>JAWNMD010000157.1:4440000-9240000 GCA_035044365.1 Drosophila neotestacea | reverse complement strand
ATTTATAAGAAATCAGAGCAATATCACAGCGTTATTGTTCCTTAGTCTGTAGAATGCAATGCAATTGGTTGTAACCGCAGAGTACAACGAAAATGGGAAAACTTCGCTCAATCTACAATATACATATAGCATTAAGTATTTATATTTAGATACGTAACTTATATCATTGATAAGCATATCTAATTGTTAAGTGAGATTTTGTGATATTACAATGTTAAGCCTAAAGTTTACAAAGGTTTTGTGCTCGATGTTTTTTATCTGCGCAGAGTGCATTTACAATAACAATCGAATTACATTATAAATTTTTAAATACAAATTATTAACATAAATATAAATCCATATATTTTTATACGTAATATTTGTATTTTTCTATATAAACCAAAAAAAATGAAAACAATTGTAAAACTATTTATTTTTTGTGAATAAAATCCAAAAAAAAAAAGAAAGAGACAAGTAATTTTCTGGCATTTTCTTAATATGCGTAGTTTATAATGCCATAAAATGGAATATGGGTTGCTAGGCAAACAATTCTTCTTCTCCCCCTTTTGAAGACAAGCTGGTTGGTAATCACTTTATAATTGTGGCGCTAGTAAACACTTCCTATATGAAGTGCTCATAACCATAAACTCTGCTCGTGCACATGTCTGACAATGGCTCTTTTGGAGGGTTGAAATGGAACCCCCCACTCTCGGTACACCCTTACCCTTAACCAGAATTCGAGACGATTCCAACTAGAATTGGTTTTATGTCTACTCATGATGATGATGATGAAGAAGGCGTTTTTATGTTTGTGTCTTGGCAATTTTCTCATCATGTTCAATGGGCAGTTTTGATGGCTCGTAAAGTAACTGCAACTGATGGGTAAACAAAACCGCAGCGGCAGCATACAAATAACGGTGCAGATGTAATGAAATGCCACTAAAGGACATTGACATGGTCTATCCATCGATCTCCACTCGGAGCACCACTTAAAAGCAACTAAAACAAATAACAACAAACAAACAGAACATACGCATACATTTTGGGAAACTTCGATATCGGAAGTGGACAGATGCAAGTTGCGCCTAAGCACACAAGGAAATGCCGAATGACATAGCAAGGGGTGAATATTTCGGCGGTTTGGGGTGGAGGTTGGAGGATGTAGGCGGGGGTGGTGCGTTGCTGGACCAAAGCGGTAAAACACGCCATCTAATGATGCCCTTAACGGAAATGCATAAAAAATGTTTAATCAAATACAAATGCATGACAACACGGAAAATAGCTAACAGCATGCTGTCGTTGAGAGTGCGGGACTACAAAATATCCTGTAAACAACAGAATAGGAATCGGTGTAGACTCTACACTGTAGAGCAATAGAAACCGGGAAAGAAAGATTATTTAATAGCTATAGATAGATATCATAGATATATGGCTAATAAGTAATATATTTGCTTTACTAAATAAAGATAATAAACATAAATTTTTATTGCATTAGAAATCCCAATTCTTTTACTATTACTAAGTTAGATTTTAACCAGTTAGATATGGGTATTTCATAATTCTATTACTATTAGTATTCTCGATATATAAATTTGTTCACAAAGTTTCAAATTTACTATTTGATTTCCGTAAGAACTTCCGAGTTCCTCTTAGCTATAATTCATTTTTTCTCATTGTTTTTAAGCTGTTTATAAACTCTTAAATACTGAACGCTTGAGTACAGGGTATTTTAGGAACTAACGAACTGGGCAAAGCCGCACAGGATGCGCAGGGATGTGCGTGATGGTATTGCATTGGGTGCGTGTGCGGTGTGAATCAATTTAAAGCGTCAAAAGAGCCATATACTATTAAGTAGATGTCCTATACACAGCTAAAGTTCAATGCACACTCAGTGGAACATTGAAGGGTGTTGGAATTATGGAAAATCATGCCGAAAGAAACAAAAGAAAAAAAAACTACCCTTACCCTTACTCTTACCCTTACCGAACCGGATAGACTGGCTGACTGACTGACTGACTGAAAGACTGTCTGACAGGGGTGCAGCATCATCCATTCAACGTCCGTTGGGTTATCGAATACTGCAACGCGGGCGTGCCCAAAAAAAAGAAGTCAGTCAGGGCAGGGCAAAGTCATCAACATCTGTAGCGATTGGGTTTCAAAAATACAAATAATAATAAAAACGCGGCATGTAAACTGATATCTCAGTTCGTGCATTCTTGCATTTGCACCTTTGGCACGGGACATAGGGCACAGGACACGCATACCTTTGCTGGGCATAAGCCCGCATATGACGCAGGATCTGCGGCATAAATAGCAGCACTCGGTGAACAAGTTTCGCTTTTCTGCGGGCATCGCCTTGAGGGCAGCTGCAACTGCCCATTCAGTTATATCTAATTATGATGCTAGGACACAGAACCTGCGGCGGTAATTTACTCACCTTGAGAGTCTTGCTTGAACATTTGTTGCTTTTGAAGACCCTGTAATATATGCAGGCACTTTGTTCATAAGTGGCCGTATGTTCCTGTTGTTGATGCTGTTCCTCTTTTCTATGCAAGGAGTTGACAGATTGATGAGGCTGATTGGTTTGAGCGTTGAGTGGACACTTGAGAAGCCTTTATGATTACCATCGTCATAAACATCAGCATCATAATTATACTACTTAGCCTTATGCCGGCTTTTAAAGCCGTTAGAAAGATCCTTGGGTTTGAGAGTAATTTCACTGCGTAATTGTTTCTTTGGTATTCCTGTAAAATCTGCTACATTCAATTTAAGGAATTTATATATTTACAAATATATCCATGATAATTCTTGAGTGAGATATGCAATTTTTAAGTGAATTTTTGTAGTATTTAAATGTAATACTTAGATTCTAAAAATAAATTTTAAACATAAACAGAAATCTACATCAACAGCATCATATATATTCTACTTAACCTTTTGCCGGCTTTTTAAACCGTTAGAAAGCTCCTTTTGCTTTTGCGCAGTGTGAATCTCAGCGGATGCAACTCTGCGTATGTCCTGGCAGCTGTCTGCAAGCAACTCTGTATGCGGCATAGCAAGTTGGCAGCCCTGGCTGTCATAATAATAACGGTTAATGGGACATTTTACTCTCAGGACGCTCTCGTGGGAGAGTAAATACTCTCTCGCAGAACGCCTACGCTCTGGCTGGCAATCCGACTTGGAGCAGACAAAATGGAGCCGGAATCCACGCACACCTGACATTCGTGTTGTGGCGACGCTGAAAGTCAGACGTGTTGAGCGCAAGGCAGCAAAGAAATCAAAATCAAGCATAGTGCAAAGTTGAGAACAGTTAGAAAGTTTTGCCCGCTGGCAAAGTCGCGATTAACGGTATAAGAAATAAAATACAAAACGCTGTGTTAAGCTTACAAAGTGAAAGCATAAATTAGATAAAGCTTTGTTTACATTTGACCCCCACCAACTTGTTAATTGCTCGAAAAGCCTTAAAGCCTCAAAAAAAATATGACGTCCTGGTAGCATGTGCTGCCTGTGGCGATGACGCTGGGGCAGCGAGTCCTGGTGGGATAGAGAGAGGGCTGAAGTGGAGGTTGAGTGCTGCTCTCACTCTATGCGGTTACTCTCTTGTGCTCTCAGTGAAAGCTTTTCAAAGTTTTGCGGACTTATTGATTGTGTGTGTCCTTACGCTCAATCTTTCTCTATTTTTCCTTGTATGCTCTCACTTGTTGTTGGTTATGGCAAAATAAAATAATGGTATTTTTCTGAGATTTTTCGACATGAAAAGCTTTTTGGCTTTGCGCTTTGCTTTTGCCTTTCGCCTTTCGCCTGGCATGCGTTTGCGTGCTTTGGGTAAATTTTTCACAAATTTTCATTTTCAGTTTTTCTCCGGACTGTTTTAGGGCGGTTCCGCAAGGCAGAGGCCAGAGTCAGAGCCCAGCATAGAACACAAAACTTGGACGCGTCTCCCAAATATACTCATTCTCTCTCTTAAAACGTATGTGCTTCCTAACAGTGTCCGTGTGTATTTGTGTGTATGAAAATTTGTTGCAAATCAAAAACAAATTCACAAAATACTTAATAGCAACAACAGAGTAAAAGAAAAGCACGTTAGGAAATTCCGTGACTGTTTACCAAAAGAAATGAAATGAGCCAAAAAGCCAACAATAAATTTGGTTGTGAGCGCGTGTAAAGCGAAATTCGAACACATGAAAATATTATGACAAAAAAAGAATGTTGTTATTGTGTCGGAGCACATGTGTGTGTGTGTGTGTGTGTGTGTGTGTGCGCATCTGTTAGACAAGCTTTTGTGTGTGTCTCAGTGTGTGTGTAAAATTCAATAAAATGCGAAAATTGCAATTGCCAAATGGCAATTACAACAAAAATAGAAAAGCCACACAACAAACATGCACAGTAGAGCACACACAGAGCCACATACACTTACTGGCACAGTCACACACTCACAAACACACACACAGAGATAGGCATGCAAATGACAGGACATACTGACACACAGAGTACTGTGAAAGGCAGCGCCTTTTTGGTTGTGCGCGTAGTTTTGATTTTCTCTGTGGCTTACTTTACCCACTGATTTTCGCAGCGCCTTTGACTTGCCTCTGTGTTGGTGTATGTGCTTGTGTTGGTGTATGTCCTTCTGCTGCTTACGTACGCAGACTGAGTGACTCGATGCGGCTGCCCCGAATGGCAGCAGTCAGGTCCTTCCTTCGCACTGTCTCTGTGTGTGTGTGTGTGCGCCTTTGTGTCCTGCTCCATGAAATGAATGCGTATTCAATGAGCAATGAAATCCGTGACACATTCGCGCTTCAGTCTCTTCATCTGTCTCTCCGTCTGTCCGTCTGTGTGTCAGTCGCCTTTTTCCTTTTGCATTTTCCATTTAATTTATTTTTTATTACATTGGTCGCCTTTGTTCTCGCTTCTCGGGCTCTCTGGACTGATATCCGTTTTGAATAAAAGCGACATTAACACCATAACCTCTGACATTTATCTCGAACAATTTTGTCTCCTTGCTACGTTAAATGCTTTTCAAGTGCACACACACACACACACAAACACACATACAGAGCAGAGAGAGTCATGCATGCCACATGTGCGGTTGCCACACACACACACACACACACACACACACACAAACATACTTCGTTTGTGAATGTAGACTTCTGTATTTTGTGAAAGCATTTCATACATTTTGATTTGGCCGCCTGGTTTTGTTTCTGTTCTTGGCATTCGCATTGGCATTTCTGTCATGCACTTTTGCAGTTTTTGCGGCCGGAAGAGCAAAAATGTCAAATAGTATCCCGTTTTTATAGCCCTACTGTGCAGTGTACACCCTAATGTGCTACAAATTGTTTGAGTTTCACTTTAATTTCCAGCAGGTTTTCATTAATTGGCAGCCGTGTGCTAAATTCCATTGCAAAAATCGTGCAAAGTGTTCGCGTGCGCGTCCCAGACAACAACGAATATCGAAATATTATCATTAAAGCAAAAACAAAAAAAAAACAAACCAAATAAGATCTATCATAATTCTAATAACTATGCCAAATTGTGCATGACCCGCTGCAATTGTGCCTTTTTCAAGTTGAAATGCTAAAAAGAACCTAAATCGAAGCAGAGACAAACAAATAACAAAAAAAAACTTGTTGACTTGAAATTCAAATAGCGAGGCGTCAATTTCCCTCCATCTTTCAGTGGGCGTGTAAAAAGGTAAGCTAATATTAGATTTATATTTATAACAATTTAAATATAGGTAAGAATATCCAACTGTCAATATAACTCAGCTCTTCGGATTGAATACTCAATTGAAATAAGACTTCTATAATTTATTCGTACTTTATTTATATTGTAAAATAATCTTTAAAATGTTTCTTAAATGATTTTGTAATATATTCTTTAAATTTCACCTGAGAATTCAAAATATAATATTGAAATCTTAAACAGAAATTGAGAAAATGGCCTTAAGTATTTCAACTGTAACTTTCTTGGGGCTCACAAAGTATTTTAATTATGAAAGTAATCATAAAATTAGGCTCATTTGGCGTTTTTCATGTAAATTTGTATAGGACAGTTGGCAACTTTGTAATAAACCGAAGATTTGGATTTATAAAGTGGATTGTTAAAGTCCATTTCATTCCACACCAACGACCGTTCAATTGACTAAGACAATGTTTACCAATCGGAAAAGCAAAAGGAAAACGAATTTCAGTTATCGTTTCATTTTTATTTTTATTTTAGGCTTGTGTATTGGCGTCATAACAACATATCCATTTACGGATTAAACATACACGAAATTTCATAGCAACTTATCCTTTATAAACAGCCGCTAGACGCACACAAGCACAAACGTACACACACATTTAGACAGAAAGATAAGAAACCCTTTTGATTGAAAAGTGTAGCATAATTTTAAGCGCACACTTCCCGTCGGCCGTCGGCCGTCAGTCGTCGGTCGTTGTGTCGTCGCATCGTTGAGGAAAATATTGTTTGGCATTTTACAAAAAGTCTATTAATAAAAATACGCAAAAAAATCAGTGCCCAGCCCAAAAGAATTGACCCAGCTCAGCATTGAAAGCAAGCAGCAAACGCCGACAAATAAAAAAGCAAAAGGGAGCAAAAAAAAATAAAATGAATAAAAATAAAATGAAAATAAAAATATGAAGCCAAAAATGTTGAGCAAGTAAAGTTGAAGGCATCAGCTCGTCGCGGCTTGCCCCGAGTGCGTTTACTTAAGCAATCAACCCGACCTCAAATACACACAGGCACACACAGACACAAACAGAGACAGAGACAGAGGCAGAGAAAGAGAGACAGAGATATAGAGAGAGGTACATATATGTATGTGTGTATATATATTGAAGGGATTCTCGTTATTTGTATTATAAAAACAACAACTAAAAGAGGCCGCAAAGTAAAATAAAGAAAAAAAACCCTTTTCTCTTGTTTGGATGCCGTCAAAACGAATTTGGCACAGAAAACGCAGTGCATTGAGCGCTTAGTATATGTATTTTATTTGTTGTGCGAGCATGTTTGTGTGTGTGTCTCTGTGTGTGTGTGTATGTGGTAGACAAATAAAACATTTGCTTTTGGCTTGTTTGCTGTTGTTGTTTTCAATGCTTAGTTTTTCAATTTTACGAAACGAAATCAAATCCACGAAACATTTACACGCATGCACAACAAAAGACGTGCAAATTTTCACGTCAACAGGCAAAGCACACACACACACAAATACAGATACAGATACATGTATAGAGAGATAAACATATTTACAGCTGCAGATACACACACTATCACGTACTTAGGCAGCTGCCAAAAATGTGTAGCATACATTTTGGGGCGCTTTTAGCATTATTTGCACCTTGCCATTCGTATTGTCGTTTTTGCTTTTTCGCTTTTTGCGGACCTTTTGTTGTTTAGCATTCTTAGCTTTCTTTATTTTCTTTTGCCTGTTTTGTTGCCTTTTCTTTTTGATTTTTGTTGTTCTCGTTGTTGCTGTTGTTGTTATTGTTGTTGCTTTTTCGGTTGTTTTGTGTGTTCCTTTTTGGTTCGCAGCTTCGCCGTCGCCATTGCCGTCGCCAAGCTGCAACTTCAAAGCTTTGTCCTCGCTTGACTCCTTGTTGTTATTTAGTGCCTTGGCGTTGCTTTTTATGCGTTGTCCTGCTACACAAATTTTCTTTTCGTATCTCACGGCTAGCGATTGTATCTGCTATCTGTTGTCTGCTGCCTCACTGTTTGTCTTCTGTATCTTTTGGGGCGTGTGTGTGTGTGTGCCTCTCTTTCAGTATCTGTCCCTATGTGAGCAAGTGTGTGTGTCTGTTTTTGTGTGTGCTTGCTGCAGTCTCGTGGCTCGAGGCTCTTTTATGATGTGCGCATAAAATATTTGTCATACTCCAAAATCTGCTGGCAGCCCAGTATTAAATTTTCTCCGCTGACTGACTGACTCAGTGACTGACTGACTGAATGAATGACTGACTGACTAACTGACAAAGTTGCTTCGTTCAATGCGGCTGTCGTCTGTGGCCTCCATTAATGTTTGGTCCGCAATCCTTTTTGGGACCACGCCCCAGCTTGCATAACAAACGTATCTATGGCTCCATTTATAAGTACATATATCTTTTTATATATAAATAATATATATATGTATATACATATATAGATGTATCTGTATATTTATACATATATACATGCTCTGAGGCGCCTAACGAACTGTGTCATTTACACTTTTGACTTTATTGTCAAGTCGCGTCGGCTTCCAATCTCAAACTCAATTCTCAACTCGCTTCTCACTTCTCCATTCTCGTCTCTCTCCCGTCGTCCTCTAGTCCTCTCTGTCTGCTGCTGATCCTTTTGCCGTGTCAATGTGAAAATATTTGCCTCAATCCGCTTGACTGCATGCACGTTTTGACGTTGACTGCAGGGCAGCCTCTGGTTCTGGTACTGGTTCCTGCCTACATTCTGCGTTCCCCTTCTCTGTCCCATATCCCCTTTCCCCTCTTTCCAGCCACCATTCGCGTTATCGTCGCGTCGCTTTGTTGACTTTTGCCCGGGACGCTTTGACGTCGATTACGCAAAGCCAATAATGAAATGACTTTGGGGTTTGATTGGCAAAACATTGCGGGCTACAAATGCGCACACCACAAGCGACAGCCACGCCCACCATCTGTGTACCGCCCACGCCCCTCTACGGTGTGTGTTTGCGCTAAAATTCACGCTCTATTAATGTCCCTGTGTGTGTGTGTGTTTGTGTATGGGCTCGTCCTCGTCTCCATTGTACACTGTCAACATTGAGGCTTGGAGCCGCTTTGATTTGCCATTTTAATTAGCAATCAAACAACTAAAAATGCGCGACCCTATATACCCATTTCTTTTTCCTTTTTTTTTGTGTGTTTGTGATTGTCCTGTTGTCCCTTTGTTTTGGCCATAGCTTCAGCCCCAGACCCCATCGACAACGAGAATGAGGCCCATAAATAAAGGTTCGAGCACATCGCGTTTTTCTGACAATGTCTTTTTTATTTATGTGCGCGTTTATTTTGCCATAGGTATTCTGCTGTGCCTGTGTTTGTATTTGCTTACATATGCCAAACACACTCACACACACACCCACACAACCACACACACACAGCCACAATGCAAATACAAAATTCTGTACACAGAGCACATATCGAGTAGCATATTTTGTATTCTTCTGCCGGCGGGCATTTCACCCCAGGCTCTGACATGAACAACGATTGATTCCAATTTTGAGAACTCATTTATTTAAAAAAAAATTTCAGTTGCAACTGTAAATTTATATCAAATTCCATATTTATAAAAAATATATATTTATTGAAAATTGTTCAATTAAAGTTTCACAAGTATTTCAAATAAATGCCCAGCAGAGAACTCTTTATTTTAAAAAGAAAGTGTGCAGCTTTAGTTTCAGTTGTTAATTGATATTAAATTACATATTTTAAAAAAACATATTTATTCCAAATTGTTTAATTAAAAGCTCTACTAATTTTTCAAATATACGTACAGAAGAGAACTCTAGATATAATAATAAGCCATTTTCAATAAGTGAGAATTTTATGAGTCAATTTAAAATGTGTATTAAATTCTATATATATAAAAACATCTTTATTGCCAATTGAACATATTTTAAATATATGCCCACAAGATAACTCTATATTGTTTATTTATAAAAAAGTATGCAGCTTCAGTTTCAAATGCAAGCTTATATCAAATCCCATATTTTTAAGAATCATTTATTTATTGCAAATGGTTTAATTAAAGCTTTGCAAATATTATAAATTATTTCTCTGGAGACATCTGTATACTGCTCCATTTTATATTGCAGCTTCAGTTTTAATTGAAAGTTTATATCAAACTGCATTATTTCAAAAATGTATTTATTGAAAATTGTTAAATTAAAGTTTTGCAAATATTTCAAATATATGCTGTGGGGAATTTAATATAAATTTAAACGTCAAATTTTCATACAATCCGTTTTAGTTTCTAATTAAAATTGAATATTATTTTTATTCATTGTTTCACGGCAAAAATAAATGCCAAAAATGTCTTTTTAATTTATGATTAAATTTTGGCTCGCCAATTAACGCCTCTCTCTATAATTTTCTACTTAAACCATTTGACATTTCTAAGCGTTAAGCATGCGAAGATTGCTTTCCCTATATATAAGTATTTGTTCAATGTAAGCTTCAAATATAAGAAGAAATCTTTAACTTTGGTGAGGCCAACAAAGTTTTGATGAGTCGAGAAACGTTTATTGTTATCTTTTTTGTCGCTTTTTATTTCTTTTCAATTTTTTTTTGATTTTGTTGTTGTCTGGCGCTTAATAAATATCTCAATCGCTTATACGCAATAACGGCGCCTGTCTACGTTCCCCTGCTGCTTTACCGTTTCTAGCTCCTAGGTGCTTCTCCTGCTCCACCTTCACCTCCTCTTTCAGCGATGCGATTTCGATGTCGAATGTTTACATAACGCCCTGGCACAAAAGCCAATTGCTGAATGGCTCAGTCTGGCTGAGCTCAGTTTGTTTGTGTGTTTGTCAGTCCGTCTGTCTGTATGTCTGTCTGTCCGTCTGTCTGTCTGCCTGCCTGTCTGTTTGTCTGTGTGGCATATTTAGTTACCTATATGATTTCATATCGCATGAATTTTATATAAATAAATCGCAATTGGCTTGTACACAACTTGGCAAACGTGAAAAAAGAAGAGAAAACTCGCGTACTTGCAATTTTTGCCGTCTGCTTTATACATTTTTATATAAATAACATTTATTTGGCTCATTTGGCGGTTTATGGCCAACAAGGCGTCGTTGTTGCCATACCCCTGCCCCTATCGTTTCCCCCTTTTCACTCCCTTCACAGCTCGTCTCTGCACAACATTCCATATATTCATGTTTATTTTTAAAGGCTTTGGCGCTTGGCCGTTTATCGTAATTACAATCTCATGTAAGCGATTTCGCGATGCTGTTGCACAACTTTGAGGCCATAAACATAAAAAAGCAGCAGCCAGTCAGGCTGCATAGACAGATACATACATACATACATAGTAGTTACATATGGTATACTCATATATCCATACAATAGCTGTAATCGTAACTATGGGTTTTTATTTCCACAATGCAGGCAACTAAATAAGACATCATTTGAATGCGGTCCACTCTCCAGTTTTTTGGGGTTAGCCGTTGGTCAAACGCTTGGGGAATAATAAATAAGTGTGCTTGCCCCATTGTGTATGTATATGTGTGTGTATGGCCAAAATATGCATGTTGTCCCGGCCATTTCATAGTTCATTTGTATAGGTCTATGGCCAGGGACCCGGGAACTCTCTGTATATAGTATGCCAGTCAACCAAGCGTGTTACAGTTTCTGTTTCAGTTTCAGTTCGAGTTTCGGTTACGGTTTCAGGTTTTTGCAGTTTTTTGGGGCCAGCTTGTTAGGCCCTAGTGCTTTTGTCGATGAAGTGTGACGTTTATTAAACTCAATTTAAAAGAATGGCGGCTCATTTATTTTATTACTGCCTGTCAGTTTTGCTGGGCCGGCTAAAGTTACCAAAAAGAAACCAAACACACAAAAAAGAAAAAAACAGAGCCCCGAATGTTGATAGTGTGGCACATTTCCATAGTATATAAATGAGTCTTATTTCCGCTCTCCCTGTCTTCCTCTTTCTCTCTGTTTATTTGTGTGTGTGTGTGAAGCATAACAACAACCAATTTGTTATTGATATTGACAGTTGCAAATAAATGAGCAATTTGCTGGGCATGTTCTTTACCACTTTGTTCTGTGCGCTAAATTTAGCCAGAAAGCATTTGGCAACTAAATGAATACTAAAATTTTTGTTGTTTTTGTCGAATGTGAGCTAAAAGTGCATTAGAAAACTGATCTGCCCCAAAAATTAATCCAGCCAATGGTCAATGACATGTGTTTGTAAGTGCTAGTTAATTTTATAGGCCATTTCAATATCAAGTCAATGGCGAGTCAGTTGTGTAATGGCATCTGGTGGATGACTGTATAGAAAGATGGATATTTGTAGACAAACAGGGTTATCTACCCGACATTATTCTTTTTCTGCTTTCAAATTCTTTCTAAGCGCTAAGGATATCCTTATACTCATACAATGAAAAATGGGAGTTTATCCTAAAACTATTCAAATGGATTTATTTATTTCAAATATTTATATTCCATGACTTCATATTGTTATTTGTTCCACATAGTTATTTATTTTGAACTTTATTATTGATTTTATTGCAATTATTCTAGTTTAATACATTTTTATCTGTTTATATTTTTATTAGAATAATTTCTTTTATTTATTTAATATAACTCAATACATGATTTATTTAGTTAATGCTTTAAATGTGTTGTGTACTTACATTAAGTTCCTGTATCGTTTAGACTTCCAAATGAGTTGCCCGCATAAACGAGTAATACTCTTTTTTATGGATGGCAACCCATCTCGAATTGACAAATGCGCATAAGTAGACAAACACTTTTTTCTCTTCTAAGCAGGCAACAATTTTTTTCCTGCAGCTTCGTCGCCATTAGAGCCCGCGAAAGTATGCTAGAATTTTTTTCTTCTGCTACTCGCGTATTTTGATAGATGAGCCATGGCAGCCATTATGCAACACACACATGCAACTGTGTGTGTGTTTGTTGCTTGACATAACTCACATTGCAGTTTATTTACCAAATGTGAAAAAAACTGTGCAACAACAACAACAACAACAACTACAACTACAGCAACAACAAAGACAAACACGTTGCAAAACATCAACAAGCAGTAGCAGAAGTAGAAGGAGATGTTGTTGGAGTACGCCTGCCAGTGACAGCATCAGCGTGTGTAACAATTTTTCAACAGTGCTACACATAAGTCTGTCTACCAGCTGCTATAATGTGTTTCCTGTTTGTGCTCAACGCTCAAAAAGCGGATATGAGCGTCCCATTCCCATTCACAATCCCTCTCCCCTTCCTCACCCATCTCTTTCATTCTACTTCGCATCGGAAATGTATTTCAGTGGGTGTTCAGTTGGTTTCTATGCACAACCTTCTCTTCCACAATTTTTTTGTATATTTTTTATATGACTGTGTGAGTCTTGTTTTTTGCAACTATTTGAAGAGGTTGCACCGCTGGACACTCACACTCATACTCACACTAACACTCGACTAGCATATGGTGCTGTTATTGTTGTTATCTTTGCGGGCGGCCAAGAAATATATGACCAAGAGCACCACATGAGCGAGCATTAGGAGAAAATGGCGATGGCACTCGGGCTGTTTTTTAATTTTTGCTGCCAAGCTAGCATATTGCCATCGCATAGCCGTGTCATTGCCAGTAGAGAGGATCTCTTCTCCCCTCCCCTTTCAATGAGGCCACGCCTCTTGCGCGAAAATTGAAAAATACGCGCGATAAAACGCTTGACATGCCACGTAATGCGTTGCAAATATATTGCCAAAGTTTTTACTTTGCCATTGTTGTTGTTGTTGTTGCTGTTGTTATTGCAGTTGGTGTTGTGACAGCGCAGCGTGCAACACAAGAGACAGCCAGTGTGAGGAGGAAAGTTTTTAACTCGGGCCCCGTTATTATTCATTATTGAACTGCCAGTTGAGTCTGACATACGCCAAATGCCAATAAAAGCAAAAACAAAACAACAAAGCAACAAAACAACAAAACACCAGATATTGGTATGAGAATCACCAAATGGTCAGAAGCAGCAAAAGCAAAAGAATTGCATTGATTTTTAGCTCTTTTAATTTTTAACGCAAGGCTAAAACTAATTTCATATCATTTGGCATTGAACGTTGCCCATTAAGTGGTCAAAACTTTTTCGATCCCTTGGACTCGGGTCCTCAGGTCTCGGGTTAGACAAATGAATGTCCTTAAGGACGATGGAACGACTGGTTTGTCTGGTTTATAGCACAGTGTGCATAAGAGAACAGCTCGGCGATTAGTCACAAATCGATAAACATATTTTATAAACTCGTTGAATCGTTGAATCGACCCATCGTAATGGCGGATGAGTCGGCTGTTTATCAATCTAATGTGCATCAATTTGTCACTATTAAAAATAATTTTCATGACTAATCGCAAAACTCTATTCGGCCAAAATTAAATAATGACCAACATAACAAACAATTTAATTAAGTTAGTGAAGTGTGGCTTTAAAACTGCAACTGTTAACATGGAAATATAAATAAATACACTTCAAAACATTTTCAATAAATGAGTTTGGACAGTAATAGGATTTGGTAGTTTGTTATTTTATGTATTCTATACAAATAATAATTATTAAATATATTTGAATACTTATAATATTCAATTTAATTGAAAGAGAAACATTAAGTTGTCACTTTATTACTGTTTGCAAAAATAAATTGAATTCTTCTTCAAATAACTTGTTTGATTTTGGGTAAACTTGTGAAGTTTGTCATTAATTTAGCAGTGCTTGTTGATTAAAACTTTTGACAAAGTTAATAATGAATTCAGTGCAATTAAATATTCATCGTTGTTTAAATACTTGTTGACATATATATTCATTCTTATGAATAAATAGAAAGTCAATTGCAGCACCTGGCAATGGAATTGCACATCACACACAGAGAAGAGAGAAGTGTGAGGGAAGAGATTGAGAGGAGAGAGAGAGAGAGAGAGAGGAGCTTTCTCTCTGCGATTGCCAGCTCATTGGTTGTGCTCATTTTGGTTGCATTCCTTGCAATTTAGCAGTTCACACAGATGGCCATAAATATGCGAGTCCTGGCATTTGAGATTTTTGTGTGGCATACTCTCTCTCTTACAATGGGCTTGAGCTTGGGTCCCCTTCCTGGGTTCTGGTTTTCGCCCACGATTTGTGGGCGTGTTTGGCTTTAGTCGTTTCATCGTTTTATGGTTTTATCGCTTTTGGTGCTGCCTTTGACGTCACCTTAATTAATGGGTTAATGCAACGCCGACAGCGACGCTGGCAGCGTTGGTAATTAAGCGACTTTGTCGTTGGCCTTCTGTGCCAGTGCCAAATGAATTATGCGTCTGCTGTGGGACCTGACAAGAACTAACAACTAATTTGGATGCGGCATTGATTTAATATTTGCTTTTTAATTAAAATTTTGCAAATGTTTTGTTCGTTGTTAAAACGTGCTCGAACTGCATTATCATGCGAAAATGTCATAAATTAATTGTATTGCAATTTGTGTACGCGTCGTGAAATGTGCGCTCAATTAGACACAATCGCTGTGAGAGCGACAAACGTTGCGTATACGCAATATGGCAGCGCCTTGATGACGGCTCGCGATACGACATCAAGAACAACAAACGGAGATGGAGACGGAGACAGCGACAACGTCAGAGAACAAGGACACGCTGAACGATGACAATGGAGATAGAAATGTAATGGGAAATGGGTAGCGGGAAATGGAGATGGAGATGGGAGAGAGAGACAGAGAGAGAGAGACATGGCCTGGTGTCTCTTCATTTACGTAATGTAAGCAATTTGTGAAAATTGCTGGCCTGGCCGGCAATTTTGCAGATTAAACTGCACCAAAGTGCAATTGGGCGCAAATTTGTGTGCGGTCTGATGCCACTTGCTAAAGTTTGCGCTTAAAAAGGAGTAGATTAAGATAATGAAGCTGCAGTTTAGAGCCGCCTGAATGCTTGACTGGCTAACTGTCTGTGCTGAACTGAGCTGAGCTGAGATGAGCTCACTGAGCTGACTGACTGACTGACTTGGTTGGTTGCTTGGCTGCCTTGGATGAAAGCCACTCCATCACTTGCAAATTAAAATTAAGATGAATTATGAAACGTCTCAAGATGCTGTCACAGGCCAGGAGACAGACTATCAACTCAGCTCAACTCAACTCAACTCATCTCAACTTAAGTCTCCCTCCTTCAATTGTGTGTGTGTGTGTTGCAACATGGCTGAGAGCGAAAATTCAAAATTGATGTGAATTCCATAAATCAGTATCAGGCAGCGCATTGATCAATGACTCTGCTTGGATTGAAGGCACGTATCGACATCGACTCGACTCGACTCACATTCTGATGCTTTATGACGTCAACGTGCAAGAGTCACAGTCGCAAAGTGTTAAGCCAACAGGCAACAGCCAACAGCCAACAGCTTCATCATTGTGCCACGAATGTAGGGACAGCAAGGGGGAAGAGTAGGAACTCGGAGAGGGGTAAATTGTGAACGGGTAACGTTTTGGCCTGGAATGAAGCCGTGAACTGACGCTTCTGCATGGCATTTGTGGCATGGCAAGTATTACAAACAATGTGTAAAGTGAGAAAAATATTAAGCCATGCCTCTCTCCTCAATCCCCAGAGAAATGAGGGGACACATCAATGCTCGACAGAGAGCTTCTCTCAGTGCCTTTAAGCTTTAAGCATTGATTTATAAGACTCTGCGAACAGACAATCCGTAATCCGTTCTTGGCAAACCAACTGGACAACTTGGCACAAGCCATTCCCTGCCCTGAGAGAAGTGCAATAAAAATGTGTGCCCATGACCAAAAAAAACGAGAGAAGAAAGTAGGGAGGTACAGGATGGATAGATGGAGAATCCAACTGGCTGCTGGCTAAACGGGGCCGTCCATTTGCCCGACATTGCACACTATTAGTTGCAGCTGCCAAAAGTGATGAATGTGTGAAATGTAAACTTTGTTACGGAGAAATAACAGCGCCAAAAGCTGAGCGCCAATTGCAAAGAAAAGCTAGGGCAAAAAAAAAATATAAAAGAAGAAAATGAGCGCCAGAAAAAAGGGCAACAAAAGCTTGCCAAAGACGGGTAAAGACGGGAAAAGTAACGTGAAATGAAACCAAGCGACAGCCGCCTGTCGAAAATTGCAATTCTCTTTCTCCCAGTTTTTTTTTGTGTTCAACATTTTTTTCTCACTTTTTTTTTTTGTTATTTTTGTTGCGGCCGCAACAGCGAAAATCCAATTAAAGCTGCTGTCATTGTGTGGGCGTGGCAACAGCTGATGGGAGAAAAATCCAGAGAAATGGGCGATGGAGTTGGCGCTGATTGAATGTCAGACAAGACGGCGTATGTGTCATAAAGCGGAGATTGTTTAGCCCAAGAATTCGGAAATCTCATTTTTCAGCAAGAGTAAAGCCTACTTTCGGAAATGTCATACAATTTCTTTTTCCAAATAGAGTATTCGAGTTGTTCAATTGAATTTAAAGTTGAACATTCTGTTGATCTTCTAAAGAATTTAAGCATAATACAGTGCTCTGAAATTTCATTTAGTTGACAACTTAATTTGTTTCATTTCTTTGAAATGAAATTGTTGTTGTTAAGTTGTTGGGGAAGTCGAAGAATTTTGTTTGCTTACGTTTAAATCGATTGAGGCAAACACATGCAACACTGATTGGCTCAGTTAGTTTTCGGCTCATTAACTTTTTCATTAAAAATTAATTAAAGTCGCAAGTTAATTAGGTCTAAGCGTATTTATCATTTTTCGCGCAAGTTTTACATTTCTTGCCATGACAGGCAACCAACCAAGCAACCAACCAATGAACAACCTACCAACAAACTAACGGCATGCCAAAAAGTTTTGCGTGCTATGCCCATAGAACCACTCTTCACTCCCCTTTCCCCATTTCCTCACTTTAACCCACTCTATTCCCCCTTTCCCTGAACCATTGCAACATTGCTCCCCTGTCGTCTTTTGCTGCAAAGTGTCATTAGTCTGCCAAGCATTTTGGCATAAATTAGTTGAGTAGCAAGAGTTTTGCGAGGGGAGGAAAGTTTGTTTGGCATAAGGGATGGGGTTGAACATTTTTGTGGCATCGCCTTTAGCCTTTCAGCATGTAATTATTGATGAATGATCTGCCTGCTGTTAAATGTTGGCGCGTGCCTTCAACTGCAACGTCGTGGGGCAGAGTCTAAAGCGGTTTGGCCTTTGATGTCCTGTTGGCCAGGCCAACAAGCCGCCGCCAGTGGTAGTGCAAACAATGGCGCCAAAGCTAAAGCTAAAGCTAAAGCCAAGCAAAGCCAAACAACCATCGAGTCAAGTTGATAGAGCGTTTTCGCTTAGAGAGAGTGCAAACTGAGGCCTTTACAAAGCAACAACAACAAAAGCTCTGCTAATATTGTAATAATGAACAATGGGCCAAGTGCTTTAATCGCTTTTCCTGATTATATTGCAGGCTAAGTGCTTCAAGAGTTCTGCTCAAAGCGTCAAGCCACACGATAGCCGAACAACAGCAACCAGCAACCAGCAACCAGGGGGTAAAGAGAGAGGGAGAGGAGTGAAAGCTTCTACAAGGCTTAATCTGATAACCAATACTTACCATGACTAAGCTGAAAAGGTGCACTGTGTATTGGGTACTTAAACTATCGTGATGAGCCAACACTTAACGCTGCGAAAAATTAGGTGAAAATGCTTTATTAAGTTTATCAAATAGCTAAGGTATAAAGTGAAAAGTTGGCTAACAATAGTTTATTAGCCAAGTGGAAAACTAACAACAGCACTTTCATTTTAATGAGTTGGAAATTCTGCAACTAAATGGACTCTAATGTCATCAGTTACTGCAAGAGCGTGATAAGCTAAATTCCATATTACGTATACGTATATGTATACGTATTTCATTTATATTACGTATGTATACGTAAAATGTATGTGATCCTAACATAGCAAATAAGTCTAATGAAAATCCCAGCTTAAAGTCGAGCTTTCGTCTGCCTTCACATTCAATAATACGAGTCGTTGGTCGTTTAACGTCACATGTTCCTTTCATTCTCTGTCCGGCTTTTAAGCTTTGAATTCATAAATATGAGGTCGGGAGAAAAAAAGAAAAGATTGCCTGCTTATGAGCGCCATAAAATGACACTCGCATAGCAATAACAGCAGCAGGAGCAACACAGAAGGAGCAACATCTACAACTACAACTATAACTACAACTAGGAGTATAAGGACAGCAGCTGGTGCTGTCGCTTTCTACTTTCTACGATGACGCCATTGAAAGGCTTAAACGCTCATTACACTGGCAGGCATTAAATTAATTGGAAGCAGCGCAGTTCTAACTGCAAACTATGTGCGCAAAGAGGCAGTGAGCTGCACAGTTTGCTCCATAACAAGCGGTTGAAAATATTGAGCGGGATGCGGGTGAAAAATATCCCTAGGTTAGAGGAGAGTAATAGAGGGGTTGGGGATTGGAATGGAGGAGTGAAGGAGCGTTGAGGCAGTCAAAAGCAAAAACTTTACAAAAGGCCAAAAGTTTGATGGCAACTTTTGTAGCTTGGGCCAAAAGCAAAAGCACTCGAGCTGCATTCATTGCTAATTTGGCTTTAATTGCATAAATGTTGCGCTTTTTGTACACGAATTTTTAGTTGAAAAGCAGAGGGCGAAAAGCGGGCAGCGGTAGAAACTATAAGAGGGCTAACAACAGCAGCAGCAGCAGTAGCAGCAGCAACAGCAACAACAATGAATACAGTAACAAAATAACCATAAATTCAGTTGGCAAAATGCATAAAATATATATGTATAGGGAAATACATATATAACTTTTATAGTAAGTATAGTATATATCTGTGTGTAGGGGCTAAAATTTTGTGAAATTGTTTGCCGAGTGCACTTGAAATTGAAATTTTGCTCTAGAGTCAAGGGAGAAGTGAAGGAAGGAAGGAGCGGGAATACTAGTCAGATAAGAGCCTGTGCCGAGGGAACAAGACAGTTGCAAATTTTTGGCCAACAAACAAGCTCGTTTGCTTCTTATCAAGCTGCCCACCTGAATGGCAGACAAGCTGGCAAAGTGATGGACTGACTGACTGGACAGAAACCAAACTGGACAGCTGGCCAGACTGGACAGTCCATGGGCAAGTTGAAGCGTTGCACAAATATTTGAAAAAGCACCAAAATTTGCTACTTAAATAACTGAAAAAGTTGAGTGCCATCAAATGAAAGCAGCTGGCAAACTAAATTTAATGAATGTTGCCAACAAAATTTGCATATTCAAAAAAATAAATGAAATATGTATATATCAAATAAAAAAATATATATATAAGAAGAAGGAATTGCGCCACTTTTTAGTCTTTCCCCCCTTACCACTTTGTGTGCCTCTCCTATATCTCTGTTGCCGCTTTTTCTCTTTTCCAGCAGCTCAACAAATTTATGAATTGCGCCAGGGTTGCCAGCAAAACTACATAAATGGGTTGCCTGCATGCTGTGAAAGTTTACAAAGCCCAAGTCCCCTTTTCATATAATTTACGACTATATGCTTGCATATATAGAAATTAAAATCTTTTATTACAATTTTTTTAGCTTCCTATTTTTTTCATTTTCCCATTTTGTTTTTTTGTTGAAATAACGAAAAGTTTTCATTTGCTGGGGCGGCTTTTAAGCACTTAGTGCATTAGCTAGAGTTGTTCTATATAAAAAAGGAGAATATACTTAAGAGCAAGATTTGTCACACATTTTGAGTTAAATACTATTAATGTATATGCAACAAATAGTGGCACATAAATAAAGTACTCAACAGAGTATGTCACTATTGAAGAACCCTCTCGATACTCTTTCTTTGTGGCAGTGCTTAAGGTGCGTTGGCAAACTTATTGACATAACTGTCATTACCTGTACAACAACAACAGCCTTGCCAAAGGTAAAATCCCCACTTAAACTTGCATTGGGGCTGGCCAGGAAAAGGGAAGAGGCGGGGTAGCAACGAGTGGAGATTTAAGTTAAGCGGCCAACGAAAAGTGTATTCAAATATGCACAGCAGCGACAACAGCAACAGCAACAACAACAAGAACAACAACAATAAAAACAACTTGAAACAGGTGTACATGAAACGACATCATTGTCTCTGTTGCCTGCCCTCCGTCACTACCCCCTCACCCTACAAATATTTGGCCCAATCTCTAGTCCTTGCCTGGCTGAGTTTTTGGCACGCTTTTTGTTGGTGTTTTTGCACGAAAAATGTTTGCAAGTGGCAAAGAAATTTTTAATGCGATAAAACTTTAATAAAGGCTTACTCTACACATTGGTGTGTCTGTGTGTGTGTGTGTGTGTGTGTGAGTGTGGAGGTGTGGCCTTAAGTAGTTATGAATACAACAACAGTTGGACAAGGCAGAGGCGCAGGCACGAACGCACTTAAAAATGTATGTAATTGTGCAAAAGTGTTGCAGAGAAAGGATTGAGGAAGGAAAAGGAAAACAGAAAGTGAGAGAGAGGGAGAGGGACATATGTAAATGGTAGCAAAAGTTGCGTATATGCATGTGTGGAAACTGTGAAAAAAGGGGAAGAGAAAGGGTTTGCCTGGTACCCAGTTAACTAGTAAGTAACAAAAGCAGTTATAGAAATGACAGAGATGATGGCTGCAGCTTCTGATGTGGATGCTACTCCTGAAGGAGCACACAGGAGGGCATAGATAAAGACATAGACGTGGAGATGTGTCTACTCGCTGACAAGCTGGGAATGAAGACGCTTGGTTAAGCTTGGCCGAGACAAGAAAAAGATGTTGACTGAAACACCAGCTGCCTGAGACGAAGGTGTGCTAACGAGCTGGAGACGACGCCACTTGAATGACAGCTAGCAGCATACAGATTCCGAGTTGAAAACTGACTCCCTTACTCCCTGACTGACTAACTGACTGACAGACAGACAGTCAGACAAAGATACGCAGCTGCCTGGCCACGTAAATTGTTTTGAAATGTAAGGTGAGGATTAGAGAAATGTCTAGTTGAAATTGCATAGAAATGAACGTTTGTGTTCCTTCTAAAAGGGGAAGAGTACTCCAAAGTCAGATTATGGTATAAGAAAAGCAAGAGAAGTTATAATGACTGCTGTGTATTTTGAAGAAGAACAACTCTATTTGAATACTAAGTAGAGACGATTGATTAAAAAAGATATGGAAATACTTTGAAGAATGTATTATCATTTCAATTTCATTATATAAAACAACTCAATTAAAATACGTATTTAAATATTTCTGATTTTTTGAGCTGCAATTGAATCATATTTATTGTAATGCCATTAAATTTCATGCCAAAACTCTCGCTTTTGTTTCCTTTATTTCAGATTCGACAGCGTAATTTTTGTGCTGTAATTTTAGTGTCTGTCGTTGACACTCACCTGCCAGTGTTGCTGTCTTTCTCTGTATTTTTTTTCTTTTTTGGCCAACTCGGCGTATTATCTATAAATTTATTTCGAGTGCCTGTGAAAGGCTTTTTCGCCATGCTTAATTAATTTTGCCACATTAACATTTACAGGACTTGCTGGCAATTTATGTCCGCAAGCTAATTATGCCAAAGGTTGTCCCGATCCACACACACTCACACTCTCACTCAAAGAGACACACACATATATGCTAGGGAACGTATTGCCTCCAGCTTTTCCGTTTCATTTAAATTAAAAGCCTATTTAAATGTTAAATGCAAAAAAAGTGGCTTTTAATTTCGTATAAAATTGTATAAGCAATTACCCAACGCAAATGCAATAAACATGGTGAATTTATTTTAATTTTCACACAAGCGAGCATCGGTGGCCAGCCAAAGGCGCCAAAGAGCCGAGTCCTGAGTCCGAGTCCCAAGCAGCAAACAGCAGCAATAATAGCAACAACATCAGCAACATCAGCAACAACGGCAACAACTGTCAACATGTTTGGTGCTATCGTAGTTAATGTACAAAGCCTTTTTACAAAATTAAAGCTGAACTCTGATGGGAAAACTGTCGGGAAAACTGAGCCAGGGGGACGAGGGGGAGGGGCAGTTGCAACTGCTGTAAGTGTTGCAATTGGCAGTGGGCTGCAAATGTTTGCTATCAAATTAATTGGCACTAAAATTAGCACGAAGCTGCTGCTGCTGCTTCTGTTGCTGTTGCTGTTGGTGTTGCTGTTGGTGTTGCTGTTGCTGCCACGGCTGCAACTGTTTGCAACTGTTGGCAGCTTTCGCTGATTTAGTCGCCTCTTTTTGCCCTGTTTTCATCCACTTGGCCAAGTGTCGGCTGCCTGCTGCGTTTTTCCATTTGCACTAAGTACACGGATTTTGCATTAATGCAACAGCAACATCAGCAGTAGCAGCAGCAACAACATCAGTGACAGCAGTTGGCAAAAGGAGACAGCGCGCACTCACATGAATCATTCATTGATTTAATTACAATGATTGCCGAGTGCAACGGATCGACCAGGTGGCAGGGTGTAGGTGAAGGTGCCACGTGCCACGTGCCACCAGACAGGTGGCAACTTCGTTGTTGCCCGAGTACTCGGAAGGTAGTTGCTGCCGGCAGTTGCCACCTCTTGCCAAGTGTTTAATTAAAAGTGCTAATGCAAAATAAATAAGCGGGATAGCTGACAGGAAAAATCAATTTGTGCTAATAAGCTCAGCATTTGCTAAATTGAAAATTTATGCTTCACATACTTACATCGTAATAAGTGAAAAATTTTTAAATGAGTTCTCGTATCTTTTGCAGTTAATAAGAAAAGTCTATCAATGTTAAGGTGCTTAACTTAATAAAAGAGATGGCATTAGTCTGATTAAAAATTGCTCTCTGAAAGTTATTTCTTTGGTTCCGTTTTGACAAAGTTATGCAAGTTTAAAGTCTATTCACCATTTGGTCTAGTTCCTTCTTCAAAACTTGGATTTCTCATCGTGCTGCAACTAGCACTGCATATCCACTTTAAAGTGTATTTGATTTTCGCAATGATTACAGAAATCTTAATAACATTATTAAATTCCAATGTTAAAGTGCCCTCTTCGTGCACTCTAAATATTTTCCCTTTGTTCATATTTTTCATGTTCACTTGTGGGAAAATGCAATCATTGAACAAACTTTGGTCTCTGTCTGAATTCACATTCCCTAGAAACCAAATAGCTTGCCAAGCATCCAAGTGCCTAAAAGTCCATGCATATCTGGACAGGTGAGGCAAGTCGAATAGATAGACAAACAGAAATTGAACCCATTGAATTGCCCGATTCCCTCTACACTATCCCCTCCTCACTCTCCTCTCTCCTCACCACTTTTCAGTCTTCTCATATCTATTGGCATTTCCTTTTCACACGAAGGACTTACAGACACCTTTGCAAATCGTAACCACTCAATACAATGCATACAATAATATTTTTTTCTAATTTTCTGTGGCTCCCACTTTGAGTGTATATGCGAATGTGTGTGTGTGTGTGATTGTGTATGGGAGTGTGTGTGTTTAGCTGTGTGTAATACTCTTTAATAGCATTAGTCGTGTTGCAAAAGGGTTAAGCTATCGCCCGACTGCTTCTTTTGCTACTTTTGCTTGTTTTTCAATGTCTTCGGTGCGCTTTCATGCCACTTTGATTTCGCTTTGTGCATTTACCACGGACGTTTAATAGTTGAAAGGTAAATTGCACACAATTTTCCTTTTTGCCATAGCAACAGCAACAACAACAACAACAAGTATTGCTATAAGAAAAAGAAGCAACACTTCCGCTGCCATGTCGCTGCATTGATGTTGTTGTTGTCGGCCAGCACGGAAATCATTTGATTTGCAATGTTCGTGCACTGTAAGGCGATCAAAGTCTTTTGCCTTTGATGCCTTTCCAGTCAGAATAAGCCAAATGCAAGGAAAGCTGAATGAAAGGCAACTAAAAAATATCAGAAAATGCATTTTGCTGCCATTCGAAATGTTTTGGCAGCAGCCAGAGCTCTGTCTTCCATTTAGAAATTTTAAATTGAATAAATATTTATTTTGCATTCTCTTAATATTAGCCAAGCAAATTTCCTATAACAGCTTTTCTCTTTTATTTTGGAATTGCTTATTTTGTGAAAACCAATAATAATTGTAGTATAAATCTTCATTTGAATTTAAATTTAAGCTGAATATCTGAAATTACTTATATGATCGATCTAGAAAAGCTAGATCTAATTGGAAAAAGCTTTTATTTATTATTTATATCTATCTATTTATTTCAAAATTTCCAGCCGAATTGCTGAAATTACGTATATGATCGGAAGTCACATCTTCATCAATTTAAATAAGAGAAACATTGTCACATTTGGGCAACTTTCCATCTATATAAATATATATATATTTTAGCGAAGCAATTTTCTTTTGAAATCTTTAATCTGCGGCATGCCAAAGATAGCTTTTCTTTTTGCTGTTTGGATGGCAGCTTAAGCTCTTAGCTCCGCAATTCCTTCCAACAGTCGTTTTCGATTTCATTGGGCGATTTTCCATGCAGAATCGTTTATCAGCATTATCAGTGCGTGCATTTGGCTATCGCATTACATTTTGCAGAATATATATATATATATATATACGTATGCTGATATAAATTAAATTGCATTGACAGTTGAATGGCAAAGCTAAAATGATTGGCTCGGCTATAATTCAAATTAATGGCAGATTATGCCACTCAAACTGGTTTAAATGGCCAAAAAGTCAGCCAGCGAACAGCCAAATCCAGAAGACTGCCAAGAGCCAATCTGTGTGTGCCCACGCCCCCTTTCCCACCATCCTCCTCCACCAACCACATGCTGTGTGGACAAAATAAAGGAGGGGAAAAAATAAGTAAAATGGGTACGAAAAAAATGCAGCATATTTTAAAGCGCAGGCAGAAACATAAAATGCTCCCCCAATGAGAGACGACAAATCTCATGTCGTTGTTTGATTTTATAAATTTCCAACCAGCTGCTGGGATAACGGGTCGTTGAGGTAGTGATAGTGGTGTTGGTAGTTGTTTGTCTGTGTGTGAGTGTGTGTGTGTGTGTGTGTGTGGTGCGTGCGATGTTTACTGTTGGCTGCGTTCAACGCGACGTATGCGTAATCTGCGCTTAGCATGCGAAAAGTCAGTCATAAAAAAGCCATCAGCTTAAACTGTTGCGGCCATAAAGGTTAACACTGGCAACAAAGCAAACTAAAGCAAAAAAAAAGAGCAAATGGCAAAACAGAAAAAGGAAAAAAAGGAAACTACAACACAAAATGGCTAAAACTGCTTAAAATTTAACGAAACAATGAGCTGTAACAGTTTGTCCGCACAATGACTGAGCGAGTCAGAAGAGATCGAGTGATGTGCAAGACAAAAAGGGGAAAGAGAGAGAGAGAGAGAGAGGAGACAGAAGGCATAGAGACAACAGGATTCCAATGCTCGGCGCACGCAAGTGACGGCCATGAAAGCGTAAAAATGTAAAATTAACACGCAGCTTCTGGTTTTAGTTTTGTGGCAACAACAAAAACTGCAGCAACAACAACAACAACGACAACGGCAACAACGACAACGGCAACAACAATAGCAACTGCTACTATTTTGCGGAATAAAAACAACAACTGCAGCTGGCAAACCGCAGCCATAAAAACCACACAAAAGCAAGAATGAAGTTGTTGCCGCTGCTCACTGTTAGCCGCAAAAGCGCTTGAAAAATATGTTAACCACAGTTAAAACAGCGCCAGGTCAAGCGTGCAACACACACACACACATACATTTAGAGAAAAGGGGAAAGAGAGGAATAGAGTGTGAGACACGTGCGACTGCTTTAAACGCTTGGCATGTTGACAAATGTTGCAGTCGACGCCAAATGAGCAGCAACCTAACGGTGACCTCGACGTCGCAGTCTCAGTAAGCGTCGCTGTCGCTGCTGCTGCTGTTGGCAGTTTTAGTTGCGCTTAAAAGCATGCTACAGTTTTTAATGCCGCTACTCATGACTGTGAGTGATAAGCGTCGCCACCGACTGAGATTTGTTTTAATGCAAACGTCATCGTCTGGCAGCTTTTGGGTTGGTCTCTAACTGTTTTAACTGTTCTGGCCAGCTCTGACTTTTTGGCAAGTGTTAAAACTTTAACACAGCAATGACATTATCAAAGTGAAGGTGTGGCACTGTGGCAAGGCAAGGCAAGTCCTGTTGGCCTTACGAGCAATTTGCATGACAATGCAAACAAGAGCCAGTCTACAGTCAATGGTCTACGGTCTACGGTCTACGGTCTACATTTGTAGCCAAGTAAAGTACTTGAGTTATTGTAATCAAATTTGGCATACACGTTGATGGTGTTTCTTTCATGTACAGAAAATAAAACATTTCTTTGCCAACGTTGATTACGAGTTGGCATTTGTAACAATACACTCTTATCGCGTTAAAGTTTATTTAAACTCTAGCACGTTTGCTGCCTCTCGATTCATTAGATAATGCAACGCATTTCTATTCACATTAGTTGCACTCATTTGGCATTCAATGAACGTTTGCATTCAACTTCAATTTAGCTGTGCACTCGATTTTTACTGACGTTTTTAATCAGCAGCAGCACTTCTTTTTCTTTCTCAGTGCAGAGCAATTTTACTTTAGTTGAGCTCACTCAAGTTTTATTGCATTGCTCCTACGCTTCACATATACACACACACATTCTACACACTCACACCTATTTCATTAACAAAGTTTCATATGTGATGATATATGCCTTTTGCTGCCTTTGAGGATGCCTTTGCACTCACTATTTTGGCCTAGCATGCGTATCAGTTGCCACGCCCCCTCCAGCCCCAGACCCCGCCTTTAAAATGGAGCATCTGGTGGCGTCTGTGTGAATTCAATTTGATTGACGTTACGAGTTTCTGCTACTGATTCCAATTGCAATCAATTTACTTTTGTGCTCTTCGCATCCGAGTTGAAAACTTCATTAGAAATTTTTCTTCTTTCTTTCCTTTCCTTTCCTTTTTTTTTATTTTTTGCCAGCCTGGACTGCCATTTTATTTTGCCTTTTCTTTCTGCGTGTGTATGTGTGTGTGTGTTTTTTTTCTTCTTTTCTCTCAATTTCATCATTTGGCATTTGCTGCACTCGTCACGTTTGTTTGTTTGTTGTTGCTGTTGGCAGTTTGCAGCTGCAGCTGCAGTTAAGTAGCCAAACTGACAGGATAAAAAAGAACGATAAAGAGGAAAAACGGAAAAGGAAAGGCGAAAGCCAAGAAAGCCAGAAGAAAACTTGGCGTCATATGTGAAAAGTTTGTCTGCGGCTTGGGGTTTTATTTTGATATGGGTAATGATTATAGGCGAAAGTTTTGCTTAATATGCAGCAGAGCTTCTCCTCTGAATTGCCATGATTTATGGCACATCTCTCAAATTTGGCGAACATCAAAATAAGGTTTCAATTGCAGACAGCATCAGCAAATTGTAAATGTATCATATACAGAATGATATCATTTATAAATTGCTTTAAAATTGAAGATGAATATGATGCAGACAGCAAGCAAGACGTTTAAAAAAATAACTTTATTCTTTATTTCTTAAATGAAATTTAAAGTTTCGTAAGCAAGTTCAAAACGTTAAATTAAATTGTAATTTTGTATGCTCAACTCTTTAACAAAACAATTCAACGATGAAATATGACGAAATATTTTTGCATTGACAGTGTACAAATATTTTGCAATCTGCTGTCGCATGATTTTTCACGCTCGTTAATTCAAAAGCATTGTGATACGGATAGCCAGTTCGGTTTTACAAGCCATTTCCAACGGGGCGTATGAAATATTCGTTGTAGACTCGAATTCTTTTTAATTAAACAACATGTGTTGGATTTTAATTTGCAAGGTAAATAAAAAACTGGACAGCATGTAGAACATTTGCTCGCTTTGCTGCACTAGTTGTTGTTGTTGTCGCTTCTGGTGCTGCTGCTGTTTGTTGTTCGTGTTATTTTTGTTGAATACTCCTTGGCCAGGTGTCGCATCAAATTGAACAACGTGCACAACATGCGGCAATAAACGCGCGCGTTTTTTGTCGTTTCCTCTGTAAAAATGCCAAACAGAAAAGTGGCTCTAATCTGTTTAAACTGCAATAGCAGCACATCAACTGCAAAGAGAATGAAGGACGACGAATGACAAGCGACGGATAGTGGAGAGTGGATACAACAAACGGTCAAGCAATTGACATGCCCATGAACCATCAATCACTTCAAACTGACCTCCGATCGACCCCCGCATTTGACATCTGTCCTTGCAGTTGGCACTGCAATCAGCGGACATGGACAGTGGACACACTCACACACATACACACAAGAACACTCAGATACCGTAGATAGATGTACAAACTCATTCTTACAGAGAGTATTTACATTTTGTCAAGCAGTTTGTAGAGTGAAATAATAAATTTTATAGGAAGACATTTTTCAGAAAATAATCTTTAAAATAACTTGTATTTTCTTGGGCTAAGTTGATTATTTTTTTAAAGAATTGTGTCTCGTAAACAGATATTTTTAGAGCACAAATCGTGCTCGTTGTTTCGAATATTGTTGCCCTTTCCAGTCGAGTGGCTAACTGGCGGGCTGTGACACCGCAAACAATGTAAATTATAAAAGCAAAACGAAGCCAGTTGACCAACGTTTATTGCTTTTTGTTTTTCTGCTATTTTTCCCTTGTTTTTTTTGTTGTTGTTTTTAAAATGTCGTCAGGCAGGAGGTCTCTGTTTTTTTAATATCAGTTAGTTGAGAGAATTCCATTTTTTTTGTGATTTTTTTCGGGTCAGCAGCAATCATGCCATTCTGCTGTCAATAAAAACTTACCCACTCTTCAAAGCGCTGACTGTCAACATTTTGCAGTTATTTTATCTCAGTGCCCAGTGACAATGTCATAAAAGTGCAGCTCAGGTGCTGGGCAAACATTGTGCATGGCCTTTTATTTAGAGCTTTTCTATTTGTATATGTATGTGTTTGTTTGTGTGTGTGTGTGCTCAGTGACTTTTCGTTACATTGCACATACGCACTGTTGCATTTTAATTAAGGCCAATAGATTCAGCGCTAAAAACACACAAAAACCAATTAAACCAAAATAACGACTGCAGTTAGTATGAACACACGAGCACAGGACACAAGCAACAGTGCCTGCCAAATAAAATGCAATTACAGCGACAAAGCTGAGCTACCAAATTAATAGGAAGCCATCAGAGTACAGTATCCCAGAGTCCAGTGTCCAGGGTCCTCTGTGTGCTGACCGTTGGGTGACGCGGCGTATGCGTAATGCGATACGTTAGCTTCATGTTCTTCTTTATCTGCACTCAGTTGCAGCAACCGCAACAAAGCGGACAATTTGCAGCGTTAATGTTCAGCGCGGTGGCAAATGAATGCCAGGACATGCTCGGAAGCCTAAATGCAGCCCACAGAACCGAGAAATGAGAACCGAGAACCGAGAGCCGAGTAAGAGTGCGAGTACTTGCAAGTAATTACAATTGACGATCCCAGCCGGAGCCCATTCATAAATGCATTTAACGTGTCACTGCGGCAAGCAGTATGCGGCAGGTGGCAGACCAGGTGAACGTGCCACAAATGCAACTAACAAGGAAACAATTACGCGTTGCAGATGTCGCCATTTTGCCAAGTGATGGAGACGATGGTGGCGATGCCAGAACGGAAAATCGCATTAGAAATGTTGTAATGCAGCCCCGCCACAAGGACACAGAAAGCGACACGCAGAACTATCTACCTAATGAGCAAATGAAGTCGATTAAACGTGTATATGAGTTGGTTTCCCAAGTTCCTACTGTTAGTGTGAGTTTGTGTATGTGTGTGTAAGTGTCTGTCTGTCTGTATATGTGTGTATGGCATTCGCAGTTTTAAATATGAGAAATGTTGATTGCAATGGCAGATAGCAAACGGCTGGCAGAAACAGGGCGTATGCGTAATATGTGAGCAACTAGGGGAAATTGTGCTGCTCTGTGTGTAGCAAGTAATATGGCACAGTGGCATGTGGCATGGGTTATGTGTGCCTTGGGGTAGCTAAACTATCCATTGTGCTGTCCCCTATGCGAAGCGTGTAGTCGTGGCATGGGAATGCGTAATGAGGGGCACTAATCGCAGAACAACTTGCCACGCAATGAGGGTAACCGTTCTTTATGCAACTTGCAACTAGCAACTTGCAACGAGCGAAAAGTGCTTGTAAGAATTCACAATATGCAATTTGATGGGGAAATATGCCATTGCACTGTATTTAAATAGTTTAGAAATAGAATTTCTATTCATCATTAGCTTAAAGTTAAATGAATTTTAATTGGTTGTGTTATCGTCTAACTAATATCTCAAGCATTAATTGCAATTTGATATTTAATCATATCTATACACAAACACATTTGCATTACGAGTATTTTCTCTTTAATTAATATGACAGCAAGAGTTTAAATACGAACATTTAAATTGTGCCAGAACGTTGATGCTTAAATTTTGATTACTCTATGGCCCTAAGCCTATTTATTTGATTAAATGCGCCCAAATCCACAGCTACAGATGTGCACAGATACCAGACCACAACTCATTTAACTGTCATGCACTAAATAACGCCAGTGTAAATTCTACAAGCCACACACATACATATACATGTATGTAGAGCTTATGGGTGTTACATAATTCGAACACATATACATACATATATAGAGTTACGAGTTGCAAACCAGACTCGGTATCTGCCGTTTGGCCAGGCCAGGCCAGGCCAGTCAGGACATAATGAGATCACATGACATATAATGAGGTGCGCTGTTAACGTCGCTGCTTATTATAGATATCAGTGTACATGTGAGCATATGTGTGTGTGTGTGTGTGTGCATTTTGATGGCAACGACTAATTGCACAGATGCCAACGATTCAAATTCAATTATTCAAGGAATTTCATTAATTTCAAATTAGTTGAACGCGCCAATAGCAACACTTAAGCACATACACACACATACACACACACACACACACACACACGCACACACTTGCCCTTACACTTGCCACGCCCATGGCCACGAAATGAGGCGTAAGTAATGCCACAGCATCGTGGCCAGGCATCGCCGAAAAGCGGGCAACACTTTTCATAAATATTAAAGGCAAGCGCCATATAAAATATAACGCATACCACATGTTGTCCGCAAGTGCAGCCAGGTGTGGCAGCCGTGTAACATCAGCAGGCAGCCCTGACACCGCAACAGCAGCAACGGCAGCAACAACACTTGTTGGTTTTGTTGCTGTGGCAAGAGGCAATCTGCCAGGATACCAAACCAAACTGGACTGTGAACTGGACATAACCGTGTGCCTGGGCATAAAGTTTGTTTTATGTAGCTTTTTATTGTTTTAATAGTCCAGAGACGACGGCACTCAAGGGCAAGGTGCACAGAGAGAGAAAGAGCCTACAAAATCGAAGATGTGCTTGTACCAGGGACGCGAAACCAGGCGGCTAACCGCCAAATGACCGCAGCAGCAGCTGGAGTAACTGGAGCAACAGTAGCAACAGTAGCAACTGCAAATTGCAATGTGTGTAAATTCACACACAGCTGCGTCCCGCCCGGATATAAAGTCAGCCCTGACAGACGACAGACGGCGGCCATGTTGGTCATATTTAATGTGTGCCTGGTCAACGCCTGGTCAGCTGCACCACTGCTTCAGGGTGGGCTTGTTCCAGTGGTGCAGAGTGGAGCTAGGGAGCTTGGCATTGCATTTTTTATGCGCCCACAGCTGACAGCCATGGCCCATTTTGCATATGTGTGTGTGTGTGTGTGCAAGTGTAAGTGTGTGTGTGTGTTGCAGGTGTCGAGTCATGCACAATTTTGTGGCTTTGATTGCCTTTTCTACCAAAAGAAAGAGAGAGAATGAGAGAAAGTGGCGTCGAAAGCGAGTGGTAGAGAGAGTTATGAATGAAGTTTAGCTGCAGTTGAGTTGTGGTCAGCTCATAAATATGTCAGAACTAGCTCAGCACAATCAAAATCTCAAGTAAATTCCACAGACTAAACAGATTGGCTGTGTTAGGGTGTCTGTGATGAGGGTGTGTCACTGTATTTATGTTTGTGATATTTGCTCTCAAACTGCGGCAATGAAATGAAAACATACGAAATATGTAAATAAATCGCTTGATGTGCCATATGTGGACTGCGTGTGTGTGTGTGTGTGTGTGTCTGGGTGTGTCTGTGTGGCCTCAAAGATACACACAGAGCAGCAATAAAAACAAACAGCGGAGCCAACAAATAAAAGCTCACAAACATAAAACTAAAGCAAGCAAAGGCAAGTGCGCTATTTACTAAATTTTGCATATAAAATAAAATAAAGAGTAAAGAATAAAGCCAAGGAAAAACAGCAACAAACAATTTATAAAATGTAAATAAAAACGAAAAGGCAATTGAAAAACACAATTTGTCATATGCCACAACGAACAAAGAATGCTCTTAAAATTATATTCATTTAAAATCTCAAAGCAATTCAATACAGGATTAAAAAATTCAATCTCGAATTTAGAATTCAATTCAAAATTCAATTCCGTTGAGTCCCCCTTCCCAAGAGAACCATTAAGACTAGCGCCTTGTTGGTATATATAATACACACTATAGTCCGAACCTGTCCTGAAAATTTCATTTCAATCGGAAGATAAACGCCAAAGTTATTCAGCAACAACTAACAACTACTTATGTTTATCAACTGATATCTTCGTAGTATTTTGTATTGAAATTTCTTGATTAAAGAACAATCTATAGTGAACGCTTTGCACTCAAAAGTACTGGGTCTCCTACTGTCGAGCTTGCTCCACTGTAGTTTACTGCATTTTTTTTATTATTATTGTGTTAACATCAACTCAATCTCATTGTTGTCCTCATCTCTTAACCGCATTTAAACCACTTTACAGCCTCAAAAACAATGTCATTAAACGAATGAAAAGGTTACAAAATATTAAAACACATTCAGCTTACAATGGTAATCAAACAATGTACAAGCTTTTTGTGAAATTAACTTTATATTGTATTTGTCTTTTATGTTTCCTGCTTATTTACAATTACATTGTGCTCTTGATAAACTATCATAAAGGTAAACAGCAACAGCAACTGCAATGAACAGGTGATTGTCATAAAGTGAAAACTGAGGAGCTTCATTGGCTTTAAAGCAATCACTGGCTTGATGCAGTCAACATTGTATGAATTGTGCACAATTCTTAGGACAGGTTAGTTAGGGCGTGCACCTCCCACTGCCACTCCCCCTGTCCTGACTCTTTCAGTTAGCATGGCAAATAAAATACATACTATCTGGTATGGTGGAAAAACAAGAAATCGTGCGGCATTTTTGCCATAGCGCAAGACGAACAATAAAAATTTACAACCAGCAAAACGAACCTACGAACGAACGAATAGCAAACAATGGGAAGGGTTGGGAGAGGAAAGGAAAGGAAGGAGAAAAGAGAGGAATGGGTTACCAAAACCAGAAACCACACAGAGCGGCAAATGAGCAGAGAAGGGATAGGGATGGGACACCCAAAAAAGAACTCAATAAATTGTCATGCAGTAAAATGTAGTTTTGTGTGGTGGCGCAAAAAAGGCCAAAAGAGGAAACAAGATAGATGAGAGGAGAAGAAGGAAGAGATAACGGGGGTAAGGGGGGATCAGCAGGGAACGCGACTTTGTTTCAGCTGAACAACGCGGCAACAAAAAACAACAACTTGCAACTGCAACAAGAGCTCAACTGTGGCATATACAGTACATAGAGGGGTGCACGTAAAATGTCAAGACAGCAGCAAAGTGCACAGCAAACTAATACATATGCATAACTAGAATACAGTATACAAATATACATCTGTGTGTATGTGTGTGTGTGTTTGTTGTGCATTGTCTGACCGAAAATCACATGTTTAGTTGTACGGGAAGGATGTGATTCAAGTTGCAACAAGAGCAACACGAACACCGCCTGTGACATTTTGGCATTTCAACTAAGAGACACAGAGAGAGAGACAGAGAGAGAGAGAGAGAGAGAGAAGCAAAATCAACTACTCCTGGGGGCTGAGTGTCAGATCTCCCTCTACCTCTGCCACTTCTATCCCCTATCCCATTTGCCCCCTTGTCCCCTTGTGCCTCGTCCTGTTTCTGGTTTTGTCAACGTTGTCAGCGCTGCTGTTGAATTTTTCATGCCCATTGCGCGACATAAACTTGGCCTGCCTCTAAATTAAGGCGGCTTCGCTTTATTGGCCAGCCTGCTGCTGCTGCTGCTGTTCCTCCTCTTCTCCTCCACCTCATCTTCTTCTACTACTTCTCCTTCTTGTTGTAGTTGCGCCTGTTTTGTTGCTACTGCTGTTGCTGCGGCTTCATTTGGCTTTCACGTAAATGTGCGCTTAGCGTGGCCATGTAATTGAGAACCCTGCGTTCTCCGCCTTTTCCCGCCCTCTTTGCTACGCCCCTTAGCAATGCCTTTTAAGTGTATTAATCCTTTTTTATATGCGCACAAAACCGCAGCCATTGCCAAAGTTGAGTTGCCGACATACACACACACACACACATAAGTATACAAAAATTAAGTATACGTGGTGTATGCTCGCGTAATTCTCTCTTATTTGATACCGCCAAACATTTTTTCGCAAGGCATTTGGCTCGTTTACTTGGCCAAAATTGCATTAAAGTTGCATAAGTGCACATGGTTTTAATATTTAATTTAGCAAAGAGCTTTCCAAACATGGCCAGGAATCTGCCAGGGATGCGCTACACTTCTCACTTCCCAGTTCCCAATTCTCCTTTTTCTCGTCTCAATTTCCTTTTTTCTCTGTTTTCTCTTCTGTCACACTTCTTAGTCCTATTTGCTGTCCTGCCGCTGTGCACTTAGCGCTTGCTTTTGTCCAACTCTAGGGCGATAACGCTGACATCCACGCTTAATAATATCCTTTTGCCGTTTCCTAATGCCGAAAAACAAAAGCGCAGCTCCAGCTGCAGCATCTAGCGTTGTCCTGTTTGTCCTGGTCGTGATTTTTCCCAGTTAAGCTCCAAATAAAAAAAAAAATCCGGAAAAAAAAGAAAAAAGTGAGACGAGCTCAACGCGCAAATGGAGATAAAAATTTGCCATGCCAAGCTAAAGGAAGCGACAAAAAATACAGAAAAACAAAAAACCAACAACAGCCAAAGTGCAGCAAAAGTATTTACAAAGCGTTATCGTGATGCGACCTAAACCCCCTGAACTCTGAACTGCCCCCTTCTGACCTGCCTCCCCCCAATGCCACCAATGCTTGCAACACGTTCGCTTGTTTATTTTTGCTGCTGGCAGTCGCTTCTCTAATTTCTGTTGCCCTGCAGTTTATAAAGAGTTAAATAAAAACGCGATACACTTAGACCAAGTGCTGCAAAAAAGGTAGACGAAAATATTAAAAGGGTCTGTGATTATATTAAGAGCAAAAAAAAATTGCGGAGCGGGTCATCAACTTGAAATTTCTTCTTTCATATTCTTCAATCAACAGATAGACAAAAAATGTGTTAAATAAATTGCGAAAATATTGCTTAAAAGGATTGTAATTAAAATTCACAACATACATTTTAGATGCAAAAAAAATTCAGTAATTTTGCATTGAAATTCAGTTGCGAAAAAATGATGATTTATTAAAATTATTTTCAATGAATAAGTTGCGCAAAAAATTCGCATGGTAAATAGAAGTTTTTAAGCGATTGCAAATCAATTGAAGTCAACATTTCTCTCTGGTAAATTTTGAATGAAAGTTGACATTTTCAAAATAAATAAAATGTTATTATGATTCTTATTAATTCAAACTTTAAATAAAACTTTGAAGCGTAACAATTTGGTTTTTCTTCGTAACTTGTATTTGTCTTTCCAGCTTTTTGCTTGGGAATTATCTTCTCAAATGCATTTAAATGCTCATCCAGCGCATTTGCCAGTCGCTTAATCTTATTCAGAATACTTACTTCTCACTTTCTTTTGTTTTGTTTATTTTTTATTTTTTTTTAAGAGTTACGCTCTGTGTTTTTAGCCATCCTTTTAACACTTTGCGCCTCATCTTCTATTCCATTTTTGTTATTTACGAGTCGGCAGCTCTTAAGTTTAAAGCTCATCAAGCGTTTGAGCATTAAATTTCGCTGTTCGCAAAATAGTTTCGCATTTTTTATAACTCAATTAAGGCGCCAGCTCAAAGCCAATTAAAATGAGCAGACAGGCAGCTGATTAACCTTGTTACTTACACACACACACAGACAGAGATGGAAAGCAAGAGAGAGAGAGAGAGGGGATATACATATAGAAGCGTCTATTTGTCAGCCATGGGCAACGCCTGCAAGTATGCAATGGGCAGGCTTTAAACCATAGCCCAAGTGACCGTCGCCAGGTCACGTCGTCGTCGTCGTCGTCGTTGACGTCGTTGGCGTCGTTATCGTCGCCAGGGCGTAATGGTAATTGTGCGAGTGCGAGTGCAGCAATGACGTCATTCGCACAATGCCACGCCCTCACCATTCGCTATCGCCCAGCAAACGTTGGCACGGTAATTGTGTGCACTGCACCACGCTTCGGTTGGCAATATTGTTATGACCAAAAACCAGGTCACAAAGGACTTTTCACTACACCCACTACCCCTCCTTCTCCCCATTCTTCACCATCTTTCCTCTTACCACTAACGCCCCCTGCCCCTCCTGTGGTGGACACACCAAGAGCTCTTTTGCTCCGAACTAGCTGAACGTTGTTATCGTTTTTCTTGGCCTCAGCTTTCAGCGCGAACGCGCGCGCATATTTTATTTGATTTATTTATAACAAAAAGAGAAATGCATAATTTTAGTAAATTTACCTACTACAAGAGAATTTTCTTCAGGAAATTCGTGCCTTTTTTTTGGATTTTACTACGCCGGCAGCTGCAACTGAAACTGAAGTCAAAGCTGTTGCAGCAGCTGCCAGTTGAAGATTTCTCAGCACTTTTGCTATTTTGCATTTAATATTTATGCCAGTATCTGCCCTCTTTTATTCTCTATCTCTGTCTTACTCTCTCACTCACTCTTTTTCTCTGTATCTTTGTACTTTGCAGGCATGCATCAAACTCAAAGCGCTCAACTGCTCAACTCGTTGCGACTTGGCGACTTGGCTCAATCCCTGACCAGGCCAGGCCCGGCCATGGGCTGCTGAATAATTGATGCAGTTTTGGTAAGTGCATTTTGAAAGAGTCTCTCTTTCTATCTCCCTCTCTCTTACTCTATCTATCTCTGTCTTGGCTCAGTTCTTCAGCTCTGAAGTTCTTTAGTTGCTGTAGCCTCAAATCGCTTGGCATTTCATTTAAATGCATGCCAGGATCTGTCCCGCTGAGCCAGAGTCTGACAAATGAAGTGTTCAACGGAAGGGGAGGTGTGGGACGTTATAGGGTATAAGGAAAGTGGGTGGGGGGCGTGGCAAAACGCCTCATGCATAAACCAATACGCGCTCGCTTGGCCAGCGGCAGCGTTTACGCGCCGGATACGGAAATTGTACAACAACAATAGACAGCAAAATGGCATCGAGGCCAACGAAAAAATGGCGTTAACAGCACCTTCATCTATACACACACAAACACACACACATTGACACACATACGAACAAATGGGAGACAAGCACTCGCATTGCCACACATATTGTCCACTATTTTCACACATTTGTATGGCCATTTCAGGCAACATGGGGGGTATGAAAGTGGACGGGGGTGAGAGTGGATAGCGGGGGGAGGGTGGTAAAGCGAAGATTGGTGGCCATTATTTTGGGTCAACCTTCGGCCATCTCTTTCTTTCAGCTATTGCCGTTTCGCTTAATAGTGTTTGTCGATGGCATCGTTAACTTTGCCATCAAGTTTGCAACCCAAAAGTGTTCATTATTATGTAAATGGATATAGGGGAGTATATTAATATTTAACACTAGGATTTGTCAGAGCAACAATAAGATCAAACAGTCCCTCTTCTCCCCCTCTCTCTCTCTCTGTCTATGGTGATCATTCGTAGAGTTTAAAATTACGCCAGATTAAATGAAATGTACTTTATCGATATTGTGTATACGTCTTGGTGTTCAATTTGAAATCACTCAAGTATGCCATAAAGATTTTCCCTTCATTAGGTTTTTTAAGTAAGTGTATTTGGTAGTTGGTCAGGGTGAATGTAGTTTAGTTGTTTGGTTGTTTGGGTGTTTCGTTGTTTATGTATGCATTTTCTTGCTTTATCTTAATGCTGTCTAGATACAACATTTTCGTCGCTGTTGCCGTTCCACATTGGGCAACTACGACACTTGTTTGGCCATGGACAGCCTGAGCTTTTGTTGTTGTACAAGCTTATTGCTGTTGTTGTCGCACTGCTTATCCTTATCCACAACATTGTCGTCTTCGTTGTCGTTTTCGTTGTCATCGTCTTTGCCGTTTCGCCTTTGCCTTTGCCTTTGCCATTGCGCTGTCTTTCCGCTCGTCGTTTGTTTTGTCATTCAATTCAATGAGGCTAATGTCCGTTGAGTTTTGCACCGCACCTACAGCTGAAGATATAGCCAGTTCAGCTTGTCTTAGTTGTAGATGTTGTCGTTCTTGTTGTTGTTTCTGTTGTTGCTGTTCTTGTTGTTGTTATTGCTCTGTCTGGTCGGTCTGGTCTTGGGCTCTTGTGCGTCCATTGCTTCCCATGCTGCTGTTGAAGTGCCATTAAGTTTAGTTGTCACTTAGCCTCTTTGCTTTTATATGCCCGATGTCCGTCGTCCGTCGTCCCTCGTCTGTCCGTTTGTCCTTTTGTCCGTCGCCTGCCTGTGTGACGCGTTGTTGCTGTTATCCTTTTGGCTTGAACGTCTTAAGCGCCTTATACCATGCCCATAAAAATGTCCAACTAATGCTTTAAAGTGTGCCAGCCAACGGCAAGACCCAAGTTAACTCAACTCAACTCAACTCAAATCGACTACGGCCAAGACGAACTGAGACAAGACCAGACACGACAAGACGAGTCGAGACAAGACCAGATGAGTTGAGTTTTAGCTAAGGCTAAGTCCAAAAGACTGAGTAGCTGTTGTCATGTTTTTTTTTTTTGTTTGTTATCTCAACGTTTTGGTTTTTCATCGATCGTTTTGCGTGTTGTCAGTCTGCCTGTCTGTCATTTTGTCTGTCTTTTGTCTGTTTGATTTTCAGCTTTAAACGTTTTGGCGTCGACGGCGACTTAACTCCTTTTTTATTTTGATTTTTATTCTCGCTTTTGGCCAGTCTGAAATTGCGTGTTAATTTTCACACAAATACAGAGACAGACAGCCAGACAGACAGCCAGACGAGCCTGACACACAGCCGTATTTGTAGCGTATTCTGTTTGCGATTTGCGGTTTTTATTTAAGCACCCAAACTCTCTTCCTATCGTCCCCTTTCCCTGGCTTGTTTGAGAGTCTCTTTTTGGCGTGCTTGTGCGGTGCTCGTTTAAATATTTGCATTTTTATTGTGGATCAGGACACGTTGCGCCTTTTGGTTCATTAGCAGACAACCGCATTGCTACAGCTCATGGTTCGAGTTCTCGGTCTGGTTTTGGTTCTGGTTCTGGCTCTGGCTCTGGTTCTGGTTGACCAAAATCTGATGGGGCTATATACTGAATTGAATGAGTTGAACTCTTTATGCATTGCAACTATGCCGATTGTGTTGAAACTTTAGTCTAAATGAAGTACAAGCCATTCAATTAACTTTGCCCTCTGCTGCCGGGAAAATGAAACTTGCAGGCAAAAATGCACAGAAAAAAAAAAAACAAAATTAAATTGAAGAAAAGTTCGTAAACTTTTCGATCAACTCTCTCGTTCTCTTTCTTTCTCTTTGCTGTTGTCGATGAATTTTCATTACGTTGCATATATTTTGGCAATCATGTAAACAAGCCGCGCCAATTTGTATTTGTTGCTTCGACCATTTCACCAACCTCCCCCAGAAAAAAAAACACAACAACGAGAACAAAAAAAAAAGTTTACTTAAAAAACATGTCAAAATTTGCAAGCGCCTGAAAACACTTTGCACTTTAATGGGCAGCTCGAAGGGATGGAGTTACCCGTTTTTCCCGTTACCCGTTGCCCGTTGCCCGTTGCCCGGAAAATGCATTAAAAATGCAGATACAGCCAGCTACAGGCAAAAGGCAGCGCTACAGTCATGTGCAAATTTCAACTTGTCAATTTATGATTATGGCACCTCATGAACCGAAGCAAAATGTAAATTATACGCCACCGACGAAATGAAACTCAAGCGAATAACAAGCAAAATGGCTGGTAAGTCTGCTTCTCTCTCTCTCTCTCTCGCTCACACTCTCTTCATCTCTCTCTCCTTCTGTGTGTTATAGTGTGCGGCTGCCAATTTTAAATTTAGTTTTTATTGTTGTTGCTTGTGGTAGTTGGTAGAATGACTCCTTACTTGCCTGTCTGCCTGCCTGGCTTGTTACATTTAACGCTTTTTAACGCCGAATTGACTACACTAACACACACAAATACACACAACCACACACCTACACACACTCAGTTGTTTGGCTGTTATGTAAATTAGAATGAGTCGCTTGCCGCTCGTCGCTCCTTCACAAAAATGTTTGCCTCAATCGACAGTTGCTGCGGCGCAGGTGCATTGAAATAGTTACTTAGTACGTTACGTATACGACGTGTTGTGCACAGTAAAATCACATAAAGTTTGGCTGGCAAGCAATTCAATGGCAGAGACCAGAGTCGTCAAGCCTGGCTAACAAACTGTCAATTTGGTTGCATGTTTTCTTGTTGCCATAATACCAATTGTCCCACACTCTCTAACTTTAAGGCACATGTGCTCTCGTCTTCTGTATGTGCAACACACACACACAAACACACACATGCGTGTGGTAGTAACACGAAATTACTTTTCAAAGAAAAACTTTACGATACACTAAATTATGTTTTGGCGACGCAGCAGCTGACTTTGATTTTATTTATTATTATTACTATCAAATTTATATAGAATTTTTGTTGGTTTTATTCATTCCATTTGAATTCACTTTAAAAAATAATTTATATTGGTATTTGCCAACAAATAAACAAGTTTAATAAAATCCTATGAATTTTCTGATTCAAATATGTTTATTGAACTTTTTTTAGACTTTTAAGCTGAGCTTTTTTCACAGAAATTCCCTTGTTCAACTGTATTAAAATCGAGGAGAGAATTTAATATGCGCTTAAAATATGCTACAGTTATTTTTTGCAAAAGTTAGGTATAAGGTAAATTGAAATCGGGCAGGTATTTTGTGTAAAGCTATTAACAATAGTTTTTGCTCTGCCTTTCAGCTTGAAATTCAGAATCTATTTCATTGTGAGCTTAACGAGAAATTGTTACAGTGCTCACAAATGCGATTTGTCCATTTATGTGTTTTATAATGGAAACCGAATTATTGCAAAATTCATCTAAATTTTGCCTTTGTTTATATTGTTTCAGCGAGTATTCATTCAGTTGAATTCTATGCTCAATTTTGCATTATTGCAGCTTTCAATTTTATAGTATAGTTGTCTAAAATTCCATTTTAGAGTACACTCACAATCAGCTAAACCTCCAATGAGAGTGTATATGGAGTTCCTAGTTGTTATTGCTGTTTTGTTGGGCGGCGGAAATGTAAATGAATCTGATTGTGAGCTTCTACGGGTAAATCGTACACACACAAACACACACACACGGGCGCACACAATACCTGTGTGTGTGTGTGGAGTATAAAATTTGATTGTGATTGAAAAGTGTAGCCTACTTTCTGCCGGGCGCATATAAAATGCATGTAATCAAGCGAAATGGCAATGTATGGCCAACAAGGGGCAATGGCAACGGGAAGAGGCGGGGTTGGATTGCATTGGTTACTAGCTGGCCACGCCCACAAGCCACATGCCCTAGCACAATAATTGAAATTTGATTTGATTAGTTTGGATTTTGATTTTGTGCGGGCCATTGTTGTTGCAATATGCATGTTTGTTTAGAGGGTGTATGGGAAGTGTATAAGTGCATGTGACAGTATTAAAATGGCATATTAAATGTCATTTTTGCGTGCTTAATTACAACGCCTTTCGCCAAATCCCTTTATAATTAAGTCGCTTATAGAATGAGCAGTGTCCTTTCTTTTCTGTTTTTGTTTTTTTATTGTCTGCCATTTAACAATTATGGGTAAATGGGTAATGGAAATCGGAGAAGCGTTGATATAATTGAACTATTTGGTTTTCATAATTGAAATTTTACGCAGACTATTCAATAATAATTACCTCGAGACAAAGCGTGACACAGAGACCATGTCCCTGTCTCTGTCCGTGTCCATGTCCGGCGTTTCCTCCTGCGGCAGCGTCCAGTGGCATGTAAAAAATTTAATTAAGTAACTTATTGTTATTATTTGCATTCCCTTTTGTCCCTCATCTGCTGGTCTTTCGCCGGTGGCAAGATAATTTGCTGCATATTTCTGTCGCTTTTGTTTTGTTTGCCTTTGTCCACGCAATAATTAAATAAATATTTGCGCCCTACAACAGCAACAGCAACAATATGTAATAAAGGAAAGCACAAAGAAAGAAAAAATAGAATTACATCTATTAAATTGTCAATATCAGAAAAACGCATTTTTATTTAATATTTGTGAAGCAATGCAGACGGTATTTGCGCATCTTTAATGGCTTGCAAATGGAAGCAGAATAGTGCGGATGCCGCGAGAGAGAGAGAGAGTCAGAGAGAGAGAGAGGGAGGGGAATAAGAGAATGAAGAATGATGGTCACCATATTGATAAACAGTAAATGGAAGATTGCTAAATGATGAAAAATGTGCTGCACTTTCCGTACCTTTTTGTGTGGCCAAGTGAAAAGAAGAGAAAATAAAATGGAGAAAGCCAACGCACAAATATTGTCGAAGAATTTTCTTTAATATGAATTACGACTGTACAGTTGGCGGGCGGAAGTCAGGAAGTCAGGAAGGAGGTGCAAAGGTTGCAACAACCACGGACACAGAAGTTTGTGAAAGAGAAAGAGCAAATAATTCAAAGAGGATTGATTGTAAGAAGGAAAGAAGTGCAAGCTAAGTAATAAATAGTTCTTTAACTAAGTAGCTTAAGCTCATTATGAAAAACTAAAGAGGAGAAATTCGTGCATAAATAAATAAAAAGTTTCATTTTTTAAGTACATACATATATCTATCTTGACCTCTTTAAAGATAAGCATTTCTCGAAGCTTATGTAAATATGGGACGCTGCCAAGGTTCAGCAGAAAGTTTCAAATGAGTTTTTGGGTCCTGTAGCCTATTTTTGCCCCAGCTATTCCAATTTCAGTTTCTTTGTTTTGCAACAATTTTCACTTTCTCTGGCATTTCGCTTTATGCAAGATATGCAAATTCCTAAGCTACCCAATGCTCTTTCTCACCCCATAGACACTTATCTCACTTGTGCTCCAACTTCTCTACTTCTTTTTGTCTCCCGCCTCCCACATGAAGAATATTTCCACATTTCGCAGAGTTGCCAATTTTTTTTCGCTTTTATTCTTGGCAACGTCTTTGCGGTAGAATTTTTCTGTTTGCTGCAACGGATACTCTATCATTGTCCTTTGGTAGAGTCTTTTCAATAGTGTTCTTCTGGAGTAACAACAAATATAAGCAACTAAAAATACAAATTCGCAATCGAAACAATCGATTTTTGAAAGTTATATATTTTTAAATGTAGAATCAATTTATAGACCAAAAAATGACACAATGAAATTCCGCACGAAAATCGGATTCTTGATATATCCTTACTTGGCTGTTTTCTTTACTGACAACATAATAATAAGATTTCCTTCTCTTTCTTTGGTCTTTTTGTTGTCTTTGTTGTTGCTGTTATTGTTGGTCTTTGTAGTGCGGAAACCACTTTCAAAGGGCAACCTGCAGCTGCCATTTGTTGTAGTTATTGTTGTTGCTGCTGCGGTATTGAGCGCAAAAGTTTACTGAACGCAGGAAAAAAATGAAGAAAATATTACACACACACTTACACACATGTAAACTGGTGATGGTCATAAGGACATGTGTGTGTGTGTGTGACTTGTACTATTAACACCGCCTTCGCTGTCGACTCCTTTGACGCTTTATGGCGGCGTGTCCTTACACACACTTTAAATTATTTATTTTTACACTTTGCTGTAACACATTTTAAGCTGTGTGTGCGTGTGTATCTATGTGTGTGTGCGAATGTGCGTTGTTGTTTAATACACTTGGCAGGCAACGCGTTGTTCAGGCTTCGGTTTCAGCTCGGCTTTGGCCTACGAAGAAGCAAAAGCAGAACAAGAACAAGAACAAGCAGAGAGACCGCTCTTTATATTTGCACATGTTTGCCCCCTCTCTCTCACTCTCTCTTTTTGTTGCCTTTCTCTTTTCACAATCTCTATCTCTTTCGCTGACTGGCTTTTCTTTTCAGAACTTGTAAATTATTTGCCTTTTGCCTTATTCCTTACACATACGCGCACAAATTGTCTTGAGTTTATGTGTTAAACTTTACATCTCATGTTTGGTCGTGGAAGGACTCTTCCTTCTCCTACTCCTCTTGGGTTGGGTCTTGTGTCCTGTGTTGGCCATTGTAGTAGTATGTGGCCATGTGGGCGTCATTGTGGCTGTGGCCTGTGCGCCTGCATGGCATGTAAATGATATCGTTCCTTCTGGCCACGTCCACAACTACATCCACATCCACATCTACATCTACATACATGTCCTTGTCGTCCTTGCTCACGTCAGCAGCGGCGACGTTGCTTTTATTGCTCGCTTTTGTTGAAGCTGCCTGCCAGCCGCCGTTAAACAAATGAACAACATAAATAATTGCAAAAGCACACACTCACACTTGCACATTCACATACACAATAATCGCACACGTATGCAAAGTGGGGTAAATCGCAGCATTTGCTGCATACTTAAAGGCGCTGCACGCGCCAACAAATCTGTTGAGCTTGAGCTTTGGCTGCCTTCATTTCGAAGCAAGATTAATGAGCAATGGACTGAAAGCTATTCAAAGTCAGCTGCCAATGCAAAATTCCCCAGTTGTGGTATCTACAACAACTACAACAGAAACAACAACAACAATTCGTAGTCATTGCTAATTACTTATTTGCTGCAATCCATAAAACGCCCCTCGTGCAACTCGGCCAACCTATTCGCCACTTGAATCACTCAACTAATTGCCGCAACACGTTCAACAGGCACTAAGCCGCCTCAACAATCTACTCATCCACCTATAGGAATGAATGTTTTTGTTGTTGTTGTATCCGTTGTTGTTGTTGCTGTTGTTGTCTGTTAATTGTTGTTGCAGCTGTCGCTTCTGATAACAGGCTGCACGCCAAGCCCATTTGTGTTGCGGTTGTCTAAATGTATGTACAGATACAAGTATGTCTATATACAAATGCGATTACATTAAGTAGCTTGTCTATTTGAAATTTCCCCTTTTCCCTTTTCCCTTCTTCCCACTAACCCACTTACCATTTCCCCTATTACTTCTTAACCACCACAACTAACTCCCAAATTTGAGCTAACAACCAAAACTAAGTAAGTGAGCACTGTGAGTGAGACTCGGTGGCCACTTGAAAAAGCACTCAGCACCTCCGCACTCAACACTCACCACTCAACACTCAACATTCAAGCTTTCGGGTATTCAAATTTTATTTACTCAGCTGAAAAAGCCGAAAGCTGTCGCCTGGCATTGCTCCCATTGCCATTGCCATTGTCATTGCTTTCTGCTTAGGGCCTCCCTTTTCCCTTCCCACTTTCCACCCACTTCACCCACTTCCCCCTCTTTCACTCTTTCACTCTTTCACTCTTTTCTCCTTTTTCCACTAACTGATATGTAAATTTTCAGTACAAATGAAAACCTTAATAAAGTGTTTTTATAGCAATGACCTTGGCCAGGAGATTTTGAAAATATAAATATATCAAATTATTTATAGAATTTATTACGATTTCATTTTTTGCTTGATCAGCAGCATGACAACCTTAATAAATACCTAACCATTTCATGGAAAATAAATGAAGGTGGCCATGTTTAAAAGTTAAATACATTATTGAACAATAAAGTCTGATAGCTCGGGGATTTACATGATGAATTTAAAGACTATGTAGATTCTATTTAAGTGCATTTTTTAGTATTTCTCTTTTCACCCACTTCGTTGAATTAATTATTGTAATTTTGTAGGGTATTTCCATTTCGATTTCTTAATTATAGCTGCTCCTTCATGTGAACTATATTTTTGTTTTGCTTCTCAACGTTCGTAAGGTTTCCGATATCAACAACCACAGCTTCGGCATAGCAGGTTTTTATACCCTGTAGTTATGGAATTAGGGGTGTGTTCAGTTATCAATTTTAGATAAGCCACATTCATTTGTCTGCAAAAATTTAATGTGCTTTTTAAAATTACGAATGAGTTTTAAAAGTTATATATGATCTAAAGTAGTTTACTTTAGTTCATATATATCTTATATATTGTTTATATTGAATTTATTATTTGTATAGGTATAAGGTTATAAGTTAAATAGGATTTATTAAATTTAAAAAAAGGAGAAGAATCAATTTAAATTAAATTTAAACCTAAAAAGATCCAAGTTATTTTGATAGGTCATAACTCATTTATAATTAAAAGTTTTTTGTATTTTATACTATTACACTTTAATTTAAAAGTATTTAATATTTAAAAGATTTACTGAAGCTTAATAAAAAGCGTATAAGAGGCAATGAATGTAGGATATTGCCAGGTCGAGTCTTCAGAAGCTTTTAAAATGTGTTTTATAGCTTTTCCCGTTTGCCTCGCCCATGCGCCAGCCACGTTGTTATCCGCTCTTACTCTATCTCTCACTCCCACTCTCATTCTGCTCTCTCAGCAGCTGGCGCTCTCTTTGCCTCGTTGATCTCTGGCACTGACACTGACGATCAGTGTCGGCTCAGCAGAGCTCAAACCGAAAGCTTGGCAGTCCAATCGTGAACTCCTCTCTCGTCAGTTGTCGTGTGTTAGTTGGCCGTGTTATTATTTATATCTTGGCCAAATAACGCTAATTGTAGACTGTTTTATGTTCGTTGCTATCGGCGCATCTAAAGGTTAACAACAGCAATTTGGGGACTGAAAAGTGTTATTAACTTTAATTAAATACGTGCGTGCCTTGTGAAGACTTTGCAATCAACACAACTCATTTAAATCAATACTCAATTGCCGCAGTCGTTCTTTTTTTATCGCCTGCGTTTCTTTTTAAAAACATAAATTAATATAAATCCAGGCAAGGTTCGTTTTTATATTTCGATAGCATTAATCTTTTTTTTCATTCTACTTCTTTCATTTATTGCCATTGCTGCGGCGACTGTTCTGTCTCTGTCTTTTCTCACTCCCTGTCACTTTCTCTCTTACTTACTGGCTGTCAAGGTACGTTTCCCAAGACATGAAGAACAACAAAAAGTACATGACATGATAAAGCAATAAGTGAAAATTGCAACAAGTTTTCGCCGTTCACTTCGAATGCTGTTTCGATGCTGTTCGACACTGAAAAACAATTGGATTTAAAATTAATTTTAAACAAAATAAAATCAACATGCTACAGCTCTGTATGCAACTCTGTGACAGGCAGCAGCAACAACCTCAACTCAACTCAATTAAAACGTTCGATGAACGGCGAAAGCAAATGTAAATGCAAAAGAAATATCAGAAAAATCAAAAACAATAAGAAAAAAAATTACAACAATGATGTTGCTCACCTCTCCATAAACATTTACACTGCCTTTTTTCCGGCCTCACGACTCTTACAATTTATTTATTGTGATTATTTTGTTATTTATTAACTCCTGTTGTTGTTGCTATTGTTGTCGTTCTTGATGGCTTCGTTCATTCATATATATTTACGCAGTCTATACTCTATGAAACTGGCTTAAGAAGGGTATACTAACAGTGAGAAAAATTTACAGTTATCAGTAGGAAACATACACATATTGAAATTATGCATTTTAAACATAAGAAAAGAATAATTTGAATAAAATTTAACGTTAACTACTCCCTACTGGGTATCTTACAGCCAAGCACACTTCATTAAATCCATCTCACCAATTTTTTGTTGTTGTATATATTGAATTTTTTGTTGCGATATTTTCTGCATTTATTGTTACTGGCAATTTGCTGTTTATGATTTTTATAGCACTTCCATGCGACTAAACAAATTCCATAAAATTTATACGTAAATCTATTATGAAGCAATATCAATACATTCAACTTTTCCATTTTTTACTTGACTTTATTAAATGCTTTCCATGTATGTGTATATGTGTGTCGACTTTTTAGCACAAGAAAAGGAATGAAAATGCATTTTCATGTTATAAATTGTGAACGCAAACAAAACCAATTGAGTATTTTATTATGCTTTAACATTAAAATGTGCCAGAAATTAAAGGTAAAAAGTCAAACAAATAGTTACAAAAACATTTTCAATGTTTAATGAAACTAATCTACATAGTATATTTAGTTTAGTTTTTAGTTAGAATTGAGTAGACATAACTCCCCCACCTCCAAATGAGATACTCTTACTTTATTTCAATTATTTCCCAGTGCTACATCAACACTTTTGCTTTTATCTCGATGCTACATACTTGTCTTAACTTGCGACACATTAATTATTCAGATAAGGTTCATAAAGAGTTTCTTATCTATGTTTAATCAATTGTGAGGTGAAAGAAAGCTTACCTTTCACATAGTTTATTTTGGCGTTAGATGAGTAAGAGTACAAGTCATTAGAGCTGTTTAGGAAAAGTGGTTACACACATAAAACACATCTCGGAAATTTCCATTGAAAATACTTTTCCACTTGTCACGCAATTTGAGACACATCAGTAAGGTTCTCCTGTCAATCAAGGCTTTGCACCAAATTCAAACTCAAACAACAACTAAAAACCAGGAGAACATTAACATTAACCTGGTTTCTAATTTATAGCTAACCATCATATTTCTTTGCCTGGATCAAAACTTTAAACCACAGTGTAACTGAAACCCCAACCATAAGGGGAGGTGAATCCCCTTAGCGTCAACCGCTAAAAGTCAAATTAAATATCTATTTTTGGGCCACATGTACAAAAATGTATAGAAGGGGTGTAAAGAGGGGTATTATTCAAGAGGGAATGGTAGGGAGCGTGAAGGGTGAATGCTGGGGTTCCTGCTGCTTTTGCTTTTGTTAATTATCCCCATGAATTTGATAGTTTTCATCAAAAGGTAGCGAGAGCGCTGTTGATGAAAATTCAAATGAACATGAATATGCAAATGTGTAAAAGTGGAAATGTCGAAATGTGAAAATTTGTATAAATGTGTGTGGGAGTGAGTCAGAGTGTATTAGTTTGTATATATTTGTTGTTGTTGTTGTTGTTGGTGGTGTTATTTGCATTTCAGTCGAAATGCCGCAAATTAGTAATGTTGCCTAGTCGTATCAGCTTTTTGGGACCCTTTGCCTATTAATTTGTGATGCCGATGCTTAGGTTTACAGTCCATAGACACCAATTAGCACTGAAATTTGAAGTGGAATATGGAAATGGCAATGGAATTGGAATTGGAAATAGAACTGGAAGGAAACAAATACATAACTCGTTGCTGAGTGTGGCTGTTACAGCTGCCACAACATGGAAGATGAGGGGATGCGCGAATTGAATCTGTGGCTTGTGTGGCATATGAAATTATTGCAAATGCAACACAGAGATGTGGCATCACCACCCAGGGGACCACATGCAAACATTACTGTCAGACCGAGTGACGTTTTCTGCAGAGTGGGTGGAAGAGAGTGGGGAATCGCAGGACTTGGCACTGATTCTGTTTCTGTGCCTTGTCCTGGTGCTGGTGCTGGTACTGGTGCTGGCTAATGATCCGCATGATGTGCACCATTGTCATCGTCATCATCTTGTCGGCTTGTGCTTGTGGCAGCGCCAACAATGTCAACTTCATCTTCATCACGAGCAGAGCAGAGCGCAGCAGTTGCCACAGCCACAGCATTGACTTGTCGACTTTGTTGCACATGCAACATGGCAAGTTGGACGGCCTCCAACTGTGTGTGCCTCTGCTGTGCTGCACTGCATGAAATTAATATTAATCGCAGCAATGCATTTAAGCCGCATTTAGCCGATTTGCCAGCTTTATCCTGCCGCTTTTTCATTACACCGCCTTTGTGCGCTTTTTGTTTATTGTTTGATTTTTATTTATTGTTTTGCGGTCGCGCGGTTATTAAAATGCCGCTGGCAATTTGTAATCATTAGGCTGGGTTGTGGGTGGCTCAGTGGCTCTGTGGATTGGCATTTTAACGTCACTCTGGCTTTCTGCTTTGCATACTTTTGGACTTACAAATGGTTTGGTTTGGTAAGGAACAACTTTTCACAAAGTTATGCCAACTGCAAGTCTGAACAGAACTTTTTACTATGGAATTGTATAACTTACAAGTCAAAATTACTGTAATGCCGCCAGCATTTGTGACAAATAATTCGTGCTTTTTTTTTCTTATTTGGCAAAAGAATTTCGCTGATATTTAAGCCAACTAATATCTATGCAGTTATGCAAATCAGAGGAAAGACAGAGTCAAGAAGCGACTGCCATTTTCACGTTCACCTTATCCTTATCCTCTACTTTGCCACAACGTCATCATCATTGTCACTGTTTGTTGTAGTTGTCGTGACAAAATTTAAGTGGCCACTTGACTAAATTAATATGACACTGTTGCAAGTGCTCTGCACTTGTCTTTTACTTCCCCATCCCCATTCCCATCCCCTTCCCCTTTCGTCCTGTCTATCTACCACTCTTTAACATCTTTTGGCCAACAATATGAATAATTATGACGTCAAACTGTCAGTTGATTTGCATGCTCAACCCAGCTTACACTTGCCAAAGACTTTTCAAACACTGTCAATAGACAAAAGTGCACATTTTTGATGCATAAATTTTCGTAAATTGCAACAAAAATTGCCAATCGATGAAAGACTTGGTCTCCTCCTCGTACTTCAACAAAGTGCTGGCCAAGTGCAGTAAGTAATACTTGTTCAGAATATCTAAGTATGCAATTGTGAAGAGGTGTTTAAAATTGACCGAAAGGCAATTTGTGCAATTGGGAAATGCAATTAAAGTTGATTCGCATGCATAATTTGATAGCCCTTCAATTGATATTCAAGTCTTTCAATATTTTGAGTGATTTTCTCACTAATCTGTCAGTCAAACCAATAAATATTAACGATAATTGTTAGTTATGTTGGAAATAAATATGTGAGAATTGCAATTTAGTATCGACGCCATTAGTCATAAGTGAGATTAAAGATTTATAGTCGTCATATTTTTAAATCTCCTGATTAAAAATTAAAAGCTTTTTCTGGTCCTCTGCCAATGTGACATATCAGATTACTCAATTAAAAGTTTATTTGTGAGTTTATCTAAAAGCACATCAGAGTGGTATATATTTTTAATGAACTTTTCTAATAAATCAAACGTATGAGTTGGCATTATATTTTATTTTATGAAACTCATTCGCAATCTTTCGGAATCATAGCCAAGGCAACAACATTTTATTTCCCAGTGGCCAACAGTTAACGCTCACGTTGGCATCTCTGATGGCAGCAGGCCCATAAGCGAAAATGTCACTACTAAAAATCCCAACTGTTTGCAGGTTGTCTCCCCTTTCTTTTTTTTTGTATTTTCTGTATTTTTTTTTTATTATTTTTGTGCTCGTTTTTGCTGCAGCACATGTCACACTTGGCTCGCAGTTTGTGGCCAGGCCAGGGCTATGAAAATAACCATAAGGCAATTGCCCAGGCGGTTTGCAGCCTCAGTGTCAGAACAGAGCCTCCATTTGTCCCCCTCACCTTCACCTCCTTGATGCTCCCTAGGCTCCACGTTCAGTGTTTGTGGCACTCATAAGCCTTGAATGCTAAATGTCAAAGTTACTCCTTGGCGTAACATTCGACACATTGGGGCGTTGAGGTGTGCCTACGTGTGTGTGTGTGTGCGTGTGTGTGCGAATGTGTGTATGCGAGTGTTGGTAATGTCAGGCTATCCCCTCCTCCAAGTCATTTACCTCATCATGCTTTTGCCTACCGCCTGCCTGGTTGCCTTTGGATTACATTACACTAAGTTCTGTGCAAACACAGTTGGCGCAGTTCATTAACATGTTACATGAACATGTAGAGCTTTGAAGGAGGAGGAGGAGTCGAAGGAGTAAAAGGAATAGGAGATGGAGTCAGAGACTCAGTCGAGTTTAGTTCAGAGCAACTTCGCTCTACTTTAGACGAGACGACGACTCTTTGGGTTTGTTTGTTTCTACAAATGTATGCGTAAGCACAATATGCATGTATGGAAATCTCTTAACATGTGTGGGTGTGTGGAATGTATGCTTTATGCCTTTTTGTACACGCCCTACCGCCCACCAATCCACCAAGCCGCCACGCCCTACGCCCTACGCCCTACGCTGATGCGGAAGTGTTGCCCAGGCGCCCACTTCAAACAACTAGAGCGACTCAAAGCTCAAAGCTTCCAGATATGGGTAGCATATGAATATGAAAATGAATGTGAATGTGAATATGAATACTTAGATGTACACACACACACACACACACACACACTCACACACACACATGAGTGTGTGTGGTTGTGTTTTGGCCTAAGCTGCGCATTAAATGTAAAATATAAATAATTAACAGCTCGTTCTAAAGACTCTGAGACACTGAGAAACAAAACGAAACGAAACGAGGCTGGTAACAAGCAACTAGGAACAAGGAACAAGGAACAAAAACCCGTCTGCGGTTTACAGCTCTCGTTACAATTGGCACCCAACGAGGGGCAGTATTTTCTAATTAGGCACGCTTTAAGTGCAGTCGTGTGGCTAATCAAAAGGGGGAGACATTGAAAGAGTGAGGAGAAAATGGGAAGATGTAGGTAACCGATCTGCACAATACTCCAGTTAATTTACAGTTTTAATGCGTTTTCGACTTGTGGCCAGTGGAAAGTTTTAAGCCCAAAACAAGCCAAGCGCAGACAACAAACAAACAGACAAACAACAACGTTAGAAGGACAGACATTTAGACATTGGCAACAAGCAGAGAGAGGCTAATTCATTTGTTGGCTTCCGTGCACAAAACCAGCAGCCGTTGCATACTTTGCGGCGCAAACAAAACCAAGGCACCAGAGTCAGCCACAGGCCACAATCGCAGTCACAATAGCACTACCAAGCATCCAGAGTAACCCTCTCTCACTCTGTGGCAACTGCACGTCAATGAGTCCCAAAACAGAAACCAAAAAACTGCATATATAGACATATATAGTAGTAGTCGTATTTGTACCCATTCCCAGGCGTGCTCTACTCGGACTATTTGGCCTGGTTGGTTGAGCCTGGTCAGAGGTAGAGACGAAGAGAAAGGACCGTAAAACTCGGAGCAATTCGTTTTAATGAATCCATCCACATGCAGACAGAAAACAGAGGAAGAACTCTCTCTCTTTCTCTCGTCAGAGCAACTGATTGTATCAACTTCCTAAGTGGATTTTGCAGTCCAACTGGCATTACGCCTCTTGGCCGCAGGTAATTTCATATGAATGGAAAGCAAGAGTCTGTACGGGTCAAATATCTCTTTCTCCCTCATCTTCTGTCTCTCTCTCTGTTTCTCTCTGCATCTGAAGCTGGTCCCATATTTATGCTATTGCCTATGCATATGAGCAGCTCTTGGCTCTGATTCTCTGATGTTTCATGAGCATTTTTTTTTGGTCGCGAACTGCATGTTGGTTCAGGACCTGACGTTGTTCTTTCAATAAACATTCATTCGCACTGTCAGTTGCAGCGGCAGCCCAACACCCACACCCAAACAATCCTCCAGCTACAGTTTTTCTCCAGCTCCCCTTTTCATAACCCCACCGATTTCCTTTTAGTCTGTTATGATTTTTGTTGGGCTGCCCAAAAGTTGAGGCAACTTTTTCGGCTTTCTCAGTAGCTTCTACCCTTGGTCGCGATCCCCTTTCGCCATCTTTCCTCTTCACACTCGTTGCGGCTTTTCACACTCATGAATTTTTAAGCGGCATTTTGCAGTTTTCAGTTACTAACACTCAGTTCCGGGCCAAGTCTTGTGACGTTGCAATTCTACCCATTTTCAGCAAGCCGAAATAGTTTTTTATGCAATTTTTATGATTGGATTTGGGAGTTGCAGTTTTGAAAGCATAGCCAAGTGGCATAAGAAAGCGGATTCAAGCTGCATTCGAAATGAGCAGCGTTGAGTTACTTGACAGCCTGAAATCTCATTGGTTCCCCAAATACTATAAGAGAAAATATATAACTTTGACATAGTCTATCTAATTTTTTTTCTTTAAATTTTTGGGAATATCGCAAAATCACATTTTAGATTAGACTGTGAATTGAATTTGATGGCAGATGATTGGCTCGTTGATATGATATAAAATATAAATTTATGAATTTTATAGGGTATTTCTTTCTAGTTGTCTTTTCAGCTGCCGCATTTGATTCATAGTTTTCGCATGCAGCTGGGTGTGAAGTAGATTCCTCAGAAATAACAAACCGCAGCTTTGTAAAACCAACAAGCCAGCTTTAAAAAACAGATTTGCACAAAAACTGCATTTCAATTAGTTATTACGAAATAAAGTTTGCCTGGGTATTGCGCATACGAAATAAGTTGTAATGAATATAACTTGTGCCACCTTTTGTAGCAGCTGCTGGTGCAGTTTCCTGCTTCCCACTTCCCTTGCTAAGTAGGTGCTGGTCTAATGGAAGATAGCTATTAGTTTATAAATTACATAAACCTTTTGCAGCAGCATGCTGCAGAGTTGTAAAATTTAAAAACGCATTTAGAATTAGAGAGAGAGCGTATTTCACTTAGGTTTTTATGCATAGCGCTAAACAGCTTTAGACACTCAACTGGGCTTGGGTTTTTTTATGAGCACATTCCAACTCTCTATATATCTATTTCTAACAATCTCTTTCTTTTTTCTCTTTTCTATCTCATTGCAGGTCCCTTGTGGAAGGCAGCAGCAAACAGCAAAACTAATTTATGGCATTAAAAATGCATATTTTCTAGCAGTTTTTATCATTTTCCAACTGCAAAAAGTCGCGCCCGAAGTGTGCACCACTTTCTCTGCGTGTACATGTGTGAGTGTGTGAGTGTAAGGAGTACCTGTGTATGTGTGCGTCTGTTCCTTTCCATTTTTTCTGTGAAAGTGAAGTTTATGCAAGCCGAGCTGTAAGTAGCTCATGCAGCTGAAATTGGATTCGACTGGCACAAAGCAGCATTAGAGCAACTGAGCCTGAAAATTTCTTCAACCGACCAACCAGCTGTCCCCGTCCCTCATTCTTCCCCTCTAACTGTGGCATCTTCTTCTTCGCATCGCCAACGTTATCGTCCTTATCATCGTCATCATCATCAGCAGTAGCAGCAGCAGCAGCAACGCATGATAACTCACTACTTTGGCCCTGGACTGGCAACGAAATGGCTTTCCTATGTATAACGGTAAGTACAGATTACTTTCGTATAATAAATAACTTACCAAGTGTGCGTTTTTAACAAGAAGTCAAGTTATTACTATGTGCTTGAGTGTGTGTGCCATTTTAATGGCCATCTTTAATAAATATGCAAATAATGTAGACAAGTTAAGTTATCTCAAAGTATTACTAATATTATCGTTATTGTAATATTTAAATTTAAGAATTAATATAAAACTCAACTTGACACCTTGTCTTGAGGAGCTTTACTTATGCAGAAACTCATTTTGATAATTTACGATGTGCTCATGACCATTATTAATAATACATTTTGCGTGTTTTCTTTTTGATCGTTGAACGCGTCGGATGCGTGATATATTTCACATAAAACTCACGTTCACTGAGTGACAGCTTCGACAAGCACTCAAGTAATTTTAATAATGTGTAAAATGACAGCTCATTCTCACTAAATGGCCAGCTGAAGCATAAAAGCGATGCCCCTCAACTTTGTTCGCAGATACTGCAACTGCAATGTTGCCTACTTTCAGGCGACGGCTTATAATTAATCATACGTCACATATGCTGCAACTTAATGAATGTGATTTTTAAAATACACATTTTGTATATATGTATGTAGCCGCATGTTGACAAATAAACAGCGCTGATAATACGTGTAAGCTTTTCCCAAAAAAAAAGAAGGAAAAAATCATTATAATGACAACAAAAGAGGACAGAGTGTTCAGAGCTGTCCGCACTGCCAATATGTGGCAAGGAGAACAAAAAAAACGAATGTCAGTCCAGCATCAAGCAATAGACCCTGGCCAAAAGCAGAAGCAGACCCAGAAGCAGACCCTGACTGCGAGCCTGGCCGAGACCCATAACCAATAGGATGACAATGACGTCGTCGATGTCGAAAAACCAATTCACTTTTGCCAGCTCCAGCATCAGGCCAGCAAAGCCTTCATCTTTAGAGAGCTGTCCCTCTATCCGTCTATCCGTCTGTCCGTCTGTTGTGTCGTGTCTCACTCACAGAGAAAGAGAGTGTGTGCGAGTGTGTGTGTTTCCATCTGTTTTGAGTGCTGATTGTCAAGTGTCGCCCACAGACACGTGCTTACATTGCTGGCGTTCTTTTGGTCCTCTTTTTGTGGCACCCCACTTGCAATCAACGCTTGAGTTGAACTGCAAACTGTATTAAATGTATATATAGACATATATATATATATATACATTCATACATGTACAAACGTGTAGCATGCGTTTTCTGGCTTAAGCCAACGAAATAATAAAGGATTTTGCGGTTTGGGATCCAACATGGCCATAACAACAATGGCACATTCAAGTGCATTTGAGCAGCAATCATTTTGTGGTTAACAAATACAAAAGCCTATTAATGAACACACACACACGCAGACACACTTACATACAATAACTAATAGAACTGTGGTTGCATTCATTGCAGGTGTGTATGTGTGTGTGTGTGTGTGTGTGTGTGTGTGTGTGTGTGTGGCGGTATCTGTGTGCGGCTTTTGTTTCATTTAATCAACGGCATTTAGTTGACAAACGCCCAAGACAAAAGACTCGTGAGTTGAGCTCATATTTGCAATTGGTTTTGCAACAACACTCACATTGATTCACAATCGCAATTGAATAAATGAAGCAGCAAATGCAAATGCAAGCCCCCAAGACAATACACTCTCTGTTTTACTTAGTTTTATAAACTCCAACCCCTAAAAAACTAATTCAAGTAGCGGAACTTTTGCTTTTGCTTTGTTGCTGACTGCTGATGTGTGTCTGAGTCTCTCCCTCTCTGTGTGTGTGTGTGCAGTGTGTAGGGGGTGTTAGTTAATTGAATTTTAAATTATTCTTATCTCAAAAAATGGTTAGTTGCGCTCATGAATAAATCAGATTTCAATTTTACTTGCTAATTTGATTGGAGACAGGCGGCGAGAGATACAGAGTGGTGAAAGAGTTCAACTAAGAGAGAGAAAGAGAGAATGAATGAGATAAAGAGTGTGAGAAAGGATGTATGAGTGCATTGCTCAAGTTTTTAAACAAATCAAAAATTAAGCTAATAAAATGAACTGTCAGAGAATGCAAAGAAGTTAAGCAATGACTTGTGAAAAGTTAAAACTCTGCAAGTTATTCATAGTAATTTGCTGAATGGAATAGAATCTTATTTATGCCACAGCGTTGAAAGCTTGCCAAGAATTTCATAAACTGCATAACGAGTTAACGAATGCAGAGCATCAGGCGTAGTTGACTGTGAAATACCCTGTAACAAGTAGAAACTGCAACCAATTAATTAATTTAAGCTAATCAAATTAAAAGAAAATCATTAATCACACTACAGTTTGATAACTTTCACGCAATGAAATAATACTTGTAACATATTCTGAAGGCTGCCTATACAACCCTACTTAAGTTTCAATCAAGTGGTATTTATATTTAATATGCGCGTGGCAAAAGCAAGCTATGCAAATATATTAGCATACAATAGGGCATTGTGGGTCGATATCAAGTTGAATCGAGGCTCGGGTCAAGTCACAAATACTCACACACACTCACTTACACAGTCACTGTGAAACACGCAATTGTTTGAAAGAACATAAATCTAATATAAATAATACAAATAAGTAGATTGCAATGCTTAAAAGTATTCAATGAAATATGCGGCTCCAGTCAACTCAAGCACTCAAACACAGATTCACAGATTGATTGCATAATTTTCAATTATTAAAAACTAAAAAACGACCATGGGAAAGAAAGCAGGAGAGTAGGAGGAGGGTGAAGTTACTTTTCATAACTGTCAGGGCAAAGGACGCATGCAGAGAACTTTTGTCAATGACCAAGCCTTAAAGTCACATACACTCTCAAATGACTTACTGCTCAATGCACACACACACACACTCTCGCACACATACTGATGTACTGCTTGCGTCATCAGAGTTGAAGCTGCTGCTTTTGAGGCCTTGGCATGCAGTCAAAACGCAGCGCTGCCATTTTCCACAACTATTTTTCTATGTCAGCAGAGATATAGGAGTAGGTTGAGGGAAGAGATCAGAAGCAGGGTATCCAGTCAGGCATGAGGATGGATGCAGCTGCCCAGACTGAAGCATCATACAGGCCATTGAATGTCTGTCATCAACTTGCTGCACTTACCACCCCCCTGCAACACACAAAACAAACAAAAAACTTAACCTCAGCAGAAATTTAAGCAAATATTTGCATGCCACATGTGGAGATTGGGGCGACTCTTCAACATCACAGATGACAGTGGCCCGTGGGGGTCGGAGACTTGACTTCTATTTGGTCTAGATGGTCTACTGGCTAACTCCTGTTGTTGCTGCAATTGAAGCCGGAAGCAGTTTGCAGAGTCAGCAAAAGAACTTAACCAGGTGACTGCATTTTCAAAAGAGGGGAAAACTAGATAGAGAGAGCGAGAGAGAGAGAGAGGAAGAGTGAGAAAGAGGGAAAAGCAATGTTGATGCATGCATGATTTTAATCTGTTAAATGCGAAAATGCTTAAATGCCATTGCAGACTTTTCAACCGATGGCAATGACTGCAGCTAATGACGCGCAAAATGTTTACAAATCATTTTGTCAATAACGACAACTGCCAAGGGATATACACGCCTGATCCTTCCATAATTTGCCCACATTTCTTACATTCATCGACAGTCGGCCATGAAAAGGTCATTAGTGTGTGCCTGTGCGTGTATGTGCGAGTGCGAGTGTGTGTGTCTGTGTGACTGTGGCACAAATGGCCATTCAATATGCCATAGAAAGACACACACACACACACATACATATCCAGAGAACGCTTATAGCTAAAGCCAGCAGCCATAACAGCCACATGCTTTTTTCCACAACATTAACGCAAATTGCAAATAATAAAAATTCAAAATACCGAACGGTACAGAAAGCTGCACGTGTTGCTGTCGTCCTTCTTCCTTCTTGTTGTTATAGTGTATGCATGTATGTGTGTGTGTTTGGGTGTGTGTGAAAAGGCTCAAGTGATGGCCTGTGGAATCCATAGCAAACCACAACAAGAACCTGACTACGGGCACATTTATCGCAGCTAGCGAGGCATTTTTTAAGCCTACCTAAAACTTGTTCTGTGTGTTTGCAAAAAAAAAGAAAAGTAAAGTGGAAAATGAGAAGAAAAGCACAGCTTGAAAGCAATGCAAATTGTGTTGCCATAGAGAAAAGGTATGCTAAAAATTGTGATGAGTTATAAATAGATATCCTATCTCGATCACATTATTGATATTGATTTGATACTATAAAATGAAATTTTATTGCGACTTTTAACTCGTCGTAAAATTCAAAAGGAAAACTGAAATCAAAGAAATAGTTCTCGAAAATAATTAAAATATTTCTGGTACTTTTAGCATCATTAAATATTCGCAAACTGCATTTACGATTTATTTGAAACATCAAAATGCGATTGATGGAAACTTTAGTTTTGGCCAAAGATTGATTTGACTATTAAATGAATTTAGTATGCAGAACTTAACTTGTTATATGTAGATAGTGTGTGCTTGGTGTTTCTAACATATAAAATAAAATGATATCAGCCAAAGGGCATTCGAGTTGCCGTTGCCATCTTTGCAATGTTTTCTTTCGTTTTCCCTCAAGTTATCCTTGTGTTGCTGCTCAAGCGAATCAAAATGAAATCTATTTTATGCAAAGGCACGCAACGTGCCCAAGACCCAGACCTAGTCCCCGACTTTAACTCCTACTCCTACTCCGATCCTAGTCCCATTCCTGGAACTAAGCCAAACATAAGGAAGAGCCACATATGCGGCTGCTTGCTTCACTGCTCCTGCGGCTTCCAATCCTTTGCTGTCAGAGAGTGTATGTGTGTGTGTGTGTTTGTGTGTGGTTGTGTTTATGGTAGGGTGTGGGGCTAAAAGCTTTGCCTATGCATTCATGCATGCGTACCTTGCAGCTGCCACCAACTCAGCCTTTACCTTTGCCTTTTGGACTTGCCACACAATTTATGTATGTGCGAAATATGGCGCCACATCACAATTTTTTTTACCTTTGGGCGTTCTGTGGCGCCTTTTGTTGTACACTAAAAAGTATTGAAATGTTTGTCGCGTAACGCTTCTTTTTCTAACATCATCTGAATGACATTTCTTGCAGCTGGCCACAGTAATGAAATGGCGACCAATGGTGATATATCGATGATCTCGCCGCCAACGTCTTCCATTTCAAACGATCAAGATCCGTTTGGACAGTTGCCACCGCTACCACCGCCATTGCGTTCCACCCAAGTGCTTCAGCCATTGAGCGTATTTCCAGGTGCCCGAAATGAAATTAAATTCTAATAATTTCTTTGATTCACTGTTTCCGTTCTTTGTTGTTAACTATACATTTTTTATTTGGATTTTTATATGGATATATTTTCTATCTATATATATATATAGCTTTTATTCGTATGCACATTTTTTCAAAAGAAATCATTTGATTTTTCAAGTCAAGTATTTTATTGCCACTTGAATTGATGTGTAGATTGGATTTTTGATTTGTTTGCCACCATAATTGCCGTTGTATTTGATGCTATTTGTATATTTCTTTTTGATTTAGACTCCATCCATTCAAATACTACCTGTATAGCATAACACTCAACACCCAACGCTCGAACACTAGAATACACGTATTGGTTTACACTCTCCAGCCCACACACTCTCTCACTTACACTCACACTCACACTGTGAACATGCCACAACGCGTTACAACAGCTACACGTATTTTTGTTACCTTTGTTTAGAATTTTTTCAGCTGCGCTCGCCGCACTCATTCAGTCAATTAATCAATCAATCAATCGAATTCCCTTTCAAAACAAAATAAAACAAAACAGAACCAACAAAAAAAAATACTACAACCAATCAGTCAAACAGTCGTCCATTAATTAAATGTCGCTCTCAATGTCCTCTATCTCTGCTTGCTCTTTGTATTTGCAACTTTTGACTCAAACAAAAATCAAAACAATTTTTATTTGTAAGCTCCCCATTCTAAAAAAAAAACATAAAACAAAAAACTTTTTTCAAGAAGCATTTGCTCTGCTCTGTTTTGATGCTGCTGCTGTATGTGTTTTTTTGAAAATGTTTATTAGAAAAACACGAAAAAAATGTATTTCGCAGCTGCTTTGTAAACATTTTTTGAACGTTTGCCAGCCGTTGCTCATTCCACTTCACTTACCTTTGTGATGCCTCCCCTAAAACTGTCAAAACAAAACAAAAAAATTATAAGCATAGTAACAAAATGCTAATAAACTACAACCATTTTGTGCTCTCTTCTATTTTTCCCCCTCGGACAAAAAACAACAAATCATATTAAATGATTATCATAATGATATCAAATCTTGACAAAACACTTAAAAATTATACTGAATAATATGCTTTTATGCGTTCCTAATTTAATGTAGAGTGAGTATAAAAACAACAACTTAAACAAATAGGACGAAAAACAAGAGCTAACATCGGAGTTTTTTATTTTGAAAAAATAATGTTATACAAAGTTAACTTGTCAAAGTATTTTTGTTGCTAAATTATTGTGCAAACTTTGTTGCGCACAGCTGTTGTTTTGTTTATTTATATTCTTGATATTTATTTTCATCCATTAAATTATATATATAAATGGTTTATTTGTTTTTAAAATTTTTGTGTTTTTTGAGTAAAAGTTTTGGGCTTTGAGCCAGTGTTAAATATTAAAAGATGCCAAACAATTTAAAAGAATTTGTTTCAACATAAATCCTTATGAGCCTGCTCGTTATTCTTTGCCGTGTTCAGTGTCCAATTTGAGCGAAGATTCTTACGATTATGTTTTTGGTGGTCGACGTAAGACTCCGCCCACAACAACGACAACACAACTCAAGCTGACCTCGCCGCCAGTTCGCTTACGACCCGAAGGTGCGTATTTAATCCTTAACAGACTCAGTTATTAATTTTTTCTTAATATAATATATTTTTAATATTCTATTCACAGACGCCTATCGAGGTGAGAATACAAACAACGGCCGTTTCTATCGTCATTCCTTCAGCTATGCCCCAAAAAGACAACGCCACTCAAGCCGTGATGATCGTGACCGTGAGTCAAGATTGAGATGTCATGGCGAGGATGAGGCCACACTGCGCCAATTGCTGCTCGAGTATGTACAAAATGATGATAATCCATCAATTGTTCAGTTATTCAGTTCAATTATTCGATTATAATTTACATTCTGGATGTGTTTCGGTTGTTTTAATGCAAATGAAATGAACACATAATGAACCAAGCGTCGAATGCCTCATTATGCGTCATTTAATTTGCATGCCACATGTCCAAATGTCCGCCACCAAGTATTAGCGTTTAGTTAGACAAATAAACAACAATTATAGCATATATATATTTTTGCAAAATGCATATTCCATTTGTTTTACACAATGATGACACTTACTTGTAGTTTTTAATTTATATATACTATACGATATTAAATAAGCACCGTCAAATAATTTCATTTAAATTTTAATTTGAGTTTCTGTATTTGCCAAAGACTCGCATTAGTTGCCAATGTTTTGGCAAACACATGAAATTAATGTGCGTTTGTTGTTTGGTTTTTTTAATTGATAGCACAAATAAACGATATTCCACAACATTAACACTTTTCTGATTTTTGTTTTTATTTAATAATTATTTAAGTGCAAATATTTAAAATAATTCTACTACTCCCCACACAGATTTGCGCATATTATGTTCATTTAAGTGTCCAGCGCGAGTCCTTAAAATGTCAATTATTCATTGAGGGCATTTGTGTTGTGTTGTTTTTGTTGAGCAACCTCCCAAAACAAAACAAAAAACCAAACCAAAAGTATTAACAATATATAAACAACAAATGCGGGCACATGCGACATTCACCAAAAGTCGGGTTAAGAAATTTGCTGAAACAAAAGAATTCCCCCACAAAGTAATGAAATGAAACTATATAAATATAAATTAATTAAGCATAACATATTTTGATGCATAACTAAAAAAAAATAAGAGAACGAAAGAGACAGAAAGAGAGAGATATTTGTAATCAAATAAACGGCGGAGAGTGAACACAAAAGAGCTAACAAAATGATGGGCACAATGCCACCCAGGTACATATACAAAGTATTCCAAACTATTAAAATTAATTTTAATAATAACAAAGCATAGCAATAATTAACAACTCGAACATTACGCATACGCCATGTATTCATTTCATTTTTCGTTTTTTTGTGTGTGTTTTAATTTGTTTATTTTTCACAGTGCAAATATTTTAAATTAATGCAAACATATTACAAACGTTCTCATTGTCATTTTTTGTACATCTTATGTGTAAATGTGTATGTGTGTGTGAGTGTATATGTGTGTGCGTGTGTATGTATGTATGTGTTATCTTGCTGTAAACGGCTAGGTATATTTTTAATTTTGTATGAGTTTAATTAAAAATGGTTAATTAGCTTGATTCGTTTTGTTGCTTTGACACACGCTGTATAAAATTTACACATTGATTTCATAACGCAAATTAATGAATTGAGTTATAATGTAAAATTGTGCATATTATATTGTCATTGTATAAAACTCATTTAAAATTCCATGTCAATCTTCAATCAATTGAGCATAAAAATCATCTGCATATATGACAAAATAAAAAATAGAATTGAGCTACGAGTTTATCTCTTAAAAATTCAATCATACACGTATTTCAATTGAATTCATTATGATTTTATGCAAGCACCAAAAAAAAAAGTATGCTCATATCAAGATAAACTCTATATAGGACATGTCGTTTTAGACAGATCCATTCCGATTCATTTATTTTGATGGAGATACATGAAACTGGACTGTAGTATAACATACATTTTCAATTGCAATACATAACTTTGTTCTTGTCATTTACCTTCCCCTGCCACAACAACAACAACAACCACCACGAACAACCATCACCACAACGACTCTAACTGCAACAACAACAACAACTACAACTACAACAACAATTTGTAGAAGCCACACCCAAAGTGGTTTGGTATTCACGCCACTCAATGAGTATGCAATTTCCATAAGATACTTCAAACAAACTACTTACATCTATCTATACATATCTAAATATCTACATGCTTATTTAACTATCTATCTATCAATATATCAATTTATCAATTTATCAATTTATCAACTCTTTTCTCTGCTACCTCTATTGTAACATATGTCTTTCCCCTTTTCACTTTGCACTTACATATGGCACTTCATAGACCAACAAATTGATCTGTTAATTATTTAGAATATTTGCTTGAAACCAAATAACAAAGTTCCTGCAACACCCCCGGCCCCCCTCTTAAATCCACCAATTGAAATTGCATGCCACACAATTAAAATTCAATTAATATGCCCAAAATTTAATTTAGTTGTTTAATTGTAATAATTGTGGCAAAAGAGTCAGTCGCATACGATGCGTATACGTATTATAATAGTTAAAAGTATGGCTTCCACCCACCTACTGTACGAGCACCACACCACAGCACCACTCTTTACCCACTCAATTCATGCGTTTTGTAGAGCACTCGAGAGCAGCCACAACAATCTGTGAACTGAAGCCTCTGCTGCTCTTATTGTGTGTGACTGTATGCCAGTGTGTGTGTGTGTATGTGTGTTATGTTCTTTATGACATGCCGAAAAGTGTTCGAGTGCCATTAAGTCGCTGTACACACTTCAAAGCACAACCACATACACACAGATACACACGCACACACACATACAGACGAGAGAGAGAGAGAGAGAGAGGCTTACACACAGCTACAACAACAACTACAAACAACCAATGCTCGTCCAGGCAGTCAATCAGCATTGGGCACTCAACTCATTCAGTCCTCGACCCTCACTATGCATGCCATCAAAGCCATAATTAGCTTGCCCACTTGCCACTCCCCCAAAGCCACCCCTTATCCTGCAATCCAAGCTCAACAGTCGTGCGTTATCTACATCCAAAAAAACCACAGAAAAACAAAATAAAAAGTTGAAAACAACCCATCAGTCAATTCAGTCAACACGTCAAAAGTCACACAATATTTTCAGGTTTATCATTTAACAGTTCATTTATTTTTTAATTTAAGCAAATCGTTGTTGTACATCCTTTAGATACTCGTACTTTATTATTATTTTCACCAATTGGCGGAATGGTCCTCTCACCAAAAAAAAAAAACAAAAGCAAAAAAAGAAAACAAAAATTAAATTGTTTAAAAACAACAATAATAAAAACGATCAACTCGAACATTTAAGTAAAATTGTTTGCTAATTTGTTGGTTTATCTATCACATTTACATTGAGCGATTGCCATGGAAATTGTTGAATTGTTGAATTATATTTTGTAATTGTTCTTTTATCTCATGTGTTCTTGTCTCATTTTACGTTCTGCTTGGCATACAAAAAGATAAAAGAGAAAAACAATCTACAAACAAATCAAATTTCAAAACTATAAATAAACGTTAATTTATGCAAATTATACGAAATAAAATACGAGAGAGAAATTAAAGCAAGAAAAAGTAACTCAAACTCAATTCAACGTGAACTTAAGTGAAACTGCAAATTGAAAATGAAAACTTTTACAAAAATAAAAATCGTAATAATAAAATGAACAAAAATTGCGTACATTTGGTGAATGTCCCACATGCCAATTGGTTTTAACAACTTTAATCTGTACAAATGAGTATTATACTTATTACGAGATCTATATATTTTTGGTTTATTTTAAAGCTTGAAAATATTGTGTAAGTAGGACTGATGCGGTTTAAATTTTAATTAAGTCAAGCCGCAAATACAATAAAATACTTTCGCAGAAAGCAGAGCTTTGACAAAGAAATGAAATGAAATATGAAATATGCAATATACACAGAGAATCTTTTTGACTTTGACAACTCAAAGAGAAAAGAGTTCCAGCTGTGAGTTTTCTGGTTAATCTCCATATGAGTCACAGTTGCCATGCTGCCGAAATTAAGTGGCATTCCCCTTCTCATAAGAGGACTATTCGTACCTTGTCAAAATGCACAAAATACTCAAATGTATAATAATATTTTATACATGCAGGCGCAATCCTGACAAAGGACCTCCATCGTAGAAGGGCGTACATACGAGAGCATTAAATGCATACAAAAGGCTGTAAGAGATGCAGTAGGAGAATTGCAATGCGCTGGCTGAAATTGGCAGAAATTTTATTAAATGCTCACGTATACAAATCCGTTACACAAAACCGAAAATTCCTGTAACTGACAGACGAACAAACCCACATACACACTGACACACAACACACAACACACACAAATATGAATACTTGTAGGTATTGAAATACACAGATGCAGATACAGCTTTAGCTGCAGATAGAGATTCAGTTATAGCCATATAGAAAGAGAGAATGAGAGGCGAAGACACGCGCTCTCGTTTAAAAGATAGAGATAGAGATACGAGTATGCATGCCAATACATATGCACAAACAACAATTGTTTTCATGGCGAACAATAACTTACACAGGATGCGCCTCGTTCTGGCTCTGGTTCTGGTTATGGCTCTGTTGCAGCTCGTTGCTGATGTATGCATAAAATAATCCTTTTATGCTCGGCACAACAATGTCCGTGAAATGCAAAACAATAACAATAATAACAACAACAATGACAACATGTTGCGAATAACTTGCTGCACGCTGCACACTTTCCTCTTGCCACCATGTTGCATAGGCGTATTAACATAATGCGCAGCCAACTCAAGTGCATGGCTTCAGCAGCGGCAGCGGCAGCGGCAGGGGAAGCGGAGTGTTGGGGCATGCGGCCTACGTATCGTATGAGCATTGTGTGCGTCAGTTATCTCCCTGCCCCGTAAAGCATTCTCTAACAATTTCCCTATAGAGCATGTGCAACTGTCGCCTATAACTTTTGCCTCTATGTCGTCGTTTTTATGTTTGTTGTTGTCACTGTTGCTGTTGTTGGTGTTGCTGCTGTTGGTGTTGCTGTTGTTGGTTTTGTTGTCGCTGTTTGATTTTGGGCGCCACTCGCGCGTTTTGTTTGCTCAACCAACAAAAAGCACTTCTCACTTTCAGTCATAGATACTAGGTACTATGTACATATAGTGCTTTTGGGGCCTTCCACGCCCACTGTCCTGCCAAGGCAAATGCAAACACACACATACAACACACAATACACAACACACTTACATAACGCACATAACGTGGGCGTTTATTTGTTTTGATGTTGTTGCATGTTGATGAAAGTGTAAATTTTATGCATTCCATAAAGACACAAAAGTCGAATCTAAGCCGGTCACAACTGAAGTGATTACTACTCGTATACTATACGCTAACTCGCATCTATGACAACAAAAACACAGTTTACAGCTTTCTTTTGTGCTATTCGATTACGAATCTGAATCTGAATTAATTTTGACAACTTTTTTGTGGCATACTCTTAGGGGATTTGTTTTTGAGGTTAAAAGACATAACAAAAAGTCTTGATAATTGTTATTTAAGTTCGACGTTTGACCAGAAAATTTGTAAATCTATTTTATCTGGTAAGGCTCTTAATTGGATTTCTCAATGACAATTTTAAATGCCCTTTGGGAAATTCAGTACTATAAATAATCAGCATTATCTGCAAGAGTATTTTGTGTCTTGGTGTGTACCGAGGATCGTTTATCCTTTTCATTTCTGGGCTGCTGCTGCATTATTCTTTGCCTTAACCTTAACGAAAAATGCCAACAATTTACTTTAAACTTACTTTTTATGTACTTAGTGGCTTGGCATTTCCGTTGTGGAACCACAAGAACAACAACAATAATAATAACGACAACGATAACAACAACAAGAGCTATACACAAATCCTTTCGTTTACTTGAAATGTTGTCTGCTTTATTGTTGCCTGTGTATCTGTACAAATGTATCTGTATCTGCATCAGTGTGTTCTTCTTTTCAGTTGAGTTGTGCTTTCTCTGAGTTTTCGTATTTCGTATTTTGTATTTTGAGTTTTAGTTGCAGCCCAAAGCCATAAAATTTATGTTGCTTCATTCCTCAATAATTGCATAGCTCGGTAAATTTTAATGCAAGCGGTCATAAATAATTTCGTTTTGTGCTTTCGTTTGCTCGACTTGCGCCACAAAATAAATTACGTTGATACGCTAAATAACTACGTAGTCTGTAGACGTACATATGTACATATTTATATTATAAGATTTGTATACACATACGTATACGTAATAAAAGCCAGTAAGGCATTTCTCAGCTATCGTACAACTAAAGTGCATTTTTGCTTGATATTTTCTTTAACTGTTACAAAAACCTCGCAATACAAATACGTAAACAAATACGTATACGTATACAACGAACGAATGTGCAAACTGTGAACTGTAAACTGCATACTGCAAACTATAACAACAACAAATGTCTTGGGGGCACTTTGCGTGACTTGGTGTTGGCACGTGACGTCACGCAACGTCTTCGAATTGAATTGTATGCATTGCACGCATATGACCTGAACTCGACCACGCCCACCACTGCGCCACACACACACGTATATCAAAAACCGCCCCTTTTTGTGGATGGGGATATGTAATTGCAACTGCTGCAACTGTGGCGCAGTTTGCAAAAGCAAGTTAGCGTGATGAGCATGAATCTATCAGCGAAACTCGATGAACTGCAGCGAGGAGATCGACACCTGGAGACGACAGTCGCCTTGTGCGAAATCCGCACACAGCTGCAGGAGCTGACCAAGTCCGTGGAGAGTTGCCAGAGTGAAGTATCTGAGGTAAGAGCACATATCTAATTAGCACTAAAGCTAAGCCCTTTAATTGTATTAAATTGTCTCATCTGGATGAGCTTTCTCTGTCCCTCTCTCTCTCTTTCTCGCTCTCGGTGTCTATCTCTCTGTGTGTGTTTAGGTCAAACGTGACATGGTGGCTATCAAACATGAACTGGACACCGTGCAGCAGGTGAAGGAGGAAATTGAGGAGCTGCGCGAATATGTGGACAGGCTGGAGGAGCACACGCACAGACGGAAGCTAAGACTTTTAGAACAAGTTTGTAGCTTAAATTATTTGCCATGTTGTGTAATTAAATACTTGAATTTCATTTCTATTCATGTACAAACCAAACCAAACACCCAAAAACACAATACAAACTCACACACACACACAACCGAACAATAAGACACTCCAAAAAGTTGTGCTCATGATGGAACTTTCTAAAATTTCCAGACATCTACATATAATTGTATATGTACTATAAACATGGACCCAACTTTCGGATACCCCACCACATACACAGACGGCTTTGAAATTTACACACACTTAAAATGATATTTTATTATTTGAATACTATTATGTTTTGTTTCTTAATCAAATTATAATAAATATATTCGAAAAACTCTTTACAAACTTTTGTGTTATTTCATTTTGTTTCCACAACAGCGCAATTTTGCGAACTTTTCAGTTACCACACAAGTTTGGATATATCATGTCTTTATTTCAAAATGTTTTGTTCTTATTTTTAATTTAGATTTATAATAATGAAAATAAGTAGCTAATTGGCCTCATCTCAACTGTACTTCTTGTATAATATGAATAGTATTTTATTTCTGGCGCACACTCGTTTGCAAAGCGTTTGAAGAACCCGCACAAACCCAACCAATCATCCCGAATCCCGTCCTTTAGTTGATCATAGCGTGCATTACTAATCCCATCATTTCGATTGTATACCTTTTACAGGGTCTGACCTTCTTTCTCACCTACTCCATATTCTCGGCGGTGCTGGGCATGCTGCAATTTGGCTACAATACTGGAGTCATAAATGCGCCCGAAAAGAATATTGAGAATTTCATGAAGGATGTGTACAAGGATCGCTATGGCGAGGACATTAGCGAAGAGTTCATACAGCAACTCTACTCGGTGGCAGTATCCATATTTGCCATTGGTGGCATGCTCGGTGGTTTCAGTGGTGGCTGGATGGCCAATCGCTTTGGCAGGTTGGTAGTCCAAAATTTAAATGACTATGGAAATCTATTAAGATATGATTAATCTTTATCTCGAACTTACAGAAAAGGCGGTCTACTGTTGAACAATGTGCTTGGTATTTCCGGCGCTTGTTTGATGGGTTTTACCAAAGTTAGTCATTCCTATGAAATGTTATTCCTTGGCCGATTTATAATTGGTGTTAATTGCGGTGAGTTACAAACGAAATAACATTAATACGCTTAATAATGACATGTATAACATTTATGCACTTACGTATACGTAATAATTATTGAAATTTGAATTTTGTATTCTCCTCCTTCCATTTGACAGGTCTCAATACATCGTTGGTGCCAATGTACATCTCTGAAATAGCGCCACTGAATCTACGCGGTGGTTTAGGTACTGTTAATCAATTGGCTGTGACTGTAGGCTTACTATTATCCCAGGTGCTGGGCATTGAACAAATCTTAGGCACTAATGACGGCTGGCCCATACTGCTGGGCCTGGCCATATGTCCAGCAATATTGCAATTAATATTACTGCCAGTTTGTCCCGAATCTCCCAGATATTTGCTCATCACCAAACAATGGGAGGAGGAGGCGCGTAAAGGTAACAACTCTCTCTATCTTTCTGATCTTTAAAAGTATATAGACTATATTAATTATATTCTTAGCACTGCGTCGCCTGCGCGCCTCCGGCTCTGTGGATGAGGACATTGAGGAAATGCGCGCCGAGGAGCGTGCTCAACAGGCCGAGAGCCATATATCGACCATGGAGCTCATCTGTTCGCCCACATTGCGTCCGCCTTTGATCATTGGCATTGTGATGCAGCTGAGTCAACAGTTTAGTGGCATCAATGCCGTCTTCTACTACTCCACATCGCTCTTCATGAGCTCCGGACTGACTGAGGAGAGCGCCAAGTTTGCTACGATAGGCATAGGCGCCATTATGGTAAACTCTATTGAAAATTACAATTGTAAATTATAAATATTTTATATTATCTTTGACAGGTTGTAATGACTTTGGTCTCCATACCATTGATGGATCGTACAGGTCGTCGTACCTTGCACTTGTATGGACTGGGCGGCATGTTCATCTTCTCCATCTTCATAACGATTTCATTCCTGATTAAGGCAAGTACAGGGGTTGCCAGTATTTTGCATAGATATCTAGATATCAAATGTATCTCGAGATGCGGCAAGTATCTGCCTGCCTTTTGATTTTTTAGTGGCCTTTGCATACTTTAAGGCCTATTGCATTTGATTTTGGTAATCATTTTTAGACGCTGACAAAAACAAAATATTTTGAAACTAATGCTAAACCGTATCTTTAATGTATGCGTGTGTTTATAAATATTTGAATATTGACATATATATTTTATGCATGAAGTTGTGTAGACCCCCAAAGAGACCCCGAGTAAATGCAAAACAGAAAAAATAAGCAAAAAAAATTAACGAAAAAAAAAGAGAAAAAACTGAAACATGGCATGACAGTTGTCCCGCGCGTATTTCTATAAATTATTGATGTGAGATATGTATATTTGAATTTATAACAAGCTGAATTTATAGCTGAGCCTGTGCCAGCAATCAATTTACTTCTGCCTTTTACCCCTACCCTCCTCTATCGTATCGTATTACATTTATGTGTTTAAATTAGTACTACTATGTTATTTATATGCCGGCACTAAGCTACTGCATTTATTAATTTTTTATTAAATATTTTAAAATATGTTTAAATCGCCGCAATATATCAAATTGATATTTATGCATGCACTGCACCTAGCAGATATTTTTAAAGGATTTAAGTTACATAAGTTAATTGTTTAATATATTTAAGTCTATGTAAATATTTGAAAATGTTTTTATACTTAATCCTTATACTTATTATAAGTAGCTGTCGTTAGCTTGCTGTCCGTTTTTGCACTCTACTCGACATTTTTTGGCTTGCTTTAAAACTATATTTGTTTTTGTGTTGTGCTTAGGTTAAGTTGTTGCATAAATGAGCTTCTTATTCAGTTATTAACTGAACAAATGTTTATTAGACCAACATTCAAAGCTGTATTTGCTGGCTCTGAAAGCAAAGACTTCGCTTTAAATGAACGAGTTCAAGAGGCAGCTCATTTATGCAATTGTCTCGCCCCTCATTTAAAAGCTATTCTCGACTTGGCAGGCTTTTGCCCCCACACAAAAACACACAAATCATTTAACGAATATGCAAAAACTTTTATTTAATACTTTTTCGTTTAATTTCAAAACTTAATTGGGCAACTCAAAGCTTAAATTTCAATCTAAATCCAAATCTTAAAAAAAAACTGACACAGTTTCGAATGCAAATACAATTCACACGAATTTGCAAAAAGTTTTCGGGCACCAAATGCAAACAGTTCACACACAGCCAAAAGCTAACAGCAATGAGAAACACACTAGCCAGTGTTGAAAAATGTACAAAAGCTGTTTTGCTATATTGATTCTAGAACAGAACACGCGCTGAAATAAGCTTTAGAGGCCACTTTGAACACACCAAAAAATACTCACAAAACACAATGTCAAATGTGTCAACACGCCGCTTCGTTTATTAAATTAATTAGAGTTTAAACTAATCTTAATTTATATAATTTATTTATTTAAGATATACTAGTATTTTCTACTACTTTAAGCATTCTCTAAAAAGGTTACAGCCAAAGATAAAAAACTAAAGTGACAGTTTGTTTTGAGCAAAGTGCAGCGATGAGAACAAAATGGTAACCATTCAACTCTTTGAGAACCAAGATCAAGCTTACAATCTTACAATTTAACAGTATTTTAACTACATAAGTATTCTTACTATAATCCCAGAGATAAGCTCAACTCATGCATAAAAGAGATCAGTTATAGAGGGTTTAACTTTATCAATTTTACTTTCGATTTCAACTTGAATGAAGACAACTCCTTGATTTGTTTTGGTTTAACTACAATCAATAAACAGTTCGTTAAACGATATTTACGAATGAAAAGAGAGAAAAAAAAGAAAAAGAAAATGCAAAAGAAAAGCCTACAAATCATCGAGAATGCGATTACTATGCATTTTGTATAGGAGTTTTTTGGTTATGTGCAGGAAATGATCGACTGGATGTCATATCTCTCGGTGGTGGCCACGCTCGGCTTTGTGGTATTCTTCGCCGTGGGACCTGGATCCATACCCTGGATGATCACAGCGGAGCTATTCTCTCAAGGACCACGGCCCAGTGCCATGGCCATTGCGGTGCTGGTCAATTGGATGGCCAATTTCGTAGTTGGCATTGGTTTTCCCAGCATGAAGGTGCGTTTATCTATCTATTAACGCTCATGTAATTTACCTAATAATTGTATTTTCTATTTTTTCAGACTGCCCTGGAGAACTATACATTCTTGCCATTTAGCGTTTTCTTAGCCATATTTTGGATATTCACGTACAAGAAGGTTCCTGAGACCAAAAACAAAACCTTTGAAGAGATTTTGGCACTCTTCCGTCACAACAATGGCAGGTATGTTGGTTAGATCCCATTGTGAAGCTCTAGGCTCTGCACACAGCTCATTGCAATTTGATAACTAGTTCTCAATTCATAAAGATCCCATGCCCCCCAGAACCCCTCCGAGCAGCTCATACATATAACGTAACTAAAATAAAATAGCCAAAACTTTATCAATAAGATTTAAAACAAAACCCGAAACGAAACTCAAACCAAAAGCTGTCTCTTTCTTTCTTAATTATGTACTTGGAAGTTTATTATGCGGTGTGCATATGTGTCGTATTGTATTATTATTATTATTCAAATATCAGCGCCTAAGTTATTAATTTTGGAAATTACTCTCTTGTTTATTTTGTTGCACATTGTGTTTTATCGACCGATTTGAAAATAATACAAAAACATGTCCATTCTATGTACATATGCCCGAAACAAAAGGACATTTCGAGATAGTAGACTGTACGGGTAAGTTGCATGAACTAAGAGAAACTGAAAACAAAACCAATAAAAACCAAAAACAAACCAAAATACAGTTCATATAAAACAAAAATATCAAGATCTAAACTTAAATAAACTTCAATCTGAAGCGTTTCGCTCTTTTTAAACGTAGCTCGTTTTGCTGTACTTTATTAGTTCACTCTAAAGCAACTTTATTGTACATTTTAATCAGTAAAAAAAAAAAATCAAAACAAAACAAAAAACATAAATAAATATTTAAACCAAATTAAATTCGATGAAAACTTGCGCTCAAAGTTTCATACTTTTTCGGCATGTCTGCTTAACTTTGCCTGTACTACTCGTTACTTTGTTACAATTTAAATTACGATTATAAATTACAATCAATAAACAGCTGGGTACAGTTGACAACCATTTAATTAATACAAGTTCATATTTAGCAATTTAAATATCAATTATCCAACTATTTAATATGAATTTAAATACTGTACTCCTCTACTTATTTAAATGTCATATTTCATTATCAAACTTTTTGTACCTTTCTCTCTATCTCTCTCATATCACCTAAAAAAAAAAAAACAACAAAATCCAATTTCAATTTCTTATTCATGCAGCGCCCTTACATTTCAACAATCCCGACACCCAGAGTCTTTGTCCTCTCTTCTCATTGTTCATTCCAAATAAATTGGTTAGTTTAAAGCACCAAAATTTTCAGTGTTAAGCCAAACTCACAATGCACAACAACGACCACAACAACAAAAACACAAACACAAACTAACACTAACACTAACACACACACACACAGACATATATACCTTTATAAATATATATACATATACACACACACACACTGATTATGTTGCTTGTCCATTTAGTGAGGACGGTGACAACGGCAACAACACCGGCAATAGCACCTCCACCTCCACAGCGGACATTGAGATATCGCAATATGACTCGAATGCAACACGACCCAAAGTGCAATAAAGTGCAGTACCTGCAACTCTAACTGTAACTGTAACTGCAACTGCAACGGCAACAACTATTGCTGTACTTTGCCAGTGTTGCAATGTCGTTTTGCCAGTTTAATTGCCATTTCAATGTGTGCACAAGGAAAAAAACAGTTGCAATCTCTTCAGTTGGAAATCTCTTTCTGCTCAATTTCGTGAAACTTTTCAAATGAAATTGATGGGAAAAGTATTTGTTGCCAGCACTTGCGATTTTATGTTATTATTTACTTTTAATTTATTTTGATAAGTATAATTCGTATTTTCTAAGTTGTAATTCACATTGTTTTTTGTTTGTCGCAATAAATGTTTTTAAATGTGTTTAACTTTTGTTTGAGTTGATTTTATTTTTGTTTCAGCCGCGCTTAATAACTTCCAAGCCAGTTAAACTTAAGCTCTTAGCTCTTTCAGCTCAGGTAAACTCAGCAACACACACAGACCACACACACTTGCGCAAAGTCAGTGACACAAAAACACACACACACTCAGAGAGACACACACCGTTTAACCCTTTTGATTGCCTTTAACCCAACGCCCGCTCGTCCCTCGTGTACGCGTATTTGTGTTCAGTCAAGTCTCGAAATTGCTGTCATTAGTTTGCAAAAATTAAATTTAAAATACGTTTACACTTAAAACATAATCGTAGAGTGTGCGAATTTCAGGAGTATGCTAAACTGCACAAATAGCTTGGAGCCACAAAGTATGAATTCCGGCATCGAGCATGCCGCATTGATGGTATCTGAGGAGAAGACCCAACATGACTCACGTAAGAATCAATAAAACACGCCAAAAAACCTTAATAAAAAAAAAAACAAATTATTAGTAAATACTACAAACAAAATCCCAAACTTACGTTCTTAATTTTAAAAACTATTATTTGTTGTGCAAATTGCTCGTTCAGTCGAAAATCAAATACACCAAACTCAACAAAGCAAAACAATACAATAACAAATACGTATACAATATTTACATATTCATATTTTAAAACAATAAAAACTACAAAAACAATACACAATTACATACCTCTAACATAATACAGAATTTAAAATGACCTCTAGGTAAACAGAGCAGACGTTTAGCTTTGCCCGAAACTACATTTAAACTAACTGAAATATACTTGTAAAACTGCTAGCACACACATATAAACATAACACACACAATAACACACATGTACATATATAATATAACAATTCTACTGCAGTTATTGTACACATGTTCAACATGTCGCATTATTAATTTTTTCCCATACCCTTTGTGTAAGCATTGCGTATACGTGATGTTACACATTCCCACACACACACACTTAGATACACTCACACAGACATGGTGAAATTATCTAAAATAATACACAAAATTACGCATAATCATATACTTTTTATGAGTAACTAGCAAACATTGCTATTTATATTTGTTTTTAATTTGCAAAACAATATTTTTACTAACATCCAACCATGTCAAGCCATTTATATGTATGTCAGACTCTTCTGTATAAAATTTCGGCATGTCTGTTAATATAGTAAATTATTTGGCTCATAATAATTTATAGTTTTATTGTTATAAATATTTGTCGTAGTATTTAGTTTTATTAAAGCAAAAAATGTTTTCTTTAAAAATGTAATAGTTTTCAATTAAAGATAAATAGCTGAAATAAAAATTAAAGCATTTTCATTTGCTTTAATAAATCATATATATATATTAGTTGCTTGTTCTCGTATCTTATGGCAATTTAAAACTAGATATTCGATTTATAACTATTTATATACTTTTAAATAAATATATTTTAAAAATCAATATAAATTAAACTATTTCATATTCTTTATTTTTTCATTCGAACAATTCGAATTGTATTGAATTTTGAATGTGCATTAATCGAAAATAAAACCAAAAATAATCAACAATTCAATTACATTGGCCAATAACAATAAAAATAACAATATTGGAAACCAATCAAATCATCAACTGGATCTGTACACAACAACAACAACAAACAACAACAACACCACAAATAATAATAACAATTTCAACTACTGTATGTAACCAAATGAGAAATGAATCTGATATATTGGCGACTATCCGAAAAATGCATGAAAACCAAATTTCAAAAACACGTATGTGAACTTATATACTAAAGTCTTTGGTACGACTTCGTTCTCGTTGACGGTTGAAGGCATGGGTCCATATCCCTTAAGCGATAGCACCAATCTTTTGGGTCCAACGTCAACAAGTTATGCGGGCGGCGGGGTCGGGGTCGCCGGCTCCTCCTCGGCTTGCTACACAAACTACGGTACAAATATACAAACGCCAGTTCCTAATCGCAAATGCTACTACAATGAGTCTGACTATGGCCGAGATGATAACTTTCGACGGCACTCGGCGCACGGAAGAATGTCATGTAGGTTAACAACAGCTACTTGTACTCGTACAGCAACTATTCGTACTCCTAAGAGCCACTAAAAACCACATTCACAGCCCCATAAACCACGCAAGTGTGGGGCGCCACAAGCCACAAAAGCATTTACATGAAAATGCCGCGCGTGCCGCTTGGAAAACCGTTAACACAATTGCACCAAGCTAGTCAATAGACTAAATACTCGTATCGTAACTAAGTCACACTCTTTCTAGACTAAGTGCCCAACTAAATAACGAACTGCAAACGGTTCTCTCTTTAATGTTGACATTTGTAGCTTTTTCAACTGCTTTTAATGAGTATATCATTTTTATTCGTTTATTTATCTATATTTTTTTTTTAGTACGCAAGTGAAAGCGAACTTGGGACCAACTTAAGTAACGAAAAGAATGAATTGGCTAAGTAAACATGATCTAAATATATACAGATTTCAAAATATCGACGCACCTTTGAGATACAATATACATACATAGTATGTATTACATACACTACACAAAGAGTGCCAATAATGCGCCTGAAAGTACACTAATAAAACTCAAATCATCGGGATTAATAATAAGATACAGATACTCAATAAAAAACATCATTACCATTCGAAACTCAAAACTCTTTCTCAGTAATTTCGTGGCGAAATAACTGAGAAAGTGACTTTTGGAATGCTTTATCAAATCATTTAACATATCTTCATATAATTTATGTTACATAAAAGTCATTCATTTGCTTAACTTCTTTTAGACTGCATGACTTTCTCTAGAGATAAATATAATAATAACAATGCGCATGCGTATTATTGGCATGTACTTTTTGCATGCACTGTTAACCATTTAAAAAGAACATACTAAATCCAGCCAGAAAACTAACTAATTAAAGAGAAACGAAAACCAACAATCCAAATTTAAAACTCACCCAATTTGATGGCTCTATTAATTGGTAAATCATTTCGATTTTTTTTTTTTTTTTGTATTTGGCGCCTTTTTACGCTTCTTGTAGCTGCATCCGAGCGATTTTTAGACGGCGGCCGAAGTACACACCAGGGCCGGAGCGCTGCCTCTGTGCCCCATCACCTTCGTCAGCAAGCACCTGTCTGCCAGAACAGCGGGCCTTGACTGAGGAACGCCTCACCTCCTGAAACTGCCAGTGTACGTTCAACGAGTCGCGCTGAGGAGCAACAGCAGCAGCAACAGCAACAGCAGCAACAACAACAGCAGCAATCCTCCTCCTCTGGCACCGCACAGTCCCAACATCAGCAACATCAGCCCTGTTACACAACACACGAATACGTACATTGTAGCTATGAGAAGGATATCGTATGTGATCAAACGCCACTGCCATCGCACAGTCAACATAAGCATGAACCGCCCCAGCATCAGTCTCAATCCCAGTCCCACTCACAGTCACAATCCCAGGAGGCGATTGCCATCATGCCACACTGCCATCAGACGCAGCCGTCGTCGTCATCGCAACGCAAGCACAGCCACAGCCACAGTCCGCACCACAGTCGTCACACTTCACCTCATAGTCATCACTCGCATTTGGGTCAGGGTCAGGGTCAGGTGCAGTCACACTCGCAATCTCAATCGCACTCTCATCATCATCATTATCGACGTCGACGTCGGCAGCACAGTGTTGCAGCTGTTGGTGGCAGTGGCAGCTTACCAGGTGCCCACACCACCCATAACTCCTCCTCTGGAGCTGGTCACAACAGTTCGCGTCATGTGTGCAGCAGTCGACGTCATCGATCGGTTACCGATGTGTCCTGTAACTCGATTAACGCCTGTCAGGATGCAGCTTGTGCCGATCGTGAGGTCCAGGAGATAATGGTGCGTAAATCCGGCTGCAGTGCATCACGCACTGAACTCGCTCAGTATTTTGCTGAGGACTTGTATGGTTCATCGTCACGTCGTCCTAGTAGTTGTTGTACCAGTTCCGACTATTGCTATCAAACGGACTCCACCAGTCTTTATGGTTCTCGATCTTCGCTCAGTCGCAACAACTCAATCAAGTCTGCCTCGGCTGCAATGCGTAAACATCAGCGTCTTCAGGCTCGTCAGCCCAGCTACACATCCATATCCTTGCGAGGACTCAATGCCAGCCGACCCAATAGTCAACTGGGCTCCTTGACCTCCATATTCGATCGTGCCAAGCAAATTGCCGCCGAGAGCAAGTATCCGGAGCAACACGAACAGCGTCAGTTGACGTTGACGCCCTCGCGGGGATCCACATTGGAGCGTCACAGCTCGAAAGGTGCTCTCAGCAATGATTTGCCGGAATACGCATGTTCTCCATCTCCCATACGCTGGAGTTTTCTCGCCGATGGCAAATCGCCGACGGAGTTCGAGCTGGAGGGTGCTGTTGGTGGCACAACGGAAACGACGACAACATCGACAACAGCAACTACGGTAGACAAGCTGGATGCCTGGCATGTTCCAGAGCCAGAGATGAAGCCTTGCCGCAAGCTTACGAGCAACAACACGGACAACAGCAGCTGGAAGAGTGCCTTGTATGATGAGGGACCCAGCACATCGGCAGCAGCAAGGAAGCGACGTGGCAGCAATTATCACTGCGAGTTCGAGGAGTCGACAACAGTGTTGTTCCATCAGGATCAGGAGGGTGAGCCGTTCAACAATTGTTGCAACAACTATATACAATGCAACACGTATCTGGACCAGGATCTGCAAATCACTAGCGAGGATATTCATCAGTATCTGTCCAAGGGCAACCCAACGGTTGGCGATGTTCTCAACAATTCTAAGAACTATCCTTTCCAGCCGAGCAATGCACTAGAGTTCCAGTACAAGAACAACTTTCAGCAGGGCAACAACAATGCGAACAACAACACAAACACAACCAACACGGCCTCCAGCGATGCAGGTGAATGCTTCCAGCGTTATGAGAGAAGTTATCAAACTAGTTCCAGCAAGGAAACAAATCTAAATCAAAATGCCAGCGGGATTCAGACAACAACGGCAGAGCCATTGTCCCCCAGCAACATTAACTTGTCCAGCAGCAGCAACAACATTAATATTGTGTTCAACACCAGCGGCCAGGAGCGCAATGCCAACGAGGTGAAGTTCATCAACAATAGGGCTGGGGAACGGGATGCAGAGACCTTGGTCAGTTCAGAGGCACATCATGCGGGCTACTTGCCGTATACGTATCCCAGCTATGATTACACCAACATGTCTGGCAATTCGCACTTTGAGAAGTCCTTGGGCATCGATGAGCTGCCCAAGGAGTTTGCTGGCTCTCATTTAGATGGTGGAGGGTCCACGACCAGCGAGCATTCATCATCACTACACTTTGACTCCTTTGATGCCGCCTCGGAGCACAATTTATTGTCGCAGCCCATGTCACCTGGTTCACCTGCCTCGGTCTCGGTGAATCCTGCTGGCGATGGTTACATGCATCTGCATCATTCGCACCTTGAGCATCAGCATCAGGGGCATTATCATGGCCAGTACACGCATGCACATCTCTCGCACCCGCACAACAACAGCCACGCTCACGCTCACGCCCATTACAGCACAAACACGAGCACGAGCACGAGCACTACTCGCACGAGCACCCATCACTATGGCAATCACGACCTGGCCGAGGAGCAATTCCGGCTGGGTAATGCCCTGAAAAAGGTGCGCAAACGTGCACGCAAATACACAGATTTTTTGCGCAAGAAGTGAGCTGAGATTGCTAGCCAGATTCCTGAGTCCTGCTGATAAGCCTTAATATCGTCCCCCATCTCTAGATTCGCCATACTTTGGGCGCAAATATGTGGTCGTATCGAAGTTACAGCCACGTCGCTCGCAGAGCCTGGACGAGGATTAACTGTGGATGGAACAACAACATCAAATGGCATTTTTAGCTCACACTTTTCGAAAAGCAATAACAAAACATTTTTCATCAATTCACACAACAAAATAAAACGCGAAATTAATTAATTAACTTAAATTTTTACACTGCCAAAGACGATGAAGTTTAGAACGAATAACATAAAAAAACAAATTAAAGAAATTAATTAATATTTATTTGTGGTAAGCCAAATTGTAATGTGCGATGGACAGACACATATAGACAAACACAATCACATACATATATGTTTCACATACGGCAGCCAGCTACAAATACAACAACAAGAACAAGATGAACAACCACAACAACGACTATTTTAAAAATACCTAAGCTAACAGTGCGTATACATAATAAGTATGAACATTTGTATATTCAACTTAAAAATTAAGTACAGGTTTTGAATTTGCATATTTAAATTACGAATTAAAGAAAAACAAATATAAGAGAAAGGCAAATGCAAATAATAATGCACAACTAACCAAAACATAGTTAATAAATTAAAGAATAAATTTAAATAGTATTTTTAAGTGGTCGACGAAAAGATCGAAGCAGCGCTACAAGATTTAGAGTTTCAGCAACTGCAGCATAAACAACAAAATATTAACAGTTAATTGATAAATTAATTAAAAACAAATTACAAAAACATTTAAGAGACATGTGCAAGAACAACAACAACAACAAGAACAACAACTGTAGCTGACACTTAAAATGCAAAAGTTATTGAGCATTCCACTTAATCAGTAAGTTAAACAAAATAATATTAATATAGGAAGGTGATTTTTTTTTAGTTATTTACTATTTTATATGCGCATTTTTATGGTTGAAGTTGAACAAGTTTCTTCAGGGACTGCTTGCAATTTATGTATAAGCAATAAGCCGTTTTGCTCAATAATTATCTTTAATTTCTTTTCCAAATTAGTTTAGTTATTTACATTGAATCTCAAAATGTATCAAATTCTTATTTTGCCTATATGTTTCTCTGACCTTCTTTCTCGAGATGTGTAAGCGTATCTCATGCTAATAATTATTTGAATTGCATTGATCCCAACAACTGTCTTCCAATTGTATTTTATAGTAAAATTCTAGTTTCAATTTCTTTAATGATGAACAAAACAATTTAGATACAAAAACAAAAAAAGAAACATATATAGGTATAAATATAATTTCAATAAATTATTAATTAATTAAATCAAACGTACCTTGCGTGACAAAAATTAATAAATACATTATTAATAGTAAGGCAAACAAGACAAAGAACTGTAAATAATTGCTGTTAATTAAAGATTAAATTAACCTTAACTAACACTTAAATAATATTAATATAATTTGTAGTTATTAGCTGAAAATCATTAAAAATAGAAAACCGGAATAATAAATATAAATGCACTGCCAAAAAAAGGTTTTATGTAAGACAACAACAACAAAATAGATTGAACAAACCGACGATGATAAGAATAGCAAAAGTAAAAAAAAACAAGATTAAAACAAAAACCAAGAGAAAAATACTTAAAACAAAATACTGCTGTAAATATAAGAATGAATACATATAGAAAATCATAGACATTTTTTAATGGCACATTAATTAACGAGGAGCATGCAATTTGCAGATTTTTTACATTATTTTAATGAACTAAGTAAAACAATAATGAGTTAAATACAAATTCTTAAGAAACAAAAAATTTAAAAACAAAGAAGCCACGCAGCAGCGATTTTGTAACAAAATCAAAAGAGAAAATGTTAACATTGCATAAAGTTTAAAGTAATAACTAAATAAATTAATAAATAATTAAATAATGGAAGTATGAAAACAATAGAAGCGCAAAAAAGGACTACGAAACGATGTTAACTGGTTGTGAGTTTGATTTGATAAACAGCTGAGATACTTTCAAGTTGGAAAGTATCTGAGATGCATATCATTTGAGCCGAACTAGTCTAATATTGTGTGCATTATTCTAAATGTAAATAAAAAAGAAACCAACTAAGTTAATTAATGCCCATACAAGTTAATATACACACGCAAAGAATTAACTATGCAATTTAACGAGAATCGTTCATAAAACAACAATAAATGCTAATTAATAAAACAAATGAAATACAATTTTAATGTTCACAAAATACAAACAAAATAAAACACATTAAATTAAATATGAAAAACAAAACGACTTACGATAATCATACACACAGTTGAATGCAATGAAAGCAAAAAAACCAAAAGAAACAACAAAAAACTAACAGCAACAATTAGACAAAAGCAAATGAAAATACAAATGTGAGAACCGTTTGAATTATATAGCAGAATTAATATAATTACGATCGATCCATAGACGAGTTAGTCAAATGCAAAAGATTTCCCCCTTTAAAAAGTGGTTTGTTTATTTTTACAAATTTTTATATAGATTTATTATATGATTTAACAAATTTAAACAAATGGCACATGAAGTAAAACAATTAACAAAAAATATGTTCTAACATTTGTCATAACAATATATAGTTGTGTACATAACTAGTTAAAATTATGCATAAAAGAGCAGTTATCTTAAGTATATAAATACATATAAAGGTGAATAATTAGACACAACTACACACACGCCTATACACACAACATGAACAACAACAACAACAAACACACAACACACACAATGTATTAGTGCGAATATGAGTTTGCGTTAGTTAAAAAGATACAAATGCAATGAAAATAATAATTAATAATGATATACAACAATAAACTTGGACTTAGGTATATAATTATGAATTTAAATTATTTTTAGCAAAAAATAAAAACAAAACAAAAATGAAAATACATAAATGAAGACAACTCTAAAACCACTTGAAAGCAAATTTAAAGAGAAGAAAAACTTATTGAAATTAAATTGATGAATTAAGTAAAATAATTGCTCAATTTAGCAAAGAGTATAAATAAAGAATTATACGTTAAGTAATAATTTCAAAAGACAAATGCATTTTTATATGAATTTATGTGTAAACTATAAAATTTAAAGGGAAGGGAATCGGAGATTTGCTTGAACGTACGATACTTTATCATATCGTGTGGAGATTTCAGCGTCAACAGCGAAACCAGGAACAACCGATAAGTTTATCGATAATTTGCTGGTTAAATCGCCACTCCCACAGCACTCAGGACATAGTTTCCGCCACTAGAGTATATCCGGCATTGCGCATGTCCAAGATACGTCAAAATGTTCGCCTCTGACAGTTTCGCCTAGCCTAGCCTTAAGTGTATATACCTCAAGTGGACATGCAAAGGAAAACCTGACCAAAGATGAAAATTTAAATAAGTAATAGAATAGAAAATGTTGACTGCATTGCGTCGCAAATTTCGGTTAGGAATGCAGCGTACGGTTCTCATTGCGGTGCTGCTGGCGGTTGGCCTCTTCAGCTATGCTTTCCTTAATTTATCCTTCTGCTTCAAACTCATGTCCCACAGAAGTCTTACGCACATGGTGAGTACAAGAAGGAATTATAAATTATCCAAAGTATCTGATAATAAAAAGCATTACAGTGTCAAAAGTATGAGCACCATGAATTCAGTGGTTCCCTTTGTGAGGAACTGTGCGGCAGCCAATCCAGTTTTGATAACTTTCAGTGTCCCTTGAATGACATGAAAACTATTTTGTTTACGGCCGAAAAGAATGGCGATATGTATGCGGTGAAGGTAGGTCAGTTTAATGATAGTTTCCGGGTTGTCATGACTACAATTCCCCCTACATATTTCTGTAGCTGGCAAAGCATAATGACGATGACCTGAGCTGGACAAACAGCAAAGGGGAGTCTATCTATCCCAAAATCGAGGAGTTCCATGAGATTGTCAAGCTGCATATTATACTTGCCTATAATGTAACATTAGATGATAATATGGTAAGTACAAATTACACTATTGTAGTTCTTCGACTTATAATCTTTCCTCTGGGATCTGTAGATAAGGGCTCTGGTAAATCAGGAGATAGCTGACAACAACTCTCAGCAAATGGTGAGCTTCTGGAGATTGTTCAAGGACAATAACTATATGATGGGCAAACTGTTTGATGAGGAGTCCGTATTTCCAGCAGTATTGGGCTCCTGCGGTCCTTACTACGCCACAGAGGGTCTAGAAATAGTTCAGGCCAATCCCAGCATCATTCAATATCTGTGAGTAAATGTAGTCATCAATGGATTGTGATTTCACTTGTTCATTTCATTTGTTAGTGCCTCAAATCGCCAGCAGCGTCTAAAGCACGCTCTTAATATTATGGAGTACATATTTCGTCTGGAGGAGATGAAGCCAGAGCCCTTAAGGATGTGTAAGATGCAAGTAAATCGCTTTGGACTCACACCAGACAGACGTCTCAAGTACCAAAGTGCAGAGCATGTTTATGTTGAGAGTCAGCTCGACAAACGCATGTCCAATGGCGTTAAGTGTCACACCAATCAGGACTGCCACTTCCATTCCTGTCGTGGACTGTGCGATGCAGAGCGACAGGCCTGTACACACGTACAGCAGAACAACAACTTTCAGATATTTTGCGAGCATGTCCTCCTGGGCAGTGGCACCTTTCAACCAGGACTCTTGAGTGGCATACGCTTGCCTCGGTCCTTGCAGAAGCTGGTGAAGATGTGTGTGCAGCCACCGAAGGAGCAACAGCTCCCAGATCGTCGACAGGCGCCAAACTTACAGTTGGCTCTAAGGCTTTACAATGAGTTGAAACAATTGCTCCAAGCGATGATTACGGCTTCCGGTGCCGACTCCGAAGTGGAGGCAGAAGCTCCACGTCTTAGGCAGCGAGGAGGAGCTTAGGAGTCGAATATACATAAGTATGTAGTTGAATTGAACATTTCCTGCTGATGGCTTGCTCAAAAATTGGTAGCATTTTTACAGAAATTAGTTTTAAATAATTAAAAAAATATTTGTAGAATTAACATAAATAAAAAAGTTTTTTAATACATGATAAAGCGACTCTTAAATTGTTGTTTTGGTTTTTGTGTCTTTATTTTACTTTTATTTTCGCTTTCGTAAATCATTGTTCTTTAACTGCAACAATTTTGTGGCTCTATTGTTTTCCATGCCGATGAAAAGGTTTTTCTTTTGCAACTTATTTCAATCAATATTGAGCGTTAAAACTTGAATTAAAATGTTGTTGTCTTTGAATGTGCCCAAAGTAAGTGTATTCCAAAAAGAGTTACATAAAAGTGTTGATTAGCTTTTATCACATTGACATTTTAAGTTTTTTTTATAATTATATATTTTTTTGTTTTTCTTTTTGTTGATGTTTGCTTTGTATTTTTGAAAAGTACAGCGTGCACATAACTTATTGTTAGTATATAGTTTAATTAGTTATTTTCTTTTTATATTATATTTCTATTAATGATTTCTGGTTTCACTAATTTCAAATTTTTATTACAATAAGTTAACGTTTTGTTATGGGCGCTGTAAGACTTTAAATTTTACAAACGGCATAACTTATATGTTTTAATATTATGTGTGTTTAATCTTTTTGCATAGGCAACTTTGTTAATTATATTTATTAGTTCTCTAAGGATTTATCTGCAAAGAAAGTTCGAATTATTCAACTGTGGCAGATTGAAAACGAAATTATTTACTTAATTTCGTCATCATTTCGATATTAATTTTCTTTTATTATTATTATTTAGGCCGCTTAGCATATTTAATAAATTTTTAGCGCTTCTTTAAAGCCATTTCCAATTGTTTATTACAATAATCAAGATGTTTTCGAGTAAATTATAAAAAAGAGTAGAAAAATCTAATAGATATTATAATTTCTGTTAGTACACGTATTTCGTTTTGCAAAAAGTGCCCTATGCGCTCAAAAATTATCATAGATTTTTTGTTTTGTTTAAGTTAATTTAGTTTTCGTGTTATATGTTTTATCAATTTGTTTTTGTTGCTGCTCGTATTAGGCATTCTCTTATTTAAAGTACATACATATTGTTTCTCAATACAATTTCTAAAAACATAAATGAAGCTGTCTTAAACTAAACTCGTAAAGGATGCTTGCAGCTGAAAGCTGACAGCATTGCAATGGAGAGCGGGGGTGCTTGGAGAGGTAAATGATTTAAACGTACCGAAAATAATGAATTTACTGCCTGTCTATTTGTAAATTTCCAAAATGTAAGTGTGTATGTGCCTGTTGTGTGAGTGCGTGTGTGTGTGTGGGTATATGTGTGTGAGTGTGTGAAAATTCCTCCTGTATTTTATCTTTATGCCGTTGTTGGCGATGCTGCCGCTGAGGATGCATTGGTCAAAATGGGCGGATGCGTGGCATTCACTACCCGACCGGGCGTATTGGCATTCTCCAGCGTCTTCGAGAGCTGCAGCTGCATCAAATAATGCTGCTGGGTGGGCTTGTGCAGCGCCAGCTGTGACAAGGCATCATCGATCGTGAACCATTGCCGTTTACGTCCAATGCTACGCGAATCCTCCCATTCATCCAGTTCCTGGGTCACATTCATGACAAACACCTCCGTGCGATGCATGTGATCGTTATTCTACAAAAGTACAATAATTGTAAATTTTAATAATTCAATTTGATTTATATTGACTTCACCTCGAAGACTCCCAAACAACGTCCCAGGCTGCCAACAACGCCGGCCTCCTCAAGAACCTCTCTTACAGCGGTAACGGGGGGCTCCTCCTCAGGCTCTACCCCGCCGCCTGGCACAATCCACAGCTCTGGACGTCGCGAAGAAGTCACTAGCAGCACCTGCAATATATTAACAATTATTATCATGCTATCTACAGTCATAAAAAACGTGATTTCTTGATAGAAACTGGTACGATTTAGAATCGTGAATGCTTCTGGGACCATCTCCCAGTTCTTTAACTCACCTCCGCTTCGTTCTCGGAGCGCACGCAAATGCAAGCGGCGCGTCTTCTGAAGCCATCCTTATCATAGATGCGTGTCGAGTTTGGCTTTTCCTTGACCATCTGAAAGCATATTGACATTGTTAAGTAGGGCGATTGATAGTTCGTGCAGGCCTCACGTATTTAAAAACAAAAAAAATATTGGCAAAATTAACTGATAAGGCTCGGGTTATATTTCTGTATTTTATCATTTCATTGCTGTCGCGTTTAATTTGAATGTGCGCGCACATGAGAATCGTGATTCCGTCTTATCAGACATACGATTGAGAGGCCGCCGGTAACTGCAGCGCCGGCTTATCAACTATTTATGTACATACAATACAATATATAGTGCAAATGTGTGTGTGTGTATGTGTGTGTGCCGGGTACCGTTTGCCGTTTTGTGAATTAGCCGTGTCATGAATGATGATCGAAACAATTTTGCAACAACATCTGGGGCTTACCTTAGAGTCTTGTAAGTACGGCGGCAATGAACGTTGATAGCTAACTGCTTAGGCACTTTATACAGAGAGAAATACAGAGGCAGAGCCGCTTTGTCGTCTCTCTCTAGCACTCACACTCTGTCTGCCGCTCTTTGTCTCTCTCGCTCACTCACTCTCTCTGTGTTCCTTTTGCTGCGTTTGCAACAAGTGTGTGCTTGTGTGTTGTTGCTGTTACTGCTGCTGCTGTCGTTGTTGTTGCTGTTGTTATTTTATTGCGCTATGACAGCTGCCAATGGGAGCCGGTCCGCAGGTCTCGTGCCGCTTTTGCAGGTGCTTTTTCGGTGGCTGCTGCTGCGTCACAATAAAGTAATTGTCGTTGTATGCGTCGTCGGTGTGAGTCAACTGTGTAGGTGTGTGTGTATGTTGCTGTTGTGGTACTTGTTGTTGTTGTTGTTGTTGTGGTGAAGTAGTAACGAAAAAAGAACTGCGCGTCGAATGGTTTAAAAGAGATGTGGGGAAAGCGAGAGAACAGAAAACTTGTTGAAATTAAAACGAGTACAAGAAGAATGAAGAGGAAATAAAGCGCAGACAGGGCAGAATTATTTAACTACTTTGCAGTGGGTGCATGTTGTTTTTGTTTGTTGGTGTTGTTGTTGTTGTTGTGCTTTTTAGTGTATTGGTATCAAATTGGATCGTAATAGTGTTATGTATGTATGTTGCTGTCTTGTTGTTGCTGTTTGCTAATGTCGTTTGCTGTCTTGTTTGTTTTGTGAATCGAGCCGGATGCTTTTCACAAATTTGTTGCAATTTGAGCGAGACCGACGCACAGCTGGGTCTTATCTGAGCACGAAACATGCGTTTTCCATTTTCTCGCTCCAAACACGCCCCGAAATTGTGATGAATAGCCGCTTTGGGCAGACAAACACACGCGTCACACCTTAAAAACCGAAATTATTTGGCGCGATGACGTTTTGCAGTTGCGAGTCCACGTTAAAAGTAATAATTTTAACAATTTCACAAATGTTGCATCGGCGAATGGCTCGCTGGCAAAGTATCGACAGATTATCGATATTATCGAGTACTTGGTTATTTTCTGTATCGATATTTCTTTGCGATAGTCGATAGTGACCTGCCATATTTCGCATTTTGGCGCTGCTGGCCCAGAGGTTACGGAACTTTGGTAAGAAAATAATACATAATAATAAGATAATTACACCAATAACAAACGTTTCATATTCGTAGATTATCATTCGTGTTCGCGGATCATAAATGAATGAAGGGTAAGTCTTCCAAAAATATCCCGCCATTATATGACTGCTGATAGAGATGATAGTACCAAATATTTTAAAAGAAAATATAGCGCAAGCTAACTTTGGCGGGACAAAGTTTGGATACCCGTGCAGTGCGCCTTGTACGCCGGCAGATTTTTTTACAAAATACCCTCTGCAAGGGTATAAATATGAAGCATCTTGGATATCGGTATTATCCGAGCATTGGTATCGAATATGAATAAGCTTCTAAAACTGAACCATAGGTGGCGGTTTATGTTGTTCCGCTAACAGACAAAAGGCGGTTTTCAAAAAACACACCAACAATTTTCCACACGATGGTTGGTAACGCAAATTTGGTGAGCTGGCAGCACTTAAGATGCGCTGCATAAGGGCGCCAACAGATGGCGCATATGTAGTAGCTAAATGGCGGGCTAGACATGTTTTAAATACGAACTTAAATTTTTAAAATTCTGAGTAAATATTAAAATGAGGATTTTATATATATATATAGCTAAATATAGCTAATTAAATAATTCGTCATCGAAGTCATAGGGAGTTATCAATAAATATTTTTTACCTTTGGTGAACATTACTATTTAAATTAAGTTTCATTCAGCTTAAAGTTCGTAAACTTACTGAAAAAAAAACAAATGATTTACTGGCACATAACGGCACGTTACTTGAATGTTTGCCAAAAAAGTGCGTGCTGGCTTGGGAAAAAAGATGGCAGAGGGTTGACTTTTATGGCCAAGAGCGCTGGAAATTTGGTTTGCATTTGTTTCAGTTACTGCCTCTGCGTTTTGCTTGTAAGCTTTTAATGCAACTACTTAGCGCAGGGATTCCGACTGAGACTCCGAAAGGAGGCATGTGGCAGGGGCAAGGTCCGGAGGAGGTTGCCCTGCGTGGCCTTGGCTCGCCTTAAACATTTACTGCCCGCCCATCCGCGTTCCAATCGCAGTCGCGACACATTGGCTGCCCTGGCCTCTGTGTGTATCCTGCATCCCTCGTACTTAGTCCTAAATCCTCCTCATGCTGCCTCTGATCTTGTGGCTCGTTTTTTGCTGCTGTTGCAAAGCAAATTGCTTATTTCTTAATGCATTGCCATTTCCTTTTGGCTTTCTTAGACATTTTCCACTGTCTTTCTCTGTGTTTAAATGAATTATGAGCTTCAGTTTTTCTTCTCGATGTCGTTCGACGTGACCATGCAGAAGTGTTAAACTGTTTAACACGCGTTTTTATCTACTTCTTCTTGCTTTCTGACTTTTGAATGGGCTTAAATTCGCACAATAACAGCAAATATGAAAGTTATTTAAGGCCATAAATTAACTCGGCTATCGATCGATTGATTTTTGACTGTAATGACATTTTTTTCTTCTTTGCCTCTGATTTTGGTTTCGAACATTGGACTGCACCCCAGCCGCCTGAACTTGCCACGCTTTGTTGCACATAAATTCAATGTCATAAATTTGCAATAGGCGTCCTTTTGGCTGAAAAACTTTGTCTATTTGATGCGTCGTCCGGTCACCACAAAGAAATCAAGTGCAAAAATTTACAATTTTCAAGGGATGCGCTGCAAATACTCTAGCAACCAGGGCTGCATGCAAAACCATAAGTTGACATTCATTTTTGACATTAAAAGTTTGTTATGTGTTAAAATCCAAAATTTTAATTTTTGTTGAAATATTTTTGGAAAAATGTATATTTGAAAGTTAACAAATTTTATATTAAATCCCCAAATAGAGTTTAAATTGACATTGCTCATTCAAATCCGTTCAGTTTTTAAATATTTTCATTTAGTTCGGTTATATTGAGAATACAATGTTTTTTTAACATTGCCAAATAATTTGTTTTCTGTCTCCTTTTCTATTCATTGCACATTCCATCTCACACTCTTCACTGTTTCTCTTATTCTTTTTACTGTCCTTTGTGGTCAATGGTCTATTGCCTTTTGCCATTTTCAATCCTCCCATCTCGTTTATTGCGCATTCGCCGCGTTGCACGAGCAACATCTTGCATTTAAATGAAGCAAAGTCTGAACTTTGCGGTACTTATTGCTAATTGACTGGCAACAACAGAATTCAATCAACCTGACTAAATTCAAAGCCAATTCAAAGCTGCTGACTGCAGTTTGTTGTCGCATCGCAAGGTGTCGCAGGTGTTGATCCTGTTATTAATTAACTATCGCTGTCATCCGCAGGAGCAGTAGGGGATGAATCTGGAGCAGGACTTGCAATTGTCGCGCACGTGTTCAAAATGCTCAATAGGATGGCAACTTGCAAGTTGCTCCTGGGCTGCGACAACATATTGTTTCATTCCAAGCTTTGTCTCTTTGCTCTGTTCATAACAAAGGGGCACCTACAAACGCAATTTGGCAACAAATTCACAAAACAGACAACACAACAAACAACAGCACCAACAACAACAATGACCAGCTAGAATTATACAATTTATGCGATTTACGAGCTCCGGACAACTCCTCCAGTTTGCCATCTAACTCCACATTCAGCTGGCATCTCCCGCTTTTCCCGCTTTCCCCCATTTGTGCCCCGTTTTTTTGCCTTGGGAGCCGCAAAACTATTTCTATTGCTGCGGCGCCGTTGAGCAAGGATATGCCGTATTTCCGTTTACATAATAAATTTGCTAACCACGTTCTGACGTCGTTGAGTCCGGGACCTGTCCCTGTCCCTGTATCTCTCCTTTTCCCTTTCTTTATCTTTCTCTCCTTCTCTCTGTCGCCCTCGCCGCCGTCGCTTGGCATCAAGTGCTTGCGGTTGGCATTTTTGTTGCTCTGGTTGTTGCTGTTGTTGCTCTGGTTGTTGCTGTTGCTGCTGTTGTTGTTATTACATTCTTTTTTCTGTGCTGTGCTGTGCTGTTGTCGTCCGGGGCACCTTGCAGTGCCAGTTGACAAAAGGCGGCATAAAAAAATTGGACAGCAGCCGCAGCAGGCTTTCGTTTTTTGCTTTTCGCTTTTGCCTTAACAAACTTTAACTTGGCCAACAGATTGCCAGTGGCAAAGTGTCGCCTCCACCTGCTAATGCGCTGTCTCCGTCCACGTTTCCTCCGCCCGCTGCTCCTCCTACTCCTCAAGTCTCCTGCACATTTCCTTGCAACATTTGATTGACGGAAGTCAACGACGGCAACAACTTTTGCTTAATCATTGGGCGGCACTCTCGTTGCCTTTAATTAATCTATTAAATGCAAACCAGAGTCACAGTCAGCGTCTCAGCACCTACAAAAAAAAATGCGTTGTCGAGGAAGTTAACATGCTGTTGGCCAGGCCAGTCAAACTGGCCGCTTCCGTTTTCCGCTGGAAGTGAAATCTGTCAGCGGATGTCATAAAAATGCCAAAAGGCGAGCACAACCACAACTTTAGCTGACACGAGGGCATCTAATCTTAGCCAGAGTTTGAGCCAAGTTAGCAAGTGTTGCAGAGATTTTCGTTGCCAAAGTCTGCCCACTACAACAAGGATTGATGCCACACAACCCGCGCAACCTTGCCACAGTTTGTGGGTTTCAACTTCGCCCACTTCAAGCTGTTCGTCAGCTGTCGCCGGTGGCAAGTTCAATAACCCGCGGCAGCTGCCACATGCTGCCTCTGCCACTGCCACTGCCACTGCTGCTGCTAATGGCTTGCCACACTTTACATTAGCGTCACAATTTATTGGCCGGCTGCTGATGCTGCCACACAGTTGCTGCCACAGTTGCTGCGCCAGCGCAGACGCGCCACAGACCTGGCCAGTCCAGCCCACTTGGCTCTATGCTTTACGCATGCTTGGTAGCTAAAATGGTCATAATAATAATAAAAATTTTCTGGCTGCAAGACTGGGAGGGAAAACGGGGCAAGATGGGGGTATGATGAGGCAAGGCAAAGGCGTTTGAGCGCATGTTTGACGCATCAAATGATGGCAACAAGTTCTGAGACTCTCTACTCCATCTATCTCTCTATGCAACATCCCGCTGCTGATCTCGTTGCAAGTGCGTAAGCAGCAGCGACCGGTTTATGGTTTATGTCAATGCCATTGACAGGTGCATGCAGCAGGCGGCGATACTGCTCCATTTATGCCACATCCCAATTCCAAGCCTTCAGGCCACAAACTGGCTTCGGCGATGCATGCATTTGAATTGATTTTGGGGCTGCTAAAGCACTGTCAATATGTCCATGAATTTATGTTTAATAAATGCAGTTCGTATCTCTTCTCTGGCCTCTTCGAGCTGTGGAGCTGTGGAGCTATAGACTTTCCGCATTCCTTGCCCAGTAGTGACTGTTAACACCCACAAGAAGCGGCAGATACTGAAGTAGACTCTTGCAACTTGGCGGCCATTGTGAAGCCAACAAATTCTGAAAGAAGGCGGCGGCTCCTTTGTGCCTTTTGGTCAGCCCGCTGCAGTTTTAGATTATTTGTTGCTGACAGCTTCATGAAATATTTATTATTATGGTATGGGCTATGGCTATGGCTAAGGCCTATGACTATGACTATGGCCTGCCTGACTTTGGCTTTAGGTCTTGCCCTGGGTCGGGCTACTTGAGATCATTGTGTGCAGGTGTTGGGGTGCAGCAGCAGCAGCATCAGCATCGGCAGCAACAACTTGGCCAAGACAATCGACTGAGACTAAGACTGAGACATAGGCAAAGCAGTTGGCGGTGGTGGCTACCAAAATTGAGAATTGAGGTGTTTGCCGTTCAGCGCGAAAACTTGAAAGCCAAAATGCCGAAACATCGAACATCGCACGCCGAGGATCAAAGGGAGAGATCCGGAACAATGCTGCGTTAAAGGTAATTGTTTGTCAATTACTTGACTCCCGACTGAGCGCGTGGCCATGGTTGCAAGTACGAGTATCTCTCTCTCTCTCTGTTTCCCTACCTTTACCTGTATCTGTATCTGTATATCTGCGTATCTGTGTCTGTGTCTGCGTCTGCGTATGCCTTGGCCTGAACTGGACTGGGCCAATTATAGCAGCCAGCTCGTTAGCATACACAAACTGTATCCGTATTGCAATCGCAATCGCTGCCGATAATCGCATGGAGTGTAAAATTATTTAATTCCCGCTTATCTCAGTCTCTGCCGACGTCGAAGTCGAGCGTCAACGTCGGACTTTGCCTGCTGCCCCCGTGAAGAGTGTGTGAAATTGTGCAGTTTCAAGACAATGATATCTGGCATACGGTATGTGTATGGATATAGGTATGCATGAGTTTAAATGCTCTTGGGCAGTGGGAGTGGGGTATATTAATTGGCATAAGTGGCTTGTCATTGTCTTAAATATTACAAATACAATTTATGCGCTTGGTCACATTTGTAATTAAGTAATTATTAACATATTCGTATGAAATAAATTCCTAAAAAGTAACATAAATATATAAATCTAATGAATATTGATCTTTAGTGAATTAATTGGCTAACAATAAAAAGAAATATAAACAAACCAGTAATAATAAAAAAAATCTAGTATTTTATTATTATTAACAGGAAAAACTTTAACTTCAATATATTTCTAAGCTCGTTAACAGTTTAATAATAAATTTAGTAGTAATAACAATAAATTAATTGTTATTGTACAATGAAGCATTCATCATACTAAGAATATGTAAATGCACACAAATAATTAAAATAACTATAAATTATGTATTCTTGAATGTAAATGAATTCTCATATTGCAAGCTGTATCTTTTATCATCTGTCTTGTTTTAAATAAAACATAATTGATGGACAAGTTTTGCCATAAACGGCAACAGCGTTCATAAAAATGATATTACCAGTAATATCAATTGTTGCTATTAACTTATTTCAGACATTTGTTATATGTTGGCATTTTACAGCCAGTTTAAATTACTTAAACCTCATCCTAAATTTATCTTTAATGATCTGAACTGATAAACTTCATACCAACTATCTAAGATTTCATTTAGAATCAGACCCTAACTAAATCAGTGGCAAGTGTATAACAACTTCGACCTTTTTACAACAAATCTAACCTTTTTGTATTGTTGTTGTTGCTGCTTCATTTTTGTTGCTGTTATGTTGTTGTTGTTGTTGTTGTTGTTGTGTGTGTGTGCCACAGTTTACACAGAAAAGTAATTTCGAGCATGTTGCGGCAATCAGACGATTCCGCCGACGTTGCCACTGACTGAAAGATGCTTTGATATGGGCCAGTTCTCTGTTCCAGTTGGACATTCAGCTGAAAGTTGAAGCTACAGTTGAAGGTGTTGTCTGTGGTGGCATGGACAGTGGTTGCTGCCACTGCCACTGCCACTGCGATGTTGCTGTTGCTGCTCTTAATTGCTTGCTATTTTCAAATGCTGGGCGCTTTCAATTTATCACAGGTCTGTGACATCTGCAGTGACATTTTATTAGGCGATAACGATAAATTTACAAAGATTTATTAAGTGCCGGCAGCAGCAGCAACAGCAGCAACAGCACTGGGAAAATTGCGTCGGCTGCGCTAATTTAAACAAATTAAATGAAAATCTCTACAATTATTGATCGCATGCGAGGCAAGTGGCAACGGGTTTAATGAACGCGCTAATGAGCTGGAGTTTGATCAGCAGCCACGATCAATTTGTTGTCATTGTTGATACAACAAAAGCACACACAGATTGCTCTATTGCCAAAGACATACGAGTACATATTATGTGGGCATGGGGCATGCAACACCATGCGGGTGTTGGTAATTGACTTGGATGCAATCATAACTGATTTTGTTTAAGGGCGTTTTGGCAGTCGACATGAAACAACTGGCAAACTGGCAACTTGCAACTGCCACTCACCATTGGAGGCAAGTGAGGCAGGCGTGGGTGTCTCCTAGTCTAAAAACAATCCTTAACAGCAAATTATGCAAATTTTTGCTCGACTCCTATAAGATCAGAGCAACTGCTTTACAGTCTGGTCATGTCTGTCCGGATCTGTCCCAATCTTGACTTTAGGTCTCGGCTGGTCTGGTCTGGTCTGCTCTGTCGTCTGCTCTTGTGGGTGGACAATGTGACACGCGTCGTCGTGAAAAACAACAGTTTACTTGCCACAGACTCAACTCAGCAGAGACTTCGAATCTCTCTCTCTCTCTGACATGGAGCTTAGAGCAAACGGGGTCCCGGGACCCCGAGGCCAGACAGTTTTACTGTCTTGACTGAAAATTTATATTATTTCATGCAATTTGTCATCGTTTTGCCAGCGGAAGAAAGATGACTTTGTATGGGTTTCAGTTTCTTTCATTTACTTTGTTGCACGATATGTGGTTTGTTAGTTAAACTCCAAACAAGTACTTCTCTATCTCTCTCTCTCTCTCTCTCTCTGTCTGTCTGTCTGTCTGTCTGTCTGTCTCTCTTTATATGGATTAAGTGGGAATTATTGTTGATTATGACAATGCGAAAAAATGTATGTGATCACGTTTTAGAATGTTTCCTAAATGACAGAACAATTAAAATGATATCAAGCCTTGATCATTAGCGAGCTCATGACGCATTTGTTAAACATTTTCAAGTTTATTGTTTATTTGTTTATTATATTTGGAGACACAGAGTCCATCAGTTTCATCAGTGTTCTCCCTTTTAAAACTTCAGCTATTAATTACAAATTTCTATCTTTCAATTAAAATGTTTTAGCTATTATTTAAAATGGATTATTGTTTTCTAAATAAAATCTTTCTTCTCTTCTCCTTATTTTCATTGCATTATTTTCATTCATATTAAAAATATACTAATAAAATATTATATTTCATTTAAATTTTTTTATTGAATATTAAATTAAAATTTTTTATTTATATATTTCTAGAAAACTTATCGTCTTTAATTGAGGTATATTTTATATTTTTAAATAGTGAGTCTTTTCTTAAAACTTTCTTTCAAGTTTCCAATTCAAAAGTCAACTGTATATGATTTAGCATGTGTTGGCTCGTCCAGAGCTGCTTCTCAGCGATTTTCTACCAATTTTCCAGTTAATTTTGTATGGAGGAGTCCGTTGGTTCCTCCCGATTTGCGACATTCAAAATATGTGGCACATTATTGTGTGTGCATTTACGTGCATTTATGAGTTATTAAATTGGTAAATTTATGTAGCACATGTGGGCGTTGCGACGACACGCGTTGTTAGTGCCAACGTGTGGGTGTGGCACTCTCTCAAAAGATTGGAAACATGAATGAGATGAAAACAAAGTGATGGAGTTGCAATTCCAGCTGACAGCCAAGTGCGATTTTGTGTTGTGAATTTTGTTGGTAAATCAAATTTAATGAGTGCTCTGAAATGTTGTTAGAAACTTCCCTGGAGGCTTTCCTTTCTTATCTCTCTCTCTCTCTCTCTCTCTCTGTTGCTTACTTTAGCGCTTATAAAGTTAGGTTTTTGTTGGGCCCAAATTGATATTACACTAATTAAAATGCAATAAAATATCGCTGAAATTGCCATTCATAAATCATTACGACTGCAGAAGTTGATAGTAACACAACCTGGTCCAGCTTTGGGCTTTAAAGTTGGAATTGTAGTCGGAGTTAAAGCTAAAGTTGGAGATACAATTGAAGATTGAGGTGTGAGCCGACAAAGGAAATAGCGCTGCTGCAATTTGCTTGCAAAAAGCGATGCGCTCATCATCATTAGAGTTGCCTTGCCTTCCTGGCCTGGCCTGGCCTGGAGTTGGGATTGGGAATGGAATTGTAGGTCTTATATATATATGGTACTATTTACTTTATGATTTTGTTAATTCTGCATAGATTGCACAAACTAGCGATGGGAAAGTCTCTCCAGTGACAGTGTCATTTGAAAGAGCTTATTAAAATTGCGAATTTTGCTTAAATATTTAACAAAGCTGCCACATCTAGAAATTATGCGCAATTTGCGAACAATGGCCGTCGTCTATGTCTGATTCCTGGCCTGGCCAAAGCAACGTTAATCGGCAATCAATATACATGCATTCCCAGTTCCAGCTCCAACTGCAGCTTCCAGGTTGAGGTAGAATCGGAGGCAACCACAGGCAGCTGCCACAGGCGCGCCCATTAAACATAAACAAAATTAAGTGACCATTAAAATGCCATAAACTGGCGGCGGCGTTCATGGTCATGTCGCTGGATGCGCCTGGATTAACTATGGGCACTGAATTTGAAAATCTGTTTGGCCCATCTCTCAACCCAGATCTTTACTCCTTTGACTCTTTTTCTTTTTTTTTTTGCCCTGATCGGCATCATGAGGCACTTTCGTTTAATGCTGCTGCAACTCGTCGGCCCACATAAATCGTGTACTTGCCGCTTGTAGCTTTCAATTTGTGACAAGCCATAGTCCAAATGGAGTCGCAGTGAGGAGTTGCCACAGCTGAGTGCAGCAAAATGTTGCGTGGGTGCATGACTGGAGAGTGGAGTCAAGTCAAGTGAAGTGAAGCAGAGTCCTCCCACCTCGTCTAACCGCTTACGCAAAATGTTTCAATTAAGCCAACATAGCGATAGATCTCAAAAGAAGAGAGAGGAAGAGAGAGATGAAGAAAGAGATCCCAGGCTAAGTTGGAGTTAAAGTTGCGCCGGAAGTTGTCTGAGAAATGGCAACGTGGCACGCAAATCATCAACTAAACTTGCTCAGTCTTTTAGCGTCTCTTTTGGCCAATAGCCAAACTCAGCCAGGTGCCAAGCTGCGGGTTGCCTTGATAACTTCTCAATGGATGCTGTTCTGATTATGGACGCTGTTTTTTCTGATTGATTTATCGGCTCCAACGCTCAGCTAATTGAGTTATATTAAGCCAAGTGGTCGATGATATTTCGCTGCTCTCTTTTGAGACGCTCTCACACTGTCAGTCAGTCAGTTGATGACGAGCCCAGTTGATGCCCCGACTTTAACCGACTTATATGGCTAAAACGCGCCATTAATTGCAGCATTGCTTTAATATTTATTGTCAATTATTGTTAGGTTAATTGTCAATTATTAAATATTGTCTTATATATATTGAGCAGCAATTGTTGACTTGTTGTCTGTCGGCGTCACTGGAAAATCTTTTGCACACGACAACACGGCGTATGCGCAATGCACTTTTCAATCACAACTCATTGCAACTTGTTGCAACAATCAATGCGTAGCTCAGGTGCCACATTGGATTCCCAGGCATCGGTCAGCTGCTGCTGTCAAGGCTTTCGCACCGACTTCACACGCACTCCAAACCGATTTTTTTCATCATGTCTGGGAATGATCTGCATCTGAGCAGGGGCCAAGTCTTCTTTGGCTTCTTTGGCGCACCCTTTCAGTAGCCGAGGGAACGCGTAATCAATTACCAATGACAGACCAGCTGTGTGAGACTTGATTAAAGGTATTAACTGGCTCTTTTTGGCAGAGTGTTGTTACTTTATTATCTCGTTGAAACAACTCAAGAAGATCTTTGTGAAATATACATATTAAATGTGATTTCTAAATTTAATTTTATTGTGGTAATTGTAAACAAATTGTTATGTTATTATCATGAATGAATTAAGCGTAGAGCATTATATCTGCGGTGTGCTCTCAAATTTAGGCTTTATTAAAGGTAATAACAGATATTTTTCCAAAGTTTTGTTACTTTCTTATCATTTATAGTTATATATATCAACTAATATTAAATACCTTTAATCATTAATTTTTATTGACAATTTTAAGCAAGTTTTTGTGCAATTTTCAACACTCAATTAGCTAGAGAGCATTCATGCTTCGGTGTGCATTTAAATTCAGCTCGTTGCGCATTTTACAACTTAATAAAGCCCGATGATGAGAAGATGCTTACTCGATTGCAGGTGCTAAAAGCTGAAGTAGCTGCTGCCTTGGATTTTTACAACCTGATGTATATATTGATGTATATCAGCTGCAATCAACGGCTCCCGATTTCAATCTCTCCTCATTTTACCTTCTCTCCACCTCTTGAGATCTCTTCCTGTCTTACTTTCTGTGACACAAAAGCTGAGCGCGGCATGATCAAGGCCAGATTGTTGCCACAGTTGGTGGCACAGTTGCACTGATGGGCGCTGATGAACGGGCGTCGTCTCCTCTTCGATTGTTACGTGCCTCTGCCTCGCTTCATTATTTATTGTTTAGCTTCCCCTTTGGTGAATCCCCTCCTGTTGCCCCTTCAACTTCTCCCATTGATTCTGTGGGCAGCTGGCGAGTCGCTTGCGTAATTGCCAATGTGGCAAACAAATTGCAATCGCTGATCCAGCTTGAATCTTGCAGCCAAGTGCGGCTGCGTTGCCAATTGTTGATTTAGTGGCCTCGGGCCTCGCTCTAATGCGGGGATTAATCGCACAATTAACGGGCCAAACATTTTGACAAACTAAAAAATGCCAGACAATTTGTCAAGACAAAGGTGGTCGTCGTTGTCGTTGTCGTTGACTCAGCTGCCAGGTGTGGTCCGTCTTGTGGGTGGGTGTTGGGCGTCTAGATGCTGTACATGGAGGGACAAAAAAGCAATAAGCACACGCGTAAATCAACAGGAAATGCCGCAGGAAGACAGGAAATTTAGCCAGGATATCCAAAGCTAAAGCCTGCCACCTGGTCGTCGTTGCTTCTAATCAAGTCAGACGAACGACTACGATGTGATGTTGTCCTCGTAAAAACCAAATGAATGGCTGCAGTTCCAGGAGCTGCTGCCTCAAAAAAACTTTACGACAAGCCACACAAATTGGACGCTCTTGTTTTAAGTCCAAAACTCTTTGCTTGTTATACTTATCAAAGGGTATAACAGTTTTGTGAGTTCGAAAGGAACTTTGACTGTAAAAATAGCATTTAGTTATTCTATACAATAAATAAGTTCATATAAGTCAGGAATTTTTATTAAATTTCAAAAAGAACTTTATATAGTTCGATCAATTTTAAATTTTATCAAATACTTCAATCCTTTGTTTTAGTGTTCAAAGTATTGTTTGTCTATTAATTGTCTATCAGATGGACATTTTTAATTTGTTTTTTATACACATAAAGAGTATAGAATCTTCGTTATTTCCTGCCGTAACACCTTTCTTGTTTTATGAGCTGCATTCGCATCATGTTGACGCTGATCACAAGGCCCAGGGCAGAGGGCAAATTGTTTGAGGCACCCCCTGAAGATGCCTGTTGGCCATCTGCATACCACTAGCTGTCTATATAAATTTTGGGGCGCAAATGAAATGCAATTTTAGCCAAGAACTGAGCTCTTATCATTTGTGTATCATCAGCAGGGAAATTAAATAAAATTGCTGTCAAGGAGCCAAAAAACAGAGAAAACTTGTAGGAGGCAGCCACCGACGCCGACGCCGATGTCGATGTCGACGTCGCTGATTCCAATCGTCTACGTGGCTGCTGCGCTCCGTTTGGCAGCGCCAGGCGGGCGAATTGAGATTGGAATCGGCCAATGTCCATTTCGCCCGCCTGCTGCAGGTTTTCCCACACTCACGCACTCAATGCGACATTTTCTAAATCGAATGCATGCCAAAAAAAAAAAAGAAAAGAAAAAGACAGCAAGAAAAGAAGAAAAACCAACAACTCAAAGACAAACCGCAAAAGACTATAAAGATTTTTAATATGCAAGCGTCAGATAAACCAGGAGGAGGAGAAGTAGGAGGGTTGAGGGACGACGGGGAGGCCTGAGCAAAGCGCAGCTGCTGCCGCATTAATTACACCACACTGCGCTTTGAGGCAATCAGAGAGAGAGAGGAACAGAGGGAGAAGGAGACTGGGCACGGAATGAGGGTGAAACCTGCTTGGCCAGCTCGACTGCTCGCTGTTGGCTGTTAGCTGTTAACCTGGCCAAAAGGCACCCGCATAAGGCCGATCCATTCATGCTGCGATAGACTGCACATAAAATTCATAGCTTTTTGAATGTCATTTGTCGTTAACAGGCCGCAAGTTTGTTTCAAATTGACTGGGGATTGGTAAACTGCAAATCAAATCAAGTCAATGGCAGCCACAAAATAACTGAACGACTCCCGACTTTATAGATTATTGCTAAATATCGTGAGATTGCAACTAATAAAGAGTCGATTCTTCATGAGGATCACATCAATGCAGTTGCAGTTTCCTTATTGTATAATAGATTTAATTGTGATACTGAAAAGGTTCATTTACTATAGTGTACTATTATACGTATTATAAGATTTCTTCTCCTCTTCGATTTAAATGTCCTTGTTTAAAGATTTTTAATGTATTTCTCTCAAGATAAGCTTTTCATTCAAAAGTTCTCGGTGCAGTTGCAGTTTCCTTATTGTATAGTAGACTAAATTGTGATACCAAATACTTCGTCTTAACGTGTTATTATTATATTTTCTGATTCCTTATACTCTTCGTTTTTAATAACAATTTTTATTGGACTTTTCTCAAATTTAGCATCCCATTCACGATTCACTCAAATAATCCCTTATTCTGCTTTACATGACGCTGACCGTAAAGGTCTTTCAGATGCCATAAGCAATGTAATTTTTCCCTGGAAAACTGTCACAATTATGAAGAGTCGGCGAGAACGCGTTGCGTATAAGTTATGAGTTGCCTCATCATTAGGCCCATCCCTAAGTAATTCCAAAAGCCAACCTATCGATTGTCTACCACGAGTGCTGTAGGAATGCCATCGTTGTCCATTTTCATTGTCCTCTGTGCTCGCAATTGGCGATTATGCCGCCACGATAAGCATATTGGTCGAATGGACCTGGCCAACGATTCAGTGGCAGGCGCACCAAAGTGGCAACAGCAATTTGTAGTTGGGTGAACGTGTATTGACCAAAACGGCAGCTAACTTTTTGCTTTTTGCTTTTTGCCGGCCAGGCTGTCGCTTAATTAATAGACAGTCGCTCCATGGACCATGTTGTTGACCACTTGCATATGATCAATACGTGTTGATTAGTGCTCGGTATCGGGTCTGGTATCGTTCCAATATCTCGCATGTATCTTGGCGCTCAACTTTTATGGGCCGCTGTGTTGACAATTTTTGCCATATGAGCCAACGGCCTTCATGGCAGTTCTTGTCGCATAAATCAAGCTTGTGTGCCTTACGTGTATTGCAGCTGCAACTGCAACTGCAACTACAACTACAACTGCCCAAAAAGAAGGCGCTTGTCAATTGCGGGTGTTGGCCGTTCGTTCCCAGGCTATTTTGAAGGCAGCCAAGGCGACCTTAGCAAATATGCAATTGTATGACATTAATTTATTGCTCAGAATGCAATCAAATTGCAAAGAGTCAAGCGGCATGGGACCAATGGAAATCAATGAGCTGCTAAGGTCGTGTGTGGGTGTAGCGACTTTAACAACAAGCCAACTTGCCCAGACAAACTCCACAGCAACAAAAAAAAACAACAACAACATCGGAGTGGCAACAACTGCACCTGTTGCAGCTGCAACATCAACAGCAACCTCTGTCTGGCTTTTGGGCTTGAGGCTCCATGCGCATGCAAATTTGTGATTAAGGTCAGCTGGCTTCATCATCAACTATGTTCTGGGTTCATCTTTAGAATGTCTGCTATTTGCTTGTGGGTGCCTTGTAGACCTCTCTCTGCTGGAGCCAAACGTACATACATACAACATACAAAGTTACTTGTGTAGCTTGAGGCAATGTCAATGCCCCGACAGTTAATCCGTTGGTTGGGAAGGGGCTTGGATGAGCTTGAAGTGTTCAATGTAAGCAAATACAGTATGTTAGTCAAACAAATTAAAATCTATTATAATTTGTATAACAGTTAACAGTTAGTATAACAGTTATCAGCATGGCTAACTTATTAATAAGTGACAAAATTCGACGGTGTAATTGAGTATTTTTTTTATCAACATTGTATAACAGTTTGTATATCAATCTCTTATTATTTAACTGTGACCATTGTCAAGCGTAAAACTTATTTCTTCTCAGCGACCTTGGTACTTGTTATAAACGTCGATGTTCTGGTTTTTACCCAACCTTGACCATTAAATTATCCAGGCCAAAACGAATCAATGTACATGGCTATAATCTTAAAAGGAAAACTATAAAAGGGCCAAAAGAGATTTCTTCGTTTGCTATTGTGTTAATCAACTGGATAGATCTAAAACATGTCTGCGAATTTGATTAGCCTGGTAAGAGCTAAAGAGTATAGCTGTTGTAGAATATTAATGTATATTCGATAACCGAAAGTGTATATGTACTTCGATAGTTTCTTCTTGTGTGGACTGCCCAACCGGCCATCTCCGGACTGGTGGCACGTTTTGATAATGGTGGTCTTCGTATGTTACCCTTAGGATTAAACAAATACAATCTCAGGTTGAGCAATCGATGTGTGTATTTTATCTATCTATAACTTTTTGAATGTGTTTTATATAGAATTCGTCATTCAGATGGATCCGTGCTTGAGGAACTTATCGAAAAAAGCGCACCCGGAGTATTTAGCGTAACGGGCAAAATTAACCAACCAAGAAACAGACCTGAAGTCGTCGCCTACCTGAGGCCACAACCACAAGTCCAAAGTCAATACGTACTCATTCCGCAAGCACAGCAAAGTCTGTTTGGATATGGCCAGATGCCAAATGTTCAATATATACCTCAGTCATCATCACATATAGCATCATTTTTGGTACCACAACAGCAATTATCGAGAGTAATGTTATTGCCAGGACCCCTAATGCCATTATTACCAACCAACCGAAAAGCTGCACCTATGAATGATGAAAATAATATGAATGATGACAATAATATGAATGATGAGAATGGTATGAATGATCAGAATAGTTTAAATGATGAAAATAATTTAAATGATCCGAATAGTTTGAATGATCCAAATAGTTTGAATGATCCAAATAATTTGAATGATCCAAATAGTTTGAATGATCCTAATAATTTGAATGACCCTAATAGTTTGAATGATCCTAATAATTTGAATGATCCAAATTATTTGAATGTACCGATCAATCCAAACGATCCGAATGGTTTAAATGATCTGAATGGCTTGGATGATCCTAATGATATAAATAATTTAAATCTTCCAGTTCAGTAATATTTCCAATCATGTTTGTAAACAATGGTTTTGTTCAATAAATTTTTATCCTTAATTAATTTTTACTAGTAGTTTTAGATCAACATAAGAATTTGTATGATTAGAATTAACAATGTATTATTTTTATTTTCAACTTCTTTCGGCTGATAAATATTTGATTACTAAATTAAATACCTGACGATCAGATTGACTTCTTATTTTAATTACCTATTATAAGATTTAAAGTTTAAAACATTAAGTACCATTTTCGTTATTTATTTCAGTTTTTGAGAACCATATCGTATTAATTAAGGTTTGCCCTCGACGAGTTGTTATACAACTCGGACTTTTTGTTACTGTAACAAAGTATGGCTAATCAATGTGTTTCACTTAAATTTGAGATCAAAAGCTTAATAATATAGTATTACGTGCAATATGCAAATTTAGAGAACCTGGACGACATTTAAAGAATGTAACTAAAGCCATACACATTTATGATCATTTATAAAAGAAAAGTCTAATTGAACAATCAAATAATTCAATTGTTGTTATGTGTAAAAGATTTTTAGCTTTATGTCTATTAAGTCTGTGGTACTTGTTACACAACTCTGTAAATGATTTGTTATTGACCAACATTTAACATTCAATTAGTCAAGTTATGACGAATCGATTCATTGTTTTATACTCTGAACATAATAACTTTAATGCCGGCTAAAAGTTTTCTATTAACGCCTTTAGACTACATCTGGCTACGAGAGCAACCAGACCAGCAATCAGTTAACAGCCAGTGAAGAAAGCCTGGCCAAGTCTTAAAGGACGTTGTCCAGTATCTTTGGCTTAATTGCCAAGCCAGAGCTGTTAATGACCGCCAGCGGGCTGCCACCAGTTTTAACTTGCGAGTTGCAAACCGACAGTTGCAAGTTGCAAGTGGCAATAGCTAAAGAAAAAGGCAGCTTCCGTTCCCAGGCCGGGGCAAAGTCGGTTGCCCAGAGTTGGTGCTCAGAAAAGCGCCACGGGGCATACTTCCGGCATAAAAATGTGTGTCATAAAAGTGTCCGTCCGCCCCAGGTAAAGTGCTTAGCTAAAGCCTTTGCATTAAATAAGTTTAATACCCTCGAAATCGATAGAAAAGTCAGCTTTTGCCCAGTAGACAGGCCAGTGGGCAGTCCACTCTCACTCTCACCGCAAGTATTGCGTTACATGTATTTTGTTAACTCTAACTAATGGCAAATGGAGCGGACTTAATAGTCTGCTTAACTCATGTTTTCAAGCGCATAATGCCCCTGTAAAAAAACCTTTCTAAAAGCCTCATCAAATTGATTTATGTCAATTCGGAATAATTGGCTCCTGTGGTTAAGGACTTCTAAAAAGCCTATCCAATTGAGTTTGAATAACGACTAAAAACTCAGTTAAATGGACCATTATGTAGTTTTTCTAAATCGTTTTGGAGGTGTGAATGATTCCCTCCAAATAAGTAATTACTTAGGCACTAGTAAACTTAATAATAAATTAGACAGTAATCATTTTATACAGCGAGTAATTTATTTTGAGATGAAAGATTTGTGGGTGGCTTAGCCGTCACAGAATTCCAAATAGAAGGTCAATGATTTGTTTGTTGACTCTTCGATAGCCATCGAAAAATAACAAAAACTAGTTTTGATCTTAATTAGTATATACCGACTACATTTTTGGGCCCAGAGATGAGTCGATGGGCGAGTCGAGAGTCTAGTTGCTTCCCAGACTCAGTCTCAGATAGTTCGACGACAAAATGTCTGCGAATTTGTTCAGCCTGGTAGGTCGCAGTTTTCAAGTTGCTAAATATTATTATTGAAGTTGTCTATAGTTTATTCTCGTTCTCATTGTCAACACGGTGCTGTCAGGGCTATTGCCACGTCTTCAATATGATTACGTTCAGCTGGAACCCACTGATGACAACAAATACTCCCATACTTTAAAGTGCGTAAATTATTGATAAATAGACAACAAATACTATTTTTAATAAATTAAATTCAGAATTATTCATCCAGATGGCGCTGTGCGTGAGGAGACAGTGGAAGAAATCGAACCTGGACAGCTACAAGTGAAGGGTGTTTTCACACAGGACTTTGGTGATTCAGCTGGTCCCAAAAACAGTTCCAGTCAGGAATCCTCTACCAGAGTTCTGGTAGTCACCTATAATGCAGGGATTGATGGCTATGTAGCCAAATACAGCTATGTTTTAAAGAAACAAGACAACTTAATCCTATCCCTCCCCGGGAATCTACTAAAAGCAACAGTTGGTTAAAAGTGTACCAAATTATACAATCAGTTTATGTCCATTATATGGGGTGCATTAAAAGCTTTCTTTTGATTTGATATTCAATTAGATTCGATTGATCGCCAGATGGCGCTGCAATAATTTTGTATAATTTTTCGTTTGTTGAAGTGGGATCATTTGAGCATCACTTTCTATGCGATTTCCCGTTGTTTGTCGGTGTTTTGGGCTTTTGCAACTTAACAACGCATCAATAATCACTTGAGTGTGGTGTTGCCAATGGCCACCACTGTATACTGCCGCCCCCTCCACTCTCCGCTGCCCCTGTCCCACTCAGCTGTTGAAACTGTACCCCAAGCACGCAATCAAGCGGCAAATCAACAATTTTCCATAGCAATGAAGCGAACGGTTTGGCTTTGTGCGGGTGATTGACGCTTGTTGCATGCAACAACTGCAGCGGCAACAACTTGAGGCAGTCGATTTTTAAGTGGTCGTAACCGCAACGTGAAAATACTTGGCAAATGGCCCCTCGGGCCCAACTTTCAACAGCCAGCAGGCTGACATTTCGACAATCCGACAGTCCGACAATCTGGGCAAGTAGGCAAACAGGTGAAATGTTTGCTGAAAATCAACAGCTTCGTCGTTGGCCTTTCTAACGTGCCACACACTTCCCCGCTTATTCCCGCTTATTTCAATTGCTGAACTCCTCTTCTCCTTCTGTGCGTGTGTCAATATGCGTGCAACAAGTTTGGCTTGGCGTATTTTTGTGGGTGCCCCACACTTAAAATTTATTACAACTCGATTACTTGTACTTACCACATATTTTTTGCCAGTTGCCAGATATCGATCAGGGTGCCCCGTAGGCCGAGTTGCCATCCTCCATCCTCCATCCACCAGCCAAGAGGCAAGTAACTGAGCTGCAGGCCTCGTTGTTGTTTTTGTTGTACGGCCTCGCATGGCCATCGATCGCCCACAACAACACAAGAGTTCTCCTCTGGGTCTGGCTCTGGGTCTGGGTCTGCTGCATGTAAATTAGCATATCGTGCGCGTAATCTGGCCAACAGGAGGCTCCACTTCGCATCCTGCTGTTGCGGCATGCGAAGGCGTCATCAGAATCGGAATCGGAATCCCAGTCGCCAGTCACGCAAGGCTAAATCCCAAACACTGACCACTGTGTGGGCAGCTGAATAGCCTCCACTTGTGTTGCAGTTGCAAGTTGCAAGTCCATTTGCACATTGGTCTCTTTGTGCGTGCTGCACTTTAGCTTAATGACATTTTATCTCTTGAAGCGGCTGCCAAAATTGCGCATACGCAGCGTTGCAAAGTGTTTGTTATGCAAGCATAAAACTGTCAGAGATTTTTATTGAGTTCAGCATTTTTATGCAATTGGCAGCGGGAAATTGTGCACATTGTTTTTTATGCCATTTTAATATGAAAAGTTTTAGTTTTGTTTTTTTTCGTTCGTTCGGTAACAAAAGCAAATAACCTTTAGTTCTTCAACTGTTTATCTATGCATGCTGCTTGCCAAGTTTTCAAACTGTGACTGGTCAAGGAACCCAATGGCAACATTAAGACACACCATCAAAATGCATTTAATTCTGTTTTTATTGAGTTGACAAATCCAATTAGCAGCAAGTTTTTGCCATTTTAAAGGCAAAGAGGCGACTTGAAGAGCCCTTAACACACTTAAGGATACACTCACATCCTGGTCATATCCCCGGAGCATCGTCGTCGGCTCGCTTTAGCACTTGCCCGCAATATGCCATTAGAGCTGCACGAACTTTTGTCCCTGCTGCGGTGACTTTTGCTTCTTGTTTCTATTCCTTTTCCTACTCCACATGCTGTGGTTTCGTCCGCATCCGCATCCACATCCACATCCGTATCCGCATGGGCGACACGTCGAAGCCGCATTGTTAACTGTTTGACTTTTCTTAAACTTTTCCCAGTGTCTCTGTCTCTGTCTCATTCTCTGTCTCATTCTCTGTCTCAGTCTATGGCACTTGCAGGCGGGCGGGCAGCGCATAAAAAATGTATACCAAATCCCTGCACTGCAGCTGCAGCATTACGTGGTTAGCGAATTTATTATGCAGTGCTTGTGGCAAGCTCTGTGGCACTATGCTTGTGGAAACAGACGACGACGCAGCCCCAGCCGCCAACGCCACACTTGTCCCTCTCTCTCTCTCTCTTTCTGTCTCTCACTCTCCCTCTCAATTTGCGGACTAACAAATGGACCAACTGACTTAGTGGCAACTACTTTTTGGCTGCTTTATATCGACTAATTGCCTTTTAACCAACAAATCGTGCAAGAAATCATATTGAACTAGGAACTATTCATTAGTTCTAAAGCTGTGAGACGCTCAAGTGCACTTCGAAATAATTTTAGAGCCATCCGTAGGTGACTAACAGATGCTCTATAAAAAACTTGAGATAAGTTCTAGCTAAGCAGATGTGAAGAAACGTATAATAATATAAATAAAACATCAAGTGAAGTGAAGTAAATAAATCTATAAGTAAAAATATAATTTATGAATAATTAAATAATGTTATTAAGAGACTACATTAAAAATTACAACAATCAAAATCTTTGAAAATGTATTAAAATTATATTAAATGAATAAATAGATTTAATATATTATTATTTACAATTTTACATAAGTTATATTTAATAAGTAGAATAATCTATGGAAATTTAATCACACTTATAAAATAGAAATAACAATAGTCTATATTTCCACTTATTGCAGTGCATCACAGGCTAACAAATGAAAAAGCAAGCTACATACATGGCATATGGACTTGGGATTCTTATAAGGATACAGCTCTCAGTTCAGTTCAGTCTTGACTTGAACGCACTTGCTTAAAAATTCTATTTCTTAAACGTGCTCAGAGCATCGTCATTGGCATCCTTGTGCTTTCTTAGACTATGGCTCCTGGCCGGCTATGGACTACAGCTATACATATGTAAGTAGAGTCTTCAGATACATATACTTATATCTATCTATATCTATGTGTCGACTTGGCCTGGGACTGTGTCTTGGCTGCTGCTGTGCAAATTTAAGTGTTTTGTACGTGCGCCAACAGCAATTGGCAAATTCAAAGGCGTGTTAGCATGCCATCAGTAGATTCGAGGAGAGGGTGACAGCAGGGAAGAGAGATTGTAAGTCGAGTTGAATCTCCGGGTGAACTGCATACCCAGGAGGGTGTTTGCGGGCGAATTATCCTTTCAATTTGACTTGGCATATGTGTGTGGCCCCAACAGTTCTCATGTGTGTGTTTTGTGTGCGGTGAAATCGCATTTTAAATTTGGAAATGTCTTGAGATTTTCTATTGCCAATTCGCATGTCCTTTTTGCCATATTGACATATGCCTTGCGCCCAGTTCCTTTTTTGCTACTTTCGTATGCGCTGGGGCAAATATCGCAATTGATTTATATTGAAAAGTCTTAGCCCATTGCCGGGTGTCTTGGCCACTTCCTGGGCCTGGCAACAGTAGCTGTATCTGTATCTGTGGCTTTTAGTCATGACTTAGACAGAGCGGAAGTCACATCAATTGGCCTGGCTGATATGGGTCGGCTGCTGTGTAGGAGCTAACATGTCTGAGGCATCTGCTAATGCCACAAATTGCGGCAAACGAGTTCTGCGGCGACGTGTCGCGACAAAGCAACAACAGCAACAATAACAAGAACGTTGTGTCTGCAACATTTAATGATGATTTCATGTAGGTGCCGCCAATAAACTCAATGCTTAAATATTGCATTATTAATGTTGCAGCCTCAACGATTCTACAAAGAGTCTTTGCTCATTTGATTCATAATTAGTTGGCTGCGTCTTGCCGTCTGCTGCAGCAGTTAACAACAGGTTGCAAGTTGCAAGCTGCAATCGTTGACACATCAGTCCCTGACGGACGGACGGACGGACAGACAGATAGACAAACGGCGATTGGCTAAACGTTTTATGGCTACAAAGTACCGTTGACAATGCGACTGCAAATGCGATTGGGAATGCGAATGTGAATACGCCCTGCAACCAAATGTTGCAAACTTGCCAAGTTTATGCAAAATGCAAATACATTTTGGCCTCAACTTCGGCTTTGACTTCGACTTCATCTTGGCCAAGTCTCACGCATCTGACGAATGGCAAACGATGAAGATGAAGTTGAGCCTAGCTAGATGATTAGAATTGGAAGGAAAAGTCACTGAACTGTTAACTAACTATTTTTATTTCTCTTTTCAATTATCGAACATTCTATATACTAACAGGAAAGACTACCTTTAATTGTCCTATTAATTTACTACTATTTCTTATAATTATTTTAAAATGTCTAACAATGAGCAAATTATCTTTAGTATATTTTAAAAGGAGTTATTCAACGATTTAATAACTTTAAAAAAAATGTAATTCTCGGAATACAATTTTACAAATCGATTAAAAGTTATAGAAGAATATAGTATTTTTAAAATTTCAATTTTCATAGACTTTTTCAGTTTGAATTTCGTACTCGATTTGTGGCGAGTGTTCCAGTTGAGCTGTGAACAATGTGCAACATTACCTAGTATTTCAGGACATCAAGTGCCTGATCACAGTGATTATGAAATTAAATGCCTGCCCAGCCCTATTGCCAACGTTGCAAATTGATACCCGAAACAAATGGACACGCAACAGCAACTTTAGCTGAGGGAGCAACAGAAAAGGGGCAGGAATGGGGGGCATAGAAATTGGTGTTCATAATTCATGACAGTGGAATGGTGGCTGCTGGTGGTCATGTGGCTCATGTGGTGCTCAGCAATAGCAAGTGCACATAGCTCAATGCTGCATGCAATTATCCAGTGGAATAACACCTTCGCTGTGGCAGAGACTGTGTGGCAGCCACCACACGCTGCCAATTGCTGTGAGTGGCCGTAAAAGGCGTGCTGTAAGTCGAGTAGGCACAGAGAGAAGACACAGAGACATATCTAGCTATTATTTGATTTTAATTTAATTGAAACATTTTTAGCTGCTTCGAGGCGACAATCGACAATCGATTGAAGTGCCCGCTGCCGTTGATGCCATCGATTTGCATGCCACCTCGAGGAGTCTCGGGGAGTTGCAAAAATTGTTGCAACGACATCGATTTCGAGTTGGACTCCGTCTCCATGTTGCGATGCTTGTCGCCTGTCACATTGACAGACGCAATGTCTCCTTCCCTCCCTCTCTATCCACCTCTTTCCATTGCTGACTGACAAACAACAACGCAGACGCGTCTGCAGCTTTGTTTTTGTTTAATTTTTTACTTAATTAAATTTGAATTTGTAATTTGCGCGGCGCTCAACTATTTTGCGGCAAAGTCGACGCCTGCAAAATAAATCTGCAAGCCATATGAGCTATGGTTGTCGTTGTTGTTGCTGGTGTTGCTGGTGTTGTTGTCGTTGCAGGCCATTGCCATGCTCTTGCCATGTTGCTTAGCATTGAAAATGATGTACAAGTTGCTGTTGCTGTTGCTGTTGGTGATGCGTTGGTGTTGCGACCAGAGCATTGCCTAGCCGAGCCTCGAGCCTCTTTCTGTTGCTCTGTCACTCTGACGTTCATGACTCTGACTGTGCGTCTGTGAGACTGTGCGCACTTGCAACAAACACTCCCACCCAGAGGGGGCATGCTGCAGTTGCAGTCAGCGCGGCACAAGATTTATCACATTGTTCCACAGATTGTCTGCAGATTTTATATACTATATGTTATGTATGCACATACTATATGTTTGAGGATGAGCTGGCAATGCACCCGCGCCTACCACAACAACACACACTGCAAATCCAAAACATTCAGCGACAGCTAAGTGAGTGTCGCTGCGACGAGGGTCGCTTGAGATGTTCTATATGACAAAATGAGGGATGAATGTAAAATCAGTTGGTATATAAAACTATTTTACAATTAATCAATAGATATTTAAATTTCTTTCTTTTTAAATAATTAATTATCAACAAGTAAATTTAACTTTTATTTAATATTTTAAACTCTGGAAGATATCTTTAAAGAACATGCAAAAATATTTATAGATATTATTCAACAATTAAAAAAAAATTCCAAATATCTACAAATATATTCTTATGTCTCTGTTGCTCTTCTGTAGCCTAATAGAATTTAATCCATTTAAAAAGAATACAATAAAATTGTATTTGCTCTTTCTGTTTTTTTCCAATTACTTACTATAAAGTTAAGAGAACTTAACATATATTTAGAAACATTCTTGTATGAAAAATGATTTCAGATATATTTTAATCAATATTCTTCCATGATTTATTATTCAAATTAGTATGCTAATAAACATACTATATGTCAAACAAAACTTATTCGTTGCAAAACAATAGGATTAAAATGTATTTCCCTTTTCTATATTTTGGCCATAACTGAAATGTTTTTAAATTTAACTTAATTTATATTTATATTTTGAAGTACATTTAAATGTTCTCTTAATTTTCTTTTTCTCATACTTTGATTTTGCCTCTCGCTGCAGATATAAGTGCAGATCAGATCAGTGATCTGTAAGTCTGTTGAACTTCAGTGCAAATCGCATATTTTTGTGCACTGAGAAAACTAAGTATTTGGTCTGTTTCTGTTTTTTTCTCTTTTTTCTGTTCTTGTTTTTTTTTGCTTTTTTCTCAGTCTGTCTGTAAGAATTCTGCACTCGCGTCTGCAATTGCCAATGTAATGAGCTTGATATGCATTTTCCAAAATCACACTAAACAGATGTCGCATAAAAGGAGTAGTCGATGCGGTTGTTGTTGTAGATGTGGTTGTTGTTGTTGTTGTTGTTGCTAGTTTGTCGCCCTCGTCGTCGCTTTGGTCCAAGTCCAATGTTGCAGTTTGTGGGGGAGTTGTGAGTCTGTGTCTGGGGCAGCGATTTCCTTGTTGCATGTCACATTGCATGAGATTGAATAAATTTCCAAGTAAAAATTTTTGCTTTATGTCGTATAAATAGCCAAATGAATATTCGTATTTGAATTTCAGAGTTCTTTGAGTCGTTTGCTAACCAAGCGTAAACTGTAACAAATTTTATGTTTCAATCAGACAAATTGTTTTGGAATTTGTTGCACGTTCCCTGTTGGACTGGACGGTGGTTGCACAGGTAGCAACTTAAACTCGCCTGGTGGTCTTTTGCCACATCAAATCGAATATTTTAATATGCTGCCAATCGAATTGATTTGATTTCGAACTCAATTCCCACACACTCACACACATGGACTCAAATTATAATAACAATAATAATAAAAATCATTTAATTTCAATAATTTGAAAGTTGCTTTCGGAGTTGTGGTCTTAATGAAAGGTCTTTTGGCTAAGCTGTATGGCTTATCGCTAGACTTTCGTCTATGGGCCTGGCCTAAACCAATGCCTATGTGAGTGGCACCCACTGTGCGGCACACAGTTATCCATGCAACACTGCGTCGGCTCTACCAATTCAAGTTAATTACTTTTCACTGCACTTGACTTTGGTCACACGCTCAATCTGCCACGGCGACGACGACGACGTCGACGACGACATCGCTAGCTGCCCGTGGCTTTTCTCACCAGGGAAATCTGCCCAACCAGGAAACACACAAAGACACTGAAGATATATATGCAATGAGATCCCAGCTTGCTGAGTGGCAGCAGCAGCCGCCACAGCATCAGTTGCAGCATCAACTCCTGCCTCAATCGGAGTCGCAGCCGCATGTTAATTTTCCGCATGCTAAACTTTTAGCACAGTAGCAAATGCAATGCCAGCGACGCGGGTGCTGGTCACTGTGAATGTGATTGTGGATGTGGTTGCTGGTTGCTGGTTGTTGGTTGGTGGCTGGTAAATGGTCAGTGGTCAGTGGTTTCTGCTGGCCATTTGGACGTGCCCAAATCGCTGCTAAATTGTTATCTATGAGTGCGGCGTGTGCGCTGGCATTTGGCAAAAGCCTTCGCTTTGGCATCTACTCAGTCTGGTAATTAAAAACACATTCAATGTGCGCAAAATCACAGGCCACAGTCAGGCCAGACCAGGCTAGCAATTTCCATTAGGGCTACAGACCATAGACTACAGAGTACCAACTATAGACCAGACCAAGCCAATCCAAGCCAGTCCGGACTGGGCCATTAACTCTGCTTGTTTGACACATAATTCCATAACTCGCTGCCAGATCGCGGCCAACGGCCAGCGGGTTTACTCGTATCTGTATCTCTGCTCTCTCTCTCTCTATCTCTCTGCCCACCTCGTGCAATTATTCGCTTTTTGGCAGTGCAAACAATTTCGATTTATCGATGGAGCTCACGCGGCGCATGCGTAGAGACTGGACTGTGAAGTCCAAAAACCACAGAGACTTTACACAAAAAAAAAATCTGACTACGATGGTGGCCCCACTCAAAGAACTATATGTATGAGTGTGTGTGTGGGTCGTGCGGATTTGATTGTAATTGCATTGCATTACATATTTTTATTATGCCTCAAGGTCGTGTCATTGTTGGCGGCATGCAACGATCTATATGCAATATTGGACAATTTTTATGCAAAAATAATCAATTGCAGATTTGTTTTATTGACTTTATTGGCAGTCAAAGAGTCACAGAGTCACAGGCCCAGGGCAGCAGTCAGATAGACCCCAGTTATACGATATGCATATAAAAGTGACAACTATGAGCGATAGATACTTTTGTACGTCAGGAAATTGAGACGGCAGAAAAGTTTTTTAATGGGAAAAATCTGTTTTAGAGTCCGCAGAATATTCAAAAGAAACTTAATGGCAGATGAATAAATTAAACTAAATAAATAAATTTTATAAATTATTAAGTTGTTGCTATTGAGAAGAATTTATTTTAGACTGAGATAAATGTTCAATATGAAACTTAATTGTTGGTAAATAAATTAAGCAACAAAAATATAATATAAAGAATATAATTTATACATTATTTTAAATTAAATTATTGCTTTTAGAACTTGTGTTTGATTTGTTTCATTTGTTAGCATTTCCGGTCTCCTCTTTTCATTGCATGACTTTTCACGAAAGTATTTTGCTTTTCTAACGAATTGCAGTGCCCATCCCTAGACAACTGCCACCAAGTCCGTAATTACCATAGCATTTTTCCAGGCACTGTCACTCAAGAGAACTGAAAATTACAAACTGCAACTGACAGTTTTCGTTTTAGCCAAACAGTCAACAGTTTCCAGCCGTCATCCGAACAAAAAAAAAAACAAAAGCAGAAAAAACCTACAAAATGAAGTGTTTTATGACATATTTAACTACCATTATGCACATTATCCACTTAGCGCAAATTGCCGCCCCCTGCGACCAGCGCCAAATATATAACAGTATTAACAATGTAAAAAGAGAAAAGCCAAAAATAAAAATCATATAATACAACAAAAAATTAGTCTAGTTGGTGTACAAAGAACGACAACGGCATAAAAAATGTGGCAGCACATAAATAAAAATTTAATTTTCCGCCTGTTCTTTTTTTTTTTTCGTTGGTGCAACACGCGATGACGCGACTGGGAACGCCAAACTCTCCAACTCATTTCTCTTTGCCTGTAATTATGTAGAGTTGACGGCGGGGGAAGGGAGGAATAAAAAGAAATTGCCAAAAAATATTTAAGAGCGGCGCATGGCATTTTATTTTATTTATATGTGCTCTGTCTGGCATTTGTTTGTCTGTCCTGAGCCATGGGGATTTGCATGGGGATCAGCGTAAATATCGTGGCACGATGAAAGGCTGGAAACTTAGCGCCCAATTTGCTGGGACCACACGACGTATGTGTAATCTGCGCTGTCCATTTGACAGCCCACAATGGGCAACTTCATTAGGCACACAAATTAAGCGATAAAACTGTAAGAAATTCATTAAGCAAATTCTTAAACCGAAATCAACAACAATAGTAATCGTAGGACTAACAGATGCCCCCAACTTAGCGAAAGGTGTTTAAAGAAAATGCCTAGAAAATTCAGGTATGAGAAAGTCGATACTTTAATGCGCTCTCTAGACATTACTGAATGCAAATATTTTCATAGATGTTAGATTGTAATTAAATAAATGAGGAAGCGAAAAGAGTTTAATAAATATTTAATAAAATACCATTTGGAAGAGCTTAAAATGATACTTTAATCTTAAAAATATTCAAAGACTTCTGACTCAAACTTGTTAGTAATCTAAGATATACTCTTTGGAGAAGTATTGTTGTGGATACCTTGCGATAAAGACACGATTTAGAAGTGATGGATAATAGAAAGATAATAGTTAAAAAGGGTGCTCGATAAATATGAGAAGGTTATCATTTTGTAGACTGAGATAAGAAGTGTATCCACACTTAGACTTTTGTTCCTAAATGTTAAATTGGATTTAATAAATTGTAAAGAGAAGAGAGATAAGTTAAATGAATATTTATCTATAAAAATAATCTAAAAGCGATAGGTAAATAGAAGAATATAAGAAAATATTTAGACTAAGATAAGAATACATCTAATATTTCTAAAATAAAACAATTTAAAATGTATATAATGGTAGATACTCCTTTTTAGATTAAAGGGTATATACCAAAATGGAAAGGCAATGCCACAGGCAATTGCCAAAAAGTTGCGCATGCGCAGGCGAGATTGAGATTCGATTCGATTCATTCGATTGGAATTGGAATTGGGGATTGTTGGACCATTCGACTGGTCGACCAGGTTGCTTACTGCCAAGCTGCCTAGTTGCCTTGTTGCCTTGTTGCCTTGTTGCCTGGCTGGCTTTCTGGCTGACTGGCCGTGTGAACGGTCGCTTTGTATGTTAACTACACGCATGTAAAATGTACTTTCGATAGCAATCTCTTAGTCTCTGTCTCAGTCGCAGCTGCAGTCTGCGTCGCAGTTAGCGTCGCAGTTGGCGGTATAGGTAAAGTCGTTTCGGGCTCTTTCATGGTTGCCATTAATTAATTGAGCACACACTCACCGGACTCGGAGGCTCTCTCTCTCTAGTTGATTCCTGATGCCGATCTATGTGCGGCTTGCGTCAAGCTTTTGTTTGCTTTTGGCCAATCTGTAGCGTTGATCTCTCGAGGCGTTGCAGTGGCAGCTACTGAGCGTTTGAGGCGTTGCAGCATCAGCATCTAATGCATTTGCCGATTGGCCGCTAATCCATTTAATTATTATTTATATCAAGATTGTGGCACATTGAAACTAACAAAGAGATTCTTTGCCGCCTCCGTTGCAGATTTTTTTTTTTTTTAGTTAATGTTGCAACAGCCGCCTCATTGTCTGTTCTCGCTAACTGCGACGCCGACTGAGGCAGCAACTGGGCAGTGGCTGTGGGCATTAAAGTAACAAAAAGTGCGCCGAGAAATGCAATTAAAGTCATTTGCTGTTGTTGCTGGCGACATAAAATGCCGCTGCTTCGACTCTCATACTCCCCCCTGCCTCGGTTGTTGCTGCGGCGTCGGCGGCGTCGCCACTTTTTGCATGCCACAAAGTTTTGTGCGCCTTTTTATGCCCATGGTAGCGATGCCGCCGCCAAGAGAATGAACACAGAGCAAATGCGATTCGAACAGGATGCCAGCTTGCAAAGAGACAAAAAAGCGTCGGTTAGTCAGTCGATTCGTCTGTCTCTCTGTCTCTTTCTGTCTGTCTGTCTGTCTTTCATCTCATGTCTTTCGGTCGGTCGGTGGTCGTTCGGTGGCTGTTAAAAACCTCCTACTTTTCCTGCATTTCCGCTCATAATGATCATGATGATTGCATGCGTGGCTGATGGGATTTGAATGTTGCAAGTTGCCAGTTGCCGCCGCCTCTCACAGATCTCGGAACGTTGCAAGTACAGCTTGCCACATATCACACACATACTTGTACACTGTGTGTAATTTGCACCAGCATCGTGGGAGCGCACCTTTCCTTCAACCTGGCTTGAACCCTGGACAAAGCTTTGCTTGACCGCAGGCTGTGGCTACCGAGCTGACCGGACCCAACTGTTAGAGCTGGGGCAAAGATCTATGTATGCTTTGAGCTGGAGGCTGCACCTGTTACCCATCTGGAGCCATAAGTTAACCAGTTGATGCCACATGATAAGCGTCCACAGCAACAGCTCGTAAACAGCAAAGTTTTGTCTAATAAATTCAACTCTTGCACTTAGTAAATTTTCGTGGCTTCGCATTATTTTGAGCACTTCATCATCAAATGCAGCGCAAAGTTGGCTCTTTTTTATGCGCAATTTACTTTGGCCAAAAGTCGCATAAATCGTTCTGGCCAGAGAAGTAGCTGGAGAAACAGACAGAGACAGAGACGTTGGGTTAACCCAACAGCAAAAGCAACAGCAGCATCCAAGGTAAAATGCTACCCACAATCCGCACACAAAACACTTAAGTGCCATAAAAGAGATTTTTATTATGTCTTGTGCGCTGAGCAGAGCCCCCAAAGCAGAGGTAATTTTTTTTTTCTTACTTACTTATATATATTTCACCTTCTTTTTTTTGTTGTTGGTGTTTATATTTCTGCACATATGGAAAGTATAATGAATATGCCATGGTGAATGCCATGAATCTGTCAGTTTAATAAGTGCGCCAGATTTCTGAACTCTCTTTGAACTCTTTACTGAAATTAGTCTTTTCTGATGGTGTTAAGGAGCTCAGCCAAGACATGTACTACATATGCATTAATTTGTTTGTAGTCTAGTAATATTAAAAACAAATTCAGTTAAATACTTTATTTATGTTTTCTATTCTATTATGTTTTATAAAAATAATATTATGTAGTTTTAAATAAAACCACTTGACAACAAAAAAATCCACATTTAAATTGACTCCTTAATATTATACATAATTTTGTTCGTTTATGTTTATTATTAAATTTCTTTAATTTTGTTTGGTATCAAACTAAAATTAGCATTTATATAGAGTACATTTACAATTTTCTAACTTCTATTATAGCATCTCTAAGCTCATCTCCCATCTCCCTTTATTTGTACTTATTTCTCAAAACATATTTTCGGCTTAGTTATTTCAACATGTCAATTTTACAACAAATTGTTACAAAGCTTTTCTAAGTCCAGAAAGAGTATATCAAATGCGACTTGCCAAGTCAACTTTTCAGTCTCTCCCCGCTTTCAGTCTCTCTGTGCATGTGTGTGCTGTGCTGTTACAAATATGTGGCAGACTGAAGATGTTGCCAGACTCTGACTCTAGGCTAGTTGTCTCCTCCTGCCTTCTGTCTCCTGTTCATCCCAAAAGTGTGCTTAACCAAGCTCTGGCTGCTGTTTACTTGTTGCTGACTGACGCAGTCTGTCCACATGTCTGTCGTCTGCTTGAGCAGCTTATGCAAATTGTGTGCTTATTGCCTGGCCATGTGGGTGTCAGCCAGTCATCCAGTCATTCAGTCAGCCAGTCATCCAGTGAGACAGCCATCCGGAGACGATAGACTTGTTGCCTTTGTTGACATTTCGTCAGGCTAAAAGAGACTTGGCTTGGCTTGTTTGTCAGACAGCTCTAAAGTAGGCTTGGCAACAGTCATCAAATCTTTGGCTCACTTCCTTGCAGCAATGTAATTTGCAGTCCTATAATGCAGCAACAACTGTTGCTCATCTGTTCAGAGCTCAGCTATGGCTTACACGCCTACTACTTAGTTGCTGTAGGATGATGATAAAATGCTGCCAAGAAAGTAAAATATAGACAAGTACTTATGTTCAGATTGCGACTATCTTTAATAACCTTATAGAGATATTCCCATTTTCTATCATTACATAGAGTATTAAAGTAAATATGGACATGTTTTGAGTCTATTCAAAAAATACTTCAAGAATCTGAACAAATATTTTATAGGTGATGAAAGAATATCAATCGGTGACATGCTGTTAAACTTTTGGGCTAGTTATTAGCTTTTAATGTTCAACCTTGTTATAAACATATTCCAAGGATTCAACTCGTTTAGCTTGGCCATCATAATGTGGCTTCATTAGAGTTCATTAGTTGCAATCAAACTGACCAAATGGACAAGAAACAATTATCACGGTAACGCCTTGCCAAATGAAAATCGCCGCCCGCTCAGTTGCACGATTGTGGCTTAAAGCTAAAGGCAAACCACTGAAACCACTGTAACCGGTGGTAAGCACACCGGCAAAACCACCGGCGAGAGAGACACCGATAGACACCAGGCCGACAATCTGTTGACCTTCGACGGCTCTTGTGACGCCCGCCCATAGACAAGAGGCAAGTCAAGCCACAACCAGAGTCAGAGTCAGAGCCAGAGCCAGAGCCAGGTTAGAGTCTAGCCAGGCCCCAACTCACAACTTGGTCAACAAAGTAACAAGTAACAAGCCGGGGCCAGTCTCCCTCTACAACTCCGTCTCCAACTTATGTCTTCTCCCCTTCGATCTCCGACAGCATCTAGCAGTCCATTGCAATCTTAGACTCAGTCTTGGACTGATCTCAGCTGCGCCTGCGTCGCTTTCAATGGCGTTATTTATGTTTATTACCTCTAAGGTCGTTCGTTACTCGATGCAGGCCGACTTGTTGTTGTCGTTGGTTGGTTGGTCGGTTGGTGTTGTTGTTGCTGCTTCGAGCTGTTGGTTGTAGCACTTGTTGTTGCTGTCGCCGCTGTTGATACTATTTTGTACGCAGATATCAGTAAATTTAGATTTAAAGTGAATGCGCGCGTTGAGTGTCAAATGCGCCAAGTGTCAAAAGACAAGTTGTTGTTGCAGTTGTCGATGTTGTTGTCGTTGTCGCAGTCGTTGTAGCTGTAGTTGCTGTTGTTGTTATTGCAGGACATATTACATTGGTTGAGTGACTGCCCAAGCTGCCAGCACCTGTTGCTGTTGTTGCTGTTACAGTTACAGTTATAAAGCGGCAACATCTCCGTCTCCGTCTCTACTTGCAACCTGTTGCCCATATAAGTCCAGAGCATAAATTTCCAATTGTTGCCCGCCCGCTTATGAAGACATTCAATAAGCACATACACTCGCACACACACACAGACGCACATACATTATTTACGAGTCTGTCCCGAATAAGCGAAAACGCCAAACACTGAGAAACGCACAGATTTTTGTGCTAATTTTATCACTTTGTGTGTCGCTCTGCCGTCACGACTTCTGACAGCACATAAATACTCATAATTTATTAATACGGTAAATGTTGCATGCAATAATTTCATGGCGACAAAGGCAGCAACAACAACCAGCAACAGCAACCAGCAACAAGTGTCCACAGGTCGCCAATTGAAGTTAAAGTTGGGCTACCACAAAGGCCTGCTCCCAGCTGGGCAACTATTTATCTAAAAGACAACGAAAGGTCTGATACCCTATCTCATTTATATCAGCAGCAGTTGCAAAACATCCACTATCTTATATAAATCCCTTCCCAGTTAGTGTATAAGAAAAGTGAATTTAACTTTAACTGGAGCACACGCAAGTTCCAAAGACTCTGCATAAATAATAATTTCATCATTGTGCGACTGTGATGATTTATTTGCTTGACCGTAAAAGGATTGGCTTTCCGTTTTGACCAGGCTCCCAGTGTCCAGTTGCAGCTCCTCTCTGGTTGCTGCTGCTGCTGCTGGTTGTCATAAGCGTGAGCGATTTATTGTCATTGCTCTTGGAACACTATGAACTGGCAACTGAACAATTGCACTTTACTTTTTCTCAATTGCTAATTCAATTTTGGGGCTGTCCTGGCAGTCTCTGTCACTTTGGCCTGTCACTTGTCCAAAAATCCAAAGAAAAGAAGCTAAATCTGTTGGCTGTCTTTCCTTTGTTTTTCAATTTTATTTTTTTTAGCTTGTTGCTCCCAGCAACGCCTTCAAACTTTGGCCCAAGCAATGAGATAAAAGAGAAAGAAGAAAAACCTTTGGCGAAATATTTATAGCAATAATTTATTGTAGTTTGGAATTTATTGTCTACGACACGTTTCAATTGCTCGTCTGCTGTTAGAGAATTGAGAATTGTTGCGGCACTTAGCGAGGATGTTGCTGGCGGCGACGGCGGCGACGGCGGCGACGGAGCATCGTTTGACACTTGCGAGATTTATCGCCGCAGCTTTCAGATGCATTTCTAAGATGCCTGAGTCGGCAGCTAATGGAATCTTAATTTAGCAGTGCCAAAATAAAGCCAGCCACATCAGCAACAACTGCAGGAGCAGCAGCAACACATTCACAAATTCCATGGCAGTTGGCACCCTCAAAGCAATTGAAGTTGGCCAAACATTTTAGTCGACTTGTAAATTGAATTAAAATGATTCGGGAGAAACGAAGGGGATGTGAGACGTCGACGGCAGCAACATGCTGCCCTGTCGAGCAACTTTTGGTAGCTACTGTTTGCAGGTGCTTTTCCTGCCAATGAAATTAACGCCAACTGCAACATAATTACAATATAAACGCGAAACTCTTGCCATATATGGGGCAGTCTCAATGTCAAGTTGCAAGCACGTAATTGGCGATGGCCTCTGCAATTTGTGGTCATTTGCTGTTAACTGCTGACTGGAGACTGTGTGCAACAGCAACTGCTGGAGCCACCCTCGTTGTATCGAAGTATCAGCTGCATTATGCATGCTGATTGAGCAACATTTTTGCACAACCCACTGACAAAACAACGCGCCTATCGACAGACAATCAACAACGACAGCAGCAACAGCAGCAATGGCAGTAACTGCAACCACATCCTTTCCACCTCCGCGTCCGTTATGCAGTTCACTTCCTGTCCAGAAGCAGCACAATCTTTCATTCATGAAATTTGTTGCCGTTGTCATTGTTTGTGTTGCAAATCAAATGCCCGGCAGCAGCAGCAGCAACAGTTGCCGTCTCTTGGTCGCATAAATTGCTGTGGTTGCTGCTGCTGCTGGCGGGAATTGTTGCCCCCGTTCACTGTGTTCCACTTTGGCTACAGCAAATCTGTGAGACTGTTGTGCTGCTGCGTTTTTGGCTCAGTTATTTTAACGAATTTATTTGCAGCGCTTTCATGGTCAGCGCAACAATTTAATGTAATTTAAATGACGTGCCCAGTACACAAACGCAAAGGACAGGTGCAGATGCTGAAGAGTCACTCCTCAGTCTGCAGTCTACACTCTACACTCTACACACCACTGTCTTCAGTCTTCAGTCTGCATTCGTACAGTGGGAGTATGCAGGCCGTTCGCATTTTTCTGCTCGCCAGCGGCGGCAACGTCGGCTCCTTTGTGGCGACATTGACGACAACGACAACATCCACAACGGACGACGACAGGCAATGTTGCTATCAAGTTTTTGGGCGAGCGGACACATTTTAATGATGAGTCGGACGACTCTGGAATTGGGCTTGTTGTTGTTGTTGTCTTCTCTGTTGCTGACTGTCCTCCTGGCAACTGTTGTTGCTGCCACTGCTGCTGTTGCTGCTACAAGGGAAATGCTAATTTGTGTGTGTTGCTCCTTGGATGTGCCGGTCGTCTTGTAGTTTCTTAAAGAGCTTTTAAGGGTATTACAGCTGTGCAATAGACCAGACTCTTTATGCGTGCCTAATCAGCTAAATTGCTGGCTGCTTTAATATTTTAGTTCAAATAGGCCAATAAGTTGTTGGAATATAATACAAAAGTATTGTCATAATTTTTAAAATAACTAAAAAAAATTAAAAGGTTTAACAATATATAGGCCAATAATTTCAATTAAAATGGTTGGTTAATAAGTTATATGAACCTAATACAAGAGTATTATCATAATATATTAAATTAGAACGTATTTTTAAAAAATGTATGGGCCAATAAGTTGTGGGAAGATAATGCAAAAGTATTGTCATCATTTTTTACATTACAACAGATATTTTAAAAGTATTATTTAAATGTATAGGTCCTGAGGTTACTTAATTACTACAGCTTTTTTTTAAGTATTATTAAATTTGTAATGCCAAAAAGAGCATTAAAAGTTCGTGTTGCTCTTTGCTTTATTGTCATTTTGCTCTTTGGCTTTAATCAGTCATTCGCTTGGCTAAATTGAGTCGCCGTCTTCAGCTTCATTGCTTGACATCGGCTATTGTCGCTCTTTCTGCTGTTTCATTCCTTTTTGGATCTGTTCGCTTCATCTGCTCTTTGTTTTGTATCAATTAAAGTCTTCGTTTTGGTCCATTTGCGTGGGTCGATTGTCCGATTGGTCGAATGTCGCTGATTGTCTCTGATTGTGCGATGTTTTATGCTTATTAATAACGCTTATTAGCCGTCTGGCTAAGCAGGTGCAAAAGGCAGTTAATTAGTCAATCAATGGACCACTTCAAAGTCACAAGCCATAACCAATCGTGTCGTGTGAAAGTTCAAAAGCGGCCAATAACATTTCCCACAAGTTCAGGCTTAAAGTCAGCTACATATACATTTTTGGTTTGGCTTTAAGTTTGGGTTTCAATTTCATTTTCATTTTGTGTGAATGTTATTTAAGAATAAAATCAGGCAAACGATTGTCACAAATTATTCACAATCAATGCATCAATTAAAGCCAAACCCAAATCAAGCAGAGTAAAATGAGAACCAAAAGGGTAGCAACAATCACAATAACAATTGATTTCAATTTGCAATCAAATTGAAATGAAATCAATGACAAAACAACGACAACTTACACCCGCATACAAGCTGTTGTTGTCATTGCTGTTGTTGGTGTTCGCTTAATTGATGTTGCTGTTGTCGCTGTTGCTGTCCTCGTTGTCGGCAATCCACACCGACTGAGGGTTGAGGAGAGGGAAAAACTTTTGCCTATTGCGTGACGCTGACTGTTAGAATTGTTGGCGCGATTTATTTCACTTTCGAGCTGCTGCTGTTGCTGTTGCTGTCGTTGTTGCATTGCCTTTGGGGAAACAATAAAATAAAGTGGCAAACAGTCAACAGTCAATGGCAGCAGTAACAACACCAGCAACGTCATCATCATCATCAACAACTTGGTGGTGTGAAATTTTTTCAATTGACTCATGCGGCAATTGTGTCAATTTGTCAGGCATTGATTTCGATATCAGCTTCGATTTGTGGGATTCGCATTGGGCAATGTGTGGGCAGCAATGATTTGAGTTTATTATGCGGGCGGTCACCCCTCCTGTCCAATCACTCAACAACAACAACAAGAGCAACAGTATTGCAACTGCAACAAGAGCAACCCCTTGTCATGTCTTGACCACGCTCAATTTCCATTTTATGCGCTCGCTGTGCAATTAAGTGATTTATCATTTGGAGTTGGTTGCCGGAGTTGGAGTTGGAGTTGTAGTTGAAGTTGGAGCTGCAGCAAACTGCGGCCAATAGCCAACTTAATTTTAGCGGCAATCAAGCAATAACAAGCTGCAACATGCCGTGTTGCACGATTGCCTTTGACTCTCAATGTGGCTCTGGCCGTGGCTCTCGTTGCAAAAACACCAACAACAGCAACAACAGCAACAGCAACATCAACTGATATCGATAGCTTTGCCTTTGCCTCAACATTGCTGATTGCATCTGTTGCAGCAACAATATTACAAGCAACAACAACAGAAACGGCGTACAGCTAAATTGAATTTGAGAAAAGCCTGGCCACAGCTTCAACTTTAGCTTTAGCCTCAGCTTCATCTGCCTCGACTTTACTTTCAAGTGCGGATGGTGCGGCAGCAACTACGTACAGCAATCAGCAACACCTACAAAAATGCCAAATGATATCGCTGCGTGCGCATCAATTGCAAGCCCAGCCACAGCAGCAACACCAACAGTAACAGCATCAACAACAACTGCAAACCACCTACTCCAGCTCCTACTTCCCCTCCATGGATATCGACAAGCTTAAGCACATGCATTAAATAATTTTACACTTTGTTTGCCATCTCCGCGAATGCAAATGCGATAATCGCCAAACGTTTGGCAGCTAACGAGACGCGAAACGTTGCAACGTGGCAGCAACAGCATCAACAGCAGATTGAGGGGGAATTGCTGATTGCGGGGAGAAGGGGAGTGTCAATGATAAGACTCCTTTTAGGGCATTGAGCGCCAAGGCCTTTGTCACTTGCCTTTACCGCCAGAGAGATCTTAGATCTCAAACAGTCACCGGATGGTGACTTTGTTGCTGCTGCTGCTGCTGTTGCTGTTGCACTTGCGGCACGAGCAACAAATTGCCCATTTTGCTGGCCGCGTACGTGCCGCAATTTCAAATGACATTTTCATTAGCAATTCGTTTTGAAAATTGCATCAAGTCCACAATTCATCGCGATTCATGTGCCTTGCGACTCTGCAACTCTGCGTGGAGTCAATCGTTTTGCAAAATTTTCTAATAATTTATGTGTGAGCATGTGAGCTGGCTGCAAAACCCGACTACAAATTATTGCGATTTGAAGTTAAGCAACTGCAACAAAATGTTGCAAGATTAAAGATAACATATTGAATTTATTAAATTATATAAACGTTGACAAAAGCAACCAACATTAAAATGAAATCAAATTTTATCATTAGTAAATTGTTGAAATTCAAAACTGAGGTGATCACCAGCAACTCTTGTAGGATTACAAATTTTATTTCACTTTTTTTTTTTTAAATTCCTTTTTCTCCTTTAAATCATCAAAACAGATAAGTATTAACTGAAACATATTGAATTATAAGTACATATAAACGTTGATAAAAGACGTGTTTCAACCTTTGTTATTGGTAAAATTATTAGGTAAGCTGCTCAATGCCAACTTTTCTTTTTAGCAGGTATTTTAAAAGGATTATAAATTGAATTTTACGTTTTCTGATATTCATTCTATCACTTTAAATCACCAACAAATCGCCCACAAATCACCAACACGTTATTCACCACAAAACAAATATCGAATCAGATTCGACCGCGCTCTAATCGCTTTCGTGTAGCTTTTCACAGTTTTCGCATCGCACAGAGCGATAAAAAATTGGCAGTCTGGGTGTCTCAAATGCGCTACGATATAGGACAAATGGACAGGCGAATAGACGGACAATCGGACTACGGACAACAGACCGAGGACAACTGTTGTCGGTGTTCGCCGCCGACGCCGCCTGTCGCTGCTCGATTCTTGGCAGGTCTCTGCTCGGCGGCAACTGTGGGCTAAAGTTGTACGTGAACAGAGATTAATATGTCCAATTACTGTGACAAAATCGCAAAATGCCGTCTGCATTCTGGTTGCCAAAAACATAGGCTACAAAAATGATATAATAAGTGGTGCACAATGCGACGGGTGGTGCTGCTGCTGCTGGTGGTGCACGAGATGCTTTCGATGCTGGCGATGGTGGCGCGTGCTAATTAGCGTCAGTTGGCGGCACAAAAAGTAAACTAATTTGTGGAAAAGTCGGCGGTACACGTTGCAACCCCAACCCCAGTGAACATAACCCCCACCAACTACAGCAGCAACAAACAATCAAAAGGAAACAACACAAAGAATATACATATAGAAAAAAGAAAGAAAAAATCATTTAAATATGCGCGCGAATATTTTCCATGTCACGTTGAATTGTGAATTTTTTTTCTGTCGCTTTCGTTTTTGTTATGTGCATAAAATTAATTTCTTGTCGTCTTTTGTTGCTCATGTGGGGCAACACGGCGACGGCGACGGCAACAGCAACAGCGAGAGCAGCAACAACATCTCACCTAAATGGCAATACAAAATGGCTGCCACATGTGGCAAAAGATTTTGTAACAGCTGCACGGCCCAAAAGCCAAAAAGCCAAAAAGCGTGCTCTCATTTTTATTTCTTGTGTCATTTTCTGTAGCTGTTGTTGTTGTTTCTGTTGTTGATGTTGCTGCTGCCATGCACAATGTTTTGTTTGCCTTTTCTCATTTCAGACTTTTTATTAGTTCTTATTGTTGTTGTTGTTGTTGTTGCTAATTTGAGCAGTTTGCCGAGCAGCAAATTTGTAGCGAATGGCGAAAGTAAACAAGAAACAAGAGACAGCAGACAACGGACAAAACACAAGAGTCACATGTTTACTACAGTTTTTCTTTTTAAAATAAATATTTTTAATTAAAAATTTAGCCAAAGTCATAGCAAAAACGTGACTTTAGCTTAATGGCAGGGCACAAGAAAAGGTCTTCAAAACCATTAAGAGAAATTCTCGTATTTAAATTCTGAAACAAGTTATATTTGTAGATAGAAATTCTTATTTATAAATAATCCCATGAAATCTAAATACCTATTGAACTTCTCGTATTAAACCAAAATAAATGACATTTAATTTTTATTCAGTAAACTTTTTAAACAACCTTAATATTCCAATTAAAGCGTTCAAAATAATTCTCTTGTTTAAAATCGTAAAAAGACAACATGTTGGATAGAAATGATTTATTATTCTTATTCATTAAAGTCTCTAAGCAATCTTATCATGCTATCAGACATTTTTATTAATTCTCGTCTTTAAACTATATGTACTTATTATTCATTAAAATCCTTAAGCAACCTTAGCATGCCATCTATTAAAGAACATTTCCTCCTCTCTGCATTTTCTTAAGAATTTCGCTTTTACGATCGTAAAAATTTAAAATGTCATTGAGAAATCAGAAGTTTGCATTAAGATGCGATTGCATCATATGAATGGTTAATAATTCTAAACATGTCTTCACTTCCTTTTTCTATCGCGTCAAGTTGAGTCTGGTCATTTGAATAGCAATTTTCCCCCATTTTCCCACGCCTTGAAGCGGACGAAAGAGTTTCTGCGGACCAGTAATTAGCGAATGCAGACAGCGCCAACCTAACGATGTCACTTTATCAGCGGGTTTGTTTTTTGTGCAAGTTGTACCGCTAATATGGCCTACGCCTACTCCCAAGATCCACAGTCAGAGTCAAAGCTAAAGCCAAAGCCAAAGTCAGAGCCAGAACTAAAGCCAAGTCCACGACAACGACGACACAGCAAATGCCAACCAATAAGCGAGATAAAAGCCAAACGCATTGCGTCTGAATCGTCTTTCTCTTCGTTCTCCTCTCCTCTCTTGACTGTTTTCCTCTGCCAACCTGCCTTCCTCTTGCCTGCATAAAGCGGAGCACTTTGCATTAGCGACATAATTTATCTCGCCAACAAGCGAGAAGGCGGCGCAGGAGAAGAAGCGACAGAGAGACACCAGGGGATGAGGAGGTTGTGGACTGTGGATTGTGGACTTGTGGCATGACCACGCAGACGCAACGGCTGCCCATTGCAGTTGCCTCATTCGTACGTTGCACCTGCAGCCTTGCCGCGTCATCTTGTCGTTGTCGTTGTCGTCTTCATCGTCGCCTTGGACCTGGACTGGACTGGACTTATAGTTGCAGTTGGATTGGGCAGCGTCTTCTGGCTCCCACTGTTCGTTTGCTGTTGTTTTCTTGGATGTCTTTTTTTTCGGCGCAACAAGTGCAATTATTAAAAATTCCGGAATTCGCATAAGAGCAACAGCAAGTGTAAGAGGCAACAAGAGAGGGAGCAGTGTGGTTGTTGCGTGGGGAGTTGTTTCCAGTTGCTGCTCCCGACTGTTGCTGCTGTTGGTGCTGTTGCTGCTGCTGCTGCTGTTGCTGTTCCTCCTCGTTTGCCTTACGCATGCGTCGCTGCCGCTCAAGTGCGTTGGTTTTCGCATTAATTATGCGTTTCGACCCGATCCGAAGCGATTCAAACGATCCGAGCGATTCGAGCGATTCATGACTCGAAATGCTGACCAGAAATTGATGTGGCTTCTACTTCTGGTTGGCGTTGTCCTCTCTGTGCAAAAGCATTTAATAACAGCGCACAAATCGATATATCATTTGGCTCTCTGGGTTACTTTCTTTCTCCCCTCTCTCATAGGCGATTGCGGGGACTCTCTTCCCACACTTTTGCTGAAAAATCAATTAAAATATCTTTCTCTCGTGCGCTCACTCTATGTATGTGTGTGAGTTGTGCTAATAAATTTACCATAAAAATTCCACTAAATCATTGGACATGGCAGAAGTAACATTGTCGCATGGACATTAACATTAACATAGCTAAGCGAATGAAAAAAAAATAAAAGACTTAAGAATTAACAGGCGTAGATTGATGGCAAACATGCCGTTATTTAGCTTAAAAAATAAACACGTCTTGTCGAATGATTTGGGGCTACGAAGTTAATATTTATTGAGAAGTGAGACTTTGAGACATGGAAATATTTTATTCGAGTCGTTGATTGAGAAAACAAACAAAACAATATTAATAACATATTCTATTTCTGAACATATGATTAATTTATGTTAACCACTTTGTTTACAGACTTTGCTATTAATAACATTTATTTTCAAAGTCTAGTCGATGATGACAAAAATAACCTCAATAAAGTATTATTGTTTCTCTTTTAACTTATGATTTATTTACAGTAGTTATTTCAGCAACATTTTAATTCATAAATTTTAATGCACATTTTTGATTAATATATAAACAATTTTGATTGCACTTAATATCATGTATTTGAGTACATTATTAAAATATTTGTAGCATATGAAATTAATTGATTAATCAGGCAAATGTGATAAATGGCAGCCTCATAAATTAATAGCCCGGCAATAACAAGAAGTACATAAGTATAACTACAACAGCAACAACTAGGCGTATGTCTAGCCAAGTTGCTACTGCAACTGCTGCTGCTGTTGCTGCTGCCATTGCTGTGGCTGTTGCTGCTGACTATCGGCAACGCCCCAGACAGCCCAGACAAGCGTAACAACAACTGCCCACAGCAAGTCAAGTCAAGTTCAAGTGCAGTCTGCGGGACAGCCAATAATGCAGCTTGATAAGCTGGCAAAGAGCTCGCAAAATCATAATAAAAAGACTAAGAGAGTAGGAGAAGTTGTTGGTGAAACAGCAACAGCAACAGCAACAGCAATATCAAGAGCGTAGGCAATGTCGCCTACTGTCCAGTTGCTGTCTCAGTCTGACATGCTGTTGACACAAGCGCCGAGTTGGCCAAGCGCCTTGGGCTGCCAACTGACAACTTGCAACTTGCAAATGGCTTATAACTGGCCAACATGTGCATCCTGCTGCTGCCCACATCTTTTGGCCAGCCACAACCACAAGAACATCGGCAACAGCAGACAATCAAAATGCAATCACCCACAACATTAAAGCAAATTTAAAGCGCATCATTTCATGGGAGCAGTCAGAGATTCGCACAAATGAAATGAAATCCTTGCCGCACACATTAACAGCTCATTGGCACTACTGTAGGGGGTCGCTGAATGTGGCACAGTCACAGTCACAGACGAAGTCGAAGTCGAAGTCAGAGACACAATTCCATTCCTCCGGAGTGGTCCCAAAGTGGCGCCGCCGACGCTCCACTTGAGTTTATCTCCGGTCTCTTATTCCCATCCTCCCTCTCTTTCTCACACTCCATAGTCCATGGAGCCAGAGTCACGAAATAAGTTATAAATTTTGCAACCGTTGATGGCGCATATTATGATATCATTTTACAACTTGTGCAGAGCCAAAAGCCTTGCGACAACCGACCTGGGCCGCCCTTTTAGAGATGAGCACGTGAGTCGTGAGTAAGGGTTACTAAACAATTAAAAATTAAATCACTTTTATTTTAGTCATGGAAATAAATGTTATGCAAAAATAAAAAGCCTATAGGTATTGTGTTTTATATTTTGAATGTTTAACAATTATTTAAAAACAAAAAGGTTCTTGAAAATGGTATCCATAAACGCATCAATTTGTGCGTAGAGTAAGTTAAGATTTACAAATACAACGATATTATTTAAATTAACATTTATTTAAAGTTTACTATGAAACTATAATTGTTTGCTGCTTTTGACGATTGTCGACAAATTAAGAAATGAAAGAATATTAATAAAATAAATAAATGAGTAAATAAATAAATGTATTAGGAACCAAAAAACTAATTAACCCATTGGAGAGGGTATTATTTAGTAATAATATATATTTTCTGTCACGTTACATACGTTTTTCACTCACGCTGTCATCGCTAAGCCCTTATGCAAATTCTGCTGCTGCTGGTGCCGTGGCTGCAAATTAATGTTGCTGTTGAGTTTAAGCGCTCGATTCTCTGCTCCCCCGTCTCTTTATGTTTTCGTCTCTTTCTGCAGTTTCGTCTCCAGCTCAAACTCTCAGCCAGAGACTCAGCCATTGGCCGTGTCTCTGCCTCCCTGGAGTCTCAGCTGCTGTTCTTGTGTTCTTTGCATGTTGTCATTGTGCGCTGACCTTCCCCCACTTTAAGAATTATTGTTATTATATGCGCTGCAGCGATAAAAATCGCAGATGCCACACAATCGTCGTTGTCGTCGTCGACGTCGTCGTTGGAGGACAGCTCATGAAATACGACGCACGCACCCAGAGAGATGGAGACAGAGAGCCAGGAACAGCAGCAGGTCATATGCCATATGAGAGTGTGAATGTGTGTGTGGATTAAAAATAATTATAATTGCTCCCACGATTTTGTGTTCCAAGAATGCAGGCAACATTGCTGCTGCTGCTCCTGTGGTCAGCAATTGCTGTTGCTGTTGCTGTTGATGTTGCTTGCTGGCCATGTTGCTGATGTTGCTGCTGTTGTTGTTGAGGCCATTTCATTTTAACGCATATTAATTTCAGGATTTTATACTCTGTTATTTTTATTGTGACATTTGATTAATTGACGACATTTAATTACAACGCACAGGCAGCTTTCTGACACAGACTGCAACATCTCCACACTCCAACTCCAACTCCCATCTCAGACAGTTCATTTCATTCCTCTCCCCGCTTATCGCAACTCATTTATCGCTGGAAAAATTATGACGCTGCTGATTGCCGACGCTTTTATCTGATCAGCAAAATTCCCGTTCCCTCATTTGGAACGTATGCCTCATGTCTCGTCTGTGTCTGCGTTCATCTCCTCCATATTCAAATCATATGTGGGTGACTTTTAAATATGCATTTTATGGTCTGTCTGCCCAAATTATGTGCCAAAAATTGTTGAGTCACTTGTGCAACAAGTGCAATACTCTGGCAATGAACTAGTGAAGAGTGGGAGGGACTGTCAACCCATCGATGATTAAATATTACATGACAATAAACGCTTTATCTTACTTGCGGGTGCTAAGCAAATTGCCATCTGCCAAATTGCAGATTATAGCCTGACAACGACCACACCAGCAACAACCACAACTTCATTGACACTCTGACTAATTTGCATGTGCGTACGTGGCGTATACGCAATGTGTTTGCTTGGACAGCGGCAATAGTTTTATGTGCCTCCAAACAGCAACAAGGCGCATTCATTTGCAATCACATTAAGATAATGTGCTGCATGTAAGCTCATTTTGAGAGTCGTCATCAAATGTAGCGCAAACGTGATCAGTGGCAGTTGATAAACGACAACAACGAAAGTTGTTGCCAGTCAAAGCAGCAACAGTGGCAGCAACGACAGCAACCTGCAAGCTGACAGCCAAAATATTGTGGCTGTAACTGCCTGAATGTCCACTATGCGCTCTAGAACATATCACATGATAATCTTCAGGCATCACTTCAACGTCAGTAACCAACAACAAGCTGCTGTCGTTGCTGTTGCTGAGGCTGTAGCTGCTGCTGTTGCTGCTGCTGTTGATGCTGCACCGGAAGCATTTTATTGCCTCAGTTGTTGGCCTGTCTGCGATTCGTTTGCGCTGATTATTTCAGCCATCGTAAATCCCCACTTTTGTGGGGGGCACGCGCTCGCCTAAGGCTGATACCAGCTGCCACACCAGCAACACCAGTAACAACACCAGCAACAGTAACAGCAAAAACAACAGGTGCTTGGCTTTTAGGTAGCTGCAAGTCAAAGAGGTGCGAAATGGCAAAGAGCCTGCTGGCATTGAATTTCAGACAAAGTGTTTTCACCCGACATTAGATGATGTTGCCGTCGCGTGGGTCAATGTTGCTGGTACAACAGGCAGCAGCTTAAACGTGTTGCTGATACAATTTGCTTGATAGGCGCACATTTTACGCTTCAGCGGACTTTGCTATCTGTGCGAAATCTAATACATTTTGTTAGCGCGCACACTTTAGCCAATTTTGGAGCAATGTTGCTGGTGCTGCAACTGCAACTGCAGCTGGAGTTGAAGCAGAAGCTGTCTGATTACCAGCAAACAAAGAGAAAACCACAAACACATGACAGAGGCAACAAAAGCACCGCATTGCAGCTCAACTCGCGTACGTGGTTAGCAAATTTATGTTGCCAAAAATGAGGCAGGCAACAACATAGAAGGGAAGGGAGTTGCATGCAACACGCAGCAGGCAGCAGCATATAGAAGCAACTGGCGCCAAGTGTGTTTTTTGGTTAACCCTGTGTGTCCTTGTGCCTGCCAAGAAGCGTTGCTGCCTTGCCACGTAAATCGCATAAATTGCATAATTTTGACTGACTTTTGTTGCTGCTGTTCCTCTTGGCCCTCCTGCAACTGCTGATGCTGCTGCTGGCACTGTATTTTCTTGGCACCCGAAAGAAGATACAGCTCCTTGTAGGTGCCGTTCATTGCCTTCTAGCAACCTCCAGTTGAACCCCTTCCCTCAAAATACAACAGACAGTCTGTCCAGCTGCCAGGCTGACTTCCGTTTGCATAAACTTTAAGTGAAAAACTGCAGAAGAAGAAATGGAAAATGCTAAATAAATATACAGCAGAGCAGTGTGTGAAATATTTAAGGAATTTATGATAAATACATGGGAATATTGTAAATGGTTTCAAGACCGAAATTTGAATATAAATGTCGTAGTCTGAAGTTTAACATAATATATTTATTTATTTAGTGTAAATAACTTTGGCTTAGAGGTAATGCTAAAGAGTTTAACTATTAACTTGGTCAATTGATTCAAATGGTTGTAAAGCTATTGAAGCCTTTTCTCAAATACTTTATGGCCTCGTAAAAAATCAATGAATGTTCTTGCTCTCAACATACAAATCTCTGCATTGCTTGCAACATTTCCGCTCATCTTTCAATTGGCTTTTCCCCCCAACCAAAGTAACTGGGCTCTGCTCTGTTTTGTTGCTGTCACTTCCTGCATAGAAATTCTAAGCACGAGTTAACTGACTTTGACAGTTTTATGGGCTTTCAAACTGTTTTATGACACGCCACAACAACGATTGCAACAACAGCAACATGAGTGAGCCAGTTGAGGCGCGAAACATGCCTATAATGAGAACGAGATGCTGACTCTGACTGAGACTGAGACTGAGAATGAGACTGAAACTGACAAGGCGACTCGCGCGTTGCTCATACGCCATGTGGCCCCGCGCCAATCAGACAGTTGTCCGCCCACGCCTTCTCAGTTTTCTGTTGCGATATTTAGTTGCAAGAATAATGCGCCAAAATTGAAATGAAAATGATAAATGTGCTACAGATACAACACAACAACACAACAACAAGCAAGTCCAGCACGCACAGTCGCTGTCTCTGTCTCAGTCTCAGTCTTCAACTCCGTCTCCATCTCCCTCTCGGCGCCTTCGCGCAGGCGTTTTTGACAGTTTTTTAATAATATCAGCCAGGCCAGTTGCTGTTGCTGTTACTGGGTAGTTGTAGTTGTTGCTGGGTAGGCAGTTCAGCCTACCTTATATCATATGTTCGTATATATCCTCACATTCTGCTGGGCTGCTTTAGTTTTTTGTTTAATTTCATTTTATTTTTATATATCCCATTGCCTTTTTGGCATAAATGTTGCAGACACAAGCATATCAGCTCCCTCTCTCTTTCACTGTGTCTTTGTCTCCTCTTATAGCTCCCTCTCTTTCGCTGCCTCTGCATTGCATGCCGCACGACATTTTTCGCGCCGTTACTGAAAGTGTGTTGTGTGTGTTTGTGTGTGTGTGCGATAATGAAAATTTTCTGACACTTTAACCAACACTTTTGGCTCGCCAGCAGGCGTTGCTGTCAGGTAGGAAGGCAGCAACAACAGCAACAGCAACTCCATCGCCCAACAACGCCAGTTGATAAGTCAAAAAGTTGTTTCCTCATTATGTTTGATAAACGCCCGATGCCCGCCTGTAAATTGATTCATAGTTTATGCGCTAAATGTGACATGACCCGGGGCCTGAAGTTACAGTCAACGTCACAAACGGAGTTGAAATCGGAATCGGAGTTGTTGTTGGTGTTGGAAACGGAGACGGAGTTGAATTCCGAGCTGCGGTTAAATGGCGTGCTTTATTACTTATGAGGTTGTTGCTGCTGCTGCTGGCTCGTTACCATTGCAATTGCCATTGTTCTGTGTTCTGTGTAATGACATGTAATTAAGCGCATATTTACAGACAGTTGGCGATGGGGCGTGGCATTTAAGTAGGCATTTAACGGACGCAGAGTGCCCCAAAATTGACAGCTTAAAAGTGTGGCCAGCAAAAAATAAAGCGATATTAAAAGTGCAAACGGCAATGGAATTGCAACGGCAGCAGGTAAATTATTCCACCCAATTGCTGCTCAACTTTGCCATGGGGAGATTCATCTGATTTAAGAATATCTGATTATAAGTTCTTTAAAAGATGCAGCTTCTTTATATTAAAATATGTTTGAGCTATAAGAAATTTAAAGTTATTTTATAGAACTTATTGAGCTTGTTTGTATCTTTTGATTTGTAGTTACTTCTGCTATTCTCATTTAACATTTTACTTAATATTGGATTTTCTAAATTAATTCTCTCTATAAGAAAATCTGAATATTTTTGATTGATTATTATTGAATTTGTCACCACTTGTTTATTTTTAGATATTTCTGTCCGTCATCATAACTGTCTGTCATTAAGCTTTTTATTGGACAAATAAACTCTTTCTTTAATTTATGCATTTGTTCTAAATTTATTTTATTGTATTTTAGTCTATCTTTTCTTTTTGTAAATTGTCACATAATTGTTTATTTATTTTATCCTTTATCTGAATTGTTTTAAATATAAATTTTAAATTATGAAGTGAATATATATACATAATCTGTGACTCTTTCTATTTAAAGTTAAGAAATCGTTCTTCCATTTGTTTGTTTTGTCCATTAAAAAGTGCTGCCTATGCGTAGGCGCTTTGACTTGAAATTGAAATTGAAACCTGGCAGTAAAAGAAGCTTGAAAGGCGAAGAACGAGCCACTCGACGACGACTTATTTGTTATTAGGTTTTAATTTATTTCGTAGTGTGTCTGCGGTGCTGTGGTTGCAATGAATTATTTTTTGTAGCGGCATTGGGCGGACAGGCAGCTCGACCTATGGGGCGCCCCAGACAGACTGAAATACTCGTGGTACTCGAACCGAACCGAACCGTACTGAAATCGTATCTCTAGAGTTGACTAGGATCCACGCGCCAGCTTCGACTGGTGTCGAGTGTCGGAGTTGGTGTTGGTCTCGTTGTTGGTCTGGGTGTCGGTCTGGGTATCGGTATCGTTGGTGTTGGTTTTGGCTTTTGGTTGGGTTGGTAGTAGACAGCTGGCAAACAGGCGACAGGCGGCAATAAATCAAACGGCAAACGGCTTCAAGTGCAAACTAATTTCCATGTCGATTTATAATAACAACTTGTTAGCATTTTGTAACATTTCGAAAACTGTGAGCTGCACTTCATTAGCGGGCGCCAACGCAACAGTCACAGAAACAGAAAGAGAAACAACATTTTGATAATGTTTGTTAACTTGGGCACAAGTCATAGTGGTGTTGTTGCTGCTGTTGTTGCGAACGTGCAACATGGCTGAGATAAATACCCTTCAATCTAAATGTAAATGGCTCCGCATGTAATTGCCACAAATTGCCACTGCAGTGACCAGTTTTTGCTACAGCCAATGGCCATAGTCATGTCTATGGCATCGTTGTTGATCTTGGTGCTGTTGCTGTTGCTGCTGCTGTCGCTGTTGCTGCGTTGCTGTTGCTGTTGCTGTTCTTGCGCCTTTTTTAATTACCCGCAGGATGCGCGACAACAGCAAACAAATTGCCTCAATTTCAATGTTGTTGGCTGCCAGGCGAGTGCGTCGTGATTCATGTGATGGAGCACAGCGACAACATGCAACTGCAACAGCAGCAACAGCAGACATCTAACGGCTACAACTCCCTCGCACCAACCCGACCAACTGTAAATAACGCGTGAAGTGGCCAACATGCGTGGCGGCGGTGGCAAAACTAACGGTTCTCAGTCTGACAAAGTGGGCGGTGGTCGTGGCTAGCACCAGCACCAGCACCAGCACTAACAGTCGCAGCAACAGCAGCGTCAGCAGCAGCGCCTAGCAACAACATTTCGTGCTGGTGCGATAAACAAACGCTAAGTGTTGCTGCCAGACACCAAAAGCTGCAACAGCAACATGTTGCCGGCGTTGACTGGCGTCGCAATGTTGCGTAGACTATCATATGAAGAGTGGGCCAAGTTGTAATGCTGATGATGATGATGATTATGTCGATGATGGGGCTCTAGCCAAGTCGTGGGTTGCTCTGGATAGTACTTATGTGTAATATAGTTAACTCAAAGATAATTAAACGATTTTGTTTGCAATTTATAAACTCAGCTTGCCACCTGCGGCAGCAATTCTACATAGCTGCCCCACTAAACAACGGCAAATGAAAGCTGTGCAAATCGCTGACAGGTGACATTGTTGCCGGTACCTTTTGAACCACAATTCGCAGCACCTTCCTGGGCACCAGAAAACACACCAGCAACATCCCGCCGGCTGCTTGGCAATTTGATTTATGGCTTAAATAGATTAAGTTAGCGTATCTGCTGCATGCTGCTTAATTAATTTGTATCTTTTGCCAAATCGAATGCTCCAATATGCTATTGCCTCCCCCTTGTCTCCCATCTCTCTCTCTCACTCTTACTATATATACCACTCTCCCCCTCTCTGTTGCTCTTTCCTTTTGTCTGCAGTCGTTTAACATGTCAGCATTGCTTTTGGTTCACATCCTCTCTGGGTTGGTCTCTTCCGCTGGGCGACGTTTTTGTCCTTGTGCCGCCATAAATTTAATGCCCCGCCTGTCAGGCGCTACATTTTGCGTATTTATTTATTTATTTCTCAATGAATGTGTGTGTGTGTGTGTGTGTGAGAGTGTGTTGTTGTTGTGCGGCGGCAATGCAAAACTGTCAAACGAATCTGCTGCTGCTGCTGACGTTGCTGGCAGGAAATTGTTGCATTTAGCGGTGCAAATCTGTCCAGTATTGATTAGCCCAAAACATATGGCTTTGGTTTCTCCTCTTCTGTATCTGTTTCAGTTTATTTTTTCTTTACTTTTTTTATCAATGGGATGATCGGAAACATGCGAAGCTTTTGTTAGACAGCAGAGCGTACAAAACACGCAAGGCACAAATATTCAATTGGCAATCAATCAAACAGCTGCGCAGCGGTAACAGCAACAGCAACAACCACTTTGACATGCAGCAACTTCCAGGCGGCAGCAGCAACAGTTGCTGCCACCACCACAAGCTGTGGCGTCTACAACTGACAACAACACAATGAATGCCGTTCCTGTTGCTGTGGCTCTTATTGTTGCTGCTTGCTGCTGCTTTTGTTGCTGTTGTTATTTTTCTCTGTATTGCTGTTGCATTTTTCATTGCCAAGCGGGGGACTCAGGTTGAATCTTAACCTGAGCCTGGACCTGCAAGGTGTTTTGTCCGCCGCGGTCAATCAATCAAGCCGCCCGATAATTAATCAAATATTTCGAACATAATTAGATATGGAAAATCTAATGAGTCTACTCTACACGCTCGATACTCTTTAACTTTAACCCTTTGTTGCCCCAACGTTGCGGGGGCAGCGTGTTAAATTATGAAAAATGAATGCGTAGAACGCGCTTTTAATTGTGCTAATGCTATGAGTCTTACATATAGTCTATTAAAAACGAACAAAATAAAGTCCATCTACAATAGTATATTTTTTAATAGTTATCCACCTTTTATTTGTTCAATATAGATTTGAAATGTTTGAAAATATATAGTGAATTTAAACTAAAAACTCAAGAGATGTCGGAAAGAGATAAAGTATTAAGGGGTATTTATTTTCCTGATTGTTATATTGTTTTACTCAATTTTATGTTAAAAACTAAAGGCATACAGGAGAGGAAAAATGTATTGCAGGGTATTTCGTAGATGTGCTTATCTACTTATAAATAATGTATACTTAATTTTATTGTCGCTGGCAAAATGAAAAGTTCGATTGTGCGTTGCTTGATTGGGTTCGAATCAACCTCTTACTCGGCGCTCTTTTTTGCTGGCGATTGGTGTTTTGTAGTGGGCGCAACTTGTAATTAACTTGGATGCCACATGTGGCAGACAACTTTACCACCGGCCACCTTTCGTACATAATTTTTCATAATTAATGTGGCAGGCCGATATTGTAGCCGCATCCAATAAACTGTGTGAAATTGGCTGCGAAAGTTGTTGCACCTTCTACAAATATTCACATCACATATACGAGATGATATATTTTTGGGAAAGTCTCGTTATCTCTCTCTCTCTTTCTCTCCATCTGTCTGTCTTGCTCTGAACCAGTTGTTGAGCGATGACAGAGCAAAACAATGCCAATCCCTGACCACAACAACAACATCAAACAACCACATGAATTGATACATAATCCGAGTAGGCATATTATTTTAATTAGGCGTCGATATCAAGGCCATCTGATTGGCACATTGCGATTGAGAGATTGAGAGATCGTCACACACCCATTTGGGCATTTGCATGCCAAAGTAACGACATCGATGAGATCGTCGCATTGTTGCTGACACCTGACAACGTCCGACTGGATCGAATCGAATCGAATCGATCCATTGCCTTGGGGCTATAGAATTGCGTGGCAAGTGCAACAGCAACAGCAACTGCAACAGCAACAACATCGCTTCGATGCTTGTCTTTGTCTTTGATATTGATAGACTGACAGTGGATTTCCGCCGGCTTTTGGCTTTGGCTTTTTGGTTTAAATCCCCGTTTTGGCCAACTTCTCGCACAGTGAGAGTTGTGCTAAAAATAGCCACAAATCGTGTTTTTGATTCTCCCCAATTTGTAGCCAAAATGTCTGGCAGAGTTTGGTTCACAAAAGTTGGACAGCTTATATAAACTTTAAGTATTTTATTGTGGCGCGTTTTATTAAAAGCTCATAAACATTTATTTTATTTAATAAATTACAATTTCAAAAGGCTAAACAGCCACAAAAACAAAAACAAATACAGTAAAATATATGGAGGGCTGTTGATTAACATAAAAGCATATAAATTGTTCATCATGGTTTGATTGGTTTTTGGCCAGATCATTGATGCCAGATCGCCGTGTCTTTGTTAGCGATGTGTCTGAAAATTCATTTAGCTCTAACGGTAGTCACAAGGTTGAACAATAACATCAACAACATATTTTAATTTAATTTAATATTATTAACAAAAGCCCCCAAAAAACAAGCCTGGGAACAGCGCCATAAACTTGCGGCTTACAGCTGCCGTATCTACCACCAAAAATGAAGAAAAAAAGCAGAAAAACTATACTTAAATATGTGTATATAAGTAGGCTCCTAAGCCTATCTTAGATGTAGCCATATTTGTGGCTCATTATGCGGGAGGAGTGTCAGCATCGCTCGGATCATTAATTAATTTTAGTCGATTTAGTTGCGACTTCCCAGGCCTCAAACGTTATACATAAGCAGCCAGATTTTGAGAGTAACGGATCGAAATGAATGAAATTTGATATGCACAACGAGATAGCCCCAGAAAGAGCATAAACACACTATATAAATCGGCGCAGAGGCGTGACTGAAAAGGGGTCTTAACAACACTTAAAAACCAAAAAGAAAGTAATGTTGCATAAGTGAAAGGTTGCCCCAAACAATTCTAAAAGAGATTGTTCAATAGAACTGTACAGACTGACAGCTTACTAATATTTATAAACTACTTACAGCTCCATTAGTAAAAGGTAAAATATAATAAACAGTTTCTTACTAGATATTAATAATAAGTTTACTTTCAATTGCTTTTGGGGGCTGTAAAGTTTCCATAAATTACTGACAGAACTTACTTCAATAGTAAATAAGATAATCACATTTTTCAGCTTAGGGCGTTATCATTCAGCAACCCCTTCTACTAGCTACACCTCTGTTACCTTAAAGTTTAAACAAACCTAATTTATTTATTGACAGACATAGCATCTACCAATGAACAGAGCTTTTGATCAACGTTTTAACATTTTTCTTTGAAAATAATATAGCTAGATTTTCAAATTTTGTCACTTGCTTATCAGCTAATGTCGTTATAGACCGTATCGCCATAGACTATCCATAGAGTGGCCGTAGAGTGATCGTAGAGTGGCAGACCGCCAGCCGCCTAATTGATTTTCAAATGTTTTTGCGCTATAAATCTGTGAAAGATTCAACACACAAAACACAAAACAAAACGAATCCAAAGACAATCCAAAAGTGACAAGCATTTTTCTGCTTATTTTACATAAATAGATGCGAACTGCAGATATAAATACAAAGCAGGCATTGTCTCTCTATCTCACTTTTGGAACCAGATCGGACTCTAGCTCAAGCATCTCTTGATTCTTTTTGTATTATTGTGGGTGCATTTGCGTGCTCCAACTCCGAGCTCGAGTTCGAGTTTGAATCCGACTCCGAGACCGAGTTGGGGTTAAGTCGAGTTGAGACCTGGCCTACACATAATTATGGGCATGTGTGCATAAAATTTGTAGCATCATTAGGCTGCACCCCCGGCCAAACACACATGCCACAAAAGAAGAGAGCGAGACCCAAACAATACGGAATAAGTTTTTGGCTTAAAGGCTTTTCAAATGAATCCCTCGACTCGACACGGATCCAGAGACTCAGACTCAGAGTCAGTCTGGAGGCCCGAACTAATGACCGGCTAATCATTATGCCATGGCTTAAGCCAAAGCTATGCCAAAGCTAAAACTTAAAGCTAAAGCTAGATAACGACGGTATTTTAGAAGGTGCTCGGCAAAGGGAAATATTTTGACAGTTTCATGCACAGACCCGCGAGTGCTATATGATACTTTAATTATAGGCTATGCCTCTGATTTTTTAACAGAACAACGAAAGCCTCTGCTTCTGCCTCTGCCTCTGACAGCAGTGAATGAAAAAAATATATAGTATATACAAAATACAGAATACAAAATGTATAATAAATAAGCCAAACAACGGACCGCAACAACATTAACAGCAACAGCAACAACAAAAAATGCTGAAAATTCTTTGTACAAGTTCGAAAATCTGTAGAAGAAATCGTCGGCGGCAACAAAAATCTTTCAATTAAAATTAGCATAATTGTGGCAGAGAGTTTTGCATGAATTATGTGACTACTTGGGCATTATTTAAACAACAAAAAATTGCTGCTCATAAAATAAATTTTAAAAATGACAAAATTATAGTTTGGCTTTTACAACAAGACAAGTTTTCAACAGGCTGGCAGCATGACTGAAATTCAATGGAAAAAAGAACTGGTTGTATATACATACAAGTGTGGTACTACTCTCCTCCCTGATCTATCTATGATATTGTGTTTTTCTCTTACCCCTACACCCCCCACACTCTACCCTATCACAAGTCCAAACACATGTGTCCATATGCATAACGTGAAACCAATTTAAAGCATAAATATATGACTATGTCTTTATTATTATAAACACAACACAAGACACCTTGTCTCAGAGCCCAGAGAGCGTGTGTCTCAAATAAAATATATACATACATGTATATAGTTATTATAGAGTATGATATGTTGGCATTTGTTTCCATCTAAGTGGGTCTTATCTATCTAATTAGCAGCTGAATGGTCGCATTTTAGTCCAAAAAAAAAAAAACATTGCGTATACTCTTATACGTATATCTAATATCAATAGATCGGCATAAAATATGATATCTTTTTGTTTGTGTTGTGCTGGAGCTTTCTAAACCTAATTTTGAAATAAATGTCAAATTTTTAGAGCTATGCCAAACATCTATGGGGGTACATTTAACGACATCATGAAACACTAAATGGAGTTGGAGATTTATGTTCATCAGTCTCATACTATAGATATTTTTTATATATTTTGAGTGGTCTTCATCATATCATATTACCAAAAAGTCTGTTATAAAATCATAGAAACAAAGCTAAAGATACAAAAGTCAACAATAAAAGCAGAAATATCTATGAAATTATGATTTCCCCTACTAATTTCCTAGCTTGTTAATAAAAATATATTTGAATTCTCACAAATATCGATACAGAAAGACGACCAAGAAGACAACGACAACAACTGAAAGTTAATTTGTCTGTGATTCGATGCTGTTGTTGTAGTTGTTGCTGCTGTTGGTGGTCCACTTTATGGCTGGCTGCCAGTTGCTGGTTGGTTGGCTGCCTGCTTGTTTAGCTGGTTGTCATTTAGGCAACCACACCCCGCAATATGCTAATTGTGAGGGAGAGAGAGCAAGTGTCAGAAAGAGAGAGAGAGAGCCACACACTGATTGTGTGAGAGAAGGGGAGGGCATGGAGTTGGATAGGGGCAAAGAGGGAAGATGCATAAACAGCACATCAACAGCTTTTGGCTCGTTGTTGCTGTTGATAAAGTAATTTGTTTGATGTCCGCACAAATGAGTCTCCCATATTGCATATAATATACCCACTAAAGAGACTGGCCAACAGATCACTAAAATATTGTATGAAATTGACCAAAAATGACAGACAAATTGGCTTTTTATCGTTCGCCGTTGTTGTTGCCATTGTTGTTGCTATTGTTGTTCATGCTGCTGTCGCTGTTGCTGTTGTTGTTAGCCGTGTTATATTTGCACCATATTAGTGTTTGAATAATTTAACAATTTAAAGTGGAGCTAATGGTGTTAGTTGTCGTGTTTCATATGTCTATTTATTAAAACTGCTTTTGTTTAAACAAGCCCAGTATTTCTCTCTCTCTCCCTGTGTGTGTGTGTGTGTGTGTGTGTGTGTGTGTGTGTGTGTGTGTGTTTATTATGATGTGGCACCATAAAGAATCCGCTGAATCTCTGAATAGCCAAATGAGTCCAATCAGCATCCATTTGAGCTCGCTGCGTTGATAAATTTCATATTTATGCAAATGCATTTGTATCACAAACCGAAAACAAAACCACCCATCGCTCTCTATCCACTCAATATATATCATCTATCTATCCAACTAACCATGCCACAGAAAAATTCAAATAACCGTCTACGTTTAGCAATATGATTTTCGGTTACCTGCGGTGTTTCGGCCATTTGGGGGTCTATAAAGTGGTTAAATTATATATCCGGTGAGTTTCGAGTAATGTCACACCACCTGACCTGCTATATATCTCTTTTGTGTGTGTGAAATTAGGGAAGGCTAATGGCATGATAGCAGGTTGACAGTTTAGAGGTGACAGGTGTTTGAATATGCAAAAGAGGATTCAACTTATAATGGATGATTTCCAGTTCCAAAACAAGCTTAAGTGGGCCAGATTTATAATCGATTTTCTACTTTTCTAAAATTCTATATCTTATTTTTACAAGTCCCAAAAATATCAGCAGTTTAAAAAAAAAAGAAACACTTGCTTTACATCTTCATCTTGGACTGATGGACAACATTTGTTGTTATCGTTATCTAAAGATTACCATATTCGATACTTAACAACCGTTGACAGGCTTTGATGTTTCCGTTGCGCTGCTGCGAATCTATCAAAATGGTTTTAACATATGTTTTTCCCGGTGCTTATAACTGATTTTTTCAACTTGTCTATTGCTTTTTGCAGCTGCTGTCTGTATTTTTGTATTTAGATGCGGTTCATAAAATCTCATTAATAAAATTTTTATCACATAGCATAAGCAGTGCTCCTTTGGCATATGCAACTTAATTATCTCTGATAAAAATCAGGGCTATGATCGTTTAATTAACGAATCTATGCAAATGGGTAGCCCTCAAATCCGAATCCGAACACCCCACCAAACTAAAATACTGATTTTGGGTTCGGCTATGACTTGATTTTTTATTACGCCTTTTTTTTCGTTTTCATAAATTGTCATTTTTGTTATATTTTTGTATTTGTCGTTAGAGCTGCTGCTAGCGGGTTTCGTACTACCAAATTGAGCCATAAAAACTGAAACTAAGACGCTTAATTAACAGTATTCGTATTCCTAATTCTCTCTCTCTCAGTCGGTTTAAAGACAACCAACACCCAATTAGCTACAGTTTATTTATAATAAAAAATCTCTTAAGTCTTCTCGTTTTTAATGACAGTTATCAAATGGTAACTGTTACCACAGGAAACTGTCTTAAAAAAAGCTACTTAAAAAATGCTACATTATAACTATCTATCTATCTATCGTTATATTAGTATTTCAAAATTAATGTTTATAGTTATTTTTTTTCCTACTTGGTTTTTATGACATGTTTGGACAAGCGAGTGTGGGAAATTGTGGCGCCCGGCGAACAGTTAATAAATATTCATTATCATCGATCATCAAAAGGTTAATCAAATCAATTTCAAAAGGATATTAGAGTCAATATGTAAAGTGGTCCAAAAAGAGCACAAGCAACAAAGATGCGTTAAGAAAGAGAGGGGGATAAGTAGGGTTAAAGAGAGAGAGAGAGAGAGAGGTAGGGAATGTGTGTGAGGGAGGGTTTGAGGGGCAGATACTTTAGCCGACAGCGAGCCAACTTCAAAAACAGTTCCCACAATGAAGCGCGCTTGGCACTTGTGATTTCTACGAATGTTACAACAACAACAACAATTGTGTTGTGTGTTGTTGTTGCTGTTGTTGTTGTTGTGACATTGAGGGCGAATGCGTTTGGTAACTTTGTGTGCCGTCGCCTCGACAACGACGACGACGTCGAAATCAGGTAAAAACAAAAGGTTAACATAAAAGAACAAACAACGAAACAACTACAACAACAACTTGCCAACGATTTCGCTGGCCACCGAAAAGCCAAAAGAGCCTCACACTCTAAACACAACAGAAGACCAGGCCCAATCTCCAGTTCATACCTATGCCCAGGCGTAGGCTCAAACAGAAACTCCAACTCCTCCACCGCCACCACCAGCAACATCACCAGCAGCAACACCAACATCACCAGCACCATCGCCATCACCGGCAACAGAGTCGCCTCAAGTGTGTGGAGGAGCCATCGCCATCGCATTTGTAACTCATGTGCGACATTAAGTGCTTTGGTTTGACGACGACTGAAAAACAAAAGGAAAACTGACCCGTAAGTCATCATAAATGCAAGTTTATGGCAACAATGAAATGATGACGGGGCTCGGACACAGACTCGTACTCGTACTCGGACTTGGCTTACTGGAGGTCGTTTAGCCCGCCACCGTAGCGTGTTGGCCAATGGTGTTGGCCATTGCTGTTGCTGTTGTTGCTGTTGTACCTACCGCGCAATAGCAATACGCAATAGTCCATCAACGGTCACTTCTACGAAATCACATCAAGAGCGTCGGCGTCGTCGTCGTCGTCGTTGTCGACTCTCTTCTGGCGGGCGTAACTCTTTATAGACGCTCTTTGTAGATGTATCTATTCCGCGGAAATCACAAAATGCTACAAATTTTCATATAAAATAAAAAAGAACGTATCCGATTTAAGAACTGCGCTCTCAAGTGCCAAGACCAACACAATTTTACTCTATTATGTACTTTAGATACTTTTGTGTCTTTTAAGTTGCATATAGATTACCAGATACCAATTCTGATTGCTTGTCAATCACCTTGCACATTTGCCATATTAAGGCGCCTCAGTTTCAATTTCAGATTGCAGACGCAGCGTTTTGAACGCTCGTTAAGCAATTATAGCGCTTACAGACTTAAGTAGATACATCATTGACTGATCATGAACAGTGGAACCAATTGAAAATTTTTGTAAAATTTGCTAACAATTAACAGCATTAACAATTAGGTCGCTAACTATGACAAATATACAAATACAATTTTAAATGAAAACTATTTACGTTATTTGAATATTCTTCAACAATACTTATTTATTGCAAATGAACTGGTTTGGTAATGATCCATAATAAATTCAGATATTAAACAAAAAAAAATCGGTTTGTTTTTGAGAAAGATTTGAGACTTTAAACTTTAAAGCCTGACAAGACCTTTTTTTGTCAATCTGTCAATTTTAAAGTTCATACTTCATTTATCTTCCGTCAATTTTATAGGTCTCTTTTTATATTTATTTTGACAATATATATTGCCAATAAATAAAGTGGCTCAGATGGAAATTTAAGATGTTTTTCTTGCAATCTAGAAAAATATTTCATACCATTTTCCAACATATTTCTAAATAATATTTTTCTCTTTTATAGTCAAATTTTCTGCATTAGTTTTTCATCTCATTTTACAGCTAACTGCAATCACTGTGCGTCAGTAGCCGCTAGCTGTAAAAATGATTTGGGCTTGTTAGTGTCCAGGCTGTAGCATGATGATGAATTGTGTGAATTTAGCGCATTAGTCGCGTCATGCAGCAGGAGCTGGGCATAAGATGAAAACAAAGAGACAGAGAAGTCTCTACCTTGTTGCAGGCAGCAAAAATGTTGCAGCAAATCATATCAAAGGCTGTCTGTCCATTTGTCTGGCCGTCTGCCTCCTGCTCACTTCCTGCAAACATTGCTAAGGTGGGCAGCAAACACAGATCGAAAGTCAGTCATAGTCGAAGTCGAAGTCCACATAGAAGTCGAACTACGAGTCCAACTTCAACTTCAACTCCAACTGCAATTCCAACTGCAAGTTGTAGTCATAGTCATTGAGTCAAGTTGAAGGCAATGCATTCATTGTGCTTGTAATTGCAATTGATCTTGATTATTATTGTCGTGTAGCCTTGTGGTTGTGGCTTGTAGCAGTGATAATGTTCTTATTCAATTTGCAATGGGATTGATCAGCTGTGTATCAGTATAGGGTATATTATATGACTATGACTTTGCTACTGTTGTTGTCTGTTAGCTGTTGGCTGTTGGCCGGACACACGATCGTTCAATTGTGGTAATTGTTGCACTTGACATGGACAAGCAGCTCGCATGTTTCTACGTGCCTCAATGTGACCAGCTCTAACTCTAACTCATTGATCATCATGTTGCCCACAAGTGGGCGTCACAAAAAGCCATAGTTGAAGCCACGATCCACGGATCAGGTAATAGCAACAAATGTCTGCCAGTTTAATTGATATACAGCGCTTGGCTTATTGACTTCAGCTAAATTCACACAAGAGTTCATTAGAGTTGACGCTTGCCTTAAAACTGACACACGTTACATTTTGACTGAGACTGAAACTGAGACTGAGACTCCAACTTCGTCTCTGATTCCAACTCCAACTCAAAGTCTGACGTCGTTGTCGTTGTTGTCGTGGCTTGTGCAAAATTGGGTCCCTAGTGCAATTTAGCGCGGCTAATAAGCAGCCGAGACGTCGCCGCCGACTTCAACGACACTGCGACATTTAAAAGTCAGGCTCAATCTGCCGATCGCTCGCGAATCAAACTAATCATTCAAAATTCAATACAGGCCAACCAATGCCGTTGCCAACTATCGATTCCGACTTCCTCCCTCTCTTTCTCGCTCTCTCTCTATGTCCATTTCAAGCTACGTCTACAGCTCAAATTGTCATCATTAGGAAAAAGGCAATCGCTACCGCTCTCTAACCCTGTGCCTGCCCCCTCGGATAGCCCCCTGTCAGCCCCTATGTATATACTTATATGATCCAACTTGATCTCCCTGTACCGCTCGCCTAAATTTGATTTCTTCCTGCTCTCGCTGGCCGCCTTTGTGCTTTTAGCTTTTGTGCGCCGTCAAACGCCAGCGACAGTTTGTCAGATTATTATCAGATTGCACTGGCTCACTTTTGACTTTTTGAGCGGCCAGGTAATCTAGTAGAAGCAAGCATCCACCATAGGCTATATCCACTGTCAGTGGCGTGGCTGCCAAAAGGGATCTGCCCAGCCATCGGCTGACGACCCAATTTGAGCATCGACGCCACTGTCGATGTCCGACGACAACAACAACAACAGCAGCAACCACAACGACGACGGCAACTCTTCTGTCAAGCGATTGTTTTGCTCCCGCGCATGCGCGCGGCGCTTCAAACGAAATCACATTGAATGTCGTCGCATGCGCGTGATCAACGTTGTTGATCTGTGCCTCTTCTTCTTCTTCTTCTTCATACTCTTTTGCTGCTGGTGCTTCATCGATGTCGTCTTCTTCTTCCTCATTTTGGTTCATGTCTTTTGGGTGCAGAGTCAAAAGACTCGAAACTACATACCGCTTTCGTTTTAGGGCTTTTCAATACAATTTTATGTATTTCACTACAGCTTTTCAGCTAATACCCTGCAGTGTCTGGTATGATAACCAGGTGATCAACTATGTAATATAATTTTCTGGGTTTTCACAAATCCTAGCAACGATCTTTGGATCACTCCCGGAACATATTCATTTTAACTTACATTAAGCTAATAACATCTAAATGTAATTGGAGTCTCTAATTGTCAATTTATATTTTAGTTTACATTTATTGTGACGACCATATTTAAACTTGACAATAAATAAATTAAACTTTCTTACAATTAAACTATTGAGACTTAAGAAATTTATTATCAGGTGTGTTCAAATAATCTTTAGAGATTTTAATCAACATATTTTTCTAATATTAAACAATCTATTTATTATGTATAAAATACATATAAAGTCGTCTACCATAAATTTAAATCGTGTTTAAATAAAAAGTATTAGTATATAGAATACATTACACAAGACATAAAATAATTTAAAATTTTGTAAATGTATTTCTATATAAATTTAAACATGACTTGATTGAATCCAATAAATTTGTAATTTTGTTAAGTCTAACAACAATTTTTTGACTTTTTAAAGCATGGCAAATGTTGTTCATTTTCGGAAACGTCGACAACTGCTTTCAAAAATATAGTTATTTAAAACCATATCACTTATCCCTACCAATAACAATATAAATAAATAAATTTGATCAAATTTCATCAAAGCTATCTCTATCTAATGTGAAGCTAACATCAGACTTTGTTTATTTTATTCATCGTCTTAACCAACATCTTTGACTATAGCCCCGACAGGACAGAGCATTACACAGTCGATTGCTCAGCTGGTCGGAATTCTTATTTGTTCTGCTCTTTTTGGGGCTTTATGGGAATTTTTCAAGTGAATTTCAGCGCCTGAGACAATGGCGCAGCGTTTGTTGTTTTATGTGGGTGGCTTCCTCTGGGTTTCGACTCTTGGCTCACAACACTGGCAGTTCCAGTTAACTCATCCGAAACTCGACCAAATGCACATTCAACTGGCTTTCTTGTTGTTGTTTTGGGTTTTACCCTTTCGCTTTAAGTATGGGTATGACAATCGTTAAATTAAATCGCCATCGTTTATGAGACTGCTTTTCCTTTTGGGCGCCTACAAACCGACCCGACCATCCAACCAACTAACCGACCTCTTTTGGGCCTCAAATTTGTCAACGTGCTGCGTTTTTCGTATTTTCATGTTGCTGCTCATAAAATATGTTTTAAGAATTTTACGATGCCGCCACTGTCCGTCCAAATGTCCAGTTGTCCAGTTGTCCGTCCGTACTTTACTTTTTAGCGGCATTAAAATTATTGCCACCGGTTTTTCTTGTCCGTCTCACTTTTATGCCTACTTGTTGCCGCATTTGTGGTTGCCACAGTTCAGCTCTTGTTGTTGTTGTTGTTGTCGTTGTAGGTCAGCTTCCGCTCGATTTTCCCTTTTCCCTTTTTAATTAAAATTTAATATAATGCCCCGCACTTAGCACTTGTCTAACAATCACACAGCAAACTTTCCAAGTGTTTTTCGGCCAGACTCCTTTACAGACATATTTATTTGCTCACTCGATCGGCATTTATATTTATTTTTTTTTGGTTTTATTTTGTTTTCAGCCTACAAACAATGGCGGCAATTGGGCTTTGATCTTGGCCCGATCGGTAGCCAGGCCAACGCCACCGCCATCAAGACCAAAATCCACAAAAGGTTTATTATTTATTGTTGCCAGGAGAGGAGCGATCAGCATCAGTGGTGCGGAGTGGTGCAATGTTGCAGACAAGTGCAGCAGCAACAGCAGTAGGCACAGCAGCAGCAGCTGCTGTTGCAGTTGCAGTTGCACGCGCCATGCCAATGGGCCAATGGCTACTGTTGCAAATCTCGGCGTGCACTCGAGAGGAACTGCCACAAGGGGAACAGCAAGCAGAAGGGGCATGCAACAACAGCAAGGGGCACAGACAAAACGTTTTACAAAACGTTCGTTTTAGGACGTTAAAATAAATGCACTCAAAAATGCCAAAATGCCCGCAAACAAAATAAATAAAAATGTTATTGATATTTAGCGAGTGGCGGGAACTGGCCCCATTCCCCCTCCCCCAAGACCCCTCCTTAAACTAGGAGTCACCCAGTTCAAATCGAAGTCTTTTGACCAGCGCGTGCTGCATCCTGTCCACGACACTTGCGGCCATTGAAGCGGCACAGAGAACATCTCTTAGCATCTCTTTTATGGCGCCCGTTAAGCTAGTTGGCTTTTGTCTATGATTTGCTTTATAAGCATGGACTTCCATAGGATTTTAAGCCAACCTGGGTCCATCTTGTCTTTTGTCTTTTGTTTTATGCTCTTGCGGAATTCAGGTAGTAATTTCTGTTTTAATGCGCATGTGTTGGGGCATATTTTGTTTCTAATCAATTGCAGCCGCCCAAAAGGGAGGTGAACAACAATTCTAGACACAAGATTTATGTAGAATATTTAGTTGTAATTTGGCAGCAATTAGAGAAAGAATTTACAAGTTCATTAAAAATAGTGAAATGGGGTCCTCAATTGCCAATGAAAATGACTTAACTTGACATCGTTAAAGTCTTACTTAAGATTCTTGTTCATTAGCTGCAGATGTAATTTATCTCTCTGCATTCCTATGATATTGATTTAAATCACATATAAAGGTCAAGAATGTTCGTCAATATTTAAGCTATAGTATTTTACCAATACCAATACTTGATAACATTAAGTGGCAACAAGATGTCTTCCAGGGAACATGATTGCTCTATGTTGGGAATACTTTTTTAAATGCACAACATGCGCCGTCAACAAATTTGCACCGACAACATCAGCGCCATCTTCGAGTCCCATCTACGGTGGGTGTTGCCGCCTCATAAACATCTATCATCGCACAAAAGAGCTCACGATCTACAACAACAACAACACAACAATGCTGCTGATGTGTTACTGCTGTTGGTTGCTGATGATGTTGCTGTTGCTGTTGCCATTGCTGTTGCCTCTTTTGTGTTCTTCAGCGCCCGCCTTAACTGTCAACGACGATTAAATATACATTTGCATAAATTAGTTAAAGCCTTCAGAGCGGGCAAAAGGTGAAAATTAAAGAGCAGCAGCTTCTCTTCGATATGTGGACCCCAAAGGCATCTCTAAAGAAAAGAAATCAAATCGAATCGAATCAAATGAAATGAAATGCGTTGAAATGAAATGCCGTAAGAAACGCACGAAATTGGAGACGTCTAACTGAAACTGAGACTCAGTCTCAGACTCTGAGATGGAGATGAAGATCGGAGACTCTTAACTTTTGAGTATCGCATTGTTATTGTTATTATTGAACGCCCGCTAGCCGACAACAACAATGAAAACGTCGACGTCAGCTGCTGTCACATAATTCCGCTATAAATTCTTATAGAGTTGAGACTAGCTGTTGATTTCAACACCTTCATGGGACCCCGCTTAGCCGAAGATAAAGCCAAGTCCGACTGGGGAGCGAGGGAGGTGCCTCCGCCTCCTACGCCTGCGCATATAAACTGCTTGTAATACGCGGCTATTAATTTAAAATTACAGTTTTACAAGATGTTGTTGTTGCTGTTGTTGTTGTTAGTGATGCTGTTGTTGTTGGAGGCTACAAAAACGTCGAGGAAAAAGCCCGATGAAAAAAAATTAATGGCATACGCACAGATTTACAAGTCTCGGAATCGATATGCATAAATGCATGTAGACGGGGCCGAGTCGGATACCATAAAAGAGCCAAGAGTTGTGCCCCTGTCCCTTCATCTACCTGCCCCTGCTGCCATACAAACGAACTACAAAGCCACTTAGATATTTTGGCTTTGATAAGCCAGCAGCAAACTGCGTCCACGTTTCGTATCTTGAACAAAACACAGCAAAACATACGCTTAAAAATGCATTTACAGTTAAACTCAATCAATTTCAATCGATTTCATTCACGACCTGCCTCTCTCAGAGAGCGACCTATACTGACTAATTTATGTGCCGACATTAAATGGTCATTCGGGATGTCGACTGCTAGGGATTCGTATCCTTATCACCATGCATTAAGAATCCTTTTGCTTAGGGCAGTTTCACATTTTATGAGTTTTCATGGTGGCAACCCAAACTGGCTACCTGTCTACCGATGTTGCGTGGGAATGCCGATAAGGATTGACTGCCCACTGTACCACACACATACACACACACACACATCGACTGACTCACATACACACACACATACAGTCACAGGGACAACTGGCAGCTGGCAATTCGAGGCAGACTTTCATTCAGGCAATTAAACGCCGCTTTGTCAATGCGGATGCCGAAACGAGCCGCTATCCGAACCCGAAGTTGCAATCCAATTGGCCAATTGGTTGTTCGATTTGCCAATTGCTTACTAGTTAACACTTTGCTACAAAACTGAGGAGCTTAGGTCTGGACTGCATATAATGCATACAACTTTGATTTACTGAAAGTAGCGAGTGGAAATCCTTTGAGAAGGTTAATTGAATCTTTTTATAATCTGTCAAATATTTCTTAAACATAAAAGAGCCTGCATTTTTAAACAAACCTTTCATTTCTGTCTATTATTTATATTTTGTCTAGTTTAATTTTCCTTTATTAGTGTCACAATTTGAATTTTTCCCAATTCTCATATTTACCCGTTCTTTAGCTAAATTATAATTTAACTAAGTTTTATTTTACTTGTTGTGCAGTGTAATTTATAGTTAGTTTTAGCCACGCACTTGTCGATGACTCTGTCGGCGGCTTGTGAAGCTCTTGGCCAGGCATTTCAATTGGCCGTTCTATGAAATTAGCACCTGTCCTACGGTCCATTTGAAATTCCGCAAAATCATTATGCCACATCATTCGAATCATGGCCCAAACACTAATAGAGCAATAGCTGCCATAGACTCCAGCCTCCATTCACCATCCTCTATCCTCCAACCTCCAGTTGCTTTGTTCGTGTGTAATAACTCCTTCAATCGATCCGCAGATCGGCAGATCAATTGCTGCCGCTATCGACGCCATAGCGTGGCATGAAAATTGCATGCTTTCTATTTCAGATGAAATCAACTGACAATGGCCATAAGAACAACCAGCAACAACAACATGACCAGCAGCAGCACTTCAATTGAGTCTGAGCCATTGTTCTGCTGCTGTTGTTACTGCTGTTGTTGCTGCTGTTGTTGCTGCTGACGAACTTTCGCAAAGTTGCCTTTGTGCAATATTATTAACAGCAGCAGCAGCAACAACAACTGCAACTTTGAGCTCTCAATCGAGCGTTACAATTTTCACAATCTTACAGCGATTGGACATGCAGCAGCAACAACAGCTTATGCAACATCAGGCCCACAGCTACAGATGCAGATACACTCGTTGTTGCATACAGATACAGATACACAACACGCGCCTCACTATATGCATGATCATGTATGAAGATCAGAATGCCGAACCTGGACTCGAACTCGAACTGAAATCACACGACGACTTGAAGTTGCAGAGTCTCACTCTCAGTCTCAGCCTCTGGGTCTGATCTTTGCCGCCGTTCAAGGTGTCTGCCTGGCCCCGATCTCTTTCTCTATATGTGTATATGCTCCTCTCTTAAGTGTGTGTGTGTATCTGTGTGTGCATTAAGACAATTTATAGCCGTTAATGTGCAAGCTAAACCCACCGCACAATTGGCCAACTGGCTCTGGCAGCTTCCGTTCCGTATCATTTGTCTATTTAGTTGCGGGGCCTTCAGCTTTTCCGATTAACTTTTTGCTGAACTTCATTACCTGGCGAAAATGCAATAATACTTGCGACTGCAACCTGGCCAACTGCTAAGCAATTTGTTTGTTGGGGGAAGAGCCAGGCTACCCAGCTAGCGATACACATGTGATTCTCTTCTCTCCTCTCATCCCATCCCGATTCCGAACCCCATTCAACCTGGTAATGATTAAAAATCGTGTGCTGAGAAATCGAAAACAATATGAACAGCAAATTGGAGCATTGGCCAAAAACACCTGCACATATCGGGCCAACTGAGCTACCAACTACAACCAACCAGCTACCGTTGATAAGCTCCCCCAGTTAGCCAAAGGGGCATCTCCATGAACGTGTAATCAAGGCAGCTACCAGAGGATAAAATTCCATTGTACGTTGAAGGCATAATGATGATTGCGAAATTAATATTGTAATCGAGTGGAAGGGGTCAGTATAGGGTGTAATATAGAGAGTAAGAGTGGAAGTGATCCAGGATACCTAGATAAAGTTGAGATCATCCTTGGTATTATTTGTTTGGGAAGAAACTTTTATAATATTAATACAAATATAATTTTAACGTAATTAAATCATGGAAATATTTATTTCAAATTTCCTGATGAGATTATCAAATAAAGTAAAGGTCCATTATTCAACTAATTAATTTAAGATCTGAATCAAATAAAATTTTTCTAATTCATCAACTATTTTTCATTCAAAAAGTTGAAATATCTATTCCATACGTACATTTAAACAAATATTTTGTGTCTAAGATATTTCCGACTTAATAATTCATATTTGAAGTGATTTATAAGCATATTTCGTTTATTAGTCTGATCAAATTTTCATCAATTCCTTTTAAAAATTCTAAATTTAAAATCTGATTCAATTTCAAAAGACAATTTCTACTTAAACGGTATTCCAGAGAATATACACTTCATCTACTCTATACTTTATGTTTTTACTGCAAAATGTGGTAATTATTTAGAAAAAGTATTTCATACTTATATGCCACACTTAATAATTCATATTCTAAATATAAATCATTTTTTTGCACTTTTCCATGGCATTTTGTTATAATTGTTGTTGCTACTGAAATTTGCATATAGAGCCGTGATCCATTAAGTCTAACACACCCATTTATTCAAAGCCTACAAAGTTATACCATTTACAATATTAATTACCATCAAATTTCTCATTCCGTTGATTTGTGGTTGGCGAACAAAATGTGATGCAAAATTATTTCAGCCGCATATTGCGAGCTGCCCACAATGGCTATCGTACCACAAGTGTGCCGCAAGGCATAAAATATGCACACAGTGACCAGAGACCCCTCTCTCATTCCCCTTCCCACCTCACAGTACCTCTTGTCACCCCCTATCATGGGGGATCATCCTTGCTGGCGGCAGGCGTTGCTGTTGACATGTTGCCGTCGCTGTTGTTGCTGCTGTTGTAGCTGTTGCTACTGATGTTGTTGCTGTTGCCGCTGGCATTAAATTAGTTGTTGGCAGCATCGCTAATACAGCTCACCCCCGCCACCTGCCCCGCTACAGCAACCCCGTTAACGATGCACTCAATTACAAACATGCGCCGCAGTCGCAGTCGACGTCGACGTCATTTTTGTGCAAATAAATTATAGATTTTCCTTTTTATTTTTCTGTTGTTGTTGCTGTTCGTGTTTTCTATTCTTTTTTGTTGCGGCTTTTTGTCGCTGTTGCTGTCTCCTTCTGCTGCAGCTGGTCGCCGCTTTATGTAAATCTTTTTTCTGTTCTCGTCTAACAACAATTTGCATATTGAAATAAGTCGACGTTGCTCTTGTTGTTGCCTCGTCTAATTACAAATGCTGCACTAGCCTAGCTGCATGCTACGAGATACTTTTGTAGCTAATTGGCTGTTGGGGCAGGTGTAAGACATGCAGACAGACAGGCAGACAGACTCGCCGACAACTGGCAATTCCAAAAGACCAAAAGCACCAAAAGAATTGTCAAATTCGTACGCAAAACTCATTGGAAATGTTCAAACATTTGTCAGGCGTACAAATTGCGTTTGCGCTTCTATCGCAAACTGAAACAAATTCGCACTAAAAAACTCTTTTGGACAGGCCGACGACAACAACAACCACAACAACAACCACAATAATGACAATAACAACAACAACAAGATAAACTGTCAACCTGGCGTGGGCACCTGGCGGGCATTTTAAGTCGCTCGCCGCCTTTTAAAGTTATACTTTAGGCCACATTGCACATGTCTTACACGTCTCTAAATTTTTGGTGGGGTGTCGACGCCGCCGCCCAAAACGCTAGTTACGATAGTTTTACCCCTTCTTCCCCATCGTTAGACTAACCGCCTTGCATACAACGAGGCTCATTAGCGCCGTGATTAAATTGACCAAATTATTATGTAATTAGCCAATAGGCTGACCCACTTTGAAGGCGAGCTTATCTTGGCCCGAACGCTACAGCTGATCTGACTGCAGGCAAATTGGCTATAAGTTTTTCATAATTTATTGAACGTGTTTGACGGCACGCCGTCTGGACAGGAAGTGCAGTTGCAATGATGAATGGCAATCGAATTAAACTTATACTCATGTTTCAGACTAGACTATTCATATTTATTGATGGCATAAAATCTATAATAGTTTTTCTTTTTTTAATATTTATTCGACCTTGTTGTATCGTTAACAAACGAAGTTTTAGGATATTTTTAAGGAATAGATTTTATTTTTTCAATAGACTTCATTTTAAAAATAAGGATTAATTGAAATATTTTTTTCTAATTCTTAAATAAGTAAGAAATCTATTTAAAAATCTATATTGCCAAAATAGAATTTTATTATAATGATCAACTTTATTAATTATAAAGGAATAAATGATAATTGTTCAAAACAGATTGCTATTCTTAGAAACTATTTTTAAATTATTAAAGGTCTACGTTCTGTTATTAAATAATTAAAACTTAATTATTCAAGCAAGTTATTAAAACTGATTGTTGAAAAACAAATAGCAGCTATTAGATAGCATTAAAAATAATTTTCCACAATTTACAAAATATTCTACCTAAGAACACGATTAATACCAGCAAAATATTTTTGGCAACTATTTTTGGTAACAAACAATTGGCATTTGGGTTGAAGCTGTTGGCACTTTCGATTGACAGATAACACCCACAAGTTGTTTGTTATTGTTATTATTGCCAACACATTTGTGTGAATACTTAAAAATAGTTGAATGTTTTTGGCAAATTTCGCACGTAGTCGCTATAAATTTTTTGTATGCTCCATGCAAATCGTGTGAATTGATTTTTTTGGCCATTATAAAAAAAAATGTTGTAAATAGTACGAATACGAGTATGTTGGTCAGTTGCTAACGCTTTCACTGAGCCAACAGATTGCCAAATTGGTTGCAAAATGCATTTGGAAGTGCAGGGGGAGATGGCCTTGCCAGCAATTGACCATAACAGGGGTATTTCTCCCTTCCCTCACCTTCTCCAGTTTAGGCTCATTGGGTTGTTGGTCATGCGATTGGCCATAAAATTATGACATGACCGGACGAGTGATTAGGCCGTAAGCCACCTGGAAAAGGTTTATTGACTGCATTGGGCTCTTTACATAATGAGCAATGGATTTGTGGTGGTTGTGCCACCTTTCAAATGTGACGACAAACTCATTGAGAATGCGAAGCACAACCTCAACTTGGCTGGCCCGGCACACATCACTTTCATTGCTTTGCGATTTTGATTTTGGATAGGGTTTTTGAGCGATTGACCAGCAAGCAGTAGGGAAGAGCAGTAGGTTCCGGTCAGCACGTGATATTGGCCAATTGCAATTTGGGCTTCTGGCTATAAAATGCGTGGGCTGTGGTGGATCAAGTCACAGTTCAGCGACAACAGCACAACCACACAAGTGTTTTAGGCGCACCGTCAACTTTAACTTTTGGATTAACTCAAATTAAGCGTGAAATCTCCGCAATGAAGGTGAGTATCGAGTAGGATATCGGTACAAGGAATATATTTAACTACTTTGAGGATTACCTTTAGCTCTTTATCTGCACTTTGGCATTGCTGGGCGTGGCACAGGCTGGTCTCTTGCCTCATCTGGATCATCATGATCATCACGAGGAGCTGTCGCATTTTGTAGATGCCGATGTGCATCATTCAGATGGTGTTCATTTGGGCCATAGTTCGGCTATTGTGATCGATGGTGATGATCATCATTTGGATACGGTGCAACATCCGGTTTACCATCACGATGGATACTCCGCTCACTTGGATCACGATGTGCACAGCCATGACCATGTACATCACGCTCATGTCCATGCTCCGGCCAAGATTGTTAGCCATGAGCCCATCCATGAAGTGGAGCCAGTGCATCATGTGCACAAGGTGGTGCACGATGAACCCCATCATTTCCTGCACTACAGAAATCCCGTGGTCGATCATCACATCATCCATAACAATGCTCACATCGATGAACATCATCATGCCCATCATGCTGATCTGCATCATGCTGACTTACACCACTATGACCACCACCACCACTCGGCTCCTCTGATCCATCATCATCATGCTGCTCCACTGGTGCACCACCATCACTCCCATGCTGCTGTTGTACATAAAACATTCCCTGCCCATCTGGATGTGCACAGCCATGCCAATCTGTTGTCCTTTGCCAAACATCATTTGCATGGCAAATATGGCAAAGTGAGGATCACCGAGACACATTACTGAGAGATTTCCCAATCCATGAGATTTCCCTACACACCACACCACTTTCACATACCACAATAGAGATATACACACATTCAACGCTTTCATAGCTAATTTATTACGCACAACGTTTAGTTAGTAGTGCTCGAATAAACGGGTTGTTTTTTAAAAGAAAACTATCTATGAGTCCTTTAACTTTTCCCCTTTTTTCCACTTTCCACTCTCTTACCACTTGGTTAGCTCATCAAATCACTCAGTGGCCACTCAACAAGGCTGCATAATACATCAAGCTGCGCGAGCCAAAGTAATTTACTTGCAATTTAAAGATAAACAGGCGCGATAATGTCTACAAAGCATAAACGTGAGTTGACGCCTACAATAGCCGTGGCAGCAGTTGCTGTTGCTGTTGCTGTTGCAGAGGCAACAGCAGCAACATTGCAACGTTGCAGGTACAGGCCATACATCATCGGACTATCGCCTCAACCGCAGAGAGTGAAGGTGTTGCTGTTGCTGTTGCAGTTGCTGCTGCTGCTGCTGCTGCTGCTTTTGCTGCTGCCTCACGCCAAAGCGTTGCTTCGTGCAACGTGCCACTTGCAACTGCACAACTGAGCAACAAAAAAAAAAGAAAAAATACAAAAACACACTGAACAATTGCCAAGTGGCAAGCACGAAGCCAACGCGATGCAGTCGACCCTGACAAACGCAAACGCTAAGGCTTAGGGCGTCGTGTCCAACTGCATGTCCAGGGGCCAAAAGCGCATGCGCAACACGTGGCTGCCTTGCTGGCCAGCAAACAACTCTCACACCCTTCCATTCAGTTCCATTCCTCCCTCTTGCTGTTCCCTATTTGTTCCCCTCAACGTTCCGGGTGCAGCCAAGCGATTGCCGCTCCAGCCACTGCAATTTTCCAGTCGTGCGGCAGCTCAGCGCGTGCCGAGCTCATTTTCATTTTCATTGGGGAAGGGAAATAAGACTTAAGCTCGAGTTTGTCATACCCAAAGTGAAAAGTATTTAAGAATTCACCTAACCGATAAATAGGTGCCCTTTATAAAAATTAAATATGAAAAGAGATGACAGATTTATGGGATTATTTAAATTGAAAATTAAGTTGAAATTTCAAATATTTTCTCATTAACTTATGTAATTAATTAAAAGGTGAGGATTTTTGAATGAATAAATTCAATTAAACAAACTTTTAACCTGCATAACTTCGTCTAAACTAGACCGATTTTCATGCGGAATGTTGCTTTGAATATGATTTGCTCTACAAGTTAATTATACATTTAAAAATAGTTGCTTTTGGAATACTTTTTTTTTGTTAAAATTAATATAAAGGCAAATATGTTTACTAAAAGTAATATATATACTTAAGCCCCAGCAAAGCGCTTTGTCAATTTTAAACACCCTTTTAAGAAGTGCATAAATATTACTTACTAAATGGCCAACAAATTCTGAAATCGCGAACTCTGCTCTTTGTCAACATATTCACATGGACAACGGGGAGACAACAACATCTTCGGTGTTGTTTGTGGCAACATTGTTAATGTAGCTAACGCCAGCAAAATCGTGCTGTTTGAATCTAAACCAAACGCATCACGATTTTTGCTTCTCCTTTTTTTTCAGTTTTTTTAGTTTTTTAGCATTTTGTTTGTTATTGGCTATTTTGTTGCCTTGTCGTGCGTTGCGTTCGAATGTGGCAGGCAATGAGCGTCAAATGTGCCGCACGTTGCAATGACTTTTGAAACAGCAACAGCAACAGTAATAACAACAGCAATTGCAACAACGGCAACAGATGATGATCAGCTCAGCTCAACACCTGCCAAAAATCGCATATACAATAAATCACTAGAAATCATCAAATATTTTATGATGTTTTTTTTTATTGCTGTTTATATTTTTGTGAATGTTAATGTTGCTGTGGCATAGAAGAAGCTGTCAAAATACGTTGATGCGTAAAAACACCCGCAACCGTCGTCGGTCGCCGTTTCGCTACGATTAAAGCCAGCCTAGTGTGGCGATGCTAATGGCCAAGATACACAAAAGTTTGGGTGTCCGCGTGATGGCACTTGCTTCAAGCTGGAGATGGAGATGGTTGAAGTTTGAGATGAAGTTGGAGTTGGAGTTGAAGTCAGACAATGCCACAGTTTATATTGCGAGTGGTTGAGTCGATGGCTTGGCCTGGTCATTAGCAGCATTGCAGCTGCAACTGACGCCGAGGCGGTGTAACTACAGTAGCCACTCAACGGGGCAGGCAGCAACAGCAGCAACATCAGCTCACAATTGCAGGCCCGAGACCAAGACCAACTCCCGACTGTCGACTGCTGACTGCCGTCGTCTGCTTGGCAGCGTAATTGTGTTAAAAATTACTCAGGCATCTTAATCACTTTGGTAAATATTTTGCTTGCCAGGCAGCAGCAGCAGCAATATCAGCAGTAGAAGCGATGAACGAGGTTAATGCGCTGCAGCTGCAACAAGCGTCGCCAAGACTCACAATGTTGCAAGCAACATCATCTCCTCCATTCGTTCCTTACACTTCCACTTTGGATATGTGGGTGTGCGTGTGTTGTTTCCTCGGATATACATAAGTATAAGCCAAACATGCAAAAGTCCAAGACGGTCTTCTGCCAAGTTTTCATTCATGAAATTGGCCAGATTGTCCAGAAGCAACAGCAGCAGCAGCAGGGAGGGGGAGGTTGATTGCATGTTCGAGCTCAGTTCATTTTCAACAGCATCAAGGATCAAATGCATTAAATACGAGACGTTGCCCGCATCGGATGTTGCTACAAAAAAATACGTTGTTATTGTTGCTGTTGATGCTGCTGTTGTTGCTGCTTTATCAGCCATGCTCATCTCTGTGAGGCGGCAGCCGGTTGAGTTGCAGGTTCAGGTCCTCGACAAAAGGCGGGTGGCGCACCTGCGGCAAACTGCTTTGCAATTATTACGTTTTGTTGCTGTTGTTGTTACCCCTGTTGCTGTTGTTGTTTTTGTTTTTGTTAGTGTTGTCCGGCCCCAAAGGCGATTGCGAGCTATGCTAAATAAAGCCGGCGAACTGCCCTTCTTCGATGGCCATTGTCGGTTGTCGGCTGATGATGTTGCTGGCAGCTTCTGTTGAACTGTGTGCTACACTTTCTCTCTTGCTCTGCACTCACCTGGGCATCATAATTTAGCTGCAATCATCATTATCGTTCTCCGGCTATACCGGCTATCCTCTCCACCGAGATTCCTTCCATCTTGTGCAAAACGCCCGCACGTAGTCATTTTGGCATATTTTTTTTATTCAGTTTCGTTTTGTTGCCTGGCAAGAGGGCAACAAATTGCAATTGGAACGAAACTACAGCACGGCGGCAACAACTGTCAGGCAGTCAGTCATTCAGTCAACCTGAAATTCTGTAAGTCAAGCAGTCAGTGAGTCTATCATTCAGTCAGTCACAGTGCGCAAAGTTGCCAGCAATTTGCTCAAATAAAAACGTAAAAAAAAAATAAAACAAAAACAAAATGCAGCCAGGAAGCTGATGTTGCTGCTGTTGCTGCTGTGGCTGCTGTGCCTGTTGCTGTTGCGCATGCGTCTTTGGCAGCATATAATTGTCTTGGGCGAGCGAGGATGCTCCAAGATCTGTAGCGTTGATGCCACAGCCACACAGCTGTGCAGTTGCCACTGCCACTGCCACTGCCACTGCTGATGCTGCCTCTACTGTTGCTGTTGCTTTTGCTGTTGCAGTTGCTGCTACTGCTGTCCATGTCCGGCGGCAATTGTAATTACCGCAGTTGCGCCTCCGTGGTCCGTCTTGGCCAACGCCTTCGCCATCGTCCCCATTGCTTGGACAAATGCGCAGTAGCCTGGCATTTCAGTTACGCCTGCAGTTTGTTATTACGCGCATTATTTCTGAAGCCCTTTTACCCCCCATCACCTCTCACACTCCAATATCTCCCTCTGAGGTGCAACCCCTCCATAATCTCCACTGATTGCATTCAACTAAACACCGCCGGCCAAAGACATTTGCATTATTTTCGCATTCCACAAAATTCAGCTGCATAATTTCATTTTATTTTTTTTATTTATTTATATTTAATAGTTTTAAGATCGTTGCGGGTTCCAAAAATTGTTTGAAAAGTTTCCTAGTATTTCATTCATTTTAATTCTGAGAAAACTAATTTGCATATAATACAATACAATATTATTATTAAGATTTTTGTTAATAACTTTTACGAAATGTGTCATGCAGTAGAAATGATTTATGAATCTTGTTTAAAGAGTTTTTTGACCTTTACTAATTATTTGAATAGTCAAGTATTTTCCATTGATTTCTAGTAAGTGTTAAAGTAATTAAGTTACATAATATTATTGGGCTGCTAAGGATTGTCGATTTAGACCATATTCAATTGATGTTGGGTCTGCGAATTAAATTAATCTAACTAAGCATAAGTTTACATAGCACCATAAAAGAAGACGGAGAAACTTCTGCACCTTAAAAGAGAAACTAACTATGAAGATCGGTAAACCGATCTTAAAAACGCTATACAAATAGTATTCTTAATAATTCTTCAATTTTGTATAGCATTTTCAAATGATATTGAAATAGCATGGAAGTAATATGATTTTGTTCTCAACTAATATCACAATGTTGCTCACTGATTATTGTTATTAATATTATTCGCAATTCTTAACTTAAGCTGAATCGCATTATGTTTAGTTTGTGATTATTTTATATAATAGTATTATATTATAATGTTGCATAAATCTTGGATTCGCATTCTTAAAGTCTAAAAGGCAAATGTAAGCTAAGAGTTGAAAAGTCTTTTGATTTTGTAATTATCAATTAATTATTGCTTTAATTTACATACTTTTTTAAATTGTTTAGGTAAAATTCGAAAAGCGTTATAAAAATATGTTTGGAAGCGATTTGAGTAAAATGTGTTTGTTATCGATTAGTTTCTTTTTTTACATTTTTAAAAGTTTTTACTGAATTTTTATTTTAAATTTTTTTTGGGTTTTTTAAGTTTTAGTAAATGGAGCTTGATAAAAAATACTTTTGTTTCCTTTGTGCTTATAAAGCAGCATTTAATGCTTATGTTTGAAACTTCTTAGAAGCATTAAGTTGAAAAATGTTTAGGCTTATATTCAGTTAAAATATGGTACGTATGCCTGGTAAATAGTTATCTATTTAGTTAGTATAATTTATAATTATTAGTCAAAAAATTGATCTTTTGCAAAAACCGCATAATTTACAATGCAATAAGATAAATTTTCGCCTGATATACAATATCGCAATGCTTAATATATGTAAATCTAAAGATCTATATACAATATCAATATCCATAACTCATTCGAGTTCCAATGCGTATCGTATCAAAAATTGGGTTTTTAAGGCACTTCCGTGTGACGGAAATATACTAAATATACATTTACAATATCTGTCTGTCTGTCTGCAGACATTTTATATACACTTTGTGCATATTTATGGCCTGGCATTTGCGAAACTATGTTAGGAGCTGGAAATACCCAGCTTAGTGCCACCTTTTTGTCGAGCAGTAAATCTTTGGCTAACAATCATTTGGACTGGCTCCAAAGCGCAGCGCCAAAGAATTATGTTGATGAAAACAATAAAGTTGCGCAGCTGAAACCATACCATACCCTTATCCCTATCCATATAGTAGAATCCCTTTACTGAACCACAGAGTGAACCACCGAAACTTCAAACTCAATTTTCGCGCTACAATTACAAATGATGGCGATAAATTTCGCGTTGACCGAAAAGACAAAGGAGTTGGCTTGTTGGATGCTGGCCTGGCCCAGACGGAAGTGATAATAAACGCACGACACGCGCGCTTGTTTAGAGATTTATGCGTAGAAAAATCCAGGGCCGAGTTGCAAATAATGTCAACGTCGGCGGCGGCATCCAAAATGATGCACGGCCAACGGAATGGGACACGTATGGCAATGGATTATGCAATGCGGCATCAACCGTTGGTACGAGTAATACACTACAGTAGTTTCAATCTCGGGCTAACCATAAGTCACAACAAACCACGTGCAACGTGCAACATGACTAGGCCTAGGCTACTTAGTCATTGCAACTGATTTATGTATCGCTGCAGTTGCGGCATTCCCGGGATCCCGCAATGTCTGTCAATTAACGCCGCCTTAAAGTTGCCACCAAAAACTTTCGCATCGTTTAATTATACCCCAAAAAGAGGGAGGAAGTTCGGTGTGGCTGCCACAATTAACCCAAAACCCGAACTGTGCCATGTCTGCAGTTCGTGTTGTGTGTTTGTTTTGCGTGCCCCGTGCCCCTTGTGCCCCCTCTGCACTTATTAAGGAATTAATTTAGTCATTGGAAAACAAGGTCAAACATTAGCCGCAAACTGCATTGCAGCAGTCGCAAGTGGGCACAGTCCCAGACCGAGTCTTCAGTTGCTTCCCGCCCACGCCTTGCCATCCAGCCTTTTGGGCCTTCGTGTCGTCTGGCCATTAAGCCTAAAGAAATTTTCATGTTGCCGTAGGGAACACCACCCCCGCAAGTGGCAAAGCGTGGGAAAACTTGCCAAAAGACTTGTGACGGGGGTGTGGCCTTCGTCTGCTGCGTGCCAGACTGCAATTTCGTGACCAGCTTCGTCACTAGCTACCCACCTCTAGACCTGCCATGTAAGCGCTTTCAATTGCCTTAAAAGCTTGTAAGCCAGTTTCCGGCAAAAGGATTTTGGCCGAAAACTTAAATGCAAATAATAACAATTCAAACGACAACAACAACCATAAGGAGGGAACTTTAAAGTCAACTGAAAGTCTGAAAAAATATGTGTCTAGTATTTGTTTCTAGGTGTTAAATGGAAGTTGGTGAAACTTGAGACCTCGATAACCCATATTTAGTTAATTATGTTGATCCAATAATTTATGTAGTGTCTTCTCCTCAACGTGCTATAAATCAATTGGATAAAAAATTATAGCAAAAATAGCATAAAACAAAATAAATAATAAGATTTATGTGAATTGTTTTTTGTGTTTTCATTTCATTGTATTTTATTTTTTTCCGTATGTATTTTTTTTTGCGTTTTGTGTGTTTTGTTTTTATTTTGTCAAAAACTTTTGAACTAATAACTAATCATAACCAACTACAATAACATAAATTAATAATTTATTTAAACGTTTAATTAGAATTAATAATCAATATTTCATACGCTCCGAAAAATGGTAATAAATAACAAAAACTTCAACTTGGAACAAGTATCAAAAAATTTTAATATTGGCTCAACAGAAAATCGCCATAAATTTTCATTATCGTTTGCTTCAATTTTTTCAAACTGGCAAATCAAATGTGTCTCCGAAAAGCATATCAAAATAATTTATATATTTGAACTAAAGAGAAAAACAGACAGTTTTTATTTCATTTTATGAAAAAAATAAAGAAAATAATGAGATAAATAATTAATTAGGAAAAAATGATACATTTTTTAAAATCAAGATTTTTGTTAAACAAAAAAACGAAGGAATAATCTGTTTTGTTTTTGTATCGAATTTTAATCGCTTCACGTACGAAACCGAAATGTTTTTGTTTATGTTTTTTGTGCCCTAGGGAGAATTCTTTGTCTTTTTTGTTGTTGTGTTTTTTTTTTGTTTTGTAAAATTGTAAGTGTAAAACTATAATTAAATTAATACAAATTGTTGTCTTTTAAGCGCTAAAAACGTTAAAAACTAAATGCGCAATGCTGCAGTTTATAAAAACTAAAATAAATTAATGTTTAATGTAAAATTACAAGTAAATCTACTTAATCATTTGTGGTTTGTCCGCTTTGCTTTAAATTAACTAAATACGAATAAAATATTAATAATAGTTATAAAAATAATAGCAAAAAGTTAGCCTAGTCCGTGCTTAGCGTAATAATTTCAATGTTGTTTTAAAAAATGCCCAGAGGTGGGATCTGTAACCTCTGCCTAACTAAACCTAACCTCAACACTAGCTAGATACAATTAAAAGTTGACGCAACTAACTAAAACTTATTTAAATTGTGGAACATGGAATTGCTAGCTGTATCTGAACGTTGTCTACAACATTATCCAAAAATACAATACTACGAATACGAACTAAGCCGACTCTCGAATACCCTACAAACTACATTTAACGCTAATACGTTGGGTGGTGGTCTGAGTTTTCTCCGATCTCTGTGTGTATTTGTGGGTGAGTACAAATTAAAATAGTTGCTTTTGTTTAAATGATATACTATATATGTTTATGCATAATCCTAGGCCTTTAACTGTAGGTAGTAATTAGGTTCTCAGTCTTCGCAGAGATTTCCAGTGTTGCGCGTAGGTAGACTACAGCTGATCTATGGGCTCAACTAGCACTAAGCTGGGAGGGGGGGAAGAGTATACCATATATTTATATATATCAAACATCACCCTGTGTTGCGACTCTAGTGGCGCCTCTAAAAGGTCATGAACTGCCTGGCGGCGGCCGCATAGAGATACCGTTAGGCGCTCTCTGTCTTCACCACAATGGGCATGGATCCGTGTCCACCAAGACCCAGTGGTGACTTTTGCAGCAACTCCTCCTGTTGCAGCATCAGCGGCAGATTCATGTTCATCTTCATGTCCAGCAAAGGCAGTGGTGACTTTGGCTCCTCGCCACGCCCATCGCCACGTCCTCCGCCTCCTCCACCACCACCACCTCCTGCACCACGGGATTCATAGCGAGTGTGAGTGCGCATATGGCGGGTTATCATATCCCGACGACAGGCAGCATAGGGACACTGTGGACACTTGTAGGGCTTCTCGCCAGTGTGAGTACGTTGATGCGTGGACAGATGATCGGAGCGGGAGAAAACTTGACCACAAACCTTGCAGGTGTACGGCTTAACTCCTGTGTGGAGACGCATGTGGCGGGTGAGCATATCGGAGCGGGCGAAAGAGCGATGACAGACATCGCAGGAATAGGCTTTGGTTATGTCGTTGGCGGGATTGCGCGACTTGTGCCTGGAGGCCATGTGCTTGGCCAGACGATCGTGCAACGAGAACATTTGTCCACAAGTCGGGCACACATAGGCCACATCCGATCCTGGCGGCATCTCCTCCACCACCGGCGACACGTCCAGATTGTAACGCCAGGCCACCGTCTCCTTTGTAGTGGGTGAAGCCACATCTCCCTTTATCACGGGCACACCCACTGTTGTGGTGGGCACATGAGAGTGCAACGGATGCATTGGCATCTCCATCTTGATCATGGCTGCAGCTGCCGCTGCTGCTGCTGCGTGTGCTGCTGCCGCTGTCATGGCATAGGGTGACATTGCAGAGGGAGGAGCCAAGGTCGAAGTGGGTGTGCTGCTGGTCAGCGAAGTGCTCGAATGTGTGCTGGATGCGGGCGACAGAGCATTCATGCTCTCCAGACTGCTGGCAGCACTCATAGATGCCGTCGGTGGAGGCATCATGCTTCCAGGAGCGGGCGGCGTTGCAGATTTGTACTTCTTGGGCTCACCGAGGGAATCGATGCGCATGCACAGATCCAAAGGACGCTCCTGTGGCGGCGGCATGGGTTTATCCCCAGAGGAAGTCTTCTTCTTGGCAAGCTTGGGACTGACACGCGTCGATTGCGCTGTGGTCACCGAGGAATCACTGCGTGGTGGCGAGGGCAATGAGGGAGGCGGCGATGCATTGATCATGACAGCAGGCAATAACTGTTGCTGCTGACTACCATTGCTGTGGATGTTGCTGCTGTTGCTGTTACCGTTGGATGTCTTGCCCTGGCTGACGGGCGACGTCTCCGTCTCGGAGGCTATGGAAGAGGGTGTGTGTTGCAACGGCGAGGGATAGAGATCATGGCGACGCCTAAACACCTCGTTCAAGTACTTCGTATGCAGATAATAACCAAACAAGGGTGAGGGTATGGGAAAGTAGCGATCATACGGGCTTGGCATGTGCTCAGTCTTGATGTCCACGTGCAGTGGATTCTCCTTGGCAGCCGCTGCACTCTCCGACGTTGCCTTCGAAGCCGGCGTCGCTGCCATCTGCAATGGACTCATGCTAATGCGCGGACTATCCTGATCATCCTGATCCGAGTGCGAGAGTTCCTCAGTGGAAAGTTCTGCCTCAGCCTCGATGTGTTCATCATCGCTGGCTGCTATCAATGCCTCACGTTGTTCGCTCTTAATGTAGTTAGCCTCCTGATTCTGCTTAATATCCTGTGCGGATTCATCGTCGTCTTCTTCCACATCCTCTTCCATTTCATCCAGTTCCCGTTCATCCATGTCCATGGGCTCTGTTTTGCAGGTTATACCATTATCGTTATTATTATTGTTGCTGCTGTTGTTGTTATTATTATTATTGTTGTTGTTGTTGTGGTGCAATTTATCCAACACCGCTGAGAGTCTTTTACGCTTGCGTTGCTTCCATGGCATTATGTTGTTGTTGGCCACAAACGGCTGATTGTTGTTGTGTTGTTCGACACTTGCAACAGCAGCAGCAACTGCAGCCGATGCCGCTGCTGCTGCTGCCTGTTGGTGCAAGCTGAGGGCCAGTGGCAAGTGCTGGTGGGGCAATGGATGCGGATACTGAAGTTGGGCATAGGGTGCATAGTGGGAGGCAGCTGCTGCTGCTGCTGCTGCACCCGACAACGGGGGTTGCTGGGCGGGCGCATAGTGCTGATTGGGATGATGATATTGCGCCGGATGATGGTGCTGATGGGGATGTGGATGATGATGATAGTGGTGGGGATTGTGCGAGCCGGCGGCGTGATGATGATGCCCCATAGGGTCGGTGCCTTCTGCCATCGTCATTAGGTCAACTTTTTGTGACGTGTGCTTCGTGCTAACAACCTTCGTCTTGCAATTCTTCTGAAGCCAAACCTTCCGTGGTCGTGGATTCTTACGGGCGACCTGACGCGATCGATTTGGCTGTAAATTAAAAGTTAAAAGAAAATACTAGATTAGTTAATGGTTAACACAATGCTAATTAACTGTAATTAACGTATCTGTAAATTGTATAATTATGCGTGAGTTGCATTCTCGTATTGTTTTTACTTTTGTAAATATTCATAGCATACCGACATATTTGCAGGCAGCTAAGCACGTAATCTTAATTCCACACTAACAAGTTGTATTCTAGCGTTTAGTAACTTTAATTTTATCTAATTTCTCGTTAACATGCACTGCATTTATTTATTATGCCAGAGCAACCAATTTCTTGCACTTAAATCAAATTCAAAATCAAAAGCGTCGACTGCTTATTATGTTGCTTGTGGCGTCTCGCTTTAACGCACACTAGTCTACGCGGCGATAAGTCAAAGCTGTCAAGGCTCGCTTTCTCTTTCGCTCTCTCCCACATCCATTCGCTACAGCGTTGCCATCTCTCTTTACAACATTGTTTATTTTTACATTGTTATTTCAATATATTAGTTAAAATATCATCTGTTTAAAAATTGGGATCATTTTATTAATTTATTTCTAAATAGTAAAAGTTAATTTGAATAGGACAACTTTTGCTGCTTGATTTAACTTTTTTGTTAATTTTTTCTTGCGCAAATTGGCAACGCTGTTGCCGACGCTTTGTTGATTGACTAGTTGGCAACGCCGTTGTCGTTGCAATTTTCAATCTTAGCAATTTCAAAGCCGTGGCGCCTCATAAACTCTATCCAATCAGTCAAGCATCAAAATGCTGCACTTGCTCTTGGCTTTCGCTCAACAAATAAATAAGATAAATTTTCGCTGTCGCTGCCAAAACAGACAACGGCGTCGTCGTCGCCGTCGCCGTTTACGCTGCGTTAGTTTTATGCGTTTGGCGTTTGTCACTAAATCTGCTGCTCCCTGGTCACGCCCTGGACTTGGACTTGGACCTGGCACAACGACAGCAACTACATCTCCATCTCCCGCTGTGGCATTTTTTATTGCAATGCCAGCAGATTTTATGGTGCTCAAGTTTATGACATTGCCTTGACCGTCGCACTCGTCGCTCGCCACTCGCCACTCATTGCTTGTTGGTCACTCAAAGGCAACTAGAAATCAATGAATGTTTGGTGGTTTGTAAACAGGGGACTCCCCTTTATCACACACACACACACAGCATCCCTAAGCCCACGTCTGGCGCCAACATTCGCAAATAATTAAAAGTTACACACATGAAGCGCAAGTTTAGGTTGAACTCCCTTTCCCAGTGGTCAGTGCCAACTGGCTGCTGCCAGGATATAGAATAGCACAGGACAGTAGCACAGGCCCTACACAGCACGTCTGTAAGGACATTTGCTGCATTGCGCTTATCCTTGTGATATATGAATATTGTGCACACACGCACGCTGTTCGGCGGGTGGACGGAGGAGGAGAGATTGGAGACAGAGAGAGAGAAATACGAGTTCTTGTACGCCGCACGCTTCACTTGGCTTTTGGCTAGGACTACGGTTGTCTACGGGACAGGACGATGGGCTGAGTTGGCTTTGTGTCTGACATAAGCTGGCAGTTTATGGTGGGGTCGACTTCGTTGTCGTTGTCCTTCTGTTTGCAATTTGCGCCTACAACAGTAGCAGCAGGAGCTGGAGTCGGAGCCGTGTCCATGTCCGTGTCCTTAACGGTCACGTGTTTACTTTACGTGTTGAGAAAATGAAAAGAGTTCAACGTAGTCGTGTCCTTTACGAGTTGTGTTGGTAGGTAGCTCTTTGGGTGTTGAAGTGCTAGCGATATGGACACCTGTGTCCTGCCCCCTGTACTCCTGCAGTCCTGTGCCAGTTAGTGGCTTGTTATTGTTACTGTTGTCGCATATGTATGTCTGGCACACTCGTTTAATGGAGTGCGTGCACTGGCCTTTGTCTCTCAGTCCGCTTTTTAAAGTTTTTTATTAACTTTTTCGATTTGAGCAAGTTAAATGGAAAATAGGAAAAGGAAAACTTTACTCGTTATGTCTCATATCATCATAATTCATGTTCTATTTTCTGTTTCGGTTTCTGTTTCTGTTTCTCGTTCTGTTGCGCAATAAAGAACCTTCAACTGGGAAAAGGGGCGTTGCGGGTCACACAGTTACGGCACCCCAAACGGCGAATGGCAATTAATATTCTTAATTAGCGTAATTAAACAACGCAGTGCTGACAATTATGCGAAAAACTTTTGCTCTTTCCACCATCAAATAATTTTTTACGGCAATGCTACTCTCTTTTTATATTACTTATACTAAAAGACATTGAGTTGTAGTTTTTTTTTTTGGCTTGTAAAAAAACATAAATTTTCACGCCCGACTTTGGAGTAATGTCGCTGGCTCCAAGGTTCTTGGTTGGGGTGCTCCCTCTCCCTCTCCCTCGGTCTCGGTGCCTTGTTAGCACGCAAAATACACAAAAAAAAATAAAGGAGAGGGCCAACAGAGCAAATGGCCAACAAGAGCTGTCCACAAGCAGCGGAGATTTTTGATTTATGGCACCAGATTTTCATATCTCTTTCTTTCTTTTCTTTTTGCGAATAAGATTGCATAATGAAGAACGTAGGACTGGAAATGGTGTGAAATTATGCTAAATGAAGTGTTAATTCGTCTGCGAATAATTCTACGAGGGTTACTTAATTGATTTGGCAGATTGTCCACAAATGATTGTAGAAAACCAATTAACTGCTTGAATAGTGAATCAAAGTAGGTTGAATACTCGTTATGATGCAATTACAGTTAATGAGTTTTCTTGAACAACAAATCATTCAACAGATGAATGTTTTTAGCCGGCATCAAACATGCATTGGGCAACTCTAGTAAGTTTAGCTTCTTGTTTATGTCTTGTGCAATTACCAAAAAAAAAACAAAAACATATAATTTATGGTCGTTAAAATCCAAAAAAAACAAAAGATGCAAAATGACAGAAAAAATATACACATATATTTTTATAGCTGTTCATTTGCTAACTCAGCAGCAGCAGAAGCAGCATGAAATAAGTTCCATTAATGAAGCCAGACATCAAATAAAGAATCTGTAGAAAGCAAGTTATTGTTTATTTAGCTAGTGAATTTAACCAAATCTCATATAAAAACATAAACATGGCGCCTCACGGCAAAACAGCAAAACATGCTTGTAAGCAAATGTTTGGCTTAAATGAAACTAGAGCACCGTCGTGTCATTTGCGAGATACAGATACATAAGTATCTATATCTATTTAAATTAAATGCAAGCCAAGTACAAAATGGTGCAAGCGAGATGCCAGATAAGCGCTTAATTACAATTAACAATAAATAAAACGAGGAAGCAATAAATGGCGCTCATTTTTAGATTGTTCTTTTTCGCTTAATTTCTGCTTGCGCTGCTTTGTGGTGTTCATTGTGAACTCAAAATTAAAAATGCAAATAGCTGTAAAATAAGAAGAAAAGTGTGAAAACTAAAAATGTGCAATGCCAATGGAAATATGATTCATTGTCACTTTTGTATTTTGTTTTTTGTCAAGCTGCATAATTATGACAACAGTTTTAACACCAAATAAAACAATGCAAATAACAAAAGCGTCAACAGCAACAACAATTGTATTGTTGTGCATAAAAATGCAACATTTCTGTGTGTTGTTGTGAGTGTGTGTGGCTGTGTGTGTGAGAGTGTGAGGGGGAGTTTGCTGCAATGGCGATCACAATGGGCGCCTGCTTTGCTTCACATAAATATCTCTCAGTATCAGTGTAGCCAGTTTAGCTAGTTTATAGCTAGATTTTAGTTCTTCAAAATTTAGCGAGTTAAAAATAGGTTTTTGGCTTCTTTTGGAAATTTATTCAGAGTTCCACTTTCGTTAGTTAAAAATTTAATAAAGCTCGTATGCATAATATCTGAGCAAATCATTGTCTAGAATAGAAGTAAGATCGTTTTCTTATGTGGAATATTAAAAGTAAAATATAAAAATGCCTTTACAGTTTAGCTTATTCACTCCATTAAATTCTGGCAACACTGCTCAGTATCTGTATCTTTGTGTATGGATGTTTATTTTACTTTTGTCACGCTTATTACACACATACAAACACACACAACGGTTGAAACTTGATGAAGTTTTACAGAGGCGACCCCCTTTGGGCAAGTCCTATCAACTGGCCTGCAGTCGCAGTTGTTGCTGCTGCTGTTGTTGTGGTTGTTGTTGTTGTAGTTGTTGTTGCTGCTGTCAGCAATGCGATAAGCTCCCCAATGGATGGTGTGTGTGCCTATGGCGTCCCTAAGGCGAAACCTCACAAAGTTAACTAAACAAAATTGCAGAAATTAAAATGTAAACAAATTGTGTGCACGGTCGAGGCAGACACGCCCTGCTCTGCGCCCACACACACACACACTGATACTTATATACTCATTGCGACCTGAAGTGGACTCCTTTATTAGCCTTGTGTTTGTTATTTACTCAAAATGTTGGCTTACATTTTGGTAGCATGAAGACTAACCCATTAAAACACTGGCAAATGTCTTGCTGACGCCATTTAAGCACACTTCAACGACTTTAAACAACAACAACGTGATACGCATTGATAATGGACAAGCTTAGTGTAAAGACAACTGCAACAACAACAACCGCAACGTTAAAGTTGTATGGAGTTGTTCAGTCAAAAGCAAACAAAGCATGACAGCGCACAAATATGGCCAATAAAATAAAACGCCATTTGCTTAACGCGAAATACAAAAAAAAAAGTGACAGCGAAAAATACAAAACAAATAAAGTGCGCATCAAGTGAAAAGCAGAGAAAACAAAACAAAACAAAACAAAAAGAAAAAGAAAAACAATTTATACGCCTACGCTTAAGCATGAACCAATAAGCAAAGCCCACTTGACAGCAACAACAACAGTAACAACAGCAACAGCAATAAAAGCAACATAAGTTGAGCCAGCAACATGTTGCAATGCTCACTCTAAACACGCCCCATTCCAAGCTGAAGCTTATACATACTTAGTCTAGGCCAAAGCTTGTTAGAAAGCTCTTTTTAATTGATTTAAAATGCACACACACATGCATACAGACAGTTAGGTGTCTCTCTCTCTCTCACTCTCTTGCTCTCTCGGAGCGCATTTGTAATTGAGAGCTTCCAGTTTCAGAGTTGCTTCGACTTTTGGCTTTGGCTTTGGCGCACTGCAATTAAAATGATCACTGTAATTTAGACTACGACTACGAATTCAATTGTTTTTCTTTTTGGTTTTGTTTCTGCTGCTCATTAAATGTTGTCTAGAAATTTGACGTCAATATGCGAGCTCTAACGATATGCTAATTGTTGTGGTTGTTAGTTTGGTGTCTCATTAATTAAGTGGATCATTGAGACCTCTGATCTTCGGCCAAAGATTGACGTGCAACCTACGCCGCCTGCAACAGCTACTGTTGTTGCTATTTGCTACCGTTGCACAAGTGGATAATGCCAGATAATGGCAATTTCCTGCCACTTGGCCAATTGTTGCTGCCGTGCCGCAGCAGCAGCAGCAACACCCCACAACAGCAACACACACACATATGCCCCTGGCTGACCGCAGCTTAAATAAAATTACATTCAAATTCAATTGTAAATGCATTTTATCTGTTGGTTTTCTGTTGTTGCTGCCGGTGTTGCCGCTCGACTCTCCATCGCTGTTAACTGCAATCATGTTGCACATTTTTCTTTGGCAGTGCCCGCTCCGACTTCGACTCTGACTCTGACTCCGACTCTGGCATCGGCTCCAGCTTGCAAGTTCGAATCGCCGGCCTAGACGCTGGCCTTTTACAATCAAATGTAATTATTTTTGCAATATACACCTTCAGCTGCTGCTGTTGCTGGATGTTGCCGGCGTGGCAGCAACAAGTTGCTTAGCATACTTCCGTTTGCCACAAAGGCCGGGGGATCGCGTGATCAAAGTCAATTTAGTTACAATATACAGACACATTTGTTTTTGTTGCCGCTGCCGTTGCCGTTGCTGTTGCTGTTGCAGTTGCAAGTTGTAAGTTGCACGTGGGTTGGGCCCAACGATCCTGTCGTCATCTGCTGCCGTTGCAGTTTCTTTAAGTTCTCTTAGTTGCCTTTTGTTCGGCTGTTCAGCTAAATTAAACCATTGCCGCCTTATCGACGACCAACAACTGTGGCAACTACGGCAACTTGCAACTTGCGGCGCCTGCGGTCGCCCAAATGAGCATAAAATGGGCCAAAGGAGCTGCAAGTGCCGGCCGCCGACCAGGGTTAAAACCTGAACCGGTTTCAAGGCATTCTTAAGCCTCTCTAGACCCCAATGCAGAAACGTGTCTATGAGCTAAGCCAAGTTAAACGACTCATAAATGTGGTTGAAATAAACTGAAAACATTTTCAAATTACAAAAGATAATTCATACAATTTAATCGAAGCGGCAAGGGGAACAAAATTGACTCTGTCTGAAAAATGAAACAACATTTTCATTACAATTTCATTAAAATTCAATTTAGGATCTTCAGAGAGTCAAGTTCACTTTACAATAGTTTTAAGATAATATTCTGTAAATTGTATATTTAATTATAAGGAACAGTCCTCGTATTTTATGTATCATCATGAAATTATAAAGAGTGATTCATGTTATTTGATAAGATTGAAATTCCCTTGAGTGATTCCCCTTGATTTTCCGGAGCACTTGCAACATTTTTGCTTCAATCTATTTGTAATCGTTGATAGCTCTACAAAATTTATCATTAAATTTATCATATATCATATTGATTTTTTATTTAGTTTTTGACCTTCCACTTCCTGTTGCCATTTTTTGTTTGTTAAAAATATTTGTTGTTTGCATCTGTTCTCCTCCTTCTTCTCCAAATGCTTATCATAATTAGCCACACGATTTTCTGCTTAATTGCCAAAGCGCCAAAAAATTAACATAGACCACAGAGAGAAAAAAACGCCAGCAGCGAAAAGTCTTGAAATATTTAACTAAAAATCTTAAAATCCTACTCATTTCATGCTAATTATATGGCTAGGCAAATGAATGAATGAATGGTTTGGATGGATGGATGAAACGCCCGCCATTTTGTGACGAGTCTGAGATGGAGATGGAGATGGAGATGGAGATGGAGACAGAGACTTTGAGTTGGAAGCGAGTTGAAAATTATTTAATTTTAACCTTTGGGGGCCAGCAATCATCATTAACTACGCGCTTCGTATTTGTTTAGCTGAGCTTTGTGTTTTGGCTCATAAAGGTTTTGGGTCAGCGCCGAGAGGCATTTCAATTCCTGAGTGAACCGTTTCACTCCCTACCCTTACCCTACTGAAAATCTCCTCTCCCCCTCGCGGATCGGTTTGGTTTTTGGCTCGTTTATCAACCGAAAGCGATCTTTGCAATTAGCCTTAAACGATTTTTGGCTCAACACTCACGCATTGCCATCTGGGTCAGCCAAGGAGGCTACGTCAGCGACTTTGGCCCGCTGTCCGTCACATTATCAGAACGAAATTATCGTATATCATGCAGCGGGGCGGCATTTATTCTGCAGTCAGTGTAACAGTGCCTCAGAACTGCACTCGTTTCGGCCGAAGCCTCTGCCAACGTCACTGCATATTTATTTTTAATCATCTTTGTGAAAGCAGGTGAAATTTTTGGCATTTATGAAAGTGCAGCGTGACTGGCACTGGGCAGAGAGTCTTCTCAATCTCCGATTCTCCGATTCTTCCTTCTCCTTCTCAGGTCCAAGTTGCGGCTATATAAAAATTAATATAGATTGCAAGGTAGAGATACCTTCTCAGATATTGCTGGTGTACACGGTATCGTGTATCGGTACCTTTAAGGATGAGTACCAAACATTGCCACAATGCAACAACGCCAACACCGCCAACAACTTTTAACTCGAAAGTTGAAGTTAAAGTTGCCCCAACGTTGCAACGTTTTGCGGCATTGCTGTAAATTTATTATGCCAAAGGCCGATCATTATCGGGTAGCCAAATTATATATGCGCGCGCGCACATGATGCGCATTAAAGGGTTGCTGTTTCAGTTCCCACCAACAGCAGCAGCAGCAGCAGCATCGGCGGCAGCAACAGCAACGGCAGCAACATGTTGCTGGCAACATTACCCGTGCGATCGATCGCAATACAACCGCAAGGCAAAACTATAAAATGTCGCAGACTATAAATCCACTTGGAGCAATAAATTTCTCAAAATGTCAGCACAGGCTCCCGCATTAATTACAGCCTCCATTCGATGTTGCTCTTGCTGTTGTTGTTACTGGTTGTTATTGGAGCCTGTCTGCGCCTGTCTGCAACACCCGCATCGAGGTCGAAGTTGTTGCTGTTGCTGCCTGTTGCCTGTTTGCCAGCTTGTTGTATATTGGGTAATGTGAGACCCAGCGATTGGCAACTTGTAATCAATAGTTGTAACCACCAACAGGCACCACCACCACCACCAACAAATGCACCACAAGCGTGCACTCAGTTGTTACTGTTGCTGTTGTCGTTGTCGTTATTGTTGCTGTTGTTGTTGTTGTTGGAGTATTTGCTTTTTGACCGCAAAGCAAGTGCAAAGCTAAAGCTTTCAATTTGCTTGTCGACAACTGCGTGCAGCAGGCAAAACAGCCAACAAGTTCTTTCAATTTGTGTTGCAGCTGGAAGAACTGCAACAACAACAACAACTTGCAACACTCAACGCATATTCCTAACTATTGCAGGCTGCACATGTTTTACGCTGCATTTTGATTGCCTACAACTTGCTGTCGCTGTCACTTTGCATTACAACAGTTAGGAGCAGGGCAACACGTTAAAAGTTGCACGTTGCACGTTGCACATTGCCAGGCGGCTTTCGACAAGCTTCAAGCGTCAAAAGACGCGCACAAGACGCATGCAAAACGCGCTGAAAACGCGCACAACTTCATATTATTAGTTGCACAAGTATGTTGCATGTTTAATGAGTTCCTTTTAAATTTTCTTATGCTCTGTGTCATCTCCTAAGCAGGAAATTTAAAACTTCAGCCAAAAATTGTTTCTTTTGTGTTAAGAAAAGTTACAATATATCATAGAAAGATTTGATAGAACAGGTTTCGAATTTCATGTTGTTCGGTTGTTCGCTTGTTTGGTTGTTTGGTTATTATCGCGCAATTATGTTGTATTTGATATGTTAATTTGAAAGTTTGTTTACTGATTGCCAATGAAAAGAACATAAAGCCAAAGATATTTAATTTATGCAGCTCGTGGCAGCTCCTGCTGCTCGGATCTGTTCGGATCGGTTCGTTTCAGATTGGATCGATTGTATCAACAACATTCGCAGGTGTTAATTGATTTCAATGGCTTGTAGCTGTTGTTAACTGTTAACTGAAATTCTGGATTGTTTAATGTCTGGGCTTTTACTCACCCAAAATTATGACAACAATATTGTGACAAATTGCTTAACATAAATCTCGCTGAAAACGCACTCAAAAATATCACTTGTGTCTTGAATCTGAATGGGAGACTGAATGGATTGAATGTATGAATGGAACTGCGCTTTAACCACAAGCTGCTGCAGGTTTTCTTCAGATTTTTTGTTAATTAAGCTGTATTTCATGTCGAGATACATTTTATGAATAAAAGCGACCAAGTCACCCAAATGAAAAAAAAAAACAGTTGCAAAAAATGAGAAATGTTTAAGACAGTGGAAAAAAATAAACAAATGTGATGACACCAAAAGCGCGTCGCTTTTGTTAGGGCGTGTCAAAAGAAATTTCAACAAATAAATTAAAAATTAGCTGCCGGGCAACAACGTTGCCAGCGAATGAGATTAAGCTGTAGTTGTTGCTGTTGTTGTAGATGTTGCTGTTGCGGCCTTAATCGCACAACGAGCCAAAGGTCGCAGTCTAAGCCAAAAAGTAATTGACTATGCGATGTTTGTCTCTTATACTGACGTCATGTTAATTTTAGCCACAAAATGCCAATTTTTATGGCTAGAAGGGGCAGCTGCCAATGTTGCCACTGCTGTTGGTGCTGCAGTTGCTCTTGCTGTTGTTGCAATTTGAACGTCGCCATCGTTCGCAAACTGTCGCAAGCAATTAATCTTCAAAAAGCAACAACAACAACAACAACAGCAGCAGCAGCCACGTTGTTGACTTTTCAGCTGCAGCATTCGAAGTTGCCGCGTTTTTATGACAAAACTTGGCAATCTGTCTAAAATGTTCAACTTCACTCATTTTCAATGGCAGTTGCAATTCCTTAGCGGCCGACTTAGAAGGTCGCCTGCCGTGCAACGCCCGCAACTTCAAGCTGCCCCAGACAACGACTCAGACTCGAAGCTCAGACTGTTGCCAGACCAGAGACACAGTGACTGAGACTGAGACTTTTGAGAGACTCTGTGTGAGAGATGCGAGACGAAACCGAAACGAAATTCATGCGAAACACAAGACGACACTTGAATGTTGCAAGCTGGACAGGCGCACATGATCGATCTGTCCCCTCTGTCATCTTGCCACCTCCTTCGTCCTACTTGCATCGCACGCATTTAATTCAAAATGCGTTTCAGCTTTTTTTGTCGTTGTTGTTGTTGTTTTTTGCGCTTACTCTCGAAGGTTGCCAACGTTTTCTGAGCATGGTCAGGCCAGGGTTGCCATTGTCAGCCGAAAAAGCAGCTGCTGCTGGCGATGTTGTTGCCATTGCTGCTGTACAACTTATGATAATGTATGTGTATGTATGTGTTGTGTGCTTACCTCGTTTGAGTTAGGATGTTATTGCCAAATTGATGGACTCGGGCATATTCTGTAAAGGAGAAAAAAAGGGTATAAGTATATGTATATGTAGCTTTATTAACGTATCATTTACAAGCGTAATTTCAGCTGAACTATAAAAATGCTATTGCTATAAAACACACAAACTTTCTAGAAACTTTCGCAACAACAACTGGCCATTTTATGGGCACTTTATGAGGCAACTCTATTTACATATGTCTCTACATCAGTATGTGTGTAATAAATGTATGTTTATGTGAACATGTGGCATGAAAATGTGTTAACATTTTTGCCAATGCTCATGACAAATTGTGGAAGCGGTCAAAACTCTTTGCTAATTGCCGCAGTAATTAAAGCAGCGCAGTCAAACAAACGGATCAAACATCATTAATCAAAGCTTGAAAAGATACATATGAGAATGTATGTGCCACATATGTACATTCTATGCCAAACTAAAATTTATAAATATTAATGCCTCAAAATCGACATGTCTACCAATATTTTTGCTAAATTTTATGATGATTTTATTTAATGATTTTCAAACGCAGACTGCGTGGCTTTGATTTAAACTATTCACATTTTTTGTATCTTTTTTTTGCATATATTTACGCAACATGTTGGTGTTGTTTTTGAGGTGATTGCAACATTGTTGCTGTGCTTTGTTGGCAACTAGCGTACGACATTGATTGATTGAGTGTTTGGCAATAAATGCAAAATTAGTAGAAAATCAAAGCGTTGCCACCCACCAAATGAGTGGAAAATGTTTAGAAAACAGTTAAACAGTTGCTTGGCCAATTAGTGGGGCGTGTCAACAGCCCCCAAAAACGGTGGCTTGTAGCCAGAGACAACAAAAGCCAAGCCGAGCCCAAGATCAGACCAATGCCAAGTTGAAAACTATGAGAGACTCTCATTTTACATGACTGATTAATGATCGTGGCCAGGTTTAAATAAATTATAATATTTAACTCATTAATTATTTGTGCTGTTGCTGCTGCTGCAGTAGCAACAAATCAAAGGCCAATCAAATGACACAGCCAAGTGACAACATAAATTGGTTGTTGTTGCCTTTTTTGGTCAACATCAAACAATTAACAATTGTTTTAATGTGTGCTATTATTTGCTAATCATTTAGCAGAATTGTCAACAAATGCTGAGCTGCATTTGCATTTTTCTATTTGACAATTGAAAACGTTTATGGTTGTTGTTGCTGTTGCTGTTGGTGCCGCTAATTGGCTTGTTGCTGGCACAAATGTGACATGTTGCTGTGGCGGCAGCGACAGCAACCCTTGTAACCGCACACAGTAACTGTGTCTGCCTCTGGCTGCTGGCATTTGCCACCTGTTGCAATTAGGCATGCAACATGGCATGTTGTTGCGGTTGCCAATGTGTGTTGCCAATGCGGGTGTGCAAATAGCCAAAAAATACAAACAATAAAAAAAACCATACAAAAAGACAGAGACTCATGTGCCACATGCACAGCAGCTATTTCTGTGGAATGGCTACCGCAGCAACAACAGCAGCAACAGTTGCAGCTGTGCGACCTTAACAAATATGCCGCCCCAACAAACTTGTTTCTAAACATATATCTCAGCTATGTTGCAGCCAGGCGATTGCTGTCTGCAGCGACATGAATTTATTAGCGCAGCAATTTTCAATGTTCGATTTTTTAGTTTCATTTATTTTTTTGTTTTCACAGCATTTGAATTTTTCTAGTCTGTCGCAGCTGTGTATTGTATGTTGCCCCAAGTTGTTGCTGCCGCTGCTGCTGCTGATAAACTCTGACTCTCATACGGGGTCTTTCTTATCGCGCACCCACAACAACAGCAGCATCTCACGCAATGAAACTGACGGCTTCCCATGGCGTTATCTAGCCATTGAACTGCCCAGCCCTGCCCTGATCTCCTCTACCCTAGCTTTGACTCTGCCCTGCCCTGAACCTTGGCCCAGCGCATCTATATGTGCGTAAATTGGTACAAGGCAACACAGTGTTGTTGCTTTTGTTGCTGTTGTAGCTGTGGACAACGCCTACTCAAAAAATACAAAAAATAGAAAAAATGCCGATAAACATCATTGAGCGTTATTGAAATTGGAATTTCAAATGAGCCAGAGACTGAGAGATATGTAGAGAGAGGGAGAGGAAGAGGAAAGGGAAATTCAGTTTAGTTCAGAGATTCTTTCATCTATGTGTGAGAAAATAGCATTTCACTCGTTTAAGTTTATTGTGTTTTTATGCATATCTGAAAACCGTTTGACTTTTGCAGTTAAACTTTCAAATGCAATTAGCTACAGGCATAAATTACACACATAGAACTTGCAACTGACCAGCAACAACAGCAACCAAACAGCAGCAGCAACACAAAGCTGTTATTAACATGATTGCTCAGCTCTGGTCACCCTGCGAACTGCAACGGCTATAATGGCTACTGGCCAGGCCAAGTGACTGCTAGGCCAGTCTGGGCCACCTACTACAATCAACGAGGCGTGCATGCAACTTAGAAATTGCTGACTGCCTCGCAGCAACAGCAGCAGCAACGGCAGCAGCACAAAATTAGCAGCGCGTGCTAAACAATTGGCCCAGCCAGCAACAACAACATTAGTCTGACACACACCCACATACATACAATAGAGAGAGGCATATTGTTTTACAGCTGCACGGCAGCAGCAACATGCTCAAATATGGCGGCAACAGCAGCAGCAACATTCAACGCTAGCTTTGGTAATTGCAACAATTTAACGGTCTGTCGCTTTGCTTTTGCGCTTAAGTGTACTTTTGGTGCGCTGTGCCAACAGCTAGAAGACTCTTTCTTCTTCTACTTCACTTTTTTTTGGGAAAAGACTACAACTTAATCAAAAACTAATTGCATTTGCATACAAGCAATGTTGCTGTTTGCTGCTGCTGTTGTCAGTTGATGTTGCTGCCCACCACGGATGTGGTTTTCAACGCTTGGCTGTGTCAACTTTCAATCAAAGTCAACAAAAAACATTACAAAAAAAAGCCCACTGTGGTTTACAGCCAACAGCAGCGCTTCCTGGCAGCAGCAGCAGCAGCAGTTGCCCCGGCAACAGCAGCAACCGCAGACAGTCAAAAGGCATTGCTAGCGGGTGCTGGTCAGTTGGCAAGCTTTGCTCAACCGTGGGAGCGGCAAGTAAATTAAAAAAGAGACAGATAAATTTATATATGTATATAAAAAAAATGGTAAATAACAACGCACATTCTAATTTATATGGCGAACGCCCGCGCAGGCTACGCATTTTTGCACGCAGCAGCAACATTGGAGTGTAAAGAGGGGAAAAGAGTGTAAGCGGGGCATGCAACTGACATTTGCGAGTGGCTCACAGTGCCACACAGCTGATGGATCACCGTAGATAAGCGAATCTTGCAGATAATCGCATCACTCACTGGCCATGCCAATGCTGCAAGTGTTTCGCCTTCTCAGTTTCTCGGCTTTTGCATGCATCAAGAGTGAGTCTGAGCCTCGGACTGAGCCTGAGCCTGAGCCTGAAAAGCCTGCAGCTTCAGACTGCAGACTGTATACTGTAGACTGCAGACTGCAGACTGGACATGCAATAATTTTCAAATACAACAGCAACAGAGAGATGGAAGAGACAACAGAGAGGTTTGGGACTGAGGCAGCAACCGGCTTCAAGTCCAGGCTGCAATGATGATGATGCATGACAGTGACAGTGCGTTGTAGTTGTAGTTGCTTGTGGCTGTGTTGTTATTGTTGTTGTTGCCGCTGCATGACATTAAGCAGGTTGCAAACAGACACACACATGTCTGGACAGCCGCTGTCTCTGTGTCAGTCTCCAACTTCGACTTCGACTTTGACTCCATCTCTCGGACTCAGTCTCAGTCTCAGTCTCTGCAGCGAATTGTGGGTGCCTTTTGCAGCATTCTTTGCAGATTACTGAAATTAGCCACAATTCGCCTGAAGTTGCAGTTGCACTTGTGTATATATGTATGTGTTGCAGGTAAAACTTATTTTCATGCTTTATTTGAGCGCGAGCCTTTTACAAGCGCAACGAAACATAAAATGAAATACAACTTTCAACTGCAGTCGGTTGTTGTTGCTGTTGCTGTCTGACAAAAATCAATTAAAATTCATAGCCAATTGATTTGCGCACACTTGAAAAAAATTGCAATTGAAAATGTTTTTCACAGACACACACACACACCAACAGCACACACTCTCTTAAAGATTTTTAAAAACTTTTCTTTCATTTTGGACCTCTCTTTTTTATTCTGTGTTTTGGGCGAGTAAAATACATAAAAACTGGCGCCAGTTGGGCAAACACAGCGGCTCCAACTGATAAAAATCACGCCGCTTACATCAACAAACAACCAACAACAGCAACAACATCGACAGCAACAACCACTGCATCAGCAACAACAACAATGATGATTTTACTCTCTACCTGTGCCTCTGGTGGGGCAAAAAGGGTTTTTTTTCTTCATTTCATTTTAATGTCTAGCCACCGACGCAGTTGCAACAGCGTCAGCAGCAACAACAGCAACACCGCCGCCGCCAACGTCAACGGCATCATCATTATCATCATTAAAATGTCAGTTAATAATTTTTTTTCTTCATCTGCTGCTGCCGCTTGAAAACTTTGAGTGGTTTTTCAGTTTGACGTTTACAACGTCGACTCCAGCTGTCCCTGGGAAAGGGGGCAGCGGTTGGAGGGAGGGGAAGCTACCTGACAGGGGGCTGAGTTTGTTTAAGAAGTGAAATAATATCGCTGGGTGGTCAACAGTCTCATTTTGGGGAACTGTCAGCTGCTTTTCGTGCAGCCCTCGTTGCTTCAATTAACAGCAGCAGCCGCAGCAAGTTCGTTGCTTAAGTCTTTTGTTTTAGCAGCGCTGTAAAATGTGAAAAATGCTTAAATTGCAGTGCAATATCAACAATAAGTATTAAAGTAGACAAAGTTATGTTGCTGTTGTTGCAGTTGCTTGTTGCACCTGCACACAATTGCCAATAATTATTTATGCTGCCCAGTCAGCAACAGTTGCTGCTGCTGTTGCAAGTAGGAGAGACTGCTGCCGAGTGGTATTGGCTACTGTTTCTCACTGCAACTACTATGGCTACAGCTACGGCTCATCAGCAACAGTTAATGACCAGGCTGCCTGGCCTGGGCCAAAACCTCATCGTCGTAGTCGTAGTTGTTGTTGTTGTTGTTGTCGTCGTCGTCATCATCATCGCCATTGCAATCGCCACGTTGGCAACGTCATGACTCCATAATTATGCACAGGCTGCATTTTTGCGCATTGCCTTTTGCCTTACTCGCTTGAGTTGTAGTTGTTGTTATTTGTGGGTGGAGTCACGCCTCACTATGGCCGCCTCCAAGACAGCAGCAGCAACATCAGCTTCAGTTGCCCGCTCAACTTTTAATTTAATAATATTTTTATAGGCCGACGCGACAAGCTTGTTTACAAGCATTCAACATGCAACTTTAAAGATACTTTTACACAATACGATGGTATGTACATATTTATATGTGTGTGTATGTGGGGGTTGCACTTTACATTTGATACGAGTTGTGGCATTTTGCGCACTTCCTGTCGACTGTCAAGACATGCCAAGTTGTCCTCGTTGCAACCTCCTTCTGCGTCATTTCCTGCAGCGAAGGCGGCAAAACTTTACTCTTTTTCTTTAACTTTTTCTTGTTGTTGCCACACGCACGCATTGCAGTTGTTTTGCATTTCAACTGCCTGCGGCAATTGTGGAAAACTGTGGCAAGTGCCTGCATTTCACTTTTTACTCAACACCCCCAACACCAGCAACAGCAACAGTAACTGCAACAGCAACAGCAACACGAAGGCGCCACAAACTTGGCCAAAGTAATCCACACCATTTGCTTGCCATAGACATGAACTTGTTAGTGTTGTCGTGTTGGTTGTTGTTGTTGCTAGTTGTGCTAGTGTTGTTGCTGCTGATTTTCTGCTCGCTTGCATGCGATTAGTTTGTAATTTGATTGCGACGCGGTTGTAAGCTGCTCGCTTGTACCATGTTGTATCTTACAGATACATTGCCAAGTAAGTTGTTAGCTCGGCAAGTTGGAAAGTTTTACGCCCTGCGCCAATGTCGCGTGTTTGCTAATTGAAACAAGTCAAATTTCAGCCTCAAATGACACTAAAGTTGTCTGAAATACTTAAGCAAAAAACGAGAGATTACTTAGAAGTTTACCAAATTCTATTAAAAATAAGAGTATTTATTCGTTTGACTTGACAATCAAATTTCAGCCTGAAATTACACTAAAGTTAAAGCTAAGAACAAGAGATTACCTAAAAGTTGCCTAAATTCTATTAAAAAGAAAAGTATCTTGGCATTCTTTGGATGCACTTCCTGCTTAAAGGTTGGTGGTCGTGAGTTTGTAAACAACAAAGTCATTGTAGAAAGGCATCTTACATAATTGGCTTTCCATGCTGCAAATATTGCAGCATCATCTAATCAAATCAGTCCCAGAACCCAGCACCTAGTACCCAGTAGGACTGCAATCCATAAGAACTTCCGTTTTAGTTTCAATTAAAGCAATGCCCGGGCTAATCAGTGGGAACCCTAATGGGGCGTCTATTGGTTTGTCTTTTCTGCTACCAATAATAAGCCCATTGCATATCCGTTTCGTTCCAGCCAAATCACAGACTTGGCTGGCTGCTTCCTTGGCAAGTCATTATCCAAACAGCATTGTATCTTTTCCCCTCTTCATCTGCTGCTATATATTTTTGGGCCCTCGAGTGTGTGTGGACCAGTTTGACAGGTGTTTCTTGCGGCTGACTGAGGCTCAATTCTATGCGACTCTGTCTTCTTTTCTGTCTTCACCTCCTTCTAAACTCTGTTTCTGAGTCCGATTCTGTTTCTGTTTATTTGTTTTGTTTATCTGCTGGTCGTGTGGCGTCGGCGTTTGAATGCAGGTTGTTCTACTCGTATTTTAAATACGCTCTGACATCAGAGCAGCATCCACATCTTAGCATCTTTAACTTCTGCTGCTGCGGCTGCTTTAATTATAATTTATCTGCCTGCTGGCTCGACAACGACGACAGAGAAGACGACTTCGACTTCGACTTTGACTTCGACGACGACGACGACGACATCGACGCAAACGTATCTCAAGTTTTTGACTTTTATCTGCTGCTGAATTGATGAGTATATAATAAGACTTTATTGGTCAAAGCCAAAGCCAAAGCCGAAGAGCCAAAAAGCCGATAAAAATACAACAGCAACAATAAGTAGAGTTAAAAGCAAAAAATTTATACTTTCTATACCCTGTAAGCTGCATTAATAAAGTTATGCCAATACATATAGTATCCCAAAAGTCGATCAGTTCTTTTGTGCTTCGTTTCAAGATATTTATGCTATAAGCTGTCATGATAGCTGCGCTTCGGCATTCACCTTTGTTGTGGGTGTGTGTTGCTGTTGTTGGGTTAACTGGACACATGAACAGACAGACAGTTAGACGGACTATGGACTGCGTGTCCTTTGTGGCGAGCGTGAGAAGCAACTGCAACATCTCCCATTCTCCAACTCCAGCTCAATTCTTAGCTCTTCTTCTCTCGTGTTTCTTGTCAATGTGTTTCGCTTGTTTCGCCCCAACTCCAACAGCAACAACAGCAACATTGACTTGCCCCACGTTTTGCCAATGCATTTTTGTTGTTGCTACAAATTCTACAAGCAAATCAACAAAAACAAACAACGTGTATGCCTTGGAATTTAAAACTTCACTTCGAGAGCCTGTTGTTGCTGTTGTTCTTGTTACTGTTGTTGTTACTCTTATTGCTTTTTGTATAAATTGTCAACGGAAATCAGTTTGCCACTCAACAGGCTTCCCTTTTCCTGTGGCCAGATAGCGCATTCTCTGGTTCTCTGTTTCATTTTTTGGGGTGAGTTGCTTGTCTCGGACTTGACTTTGACTTCAAGTTGAGAGACTAAGTAAATACATACCTTAACAACAGCAAAAAGAAATGAGTCAAAAAATATATATATACAATGTTTAGCTTCTTTGACTGCCGTTTGTTTAATATTTTTTTCTCTCTCTTGCTTCTCTTCTTTTTTTTTTTTTGATTTATTTATGGCCAAGTTTAGGCACACGTGCCAGCATTTAAAAGTCGCTTTTGAAAAACATTTCTTTCGACAATTAGCGCACAAAGGCAACAGAAATAGATGGATATAGAGAGGAAGAGAGGGAGATGAGGAGCGAGAATTTCATAGAAATATGCATAAACATAAACATAATAATAACTATAATTTGCATATTCATTTGGCGCTCGTTTCCAATCATTTCTTGAGCTCATAAGTCAAGCCATAGGCAAGAGTTCAGTTCTGTTCAGTTTGATTCTCTTTCAGTTCAGTTCAGTTCAGTTTTCAGTTTAGTTTTCAGTTTCATATTGAAATATCATCGTGAATGCCAAACTGTAAAATAATCGCGCGACAAATTTATGATTAGTTTAAAGTCTTTTGGGCCCATTGTTTGGCGGAGGTGGCCAAAAGAAAATATCGAAAATAGCTTAGGGGACAGTTTCTCAGATTGTTTGTTGGATTTTAGGCGCGTCTAGAAGATGACAACAATAACAACAACAACAACAACAACTATAAAGCGGCTTACACTTTGTTTACAATGTTGCGTGGTATTTTACAGATTTCTTGACGCTGTTGTTGTTCTGTTGCTGCGTCAATATTGATAATAAATAACAACTTCAGTCAAAGACTAGAGAACAACAACAAAAACAAAAGGGGCAGTATTAGAAAGACAATAACAACAACAACAATGAGAAGTTAACGACAACGTCAGCAGCGGTCACGTCTCAAGTGAAAATGGTTTTTAAGTGCCCCATTGCCTAGTGAAAATTAAACTGTCCCTGGGCACGTCATCGTCTGCCTGGACACACGACTTTGGCTAACAGCGACAACTTCTTTAGGCCAAGTCTGCCAGCCAACTGTGATCTTGCCAAGAGCTTGAAGTCTCAGTCGCAGTCTCCGCCTGGGCAACCCTTTTTCGAGTTGCCGACGCCGCCGCCAAAACCAAAAGTGTCAACTCTAATTGCCTTTTGCTTGGTTTGCCCGCCTCGAAACTCAAACAGAGATTTGGTCATGGACCACTCGAGAGATACCCTCTCTACCCTCCCTCTCTCAGAGTCTCCTTGTTGCTGTTGTTGTTGTTGTTGGCTCGGCGAAGATCTTATGGTCAGTCCCGCTGACTGTCTGTCAAATATTTGCCTTGGCATTGCCTGCGCTTGCGCAAATACTAATAAAATTTCGGTTAATTTTTTTAAGTTAACACACACACATTTACTTTTATTTATTTGCTTGGCATTTTTTTTTCTTCTCATATTATTTTTTTATTTTTTTTTTTAGTTGTTGTTGGCGCGCACTTGACTGTAATGGATTTGTTGGCATGAAGATATTTTCTGTTGTTGTTTTTATTTTAGCCAGCCATTTGCGCTTACTTAAAACACGGCTACAACAACGACAAGATTTGAGTTTTTGAAGGCGGCAAAGGAAAGTCAAATATGTCAACAACAATGAGAATTACATAAATTAAGCAGCTGCAGTGTTTCTGTCAAGTTACAAACAAATAAAACGACAACAAGCAGCAGCAACAACAATAACAACAACCACAATTATAATTCAAAGCCGTTGAAATTACGAGGATTTATGTACTTAATTAGCAGCGAGGAAGCGAACAGAATGAGGGCAATTTTATATTTAAAAGAGGCTTGAATTGTGCATAAACAAATTGAGTCATTATCATACATTTAGTTGAAATTTGTGGCGTCTAAAATTAAAGCTTTTATATTTGACAACTTGTCTGAGAGAGAGGGGAAACAAGAGTAAGAGAGACTCCAAAAAGTGTCAACATGTAGTACGTTATTTGACAGTTTCAAGTCAGCTTAATATAAATTAATCAACACAAGAGCTTAAAGCTTTAATGTGCTTTCCAAGCTGTCATTCGATTGATATGTCAATGTCTGAAAAAAGTTCTCTAACTTCTCAATCTGTATCTATTCAGATTAAGTTTATATCTTTTAACTACGAGTATTATCATTATTTTTGCACTCTTCACATTCATTTAACCATATTACTTTTAGCCAATTCTACTATCTAACTGCCTTTTGGTTAGTTGCAATATTAAAACGAATTACGAATTACGTATTCGCTGTCTGTGCATTTCATTCAGCACATTGCTCATACGCTGTGGTGGCACGAAACTTGTTTAACATTTGGCGAGCACATAAACAAACATTACAATTAATTTTTATGCGACAGGCATTTGTGCTTATAAAATGCACTAAAATATTATGCATAGCAGTCGAAATAACACACAAAAACAGATAGAGAGAGAGAGAGAAAAAACTTTAAAGATAAGCAACGGGCCAAAGAAAACCGCTTAACTTGCAACATATGGAGTGGCAAGGAGATCAGGAGGGGGATGAGTACAACATTCAAATTGGCGACAGCGAGCGCTAAGTGCAGACAGTTGCATGTGCTAAGCGACAATTGGACAGTCAGACAAACAGATAGACAAACTGAGTGACCAACTGGGTGACCATTGCGGCAAGTTGCGTGCGTGCAACAGGTTTGAATGTTGGCCTAATGAAGCGCCGCCGCTTTGCCACCTTGCCACCTTTCCCCCCCTTTAATGTTGTGGCAAAAAGATTATGAGTCAGTTATGGGGCTTTATGCAATGCTCGCCTTGCGCTCTTTACGATCCACTTGTAAATTTCTTTCAATTGGTCTAGCTTTATATTGCACACCACCCACCCACCCACTCACCCATTGAAACACTGAACCACTCGATTTGATATTGAGTGCCTTTGCTATTTATCACTGTGCTTATCAGACAACACCTACACACAAAAGTCGTTGAGTCTAAATTATTATTTATTAAGTATAAATTGTAAAATTTCATGAATTGCGGGCAGTCTTTGTGACGTAAATTGAATGTCTATAAGCTGATAAGCTTGACCAAGTGTGAGTTCTCCTTTTTATAATTTTTATTTCATTCAATTGGCTGTTGTTATTGTTTTGTTTGGTGGGTGGTCGCAATCGCATAATCTTTTAATATAATTTAAAATTATATACATTTCTATTCATTTTGTTTTTCTCTTTATTTTTGATTTCTATTTGTTAATGTTAATTCAAAGCGCGCACGAAATGCGTCGCATTATCAGCAATCTATGTAGTCCAATGACGTTAATTGAAACTACTCGAGATTAAGCTAAAAAATTGTTTTCAAATGCGGCGGTGGTGGCGCTGGCGGCATCGAGTTCGAGTACAAGTACTTTCAAAGTTGGAGGTGCCCTCCCAAGTCAAGGCACGTTTTGCTACATTTCAAAAAAATTAAAATTAAAAAATAAAATTAAAACTCATGTGAATTTTTTTTTTGGCTTGTTGATACGGAACCACACACACTTATTTGTGAGTGTGTGTGGTTATCAGTTAAATTTATTTTTATTTCTCTGTGTGTATTTGTGTGTGGTTTCCCATTAAGAAAACCAAAACAGCCCATGCATATTAAATAATCTTCTATAGGAGTATATATTCGAATTTATATGACAATGCTGATAACGCCTGACGTAGTAAGGCCTATACTTGTCTTATCAACAGCTGACAAAAACAACAACCGCTGACCGCCTGAGAACATTTGCACTACTAATTTTCTAAGCGGTTCACCACAAAAAGAAGACAACAAATAATGATAATAATTTAAATAAAAATAAAACTTAGTCCAGCTTTAAAAATGACCGCAGAGTTAAAAAAAAAGAGTATACGTGTTGATTTTAATAGCACGCTTACAATTTACAAATTGTCAAAAAATTTGCCGCTGACTGCTAATTGAAGGGGTGTGATCTGAATCAGCGTACCGAATCCCAATCCCAGACTTGGACTCTGGCTGGTAACGCCTTGACCAGGCTACACACTAATGAAAAACAAAACGTTTATCAAATGCATGATAACAACGCATGTCCAAAAAATAAGTAAAAAAAAATAAACCTCCGTCGCTTTCCTGATCCCAAAACTCAGGGGGGGAAAAAAACCTAATCCAAATTCGTATTAAGACCTATCAAATGTCTGCCGCCGCGAGGTGTTAAACTCTTCGCAACTGTCGCAACTCAGGCTTCATCTACAGCACCATTGCCTCCATTGGCTTTTCTTTGTTTTATTGTTTAACGCATTCTAATTAGCAGCTTTAGTTATAGACATTGCCATGTATTGTCGACGTCTCTCTGTCTCCGTCTCCGTCTAAGTCGAAGTCGAAGTCTGTCCCGCTTTTTTAACGCACACGTGATGATTAAATTTTAATTTTAGTCTTTATACTGTGCTGGGGTGTGTGCTTTAAGGTCTCGGTCTCGAACTCGACTCTTGAACCCCACAAAGCAAGCACAACTAATCCAAATCAAATGGCTTCTCAAAATCAATTCGTTTTCAATCGTTTAAAGTTAATTAACGCGCTAGAATTTTTATTTCAACTAACACATTCTTCAGTTCTTAAGTTTTCCTATTCGCTTCGTTTCGAAACGTTTTTGTTGTTGTTGCTGTTGTTGTTGTTGTTTGTTCTGTTACACGCTTTTGTTTCGTTTGTAAATTTATTTTATATATTTAAGTATTTTTCCTTTTTGTGTATTGTGTGCATTTTATTTTGCCCAACGTCTCAATTTCAATGCGCGCTTTTGTTATTGTTTTTTTTTTATTTTGTTATATATATTTTTATTGTTGTTGGTGTTGCTGTTGCTGTTACTGTTGCTGTGGTCCCTTGTTATTTCGTCGCATTAAAATTGTTAATTTAAGGCTATGGCAGAAATAAATTAACCAATGAACCGACATACAAAACTGGGACTCGAGGCTGTTAAATGCTAAGACATACCCTGTAAAAGCTGAATGGCCAAAGAAGCATTAACAATTGAGTGTATGTCAGAGCTAGAGTTAGAAAATCCATTAAGTTTGAAGTCTCAAAATTCTGGTAACTCGAATTAATTAAATGTTTGTTTTAAAATAGTTAACTAAATGATTGAATATGTTCTTCAACTCTTTTGAAAAACTTTGTTACTCTATAACAATTGATTAGATATGAAAGCTATAGCTGAAAATTTGCTAAAAAACCCTTATAAGCCATAAAGAATTTAAGGAATTAACTGTTTTTACTCTCAAAGTTCAGATATCTAAAATAGATCAATTATATCTTTAAAAAAGTAACTAATTGATTGAATATATTTTTTAAAAGAGACTCTGAGATCTATAGTTGGTACATATTCTAAGAAACCTTTAAAAGCCATAAAAAATTAAATGTTTTTACTCTCAAAGTTCAGATATCTAAAATAGATAGATTGTATCTTTAAAAAAATAACTAAATGATTGAATATATTTTTTAACTTTTAAAAGAGACTCTGTTAGTCGGGCAGCGTTCCCTTCATTTTTCTTGACTCAAATGCAAATGCTTCAAATGCCAATGATACGCACTGAGGTGGTGGAGAATTGGCGACGGCCCCGTCTTTGCCCCATCTCCGATTGATGGCTCCACTTTGAGCCACTTTAAAATGGCGCTGGTTGGTCGCTTGTGGTGCAGGTGACGTCGCCAACATCTCCACTGGCTGCTATATGCCAAACAGTCGCAGAGTCAGTCAGGCAGTTCGACAGTCCGACAGTCGGCAGTCCGGCAGACGTCGTCATTGTCTTATAAGGTGCGGTGCGTATAAAGCCAGACATCGACATCGAGTTAAAATAAAAATAAAATAAAAAAAAAACGAACAGAGAAAAAATCACTTGGTACAATCGCGCGACATATTGAGAAATGTGCAATAGCTTAATGCCCATTTAAGGCTTGCACTTTTCATGGCAAGTTGCATTTATCGACGATCAGCTCAAAACGAGCGATCGATCAACTTGAGAGCAGCTACCAAAAGTCTTTTAGAACTCCTTACATTACTCATACGCACTGTGGCACGCACGCATGCTAATTGCCAGGTGTGATGATGTGTTTTAACCGAAAAACCAACAGAAAACAGCACACACAAAAAAACTGACCGCAACAACACCAACAGTTGCAAACGGTAGCAACACTCCATTGGCACGCCAGCAACATGTCCTAGCGAGAGAGCTTGCTCTTGCTGTTGTTGCTGTTGTTGTTTGCCTTTAAATGGTATAAATTACCAATGAATGACATACAATTTAATTGCCCAGTCTAAGCAGCAACTTCTGCCGCATACAGAGCAGCAGTTGCTCTTGCTGTTGCAGTTGGAGTTACTGTTGCTGTTGCTGTTGCAGTGGCAGTTGTTGCTGGAATTAATTAATATTGCACTTTTGAAGCGCGTGCATACAAATTTGTCAGTTTCGTACTGAGACTGTTGCCCATTTTTATGCCCAAGGTGTAGGCAATTGGCATAGTTCACATTCACACAGTGGTTGCTCTCTGCCTCCTTTTTTTTATATGGCATTTGCAGGCAATTAAAAGTCTTTCGCATTAATTGTGTGCACAAATCAAGGGATTGTTGTTGCTGCTGTTACAGTTGCTGTTGCTGTTGCTGTTGCAGCTGCACGCTGCAATATGCCCGATTTTGTGTTTTACTCTTGCTCTGTATTTGTGTATGCATTCATTGTGCGTCAATTTGCTGGCCCACACAATCTCATTGTCGATCACCAAGTTTGTGTTGTTCTCGATTGACGTCAAAGCAAATCAGAAGCAGCAGCAACAACAGGAGCAATAACAGTAGCAGCATCATCTTTGAGGGGCTTGGTATTGATATCAATACTTATCAGTGAGTCAGGCGATGCCGTTTAAATATTGTAGGTGTTGCAACTATCACAATTTTCTATTATTTCACCTTCTATCTCTATCTTTTAAAATTGCAAACGACAAGTTGTGCTATATATCAACCTGGGTCTGAGCTATCTGATATTGCGCTGATTATCAGCACTTTGCAGTTGCAGTTTTGGGCTGTAAATTGAAACTACAACAACAACAATTGACTGTTGTAATTAGATCTATACATTTTTGACACATTTCAAAAGCAATAAAAAACAAAATACAACTTTCTGCTGAGCCAATTGGCTGACGAGTTGGCGACTGGCGCCTAAGCCTAAAAGACGTTGCCGTCGGCAAAAAACCAAATTCAAAAAAGTTTTACAAAATACAAAAAAAGAGACAGCATATATAGAAAGAGATGGACTGAATTTATATAAATGAAACTCACCTCGATTGTTTAGGGCGCTTTGGCAAGCATTATCCAAGCATTATCCAATAAATGGCAGCTGCCTTTGATGTTGTCGTTGTTGTTGTTGTTGCTGCTGTTGTTGTTGTTGGCAATTGCTGAGCACACCACACATTTAATATGATTTGTATAATTTTTGTTGAATTTTTTGTTTTGTTACTCTTGTATATACTTTAATTGCTAATATCATAAAAATATCACAAACTTTTTGCTTATGCGCTGTTCGCGTGTTGTTGTGTTTTCAACAATTGCAATTATGTTTAATATTTTTATAAGTGTTGTTGCTTAAACATTGGCAAGCTTTTGCATTTAAACTGCATGTATATATTCTAATTTATTCCTTCTTCTTTTCTCCATGTAGATTTCTTTTAAGACACTTGATTTGCGACTTTATGCACTTTTTTGAATATAAGTATTATTATTTATTTATTTATTTTGTTGTATAAAATATCTTGTTGTGTGTTATTTATTATAAATATTTAAAAATTTGGCAAGTTTAGTTGAGTTAAGTGTGTGAGAGAGAGAGAGTGAGCAAAAATTGGTTAGCTTTAAAATTGTTGTTGTGAATTGCTGCTAGGTACAATTAAGTTAAGACTTGACTTGATTTGAGTTGAGTTTGAGTTTGAGTTGAGTTAAAAATGAAGCGTTTTGTTGAATATCAATAAATATGCGAATTTGTTTATTAATTTGTTGTTGTCGTGTTGTGGTTTCTTGTTTAATAACAGACGCGTGTTAACGTTTAACGGTTGTTGTTGCTCTTGTTGTTTATAGTTATGGTTGTTGTTGTTGCACGCGCGTTTATTATACACTTCGTAACCGTGTACCGTTTCTTCGTTGTCGCCGCGTCAACGTGCAAATAACAAATAACGAAAACGTACGAAAAAATTTTCACTGCAACGCAAAGAGATTTTCCCGTCGTCGCGTCGTCGTCGTCGTTGTTGGCATCGTCGTCGTCGTCGTCGCTGGCTTCGGCTGCACCACCAACACCACCACCAACAAGGAGGGAGAGAGCGTGTTCGTGTATGTGTGTGATTGCAGCAGCAACAGAAGGTGGTGGAGGGAGGGAGCAATTGCAATTGCACGCACAATTTGGCCAAACGAAAAAAAGAAGTTAACAGAAATAGATTTTGTATCTTGGACTCGGGCTTAAAAGAAACGTTTTTTTTTCAACTGCAATACTTCGGCAAAAAAGGCAAAACGCGTGCGGGGCTCTCACGTTGAACCTGAACCGACACTGCCCAGCAAGACACTGGCGCAGCCAGCGGCCTTTCTAAGTAGAATAGGCTGACGACGACGACGACGCAGCAGCTGCTGCTGCCGACGCCACACCAACACCAACAGCAATAGCAGCAACGCTGGCAGCAACACCAACGCAACTGATGTGCGCCTGTATGTGTGTGTTGTCGTCTCATTCGCCGGATAAAGCCAACTGAGAGAGTGTGAGAGACAGACCAGAAAGCAAGAGAGAGGGAGCGAGAGAGTGAGCCAGTGGGAGAGCCTGAGACGACAGCAGCACGTGCAAAACAACATAAAAGCTGCCTGCTGATTTTTGTCGCAGTTGTTTTTGCATTTTTTTTTCTTTATCTCTTCACTTTGCTGTTTGTCAGCTGATGTTGTTGGTGTTGCTGTTGGCGGTGTTGGCGTATGTGTAGCTGCAACACAGCCGAGTTGCTGCTGCTGCTTTTGGGGCAGCTGCTGCTGGTTGCTGCTGTTACTGTTGCTGTTGCCCCCACGCTAGTCGCTAGTCGTTGTAGTTGTTGTTTATGGCTGCGTGGGTTTCTAATTGCTCAAACTTTATACCAATGAGGAGACTTCGTTGCATTTTCGCTTTTGCGAAAGCGAGCTCCGAATAGGCGCCTCCCACTTTTCCATTGTAGTTGCTCCTCGGCTATTTTGGAGCTTACTCAAAGCGTTGGAGTTGGCTTGAAGTGTGGTCTATGCATGTGTAGGAGTAGGACAGGGGTTGGAGTTGTTGCAAAAAAAGAAAAAGGAAAACTTATGTAAGACCAAAGAGGACTTGATGGCTGTATTTGTATTTATAATATATGTATTTCATTTATATGTATTTCATTTATTTTGAATATATTTTATATTTAATTGCTGCAAACTGTGCTTTACATGTAATTAATTATTAGTTACTTTTGGTAGTCAAAAGTCGAAAGTAGTACATTTCTTCATTTTTTTCTTATGCATATTCAGAAATTATCTATTAAATATTGAAATCTCTCTGCATTTTAATTATAAAACAAAAGCATTCTTAGGATAAACTTAGGCCCAATATTCAGTTAAACTTAATTAAATAAAATTAAGGTTTATTTAATAACAAATAATAGTAACCAATAATGTATGTGGTGCTTTCCTTTGACAGTTTAATAATTTAATAGATTTTATTTTAAGATTATTTTTATACATTTTACATTAACCTTACTTGCGTCTTTAAACAGGTATTGAAGAAATTGTTTACATTTCAGCAAGCCTTCATATATTTCATATAAACTTCTGCTAAATTTAAAGTTTTAGTAATAAGATCTTTCAAAAGCCCATAATATTTATTGATGCATACCCTATTTTTAAATTAAAGTTATTGAGTAACATGCATTTATTTACTATTATATTTGTTATAAGTTGATATTTGTATTAAGTTTAAAATTTATTTAGTTGGCTTATACCAACAACGTCAATCTACAATAACTCATTGTAAAAATCACAAATCATGCCGGATAAATTTCATACGGATAAAAATCAGATATGCTCCCACAACAAAAACTCTCTCAGCGTCGCTGCCTTACACACACACACACACACACACACAGGCACACTCACTCTGCCTCTCTCACACACAGCCAAGTGCCGGCAAGCAACTTCAACGCCAGCGCGCAGCAGCGTCAAGAGCCTGAACTTGAAATGCCGATGCAGCACAAACTGAGAGTTGAAAAATTGAGAGAGCTGAACGCGTGCTCTCAGTAAATGTTAATGTATGTGTGCCTACATGATGAATGTGTGTGTTAACGACTCAGCTGCCGAGGCAATGTATGTGTGTTGTGTTTACAAAACAAAGACCAAAATGAAAAAGAGACGAGCCAAAAGCATGCCAAGGCACTCATACATTCAGACCGACCACGTTTTGTGAATGAACGAATAGTAGCACACCAATACAAAAGCACTCTCACTCACACGCTCACACCAATACGAATGCAGGCTATGGTTGTGTGTGTGAATTGTGGGCAGGGAAAATAAACGAAACGCAAAAACGCGTTTACGCGATTCGTACAAAAATTGTTCGTGCAACAACAACAGCAGCCCGCTTGTAGGTGTAGCTATGCAGATAGATATCTCAATGTGTGTGTGAGTGAGTGTAGGAATGAGTGTGTGTGTGTTTTTGGTGTTGGTTGATTGGTGTGAAACAACTACAACAATAAGTTATTGAAATGAGACGACAACGACAACGACAACGACAACAATATATTGACGAGGCCGCAAAGCAAATAAAACCAAAATGGTGTAGGCCCAGTTGGCCGACGCGAAGGTGGCCAACAAACTGGCAGCCAATTCGCGATACGAATACACTGAGTGTATTCGTTGTATTCGTTACTTACGCCTTCGACAGTCTGGAAGCAATTCAGCCAATCAACCAACACCAACAACCAAACAACAACATTTGTTTAGTGTTGGCGTTGTCGTATCGCTGATTTGTTGATGAAGTTGTCGTTGTCGAACGAGCTGCTTGTTTTATGCAAATATGTGGCTGATTTAAGTACATTTTAATGTCGTAATTGCCTACGCCGAACAAGCGAACAAACAACAGTCCAAACATTAACACCCCAGGGACTGTTCCCTATGCGGTCTCCCCTGTTGTTGTACCTACGAAAGGAACTTTTTTTTTTTGGCATCTTTTCGCGCAGCTGCATTGAAATTTACGTGAAATCCAACTGAAAATGCCTTTACAAAGATTTGTGCCATTTGCTTATTGTGTTGAAAATCTTCCCACGGTTGGGCTTAGTCATCACCCTCTCCGTTTGGTTGTGGCATTGTTGTTGTCGTTGGCCCGCCACCACCACCTCCCGTTAGCAACCCACCACCGCTCAACGATCCTGAATCCTGTCGTGCAACCCCCTAACTTTTGGCGGGAAACGGCAAAATCTTGCAATCTCTGTTTAACGTCTTTCAAACTTATGTCTTAACAATAGAAAAGCCGCCCGCGGCCCGCCCGTCAAGAAGAGCGGAGTACGGAGCCGCAGGCAAAACAACCCAATTCGGCCCATCCTAAAGTCACCCCTGAATAGCTTTACCTGAGCAACCGCTGAGCATGTCATGCTGCTCCTTTTTCCTTAATTTTAATGATGCTCATTCTTTCAAGAAAGGAGACGACGACGTCTGTCCTCCAGGGCATTGACGCGACTCACGGCGGGAGGGCGTCGGAAACTGCGTCGCGACGACTTTCTCAAAGGCCAGATAGGCCTCCAAGTTGAGGCCACAAAATTCTCAATTAAAAACGCCAACATTGCGCCAATGTTAACCACAACTTGGCGCATTGATTTGCATTGATGCACTAACAGTAACAGCAGCATCAGCCAAGTGCAATAACCATAAAAGCAAATGGCATTGTAGCACCTCGATGACGCCAACAGCAAAGCTTTGCCACGCCAAGAGTTTTGCCATTGCCGCTTTTCACGCAATTCCCAGCCTGGGGGTCAACTGCTGCCCCAACTCCCTGCCAGTTCCCTTGGCCGCTACCATCTCTTGACTCTCAACGTTGTCGCCGCCTTTTATGCGCCAATTAAAAAAATCTAATTTGCATGCGCTTGCGCACAGCTAAGATTCAAATACAGATTCAGATTCAGTTTCAGAGTCGGATTCTCACGGATTACCAGCGACAATTGCAAGGCTATGGAACATCTTAATGGAAACACGTGTGTCTTTTGATTTATCAGAGGCAGCTGTTGACATCATCACAAATAAATTGCAACTAAATTAAAACAGTTAAACGCAACTGTGAAAGATAAGTTAAGGCTAAAAAATGAGATCAGCAAGTTGTAGTAGATGCAACTGTAAATGATTTTGTTTAAGTTAGCATTAAATACTTTGGCGACTCTTTGAAATCCGTTAGTTTAATTTAACTTTATTTAAAGTGAAACTAGAAAAAATATTTGTTAACTTAATAAATTGGTTAATTGAAAGAATACTGACAATGAGCCTATTTTAATTCTGTCAACTTCGTTCAGAAAAAAACAAAGGCAATGTTGATCTCACTAGTTTAAATATAATTTTAAGTAAACAACAGTAAAAATTTTTTACAAAAACTACTTACATTTTTTAAATTTGTTTAAAATTATTTTTATTATGAAACATGATCAAGAATTTGACACCGAATAATGATCTAAAAGAAATCTCATCAAAAATAACAAGAAATTAATATTTCTCGGCCTTAACCTTTTTTCTAAATGCTTGTACAGCTGCCATAGAAGTCCAAATTATATATTTTTTTAATAGGTCATCTCATTACAGAACTTTAGCAAAGCTTAATTTTTGTACTATCAGCTTTTTAAAGAATTGTATATTTTTTATAGTTGTTTGCTAAAATCCCCAATAGAATTACAATTACTTAATAAATTTCCGTAAACACGTTCTTCTCAGTTTCCTTATTTGTATGCCGTCATTTTATTGCTGCGTAAACGTTTCTGAAATCCTATAAACATTATTGACCCAAAGTATCATTATTATTATCATTAAACAACAGATGGAAATCCTCTTCAGCATCAAGTTCGTTGCCTAAGTCTTTCGTTTTGATGCTCGGCGATGCGAGGCGACACCAACGCCAATGCATAATTTATGCTCAATGCCTAGATCCCAGACATTAAAGCAGCTTAATTTTGTTGTACAACACGCATTAAAGTCTTAGACGCCTCAGACAACTCCCACAAAGCATAGACACACACTCTGTAAATGCTACTCCCAAATTGCTCTCGACATTCTCTCAACTGTATGCGGCGGCTGATGCTGATGTTGCTGCTGTTGCCTTTTGCTAGTTTGGCATAAAATTAACTGTTCATTCAAATAAAAATTAAACTATTGGACCTCGTTCCACAGATGAAGAAGAAGTAGATGAAGGGAAAAAAATGAACTGAGCTTAAACTCATAAACGATTAACATACAAAACACACACGACGGCCCAATCGGTCAAAAACTGAAGCATTTCAATATATGTATAAGCCGTATAATAAAATATAACAATCATGCGATAAAAACTCTTTCTCAATCACAATCACACACACACTCGCACACATATTGACCATTCACCTGTAAAAGTGTGGGAAAGCATATACCGAAAAATCGAAAAAGCCGAGAAACCATCGAGATCGAGATGGTCAAGCAAAAGCTTAGCCCAAACAGAAATCAATAGAAATCAAAGTGGGGAAGGTAAAACTTAAGTCCAAGTCCCAAGTAGAAGTAGAAGTCGCAGTCGGAGTCGCAGTCTAAGCCGAAACGCGCCAAAAGAAAACGTTGAAAATTCAAATTAGCTCAAGACTCGTAAATAAAAGATATTATAGCCAATCGAGCAATAAAACCAGTTAATCTCTAAATGTGCCGGGCGCTGAGGAAGCTTGGGACGCAGCAACATGCAGCAACTCCATCAGCACCATCTCCTACCTTAGCATCAGCATCAGCTCCAATCCCCACCTCATCGTCATCACCATCAACATGATCATCAAGTGGGGCCCGAGTCTGTTGTCGGCCTATATATCGGGGCTCTTTTACGACAAGCAACCTGCTAGGAAACAACAAATCAGTTGGCCCAGTCTTGGAGCGTATTTCGGTTAGTATTGCCAACCTAAGTCAGCCTCAGCTCCATCTCAATCTTCGTTGCCATCTGGGTCTCCATTTCCCAGGGCGGGTGTAAGTTTTTGCCTGAAAGCAATCAAATCAATTTTATGCGCTCAACAGCCGCAGTTGTTGATGCAGTTTTATGGCATTTCTAATATCACAACGAGCAGGAGACTCATTCATTCACTTGCTCCGTTGGCCCATTGACGGGGCGTAGACCACAGACCGGAAGCGGCTACAGCTGCGTGGGCATTCCAGCAGGTGAGAGAGAAGTTAGAGAGAGGCACGAGAGAGAAGGGGCCAAAAGGGGGAACGATTACCAGCGCTTAAAGCTAAGCCACAAATGCATTCGGTTATTAAGCCATTTAAGCGACGTGAGAAAATGCTCAACATTCAATTGCCCACCGTTTCAGCGGATGTTGTAAGTTAGATTAAAAAAAAAAAATGGCAAAAGAGAAGCTGATGAAGATGCTGAAGCGATCACATGCGGAAATTATTTATTAAACACTTTAGGCCAATCAAAAACTGGCTGCCTACACAGATCCAACTCCATCTACAGCTTTAGCTCCATAGCTCACAGATCTTGGAGCTAAAACACATTTCTTTAATGACTACAACTGAGCAACTAACAACAAATTCAATTAATTTAACAAACACCGGTGGCTTTACTAACTAACTGACAACAAAAACAACAGCAATGTCATTAAGCAGTTTTATACCCTGTTGGCATTTCAAATGGGTATGATAACCTTATCCTAAATAAAATCACTCTATAAATAAATAAAAAATACGTAAAGATGAGTATCTCCTAGTCCATCACACCCACCTGTTCACTTGATTTAGTGCGAAACGTTAGCTTTGCTGGTGGCCTTCACTCACTTTGGCCAAGTGCTGTTTAGTTTTTTTTTCTCTCTCTCTTTTTTTTGGCAGATCTTTCATTAAGACAAAAGTTTAGTGAATGAAATAAAGTTGAAGGCAGTCCCCCGCACACCCTTTTTCCCCACAACTCCTCAACGTTCATTCACGTAGTCGTCGCTGTAGGTAAATCATTTGAAATTTGTCTTCCCGTAGATCTTGGAGGAGAGATTGAGGCGTGCGCATGATTTAAGTAAGCTTATGTTGTCAGTATTGTACCGTGTGTGTGAGAGGAAGTGCAAAGTGCTCCGATATGATCTTAACTTTACCAGAAGAACAAAAACAAAATAGAATTAATTGCCAACAGGCGGTGGTCAGTTACTACGACAAATAGGTTAACAAGTTGGGGGCAGCATTTAGATTTTTAGAACGCAAAGTTAATTCTGGGGAAGTGAAGCTATCAAGGAACAGTCTATTGCGATCTGATCTACTTCCGCTAACGATGTTAAAACTCATAAAGTTTGGACGTGAAATGCTTTAATAAAGAGTTGAGTGAATGTTGGTTTGACTCCCACTTTCAAGAGGTTTTATGAACCTACTTGGACAGAATATTGGGCTAGAATATTCACAATTTGAAGTTTATATTTCTACAGCAATATAAAGAGTACTTTTCACTTTTAAGTAATTTATAAATTTGTCAAGGAATTATAATGGAATAGATTTCACAAATATAATTAAGTAACAATCTGGATTGCTTTAACTTTAACTTTAGTTTTATATTATTTATTATTTTATTCATTTTTTTTAATTCTATGTAGTAACTAGTGCGATAATATATTTGTAATCCCAATGTAGCACTAGGAAATAAATAAATTAATAGTAAGAAAAAAAAATTTATAAATAGGATGTCATGTTGTTATCTTTTCATTAAAATGCCGTGGGATATGTTTTGGCTTCTCCTTCCGTTTTCTTCGTCCGCAAAGTAAACGGATCTTTTGCTACTTTTCTAAAGGCTTGGCGGCCTTTATTAGTTCCATAGACAAAGCTCATCAAATTGCAGCCAGCTGCTTGCCACCCTTGGCAAAGCTTTTATGCCATGGGCAACTATTCTCCGTTAAGGAAAAAAATAAACCAGAAAATGACAACAGTCCCAGGCCAATTGGCAGTTAAGAGCAGTTGGGAACTGCGCAGAAGTTGCCTAATTTTTAATTTCCATGCGCAGCTGCGTTATCTTTTGCGCCGTGTGTTGGAAAAGGAGAAGGAGGTTTCCTTTTGTCGCATAGGCCAAAAGGAGCAGCCGGTCTATCCTGCTCATGGGGTGGCGGTGGCGGCAGGCAGGCAGTAAGGCGGCAACATTCAACTGGCAACTGGCAACAGCCGCAGAAAAAGATCTACACAATAAATGCGCAAAAGATTCCGGAAAAGAAAACTCTAAAAAGGGGTGGTGGGTCACCCTACCCTACCTATACCCCTACCCCGAACTGATGGCAAAGACAGAAAACATGTTTTCCCTAAATGGACAGGCAGCTGGCAAGGCTTTTTGCTTTTACTTTTTCTTAAGAAACTTTAGCGTGACACATTGATAAATATGATGGGATTTATAGTCACATTTTGAGTATTGCACAATGAAATTACCGTGGCACATAAATTACAAGCAGCAGCAACAACAACAACCACATAGGAGAACCACCCGCCATAGGCTTCGACTTGAAAGTTAAAGTCGGAGTTGAAGTTCGACCTGAACTCGCAGTGCAACTCCATTTGCCTCGTGTATATTTATGTCATTAAATTTAAGCATTTTCGTTTAGGCCACTCAGCTGGCAACCCTGTGATTAACTTGGCTGCTGCTGCTGCTGCTGCTGCAGAGGTTGCTGCTGTGGTTGCCTCTTGGCCAATTGCATGTCCGGCTAATAGTTGGGACTCCGACTCTCCAACTTTGAGTCTGAGTTCCATAAGAACTTCATATGAAATTATAAGCGCTTTAGTTTTATTGTGCGTTGTCTGCACCGCTAAAGCGGTGGCGGTGATGGTGGTTGTTGTTGGTGGTGGCCTCTGCCATGCAGTGATAAATGTTTCCTATGCCGTGGTATTTCACCCGCGGCAGCAACAACAGAAACAAAATTCATACAAATGCAAATTTAATTGTAGTCGCAGTGGCATCCACATCCCGAGTCCGACTCCAAGTCCAACTCCGAGTCCACATCAAGCTCAGTCTAAGCTTTATGCTCTTCAAAATGAATGCTTTCAGCATGGCACGCAATTTAAGTGGGCGTGCCCAGGGGCATAGCGACAGCAACAACAGCAACAACAACAATCAAAAACAAAAACAAAATGTGCCAATTCGTTTGAATTTCTTTAAATGTTTTTTATGCTTTGTTTTTTGCTTTTTGAAATGATAAAAATTTCTTTATACTTCTGCTTAAGTCTAACGGTAGCTAACGGTTCTTAACTTTTTTAGCGTCTGGCTAAAACAGCACACGCAATATGTCTGTTTTCAAAGTCTGCGTTGGCGTCGTCCATATGTCATTCAATGTGGCATCAAATGGATTGGCACTTGTTCTGGCCAATCAATTACTTTAATAGTTGCAACAAACTAATTGCAGTTGTGTAATTGCTTGCCACAGATGCTGTTACATATCTGACACCTCGGCAACCGCAAAGGATCCGAAGATCTAGCTATAATTTCACTTCCTTCAGCAGAGACGTTTCATTACTTATTCTCTCGGTAGTCACACCTTCTCAGCTGTTCCTCTGATTTTCTCAATTGCAATTGTGCGTGACTCTCTCTCTTTCTCCCCCTTTCTACCTTATTTTTTCTATAAAGGAACGCGCCAAGACTTTACTGATCCTAACAACAGCTGGCATTGCTGCTGCTTCTGTTGATTCTCAGGATAAAGAAGGCCGCCTGCCTTTGCAATATGTTTGTGTTGCTGTTTGCTTAGAGGTCAATAATCTCTGCTGGGGTGGCTTACAATTAGGGGAATGTGTGCAAAAAAAAATGCAGTCTGTATTGCATTCCAAGAGGTCCTTGGCATCTAGCCTCAAGCATGCTCTGGAATTTAATATATTAAAAACAGACATTCCTTGACATTAACAACGATATCTCAGTGAAAAAAGAAGAAGAGAGAGTAATAAAATGCATTCAATAAGGATATACTCTCAAATAAAATCCAAGTTCAAATAAAAGAAGAAAGAATTTGTCCTAAGAATGCATTCCTTATCAAACTACAATTTCAAGTCAAGTTTCCTCATTGATTTCTAATCCCAGTTCACTAATATGTATAAGAAATTTAAAAAAGAAGATATTTGTACTATAACAATATTTTTTTTAATTTTTTTATTAATTTCATCAAAAGTACAAGCAATTTAAAAAATATAAATTACGGCCCTAATCACAATGTTCTTTTAATAATATAATTTTTAGATTTCCTTAGAGTAAAATCATAGCACACTAAACTATAAAAGATTGTTTCCTATAAGCAGATAGAATTAATTTTAAGAACAAACTTAATCAAGCTTTGATTTTGTATTTCAATAGTAGCTACTATACTATTTTCTATACTTCTTTCTAACTATACTATTTGCAAGTCAAGTTTCTTAAGGAATTCTCATCTCCTTAATTTCAATTCTCATTTCCCGTCTATCGATGGAATCTGCTACATTTTCCCCTCTCCTTTTCTTGAGCTGCAGCAAATGTCATTAGTGTGTGGCATACAAATACGCAACATGCTATGCTTGCTACATTGAATGTGGCATGCGGGTGTTTTCTTTGCAGCAGCAACAAATCAAAGCAACAAATCTCAACGATGCTGCTGCTGATGGTGATGCTGCCAAAGGTAGGTAGCAGAAATTAGATGTTATTGTATAAGCGGAAGAGGGAAACACACCGGGCCGTAGATAATAACAATAATAATGATAATGCACAACAGAAGAAGAACGCGCGCCAAGCCAAAACCCCGAATGAGGAACAAGAAATTGAGGAACAGCTGAGAAGCAATCGAGTAAAGGCAAAAGAAAAGGAACCCAAAGATCGTCTTACAGCAGGGATTTCAGTTTCAGCCTCAGGTGCGAGGGTGTTCACTTTTTTGTCATGCAACGACAGCAACAGCAGCAGCAGCAGCAGTAGCTGCCTCTGTTCTTATCCCCTCTTTCTGCTCTCTTGGCAACAATTTGTAGCACGTGGCCTATTTGGCCATTGTGACACCGGGGCAAAGTTGGCGCCTTTTTTGGGCAGACAGCCATATAAAGAGGACGACGTGATTGCGGGTGCTTCAATTATCTAACCATATAAAAATTGAGCAAAAGGAGTAAAAAGTGTCATCAAGAGGGAAGGTAGATCCGTTGGGGTATCTGATTACCAAGCTGTGATATTTTGTTGCAGTTGCAATATCGATTGTTGGTCATTCAACACCCACACGTTGCGGATGCAGGAAGCGTTGCTGCTGCGGGGCTTCATACAGAGAGAGACAGGAACTGTAGAAATGCGATCTGCATAAAGCCTCGCAATTTCACCACAACAACAACACTAGGGTAAAAACAACAGCAAGAGCAACTACAACTATTGGCCATTGCCAAAGACGGTTATAATTGGCCCAAGGCAGCGACAATTTATCAACGCCGATTGCCATTTGTGTTGACAACTAACACACTGAACACTGTGGATACTCAGCTCTGGAACTGAATGCGAATCCGAATACGAATGCGAATGCGAATGCGAATACGAATACGAATCACAATCCGAATCAGTTGATGTTGCTGTTGCTATTGCTGCAGCTGACTGCGCATACAAAGTTGGTATGAAGCGTGTTGATTTCGCACTTTACAGCTTGTAAAAGCCAGCAATGGCAACTGCTAGAGCAACAGCAGTGACAGCGAGTGCAACACTTACTACCAACTATGAAATTATTTTATTTAATAACCAACAAGATACATGAAAATGGTCAACAATTGTCGCTTTGTCGCTGCTGGCCAAAACGCGCTAATTGCGCACGAAAAGCACCAACAGAATTTATTACATTTCAATTATGTATATGGGCAAATGTTGGCACAACCAATTGGCATCGCATAAATCTTAACGAGCCTCCACTCTACGCGAAGTCGTCATCATCATCAACATCAACAACAGCAGCATCAACTGCCTGTCAAATTAGCCAGAAACTCAGTCAGCAACATGAGCATCAGCAGCGATAGCGGCAGCTGCTGTCGTTCATTTTTAGCAGCATGCCGTTGATGTTGTCAGCAACATGCAAGTGCTGCTCGACAACACTGGTCAATTGGACCATTTGGTAATGGGTTCACTGGGAAGTATATATAGAATTTTTTTTTGTTTATAAAGGAATCAATTTAGAGACCAAATCTAATGTGAAATTCAAAGATATCTATCAAACAAAGCTTATATGGACATTGGATAAATGGGTCTACTTTTACTAATAAAACTTTACTTATGGAATCTTTCAAAGTGTATGCATATGAGACGTCTCAATGAGAAGTTTTAAAAATGTATTGCGTCTATCAAAATACTTTAGTAATACCTCTATTATCTACAGACTACTAACTATTGTAAATATGCCCATATAATGACTTTGTGTAGTTGCAACATCTCTTATTTTTTACGAGAACTTCTACCAATCTCCTCTTAACGAAACAATTACGCAAACCAGCAACATTTCAACTTCAGCAGCAACATAAAGCAGTAAAGAAAAGGAGCAGGAAGAGAAGAGAAGGGAGTTACTGTGGAAACCCTGCAACGTGTGTGGCCTGTTAAAGATTGCAACTAGCAACTATTGCTATTGCTGCTGGCGTTGGCTTTAGCAGTTGCAACTTTTGTCGTTGTCCGTGCATAAATCGTGTGAAATATCGCATTTCGCGCAGTTTCGCTTCGTGTTAACGAGTGTCACATACACACACAGTTACACTCGCACAAACACACACATGAAACACGCATTTATTTGTTTTGGACAGTCATTGTTGTTGTTGATGTTGCTGTTGCTGTTGCTGCAGTTGTAGTTGTTGCTACTGCCCAACTGCTTAGCTGGCAAGTGCTTGTCACTTGATTGCAATACTTGCAGTTGTTGTTGTACCTCTTATTGTGGCTGTTGTTGTTGTTGTTGTTGTCCTCTGTGTTGTATATTTGCATATATTGACAGCGCTGTGTGATAATGCTGTTGACATTGATATAGCTCACAGGCGAGGGCAAACTATGGGCTATAGTTGTTTATGCTATTGTTGCTGGAGTTGCTGGTGGTGCTGCTGCAACGCCCACAAAACAATTGACAGTCGACAACATGCCGCAAAGCTGAAACAAAAAACGAACTTCGACTGGGGGCAGCATCAGTTTTGGGTACTGCGGCAATCTGATAAAGTTGCGGCTGTTGCACATGCGCATGTTGCACGCCTACAAAATCATGTTGCACGTCAATTGCGAAGCTCGCAAAATATTTGTGTGCGTCTTTTTCGTTGTTGATGCTGCTGTTGTTGTTCTTGTTGTTGCTTTGTCTGCTTATTTAAATTCTGCAATGATTTTTTCAAAGTACTCTTCGAGTGTAGACTCTGGGATTACTTTTCAAGGCCGCCTCATGCGACGTGTGTGGCAATAACTTAGTCTGGGGAGAGGGGACGCCGGCGACATGTTGCTGACAGACGGCAGCCAGAAGGCGGGCAGCAACAGCAGCAACCACAGCAACACCAACGCCAAAGCCACAACGACAATATCGAATTGCGATTGCCGCTGCTGCAGCGACTGTTGGTGCTGCTGCTGCTGTTGGGCGGCAATTGATTCTTAAAAAACGTTGACATCTTACATGTTGCAGCAACATGTTGCCGCATGCTGCTTACGAGCTGAGATTTGCCTACGTAGTTGCCTGTTGCCTGTTGCTCGCATTGCTTGTTGTTGCTTGTCGTTGGCCGAATCGAAACAACGTTGACAAATTGCTACATGTGCTCTGCAAAGCTTGAGAAGCATCGCATTACGCAAAGGAAACGCTGGATGGCAATGGGAATATGGCAAACGGAAATTGAAAATTACTTAAAAATTGCAGAAGGTTAAACGCCCACCAGAAGGAAGAAGACGACGAGTAGGTAGCTCGGAGTTGTTAGTAGTACTCGTAGGTACATATAATCCTTGCCAGGCCAAACTAATAATCGCATAATACACGTTCCAGGCTAATGATTAACTTGCATCATTATCGCACAAGATCTGGGCAACAGCCACAACAACAGCAATTGCAAAGGGTCGAGTCTTCAGTTTGGGTTACTCTTTTTTCGTTTTTTGCTCTCCGATCTTGAAATTAGCTGCTGCCGTATCTGCAGAAGCTGTTCCGATGGGCAGGACAACAAAGCATCCTGCACTTTTACTCGTTTCATTGAAGAAACGACGCGCGCCCATTGCCCGAGGCAACTCTGCTGCTGCTGTTGCTGATGCTGTTGCTGCTGCTGCTAAGGCTGCAATCTGCTTTTATTTTATGCGCAGAGCGCTTAAAAATGCAGTCAACGTCTCTGATGCTGGGCTCCAGACGGCGCAGACAGGAACCTGCCGCTTAGGCGAATGCCTGACGGCCCCAAAAAGGCAAACGGCCCGACAGCCCAGCCACACATTCACAGCAACAGCAACAGCAACAACCACAACCACTGAGCGAACCACTCAAGTGGATTCTCAAGCAACAAAGCAAACGGCAGCCGAAGCTAAAAAATAAGTTTTGCCGAGGGAGAAAATTCACTGCATCCTCCCACTTTTTGCTGCTGTTGCTGTTGATGTTGATGTTGATGTTGATGTTGCTGCTGCTGCTACGTGGCCAAGGCAATGGGGCTATTATGTTGGTGTTGTTGCTGTTGTGGAGCCAATCATTATATGCGTTTTTCATACTTTTTATGCGGGAGTTGCTGTTGCTGTTGCTGTTGCGATTGCTTAGTTTACCAGGCAAACAAGTTGCTGCTGCTGCTGCTGCGATTTTTGATTTATGCGCTACCAAATGAGTTCCAGTTTACTAAAAAAAAAATATTTTTAAAAATAAGCAAAAGGAACAGGAGTTGTAGAAGTTGGTATATCAAAATGTGTGCACACCCACACTTCCGGCTGTAAATTGAATGTGGGCGTGTCATCTGTTGCCCACAAATGGCAAAATGAGCAAAGATCTCAGTAAATGGAATGTAGCACCCATGTTGCTGGCAGGTAGCAGCAACAGCAACATGCGCATAATTATGCTGCTGTTGTTGTGTATTTACGTTGATAGTTTTGTAGCCAAACATCAAAGTAGAAGTAGCAAAAAAAAAAAGTAAATAGCAAAACAGTCAACAAGCGAACGTAGAGCGTCGAACGACAAATCGTCGAAAGTTACAGTTTAAGTTGCTGGCTGGCTGCTGCCAATCACCAGCAACAACTGTTGCTGCGACTCAAGCTAGCTAGTAGATAATCAGAATTCCAACATTTTCACCTGTTGCCATTTGCTGCTGACTGCAGTTTGACATGTGCCGCACATGCCGTTGCCATTTGTCTGCACTTTAATGACGCACCACGTCCAACGGCAGCAACAACAGCACCAAACAGCAGCAGCAGCAGCAGCAACCACAGCTTCAATCCCAATCCTCGCCTCCTCGTCGGTAGCAATCAGCTAAGCATCTTGGCGCGTTGACAATCTATGCGCATAGTTTAGCATTTACTGTTGGAATTATTGAACCACATGCGAAGTTCGAGTTGCAGTCGCTGACCCACTTGCTACTCTGTCCACTTCCCTGATGGTGGTGGTGGAGTGAAGAAGTGTGGTGTGGGGATCCCGCAGCGCCTAAGGTGACCATCATCAATGGGCTGCCACCCTTGGACAGCCATAGTGTCATTAGTATGTTAATTTCACTGAAAATTCATACGCAGCGTGGTACGCCTGCAATGCAATTGCCAATGCGCATATTTAAATGCCAGTTTTCAGTTACTGTTGCATGCCGTTGTTCCAATACCCTGTAACAATAAATTCTACAGAGTTTAATAGCTAGCAATTAGAAGAGAAAAGCATTTGCAAAGAATGTCTAAAAAATAATTATTTTTAATAAAATTCTCTTTCACTTCACGCGGCGTAATTCGAAATATTAATATGTTCTCAAAGTTCAACTAACTGATTTTGGAAATATTAACCTCCAGCTTCAATCAATTCAATTCCTCATGAATCTCTTCCAACTTAAATTAAATCAACTTTGTTATATTGATATCATTCAGAATAATTTTAAAATTATTTGTTTGTTTTCTTAGCCGACACACATTTAATACCCTGTTTCTGTTATTATTGTCACCGCAAAGTGTAACAAATTTCAATATGCTGACCTCCCGCACACACATTGCGCAAAACACTTTTGTCGCCGTCCTCAGCAAGGGGGCAATAATAAGGAAATACGCAACAGCAACAGCAAGAGGAGCAACAACAACAACAACAGCAATACTAACAGCAACAGCAATCAAATGCGTAGTTGACCCCTGACTTGGCCCCGGTAAAAGCAAATAAACAACACAGCAAAAGACACTTGGTAAATGCAAAAAAAAAAAAAAAGCAACAACAACAACAAAAAAGAGGGGCACTAACAAAATTTGCATAGGAAAAACAACATTTCCGCCAACACAAAGCGGCCAAGGGGAGGTTTCGTTTAGCTGCAAAAGGGGGAAGTAGATTCCAAGAGGGAGGGAGTTGAACAATTGTATATATTACACAAGTACTCGGACTTGTAAGAGTACTCGTATTCGTACTCGTGCTCACACTCGTTCTCAGAGTCGTACTCCCAGCGGGATGTATTCGATGGGCCGCACACAATGCGGCCTCAGATTTAACTAGAAACTGTACTTTGTGCCAATCGCATTGAATGATACTATGGTGCAGTGGTGCAGTGTGTGGTGCGGTGGTTTTAGTCAATTTATGGTCAATGCCATCATTGCTAGGCATGTGAAAAATGCGTGCAAAAACGACAACGCTGGCCACACTAATTAGTTTGTCTTTTGGCTTGGCCTAGAACTGTGTGGCCAAACGGAACGAGGCGTGGCTCTGCCTCAAGTTTGGATCCGACTCTCTGCCTTCCTTTTACAATTGCCAGCGGGCTGCTGCATAATTTAGGTAGCAGAAGCAACAGTAACAGCAACAGCCACCACATAACGAATCTCTTTTGGCCAAGTCGGGACTCTGTTCATGGTCAGATCATTTTGCCAGGCTTTAAACGCCCACACAACAGACATTTGCTGATCTCTGTTGTGCTTAATTTCCTGGAATGAATCAATGCTTTGGGCCATGCTAATATTTAAAGCTATAAAGCAGAAGTCTAAAACTGAGTCACAATGAAGTTAAAATACCCTACAATTAAATCGTAATTAAATGAACCATATTGGGAATATATGTAGATTTTGAGTCATTCAATATTTTAATATTAAATTATAGGCCATATTTATATAATTAGGCCATATTTTTCTTGTTCCAGTCAAATTTTATTCAGCAAATATACTTGATTTGGGCATACATTTTACGTCAAAATATTTTTCTGATAGATATTTGAAATAAAAACCCTTAATCTCATAAGCTAATTTACAAATACTATTCACTTTCGAAGAGTGACTACTCTGAGTGTATGGATTCATTCTAAAAAGAAAGAGTATACAAAAAGCGTTCGTATTGCGGTCTTCTACGAAATCCTTTTGACTTTTGGTCTGCTCTTCTTAGACATTTGCATAATTGGCAACCAAAGTTGGCCCTGAACAACGTATGTGTATGAGTGTATATAAAAATATATGTGGAATTCTATATATCTTATGTGCTATTCTAAAATGTTGCCCCATAAAATATCAAGTCGTCGGCATTTGTCCATACACATGAACCAGGAGCTGAAGGCAATGTTACGACCTATTCATGTGCGAGCTTTCCACTTTCTACAACAAAGTTTGGGGTAAGTTTTGATGAGTCATTTGAGGTCTCTTCAGTACATATTAAACCATTAACTGTCCTTAGCTCTGGGCTGTCCTATTATTCGCACATTGAGCGCGATGTGGAGCATCCAATTACGTATGATCCAATCAATGAATAAAGATCATCTCAATTAAACACCTTATACTTATAGGGATATGGAGGCATTTATTAATTTGCTGAAATGCGCCTTTGGCACGGGCTGTCTGGCCATGCCCAGAGCCTACTACAATGCTGGCTGGTTATTGGGTTTAATAAGCACACTTCTACTGGGTTGCTTTGTGGTTTATGCAATGCATGTGCTGGTAATAATTCCTTGTATTCATCTAGTATATGTATCTTATATGATTTCCCTTTCGACCGCAGCTCAATGACATCAACACACTGTGCAAACGCTATAGGTTCTCAACACTCAGCTACAGTGAGACCATGGAATTGGCAACTCTCAATGGACCTAAATGGTTGCAGCCTCTCAGCAATTGGCTAGCGTGAGTTTAAGAAATACCCTCTGAAAGAGACGTCATATAACAAAATTCTTTTGAAGCTCACTATAGAGAAGTTTGACTGTAGTATTAACTAATAATTATCTTTCAGCTGCCAGGTGGATTTCTTTCTTTGTGTCTATCACTTCGGTGTAGATTGTGTGTATGTTGTGTTTATAGCCAAATGCATGAAGAATTTGGGGGATATTTATCTACGACCTATCGATATACGTCTTTATATGGCGATGCTAACATTGCCGCTAATGTTAACCTTTTTTATTCGCGATTTAAAACACCTTGTGCCATTGTCTATAATTTCAAATATACTTATGGTCATAAGTAAGTATTTATAAAAATAAGTTAAATAAATAAATCTATCCTATTTATTTGCAGGTTTCTTTATAATAATGAAATACATATTCAGTAATCTGCCATGTCTAGAAGAACGTCGCGCTGTTCAGGAGTGGACACATTATCCGCTCTTCTTTGGCACCATACTTTTTGCAATTGAGGCGGTGGGCGTGGTAAGTACTTCAATTCTAGTTAGCCAACATGTGTTTAATATAAAATTTCCTTTAGATACTCTCATTGCAGCTCAGCATGCTGAATCCTGAGCACTATTTGGGACCCTTTGGCATACTCAACCGGGCCATGTTCATTGTTATTGCCTTTTATGCGGCATTTGGCTTTTTCGGCTATTGGCAGTATGGGAATAATACGGCCAGTTCAATACTTAGCAATCTGCCAATCAATGAATTGTAGGCCGCAACTTATTCTAACAATGCATCATTTGTTAAACAACAATTTTTCCCATCATCAGTTTGCCTCAATGTGTTATGGCCATGTTGGCATTGGCCATCTTTTTCAGTTATGCCCTTCAGGGTTACGTTGCCATTGAGATAATCTGGCGCAACTACATGCTGCCCCGACTAATGGATAATGCGACAAGATCTCTGGAGTATCTGGTGCGCATGGCAATGGTGATTGCCTCAGTTCTTTGTGCCATTGCCTATCCAGACTTTGGCCTGCTACTCTCACTTGTTGGATCCTTTTGTCTGGCCCAGGTGGGTCTTATCTATCCGGGGATTGTCAATCTCTGTGTCTATTATGATGAGGGCTATGGACCCTTTAATTTCCTACTCTGGCGTTCACTTCTGTTCATTGTTGTGGGTTTGGGTGGCGGCATTGCAGGCACTGTGGTCTCATTAACCGCAATCCAAGAACAATTAATAAGTAATAAATAACAAATGAAGTCTGTCAATCAAGTTGGCCTGTACTATTTAATTACTATTTAATTGTATTTAGTTCAGTAAAACACTAGAACTATTTAATTATTTTATATTTCTTTTAGGTAACCTTGCATAACTTTTAAAATGACTGAGTAAGTTTTATTCCTCAGCTGTCTTTATCATTTATCAATTTCAACCTTTCCTTAGTTATAATCCCTATGATAATCGAGAGGTTGAGCTGCCACTAACGTAAGTTTGTTTTTGAATCCACTTGAATCTTCTCATAAATGATTTTCACTCCACAGAAACGTGGATGCATTCTTTTCATTACTTAAATGCGTTATTGGCACTGGCATTTTGGCCATGCCCTTAGCCTATTCGAAAACGGGAATTATTGGTGGAACTTTATTGACAGTTAGTAGCGTCGCATTACTAATATATGGAATTCAATTACTGGTATATTATTATAAGTATATATGTTTTTAATCTATCTAATCTGACTTCTTTTGATTAGATCATGTGTATGGTTGAATCGAGTCGGCGCAATAAAGTCGGCTACATGAGTTTTCATGAAACTATGGTATATGCCTTTTCCGAGGGTCCAAAGTTCCTAAGATGGTTCTCAAAGGGATCCGGTTATATGGTGGATATTATTCTCGGATTATCCCACTATGGCTGTAATGTCGTATATATCGTATTTGTCGCAGTGAATATGAAACAATTCGTAGATGAACATTTTAGTAAAATCGACTTAAGGCTTATGATTGCCATCGTTGGAATATTTTGTATACCCTTATTTCTACTGCGTCAACTCAAGTTTCTAGTGCCCGGCAATATTTTAGCATCAATTTTAATTTTTGGCGGACTCTTGGCTATCTTCTGGTACTTTTTTCGAGGTTTGCCATCGATTTCAAATATAAAATTGGTGGGAGATTTACTTGATGTACCCTTTGCCCTGGGTATTGTATTATTTGCGATATCATCTGTGGGTGTGGTAAGGTTTTCTTTGATTAGTAAATGTCTTTAACTATAAGATACTTCTTAATTTAAAGATGCTTGCAATTGAATCAAAAATGGCAAAACCCGACGAATACATTGGCTGGTTTGGAGTGCTCAACATTGGAGCAATCATTATAATTTTTCTGAATGCTGTTTTCGGTCTATTTGGATTTTGGCGATATGGTTATAACACTGAAGCAAGTGTGACCCTAAATATTCCAGTCGGAGAAGCGTAAGTATTAGACTTCTTTTCACTATATTTAATTATCATTTGATTCTATTTTTGATTGACAGACTTGCCCAGATAATTAAACTAAGCATCGCCATTGCTGTCTTTCTAACATATCCATTAAGTGGTTATGTTACCATCAGTATTATTATGGATTATATAGAAAAGCGAGAATATAAGCATCCTCACATGATTGAGTATATAATTCGAGTGATTTTCGTTATTTTGAGCACAGTGAATGCCATTGCATTTCCCAACTTGGGACCATTATTGGCATTGGTTGGAGCATTTTCCATATCATTACTGAATCTCGTATTCCCATGCTTCATTGAACTCTGCCTGATATACCATGATTCCTATGGCAAATTGATGTGGAAACTCTGGAAGAATATCTTAATGATAATCATTGGAATGATTATATTCTTTTACGGCAGTTACCTAGCTATCTGTGATATGATCGATGAGTATGGTGATAAGAAAAAAGATAGTACCACAACTGAAGAGCCATCAAGTAGTACTCAGGCTCCTACAACAAAAGCAGATTCATATTTCTAAAAGTAAAATTTATAACTAAATTTAAGGTGTACTTTTCAGCTGGTGGGTCGTGTAAATTAATAAATAAATGTATAGATTTTAAGTGTATATATGGCGTCAGGTAAGAGGTCAGCCTGACCCAAGTTGCAGTCGCTGTTGCAGTTGCAGCAAGAACTCCACCTACTGCCCAGTGCCTAAGAGTCAGGCCATTATCGATGGTGATGTCGACATTGGCATTGGCGGTAATTCCCTCATTAGGTGGCAGTCTCTGGGTAGAGTCTGTGGCATGTGGCAGCAGCAGCAACCTGCTTGCCACAGCAGCCTGTTTGTCTGGCAGTCGTCGTCGTCGTAGTCGTAGTCAGGCCCACTTAACGATGCTCCGGAATTTATGCCGATATGGTAATGCATCTGTGCTGGGGCCACTGTTGTTGCTGTTGCTGTTGTGTTGCTGCTGGGGCGGCCCGCCGCTTGCCTCATTATGCCATTGATGGACTGCAGTTGAGCGTTTGGATTGCGTAATTTATTGTTTGGGCCTTCGCTTGATAAACTGGTGTTGGATTCCGACATAACCTAAATGGGCAAACGGCCGACAGGCAACATCTGTTTGTAGTTGTTGTTGCTGTTGTTACTGTTGTTGTTACTCGGGGACATTTTTTGCAAACGCCTGCATATCACTTTCCGTCAAATCCGCGGGGCTTTGAACAAGTTCAACTCGGGCACATTGCTTTGGGGGATTGAGCTTTGTTTTGAGCTCTACATTTATGGCTCTAATTAGCTACGCAATCGGCATGCAAAGCAACAACTTGCAACATGCAACAGACAACCGACAACCGACAACAGTATTGAGAGTCAGCAACTGTTGCTGATCTTTGGCTAATGATTTCCACTGAAATGTGGCACACGTGCAAACTCCACCCATGTGGCGAGTTCAAAAGGTTAAATCGAGCAGCATAGAGCATAAAGTTCTGCGTATGCGACGATTGCGGCAAAGTGCAACAAATCATTTCGAGGACCCCAACATACAGCGATCCTCAAGTCTCCTCCAAGACCAACCAATTTGTGTTCCGTTGCTTTGCCGTTTGTATAAATCAATTGGTAAAGAGAGTCTAGCCTTAACTCCAAGTCGTAGTCATAGTTGAAGCTTTAGTCTGCGCCTAAGTCCAAGTCCAAGTCTCAGTCTCAGTCTCAGTTACAGTCAGAGTCGATTTGATAACCCGCTGTGCGGTGTCTATTGGCATGGCCATCCTATAAATTGCCTGCCTCTCTGATCTCCACTGATGCATTATGTGTTTGGACTATGATTTTTCACTTGTTTTAGTGCGTGCGATCCGCGTCTGATTGGTCTATAAATTATAAAGTTTATTGCGCCCAAAACTATACAAAATAACGAAAACGAATATGAGTCTGAGTGTGAGTATGAATACTGGCCTGAGGCCGCCCCCGACACTGATGGATTACAAATGTTGTGCCCGTCGTTATCTACCGCTCGACCTAATGCAAATATTTGTTTATCGAAATATTTTCCTCATAAAATAAAATGTTACTTATTGGTTATTTGGTTGTAAATACTTACTTTCGATTATTGTTTAAATATTTGCACAATTTAACGGTCAGCGGCAGTCGCTGCTTGTTGACTATCGGATAAAGTTGAGTCTCTGTTGATTATGCTGCCCCCAAGGCCTTGACCTGTGCGGCAAACATGCCACACAATGTCAAAAATTGAAAGCTTTGTGCAACAGTCGCAGTTGCAACTGGCAACAGGCAATGCTGACAAGAGTTGCAAGTTGTAGGAGACGAGACACAAAAGATGCCGACAAAGACGCCCATTGAACTGAACCAAATTTTGAGGCAGCCCAGCAACATGGTTCGAAGGTATGTCAGCAACATGTTGTCGTCGTCTAGCAAACTGACAATTGCCAACAACTGACTGACTGAATGGCTGACTGAATGACTGCCTGGACAGGTAATGCCTGTTAGCGGTACCTTTAATTGCCTCTGGCTGCCCAAAAAATCTATAGACAAAATGTCATGCTTAACTAGCAACAACTAGCTGGCAATTGACAACTATGTTGCAGCAACAGCAACAACAAAAGCAACTGCTGCCTCAGTTGCTGCTGTGCCAGCATTAATATTAATTAAATAAACGTTAATTCAGCGCATTAATGCGTAATAAATAATGCCACTTTGTGGCAAAAATTAATGCATAAACGCTACTTATCGCTGCCGACGCCGCCGCCACGCACTTATCTGTGTCAACACAGCGCCAGTAACAACAGCAGACTGTTGCTGACAAACGCATTGTCAATAGGCCAGACCAATAGTAATATAGATCCGTTTGGTTGGGAGTCGGACTCGCTGGTCGGGAGTCGGGAGTAGGGAGTTGCAAGTCGGAAAGTCGGCATGGCGATGGCGCGTTGCAATTACATGTCTGTGACAAGAATTTTAAATGAAAAAAAAAAGAATACAAAAAAAAACTTTAGTTGCACTGTGTGCACTGTGCACAGTGGACAAATGATTCAAACTTTCGCATTACGTGTGGAAAATGTTTAAAATTGCACTACAGCCTGCAGCCTGACGAGGCGCCATGCCAGGAGGCACCACTCAATGGTTGTTGTTGCTGTTGCTTTTTGTGCGCTTTGCATGCTTGCCACAAAGAGCGTTGCATGCACGGGGGCAAAAACGCACAACGCATGAAATTAGAAAGGCATTATTGCAAATCTCTCGCATTTGAGGTTTATTTATCAGCAATTTGTCAGCAAGTGTTTAGCCAGATGCTGCGGCTCAGATTAAAGTGACAGACTCGCCGGGTACTCTCCATGTACTTTCTAATACAATGCATTGACACAGTCCATTAACAACCAACATGAAAAGAATCCGCAAAATTAACCTGCAAATTTAATAGCTACTAAGTAGGTCATCGATTTAATAAGGACCTTAGAAAAAAGGCGACTAAGATTCATGTCAATTTTAATATGAGACTTCTACAAGTAGAAAACTTATTATGACGAAAGAGGAAATGTATAGGAGTATAAATCAAAGAAAGAACAAACATTTTCATTTAAGAATAGTTTATTTCCAAGAAAAGTTGTCGATAAAGACTTTTACTATTGATGAAATCAAGATAAGGAACGAAGCTTTTAGCCCATAAGAAGAATTTGCTAAGGAGAAGAATATAAAAATACATTTATTTACTTTTAAACGTCAACTAGGATCGGTCAACCAAAAGTAGTTTAAAATAGAAAATTTCAGCAAGACTACATAAATTAAATTTAAAGCATAGAGGCTAAAAGTGAATAAATTAATATTCGAGTTTCATATTGTTGAAATTATGTATAAGAAAACCCATAATCAGCTAAACACCCAAATATTAACCAATATAAAGGGAAAAAAATAAAACGAAATCGTTTCAACTAATAGTTTTATGACTATTATTGTTCCTACAATATTTTAATAGGATCTCTGCCTCAGATGCACTTTTAACCAACCCTGATTATTTAAATCAATAACTAATTATTTCTAATACTAAAAATGTTGTTCTCATTATGAGTTGTTAGCCCTAGGCACAATTCAATTTGCTGACAAGCATTTTAAACGCAATTTAGACAACAATTTAAGGTAGTAAATCGCTGTACCCACGCCTAAGCACAAGTTGGCTAACTGATTTATGGACAAACATTTGGCCATGTTGCTGCCAGTCTTCAACTGCATTAGAATTGCCTATTTGAAGGAGCTCAGAGAAGCAGCCGGGAGCAACATAATTCAGCAGCGCGTTTGCCTTTAGCTCAGTTAACAAATAACATCAACTTATTAAATAAAGTTTCAATTCAACGCAGCAGCAACAACCACAACTGCAACTACAACAATAACAACAACAACTGCTAGGACGGCAACGCATCGAAATGAACAACAGCTACCGTACTGTGAATCTCTGTGGAAACGAAAAGGGGAGTGAAGGGAGAAGAGTGTATGGAGGTCGCTGCAGGCGCAGCCACTATAAATCATCATATCGAAGGCATGGATGCGGAGTAGAGGGGGATAGAGGGGAACAGACCAAGTGGCTGGATACCTGGGACGCCTGTAACTGCGGCCAAGTTATGTGGCTTCATTGTGGACAGAATGAACGCTTTTAAGCAGACAATTGCAGCCTGCGGCGCAGCAGCAGCAGCAGCGGGAATAGGAGCAGAGCAGCAGCAGCAACGCCAACACGGCAGCCGCATCAGCAGCAGTTGCAGCATCAGCAACAGCAGGTAGAGACTGTGGCAAAAGATTGGTTAGCCACTCTAGCAGCTCCCACTGCCCCATTGGCCATTGTTCAAGCCAAGATCTTTCCTTGCTGCTGCTACACATTTTCGTAGGCCGCGCTGTGCACATAAATCATTGACTTGACTCCAACAGCAAGTTTGAATTGCCAGCTCCACTGTTGCTGCTGCTGCTGCTGTTGCTCTTGCTGTTGCTATTGCTGCTGGCTGCAATATGAGTTAATTTTTGCCAGCCCCGAAGCTTTGCGTATTTGTCAACTGCAAATTACAACTTTTTCCCACACGTTTGCCGCCTGGCGTATCTCAAAAATTGCAACGTTGCAACGTTGACACAACACATGTGGGTGTATGTTGCAATTTATGGCACGAGTGGCATTATAAATTTTCTATTAACTTGCCAGACGTCACATACACAGATTTGCATTGAATGCGGCCAGTCTGTCTGGCATTCTGCCATTCTGATAGCGCATTATCTGTTTAAGGCTTTAATTTTGTTTACCAAAAATGTACGCAAAATAAGTGCGAGTGGCATGAACGCCTTCTACGGTGTGGCATCGTCTCTTGACTGCATTTGCATGCAATTGACTTGAAAGGCGATTTGTTGCAACTATTCGTGAATGTCCCTGTTGGGGCTGCAACTGCCACTGCCACTGCCACTACAACTTCCACTGCTGCTGCTGCATCTTATTGAACCCGACAAATTGGTCATAATTTTTAGCAACTAATCCCAATAAACATGGCCCAAACATTGTTCGACTGACATTAAGCTGCCAAGCAATAGAGTTAGAGAAAGAGGAGACTTTAGTCTTGGTTCCAATAAGATGCATTTATCTGTGCATCGATCAGTTGCAAGAAAACCTGTGTGCTGCAACAACAACAGCAACAGCAACAATTGTAGCGCATCGAATCGATTTGGCCAACAGTCAAACATCAATTGCAAATTAACAGTAGTTAAAATCCAAATGAATTTGTGGCTGCTGCCAATTTATGCAGCTGGCTTGCGGCTTGAGGCAGTTTAATCTGCCAGTTCAAAGGTTGTGCATACGTATCAAGTGATTTATGTACAGCTGCTGATATATCATCACAGATACAACTTAACCATGCGCCTGATGATGGCTAAACGGGCGCCAAAAGATGCCAGCGCGTATTCATAAGATACTCTCGGAGGCAAAGTCGAGTTTGAGTTTGAGTTGTGGAAGCGTTTGTTCAATCGTCTGATTGGTTTTACAAAATTCACACGCTGTGCATTGCTTATCGAAGAACAACAACAACAACAGCAGCAGCAACAGAGGCAGTGCCAACAACTTGTGTGTGTATCCGTCAGATACAATTTTGGACTGTGCACGAACTTTAAACACTCGCTCGGACGCCTTGACCGTTTGGTAAATAGTAATTTTTCAATTGTACATATACACACATGCAAACACACATACATAAATTGCGTCACAATGCAAAACGCTTATCGCTTAAGTATCTGATGGATACAACGCTCGTGTATTTCAGTATATGAGTTCTTGTGTCTTGTTATCTGTGGGTGTAATTTTCTCACGGTTCAGTTTTCAGTTGCTCCGACTTAAATTGCGTTTGCACATTTCCTTTTTTTAAAATTGTTTTTTTGTTTTGGTTTTTTTATGACTCCCTTTGCCTTTTCGCCAACACTTTTGTGGGTGATTACTGCACAGCACCTGAATAAATATCTTATCAGCGTTTCGTTTCAGTTTTCAGCGCTTTATATCGTATATTAATTTGATTTCTCAGCTCTGGGCGTCATAAAGAAGCGTGGGAATGCGCTTTAAAAAAATTGTTGCAATTTCATACAATTGTTGTTGGTGGCCCTTTTGGGAACAGTTGTTCCTACTGCGGTTTGACAGTATTTAAGTATTATCACTCGCTATCAAGTGTTTGGATTGTGCAAATAAACATGTGTGGCAAATCTTTTGCCACTAGGCAGGCGCTGGGAAATGTCAACAAAGTGAAGGCGATAAATACATAGGTGGCATGTTCAAGGTCTAGCAAATTAGCAAACATTCGCATCTATCGATGGGAATAATTTAAATTTGAGTAACTAATTTCTTAATAATACAAAGAAGTTGAAAATTCATCTGTGAATCAAACATCATTGATTACAGTTTCTTAAATGATTTAAGTAAAATGACAGAAGAATACTTCATATTATTATGAGGCCTCAAATCAGGTAAACACCCCTTATTGAACAAATAAAAATGCTACAAATATACAATTTTAAATTGGAAATATTTTGTTTTTTGGAAAAATTATTCTGAATAGTTAAACCTATTTCTGTTTTCTAAAATTAAAAATATTGTGTGCTGATAAGCTCAGCAAACACTTTTAAACATAACATTTGTATCTAATTAGTACTTAAACATATGTATATTAAATTAAATGTTAATTATATGTATGTAAATAAATTATATTTATTTCATATTTATATATATTTTATTTTGTATATATGCATTCTTTTGTTTAAAAATTAAAATTATTTAAAAATTCTTTTCAATGAACTCTGAAAGTATGCAATGTCCGTTACGTTTATGAAAGCGATGCATACTTTAATGCCAAAAATTACAGAAATTTAAAACATACTTTCAGGCCAAATATGGAAAATTCGTGTGCTTAAAAAAAAGTAACATAAAAATAAATAACAGATTAAAAAAGTTCGTCGTTTACGCTATTTACATAGGACAAGAAATTTTGATATAATTGAGCAACTAAAAATTTACTAAAAAACCCAGCAATTCTGCAGATATTTCTTATCTATTTTTTCACCCCAAGCATAAAACACATGTTCTTAAAATATATTTTTATTTATTTTTTGTTATCGAATTTTATTTGCAATTTATGCAATTGGTCTTCTTTATGTAATTTTTTATATTAAATATGTCATGAATATTGAATAGGGCATAATAGTAGGAAAATCAATAATTTTTATATAAACGAAAATATTTAACAAAATGAAGATTTGTTGTGCATATTTTGTACACTTTTTGCATGTGTATCTGTGTGTGTATTTTTTTTCTTAAGTGTTTTTTTTTTTACTTTCGTTTTTTTGTGTGTAACTAATTTAGTTCAACTAGGAACTAATTACAACTACTATAACTATATATTTTGTTGTCAAAAGATCACTACGTTTACGAAATCACTTCTAGAAGAATTATCTAAATAACTTTAATGCCACAATTACATGTAATGCGGCATCGACTAAATCAAATACTTTGCTTGGATAACGGTAAAGGTATAGATAGAATTATAGGTATTGATAGAGCTAAGGGTAAAGGTAAAGGTAACTGAAAAGCTGCCTGAGCCTAACCTGATTGAAATTAATAATAATCTATTTTATTTTTATGAATTTTCTTGCTTTTTTTAAGTTTGAAATTAAGATGGGAGTGTGAAGCAGAGGGAAGATCTTACAAAACTTTGGTTAGCCCTAAAATTAGTTAAAAACTTAACTTAGATATCCCTGTGCTTAGAAGAGTTTCATTAAAACTAATTTAAATTAAATTAGCATAATGTGAGGCAGTTGCTCACATCTCATCATGGCTACCCTTAAACTCTGCCTGGAACTCTTTTATGCTCACATATGTGCCCGTTATAAAGCCCACAATGCCAAAAATTATCAGGCCCGAGTTCTTCCACAGTCGCCACTTGAAGCGTCCATATCCGGGATCCTCATAATACACAGCCAGCTCAATAACAGATGGCACAATCATGCCCAGCGTACTTAGGCAAACGGCGCCAATAAGTGAGATGAATGGACCCAAATTTGGCAGCGCCACAGCAATGCCGCAGCAGAGGCACTAAAAGATATAATTATTAGATAATATTCCACTTTAGAAAGCTGGTAAATTACTTACCACCAAGGCAACACGAAGTGCATACTCGCTGATATTCTGACGAGCAGCAGAAATCTTGTTCTCAATGCCCTTCCAAAGAATACTGACAGGGACATAGAACTGCAGCGTAAAGGTAAAGAATATGGCAATGGCAATCATCAACTTTACGGATTGTGCCAATCTGCAGGAAAGAAGGGAAAGGATATTATTCATTGAAAAAGAAAGAATGATCCAAGTTTACTTACTTGTCTTCAAGTGGAAGATTCAGTGTGATGCTAGCCTCGGTTTTATCTCCATACTTCAGATAGCCAAAGAATCCGACCAGTGTGTACAATGCAATCACTAGACCCATTCCAAAGTTAAGCACCGAAGGGCAGCCGATAAAGTGAGATGGATTCTTCATGTCATTCTCCAGGGACATAACTACACCAATGCCTTCCAAGGCAAAAATGACCGTGCCGAAGAAGAGGGGCCAATGGGTTGGATCAACTATGCCTTCACGCTCTGCAGGCGCTGGCAGATCCGAGAACATGTAGACAAAGGTAATAACAATGCCGACAAACATCAGAATGTTGGCAATCATCGAGAAGGGTGTCAGGAACTTCAGATTGCGAACCAGGCACATGAAGACCAAAGGTGCACACACAATAACAATCCATAGGCGAACACTGATCTCATTTTCCGTATACTGATTAACCACCTGTTGCACATTGGTTGCCACAAACACCAGATAGATGCAACAACAGCCAAGTAGATCGATCACCAGAAACGTGTTAACCATAAACCGTATAAAGCGGGACCAGCGATTCAACGAGGGCGGTCCATCCAGAAAAGCCTGCTCAGCAACATCCGCAAATCCCATCATTGGGATCTTGCGCCGACGACAAAGGATGTGGGCACATTTGACCAATATGTGGACACAGTAGGTACACAAGGCGCCAACGGCAAAAGTGGCAACCAGACCGAACCATAAACCAGCATTGGAAAATGCCATGGGCATGGCCAAAATACCCGAGCCCAAAGAACCTTTCAGCAGATGCACAAACGTCTCTAGATCACTGAAAATAAAAATCAATAATACATAAATACGGCATTAATTGACAAGTTGTGGACAGACATTGGCATTTGAATCTAATACCTCTATACTTATCATATAGTTTCTATAATATGCAATTCCGTCCGGCTGCCAAATACGAAAAAATTAAAACGAAAACTTAAGTTGCATCAAAATATTTACGAAAAATAAATGAATTCTGTCATAACGCCGCCACTTGGCAGTGCTGCCTCATCGTGTATATAATAGAGAAAGTATTACATACATGTATATGTATATTTATAGACACACACACCTACACTCTCACTTATACACACTTAGCACTGCTATTGTGTTGACCACAAACACACAATAAAATTGTTACTTTTTATTGTTTGGTAATTTCGTTTGTGAATTAATTCTAAGGCATGAATCAATCGAATTTTATCAAAGCCATACACTACTTATAGTCCAACGCAACTATGTTGGGTAGTGCATAATATGGCGCTACCCCTCTCTCGGTGATTCTCACACACATCAACAGACACAACGTTTTTACACACTTTTGCAATTAAACCGTGCAGCTGAATTTCGACATTTGTTGTGCTTTTTTTTTGTACCTATTTTTTCGTTTTGTTCTATTTGCGAATTTACTTTATTTTTAGTGTGGAAGCTTTTCGGCAAAGTCCAAGGACAATGTCAATAAAATTGCAATTTGCATTTCCGATCTTTTTGTACGCTTTTTTTTCCTTTTCGTTGAAATTACAAAAGGCGAATTCAAAGTCTAGGCAAAGTTCAATGACGTTAATTAATTAGTTAGTCATTGATTTATCTTGATCGAATGCTGTTTGCGCAAATATCAGCTGTTTATGTAAGCTTTTAAATTTAGTACACAATGTGATTGCACTTTTATTGTGTTGGTATAGGCACGAGTTTTGTTACTTAATGCAAAACTAACTCATATAAAGGAGTATCTTTTGTATTTGAGGAAGGATATCCTTTTTTTGGTTTAAAATTTAATACTTACGATGTTGGATGCTCCACTTTACGATGCTCGAAGGGATTGTAGGTGCCATCTTCGCCATCATCTCCGCCTTTTTTACGCGTCAGGACCAAGGGAGAGTAGATCCAGCCGCCTGTTGGACAGGCACATCGGCCATGTCAGACCGTATGAATCTATCCGCCGATGAATACATTTCAAACATTGTAGTTGAGGAATTGTTATCGATGTTCTTGTACATTTTGTTCAACATCGAATGTACAAAATGTAAAGGTAATTTAAAGAACACTTGGTTCGAATGCGCGCTATAGCAGTGTTTGCTATGACATCGAACACTGAAATGAATTTGAATACTCACTTGGGTTGGCTAATGCTCGCATTATTCCTGCTGGCATTTTTCTTCTCGCTATCGTAGACCGTCACAACCGTCGGAATTTTCTGCAAAAGAGATTGCGATTGAGTTGAGAAAGCGAATCAGAAACCGATAATTGCAATTTACAATGAATCAGAGTGCAGAGTGCACAAGAATTGAAGAGCGAATGCTTATGTAAATCAAACCGCAAATCTCTGCTGAGAGCCAGCCTACACCTATGCCAAGAATGATTTACGTAGTTTTTTCAGCAAGATAAATGCAGCTTATGGCTAAAGTATTTCGCTTATTGGTTACTTGTTGCTGGATTTGAAATGATTTCTATGACCTTGACAATTCTTGTGCGCAATGTCAAATTTAACTTGTGGCATCACTAAACAAGACGCGACGTATGCAATTTGATCAACTTTTGATGGTAAACAAAACGCCCGACAATGCACCGCATTTTTTGGCAACACGCGTCGTATGCGCAATATTCAAGTTCAATAGTCAACTTGTTATGCGGAAGAAGAATGATGCGTTCACAGACACCCACGCAAAGACATATATAAATTCAGATATAGTCTCTTCTTTGAGTCGCACCTGCTGATCCAAACTAGTCGCACTTAACGACGTGGTCATTACAGCAGCACCACTCGACGCTGCTGGCGGTGGACCTCCCCGTTTCAGTGACATTTTCAGTCTTTGTCGCTCAAGAGCTACACTGGATACACGCGCCTCCCGTGATCTACTGCCAAAGCTGGTCAGCTCTTGATCCTGTTGATGCTGCTGCTGTTGCTGCTGCTGCTGACGCGGCGGCAATGGCGGCTTTCCGGCGGTGGCGTTCAGCTTGATGGCTTTGCGCTACACTTGACTTTGTCGAGATGGAGATCGAGATCGAAATGAAGATATATGTCAAATTTGAATTTTTGAGCGACATGCGCGACGTTTACGCGTTCAATTCCAGAGAGATACAATCAGACAGAAAATCTATTCGCGTTCACGGCCAATGTCGTCCGTTTATATGCACATTTGTGGCCAAAATGAAAAGCGACAGCCACAGCAGTCACAGCATTTACAACATCCACCGTCAAACACTGCAGCCGTACTCAGAGAATTGTCTATGATCTCTTATAGCTACAAATAAATAGTGAGACAACAACAGAATCGCGTTGCAATAGCTAGGGGCTGCCTTTTGAGCACTGAGCAACTATTTTGTGACGGGATTTGTTCGGAACGAGGTTTTTCGGCTTCTGTAGGTGTAGATAGATATATTTATTGGGGTGCAGTAGCCATCTAAATTCTCGATGTCGTCATCAGCTGCTTGGCCTGCCATTGTTTCCTATATGTTCACACGTGCCCCAACGAGAGAGAAACTTGTTGAGTGGGAGAAAGCGGAAGGGGGAAAACGTGAGCGCAGCTATTAAAAAAAAAGCACAATCTCTACTGTGAATGCTCCCACATATAAATTGATCAAAATCAGTGCGACGCCGTAAGCGACATGATACGACTAAAGCAAGTGCGACGTAAATAAAATTAATGAGGAAGCTGTAAATTTGCGCAAAAAAAAATGTGCGAAAAATATTTACGAGTAGAGCAACAAAAAACATGCATAACCCTGTACCAAAATATATGTCTTGTTGTAGTAATTTTTGTTTATTTTGGTAGCCCAAATTGAATCAACTGCCCAACCATAAAAATAAAAGATTTGACAGCGATTTGAGTTTATTAGAAAATTGCAGCATAAATTTACAAATTTACTCAAATTATTTGTTTAATTAAAGCAACGTCAAAAATTTGTATATTTTATTTATTTATGCGAAGCAATTTATCGTTGAAAGCAAGCAACGAGAAACAACAGTGCGTATACTTGTTGTGAGGCTCAACTGGGGTGGCGCCATCTATGGCAATGCACAATAGGCTATTACAAATGCGCCACACTTAACAGCGGTGAATGTCAAACAGCTGCGCGGCGAATTCACAATCAAATCATGCAGCGAATTCACTCAACGAATTTCGTAACGAACAACGCGGCGAATACGAAGTGATATCCATGCGATGTTTGACTTTTGTATTGATGTAATTTATACTTGGAAATTTAATTTTAAATACTATTTATTATTTATGAGTGAGATAAACTCATTTAATTATAGAAATATTAACTAATTTGCCATTTGATGAAATGAAATATGACAGGCATAAAAAGTAAATGTGAAATATGATTAGAAATATCGTTGTGTTCACGCCCAATTGGCGATCCGTTTAAGATGCAATAAATCTGAACAGTTTTCGCAAATGCCAAAAGGCAACCAGACAGTTTTATGCATCAGTTCACAATTGCATTGGACCACAGACAAGAAAATATCAAATGCGCAGATGCAAGAGGGAAAGTAAACACATCTGGAAATATGGCAGCAACAATCGAAAATATTTTTATTATTGATATGTCGAGTATACCCTTTTCAGTGACTCAGTACTGGGTATATTAGTTATAACTATACAGTGAAACCTCTCTTGGGCGGACACTCATGGTCGCGCAATTTGTGTCCGCTCAAGGGGAGTGTCCGCTTAAGGGAATATTTCTATCTTTTGTTTTTTTTTCCTAATTTTAATAGTTTGTTCAGTACAGCGTTTATTGTAATAATAATGACTTTAAAATAAGGAAAATTACCTTCAAATTAATTTACTATGTAATTAATCATATAAGTGTTATTAATAACAGCGATTCTATAATTTTAATTTATAAACTTTTTGAATTTGTCGCGATTTTAAGTCTTTTTTCAATTATGCAGGACTGCAAATTACTTTCCAAATAATTTAATATATTCCAACGCCTTGTTGTTATCTTTAAAGAATTTTTCAATTTTGAAATTTTGGTCATTCGTCATGTGTGTGTCCGCCCAAGAAAGGTTTTCGTTCGTTTTTGCCCTTTTTTTAGTGTCCGCGTCCGCTCAAGAGAGTGTCCGCTCAATAGAGGCAAAATTGGTCTGAAAACCCCACCAAAACCAACGTCACGGAAAAAGTGTCCGCCCAAGGGGGTGTCCGCCTATTAGAGGTGTCCGCTAAGGGAGTTTTCACTGTAAATAGTTTTTAAACCTATATTTCTAACTAAAAATAAAAATAGTTTTGTTTGCATTTAATTGGACAGCGGGTTTGGCGCCAGTTCATCCAATTTTCATATGAACGTCACACCGTCAATGCATGTGTCGGTTTTTGTGTCGCGTGCAAAAATTTTAAAGTCGACAACTTCATGTTCCATGTAACAATTGCGAAATTCGTTTTACTGCGTTTGCGTTTTTATTGCGCTTCGTGTGAGTTGAGAAATGGGTGGAAAGAAGGGACAAGGGAAAGGGTGTATGGAATTTGCACTCATATTCAAATGGCGGCAACAGCTACGCAAATAGCGTAAGTAAAGCAAACCGAAAAACGAGAGCAAAAACGAAGCATGTGCGCAGAAAGAATGACAACAGAAATGCAACATGGAAGCAAACTGAAAAATCCCAGAGCGAAGCACTCAACACGTGTCATTGGTGCGGTTCAAGTTCAATATGGCGACAAGTGCCGTTACCATTGAAAACTGTGGCGAATTGAGAGCTGCAGCAATGTTGCTATTGATAACAGAGAGATAAACAGCAATAAACACAACTCTTACTGTCGATATGATCAGAAAATATTGTAGGTCAAGTTGATATAAATATTTGTTTAAATGCTTGCAAAATGATTTAATCGAATATCGAGATTGCAATGCTATAATAATAGATAGATAGACATACACTTCAATTGCATAAGCACGTGATGCGAAAGTTGGAAATTTAAGCAAAATAATGAAAGGGGTGACTGTACGTCATACGAATACCCTGCTTGATAGATTAAGATACTTTTAAAGTAACTCAATATTCTATTTGTTAACTGAAATAATGTGTTTTTCTATTGAAAAACTTTTTTAATGGGTAAGTCATGCCAAGAATATATACATATATTAGATATATTGTTATCGATCATTATGGAAATATACATACAGAAAGCCTATACCTTTTCATAGATAACCGATTCATAAAACCAACATCAATCAATGGGTATTCATTGCTTATAGTTTATAGCAGGTATTTCCCGATGTTTACATTTCGATAACGATAGCAATTTCTAGGAGCCACGATAAGACGCCCGTAGAGCTTAAATATTTGCAACTGAAATCTCAGTGTAATCTCGAAACGTGTTATTACAAATTGTGCGCAAATAATGAGTAATTAACTTTTATTGAGAATGGTCCGCCTCATTTTTTGCATGGTATGACGAAATCTCTAATAGAATCCAGCCGAATAGCACCCTTTTAACCAATTTCATTCAAAATGCAATGACTAAGCCAGAATCTTCGCACATTCGCAGGCGTACGGCAGGTAACGTGGAACATGCATTCATGTACATTCCATTTTCTAATTAAAACTGTCAACTTGGCTCAATAGCTGTATAGTTCTATAATTTTTGTAGCTTTAACTGCATGCCATTGCACTTACATAAGCGAGTACAACCGAACAGAACAGAACGAAATCGAAAACGGCAATAGCCCGCACAAGCAAACAAAAAAAAGCAAACAAACGCCAACAATTTGTAGTGGAAAGTTTTTACAAAACTGGCTAAATTGCAAGCTACAACAATATAAATGCAGTTCGACTCGGTACGGTTCAGTTCTAGCGAAAACTGACAGCAATCATTCAAAGCAAACACATTGCCCGATTTATGGTTTGGCCTCTTCCCTATTTATTCCAAAATGCCATACGGGGCGTATGTCAGCTACCAAAAGCATTTGGGGAGCCTTTAAATGCACAGATAAGATTTCAAATGCAATATGGGGTCTAGAATTTCAAGATATCAGTTTAAGCTGGTATCAATTGGAGACAGCATTTTTATTGATTGCAATTTCATATCAAGAAATACTTCTTGTATATCAAACGGAGAAATTAGATACACTCTTTGATAACGAATGAATATAATTGGGTAGACTATTACCCGATGTTAGAACATAATGTGTGCCGTTGCAGTCAGGTTTCAAGTGCAACAGCGCTGATGCAATGCAACACCTCTAATTACGATAGAAAGAGAACAAGAGACAGAGAGAGAAAGAGAGTGAGTGAGTGAGTGAGAGCGCCAATAATTGCTTCACAAGTGTTGAAGATCTGGACACACTTCCAGAGTGCGACTTCTGGGCATGGAAAATTTCCAAATACGATCGAACGTTTTATTGTGCCATTTAAAGAAAAGCAACGCAGCAAATTCAACAACGGCGCTTGCGCAGCAGCAACAGTATGTCAGACTGACTGACAGACTGACTAAAAATGCGACTTACTGTCAGACAGTAAAAAATATTCAAGTCAAAGTACAAGTAAACAAAATATGGCATACATTTTTATGCATATTGCCACGAAATCGTATGCAGCTCTAAAAATTGAAACCCTGAAAAACGCTGACGCAGTAGGTAGACAAAGACTTCGAAGACAACAACCCATAGACGGTTCATTTTATGCCCTACTTCGTCCCCTACCACATAACCTCACCGAATTCGAATCCGAGCCAGGCAAACATAAAAGTGCAAGGCGCTCAGCGCTCAGGCACATTCAGAGCGAGTGGAAAATTCCACAGCGCAACATTAGCCAACAACAATAGGACTAGGTGTAGTTTGACTCTAGGAGTATCAGTGAGGGTGGTTTGATGGCATTCTATGTTACTCATAACAACAACAACGCGAACGAGGAGCAAACGAAACAGAAACAGAACCGAAAACATCCCCGAAATTAGGCTTCAGTTTTCGGCGACTCTTTTAATTTGTTATCTTTTCAAACAAAACAAAGTGATTTGCATAAACTAATTTATGTCGATCAATCAATAAGAAATGTATCTAAGCCAGGGTTAATAAATTACTCTATATAGTGTTGTTTGTATCTAATGACAATTGATAAAGTGAATGTATCATATGACCTAGTCATATGCATTTATCACCAATACAAGGAAATTATTTCTGAATCATGCAGATACACCATTTATTTAAGACAAGAACAATTGTCTTGTTTGATAAGATTGAACTTATCTAATTAGATTGAAACTCTCATCAGAGGAATGCATGTTAGACATGCTAGGACATTTTCGACAAATCGATGTAAAGGTGGGTCAGTCGTCAGCAAAAGGAATGCCGAGTAGGCCCACTCAGAAGTTTGAGTCTAGACCTAGATAAAACTGGAAACCACAAGAGAAAAAGAGAATGGGAGTTACTTACGGTATATTCTGTCGGTGCCAGCGGCGTGCGTGAGTCGCTTTTGTGAAAACTCATTTTCACCGCAACGAATATCCTGCCGGGAGTGTGTTATCCTGTCGGCAATGGCAACTGTAGCGCGCTTAACGTATATCGAAAACTGTCGGTAAACGCGTTGAAGCGCGTTTTCCAGAAACTTCCAAACACTTGTTACAGTAATAAATAGAATTTAATAGGGAAATTTTAGTGCAAACAATTGAGACTTGATTTTTTTTTAAATTAATTTTTGATAAAGAATAAATGCAATATTACTAATGCAATTCTCAAGAACTTGCGACCGCTCTGGATTTGAAAAAAAGGCAACGTTTCTTTGCCTTTTCTCTTTCTTGGTATATCGAGAGAAAATTAAAAAACGTCGTCAAGACGTTACAATAGAAAATTTCAAAGTTCTGACAACCGCACGGTTTGACAAACAGAACAAGAATGCCAACCTTTTTACAAAACCGAGTGAGTAAATCCCCCGATTTGACGATTTCACGGGCAACGGCAAACACTGAGCAAGAGAGACAGAGTAAAAGTGAGAGAGAGATGGATAGAAAGAGAGCGAAATTGTATACGAGAGAGAGCGCATAACGTTAGTGTGGAGAGTGCATTATTTGTTGTCGTCTGGTTCCGTTTCTGATAATGAAAATTGCAAACTTTCAACGAAACAAAACTTGCTCGGCCCTCATATGGCTGAACCCAAAGGCTATCCATCTGATATTGTCAATTGCAAATCAGAAAATTAGTTCCGTTGCAATTGGACTTATATGGGATATGCGTCACAAGCTGCCAAGATTCATAGAGAGTGAACGTCGCACCTTCGATATTGGCAGGAATCAGTTGCTAAATAAATCTTAGGAAAACTAATTAGATAATTATATAAATTGTTAAATACCCTAACTATTACATTCATCAAGCGTAATTCCCAAGCGTAATAAAATTCATTGATTTACGCTTTGCTGACAGTTGAATGGACAGAGATTACCGATAACTGTTATGGTCTAAGTGTCCATTAACTGTATTGTGACGACAGCTAATAGGACAATAATTTGCGATAACAGTCAGTTAAGTAATCTTTTTAATTCACCCTTTAATTTCACTTCGCTACAGGGTATAACTAATATGCAGACACTGCAGATAAGACCACAAAATACGGAATACACGGAAAACTCGATACAATATGCATGGCAAATAAAGCGCTAATTAATTAGTGATGCCGTTAGATAAGACAGAGCCAAAATAAACTATTTATAAATAAATAAATAAGTATATGCGACGCATGCCCTCGCGACACGCGTCAAAGGGTGCTCTCTACAGCTGTTTTTTTTTCTTATTTGCAAATTAGCAACAAATATTGCCAACTGCGCAAAACTCTCTGAAGAGAAGTCGTAAAGTTACAGTCTCCGCTCCGATTTTACGCTTCTCCCCGCCACACTTCGGAAAAATAGAAAAGAAAAGAATATAGAGAGTCGTTTGCTCAATTAGCTGGCAATTGAATTGTGTGACGTTTACCCCAAACAAATTACAGGCAATTGATAGCCAAAAATATGAAACGCTACTCAAGGGACACTCCAGACACCAAAAGGCATGAGTATATTAATATATATTTTATATATGCTACGTACGTGTATGTGTCTGTATAAAACAACTGCAAATTTAAATCAATTTATGTTCTTTGCGGCGCATTTATTCATGTGTAATTCAAAACGTGACAGCTGCCTCTACAACTCTGCAAATATCGAACTGATACCGAATATCGATCTAACTTAACCAGTGCAAAGCGGTTCAATTTGTGCATATGGAAATTTTTGTGATTTCTATAATTTTTTTTTGCTAAGTAGAGATCAATTGAAAATGGTGAAACTATTTAAACTTGACCGAGTTTATGTTTTAAATGAAAGCAATTCACTGCGAGAGCGGATTAGATTAAGACGACATTGATTTCAGCTCAATTATTGTCCTTGCAATCATTATAAATATTAAATATCAAATAAGATCAACATATATATTTAGTAAATATTTTGTTGCACATAAATATTATATTTCTCATTAAAATGAATTTCCAGCAATTTTTATTTAACATTTTTAGAGTTTATACTTTTTTCATGCATTTCATTAGAGTTTATAAATAAAATTTTAACCCCCTCCTAAAGGGTTGCGAGCACCAAGCATTAATTAAAACTGTCCTCTTTAATTAATCTAATTAAAATGGTTTCCTTAGATTTAAATAATTGTTGAATGAAACAATTGCAGTAAGATGGATATTCACATTATATTTTACAGTTGTCTAGCCTGTGTCGCACTTTCTATATCCCAATATTTTCTTTCATTATTCGTTTTTGTCTTTCTTTTCATTTTTTCTTACAATTTACAAAATTGAAATCGACGCCAAAACTTTGTTGACAAAAAACGGTTTTATGACGGTGGCGCTATATTTTGTTTGCTAGCGCTGACACTATAAAAGTTGTCTACTTTAGAACCTAAGTATTTTTTATTTAATTAAACTAATTTTCAATTAAAGCGTTTTAGTTAAATTTCATGTTGTTGATTAATTAAATTTTTAATTGTTAAGTTTATAGATTGGCGGTTAGAAGATTGAAGCGTCATTCAAAAAACCATTACATACTTTTGTGAGTAACCGCAAGCAGCGCCATCTTCTGACTGCTGTTGGCGAACTTAACGAAACATAACGTTTTGTGTCACTGAACGAAACTTAGTCACTTGACGAAATCTAACAGTCGACAAACTGGCTGGAAATTGCGCATACGCCCCGCAAAACAAATTATATTTGTTGTATTCGCAAATTTATTTTTGTTTCTATTTTTGATAGTGTGCTAAAAATTAACTTAATTTTTGTGACCTTGGTTTAGTTCTATAGATTCAACTATTTAACTAATGGAAAACTAAAAACATTCACACACTAGAATAATATATCAAAATCAAGTCGTACTTGAATGCTAATTTACTGCAATCTCAGGCAAATGAAATTGTTGCTGGCCTGCAAATTAGTTATAAGTTGAACCGAATTTAAGAAATTTGCATACTGAACTGGCATATATAAATGCATTCTAAATTTAGGCGGACAACCGGTTGCGCTCATTTATCAGAATAATTTACGAAAAGAAATTTTAAAATGCAGTCACCACACACACTCAAAACCATTTTAATAAGCAGCAGCAGATGATAAAAAAAATTAACTCCGAACTTCTAAAGTATCCGGATACGTAATACATAGACGTCGTCGGACCCATTAAGTATGCAATGCACATAAACAAGTGTTAACTCGATTCACACAAGGACAGAGCACAAATAACGATTCACATTTCCATAAGTTGATGACGTCGTGGGTAACCACAAAAAAATACACAAATAAAGCTATTTAAGTGGGTTAAACCCGTAAACTGTTTTGACCTTGAATAACACCTTTAAAATGCACAACAGGATAGCTGGATTTCGCACAGTTTATTGAACGCTATTTAGTGTCTCATCCTTCACAACACTTTTAAAGCTCACCTCATTGTCAGAAGACATAATAATATTTGATCGAAGGCACTTAAATCTTCAGGTACTGCACACCGTAGCAATGCGTTGAGTTCAAGAACCGTTATAGAACTAATTTTCAGTAAACACTTTCACTGGCCAAGTAACTTCAAGTATCTAGGCATTGACCATATCCGCAATTGACCGTCGTCAGAGTACAAAGTGTCCAATGCTTCAATGTCGAGCTTAGCTGGTTTTTTCGTGTCACTAATTAAGGAATTTCGCAATCTCTGCGTTTATATGCATGTTCGTAATGTTGATAACGTGGCCAACACTGAAGATCACAAGCACCGTTGTTTTTCAGGTCGAACGAACCGTCGGGCCAGACAAAAGAAAATAGCCATATGGCCCACATGTTTGCTTAATTAAAAATCGATGTACTGGCTAATGATTAACTGATTGCCCGATATTGGCCATTTTTAGGCTCTTATCGGTTATCCAGTTTTAAAAATAGTTATACAAATAAAATTGTGATTCACGATGCTGAATCATGGTACTTAATATGTCAATCAGATTTGCCAGGAATTTGATTAAATATTTGGCAGTATTTTTAGTAAACATACGTAAGTATTTTTAGTACCTACTGTACACAAACTATGTATATCGGTTAAGTCTATTTGATTAATAGTTCAACAAGCTTTATTATAATAATTAGCTAGAATTTAACTTACGGAAGCGGCACGTGAATTGATTTGCTTGATTACAAGTTGCCAACAGTTCTCGTTTATGGGGAAAATAAACGGATTATTACTGTGTCACGACTTGATCTATATCTATAATCGCCTTTAGTTCTATGAAGTACTTTCAGTTAACAAAACAACACAACACAACAACAGCCACAATCTCCACTCTATATGCTTAATTACGATCGTTGTTAATAACATGTTACCAATTACAATGTGTTATACCTTTAGTTGAGTCATTTTACTAATCCATTTAATGCACTTGAAACTTCGTGGTCGTTAAGTAATCAGACATTATTCCTACTGTTGGTCTATTGTCGCTGCCGAGCATCTCATGAACTGTCATTAAGCTGCTCACATAATGAGAATTGATAAGAGAACTCACTAAAATGCCGTTAGAATTGTTTACTGTCATTAAATAATATTCTCAGGGTCAGACAGATGATATACGAACTTGTCCTCTATTGTAACCTACTGTCTGCCAGCAGCTTATGTCAGTAGTTGAGGCAGGAAATCACAATCTTTTTAATATTAATATCATTGATTTACGTTTGCCTAATGATAATTTAATATGTGAGAACTGGGCACACGACAGAGTACATTTTGATTAGCAAATAATCAATATTTAATCAGATATACAGTACAATTATCGATTCATAAATGTGTCTCGCACAATCAGACACTTATGGGACCACTGATAATATTAAGCAATATCACTATTTGTGGTATGTGTTAAGAACTTACTGTTCCATTATCTTGATTACTGCTTGATCCACTAATCACGGACACCGTCATTCCTTTGCACTTTAAAAATCGCGAAACAATTAAATTAAGTATACGTCGCGTTGAGTGCTATAAGCCGACTACTGCTAACTGCTTATGGAACGATTGTTTTGCAATGACTGAAAGCGAAAATTTTACAATACATTCTGTTTAAAATACACAGTTAATACAATGTACTCAACAATTAAACACAGCAACTCCACTGGAAAACACTCAAACTCAAAACCCGCTCGCTTTTTGAGTAAATGTTACTACAAATATATTCAGGCTACGGCCCCAGATTCGAATTGATTTGTGCTCAAACTGAGATCATTTTCGAGTGCACTTAAAATGCCTGGCAATGACTGCGACTTAGCATTAACATTAACATTGAATAAACGCCTGCTGGCCAAATGGCAATACTCGTATTCGCACTTGTCTAGTTTGGCATATTTTTTTCTATCTGCTTTTATTGCAATAGTTTCAGCGCATATTTGAGACACAGACAGCGAAACGTGCGAAAAGACACTCAACATACGACAGATTTTCAGTAGCTCAACTGATAAAATGGAGACTATTGTGTAGGCCAGCTTGCGTAGTGATTAAACAACTTTTTTTCAGTTCTTATCGCCAGTTTAAGGGAAACCAATAACAACAACTGTAAATATCACTCAGATTAGCTGGAGTTCTTTTTTTACCTACAGGTAGCTCTCTTTGTGTGCGGCTGTTTAGATTAGCAGCCAACTGATTGAACTGTTCAAACCGCTGAGTACCTAATTAGTTAAATGCCACTTTTCAATTACGTGTTCAGAAAACAAAGAGAATAAATAACAACTTGATAAATTAAATTTGTTGATTTTCTACGATAGTATAACATTATTATTTGTTTTTTATTGAAAACAGTTGTAGACATATTTTTAGCATAATACTCGTATAAAAAAATGCAAACTGCTGCAAACTATATTTGTATAGTTAGTAGAACAAGTAATACTTTAAAGCAGTGCTGCTCTCAATTCTCACTTCCTTTAATTGTAATTTGGGAGCGTAGGCAGCAAATAAATCATCAAGCATCACCCAGTTTTACACATTACCATAACACTTTATGCGCAATTTTTTATTTAGTTTTTATTTCTATTAAATATATAGTACGTAAAATAGTTGAAATACACTGCAAATTGACAATAACAAGGTAATCATTCAATTAGGCCGCACAAATTCACTTGGTGTAGGTAAATATACTAGTATGATGAGTCCATGGGTGGCTAACAGATAGATTTCAATATCACAATAATAAATATCGCATATAGAGAAGAGCTGAACTTATGATGTGACGCACGTGTAAAAAATACAGTTACCATACATTTTGAATGGGTTTGACCACTTCACAGTCGAGGTCAAAGGGCAAACTTTGAATGCATTCTAATTTTAAGCCTAGAGTGTCCCAAGTTAATTGTGATAATGACACGTGTTTATTGTAATAAAACTGTTGATGTTGCCACAAGTTCATGGCGAAAACAATTTCCAATTATGCTACACTTAATGCCGCCTCTAATGGAACTGTTTTTATTCCATATTATTTTATTTTTGCCATCATTTATTCTATATTTGTACCTGGCGTTAATAGCAATCAGAATTGAGTTTTTTAACGAGTGAATTTTCGCGTGTAATTAATAGATGCAATCCATGTTTATCTACTTTTTTTGCGTGCCAGCACGGAAATAATATTTAAAATTGTTTAATTATCATGCTTTCGTTGATCCACTGATTGATCATCTAAAAGGTTTTTTACTGCAACCAAAAAAATGTTAAGCTTTAATTTGCTTTAAAATGCTATCTATAGGGCAGCAACTGTAGCGGAAACTCTGAATGAAATTTAAAATTATTTAACACAAAATTGTGTCGAAAATCCAGTTTTTTATAATGAAAGTAAATATTAATAAACAAAAATCATAATTTAATAACTTTGATAGCAGGTTTTATAGCCATTTGATTGAACAAAACGGCCGTAAAGGAAACCCCAACAGATAAGAAATTAACACCAATTAATCAAATATTTTGAAGGCAGCTCTTAGCACCTCATGTTTGGTGATAAAGCCGTTCCACGAAGAGATAAACACATTAGAGTCGCCCAATAAACGTCATAAAAAATGCCACTTTAAATATGTATGTCAAATCCGTGGTTATGTGAGATTTGCGTAGGCAGCAATTGGTCAGATGAACAGGAGTTGCAATTAATTGATCTGCTTGCTTCAATCGTGTTCAAATGATTCACGACTAACATTCAATGTTGACGTCACAGGCCAAACACGACAACGAAAAAGACGACGACGAAGTCAAAGACGATAATATCTCGGGGTAGACAAGACTACGTCAGAGTCGGGGCAACGCATGACCGGTTTGTGGCAGGTAGGTGACCAGTGGCTAGACATGGGCATGGATAAATATTTAGCCGGCTTTTGGTATATACTCGTATTGTAGTTGCTTGTTGTTCGATATACTTAGTGTCTACCATATGAAACTGTAACACACGGCGTATGCGCAATGCATGCAAAATGATTGGAAGGCCGCCGTGGCGTCGTAAATGAAATTTCACGCAAGCCCGCAAATTCTCTTTGTCCCAAAACCGGTTGTTCGCCTGAGAAAGTGCATTAAGGCAACAAAAAAATGTAAATTGCACATTTTGGCAACAACATTGTTGTTGTTGTTGCCCAAAGTTAGTTACCCACGGTAGCAAGTAACTAAAGACACCTTACGCCTCAACTTGTACTGGTTCTTTATGCAGTCTTGCCATAGTTACGAGTACTTGTCGTTGTTGTTGTTATTGTTTTTGTTTTTGTTGTCGAATATTTGGCAACGACTTTGTGCCAAGACGCGAAATCGTTCACAAAAAGAGAGTGAGAGATCCATCAACTGTTCGACTGTTAAAGCAAGTGCATGTTTACATTGTTTACATTTATTATCGTCGTTGTTCATTTGTCATGACATCGATAATGGGACAGTAAAGAATGCACAGCGAACATGTATTCGATATATACAATTAGTCACATATTTTAATTATTTGCTAAACTTTTATTATTATAAATCTGAACAAAATATTTATTTTTTTATTGAGCTAATTGAAATAGATTTTTAAGCTGACTAAGAGAAATAATTTGTAGTGAAGAGAACATCATCATTTGGTACATTTCCTATATCTGTTTACATAAGGAAATAAATGGAAATAGTTGTGAACCCATTAAGAGAATCACATATCCGTTGTTGTTTTCGTAGTAACAATTATTTAATAAAAATGCCAACAATGATTTCTTCAAATGATCAAATCTTCGATAGTTAGCTGTAAGCTGTAGTAAAGATGTCAATTGAGATGCAAGACGGAAAGAGCTTTCTTCATAATTTATATGTAGTACACAATGAGCTTAAGACTAGACGCGATCAACAGAGTAGTTAAAAAGTATATAAATATATCATTTCATTTAATATTATATCATATCTCGCATCCACAATCTCTCACTCTCTTTTATGCTCATTTCTCTGTGTTTTTAGTTATTATGGCGGATTCTATATCGCTTTGGCTTTACTCAACATTTTTAGTTATATTTTGTGAGTGGTTATGATTTACCCCGTAACCTGAGAGAACGAGTATTCATATGTGCCTGTCTGCTGTCATCGCGATCGGCGTCGAACAACAACAATAACAACAGCAACGTAAACATCAACATCAACAACAACAACAGCAACAATTCGCGGACTGCATAAAACCGGAGACCCACGTTGGGTTTGATTTAGTCGTTAGCGCGCGATCAACACGATCACATCGTATATTGCAGATCGTTCAGATCGTATATCTCATATCGTATCCGTTAGTTTTCATCATCAATTTTGGCACCTATAACACCTGTCGGCTTCTGTTTTGATATCGGTTTCGGTTATTATGTCTTAAGTCAATTAATTGGCATGTTGTAAAACGTTCCTTAGATAGCTAAAAAAATTTTTGTTATTTACAAATAAAATCCAGCTGGCTTAAAAATTGAAATTGTGATAAATAAGTTAATTTCCATCTTCAGCTGTAACTTACTGAAATAGAAAATCTGTTCTTAGGCCCATCGGTAAGTTGTTTTCTGTAGAGTTAACTATCTCGACACTTGTACCGAACAGTTTTTGTGTGTCTAATTAACAACGGAAGCGCGACAGCATTTGCAAATTACTAAAATGACCGAAAATACCCCCCGTTGTCCCTCAAAAAACCGCGAAATGCTTTAAACACTCTCGAGAGTCGAGCTTGAGTGCACATTCTCCGTCCGGACTCTGAATTCGGCGAGTGAGAGATGAATGAGATGAGTGTTTGAAACAAGCTGAAAAGTTCTTTTGTAAATCTAAATTAATTGCATTTAAAATTAGCACAACTGACGAATTATTGATCAAGTGTACGAAAATAGAACTAACTAAACTTAGTGGAGGACAATTATTGTCGATTTGATTTGTTACCGGAAAAACCTCTAGAGAGCAAAACACAAGTTATGAGATGCGCTAATTAATGATCTGAGTTCGGGCAATTGATTTATTGTTTAACGCATTAAATGTAATTTTTTAACAAGCAAATGTTGAAACAAGTTTTTTGTTTCAAAATCAAAACTAAGCTAGTTGTAGACATATTCTGAATAAGTGTATTCACTAGTTGGCTTTATAGTCCCATAGTACTATGAAACATTCAGATAAATTACCTCTTGGCATTTCAAATGGCCATAAAATTTAAATTATATAAAATAAGCGCACGTATAGTATGTTAGTTGTAGTTGAAGTTGTAGTAATTGAAGTAACGGTCGACCTTTTCTGCAACTAAACAATTTCGTAATAATATTTTTAAGACTCGAAATAAGTATTTCAAAATAATCGTTTATTAAATTTTATGAGCTTTTAAGTGAAATTGAAAGTTGACTAGAACAAAGGAATTACACTTTGCTATATAGCCAGTTATGAGTTATAATTCGTATAAAAATTTATTCAACTAAATGCGGAGCAAGGCCAACAGCTTTGTTGGAGTTCAGAAGCTGGCGCCGACGAAGACGAGAAGCCGTCATCAATCCAACATGACCAATTGTTATTGTTAACGTGACGCTGACAAATGAATTTTGAATTCCAGTCACAGTAACAACACCTGAAGTTAAGGCCGAAACCGTAAGCCTGGTCGAAAGCCTGGCACATTGAACTCGCCCCTCGTCTCAATTGCCCGTTTGAACTCAGCTCTCAAAAAAAACAAACAAATAAATACGAAAAATACAACAAAGCAAATGTCTCGTGATGATCGCGTTTTTTTGAATATGTGATATTTTTTTACTTTTCATTTTTGTATCATGTTTAATTCAATGGCAATTCTATCTACAAATTTGATATATATACATATTTTTTGCAAATCTATCTACTTTGCATATTTTTTTTGCAATTCCAAAATTTACATAAAATAATGCGCACTTTGGCAAAAATTGCTAATGATTTATGTTTCTGTCAAATTAGTTTTGTAGATCTTATACGAGTTTTGTTTGCTTCTCTTTGTGGGCTTTTTAAGTTATTAACAATGATTTGTTTTGGCTTAAAAGACAACAGCGCATCTGGTTTGAACCGGTTGCAGTTCAGTTTAGTTCATTAATAAAACAAACTTTGAAAATTTTTCTTTTACTTTATTTTATAGTAGTTTGGCATAAATTATCGTAGAATAAATTATTCAAAATATTTCTGCGAATTTTGTTTTACGTAAATCTGGTTTAACCATTAAAAAAAAATAAAAATAAAAGAGTTTAATGACGTTATTTAAGTGGCAAAGTAAGATAAATAAACAAAAATATGATGGTAGTACGTAAGATAGATTTTAAAGTTTTGAAAGTTCTCTAAGAAAGTTAAATATTTGGAGCTTCTATTAAGATGATGAGATCCGTTTAGTTAAAATGATTCTGCAGCAGATGAAATTATATTATTAGGATATTTATTTTAGTAATCTAATTCATTTGAAATATAATTAAAGCGCCACTAATGAATGGGTAGCATATTTAATTACAATATTCAAATACCTTTTACAAGGGTATACATACTAGTTTAATTAATATACATATATTCATTAATGCAATTAAAAGAATGCCCAAAAGCCATTAAGCTCCATAGTCTTATAAAGACTTCCGCATTTCTTAAGATCTGATAGCCAGGCACCACAAACCCATAATCTTGGCTAGAATAAAAAACTGGCTATACTTGAGATTATGCATGCATCAACTTAAGCTACAACGCAATGTGTGGGTGTGAGAAATGTACCTCAGCTTTAAAATCTTGTTATTTAATGAATAATAACTGAGATAAAAAATATCTCAATGCGGGGCTTTCATTGATGAATCAGGTAGTTTTATTCGACCTTCTGTCTGAGCTTGGACCACAGCAAGAAACTACAATTAATATTATTTTTTTATTTTCTTTTCATTTATGCAAGTGAGTGCACTTGAAAATACTCATAGTCGTACTTTGAATACTACCTTTATACGTATATGTGATATGACAAATATGTAGAATATATACATATGTCAAGAAGTCAACTCGGACAATTAAATACACTAATTGCAAATGTTGCTTGAACAACCGGAAAACTTGCCGTTGATTTGCCAAAATTTCCATTTGTCTTAAGTGGGCTTATCTTGGCAAGGAACATGATGTTTTATAGTACGACAAGTCTGAAGGGGTAATAAAAAGTCCAGTTTTCTAATTAAGATACAGGCATTTCATGTTTGTCTGTATTTGTGCAGATAAACAATTGTTGTCTTAAACAAAAGGCGTAACGGTAACAGCTAAATAGCTCAAATAAATGAAAATCACAACAAAGTCCAGTCCAAAGCGAGTCGCTAGTGACAGTAAAATTGGCTGCAATTACAAAATGTTAGCACGTTTCATGCTCACGACATGTTGTTGCCGACACACACTCAATGGACAATATAGTGTGTGTGTGTGTAAACTCATGTGGGCTCATCTGCTGTTAGGGGGGTTGTGAAGGCGGCAACGTTTCACTTACATTGAACTTGACATTGCGCGGGGTCTGCTTTTAATTTAGAAATATGTCAAACTATTTTCAGCTGCATTTGCAGCGCTTAGATAGATCGCGATCTCCATAGACAGTGTCAGCAATTAAATAATGCCCGTCCAACTGGCAAAACTAAACTTGCCTTGCCTTTGATTTATCGCCCATTACGAGTGAAATTTAACTGGAATTCTCCCTCACTTTTCCTCTTCTCTCTGTCTCTCTCTCTCTCTCTCTCTTTGGCAGACATGAGTAAAAATGGACACAACAATCCGGCGTTTGTCAGCGATCATGTGGACAACATTAAACAGCAGAGCTGCAATAAATACTCGGTTGAGCTGGCGGAAAAGGGTGCCAACAACAAGGTAGCGAAGGATCCCGATTACAATCCCTACGAGCATCGTGATGTGCCACACCCAACAACGTTAGTACAATGGTTTATAAAGAAAAGAAATGAATACTTATAGATTTAATTACAATTATTTAGCAACTGGGAAACACTTTTCCATTTGCTGAAAGGATCTCTGGGCACAGGAATTCTGGCCATGCCCAATGCCTTTCGCAATTCGGGTTATGTGACGGGCTCCATAGGCACCATTGTGATTGGCATCATATGCACCTACTGCATACATCAACTGGTCAAGGCGGAGTACGAGCTGTGTCTACGCAAGAGAGTAAGTTTTGTGATAATTATCTCTTTTGGGATAGGTCTGATAATTCTCTTATTACAGATACCCAGCATGAACTATCCAGCTGTGGCGGAGGCAGCGTTAAACGAGGGACCAGGATTTTTTAAGTGCTGTTCTCCCTACATTGGCACTGTCGTGAATGTATTTCTCTTGATCTATCAACTGGGCACGTGCTGTGTCTATGTGGTTTTTGTGGCCTCCAATATCAAGTCCATTGTGGATGCAGTCTATGACACGGACATGGATGTGCGTCTATGCATGATAATCATATTGGTTCCCCTCATACTTATTAATTGGGTGCGTCAGCTCAAGTACCTGGCACCCTTCTCCACGCTGGCAAATTTCATAACCATGGTATCCTTTGCCATTATTTGCTACTACATATTCCGTGAACCTATTACAACTAAAGGCAAGGAAGCCTTTGGTGAGTTGGAGAATTTCCCACTCTTTTTGGAACTGTTCTATTCGCGTTGGAGGCCATCGGCGTCATCTTACCGCTGGAAAATGAGATGAAAACTCCTCACAAGTTTGGCGGTTCATGTGGCGTGCTTAATGTGTCCATGATTTGGATTGTGTTCCTGTATGTGGGCATGGGCTTGTTTGGTTATCTCAACTATGGTGCCAGTGTGCTGGGATCAATCACCTTAAATCTGCCAAAGCATGAAATGTGAGTTGTTCCTCGATGATTGTTTTGAATGAAACTGATTTGCATTTACTTTTTACAGTCCAGCGCAGATTGTTAAGGGTATGCTGGCATTTGCCATCTACATCACCCATGGATTGGCCTGCTATGTGGCTATTGACATCACCTGGAACGACTATGTTGGCAAGAAACTGGGCCCGCAGAGGAACAAGGTTTTCTGGGAGTACGCGGTGCGTACGGGTCTTGTCTTGATCACTTGTAAGTAGCCAAGAAGCAACTGAAGGTCTTTTATGGGAAGGTCTTTTATATCTATTTCATCTTTTAGTCCTACTGGCCGTGGCAATTCCCAATTTGGAGCTCTTCATTTCGCTCTTTGGTGCTCTGTGCTTATCCGCTCTAGGATTGGCTTTTCCCGCACTTATTCAGATCTGCACTCATTGGTATAACACGAATGGCATGAGCAAGGCTTGGCTGGTATTAAGTAAGTATTCCAGCTGTAAACTCCAATTAACCTACTTACTGATCAACTCATCTTTTGCAGGCAACTTCGTGCTGATTATTGTTGGCATTCTTGGTCTGGTAATTGGCACATATACTTCTCTTAAGGAAATTGTCCACACATTCAGAGAGTAATTTGTTATTTTCTTACGTTTGTAATTGTTTTTAGTCATAGCATTTGTTTTAATTTTTCCTTCGAGTTTGCCGCCACGCATTTGAATTGTCGTACAAGCAAAGTATTATGCACAAAATATGCAAAACTAAATCGTTAAATTCTCAGCACACATGCCAAATGGGCCAACGAAAATAAAACTAAAGAGGAAGGGGTTAAGACAGGGGGCTTCCTTCATGTGTAAACTATTTTTTTGTAAAGTTCAACTTGAATATATTTGTAAAAATTGATCAAATTTGTGATATTTTTAAGCATTGTGCCCAAAAACATTTAGATACGCATATTTTATTACATGTTCGTAATTTATAACGATCTATATAAATAGATAATTATTGTCTAAGTCCTATCTTTATAAGCACTATTTAAAATATGATAACAAACAACAACAAGCAATAAAAAGATTTTGCCATATTATAGAATCAAAACAACATAATAATAAACTGAATTTTTCTATCATTTTGGGATACAGTTTGTTCATGGAGTAGCCTTAATGAAATCTTTTAGAGCCAGGCATAAACGTCTGGCACCATCCATCAGTTTTTCCTTGGAATGGAAGGCTATAGATATGCGAAAGAATTGCTTACCTTTGCCCTCTTCCACCGCAAATCGTGGACCGACAATGAATGAAATCTTCTCATTATTTAAGCTGTATTCCAAAAACTTTTGGGCATCCAGGTGATCTGGCAAACGTATCCAAATAAAGTAACCACCGCTGGGTGCAGAAAAGTGACAACCTGCAGGCATCTCTGTCTTTAGAATCGCTGAGGTAGCTAACATTCTCTCCTTGTATGCCTCGTAAAGCCGTGCAATGTGGGGCTGAGCTAATTGAAGCTCAAATAGACTGCCCACAATGCCAGCAGTATAGTTGTTGAAGCAGCCACCGCTGTTTAAAATCCCACTACTTTCCAACTGAGATTTTAAACGTGGCGGCACCTCTAGCCAACCTAAACGCAATCCAGGTCCAAGAATCTTTGAAAAGCTTCCGTTGGAGATGACATTACCAGCGAAATCTTTATCCGTACGTGCATCGTAGGAGAGAAGGCGAGCATGTAATGGTTTCTCGCCATAGTGGAGGATGTTATAGACATCATCGCAGACCACCAAGAAGTCGTATTTGCGGGCCAGCTGCACAATGCCACGGCAAACCCCTGTGGGAAGATTAAAAATTGTTTTAGGTCAATATCACAAAGGATAACTAACTGCTTTAAGAATTTACCTGGTGAGAACAAAATGCCCGTAGGATTATGGTAAGTTGGTATTGTATAATAAATGCCCCAAAACTCCTTGCTCTCTGATTTGAAGTGTCGATCGCCAACTTTCTCTTCAAGATCTTTGAGATCAACGCCATCGTCATTAAGTTTAATAGGAACAATTTTAAGACTCGTAAAATGCTTCATACTTTGCAATGCAATCATATATGTGTACTCATCCACAAATATGTAACCATTAAAGTCAATCAGAGTAGAAAGTATAAAATGCAAACCCTGCGTTGCACCCGTTGTGATTATCAAGTCCTCACTTAAAGAAAACATGCAGTTATAAAATGATAAAACTTTTAATTTAAAAGAGATAATGAAATCATGAAAGCTCTTACCTGTTAACGGTACTGTCGTACATTTTGCTAAAGTACTTGGAAATTTCATTGCGCACCTCGTAAGTGCCACTTGTTGGTCCATATTGAAAGATAAGCGACTGATTGTTCTCCTTTTCTCGCTTCTGCTTGCATACAAAGGTCGTTTTTATTTGTATGTGCAATATTTGGTGGCTTTAATAAGAGATCTGATAACTACTCACTAAGCAATGGGTTGTGGCCTGCTGAAAAATATCACAGCAGGGTTCTAATAAATCTGTGCCTGGAGCACCCACGCCAAGGTTCAAAATGTCTGGCGTATACACGTTCCAAGCACCTCCATCGAAAAGGTGCTTTAGTTGCAATTCTTTATTTTGCTTCAACATTTAAATGTCTTTTCTTTTTTACAGACAGTTCTACACAGATTTCAATCTGATTAGAAAAAGCCACTATCTTTACGAGCGCCAAAAATTTGGCCATTCACAAACGACGTTTGCATTTGCCAATCGCTGTGATTCTACAATTTATCAGTCACTGTACGACGGATACAACAGCTGTTGCTATAATAATTGTCTTGAAAATTCTTATATTGTAAACATGGACAACGAGCTGCCAACAACAAGCGCTAATGCTGCCCAGACAAAGGATCAGGACCATAATCCACAACTGGATTCACCGATGCGTGGACCCACATTGTCAACTTCAACATCCAGTTTTGAGGCATTGGCACACGCCCATGACCCAAATCTGAGCAAGTTGGCCACAAAAATGTTTCAGAAAACAGAGGAATACATAACACATGAGCTTAATGCGCCCTTGGAGGACTACAAGTTACTCGAGGATATGAACAAGGCAACTATTGCCAAGTACAAGGATATGCGGCAGATAGCTGAAAACTTGAATGTATCTACAAACGAGTTGTGCGGAAAGTTTCAACAGTTAGCTCCTCTAATGCAGCAAATCGATGAGATCTCAGATACAGTGGACAAGCTGGAGGCAGCTGCCTATAAGTTGGATGCATATAGCATAGCTCTCGAGAACCGAGTCAAGTGTGTGCTACAGCGAAAATCGAGTCAACACGTCGGACAATAATTAACATATATGAAAAAAAAAGGATAACCAGTACATTTATTACAATAGATATAAGTTTTACCCAAGTAACAGTTTAAATATAATCGCTACTACATTAAGAAATATCAGTGGAACTGCAAAGTGTGGGAAAAGAAGGACACGTGTTAATTTTGTTATTCATTAAGTTATAAACTAAACTCCTACTTACTCTTGGCGACTGTTCGAATAGAGCGAATGAGATTTAATATTTGATGTTTAGCACTTGGCGTTCCAAAATCTTGTTGACCTGCTTGCCTGCCCCAGCCAACTGTAAATAAATGAATCGTGTCATGTGTACGAGAATTCTGGAACTCGACAAACTTACTCTTGGCCAAGAAGCGTTCCTCGTGTAATATGCACACTGCATTTAAGCAAAGCAGCGTGGCTTCGATTAGCGTCCACAGCGTAAACATCTCTATAGAATATAGCAACTATTTAAAAAAAATAAAGAAGGCAGATAATTTATTTGTTGACGTCAGTTTTAAAGCCGCATTTGCCAGTCACCGATTGACGGCAACAAACAGCTGATTTCATTGTAAGGGCTGCAATACATTACAAATTTCGAATTGCATTTTACAGCACTACATCAAAATTTAAATTAAAATTAAAAAAACAAAGTAAACTAAAACAATTAAACAACAGATTAATAAGATTAGAAAAATGATGTGATGTGGATCCACAGTTTTCCGCGTTTTTTAACGATAATTTTCGGCGTTTTTTAGCGCCAATATTGTTTGTTTCTCTCTCGCCGCTCTCTCTTTTTTCAGTGTTGCCAATTTTAAGCAGTTTAAAAAATGGCCAGAGTATGTAGTGTGAAAATCTGTTTATCTCTAAAAACAAGACAGATTTTGTTCGGAAAGAGGCTAAATTGGGCAACAGTCAAACTTATTTAGATAAAAGCGACACAACTGTATTGTTTTTATTAATTGCTTAGCATTTTAAGTTTATTTACTGAACGAAACGGCTATTAAAATGCCATCCTTTGCTAAACTTATTTTGCTACCCAGCTCTATAGCCACTATCGGCTATACCTTTTACGTGGTCGGCCAGTTGACGCTGTTTCTTTCCATGCCGCGCTCCTTTTCAAAAGCGCACACCTGGATCTTTAATTTACTCGACAATAAGTCACGCTTGGAGACCGCTTATGGACCGATTGTATTTGACACCCTCTACGTGATCGGATTCATCTTGCAACACAGCTTCCTCAAGTCAGCTTTGATAAAGAATCTCTTGAGCAAATTGGGTTTGTCAGCTGCAGAGCGAACTATTTACGCCGTGACATCATCGCTTTGTTTACATGTGCGTATACCATTTACATTAGCCTTGAAATTTATTTATTTTATTGTTATACACACTTTTCTTTTAGTATATGATTAAGAACTGGCTGCCCGCTCAATCGATTGTGCTCTGGCAGATCAATGTGGACGAGAGCGAACCTCTTTGGTGGACTTTTGTGATAACCCATGTTATTTGCTGGATTGTCATTTTCGGCGGTTGTGTTATAATGGATTTCCAGGAACTTTTGGGAATCAAGCAAGCGTACTACAGTCTACACAACTACTCGGAACCCCTCACGTACAAAACTTCTGAGCTGCGTAATCTTTACGCTCATGTGCGTCATCCATCCTTTGTTGGACTTACTCTTATTCTATTTGTTACCAATGTTATGAGCTTGGATCGATTGGTTTTGGCCGTACTCCTTACCACATACATGTATGTGGCTTGGTCCACCGATCAGAGAGACGTTGTTTACCAGAAGGCGCAGCTGGAGCGCAAAAAACTGAGATTAAAGGCGCAATAAAGATTTTGATCAATTGATCTTCTCATTATTTTCTTCTGCGCCGTATGATGTCTACTATGTTTCATAAAGTATCTAGTAGTGGACACTCTTGACGTTCTTACTAATTTTAAGAATTTTATTATAACAAATATTTTTTGTAATCTCTCATTTCATTTATTTAGATAATAAAACACTAATTAATTCGGACCATAGATGGATCAAACGGTTGTCCCTTGAATGGTGAACCTTCTGCATCCCAAGCTTTTTTTAAACGTTCTAAAGTTTTTGTCTGCTCTGGATCAATTGTCTGCATAGTATTGTTTTGGAGCTGATCCGCTGCCATTTGTTGTACACGTAGCTTCTCTATCGCCAGCTGCGAATCCTCCGGTAACTCATCTATGTACCGTTCGCAGTCAAGTTTCTTAATGTCAATTTCATCATCACATTCAAAGAGGCGATCCCACCAGCGCTCCCTTGCTTTGTCTACAAATTCAAAGAGTTAAAAAACGCACTTTTGGATATAGTTGACTACTTACCACAACAGATGAGCAGAGTACCATTTTCTATGGACCATACGGCTTCGTTGTGCCTTATACGCTGACTAAGTACACCATCTAAAATCAACTGATTCGGTGCATTTTTACTGCACACTTTGAGTTGTTGTGCCTTAATTTCGATTGTCAGTAATTTCGCTGATTGCAGATTAGCAGGCAGTTTAACATGGAGCTCCAAATCCTTTAGCGTTTGGGACCAACAATGATGTTCGAATGCGGCCCCGTTTTTATAATCACCAGGCTCAAAGCCACGCCTACTTTCGCGGGTAGATGCTCCTATTTCTGTCGGCTTATGCTGGAATCTCTGCTCTTCAGCCTCCACAGTGATTTCCGTAATTGCAGGCGGTGCATTTATTCCGTTATCCTCAATTCCACTCTCTGCACTCATCGTTTGCAGCCAGCATTCGGGGTCATAACGCTGCATAGCGCCGTATAGTATTTGATCCCGCATCCCCTTTGGAAACCCTATTTTCTCCGTTGCGTCCTTCTTTGTGTGATAAAAATCTGTGCTGCAAAATAAACTTTAATAAAAACCTGTCTGATCTTTGGTATATTTGTCTATTACTTGCGCCGCAAAAAGCCAAACACTGCGTCCAAAAAACCTGTGACGGTTTTGCGCTCCTGCAATATTTCCATTAGCATGGCATCGCTACGATGAAACTCCATGTCTATTTGTTTATTATTTTAATCTATTTTAATTTATAAAAACAATCTTGGATTTCAATGGAAAGCGGGGCTACGTGGTTGCCGGACTTCAAAACGGTGGAGCGCCATCCCTTGTTTGCTAGCTCCGCCACTAGCGAAGTTGTCTACTTTAAGAAATTGCATTTTAATTGATGGGTCTGGTCATTCTAACACTTTGTTTTAGAGGCTGGAAAACATCAAATTTTGCAACAATCGATATTTTCGATTGTCGACGCTGGCCAACATCGATGTTACCGATGTTTTGGAACGAAAAGCATCGATACATCGATGTTTGTTATTTTTTTGAGCATCGATACATCAACGATACATCGAGCCTCTATTTTTGTAGTTAATAATAAAACTGTAAATTTATTCGATTACAATGTATAAATTATAAATATATAAAATAGCATTAGATGAAGGAGAAACGAACACCTTACAACACTGCTCTTGGCAATAGAGTGCAAAGAGCAGCTGGCACGCTGAGCAGTTTATATAGAATCGGTCAACTTATCGGTCTCAATATCTCGAGAGCCGAGCGGATAATCAAAATAATGTATTTAATTTTTTCGTCTTATTTCGACGTGTTCCACCGGAATCGTCAGATCTTGTCGCACCGGTTATCGTAATATCCCCAAATGTATAGCAAGAATCTTTGTTGGGCATCGATGTATCGATATTATCATCGATATTGAAAACTAGACATCGATAATGGATATTTTTTATGTACATCGACAATACATCGATGTATTGTCAAGCCTCTTCTTTGTGTCCTTTTCCGGGAAGTACAAAGGAATCTAAAATTGAGCCAAGACACGTGCGGTAAGTGGGAAAACAATAGGCAATGGTTTCATTGTTAATTTAATTTTATTTATTTTAATTACCACAGTGACAAAACTTTAAAATATTTGTTAACGAATCATTTACATATACGTCGTTCAACTGTTGAACACATCAAAGATGGAATCACTAAATACAATCAATGATAATTGTCAATTGCTCATACTGAATTATTTAAGCTTCGAAGATCAACTATCACTGTTTGAAGCTTGTAAAAAAGAACCTTCAAATCGTGTAAACACTAATATATGCAACATTTGGAAAAGTCGGAAATGCCATTTTTTGGAATGTTTTGCATCTAGACGTTTTGCCTTGAACCCAGACCTGGAGCATGAATTTCTTTCAATCATAAGTCCGACGGTGCGCCATCTACATATGGATGTTAGTCTCACTAGTAAGAAGCAACTAAAATCTTGGACGCGTTACAAATTTCCGAACATGAGATTTCTGGACTGCGAATGTTCTAAGGATCTAAACGTTGAAATAATAGCTGAGCTCTTTCCTGGACTAAATAATATGAGACTTGCAGGTTCTATTAGTGTCAACGGCTTGACCAATTTGGAGCATTTGCAATTCCTGAACATTGCCAATTGTGATATCGATTTGGACACATATCATAACCTTGGTGGATTAAAGATGCTGGAAGAGCTGACAATTTCCAAATTTCAAATGAAAGATGATACATATCAGCTGTTAATACGTTTGCCCAAGCTGAGAACAATTTCTATAAATGATTTTCACCTAAATCATTTATACCATCTAAGTGAGATTCGCGCTGATGACATTGAAAAAATTGATTTTAAACGTGATCTCTATAGAAAATTAATCTGGTTAAAACAACTTAGAAACTTGCGTCAATTGACCATAACATGTCTACACTTCAAAATCTCGAATCTAGATAAATTACCAATTTATCCACGACTGGAACGAATTGACCTTATCGACTCAGATGTAGTTGTCTGCAAGTCTAGCCTTTTGAAAACTCTCACTCGTTTCCCGTCTCTTAAGATCATAAACCTACCAATCATGCCAATCCAAGAAGAATGGCGAAGTATAGTGGCAAAGAATCCGAATTTAACAATGTCGTTTGAGCCCTTAACATTTCCTAACGGAGACTTTGAAGAAATAGAGATTTGTCCTCGAGAAACGTGAATCAACGGAAAGAAAACTTGTAAATGAATATTGAATAAATAAAATAAATGATAAAATAAAATAAACGCAAATGTTTAATGTTAAATTTATTTTTAAACAATATCCTTTTGAACTTAAACTTGAATTTTTTTTTAAATTAAGCTTAAAGTATTCTTTTAGCAGCCAAATTGCGAATCATCGGTTTACGGTTTAGTTGACTTTTTACAATTAAACTAAATTTGTGGGCAATACTCCAAGCGCGCAAGTAGACCAGTTATTGTCTTGAAAAGATAAATTTATTAAATCAGACCTTTGCATATACATAGAAGCAGAACTGGTTTTACCTTTTTCCAACGTCCAGATGCCAAATTGTGTACCTTCTGGTTTGTAATAATTGTTGGCTTGGTTTTTATCATCCACAGGCTGATTTGTGTTTGCAGATGTATCACCATTTATATCTCGCATTTTCATGTTGCATAGCTTAATCAAGTCTTCCCGCTGTTCGGGAGTCAATGGCGGCTCCACAAGAGGCAGCAAACTGAAATTATTATGAACAGATTCTGAATGCAGATCACAGTTCAACAGTTATTGCTGATATTTTTATACCCTTTAAAAATTGTGACTGAGTGTATGCTCAAGGGGCTAAGTCTGTTCATAAGGAACTCTCTTTCAAATACCCAGGAGCGTGGCTTCTTAGGACATTCTCCGAAAACTAATGTGAGCGTCAAGTCGACGCCCGAGTGAATAAGTAGAGTGCGCGTTATTTTTGATATCTGTGATTTATTTAGTGTTGAGAAGTCTACAGTCTTCGTCTTTGGGTTCTGTAAATAAATAAAACCAAGTAAGATATTGCCACTGTCCTTTCAACTACTCACCTTATCCAGCTCCTCCGTGTACATGCGCTTCATTCGACTGAGCATGCCAAATGTCTGCAGCATTTTTGTAGCCCAATAACTTGCGCCTTGTCGGCTATAATCATCCGCATTTTGATTCTCAGCCAACTGCACAAAGGCCACAAAAAGATTCTCAATATATCCTTGCACAGCAAACAATCGAAAGAGGTCTTGAGTGGCCTTAATAACAAGCTCCTCATCCTCGCTGTGCTTCAGGCCTGCACCGAGGAAATACTTCATTTTAAGCACACTCGCCATGTAAATGTCTAACAGATCTTTCATTGACGAATTTAGTCGTTTGATTGTTGCGCCCAGATCGTTAATCACCTTGTCAATAATTTCTGTTGTAGTTTTTATTTTTTTTGCGGAGCAATAGACTCGCATTTTGTTAAACTCTGCGCTGGACTTCAATTTGCTAACTGCTTTCAGCTTTTCTGCCCCCGACAGCTGACACTCCAAAGCCAAGTCGTAGATTTCCATAAGAATTCTAATTTCCTTTTCGAATGCCGCTTTATCTTTGCGTTGCAATTTGGGCGCATCCAGATTACTCATCGTTTCCTGCTGTGGCAGCCAGTAAAAATTACGCAGCCATTCTATGCAGTGCTCCGATGTGTGCCGCAATACTTCAGCTGGTGGCAGCTCCTGTCCATGTGCACACAAGTGCCTTAAATCCACGATGAATGATTGCAGACCCAGTTGCTTTGCTGTGTCATACATGCTGGTCATGTTGAAACTTTGCATGATCGAGGACATGAAGTTGAAGAAGCGGGTAAAGGCACTAGCATATGTTGTTTGTATATTGGGGTTTCCCTGCTTATCCTCCAACTGTGCCTGTACCAGAACTCCAGTAGCAAGCACGGAAGCTGGACAAAGGCTCCCTCGACGCAGGTTCCATATACGCATTTGGCTAAGCGCCTTGCGGAGATGGGCAGGCGTGGTCTGCTTTGAAAACAACCAGTCGTACACTGTACTAAACTCTGCACTGCAAGTACAAATGATAATTATAGAAAATTTTATTAGCAAAACAATTCGAAACGCACGTGTCGCGCCAAGGTGTTACCACCATTCTCTGTTTGGCAGGCGGGGCCGGTGTTGATGTGTTCAGAGGATTATCGGCAAGCTTTCTCTTTTTGCCTGTTTTTTCATTCTTAATCATTGTTATCCATTAATTTAATTTAAATACAAAATTAATAAAAATGCCGGTGCAAGCGAAAGAGAGTTGCCAGATTTTGATAAAAATCTAGTTATAAAAGTAAACAAACGACGCCACCGTTTTAAAAAGTTGCAGCCTTGGCAAGCGTTGCCGGCGTGTGTAATTTTGTCGGAGCTCAATAATAAATAGTGTTGGAAAGACGTTGGACACAAAACAAGAACAAGAGTTCTCTTAATTGCAATTTAACTATCTTTATACCCGTATTTATTGTGAAATTGTGCTTTAAACATGTCCTGAATATATTTAACAATTGTTGCATGCAGCGCAACGTAAAGGTGTTTTGAAAAATATACTATTTTCCCGCCAGCACAACTCCGCGCGTTTTTTTCCTTACCTCAACCTGCTGCATTTGCTCTACACATGCATATCGCTTACAACAACAACAACAATAACAACAATTTTCCGGATATTTTTAGTCCTGATTACATCGATGGACCGTTGACGTCCAAAAAGATGATAATAGGGTCGTTCTCAATGTTTGTGATTTTTTCATATTTAAAACTATTGTATATACTCGTGGCAATCTATTTGGCCCTTCACCACGTCCACTAAAATATTAAATAGGTACAGGCCAAAAACCCGGGCAAATGTATCATTTTGTCTCAGAGCAAACACCGGAACTGCGCCTCTCCGAGAACGTGCTCATTTCCAGCCATACAACGCAGTACCTGAAATGCTTTCAACTAGAAGCTGTGCGATTTCTCTACGACCGGCTGTCTAAACAAGAGTTTTGCATATTTAACGATGAGAGTGGTCTGGGTAAGTGTGCGTCTATTGTCGCTCTGTTAAATGGTCTAGGAAGGAACAAGAAGACGCTTATTGTTCTGCAAAACGACGATCACTTGCTTGCTGGCTGGCAGTTTCACCTAGGAGTCCTCACAGATTTGCCCGTATGCGTCCTTAAGGATATTAATGGTAATAAACACTCCAATTTTCTCCATTATTCTCATTTCTAATCCAATTTTTATTTTGTAGACAGCACAGAGTCAGCGCATAACGTTTATCTCAGCAAATGGAGCATTCTACGCAGCATTGGCGATCTTAGCAAGCTGAAATTTGACTACATCATTGTAGATCATAGAGGATACACCTTAAACAACAATTTTTGCACTTCCATGCTTCTTAAGCAATTCGAGCGCAAAGTTAACATTGTGATTTCTAGTGCGGACATTACGGTAGAGGCTTCAGATCTATGAAAAAATCAGTTATTAATATAGACTTTATATTTTCTTTAGTCTGATGTTAAGTTGCTGTATAATGTGTTACGATTGGGCGGCTCCTTGGATCATCAGTATAAGACCTTTCAAAACTTTGAACGTAAATTCCATTTGCCCGATGTTAAGGAAGTGCTAAGCAAACGCGTTGATCTCGAGGAATATTATAGACAGCGCGGTGTTTTAGGAGAATACATCAAGTTAGTGAATAATTTAACTTAATTGTTGGTATTTCAATTTTAATTTTAATTCTTTTCATTTGAATTTTCTAGAGAGTTTCGGCTGCGACGCTATCATCATCAGTTTGAGTCGTTATTGCCGCTGGTAACAGCGGAACAATACAAGATCAATTTATCTCTTTGGCTGGGAGAAAACAACAGCAACAGTACGATAAGTCAAACAACTATAGAATCCTCATCAGAGGCGCTTTCCACAGGCGGTACAGATGAAATATTCGAGTGTCTGATGAAAATGAAGCGTGAACGTGAATTTGCAGAGCAGGAGGATCCCGAAAAAATGTCAGTATCTGAGTACAGCGATGAAGTGATTGGCATGGAGCCATTAGTTTTTCAACTTTCTGAATCGGAAGCCGAGGAAGTTGTGGAAGACAATGACGCAACGGTTGTTCCTATGCCCATTATATCAACTTCTGATGTTGTGTTGCTTTCTAGCGATGATTGTGAGATTGTAACGCCACCAACTACACCACCGCACTTATCACGTGTGCCATCAACATCACCAGCTACTAAATCCAAGCGAAAATACACCAAACGTTCGCAAATTGTAAAGACAGCAGATCTCACAGAATCGGAGACTGAGGAAGCGACGCCCTCGAAAAGTAAGAGCAGAAAACTAAACATTAAATTAAATCGGGTTAAGGAAGCTCATATAGATCTAGAGGAAGTGGCAACAAACTCCAAGAAGTCTTCAGAGTCGTTAACAAAATCTACGCCTAGAAAGTCGTCGCAGCTAAAAGCTCCATTGAAATCTGCAACAAAGAAGCCACAAGAGCAGACAACGAAACCACAGCCTGTTGAATTAAAAATACTACCAGAACTGACGTCTAACAAATCACCAGAAAAGACAACTCTTTCGAATTCAACACAAGTAAGGAAATCTCCCATTGTTGTGGTCAAGAAGTTAACACAAATGGCGCAAAAAAACCCGCAAGAGCTGAAGGCAGGAATGAAGCCAACGGAGGTGACAAAGCCTGCATCTAACAAGACACAGATAAAAGCTGCACCGGTAAAGAAACCTGAGTCCGTTGCGTCTAAAAAGCCTCTAGAGACAACGGTTAAGGAACCACAAGAGCAGAAAACGCCCTTGAGGACGAAACCTTCACCCGCTACGTCTAAAAAGTCACCAGAACAGAATAAGGGGCCATCATCGCCTAAACCGATAACTCCAAAAAAAGAAAAGTTAGTCACGCCCAAATCAGAACCCAGATCAAAACGTTCTCATTTGCGTGACATGAATTCAGATGAGGTAGAGGTGAGACAGACACGTGGTATGCAACGACTGACACGTTCGGCGGATTCGCGAACGAGCAAATACATGGCACCATTGAAATCGTTGGAATTTAAGAAGCGAGGTTCACCAAAAGTGAAGCGCAGAATTGATGTAAATCGAACACCCAAAACGAGTAAGCGCAGGCAGGAGAATGATGTGGCGAAACAGGAGGCCTCAGTCACACCCAAAAACACAAAATCAACAGCAACGAGTGAAGATGAACCGAAGGTGAAAAAAGTAAGAGGACGTCCAGCAAAAAACAAATTGTCCAATGAATTATCTATGCCTCCAACTAGCAAAAAAAAGATGGAGGATGTTGGTCCAAGTGTTGCCACGCCAGAGCTGCTTAGCTCGAGTTCCAATATCTCTGATTATTTGCAATGCGCACAAAAATTACCAGACAATCTCACAGAACTGGAATCATTTTCTGACTTTCGTATACCTCAAGCACCGCAAGCGACGCCACCGATGATGCTGCCCGTCACTTTGAATTTCTTTAGCGACTCAGAGGTGGTCGTTGTTCCCAATTCCAATGCAAAGTCAGATGTTGTGGTGATCAATAGTTCGAATGATGATTCCTCTCAACAGTCCACCTCGCAAAGTCGACGCACACGAGCATTGAAGCGAAAGGTCTCCAACTCCCCCAAGGATCAGTCGCAGCCAAGCACCTCAACTTTTGGGCTGTTGCTCGCACAGCAACGTATGGGGGTCAATAAATCTCCTGATATCTTTAGCAACTGCTCGGATTTATCCCAGATAACGCTGGCACAACCCGTGCCTCCGCAATCTCCCTTTGAGGGCTTCAAGATCTTTGGGTCAGAAGTAAAGCAGCTGCAGCAACAACATGCCAAGGTGCAACAATCCACGGTGACCAAAAAGCATCGAGAACGATCCTGTCTTGATCTCTTGGAGAACATGTTTGATCCCCATAAAACAAAAGTCAACGAATCGGGCATCAGTTTGTTGCCCAATTTACCGAGCCCTCAAAAAGTGTTGCCACAACGCCGCTTCACATTGCTCGACGATGACATCTTTGAGATAACCAATAATGGTGAATTCGGTAGTCGATTGCGTCTCAACTCCACAGGAGATGTGTCGCCGGTGCATCAACAGCAGCAACCGCAACAATTGTTGCAACAGCGCAACAAAATTACCAAGTACTTGATTAGCTCCGGCTGCACACCAGAAGATGCAGTCCAACGCACTCAACCAAGTCAAGCACAACGCAAATCACCGAAAAGTATCAAATCTACGCAGTCAACAAAGTTGACACGTTGGTTTAATTCCGCTTCAGCCTCGGGATCGCAAAGTGCACCAAGTACTCCAGTGGTTCCAGATGAGAAAGCAACTGCCGCTCGTGTTGCACGAAGTGGAGGACCTACAAAACGCAAGCAACTAAATCTCTTCAAGTGATAGGAGAGGTTGTGGAAATCGTGATCTATTTCAAAAAAAGACTCGAGAGACTCAAGACTACGCAGTGGGTCGTGCTCTGACAACTTGCCAAAATTTCAACAAAATCCAGAAGATGGATTTAAATATTTTTAAGATTTCTCGCAAAGGAATATACTGATAAATTACGTGTGAAGTAAGTAATCACATCGATTTGTATGATTTCACAAGTTTTAGAGCAATTGTAATTAGTTACTGTAAAGGGTATTTACTCAATTCATTAAATAAACTCTCTTGTTAGAGTTGTTCACTGTATACGTTTTATGAAATAACAATATTAAGCAATCAAAAGTTAACAGTTTCCAAGCAGAAACTATCAGAAACTAAAAAACAAACTAAATGCAATTCCAAGAGGTTGAGTTGAAATTTGAAAGTTTCAACTGTGAATAACACAAATTGTGAACTTGACTTGTCTAATTTAGTTGGTGATCTATTTAAATAGACGTACTTAGGTATTTTAATCATTTTGATACTGAGAAACGTTTAGCAAACAATTCATAGTTAATTTAGTTGATTTTAATTATCTTTTTTTTTTAATACACACACAATATGAAATTGTAAAACATTGAAATGCGGAAATACATGCAGATATAAAACTATACTGAGCGGAAATTTGATCAACTAGTTATTTTTATGATTATTTGCAAATTATGTTCTCTTTAGAATGTGCGTCAGATTGTACATGACGGCACGTCGTTGGAACTCGAGTTCTCGTCGACAGGCACCGCCTAAAAGTGGAGGACACTGATACTCAATCTTCTCATTGGCATAGGTATCTTCCCCTCGAGCGCTAAAACGGAAATCGCTGTACGAATGCACTGTGAAAAAAATCAAATTTAAACATGTGGCAGAGTTAAAAATTTCCAAGAACTTACAGCAATAAACGCCACCAAAGAAGCAGGTTTCGTGATTTGATTCAATGGCCCATTCTTGTGGGTGGACACCCGGCATTGTCTTGGTCACAATATATTTGGCCGTAGCTTTATTCAACCAGTGTGGCCAATGGGATAATCTCTCCGTATACTCCACCGTATAGCGCCAGTCGTGGGCGTGACCATGATCTGCTAGAATCTTGAAATTGATGCTGCAAAAATGTAGAATTGCTGCCAGTTATTGCTATGTAAAAATTGCGGGTACTCTACTCACATTGTGGGATTTAACAGGCGCATTTTATTAAAGTCCGCTACATATTCCCAAACCCTTTCCGGTCTTGTATTGCCGATAACGCCGTCTATTTGATATTTATGATAGCCACCGGAGAAAACAAAGACATACAGCATGAGGATAGCGCTAAACAGCAGCGAGACCCGCTTGAGATTCCATAGACCCACACTACGCATGGTGTGTGTATGTATTTAGCAAAGATCTCTTTGAATTTCTAATAAACAAAGTACAACAGTGCCGGGAACAGATCTTTAGTAAACAATATTTCAGCTGCCTCTCGATGAACCAAACAGCAGCGATGCAAACTGAAGACTGAGTGCGGAAAAGAATAAACCGAGAGAATATGTGAATATCGGAGTGTATTTTAGGCACAGAGGCGTAGTCGAAAGGGATTAGGGGGCTCTGACAAAAACGGAAAACATAATTTAGATAAGAAATGTATAGAGATAAGTAAATAAGGCAAAACGGTATTCTGCACAGAAATCAGTAGGGTTTTATTAAATTTGTAAGACTTTCAGGTATAGAAAAGGCATTTAATAAATTTTTAATCCATTTATACCAAATTTAATTTGTCTTGATAGCAGAATTGTAAATTGAAAATATGATGATGCTCCACATGAGAACTGGTTCAGTTTTGATAAAGTTACAGCAAAAACATATATTTTAATAACATACAGGGTTTATTTACCAGTACAAACGTTTTAAGGAGCTCGTAGGGAATATTTTATTTCGGATTCTTTAATCTGTAGTTGTTACAAAAGCATAGTAAATAAATATTTCAATTATGTACAGGGTATCTTTTGGAACAGTCTTTCACTTGTACAGTACTATAGAGATAATATTCCATTCAGCAGTGGGGCAAATTCACAGATACACACATCTACAGCTATTTGAGTGTGTGAGTGAAAGCTTTTGGGGAAAAGCTCCACCATGTTACAAATGCCATATGATCGAAACGTTTAGTTTATAAACAACAGTTGCCGGTTGTGGGTCGTCATCGCGGGATAATCCGTTGCGAAGACTGAACAACAATTTGAATTTAGAAGCGTCGAACGTAAGGTAAGCACTTTTGTCGAGTTTAAATAATTGCTTATCAAGAGTCTCAAGTTTTTCTGAATTGTTGAAATGCATGTTTTGATTGGGACAGCGCGAAATTAGAGCTCCAGGGCCCCCTGTGAATTATTGGTTAGGTAATCAACCGAGCCAGGCGAGCGTGTTAATAACAATTTGATTAATTTAAAATTTAAATTTAAGTGGAAGATACATTCATCAAATGAGATTGCTGGTGAAAAGCGTCAATCTATTGCTGTTCCAATGCACGGCACAGGTTCGCCCCTCGGTGGGCATGGCAACCGGTTCACAAGTTTATAAATTGGCAACGGCAACAGCAACAAAAACTGTGGCAACAGGTGCGCAACACAATTTCGATACTGACAACAACAAACTAATGGCAGCGACAATCACACAGGTAAATATAATTAATTTAATAAACAGGAATTGAACTAATCACTCTCATCTTCAATTTCTACAATATATAGAGACAATCTGTTGCAAAGTCGCCGTTAACGGACAGTTTTGGAAGACATCATACGTATCTAAGAATTTCTTTAACCGAACGCTGCAATTTGCGTTGTAAGTAAAACAATTATTGTTATCTCTAATACCGAAACCTTGTTGATAAGAAACTAACGGTCTATGGTGAAATTCCAGGTGATTACTGTATGCCTGCGGAAGGTGTGCCGCTCCAGCCTAAATCCCAGCTACTGAGCACAGAAGAAGTACTCCACCTAGCGCGTATCTTTGTGGAGCAGGGAGTGCGCAAGATTCGCTTAACGGGAGGTGAGCCAACAGTTCGTCGCGACATTGTGGAGATTGTGGCACAGTTAAAGGCGTTGCCAGAACTCGAACATGTTGGTATTACCACCAATGCCCTGGTGTTGACACGTCTATTGTTGCCCCTGCAACGCGCTGGCTTGGATTCCCTTAACATCAGCTTGGATACGTTGCGGAAGGATCGCTTTGAGAAGATTACACGACGCAAGGGCTGGGAACGTGTCATAGCGGGCATTGATTTGGCCGTACAACTTGGCTATCGTCCCAAGGTTAGAGTAAACCCTTGTTCTTTATAATTTGTAACCAGGCGAGAAAGCTTTAACATAGATATTGAACTCTTCGTTACTGTGAAAAAGCAGACAAGGAAAACACAAATTAAATTATAGAATCCATTCAAGCTCTTGGGCTATAACACGTACAAAACATAAAGCTTTTACGCCCGGGGTTAAATTTTGACAAGCATCATATCAAATCTTATACCTTATCTCTTACTTAGGTCAACTGCGTGCTAATGCGCAACTTTAATGAGGATGAGATCTGTGATTTTGTTGAGTTTACCCGAGAGCGACCTGTTGATGTGAGATTCATTGAGTACATGCCCTTCTCGGGCAACAAATGGCACACGGAACGTCTAATCTCCTACAACGAAACAGTTCAGATCATACGACAGAGTTATCCAGAGTTTCAGGCTCTACCCAATGGCCCAAATGACACATCCAAAGCGTATGCTGTGCCAGGCTTTGCAGGCCAACTGGGCTTCATTACCTCCATGACGGAACACTTTTGTGGCACCTGCAATCGTCTGCGCCTTACAGCTGATGGCAACATAAAGGTCTGTCTCTTTGGGAACAAGGAGTTTTCCCTGCGAGATGCTATGCGCAGCGAGGATTGCACAGAGGAGCAGCTGGTCGAGCTGATTGGGAGTGCAGTGCAGCGCAAGAAGCGTCAACACGCAGGTGAGTGTAGTTAAATGCTAATCCGTAGAGTTGTCTGTATTAATGGGCGCATGTATCCAATGTAGGCATGCTGAATCTGTCGCAAATGGAAAATCGCCCAATGATACTCATAGGCGGCTAGTCCAGAGCTTGCACCACAATCCCCCCAAAAAAACTGTTTGCTTGCAGGTATCGGCAGCGACAGGAACTTGCTTCATCCTCATCATAGACAACTTTTACAGGTGCGCAACTGCAGTAGCTTGACGCACATCAATGCCCAGGGCAAGGCACAAATGGTTGATGTCGCGGACAAGGCACAGACCACAAGAGTAGCCAGCGCAGAGGCCACTGTCCAGGTGGGTGAGCGTCTCACCTCACTGATTGCAGCCAATGAGTTAGCCAAGGGAGATGTGCTGAGCATTTCCCAATTAGCTGGTATTATGGGCGCCAAGCAGACATCACAATTGATCCCATTGTGCCACAATATTGCACTGTCTTCGGTGCGTGTGCAGGCCACGCTTCTCGAGGAGGAGCATTGTGTTCATCTGGTGGCCACTGTGCGCTGCCACGGCCAAACTGGTGTGGAAATGGAGGCCCTAACGGCCGTCTCCGTAGCCGCACTTACCGTTTACGACATGTGCAAGGCTGTGTCCCACGACATCTGCATCAATAATGTGCGATTGTTAAGCAAGTCTGGCGGCAAGCGCGATTATCAACGTCAATAAAATCAAGCAGAGTGTGCATCCATTGCCATTTTTCAAATCAGATTTTCTCTTTTGGTTTTTAATTTTGTGGACCGAAGTGGGCGTGTTATATGTATGACTTTGGTGTGTGTGTGTGTAAGTGGGTGAGTTTAATGGGCTGTTGCCCAGCGGGCCAGGAAACGAATGTTGAGCGGACCTATCGCAAACGGACTTAAAAACGGTTAAAAATAAGCAATGAATGTAAAGCGAACGGAGATATAAACGGATAAAGGAACGAGCAAATGATACGCTTGCGGGCTTACCGTAAACGAAACTTTTGCTGCCTTAAACTAAATAATTGATTAGTAATTTTCTTTCCGTTTGCGAGCAAATTGTCAGCATAAGTTCCACTGTGTGGTGTAATGAAAAGCGTGTGTCTGTGTGTATGTCGAACTGCGCCTTAGAGCTAAAATTACATATAAATATAACATTAGAATTATAATCAATGCATTATTGTAGTGAACCTCAAATGGACACAATAAATACGCTTCGTTCGTTTAACTTGTTGTTCTGTTGTTTTGACATTGCTTTTAATGCTATTTTCGGGGTTTTTAGGACACGAGCACATTACGGTTTTCCGATTTGCTGCCGCTTTCCGCCTCCGATGACTTTGGGCCATCGGTGCCAATTTGTTCGCCACGTATCTTGATATTATGCTCCTCCTTAAATTTATTGAGTTCAACTCCTTTTTTGCTCAGATCCTCCGTGACCATTGTAATTGTTTTCGCAATGAAATCCTTATTCTCCACCAACTGTGGCAGAACATCTTTGACGGTGCGTTCGCACAGCACGCCACCAATTAGACGGAAGCATTTGCGTTCCGGATCCGCTGAATTAAGTGTTTCTATCACAGTTCTGTTAGAATTAAATACAAATTTGTAATTAGTTGTTTATTATTTGGAGGTTATGTTAGCGGCCCGTTCTGACTCACTTGTGTTCACGCAGATCCATTTCCAGCGTGTTGAGGCTGTTGGCCAAGTTTCTTTGCTCATTCCGCAGCTGTTGGAATTGGGCAACAATCTTCTCCTGCGAGATTTGCGCTTTCGCCGCTTCGGTGCTCATTTTTCTGGTTAATTTTTAAACAGATGTCTGCTAAAGTCGAATGCAAGCCAGAGTTGTTGTAAAAATATTGATATATCGACATATCGATACATTTTTATGATGATTATATCGTTATCGTTTCTAGTTATTAGCGAGCACTGGCACTGATGGATATTGCACATCGATAACGAATGCAGGGCTGGCAGCTATGCTTATCGACCGCGCTTTTTGAACTTGCTTCGAACTCAAACAATACAATAAAAAATACACAAATTAATTGTGCAATCATAAAATAATGATATTCAGTAGTCCAAAATTTTTCGTATACGACTTCTAGCAGCCCAGTTGATGGCTTTATAACCCAATTTAACTGCTAATTGGACGAGCAAATATTTATTTCGGTTTTGTGTTGAAGATATTTTTGAGTCGGTTGATCTTATTAAGTATTGTCACCGCTCATTCTTCAATTCTTCTGTGCACCTTACGGACGACTGGTTAAAGAATTTATTTAAGATGCAGTTATTAATACATCTGCTTTACCTCGTGCCACTACTGCATGCCTCCTACGATGTGATTGCTCCTACACAGAATTTAACGGCCTATCTGCATGCACGCCAGAAGCGTCATCAACTTGTTTATCAGAACGGAGCAACTATTCGTTTTGTGGTCGGACCCGTAATGGGTGTGCAACTTCAGGATCCTGTGGTGTGGCGCAGCTTTCTTAATTTCGTAGTGCTACACTTTGGGGCATATTCAATGCCCTCTTCGCCACTCTATCCGTGGGACAAGTGGGAATCCATATTTGCCAGATCTTTGAACGAACAGATACGTAAGCTGGATGCATCTCATGAGGATGATACACGGCTGTTTGCCTACACGGCACTGGAGCAGTATATGGACAATGCCAGTGGCGTCTCGGGTCGTGGTCGTGAATGCTTGCTGCGTGCAATGTGTGAAAATGCGCAAGTGCATCATCATGTGGGCATTATGGCCGAGCTGTTAAATGTGCTGCTAACGTAAGTGGAAACGATCGTTATCCAAATTGCCATTTCACTACGTGATAAATTACAGACCCGGCAAAGCGAAGCTAGAGGACGTCTACAGGGAAGCATATGCTGCAGGTTTGTCAGGTGTCGATTGCTTGCGGCAGTTTCATGCTTGTCCCCGAGGTGACAGTGTGCTGGATGCTTTTGCTTTGGATGTGAATAATTGATACTGCATTCAACAGTTAACTTAGCAGGCTAAGTTACACTAAAAGTTGTATTAAAACTGTAATATCACTGATACAAAAAGAGAAGAAAACCAAAATATTTCTCGTTTTGTGATATTAATATTCATTCTACGGATATTCATTCAAAGTAAAAGTAAATGTTTGAAAACTATCTACTTAATTTTGCAGACCCATGTTTACATTTTTTTCTATCGCTAAAATAATAAAATTTTATGAGAAATAATTCTTAATATAGACTTCGATATGTCCTAGTATTAAAAGGGGCTTTCTGAACATCAGAGTTGTAAAACGCTTCAAAAATAATTCGCTTTGCAGCATACATCGACATTCGCTGGATTTTAAAGCTGTCTTCAATGCTTGCAACTGCCACGCCCATCTGCCCACAACTTGATTGCCTTTAAGTGTCGCCTTACCCCAAAAAAGCCGTCACATTAATGGCTTGCGGCTTTAGCTCTCCGTCGAACTGCAGAGAAGCGAGCTTGCGACCGCCATTTTGTCAACAATGGCGTCAATTAAATGGAAATGCAGCAGCCCCATCAACAACATCGGCAACAACAACAGCAACAGCAACAACAGCAATTGCAGCGACAACTGAAAGACAATAAATGCGTCTTAAGTGGCACATTAGGCTTGCCAGGTGGCTACACACTGACATCTGACAACGAGACAGTAGAAATGTTCCAAAGGGTGTACAATTTATGTCTAAATTAACTGAGACCCCAATGAATTGCAGCTAAGACACCCTGTATTCTCTATCGGCCTTCGTTCTGTATGCACAGCTAATTCAAATGCGATTATGACAACGCGAACAACGCCGTTGATGAGTGAGTAGTGGGTGAAGGGGTGGCACAGGGGGAGGAGGTTAGCCATACAACGTGCAACGCGCAGACAGGAGTGTGGCAAGAGACAGGCACGGCAGTTGTGCAACTTTGCGGTATTTGAACTTGTGATGCAGCATAGGAATAGGTAACAATCCTGTGGCTATGACGTTTATGCGCACAACCTATACGCGATAATGAAATATAATTTAACAAAATTAGAAAATAAAATATATAGAAAGTCGAGGTCGTAAAAAACAGTTAGAATATATTTTCAGAAACGGGAACCCCTTTTTCGGTGTTAAGTTAGACATAAATCGAGCTCAATAGCTACTATAAATAGCTAAAAATAGTCTCCCGACTATAGTTATAATTTAGATATTGACGAGATCAGCTTGAGGCTTTGCGGTTTTAATTGAAAATGATTATGTACATGATGTCCTATTAAAATCTCTAAATAAAAGACATTACTTTTCATGATAACGTACTGCGTGTAAACTTGTATGTTTGCTTAGTTGTATCTGTTGTGGGTTTGTTTGTGCAGCTTCGCTTAATGCCGTTTCCTGCCACACTCCCTCAAACCCACTGTAAGCTTTTCCTTTGAAAGCAATACAAATTATGCAATAGCCACAACAGCAACAACAGCAGCAACAACAACAATAAATGGCATTAGTTATGCGCTTTGATTTGCCAAAAACTTTATTGTTGTTCAATGCATGAATCCATAACGTAAATCCAATCAATCAAATTTCAGTTGTGCTCCAACATCAGCAACTCATCCAGAAAGTTGATGCCACGTGGACATGCCTTAAAAAGGCCCAGACAATTAGCACCAGCCTGTCCGGCAGCAAAGGCATCGTGATAGGAGTTATCTAAATCCGCTTTACCAGGACTACAAAGTGTTTAAAGATGTCAGAGAGGGTGAAAGAGAAAAAGAGAGGAATATCAGGTATCGGAATGGAGAACATTGTTAAATTGTTTGCTCACCTCAGCACAATGTTTAGTATTTCGGAGAAAATGCCAACATGATGATGAACCTGAGCATTTTCACATATGGAACGCAATAGGCATTGTCTGCCCACAGCCATATCATTGTTCCTTCTGCCCATGTATTCCTCCAGGGCCGTATAGACCAACAGACGTGCATCGTCCGCATATCTAACGCCTCCGTTTGCCGTATGTATCTCAATGTTGCGTCTCATTTGCTGCATAGATCTGGCAAAAGTGTTTTCCCATTTATCCCAAGGCCAAATGGGCGTTGTTGGCAGACTGTAGGTGCCACCCTGCAATGTGAAGGAGAGCACTGCCGAGCGAAAGGTCACGTGGTCCCCCAAAGGAATTGGCAAAGATGGTCCAATTCCGAATTTAATGGAACCACTATTCTGATAGATAAGTCCACGGCGCTGACGATGCAACAGAAATTCAGTAAGATTTCTAGAGCCCCAGCAACCACATCCTAGAGCCAACAAGGAAATGCCAAAGATCAGGCTCCTTATTCCAGACATATCCGTAGCACGTTTGAAGTCCAACTGTGGGTGTCACTGTATCTAACCGCAATCTAGCCGCATTCTAAATGAGCCATCAATTGTGACAAGTGGAAATTTCAGTGGCACAAACATTTGCCCAGCCAATTAGCATTATCATTGGGTGTTGGGATCTAGACAGCGGCGTCTTCCATTGAAACCCAAAATCAGTTTAGTTTCGTTTTTGGTTTTCTATTTACACACGTGAGACTAAAATTGAGCTGTTCGGATGAGAGAACTGAGAACATCTGACACTTTAGGGTTCTATTTATCATTTTTATTTTTTTTTTTATTTGCGTGACCCGCTCGGTAAGACGTTGATACCCTAGACCAGATTAGGCTGTGACTGGTGGCCTTTGAAGTAAAATGGAGACCACTTAAAAGGCCATTAAGAAAGCATACAATGAAAAACGAAAAATCTTTTCCAAATTATTTATCCAAATAAACATGAGAAAGAGCCACACAGCAATGATGGGGCACACCAGAGACGACGACGACGACAATAGTGTGGCCAAGGAAACAGTTTTGCTGCAGATAATATCCTTTTAGGTTGTTTGTGATTTGTCGACGTGGCCGGAAATGAAAAGCAAACAGCAGCAGTGGCAGCAACAGTAGCAGCAGCAGTGGCAAAGGCAAAGCAGAGGCAGAGGCAGCAGCACACAAATAAATTTGCTTAAATAACAACAGGAAAGCAAGACATTTTACTCATACAGCCACTCACAGTTGCTCTATAAAAATGGTGTAAATTCTTATTTTCCTAGCTCCAGTTTCAGTATAAATTCGGTCTTCTTTTGCCATCTTTTTTCTTTTTTTTGTTATTATACTATACTTTCAGGAACTCATATCATTAAATGTCCTTTATGGCATTATACGTACATCAATCTATTTTTCCAAGTCTTTATATCCCATGAATAATTTTTCTTTGTCATTCTGAAGTCTACATTTATTTTAATTGGTATATTATAAAATATTTTTCCAAGAAATTGATAGTTTTGAATTTGCAGAATTCCTGTTATAACACATTCTAAAAATTTTAATATCCATATTGTTATGATTTAATTGAATAACTAAATCTTCGATATTTTAAAGTTATTCTCTTACTTGATTTTCCTAAATTTGCCTTTGATGCATAACTTATGACGTTTTTGATTCTGGAACCTAAATTCAATCAAATAACTTCATTGTAGTACCTTAAGCTAGGTATTCCCGCAAGTAACTAAGCTGCCCACCACGGAGTGGGCCAAAGCAACGATACATGTAAACAGTTACATTAACACACACGCACACTCACACATATGTACACCCCCACACATACGTAGAGGCAGACTGCATTCAAGCAAGTCGACATGGCTGACAAAAGCACAATGCTGTGATGCTGTCTCCTTAAACCCCTCAATTCAAAATGGCTTCCCCTGTTCTACCACACTCTATTCCTTTCTCACTATCATCACCCCTCTCTCTCTCTCTCTGTGTGTGTGTCTCTGTCTCCTACTATTCCACATACATGTGGTTGATTTCCGCTTGGGAAACCGCAAGAAACTTACACGAAACGAAAACGCAACGCAAATAAATTCGTGTTGACAATTTGAATGATTTATTTATGGGTGCGTAGCAAAATTTTCATATACCCAAAGGGAAACAGAATGACAAAAACAACGAAATAAATAAAATCCACAGCACATGCATAAATGAAAAGACAAATAATATAAAATTTATTTAACGCCCATCACAAAGATCTCTCGGTTAGATAAAAAAAATTGGCAAACCTGTTGAAAAATTTGCAAACTGATTAAAATCACTTGCAGTAAAAAAATCAATCAGTTGAATATGCAAATACTAAGTGTAAAATATTTTATTAAAGTACATAATTCTTTTAGAACCGTACTTGAATCAAGTATTTTCAACAAAACTCTTTTTTTCTGTGTAGATATCTAACCAGCATTTAGTGGCTACAGTCAATGTTAAGTCTCATTTTCTTAGGTTTACATTTATAATTCGCGATTTTTTTAATCCCAGAGACAACTTCTTTGTCACTTTGCATCTTACTAAAGTAGTTTTTGCTTCTATTCTTTTTTTCTGCTATTGGCCATATTTTGTTTACTGCTACAGTTTGTCGTTTCATGTTCTTATTCGAAATAACTTTGGTTCCCTTGCCGCAATTAGCCAAAGAAGTAGATAGAATAGGGAGAAGGGACAACGACTGCAAGCATTTCTCAAACTGTCACAAAACGACGACGTTTCCAAAAACCCGCATCCCATGGGGAAATAGAACCTCCCCAGCGAGAAACGAGAGTGGGGAGAGAGAGGGTCCCTGCCATAGCATCTGTATATAATATTTATTATGTTGGCATAATAAATTGCAACATGGGGCAGATTCATTTTCTCACTTGCGGACATTTTTCATTTTGCTGTCCGGGCGGGCGGCAGCTGCTTGGACGTCTGTTCGGTAAAAGGGGGAGTGGTTAGGGGGTTAGAGTTAGTCAGCTGATAGGTAGCAAAAGGGTGTAAATGTCGCAATGGCGCCATGTCCATGTCGCCAGCATCAACACCATCTCCATCGCCATCGTTTGCCGCCTGCTTGCCCCAGTTGTGAATGATGGGCAGAGGATAGGAGAAAAAAAAAACTTGTTGCCTCCTCAGCAGTCTCTGGTGGCAGCTGCAGTGCATCTTCCTGGGCAACTGGGCAACTTGCCATGTGCGCATTTTAAAAAGGAAATTTAATAAACCTTGTCCTATTTCATGCTCATTAGTGTCATGATAAATTTTAGAGCAACCTCGCAGTTCGCAATTCACAGGTAGACCAGGTTTGGTTGCCTTCGACTCTGGGCTCTGGGCTCTGGGTCTGGACATGTAAATGTTGGCGGGGTCATGGGTTCAAAAGGGCCACAGGCGCTTAACTGTTGCATTCCATGTGGCCATAAATTAGAAAACTTTTCTCTGTGCGGGACAAGTTGCTTTGATTTGCCAGTTTGCCAACGTTTTATGGCCGTTTAATGTGCTGACATGTCGACAATTACTGGGCGCCCTATGGGAGGAATGAGAAGAATAGAGATAAGGATAGGAAAAGAGAGAGGGAAAGAGTTGACAGAGATAACTGACTTCATAGACTGCACATAAATTCAACCAATAATCTCATTGTTTTCACATGAGCTTCATTGCTCGCGATTTTTAGTCGCGAGATACTCTTTACTCTTGAACACTTTCTCCTTGTTGTTGTATACGTTATGTTATTGTTGTTGTTGGTGTTGTCAACAAAGTTTTACAGACACAATATGTCTGTGACGGCCGTCTGCTATATGTCAGTCTGTCTGTCGTTTGGTTGTCTTGCAGCTGCCAACTGATGTTGCTACTTTTATGGTTGATGTTATTACTTTCTTGTTTACCATCTCTTTTCCTCAGACATTCGCGCTCTCTTTCAGCCCTTAGCAGCTGCTGCATAAAACTTTTTTAACCCACTAGCTGCTGTGTGAATACCCTTACTTTAGAATATTAGCAGTTAAATTGTCAGAACTTAACTAATTTCTTTCTGGATCGTTCCTTTTTTATCGTTAAAACATCATGACTAATTTCAGAAAAAATTTGCCTTTTAAATTTGGCAGTCCCAAGGATCAACAAATTTCAAACTTACATAACTTCGTTAAAATCCAACCGATTGTCATGCGGAATTTCTTTTCCCTCTATATGTAGTTCTATATTGATTCTGCATTAAAATATAAATAACGTTAAACATACAAATTTGTCCAAAACGGTCAAGTTTTTTCAAAAACACCCCTTTCCTTTTTTTTAACATATTAAACTTGCTATATTTTAGTTAAAATTTTACACGAAATGCAATTAATATCATTAATTGACTCTACTTATATTGACTCTACTTATATTGATTCTGCACCAAGATATTGCTGGCCAAAAAAGTTTTAATTTTGTCGATTTATTTTTATATTTGGTTTATCATTAGAATAGTTTGAAATTATCAAGAATACATCTTCTGTTAGCAAGCCTATGTACAGCGTACACATTATCAGTAGAGTATTTGCCAAGTTTTTATCGCTGTTGTTGTTGCTATTATTGCTAGTTGCCTTTGTGGTTGCTGCTGCTGCACTTCAGACATCGCGACGACATTTAAAGCGCCATGAATATGCAAAACTTTTACACTCGCTTTTTATGCACAAATATATAAATCTAAAAGGCAAAAAAATGCTGAGAGGAAAAACGAAACAGGAACAAAACAGCAGAAAGAGGATATTGTGCGGGGGCTTTGCGCTATTAGTCGTCGTCTGGCGGGACGTCGACTGCATTGGCAACTTCTGTTGCCTCTCCGCGTAATAATTCTTCAATAATAACAGACCGACGCGCTGCTTGGAGGATGGTGAATGGAGAATGGGAATGGGGAATGGGAACTATGAAGGAGCAACAGCAAAACGTTTGGCGGTTTTAGTCGGGATCCGGAGCCAAGTCAACTCTATGCCGGCTATAAAATAAACACTCGCTCACTTTACCCAGTGCTTCTTCTACCAGAGTGAATGCTGCTCCTTCCTCTGTTTCTCTTCCAGTTCCTGCTCCTCATCGCCTCCGGCTACGCGTTTTGGTTTTGTCTTTCTCTGCGTTTTTGTCGCGCTGCGGTTTAAGTTTTTCTCTGCGGCTCAACAAAATTTGTTTGCATTTGCAATGCAGAATTAAATTATTGCTTCCTCTATCACTTGCCACACATCTCTTCGCCCCTCTCTTGTTTGCGATGCATTCTGCGTGTCCTGGCAAAGTCCTTGCTGTTCTGTTTCTGTCTCTGCTGCTGTTGCGGTTTTTCTAGCTATTCTCAGTTGCTTTTGTTGTTCCTGTCAGTTGTTGTTGTTGTTGCAGTTGTTGTTTTGCGCACCGCAGCAACATTATCGCTGGGTTTGGCTCCGAGTTGTTTGGTCTTGTGCACTGCGGTCTGTGGGGCATATTGATTGGTACCCCCTGACACTCTGAAATCTGCCCGGTGAGTCCCAAACAGGGTGCGCCAATGTTTGTTATTGGCTAAATTGATTGAGGCTCCTTGGGGTAGGTTCAATAAAACCAGGATTTAATTTTTTTTAACTTGTTTACAAAGTCCTCTTTATAAAAGAAATTTAAAGTTAGGTAGGTATTTTAACATAGTTAATAACGGGGATATTTAGTTTATGTCTAGCAATATTTTTTATTCACCTAAAAAATATTTAATAGAAAACGTATTATAGTTAATAATTTTTAAGGAACATTTCTAATGAATTAACTATTTAATTTGATGTTCAACATAAATATAATCCGATCCATCTAAAGCTGTTGTCTTTATCAAACTTAACCTTTTCCTAAATTAACTTAAGTTCTTACTATATTTTCTTTGTGAAAACTTAAACTTTGGAAAAAAGAAGAAATTCCTTAACGCGTTTTTGCATATCCTGTTGCTATTCCGGTTGCTAGCTGTCGTTTATTTGCCGCTTTGCATTCATTTCAAATATTTGGCGCCACATTTTACAAATAATTTTGCATGCATATTTGCCAGAGACAGCAGAAGCACTAGCAGCACCAGCAGCCGGAAAAGTAAAGGAGAAAAAAAAAATAACGCAAAGAAAATAAGAAAAACGAATGACGTTTTTGTGATTTTTATGGGCTAAGAGAAATCAACTATCCGAAAGCAGACAAGATGTCCGCAAGGAGTCAACGGAGCTTCCTCGGCTCATTGCGTATCCCTAAATTATGCACAACGCAAACAAACGCCAGAGAAACCAAGAAAAAGCAGAAGAAGTGAAGGGAAATCATGGGAAATGAAGAGAAGAAAATACTGAAGGTAACTGCCCGGGTGCTGCCAAGGAAGTTTGCCAGCTTGTGCCATGACCTGGCCTAGCTCGAACTCTGAACCTGCTCCTTTGGCATCACAACGCTCAAAAGTCAGACAGAGGGCTTGGGCGGGAGGGAGGTGCTAGAGGTTGGTACGAACTGGAAGCTGGCTTAAATATGTTTTTGTTATTTATGCAAATTCGTTTTTGTTGCCACTGTGAGGTGAACGTTGGCGGCAAGCGTTGGAAGCGACTTTAGCTTTGTTATATTGTCATAATGCCAGAGCAAACCAACAGCTACACATGGGCGGGCACAAGGCCAGAGGGGAAATAGAAATGGGAAATGGGTAGAAAGAGGAAGAGGAAGAGGGACCGTGTCGGGTGCTAACCTGTTGGCATTTGTAACGCTTCGCTCATCGCCTGTTTGTTTATGTGGCAACACTTGCGCGCTTTTCTTTCAGCTTCAGCCTTTCACTGCATCAGCTTTATGCAAATTCTCTTAACGGTCGCATTTTCTTGCTCATTTTCCACAACGAAAACAACAACAACAAGAACTACTACTACAGCAAGACGCATAATAAAGTTGCCAACTTTGACTTGACATTCCATTCTATTCACCCGATTGCTCTTACATATTTAATGTCCAACAATAGTTTTGAATAATGTAAGCATTTGACTAACTTGACTTACAACATTTGACTAACCATTTTAGCCAGAAAACACTTACACACACACACACACGCTCACACTCACACTACCATAGAGTGCACTCAATATTTGACAGTCACTGTCTGAGGGCCGATTCTGGAGTTTATTATATTTTTATGTCATAATTTCTAATGTGCTTGCGCCGTTGGTGCCTAATATCTGGGCAAGGCCAACATATTTGACATATTAAATAACAGCGCTCTGGGTCGTACTTCCTTGCCAGGACAACAACCACAACAACAACAACAACAACAATGGCATGAGAAATTGCTGGCAATTTATGGACCACAGGGTCAGAGAACCGTAGCAAAAGCCTGGGCAGCTTCATAAGCACAAAAAACACTTGAAAAAACTTAATTAAAATTTGAGTGTTTGAGGGCTTAAAACAGGCTGAAGGGTGCAACCTGTTTATTGTATAGGGTGTTGCCGTAGGTCCTTTACCATACGTAGATTTAAGCTGATTATTATAAAAAGGGTGAAAAATGTGGAAAATGCGATAAAGTTTTTAGAAAATACAAACAGAACTTAGAATACGGTTTTGAGAAGTAGAATGAACAGATTAAAACCACAGAGGAAGCATAATTCTTTTTATATACAATATATTTTTTGCTTAAAAAAATTTTGTTATACTCTATTAATTAGTCTAGATTTGGTTCAGTACAGTTCGAAGATTATTCTAAAGATAGTTCTATGACTAAATATTATTAAAAACATTGGTCCATTATTTCTTACTTATTATAAAGAGTTTTGTTAACTTATAAATATGTTTACATGTTAATATTTAGTTATTTCTCTAAAAGGGAACCTTAAGTTTAAGAAGTGAGAATTTCATAGAACAGTGCACATATCACCCGTTACTTACACACACACACACACACTCATTTATAGCCCAACTGCTTAAACACACACATAGAACTGGGTTTTATGTTTATGTAATTTTAGTGAAACTAATATGAGGCCTACGACAAGGACTCCAACCCAAAGGGGGATGAGTATCAGGTTGTTATTTGTGTGACAGGGTTTCGGCTTTCCGAGTATGTGTATCGAGTGTTGTATTGCATTCTCCCTTTCTATGCTCTCTCTCTCTCTATTTATCTATCTTTCGGTAAGGGTGTGTGCGTGAGTTAATTTATTTAAATCTCACTTGTAATTCATATTTTACAGGCGACATTGGACGCATAATAAGCAATGGTAAGTAGGAGCGAGTACGAGTAGCAATACTCCACCTAGTACATGGTACTAGTAGAGACCCAAAAAACGACCTCACTGTATACTCTACATGTATGTAAGTGTGTGTGTGTGTGTGCGAATATTTGAGATATAAATTTAGCAAATTTGGCCGAGACCAAAGTGTGCTACGTGTCGAGGACTCGTGCCGGGTGTAAATTTGCAGATAAGTCGCATTAGTTGGGCCCTCTATTTTGCTTGGATGCTGTCCTTGTTGTTGTTGTTTTTGTTGTTGCTGCTGTTGGGTTATTATGTACTTAACGAGTGTTTATTAGCATTTTAATTACCTTTCGGCGCGTGAAAGCTGCGCACATTAGTCAACCTTTAGACCTGGTTTTAGGCATTTCTCCCAAGGGTTCCTTCGTGCCACGCAAAACTTTAATTATGTTTTTAAACTTTAATGAGGCAGCAACAACGTCACAATGTATTTACTTTGCATACATACTCATCACATACATACTATAAAAACTGTCTATATATGTATCTGCATCTGTATATAATATTATACACAAATTGTGTACACTTGATGAATGTGGATTGGACCAGTGGAAAAATATTTGCATTGCGCTAATAAAAGCATTGAAAAAAATTGCAAAAACTAATTGGATGCGCAAAACTAACGCATCAAAGGGGGAGATATATAAGTTATAGGGAGGTGGGTCTGGGAAGACATATTGTGGGCGTGGCAGTTGCTTGTTAAAAGTTCATTACACTCATAGAATGCTTGTAAAGCGAGATGATAAATTAATCTACAGTGTGCAACGAAGCGCGCTATTGAGTGGGCGCGCCAAGAGCATAAAAAAGGGAAGTAAGTAAGAGAGGGAGATAGCGAGAAATTGAGAGAGAGATATAGAGTGCAGCAGAGAAAGAGAGAAAACATTAAAGAGAGCGAGAGACAGAGCGCACATAAATGACGAGTTTAATTTGTATGCAAACAAGTTGGCGGCGTTGTCGACACAAACACGACGACGACGTCGACGACGTTGGACCTACAATAATTACACAAACACTCTCACACATATATAGCAACACATACAGACTTAAAGAAATGCAAGCGAGCACACACATATATACACAGGAAGTGGGTCGAAGGGAGAAGCGAACGGAGAAGCCATGATGGCTGCTAACTGTTTCCGTTTGCTGTTGAGTGACGGTGACGTGCGAATGCCAGGAATGAAGCATTACTTGCTATGGACACCAGTATCAGAGGGTGAAGAGAGGGGATTTGACAAGGGGAAGAAAGTGCTAAAGAGTGCTGTAAATGTAGAAACATTTTAGTGATGATATAGTATGTGCATTAGTTAAAGATGTTGATAAAGTTGGACAACAAGAATGCATAGAGAAGAAACTTAATATGTAGAGCTACAAATTTTGTTTGAAAAGAGTTGAAATTTAATACAAGCAAGCCTAATAAACTATATGTATATCATGTTTGAAAAACAATAATTTACGTTGCATTATTTATTAACCAGAAAACCAGCTCAGGTTTAAGATAAGGGCTAACTGTATCTAACCAATTATTCATCCAACAGCCTATTCTCATAATTTTGAATAATAAATAATTATTACATACATAAGTGAAATAGTTTTGATAAAGTGTTGAATATAATTTACATGATATGAATACGCTGCGTATGCGTTATAATCTATGGTAAGTTCTTAAATGGCAGTCCGTATCTGGCATTCAGCCTTTTTAATTGGAAGCAAGCCAAAAAACGTTCGCAAGTGTTTTGTAAGAATGGTGCCGCACATAATTAGCATAAACTTAAACTGTTAATTAGCGTAATAATTGCGTTAAATGCGGAAGCAAGAAGAAGATGAAGAAACCAATGCGAAATTGGATTGCAAACCAAGGAACCATAGAACCAAATAATCAAAGAGCAACACACAAGACACAATCCGCAACTTAAACTGAAACTGAAACTAAAACTATTGGTGTCTTAATTAGCGTGCGTGTTCAATTACAATCAAGGGGTATCCTTGGATGGGGCTATGCTGTATGGGTTGAGGGTGGATAATATGCCATTATCAGCTGCTGTTACTTGAATTTATTTGCGCAGACAAAACGAAGAAGCCCCAAGTACGTAGAGCTGAGGAGAATGCCACTCATGAATTTCAAATAATGTCGAACACTTTGACTTTGACTTGCTGCCGTGCAATGCAATGCGATTGAGAGGGTGGCTTATAGAGCTCCTTGTTTCCCATTGTTTTTTGCCCTTATTGTTGTTATAGTTGTCGTTGTAGTTGTTGTTGTAGTTATTGTTGGTGTTGCTGCTGCTGCTGTTGGTGGCTGCCTGAAGTCGTGATTCCAGTCTTGATGCTTGGCATGCCAAAATCCAATGAAAGGCGTTTAGTTTGCTTGGATGTTCTCATCCTGCTTCCCGTCCTTGTCCTTATCGTTGTCCTCATCCTCGTTGTCGTCGCAAGAAATTCGCAAAGAAAACAAGCAATGAAATCGCATAACTAACAATGAATTCCTAACTTGAAGCTACTTGAGCAGCAGCCCAGCAGAGCCCAGACCAGACCAGACAGTGGATGAACGTGGTCTGCCCCAATACACGTATTTCTACACTGCATGAAATGTGCTTGGCCAAACTCAAACCCAGACCAAGAACCAGACCCATCGACAATTGAAGTTTCCTGGGATTTCATGGCAAAACTAACTTAGAGCGTATTCTTTTCCGCCCTGCGTGGGATTTCATTCTTATGCTGTTTGTGTGCGCGATAGTCGCGATTTCTAGTTACACCCTGTAACAGTTTTTGAAATAGGGAGTGTTGGACGAGAAGCAATAGATATGTATTTTGAGTACACCTATAACGAAGATTCTATATGACAAGGAAATACTTTGTTTATATATCGGTACAACTTTATATTCTGTTGTCGATTTTTAAAACTTTCATCTTTCTGAAATAACTATCTGAATGATAATTTGATATAAATTGTAAACATATTAATGTTAAGTTAAAACTTATCTATCAGAACACATTAATTCGATAGGCCTAAATATTTTAATTTGATGAATATAAATTATGTATCAAATATACATACATATGTCCAGTTACATTTTATATGAGCATATATCTAAAATTTGAATTTTTCACTAGTTATTTTTTATTTACAGCGTATCTTTCAATCTATCATTCCTACAGTAATTCCAATCCACTCTGCTATCCTTTGCTATTCTTTGCTTTGTGATGCTGTTTAGTTTGGTTGCGGGCGCATATTTGATTTTTCCCTTTACTGTTTCACAGTGGATTTCCACAGCCATTGGCAATGGTTCAGCGTGTTGTTCAAATTTTTGAATTGTCATGCCAATTGGCACGATTTTTGACGGGTGCTAAATAAATTGACGCTATATTGAATACATTTCCAAAGGTTTGATATGACTCAGCGACTTGGTAAACGTTTACCCTGCATTGAAATTGAACAAAGATTTGAAAACGTTTCCCAACGTTCCCAAACGTTTGATAAGCTTTGAACGTTTGTAAACGTTTACCGAACGTTCAATGAGCTTGTATAAAAGCTGCAGCAACACTGAGCTTATCATTCAGTATTCAGTGAACGCTGAAAGTGACAGCACAATATCAGTAAGTTCTCTTTAAAGTTTGTGTGTTATCTACTAAACTATTAAAATGTCACATGGAATAACAAATGAGTTGATGACAAAGCTAATTGATCAGGCTAATAAAGCACAGAGTTTGCTTGCCGATGCTTTGAAACAGTTGGAAGAGAAATCAAGTTCAAATATAGCGCAAGCTAACTTTGGCGCGCCAAAGTTTGGATACCCTTGCAGTGCCCTGTGTAAGCCGACAGATTTTTTCAAAATTTGTTAAATGTTGATTTTTAACCGATCGTTCCTATGGCAGCTATATGATATAGTAGTCCGATTTAAACTAAATTTGGTCAGCCTGTTTAAAACTTATTCAAACACACAATGTGTATATTTGGTTGAGATATCTTGAGAAACAAAAAAGTTTTTCTTACTAAATGTTGTTTTCGAACCGATCGTTCCTATGGCAGCTATATGATATAGTAGTCCGATTTACACCAAATTTGGTCAGCCTATTAAAAACTTAATCAAACACACAATGTGTATATTTGGTTGCGATATCTTGAGAAACAAAAAAGTTTTTCATACTAAATGTTTATTTCCAACCGATCGTTCCTATGGCAGCTATATGATATAGTTATCCGATTTCCACCAAATTTGGTCAGCATGTTTAAAACTTATTCAAACACACAATTTGTATATTTGGTTGAGATATCTTGAGAAACAAAAAAGTTTTTCATACTAAATGTTGTTTTCGAACCGATCGTTCCTATGGCAGCTATATGATATAGTTATCCGATTTCCACCAAATTTTGTCAGCCTGTTTAAAACTCAATTAAACACACAATGTGTATATTTGGTTGCGATATATTGAGAAACAAAAAAGTTTGTCATACTAAATGTTTATTTCCAACCGATCGTTCCTATGGCAGCTATATGATATAGTTATCCGATCCGGCCGGTTTCGACATATGTACTGCGTGCAGCAAAAAGACGGACCTGTACCAAGTTTCATCAAGATAGCTTCAAAACTGAGAGACTAGTTTGCATAGAAACAGACGGACAGACGGACAGACGGACAGACGGACAGACAGACGGACATGGCTATATCGACTCAGCTCGTCGCCCTGATCAAGAATATATATACTTTATGGGGTCTGTGAGGCTTCCTTCAATGCGTTACACATTTCGTGACAAAATTATAATACCCTCTGCAAGGGTATAAAAAGTTTCCGTTTTGGTAAATCTGACAACCGTTGTCGTTGTCCGGAATCTTCCGACTCGTCTGATGATGAGCTTTTGATAGTCAAGAAAAGCTCTGCAGTTGAGCGAGAGCGAAAAAGCCGTCGTCGTTCAGATAGAAAGCGTGATCGTTCTCATTCCCGTGGACGCTCTCGTGGTCATTCCAGGGGGCGTTCCCATGGACGATCGCGTTCTCGTTCTCACACGAATGAAAAGCACAGACGAATGTCATTGGCTGTACAATTGTAGATAGAATGACAGAGACGGACAGATATATTAAGCTCAGCTGAGCGCAGATTATTTTTTTTAGCATATTTATAAACTTATTTAAACATTAAAACTAAATAAATATATATGTACAATATATTATACATATTTAAAAAAATCTGTCGTTTTTTCTAGTTGTTCTTTCAAACATTAATTTTGGAAATATTGGTGCTGTTTGATTGCTGTGTCACAACAATATGAGAAATTTACACACTAAACAGTATTAAGTTGAAAATTAATTTGTTTTTGAATTGAGTTGACAAATAGTAATAAACAATTTTAAATATGCCCGCACTGGGCATTCAAACATAAGCTTTCATTTTAACATTAATAACTATTAAAAATGAAAATAAAACATATGCATGTATGTAAAAAAAACAAAAAAGGTGTATTTTTTGCAATTGGTTCTTGGCTTTCGTGGGTATTGATTGTAACAGTTATTTACAAACATTAATTTTAGAAGTATAGGGTTTATTTGCTTGTTTTGAGAGAATAAAAAAAAGTACATTAAATAACATTCAATTGAAATGGAATTTGTTATTGAATTGATTTCAATAATTAAATAAACAGAATTTGGTTTGTAAATTAAATGCTGTTGGCTTTTCTTACCGACTGACTTGTGGCATGTATGAGTTGCCCCAAGATAAAGACAACACTTGTATTGTCAAGGTGCTTGACTCTGTCGACGATTCCTGATCATACATATATGTAATTACATTTGCAAGCAACTCAAACACTTGTATTTTGCTTACTTTTCAGCATAGCAACATCAAATAAACAATAATAAAAACAAAATCAAAAAATAAAAATAAGATAAACAAAAAGCATTTTACATTTACTTTTGCCATTGTTGCAGTAACAACAACAACTATAACAATATATGCTGCATACTTTGGGGCAACTGCGCTGTTGCTGCCGCTGCTCTTGACTTGCATTTCAAGTGCATGACGTTGCATGCTACATGGTGGTGCTGCAGTCGCTCCATTGTTGTGTGGCACATTGCCTTTTAACGAAACAATGCCACAGACTGCACATGACGGCATTTCAAGTTGTTGCTGTTGTTCGTTAGGCCTTGCCGCCAACGGCAACGGCAACAGCAACAGCAACTGCAGCAACAACTACTCGAACATGCTGAAAAACATGTCGGTCGATGTTGCTGCTGCTGCTGTGGTTACTACGATAATCATTGCTAATGCAAAAAATACCGCAATACGTAGATTGATGCATAATTTAAACGGAGTGGCTTGAGATGGATAGACGAAGAGCTGGAGAGATGTTGAGAAACGCCTTATCAACGTCTCTAATCAGGGCAATAGCGCTTTAGTTGCCTTGCCGACCTAGCGATGAACGAGCTGAAGGCATCAACAACATCAACAGACGTCAAATAGGTGCTAAAAAAAACAGCAGAAAAAAAGGAGAAATATAAATGTGTACAAAATAATTTCAGAACTGGCAGAGGGCAAAAATAAACAAGCAACCAGAGGGCAAAGGTGAAATTATGTACAATGGCAATGAATTGTAAATATAGGAGCAAAAAAGTTTTTAATATATTTCGAAGTTTAAGTGTAATTTAACATGAATTCCAACAGTTGCGGATGATCTATAATGCTGTAGATGTAGGTAACAGTATCGGTATGATAGATAGGATTAAAGACGTTATCTTGATAAATTCAAAATCATTAAAAATTATAATGAATTAATAATTCAAATTTATATAAATCTTTGCAATTAGATTTAAGTAAGGAAATTCTTATCTGCATAATACTTAATTCAAATTTATATAGATCTTGATATTAGATTAATCAAATGTGGAAAATTAATTTGCTGAAAAATAACTGACATGGTTTTCATTTAAACATATCTACTATTTTAAACCTTAGCTGTCAGGCCAAAAAAAGAAACGATATGCATTTTTTGTACCCATCGTGCAGCTGTCATTCTGCGCGTTGGCAGCGTCGACATTTTTATGACACGCCGACACTGAGGCAAACAACACGCCCAGCACACGCCCAACAACACGCGTCAGGCACACGGCAGCTGCCCAGCCCAGGATCTGTCAGGATGGATGCAGACAGCGACTGAGACATGGCCAGAGAAAAAGAGTGGAATAGGGAATTGAAAGCGGAACGGGAAGTTGCCTTGTTTACATACATATATATATATATGGGGAGGCTGCAAGTAATTTAGCGCCCGGAAAGCCAAGACGAGCGAGCGGCCTCCAAAACTCAAAGCAAAAAGTCTTGCACACAAATTCTAATAAATGTAAAAGAAATTGTATGAGGTTATGCCACGGCAGCTGTGAAAATAGCAAAAATTGCCAAGCAAACGCATTTGCACTGTTGCCGGTGGTATGAAAATGAAAACTAAACGAGTTTCCCAGACAACTCAGAATCATGGAGGCTTGGCATGGCAGTCGTCCTTGTCGTCCTTGCCGCGTCCTGTCTGTGCTGTCAGCAAATTGCCAACGTAGTGCGTATTCAGGGCGCGAGATATGAAAGTCTTGCACTGGAAGACGACACCAAGACACAAAATTGCTGAGCTAAAATGGATATCGTTTTAATTTTTTTCCCTCCTTCTATTTTTTATTTGGTTGCTTCTTTTGAATTACAGCCACAGGAGGGGGAGGGAAGTGATTCGTTAACAACGTGGGAGTTTTGGTTCGTCAGGTGATTTGTGGCAACTGAAATTTGCAGCGCCTTAAATTGGCTTGGTCGTTGTGGCACGTTGCGCATACGCCGCATTGTACAATGTACATGCTGCTTGCTTGACTGACTTTACATAATGGATGCTGATTAGTGCACAACCATGCCAGCATATGTGTATGTGTGTGTGTTAGTAATGAGTCTGACCAGAGTTAATAGTCCCTGCAACTAAGTAGGGCTCAAAATATATGTATACCGAGGCCGTTGCCATATGCAACTTGCAAACTACATAATGCCCCAAAAATATGCATGCTTGCATGCGTATATCTGCGTACATACATATACAGATATGTGCATGTGTGTGTGTGTGTGTTGTGCGTACGCAAAATTCATGTCTCTATACGCACAACGGCGGCGAATGCGAATCAATAATGATGACCTGAATACGTACGTTGCAGCCGATTAACTGGGCCTGCCCTGAATGCAACACGCCCCAAAAATATGCAACGTGCAGCAGCAAGCAGCATTGGCAGCTCCTATGCTTTCGGCCTTTGTCGGTCTGTTGGTTATTCTTGTTATTGTTGGGTTTCAATTTGATGCCTGCTGCTGTTGCATGTTGCTGTTGTTGCCTCAGCTGCCTCGGCTACTGCCAGTGCTGGCCGCCTACACAATTTTTCATTTTCATTTACGCTTTCGACAGCTGCGTTGCGTTTACTCTTTTGCTTTCATTGTCTTTGCACTGTGAGTGTGCCAAAGTGTGCATTGTATGTGTGTGTGAGTGTGTGTGTGTGGCACGCTTGATTGTTCAAAGCGCAGCTTCCAGTTGAAAATTTGTAAAGTGCCGTCAAGCCGTCGCTGCCTCTTACCTGCGTCTCGCGTTTTACTACAATTCTCATATATACACACACGTTGGCAATACATAGGCCTATATATGTGCTGTTATCTGCGTGTGAATGTGTGTGTGCCATATTTATGGGCCATGTGCATGCGTTTGCGTGTGTGTATCCATGTGTGGAGAGTATCTACTGCGCCTGCTGCTGTCCGTTTTCATTGTGGGTCATTCCCGTTCTCGTTGCCGTTGCGAAATCCGCTTTACACACACTCAATCTCTCTCACACACACACATACATTCGCTCGTATATACAATTATATACAAGCTCTGTCCATTGCTTTCCTCTGTGTGTGTGTGTCTATATGTTGCGTATACGCCGTGTCGCCCATTGTGTGCCGCACCTCGTATCGCCTGTCGCCGCCTCCCGCTTCGTGCCTCGTTGTCTGTTCGTTTACATTACTCATATGCGAAATGCAACAACAAAAGCAACAACGATGACAAATAAAAAATAAAGAATAAACGCGAAAATAAAAAATTGCAAAATATTTATTCATTTACGTGGCAAACCAGGGCTGCAGCGTTTGAAATAAATCTTCAGGGATTATTTGGATTATTGAAAGTTGAAATAAAAAACAGATTTAACTTTAAATGAATAAGTATATTTCTTATTGTGGAATGGATTAAAGTGTCGGAAATTCATTAGTGAATTTGATTTATACTAGCATAGTACATAAAAGAAAATTAATAAGTAAATACAATTTTAAAGCACATTATTTGTATTAACATAATATGGCAAAGTAAATAATTTAATGAAATCTTCAATACATCAATGGGTTCAAAATTTAGTTAAATAAATTACAGTAATTTTTAACACATCTATTTAATAAAATATCTATTAACGTTCATATAAAAATCGTATATAAATAATAATATTTAAATTTAAAGATTTTATTATATAAAATATCGGTACATCTGTATACTTCGCAGACCAAATTTTATAAACTTAAAATTTATTCCTCTTTCTCTCTTTTACCATAGCCCTTAATTTATGACTTTTGTTATTCAGACCGCATCACAAATCTGTTGTCCAGCCCTCGGAACTTTTCCCAAATAACGTCGCCAGCTTCTTCCTCCTTTTCTTGTGCATCTTTGCAATGCGTTTGCTGCATTTTATTTATTGTTCAGTGCATCTGCATGTTGTTGCATACATTTTGCCACTGCACCTCGTTGCAAGTGAATATGTGTGTGTATTTTGCATTTACGCCTGCTCCAATTTATTTATTGTACGTATATTTGTTTATGTCGTATATAGAACTCTCAACAAATTGATGTTGCAGTTGTACTTGTTGTTGCTGTTGTTGTTGCTGTTGCAGCTTCATGTTTTTTTCTTTATCATTTTTTATTGGGCGTTGGCCGCTTTATCGATTGGTTTCCATGTGTGTGTGTGTGTGTAAGGTAGCTTGTGGCTGGCTGCAATGCAATTTCAATTATGCATGCGCAAATAATTAAATTGTTTTAATTGCGCGAAACGAATTTGCCGTGTTGTTAATTAAGGACTCGTAAGAGCTGCAAGCCAACGCAATGCATAAAATCAGACCAAGTGCCTTATCAGATATGTTGCCACAACATGACAACTGCCTGCCCGCTCTGGGAGGAAGGGGAACAGTCTCCATTGAAAGGATACTCCCAAGGCCCAAGCAATATCATCAAAAAGTTTCCTGGTGATTCTCAGCCCTAACTTTCCATCCTTTCCTTCCCATTTTGATACCTTTCCATTGCTTTACGTTCGTTTATATTACTTTGCTTTCCTCTCCTTTCATTTCATTTCATTTCATTTCGTTTTGAGCTTATCTAAAATTACTCTATGCACACATCCATTGGGAAACGCATGTGGGAAAAGGAGACGAATGAGCATGTGTGTGTAGGCAGTACGCAGTAAGATTAGAAAATATTAAGGTCAACAGGTTAGTGTGTTGTACCCAAAGGACATAAAAAAAAAGAAGACCGGCAACTGCAAACGCAAAACTGTTTCAAATTTGAGTTGAAACTAGGTTGGGCAACACTTTCAAAGAGACCCTCGTACATTCACACACATTTTTGTATTGTGTGTGAAGTGTGTGTTTGTGTGTGTATTTTGATTACTGCCTAATTTTCTGACGGAACGGAATGTAACATGACGTATACTTAACGCTTTCACTTTAGCTCCCGTGTCGGGCATCTGCAGCTTCCTTTTGACATGAAGTGTGTGTGGTTTTTACTTGAGTGAATGAGGGAATACCCTCTTGGTATGTCAGCCCATTTCACCCGCTCCACATCCTACTACCACCCAACGCAATTTACGTACAATTGCCAGAGCGTGTGTGTGTGCTTGTGTGAATATATACGTTATATATATATACATATGTGTGTGTGCGTAAGCAGTGAGTGTGCGTGATGATGTTGCTGTTGCTGGTTTTGGTGCTGCTGATGACGCTACCAGCAACGTTTCAGCAACATTTGTCGCAAAATGCCGCATTAAGCAACAGCAACAACAACGTGCGTGGTATATAAAGTCGCCAAAAACGGGCAACAACCACATCTCCTTTCTCCCCTTTTTCTGTTCCCCTTTCAATCCCCTTTTACATTTTGAGTCTCAGTTGCCGTCTCGATTTCAGTTTGAGTTTCATTCCCAACGCTGCTTTAAGTGGTTGCGTTTAATATGCTTTTGGCAAGACTCCTTGATTACTCGGTTGAGATTAATGAGATTAAAAAGAGTGGATAGTTGCGAAATTAGTTTGAAGTTGATCAATAAATAGACAGACTCGCATTTGTGGAGGGAGATCGGTTAGATTAGTTAACTGATCAATATATTGTTGAGACAAATATATATTTGGGGGAAATTATAGATTCAAATTAATTACGATCATATAGCAATTGTAAATATGAACATATTTAATGCTATTTTTACAGATTAATACACTTACTATTACGGCTTTGCCTCCACAATGATCAGTCAGTAAGAAAGTACAAATAGGTATATATGTATGTATATATAAGATTAAAGCTTTTATTTTTAAACAGTTAAAAACTTGTGTGCCTCTAAAACGATCATGGGGAAATTTCTAGGATCACAGACTAAAATTCTTATTTATTTAAATAAAAGTATGAATTTTCAGCATTATTATATTACTATTAAATCCTGGTAAACGTTTTTTGTTGAACATGCTATTTTATTTACTTTAATTTGGCGCAGTGTAGATCCCCATATAACTACACCGCTATGCGACAGCACATATTCACACACACTCGCTCAAACGTAGACCGCCACACGGACGAAATGTTAGCATAATTTTAGGCACGAATGCGCTGCGTTGTCGTGTATGTAAGTGTGTGTCAGTTAGTGTGTATTTGTGAGCTGCTGTGTGTGTGTGTGTGTGGTCTAGCACAACTACAATGCTAGCGCGAGGGCTCGTTGTAAGCATAACTCAACGAGTCAATGACTTCTTGGTGTCGTCGTTGATGTGCTTTAATATTAACAACAACGTCAGTTGGCCAACACACACACACACCCACACACGCACACTCTTTAGATGTCTATATATAAGTATATATATATATAAGGGACTAAGTCCCCTTCATGTGCATGGGACGGCATTTGAAGAGGACATTGCGCATCAAACTGCCACTTACCGACACACAAATAAATTTGCAAATGAACACGTTCCAAGTGATGATGCTTCATGTGCAGCTTTCCCTCTACATATGTATGAGCAGATGTATATGTATTTGTATGTGTGAGTGTATGTTGATAAGTGTGTCAACAGCCAGGTTTTTATGCTCCCTGTTGACTAAATCAGCAAATTGGCTACACTTGGGCCTGGCTGACTTCTGACTGCTTATTATTAATAATCATCTTGGTTTCGTTCTCATTTTCTATTTTTGTTCCTCTTTTTTTTCTCTTTACTTTCTTTTATTTTGGGTCGTTTGCTGCTTTGGGGAATGACAATTAAGCAGAACACAATAATCAGTCAGCAAGGCATAAATCAGCAGATTACCAGGAACAGGAAGGGGAGGACAATATGGGCAGAGAAGAGATGTGGGCAGTGCATAATTAAATAAAAGGCAACGTGATAAATAACAATCTTTCAGCTAAAGTAAAATCGCTAGGGAGATTTTTGCATTAAATTGATTAAATGCGCAGCCCATGCAAAATGATAACAGCACCAACATCAGCACCAACAACCAACAACAACGACAAGAGGAAACAGTGAAAATTATCAACTTGGTCCAAAAACCCGTCGAGACTCATAAAAATGTGCCACTTAGCAGCAATGGACGCTGTGGACAGGATGGGCTGTCAAGAGGGGGAGCCGTAGGGAGTGTAGGGAGTGTGGGAGGCATGCAAATGAAATTGTTGCTGCTCTTACAGTTGTTGCTACTTCTCTCTCGTCATGGTGAGCATGCGCATTGACTGAGATTGCCAAAATGGCGGCCAGTTTAAGAGGCAAAAGAGTGAGATGGAAACAGAAATTTGTGGCAAGTGAGAGAGTGAGATTCGCTTGGCTGTTGCTCCAACTAAAGTTGTGTTGCTGTTGCTGTTGCCTCGGCAGCAGTTGCCGCCGTAAATGTCAAGTGTAATGTCACAATCAGCAGCAATCAAATACGCAAACATATACAACCACACACGCACACACATGCATAAATATAGAATGAGAGAGGAGGAAGAGAGCGAGAGAGAAAGAGGATAAAGAGAATAAAATGCGAAAGAGAGAGAGAGGAACTTGAACGTGCATAGCAAATGCAAATGCTAATGTGTGCAAATGCAGTTTTGCAATTGCAACGTGCACAGGAAATGGAAACGCAACGACAGACAGTTAGACAGACAGACAGAAAGTCAGTCAGACATTCAGGCAATCCCGCTACAGAAGGGAAGTACATGCGAATACATGACATTTCGGCAAATATTTAGAAATTGGATTAAATTCCAGCTATGCAAAGGCAACTGCAGCAGTTGGTGATGCAGAAAATTTCCTGCTGATGGCATTAAAACCCGAATACAAATTTAATTTTAAGTCTTTTGATTTTTAATTGAACATTTTTAAAATTGATTTCAGAATTTAAGCTAGCAAGTTAAATTTATTAGCGTAGTCAGTTTTGATATATTTATTGCAATTAAAACTACTTAATAAAAGAAAGATACATTCTATCCATTTAACACCCTCACTAATAATTGTTCGTCTGTCTAAATTCGAATCGGAGTGTAAGTACTTGTGCAGGGTATTACTTAGTCGGTCCTCCAACCAGAAATCTTCTCTAAAATATTGTAATTTTTATTTAAGAAAGTTTTGCTACATTTTTTTTAATTGGAATTCAAAATTAATTGGAAACTTTAATAAAAATATTATTTAACTATTTGGCTAATAGAAAGTTCGGACAATTTGAAAAGAAATTGGCCACTCATTATGTGCTTTTTACAGAAATTCCTTTGTTTTTGTACTCAGTCTTTTTTTAATGCAAAACTTTTTATTAAGCGCCAAAGAGGAGCAAAACTAACAGTAAAAGGAAACTGACCAGCAGCTGAGCAATTGCTGCTTGGATCAACCTCAAGTCTTGGCTTAAGTTTCAAGCGTTAGACAGGGACAAGGGCTGGTTGAGGTTGAAATGAAGGGCGGAGTGACTAAAAGGGTAAGGAGATGACAGGGGAGGATGTGGCAAAGTGTTATTAGTTTTTGCGGTGCACGCTCATAAAATGTTTTCCTTTTTCAAGTGCCGTCGACGCGCGCGCAAAGTTTGGCATTTTGTTCTTTAGGTTTTTCCCAGTTTTTATTATTTATAATTTTTTGTTCCCTTTCTTTTTGCAAGCGGTGTAAAGAGAAAATAATTAAAAATATGAAATGGCTACGTGCTTGTTAAGTTATAGAGTTGAAAAACGCCACAGAAAGTAGTTGGACAAGTTGAACCAACAGGGCTTATGGTCAAAAGCAAAACTTTGTCGACAGGGATCCGACTATAGATTATATTGAAAATTTTTGAAAAATTGATTAAACTTGTAAGTGTGAAAAGGTTAAGTAAAGTTTAGCATATAAATATTTTTATTTAAAACATAAAAACAATTAATTATATAAATTTTTCGATTTTTATCAGTAAAGTAAATATGCTTAGACTCTTTCAAATAAGTAGTTCTCATTAAACTGAATTGTTTACGAATACTTAAAAAATATGTATAATTTAAGACAACCATTTATCAATGTAGTTCTTGAATATCTTTTTAATATATTAGAAAATATATTATCCTTTCAAGCTTTATGAAATTGTCAAGTTGTCTCAAGTTAATTTTTTTGTTTTGCTATCAACAACATTTTTCATTGTACTTTATTTTAAGCTGTTTATGTTTGGCTTGCAATACAGACAAGAGTGGCATTTTTGACACATACCAATACACATGCACACATAGACAATACAGCACATATGTGGCATGCCTCTGGATGTGTGTGGGTGTGTATGTGTCTGAATTCATACTCTATCTCACTTCGGCTTGGTGCAGTTGAAAGAAGTCATGCGAAAATATGTGGACAGCTTCTCACAACTTGATAATAATGATGTTGCAGATGAAGATGATGAGCACCTCTAGCAATTTCAGTTAAGTGGCATATATACACACACACACTTACACTTTTCTATTGAGCTTGTAGAGTGGACACAAGAATCAAAAGCAGCCGGTTGAAAGTAGCAAAGCAATATTGAGCCACATTTTGACAATTGGTCTGAGGCCTAGAGTCGGAAGCCTACTTGTAATTAGCTTAAATTACAATAGCTACGCCCACAATTCTAGAGATTTTCAGTTAGGGGATCTAGGGATAGCTTAAAAGGAACCCTTTTTTTCCACTGAACTATGAACTCTGCTTTCAGTTGATGCTAACTTTTTCTAGCAGTTCTCATAATTTCCTTGTGCTTTTGCTTTGCGTTGGCTTCTGTTTTTCCAGAGTTTTTTTTCTCCCTCGACACACTTTGGGGGCTTTTGGCAGGTCTAAAGAGCAACCGAGGAGTCACTGGGGAGCTGAGGTTGAAGTCTCTGCTGGCATTTGCCAACGTCAACGGCAGCTTGGAAAAGTTATTGTTCCCCCAAGTGCGTGCTGAACATTTATATTGGCCATAAAATATTTCTCATATATATGCTATGTGGAAAGTACACATGAAAAATGTCCAACACACACACAATCTATTGTGTCTAAACTGGTATGCAATGTCCATGGCATTTTGTTCGTTGCAGTTCAATCAACTTTTCATGGATTCGCCATTGTGCACAAATTGTTTACAAATGCAATAGCAATTATGCAATAATTTGTGGCAGCAAATTAATAGCGATTTATATGCAACAACTCAAGCACCCCTCGTCCCAACTCTTTCCACTTAAGTGCCCATTACAAAATCGATGGCCCAATACAGCAAATATAAATCGAGCTGTATAAAGTAAACAGGCTCTGTTGAGCCTTCTCTATAGACCAGCGTCCACTCTAGTTGGTCTGGGGTGTGGGGCAGGTCAGTGATGTTGCTGTTGCAGCAACGACAGCAGCAGCAGCAGCAGCAGCCAACGCCCAATCGTCCTCAACGTTGTCGGCGCTGATTGCATGCAATTGTATATGGGTGGGGTCCACGCTGCGTATGAATGACCAGAGACCACATTGCGAATGAGTGCTTTTGACTCATGCTCACGGGTGTCCCACACTCTCTCCCACACTCTCTTTCTCTTTCTCTCTCCTTCTCTCTTGCTCTCTGCATTTTGCTTGGGCTCTTTCGCTGACTTCTGGTCAGCCATGGCCGCCCACTTGGGCAATGTGCATCTGCTTATTTGTATGTATTGTATTAGCCAACATAATGGCCGCAGCAACAGCAACAACAGCATTGCTCATAACGCTGGCTCTTCTCTCTATGTATGTGTGTGTGTTTGTGTGTGTTAGTGTGTGGGTCAGGCAGCGTTGCCGTTTCCGCTTCCGGCTGTTGTTGCTGCTGCAATCCAATTTTCGTTGCTGCTATGTTTTTGACACTTACAAAGTGGTTACGGCTTTTGCTTTGGCATTTCTCACTTCAGCAACCGCACAAGCACCCTCGCATACACCCACACCTACACACACACATACAAATACAGAGGGACCGCAGCAATTTACAAATGTGTGTCAAAATCTGCACACGTAGTGTGGCATGCCCCCCTTATCCCATCTCATCTCATGTCTCTTCTCTCTTTGCTTTGCCATTACTTTGCCTGACTGGCGTCCAATTTTCATTGACGAGGTCAGCTTTTAACAAAGCATAGCACTTGAGTCAAAGCTGCACCACCATCATCATCATCAAAATGATCATCATGAGCATCATCTCTTGGGGAGATTATTCACCTAGTCCTAAGTGTGCCACTGTCTATTTCAACATGTCTATTGGTCCTACTGTAAGGCACATTTATTTGCATTTGATTATTGCCATGGCCATAATTGATTTATCATTTCGTAATTGCAATGCGACGTTTGAATTTCAATTGCTTTACATTTCAGCAAAAATAATTTGAAGCGTTCAAGAGTCTCTAATTCTTTTAGGCGAGAATTATGGCAAGCACATTATTAGATTAGACCGCATTTACGAAAATTATAGGTTGACACTTGAACAAAAAAGAGCTAATGTTAATAAAAGAAAATATAGAATGAGATAAAATATAAAGAACATTTATATGCTAAAGATAGAGACTAAAGTATATATATGGATAAATATTGGAAAAGATAAAGAGCTTCAAGATAAGAATACAAATACAGAAAGATATATTATAAATATAAATTATATATTTTATCTACTTAATCAAATCACAAATCAAATCAAACTTTACCGCAAATGTTGCTCATATTTCAAAAATATTTTCTAGATTTAACAACAAATAGATGGTCATTACACATTCTATCGTTGATAAATTTTTATGTCGTTGTCTACTTGTTAGTCCTTTGGAGTTCAGAAATTGATAATGTTGAGTGTTGTTAGCAAGCACATATTACAAATGTTGTGCATTAAGGACATGAATTTTACACACTTATGACACCCAAGCGAGTCGTAAAAAGAACCGCACGCAAATAACATTAGTCGACGATAGATGGTGGCTTGGTTCTTATGGGAAGACAGAGAGAGAGAGAGGGATGGGAGGGAGGATGTGGGATAGTAGGGGAAGTAGGGATATGGCTGACAGCTGAGCTGCTGTGGCATTTATTAGAGTTGCCACGCGACAGCCGCAGCCACAAACCCACAACGCGCCTTAAGCTTACACCAAATGGTTGTCCATGTGACAGCATCAAGCTGGCAAGGATATAGATAGTAGGACTGAAGGGAAATGGGGGTAAAGATGACTTTGGTCTCTCTTTGGTCCTAGTCGTGGCTGAACGTCTTATTGTTTTGCAAAAGGGATATCTCCCCAGACGGAGCGCTCTAACAAGGCAGTCAAATTGTATTTGCATGCAAGTCGCTAGTAAGAAGAGCTACATGCCTGCAATGTCCTTGCCATTCTGGCTGGATGCTGGATCTACTGGCTGGATGCTACAAATATGCAGATGCCTGGCAACAGATACAAGGCAGCTAAAGCAACGCATGCGACAGCCACGACAGTCTAAGTGAATTTTATGTCGAAAAGTTTGAAAAGGGTAGCTCCAAGCGGATAGAAGGTGCAAGGACGACTCCTACAACTTAAGCAACAAGTGCTTAGCAAATGTGCAGCAAGCAGTGAGGCATAGTCTACTCCTTTACCCTTTACCGCTTTCCCTGTCTCCAATCTCAGTTGCAGAGTCTTTGCGTCTCTGGGTTTGTGTGGCATTTGCATTTTTTGGATCTTTCGGATTTTTGGTCGTCCTTTTGGCTGACAAATTATGTAAATGCTGAAATAAATTGAAATTTATACTAAAAACCGCGTTGCGGCATTGCTTAAGCTAATTGAAATAACTGTATTAAAAGGATACCCAAGGATCACTCGTATTTTAATTACCTTTCTGTTTGAAAGTGCCCTATCAAATGTGGCTGCAATGAAATGCATTTTTGCACCATAAAGTCCAAACTGGCGACATTCTGGGGTCACTTGGCCACAAACTCCCATTGCAATTTACTCTATAAAGCAATTGCAGTCAAGTCGCTTGGCTCGAAACCATAAAAAGATACGACAACTTACAGTCACGCACTTATGTGGCCATTTCAGTTGCTTTGCAAATTATGAACTCGACTCGAAGAGCCACAAAATGTTGCAAGGCAGGCAGTGAGACAGAGGCTGTGTGGCAGCTTAAAAGGCGCCCAACACAGCTGCCACATAACTTGCGCCAATTAGAAATATTTACAGCCATAAACAACATTCGTCGCTCCGTTGTGGCTCTTATTGTTATTGTGGCTCTGTCCCATTGTTGTTGCCTTTTTGCTGGGCGTCTTTGGGTTTTTATTAAATTACGCGCAGCGACATTAATTTCCTGCCCTCGTCCCATGGAATCCAATAAAGTATAACACAGCTGAGACTGCGAATTCTAAGCCAGTCGGCGACATAAAATCTCTTCTGAAATTTAATTGTCTCTTGCAACTTTAAGTTTAATAAATAACAAGATAAGTCTTGTGTTAATTTAAACAAATTCATGGCAGAGGTAGTGAAAATGACCGATAATTTGGTCAAATAAATTATTTGCAAAGGTTCCGCTTTTTGGAATGACCGGAAATAGCTGAGGGCATTGGCATAGTTGTCACACTACCGCTTAGAATTGTTTCAGTAGTTGTTATTAAATTTATTTTAACTTGAGAATAATAATCACCATGGAAAATTATAGAAATTTATAGGATTTTTTATGTCACTACTAAATCAAAGTATGCCATAAAAATGTATGATAAATTAATTCCGAGCACAGTGATAATTTTGAAATTTCTTTTATATCAGCAATAAGCAAAAGTTAACAACTCGGATTTCATTCTATGCATATAACAGATAAATAAAAGATATCTTTCGCTACCTAATATTTCTTTGCACTCAGAATTGATTTTTGAAATATAAATAAAATAATTTCTTCTCTGGCTTCGCGTTGTTCAAGTTCCAAATCAGTTAACTAATGCCTTAAATTCTACATTATGTGTTTGCCTATTAATGCTAACTGTGCTATTTGGAGAATTTGTCAATCTTAACGTCTTGCTATTGTTTGACTAGAGCTGAGGCTGCATTTTTCTTTCATATATCAACTGAACAAAGCCTGGACATATTTGTAAGCTCGTCAAGGAGCTAAAAGTATCTCCTCTTACTCTTCAACGCCGTATTCATATCATTGTGCCACAACAGTGGCACGCATACTGCATATTTAATAGATTTAGACGGCCGGATAGACACGTTTTGTGTCTAACCATCCAGGGCCAGGTCTTAGGGCTTAGACCAGTTGCTGGTTATGCCCAGAATTTTAAGCATAATTGGCCGCATATTTGGGCAGTGTATTATTTAACTATTAACGTTCAATTGCCACAAGGATTTATCGTGCGGCATACGGACTCGACATTTTTTCATATCTTAAAGTTGTGCGCGGTGGAATGTCTCTGATACACTGTGAGAAAGGGGGGAAAGACAGCAAAATCGAGTCAGTCTGAGCTGCACGAACAAAAAGGTAATTCAATATCTTAATATCCGCATAGATCAAGTGCAGGTACGTGCAGGTTTGCACAGTTTGACTTGGGCGCCGTTTAACGTTAACTGCGTCTTTACTGTGGCTTCCCTTTGGAGCTGAAGAAGTAAGACGAAGGCAGACATAGGGTTAGGATTGGGACTCTTACTGTTTATATTGCATAGCACTGAGCTGGGTTGGGGGGCTGCGCTTGATTAGAGCCGCTTTGCATTTTTGTGGGGCTGCTCAACGATTTCTATGGGCAAACAACATTCAGTCAGTCAGTTAGTCAGTTAGTCAGTCAAGTCAGTTGTCGATTTGTGAGCAAACTGTTGTCAAACTTGATGCAAAGGGAAAGTGTTGTTGAGGCAAGTTTTGGGTAGCGCTTTGTGGTCGGAGCACCCTAAAACTTGTGCCTTGTGGTTATTATTATACATAGACTTTTTTCCTCTATGCTGTTTCGACCGAAAATCTCGTCGAAACTTTGGCAATAAAACTAAAAGTTTCAACGTTTATTGTCGCCAACTTGAAAGTTTAAACAATGAGCCACAGTTCATGAGCTACATTTTTTGAAGGGAGTCGAAGGAGGGGAGGTGTTGATCCTGCGGCCAGGGGTTGCCTGGATAATTAAAAGCCAAAACCTAGTATGGGGTACAACAACTTTACAAAGCTTTAGTTAGTTCGCTCGGTATTTGAGGGGGATGCAATTAATATGAAAAAGATAAGCTGCAAAAAATGAAATTAAAATTTGAAATGCGAGCGTATACAGTTAGAGCAGTAGTATTATGTAGAAATTATAAAATATTAAAACGATCGTTAGGAAAAAAACAAATTAAATGCACACGCATTGATAATATTACGTATACGGGCTTATGTTTAAATTAAAATGGAAAATTCAACGCTGCCGTTGACATTTTTATTGACCCACAAGCCCTGCCTCTCGCCTCTCGGCGAAAGAATGAAAAAAATAAATAATAATAATAAAATGACAACTAAAATTGCATTTTGTGGCAGCTGCATAGTATCAGGCCATGTATATAACAAACGTTCCATATATCGTTTTAATGCCTCTTTTTTAGTAAATAAAATTTATTTATTTAATTTGCCGTTTGCCGCTGCTGCGTTCTCTGCAAACAAATGTGCGAACAATTCATTTAAAATGTAACTTAAACACACACATATACAATTACACAGAGATATATGTATGCACGTATTGCAGTTATTTGCATATAAAGTTGCTGGGGCAACGGAAAGCCAACTTTTTTATATTGTGTCATATTTTTTGTGGCACAGTTTGTGGTGATTTTATTTTTACTTTTGATGCTATTCAATTGATTTTTAGCGGATGTAAAGGGGCTCACAAAATGTATATGTATCTGCACATGTGTGTGTGTGTACGTGTGTATATGGGTTGAGCCGACACGCGTAGATATGAAAGCGTGGGCGAAGATAACGCCCAGGGCTTTATCTCAATCGAGAAAACTATCGAAAATGTTGAATTAATATTTAATTGTTCAAATGTCAACAAAGTCCTCAGCAAATTTTAATTTATAAATAATATAAATAAAGCTTTCGATAAGTACTATTTTGTGCAGAAACTAAGCTGTGTATCCATTCTATATTAAATTTTATAATTCAATTGTAATAGCTGAAACATATTTTTGGTATCATATAAAGTTTACAATATTTCTAATCAGTTTTCTAAACGATAGGTCTATACAATATCTAAGCTTTAGATAAAACAACATTACAGTATTTAATACTATATTTTATATTAATTTATTCAAGAACAACAAATAGTTTAATTTGCTCAAAAATTGGATACAAATAGCTCTGTTGAGCTTGAGGGTACCTGTTGCTCAACAACTGCAGAAACTAAGCTCTCTATGCATATTCATAGAGTTTGTTTAAGTACGCAGCTAGCAGGATATTTTAAATAAATTAAAAACCACCAACTACAACCGCAAAGCGAAATGCAGCGGCAAAAAAGTTATGTCATTTCCCCAAGAGGCAGTCAGAAAGGCAAATGGAAAATGGGATGGAAATGGAAATGGAAAGGAGTTGTGCATCTAATAAATGGCAATAGTTAGAGTAGAAATGCGGCAGTTATTGTGCTTGGTCCTTTTGCTGCTGCTGCTTCTGCTGGTCCAGGACAATTGCTTAAGAAACTTGCAAGTCGCTTTGCCTCTGGCTAAGCGAACGTAAAAACTTTTTTGCAGCATTGTAAACAAATCCCAATACACAATTCAATGCGCTTCAACACGCCTTAATGTATGCTCAACAGTGAAAGTTGCACAGAGCTGGAGACAGAGAGACAGAGAGAGAATAATATAGAGGAGAGAGAGAGAGAGAGAACACTGTAACTGTGAGTGGCTTTGAAAGTTGTGCTGCATATTATTGTATTAGTTTTTGTTTTGGCCAAGAATCCCCTGAGCTCTTTCCAACATAAGTGGCATGACTGTGAGTCCCCTCACAACATGATGATACACAGAACACAGATGCGAACCATCAGTTCACTCAGCTCAGCTCAGCTTGAGCTTCGTTTGGCTACCACACTGTTTGTACTTCAATCTGTTGGTTTATCTTGGCACTGTCCAGCCTGTGCCTGCTGCTGTCAATTGGCCATTGGCATTTTGTTTGCAAAACATATCAAAAACTTTGGCCCAGACTGACTCTTTTATGTGTGTGCTCTTGAGCTTTGGGCGCCTGTTCATTATTGCGGTCTTATTATAATAATATGCTTATCAGTTGGCCCAGTTCATTGAACTTCTTTGCCCAAATTGAGCCGCATAATGTTCAAGCTTGTTCAAATAAATCTGCTTTTCTATAATAAATATAACAATAAATAAAAATGATATTAATTTCCGTTTAGTCTGCAACACAAACAGACACACACCGATATATACTTATAAACGGCAGCCATTTTGCAGCACACGTAGCGGAAATGAAAATCCAAATACATAGAAATCCGATTTAATTGCGTGTAATTGACAGTCCCTTTGAAGCTTCAAACGAACAATCCACAAAACGGATGTTATTCGTTTTTTGTTTGCTTTGTTCTCTTGACTAAAGCACGAACTTTCTTTGCCCCAATAAGAAGTAGGTTAGGTTGTAAGAATAAATAAAAAAGGAGAATATTAATTTATCCGAGATTCAAGCTAAATCGTCTTTGTAGGGAATTGAAAGTCTTCCTTTTGCTTCCATGGAGTTCTTAGAACGCTATAGAAAATTGAACACAGGATATTTTCATTTCCAAGGTCAGCCAAAAATTGTGCTATAGAATTTTAGCTTGTTTAATTTCCTGTTTTCAATAGGTCTTTAAAACTTTTCCAATTAATTAATAAACCTTTAGCTTATGTTAACGAGCATGTATCCTCTACGCTAAAGGTAAAAGTTTATCTTAATTAAATTGTTTATAATTCTCGATGTTATTTCTGTAACATGTTGATGTCGTTGCCTGTCTGCCAAAAGTAACTCATTCATTTTCATCATTATTGGTCGACTTTTGTTTGTCAAGCAAACAAATTATCAAACCGATGCTGTTCAGGTATGCACACCCCATTTACACCCACACACAAACTCATACAGATTTTATAGTACTGCTATCGAATTGTGTTTGGATGGCAGACAAAGTCAATTTGCCTCAACTTTTGGCTAATATCCTGTCGCCGCATTGGCAAAACTATTTTCGATGTGCTATCGAAAATGCTGTTGTGATTTTTAATTGCTTTTGCTGGGGGCGCTTGAGTCTTAATTATAATTTGAATTGCTTTTACGACTGCCGCAAAACTAAGGCAATTATTTTGATTGCATTGCTCTGGGTTTTAACATTTTTCTATGCTATGTGTTTTGTATACTTATCGTCGAAGCTTTTGTTAATTTTCGGCGCATAATTGTTGGGGACTGTTGAAAACTACATACATAAAACGTATGCGCAATAAATTTTCGAAAATTGCTTTTTATGGTCATTAATTAGAAATACAATTTCCGTAGGATAACAGCAGTAGAATCATCAGGAGCAGGAGCAGGAGAAGGAGATGCCGGAGCAGCAGGAAGTGAACAATGCTCTAGGGCCTAAGCTGACACCTGAACAACAAGACTCAGTTACATCCGGTCAAAAGGACGACCAGCTGGGCTAACTGATGAGATTAATTAAGCAAGGCAAACAAAAGGATTTTAGTTTCATGTATACACACTTGGCATTGTTGTTCTTGATATTGAAGTTGTCGATGTTGTTGTAGTTTCGGATGCTGCTGCTGCTGCTGCTGTCGCCTGACAAGCAGCAATGCGTATGCCTGCTGGCATTTTTATTGACAAGGACACATTAATTACTCAATGACATTGTAATCAAATGTAAGCATTGCCTGCAAGCTCATCATGATTGTTGTAGTTGTTATTGTAGTTGTTGTTGCTGTTGCTGTTGTGCGTGTGTGCAAGTCAAAGTTCAACTTTGGTCTGTAAATCTTTGTCGCTGTCAATACTGCGTATACGCTACCATCATTCAAGTCCTGTAACGCGCATGTTTACTTATGTACCTTATGCTACACATACTTATATACATATTACTCAAGAGCATGTGTGTGTGTGTGTATGTGGCATGTTTTATTAATTACGTAATTATGTAACAAATTAAATGTGTGTTGTGTAAGCGACACAGCACTCGCGTTTCAAACCGAATGTATAGAGTTAAAAGGGTTTTGAGCTACTCAAAGTGTGTTGGCAACATTCGTGAATGCAGGATAAATGGGTTAACTTGGTTAAACGACAGACATGTTGTGACATGTTGCGCGGCACGAAGGATCAGTGTTAGCTTTTGACATGGTCTGCTGAGTTCACAAGAACTTGAAGTACTTTTCAGCTCTGAGTTAAAATGAAAGTAATTTCATGAATAGATCATGATAAGCTATTGAAGATTACCCAAGAGGGGAATTATTTCAAAGAAAAAATAACTACTAAATGAATAAGAATATGTGAATGCAAGTAGGTCATTTTAAGTATTCATCAAGCATTATCTTATTAAATGTTACTAAATAGAAATGCAGCTTAAAGTAGGACACTTTTAATTATTTTTATGATGAAGGTCATTTTGAAATAAATCTGAGCAATCAGTGAGCAGTGTTTAAATTCAATTAGTGTTGGGTTGACAACATAACTAACAAACTGGAAGCCAACACGAAGTGGAATCTGAGCTTTTCGCAATTGCAACACTAGCTCTTAAACTTTGTCAGTCACACCTGAAGTTGAGCACGACAGGCCGCAGGACTGACTACAAGATATTCTTGCCGCAAGAAACACAACCATAAAAACTTTCTCTTGCCATTTCCGTCGCTGTGTGCCCGTGTGCCTTGTGCCACATTTGTCTCATTTTCCTTCTCGGTGCCACATCGCGAGAGGACGAGAGGCGAAATCGGAGTCGAAGCTGAAGATTGAGCTTGTGCGTCGAGGGTCGTTCTGGTTTCACATTACGCCGTGGCACGCATTTAAAATCCAAATTAAATATTTCCGCATGAAACTCAAATCTTACAACTGATTAAATAAACCAGCGTCAGATGGGAGATGCGGGTCCTGGGCAAATGACTTCGGGCCAAGTCAAAAAGGCAGCAGCACGTAAATTGCGACAAATATGCTACGCTCTTTCTATGTGTGTGTTGAGAACGTATTTCTATGGGCTTGTGTATAATTGGCATGCACAGGAGACACACGTTTTGCGGGTTGGTTGAAGCTGTTTCTACTACTACTTAATTTCTCTGAGTCTTAATGCGTTAAAAATTTTTAACATTTAACAAAAACTCAGAGCTACGTCGCCGGGGTAATTGTGTTGTTATTTGCCTCTGTCTCCTCGGGCAGCCTCATCACTCTACAGTTAAAAACTTGCTCCTACACAAAAAACTCATTTGCCCGGCCAGAGCTGTTGTCATTTACCCAAACTGCACACCTTGTGAGTGTCTGAGTGTGAGTGTTGCGAATGCTTTATGAATGAATTCAGCTGCTCGCATTCAGAATCGCATTCGCATTCGCATTTGCTTCAAACTTCACCTGGGCTGAGTGACTGGGAAATGACAATGAGGCGAATGCCGCAGAAACGAAGATGAAAACTTTGTCCTTTGCATTTAGAGTTTGCTCACTCCATCATTTGCACATCCGCACATCCGTGCATCCGCTAACCCCTTGCCACAATGTGTACAGTTACAGTTACAACTTGTTCAGGCAACAAGAAGTTGCTGGTCCTGGCCAAGCGAAGCCAAGTCAGGACGGGACAGGCCAGGACAGGCCAAAGTGAAAATCATTTGCACGGTAAAACGTTTTTCGGTAAACTTGACTTGACTTAGATTGTGGAATATAAAATAAAATTACCAACAAATTGAAAATTGCATCCTGCGTGCACTGCAAAAAGATTCTTCTCATTCTCCACTATCTCTCTTTCTTTATCTCTATCCTCCTTTCTCTTTTTCTCTTTCTGTCAAGTTGGTCCCCCGCTTAGAGGTACACGAAAACTTTTCTATTTCATACTCAAGGATTATGCTATGAATATAAAATCTTGCAAAATTATACACATACACATACAGAAAAAGGAACTATAAGTTGCGGTCGTGATGGTGCAGCGGGAGGTGTGTCAGAGGTTATGACTATCTGTCTATCTGACTGTGTCTATATATATGTTTTTGTGTGTGATTGGGATTTGTGTGCACTGCAAAAAATTACAGGTTAAATGAATTGCTCGTAGATTAAGCAATGGTCAAACAACCAGAGCAAAATGACATTTTATCTGCAGAGAAGATGGACTTGATAAATTATACTGTAGTAAAACCAAAACTCCATCTTTCTTTTAGATGATGTTCATTTAGTATTTCTATTATTATCTTATAGTAAAACTATTTCTCTTGAAATAATCTTTACTGAAGATCTATAATATGCAATTACTGATTCTAGCGTATACTTAATTTTACACCTGAAAACAAAACTGTTTAGCTATGAAAACGTGTGATAAGCATAATGTTAATAAGGAAACGTGCTGAACTGTAGTTAAAAGTAACCTTTCAACGCACAAACAAGTCGAGTACTTAGTAATTTTAATCAGATCGACAGCTGAGACGCTTGAAGCGCTCAAAAGTATGCAACAAACTGTGCATTTTTACTTGAGAGCTCACACACACACACATACGTATGAGTTGAAACTGCCCTAGAGGTAAGTGTGCTCAGTGTAGCATCTCGAATTTGCTGCAATTTAAGCAACTTACTTGCAGTTTTTGTCGCTGCATCCTGCGGCAAAAGGAAGTGAGGAGAAGATGAAACAGCAACAGTGGTAGTTGGAGAGTAGGAGTAACAGCAGCTGGTGATGTTGCCGCAAGCGCAATCATAAGCCAACACCTAAGCACGTCAACAACACTGACAATTCCCTTCCCTCATTTTGCTCTTCCGCTGTTCAAACACCCTCATCAACAGTGACTCTTGCTCCTGCTGCTAACGCTATTTAGTGTTAGAGACAGCGAAACTTTTTGCAGGTCCTACAAGTAAAACTAAAATTTGCCAGATCATTGCTTCCGGTACGTGCAAGGATTCACTGAGGCAACAGCCAGAGCAGTTGCTTGGCACGGATTTCAGTGCCTTCTTTAGCTGCTGTGTTGCATACATAAGCAATGTTAGTTTTTTGGCCAACTTGAATGTAATGTTATAATGCATATAGTGCTTGCACTTGCAGCAGTCCATGTTGTGATTGTCACTGGGAAAACTTTCTACATTTAAGACAGGTTTGTATGTGTAAGTTTGTGTGGTTGTAAGGCCTTTAAGACATATGCATGGTGCAAGTTTGGCCAAATTAAATGTTAATTAAAATGTTATCAGGCCTTGCCTTTGCTTTCGCCTCCGCCTTAGCCTGAATTGTTGCTCAACAATTGTTGGCATTCGCTTATTTTTGTATTGCTGCTCGCTTTGAAACTAAAGTTAAACATAATTTCTGCACGAATTGCCACTTGGCAGCTGGGAAATGCAAAGAGTAGAGAATACAGCTTATAGCTGCTTATGGCTTTAGCTCTGCCTGCTTGCTACTTGAGCGTAAATTGCATAGCTTGAGCACAAGAGTCTGGGTCCGAGTCCGATTCAAAGTCAGAGTCAGAGTTTGAGTTGCAGTTGAAGTCGGAATGGAATCGGAGTGGAGAAGTTCGTAATACACAAAGCCGTGCAGTGAGGCGAGTAAAAGTGAGGGGCAAGGTAGGGCTCAGCGACTGGTAAAAGCCAAGCCAGTGAGGCAAGTGATGCAGTCAGCAGCAACCAGTGGCCCGGCTATATAGCTCCAACTACAGCTCCACTTTCAGTCATTGAGGCACTATAAAACTGCAATGAATGGTTAATCAAGCAACCGGCTTGAACTGCTTTTGGCTTTATTTTGCCAGTGCACTCGTGCGAATGGCAGAAGGGGCACCAAAGTAAGTATATAATGTGCAAAACGCACACATATATATAAAAACAAAAGCTGCCACAAAATAGGCCGAGTGCATTAAGGTGCAGCTCGGTTGACATGGCAATATCAACAGCTCCAAACCTCACAAGAGATTCCAATTAGCTTAAAAATCTACAGAAAAATCTATTGGATATTATCTAGGTAAGCATGTGTAATTAATGAAAGCAAAGGGTCTCAGCTAATTAATCGATTACATTTTTAATAAGAAAAAATCTGGCCAGCTGAGAGAGTGTGTATATCTTAAACTTACTATCTTTATTTACGACAATCATCTATTTTTTTTATGTGCCTATCAATCATAATAATCAAATTTGAGCTGTCGGAAAATGAAAAATACCTCAGTTTTAATCAACTCGCATATTTACTGCATAAATTCTGGCAATATGTGCATTGCTTTATTTTACTCCTTGCTGAAAGCTGCTTTTATATGCAGGCAAAGCAGAGCTGATAAATGGGAATCGGGTGATCCCTTTACAACCGACTTGCAGCTGCTGCTGCTCCCGTACAATACACCTGACAGTTTAACTATCTGTTAAAAGAAAAAAAAATAATAGACCGAGATAAAAGATAAACTAAAAATAAATTTCCGTCTTTATTGGCTGCCAAGTTTAAAGCGTTGAATTTCTATTAAATATCTGGCGCTCACGTCGTATACGTAATATCAGATTACGGCGCCGGCTTAAAGGTGAACAAACAAAAAGCAAAACAACAACAGCAAGAAAAATAAAACAAAATAACAAAACAACAAAGGTAAATAGCGAAAAAAGGAGTGCAGCAAACAAAAACTCGCGCATAAAATAAAATGGAAATTACACAGAAAGACAGAGAGACAGAAGGAGAGATTCAGACTGGGCTTGGGGAGAGCGGGGAAAGAGAAAGAAAGGGTACATAGCGGATAAGGATAGGGTACGTAGAGAATCGGTGTAGTTGGCTAGGTATGGAGATGCTTACGCTTTTTTAATTACCTCGTTTAAGGCAGCGGGCCTTGAGCTTCCATTCCGCATATGAGTGTAAGTGTGTTTGTATTTGTGAGCTTTACTATATTTGTATTTGTATTTGTGTGTGTGTGTATGTTTGACTGTGTGCGCGCTTTTATCAACTCGTTTCGCCGTGTTTTACTCACTCGCAGACGTTGCCATAAGTTTTAATTAAAATTACTTTGCCCGCTGCTGGCTGACGGCTGCTCTTTCTCCTCTCTCTCTACTTCTCTCCATTCCACTATTTGTTGTTGTTGTTTTTGTTATGGCTGCTTGTTGAGTGTTTTGCCGTGTGCTTTTTGTTATTTGCTGTTTGGCCGCTCACACTCGCCAGTTGCGATGTTTGTTAGTGTGTTTTTGCGGTTTTTTGTTGCTGCCTTCGCCGCTGCAACTTCTACCGAATCTGCAACTGGCGCCGGCATTTTGTTTGCGGCCTGCGCCTCTGACATTGCCCCAGCAAATGACAATGGCGGTCGCATTCACATTCGCAATTCACAATCGTCGTCGCCTTCGCAGTCAATGGCCGTTGGCCGTTGGCTTTCACGCTGCAATTGTTGCTGCAAACTCTTAGGCTGCCCGGATATTAAAAGCTACGAAAGTTGCAAAATATTGAACAATTGTGGAAAGTGCGGAACATAAATAAATATGGCTGCTTCAATTTTAAAGATATTACGCATTAAAATAATTGATAAATACTGCAAGTAAATAAGAACACAATTTTTAACATGACTTATTATTTACTTATGTAAGTACGTTAATTTATTATTTGGAAATACTGCATTAAATGTACATTTTGAAGCTGTAATTTATCAGCTGATCAGTTATTACATTAAATTTAGAAGATGATACGCTTTAATACGATTGACAACGTTGCAAATAAATTAAAAGACAAATTTGAAAATTACATTTTATTTATATGGCGTAATAATATTTTGGAAATACGGCATAAAATGCACATATTGAAGTTGTAATTTAGCAGCTGCTTAGCTGGGCGTGACAATTCAATGCCAGTTAGCATCAAAGCGCAGCTTTATGGGCTTTGCCCGCTGCTGACGTCGTCATCATTCAAACAATCAGCGAACTGTGAAGCGACGCGCCCAAACGAGCGGCTCTAAACGCGTATTTCAACGCTTGGCTTGGCTTGGCATGGCTCAGTTCGACTTGGTTCCTCAACAGCAAGGATAGCCAAACAGAGAAAGAGAGATAAGGATAGGGATAGGGAGATAGGGGGCCTGCCCTGCAAAAGGCAAAGGGACAGGCGGCACAGGCGGTGGTCCTGGAGTATATTTGCCACATGCTGATAAGCAGACATAATAATAAAAAATGTATGAGCTGCCTCACAAGCGCCAGTCATAATAAAATGTGCAGAATAAAATGAAATGGCGAATAACCACAGAGTAGAGTAGGAGCAGTAGGAGAAGGAGCAAGAGCAGCTGCAGCAGCAGGATCAGACTGAGAACATGGCGGCAACGGATGTGCGCCAAAAGCAGTAACGGAAACGTTGCACAATTTTGCGGCGACAACGCGACGCGGGTGGTGAAGACCGAGGAAACGCGACATAATGAAGTCAAAAGTTGGCCAAAGAGTTTTGAACGTTTTGCTAATGAGAGCTCTGAAAGGCGACAGTGATTATCTGGGCTGTTCTGGACTGGGCCGGGTTGAGCTTTAAGTTCAGATGACATAAACTGAAATGACAGTTTGTAATCCGCTTTTCACTGAATTTCGCCAAGCTCTCGTCTACTCAGCTAAATACACTAATAACCTAAAAAGTTGGCCATATGAGAATTGGCGAAATTAAGCGGAAAGAGATTTTTCAAATACAAAATACACAACAATATAACCAACAGCAATAAAACGTTTCAAAATATGAAAAGAGAGAGAGAAAAACGAAAAATATTTACTCTTAGCGATGCTGTGTTGTTGTTGTCGTTGCTGGTGTTTTCGTTGTTGATATTTTGCGACCCAGGCGACAACATTCATGGCCTTTGGCATTAAGAACCTTCATAAATTTCTGAGTGAACAGAACAGAACGGAGCGAGCAGCAAAGTCTGCTTTTGATTGATACTTGACGTTGACGTTGGCGTTGGCGTTAGCGTTGGCAGAGAAGGCGATAACATTGTTGTTGTTTGTTTACTCTGTCAGTGTTATCGTTGTTGTTACTGTTATTGTTGTTGTTGTCATAAGCAACACAATTTAATAATAGATTCATTACACACACAGACATAATATTCGCAGCATCGCTAATACAGTAACATACTCACACAAATGTAGAGAGAGGAGACAGACACATATGTATGTGCTGCTCCTTGGGCGTCGAACAACATTCAGAGGGGGAAGTGCCTCTTAGCGTATCATTATGTCAACAGAAAATAAGTGTCTCTATACAGAATATAATAAATTGAATATATTTTCATCAGCAATAACAGCAAACAAACGCATCAGCAACAGCAGTAGCAACAACAGCAACAACAATATCAATGAAAACATCATGTTAACAAAATGGCCAAGAAATCCGCCAGAAAATGGTAGCAATAAAATTAATAGGATGCTCTGAGGGTGAGGGTGAGGGTTCAACAATAGCGCGACAAGTGATGTGTGTGGTAAACAAAAAGATTGAGGGCATCAAAATGAGTTCTAATTGCGAGAGTAGCTTGACATATTGCTGACATAATGAAGTCTTTTCTTTTTGATACTTTAAACTGCTTTAGTTTGTTATTAAAATTCTTTTTATGGATTTTTTACAGTTTGTCAGAGTTTTTCAAAAACTTATTCTTAGTTTCTCCATTATTACTTAATTCAAATTAAATTAAATTACATTAGACGAAACTCATTGTATTTTCCTTTCATAACTTTTCAATTCCTTGTCAGTTCATTTGTAAACTCTCTCAACAACTCTCGCAATCTTGTATCTCCTCTATGCCTATCGCAGTTTTCTTCTAATACTAATTTATAATAAAACCCCAAATCTATTTGCTACATTCAAGTATTTGCCAAAATGTCGCTTTGCTAACTATCCCACATATATATCTTTCGTATCCGTATCCGTATCTGTATCTGTAACTGGCTGTCAGGAGCTGAGCGCAATTGAAATGAGGCGACGATGCGCCAACATTTTGGAAGTTTATTTGGCAGCCGGGTGAAGACGAGAATGAGGATGAAAAGAAGAAGGATGTGGACGAGGAGGAGACGTGAAAACCGCCAAGATGCCAGCATTTCAACGCCATCAACTGACGCGTCGGCTGTTGTTTATCTGTTGTTGTTGGTGGTGGTGTTGTTGAAGCTTATTATCTTGAACCGACAGGCGGTTCCAACACTACAGAGGGACCATCATCAACAGCAGAAGAAGCCTTTCCATAAGCAGACGCCCCTCGTTCTGTGGCTGCCAAGAAGTTTCAATAAAGTTTGCCGTCGTCTTGGCATAAAAATTTCATGTGAACTTGCTTTGATATTTTATTTATTTTTATTTGTTTGCAGCCCACAGTATGTTTCCATCTCTCACACTTGCTTTATCTCCTTCTTTTTCTCGCTCTCTCTTTCTTTCGCAGTTTTCTTGCGGGCTACTTCTAATCAATTCCGAATCATTTAGCACACGCATGAGAGCTGTCAGTAAATTTGTGTGTGAGTGTGTGTACATGTTTGTGGCGACCGCCATTTTGTTTAAGTTAAAGCTGTGAGGCTTTAAGCTCTTTGCTGGCCATAAATCAGGGGCGTGACGGCGCACAAAAGGCTGCTGACAAAGCCCAAAAGCTGTGCGGGTAATTATGACTAATTAACGTAGCAAATGAACACCCCAAAGACCTATTCCCCATTCCATCTTCACACTTTCCACCTCTTAACCTCTCTCTGCCAACTGGCTATCGATATGTTGAGTTTCTGCGAGTTGCCTTAATAAAATCATCAAATTTGCCTCGAGCGAAGCATAAAAGGCTTTTGGTATAGCCATAAAAATGTCGTCGCTGGCAATCCCAATGCCATTTTGATATGCCTCACACGCACACCACAGCTGATAAACTGAACAGTGCTCGGCATTTATGGACGCACATGGCCGGGTCTCGATATGTAATGTAAGTGGCGTAAATTGTGGTCAAGAGGTTGATTTGGAAACAATGCCACATTATGGTGGAAGGAGAACTAAAACTTTGTCACATATGAGAGTACTCCCAGCGCAAAATGTCTTCCAATTTCCAACCATTTCGAGATACTTTATGACCAAGTATGTTATACTCTATATGTATGTGTGTGTGTATGGCTCAGCGTAAAATATGACAGTACATTTCTGAGTCTCACATATGGCTAAAAATGTAATTTAAGTTAACAGCAAAATTATAATTGCCATTTTCAATTCTTACAATTCTGCCAAGCACTTTTCACTTGTAATGCACCACTTTATATCTCTATATTTGACGGTGTCTTTCTTCAGTTTATTTTGGAGTATTTTGCTGGTAAAACCACAATTTTTTTTCGTTTTTTCTTATTTACTCTGGGCTCTGTCGGAATACGCAATTCTGCACGTTCCTTTTGTTCGCCGCAAATGTTCACAAATAAGTTGATTAGTTTTTTTTATGTGGTTAGCAGTGGGCGACGTTTTGAGTGGCAGCCACAAGAGCAGATAGAGGGGGGAAGGAGGGTCTCAGAATGCAGTACAGTAATTGAAAATGGTACTTAATGCGTGATTATTATATTCGCCGAGCCTGCCAGCTACCATGATAGGGCGAAAAAGCAACACTCCCGATTCATGTTGTTTATTATACTCGTATATTATTAACGTTATATGTGTGTATGTGAGTGTGCAATTGTGTGTGAATGGAAAGTGCGTGTTAAGCTGCTTTTGTGCTGATCAAAAATGTTTGGCCCCTAAAGATGGACAGCAACAGATTACGTGAAATAACATTTAAAATCTCAGAGATGATTGTTAATATCATCTGTTTGACATAAAATCCGAAAGCTTTTGATTGATTGATGGAAGTGTAGAATTTTACAAAAGATTAAATTAATATTTAATGAAATAAGAAACATTTTCAATGCGAATATTTGAATACATTTTTATGACAACTTGCAAGTAACTGCTATTATATCTATAAGAACGACTTTTCGTTTGCCCTAAGCTTAACTGTTTGACATTTAAAATTCAATTTATAAGATCACACAAATAAAAATACTTATAAAACTTCTCAGCAGCCTGATGTTTAGTAAACTTGGCTTTAACTTAAGAACTTTTTATTTTGTTTTTATGTATTGTCTATGTGCAAAGGATGGCTCTTGGCTAAAGCGGAAACTAAGTAACGGTTATTTGTCTATACTGTGGACATATTTACTTGCACACACACACATATGGATTTGTATGTGTGTGTACTCGTATTTATGTTGGTATTTTCGTCACAATTTCCGCTTTGCCCGCCAGAAACTCAAATCGAACAAAGCCAGATATAGAAAAAAAAAACTTTGTTTCAAGAACTTTTCGGGCATTCGGTTGCTCTTAAGTTTATATACTCAACAACTACTTGGCAAATTGTTTGCCATTGCCATTTCCATTGCCATTTGATATATATAAAACGATTGCACTGCAATCTGTTTTTTATATCCATTGGCCATAAAATTCACTAGAAAATAAAAGAGTATCGCAGAATGGCAAAATGGAGTCAGCTTCTTCTAAATAATGTGTGTATTTGGTTGACATTTAGTTTCTCTAGGCTCTACTTTGGCTCTTTTAAATGGCAATTTAAGTCAGTTAGGGTATCTACTAGTCTAGTCTAGACAATAATTACAATCGGTTTATGGCTGATAGTTGTTGCTTTCATCTGTAACTGACATTTATGGATTGAACTATGGTATTGAGTAACGTTAGCTGTTTTCGGGGCAAAGTTTTTAAACATTTAATGTGCAACAACTCGAATTGCAGTCAGCTGCAAATGCATTTCGCATAATTTGTTTTTGTGTTTTGTGCGCTGAAGCGTGCCTTGGAATCAACACAGTGATGAACCTCATCCTACGAATATCCCCTGTGCCTTCACTTCAGGCTATTTGTATGCTGTCATGTGTGCCACAACACAGCTAAGGGCTCAGGTTGGTTGGGGTTGCTGTTGCTGTTTCTGTTGGTGTTGAATGTATGTTGTCTCAAACAGTAAACTCAACCCTATGATGCACTTACACTCTCACTTTAATTTGTGTGCCAGGCGGCGACCCACGGGCCCCCCAAACAATGTCGCTTGTCCTTTGTGAGCTCACGTGTTACATGCAAATGCGCTTCCTGCCCAGAACAGAAGACTTACAACTCACAACTCAACGTTGTTGTTCCTGTTGTTGCTGTTGCTGTTTCTGCTTTCCTTTGTCTTTGTCTTTGGCATCCACAGCTCTTGTGGGGGAGGTTAAGAGTGTGCACAAATAAATATTGTAATGATGTATGTGATTTCTTTTATGCCAAGCAACACACACAAAAGAAGCTCCTGCCTATCAGTTTATTGAAATCTTTTTAGCTCAACGACAACTCGGCTTTGGCTCTTATTCAAGTGGCGTCCCACTTGAGTGAAATTCGTAAAAAATATGCAACATTTTGATGGCATTCGCCTCTTAATGAAGTAACAACTTGGCAAAAAGTCATTAAAAATATGCTAAATGCATGTGGCATGCAAAAATCAATAAACAATCAACGGAAAAAGTGTGTATGTGAATATATATATTTATTAAAAAAAATAGAAAGGTAAATTGTTAGCCTCAAGGCTGCAATTATGAGAATGTTGTCAAAGGAGTTACCTTGGCAAAAAAAAGGAATACATATAAATGTGAAATGCGTTGACGATTGCATTTTTCAAGTGCACAGCCACATCAAGAGGCGAGTGTTGGGTTTGCAATTTAAAAAAAAATTGTGGTATATACACACATACGCACACGCACTCACACGTACAAACTCGTCGTGTTGACGCGCGAAAAAGCATGTATACCAATTAAATGCAACGGACAACGCCCAAAAAAGTATGCTACAAAAATGTATTGCAACTGCTGTCAATGACAGCGCAAATAAATGGAACAAAGCTTGTAAAACGCGTAAAACTGAAAATCAATGGCGACACCCACACACTAACACACTCAACACACACACATATGTGTGTGTGTGTGTACATAAGATTGTATATAGACAGCCTGGTCAGCTGCTGTTTGCTTAAACATAGCTGCCTTGCAGCTTGGGCATTTGTCATAACAGCGGCAATAATCAGAACGACAAGTCTACAACAACAGCAATAACTACAACAACAGCAGCAGCAGATGCGCTGTCAGAAGAGGTGCAGCAGCAACAAAAACAACAGCAACAACGACAGGAACACGGGAAACGGAAACGGACTGTGCTGGCCCATCCATGTTGACGTCAGTCACACAGCGTGCTAATGTTGACCTACATACAAAACGCTGAGCAAACAGGCGCATAAATGCCACGCCAAACAACAGCAACAACAACAACGACAACAACAACAACATCAACAACGACAACAACAACAAAAGGCGATAAACAAGAACAACGCGCAGTGCAGATAAGACTGCCTTTTTGTCCAGTTGCCAGTTGCATTGTTAGAAATATGATGGACATAGTCATAGTCTATATAAAGCTATATATCTACATATCCACAGCTATAGCTACAACTATAGTTGTAGCTGCTGTTGTTCATTCTGTTATTGTTTTTAATACTAACCAGCATCATAATTGTTATGTAGATTTATAGAATTGGGTTGGCAGCATCATTTTGTGTCCAGTGCCCAAAGGCGGATGTGTCATAGCCATTAAAACAAGCCAAGCAAAATGGACACTGTGCACTATGGAACTTAAAATACTTTCAACAAACTAAAAACTAATCCTAGATATTATTTCTAAAGGGTCCCCTGGAAAGAAACATTTATATATTGAATTTTTATTATTATACTCAAATCAATTATAAGTTCATTTCAAATGTATTACATTATATTTCCAGATAACCTCCATCACAAATGGTGCCTTACTCAACGACATTTGCATTTGGACATTAGCTTGATAACGACCAGAGGGATGAATATATGGTATCAACTTTCCTTTAGCCATGTTTTTCAAAAAGTATACCTTCGGTGGAATAGGACACTTGAAGATGGTATTATTCGCCACAAGACCGTGGTAAATATGAGTCATGGCTTTGCTCATCAGTGGATTATTGAGAAACAGACACCCATCCAGTTTGTTGACATTATACATTATCCGTTGCGATGTCAAGGCCCGTATTATGATGCTTATCGAGAAGGAAGGCGCCTCTTTGACCACACGAAAGGTATACAACATCTCTGTGTCGTGAACTTTATGAAAGTATTCTACAAAATCATGATCACATTTTGTCTGCACAGATTCCACTATTGTCTTCACATTGCCGTGCACATGGATCTGTTGAACAAAATTTAGACAGAATTAAATAAGTATGAAAATGTTCATTAGTTGTAATCCTACCGTTTTATTGGAAGTAACTTTTGAGATGAAAAACGCATAGAGAAGGCAAGCCAAAAATGAGGACATTATAAACTGCAATCTGTCGATCCTCAAATTAGAAATAAACACAATTCAAAGTAACTTGTTTAAAAGGCTATCAAGAACTAGTTGTTCGAGCTGTTGTTAATTGAACTATGTTTACTTTGTTAATGGCTCATTAGCTGCGATCTAAAAATATGTATATAATTGCAACACCAATTAATCCGTCATTAAGTCATTTTTATTATAACTAAATTGTTATTGCATATTAATAACTTTGTATTTCCAGACAATCTCCATGACAAAGGGAGCAGGACTCTGGGACATGTGAACCCGCATAGTTAGTTGATAGTGTCCAATTGGATGAATTGTTGGCATTATGAGAGCCTTGCCAACGTTCTTCAGATAATAGACTTTTGGATAAATGGGACATTTGAAAAAGGTGTTATTCACAAGTAGTTTGTGGTAGGTGGACGCCAAGATTTTGTTCATGAATGGATTGTTAACAAACCCACAGCCATCCAGATTGTCGATCCTGTACATAACCCTCTGGGACTTTGCAACACGCATAACGATGCTAACAGTAAAGGAAGGTGCCGTTCTAACAACGCGGAAAGTATGCAGAGTTTGCGGTCCAGGAACTGGTCGAAAGTACTCCACAAAGTCGTGATCACAATGGGTTTCCACAGACAGCAAAATTGTATTCACTTTGCCATGGACTGATAGCTATAACAGAAAATATAAAGAGTAAATCATCATACAAGACAAAAAGACTCTACACTTACAAATATCAGCAAAGTACAGAGAAGAATAATCCGAACTGAGCACATTATAAAATTCTAACTGTCGATCCTCAAATAACAGACAATATCAAATGCCTACAAGTTTTGTCCACTCGACTGTTTTTATGAGTCTTAATAAAGTTATTTATAAATAAAAAAATTAAGAATTTTTCTGCAAGCTCAATCGTTTTGTTATGGATCATTAGTTGACTTTTTTTTCCAGATTTATAGCATTATATTTCCAGATAATTTTCAATACAAAAGGGCATTACTTAATGACATTTGAATTCGCAAATTGACTTGATAGCGGCCAGCGGGATGCAAAATTGGTAATGCCTTGGCATAAGCCAGGTTTTTAAAAAAGTATATTCGGCGCAATAGGATTCTTGAATACAACTTCTACTACTGGTAATGGATCATTAGCTGCTAGCTGTAAATATAAAAATAGTTTCCCATAAATATGAAAAAACAACTTTTATTTCGACAAAAACTTAAAAACTAACGTATATTTAAGACATTATACTTCCAGACAATCTCCATTACAAAGGGTGCAGGACTCTGAGACATTTGAAGCCATACGGTTAGTTGATATTTTCCAATCGGATGAACTGCTGGTTTTATGAAAGCCTTATCCAAATTTTTTAAATAATAGACCTTTGGTTGAATTGGGCACTTGAAGAAGCTCTTATTTACGACCATGGTATGATAAGTAGATGCCAGGACTTTGTTCATTAATGGATTGTTAACGAACATACAGCCATCTAAATTTTCTATCTTGTACATTATCCTCTGCGACTTTATAGCACGCATAACGACACTAATATTGAAGGCAGGTGCCAGCTTGACGACCCGAAAAGTATGAAGCATTGTCTGGCCCGGAACTTGTTGAAAGTACTCCACAAATTCGTGATCACTTTCAGTTTCCACAGATTGTAAAAGTACCTTAATTTTTCCGTGCACACATATCTGTAACAAAAATTACTTAAAAGAGGACACAACAATTTTAAATAGATTTTGATAGATCCTACCAAATTTTTGGCCAATAGTACAAGTACCAGCCAGATGATTAAGAAACTAATCCGGAGCCAGCACATTTTTATCTTCTAACTGTTTATCCTCAATTAACCAAAGCAAACGGCTGGCCAACTCAAATGTTTTTCTTAGTTATAATTAACTTGTTTATTGAATCGAAATTACATATGTATGTATTTATTTTGAAATCTAAAAAGCCATTTGTTTTGTTATGGATCATTAATTGGCTGTTATTTTAGATGTATTATATTATATTTCCAGTCAACCTCCATAACAAATGGTGCTCGAGTCTGCGACATTTTAATGCGGGCATTCAAATGATATCGACCAGCGGGATGAAATTCTGGGGTTACATAAGTCATCGCTGCACTTCGCATAAAGTACACTTTAGGTGGTATAGGGCATTTAAAGGTAGTATTTACCAGCACCCTTCGATAAGTAGATCCCAGCACTTTGTTCATAATGGGATTGTTCAGAAACGCACAACCGTCCATGTTGATTTTGTACATTACTCTTTGGGTCTTTACAGCTCGCATAATGATGCTTAGAGTGAAGGAGGGTGCAAGTCTTGTCACACGGAATGTGTATAAAGATGGGTTGTTGGGCACCTTGTCGAAGAACTCCACAAAATCATGATCGCAGTTGGTTTGCACTGAATATATAATTGTTTTGACTTTGCCACGCACTGTTACGAACTAAAATTGCATAAAGTTAAAACAAGTTATAAAATCGAGATATTATCGAGTTGTCCTACCGTTTGATTAGAATCGACCGCAAGGACGAAAAATAAGCACAAGAGCCAAATAAATAATGAACCCATTATAATCGGGCAACTGTCCGAATCGAACTAAAATAAGAAATATGTTAAAAAACTTCATTAAATCGAGTTTAGTAGTCAAGGGGTTACAAATAACTATTTAATTAGTTGATTCAGATAAGAAAAGCATAATTTATGCTATAAAATAAGCTTATACTAATTGCGGCAGTAAATCGATTGGCATTAAAATTGTGAAGCGTGCTTGTGCAATTTTATCCACTGTACAAGCATTGTTGGTCATTTGGTCATAGACCGTAGCCATGTCCATGGCCGCCTTTTTAAAGGGTCTGTTTTTGTTTTATATTTTGTTGGCTCGATGATGGGTCTCTCGGTATCTCGGTCTTTCGGTTTTTGGCACGTTGCAACCCGAAAGTGGCAAGGCAATGTAGGGCCACCTGACAATGTCTAATGATGATGGAGTAAGTGCAGCAGCAACTACATAATCACAGCTATAACGTCAAGGTAGTGTCTATTGTGGTTGTTGTTGCATCTCTTGTTGCTGTTGTTGTTGTTGTTCTTATTGTTGCTTTGCTTTTGCTATTGTTGTTGATGTTGGGTACGTGCAGACACGCAGGCAGTCAACCAAGCAGACAACTAACCAGCGAACCAGTAAACAAACAAGCCAACGCTGCTTGAGCCAACGAGTGTTGCCTCTGTGGTAATTGGGTTGGTAAGCGAAGGCGTGGCACTTTTAGGGAGGCGTTGGCTCTAACACACAGTCGCAGGCGTTTGTTATCGCACACAGGGAAAACTCAATGAGTCAATGACTTTTTGGTGTCGCTCGTTGATGCGCGATGCGGCGTCGTTGTCATTAGCAACAACACCGACACGCACTCATTGACAGTCACACACACACTCACCCACACACTCACCCACACACACACCATACTCACCAACACTCACATAGATAACACATACGTCCATTTTGTTGGCCACTGTTGTGCGTTTGGTTGCTGTGGGATATATGTGAGCAGGTCCAGCAATAAATTTGGCAAACAAACACGTTTTGGCTTATGTTTTATTGTTGTTGTTGCTTTCAATGTTGTTGTTGCTGTTGCCATTGCGGCTCATGTTTCGTTGTTGTCCTTGGCGTACCTAATGTATGTCAACGACAGATGCTGTTGTTGCTGTTGCGGCTTTCCTTTTTTTGTTTTGCTCGTCGTCCTTTTTTTCTCATTCAGATTCAGATACTGTGTTGATGGGGGATGGGGGAGACTCTGATTCGGTTTGCTTTTTACGCATTCACGCGCCTCAAATTGGCCAACAGAATGTTGGGGAAAAACAAAAACAAATTATATGCTGCATGCTTTTAGGCTAAGTAATTATCATTTTTTGGCAACGAGCAACAGAAACAGCAACGGCAACAGCAAAAGCAACACTTGGCAAGTCCATTTGCTATGCTGTTGGCATTTTCTCACTCAGTAGACATAATTTCCCCAGTTGCTCATTAGCCGCACTCCGTGCTAGGCCAACATGGCTTTAAGTGTGAAATTGTTTGGGTAATGCCAAGTAAATTATGCAAATATATTATGAGTTCATAGATGTGTCCGCACAGCTCTCATCTCATCATCATGTCAGCTTCAAATTTATTTACGCCCACGCACATTTTTGTCTGAATAAATTTTGGGCTCTTTTATACATGATTTGATTAATCTATTTACGCAATTTGGGAGTGTCCTTCAAGGAAGGATTTTTAATTATTCAATTGTTGCCTATAAAGTAGGCTTAATAAATTCGAAAAATAAAAGATGTTTCTAGCATAATTTAATCTAAGGATAACTATTTGTCACGCACTCATTCGATTATGCTGAAAATAAATGTCATCTAGCCAAAATAATTGAAACATTAAACGAGGCGCTCAGCCATGAAGCTAGAAGGCCTTCTCTTAATACACTTTTAGCCTGTCCAGTGTAAACACCGAGCACAGCTGTTTGACCTGCTGCCTCTTTTCGTTTCCCTTCTTCTATTGAGACTCGGTTCCTGCTGCGCCTCATTCTCGTGCCTAACCACAGACAACAAATTGTGGTGCGCATGCGTCGAGTGTGCAGTGCTTGTTGGCTGTCAAGTGCACCGCCAAAGCGGAAACACCACACAGTACGAGTCAGTTGCTTTTCGAGGCTCGTAGGATACGCACGGCTCAAGCGGTTCATAAAATGCGGCAACTGAGTGTGTACAGTGAGTACTGTAAGTGAGTGCTGTGCTGTGCTGTGAGTGCGAGCGGTTCGAGTGCGAGTTCAAGTGGCCAAGTGGATTGTCGTATGTTGTGTGGTGAATAGGCGCCGACCGAAGAGAGCACACCTAAGAGTACAGAATCGCAGTATCGCATCTAAGAGCTTTAACAGCCTCACTGATAGAACAGGCATCGCAGTCAAGTCGAATCCTTGCAAGCGTGCAGTTGCCTCAACGGAAGTGTTGTGCGAGAGTGTGTGCGAGCGTGTGTGTGAGTGAGTGTGTTCGCTTGTGCCCGGAGTGTGCCGGCTTTCAAATCTAACAAAACATGCTAAAACACAACAAAGTTATCATCGTTATCAATTAGCAAAAAAAATTATCCAAAATTTTATTTTAATAATTGTGCCAAAGAATAAAATTTGAAATGTAAAATCGCTTTTAAAGTGCAACAAATCAATTGAATCAAAATTGCCCAATAAATCATTGTATAGACCAAAAGGCAAGGTCCCCTCAAAACAAAACAAACAAAAGAAGACAACAAACAACCGACGGAGACTTAAAGTAAATCAAAATCAAAACAGAAAACCGGAAAGCATGTGGATTAGTAGCCGCCTTTTTGTGATTTGTTTGCTGCTCAGGTTTGGTAGGTGCAACTTTTCTCTCTCACTCTTTCCATTCCATTCCTTTCCTTTCCTCTTCTTGTTATTTTCTCTTTCTCCTACCAGCAAACTCTTAAGCCTTGCTGCCGGCTTTACTTAGTCCAATCGCTTGTTACGCGCCACAAAGTATGCTTAGATTTTTGCGTTGCGTGTTTGAGTGTGTCCGTGTGTTTTGGTATGCCCATCAACAGCTGTCGGCATATTCCCTTTTTATGCTCTACAAAACTTATTATGCCAAAAGGCGCTAAAGCTCATAAGGATTTTTGGGGATTTGACGGGTTTTCTATGGCATTAGGAGAAATTGCAAAAACTTGCCATTTTACCATGTGTTTTTCTGGGCCATTTAAATAGCCTTAAATTAAACTAGCAATCAAATCAATTCCATATACCATGTTAAAATCAATTTCACAATTTAATTTAATGCTATGATGTGCTACAAAACTGGTCTGAATAAATAAATAATATTATAAGTAATTTAAATAAAAATTATCTTCTATGGCAACTCACATTTTCGACGATATGCGATTTCATGCTACAATGAGCATATATGAATATAAACGTTTTTGGGAGAGGTGTTAACATAATTTATGGCTGAGCACTCGCTCTACGAGCTACGAGCTAAGTGTAAATGATTTGGTCGCTTTATGATATAGTCGAGGCCATAAAAATGATGCTCATAGCAACAAAAACTAAACCAGCAAACGCACAAAATGCGTATACATAATATGAAATTGCCTTATGATAAAAACCCTGGCGTCAATTTATGCCACAAAATGTTGCCCTCTCTACGAGTGTGTGAGTATGGGTGTACAAGTGTTCATGTGTGTGTGTGTGTGCCTGTCTGCGTATGAAAGACTAATGAAATGTGTCAGAAACAGAGTCAGAAATAGTCGATCGAATTGGCAGACCCATCGACCTCTTCACACACATATAAATGGCAGAGAGTTTTCTTCTTCTTCTTCTTCTTTTTTTTGGTAAATTTGATATTTTCCAATTTTCATTGCTTTTGTAGCTGTTTGCATTTTATGATGGCAATGCCAATAACAACTGACGCAAATATTTTTGGCTAGAAAAAATTACTGAAATGCCATACATATATTTCATATTCCATGCATACATATATATGCTTATACTTCTATACATAAACATATTTATATTTGTATATATAAACTTGTAGCTATATCTTTTCGCACCCCTGGCTGAGGTTGAAGCAAATGAAAAATATGCAAATGAAATTGTTACTCAATGTCAGAAGGGCGCACTCACATTTTTTTACGTTGTTATTTCATTTTCATGCGGATAAAAATACACATAAAATATAATGCGATCCATGAAATCAGCACCACAAGAGAAATTAGATTAACCCAACCAAAGTAAGGAAATCTTTGTCTACGACCCAATTTCTCATGTCTAGAATTTTGACAATAAAATTATGAATTATTTGGTTGTGTTCAGAAAGGGCTGTTGCGCTCTTTGATTGATTGTGTTTTAAATCCTTTGTGACAAACACATTAATTTGTTGTAGGATTAATGAAGTGCTTACCCAAATGTCTTGCTTACCCCTAAGCAAGGGTCAGAGAGGAAGCAGCTGGATTTGAAATTGAGAAAAAGAATGAAATGCTTCTAACCCAAACAAACTTGATTCGTTGCTTCTATAGCGACCTTTCAGTATTCTGTTTTTGAATTTAGCTAACTAAATATATAGTCATTATTGTTTAAGTAATTTTAAATTTATTTAAGCATATAAGTTAGTTATGCCTCTTACAAAAGAATTTTGGGATTCACTTCTAAATCCTCTTTATTTTGCCAAATATTTTATTGTTAGAGTATATTAACTTTGTATTGACTTTTGTCAGGCATTATTTTTACTTTCATAGTGACTTATTTTACTTTTTTGTTTCTTTTAGAAAAACAATTTGCGCAAAATACATTTTCACATCCCGTTGCCTTTTCTTGGGCTCTGCCTTTTGGGTTCGCTTTCTACGGGTCTCGGTCTGTGTGCACTTCGGCTTTAAATGGGCTTAGGGCCAGCTGGAAAGCATCTTTTGGGCCAAACACAAAAATAAAAATATAATGTAAAAGACGAAAAAAAAATCAAGTTATTTACAATTATTATAACTGTTGCTGCTCTTCTGTTGATGTTGCTATTGCTCAATGCGCGTTGGTCTGTAAGCGCTTAAAGTTCTTTCAAGTCTTGGCCAAGACAATATTGACTTGGCACACGATTTGGTATACACTCACAAGTGTGTGGGCGTGTGTTGGCCTGTCTTGATGTTTCCATTGCTTGTTTTTGCACATAAAAATTGAATTTCCTGTATTTTTGGGCTGATTGCGCATAAGGCATGGTCCACCATTTCCGACGGGGCGTTACCAAGTGCCAGGCACTTTATCGGAGTATTTCCGATGCCCTTTCTTAAAGTCCATTCAGCTTTGTTCAGCTTTGAGGCATGGGGAAAACTAAAAGTGTGTTAGTTTTTAAGCTGTAAGCTTTTATGGGCTGCCCTCGACTTTAGCCGTGCTTTTATGGCCAGGCCATTATAGATATTATGTCTGCAGCATCATAAATACAAAACTATACACGTACAAAGTCAGACAACGGCACTACAAAGCACATACACACACCTATACGCTTTGCCCAAAGGCAAAGAAATAATTTTAAAAAGTGCCAAAAGGGCATAATCCAAAAAAACCGTCTGAGACGCCTTGCAAAGCAACCCCTCAAGAGTCCCAGTGCCATCGGCAAGTGGATGGGTGACACACACAATCCATATGAAAGCCAGTCCTACAGAGAACGAGCGGAAGTGTGTGGGTGGTACGAGGGGCGAAAGGGGGAAAGAAGGTAGTCACCGCAACTGCAATTGCTCTGGAGTGCAACGAACTGGCAGGCAGTTTGACAACTTGTTAAATGGTGACAGCTTTAAAGCCCCCTTGAAACGGATCTGATTTCAGGTTTTAGGAAACTGTGACATTGCCACAAATTTCAAGGAAATTAAATTGAGACTCAATCCTTAAGATTCCCAAATGCTTTATGTCTTAGATGAACCCGAAAATGTAGCGTAGCTAAATAAGAATATTCGCGTGAATGTTGAGCCTTAGGAATAATCCCAAGTCGAGGTGCTCAAAGAACCAGATGATGATGATGATGCTGGGATAGAAGAAGAATAAGATCTGAGACCGGGACACACAAAAAAAAGCATTCACATACACATACAAGAACAGGAACAACGGAATACACGCACAGTAGCGCTTGCAGCGTAGACTTTTTGTTTTTACAGGAAAGAATAAAAAACCTACAAGTGGATGTACACACATACACAACCACATGTATGGATGTGTGTACACTGTACACCCGCACACACATACACATATGAGTGCGCTTTGAGGCACATGCTCGTAAAACATACCCTTTCTGCCCGAAAAAAAAATGAACCGAGTGCCAAGCGTACTCAAGACATACTTGCAATAATTTTATGGCCTGGCTGAGGCCTCGTCCTCGTCCTCGTCCTCATCCTGTTCTCGTCCTGACAGCAGGAGCCATAAAATCAGCGGGGAAAAGCGAAAAGAAACGAACACAGGGCTGAGGCAGAGAGATGTAGAGAAAAACGAAACCAGAAAGAAGTAACATAAAAATCCATGATGCCAAGCATAAAACAAAAAGCGCCTGGCCAGGCACAACAACAACAACAACAATAACAGCAACAACAACAACGGGAATAGCAACACAAAAAACATACAAAAGCAAAAAAAAGAACAAAAACAACTCTAATTGCAGACACAATGACTTGACGGAGCGGGACAGCATACCGTACGGGGTGAAGTGGCAGGAAGGGGGAAAAGCAGGGCGGAGTAAGAGGCTCCTAGTGCCAGGCCTGAACGAGTTGCAAGGATTTGCAGAACGCCGCAGGGACAGTCGCTTGGGTGGCACAGACAGTCGAGGCGCATTCATGTGGAATTTGAAGCGAAATGTCAATTTGAGAAATATATACATACATACAAATATATATATCCATCTATCTATATGAGTGTAGGTGTATATGTATAAAGAAATGAAAAAAGAGAAACCTCAGCTAAAGACAAAAATGTTATTCTAATTTAAGATAAGGCAAAAATCTGTTTGCCAAGCGGGACGAAAGAAGAAAAAACACATTGAAATGGTTTCAAATGACAAATGTTCTGTGTATGGAATATAAAAAATTTAAGTACCTATTAAAGGGGGACATCTTAATACACCACAAAACCCAAATCTAAAGATGCTTTCAACAGAAAAATACATAAATATATGCATATTTGAAAGACATTTCACTTATTTGCACATGCAAACAACTTGATGACCCCTTCAAATATTTGCATACATCAATTTTTGATGGTCTTCTTATGCTTTTTGTATACAATTTATGGATTTGCGGCCATTCACACAATTTATACGCTTTAAAAAGTAATTAAATTTTTATATATCTTTTAAAGGAATGTGAAAATTTTTTTAAAATTGAAACAAACTTTTTGAATCATTAAGCAAAATATATTTGTATAGTTTTTATAAAAGAAAAAAACATTTAAAATAAATAAGAAATATATTTAAACGCTTTATTAATATTAATTTAATACGTTTTAGCTTACCCTTTTTTTATTTAACTAAATACGGTTCTTCACTATTTTCAAATAATAAGTAAAGATTATTTGAAATATTTCTTAAGACAGAAAATAGGTTTAAAGTTTACTCTCAGATTTTATTACAAATATCAAAAAATATTTTTACTGCGCAAACATGGACTGACTCTGAATTTCACAATCCCGATTAAACCATATCGATCTATCAATTGATATTTTATTAAAATGTATCGATTGTATTGATCTTGTGTATTTGTTAAATCGAGTTATCGCTATAATCATAATGGATATGTTGACTTAAATTTACTTTACTATTATAGAATACATTCGTTTTAAGAAATCGAACCATTAAATATTAAGTATTTTATTTTCAAATTTAAAATAAATCTGCGTTTAATTGTTTTTATAGTGTAAAATATTTGTAGCAATTAAAATTAAATTAAACTCAAAATTTTAAAAATTTAACTTGCAGATGCAACGATTAGCGAACCTTTCGAAACACATTTGCGAGGTCCTGGCTTTGTCATGGAGCCGCCGGGTCGCGTTGAGTTCTCCAATTCGTCCGGCGGTTGGCTGGACTGCTCAGCCTCAGGGAGTCCACAGCCAACGATCGATTGGGTGCATGCGGATGGCACGGCGGTTACAGAGATTCATGGAGTGCGACGGGTGCTGAGGAATGGGACGTTGGTGCTCATGCCCTTCGCGGCGGCTGCCTATCATCAGGATATACATAATACGATCTATCGTTGCATTGCCAGCAACTCTGTGGGTCGCATTGTGTCGCGTGATGTGCAAGTGAGGGCGGGTAAGTTGAAGTTGCAGCTGCTCATAATGCATAATATATATAATTTTTGTATATTTTTCGTATTTTTGTGGCAGTTGTGGCGCAGGCCTACAAAGTGGATGTGGAGGTATTATCTGCCTCGCGCGGTTGCACCGCCATTTTGCGTTGTGTGGTGCCCACATTTGTCAAGGAATTGGTACGAGTGGTCTCGTGGGTTCATGAACCCGCTATCTACATCTATCCCTCGCTACAAGGCGGTAAGTAACGGGACGAAACACAGCACTTGCCTGTTTGGGGTGTGCATACTTGTAACTTCTATCTGTCTACTTGTCTAATGCTACTGCTTTTGCTGCTGAGCCTGCTACTGCTGTTGCTGTTTCAGTTGCTGTTGCTGACGTGGCACCACCAGGAGCTGCAGCCTCGGCCCTCGTCTGCTGCATCCTTGTCCCTGTAGCGGCTTACCAAGCCAACAAAGTGCATTGTTTGTTTGCAGTATTTGCCTCACATGTTTGCCTGCTTAACTGCCATCGCTTTCCCCAAGTGTGTGTGTGTGTCTCCGTGTGTGAGTGCCTCCGTGTGTGGGTGTCTGTGTCTGTGTGTGCGCATGTGTGTCCGTGCCCTGTGCTTTGATGCATAATTAACATTGTCCTTTGGCAATTTGAGAAGCACTTTTAACTTGCCTTAACCCTGCGCCCAACTAAGGTGCAACTCTGAGCTATGATAAGTTGGAAAAGCCTTCGGCAAGCGCTTAGAGATTTAACTTTTAAAACTGAACAATGCCTTTAAGAATTATTTAGACATGCATATTAGATAACTGTTTAGCTTATTAAGCATATGTAGTCTGAACTGTTTTTTAGCTATTCCATTTGTGTACAGATTTCCTGTGAAGAAATCCTTAAACTATTTGATTTTTACGGCTAATGGACAAGATATTTCCGACCGATATTTATGTATGTAAAATGTCATTATGATCATGATTTGATCTATAAACTGCATCTTCTTTTTAGAATAGTTGGGTTTCAAAAAACATTTGTTTTTCAAAATGTTTGAAATTATAATTGATTAAATTAACCAATTTTACGCAACTTTATTATATATCCGCCAGGAAGCCGTCTCGGCCTGATCTTTTTAACTGCTGTTAAGAACTTCAATGTTAATCATAATTTATTTTATTTAGTCATATGATATTTTGGCATCAGTTTCCTGCTACTCTTAAACTTGATTTGTACAAAAAGAAACTCTGCTGTAGACGTTTTCATACAGAAATAATAGATTGCCTTCTCTCAGTGTTGAATCAATAAAACTTTTATGAAATATTGATAAATGGCGCAGAACTTTAGCAGAAATTATCTTTTACCTTTCATTCACAGATGGCAAATTCCATTTGCTGCCCACCGGTGAGCTGCTCATCCATAATCTGCAGGAGAGCGATGAATCGCAATCCTTCCGCTGTCGCAGCATGCATCGTCTGACCCGTCAGGTTGTTGTCAGCTCTCCTACACGATTGCGTATTAATTGTGAGTAACCCCATCAGTGTAACTTCACACATACATACAAACACACTCGTACTTAGACCCTACAAACTAACCAATGTCAATCTCTACTCACTCAGCGCATCGCGGCATCATTTCGCCAAGCGTTGTGGAGCACACCTCTCATGTGCAGGTGTCGCAGGACGAAGGCGCGGTGCTGTTGTGCGTGGCTCAGGGATGTCCTTCGCCCGAATACAGGTGAGTACGATAGTATGTGATAGAGTACATTGTATGGTGTATAAAATCGATGGCACTGCCAAGCCACATAGACACATTACGGGCGAAACTTTTGACGTTGACAGGACAGACCTGTTCGTGTGCTGCTGTTGTGTGAGTTAATTGGAACGCACACACATTCACACCTGCAGAAACTCACATGAACACACGCACAGAGGCGGAAGTTGTGTGAAATGAGTGAACGTTTAGAGTTTCCAAGTATATAAATAAGCTGGCGACCGCTGTGACTCGGCCATTAATTGTGTAAAATGTGTCGAGAGAGTTGCTAACTATGGAACGTTAATTGAAATATGAACTCAACACGCGTTGTCAACCTTAAAGTTTGACTATGAACTTTATCGTTCGGCAAACAGTGCGTATGTGTAATATGTGGACATGTTAACATGTGTGTAGGAATTAAAGACAAAAGCATAGGTAATGATGTGTGTAGTCGTTAAGCTGATAGGGAGGCAGCCTCTCCAGAGGTGTGGTCACATATGTGCACACAAAATTACGCTTTGATAAGCAGACAAGTAATAAAAAACTTTTGCAGCATCACAGAGAGAGAGAGAGAGAGAAAGGGGGAGAGATAGAGACAGAATCACGGTGTATTAACGAGTACTTGTACATCCGGTACAATGCCAGACTGTAAACGCGAAACAAAAGAATCTATGAGCGAAACCAGACAACAGACGAATACATGGATAGATGGATAGATTGCTGAACAGCAAAACAGAAAAAAAGTAGGAAAACAGAAAAAATACTGTAGCCATTTCATAATTAATAAAGCCGTGAGAGAGACTGAGAGATAGGGAGACGGAAAGCGGAGACATTGGCAAATGAGCCAGCCATAGGGATTAATTCAACATTAAACAAAGGCAGAGTAGATAAAACATACAAACAGGAGAGATGGGCATGCTGAGAGGCTGTGGCTGTAGGCTTAAAATAAGTTGGGTAGGCCTTGAACTTATTTGAAAGGAAATGGAATAAATGGGGGAAAAAAGTGCGACTTTAATAGATTAAAGATGTCGAAAGGAACAAAATATTATAAAAGAAGTGGGAAGAATGGAAGAACGAGAATTTATTTTTGAAATGTTTAACATATCTTAAAGTTAACTTATTTTTAACAAGATAAACAGTATTAATAGTTTGGGCAAACTTTAATAGTCAACATTTTTTGTCAATTTTACAGAGATAATAAGATTAAAGGAAGTACCTCCTGATTTAAATATATAAATAGTTTATGCATATATAAATATAAAATAAGTGTAAACCATGTTCAAAATCACATTTCACATGAAAATCAATTCAGCAAATTTTTTGTGAGTTGAAACTTGTGAAGAGTTTTTAAAACATTAGTTGAGTTTGAATAAAGTGAAGCAAAAACTTTTTTAGGTTGTTGCATTATTGTTTTATCGATTAATCGTTATTAAATCTGCTAACTGGCTTCTATTTCTATATCTATTTTAATAGCTGGTATACACAAAACGGAGCTGGACCATTACCCGTTTTAAGTGGACCACGTGTGCGTTTGCTCGGACCGATACTGGCTATTGAGGCCGTGACCGGCGAGGATTCGGGTGTCTACAAGTGCACGGCGAGCAATGTGGGTGGCGAGGCGAGTGCTGAATTGCGCCTAACTGTGGCCACGCCCATACAAGTGGAAATCGCACCGAATGTGCTCAGTGTGCATATGGGAGGCACGGCCGAGTTTCGATGCCTGGTGACCAGCAATGGCAGCCCTGTGGGCATGCAGAATATCCTGTGGTACAAGGACGGACGGCAGTTGCCCTCATCCGGCCGCATCGAGGATACGTTGGTGGTGCCGCGCGTCAGCCGTGAGAATCGCGGAATGTATCAGTGTGTGGTGCGACGGCCCGAGGGTGATACATTTCAGGCCACTGCCGAGCTTCAACTGGGCGGTAAGTAGCATTGCCGCACAAAAAATTCAAAAAAAAAAAGAAAAAAGATCGGCAAAGTAATTGCAGCTAAAATATTTATATGTATATCCGCAATCGCATCTCCCTCCCACACAGATGCTCCGCCCGTGCTCCTCTATAGCTTCATTGAGCAAACGCTACAGCCGGGACCAGCTGTGAGCCTCAAATGCTCCGCAGCCGGCAATCCAACGCCGCAAATTTCATGGACATTGGACGGATTTCCGCTGCCATCAAACGGAAGGTAATTGAACTTGTTGAAAAGGGGATCCGACAGGGGCAGGTGGGGGCAGGGCGAAGGCTTGGCAATGGCAACGCTGCGGGCGGGACTGCAGTAAAAAAAAAACACGACTGAAGCTGCATTTATTGCGCTCGTTGTGTGTGGTATTTTTTTCAACATTTTTTTTTAGCATTTGGCTTTCAAAACATTGCACGTATAGAAAGTGGCTGCCGACGACTGGCGGGCCTATCGAGTGGGCGGTTCGGATAGGGGCGGGGCAGAGCTAGTCGGGTCGGGTCGTGCCTCGACCTGCTTCAGCGTTCATTCACTCTCTGTGGTCTCCTCCATAGACTGGATGCCCCACTCCAGTGTCTGCGCCAAGGTTTTGACTTTGCCTTTCTATTTGTTAATTAAGGCTGGGGCAAGTGTGTGTGTGTGTGTGTGTGTTGTTTGCTTCACGCATTTAATTACGTTTTTAAGCCTGGCCAACTGCCAACTGCCAAGTTGCCATCGGGCATTAGTTTGGGGCTTATTAAATTCTTAGTGGCCCTTTAATGACATTGACATTTGCATTTGACAGTCAAGCTGAGCGAATAGTTGTTGTCATTGTTTGGCTCAAACAAATAAAATGCAACAGCATAGCGATTGATTGGCAATCTGTCGTTACCTTTCCCTTTTCCCTTTTTGACTTCCCACAATCCTTTTTGATCCTCATCCAGCTCCTGTTTTCAATTGCTGGCGCTGGTCTGCCTTTGATGATGCTGCTCTGACATTGTCGTTTGGCATTTCATTTGATTTTTACAGCTTTTCACTCTCTGATTTTCTCTCCATACCTCCCCCTAGCTTTTCTCTCTTTCTCTCTATGTTGTGGCCTCTCAGTCTGCACTTCGTTTGCAGTTTGTTGGCAGCTGCCACTAATTGTTTGAGTTACGTCTGTAATGATTTGCAAGTCAAAGTTGCCCCTTTGCGACTGTTGACTTCTGTTGTTGATTAAAAAATAGCTCTTGTTCTTCTTCTTCTTATTTAGTTTGGTTTTTTCTTTTCTATATTAACATTGACTTTGGCTGTCCATTACTCAGTTTGCTCTGTTTGCAGTCCAATAAAAAATCATGGCATCAACATTTTAGCCACCATCTCCAGTTTCTTGTTGTCCAGTCTTTCAGCTGTGCAGCTGCATTTTAATTAAAACTTATGCAATATGCTGTCCACTGGAAAATTGTGTAAACAAGACAAGTAACCATATTACACTACCTAATACCCTGTAACATAACTACACTCAAAATGTCTTGGAGGGTGTTCAAATAATTGTATAGATTATTATGAAGGCGTACTCTCAAGCAACTACTATTTCAATGATTTTGCCTGCTGTTATACCCTATGCATACCCTGTAATTTTAAGCTTATTTAATTAATAACACAAACATCTGTTACACTTCAGTTTTGCTATGCATAAAATGCAGCTAAATAATGTCGAATGCAAAACACTCTTGACACTGTCAACTTAAAGTTGATCACGAGCATCTCATGAATTTATTTTCCTCAAGTGGTCAACGCCTTCACCGCTTGTTGTCCAGAGCTCTCATCCTCGTTTTAATATTGTCCAGCAGTTTGTTGAGAGTTTGGCTGACCACAAGCACAAATTGATTACAAGTATTTTGATGTGGCCAGTACAGAAATGTTCATGTTGTTGTTGAGGGAATGAAAATTTGCAGATATTTTCACTGGTTGCCCGTGGCTTTAATTTAAAAGTTATTTGAGCAACACAATTTTGACACCTAGTGCCGTTAGGCATTATCCTCCTATAGCAACTGGCAAGTGGCGTCATACAACCTAATTTGCCTGACAAGCCTCCGCAATGCTGCATAAATTTCGTTGGCAACATCACCTTGTTGTTATTGCCGAGTTTTAAGTGGTTTACATTATTCGGTTTAAAGGTATATCAACTTGGTAAGTGTATTTATTTAATACACACGCAGCCAGAGCCTGCCACCCTCACGCCCCAGACAGCCAGACAGGCAGGCAAACAGCAAAAGGGAGTCATACAGACAGACAGAAGGACAGACTGAAAGACAGACAGACTTGTTTGGTAGTCAGGCAAACTGAGGCTCAGCAAGGAGCTAAAGCTTTAGCTGGGGCAGACGCCTTGGGGCGGAAATTAAATGATTGCGCGCACGAGGTAACGCAACACTCAAACGCTCATTTTACGCCATTTGCAAAAGTTTGTCTGCGGCATGTGGCAACAAGGCTGCCACAAGCGGAGCCACTTGCCACACCGAGTGCCGTCTCCTTTCGGCACCAACATACATATACATATGCGCTTGATGCGTTGCTGTGTCTACAACTGCAGGCACTACACACACACACACACACCACACACCAAGTGTGTGTAATTTTGGTTTAAATAATAAAACTTTGTAAGTTCAGCGTTAAGTGGAACCACCTAGCACTTTGCCTAGGCAAATAAAAAATGAAAAGTAGAAAGTGAAAAGTTGTTGCAAAACTACAGCAGAAATTGTAATAAGCTTTAGATTTACCTTTCACCTAGCCAGAATAATTAAAGTTAAGCCCCAAGTCCTATATAACAGTTGTGTCTTTGGCGTTATGTTAATTTGCCAAAGCGTTAAGGAGAAAGTTTATTTTATTGCAGATTTATTAAAATTGGGGATTTATCAAATAATTTGATTATTCTTTAAATCCATGTTTTTGTTTAGTAATATTTTTCTTACCAAAATTGTAAACAAATTTAACATTAATGGCCACAATATTTAAGAGGTTCCCCTTTCTTCCATGTCAGTTTAAACACTTTTTTGCTACTGCAACTGTAAACTCAATTCGCACAAATTGAAAGTCATAATTTTGTAAGTTTGTTGGCACAACTTTTGCTGTTCACACTGTTGTTTAAGTTGTAGCTAAAGCTTTTTATTTTTATTTATTTTTTAGTTGGAATTAAACCACCCGCAGAACACACACTCACACACACACAACAATCAGCTAAAACAGCACACAAAAGCCGCGCCAAACTATTAGGTTTATATTGTTGCAACCAAAGCGTTTTATGCCACACAACTCTGCCCCTTGATCCTGCTCATAGACATACCTACATACTTATATGTATGTTTACATATACACCCACACACATGGATTTAAACTTTCGCATTGGCGTTTAAGCTCGGGAGAAACTCTTGTCTGCCATGTGCGGATGTGTGCAACTTTGTTGCAATTTTGTCCTGGCATTGTTTCAATTCGCTCAAGTGTGGCAGTTAGCATCCATGTCCATGTCTGAGTATCTAGAAGTATCTGTGTGTATATCTCTGTGGGTGTGTGTAAGTTTTGAGCAGCTTCATTTTCATTTAACTACAGTTGTTGTTATAACAAGCGTCGCGCGGCTTTTGGGCACTTCATAAAGTGGCAACCGCCAGTCGCCAGTCGCCAGTCGGGAGTCAGGAGTCTGGAGTCAGGAGTCGACAACCGACAGTCGGAAGTCGCCAAGTTTTTTGGGTTGACTTTGGGCACTTTCTGGGGAAATCAGTGTCCAGGAAAGTGCACTTACGACCAGCTGAGTTGCAACAGCATGAGCTAATGCATTCATAAGCCTCGCCAACATTGTGGGTGCTGCAAAACTTAATTAAAATTGTAATTACTTTGCCTGCTGTTTCTCTAATGCCAATTGAAAAGTTGCGAGTGCCTCGCCAACAAACTAATGAGTCGCCTGCTAAGATGCTATGCTTAACAATAAGATGCCACAAAGCCGCTTGTGTGTGTATGTGTATTTCTATGGGGTTGTGGGTGTGCCACATTACGGATACGTACATACGTATACGTAACATTGTTTGCTGTAATTAATGTCTATGCCAATAAAAAGCTCAGCAGATGAAGACGATACGTCGCGGAACAGGCAAACAAACAAACAAACAGACTTAATGCTCAACTTGAGCGCTCATAAAATCCTTTTTTCATTATTTGCAATAGAAAAGCGTAACGGCCGCATTAAGTGCGAGTCGTATCTGATGGTGGGTAAAAGGCGTGGGCTGTGCTTTCACTATGTGGGCGTGGCACATGACATTGAAAGCAGTATAAAAACTATGTTAAGCCTGACAGCTCGACATAAAGACAGCATAAAATGACAGCCTTCATTACGGCTGAATAATGCAATGTTACGTATACGCCGTGGTGTTGTGTCGAAAACAAATGAAGCCAACAGCCAAAGGATTTGGGTCAGCCTGCATATGAGATGCGCCTTGTTGAGCCTTAAAACATACATATATTTGCACAGACGCACACACACACACACACACAGACATGCTCGTTAATGCCCCTGGTCGGAGCGTTTAAATATGCAAAAAACAATTCTAAAATGCATATCGCATTGCGCATACGACGCGTGTTCCATATGAAATGTTTTCTATATTAATGTATGTTTTTTCTTTTCCCATCTTTTCCACAGATTTATGATCGGACAATACATCACCGTGCATGGAGATGTAATTAGTCATGTTAACATAAGCCATGTCATGGTCGAGGATGGCGGAGAGTATTCCTGCATAGCCGAGAATCGTGCGGGTCGTGTAGAGCATGCGGCCCGCTTGAATATTTATGGTATGTGCCACATTTACCAACACAAGTACACAAAAGCACACAGCTACACATATGGGACTGTCTTTCTCGTTGTATGTGTAGCTACTTTACACATGCACTTAAACGTTTTTCAGAGCTCTCAGTTTTCGCTTTTTTTTATATCTTTCTTTTTGTGTTTTGGGCAATTTTTTTGTTGCCTACTTCTGTTGGATTTTGTTTTACATCGCGTTTGCCATGTTCGTAGTACCTAGTACCTAGAGTACTTCACCCTTCGTTTGTCCTTGCCTATCTTTGCCTTTGCCTTTGCCTGCAGTTTGCTTTGCAGCTCTCTAAAGTGTTGTTCAAGGCACACACAAACGAGCCGTGCTCCCAGCGGCGTCTCTGTGCGCCTCTTCTACCTTGTTTTTGCAAGAAATCAAATATTTTTGTGTCGCCGGGCAAACAAAATGGCGTTGCCAGGCACAGGGCAACACACAAACAGTATGACTGAGAGGGAAAAAATGTAAAAAACTTAAAAAAACGGCGTCATGTTTGTGCTCAAAGTTTGTGTTGGAAGTTAACAAATAACTGAAAAAACAGACCAACTCGGTATACACTATACGAACTTGGGTTTTTTCAATAAGCAGATTAAATCAGTTATTGAAATGGAATCTATTTTCTTTAAATAAATATCAGGTGAAGCAATTATTAAATTTACTAGGTACGTAAAAAATTTGCAGTACTTCTACAAAGAGTTTTAGTGAATGTCAAGCAGTCTTATTGGACAAAATCACTGAAAAGTCTAAGTATTGTATTTGTGTTAAGCTTTTAGAAGATACTATAGAAGGCATTTAAGAATAAGTATTTTTTACTTGTTTGTATGCTAATATTTTATTTAAATTCTTTATTTTGCTATTTAACAAACTCAATTACTTTTCTTATAACGCTCTTAAAGGTAGAGCAAACCAGAAACGCTGTTTAAGCTTAAATCACGCAAGTATCACCAACAGTGGTTCTTTTTGTTTAAAGGCTTTTGCATTGTCGCTGATTACGCGACTTGGTAATGGCGGTGATTACAAAAATGTTACCCTCCCCAGACGCAGACTCAGAAACAGAAACAGAGACACAGGCAGACTGGGGGACGGGAATGGGAATGGGAGTAGGGACAGAGAGGGGCAACGACACCAAAGCGCACACGTATGACATGCTCGAAAATTATGCATATTCTGCAGGAATCCACAAGCACAACCAAAAGCAGCAAACGACAACGACAACAGCAACAAGAGTAGTAAAGACTATGAGAGTTGTTGTTGTTGTTCTTGTTGTTGTTTGCCAGCCGACATTTGCTGCATTATTTCCTTCCGCATTTTGCTAAAAGGGGGGGGAGGGAGCAACGTAAAGTGTTTCGGCGGGAAGGCAGACTGCGAGGATCTGCCAGGATATGCATATTACATTGTGGGGCTGCTTCCTTGTTGGCCTGCTTGTCGGTTTGCCTGGCATGGCAACCTTTTTGTTTGTTATTTTACTTGTTTTGTTTATCTTACATTTTAGCTGCATTATTAAATGAGCAACGTGAGCACAAAATCAGTTAAGTATTTACATTGGCCATCCGTTTTGCAACATCTTTACCAGGTTTGCCCTACATACGGCTCATACCGAAGGTGACCGCTGTCTCGGGTGAGACATTGAATTTAAAATGCCCAGTTGCCGGTTATCCCATCGAGGAGATACATTGGGAGCGTGGAGGACGCGAGCTGCCCGATGATATACGGCAGCGTGTTCAACCGGATGGCTCGCTGACCATCAGTCCGGTACAGAAGCATACGGATTCCGGTGTCTACACGTGCTGGGCTCGAAACAAACAGGGTCACAGTGCTCGTCGCAGTGGCGAGGTGACGGTCATAGGTTAGTATACATTTTTTTGCAGTGCCAATTCTTGGCCATTTGGCCAGTTTCCTTTACAGCTTTTGACGGCGACAAGGAAACGACAACAATAACAACAGCAACGTCAGGAAAATGAAGCCAAGTGAAAATTACATTTTAATTATTAACAGCAAACTAAGTACATACTCGTGCTCTTACTCGTACTCGTACTCATAGTATCGTATGGCGCTTAAGAGTTTTTCATTTGCCTTTGCTTTGCCTTCGGTTTTGCATTTTCTTTCGTTTCTGCTTTTAATTTTGGTGTGTGCTCGGCATTTGCTTTCGCTGTAATTAAATATGCGCAATAATCTAAGCTTAAAAGTTTGTAAATTAAAAAAAAGAGTGCGAGCAAGTGGTGAAAAGGGAATGGAGCTCAAGCACGAATCAGCAAAAAAGCAGCAGGCAGCGACCCTTTTTTATTATTTGTTATTCTTTTTTTTTTATATGTATGTATATTTTACACATTTTACTTAATGAACTCGCGTGCTAATGAAGCGCGACGTTGATTAAATTTTCATAATTTGTAACCCTTTTCTGGGATTTAACTAAATTTTTCCACACTTTGCACACCCACAATCGTTGCGCATTAGGGAGAGTCACATTAAAGTATACTACACTTTTTTGTTTTTGTATTTTTTCTCACTGATTGCTGTCACAGCATCAAGTGAGCTTGGTGGTCGTAAGCTTCTCCTAGTTTGTTATTCATATATGCCTTGACAACACCCACTTGCAGTGCCACCGCGTCTAAGTCCCTTTCAAACATCGATACTACAACTGAACATGGGTGATCGGGCCTCACTCACCTGCTCCGTAGTCAAGGGTGATTTGCCGCTGACCATCAATTGGCGCAAGGACAGCCGTCCCATCGATCCCACACAGCACATGTCCGTCAAGCAGGTGGATCAGTATAATAGCATTCTGGTTATTGAAAATCTGGGCAGTGATCACACTGGAAACTACTCCTGTGTGGTACGCAACTCGGCGGCAGAGGTGGAAAATTCACAGGCGCTATTGGTCAATGGTAAAGAAATAAGTTGGGAAATCTACTATCTATTTACAACATTTAAATATATTACAATAACCGTATTTAGTCAAAAGTAGTTGCGTTTGTTTCGTATGCACTTTGTTCAATGTAATCAAAAACAAAATCACAAGAAAACAAAAGAAAAGAACGACAAATGGAATTTGCTCTGTCTTGTTGTCCAATGCAATAATATCCTTGTATACCTGTAAATTATGTTAATAAAACGGCATTTAGTTACCTTTCTCAATCACTGACACTTTAAATTTTGGAATGTTTGTATCATTAAGTAAAATACTTGAACTTATATTTCGTAGAGTTTAACAAATTCTTTAACAAAACTGCGAAGGTTTAGTTGTACATATCTGTATAAAATATGAGAGTGAACTAACAAAATTCAATTAGCGAATCGCAAACAGCAGCTCAGCGTGGGAGCAACATCTTCAAAACGAAGGATCATCTGCATCATAAAAGGCTACAAATTGCAGGTGGTTTCAAATTGCAGTTCTTAACAAATCTGGTTGCTTTTTCCTACTTACAGTACCGCCAATCATAGAACCGTTCGCCTTTCAGGATGGCCTGGCCGAGGGAATGCGTACGCGAACCGTTTGTGGTGTCTCCCGGGGCGATGCTCCATTGAAACTGATCTGGCTCAAGGATGGTGAGCCACTGCCTGATCTACTGGGTGCAAATGTCACCATGCTAGATCAGTACAGCTCGCTTCTTAGCATTCCCTCGCTGTCGGCTACGCATTCCGGCGAATATACGTGTGTGGCCAAGAATCCGGCAGCTGAGATCAAGTATACCGCTCTATTGCAGGTCAAAGGTAGCGTACTAGGTTACAATACAGCAATCGAACAAAAAAAACTCCAATTCACTTTTACACTTATCAGATTACACAAACACCTCACACGATTTTATCTGAACTTTCACGATTGCCCCTCAAAAATCAATAATACTTTTTTGCTTTCTCGCTGATGTACTTGTATTCAAGAAAAGCGCTTCTTAATAGTTTTCAGTTTTTGATTTTTACTTTATATATATATTTCTAAAAACTAAACTCCCGTTTGAGATGCTTGTAATCTGTTTTACAAGCCCCTTCGTAACTGAACGTTGCTAACTCTTTGCTTAGCAAATGGTGCTTTGATTTTGACGCTTTCTAAACAACCAAAATAAACCATTCTAAAAACAAAACCATAACTAAACCAAAACAGACAACAGATAAAAAAAGAAAAAAGAAACTGCCCTGCTTTAAACACCCAAAATGAAATTATTTATAAGAATCCCTGTACCCTTAAGTCGCTTTGGCACGCTGTGGGTTTTTTTGACAACAGTTTCACCAGGTAACCTTATCAACTGCACTGCTTTTTAAACGCTTTGTATCAAATATCGCAAAATTATACACATATTCTTAAGTATTATATTATGAAAATAAGTTATTTATTGATAAGTTGCTGATATAATTTAAGCTGCTTTTTATATACAATTTATTTAGGTTTAAATTTAAAGATGGCTTGCCGTTATTAAATTGCGCTTTCCCAAGTTTCGTAATGAACTTAAGTTCAGTGCTAATCTAAACTTTTGCTAAACATTTATAGCCTTAGGCTAAAAAATATCCTTGCAAACATTCAGATTAAATTTCATATTAAAATCTATTCAATGGAAAATGTACACTCTCAAGAAATTCACAGTCTAGTTAACAAAATTTGCCAATGCAATGGAGATTTAAAACGTAACTAAACTCCAGTCTCTTGCCTTTAGTTGTTTACTTGGGAATGCGCACAGAATAAACAATTAGCTGTAATTTTAATTTATACAAATGCTCAAACATAAATAAGGAAACATAAGCTGACTTAAGATTAATTTGCTTATTCGCTTACTCCCCTTTGTTGCTAACTCAATTGTTGTTCATAGAATATAATGCAAATATACATATAGTATATACTATTTTATTTTCCTTTTTTGTTTTTGCCAATTTTTGACTTGCAGCTTCAAAAATTTAGCGCACAACGGCTGCTGTTTGCCCGCCTCCCCCTCAGCTAAAAGAAAAATAACTGAATGGCTAAGCCCTAGCTATAAATGTGCTGTGCTTAATTAACAAAAATAATAATAAAAATAATAAACTAAATGTTAAAGCAGAAAGAGCTAATAATCCACAGAAGATACGCTGCTTATGCTTCAATTTGGTTTTGGGTTCTAATTGCTTACACTCTGCCAATGTGTGTGTGTGTGTGTCTGTGTGTGTAAGTGTGGCTATTTTTCTACCCTTGTGTGAGTGGATTTTTTTGTGCAGCTGAAAATGTGCAACAACATATATTTTTTGCAGAACCAAAACGAGAAATGAATTACCAAATTACTAACAATATATAAATATAAAGCTTCGCAGTATTTGCTAATGTACTCGTAGTTGAGAATGATTGTAGCACATACTTAGGCACGTTGTGGCATGTTGTGGCAGCAGTATGCTACACTTCTCCATCTATTACACTTGCTTTAGCTTCTACTTCTACTTCTGCTTTTGCTTTTGCTTTTTGCATGCTGCAACTGTACATAAATTGCCTCCTCATTTGCTGCCATCTGCATGCGCGTAATGCTTGTAAAATGAATTTTAATTTCATTTATTTATGATTTGCTTGCTCTCAGCTCTGTTCTTAAGCTCGGCTCTATTTATTTGTGAAATGCGATTGTTTTTGGAATTGTTTTCACCTCAATTTCGCCAATTTCTGTACATAATAATACAAAGAATTTTAAAAACCATATGTATTTTATAAATATATTTCGGCAAATCTAATGTGAAAACTGTTTCTGGAACATGACGTATACGTAATTGATTTTCTATTGTTTTTTCTTCTTTTTACTGCCCATTTACCCAGGCTGCTGTTGTGTGCAAAGATTTTTTCCAACTAGTCGCTATTAACCAACGCGCTGTCGTATACCCAAAACCCGCTTTATATGCAACATACGAAAACCAATCCATAAAAACCACAAATGCTTTTTAATTAATGCTGTGTCCATAGACCCAGCTGTTAATTTCCATTATTAAAAACATTTTACTTTTTTTTGTGTTCCAATTTCTTATGCAAATTAATTATTGCCTGACAAACAAAAGGCTGCAAATTAAATGCAATGCCTAAATAAACAATTATTGGCCTCATAAATTATTATTGCAAAACGCCTTCTGCCATTGTAGGCGATATATTCGATTGAAAAACTAATTATTAAAGGCCTATTTGGGGTTTATTCTTGCTTTTTGTTGCATTTTATTGATTTTTTGTATTTATTTCAAACTGCGTGCCTAACAATTAAACTCATATATTCGTATATATTAAATATTTATGTATTTTATGTTGCGCATTTTATAATTTTAATGCAAATATTTTCAATACGCTTTTGGCATGCTTTTGTTATTTAATTTATGCGCCAAAGAGAAGCAATTTTTTGTAAATTTGTTGTACAACAAACAGCAATACAGCGAGGCGCAGAGCGTGGGGCAAATATCAATAATAATATTAAATTTAAATATATGACTAAAAAATCCTTGCACAACAACAATACCACAAATAACGACTTTACCTAATGGATTTTCTTCAACAACAAATATCAAGATCCATTATAAAAGCATCGAATCTTTTTATTTATTTTCGATTTTGACTAAGTTGCATAAGAGATTTTTGTTACATTTTTTAAGCAAAAATAAAAAAAACAAAAGATTTTTTAAGCAAAATATGAAATACCCTATTGTATATTAGTTGAAAGTTTCTCTATATACTAAAAACCTTTCTACCATTATTCTCAAACATTTGAATAGACACCAAACAATATTTTGCCGTTTTTACTTTGCCAACAATTTTCACATTTCCTCTCTATATACTATATCTTTCTCTCTCTCTCTACATCATAACTTTTTTGTATGTCTTAGAGGTTTATCATTTACATCATTTGTTCAATAGTTTATGTCGCAGATTTTGCCTTATGTCTTCGTATTAATATACCATAAATATTACGTATACGTCCCATAGTGCCACCACGTTGGATTGTGGAACCCGTCGATGCGAATGTGGAACGCAATCGCCACATTATGCTGCATTGTCAGGCACAGGGCGTGCCCACGCCCAGCATTGTGTGGAAAAAAGCCACTGGTAAGATAGTTAAATAGATTAAGAGTTGTTTTTAAAAAGTATTAATTATTAAATATAAATTATGCTAAACAGGAAGCAAATCTGGTGAATATGAAGAAGTTCGAGAGCGTCCGTTTACAAAGTTGCTGGGAAATGGTTCGATGTTGCTGCAACATGTAAAGGAGGATCGAGAGGGCTTCTATTTATGTCAGGCTCACAATGGCATTGGCACGGGCATTGGAAAGGTCATACAGCTCAAAGTAAACTGTGAGTATTGAAGGGGGATTGATATAAAGGGAAGAGATGGATGGTGCCAAATGGAATGAACCATGGCAATTTTGTTAATTGCAACGTTGACGCCTCTCGGGACTATGAAGCTGTTGCAACTGCTGCTGCTGCTGCTGCTGCTGCTGCTGCCGACATAATTAAAATGCAAAATATTGTAATGTTGTAATTGCAGCCTCGCCTTACTTCTCCTCCACTTCACGCTCGGTTACCGTTAAGAAGGGCGACACGGCGCTATTGCAGTGTGCTGTCAGCGGCGACAAGCCGATTAACATTGTGTGGATGCGTTCGGGCAAAAATACATTGAATCCATCAACCAATTACAAGTGAGTGCAGCGAAGTGTATCCAATGTAATGACCTGACAATTTCCATCCCCAACAGAATATCGGTTAAGCAGGACGCAACCCCAGATGGCGTTTCAGCAGAGTTGCAAATACGTACCGTGGATGCCACCGACAGTGGTCCCTATTTCTGTCGTGCCACCAATCTCTATGGCAATGATCAGCAGCTGGTACAGTTGCAGGTGCAGGAACCACCACAACCACCCAGTGTCCTAGAGGCAGCCATGATTAGCAGTCGCTCAGTGAACCTCAAGTGGCAACCCAAGGCTCTCAGCTCAGGCGACGTATCCAAATACATTGTGGAGTACCGCGAGGCAGATCGTAAGTTGAGTTAGCTTAATTCAATCTCAACTCCACTTGGAATTCTTTACGTTTATAGTATAACTTTATAATTAATAAATTAAAAATTGTTTAAAGGATAAAAATTTAAACTGAATGTTTATCCCATACATTGAGATCATCTTTACTTTCTATTCCTTCTTAGCTTTGCTCTTCATCGATCAGTGGCAACATATCGAAGTCAAGGATCCACCTAGCTATAATGCCTTGATTGAGAACCTGAAGCCAGCGACTCGTTATGCTTTCAGAGTCATTGCCGAGGGCAATGCGGGACGCAGTGCACCCAGTCAGGAATTGATTGTACGCACAGAGCCACAACGACCAGCTGGACCACCTTTGAGTCTCTCAGCACGGCCACTCTCCTCGACTGAGCTGCTTATTAGCTGGGTGGCCCCGTTGCCAGAGCTGCGACATGGCGATATTCAGGGCTATAATGTGGGCTATAAGTTGGCCAGTTCGGGTAACACGGCCTACAACTTTACCTCCGTTTCGGGTGATGGCGAGGGTGGGAGTGGAGAGTTGTTGCTCAGTGGACTTTCTAAATTTGCACGCTATAGCATTGTGGTACAGGCATTTAATCAAGTAGGTCCAGGTCCGCTCTCGGAGCCAACCGCCTCACAGACTATGGAGGATGGTAAGCAGGCATTTTATTTGCCTCTTTCAGTTAATAACTTTCCATTTCCACAGTGCCGAGTCGTCCGCCGGACGATGTGCGCTGTGCCGCATTGACATCCCAATCACTGCAAGTCTCCTGGCAGCCACCGCCAATCTACCATACAAATGGATTGCTGCAGGGATATAAGCTTGTCTTTGAGCCCATCATTGATGACATTGTACCTAATAAGGATGAGGTTGAATCGCGCAAAACCACGGCCTTGACTACTGTGCTCACTGGACTCCGAAAGTACACCAATTACAGCATACAGGTGCTGGCACACACACGCATGGGAGATGGAGCCCTGTCCAAGCCCCTCTATTGCCATACAGAGGAGGATGTGCCCGAGGCACCATCTGATATCAAAGTGGTTGTCAGTTCCCCGCAATCGCTCTACGTTTCCTGGCTGCCTCCGACCGAACCCAATGGTGTTATTACTAAGTACAGTCTGTACACCCGCGTGGTAAATGGCCGTGAGGAACTGAACAATGAAAAAAGAAGTCTACCCTCACAGCAGGCCTATTACGAGGCCAAGAATCTGCATCCCCACATGGAGTATCAGTTCTGGGTAACGGCCTCAACACGTGTGGGGGAGGGCAAGAGCTCCAGGGTTTCCTCTCAGATTACCACGAATCGTGTTCCGGCCAGAATCATTTCCTTCGGCGGTCCTGTGGTGCGTCCTTGGCGCTCGACAGTCACCCTGCCCTGCACAGCGGTTGGTAAGCCCAAACGAGAGTGGTTCAAGGCAGATGTGGCATTGCGTCAAGGTGGCCTTCATAACTCACAGCTATTGGATACGGGAGATTTGATCATCTCCAGCTTACAACTGGCAGACAGCGGCAACTACAGTTGCCAGGTGGACAATGGCATTGGCACAGATCGTCTCACACACATGCTGCTCGTCCAAGTCCCTCCCTCTGCCCCTGTACTCTATGTGACCAGCGCCACATCCAGCAGTATCTTGATGCACTGGAAGTGTGGATTCACTGGCAATGCTCCAATCACGGGTTACACTCTGTTCTATCGCCGTGCCACTGGCAACACGGATGAGATGCAGCTATCACGCCATGCCTCCAGTCACGAGTTGAAGGGTTTAGTTTGTGGCAGCACCTATCAGATCCACTTGAATGCTCACAACAAAGTGGGCAGCTCTCCAGCAAGTATTATGCTCCATGTGCGTACTCAGGGACAGGCACCAGGTCTTCCAGCAACTACAAGTTTACTAGCTCCCAATTCCACCTCGGTGTTGATACGTCTTCACACCTGGCCCGACAACGGATGTCCTTTGATGTACTTTGTGCTGCAGTATCGAGCGGTGACAGATGATCCCGACAAGGAATGGATTTTGGGTGAGTAATACAATTAAAATTTCCAAAGAATATATATAATTTTCATTCAAAAAAAAAATATTCAATGGAAGAGAGGTTTTAAGGTTTCAAAGAACAAAAACTATCCACTTAAAAGTTAAATATTATTGTTATTATAAGCGACATTTTTCTCTATCTTCCTCTCAGTTTCCAATGCTTTGAAGCCACAACGACGTGTGGTCATCTCCAATCTGCAATCATCGACCCTCTATCAGCTTAGGATGGAGGCACATAATGTGGCAGGTGTGTCGCCGGCAGAGTTTAGTTTTGTTACTCTTACCAAGGATGGAGATCCACCACCGCCAGAGATTGTCCAACGTGGTCAGCGGGGTCCAAGCGTCTTCTATGGCAATATTAATCTGTTAATACCCAGCATTGCTGCTGTTTCTGGCATGATCTGTACCATAGCCTTGGTCATTATCTGTTATCGGCACAGTATGTACTCCTGAATATTTATTCCAATTAATGTTTGACTAATTGTTATCCTTATTTCTAACAGAACAAAGCAATCATATACAAAAGGAATCGCTTGAGAATCGGGCCAACTCAGAGGCGGCACAGCGTGAAAGATATTATGCCACCATCCATAAGGTTTCCATGCAGAACAATGACAAAATTCCGGGTAAATAAAGTTGTTGAATCACTTGATCAAGTTGAAGTTCTAAGCCTGGGGATATTTTACAGAAACCTCTGAGGACATTTCGCCATATGCCACCTTCCAATTGTCGGAGGCTGGCAACTTGTCACAGCCACACCATGGCGGTCCAGCCAATACTCTGCTGCATTCATTCATGTACCATGAGAGGGCTCTGGCCGAGGGCTGCTCATCGCCACCACCAGCTGCGGTATTAAAACCAACCACCACCCATCACCACCACCACCATAACCAACGTCCACAAAAGACAATTCATAATTATTATCAGACCTCACCGTTTCATAATATCGTGCGTTTGTTTATTCATTTCTTTGATTTTAGCTCTCTATCTCTCTCTCTGTACCTCTACCTCTCTTTCTCTCTCTCTCTATGTGTATGAGGGAAGGGGGACTGTCCTACAATTAGTGTGTAATTTTCTATAGACTAATACGTGCTTTTTATGTTGTTTCTCTGCTCGTCCTGTCTTACTTTCCAACTAAGTTCTCTTAAGTGCAATGCCATAAATCATGGGCATTGAGCGAAGCGCTCTGCCTCGTGTCACATGCCAATTTTAAGTTAATCCTTTGTTTAATTTAAAAGCGTTTACCATCCCAAAGCGCTTTTGTAGTCGCTAGTCGAATTATTGGTGCGATAAGTGCAATTCAAACTAATGTCATACTTTGTTCTCTGTGCAGTCCAAGAATCGACGTCGTCATTCACGTAAAACTGAGCCAGAAAGCGAGGAATCCGAATCGGATCAGGATCAACTGACTTCCAGTCGCACCGAGTCTTCCAATCAGCACGAGGGCAAAATCAAGCACAGTAAGTCGTAACCCAAGGATCTCTCTCCCTATATTCTGTGATGAGGAAGCTTAAGGAGGTCAATCAATTACTGGCAATGACTGATTACACAGACACATCACAGTTAAAAATTTGACAGATTGCTACTTGATTGATGACTGACTTATGACTGATTGATCATTGATAAGAGTTGTGTCAGTTACAAATTTGTAACTGACTGATGATTAACTCCTAATTTATTGATTAGTTTAAAGAATATTTATTAATGAACGATAGATTGACTTATGACTTACCAGTGATTGATGACTGATTGATGATTGACCTTCTTATTGCGATGCTTCCAAATGAAAAATAAGTAATCTCCCAGTAATTGTTCGTAGTGATCTTAGGCTATCAAATGGAGTAATCTACTCGCTCTCTTTTTCTTTTTGCGCTATTCTATATTGCAGACTCCGACTCTAGACTAATACAACATTTTCCAAATCACAACATATCGATAACATATCTGTAGTAGATCAACGACTTATGCACACTTTTACTTTAAAATTATCAAAAAAATCAAAACAAGTAACAATGATTCGACCAGTAAAGAAAAGAGAGTAAATTGAAGACTAAGAAACTAATCAAACATAGTTGTTATATGCTAGTTAGAGTTTAAGTTAGTTGATAAGTTTTGTGTGTGTTTTATTCCCCTTCCACATGCCAATTCTCTATTTGCCCGTATTTTCTTTCTTTCTTTCTCTCCAAAAAAAAAAAAAAAAAACAAAACAAAATGAAAATGAAAAACTTAAACTGAAATTGCTTTGGGCGATGCAGGCATCATCTACCATGGAGCACAATCAAGCACATCCTCCGATCTGTCACCAATGTCCGAACAAAAATCATTGCCACGACGCGGTCGCTCCAGGTATCATCATCAGCAATATCAGTTTTCCACCAATACAACACCGCGTCATCACAATAGTAACAAAAGCAATAACAACATTACCACAAACACGGTCACAAATACAAATACAGGCACATCGACAACTAATTCGAACAAAATTCTATCGCCACGCAATGGTACTGGCAATTTAAAATCCATATCGAGTACATTTAAATCACAAGACTCAATACAATGTCACATACCCACATTGGTTAAATCGCCATCGATAAGCACACAACAACAGAAACAATTTCACAAACAACAACAGTTGAATAGTAAATCTGGTCAGAATCAAAACCCCAACCAGACCCAGACCCAGACCCAGAATCAGACCCAATGCAGTAGTAGCAGTAGTTTGAAACAACAGCAACCATTGTTGATCCAACCAAAGCTCCATCAGCTCGAGCCGACGTCACAGCATGTTAATGGCCAGGAGCTAATGGGCTTGGATGGAGGCGTTAATACCCTAGCATCTGTTGTGCCCGTCACTTGCATGCCACCCTCCTCACAGTTTCGACCCATACCACACAAGTCCATAATGCCCGCGCATGAGCCACACCACAATCATCATCAGCAGCAACACCACCATCAGGGTGGGTTGAATCCCTCGACGGCTCTGCTCTCCTCCAAGTTCTTTACGGCACCAACGTTGCCACTGCCCAAATAGGATACGGCCAATGGGGGAGTGAATATATGGGCGGTGGTGCTGATAGCAGCACCACATTTGGCTATAATAGCGGTGAAATATCGTGCACCTATATGGATCCTATAGATCAGACATGAGACTTGGCGTATGGTGAGGTGTGTGGTCCTGAGGGCGCCCATTAGACACACCACACCACCAACACACTACAACTACAACACCACTAAGTCTCTCTCTCTCTCTCATATACTGAATGCTTGAGTGTGGTTGCATAGTATGAAACACCAACTCTGGATACTCTTCTTCCTCTCACAAATATCATGCAGAGCTGGCATCTTGCGAACGCTGCATCCACTGCAATTGCAGGCCGAGTGCACCGCTGGTGCCTTCCATCATGGCGAACGGGATGCCTCCGAGCACATAGAGCTGGCTGAGGTTGAATGCGATGTGGATACAATCAAGAAGCTGAAGCTTGGACAGCGTTCCTCGCTATGGTCGCGTCCAAATTCAACCACATCCCAGTTGCAGCAGGAGCATCAACAGCAGCAACAACAACAGCAGCAGCAACAGCAGCAGCAACAACAACGTCAGCAACAGCAACCACCACATAAGCGAGCACATTCAAAATCACCGCAACCGCAACAACAACAACCATTGCAACAACAACGCCCACAACAACATTCACCCGCTCCAGGCCAAAAATTGCTTAGCGAAAAATCGGATTATTCGATATCTGTGTGAGACATTGGTAAGATCTGATCGAACCCAGATCAGCACTTAGGATGAGGTCAGGTCAACAAAAGTTAGCACAAAAAAACAAAATAAAAGATAACAATAAAAGCAAAATCAAGTTGGGCAAGACTTTCAGGTACTTCCACAACAGCTGAGCCGTTCTATTGTAGTACCTCTATTTATGTAATGCCAACACTTGAACTATTCTCCCGTTATGACGTTATCCGTTAACCGTTGCCCGTTATCCGTTGCCCGTTACCCGTTATCCACACCGTCTCCGCCTTGACCCCTAAACCAGCTTGACAACCCCAACTCCCAAAAACACCAACAACTAAAATGACACATTGAAAAACTTTCGGACAATCAGTATCAAAATTCTTTGCACAACCATCCACAAAAAAAAAAATTAAAATGAAATCAAAACTCTAAACACTTCCCATTTTATAACTCTCCATTCCCAATATAAAAAAAGCAAGTAATAATAACAAATACTAATCTCAAGTTCATATAACCGTATATACATTATTATACCTTATACTAGTATATAATTATATAGGTAATTATTACGATTTGTGCATGTTATACGGCATGCAATCCAGAACCCAGGTCAGTTATCGAACTTCCAAGATGTTGTATATATACGTACATATGCATACTTATACTATCTACTAATCTAGTTGTAAGTACTTATGACTAATGTAACTCAAACTCAAACTCGAACTACTAACTCGAATACTATTTGAATACTATTACTCGTACTACTTACATATAATCGAAACTGTATGTAGAGAGAGGTTGTAAGTATTTCCTTTGGTATATTTTTTTGGTTAATAATATCGTATCTTTCGTATAGATAGTACTGATATTTGAGTTACACATTTTAGATACAGCTACAAGTATATTGCATAGGTATTTTTTATTGTCTGGTATTTTTGTAAGTTCTACATTTATAGATTCCGTTTCCGTTTCGAAAACTGCATTTTCCAATTTGTAAAACGAGGAATTTAAAACTAATATTAAACTCAAGACATATGCTGTGTACAAATTTATATATATTTATGTCTAAAAATATATAATAGATGGGCTCTCATGTACATATACAACACAAACATACAAATATATACACATACTATATATCCAAATATACATACACACTTAAATCTGTAGCTGTTATTCTGTAAATAGATCCCAGTAAGAAGCCCATTAAATAACAAAAGAAAATGACTGACAAAAATGAAAACAGAAAAATGAAAAATGAAAAATGAAAAGCAAAGCAAAATCTATAAATAATTGCATTAATACAATGAAAAATGTTAACTAAATGTATTTGATATATTCAATCCGCGAATACTCAAGATTGAATCGCCAGCTGAATCGAATCAGTATTCATATATGATATGACATGATTTGGCAGTATCTACACAATTTAGTGTTTCCATTACAATAAACTGTCGTTTGTCAACGTGTAGATAAATGTTTTTAAAAACCAAAAAGAATTCTAGAAATCAAATAGCAAGTCGTAATCAAATATTGACACACACACACACCTACACACATTTACACAGTCACTCACACACAGATATACAAAATGGCCAAGTTAAGAGCAGAAAAACAAACTACAAACTAAAATTAAAATTAGTTCGTATTGAGTAATCCACATAATAACGTAGCTGTATTTTAAACTAGTCAACAAAAACAAGAGATCAGAGAATTAGCAGCAGATCAATAGAACTTTGAGAACACTTTCGGAAACCATGTGCCAAAATTTGTTTAAGATCAAATTCAAATCAAGAAGAACTCGTATTAACAAAATATACAATAAATGAATGAATTCACAGCAAAGAGTTATAGTTATAAGCGCCAGAAGTAATAATAATAATAATAAAAATAGAAAACATAAATATATATAACACTATAGTGGTATAAGTCTGGGTTGTCAGACAGTTTACAGATTACAGTCGAGGGTATTTATATAGAAACCTTTGACAGCCAATAAGTCTGTATTTACGAGTTTCATTTGCTGCAGCGTTAGATATAATTAACAAATTAACAAACAAAGAACTAAAAACAACTATAATATATAGTTAATAGAATTTTTATGCAGCACCTTTTTTTCAGTTTTTATAAGTATACTCAACTGAAGGCGCTGCAGTATTTTTTATCCGTTTTTTATACGCATTTATTTATAAAATATGTAATAAATGGTTTATTAAATTTAACATCGAATTTTACGAATTTATTAAATGAAAACGAAAATGGAGAATCACAAATGCAAAGTCAACAAATCAAAAGATGGCAATTAACTCAAAAACAAAATAATACAATCAAAATGCAATACGACAAAACAATATATGAGTAAAAGAGAAAAAAACAGCATTTTTATGTTTAACAATATAATTAGCACAAAAACTACAAAAGTAAAAACTATTAATGTAAAAACAAAAACAAAAACAAAAACGAAAAACCATTAAAAAGTATAAAAATAATTACTAAAAAATTAAATCGAGCATTTTATTAATTTATTTCCTTTTTGTCTTAAATCTAAACAAACAAAGTCAACGCCAGCGGCAACTAAACGTTGACAACGTTTACCGAGTAAACGTTTAAAAACGTTAAGAACTGAGCACAAGGGGCAGTGTGGGGGAGTGAAGTAACTGCAGTTGACGACTCTTTTAAAACGTTTACCCGCTGGCTATATAAGCTTTGGAGCTGCGTCGCCAGCCATATCAGTTTGATTTGTGTATTCAGTGGAGCAGCAACAGCAGCAGCAGAAAGTAGAAAAAGCTAAAACAGAGCAGCAACAATAACTAGAAGCAACAGCCCCAGCGGCAAAGTAAGTCAAATTCTTATCAGTGTCGTGTGTAACACTGTAAACTAGTGCAGAAATGCCGCATTCTGATGATAACACGCAAGCTAAACCAGCAATATCCAGCGAACCGCCCAGAGCTTGTAAGGGCTGTAGTGGCTTACAGCCACGCCCCAAACTTGTGGACTTGGAGGATATGGATAAACTGGCTTTGGAGACACTCATACGCAAGACGAGCAACGCTCAGGATAGGTTAACGGATCTAGTGTATCAAATATTAAAGCTATAGGCTAGTCATGGGTTAGATCAAAATGATTCTTATAATTAGTATGTTTATGGTATAAAGGTAAGACCTTGTAGAACACACTATTCCAAGGACTAAAGCACTACGATTACACACACCTGGATATGGCCTGATATTCATTTTAAATTGATTCATTCATTTCATTCATGTACAATAAATTCTCTGAGTATAACAAGAACCGCGTTGTTTTTAAAAAATAACTACCTTATCGATTAATGTGAATTTTAAATATAATCTGCGTTACATATGAAATCGATAACAAATAAAGTGTTATCGTCTTTAAGTGGTGCATGTCTTAGCTAATTAATTTCCTTTCAGATGCGGGATATTATATTATACATTATCCTCGACAAGAACTGACAATTCACTCTACAGAACGAATGTAGTTAACAGCGTTCTAAACTAAACGAAAACTCTGCTCCACCAACTCAACGAAAGTGAGTAAGAGCGCTCCGCCGCACTTAACGTGACTGCTCCACACTAAACGAACCTGCTCCACTCTTAACAAGCTTACTCCACCTGTGCACTGTTAGTCAACTGTTATATACACTCTTATACTGCTTAGGTAGAATAAGTACTTGGGGACTCTAGAATATTTCCTTTTATGTTGTGGTACTTTTAAGTTGCCGTTGGTAATGCCCAAATAATGTACCTTGGTAATTGACAGACTTTGGCGCGCAATTTAAATAATTGAATTAAATGTAAGAGAAATGTTTTAATTGAACAGTAAGCCTACAAATAAGAGAGACAATTTAAATCGAAATTAGCTTTAATAAAGGGGATCGTTTTACTAAAATATCTTGTAGTCCTTTTGTTTAAATTAAATTGTTGTTTTGAGCCAACTTAACCATGAAATTTCAATACATCCCTCTTCGTTATGTTTATTTTTAAGTTGTCTCTAAAAAATGTCGAAATTATAATATACCTCGTAATTGGCTTGTCAACTGTAGATTGGGCCAATACATATTGGAGGAAGGACATCATCAATCACTGAGGACACTCACACATATTTAAAGGCACACGCACGAATCCACACACACACACACACACTCACACACACAAACTTCCACTTATTGTCACCATGACAGACACATTTTTTGTGCGTTAAAAAGAGTAAAATGTCGATCAAGCTAAGACGTTGGCCAATAAAAAAAGGGGTTATTCGAGCCAAGTGCACAAACTTTCAAATGACCGGCTAATTAACATGCAAAACAGCTACAAGCCTTGCCAAATATATATGTATAAATCTATATCTTTCTCTTATGGCCAAAATCTTGACCACAAAACGCCTTTGGCGCCATAACAAATTTATTAAATAACAATTTTTTGCTCAGCCCGCAAAAAGGGCGAGAAAAATAATATAAGAAATGGTTTGCAATAGGCAATAGAAAAAAAAGGAATGAATTACTTATATGTACATCTATAAATATATATAAATGGGAGTGGGGTAGGAGGGAGGCAGGTAGTGGGCGGGGCAGCCTGTGTAAAGCAATTCATAGTTCTCATTCTTTGTCATTTTGCAAGCAATTTTCATACGCCAAACTGTTTTGTGTCTGGTCAGTTGTAAATATGTGTATGTGTGTGTGTGTGTGTGTGTGTGTGTCGCACGTGACCATAAATGCGTCTGTTTGTCTATGACGTCTTTCTGGTATTTTGTGTATTTCAGTCATGTAACGGTAAAAATTGTTTGCATATTGTTTTGTGCTTTCATTGTGATTTCCTCAGCTTCAGCTTTTGGTCAGAATTGAACCGAACTGAACTGAAGTGAACTATTTGTGGGAACGTGTGCCAGATTGAATAAGGCAAATGAAGCGATCGTAATGAATGATGAAGATGCCAGTGACAGAGACAGCAACAGCGACAGTGACAGTGACTGTCAGAATGACAGTCAAAACGACATATCGACAAAACGAGCGTCGACAAGTTTCGCTTTCATTTTGGCTTTTATTAAACAAATTAAAATAAAATACGAGTATATGCTTGTTTGGTACATACTTGTAGGCCTCGTATTCTCTGGTCACGCACGTGCGCCTGTGGCTATGCAACGTTTGTTGTCCGGCAAGTCCCATCCCTTCCCTTCCTCTTCAGCCCTTCCTGCCACACCCTTCCTTTTGTCAGGCTGCCTGGGAAGTCGGCACACTCAAATTAATGGCTGCCATTGCCATAAGTTATGCAGCTGCATATTAAACGCATGTGAGTGTTTAAGAGGAACAGAGGCAGTGGGAAAAGGATAGAGAAGGCGAGAGAGAGTATACGTGAGAGAAAGAGAGGCAGATATGGGGCATATGCTTGTCCCTTGCCTATGCTTTTCGGCATTTACACCAATTATCATACTACACACATACACATCAGTGCTGCCAACTACTCAGACAAACCGATCAGTAAAATATGTATAAATAGGATAAAGATTTCAATAAGAAGACCTAAATTATGTAAATAATTGTTGTAATATTACAAAAAGAGTGATAACTATTTTTATTCGGAAACTATTTATGTAAGATATCATTTTGGTTAACTTTTTCTTTGTCATATTGTAATTGTGTGCCTATTATTTTTAATATATAAACTACTTATTTTAATTTTTAAAAAGGTTGAAAGTTACAAAGCATAATTGATTGATTTCCTACTGAAGTCATTTAAAATAGGACAGATCTAACCCGAAAAAGGCTAAATTGGCAACACTGACAAGTACACACACTCACGCAGCCAACAAGTTATATCATACTGAGATTGAGAATATATTGCATTGCTAATGGTCAATTTTCACACGCCTGCTTAAGCAAATGTTGGTCAAACTAGTTGGGAGACTTCTCTTCTCTGCCTCCTCTTTCCACCTCTTCACACCCCTTTATACTCTCCACTATCTCTTTGGGTCCTATGTGAGCTGCATGGGGAAACAAACAAGCAAGCTGCTCGAATAGACACGCCAGACAAGCAAATAGTCGACTTAGTGTCCTGGTTACATATTTGCACATTAAGTGCGATCATAAATCAGTTAGATTCAATTCACTTGGGGCCATTCACAGTGCTAATTTTGTAAGGTATCAGTGACACAAGTTGAAACTGCTTTGAAAAAGCTACTTTATTATAGATAAAAGCTGCTTAAAGCTCACAGCACTCAACAAATGTCATCAGAACATAAGTAGATATTTGATTAAGACAAAAGCCATGTGCACTATCAGTTGAGAGAACTTTAATATCGTCTGAGCCTGGTCAGTTGATAGTCGGCAACAGTCAGGAGGGTTTTAAACTTGATTACATGTTGGCGAAGTGAAAAGTAGGATGAAAAGTGTGAAGGACAACGTCGTCGTTGGATGGCATGTTGAGGCAGTGCCAAACAACGCGTAAAGTTGAAGAGCAGCCAGGAAAACACACACACACACAGACAGGCAGACAGACAGATAGACAGACAGACAGACAGGCAGACGGGCATATTCAGACTCTTACTCACACTCACATTGATATTCACACTCACACTTGCACTCACACTTCTACTATAATGTCCTGTGTCTGTCAACAGCTACGCTCAACGCCATTTCAATGTCTTGGCAATGTCTGCCATCTATCTCCCCCACATTCTCTCTTTCTCTCTCTCTCTCTCTTCCATCTCGCTCTCCTGATGGCATTTGCTGATGATGCGTTTAAGTGCGTTGATTGCACAAAAATTGAATCTTAAGAACATATTTGCATTTGATTATTTGTTGCTTGTAATTTATATGCAAAATTAGACCAGAAATGTCCTCTTTACACTTGTTACGTCTGCCAGCAAATAATATTTATAAATGTGCCCCCTCTCTGAGTGGAGTGTGTGTTCGTGACACATTTTATTTGATTGCATATCGTACAACACATTCCACGACGATTCTCCGAATTCCCAGCCAAACAATTCATGGACACCAATATAGTACAAAAAATGGAAAAGTATGTAAATATGTCTCTAAATGTGGAATAGGCAAACTTGAAATTGCTCTCAAAAATGTGTAAAATAAATAAATTAAGTGAAATTCTAAATTTATTAGGATAATAATAGACTAAGCCATATCAATAATTTCTTCAGTTAAACTCTATTATAAATAGAGTATTATTTTCAAACTAAATTTATAATTAATGTAGTAATTGATAGTTTGTTCTTATATTAAATACATTGCCGTCTGTCTTTATTTACAGTCTTTATCAGAGTCTGACATAAGAGTTAAATATACAATTTTATCTCTAATCAAAATAAACTAACCATAGATCTACTCTGTTTTTCAGTGTTACCAATGTCATTGAATAGCCAAGACAGCTGCTCCCTGATGGCAGATACCATATTTATGTAGAAAGTGGAGAGTGGAAAATGAGGAGGGGGTGGGGAGGGGTACGTTACCGTGGGGTCGTTTTATATAAAAATTTGTTTGCTTAAATCAACTGAGTCAATGTTGAAGGTTGCGGATCTGTTTATTCTGTTGCCTGCGCTCTGATGCAGCCACTGATATGTAAATGCTTTAATTTCACAGCTGTAACATAAAAATCAGTCGGGCACACACACACACACACGCACACAGACAGTCTCACATCGATTTCAGTTTCCCCAAGTTTGTCTTCGAGTCCTTGCTCCTTCATCCTCTCCCCCTCACAGTTCGTATCCTTTCCCAATTCAATCGACTTCCTGCCGCCGCTTTCGTGTTTGCGGTCGCCAAAAAGCGCGTTGCATGTTCTCTCGTTCTTTCAGTGAGAACGTGTTGAAAACAAGCCAAGACACGGATGAGGATGGGGATGAGGATGCGGACATGGGCGCGGATGTAAAAAACACGTAAAGCAAAGTTGCACTTGCGTAAAAGTTTCAGTTTCTCCACATTTTGTTGCAAATAAATTAAGTGCAGGCGACGTTGAGGCTTATTGGCACAGCTTTCGCTTATTTTGTAAACAAGCAACGAACGATAAGAGGGCGGTGAAAAAAGTAAGGAGTAAGGGGAAAAAGGAATAAGGAATAAGGTGTGGCACAAAGAGAACAGGACAAAGCAGAACTCAAACCCAAGCTGAATGCTTGCTTCCGTTTGTCAGTTAAGTCAAATAACAGTGAGAATACACGAAGCTGTTGCAGTTGTCAATACCCAAACAGACATTATCAAAGTTTCCCCCTTTCCCACTCATTTCACTTACCCCCTCTGCTCTAATTTTCGTAGTTTCAACGGAACATGCTCTTAGCGCCCTCAACAGTCTTAAAACTTGCATAGCTTTGTCAAAACCAGACTGATTTGTATGCATTATATCATTTTGATCAAGGTTTGATCTACAAATTTATTCTACATTTGAAAATACATTTTTGGAAATATAGATAAGGGTTCCCCCTTTGAGTTAAATGATGATATTCGATGTATAATCTTTTCAACTTATACTATAAACTTTGTAGAAATAGTTCACTTTTAAAAGAACATTTTTTGTCTTGATAAAGTAACTGTTGCTGTTTTGGTAACGGGAGTCAGACTTCCCTTGCCCATCTTAACACCATCCTTTTGTACTAGCGGATGTAAAATTGTGTTGCTTCTTCATTTCGCTTGTCAAAGTCAAATTATTTGCCACAAAGCGAATTTCTTTCCAATTGCCATTTGGGTTTGCAATTCCAATGCGCCAGCAAAAAGACAAAAACCACATGAACGTGCAGGTAAAAAAGAGCTCAGTTATCGTTATAGTTAATTAGCATGCAGTGATTTTTAATGGCGTTAATTGCATGCCATAAATGATACTCTCTCCTCTTTCTCTCTCTCTCTCTCTTTCCCTCTCTCTCTTTGCATTGCAATCCAACCATTGACTCAATTTTTGTGTTAATAAAAAAATTTAATTAACAACAGTTGCATGCAGAAAAACAAATATTCAGAAGCCGGCTTAAAGCGCAGCGAGAAGTTGCAAAAAATGTTGCAACAATTTTAAATCAATTTTTATCCTATAGTCTGAAAAAATAGTGATAAAATCGTCAATAATATCACATAACTATATGTATCAGGTGTACAAGGCAGCGTTAAAGGAGGAAGAATTTATAACTATCCAGAGAATATATGTCATTCGTGCATACTCAGTTTTTGTTGAAACATCTTTTTTTGTTTAGAAACGAGAAGCTTTACATTTGCCTACAGGGTATAATCTGGTCATGCAATCTCTTCTTACTTTTTACAAGGCTTCAGTTAATTTAAAACACACACAGCACAATTTAATTTTGGGGTGATGACCAATTATGATAGCATTAAAATGTTTCCATTTTGCCTGATAAAATTGCTTTGAATTTGTTAACATTGGACAATCTTTTGTTATTGAATTAAAGTGAATAATGCTGAATTAAAACTGCAGCTGACTTGCTATTCACATATAAGTAATTGATAGTATAGTTAGTAATCCGCTCAGCTGGAGGGCTTCTAATCAAACACCTTTGACTAATCTATTCAAGAATTATGTAGTTGAAGGGAATTTCCTGCTCGTTATCGTTTCCTCAGTGCGTTGTCCCTTCCGATTTGTCAGTTATTCTTCTGCCTCTTCTACTGCTTCTTTCTCTTTTACTTCGTCATGTTATATAATTCAGCGTAGTTAACAGTTAAGTAAATTGTTGAAATGCATGAAGCTATCATAACTCGAAGTGGCTCTCAGACGACAGGCCTTGGCTAGCTAACTGGCTGCTTGGATGGTTGGCTGGATTGCAGGACAAAGTTTGCCAACAGGAAGTGACAGTTGATTTAACACGAACACACTGAGACACACACACACACACATACATACATTAACACATTGTGTAAAGAAGGAGCTGGAAACACAGACACGTGCACCTGTCGTCAAAACTTGCATAAGTCATGAAAATGCATGCACTCAGCTCGACAGAATTCGTCCAGACTTTTTGTAAAATGGCACAGACTTATTCCTTTTGGCTCATCCTGTTACTCTTCCATTAAAAATGTCAACTCGAATGATTTTCGTGCTTGCTTTACTTTTCGCTTTGATGCAAATACCAAACCACAGCTTCATCTCCTTCTCCTTCTTTTCCCATTTATTTTCCTTTTTTCTGTTGCAGTGCCAGAATATTTATGTCAACTAATTAAATTTAATGCGCTTTGTGTGGCATTTCGCATTGAAAGAGAGTAGTTTATGCTGCCGACTTGGCTTTGGGTCAGGTTAGTCTGTCTGTCTATCTGTCTGTCTGTCTGTCTGTCTGTCTGTCTGTCTGTCTGTCCTGACTTGGACGTGTCAGACTGCATTTTGAGCAGCTGCCAAAGTTCTCTTCAATTTTTGACAATCTTTGCAATGTGAAACGTGTTGTCGACTCTCAAGCATGGACCGATCAAATTGGGTAAATTAAAACTTTATGTGTTTCCTTAGAAAAGTTTTTGGCTCTGAGCTGTTAACCTAAAGACAATACACTCAAATTGACTATGACAGGCAACAGACACAACAACATGGCCAACACCAAATGAAAACGTGTCAATTTATGTGGCACCAAAATATGACTTTGCCTGGAAAACGAAAATAAATGAAAATGAAAATGAAATATGTGACAATTTAGGACATAACGTTATTTTGTAGATACTCGTATTTGTATTAATTTCATATTTGTCTGCTGGCTTGACAACTGTACAAATTAATATGAAAGCATTTTTGTGCAAAGAATACAATCTTTTTACCAGTATTTGCAATTGTGGAAATGTGGTTAAAAGACAGGAAAAGATTGTCCGTTGTTCTCTTTTTGTCAAGCTGAGTTTTGATCTGTCATTAATTTTAAACTCATCTCAGAAGCTACTTAGAAAAACTATCATTGGTATATCTTAAAAACATATTTTTATTTGTACTCTACAAATATCATAACATTTGAATAATAAACTGCATAAATCTTTAGCTTACTTTAAGCTTTTTCTAAATGCAGCATTTCTTTTGGTAAAATATATTTTATTGGCATATTTTTCAAATTAGTAAACGCTTTTAAATTCCTTTTTTTATACCTTTAAATGCTTTCCTATTTGATGTTCTCAATATCCTTCTGACTGACCTGCCCCAGTTTATAGATTACGTTTATCCAATTGATTAAAGTCTTATTGGCAAATTGATTAAAGCTGCTTATGAAGTGCAGTTCTGAGAAGAATATTTCTTTTCGTTTTGCGGTAAATTTATGAGCCTAACGGCAAAAATTGGCAGTCAGAAACCCTTTGGTTTATAGATTGCGGTGTTACCGCCCCCCTCAGTCCCCGCCAATACCGTTAAACTTTGTCGTACGTCGCCAAATTTCAAACCACTTTCAGTGTTTATGTGCTTATTTATTATTTCACTTTTATATGGGCGACATTATTTTGGATGTGGTTTGCCAACGATTCGGGTTGCCATCGCCTTCTCCTTCTGCATCTTCTGCTTCTTCTGGTTCTTTGGGCTTCATTTTTATGGCAATTTGACGCCATTTTATTGTCACACCGCAGCGCTGGCCACTTTAGAGTTGTCTCCGGGAGTCATAAATTCCGCCACGTCGGCCATTTTGTGGCATGCTGAGACATTAATTCGATGCCAATGTCCAATGTTGCCTCCCATTGTTGTTGCTGTTGCTGTTGCTGTTGTTGTTGCTGCTGCTTACAGGTTTTCCTTTTCCGCATGGCGTGAGAGCATAATTTATTTACACTCGTTCTTGCTGTTGTAGAAACTTCATTTTTTGTCGGTATTGGTTGCTGATTGGAAATCTACACACACACAGGCGTCTGCAGAGGGTTTTTCAATTTCATGTGAGGTGGCAACGACAACAACAACAACAGCAACAAAAGCAACAAAACATAATTCCAAGTGCAGCCAAAGTTATGGCAGCAGCAACACCACCTAAAATGCTGCGTTAACCACCGGCAAAGTAGCAACATTTATTTCTGTGTGTGTGTTGTTGCTGTTATGGGTGTGTATATATGTATGTGTTGTTGTGAGGATGTGTGTGGGGGACTGAAGGACGCTGTAAGCAGCAAAATGCCAAACGCAAATGTCGCCAATATCCCAATGGCAATCGATGAAAATTTATAGAAAATTGCGCACAAATAAAATTTTACGTTTGTTTGCTTTTTTCATTTACGATGCCGGCACGCACCCTCTTTTTCTCTTTCTTCTACTCTCTCTCTCTTTCTCTCTCTCCATCTCGCTCGCTCATAGCATCTGTCTCACTTTATTACCAAGTCCGTTTTCTTGGCTTATTGAAATGCATTTTCTTGACTGCTGTTGCTCGTCAACGCTATTTTTTTGCTTTTAGCCGCATCAAAACGATTTGCATTGCAGCTGCAAGTCTTGTTTTATTATTGTGCCATTGGGACCACGCCCCCAAGCCCCTAACGCCCTCATGTGGTGCATGCTGTGCCACAGACGCTCAAAGCTGTTAATGTTAATGTTTACGATTGTCGTTTTCCATTTCAGTTAATTGAAACATACAAAGGGAAGCAACCTTTTGGCCCCGAGAAAAACAGAGAGACAGAGAGAGAGGGAGAGGGAGAGAGAGAGAGTAGAGGTATATCCTTGCTAGGTCCTGTCGGCTGCCAAGTGCCAAAAATACGTATACCACAATATTTTTGTATACTTTTTTGTTGCTTTAGTTTTTTTTAAATTTTCCCAGCTCAAAGTAAACTTTTCGGAGCTGTTGGCGTTGCTGTTGCTTTCGCTTTGAGCGTTGTTGGATGCAAAATAAAAAACAAGAGAAAGAACAGAAATAAAAGGACGAAGCTTTAGTATATGCTCTTTGTGCCGCAGAGTATGCTGCAATTTTTGTAAAGCAGTGCAGAAAGTTACCCTTTTGTTAAACTGTGTTAAACTTAAACTGTTGAAACACTGCAGGACAGAGAGATATCTATCTATGACTGTCCCGCATTCAGAGTTAATAAACCAAACAAATTGGAGCATTTCCCATTTGCAGCTACTGCCGAAAGATTCGCTCTAAAATAGCAACATATTGGTAAACTTTTTATTTTTAGAAGAATAAGTATATCTAAGTGTATATCTTTAAGCTGTTCCCCAAAGTATCTAACAAGTTTGCTGGAAAGTGCATTGAAAAGTTACGAAATCTATCTCGATATTTCTGTATATTAAAGAAACTTTTAGAGAATTAGTTCTAAATAAATACAAGTATCTTTGAGCTGTTTCACGAAGTATCTTATAAGTTTTCCTGTTTATTTTTATCTTTTCACGTATTTCTAAAGGCCATGTCTATAGTATTGTTCTTGACTATAATTTGTTTATTTCCTTAGTTTATCAGTGAGAAGGTTTCTGTGTGTGTGTGTGTGTGTGTGTGTGTGTACATTAAGCAATTATGAAAGTTGTACCTTGTCGAGTTAATTAAATGCCTTATCGTGTATATTTTTATGTGTAGCAAAATAAAGCGCCAACTTTTGTGGCTCAGGCTGCATAATTAGCTTAAACTTTAAGTTTTTCGGTTGGGCCGTTGGGAAATTGGGAGGAGCTAAAGAAAAGATGTTTCAGCTACTGCTACTGCATAAATAAACAAATTTTGCACAAGTTTGCGTATTTTTTGGTTCACAGTAATTAATACAATTAAAAATTAAATAACTTTAAACTCAATTCCCGACGCTTCATTTAGCCGAGCAGCGTTTCCGCCTCGAGGGTCCATTTAGTCCTTTGACCCACTATTTGTTGATGTTGTTATCATTGTTTTTGTGGTTGTTGTTGTTGTTGTTATTACTGGCAGTAGCCGCATGTTATTGGCCTGTGAGTATCGGCATTTACCGCAACGGCTAATTGTGGACACACTTTGCCAAGGTCCAGGCTCAAAGCAACCAGAACAACCGCAAAGCAAAAGGAAGGTTCAGAGTCATAGCTAAAGACATAGAGATAAGATAGAGACATAGAAAACAAGAGCACTTTATGCACAAACGAGACCCCAAAGTGCTCTATATGTGCTTACTCTGTCTGCCTCGAAATGAAGATGACTGCAACAAAAACACAAATATTGCATATCAATAACTTTTCATACATATATGTATATCTAAGATTTTTTGGGTGGGCGAACAAATTTTCCACATCATTAGATGGCAGAGCACTCGAGTGAGCTGTCCTGGGAGTTGTTTCACTTGTCTTTCCTTTAGCTTTTCCTTCTTCTCCTTTGGCTTTTCCTTTCCTTTTGCCTTGGCCTTAAGCATACGCGTTATCCAGCAACTGTTTTTGGGTATTGCTCCGAGTGCCATTCAGACTCATCACACGCCATATTCATCAACTTGATTTCTGTTTTTGCCAACCCATCTATTTACCTCTCCCTCTACCACTCTCTCTTACCCATTCTCTCTCGCTCTACGGCTCTCTGTAAAATCCTTGCCGAAGAACGCCTTAAGTTTACAATATGCCACATTAGAGGACAAGTTGTACAACTCTATGAATGAGCAAAAGCTGCTCGGAAGCCGGCTGAGAAAAAAAACATTGTTTACAATGCGAATAAGGGTAAATTTAAGTCGACTTCCAATGAAAGCTCTGGAAAGAAAATACTGGTTACAGCTACACAGTTATAGCAAAAAGTTTAAGCGAAAGTTTAATAAGCTTTAGCACAGCAAACAACACTTAACCCATCAGCGACTGAAAGTTTTCAAAGCTTTTGCAAAGTGTAGAAGGATTGGAAATATATTTGAAATGTGGAATAAATAGAAGGTAATACTACAGTCATGTCTCAATAAAAGAAATATTTCTATTCATGCACAATGTTATGGATTATAGCGATATGGCTACTAGAGATAAATGCATACGACTTAGTATATTTAGGATAGGTCTAGGGAACTTTCTTAAACTTTAGCAGACACTCGTAAAGTGTCAACTGCCTTGTCTCTGGCATTAGAGTGTAGACGAGCAGGCCAAAGACAAAGCTTAGGCCACCAAAGGTGAAAAAGAATATAGAATCCCTTAAATTATGCTCGAAAGCGGCTACCATGAGTCCCAGTTGTAAGGCCTGTTCACAGATGAGGACTCCAGCCAAACACCTTGCCTTGTGGGCCACACTGAATGCCTCCCCAGTGTAGACCAGAGCAGGTACAGCGATTCCAGCTGCAACAATTATCTCAAAGAGAAGCATGAGAAGAGCAATGGCCTCTGGATTTATGTCGTAGTAGGTCTTCTTGGCCGACTCCAAATGCTCAAAGACGCCGCCAACCATGACAATGACAATGCCAGCCACAAAAAGCGACAATGAACACAATTTTCGACGTCCTTGCCAATCGACGAGCAGAGCACCTCCCAGGCTGCCCAGAAGACCACAGAATGCCAGCCAATATAGACAATTCATATCACACTCCAGTCCATGTCCGCTCACAGCCAGAAAGGCTCGATTGTAGGGCAATGAGAGTGCCAGGGTTGCAAAACAGCGTAGGAGGAGCACTTTCAACAATGGCAACATTCGACGGGACATGCGATACCAGCAAGAATCCAAAGGCACCTCTGCAAACTGTTCCCAATCTCGTGCATTGTGCAATTGCCTGCAATCCTCCCGAAGACGCAACAACTCCGTTCCAGACTGCCACTGACCATGTAGTTGCTTTAAAGTATCTCCAAGTGCCATTTCCCTCTCCTGACGCAGCAGTAATAGAGGGGATTCCAAACGATGAGCCAAGGACATGATCACCGCAGCAATACCCAAAGTGGCTAAGAGAACACCATGCAACTGATCAATGTGCATCGTGTGTCCTCTCTCAACCGGCTCCAGAGCATACCAGAGTCTTGTATAAAAGACCTGTATAGATACACCCAGCCAAAGGAAGATGCGTTCACAACTAAGCAGCATGCCACGTATCGACTTGTGGGCCACCTCCGACCCTGTGACCAGAGCCTGCACCTGGGTCAACCCATAGGCGGCACCTACACTGACACTGCTATAACAGGCGGAACTGAAGTGACGGGGCAGCACCAGATTCAATATGCCAGCTCCAATCAAGAGAAAGCCACTAGAAGTCTGTAAATAGTGATTAATTAATTAAACTATTAATTCAAATTACATTCACTACAGTTTACCATAAAAATATGGATTAAAATTATATCGAATTAATAATAATAGTACTTTAGGACTGGCATTAAAAATAAAAAGTAAATACCAAAATGACTTGAGGGTAAAAAAAATAAACTAAAAATAGCTTTAGCTTTTCAAGCTTAAGAGTCTTAATTAATGATACTATAAATTGCATTTTGATATGCGTTCCAATGCCAATTTACTCAATTAACTGTGCCATAATATTTGGTTATATTAATACAATTACAACTTTTGTTAAGCCTGGATTATTACCAAATAAATTAACATTAGCAGAATCAGCCAGGAAATTAACTAAATGAAAGTAATTCATTCAAAAATTAAAATTAAATAATTCGAAAACGAAGAGAAAAAAATGTTGTTAAAATGTTGAAACCTCTTCAAGTTCAAGAGTCTTAATTTATAATACTGTGAATTGCATTTTGTTATGCTTTCCAATGCCAATTTACTCAGTTAACTGGGCCATAATAATTGATTATAAAAATACTACCACAACAAGTTTTGTTAAGATTTAAAATTGCCTTGGCTATTTGGCCTTGGCTATCACCAAATGAATTACAATTAGCAGAAGATTTGTTAAATCCGTTTTTGGTTATAGTGGTACTTGTATTTCCCCCGAAATTATGTCGGGCCGTAGTTCTAATTAAGATTGTCAGAGTTAATGGCAAATGCGATTTGAAGTTTATCAGTTTATGTATGTGAGATAAGCAGTAGTTAGTTGGCTGAAGGAGGAGTAGGAGAGCACTTACATAGGCCACGTTTTTGGTGACACGCTGGACAAAGATTGCTGCAAGGAGAGCTCCGAAAGCGGCACCAATGAACCAACTCATCATCAGATTGTGTGTGCTGTAGTTATTGTGGAATTTGCCAGCGGGTGTATCAAATATAGACCAGGCCAGTCTCATGCCGCTTCCCACAAATACAAGTGAAGCTGATGGATATAAAGATGGTAACAGTTGGAAAATCAAATGTTACTTGGTCAGAGTGTGTCAGATTTTACCAGCGGTCATGGATTGAAACTGCAAACGAAAGCGCCACATGAGACGCATTCTGGACAGTTTTCCCTCCTCCTCAATGGTCGGTAGCAATGGCATTTTCACTAATTATTTCTATATTACGATTAAATTGATTGGTTTATTCAAAAACCCGATTCCAAACAGTATCACAATCACAGTCGCAATATAATATTCCTTCCTATTTGATGGTTTCACTTTGTTTTTCTTTACAAATTGCAGAACTTGTCACTTGTTTTTGTTTGACATTTTCACATATTGTGTCTCAATATTATTAGAGGTCTCGATTTCGCGCGATATACTATTGCGATACACTTGCCCTCAAAGAGAGAGAACTGGACAGTTGCTGTTCGCCTGACCGACCGGTTGAATGTGCAGTTGATAAACGGAAAGCACACACAACAGTTGTCTGAAGTGCTCGAGGCGAGTACGTCGAAGCTCTCTGATAAGATAAATACCCTTTCAGATACAAACAAACAAACAGACAAACAAAACGGGCAAAACTGGCAGACGCACAAAACTTTTTGCCCGCTCACTTATCAATATGATTACTGGATATAAGTATAAATAAATTAATTAAATTTGAATAGTAGGCGTCCCAAGTGGGTAGAGTGGACACAAAACTCAATACACGAATAGCTACCGAAGCGATATGTGTATAACACACCGAATATTAAATGCTCTAAGCACTGATATGTGGTAAGGTTATTTTATCACATTTTACACTCAAATTTTTGGAGCAATTTTAAAATAATAATATTCTGTATTTAATTAAATAAAGACAGTGACAATTTTAATGCATTTCAGTCAAACAAAATAAACATTCAGAAAATTTTAAATATCCGATATACTAGTCTGTATTCTGTAAAAATATAAAAACAAATTTGAAATATTTTTTTAAAAGTATTACTCTTTATTAAATTTTCATTCTAGACTTTTTACTTTACAATTACTTTCAATTTAATTATATCTTTTTTAATTATAATTATACATATATTTATTATTTTATACTTAATCATATGGATATTTCCAAGGAATCTCATGTCAGTTATACTATCTTTAAGGTGTAATTTTAAGTAATTTAGCAAGTAAATATGCAAAATCATTTCTATAAAAGAATGTGAACTCCACTTTATTCGGAGAAGTCATTCAGTGATCACGAGAACATTTCCTAGACAAAGTGTTTATGTATAAAGATATTTGTGTTTTCCCATGCTAATCAGCAATTGTCAGTAAATTGTTTCAAGATCAATCTTGTCGAAAATGAAGAGGTTCTGACAATTGGACTATGATTGGAAAGTAGTCAAATGCAAGAGTTAGAAAAGCTTGCTGATGTTAGGCGTTTTTATCAGTCATTTAATATAAAAGTCTATAAAGTATATAAATTTTAATCAGGCAAATGTTAAGTCTAAATATAGCTAGTACTAAATATTAGATAGTCTTTCTTTGTGCTCTGTTCTCTTCTGCGCTGGTCACGAGAAGTCCCGAAATTTTTGCTGTGCCTGACGTAGAGTCAAAAACTTGGTCTCTGGCAGATACCAATGGCTAAAGGCAAAGCCTAACAACAGGAAAACGCCAAGGCCATAGAAGTAAATGCCTGCTGTATGCAAACTCAAGTCCACCATGCAGACAGCCAACTGTACAGTGAGCTCCAAGGCATAAGCGATGGCAATGCAAGTGCGCTTTACGGACAGAGGAAAAGCCTCAGAGAGATAGACGGAGCTGGGAGCAAAGCCAAGTCCCGCAAAAAATTGGAAGATTAACAGCAACCACAATGCCATCTTCAAATCTGGAATTCTCACAAAGTCTACCCCTGTGAATCTGCTGGCTATTCCAATGGACATACCACTACAAATCATAAATCCAATTAACTGGGTCAACTTTCGGCCCAAAGTATCCTGAACAAATGCTCCACTGCAGCTGCCCGCCAGGCGAAACAGACCGAAGAGCACATAGGGACCTGAACTGAATCCATAGACACTAGTGCTGGTCAGTGTGAGTGTAAAGATGACCAGCAAGCTGGTACTCATGGCATACAGGGCACGAAGCAGGCAAAGACGCAACAAGGCGGGCAATGCCTGACACCAGGCCTGAGCCACGCCCATTGAGTTATTGTGGGCGAGATAGGAACTGTGCTCAGTCAGCTGTTCATTGGTTTCTATCGTCACAGCTCTAGGATACTGAAGACGAATCAGTGCATTGATAGCTAGCTCCTCCTGATCCTGGGCCAACAGCAACACTGGCGACTCAATGCAGAACAGGGTTGCCAAGCACAATGCAATGCAGCCATAAATGGCACAAAGGATACCCTGAAACTGGTCCACACTCAGCTCGTAATCTGTGCTCCAGCTGATGCTGATAACGATCTGCATAAATATGCCCAAAGTGCAGGACATCTGTTCCGTGGCAGAGGCAATTGTGCCACGTTTATAACAAACTGCCAACTCTCCAGCCATGGCCAAAGTAGATGGCAATGCTAAGCCATTTGCCAGGCCATTCAGGTAACGTGTTGCCAACATGGCCTGCACATCAAGATGTGTGGCCGTAATCAGGATGCCACCAATGATGACGAGCAGGCAGCATAGTTGCTGAAAACGGTAAGTGTTTATAAAAACTAGATCAATTTGTTGTTAAAAATAGTTCTACTTACCATGAGTAGCTTGTAGCTAAAGCTTTTCCCTAAAAGAACTCCAAGTAGAGCACCTATGATGGCTCCTATAAACCAAGCAATACGCACATGCATGCAAATTACCAACTCATCCTCAAGATTATCAAAGCCAATACTCCAGGCAATGTTCATTCCGCCGGACAAAAAGATTAAAGCAGCTTAAAAGGGAGAAAAATATTAAAACTAAAATATTACAAATAGAGAAGGCTCACAGAAGAATGACTGAATGGGAAATTTCTTAGGAAGTGGTTTAGAATTGGACGCTTCCGTTTCAGAGTTTATGGGTTCTACAGTGCAGCGTTGCCAGACTGTTTTGAATATGTAAGTAACTTGACAAAGCAGGTTGTTAATTAGCTTTCAAATTTATTTCAAACTGCATAAACATATTTATTAAATGTTGTGCAAATGTAATCTGAAGAAACTCTTCATATCAAGAGTTATTTCTTACCTGCGCCTAATGCACTTGACTGTGGTCGATTTCGCATATCGCGATTGCAACAGTTTGAAGGTTGTTGATATTGATGTGGTAGATGTGGTTGTTCTATCCGATTTGGCTGAGGCAGCGGTGAATAACCCACTGTCGATTGTGACGCTGTGCGTTGATATTCATTTCTTGGTTCCATATTTGTGATACGTCCAGTTCCAACGAGCAACTGAAGAGAACTACATAATGTAGAGAAATTTTGGCTGTCGTGTCGATTGTCGAACAGGTTTTCGTTTGGTTTAGCCATAGGTAAACGAATCTTATCGCATGTATATTGATTGATAAACGTAGGTGTTGGAATCGTTATCGAAACCTTTTAACTAGTCACTTATCTTTTCATTGTTTATATTGGATTGTACGCAAACCAAATAGAAGCATATGTTACCTTTTCTTTAGCTCTTCTATGTGAGAACTAGGTAAAAACTAAGGAACATTTTATGTGCTCTTCCATTACACAATTCTCTTACTATGTGTCTCTTTCTACTATACCATGTGAGTCAATATTGGAATTGCCCTGCGGAATTCTTGTTTACGATTTTTGTGAGTAATACAAATTCAGGTGAAAGTAAAAGTACATTTATTTATTTACTTGGATCAAAGTCCACATTTCTTTTATTTATTAATAGCTATTACATGTATCGTTGTTTTGATTTAAATTAAATGATCATTTACTTGGTATAGTTGACATCGTTGGGATTCCAATCGCAAGATGAAATCTTATGTTTGAATCTCTGTTGTGCACCTCGGAGTGTCGTCCTTCGGGTCTCCGGCAAACATATAATGCCAAGAAGAAAGAATCCGAATACAATGCCACCAACAATGAACAAGAATCCATCGATTAAATCAGATGTTCCAATGATGATGAACACAACAAGCTCGATAATATAGGTGAAGCTAATAAAGTATTGCTTAACTTTTAAAGGATATGCTTCAGAAAGGTATGCCGAAGACATGGTAAAAGCTATGCCAGCGAAGGATTGGAAAAAGTACAAAAAAAAAGGGACAAAAAACGACGAAAAGACAACCTGACTGCCAGCGGCAAAGGCAAATCCAGCGGCTGCAAATAGACCCAAGAGTAATGGACCCTTACGTCCCAGAGAGTCCACAAGTATGGTAGCAATATAGCTACCCAGCAACCTACAAGCCCCATATACAATGATGTAGGTACCGTCGTATTTACTGTCGGTACCGGACAAGAATAGCAAATCGTAGAAGAAGCTGGATATGCTGAGAGCACCAAGACCACGTAGAATGCTGAGTTTAATAAAGGCTGGAACTGCTCGTTCACAGCTTTTCTCCATTGACAGTCTCTCATTTTCGGCCACATATCGTTTGTGCTCCTCCAACTGAGCCAGAGTCTGATCACTCGGAGTAATTAGACTTTGGAGGCGACGTAAGGCATCTGTTGCTGCCTGTTCTCGTCCACTGGTCAACAGATCGACTGGAGATTCAATAAACAATAGAGTGGCAAATATCATTCCAAGAAATCCAAGAACTGCAGCAATAATGCCAGTAACTCTCTCCGGATTGAAGCCATCAGAATTATAGGATGGTGTGTATCCTGAACAGATCACCGTTTGCAAAAAGATTCCCAGATTGAAGCTCAACTGTTCAAAAGATGTGGTAATCTTTCCACGCATATAAGACACGGCTATTTCACCAGCCAGAGCTAGTGTCGGAGCAAATACCAATCCATTGGCAATGCCATTCAAATAGAGATTTGCCTTGAGAGCATCGAGATTGTAATGAGTGCTGCAGTTCACAATACCTCCAATGAACACCATCATACAGCAAAAGAGCTATCAAATACAACTTTCAAATGAGGTTAAGTGATAAAGGGAACTAAGTAAATGCTTACCGTGATCACTCTCCTGGGTATAGCCTTAGGCAGAAAGGCTGAAATTGCTGCTCCAATGATGGCTCCAATAAACCAAGCAACCTTCACATGTGTAGCTATGTTATAGTAGATGCTATGACGGAATCCAATGCTCCAGGCTATGTTTAAGCCACCCGTAAGAAATATCAAAGAGGCTATAATGATACGATAATTAGATATTATCTATACCAATTTGTTTATTGGCCCTCAAAGCGTACAAATTGAGCAATTGGTGAACAACAATTGACGAATTTCTAACCCAAATATGACGAGAATCTGTATAATCTTATCTGTATATTTTTAGACATTGATAACTAGTCCATGACTAATTACTAATTGTGGATACAATGTATAAAAAAAGGTATGATGGACGGTTTTTAAATGAGGTATTGTGAGAACTATAATGCCATAAAGTGGAAAAGGACATTTTCTTTTGATATATAATCTTCCTCTTCGTAAAAAGCTACTCTCTATACTCATGTCTATTTGATTTGAATAACCACTGCAGTACAGTGGTGTCAGTGGTTCAGTAAAACTTACCCGCAGTCAAGACATTGCTTTGTGATCTATTCATTTTGGTGCGAGTGTACCAACCATTGGGACGCACTAAGATTATATTCTGTTGTGTGGGTGGCACAAATTGCTGTGGCGGAGGTGGTCCGTAATTTTGTGGTGGTGGTGCAAAGCTCTGTGGTGGATATGTTTGCTGTGGGTACACTTGTTGTGGATGTGCTTGCTGTGGAAATCCTTGTTGTGGGTAGCCTTGTTGTGGATATCCTTGCGGTGGGTATCCTTGCGTTGGACATCCATGCGGTGGGTATCCTTGAGAGGGAAATCCATGTTCAGAATAGCTTGGGGGCTTATAGTGCTGTGGTTCTTCTGGTGGTGCCGAACTGAAGCCAAATGCCGGTGGCTCTGGTGGTAAATATTTATCGTTGTTCATTTTCTGTTCTTCCATTCACTTGATTATTTATTGGATGACTGAACTCTCGACTGACAATAAACTTTACTGGAAGGTGTTGTGACACTAAAAGCTCAGAGAGTCGACAAAGCGTTTATAATGATTATTTTCGCTCAGTTGGAAAAACTGCGAGCCATAAATTGATAAGAAAAAAACCCAAACTGGCTTCGATCATGATACAGATTATGAACCATATAAGTCTAAGCGTGTACGGGGTTTGTCGAATAATAGTCAATAACTATTGTTATGGCAATTAATACACTTGCCGTGTGCTTTACCTGTGAATGGATCAATATCAAACACAGGCAGACGACCAGATATTTTAACCATCACGTCAGCTCTAACCAGCGTTATTTCTGGTTGATGATGACGCATTGAAGGCCTATTGAATTTTGCAACTATTTTAGATAAGTGACAATCAATGTTGTGCAGCTGCAACCTTCATAAAGTGCATTCAACGTTAGTTAAAAATAATATTTTTTAGTCCATTTTTAAGTGCAGTCAACTAATTGCAAAACCCCTTCGATTTTATAGATAGACTCTGTGGGATTAATATTGACATGGAAAATTTCTGAGACCTTCAATGTTCAACTCAATATTCTTTGTTTTATTCCCTTTTCAAACGGATAACATTAACTCTAGAGCTTCTTTTGGACTTTGGCAAGGCCAATGATACCGCAGCCAATGCGAGCTCCTGCATTGCCAGTTGTCCTGCTCAGCTCATGTTCACCTTTGCCCAGATCAACGGGATCGGCATGGACTACCAGAGTGCGTCCAATGATACTGTCTCTACCAAACAATGTAATGTGAAGATCGCAAATTTTGATTGCAGTGGGTCCATCGCCGGAAGCGCATTTGTTGCCCAAGTCACCCAAAAGACGATTATCGTCAGTGCGTGCACCAAGATCCGTTTTGTGTGGATATAAGTGTAGTCCAGCAGTTTTGCAACCATTTGTATTATCTCCAAAATCATGAATATGGAAGCCGTACCAACCACTTGAGACACCAGTCACCTCCCCTGTGATTTTCACCGCGCATTTCTCTGATATCTGCTCAAAGTAAATTGTCCCCTTGACATCTCCATCGAGAACACAAACACCATTGATCATCATCTTAATATTTAAGCAATTTAAACAATTTGTTAATCTGTACTTCGTGTTAGGAGGAAATTCTACTTTTTTAACACTTGCTGAGATATTTGGATTGACTGGAAGTCCCGTGGCTACTGTACACAGTTAAATTTTAAAATTTTTAAGAGACATTTATTGCAAAGTACAATGTTCAAAGATACGGTTATTAAATATTGTTGGTATGCTGGTATTAAACATTACATTTTTTTTTGGCTGTGAACTCTTCAATATAACTCAGAAGCCCTTGCTTATGATTCCTTTAAACTTATCCTGTGCCTCACGGAGTGTAGTGCGCCGTGTTTCTGGTAGACAGAAAATGCCCAAGAGAGAACCGACAAGGGATAACACACCCACAAAGTAAAAGAAAAGTGCATGACCCCCTTTGCTGTTACTCATACAGGATATGATAATGTAGACCAGCATTTCGGCAATCAAGGTGAAGCCTATATAATGTTGCTTAACCCCAAGAGGAAAAGCCTCGGATAGATAGGCTGAAGATGCCGTAAAGGCAACGCCTGCAAACAACTGGTAGATACAGAGAAGATATAGTATGGAATCGATCGGACCATAGGGTAAATCGCTTAATATACTGTCGACACCAATGGCAAGGCCACCGCTGACTAGGAGACCGATAAGTGTTGGCTTTTTGCGTCCTGCGGACTCCATGCAAAAGCTGGTTATTAGGGTTCCCAGCCAGCGACAACCAGCAAAGACCAAGAACTCCCAAAAAAATCGAAGAATGTTTGGTGAATTTGCTAAAGTAGAAATAAGTAGGGCGTAGTATACAAATGCGGACAAACTCATGGCATTAAGTGCACGAAGATAGATGAGACGCAGAAGAGCTGGAAGTCCTCGGATAATGCTGTCAGTGGTCGATAAATCCTTATTCTGTGCCAGATAACGTTTGTGCTCCTCCAGCTGAGCATATGTTTCAGTTGTGATTATTGAGGGCCGCTGTAGACGACGCAGTGCCTCAATGGCACCTTGCTCCTGTCCATTGGCCAGCATGATCACTGGAGACTCAATGCAGAGAAAAGCGGCAACAATCAAGGCAATAAGTCCATAAACAGCCGAGAGGACGCCATGCATTTGATCGGAAGTAAATTCGTTATAGTAATAATAGCTGTTGCCTGAACTCCACGATTGGGTGTATATGATTTGAATAAAGAATCCCAGTACGTAACACATTTGCTCGATGGATGCGGCAATAGGTCCTCGCATATAAGATACTGCCACCTCTCCGACCAACGCTAATGTGGGTGCAAAGGCCAGTCCATTAGCAATGCCATCGAGATAGAGACACGCCTCAATGGCTCGGAGGTCGACAAGCGAAGCTCTTATAATTCCACCGACCATGACAAGAATTGAACAAAAACACTGGATATTCAATCATATTAAAAGGAAAGTTAGAATTGAGAGTTATATTCTGCATATGCTTACCAGAATGAATTTCTTGGTCACTTTGTTGGTCAAAAATGCACTTATTACAGATCCAATGATGACGGCAATAAACCAGGACACATATGTGAATTGAGTTATTTTTATATAGAATACATTCCTGAATCCTACACTCCAGGCAATGTTCATGCCACCCGACACAAAGATAAGTGCAGCTAAAAGAAAATGACCTTTACATGGCTTTTCTTAACAGTCGCAGTTCTTTTCACCTGCGCCTACAGCGTTTGATTGGGGTTTGTTCCTCTGGTTGCGATTATACCAGCCGTTGGGTGGTACCGCTGCCTGTGGTGGAGGCGGTTTGTAGTTCTGTGGTGGTGGATTGTATCCTTGTTGTGGTGGTTGATAGTTTTGGTTAGTTAGAAATCCTGGCTGTGGAGGATATCCATGCTGTGGTGCCTCGGCTACTGATGCAAAACCTGGTGGCTCTGGTGGCACATATTTGTCATTCTGCATTTCGTTTTCTTAATCTGGTTTGCTAAACCTTTTCTGACCGCTTTTTGACGTCAACTGAAAGCTCGTGCCCATGGTTAAGTGTTTTTGACGCTCTACAATTGTGAACTATCGAAATTGATAGACAACTTACATATGTATGGTGAATTTCCACTAGCTGGGAGTTTACGGTTCACGTAAAAAAATACGAAAAAACGCATCCGCATGTAGAAACGTTCAATTAGATAAGCTCTGATAAGCAAAGTGTTTGACAAATTCTGAAGTACATTCTCATACCCCGTCCTCACTGGAACTGGAACATGTTGTTGCATATAAATATCTGTCAAAGTTATGATGAATGTGTTTTAAAGTTCAACAAAATGAAATGATTTTTTTTAAATAATTAAGTGAATTAAAATAAAAACAAATCACAAAAACATATTTCGTATGGAAGAATCGTAATTTACATGCTAACTTATCAATGTCTTAAAATGGTCAATTAATTAAAATGGTCGATGTTGCTAACGCTAGCAACATACAAATAAGCACACGTGCCTTGGCAACATGCCGAGCAGAGTTCGCAACATTATGTATGAACACGCTTGTTGGTTTTATGTTACTGTGTTATATTTTGTCAAATTTCGATACAAGTATTAGGAGACTAAACTTTCATTGCTTTATTAATTTATTTTAATACATTTATTGACATAAAATTTAACAGGTAAGTCAGCTCATGGCTTTAAAAATCCTCGTCACTCAGATTTGAATGCATGAATATATTAGACACAGCTTTTGAATATTTTTTAGTCGATACTTAAGCAACGAAAAACTACTAACAGTGGAAGTACAGTTCTTCTCATGATATTTGTGGCAGAATGTCCTTCAATTAAGTAATCCAATATATATGTTACAAGCTCAGAAGCCCTTGCTTATCATACCCTTAAATTTATCCTGGGCCTCTCGGAGTGTAGTGCGCCGTGTTTCTGGTAGACAGAAAATGCCCAAGATAGAACCGATAAGCGATAACACACCCACAAAGTAAAAGAAAATTGCATGACCCCCTTTGCTGTAACTCACACAGGATATGATAATGTAGACCAGCATTTCGGCAATCAAGGTGAAGCCTATATAATGTTGCTTAACCCCAAGAGGAAAAGCCTCGGATAGATAGGCTGAAGATGCTGTAAAAGCAACGCCTGCAAATAATTGGTAGATCCATAGAAGGTAAAATATGGAATCGATCGGACCATAGGGTAAATCGCTTATCATACTGCCGACACCAATGGCAAGGCCACCGCTGACTAGGAGACCGATAAGTGTTGGCTTTTTGCGTCCTGCGGACTCCATGCAACAGCTGGTTATTAGGGTTCCCAGCCAGCGACAACCAGCAAAGACCAAGAACTCCCAGAAAAATCGGAAAATGTATGGTGAATTTGCCAAGGAAGAAATAAGTAGGGCGTAGTATACAAATACGGACAAACTCATGGCATTAAGTGCACGAAGATAGATGAGACGCAGAAGAGCTGGAAGTCCTCGGATAATGCTCTCAGTGGTCGATAAATCCTTGTTCTGTGCCAGATAACGTTTGTGCTCCTCCAGCTGAGCATAAGTTTCAGTTGTGATTACATGGGGCGTCTGCAAACGTCGTAGTGCGTCAATAGCTCCTTGTTCCTGTCCATTCGCCAGCATGATCACTGGTGACTCAATGCAGAGAAAAGCGGCAACAATCAGGGCAATAAATCCATAAACAGCCGAGAGGACGCCATGCATTTGATCGGAAGTAAATTCGTTATAGTAATAATAGCTGTTGCCTGAACTCCAAGATTGGGTATATATGATTTGAATAAAGAATCCCAGTACGTAACACATTTGCTCGATGTTAGCGGTAATCCGCCCTCGCATATAAGATACTGCCACTTCTCCAGCCAACGCCAAAGTAGGTGCAAAAGCCAATCCATTAGCAATGCCATCGAGATAGAGACTTGCCTCAACGGCATTTAGGTTGTATCTAGTCGAGGCTCTTATAATTCCTCCGATCATCACAAGGACCGAACAGAAACACTGGAAATATCACATAGCAATAGAAAAGACAAAGATTGGTGTTGTATTATTTTAATGCTCACCAGCACCGCTTTCTTCGGCACTTTGTTGGTCAGAAATCCACTTATTACAGCTCCAATGATGACGGCAATAAACCAGGCCACATATGTGTGTTCAGGTACAGCAACAAAATCAATACTTCGGAAACCTACGCTCCACGCAATATTCATGCCACCCGAGAGAAAGATAAGTGCAGCTGGAATAGAACAACTTTTATTACAATAATTTTATCTTTTATAGGGAATTTCCAAAATGAGTTGAGGGACAACTAACTGACAAGTTCTGGTGAAGTTCGTACGTTAGTCAGAACCTGTCCAGTTGAAATGGCTTATCTTATCAGTTGCAATTCTTTTATTGCCAGCTGACTAATTCACCATGGGTTCACTGATTTAACTCACCTGCGCCCGCAGCGTTTGATTGAGGTTTATTCCTCTTGTTACGATTGTACCAACCATTGGGTGGTACCGCTGCCTGTGGTGGAGGCGGTGTGTAGTTCTGTGGTGGTGGATTGTATCCTTGTTGTGGTGGTTGATAGTTTTGTGCAGGATAACCTGGCTGAGGATAACCCTGCTGTGGGGGATAACCTTGCTGTGGAGGATAACCTTGCTGTGGGGGATGACCTTGCTGTGGAGGATAGCCTGGCTGCGGATAACCTGGCTGTGGATAAGCTGGCTGTGGATATCCTGGCTGTGGGTATCCCTGTGGCGGATATCCATGCTGTGGTGCCTCGCCTGTTGCCGATGTAAAGCTTGGTGGGTCTGGTGGCAAATATTTATCGTTCTGCATTTCGTTTTCGTGATCTGGTTTCCTAAACCTATTCTGTCCGCTTACTGATGGAAACTGAAAGCTCTTGCCCACTGTTTACTGTTTTTGACGCTCTATGACTGAGAAACCATGGGAATTGATAGGCAACTTAGATAAACGACTATCGCCTTACTGATAAGCTGCGATAAGCAGAGTGTTTGACAAATTCTCAAATTCCAATTGGTGATAACAGAGCTTATCACGTTGTTCATAAACTGTAGCTAAGTTCAGCAAACTATATCAATCGAACTTCTATAGGGAATATTGTCTAAGCGTCGAGAAAATGTTCTGTGGTTCCCCTTGTGACAATCATAATTCACATTTCTATTGTTTGATGTTTATCGAGTTGTTCATACAGGGTAAATTAGTCATAGTAAGAGAGGTCATGGTGAACTTATACAAAAGGTGACGTTATATTTCTTATGGAATAATAGGTTACATGTTGATTGGTCAATGTCTTGTACTAATCGCAGTTTTGGTTTATTCATTTTATCGCGTAGTTTAAGTTGATTTTCGATGTTGCTAACGCTAGCAACATACCAATTGCATGCTCGCCTTGGCAACATGTTGTGCATAGTTCGCAACATTGAAAGCATACTCAAACTACTCTTGACTATTCTCGCAATGTATGTTGAATAGATTGCCGACCACCTTCGAAATTATCAAATTTTATTGGAATTGATACGAGTAGTTATGGAGGTACTAAAACGTTTAATAAATGTAAGTCCAGGGGCTTTACTTAATTGATTTACAATGTCATTCGATTGTTTATATCTTTCCTAGATTTATTGAAATATTTGCAGTGCACATATGATGTTCGATACTCATGTCAAATATCGATAAAAATGTATAGCGATATATCGATGAAATGCCGGTACAAAATATGCAGAAGCTTATTTTCCTCTTTGCTTTGATCAAATACATTTGTGTATGTACATATGTAAATGTAATTGCACTCTTATTTATTTGGAGATAAGAGGTAAGTCAGTTTCTTCTTCAAAAATCCTCGTTAAACCACTTGCGAATTTTAGGGTGAGCTTCGGCAAGAGTTGTCAGCTTTGTCTCCGGCAAACAAAAGACGCCCAACAAGAAGAAGCACAGCGAAATACCACCCAATACATAGAAATATGTGACAATATCCATGTTCGTGGGTTTATAGCAGCAAAGTCCGATCCTGATGAGCAACTCTAGGATATATACCAGGGCCACAAAGTAGGATTTGACTGCCAGTGGAAATGCCTCTGTCAAGTATACAGCAGAGGCTGCATGTGCCACGCCCGCAAAGAACTGAAAACTAAACAACATGGACAAAGCTGAGATCATGTGAGGCGTTCGCTGGAAAAGGACGGCAAAAGCAATGGCAAAGATGCTTCCGGCAAAGATGCCAAATAACGTAGGCTTCTTTCTGCCACCGGAGTCCATAATGAAGACAACACAGCAGCTGCCGATCCAACGCAGAATCCCGAATACCACATAGGGCCAGGTGTGGAAATTTGGAGTCAGTTCCACGGCTGTTTCAAAGAGAGCAACCCAGATAATCGGAGTCAGACTAAGAGCATAGATGGATCGGTGCACTGTGACCTTTAACAATGGCACAAGACCGCGTTGAATGCTTTGACCCCAGCTGAGATCTCGATTATCAGCCACGTAACGCTTGTGCTCGTCCAACAAAAGGAAAGTCTCACTCGTCACCATCGACGGACGTTGCAAGTGCCGCAATGCCACAACTGCAGCCTGTTCACTGCGACGCAGCAACAAGTAGACTGGCGACTCGACACAGAGGGTCAAGGCCAAGGCCAAGGCTGCTACGCCAAGAAAAATACCGAGCAAGCCGTGCACTTGATCTGCCACAATAGTCAGATTCCAGCCGCTGTTCCAAATGGCAGTGTAAAATAGCTGAATAAATATGCCGAAATTACAACTTAGTTGCTCCACCGAAGCTGCCAACACACCGCGCATTTCACAAACTGATAGTTCTCCCAGAGTAGTCAATGTGGGCACAAAGATTAAGCCATTGGCAAAACCATCTAAATAGCGAGCAGCGATAATGGCGCCCGCTCTCTCAGGCAGTGTGAGATAGAGTACACCGCAAAGTAACACCAGGCAGGAGCTAAAGATCTGAGGAGGAACGAATAAAGTGATCTATTTGAACCAATTGAACCACTTGCAACTCACATAAACCGGTTGTTGTGGCGTTCGATGAGTAAGGAGAGCACTTAGCAGAGCTCCAAGCAGCGCAGCTCCATACCAACAGATCTGCATGTGTAAGCTAATGGCGATCAGTTCCAGATGCAGAGAGTGTTCTGCAAAGCCAGCGCCCCAAGCAAGACTCATGCCACCAGAGACAAAGATGAGCGAACTCGCTCCGAGTGCATTCCATTGCGGTTGATTCTTCCTACTCCGACTTATCCAATTGATCTGCTCCTGATCCTTTAGCTCCTGCTGGAAGGAGACCCTCGGAGTTCTTGACTTATCGCCTGTCATTGGCGCACTACAACCAGGTACCCACTGTTACTATTAATTTATAAATAAGTCACGCATGGATTGATGAGCCAGGGGCATTATCAGCTTATCACATCTCATTACCATAAAGGCAATCCATCCATTGCCACCCGTCAATCTATAAACACAAAAAATCAATATACGAGTACCATATTAAGACTTTTAATAACCAGCTACTATTTCTGGGGCTATAAACGAGCATTAATGTGCGATAAGCTACCCGAATTACCAACTACGCCCCTTAGTCAGGTAAATGATGAACAACTGTTTGAATTGATTGCGTGATTCTCATTGAATAATCATAGCTGGAAACTTGGTTTTCATGCTGATTGATTAATTGAGTGTTCAAGTTCACAGTTTAGAGAGTTTTTGAATAATTGATATTTTGCTATACTTCGAATTTACTAAAAATATACTGAAATACTTTAATAACTTTATTTAGTTGATTCAATTTTAGAATGTTTTTAATACAACTTTAGGACTTATTATATAATTTTATGTTATTTCGTGTTGTCGAGTTCCTTGAACCGTTAGAAAAAATCTACAATTGCAATTATAGAAATATCAATTTCATTAACAATTTTCTATTCGAAAGTATCTGAAACTCAGGATTGATTTTCTTGAAGAATTTTGTCCAATTCACTTTTCTTGGGCTTTCACAGTAAATGCAAGTCTCATCACTAGCATAAATTTCAGTTTGTAAAGTCAGCAATTGCCCTTGGCTTCAGTTACAACCAGCAAAATTCCAGGGAAATGCGCATTTCTGGCGAAAAAAAATTACTATTTGGTCTCGTATTCGTTTGTTTATCTATTTTGCTGCTTCCGCTGCATTGCGAGTGTTGATTAAAGCGACCACGCCCACTTGATGTCACGGCTGCCTTGAATTACATTTTCCATTGCGTTGCATTTGTCAGTTTGTTTATGCTTTGCATTAGCCAACGCTGTTGCCACTTACTCGTTGTCCAGTAACCAGTAGACAGTAGACAGTGGGTTGAGGTAATTCAGAAATGGAGGTGCTGGAATCATGCGTTTTCAGCTTGCCAGCTCCGAAAAAGTGCCATGAACAGCGGTAGTTGAATTCACACACGGAATGTGTGATATATAAGGAAAGTGGAAAATGGTGCAGAAACTTTTATCGCAGGTAGGAGATACCTTTCCTGCCTGTTTCTCCTCCTCCTTTCTCCCCTCTGTTGTTGCTGTGGAATCTCTTCCATCTTTTACGGCAAATTTAAGCGATTTCCGCCCACAGTTGCTGCAAAGGAAGGATAGACAAACGTTGCCGGGCATTGGCATTCAAGTTTTCAACTAGCAACTAAGTTCGCGATAATGTTTGACTATGTGAGCACATGACACGCCCCAAACAGCCCCTCCACGTGTGTGTGTGTGTGTGTGTGTGTCTGTCTGTTGGGCTGGCGTTAAAATAAATTTAATTTTATCGCTACATAAATAGAGGCGCTGCAACCGAGGCTACCAATCGACTTGCCAAGTGACACTTTCCAAGGAAGTTTTTTTTGTATACCCTGCAAACAATGGAAGTAAATAAACGGGAATTTGATAAATATGAATTTCTTTTTTTTTAATGTTAAGTATATGTAATCTAGTTCAGATTTTTACTTAAAAACACAACATGCTCGAGGTTACATATCTCTTTTTGAAAACAGGGCATCCCACAGTCGAAACTTTTCTCTCCTGTTTTTCGTTGTAGCCTGTGGCATGCCACATTTTAACTTTTATTTACAGACACTGTGAGTTTCAGCCCATAAGTCCTTGCCGAACATCCTTTAGAGTTAAAGCTGCGTGTGTTTCTGCACTTCTTTTGTTTCATTGAAGATTTGTAGATGGGCATATGGTTATTAATTAGCCAGCGATGAGGGACTTGTCATATAAATGCGCAACATTTTTATGGCCACTCACGCAAAAATATAAATAAATGTTTTATTGACCTGCTTTCTCACACCACACATATGTGTGTGTGTCTGGTCTGAGAAACACACAAAATGGGCAATTTTCCATTTTTAAAAGATTTACGAGCTTTGGCCGAAATGTCTATCATAAACATTTCAGAATCGCAAGACGCAAGAAATTCCAGCTAGGACACGACCTCCATAGTGAAATTGCTTTCTAATACTGCCAAGTCAATAAAAATAAACATGTGTATGTGTGAGTGTAAATGGCTGAGGGGAGACTCACACTTAAGTCCGTGGCAATTGGCGCTTGCCTCATTATGGATGTTAGCTGATATTGCGCATACGCCTCGCGTGCATAATTTACAATGCACATTATGGCATCCATGCCTGCAGCATCTGTAGGTAGGGAAGTTGCATGACGTCAATAATGTTGCACGACAAGCAGTATTACCGTTACTTACACGTACAGAAGACAATTTCAATTACTGTAGCATAGTTAAAAGCGTCTCCCAGTAACTGAAACTTTTTCTTCAAGAAAATGAATTTGAAACTTTTAACGACAATTTTTCTGCTCTAATAGTTACTCTCGATTAAATAAACAGAATCTCTGTCAACAATTTTCAAGAAATTTGCTCTTTTCTCTATAGGTAGATTTTCTTGAACTCGAATCTGAGCCATTGGCTCTTTCAGATTGTTTAACTTGCAACCTTATACGCTCGATCTTAAACTAAAGAGGGAAACTTTTTGGCTTTATGGCAAGTTTATTTGTTTGTGACCATTGACTGAGTGACAAATTGTGCCAGCGTTTGCTCAGACACACATCCATACATACATATATATGTACACACATACACAGCTCATTCCCCTTGCCATAAACAATAAATCCAAAGTTAATGTACTGAAATAATAGAGTTTTGTAGTTTGCTTTCTGCGTTTTTTCCTTGTGTTTGCTTATCGAGTGCAGAGTTTAAGGTTATTTGTCCCGAGCGGTGCTTAATTTGCCAGGCTATAGAATTTTTATGTTTCCTACCGAGATTTACATGCAACCTACGGCAAATGATATTTATGCAAATTTCAATGGAGTTGCCCGAGGGCAGATCACAAATTAATTTATCTGAAAAAGTCAACACAAATCCTGATTAACTTCCAGGCATGGAATATGCGACAGCATATAGAACATAAAAAAAAGGCAAAGAAATTTTGGCATTTGCCAGTTTGCCCGCCAGGAAGACGAAACAATTGTGAAAGCCATCTACGCACATAAGGACACATATCCTTGCGTGAGCAAGTGCGTGCGTGTGTGTGTTGGTTAATGCTTGCTAATAAATTTCAGCGACATTTGTACCTTTTTTTCTCGGTCGGCGAAGGCGTGCTTTTATTGTTAACACAAGGCGGCAACGAATTCTTTAGCGTTTGCCTTTTGTCCTTGCTGTCGGTGCCATTTTTTGTTGTCTTTATTGCCCAGCTACGTGGATCGCAACTACCCCAGTCAAAGATGCCTGAAAAATGGCAACAATTCATTTGCAGCGCAAGGGAAAATCTCGTCAACAGCAGCAGGAGTTTCGTCTGGAAGTGCAGCTCCTTTTCGTAGGACTAAGCCGGGACTCGTGTACGCGTAGTTGTAAGTTTTGCCGGCCGGAGTTGTCGGAGCAGCAGCCGTTGGAGCAAGTGATTTGTTTTGGTTCGTTTGGCAACAAATCAGGAGATAAACGACATCGATTGTGGCAAACGACATGGCTGCCACAGAGCCCTCCTCTCTAAAGCCGCCCAAAGGGTTGTCCCAGCTCCTTAAAGGCCAACGGCATCTGTATGACATCGATAAATGTCACGGCTTTTAGTTTTACGATTCGCATTTATTTATACAACGATTTTAATGCAAAGTGTGGGGATAAGCAATTAAAACTGCATTATGCGAGTGGCAACGACAGTTTTTGTTTTTCCCTCCTAAGAAAACTCTGTTATGTTGCACCTAAACATTTTAATAACCCCTTTGCTCTGGGGCTTGTTGTTGTAGCTCTAATTAAATTATGCATAACGAGCGACTTGGGCGTTTAAGGTTATAAACCAGGACACCCACAGAGTACACAGCAGGACAGCTGGTCAACTGGATGACAGCACGAAAGGACAGTCAAACAGGTTTGGAAATAATTGAAAACAATCGTATTAAATTGTGCACAGCGGTCGACAAAAATTGAACTGGGAAACGGCAAAGGCAACGGCAACGGAAATGAAAGAAATAATCAACATTTATATGCGAATTAAACAGTACAGTGAGCATGTGTGAGTTTGTGTGAGTGTGTGTGTGTTGGTCAATGACCTCTGGGATTAAAGAGTAAATAAATTTAATAGAAACGATTACAAGCTGTGAAATGCTGCACTTTAACCCCAAAGGAGCAATAGCTACAGCTAATTCGCAATGCATACACTTCTATAAGCTGACATATAGAATTGTAGATTAATTTATGCCCTCCCTCACTTTCGATGTCGTGTAATTTGTTTTCCAGACAGACTCTTACTCACACATCTTATTGTTAGTTCTCATTTACATAAGCAATAACAAAGTTAAGACAATAAAGGCTTATAAGTTAACGCCATGCTAAAACACCTGCACTCCTCGAATTCTGAGCATTAGTTGCGAATGCTACAAAATGTAAATGAGTTTTGGCTGCCATTTGATTTTCGAAAGCGTTGGCGGCTTACGCGGTGTATGAGCAATCTAATTAAATGTTATGTTTACGTTATAAGTTACACACACTCGCACTTACAAACTTGCAATGTTAATTCGGCTGCTCAGAGCCTAGTTGGGACTATCATGTGGCTTTGTTTTGGGGTTCACATTTAACGAGGTACTCAAAGTTTTATGCAGCGTCGTGAGGCCTAGTAAAAGTCATAATTTTTATGGTCGCATTGTCTTAAAATGGCTCAGCTTAATGTCTCTGTGTATGTGTGTGGCATTGGCATCATGGATAACTTTAAGCTTAAGCTACCTGCCATAAAGTTCAACTTAGTTGCCAACTCTGTTGCCAACAATGCCTTAAACTAATGGCCAGGACTGTGGCACGCGTATAACCCTCCACATAAATCAATCATAATTGTCCTTGTTAACTACAATCATGAATATTTCGGCGTGCATAAAGCAAATGACAGTCATGCCATATATATAACCACACACATACACGCTCCTTCCCTTTTCTGCCCCAGCTCAAATGCCTGTCACATTCTCTTCTTGTGAGTGTGTGTTTGTGTGGATTTTGGGTCAATTTTGGGCGGTTGCCCTGTCCTAATGCTTGACGTTTACCGGCTCTAATTGTTGACCGGGCTTGCAGTGAATGTCAGACCGTAACCAAAGCTACATGGGGATACCATACTTGTATTTTAAAACGCAAAATGCTTTTCTCTTGCCAAACCCCTAAAGATCGTGGTAAATGAGTTTTAATTAATTTAAAACCCGCAACGCATTTGACAGCCTTACACGTTTGCAAATGGAGCTCAACCCTGCTCTGGTTTCTGATCTCATTGTTGTTGCCTACACCTCTTGTTTACTTTAGTTAATTGATTTTCTTTCAATACGTTGATTTGCATAACAATTTGCTGACCAAACCAACAATGAACCAAATGGAATCGAAACGAAACGAACCGAACCAAAACGAACTGAACCGAACCGGAAACTAAATCAAAAGTGAAAGTACAAGTGAAACCCAAAAACAGAAAACAGAAAACCCGTCAACGGTTTCCGTTTTGTTTGATAGTTTCATTTGCACTAGTAAAAGTGTGTTTTTAGTGTATATAGTTTGTGTATGTTTGTGTGCGTGTGGTTGAAAAGCAACAACTGAAACTAAAACAGGCCAAATTGCCATTGGCACAATTAAATTTAGAAAATGATTTAATTTGATTGCCTTTTTGCTATTGTGGGTTGTATATATTGAGCGATAAAAATGTCATTTTGAGTCTAAACATTTATAGTTTTAGGCTGAAAATGGTGTGTATAATGAGCTAATGCATAAATAATAAATTCGGGCTTCAAACTTGTTATTTTTGAAAAGACTGAAAATAGTTCAATTAATATAATTGGAAAATTAAATGGCAAATGTCTAGCCTCAAGCTACAATTTATATTTATGTTAACAATTTTATAAATAGTTCATTATTTAATTCAAGCAGTTTCTTTTTATTAGTGTAGGTCAAAAGTGTCTTTTGTATTTAAAGCTGCTCTTAAATTAAGATGTGTAAGTTGAACTTGCTTCTATCTGATGTCATCTCGTGTGTCCTGGGTCCTGTATCAAAGGACTTTGGCACGTACGCAAGGTGGCACGATTTGCAGCTCATTAGCTACCACAGGACAGGACACATGTCCAAACTGCTAAGCTGCGCTCTAAATCACTGGACACGACAGGACTTGACACGAATTGACTGCGACTGTGACTGGGACTACTGCATCTAACTCCTGGTTCCAGTTGTCCAGTTATCCAGTTGTCCTGTATCTCGTTTTGCCCCGTTACTCTTGCCTTGCTTCAATTAGTCAACAATTACCAGCGACAATCCAAACTGGACTGGTCACTGCTGGAATCACAACAACAACTACGGGTTGAGCTAAGCTGAGAGTGAACTGGTCAACTCAGGTTTTGTATGCACGGCCGGCTAATGGCTTATGAGTAGTCACGTGCCATGATGCCAACGCACTCACAGGAGAATCATTCCATCTATCTCTGTGTGTTTATGTGTGTGAGTGTATCTGAGTGTGTGGTTAAGTATCTGTGTATGGGAGTTTCTAGGCCTGGAAGTGAAGCACGCGAGTTCGCGGCAAAAGCAAGTTTTCAGCTCAAATTTGAATAATTACACAAAGTTAAAAGTGTTGTCGAGAAGGGCCAGAGTTAAACTCTGTCTAGTTGGCCCAAATGAATGCCTCTTTTTTGTCCGTCTATCTGTCTGTCGGTTTGTCTAGCACATCCTGACAGACTCTGCTTAAACTTTATCCAGCAGCCGAGTTGAGGAAGCAGCTCGAGTTGTTAATAAAGTCAAGTGAATGCGCTTAATCAACACGTGTGGGCGTGAATGTGGGCGGGGTATGAGGAATGTCTGCCTGCGAACAAGGCGCAACAAGGATGTGCTTCCTGCTGCCTGCAATTTCACCTACAAAATTTGTTTGCATGCTTTTTTAAATTCTACCCATACCACAGCACATCATCCCGAGCGGGAAATTAATTAAATTTCATTTTTTTCACACACACTTGCCACGATGTTGCGTTCATAAAGTTTAGCTTCGAGAGGGTTTTATGCATTCCAAAAATAAATATTATTTTTGGAACAATTTTATCTGTTTTCGGCAACGATAATGAAAAAGAAAACGAAAATATAAAATAAAACCGAATAAATATAAAAAAGTTGCGTTCACAAAAAAGGCCAAAAAGGCAACAGTGAGCACAAAAGCCAAACTCGTTGCCATTAAAAACGCATTATCCTTTGTGCTTTTTTATTACTTTATATTTGAAGAGTATGAAGATTAAAGCCCAGTGCGTATCTGTGTATGTGTGTGTGAATGAGAGTTTTCCCAGTTGCGTGTTTATGTGCTGTTGAGTTGTAAACGAAACATAATATGTATAATAATGCATAGAAGGCCCCACAAATTATGTGCATATGCAATAGCGCGGGAAATATTTACTTAATAATAAATAAAAGTATTTCCATTTAAGACGGAAGCTACAAATTGAGAGACAATATTAAAACACGTTTGCCAAAACAGAAATCAATTGTCTTTCGTTGCGAGACAGATACACAAAAGGACATGGAAATGGCAATTGGGGTGACGGGAAAGACTCGTCTGAGATGGAAAATATTCGATGGGCCCTCTTCCGAGGCTGCTGCCAATTTGGGCGCCCTTTTGCGCTTGGCTGCCAAAGGATTACATTGGATTTTTATTTGATTGTTAAACTGAAAACAAAAATACAAGAAAAAACCTAAAAGAAAAGTGGCTCAAAAGTGAATGCTCTGGGGAATTGAGAAAGTGGGGTGTAATGATTTACAATGTTGCCAAAATAGAATGTAATCCGAATTGGAGCTATCTGCATCTCTTATCCTAATGGGAATCTTACGTTTGCTGGATTATTACAGACATTTCCCTGTTAGGCAAATGGGTCTAAGTTTCAATGAGCCGGGGGGCTTAATGAATCTAAACACAATGTTTCGATGTACCTCATTATAATATGAATACTTTGAATAATTTAGAATTAGTCTACGAGCATAAACTAAAGCCTGTTTTGTCCTTTGATAATTTAAGATTTCGAGCATGTATAAATTTGTTCTATTCCTTTTTACAACAATTTCTAGCACATTATTTTATTACCCTTCTGCTATCTATCTGCTAATGATTCAAATAACTTTCCTAAGAGACTGAGATAACATCAATCGTAATAACAACAAATGTCTAACCCTTACCACTTATGAGAATGCTTACACTTTTCTTACTAATGGCAATTGAGACGCAAGCTGAGACAGAGACACTTATGGGTTATGGTCTCGAATGGCAGACGCCGCATTGTTCTTATTGTAACCCGCTTGGCTTGTGGCACGTGCATTGAACGTAGCAAATTAAAAACAGCATAAGTAATGGGGCAATATCTGAAGAGGACATAAGCAGACAAAAAAGGGGCGTATGCAAAAGTCGTACACGAGTCGAAGAAAAAGAATGAAAAAAATGAGAAAGTAACTGAAATTAATCGGCGACGCATATGAATTTATAATAAAAGCACAAACGAGAACATTTTGTGCAGCTGACTTTGAAATAAATTTCCACAAAAGAGCGGAAAACTTGAGCTTCAGTCTGAGTCTGTGTATGAGTCTGTCTGTGTGTGTGGGCTAAGACGCCATTCATAATTCACAAACATAAATTGTATATAGGGGTAGTTCGGGTAGAGAGGAGGGTCTGGGTCAGACCTGTATACCTGTGTACCTGTGTGAAGCTCTGGTTTGTTTTTGGCAGCCGTGTGTTAAGGTGCCACGTAAATTTTGGCTAACGATGCACTTTGCAGTGAAAATTCTCATGGGTTTTTTCTATGCTGCCTGCCACAATCAAGTGCAATTCATTTTGTGCCTTGTCAGCACACACATGTGACACTGGGACCAGTTCTTGGAAACAATAGACGACGCCAACTATTTTTCTTTTGCCTCCAATTGGCCAAGTGGCGATTCCATTTGCCTGAGCAGGTCTGTTCAATTTTTCATCTCTTGAAGTTCAGATTCATTTTTCTTTGCTTTGTTTCATTGTTTCGTTTCGTTCGCCGCCTGGCAGCCATGTCGAGTAAATAATTTATTTTATAAATTCCAAAGTAGGATTAGCACTGAAATATGCAGATTTCCACAGGCGCAGTCAAGTGTACCATACTAGTATAGCCCGAAAGGGTAAGACGGGTTAGATGTAAAAAGCAAATGCAGAACAAAAGCAGCGAGCAAATCCCAAAAAGGTCAGTTGGCCTTTTTCCTGGACTAAAACCTGTTCCTCAAGCAGATTAGCAACCAAACAGTGTTAAGCCTATTTATATAGTTAAAATGGTTGCAGGTTTTTCTCCCACTCTCTATCTCTCTTCCTTTCCTAATGGTGCTTCCTTTCCTTTTGGCTGTCAACTTTTCAACAAATTAAATTGAGTTTGTTTTCTTATAAATGTAAAAACATTTCCCAGCATTTTACAGAACATCATGTAGCACACACAAACGCACACACGCACACACACCCACTGCTGCTGCTGACAATTATTGAGCTGATGACAAATCTTGCCCAGCTTGATGATGTGTGTGTCTGTGTGTATTAGGCAATTTATGTGAAGGTGCCAGAAATTTGCAGAAGATAGAAAAACATTTGGTTTACAGTCTATTTAAATCGTGTGCCTGAATATTATAAATTGACTTGTTGCAAAAGGAAAGTTACAAGCAAAAAGTGACACAGGAAGTGAAATGATATATTATGCATGCTTTTCTGATTGAAATTGTGAATTTAACAAATGTTTGATAATAATAAATTTGTTTAAATTACATTTTTACACCCAACCTATCATAATTTAGTTGCATTTGCACAAGATTAAGGATTGAAATGTATACATATTAAATTAATAAATGCCAGATAATCAGGCTTAGCTTAAATAACATGTTGTATATAAAAAATGTATGTTTAAATTAAAAAGATGATTATTTATAACAAAACTATGTATTATCTTATGGGAGCTATATAAGTTAGTATTTACTTTAATTCCATCATAGCACTCTTATCTTCATTTTTAAGTTAATAATAGAACGATTAATTTTATCTGTAATTATTGAAATTGGAATATTATACCTATGTACATACACCTAAATTAATTTTAATGACTATCTTCGGCTTTAAGTTACGGAACTTATCTTTGAGTATCAATAAGCTACATGTGTATTAACTACTGCAACAACATTCCCTAGAAGAGATAAGGAATTGTCATTGATTGCAAGTAACATGTGTTTTTCAGCTTTGCTTTACAAGTTTCGATATTTCGAACCTGTCTGACACATTGACAACAAACACAAAGCACACGCTGGCAACTTTAGCGATAGCGTTAAATTAGACATCAACTTGGCAAAGTACACACACAAGTCATACCCGCACACACCCCCAACCCACCACACACACTCACTTACACACAGGCAGCTAACATTGATACCCCGTCGAGTTGATGTCTGACATCGCTTGTCGCTTATCAGCTAACGTAAACAACAACAACAACAATAACAACTACAACAACGGGAACAATAACAACTGAGAGTTGTCTTTGAACGCCTTGCAAAAACACAAAGTGCAGCATGCACAACATTTAGTGGGCGTGTCCAGCGACTGCACATGTTAAAGGCGCGACAGACGTCACGTCTGCCTCATGTCTCCTGCCACGCCCACCGCTCGTTACGCCACACGCCTCCTCGTTTGCATATCCAAGTAGCTTGCATTCATATGCCATTATCAGAGCCAAGGCATCGCCATCGCTTAAAACAAACAATGGTGCCCATTACTCAGCTCAAATGTATGACCAGAAGTCGTGTGTCTATGTTTATGGCCCTATGCGTATGCGTAATATGTGTGTGTGTGTGTGTGTGTGTGTGTTTTTGTATGTATGTATGATGTAAAATGTAGCTTGCTTATGCTCCTATCTATCGCAGTGTGGCACAGATCTCGCCCAAGATGTTTGGCTTGAGGCTAATGGCAGCACGCACATCAAAAGCTCGACCCACGCGCTTAGCTTCAGACACTGCAAACAATTTTCATATAAAATATATAGTCAAAGAGATAAGCAAACTTTTCATTTGAATTATTCGAATTTTAAATACAGTTCTCAAAATGATTATAATGCATTCGACGGGTTCAATAAGTTAAAAAGAGAAACGAAAGTTGTTGTATGAGTAATTTAAAATTTGTAAGCCATCTTTAATTGATATTTACAAACTTGGCCTTAATTAAATTATAATTATATTTATTTTAAATAATTTAAAACACTATAAGATATGTATATAGTATATTCTGTATATATACCGTATGATAAATAAATTTATTAACGAAGCTTTCATCAAATTCATAGTGCCCTCTTTGGACGCATTAAGTTGAAACTTTTGGCACGCGTCACACTCAAAGTCTCCGAATTGTTCGCTAGAAACTCAAAATGAAATTTTGTGCCAACGCGAAATGTCGAATGATGGTGGCTGGGAGGGGAAAGTGCGGGGTGCAGACACAAAAGGACTAACAGCAGCATCAGCAGGAATAAAACTTTTGCTGTTTTTTTAATAAATGTTTATTTAGCGAAAAAAAAGAAACGGAAAAGGCAAATGCCAAAAAGGTGAGCACAACAAGAACAATGAGCTGTCCTTTTTGTCTTAAAGCAAGGCCAACGATGTTTTTGGCTAACGCTTTTGGGCTGCTTTTTGCCGCTTTGTTTCATTTGTTTCGCTTGGCTTTTTGTCGATTTTGTTCTTTCAACAATAATTTTGCTACTTAAACGGATTTTTGTATTTGTCTATCAACATTTTACTTGCTGACAGGTGTAAAATTATTGTTGCAGCTTTCCATCCTTCGTCCTCTCTCTTGTCTCTCTCTCTCTCTCTCTTGTCAATTTCTTATCTACAACCCTCGGTAATCTTACACCAGACATTTACCATGGATAATTGCCAAAGCGCAACAAAAGCAACAAAAAGCGATTAGCTTAATAGTTGCAATTAATGTTGTTTGCCTGAGTAATCATTTTGTCTGTGTGTATCTGTAGCTATATTACGCATACGCCATGTTGCTTATTGCTTGCATCAATCAAAGACAGACTTCCACAAGACATATAAACAAACATACATAGATCAGTAAGGATGCATCAATTTTCAATATACACACAATAAATAATGTTTGCTACTGTTTCCGCGTGCCATATTTTCCGATGTTCTCAATACTTTACACATTGCGACGCCTTCCCTCCGTTATCAACGTCAGTTGCAAAGAGAGTGCGTTGCCAACAACTGTTCCTTCGACTTGCCACTTGCCACTTGCTACTTGCAACTCATAGTAACTTGGCATATGTGTAGTGCTAGCAATTTCACCGTGTTTGCCTTTCCCATGCACGTGCAGTTTTTTCCATTTCCTATCGAAAATGTTTTGATAAATATGAATAACTTGAATTTTGAAGTGTGGCAAGTGTGTAAGAAAGAAAGCGAATGCGAAGAAGCATGTTGTATGGCGTTGTTTGCGCAATTTGATTGCACAAAGTTGGTTTGCCAATATGCAATTTCAGTGCAGACAGTCAGAAAAATTGCTGGAAATATTCTTTTTGCCCAATGCCCATAATGAACATATCAATAAGCAAAAGTATATAGTTTTGATTTGCAAACACATACTTCACGTTGGCCTCTGACCCCTTTCCAATCAACCATCAGACAGTTTTTTATTGCTATTTATTATGGTTTCCGAAAAGACTATCGATACTTTAAATGGCCGTCTTTTAACTGTTCACATGCGTATACATTATATATGTTAAGCCATTTGTTAATTGAATCTGCATTTCATAATTTATAAGTGTTTCCAATTGAATAAATATGGCAAACGATGTTCTCAAGCTCACATATTCTTCCTGGTACTTGGTGTCGACATTTTATCCACTTAAAACCACATAAATTTCAGTACAAATTATTATGCCAATGAAAAAGGGATAATAAAAGCGAGAAATGAACGAAATTAAAGATCAGCAACATAACTTTCACAAAAGGCAAAGCGGAAAGCAAAAGACGCCACAGCCGAGAATATAATTTTGACTGAAATAATAAAATAAAATTAAATTCATTACAGATTGCTGTTGCGTGGCGCAATAAGCAACCAAAATTCGAAAAGCCGAGCGAGAAAGCAGAATAAAAGCAGTTGCGCTGAGTGTTTATTTAAAAAAAATAAATTACATTTTAAAAGCATCATAATTCAACGAAAACATTGCCAAGGCAAGGAACTGGTGGAAGGCCGTGGCATCCTCCAGTCAGAGGCAGCCAGCCAGCCTTGCAGCCGAAAAGACAGGCTACCAGTCGGTTAAGGACCACGAACAGGACAAGGATCCAGAGCCGGAGCAGTAGAAGGCAGAGCTTCTGCTCCAGTTGAAATTCATTAAGCATGTTATAAATGCCTGAAATTTATAAGTAATTGTAAAGGTTTATGCGGTTCGCTATGGTTTGAACGTGTTTATCATCACAAAAACGATGCCAAAACTCAAGGCATACTACATAATTTATTTAAGGACCAAATAAAGCGTACTCTCCTCCTGCTTCACCCCACTTCTGTTCAGCCCCATTCTGACTGACTTTGGCCTTGAGCATAAAACGTTTAGCGCAAATAATTGTGAGCAAATATTTGCTGAGCAGCTAACCAAAAGCGAATTTCATTCTGCGGTTTATACACACACACACTCACACAGCACTTGTAATAGTTTCAGTTTGGCTTTCTCCTACACTAAGTTGGCATTTGTTCATGTCCTTTACGATTCCTACTTCAAAGCAAAAGTATTCCCTTTCATGCATTTTAGCTTTTAATTACACACTGTAGGGTCTAAGTCTACAAGGTTTCAATTCTTAAGTTGCATAAGTACATCCGATACGTATACGTATTGGCAATTACGCATTCGCCACATGGGCTGAAGTATTGGTTTGCTCAATTTCAAATCAAAATAGCAATGTTTACCCCGAGCGGAGCCACTGTTTGCTGTTTTGCTGTACTATTACTGTTAAGCTGTTATGAAACTATTTCCCTATTTATGGTTTTGATCAGACATTGCACAGGTTTATTTGGGGATGCCTGTGTGTCAGTTGTTATGTTTATTGGTATGTGGTGGTATGCACTACAACTCACAATTCAATATGCATGTGGCGCTGCGGTTGATTACAGAACTAACAGACGTTGTTATTGAGCTGTCTCTTAAACAAATCTCCATCATTATATCGATCGTCCAAAAAGATATTTCTTTTAATAAAGCAATACTCGTTTGTAAACTCACTCACTTCTAATCCTTATAAAATTATTGCCATGCGAGTCCAATGCCAATGCCAGTAAATAATTCACAAGTCGTAAGGCACAAATTAATGGCGTTACTTTTGAAACCTTTTATATATGCGAGCTAGGGACAGAATTTCCACCAAAAAAAAAACTCAATAAAAAAGCCAAAAACAAAAAAACTAAAACAACAATAATAACAAGGAGGAATGCCTAAGCAAAGCAAAGCTCGTAAATTTGTTGGCCATAAAAATCAATATGTTAATGGGCAAAAGTTTGCTACAGTTATTTGTGTGTTTTGTCCCTATACGTGCGTATGTGTGTGTGTGTGTGTATATGTGACACTGTTGAAACATAAATCCTTCTGTCAACAATGGCCAACAGCATTGACATGCCGACGACAGCGGGGACATTGTTGAAGGACAAGGGGGATTGGGAGCAGGATGCGAATGAAGAGCATCTATAGCCGGCGGCTGCATTGACCGCAGCGTTAAATAAATACAATAAATACACATGCTGACACATGAATACGAATGCGTATGCGAATACGAGTATATACCCGCAGATGTGGATACTGTAAAACCTCATTAAACTGTTAAATCTTTTGACAGCGCCTGACGCCAATGGACTAAGGACCACGGACCGTGGACGATGGACGCTAGACGATGGACAGATGGATGGATGAACGGATGACGAAAGGGATTCCGACAGCCACAACCGGAGAATCAGAGAATCGGAGAGTTGGACAAACGGAAGGCCAAAGGCACTGAGAATCAGATGGACTGCGCATTTAAATTATGCATGGGGAACAAAAAACAAAAAGGTATTAAATTAAAATTGCAATTAATCGTGGGAAATATGCGCAAAGTGTTGAAATGCGAGCTGACGGCGTTCTTCGAACTGAACTGAAATTATTGACCAAGCAAATACTCAACATACTCCAACTCCATGCCCAACTCTTGCCACAAGCGCCACAATTGCCACATTGAGCAAATAAGCCAAGGATGACTGTGAAATTTATGTAAAGATATGCGAAACCACGCCTCCTTCAAAAAGTCTTCTTTCTCCCACCTTCATCGTCTTTTGCTCGTCGCTTTCAATTTCTGCAAGACACTCGTTGAGCTCATAGCTCTCAACTGGAGTCGACTTGAATCAACTAAAATTGATTTATGGGTATTTTTAGAGAACAACCGAGTCCAAAGTTGTGGATGGAGGGAAAACTTTAAAGCGTGTTGCGTGTCAAGAGCAAATATCAAAAATCGACATTCGACATTCGAGGCGTGGTCGTAAAACCGCTTGAAAATTATAGCTTTCAGTTTGCGCGCGAATTGTAATAAATTTAGAAAACTTATATACACATCGCGACCGTCTACCCTTCTGGTCGCCATTTGCAACCGCCCAAACCCTTTGGCCTTTTTCATAAACTTGGCTCGCAATTGCAGCTTAACGTCCCTATCCTTATATCCTCCTCCTAGGCAGTTGATTGCCCCGCCCCCACAGTCGGGACTGCAAACGAGTTTCAACTAGCAAAGGTCGTTAACAGCTGGCAAGGCTTAAGCCTGGCCAATGAGAAAAAAAGTACGGTAGGTGCAAACAAGCGTGCCACAGAGAGCGGCTGGAGAAATAAGAGAGCAGCAGCAGAGGATGTGGCATGAAGTGCCTGACCTCGACCGTGGTATACGCTGCAACGCCCTCAACAAGAAGAAAAAGGAATAAGGAAAAAAAAGTACACGTTGGGCAATCAAAAATATGCTAATGTGAATATTATGACTACACTGGCTTGGTCAATGGAAAGTTTGTCTAGAATAACGCAGAGCAAACACAGATCGATGTGAAACTAAGGAAGGAACTCTAGCTGGAGTTGAGATAGCAAAGATCTTAGTAGTTATGACAGTCAGCCGTGTTGTTAACTTCTCGAGTACATTATAATCCTATATAATTATTTGAATTCCCAAAGCTAACTGAAATATTGATTGGCTCTCAGACAACTCTACAAGCTTTCTCTGTGGCACGCCCAGTTTACCTTGTTGCATAGCTGCAGACAAAATAATAATACCCTTATAATCCTTAACATACTGCAGGGCATCAAAAACAACTTGCCTAAGTAGTGAGAAAGAACTTTCAGACGACTTAACACGCAATCCAAAAGGAGCTTAAAGGTTAAGCATTATAATTTTGTGCACCTTTTTTTCCTACTTTATTTTCCTTGCAGTTGTTATTGCTGTCGTTGTTGTTATTGCTGCTACTGTTGCTGTTGATTTTGGGCCTACAATTGCTAAAGTTAAAAATAGTTTTAAAAAGTTGCCCGCCGGGCGGTTCCTTGGCCAATTGAATTAAATTGAAGGTGGCGGCGGCCTCCTCTACTTATTTGGGCCATTTAAAGCGTGCGAATGCAAAAATGTGTCTAATTTCTTGTTTATTCCCTTCCCTTTACCTCCTCTTCTCCGGAGAGAGCAACTAATTTATGGGCTCCCCAACTACCAAATACAACTATGTACAGCCATTTTTGCGATTGTATTGCTGGGTTATTTATTGTAAAATACCCGAACACACACTCCAAAAACTGTTAGATCGATATGGGGGCAATCAATGGGCAGTGGGTGGATTATTGGATAGGAGGGAGAAAGGGAACTGATTGCTCGTATTTAATAATAATTTCTACATTTATTTATGCCGTTTGGCGTTGTTGTAATTGTTGCCAGTCCAGGATCGGGGCCAACAGACATGTTTCAGCAGTCGCTTTGGATTTGTAAATGCCTGACTGGCATTTAGGGTAGTTACTTTATTGGGGATGGGGTTGAGACTGGAGTTGTGGCAGACTTTAGGGCATTGGCGTGCCAAACAAAAATATTTAACACTTGGGCCATAAACTATTGTCAGCTAAGTTCTGAAAGGGCAGGGGAAACCAAGCAGTTGGCTAGCTAACCAACGTAATGTAGGTCGTGGCTATAATACCGCTCATAAAGTGTTAAGAGTAAAAAATTAACCAAAAATTACTCGTATTTACATATCCCTGAAATTCACGCCTGAATTGTTTGCATTCAGCAATGAATATGCCCATTATTTGTCGAGCACTGCAAATATAAATACAGTTATGAATGCAGGTAGTAAGTGTGCTTAACTCGTCGATACCCTTTAGACACTTCTCATATAGGCAAACAAGAGGCAGTCTTTCACTCTCTTTCTCTGTTTGTTATTTACAGGGTGGAAAATGGTTTTTAATGAATCATTAATAAACTCTGCTCAAAATTATGAGATTGCTTTCCCCTATGTTTACCAATGAATTAATTTTTAATTATCATTATTAATATAATCACATGCCATGAATCGTTGATATTTGACAATAGAATATTTCTGGTATTAAAAATCTCTGCAATTTCTGTTTCCAATTCGCGTAACATTTTAATTGTACAGATTTCTCGGATTTGTCGTTGCCTATCTGGGAAAAGAGAGGAAATGGGAGGCGTAAAAATGCCAGATGTTGAAATTAATTCATTTGAATTGAAATATTTCGCATTTATTTATTTGCACATTTTTGGAGTGGTTCATATAAATATTGACACATACACCATTGAATTTCGCAATACATTTATATGGCAGTTGGTTGGCATTCTATATACACTCTATATACAAAGGACTACAGATAACTGTGCGATGTTTTTATGGCATGAGGTAAATATTAGGGTGCATCAGTACCGAACATTTATTATATTAAATTATTATTGAAATTTGTATCGATTATATTATTTTTAATATTTATTTGTTTAAATTTAAGAACTTATTCTTAAAATAATAACTATTCGAAATATTCTGTATGCCACTGATACACCTGCCTTAAAATCGCAAAGAATTGTGTTTTTTTGGATTACTCATACGCAGCGTGATACGCACAAACCAAGCAAACAGCCGCTTTAAAACTGCACTTATTTTGTCGTTTTATAAAATTTCAATAAAAATAACTCTATCTCTATTGAGATTTTTTTTAAACTGTATATTTAATGGATGATTTGTGCGTGTGCGCACAGCATGAGTTTTTTTTGGAATGACTTCGCGATAAAGCAGCAAACGATACGAAAAAATGGTTCGAAATGAGTGCAGACTCATGATAATTGTTGTTTAAGAGACAAAGAGAGGGAGGAAAAGGAAAGCGAAATACAAGGTGCTTAAGATAGCACACAATAGGCTGACAAAGAACAACAGGAACAGACATAGAAGGTTTTCAGTCAGCGGACAATGAAGTCGTAGCTTAGCATAAAAGGACATCGTTGGCTAAGAAGAAAGCTGAGCAAGAATGGTGCCATAAAAGGATGTGCCATAAAAGAGAACATCTGCTGCTTATTGGCGTTGGTGTTTCAAGTGCGTCTGCCAGACGCTCATTACGTAATTAATTATACGTCACGTTGTACGCCTATGGCCGAAAAATGGCAAAGTCGTCCCAGAAAGCGACTGAGCGACAGAGAACAACTAAAACCACAAACATAATGAGATAATCTGTACAAATGGCGCATACACTGGAAACCCTAAAGGGGTCGCCTAACAATCTCTCTTTCTAGCTTTCTCCCTTTTTCTGTCTCTGTTGGAAAAAGAACATTGAAAAATGGCAGGAGAAGTGAACTTTTGGCTTTAATGGCACTATGCGCTGTTTTTAATTAGCGGAGAGCGTGTGAAAAAAATAGAGATAGAAATGGCAGAGTAAAAAAAAGTGAAGAAGAGCAACAGAAGATGAGACCAAGAGCAAGCCGCAAATGCAACACTTTATATGCATTTTCTTTTAATTTTCATTTTTATGCGGAGGCCGCGTCGACAATGTTGGCTCAGCCTCAGCTTGCAAAATTTAGGTTGGCATTTCTTGCGACACACTCGCGGCACATGCCCCTGCCTCTGCCACTGCCACGGAAGTGCAAGTGAATGTGGATGTGAATGTGGATGTGGATGAGGATGTTGGCAAGGATGTGCCCCACTGACAGTGCCAGGCTAGTGTTATTGTACAAGTGCGAATGCGAAGGCATATAACTTGTAATTAGAGTGGAAAAAAAACACGCAATTACCATTATGCACGCCGAATTTCGTTTTACGATTCAGACATACACTAAAAGCTCTGCAACAACTGCAACAACAAGGAGACTAACGGAAACTGAAACTACAACTGCAACAATAACTACAATTGCTTGCAGTGTCTCTTAGTTGACCTCAATTTGTTTTAAATCCAAGGCGTTTAGCTTAAAACACGCGCACCGGACTGACAGGATATTGTAGTATTTGCAAGAGTTTTTGCTCTCTTTATTCAATGCAGCTGCTCAGTCTTGCGTCGTCCTTGGGATTGTCCCGGGTGACAGTTACCATTGTTAAATGTATATTTAGCTTAATCGACTTACGCTTAAAAACTACAGAATAAAATGAGATTAGTTTACACAATGCACAATAAAAATAATTATACCGATTAAAGTAATTTAATTTTAAATTTAATAATCACTTTTATACATTTTGTTATTTGATCATAATTCCAGCATATTATTTTGTCTGATGAATTAAGCTGCTGGCTGAAGGATTGTTCAAGTCCATGTTCTAGTCCACAACTAGCAGCAGTTATTCATTTCAAGGTCAAGCTGTATCTGACTTTTATGGGGATTTAGTTGCCGTTGATTGCTGGCCAAGCCGAAGTTCCCAAAAGCTGAACCAAAGGTCAAGTTGTGACTGACATTTATGGGATTGTGGTTCTCCGGAAAACGGCGACATTTCACATTCCGCATGCTTAACAATTCAGCACATGGTTTGCTTATGCTGATGCTGATGATACGCAAAATTACAGAGAGCCAGAGAGCTCCAAGTGCCCAACAAACTGTACATAAAAATGTCTCCATGCGGTCCCCAAAATCGCACACAAAATCCACCGCAACTATTTTTTGGTCGCCTGCTGAGCAATAAAAGTGATCCTGGCCGGAGGCGGAGACACTTGTACAGTCCATGTCTATTCTATAAAAAGGGCACATACGCTAAATCTATACCAAACACACACACACACACTTACACTTGGTTAGTTTTAGGCCACAGCTGTGTGTCTGGTCAGGCTTACGTACTTAAGCAGGCAGAAACAGGAGCAACAACTGTGGGTGTGTGTGTGCATGTGTGTTTGTGTGTGACTGACAATTTGGGTTGCAAGAAATGCTGCCCAGCTTCGTAGTTGCAACAAAACATTTGAGTGTTGCCAGAGGAAAAGAGAAGGATCTAAGTCCTGCCGCCTGCTTAGCAGTTTTTGTGGCTTATGCGGTTGCAAGGATAATATGTCAGCTAAAGTTTTCAGCTGCTGCAAGGAGTAATAAAATTACTTTGAGGGCTTTGTGGCCAACATGTGAGCATTGAGGGACATTGAAAGCAAAAATGAAACTGCATAATTGCATAGTTGCTGACCAGCACAATAATATTATACTATACCCCTGGCGAGGGTTGTTTGTCAAATTCAGATTTATATTTCAAATTATATTTTTGTTGGACAAAAATAAATGTGATACAAGTACAGTGAAAATATTTGTACATGTTGAGAGCTGAAATTTATGAAACAACCTGCGGGCTGACCTAACACAGATGCTGTGTGTTACTTCAAGCCTAAAACTAGTCACAGGAGAGGAAGCAGATTTCATCCGCTTCCAGGTGAATGTAGAATATTGTGCAGTGTCTCCTTTGCATTTGCATATAAAACCCAGCATTAGCAGTCATATTGCCATTGGCTAAATTCAACTTTATAGCACAATAATTATGCTAATTTCGAGCAAAGTTGTGAGCGGTATTTCCCCCTCTCCCTGTCCTTTCTCATTGCCGTTGTTAGCTGGCAGCTGCCTGTTGCCCTATGGGCTATTTTGTTAGCATTGCAAAATTATGAGTATGAAATCGAAAAAGTTTCAATCATCCACGTGCAGGTTGCACAATTTTGCAGTTTGCAGTTTTGCAGCGGTTTGCGAACGCAAAGTTGGTAGCTTTGAAGTTGCAACTTCAACGCCCGACATCGCTCAAAAGTTGGACTCATTTCTGGCGTGGCAATAAAACGCTTGAAATGTTTTTTAATATGCAATAACTTAACCCAAATCGTGCCCAGCCCAGCACGGCACAGCACTTGACCCAAAGTTTCAAGCAGATAGAAAACCGTTGGCAACTTCAACAGACCCAACAGAAGACCCAATCTCTGACTGATTAATTGATTAGGCGCACTTAATGTTAATTTGTGCGAGCTGCATCTTAATCACACTGCTGAAAATCTACGCCTCTGATGACGTGTGTGGCACAATTTCTTAATTTCATGCCACCGAGTGGCACTCGAAGCGCTAAAGTTGCAGCTCGGGCCACTTCATTATCCAGCCAACAGAGAGGAGGCGTTGGCATCCATTATAATTGAGTGCAAAATTATGCATTGAATTTACTGGTTGTATGTGTGTGTGTGTGAGTGGCACTGCCACATGCTGCACTCGTCCCACTTCAACCAGCTGATAGTATCGGGTGCCCATAAAACAACTAATAGCTCGGCTGCCCAGTAACCGGCTATAGTGGCCAGAGCATATTATAAACAACACTGCCGAGCTAACGATAACAACGACAACAACGGCAACAGTCAAAGGAGTGGCAGCAATAACAACCATAGTAACAACAGCTCAACAACAATGGAGGCTAATAACTGCCAGCAATGTGATAAACCATATACAGCGTGTGTGCTGTAAATCACAGACGTTCTCCAACTCGATTTCGCATTAATTTCAATAGCAGTTTGTACATGCAAATGGGATGCAAGTGAGCTTTAACGCTATGCAGATTTCTGGAATGCTTACCTGCATTCCTCTTGGTCATGCATTTGTTTCGTGTCAATTTATGTTGCACAGGTCGAGAGTAAAACTTTAAATTTTAAAGCAATTTTGCCCTGCCACCCCAAGTAGCAATCATAATGCAATTCATTTTGTGAACGTTCCTCGGGGCACAATTTTTGGTAAACGGCAAAGATTAAGCGGCATTAAAGTCAAAAGCAAAAGCAAAAAAGCAATAAAAAGTAGCCGCACACAAAGCCACAAAAGACGCGGATATAAAGGACTTAAATATGGACATTGTGAAAGCCAAAAGGCAACACTGTGGTTTGAGAGGTGTGGCTGAAGGAAGACAGACCAGAGAAGGCAGCACATTGGCTGAGCCAACATTTACAAGCTCATTGCCCCAATGGTTGACGCTATAAATTTGCAATTATATTTTATAGCTGGGGCGCTGGTGGCGTATACGTAATTTTTCAAGTATTCGCCAATTCGCGTTGTTAAACAGAACTTATTTAGCCAATTAGTTGACTGAAGACGAAGCAAATTTGCATGGCCGGAGCCAAGAGGCCGCCAAGAAGCTGCCAAGAAGATGAAACTTACCTGAAGCAAGAGGTAGAAGATGATGAAGTTGAGGTAAAAGTTGTTGCCAACTGCTTTGCAATTATTACAGCCGTAAAGTGTGCTACAATTTATACAGTTTGAGAGTTGTCTCTGCCGTTGTCGTTGTCGTTGTCGTTCTCGCTTTCGTTGTTACTCTTGTATATTTATATTTATATTGTTTGCTTTGCACTTTTGAGCTTTGGCAAAGATTTGCATTTTCAATTCCACTTTTCGTGTTGCTGTTGCTGTTGCTGCTGCTTGTTGAGCAAAAGGCTTAAATACACTGCAAAACATTATGTAGACATTGCGATTGATTGGGGTAAGGCTTGTATAGCGTGTTCCTAGTTCGTCTTGATTGCTTTCCTCGAATTTGCCACTTGACATTCAAATTCAAATGTGAAAATCAAATGCCATGTTAAAAAATGGAGAAATCTTAAGCTGGCAACGCGTTGGCCAAGTCAATTGCTTGGGTCTTATCGGCATTTGACATTGTCAGCCCTTCTCCTTTCAGACCCGCTCTCTGCTCTTGGCCCTAATGGCATTGTAAGCGCGTCTAAGCTGGGACATTTTGTTTACAACTAGCAAAGGACATGGATTTTTGAGCAGCCTCTTTCTGCAGCTCTCCTTCTTATCCTTTTACAATTGAATAGTCGTCGGCATTAGGTATACAAATTGACATGTTATGCTTAAAATGAATTGCGTAATTTGATGGGGTTTTTCCAGGGTAGAGGGAAAATAACCGAAAAGAACAGAACAGGAAAACAACAAAAATACATCACAAACTGCAATTCAAATTCGATAAAAGTAAAATGTAAAAAGTTTTGCTTTTGCTTTTTGCCAATTTTGTAGCCTTATGCTTATGTTGATCCTATGAGATTCTTGTCAGCATCCAGGCAATTTGTTTATTTGTATCTGTGTGTGCGTGTGTGTTTCTCTGACTATGTATGTGTTGCCACTTTGCTGCACTAAATTGCATTTAATTTTGAGATTTGCGTTGTATGTTCGAGTTTGTTATTTCATTTTATTTTGTGTTCTGTTTTGCCTCCTGTTTAGTTGTTGTCGCCGCCTTTTGGGTTGTGCATGGCCTTCACCTAAATAAACCACTGGCTATATATATGTGTGTGTGTGTGTATGGAAGTGTTGGTGTGTGCTTGCCTAAAATTTATGTGCAAGAACAATGCACTCACACACACAGCATTATACAAATACATGGACTTACCCCTCGCCTCTGAATGCGACAAAACAACACAAAAATTTTGCATATTTTGCGCGGCTTTAAAATTTCGCACATAAAGAGAAATGTGTACACTTGTGTGTGTATGTGTGTTTTTGTACTTTTTCCGTTTCACAACGACAAAAAATGTAGAATAATATGTTTGCATAATTATACTCTAGGTTAAATGAGAGTATTATAATTATATTTAAAGCTTAAAGTAAGGTGGCATTCAAAATCAAAGCTTAGAAAGAAAGAGCATTAGGCTTAAAACAAATTTGCTTAAGTAAACATAATTTAAATTAGTTCTTCTTAAATTTTAGATATAAGTGATCGTTTTAAAAACCTTTTCAAATCGCTATTTAAATATATTTCATCTTGAATATCTTCTTTAACTTACTTCCTCTGATATGAAAACTAAGCAGAGAGAATTGTAGTCTGTTGGTTTATATGAATTATTTTATGTGATAAACTAGTGACAGCAAAATATTTTAATGTGCATCTAAATTTACTATGACAGCGATTAGCGTTTAGTATTTAGATCAAAATTTAAGTACTTAATTAACTTAAATTGAGTTGAAGGTTCCTACCAAAAAAGTACCAAAAAGTTGTGACGATAAGAGGAAATGCTCAAGACTTTTATGTTTACGACTCTGGCATTCTGTAAGGACAGGACTAGGACAAACTCTATTTGAATTGAGTTTAAGACAGAGAGTTGGAGAGTTTCTTGGCGCAGTTGACACATTTCTTGTCATGCAGGACACGAACAAGTTTTACACGGCGGCGCTTAAAAACTTTTCCAACGACTTGCAGAGAGGATTGCGCGAACTAAGCTCTTGGCTGTATGGAAGTGTGAGAGGTTTCCCACTCTTAGGATATATAGAGGTTGTGTTGAAGCGGTTACTCTGACGAGATTTGCATAAAATTAAGGCTTATTGTAACAGGATTCGATGAATTGCGTGAAATATTGAACTTTATGTGCATATTGATGGGACAACGACAGCTCAACGACGGCTGCCATTTCAACTCAATCCTTTGACAAGGGTATCCCGAAATCCGCAAAGTGTTTGCATCAATTTTATTAGGCAAATATTAGCGGAGGCTGATTTAATTTATGGCGACCTGACTAAACAATAAATCAGCCTGGACCAAGGACAGACAGAATGGAGAAGTGAGAACGGACAATTGAGAATGGAGAACTGAGGACCTGAGTCTTAACCACAATGCCATTGAGCTTGATTATTCAATTGCAAAATTCAGACAGCAGCAATTTGAAGGAAATGTGAAGATGCATTGCCCAGATAGCAAAGGCCAAACAATGCTCTGTGAGCACATTGCGGTTCCAGCTGCATCCTTTGGCTTGATAATGACATTCTAAATGCACAACGCTTACATAATTGAACGCCTGATAACAATAGCCACACTTTGATGTGCAATGCGGTGACGGAAAATTTATGGGCCTTGAAATACTCGTACAGAGAGGCGCAGAGGGAACATAAAATACCCAAGAAAACAAAAAAAAGGAAAAACTGAAACTGAAAAGAATCCAAGTTTGTTTCTCTATTAAAAATGAATTATATACAAAGCACGAAATATTGTATAGGGGCCACGTAGTAGGCCATAAATTTGCCAACCAAACTGACTTTATGGCCAGGCTCTTTGCCTATGTAAGGCTGGTGAAGAGGGGACTAGAAAGGAATGAAAGGCAACAGGTGCACGCGCGTGCCTTCAGATATTTCTGTTTGCAGCATTGGTTCCGGTTTCCGGAGGGGTATACACAGTCCAGAGACTGGCCCTTGTCTGTTGTTTAATGCATGCCCCTTCACATGGCTCGCCCCAAACAATAAATCAAATAAAAATGCTGTGCCCTTCGCTTTTCTGCTTTTTGCATTAAAATTTACAACCTACTAAACAAGACAACACACCCCAAAAAGTTGATGGTTGCACGCGCGAATTTCCCTATATGAATAATTATGCATAATTTAAGCATTTATCTTTCCGTAGTTGGTCCCTTCTTGGACTGTAAAACTTTAAAGGACTCACAGAAGATGGGACTACCTCAAGCAGTCATGCCTAATTAAGCCGGCTTCGATAAAACCAATTACACAAATCAGCCGAGCATCAGTTGCCAGACAATTACTGGAGACTTGGCAAAAGCCAGCTTGGCAGCTCAAAGCTGAAAGTCCTTTCCACGCAGGACCTTCCCTTTAATCAATTGTGCGATATTGAGTTATTAGCATGGCAGCATCGCGAAAGGATTTTCATAGGCTTCTCTCTGCCTTCATGAAGTGCCATTTAATGTTGCCTAATGCGAACCCCATTGACAGTCGCGCTTCCGCCAAGTCCTTGGATATCTTTGGGACAGGGGCGGGGACAGGGGTAAGGCAATGCCAGCTTAGGCACTCGAGCGTTAAACACGACAGCAATAACAACAGAAGCGACAGAAAATGACAACGACAACAATGGTGACAGCTTTTTTAGATTGTAGCATGAAAATGGAAATTATCCTTGGTTACAGACGTTATTTCCCCAAGTGTTTGCGGCTAATTTGGTGGGCGAGTTAAGAACATTAAAAATGCTTGAAGAGACTGACAAGTTTGAGCATAATCAAAAGCTTATGTCATGCCAAAAGCAATTACAACATTCCCTTGATGAGCCAATTGAGGCTCATACCAGATAAACCCTATAAATCCGACAGCTTCAAAGAGCGAATCAGTTCCATAAACCGATTCAAAATGATCTTTTTAAATAAAATAAACCGTTAAGTATATTAATTATTAGATTTACGTTTTAAATATTCAACGTCAATTTAAGTTCTTCAGTTACTAAACGAAGTAACCAATTCTATAAAAATTAATTGATAATTATCTTATTATGGTTTCATTTTAATTACTTGCACTTTTTTCTAATACAGGCTACTAGCCAAAATGAGAAGAATATTAAAAAAAATAGAAATAATTTTGTTTTTTGAGCATGTTTGTTTAATACGTTAATTGAAACTCAATAACCCATTAAAATAACAAATACAACAGCGAGAGGGTTTTTTTATTTGATGGCAATTAAATTCAATTAATTGCTGGTTGTACTTTTAAATGGTTAAATTAAATGTCAGCATTGATTGACGGACACGAATGCATTCGCTTAATCATCATTTAAAAGCAGACTTTAAGCCTCAAGTAAACCAACTGTCAAGTACTTTCTTGATTTTGTTTGTTGACTCATTGAGTTCTTGGCTATAAAACACAACTCTTGGCCCGTTTTTGAAGCAGTTACTTGATTAATTGAATCAAGATGCATGTGCTGGTCTTGTTCTCGGTTATGTGGTGTGTGCTACTTGCAGTTACTCAGGAGACGCCACCAACAGGACCCAACAATCCATTTTGCGATCAGCAGTTGTGTTCCAGAGGCTTACGCCATGTGGCATGTCAAAGATTCCTAAACGTGAGTGCGGTTCAATTTTTGTAACATGCTGATAAATAGTTGTAAATTCTGGTGCTTGCTAGAGCTCCTATAGTGCTTGTACAGCCGAGGAAACGCAGCTTGTGAATCTGACCAATCGGGCCGATATCATATTAAAGGCACACAATGAGCAGAGGCAACGTTTGGCCAATGGCAAGAACATGACACTGCCACGTGCTACACGCTTGGTGGTGATGCAATGGAGCGAGGAGTTGGCCACACTGGCCAGCTACAATGCACGCATGTGCCAGGCCAAGCATGACGATTGCCGTAATACGGTCAACTACAAGCACTCTGGCCAAAACATCATTGTAAGTATGGAAAGGGAACACAAAGAATTGGGAGTATGCTCAAGGCCTATTTGATCAAACTACAGTTGTTCAACATGACGCGTCTGGTGGATAATGAGTTGATGGAGAAAATGTATCCGCAGTTACTTGGCATTGGCGTGCGCAATTGGTGGGGAGAACACAACAGCAACAGCAGCAACATGATGACCGCAGCGGATGTCGAGCACTATCCGTGTCCGTTGAAGAGATCCAACCAGTCGCGGTAAGTGGCCCGAAGGCACTCGGTAAACTTGGTAACTGACCTGCTTCTCACTTTCTTCTGCCACAGACTCTATCGCCATTTTGCGGTCATGGCCGTGGAGAACAACACGCATGTTGGTTGTGCTGGTTTACGTTATGTGGCCAAGAAGATAACCTACTTCAAGCTGACCTGCAACTATGCTGAGGACTTTATGTGTGGCAAGCCGATCTATCATTTTCGTCCCATGGGCTGCCTCACAGGACCCAATAAGCAGTACAAAGCGCTCTGCAACAAAAAGGAAATATTTGCCTAAATACCAAAATAACCAACTACATAAACACCCTAATACAAGGATGTTATACCCTCTAACAAGCCACAAATAAAGACCAATGCCCATCCGTTGTGGAGTGTTAAATTAATGCTATGCATATTTATCTCATTTCAATGTGCGATTTCTCTGGCGCGTGCCGATCCCCCAATAAATATTCCACATTCCAGAGAGCCTGTTTACTGTTCACTGTCTCCCTCTTTCCCTTGCTATCTCTCCTTCTCTCTCTTTAGAAAATGTGAAATCATTACGCATGCAAAATTCAAATGGCACAGCATCACCATGGAATTTCTGCCAATTTCCTGTGCATCGCAATAAAGTTTATCGCGTAGCCGACGGGTATACTCAAGAGTGAGGGTATCGACAGGGAGGGCTGGGTATAACTATCAGGAAGCCGGGAATTGGCGCTGTTATGTGCCAAAGCAATTACCTGGACAAAAGCGACAAAACTGCCAATGTGATGCACAGAGGAAGATACAATTCAGTTTTGCATGAAAAGCGCATAATTGCAGCTTTACCAGGATATTGTATGATAGAGTACAAAGTATACCGGAGGGAGAATGAAAATGGATGTGACTGAAATTCATTTGCAACTAATGCTATTGGCTGTCACTTCCTGTGTGTTAAATCCATGCTACAAATTGCAAATCAAACAACTTAACAAATGCATTTTTTATTCGATTGCAATCTGTTTTTAGGAGTAATTGTAACTTGAATTAGACCAATTTGAATTGTAGAATTTATGTCAGCTAAAATGATTATTTATTGTTAACATATTGCAGTTGCCACAAAGATGTCCCCAATGTATTCACCAACCCACCCAAGAGCTTAACATTTTATTGCAGTCAACCACAAGCCACAGTTGCTGGAACACATGTTTTTTGTGCTTAAGCGAGTCAGCGCGATTTAGACGGGGGGAAGAAAGAGAAAGGGAATCTGCACCCCGGGGAGCTTAAAATAAAGTCAAACATTACGGAAAAATTGGGGGGAAAAACTGTCAACCAGTTAATTGATATAGAGCCAGAGCATTATATGTGCTATTTCCCAAGTCCCAATTGACTGGGAAAATGCTTGCCAATATTAAAATTGACTCTGCTATGACTTAACTTTGACTTGATTAATAAAAGTCTTAAAGGGCAATCCGATTAGCACTTCAATTTCATTATTTTATGTGACTTCAGTTGATTGAAAATGGAAATGCATGTGAGATGTGCTTTCGCAGGGTATCAGATTAGCTGAACGCGACGAACTGCAAAACAAAGCAAAAGCGTAAAAACTGCTGCCAGTTGAGACTCTTAAATCAGCTTTCACTTTGAGCGCAGTCGGATTGCATTTAAGTTGGCATCGAGAACGCTTTTCTTCAACTCCCTTTTCGCGCTCCCTTTTATTCACTTATTTACCCGCATGCTTTTCCTCTCTGATGCCAACACCTGGAAAAACTAAAAGTCGCCACTTCCGTAGCACATAAATTTGAAGGGCCGCTCGTTTTTAAGGTTTCCTGCAGCCCAAAACAAAACAAAAAATCAAAGGAAAATGACTTAGCTAGAAAAGCATGACTTGAAGATACTCTTTGATGCTATAAATAATTAGAAATTTTGTACTTATTAAAAAATAAATGAATCTAAAAACATTACGAACTGATATTAAGTGCAACTTATATACTCTAATCTACACATGAACAGGGTATTCAAAAAAAGCGTCTAAATAGAAATTCCATGCTGTCATTTGTGGGTTGGCTTAGTTTAGTTTAGTTATTTTGTTGGTTGCTAATGTAAAACATGGCGAATTGTTGTTGTCCGTGTTTTAGTTGCTGTTGTAGTGTTTATGCCACAATTTGTTTGGCTATGGTTTAAGTTACACTTGTGTTGTTGCTGTATTTAAACGCCTCAACTTGAAGCTTTTAGCTTGTTTGCCTGCAAATAGTTCAACAATTTATCAAAATTTATGACCAGTTACAAATGCTGTTGATGCCCCCCTCCCAGTTTTACACTCATATTCACACACACACACACACGCACTCACACTGAGACATAAATATCTATTAAAGCTATGCAGTCAGATGCAAGTGAAGATTTACGAGTCTTGTAGGGCAGCTTTTGATAATGGTGCATTAGCGTGCATCGCTTTAGAATGCACTTTTGTCTGCCCCAAGGAGAGAGTGAAGAGAACATAAAGAGAAGGCAGCATTAGAAAACGTCTGTCAACCATAAGCCGCAACTCTCTTCATCGCCTTGTATCATCCGCTTTCCTCTTTTCCTCTTCAACTCTTGTAGACATTCAGCTGGAACGTCATTATCATTGTTAAGCAGCAGCACGTCACGTATACGTATATACATAAGTCGTCTGTGGTGTTCTGTTCAGCTCGCATGTGTACTCAAAGTGTGGTTAGCGGTTTCCTCTTTGCATTTGCCCTTTGACCCACACAACTCACATTACGTATACGTACGAGTGAGAGTGCGAATACGAATACGAATACTCGTAATACGTTAAGTTGCCGCCCAAGCGAGCAAATGCTTTTTCCCAGCCACTTGGCCGCATTTGCTTTTTATAGTCTACAGCCAGCGGGTATCGAACAGAGAGAGAGAGAGAGTCAAAGACAGTGTATAAAATGTAATGGAGCCGGCTCCATCGACTCCATAGAACATTTATATTGCTGATTAGCGCCGTGTAGCATTGAAAATAATGTACATTTGGGCAGAGATACTCGTATAGAGGTGTATCAATAGGTACGAGTGAAGTACCTAATTGGCTGCCCAAAAGCCGTATAAATTACGAGTGTATCAAATAAGTACTCTAAAGTACTCGATTAATGGGCATACTCATTTTATTTAATCTTGGGTCTAGTGGCATTTAAAGAGTATTTGGTAGTTTGGCTGACTGCATTGGCTTACACATTTTTATGAGCAACTCCGTAATGGCGTACGGTTTACGTTTATTAGCATACTTCTAGGCACATTGGCTTTAGCTCAAGGTGCGTTTAATGGCACACACACGGACATCATGCGGACATCTAGTTGTCGACGGCTCTTTATGACTTCATTAGGAAGACATTTACGAGAATGTAACCTGCTCTCATTCTCTCTCTCTCTCTTCTTCTTTTGCTTCTCGTGTTTCTTTCTTTATGACCGCAGTTTTGAAAGCCAATTGATTTGACATAAAATTCTATTCAGGAGAACAATGGAGCCCACAGCTAAAATCTAATGAAATTTATGCAGGCGCTGCAATGCGGTTGCACAAGAACGGCAACTACAGGACATGTACACCTCAGATATACACAAAGGAACATAGGTATAACTTTTACCTGTAGTTGTCCGCAGTTTACAATGCGGCACCATTTGGTTTGTGTGTGTGTGTATGTGTGTGTGATTGACCTACTTCAAGGGGGCACAGGACGCGGCGCGCTTTCACTTTGGCTCTCTGGCAAAGTGGGCTTCGTCTCTATATGGCTTCGAACATTTTATGAACACTTTGGGGCTGCCTTTGTCTCGACTCTTAGTTAAAACTGCATTGATGGCCAGCTGGAGTCCGTCTACAGGCACAGGCACATCCACATCCACATCCTTGTTGAGTGCGCGCGCATGTGGAAGTAACAGTTTAACGCTTAAACATGCCCAAGTTGCGCTCAACTAAAGTGAACAACACACACAGACACACACATGAGTGTGTGTGTTAGTTTTCACTTTTGCAAACTAAATTTGCACATATTTCTTAGCTCACTTGTAAAGTTTTTGGGTATAACAAATACAATTTGTGCTATCACCCAACAAGTTTAAGGCAAAAATAAAAGAAAGCAGCTGTTTAAAATGCTGCGGCATTTAGATTGACTGACTGAGTGAGCAAGTGAGACAGGAAGTGAGAGTGAGAGAGTGAGTTGAAAGTCAGAAAGGATAGCGGTCTGGTGCGGTGCTGGTCTTAGGTGTCAGACGCTTGCCAACAGGAAGGAAGCTTTTCAAATGCCAAATGATAAATGCATTTTTAATGGAGCGCTCGTGAACAGTGAAAGGCATGAAGAGAGTGTGGCAAGAGGAGAGCGGAGTCAACGTCTGAATTTAACAAACAACTTCCTTGGCGTTGCTGCTGCTGAAAGCCTGGCTAAGCGAGCAGGATGCGCAAACGAGGTGCCTCAAAGCAACTTGGGAGCGCCTAAAGTCGAGAATCGGCCAGTTGAGAGTCGACAGTCGACAGTTTGGGAGATGGGAGATGGGAGTGGAGTTGGGTGTCGACCCGACAGCTTACGGTTTAACAGATGATTTAGCTAATGTTTCACTCCTTTCATCATCTCGCTTTAAAGTGAGCACATTCTCGCTTAATTATCCACGCATTTTGTTGTGCCATTCCCGTTAAATAAATTGCCACACTTTGGGCCACATCGAGCAAATATCCGACACGTGTTAAAATAAATCGTTGCCCGGAGTTTAAAGCGCCACAATAGGCGCAATTGTTTAAGCTTTTATTTGTGTAATCAACGTTTAATGCAAGCTTGCAATTGTTGGCCTTTTGATATTGGCTTTTGCTGCCTTTTGTTTTGGGCCAACGTTTCAATTTAATCAATATTCCAAACACAAACAGTGTATGGTTCAAAATGTATCCGACTCCATCAGAACTCTGGTCCAAAATTGAGGCAAAACAAAACTAAATGCTATACACATACATGCAAACTCACATTTAGAAAACATAATACAGATAGTCTAGGGGTGGAAAATGGGAATGGGAATAAAGAAGGATCTAGAACGTGCCCTTCTAAAAGCATGCCACGCAAATTGAAAGTACTCGTAAATGTTGGAAAAACAAAAAGGCCCCGCTGACCATTTTAATTTAGTAAGTTCTGATGATGCTGAAAAATATATACATATGTGTGTACACATATTTACATATGTATGTGGAACAATATTGTGTATACGCAGTGTGTGTAAAATTTAAAACAAATCATAAAACAAAAAGAAACCGAGCTTTGCTGTAAATTTGAGAAATTGAAATGAAAAATTGCTGGTCCTCTCTTGACACACCCCCTTCTAGATTATGTGTTTGTGTGTGTGTGTGTGTGTGGGAGTGTGTGAGGTGTGCGTGAGATAGTTATTGATATTGCATGGGCATCGTGATAACCTGCAGGCAAAAGGTAATCAATTCATATTGTAAGCGAGTTTGCCGTTGTGGCTATAAATTTATGAGCAGCTGGCAGCTATACTTAATAGAAAGTAGCCCCTAGACCGAACAAGAGAGCACCAGAGGACCGTCATTAACTAGAAGTGATTCTCGGAAAATGAGCAGAGGGAATGAAGTGTCTGTGTCTGTGTCAGTGTGTGATAAAGCAGACCTAAATGAACGATGGATTGGGCAAAGGAAGTAAAATGATAGCTGTGAGGCTAAAATATGCTTGTGAAATTGCTATGAAATTACTCGTTTCTCAGATGATTACGATAAGTAAGTTGTTCAAGCTTTATGACGGTCTACCAAACGATTACCTATAAATGAATTTTTCATTGGAAATGCAATTAAGAGACCCAAACTTGATTATTGCCCTAATTCTGTAAGTTGTTTGAATTGATTCTTTATCAAACAATTCTCTTTTCTTATTAACTTGTGCTTATTTTCAGTTTCTCTGTGACTTTTCATTAGTTTATGCTGCTTATTATAAGATATGCCATGTCTTCGGGCAATAAAGATGGAATGAAATCCTTGCCTTTGTGAGAATGTTTCCCATTTATTGCAAAACATTTCAGAAGAACTGGGATAATATAAAAATCAAGCCATTTAGCTTTTAGCTATTGTGCTTGAGTTTTTATTGTTTCTTTCTCTGGTTTCGCAATAAAATCTTTTTAATGACATTTTAAGCAAACAGAAACTAGAGAATTATGAATGTTTTTATTTGGCGCAAATTTTCTCAACTATTTTCTGTATTATTAGCGCTATTTGAAACTATGCTGACATGCAGTTTGCAACTTTGTAACAATGCACATAATAGACACAACTGTAGACAAAGAGATACGAAATAAAAGCCCAGGTACAGGTCCAATTGGCACATGGCAGACGTTCCTGATTTCATAGAAAGGGAACACTACTTGGGGCCATTGTTGCAGCTGTCTGATACACACAGAAACAATGCATGGCGACGTCTGTGTTCCGTCCCAATCCCGACATAGTCTCTCCAAGACAAAGCCTCAGAAGGCCTGCCGGCTAATGTTGCAGTTTCCATTCTGGCCAACAGTCATGGGTTGTCTATGTGGAAATATACCGCAATGATGTCGATTGTAGCTATATTTAGTCACTGACACACTCCTTGTCTGTGTTGTTTTTGTTTCCATTGTTTATGCAACACGCGTTGTTTCAATACATTTTATAGCACTCGACAAAGTGAAAGTTTTTCAGCTATTGGTATGAATGAAATGTGTTCCATTTCCCCAGGGAAATGTGTTCCGCTTTAACAAAGTTATGGCATTGACAGATTCTAAATTTCAGAAAATACACAAATTCAATTTTTATCAACACTTTTTTGGGATCATTGTTTGACCTCTCAATTTTTTGAAAATATAAGTTGCCAATACCAACTCTCAACAGACTTCATCTGTGCATAACTTCATTAAAACCAAACCGCTTTAATGCGAAATATTATTTTAATCATATTGGTTTAATCTAAGTAAAGTAAATAAGTACTTATCTTAATTTTAATTCAAAGTTTGAAACTTAAACATGTTGAGCCCTGAACTATTTGAAAGTAAAACTATTTGAATATTCCTTGTATATTCAAATACAAATATAAAGTAAATTCACATAGCAAAAGTGAACTACTTTGAGGCGTTTGGTTAAGTTACGATTACGACTTCATTGCAAGTTTTGCACTTGCAGGACTTTCTTTTATTGCCGCAGCAAAACCAAAAATGAGGTTAACGCGTGCACTTAACGACTCGAGGGTCGCTGCTGTCGCTGTAGCTGTCGCTGTGGCAGCAACTGTGGTTGCAACTGTGGCAGCAACTGCTGTCGAGGACGATGTCGAGGACAACATTATAAATCCCGACCAGGCATTTGCAAGTGGCAGCCATTGCGGAACTCCTCCCGTCTAAGAGCATTGCCAACAGTCATTTTTGGACTGTTTTCCTGGCTTACAACTCAATTTAGTCAGTTTTTAATGAGCAACTGTGCTGCACATGTTATGGGCGTGGCAACGTGGGGAATGGGGCGTTACCTTATTTGCATTTGGTAAGCGATTTTAGCTCTATCAAACTCTATGCCATGCAGCCATTATCTTCTGTCTCAAAAGAAGGAATTTGCCTCGTTGTCTTTCATGTCATTTATTACCGTTTTGCAACGTGGCCCCATCCCCCTTTTCATTGCTACCTCCCCTTGCTCACCATGCTGGCTGCCTTCCGTTTGATTCAGTCGTTAGATATTTCCGGTGCGCTGTCCTTTTTAGAGCGACGCTCTGTTGGTCCTTTGTGTGCAGTGTCCATTGCCAGTCCAGCCAGTCCAAACAGCCCTCAGTCGGGTATGTCCTGTCCTCTGCGCTCTGTTGTTTGTGTAATCGCATAAAGATGGCTCAATAACAACATGACGAAATCGGAATGAGGGGTGAATGCGTTGTCCTTTGGGCCGTGCCAGCAATTTGTGGGTCAAATTGAATTTGTATTGAGCCAAGCCTCACAAAATTGATTGAAACATTTGCGTGAATTTATGTCCTTGAAATGATTGGCCATATCTCTGAGTCCTCAGTCCAACCATTGAACATCAACTAACAGTACGAATAAGACTACGAGAGCATCTTTTGCAGTCCACTGTCCTTCAGATAAAAAAGACACAGAGAAGCCATGCCATGATGCTTCGTCCTTTGCATTATTTATGGGATTAGTGGCTTGACTATATGGTTGCCACGTGCCCAACTTGTTGGCCTGAAAACTGATTAGGTTCAATGAAATTTTCGGGTCTGCCCGTCCCCAGGCAAGTTGTGTTGCCAGTCAGCCGGCCGGCTTCATTCATTTTTCATGCAACTTACGCTGCCAAATAAAACAAATTTGCACTTTAATATGCGATACGTTAGCCTTGAGCTCAAAATTCTTGTTCAAAACACACAGAAGCAGACAAGAAAACTGCCTGACGGGCAACAAGTTGTTCTTTGTGTGTATTTGTGGCTTGTTTTTATGCTAGAAATCAGGGCAGGCAACGCACCAAAACAGCCAACAACATGATGTAGCACTTGGGCATATAAATCTAAACTATCCGACATAATAAATTCCTAAATACAAACTTGCAGTTGCATAGATTAGGCAATGTTCTATTTGTACTTTTATTTATACATACAATAATAATGTAATGCATATTCCACAATGTATTTCCAGCATAAATTTGAATAAATAAATAAATAAATATTTTTCTATTTGATCAACATTAAGATTTAATTAATCTCCTGAGCTTAACATGATAATTGCTTAAATAAGTATTTATGGCATTCATAACTTTTGCTCTTTGATTTTGTTTAATATACCTAGATCTAATGTTTTGTTGTTTAGTGCTGGCTGTGTGCTTGTGTGTCATCGTAATGAAGCCAATGTCATGCTTCAACATATTTTTTAATTTCTAAAATGGCGTTTTTCAGATAGACCCCACACACATACATTTACGCATACACTGACGAAATAAAAACCAGACACACGCAGTTGAGCGTAAAATAGTTAGTTTAATTTGTTTAAGTGCACACGTGGCGTATGAGGGATTCAGAGTGCGATGACTGCGACCACGACCACGACTGCGACTACAAGTACAACTACAACTATGACTGCATATTGTAATCAACGCCAGAAAGTAGACTGCAACAAAATTTCAATTACAAAATGTCAGACAAGCCGCAGATAGCAGCAGCAGCAACAATGGCAACAATAATAACAAATGCAACAACAGCCGTTTGACATTCTGAGCTGGCGCTTGTCTTATCAAGATGTTTGTTTGTTTGTTTGAATACATGTTTCTCTGCGCCTGTAAGAGAGTGTGCATATGTGTGTGTGTGTGTGTTTGCATGTGTTATCATTGTCGTTGTAAAACAAGTCACTTAACACAGACACACACACGAAAGAAGTTAAATTTGATGCTTTTGTCTGCAGTTGTAAAACAATGGCCCCAATTGTATCTCTGTCTGACTGCCTGAATGTATCTTGTATCTTTTTGTGTATAAGCTCAAGTCAATTGTGTCGCATATGTGTGTGTGTGTGAGTGCCTTATCTTGGCCCCAGGCACGCCCAGCACTTTGTTGTTGTTACTCTCTATTTCTCTCTCTTATTGTCACTTGTCTGCCTATTGCGCACACTGATTGTTTGCATAAATTAGCATAATTAAGCAAGGTTGAGTGACTCCCTCCTCCTCACCCACTACTTTCCCACCCTCACACACTTTCTCTGTCGAAAATCTGTCGAAAGTACAAGTAAATTGTCTTGAAGAACTCGGCATCTCTACACTCTTCTCCCCCGTGTATATCCACACATATTCATGCAACTGTCGAAGCAATTGCGCAACATTTTTTTTCAGGGCACACGCCGCGACCTTTGGGCGCGTGACCAGCCGTGCAAAAGGCAAAGAAGCCAAAAAAAAAAAACAGCAGCAATGCAAAAGAAGAAAATAATGGATGGAAAAAGGCAGCAGCAGACAGAACGTGGCGTATACGCATCGTGCTGTTGCCATGGTCCATTGTCGTCGTCTTGTTAGCCTTTTGCGCGCCATTCATTTCCATTTTGTATGCGTTGCTGGTCGACATTATTTGGCTTTAATTGCTGCATGCATGCTGCCACGCCCCGTGCCCCATGCTCCATGCCACATGCCACAGGCCTCCCTATCCCTATATATTGTCCATTCGTCGAGGCGTTGAATTTGTACGTGTTTTAATTAAAATACGCAATACACAAAAAGCGAAGCCTTTTCCCGAAATGATAACTTTGCCAGTGTTCAATTTCATAAGGTGAAAAAATTCAAATGCGATGACGATGGCAAATGCTTGGCATAATTAAGCAAATGAACTGTGAATATGGAGGATATTAAAAGTATAACAATACATTTATGGCGTGTGGCAATCAAAAAACAACATGTCAAATGTCACAAACGAGTATCAGCTAATTTCTTTTGCTGCTCCTTTCTTCCAATTCTTTTCCCTATTGGCAAACAAACAAATTATGCGCACAAGCACGAGAGGGAGGCATGGGTAATTAGGTCGCCAGGTGGCCAGGGGCAGTCAGCAATAAATAAATTAACATAAAACAAACAAAAATTAATGAATGAATAAATGATTGGCTTGGCAGCAGGCAGCAAGTAGCCACCCAGGCAATCTCAAGCCTTGGGTAAGGCCATAAATTATTTCAAGGAAGCACAAAAATGGCAACTGTCGATCAATGTCAATTAGCTGCCTCACGAAATCGGGAATTGCCAAGTTCCTTTCATTTTTTTCCTCGTATTTTCTCTTATATGTATTTTCTTTCATTTCGTGAGATGATTTCAAACAAATCCCGGTCCTGGGCATGTGAATTATATGCATATCAATCAGCCAACAGCTGGCTGACCCAACTTCTCCTTCTTCTGGCTGGGAAGTTGAGTCGTTGATTTATTAACAAATATATTTCAAATTTAAATTTGAATATATTGAGTAGGCTGTAAAAATGATAATCAGTCTTTGTATTGATTTTCCACGAATTTTCGTTTAATATCCTATACTGCTTTTTAAAATTAATTTATACGCAAAAGAAACATCAAATTTCTAAGATTTCTGACGTACTTCGATTTGTTGTCGCATTTGTATTTATTCGAGAAATTTACAAGAATTAAGTGAAACTGTTAATTTCAATTAAATACAATTTATATCAAAATGTGAGCAAAGTGAATGCATATTTCATGGCAGCAGTTTTCCTGTCAGTATTCCTTCTTTTTCCTACCATCTCTCACCTCTGCATGAGCAAAACACTTCACGCATAATACAATAAATAAAACTTACAGCCTCAGCGGAAATAATTAACACTGTATAAGGCAACCAAAGAGGCCTTGTAAGCACTTTCTCAGTTACTCCTGAACATCATCATCATCATCATCGCGTTGATAATGATGTAAATGGAAATGGAAACGGCAATGCCTTGGCGCACATTTCACTGTCAGCACTTTTTCTCACTTCAATAATAATAGCACATAATAATAATATAACGAAATTAATTGATTTGCGGCTGCTTCCCACCTGAAAACATGTATAGTACTTATATAAGGCAAGCCAAGGTTTTTTATATTGAAATATATACTCGTAAGAACTGTCTTCAACAGCCGTCATTCAATTTGCATTGAAATTGTAAATTGTATGTCATATTTTATGGCCCTCATTAATGTTGCAGCTGTCCAAGTAATGCGTAATTAAAGTAATTTAATTTATTATTTGCCATTGATCAGCAAACTTGCACGCAGCATAAATCAATGCAAAATTATATTATTTTTTTGTGCCTTACCATTCCATTATAATATGTTGTGTTTTATATAAATGCTGACAATGTATAGTTCTCATTTAAAAAGGGTATGCGATAATAAGTTGCCTTATTACTCGTAGTTATTCAATGACATAAGTTCAAATGGTGTATAATTTGTGGTATGACATATTTTGTGAATTGTGTCAGAAATGAATCTTATCCACAGTTGCTAGTGTCAAGAGCTTTATTTAAGGTAAATTTAGAGGAATTAGTTACATTAATTAGTTAAATTAAATTTTATATAATTTGCTTAGTAAAATTCTTAAGAAGAGCTAAATTTATTAGATTTCAGTCTAGTAAGCTAATGTTTTGCTATTAACTTTAATGTAATACCTGGTCTAGGGTATCAACTGCTATCAACTTTCATCATCAATTCTCTTATATTAATTTGTTGTCAGTGTTTCGTATTAATTACGAAAACATTTCTCCACCCACTAAATGGCAGGTAAAATGAGTTATGCAACAACGGAGGCAATTTATGGATATTTATGACCTTTCCAAGATGTACAACCAACGATATGGGAAGGCCTAAGCCTTCATTGAATGCTGGCAGTCGGTAGTCGGTACTCGGAATTCAGCATTTTAATTATGATTTTTAATAAGCAGTAAAATCAGCTAATCGCCGCTTAGCATCTCGATTTAAGGAATAAAGTAAGCCTCGTTGTTGATTCTTGGCTTTTACATAGTCAACAAACATTTAATAACTTAATGCATGTGTGTACAAATGGTAAAAGTCGTTTTCATTTTTCTCGCTTTTATTTTTGTTTTTGTTTTCAGTTCTGTGAATTTAATAAGCTTAATGTGCTGCTCCCGGAACGGAACCCGACGGAACGAAGCGAAGCAAACGGCAAGAACTTAGATGAATTTCCCAAGATATGCTGGGACACACCCGTAAGACACACACACACACACATACACACACTTGTGTTCACAGCAAATGCAATTAATTATAATTTTTAATTAGCTCAACAACAACAATAGCAAACGAATACAAAAACAATAAAGAAGAAAAAGCAGACTAAATACGAGGAGAATAAAACAAAACATAAGCGACTAAAACTCTATTTCATACTCGTACTCATATTACCGACGCATGAAACTCGACACGCGATTAATAAAAAAGGACATAGCCAAGTGGTGGGCGGCTGTGCTGCCGCTGTGGGCGTGGCACTGACAGCAAGTGAAAGGTATTTAGTCACGCGGAAAGAAATGTTTACTTTTATTTAATACAGCACGATGTTAGTTGGTAAGAAGAGAAGAGTTGCTACCGGCATGCTCCGGCAAGCTGGACGAGGATTAACAGTTAGAAGTGGGCAATGAGCAGTATGGGCGTGGTCATAACGAAAGTATGGGTAGAGAAGAGGTCGACACTCAATGTGTTCTTTACGTGCGAATTCTCAATGATGTTATGGCTACGCATGCAAGATACGCCTCAAAGGATTATGAATATGCCATACAGTAGCAAGTGACGGAGGCAACCTTCTAATATATCATTCCACGCGTAGATGTCTTAACGGGAGTGCCAGCACTTTGTCGCGGCTAATGCCTCAAGTTAAGACCACTTAAGGCATTCATTTTCAAGGTCACAAAAATCCCGCCTGCCTGTTGTCTTTTGTCTATTGTCTGCCGTGTCAGCTTTCTTATCCTTGGCCTCAGCTGCTAAGGCGCAAATTAGATTTGGCCCGTGACTCACAAGCAGAGAAACATTACTCAGTACTCACTGAGCAAGTGAAGGAGAATAACAAAGAGAGTGAGAGAGAGAGGAACCATACTGTTGTCTTTGTTTGTTGCTAATTAGGCAAAAATTACATTTTAAAAGGCTTTCAAGCGTAAAATGGAAAAAGTTGTAACCAGAACTCTCATCTGTCTCTCAGTTGCCCCTCCCGACCCAACACACACCCATCTTTCCCGGCCCCTACTTTCACCATCAGAGCCCAATTTCCGCCTGCTTGCAGACAGCAGGAGGTCATCAAGCGGAGTGCTCATAACTTTTAGTTCCTGCAACTACAACGTCTGCTATAATGAATATGACATAAACGTGCTTTGCAGATTTTTAGAGTACCAGTTTACCGAACTATGTCAGACAGTGATGGACACACCAAATGGACAAAAGAGTGTTCTAGCTGATAGTGTATTTCAAGTGTACCATACAGAGTTTAGTTTAAGTAATTGTCTCACCGTTTTCAAAATATTGTTTTCATATTTATTAAAAAATAGATAAAATTGCTTTTTAGTTAAGTGAATCATAACCCAATGAATAACTAACTAGTTCTTGAATTTGCAAACTGCATAGAGTTTGATGAGTATTCATGGCTATAAACGAGATTGAAGCAGGCAAATGTCTGCAAAATCAAATATTATAATCTGTAGTGATGTTGCGACACCGATTTAATCGATGTTCATAAATAGTTAATTAAATTGTCATAACGATAAAGCAACGAGAGCAACTCTACTTATTAATAATTGATATTTAAACATATATCTGCAGATGACAAGCTGTAGCAAAATTTGCCAGCATAATTGATTATATGTAAATATATTTTATATTTAATAGAAACACTAAGAAAAATAAAAACCTTGGTAGCTTAATGTTGTTTTAATTAACAAACTACATGTGATTATTTATGACATGTGGAAATTCTCTTTCGGAGAAAATGTTTTATTTATTTAAATTGTTTATCAAATATGACTAATTCTGTTCAATTTGTATCAGTTAAAGTTTTGCTAAAGTTTATCTCTGCAAATGTGGTTGAAAGCGATTTGGGAAACTTGAGCGATTGCAGCCTTATTGAAGTCTCACTTGCTAAGCCAATAAAAATCACACAAAATAGAATGACAAGCCGCCAGAATGTCAGGCACTCGTCAAAAGGGATTGGCAGGCAGCCATGCAGAGATAGAAAAGCAAAACAACCAACAACAGTAACAACAGTAACAACAGTAACAACCAACGACAACGAATGTGAAGTAAAATAGCCAAATGTATAGAATGTTAAAGGCTGTCAGCTATTTGTGGCATATTTTACACGCTTCTCTACTTCATTTACACGCACGAATAAGAAGCAAGGTCCTCCTCTTAGCTCGACACTCGTCCTAGACCTGCTGCTCCTGTTTCGGCATCAAGTCGAACGCGGGGCGAAAATATTTGATATGTATGAGTGTGCATATAAAGTGAAAACATTTACACATGTTTGATTTATGGGTCAAGTGTGTGATAAAACTACAAAAGCGAGCAGAGGACAGACAAGCCCAGACACTAACACACTCTAACAGCGACAGTTGAGAGACAAGCGCGAAGAGGAGTGTCTATGTGTGTGCGCGTATATGTGTATGTGTGCGTAGGGAGGGGTAAATCAGAGTAAATCATGCAAAATATAACCAAGCGTATATTTCAGAAAATTATGCAGTCGCAAGGATGTCACAGAGGATGTGCGAAAAGCCACAACCCGACCGCCTTGGTGCGCATAAAAGTATGCAACAAAAAGCGCTTCACACAATAATAACAAGAGAAATAACAAAAGGATTTACTTTTCTCCTTCACTTCTTGCCAGTAGCACGAGAGAGCAGAATGTGTAAGCCATAAAAGCGTATTTGAGTTAAGTGCCTGGCAACGAAGCTGGACTTTCTCCCTGTTGACTCTGTGGGCGTGGTCAGATTAAATTGCATTAAATGCATGCGCACATATTGAAAGTAATTGCATTTTATGCATCTGCATCGAACTGCACTGAGTGAAAGTAAACGATCCAATTAGCCAGTCTGTAGATAAGCAAAGAGAATTTTTTAAATGCATGAAATATAAATCGTTTGCATATGAATATATACATTTATTAAGCTAAACTATATTTATACTACAATTTAAATGCAGCTTTTATTTATGGCGTCTAAATGCCAGGAAAAATTCCATTTGAGACAAAGGCCACAGAACCAAAAATTGAAAATGACAAATTGCATTAGGGTTTCAACAACAAAAACAACAACAATTGTAACACTTACAGTATTATCAGCAACAATAACAACATTGAAACAAGGATGACCGCAAAAGTGACAGCACAAAGTGTGCAAAAAGTAAGCAACAATTTCGGTTCTAGGCTCCCTTTTATGAGCATATATGGAGACAACAATAACATCAACATGCAACTGAAAATGCCCTACTAAAGACTGCTCGACAACGAGATTCCCTGCAACCCGATCTTAAATTTGATAACTTAGCAACTGATCTGAGTAATGATTATACATACAATAAGACACTTCTGACAGTTGTTTGAATATATAATACCCTGTAATACAATAAAATATAATCAATTATGTTCACAAAGCTATTATAATGTAATAGAATTATTATTCCCTTTCTATATTCATTAAAGGGTATTAAAATAATAACGAGAGCGGCAACAACTATGTAGCACATATTCAAAAAGCAATTCTCGGCTAGAAGGATTTGTGTTGCTATATGTATGTATTAGTCTGTGTGTGTGTGTAATCCGCTCTATATACACACATCTAAAAAGGGATTTGGTCAGCAGTGCAATGGTCTGTAGTGTTTTTGACCACATTTGGCGCGTAACAAATGAAAACAAAAGCAAGCAAATATGAAACAAAACAAAAAACAGCAGAGTGACAACAGTTTTAAAACGATTTTCTAATCAAAACGCATTACGGCATACCCTAAGGTCAAACATTCATTGTTTTGGCCCAAATATATTCTCTCGATGCTCAAATTTAATTATGCGAAAGCCACAAAGTTTTCGTTTTTACTTCATTTTTTGTTGTTTGTTGTTGCGTCAAAACTAATTAATATGAAAAATGAAAAATTACTAAATATGTGGCGCCAAATTTGTTCTATTTTCTTTGAATGTTGGGGTTCTGTATAGTAGGTGGGATGTTGCATGCACGAATAACCACTGAAATTTCATTACATGTGTAAATTATATACGAAACAATTTGGCAAAAATGAAACGAAGAAAATTCTGAGAGGGGCAGAGGTTGAAGTCAGTGCCAAAACGGAAGCCAAAATAATTATTCCAATATTTCATGAATGTGCTTGTTTGAGTATTAACATTTAAATGAGGAAAACAAATGAGCTTACAACAATTAAAATACCATAATGCTAAAAACAGTTGTTAGTAAAATCAAATATTATAAATTGGGGTAAACTAATAAAAGCACCAAATTATCATTAAATAAACTAATCAAAATGAATAGAATAATTTAAAATTATTTAAACTAGCGTAGTTTAAGCTTTGAAATAAATCAAAAACAAATAAACAAATAAAATGGATATATCAAAATAGCATGAAATATTTATATAACTTTCGAAAATTCATAAGTATAAAAGATTTTTGTGTTTTTTGAAGGTGCTCTTTGAAATTATGCCAATTGCACAATAATTTAATTAAACCACTTTGTGAATGCTTTAAAATGTCCATGGCTGCACTTAATCGTAAACGCAGTGGAGCGTGTAGCTCCAAGATGAAGGCATTTGCTTTGACAACTCGCTCCAGACTCATTCTGGCACATTCAAAATATAGACAGACACAAATATAGTACAATATTCCAACTGACGGCTGAACGATGAAGTACATTTGGCAGCCCGTCGCACAGTGCGAGTTCTTCTCGTGGAGCACTTCAATGCCATGTCAATAAATTATGTAGTGGATTTTCAGCGACTCACACACAAATATAAACACAAAACCTGAACTCGCACATATGTGTGTGTTTGTGTGTTGTTTTTACATGTGGCACATAAGTCGACTGATTTATGTTCAATTTATGCGCACTGCTCCAAAGGGAATCAAAAGACAAACTCGTACACATGAATGCTGAATATTTTGGTTGTGGCATCAGGTTCAATAAATTGCAGATTGTGAGCGACAAATGCAAACAAATAAATGTAAAAAATCAAATCATATTTCCACATTAAAAATACATACAGCAATAATAAGAGCAATATCCCAGGCATCCAGCACATTTCCAGCACTCGTAAAGCAATCGCATCATTCTGCTCTGACATCCACCCAGGGACAAACCTGGTTGGCTTGTGACCCAGGCCATTTACCAGTTCTCATCCCCCAGACGACAGCAAAGCAAATTCCTCGCCAAATTGCCATATTTTTTTTCTTTTTTTTTTCGTATGTCTCTCAAAGGTGCACAAAATGTAGAAGTGTAGTGAGCTTTTAGGCGCGGACGCGTTTCATCGAGAGTAAAAAATGCGGCTCAAAGCAAATTACGTTGACAAATGAAAATGTCACAATGATGATAATTTATTTTGCCTTTGTCAATTGCCAGTCGCCAGCTGACAAACATTCCACAGACATTCCACTTGCTTTCATCTGAACTTTTTAGCTGCCATACATGTGGCAGCTACCTTGAAACCAACAGCTGTGCCCCAATCCCCAATATCTAAGTCTTAGCCACGTGCAATTAAAAGTAAGTAACTTTTGCCAATTGTCAGACCAGGACAGATGGTGTTGGATACAAAAGCCGAATGCTCTTCTTTAGAACTTAGGACTGTGAACCAGACTGAAAATTCCTTGAAATATCTATTGATGGTTTCCCAGAAATCTTCGAGTCTAGTCTGCGTGTAAAATGGCCACTTGGCCAATTATTCAAAAAGTACTTTTTAAGTAGCTCAAATGGAATTATAATTAAGATTTATTATATTTGTAAATGGTAAATTAATTCAAATATGGGACTTGGCTTGAAAAGAGGCTTAGCAAGTACATTGTATTGCCTTTTCATGCAAAACTAATGCCAATAAGGGCTTCATTTCATGCAATAACTTAAGTAATAATGATGTACATAGTTAAAAATACATTTAATATTAATCGATTAATATGTTTTTAGTTTGTATAAGTATGATTTTTATTAGGCACCCATTCCCATCTCTCTTTGAATTCGCCATCGCTGTAAATCCATTTTAAGGTCGTCAGTCAGCTGAATAATAGAGTATAATACTTTCGCATATCGTTTTATTTCATGTTTCCGTTTTCCTGTTTTCTGCGGCAAAAACTTTACGCTTCATATACGTTGAGTGTTCCTCCTGGTTTTTCCTTACGCTTTCCAGCCAATTCGCCTTGACGCGTTTTGCGCTATTAAACTTTTTGGCATGATATTGCCGTTATTTCAGAATCAACGGGAGGGAAGAAATGAAAGGGAAAGGAGGACTACAGCTCAGTACATAGCTGAATACAAATATATGTACTTACTTGTCATATAATAAAGTTTTATGCTAACGGTTTTTCATGCCTTACAGCCAGCCTTACAGGACGCACACATGGCCTGGGCAGGAAGCAACCCGGGGACAGCACTTTGTGCCCATTCTATACTATTTTCCTGGTCTCCTGCTGAGTCCAGCCAACAGTTTTCATACATTTCGGTTGTCTCTTTATTAGGCTGAAAAATGAAAATGCTACCGCCCCAGAAAAGTGAAGTCCCTTGTCCTCGAGTTAACAGTGTGTGTGTGTGTCTATTTTGTATGCCCGTTAAAATTCTCAGGGTAAATGCATGAATTCCGATGGTTGTGTGCCAAATATTTGCATAAATCTTTTCAGTCGTTTCTATATTTTGTTTATATTACTCATACGCAACGTGTACGCAATGTATTATAACTTTTTTAGCCCTTGCTTCAGAGTGTGTCATGGAAAGTTAAAGACCTGGGATTTTGTTGTTATATTTATCATTGTCATAATAACTAAAAACTTTATTTAAATGTTCTGCCACTTTTTATTTATACAAGTTTTTATATAGTAGTATATGTATATATGTATGTATAGTTAATCCTAATGCTTATTAACGCTCAGCTGGCGCTACTCACTTAAATATTAAAACAACTTTGTAATCCAATATAATGCGTTTTTATTTTGTTTGCAACAAAATATCATCATAATCATCATCACAATGATGACCACTGTGACATACTTATATATGGATAGCTATTGTTTTTATTGTTATTACATATGTCCGACTATAATACTCAACTTAATTTATACATATATGTACATACATAATTATATAAGTATGTATTTTTTGCACTTATCTGCAATTATTGTTGTTTATTTTAAGTTTTAATTTTGGTTTCTGTTTCTGCTTCGGTTTGTTTGCTTTTTTGCTTGTAGTAGCATTCATTTACTCATTAAACATTTATTTAAATGTCGCGACTAATTTTCATTGCCCACATTTATAATATTTAATTATTAATATTATTATTAATATTTGTTTCTCCTTTTGCGAAACTTTATACTATAGCTACCACACACATATACAGATACAAATATATTTGTAGTGTTAAATTTATTAGTACCATATACTCGTATGTAGTTTTATTTACAATTTTGATCAGTTAAATGCCCTGCCAGCCGAATGGTCATAACATTTAATTGTTGCCCGACCATTAAAGTGGACACTGGACAGTGGACAGTGGACACTGGACAGTGGACAGTGAAGAGCCGCATGCATTTTTAAATGTGACACAATAAACGACGCCGAGTGCAGCGGTAAAGGGGAAAACTGACAGGATGAGGGAGTACCTGGACGAGCATGTGGTTATCGACCCGGTCGAAAAGGCGGACGAAGTGCTTACGGTCTGAAGTTTTGGGCGTAACACTTCAGTGGGCAGCTTGGCAAATGGCAGTCGACAAATGGCAAATGGAAATGCAAATATTTTGTTGACAGGCAATGGCAAAGTAACTTGCAGCTTTCTTGGGAAATACAGCCGGACATGGTGAAAAGGAAGTTTCAGGAACCAGGAAAACTGAAAAGTTCTTACAGTTAAAACACATATCCTGTCTACTTTATGAGATACTCCCAGACAGGCAATGGTATGACGGAGAAAAGAGATAAGCATGCAATTTCTAAAAAATTCCAGAGAAAACGAATGATATTTGATAGAAGAGGAAAGGCTAAAAGAAAAGATAGTTTTTGTACTGCAGGGTTAAGGAATTCCTCAGACAATTGCTGCTTTTAGGAACACTGTGAACAGAAATAGCAATAAATACAGACCATAAACTGCTTTAAAGTTATACTAACTATTTACATGTCTTAAAAGCTAGGCTTTATAAATAGCACTGGTTATTATAGAACTAAGTTGATGAACTAGACATCCATAAAAAAAACCCATAAATAAAACGTTATATGTAACAAATTGGACAAAGAAATCTGAGTATAACAAGTTATTGCCAGAAGCCCGATTATAAACTAAGAAATTCCCCCAGGGCAACGAATATACTAAATATTATTATTACTATTTTATTTTATATGCTCTCTCTTGAGTTTTTCGGACATTTGCTGTTCATTTCGCTAATGTCTCTCTAGTGCTGACATATGAGCTTTTATTTTTGTTTTTTTTTGGTAAGAGTACTATGTACATAGCTCGTAATGCCCCCGGGGCACGGCTTATCCCTAACCCACTTAATTACACACGCAGTTACTTACAACTTAAAGAGTATACCAGGAGCAATGGGAACAGCATAGGCAGGAGGAGGAGCAGCTCATCATTAGCATAATTAGCTAAACAGTTTTCTGGGTGTTATCATTATGTGGCATGCTTGGTGTTGCAACTGCAACATTCCTCTTATTCTATATCTGCTACGGCTGCTGCACTGCATCATTTTGTGCGACAGCCAAGCTTCACATCTTGATTGTTCTCCAGTGGGCACTGAACACTGGGTTACATTCGCTTACTTGGCTGTGGCATTGGCGGTGGCGCTTCCAACTGTGTATCGCTTTAATTTATCACCGTGCAGTTGTCCCACTTGTATTGACATGGTCAGACGTCGTCTGTTGGCCCTTACCACATCTGCTGCTACTCCTCCTGTTTGCCTGCACAATTTGACTTTGCGTTGAACTTGTTCCCCCTCCATCTTCGTCTCCATCGCCATCTCCATCGCCATCTCCATCACCATCTCCAGCCCCTCCGACGTGACCTCCTGTTCCCTGGAGCAGAAGGGTGCAGCAGGCTTCCAACAATACAAATGCCGCGACCATTGTGCTAATTACTTTGACTGCCTGCGTCGCCTGTTTGGTATGACAGGCCCAGGCCAGGGCGACAGCAGCCGGTGCCGCATTCGTTTGCATGGCTTCGGGTCGCTCGCCTGTGTGTAAAATGAGCAAACAGAGAAGAAAAATTAATGCAGACATGCCATAAATGAGTTACAATTTGTTGGACCTTTCACACACACACACACACACACACACACACACACACACACACATACACTATATATACAACAAGAGCCCCTAAAGTACTTATTTCTGTTGTGGTTCGAGGTTTACTCGAACCAACCAAAGTTGTTGTTCAAAAATGCATAAACTTTGTCGAGCTATGAAAAATTGCACAACATTTTCTACCCCTTCATCGCTGTGTTGAGTGTGTCCTTCGTTCTTCAGTTTGTTTGATTGCAAGTTCCATGCATGTGCAAAAAGGTCAAGTATGCAGTTATCAGACTTGAAAGCCCTTCAACTGCATCTGCAAGTTGAACCTGCACTCCAGGCTTTCATTTCTCCTTGATTTGCCAACCATCGCTCATCCAATTATTGGACATTTAAGCTCGTTTAAGGCTCACTTCGATATGAAGTAAAATGTCTAAGATAGGGAAGTTCAACTTACCTTGCAGGACGTGGACGCGTATACTGGCTATTTCGGTATTCGATGGATAGCACGAGTATTTGCCAGAGTGCAATAAATCAGCATCGTAGATAAGTAAAATTGATTTTGTTTCCTCCGATTTAATGGTCTTAAATTTCAAGCGACCTCCCGCTGTCTCCTCGCTGAGCACCTGTGTGTGTTGAAAAGTGTGTGATTGTGTTTGTATTATTAACATATTTTCCAACAACATTTTTGCCTTCAAAAGAAAAGAAAATTTTTATGGACGGATGGCATCAGGCTGTTTGGCTGGCTGGCTGGCAGCTAAATGCAAAAGCATGTTTTCTCATAATCATAAAAGCTAAAATTAAATACGTTGCGTATACGCATCGTAAATAAAAGCAAGAACACAATTCGCGCCCAAACCCAGCTCGTAAAAGTTAAAAACGTTTATCCAACAGCAATTGGCTGGGCGTTCAACTTGAGAATGAATTTCAGCTTCAGTTTAAGTGCCTGATGTGGGCGTGGTCGCCGTGATTTCCATTCTTTGCACTCCAGCGACTTTTTGTGCGCGAGCAAAACTCAATTATTACAAGATAATTTGACGCGCACAAAAGACTTTTAAAATTCCTTTTCTTTCATTTTTTAAATTGATTGAACCTCTGCACAATGCTCACCTTATCCTGATGGTACCAGAAGATGTGTGTTGGCGGCTCTGGACTGAACTTGATGATGCACGTAAGATTTATGGTGCTGCCTTTGTCCACATAGAGATCGGGTCCACCAAGGATCGTTGCTGTTGGCACTGCAAAAGAGTTGACATTGTTCATGAGTCTCAGCTTTCAAAAATAGCTCCTCCTTTTGCAACTCTAATCGAATCATTGTTGAAATTTTACAGTCCACGTGACTGTTTCCAATCAGCAAACTACCTACACAACGTGCGCACTTTCTAACCATTTGGAATTCCCTAGTTGACCCATCAAGACTGTATTACCTGCCCCAACAAGTTCCCACAATATATGTAAGGGTGTGTGTGTATGTTGTGGGTTAAGTTTGAAGCTGGTCAGGTTTCGGCCCCGGGCAGTTGCCATTAAACAGGACAAAGCTCCTCTTGCTTCTCCTTCGACTGTCTGTCCTCTGATGCTCTCTTTGTTGAGGCTGCCACTTATGCAACCTGGCATTGTTCCCGCTCTGGTTGCAACCTGCACATATCTCTGTGTGTGTGTGAGAGAGAGTGTACCAAATCAATGACAATGAGAAACGTCAGCAGAATTCACATCACTTGCTTGCTGACTACAAAATGAGCAATTGCCAGGCAGCTGATTACAGATTGGGACATGACTAACACGAGACTAATTCAAGACTAGAGAGCTTGATTCATTTTATTGATAAACCTTGCAAAAAAACATTTTCTAGATATCTATTACAAATAACATATTTTCACTTCGTTAGTCGAAACACTTGTCACACTTGTTTAATTGTATTTCTAATATAAACAACTGCCAATTGTGTGGCAGCTTCAGTTCTTTTCAGTCTACGGTTCCGAAATGCCACAATTACGGATACTTTTGCTTTTATTTAGTCTGTGCCAGGTCTTGGCCATAGACTTTTGTAACATGACTGAATGCAAGGGGAAACCGCATTTGGGCTGTAACAATGATTTGGTAAGATGTCCACATTTTTTTACTATACTATGAATGCTAAAAGTTATTCTCCTTTTCAGACTTTTCAAAGAAGCTGCTTGCCCAAACGTGTGTTGGTCAACATGCAGATATATGAGGATTATCTGGTCAAAATACACAATAAGATTCGTAATGATGTGGCATCGGGTTCTATACCAGGTCTGCCTAAGGCCCAGCAAATGCCAGAAATGTTGTGGCATTCAAAACTGGCACTGTTGGCTGAATATCATGTGAAGCGCTGCCTCCTAAATTTGTCCAATTACTGCGTTGCCTTGACAAACTTCACTGAACCGGCGGTTAATTATGGATTAAATCGGTTAAATATAGAATCAATAATCAGTTACCGTTCCAAAATTAACTCAAATAAGATCACACTGCAAGTGGATCAGTGGATGAATCAAGTATATAAACTAGCATACGCTGCAGAATATATGGATGAGATATACGAAATCAGAAATATACTGAACGATAGAAACTTCTTTTTGGGCTGTGCAGCTGCTGAGGATTATGATCGAAAGAGCAGTCGCTTTGTGCTCATCTGTTACTATGATGAGAAACATGCTTGGGGAACACCCATCTTTCAAGAGGGGAATTTCCTTTCAATTAATTGCCCTCGAGGTCGCAGTGATAACTATGCACATTTGTGCAAACCTTATAAAGACATTGAGGACTAGGGAAATGAGTAAATAAACTATTACAAGTATTCCAATTTAAATAACCACACACAACTCTTTTGTCGGTTTGGTGTCTAATTAAATGTGACAGGCAACTCGAGAAATGAAAACATTTGTGCCATAATATTTTCCATGAAAATTGCTGTGCACACACACAAAGCAAAATGTGCAAGGTGAAATATAAAATGTAAAATGTAAAATGTAAAAAGTAAAGTAACAAGCTGGCAAAGTTGCTTGAGAGAAGTATTTTCTAAAGCAATTTGTTCGTCATGAGCCAGAAAAGCGCTGCTCCGGCCGCAAGGCACTCGACTACTTCCCTCCATTTTCGAGGACTTGCGAAAAACTGACACGGAATATGCGAAAAAATATTAAAAAATAATATGCATACTTGACAGCACCCTCTTGTTTCCCCTCTGTCTACACAACTGTATGCAGTAACGGTAGCTGGTTGCTAACGCATGTCACTTAACTGACTTTAAGAGTATGCACTGCTTATGACATATTTCACTAAATTACAAACCCGCAACTGTCTGAATGGGTCCAAACATGCCGGCAAATTCATCGTCACTCGACTGATATACCCGATCGGCGGCTATATAGAAGGCATCATCGTTGAAATATTGTTGCATCAGATTGCTCGTTTCCTCATCAATAAGATCTGATTGCAATCAGTGTAAAAGGAACCAAATAACATAAAATGGAAAAGAAAATAATTAAAATATAAATAATGAAATCATAGAAGAATATATAATAATTTATAATTAACTTAAAGTAATAATTAAATTTTTTCACATCTGTATCACATAATAAGCTCTAATGAAATTATCTTTGAAATAATACACAAAATGAAAACAGAAATACAATTTGCGTCCAGCTTTATGATTACTCATTCAGCATGTTATTCTTTTCACATCAACGCACCTAACAGATTTTTACGGTCTTGTGGCATATTAAATGATAAACCAGATTGTGAATAGCTTTTACAGGTTGCAGAATTTTCACGGCTTCCCTTGGCGACCAAATGGGGATTCCATTTCATTATAGATGTATACATTGTATTCGATAACTACAATATCTGCGGCCACGTTAGCTTTTCTCCATGTCAATTTTTCACATATTTTTTAAAAGCCGAATAAAAATGTTGCCCGTTTTCCTCTGCACCCCTGGGCTGAACAACTGATGTCCTGTTATTTCATTCTCGCAGCTGTTGATGCTACCGCTGGTTGTTGCTACTATTTTTGTTTTTCTGTATTTGTTTTTTTTTTGTTATTTTTGTAGCGAGATTGTCAAGTGTGCATAATTTACACTTTTGCAAATTGCATGAATATGCAAATAATAAAAATGCGAATACCCATCGTGCATCATGTTTTTTCAACGTGTCGAAATATTACGTATACGCTCCCAGCACTAACAGAAGCTTCAACAGCATCAGCAGCTGAAATATGCAAAAGCCTAACGGCTAAAGGCTCGTCAGCTATCCTCGTATACTATAACGTTCTTATATTATATATTCTTATACATATGTATTTGTATGTCCCATGACACAGTTTTTGGCTACAACTCACCCACAATGTTCAAGTTGACCGAATAGCTGCGCACCGGCTGCGTTGATATTTGGCATTCGTAGACTCCGGCATCTCTCTGTTGGGCCCATTTGATTTGCAATGTCCACTCATCAATATCCCGATGATAGGAGGTCTGAAATCGCTGATCCGTTGTATAGGTATATGTGCCAACTGTGAGTATGTGCAGATCACGATGTCGTATCCAGGCCACCTGTCAAAGTAAAGCACACAATAAAAGTAAGCTTAAATCAATTGAAAACTGTATTTCGAGTAAACCGAAAGAATAAAAACAATTCATCAACTATTTAAGTTTAAATAGTGAACCAGTCTTCTACTGTTTCTGAGTCACTCTTGAAGGACATTTGATGATTTAATAAATCTACCAAGAACAAACTTTGCCGCAGCTACTAAAATCAGTGAAATAAAAAACATTTTAAAATACTATTTAACTTTAAATACATAACCAGTCCTCTACTATTTCTGAACCACTTTTGAAGAACATTTGAGAATTTTCAGCAGCTTTATTTACATGATAAATGTGCCAAGAACATACTTTCTATAGATGAATATAAAACTTTGCCGCAACCACTTAAATCAGAGAAGTAAAAAATATTTGAATATATCATTAGGTGTCCTTTGTTGAGATTTTGCATTCACTAAGCGCTGATTTGCATTTTGATTGCGCCAAGCAAAAACTTGTGTCAATTTGCTGGCCAATGCTATGGTCAGCCTCAGTGCCAGTTTCGGCCACAGTGTGAGCCTCATTTTTGAGCCACAGACCAACAAAATTTATGCAGCTGGCAATTTAAATATTAAATAACTTAAAATTAGTGTGCGGCACGCATGAGAGAGCCGGAAAATGATACTTCCGTGCTCTCTCAAACTCAACATTCCTTTTCCGCATTGGCCACTACATTTTGTAAATTTTTTATATATCGTTTCTTTTTTCGAGTGGAGCCTGCCACTGTTTTTGGCAAGTTCTTTGGGCGCCTTGTTTATGCGGCGGCCAACTGTACAACCAATGTACACATACACATACAATCGGACAGACCAACAGACAGAAAGACAGACAGACCAACAGACAGACATATGGACACAACAGACACTGCGTCAGAGGCCAGCCAACTGTGCCAGGCATCCATCTGTGCAGTTCCAGTTGCCGTCTGTCTAATTCTGCAATAACAGTTCAACAGGGGGGAAAAGGGAAAAAAGAAAAACTTTTTCCCGTCAGAGTTTTTGCCGCACTGGCAACATAAATTTACCGTTGGCCAAAAACGAGCCGCCAGTTAACTAGAGAAGCTTGCCCTTTGCCTCCCTCATTCATTCTCTCTCTCTCTCTCACTGTCTGTGTGTAGTTTACTGATTGCGGAAGCGGATTTGGTTATGTGGAAATCTATGACCTCCCCCTTTCTCTACCCAACATAGGGTGCCAAGTTCGTCGCTAAATCGCTTAACGTAATCAACGCTGGCCCAAAACCAGAAAACAGTTACCAAAGCCCTGAAACACCTGCAAAGTTTCTCACGATTGCATGCAGGCCGCACATGTATTTTGAGGATGCGTGCAAATATTTCCGCAATGCCAATGTGTGAACTACACACAAGCACACACACAGACACACACATAGAAGTACATAAAGTGTGAGTATTAAATCTCATTGAATTTACGTTAAATGCTGTACTCATGTTCTCTGCTGTGCGACAGATTGTGCTGCAGTGTCAAACTGACAAACTGACTGACAAAAGTTCAATTCCTCGAACTGCGTTGCGAGGCAACTTTCGAAAAACTGCCGCTTCAGCTGTATTGTATTTGTATTGCAGTTATGGCAACCAATTTAATTGGATTACTGAAATTCAATATTTTGCCACCATACAATTGCCTCTATCAGGCCAGAAACAAAGGATGAGTTTGTGGGAAAAACGAGATGTTAATTGCCTCACAGAAAAAGTATTCCCTTAGGACTCGCTTAACTTGCCTTTAAGAACATGTCTCAGATGTTGCCAGAGTTGGGTGTTTAGTTTTAGTTTCGTTAGGCTGTAGGAAATCAAGTGACGCCATAAAAATAATGACAATATCTGGACAGGATACTCGGACATGGGCAACATGTGTTGTGCTGTGTTGTGTTGTGTAGGCGTGTGTTGTGCTCCTTTTTCGTTAGGTTCATTGTTTCAACGTCACGTATTACATAATAAACTGACAGCAAATTTAATAAGCGGCTGCTATTATAACCCACGCACACACATATGTGTCCTAGACCAATATTCCAACTATCTGAGATGGTCGGCATATTGCCAGCACTTGTCGCTACATTTTTGTTTATTAAATGTAAATAAAAATAAACATTATTAAAACAGACGCCCACGGAAACAGACGACAACATCTCTCTCACTCTATCTCTTTCACTTGAGCAAGCTGCTGTTAGATTGCCATCTCATGATTTGTATTTATGCTTATCTATATCTGTTCCTTATTTTTGTATCTGTATCTGTATCTGTTATTGTGAATGTATCTTGTACTCACCGTCTTATTGCCAAGATGCTTGACTCGACAGCCCAAATATGCGGATTTGCCCACAAGGGATGTGATATTCCTTGGCATTGTCAGATCGAAATATGGCTCATTCCATTTGTGGCCATGCGGATAATGTAACGGCGGCAAATGTGTTGGCTTTGAATCTGCATTATTGTGATTGTTGTTGTTGTTATTCACTGATTGCCGCTGGTAGCACAATGTTAGCCCTGCAAAATATAATTCAAATAAAATAGAGAATAATGAAAAATATATCACATCATGCGTAATTTTCCATCAACTTGGAGCAACTTTAATAAATAAAGGCGAAGACACCTCAAGGACACACATTGCCAATGGCGTCAGCTGAGACAGGACAGGAAACAGGAAGTGGCAACGCCATAACTGCACCTTAATACAAACTAATTGTACTTTAATTATAAGCATGACACAATTCTGACACTCTGACACATACTTATGTACACACAGAAAAAGATTGTGTCTCTCCAGCTGGTTTTCGGTAGAAGTTTCTCGTGAAAACTAAAACTAAAAGTGAACAAATGACAAACTCATTGTGCCAGGGCTGAAGTGTCTGTGGCAGCTGCATGTGCCTCGTTGAGTCGTCAAGTGTGTGCCTCTTATGGAGTGTGCCAGTTAAAATTGTTGCTGTTGTTTCAGTCAGTTGCCATTTTGTTGTGCATTTCATTTATGGACCGTTGGCAGGGGCTAATTTTCTAATTACTCGACGCGTCGACTTTCTATGACTTCACCACGGCAGTTGCGAAATGGAAACGCAATGCCTTTTATGATGTTTCAGAGAGAGAACTGAGCTTCAAGTGGTCTAATGTTTATGCTCTGCCATAATACAAGCATCAAAAAGCAGCAACAAAATACAGTAAACAGAAAATTTCATTTCCGGCTATAAGCAAAAAGAGTTGGCAAATAAAAAAAGGCGACTGCCAAATTGTAGGGCTCATAAAGTTGGCCATGTCAAATTGAGAGGCATCGTAAAAGGGTTGAAAAGACTGAAAGTTTTTTGGAGCTGAAGTAATGTTAGCAACAATAACAAGTGAACAACTGAAACAAGAATAACAAATGAACAAAGTTTTAACAACAAATTTGCTGTTGAACTATTTTCAATTGAAAATCCACAAGCCGACATCTACCACATGGAATCAAATTTGCAAATATGGCAACCGACACTAGAGTAAATTAAGAAAACACTCTATGAGAGAGACAGAACTATTATGAACTTGCACTAAATGTGCCAAATATAGAAAAACACTTTAAATCTCTAGAATGAGTATTGCCAATTGAATAGAGCACCACAAATTGCATTGCTTTTGAAAATTTAAAGTTTTCACATTTAAATTGAGGTTGGTTCTTGGTTTCGATATAGCATTGCATTGCTAAGCTCCGTTGCCAATCAAATTTGTGCCTGCCTGCCTGCACCAAGAGTCTTGTTTACTCAAGTAGCCAAGTGTCGTTTAGCCAACGAGCCTGAGACATGGAAACTCTCGCAGTGAATTCCATGAAACTTTAAGAGTGCCTGCCTGAAGCACTACAAGCTGCTTTGACAGGATTAAAATTTTCCAGGCAAACCAGGTGAGTGAGGTTACCAATGGGCAGGCAAACATTGCAGTAAAGTGAATGCAAATACGAGAGCAGGGCCTGTTTAGCATACACATATGCGTATTGCTTTTATAAAACAGCAAATAACTGACAGCTGCTGGCCCAGCGCCTACGCAATCAATTCTCCAAGTTAGCAAATGGAAATACACTCAGTCATGACAGGCCTTAGGTCTATTCAAATGGTTTATAGACTGGTCTTTGCTCTTACAGGTCACAGTTGGCTTTAAGGCGCTTGAAAGTAGACTACGCAAACACAAATTGTTTATTATCCAAGTAATTGATAAGATAGTGAAGGTCAATAAACAATAAAAACAATTTACGACAGCAATTAAAGAGGAATATTTGGGCGCAACTCATGGCAATTAAAACCAATGCCGCGTATGTGTCATATTTCTATTGTGTGAGAGCACAAACACTGACGAGATTTAATTTTAGCTATAAATCAATTAAATATGCTGTCAAACATGCGCCTTGGGTATTAATACAAAAGCAGCTTGAATATTACGCATACGACACCGCGTACCACATACAGTTTGTGGGATCCGCCGTTGACATTTATGATTGATTCGGTTTACGACCCATCGATGACCAGAACAACAACAGAGTCAGAGAGAGAGAATCATAACCATTCAGAACCGGAACTCTGTGAACCCTAACCAAAAGTCGAGTCAAGCCGCACTCATTGCTCATTTGCATATGCTGTGTTGCATGTTGTACAGTTTGTGGCTTTGTCCTGTGTATGTTGAGCCTACCGGACTGAACTCTGGACTTTGACTCTGGAGTGGATAATGAATCATTGGCGCATAGCTTTGGGGACTCATTTTACGCAAAATTAGCTTTGGCATCCGTTGCAGACGTCTAACGACAAAACAATTCATACCCTGCACTCTTCACACTGCAAGGTGCACACGATTACAAAGGGGCTTGGGGATTAGTTTGAGGGCAATGCTAAAGCTAAACTCATTCCAGAACTATGAGCTCAGCACTTAGTGGCTCTGTCTGGCAACAATGGATCCCATTGTGCTATATGTGGCTTTATTTGTGTGTGTGTCTGTCTGTTTAATGGTCTTCAATATTTAAAAAGCAAACTCAAAGCGACCGCAAAAGTGAAAAGCAAAAAAGCAAACGTTGCGAGTGAATGTAAATACCCCGAAGCAATTTTAAATAAATTACTACGAACTTAAAATACACTTTAGTAAATATTTAATGGCCAATAAATTACTGCACTTATAAGTAATATTTAAAGTTGCAAAACTGGAACAAGAAATCTGAAATAAATATCAGAGAATTAATATGAAAGTGATGCCTGGGTGTCAACCTGCCAGTTTGCGGTTGTGAGTGAAATTCTTAGGTGAATTTCGAATATAAACGAGAAAATGGAGCACAAAGAAATGAATTTCAGTTAAGTGTAGCGTGAAATAAAAAAAAGAGGAAAAGTAAGACGAACGCTTTCAGCTGCTCTCAGGGAAAATGTTACCTCAATTAAAGATAAGTATCAAAGTGCATAATAATCAAAAGGCAGCCAGGCGAGCGACAGGCCAATGAGTAACTCTCAGTGTCAGGCAAAAGGTAGAGGTACCAGGGATCGGGAACCACAGCCAGACAGTGTCTAGGTTGCTGGGCGTGGCACAATGTAAACACTGTGCGGTGTTGCCTGCTTGCTGTTGCTGTTGCTTTTGCCGTTGCCTTGTCAAAATGATTGTCTTACATGCATTACACACGTTGCTTGCCTCGCAGCACTCACAGGCCACGGGCGCACCTGACGTATGCGCAATTTTTTACCTGCTCTTTGCTTGTTACTTTTGTTGCACATCGTTTTTCATAGACAGCAAACAGCAGCGGCAATGGCAACAACAATACCAGTAACAACGACAACACGGCCAGTTATTTCTGTGCCATTTTCACTGCAATTTATGCACACTGGAGGCCAGAATTGTTGAGGGACAGGAAAGAGGAAACAGCAAAAGGGAACAACAAAAAACGTAGACCAAATCCATGCCAGGCCTGCCCTCTTTTGGTCATTGCCTGTTAACACACCCAATGGGAGTTATTAATGTTTGTGGGGCTTTATTTACGGCTTGCAGGCAGGCATCGACCACGGCATTGGCAACGGCAATGAGGCGATTTTTTACGAGTCCCGACGGCAACAGGACTCGCTGACAGGACTGGCAGCAGCTCCTTCTCCTGTGGGCACCACGCAGTTGATTTAAATTTGGGGTAGTTAATTTTTAACCCAATTTTCAGCTCTTTTTATTTATGTGAAACGCCCATTTAATGTTGCACATTTTTATTGCCAACTCACATATCAACTTCTTGAAGCCAACTCAACTCACAGCACTTGAAAAGATCTGCCAAAAGATCTGAAAAATTTATATTTTGCTTTAATATTATTCATCAAACTTATATTAACAAAATGTAAGTAAATTTAACCTTAATTTGCCTGCGTCATTAGTAAGCAAGCCTGTGATAAGTTCAAAGTATCTTGTGGCTTGAACTCATTAAGTTATTAAAAAGGATAATGCTATGCAATTGTGTTTGTTTAGGTCAGAATTAGCTTTTCATTACATTAAATAACACAGTAATTATAATAACAATCACATTATTATCTTGATTATCTGTCTAGACAGTAAATATTACAGTTGCTCACGTATTTAATATCAAAGTTTAAAGTAAACATTTCAAGTTTGATATTTTTGCTATATCAGCTTGTTAATTTATATTCACTTTTCGAATTTAACAACTTTTCGGATTTCACTTGAATCTTCAATTTGAGTTGCTTGTCATGTTTCCAGAATCATTTGCAAATCAAATTGTAATTGAAGTTGTGTGTACCTCAATCCTGTTTCCTCCTCTCTTTTCCTAACTCTCTCTATCACTCTCGACGACAATGACAAACTGTTGGCTGCGGTAAGAGATTGTTAAGCAAGTTTTTACTACATGTATGTGGGTCATAACGATGCAGTTTGACTTTGCATGCAAATCTCAAGAGCAGACGAAGAGAAGGAGCTATAAAATGATTCAGCATACTTAATGGGATATTTGATATTTGATTTATTAAAATGTTGCAATAAGTAGGCAGTTAATTGGCTTTCGAGGAGGGGAAATATATGTCACAGCTGTGCAAATAAGCGGAAAATCAATAGGCTAAACATTTCCAGGAACTTGGCACCTGATTAAATATGCATATTTACCATTGCTAACCAAGGGACTCCACACATTGTCTATGACTCGATGACGATGACGATGAGGTCGATGTCGATGTCGATGACCAGAGCTCGGCTGTTATTAAGTACATGCAACTGAGAGCCGGTCACAACAGCACGACAACATGTGAATAATGTGCACAGGCAACAAACGGAACGGAACGTAACGTAACGGTACGGAGCCGAGCGGAAGCGGAAGTGAATGTTAAGGGGCAGTGTGCCGCCCTCAAGTTAAGTTTGTTGTGTTTTTGCTTTGTGTGCGCTTCATTGCATGTCAAGTTTTAAAGCGAACACACATATCCATAATTCTAAATATTTCAGCTCTCTTCTTTACTTTTTGCTGATGTGTATTAATGTACTTTCGTCGTTTTGTTTATTTAAGCAATTATTATATTTTGACATGGCATCTGTTGTTAGCGGGCGTGGCTTTGTCAGCAAGGAAATATGATAATTCGATTTTGCAATTATCTCTGCATGAAAGTGAATTGAGAAGAACCTATTTAAGTGGACGTGTATTTAGTTTCATTAATCGCATGACATGCGACAACAATTGCAACTGTCAATTAAATTTATTGTTTCAAATTATTTCGCTTTCAATTAAACCGCAATTGTCAATTGCGGCTAATAGGAAAAAAATAGACACTAATCGCATTATTTTAAAATTTATTCTATGTTTGCATTCAATTTCACAAATACAAATAGACTCGAAAAAATGATGAATGTACTCATGTCCATACTCAAACTCTCACTCATATTTAATACATTTCCTGGCGTGAAATTCACAATTTGTAACAAAAATATTTACACAATTCACACATCAAAAAAAGAGACAGGCAGCCCTGGAAGGGGGAGAGAGTGAAAAAGACTGAGAGCGAAAGAGAGAGGCGTAGTTAAATGCGTCAAGAGTTTTCTGTTTGATGTTGTGCGGCGGCGGAAATTGCAAAATTGTAAAACGCCACTTTCCGGCCATTTGCATGACCATCCAGCCAGGCTGAGTTCCTAGACTCACAGATTGACCGTCAGTCAGTCAGTCAGTCAGTTAGCCCTACCATTGGCCCCGAGGCCGTGCATATGGGGCGTATGAGTGATTGTATAGAGTTGAGAGTTGTATGTTTGCGTTTGTTTTGTGTTCTTGTGTTTGCTGCGAGTCCACTGACCAGGCGTTAATTGAATTATGCTTGCCGCACAATTGAGGCTACAAGCGCTCTAACAACAATAGCAATCCCTTCAAATGAATCACAGCAATCGATTCAAACATGACTCAAACGGATTCTTGACATATGGAAACACAAAGAGAATTAAAGCCGATTTAATCGATACATTCAAATTTGAACAAGGTCTGAGAAATCAAAATAGCCGCACTTTAAAGTTTAACTTATGAATAGCTTAAAGGCTAATAGAAATGTAATTACTGGCTTTGTTCATTTGTATTGATTTTAAATTAATTGATGTCTACTAATTTATTTTCATTTTTCTATCCATTTTAATATTGTCTGTCGAAGCGGCTCTATAAAGATGTTATTAACCTCTATAAACAATGTTTTATTCATGCGGCTAGAGAGCTCATTACAAACAATCAAATGTCAATAGGACGCACTGAAATTACACGCGTCATACGAAGGCACTATGAAAGTGAATGGCTTCCTCTCATCCTCTGTTTATATCCACAAGCTACAACCCCAAACTGGCAGTCAACCTAACTGGCAAATGTCGACTGCCGAGTGCCAAATATATATAAAACAGTAAAACTTAATTTGCTGTTTATGCCAGAACCTAATGATAACTGTCGACAGTCGCCAACTGATGACGACTGACGTGTCGGACATTGCCTCAGTTTGCTCTTGGTCGAGGTCTTGGTCAGCTCCTTTGAGGATTAATAAGCCAAGTTTGGGAGCGCGCTAATGAACTGTGCGCTAAGCCCCCTCAAATGAACTGACGAACTGCAAATGTGCGGGCGATAGGCCGTACAATGGTTCGTATGTGTGATGGCCAGCTTAGGCGACCATTTGACATTTTGCGCATACATTACACACACACTCACATACACATATTCACATCAAATAGTATGTGCAAACAAACGCAACATTTGCGCTGATTGCCAAATGCCGACGGTTGTTTTTGTTGTCCTTAGATCCTACTGCATATAAAATATAATGAAGAGAAATAACTTAAAGCGTTGGACCCATAAAATAAATGAGCCAGCAATGGGATGTTTTGTGGCTCAAATGTTGTGTTATATTTTGTGGCCAACACATGCTCACACACATTTATATCTATGCACTATCCTAACTATCCGTTGGAGTTGGGCAAATTTCTTGGTAATTTGCATTGCCAAAAAGTTGTAGACGAAAAACTTGACAATCCTTTTTCTGATCGCCGGACATAAGGACGTTAAGACGTATGGGACCCAAGTTACATTTGGCTTATTTATTGTGCCTTATATGAGATTTACATGGGCCGGCCAAAACACATTTGTGGCCGCTTTAATGTCGCAGCATTCAGGGAATTCCACTTGGATGATAAATCAAAGACCCTTACGCTTTTTATTGGACTTGTTCGGGAATTTGTTAACGATACGGCTGCTAACAACAACAAATGTCATCAAATGCCATTTGTATTTTTAGCGTAAATTTCATAAATCAAAACTTTTGTTGCCCTCACGAAATTTCTTTGGGCAACTTTTGATTGCCTTTTTAGACAAATTCTAAACATTGGCTAGGACTACTTTGCATGCGAGGCAGAAAAACTTCAAAGATACATTCATTGCGTTGTTAGCTTAAAAGTTATGATGGCTCACTTTTCATTTTCATAAGAGTCTATTCGTCCATCTGTCTGACTCATAATTAAATAAATTTTCATTTAGCCTGTTGACACATTTGAGTGCTCATTAAACATTCAAATGGCGTTCACTGCGACGATACTAAATCATATATGCTTTGTTCTCAGCTCTGTGCACACTTCTGTAATTTATGCTCATTTCGATCTAATATTATATTAACTTGTTTAAACTCGACCAGCCACATTTTACGCAACAAAAAGCCCAAATAAAACCAATGCCATATTTTGTTTTGCCATAATTCGTGCATTAATTTCGATTTTATGAGCCAAAAGGCCCCAAATATCACGTCAACAATAAAGCTTTTTGAAGGGGCGTCTAGGGAGTCTCATTTAAATCGTATAAATATACGCTCCTCGTTAAATGTAAGCTCACCATGCCACACACAATTTAACTTAATATTTAAAATAGTTTTTTATAAATAAATCAATGTGCTCGACTGGCATATACCTTGTACCTTGGTAAATTCAACAAAATAGTTTGAAAACACATTTGAGAATTAATCATAGGTATTTAAAGAAAAATTTCTACAGAATTTCCCAGCTGTCTTTAATATTTTAACATAATTAATCAGTATATTTTTTATGACAGCAATTTAGAGGAGCATTTTTTACCGAATTATAAAAGTATAAAAATATCTTTAGCACTTTTGAAGTATATCTTAAATAGCAAATTGGTCATTTTGTTGTCCAAGATTAGTCTTAATTGCAATCTGCAATTTTAGAGCCTTTTAAAAGTATTCAGGCAATGTTGGTAGCATAATTTATATTAGCATCACTCTTCACATATTTAATATTTTATTATATTTGTGTTTTTATATGTTTATTCACATCAGAAAATATGCTGGCCATGGTTTTACATGCTTTTAATGAGCGCGTTGCCATCACAATTTATATTCATGTATACGTACCTACATACATACATATATATATTTTTTTTTGGTAAATGAACAACTGAAATTTACAACACAATTAACAAGAAGTGTGCATAATTTTATGAAATTCGCTAATAAAGTAATTTATGTATGCGTTTGTGAAATAGTTAGTGTACAGTGTACATACACTCTGCTACCTGGATAGCTTGTATTTAATTTGAGTACATTTATGTGGGCGACATTAGGGTGTCTATTAATTATCTGTAAATGTGACAAAAGCACAGCGGAATCTCTTTTGGAGAGCTCTTGGCGTTGCTTTTGTTTTTAATGATCTCAAGATTTGACGACATAACGGCATATTAAACGCAGAAGAAGAAGAACGCTGCTAACGATGTACACTAAAAATAAAGCAAAACCTAAAGCAAGACGACGAGAAAAAAATTGCCTTAGCCAGGCCAACATTATTAATAGGCACTTAAAAGTGTGTGGGGGCAAAACTAGAGAGTAGCTAGAAGAAACCGGGGATGGGCAGAGGGAAAAGCAAGGACGGACAGACGGAGATTACGAGCCGTGGCGCGTTGATGAAGACACGTTTTTACGTTTCGTATATTGACGTTAAAATTAGATGCCAACTTGTCGACGTCGTCGCCAGAGTCTCGTCTCTCTTAGCCTTAAGAAACAACGAGTATCATATTTTAGCTGCTGTCTACGAAATGTTGATGATGATGATGATGGGCTAATGGGACGATGGGATAGCTCATCACATGGGATATGCTATGTTCCATATGCAGGCGGCTTGTCATAATGCCGATGATATATGATTGTGACATACAAATCAACATGTTAAATGAACCAAAAGGAAGCTTCTTTGTTGTCTTTAAGAGTAATGCTTGCAGTCAATAGGAATCTGCACTTTATTCATAAATATTTCATACACATATGCATAAGAATTTTCTCTATTTGAGCCATTTGTTTTGCTCCATGGGCTCGATGTCTCTGTACTGTTCACCAGCCTTACAAAGTGCTGGGAAATGTTTGTCGTAGCCACTCTGACAGCCACGACTCTTGATCCTGTAAATAGCATATTCGGGCACAGGATTGCTGGCATAATTGCAGGTCAGCAGGAAGTGTTGGGAGAAACCCTTCGTATATCTCATGGCAGCACAGCCCACATAGGTGTTGTTGTCCCGAGCCATAACAGCAAAGTTGCGAATATAGCTAATGATTAGAAATGGGATTGATAGGAAGAATCATTACCTAAAATTGTATGGACATACTCGCTAATCTTGAGTTCTTTGGGATAAAACTCCACACGTTCTTTTGTGATATTCTTGTGCTGTTCCCACCAGCGATCGATGTTATCCTTAAGCAACTCCTCATCTGTTGCCTCAACTGCAATGCTAATATTTTGTAAGGCCACATTCTGCCCGGAATTGCGAAACTCTAAAGTATTATGGCATGGATCATAGATCTTGGCACACTGTTTGACATTCAATATGGCCAGCTGTTCCAACTCTTCATTCCATTGCATTGTGGCCATCTTATCTGGCATTGGTAAGTTTTCTACTTTACCAGAAGCCAACAGATTCCGTAGAAGATTGTGTTGATTGACTATAAGAGCCTGATGCTGTGTGAGATTCAACAGCTGAGCATTTGGAGGACATGCTCTAGCCAGCTTCTGTAGGATTATCAACCAATCAGTTATTGTAAATGATCTTTACAGACATACTCACGCCAATGTTCCTGCAGGCAATGTGCTTCTTATGCAATGGACACAAACCTGGCTGACAATAATTGTTAGTTGCATTTTGGCAATAGACTTGCTGCAACAGAAGCAGCAATATTGTGACCAAAAGATGCTTACAATTTGGTTCCATGCTGGTCACTGCTTGTTGGCTGTTTGGAATTGGACTAAAGCTTTTATAGTAGCTTCTAGTCACCTAGGCAGTGCCATGACAACTGTTTTAGTTTGGCCAAAACCAGCTGTTGCTTTGTAAGGCTTACTCATGCCTACTCCCAGCTTAGCACATACGGACACAGAATCTAGCACAAAAGCAGACACACACTTACATAGAATTGAGAGAAAAAAGAAAAATAAGCTAACAAATCGTTATTGGTTCAAATGTCATGCGAATGAAGCTGACTCTTGTTCTGGGGCTATCAATGGCAAAGGTATACAAACTATTCAAGTGAAGAGCTTGCCGCCTCGACTTGCCACACTTGACAGAGAAAACAAAATGAAAACTGAAAACTGCAAAAAAAATCAAAGAAAGATGAGAGCTGAAATGTGAACGCAAAAATTCTTTTCATGCTGCAATTTAAACAGCAAACACAAAAAACAAGAATGAATTCTCTGTGAATCTCAGCTGCAATTCATGAAAACACACACACACAGACAAAGGGAGCAAAAAAAACTTGTAATGGAAGGAAGAGAAATGAAAATGCCGCCGTGTCCTTGTCGTTCATTTTCTACCTCAATTGAAATAGTTTTTGCCCGAATACAAGGACCGAATGGACATTCACCTGCAACAGTTTTTCACTTTCATTATATGCCACAATGTTTTCAACTCATACGATGGCGAGGTCTGCCTAAATAGTTGTAAAGATATAAGCATAATAGAATATGATCAGGAAATTTAATCAAAGATATAATATTTAAGTAGCCAATCGCTTTAAGAAGTAATCGGCCACTTCAATAAATTTTGAAACGACCCTCGTGCTTTTCAGTGCAGTCCGAAGCAATAGCAAAGGAGCATCAAGGACAATACAGAGCATCAGGTAAAAGTAAGCCACACTAAAAACCAATTCGAGAATCTTGTCGACAAGTTTTAACTTGGCCAGCTGTTTCAGCTTGATGACAGCAATAACAAAAGGCAAAGCTACTTATGGCAACAGAAAAAATCTGTAGATGCCTTAAATATGAGTACTCGTCAACTCGGTACTGTTGGCTGTGTTATTATTATTTTTATTATTATTATTACTGGAGCCAATTTAATTTCATGCTTTATTGTCGAGTAGCAAATAAAATAAAATGCAAAGTTAGCCATAAGAAAGAAATAACAACAACACGAACAATGTGAGATAAAGAGAGATGGGAAATAGAGCAAACTGAGCCCTGGAAAAATCATCAGCAGGTGCAAGACATGTCAGTAGCAGCGACTGCAATTTTCCTGGCAAAGTTCTTGCCATTTAGCGCGCATTAACTGAAAGCAGCTGAACAGGAAGAGGAAGTGAGGGAAAATTGTAGAAGAAAAGCTTCAGCTTACACTTGCTTTTCACTTAATTGGATTTGCTTTGGCATCGCGTTTTCTCTACCGCCTCTATTCAGGGCTAATAATTGCAGTTTCTAATTATTTTTAAAGGGATTAAACGTTGCAAAGGACAGCCGCTTAAATGTAGCTCCTGAACAGGTTCCGCTTTCTATCTGTCTCTCTCACACGCTCTCATCATTTTTGCTATCTCCCTCTGGCTATCTTCTTACCTCTCTTGTGATTGCTTTGAATGTCAATATCAATTTAAAATTTTGTTCGTATATTTAAATAGTAAAATATATACACAAAGTAATTTTGCATGCCCCAAAGGATATAACACACTCAACCACTCACACACACGCACACACACGTACACAGACTCACTCAAACACTGGTGAACTCTCACACTTGGGGTTAAAATCAATTTCATTTAATTTCCTTAAAAATCAGCAACGCGTTGCCAGCTGCGTCCTTCGACTTTGGTTTTCTTTTGATTGGCGGCAATTGGCAGTGTGCTTAGTATACACATACTTCTCTATATCCCTGTATGCCTGTGTTTCTGTATGTGTGTGTGTGTGTGCAAAAGCGGAAATTGAAATTCTCACACATTCACACACTCACATTATGCAGAGAGAGACAGAGAGAGAGAGAGAGTGTGTTTTGAATTTGTTGCCTTCTTCCAACATTTATTTGCATATTTTAAGGCAAAAATTTAAATGTTATGCATGTAAAATCCGGCGAGGCGTAAACATGTGTGTCTGACTGTTTGTGTGTGTGTCTGTGTGTGTATTTGCGTGTGTCTGACTGCGCATTGGGATGTCAATAAAACAATGACAATGTCGCAATCTCGACTCGCATTTCTTTAGCATCAACTTCGACATTCGCTTGCGTCCTGTCACTTAAAATGCTCAACTCAATTCGTTTTGTCACGTCCACGTCGAGCATCGAGCAGTCAGCCAACTGAGAAACTGCCTGAGCTTCAGTTTATGTCACGCATTATTAACACACGCCCCATAGATGGTTGCCAACTGGTTGCAGAAAACTACATGTGCAACGCGGCGTATGCGCAATGCTAAGCGACAGTCTCAAAAGTCAGCAGTGCCTTCGACATGGACATGGACATCTACAGTGACTTCTACTGCAGACTCGTGAGTTGATTGCTAAACGCATTGCAATTCGAATGCCAAGCAGCTGAACAGGATGTGTGGTGATCATATATGGATTTTGATACCCTACCAAAGGGATCTTTGATGCACAACGAGAATTGTTTCCTTGTTTATTTGGCTTCTAAAAAGTTAACTTACATTCAAATGAGCTTGTTTGTTCATAAAGTTAAGTACAACTAATTTAATTTTATTAACAATGAAGTCATTCAATTATGTGTAAGAGTATTTAAACTTCATCTTATCTCTTTAATTTTTATTCGTTTTTTTCTTCTTCTCAACAAAAGCTGAGATTTGTTTGTCGTTAGGGAGCTCGGAAAAAAGAGGAAAATATTGTGCTCGCAATTTCTCTTTACCTTATTTATTTTGCGTTGTCGTCCGCCTGCGCTTATGCAATGCTTTTTGGCACGTTTTGCAATGCTTGAAGCGCGTGCAGAATGCCCATGTGTGTGTTATTCTGTAAGTATGGGTGTGTGCACCACTTGCACTAATGAAAAGTCTTGTGGTTAAGAAGAGTGTAGTCTGAGGAGGAGATGTACAAGTCTTCTCTGGGGCAGGCAAATTTGCTGAGAGCACAAAAGTTATGAGAGTTGTGTTATAAAATCTATTATATAATATTATTTAATCGACAACTGTGTGTGATTGTGTGTGCATGTTAAGCAGTCTTTCGCTTTGTTTTATGAGTTTCCATTACGTAAGGTAAATACAATTTCATCAACTCAGTTCAAGGTCGCATTTCACAAATATTGTGTGCTGTATTGATGACAATATCTAGTCAGGACCACACACAATCATTTTTAGGGGCAGGGTCTTAACCTGAACAATTTGTTTTGCTTGGCATGTGGCCGAGCACATTGTTTATGCCACCTTTTAGCATGTTGGCATAGACTCCATCAACGGTGGCGTCTCCCTCTGTGTCTGCCACGCTCGATATGCAACACCAAGAATACAGAGAGATAGAGATAAAGACAGAGACAGGTCGTCAGTTGGTGGCACGCATCGCGGCATCTGTTTTTGGCTTTAACTACATCTCCTTGTTGTTGTCGCCATGCCGACATGCCCCACACTTTCTATCTCAGTGTTTGCCACAACATTGTCGATGTTGCCTTGTCGCCGCCGTGGTTGCCCAACGCCCCAACCACAATCTGATTTCTTGCCAACTGATATTGTGATTTTCGCAGCAAATCGCAACAACATTCGCGACCGAGAACGAGGGAGATTGTCTGGGAGGTGGAGAGAGAGAGAGAGAGTGCTCATTAAATACGCTTTGACATTTACTGTGCATGTTGCTCACATTTCGCTTATCTTATTTAGACGGAAGGCAGCCAGACACATACAGACAATGAATCAGCCCCTGTCCCTATTATCTCTCCATATCCCTCCGCCCGCCCTTCCATTTTAGGTCTACATAAAAATCAAACATGTGGCAAGACAGCCGCAACATTTCGACATTTATGCGACGGCATTAAACACCCCGTGGCAAAAATGAATCGTGGATCGTTTGTGAATCGCATAAACAGCCCACGTAATTAGCTGCGTGGGCTTTAAAAATTTAAATGCACTATTAAAACATATGGCATGAGGGAATTTTTAATATGCAAACAAGACAAATCTGTTCAGCGACTTGTTTCCGTTTAACAATTTGACAATCTGCTCCCTCATCTCTCTCTCTCTCTCTCTGTCTCCCCTGACTTCTCTTCCAGCTCTTACCGCATAATTGTTATGTTGATTGCAAAATTTTTACCGCTTGTAGTTAAGCCAAAAACCCCAGAATGCTTTTCAAACAACATGCTGATGAGAAGCCAAGAGAGGAGAGAGTGGGGAAGAGCTTGGGGATCAGGACAAATCGCTATGGGAATGGACGACGACGTCGACGCACTTTTGACATGCAAATTTTATGCATTTTTTTTATGTCGTACTTGGGGGAAAAGTTGCTCGAAAGTCAGAGTTGAGGGTCGCTTGAGTTGCTGTGGTAGTTGTAGTAGTTGTTGTTGTTGTTGTTGCTGTTGTTAGTGTTTTTGTCCTGTTATAAATGTTGTTGTTAAGCTCGTTGCAGTTTCGTGTTGTTGCTCCTTCATTGCAGTCGTAATTAATATAATTTCTGTTTTCGTACGCATAAATTAAACAATTCGCTGCGTGACTTTTAACGAGCTCTTAAAGCCATTTTGTACAACAATTTGAGTTGCAATTTTTCACACTTGACAGTTGGTCAACAGATGATGGACGGTGCAGAAAGGGGAGGTAGTTAAAAGTGAAGTTTTTCCAGGCAGCTCAGTGCCAACTAATTAAGAAAATATTTGCCAAGCAATCGCATGGCAAACTAACGTTGGCGAAATGGAAAATGGCAAAAATGCGTTTGAAATGCTGCAGGAAATTCCAAAGCCAAGGAAGACCAGCAAAAAGGATGCGGCCAAAGAGGCAGTCAAGCGTGCAACGAGCCGCATGCTCTCGTATATGGCAGTGCCTCCTGCTGAGATTGCCTGTCGGAATGAGAGTGAGCTGATGTTGCATCCAGAGCCAGCACAATACATTTCTCCGACAATTGTGTGCCAAGAGCAAGTCCTAGATGAAACCTAGCTTCGTCCTTGGAGCAAAAAGAAACAGTATATGAATAACACTGGGTATAAAAAGAGCACAGATGTCTTCACCATTCTTACACCCTCTTGCAGAATGTCTTTAAGCTCGAAGAAACCACAATGACACTAGCTGAAAGTGGGATTACTTTGAAATACACTTTATTTTCGTTAAATAAAATGCATTTAAGCCAGGGCTTATTTATTTTTTTATTACATCTTAATATTTGGTTAACGTTTATCGATTTGTTTTCAGCCTCGACTCAGGGAGGCTTCACTTCTCATCAACTGCTGATTCACTTGCTCAGCGAAATCATCGTTGAATTGGGTCAGGTGTGATTGGCATGCTGTGTACACACACACACACACACACACACACCCTTCCCCACTCGTCAATGTCCTTGCAATTTGTCGTTTCTGTAAAGTTTTCTTTTACCTCTTGCTGATGGACATCGTTACATTCACTGTTCTGTGCCAGCCTGGTGATAATCAACAGGGCCCAAAATGCATTTGCCACAAGACCGCCGTCGGTTTTATGATGAGATTTTCTTGCTTTTCCACTGTTAAGTTATACAAAGAATGGCCAAAATGAAGCCATAGTCCGAGCCAAGGCAAAAGTTGTTAAGTCCGTTCCCAGGCCAAAAAAGGGACATCTCAAAGCTTTGTTCATGCAAATTGAAGTGCGTGCTGGGCGCCTTTGACTTTAATGAGATACACGCAAACAACAACAACAACATAAATGAACAGGGCGTGCCAAGGATGAATAACAGGGTAGGGACAGATGGGCAGGATGAGTAGACGCTTGCCGATGGCGTCAGTGTAAACAAGACTGCCACATGCAGTGCCGCAAAAATTAATATTTGTGTTAATAAAAGCCACAAAGGGAGCGACAGAGAAGCAACAAAAAAGGCAGAGCCAGAAGCAACAACCATGGCCAGAAATGCTGCCAATGTTTGGCAGCTCCCAGTTCTCAGTTCCCAGTCAGCCCATTCCGACAGCAGCAGCTGTGTGGTCGTAAGTGTTTACATTACTTGTTTGGATCTAAGCACGCGCATTTAGATGGGCGTATTGTGGATGTGGCATCCCCAAATGGAGCAACTTGATAAGGAGACGGGATTGAAAACAGAGACGGGTACTAAATAACAAGTAAAACGTGCCAAAAACCTAAAACAGACGCTGCAACTCGTACTTGATATCCGAAACATGGTCAATGTTGCTTAAAATCCAAAGCCCCAAACCCTAAGTCTAAACCTGTATCCAATCCTAAGACTACACTCCAACTCTACCCTTAATGGAATCGTACTTGCAGATGAAGCACTGCAGCATACATTTCAATTATAGAACTTTCCTCATTCTCCATTTTGCTTTCTAGTATTTTCGTTCGGTGCGGTAAAATGGCGGTGATGTCTCAATTTTTGCTATTCGAGCAATGCCGCGCACCAAAAGCCAAAAACAATGAGCAATGTCCCTTGATGAAGCAGAGAGAAAGCAGAACTGAGAGAGAGGTAGAAAGTGACGAGAAAGTTGTAGCAAGAGGTAGAAGAAGCGGGTGCAAGTAAATTGTGAAAAGTGAGAGCTACAATGGGTTTATCTGGATATTCTAGGAAACGAGAAAACAATTATATTTAGATTGATCTACTTGAAAAATTACAGGAAAAGCTGATACTTGTGCTTTTTGTTGTTAAAAGCTTACATTTTACATAATTTCAAAGTAGTTAATAAATTATTCCTGGTATTTTACGATTTAACAAATCTAACTTGTAAAGTTATCAGTCCGAACGGTTTCACGACTTTAAAATTGAATAACTTTCTCAAAACCAGACCAATTTTTATGCGGAATTTCATTTCATTCATTTTAAATGGCCTATCAACTACCCATTTTGCTTAGATCTATGTCTTATAAAGGAATCTCTTCTATTAAATATATCAAATGACATTAAAGTTATACCTTAAACTATTATTTTTTAATGGGTATTTATTTTTAAATTTCGTTGTCATGTTACTCATATGTTAAACCTTCGTTTATAAGTATACTTGTGTACATTTTTTTGTACATATTTCTGACGTATATCATTTTCAAATTGTTTGCAAGTCATTCAACATTCCTGAAGTTCCATTTAAACTTGACTTGAAAAAATGTAAAAGACAAAAAGGAACTTTTCGTTCTCGTAATGTGATGTTGGTGTTTAACCCTTTTTTCAGCGATTGCTTCCATTGTTTGCCGAGTGTTGTGGGCATCCGTTGGCTGCCTTTCTGAGTGGCAGCTTCCCTCAATCCCACTTCGCATTCCAGGGCACCTCCACATCCACTGACATCTCCTTCGGCATTGCATTTCAGTGTAGTGTGGTTTTTCTTTTTTTTTCGATTTTTATTTTATTTTGTTTTGTTTTTTGCTGTTTGCCTTTTCTTTAGCACCCGCATCGACGGATGGAGCTGAAGCGAAATGAAACTTCACACCATTTGGCACGTCTCCTTTTCCATCTCTATGTCCCTTTCGGCACTAGAAGCTGAAGCAGCTGCTGCTGCTGTTGCTGTTTAGCAATGAATGAAATGCAATTAAGTTGATGTCGATGCATGTTTATAGTGGCTGAGTGCCCGCCTGACTGCCTGATTGACTGACTGACTGATTGACTGACAGACTGACTGACTGGCTGATTGACTGACTGACTGTTTGACTGACAAAGTCATATTGATGCATTGTAGGGCCGAGTAACAACACCTCTTCTATTGATTGTGTGAATTGGCAAAGCGGAAATGAATTTTCAACGGCAAGTGGGCAACTGTTTTTGAGTGGATTACTGAGTGTATTCGTGTAGATGTAATGCTCAGTTGACATGCCAGATGCGTCACTTAATTAAGTTAATTTAAAGCATGCATACGACAACGCTCTAACATATTTCAGCTCTTAATTAAGCGAATGCCAACGTGACTTAGCATGGAATTGGCTGCCAACAGCTGCTCCTACTAAAAGCTGCAAAGTCACGACAACTTTACCAGCAAATAGCATTAAACACTCTTCCGGCTCACAACTTTCGTCACCCAACACACAACTTCTTTCTCTTTTCTTCCTGCTGTTGACCCCACAAAAGGCTTTGCATATTTGGTTAAAGCAAACTGTTGGCCTCTTGGCAAAAGTTGCGCAAGTTTTCGCAATCATTTGAGAGGCTGCACTTTTTTGCACATGAGCATGGGCACATGTGAGAGATGGGAAGTGAATGACACGCCCACACACTTAGTGGGCGGTTTGCGGTGTGTCTTCATAATGGATGCTTTTGCCCGGGCAGACAAAAGACGAGAAAATTTGCGGCTACATGTTCATTTATCATTTGCTTGAGTAATTGAAATTTCAAGTCGGGAACCATCAGACCATACACCACGCCACACCAGACCAGACCAGACCAGACCAGGGTAGCCAACCAGGCAATCAACGTGTATCCAGAGAGCAATCCACAATGCATCCCTAGACCCCTACATCACCCCAGTTCCAGACCTATCCAACCAGAGAGCAGCCAATACATTAGACTTCATCTCTGACACATTTCGCTTTGAACTTAATGGATATGGAATAAATAAAAAAATGTATAAACTCACTTACTTCTGGCAAGCATATGCATGAGTAATATGCAAAAAATAACAAGGGAGAAAAAGGTTACCACAAAAAGGTGCCTTAAAGTCAAAAAATGGCGGCCGGAAACTCATTGAATGAGCTTGAAAATCGATTGGGGATTACTCTCGAACGCTTTTCATTTTTACCTCGTTTCGGGCATTCTCGGGCATGTGGGTATTTATTTTTGGACCCAACGGCTTATCCCTTATGATTAAGGTGGATGCGGAGGGACTCTAAGTAGGGGCTGTTCTGTCGCTTACGCATCGAAGCACAAATGATTTATAAGGTAGACATAACAAAAATTGTTGCCGCACCTAGCTGACTGGCCTCAAAAACTTTGAGAGCGGGTAGAAATGGAAAGGAATGGAATGGAAGAAGCTATTCCCATGCCAACCTATAGATATCTATTATATGCATGTACGAGAATTTGTATCTATTTCCACACGAAGGCTGGTGACACAAAAACGCAACCATTTGACCATAAACATTGAACTAAATTCAAAATCAATTTAGCGGAATAATAAAAACGAACCAGGGTCACCATGTTTTGCTCCGCCAACGGGAATGCGACCTGGGATTAGGGGCAGTTCCGGGTGTGGCAGCACTCTAATATTCTTCTTGTTGTTGGAAGCCATTATGAGCTTTGGCATGTTGCTGTATTACTGCAATTATGTCAACAATGGGGCTTGGGTGGGAGATAGTCAATGTGCCACCGAGAACGAATGTTCGCTGTGTCATCAAAAGAAATTACATGGCTCTGAAATGAAGTGTATGTGTTTGTGGAACATTTAACAATTACGAAAGAAATGACTTAGAGAGAGCATTGGTTAAAACAAGCTGATTTATTTATAAAAGATCTAAGGAGATTATAAAGGGAGAGGACGTCAGAGAATTTTCCTTAATATATTACAAAGTGTAGAGATCGTTGAAATAGAATCAAGAAATTTCCTCATTAATAAAATTTATTAAATTTTGGCAACAACAAACTTGGATCTCTTCTGGCTTTTTCATTGTTTTGGATAAACTCTTTTATTCCCCAATAAATATAGAAGCACTGTTCCTGGCAAGCACTTACGACAAATTGTCATAAATAAGTACAATTCTCACTTACGTGTGTGTGTGTGTGTTGCTACTGGCCTATGGCTTATCTTTCTCTTTTTTGTTGGCCATGGCCAAAACGCAGTCAAGCAGCCAAGCGGCGACAACTGCAGCAGTCTCTGAGCTTATTTATGCCTTAAGCCAACCTCAGCAGCATCAACAATAATACATAATAACAACAGCAAGAGCAACAAAATATGGAAGAAGCTGCAGCTAGGAGAAAAAAACTATTGTAGCCAAAAGTCAAGTGAAATTCCTTTTGCTGGCCAAACACATACACAGACACAATAAAAAAAACGACACACATACGTTCACACACACACACACACACACACACACATATAAAGGAAGAAACCAAACAGGATGAACGACTTGCTTGCAATGGCATGAAATGTACTTTGTTATGAATTTTTGTTACATCCTTTTTCGGTCTTCGGTTTTCAGTTTGCTTTTTTACTTCCTTTTTGCAATGCCAACGACAGCAACAGCAACAACAAACATTAGAAAAAGGACACAAACACATCCGTAAACAATTTGTTCATGCCCCTTTTTTTTGCTCCTTTTCTTACATTGTTGTTGTTGTTTGTTTTGTTGCCACTCTGTTATGTCTTCTTTGTGTTTATTTGAATGCGCTGCTTTTTTGATAAGCAAAATAAAGTAATGAACAGAGAAATTGAAAATGCTGCAAGAAAAACAAAAAAAAAACCCTTACAAAGCAGCAGCAAGAAAATAGAAAAATGCGAGTGTAAATAAAATAAAAGCCATAAAATGCTTAAACGTTCTGTAAAAAGTGACAATCGGATTCAGAGATTTCAAAGGGTTGGCAATTAAAAGAGGAACAAAAAGAAAAAGAAGATGGTCAATTTAAGAAGATGAAGAGGGAAATGAAAGTTGATAGCATTAAGCAATGAACATTATTCAATTTTGTTATACAATAAAATTAACATAGAAAATATGGTTGCCAAAAATTAAAACTAATAATCAAATGCAGTTATGTAAAAGTAGTTTTTAAAAAAAAGTAAAATATACTTTAGACAAATAATATTATCCAATCTGGATAAGAAACAAGAGATATATTGGTTGCAATAAAGTTAATATAGAAATAGTGATTCGTCTGAAAAAAATAATATTTATTGTAAACAAGCGTAATATTTTAATATTCAAACATAACAACAATTGTAGAAATTATACTTTACGTATATGTATATGTGAAATTTAAGTGAATTAAAATACACTTCCTTCTTTATTTTATGTAAGCAAAAGAATTTTTAAAGACAAACAAGACTTAACATCTGGATAAGAAACAAGAGATATGGTTAAGAGGTACCTTGAACTGCAGGGAGAAATTCGAAACTCACTTTGTCACAGCATATTGTGAGTAAAAGCGAAAAGGAAAATTATATCGAGAAACTGTTGCTTTATAATGAGGAGAAAGTGCGACAGAGATGGATTGCGATGAGGACAAGTCACAATCACAGCTGAGTTGCTGTTGCTGCTTTTTGTTGTGATTGCCGTTGGCAGCGTTTGCCATTCCTGGAATATGTTTCTATATAAGGTAAGTGTATGTATATGTGAGTGTGTCATTTATGTACATTTGGGTAAGTCAACGTAATTTTTCTTTCCTTTTCCAACGCTTATTTACCATTTCATTTCCATATGCACAAAGCAAATAAGTAAACAATTGGAGTTTACTTGCAAACAGAGAAGTGTGTGTTGTTGGGGTTGATACATTGTTGTTGCCATTGCCTTGACAGCCAAGTTTGAGTGAATTGTAGGGAAAGAAGATAAGGAGGGATTGGGGGAATAGGCACATCCTTAGCTGAAGGCAGGCCAACAACTTTACTGACTTCAGTGACACGCGTGAAATGTTTGCCGTGTTTTTGGCTCGAGGTTTTGACATGGAAAAGGCGCATGGCAAATTGGAAGCCAGGCTAAAGTTGACAGGATTTGCGAGCAAAAGGATTATGCGGAAATATCGACTTGAAGTATATTTATTGAAGTGGGTGTGTGTGCACAGGATAATCGACAGACTGTCATTGTGTTTACACTAAATTTCAATTAAATTTTGAGGCCTCGTTGACATTGACGGCACCAGCCGCATTGGTCGCAAATGCAAATAGCAGTCGAAATCCAGCAGAATAAGAAACAGCAGCAATAACAACAACAACAACAGCAACAGCAACAACAACTATGACAACAACCACATCTAAAGGAATACAAGAAAGAAAAACAATTGCAAATGCTGTCGCCAAACAAATCTCAACAAACTTTACAAAACAATTTTATGCGAGAAAATGAAGCCACTTTTCGTACAACAACCACAAGAACGAGAAACACACAAAATCGTCGCGTGGGCAACTCCTACAAAGTGTGACAGAGACGGGGAAAAAGGGGGCAGGGGTAGAGTCCTGTAGAGTAGGGGCATGGCTTGTGCGGATTTGCTGACTGGATTTAAAATGGAAATTATTTGAGAAAACCAATTCACTTTATTACTTTGGGGCATACGCAAAGTAAAACAAAAGCACCAACCGCCACGGCAAAAACAACAGCAACAACAGCAACTCAGCAGCAACAACAAAGGCAAGCGACCATAAAAATTAATGCAATAAAAACACATGGCACAAGAGGCAGCTCCTAAAACAACGCTGGAAAACGGAACAAAAGTTGAAGAGAAAAGAATGCGAGACAAAGCCAAGGACAGCAAGAAAGAAACTTACAACCGATAAGGAAGAGAGTACTTCTATAATAAGTGAGAACATAAGAAACCAACAATAACTTGTTCATAGAGCTAAAATCTTCGTACATAAATAATGCTACATGAAAGGGAAATTAAGTATACGCTGAGAAAAGTTGTTAAATCTGAGCTAAACTGATCGTCGATAGATTTCACTTATTTTTTAAACTTTAATCTTGTGTAATAATTCAAATCAAATATTAAAGATGAAAGGGAACTGAAATATACGCTGAATAGGGTAGATTTATCTGAGATAATCTAATAAATAGATTAGATTATATAGTATATAAAACTTTTTGTGGTTAATTAGTAAAGAATCAAAAGCAGCAGTCTACATATATAATGCCAGATCAAAAGAATATTTATAAATTATACGCTGAGAAGTTGATAAATTTAAGTTAAACCGATCGAAGCTAGATTGTACTCTTATAAGTAAATATATATCTAGAAAATCAGTTAATTCTCCTCCACTTCATTCTTTAGTAAGAAAGGACATTTACTTCGTTAGAAATTCCCGGAAAGCTTTCAATACTTTACTATAATTTCTCAATGACTTGCCTTTGCCGCCTTCTTTTAGCTCAAGGCATCTTACCCCATCCTGCATGTGGCAGCAATTAAAAGGACCTGCGAGTCATAAACATTCTTGTTGTTGTTGTTGCTTTGCTCCCTTCGTTGATTCTCCTGTTGTGCTTGATTGAGCTTGAAGTTTCGCCTCATAAAATCGTGCTGCCGTGTCGTGGGCATAATTACACTTTTCAATTATGCATAATTATGTGCAGGGAGCAATTTGTGTTTTGCCGTTTAAAATTTAAAGTGCAGCAGCACCTAACACCCCTCTATACTCTATATCTCTCTCCTCTATGCCTTTCTCATACTTTATGCGCTTCTGTTATGTGATATGCCCGAAGCGAACTGAGGCGGATCGACCGCATTTTTGTTTGCCTGCCCCACTGTTCTCACTCTCTCTGCGGTTGGCATTGGCCATGTTGCTGGCAAGGACAACGAGAGCAAAAACAACAACAACAACAACAAGCTGCAGAGAAACGCAGCAGGCAGACATAAATCAGGATTTTCGCAGCCTGGGCCACAAATGTTTTTAAAAGGATTCGCTGTGGGAGCTGAGAAAGAGAGACAGAGGGAGAGAGATAGCTGAGTCTGCCACTGAAAAAAACACAAATAACATTGGGGTCGTTTGGGTTCGTTGTCGCCTGCAATTGCTGATAATCTTATGCATGCTTAAACAGGATATAGATATGTATACATATATGTATGTGTGTGTGTAAGTCTGAATGGGTCTATGACAACGTTCAAGTGTCCTGCCCCATCCTGGCTTGTGACTTACCCATCATGCAGCACAGCAACGTTGAAAGGGTCAACATTTTGACGAGATGGTGAGGCGCCCAGCGCCAAGTGCTCCGTTTCTCTCTGTGTCTCCTTCTTTCTCTCTATGTCTGGCTTTCTCTCGTTCTTTATCACTTGGTACTCCACACTTTCACTTTCCACCTTGGTTCTTGCTTTATTTGCGCTATCGATTTGCACTTTATTTGCTTTAAGTGTTTTTATAGCTGCACTTTTAGCAGCTTTTTAGTTTGTTTTTGTTTTCGTTCTTGTTATTGTTGTTGTCACTGTAAATGATATTTTCATTGCTCGGTGCACACACAACAACAACAACAGCCTCCCAATGAATTAAACACTCGCCATGACATTTAAAACACTTAATTCCATCGGCAGACAATTTAATCTTTTAACGTTCGTTTGTTAACCTTTTTTTTTGCCACTCTCGAATTGTTGTCGTTGTTGTTGCTTTTCGGGCTTCGGTCTAGGACAAATATTATTTGTTTTCCTCTTTTTAGCCTTTTATTTATGCCATTTTGTTGTTGCTTTTCTTTTTGCTGCGCCACTTTGTCGCTTTTTGCTGTCTTTTCCCGACCAAATTGATTTTGTCAGCGCTCTGAACTTAAATTGATTAAATTTGTCAATGTTTTTATAAGCCTCGTTTGTGTGTGAGAATTTTCACCTAATATAAGTTATAAATTGATCAAAATGAATTTGCGGAAAAGCATTTTTAAAGCCATTAAGATTAAATACACATAGATTAAAGCACACAAAATAATTAAATATAAATAAAGGCTATTTCTTATCTAAGCTTATGAAAAATATTTAAAAACTTTGTTTGCTATTTATAAATATTGAATATAAATAAATTTATAATACAGTTGACCTCAGAAGTTAACGTGCTCAGTGTTAGTTTTAAGCACCTCTAACCCAAAAAAAAATAAATTGAACTATTACCATCTGCACATTTGGCTGAGAACTACCTCCCGTTGATAACCGACCAATGTATAATTAACAGAGACTTTAACTATAATTTTCGAGGCGCATATTTGATGAGAACAACTGACACGCATATCCATAGATTATTGATGGGAACCCAACCCACAAATTAGGCCCAAAAATAAATCACGCATAAATGTTAGTATGTTTATATCCGCTTACATACATATTTTTATTATTGCTTATGAAGTGGAGAAACTAAGGTCGAGAATTTAGTTAGGAACCAACGCCGAGGGCTTGTCACGCCTCAAAACTGAAGCCCGGCAACAAGCCTCCTCTTTTCTGTATATCTGTAGCATATCCTTAAGGCTGTCAATCATTTTTATGTATTCCATTTCGCTCAGTTGGACATCAATCAATTTGTCCAATGGCAGGTTCAACTTTTTTGGGACCCAACTTCCTGCTCGATGAGTATAAACTGAACATGAAATGCTTGTGTAATTTGTTCACGGCACTTGAAAATTTGTCGCTGGCGTGTAAAATTAATTAAAAGCTAATTAATTGCAAATTTGCAACAGTGTCACCAACTAATTACAAACTGCAAATGGTGCTGCTCCTGGTTAAGGGTCTCAACTTAAAGGTACAATGACTGACAGCAGCCGAAGCAAATGAGACAACTGAGGTTACCCTTTGCCTGACTCCGATCAGAGAGGGCTTCTTGGCCTGCTCAGCATTGGCGCCCTGTGTAGGCCACTTGTCACTGTTGCTTCCGTAATGGAATTAGAGACAGCAGGCAGACAACACAGTCAGCAGGAAGAAGGCTGGCAGAAAGGCACAGGACATCGCCGTCGTTCTCATGTCTCTCAAAAGTGTTAACGCACTCAAGTTCTTTGTGTATTGTTTGTGTGGGTGTCTGTTTGTATCTGTATACGTATGCGTGTATGTGTGTGGCTTGGTAATTGTTGCCTAAGGCACTGAAAGCTCTACTGAAGTCCACTTGTCGCTCTCATTCTCTCTCTCTCTATATCCCTATTGTGTGTGTATGTCTATGTGTATGTGTGCGTTGGTGTAATTGTAAACGTCTGCAGTTTGTTGCTCAGCACTTGAGCTCTATTCTGCCCCCTTTGGCGACGTTTGCCATTATGCTTAGTATCTGTGATTAGATGACATACCCAGTTCCCCTCTCCTCTCTTTATTGCCAGTGCCTACTTCATTTTGGCCATTTCCGCAATGCTGCGTTTCAGTGATTCCCTGTGCGACATTGCTTCGCATTGTTCATGAATATTTTATTGATACAACAGCATTGTGTGCTTACTTCAGTTTAGTATCCATTTTGTTTGCTTGTTTAGCTAAATTGAAAGCAATTTACGCAGATTTTCCCTGCATTTAAGCTAATGATTATGGCCTTCCTTCATTTGGCAGTTGGGAATTGCAATGTAAGCCAAATTTCTCCTGTTAAAAGAAACTATTTTTATTGCTGCAAATCCAAAAAAAATTTATTTCAAATATTCAGAGAATCAAATGAATTTCAATGGCATTTTGGTTATGGTTATTTCGTTTGAAAACAAGGTTATATTTATTTTCTTTTTTCCATAATCCTTACATTCTCTCAGGGATACTGACAAACTTTGAAGTATTTGGTATTGAATGTATTGTCGTTATGTCCTTTGTGACTGGCATTTGTGCTATGGCAACTCGAATACAGATAAAAATAGCAAAATGAAACTTTGCACTACGTTTTTTTGTTGTCAGATTTTTCTCTACTTTTGTTGATATGTGCTCTTATTTTTCAAAACTGAGCGAAACTTTTCTCGCCTGTCTTCAACTACTTAGTGCAACAATCAAGGACAAAGTTTTCTTTATTTTTTTGCAAAGAGCAGCATCCAACAGCAATGATTACTTTGTAGCCTTTCAGCGTTGTACAACATGACGTATGTGTGTAACAAATTCGTTTACGCAATGCGCATACGCACTGTCTGCCCGCCTGCTGTTGATCATTGTCAGCCTCGGGCCCCCCGACAAAAAACAAAACCACCATAGCGATGCTGGCACATTTTTGTGTTAATTTTTTATGTGTTTTCTATTAATTTTTGTCACTTTTGGGCCCGCGGCTGGGCGAAGGCTGTGAGAATATTAAATTACAAAATATTGCTGTTCGAACACAATTTGTGTACACAATTTGTTTTGACGCGTTATTCCATTTATCGGGACTGCTAAAGATCAAAGACGATTTAGTACGTTTTCGAGGTGCTTGTATTGAATTGTGTTTTGTTATATTTTTTTTCTGCTTTCTGTTTTTAATTTGTTAATTTATTCTTAGCTTTGTGGAAATGTTGATCTAAATATAGAGCAACTTAATTTGCTGCTTGCTAATGAAACAGAGTGCTTCCAATGGAGATGTAGACTAGAGTCTAGCAGGGCATGGAAGGGGAAGCACGGAAGGGCGAGACATTGTGTAGGCGTAAACACATTTTTATTTGTTTTGTGTGCGTTTTGCTGTTTTTATTTTATTAGTTTCGTCTTTTGTCGCCTGCCATTGCTAACAAGTTGCGAACACGCGGCGAGAAGGCAAAAAGAAAAAAAAATCGCATATAATTCGAAACGATGTCATAAAATATTCGCGTGCGTCGCGCGTTTTACTAAACTGCCCCAAAAGGCATACGGCTAAGAACGGCAGTTACAACAACAATGGCAACAACATTGGCAAAAACATTGGCAACAACAAAAGACCCATTCAATTTCATCTCCTGCCAAGCCGGCAATGAGGCAATGAGGCTTTTCCTGCGTTTTCACACGTTCAAAATTTACGACTCTGACACTTTTTTTTTTGGTCGTTCTTAGAAAGTTGGTCTCAACTTTTGCTTCATACACATTCTCATGCAAACACACCTCACATACACACACACACTACACACCTTTATCAGTGCAATTGCAAGTAAATTTGCGTTTTTATTTAGGCAATTGATTTACATTAATTTGTTTGTAATTTGCCACTGACTTTGTTGTTTATCGAATACGTTATCGGAATTGGATTCGAATTTTTGATGAACTCACACGCGTTACCCGCTGAGATTATCTCTCACATGCGTTCACCGTCGTTGTCGCACTGAAACTGAAACTTATTTTGGGCCTTGCACTTGCCAGGCAGACGAGCCTTTGCCCCCTCCATTATCAGGATGAGGTCTCGAAGTGTTGTCGTTGTCGGTTGTCGATGTTCGGTTTGTTGTTGCTGCCAACATCGTGTTTTGTGTGTGGCATCGTCCAGAACGTCGTCGTGTTGCAAAGCCGATTCCACATTTTATGCCAATTCGCCGCAAACATTTTCTCTTACTTGAGAATTACTCTTTGACTTGTGCTCTTTGGTTAGCAAACTTAATGTTAGATCTTGAATCTAAATCTAGAATATAGGTAAAGGATTCGACTTTTAACTTTTTCTTGTATTTTTACAGATTACATATAAATGGTATTGTTCTATAAACAAGCATAAACATGTTATAACATTTAATTTTTAGTTTAAAATATTATTTCTTACTTAAATTTTAAAAGCTAAGAAAATTTTCTATTGCTATGGCTGAAAAATTTATAAATTTAATTTAAACTTTTATAAAATCGTTTACCAAGCTTATTCACGCTTTACTCCGTTTTAATACATATTTTATATTCATAAAAAAAGATGCCTCTACATTTTTAATCACTTTTATAAGTGCTATTATAAAGCTCAAAAACTTTTTTGTGGTAGAAGAAATATGAAATAATTATAATTCCAAAAAAGCTGAATAGAACTATAAATTTAGATTTTATTAAATAAATTAGTTGTATAATTACTGTAACAAAATATATGATAATCTTTTTAAATAAGTAAATAAATAAATAAAAATATATAGTATATTTTAATAAATAAATAACTTTAGAAATTCAAACTTCTGCAGACTTAGACAACAGCATCCACTACAACAATGCCTATAGGTCAGTGCTAGAATATTTTAAAGAGAGTCGAGTGAAGAGAGCGCATGTGCTACTCAACACACTCTCTCTCACTCTCGTTTACAGTTTTTTATTCTCTTTAGCGGCGAATTAAAGGAATTTTAATGAAATTTACGTGGCGACTTTACATAAAAAGAGCTAATGACAATATAAATTCACATGGCATGTGGAAATCTGCTGCAGATGGGCAACAAGCGCTGACGTTGTCTTTGCTTCCCGTTAGTAGCTACAACTGCAGGCTATATCTAAAAATATATATATATATATAAATTTAGTTGAGTATCTCTTGGGATGGTCGAGAGCTAGGCAAATACAGAGCAGCAATGTTATCACCGTGGCGAAAATCAGTAATTAGCGTAAATTGAGTTGGTAAAAAGCGCAAGTGCTTCAATTCTAAGCTGATTCTCACAGGGCAGACACCCAACTGACTTGCCACAATAGTTGTTGCCACAACCAGCTGATGGTTGTTGTTCTTCTTGTTGATTATGTGGCAATTAGATGTCGCTTTTGCGGAGAACCACCACGACTATTGAGCCCCCTTTTCTAAATCAGACTCTGTTGTCTTGACAGCAGGTAAATCCCATCCAGATCCAATCGAGAGAGCTTAGTGAGCTAATTAAACAAGTTGATTAATTTCCCAGCCAGTTGACCTTCAGCACATTAAGTTGCCAAGCTGCCAAGTTCCCAATGATAAGTTGCCTCTTAAAGTTCTGCATAGTTTTAATAACTTTTGACCAGAGTTTCTCCATACTCGAGTTTTTAACATGTTATTTTTCCTGTCATACACAGATATTATCACAGTCTTAGTTTAATATGCAGCATGTGGCAAGACCAAGGTATTAAACTGTTCAAATGCCTGCAAGCAAATAAGTGGGTTTACAAAGTTTATCGTATCAATTCAAACCGAATTACAATTATTCTATAAACTAAAAAATGACTACAGAATCATGGCAAATTCACAAAGAATATTCACAGTCCTTATACTTTTTCTGCTAACAAAATAAAGTCGCCTCTCTTTCTCCCTACTTTTGAAAGTTACATTTTATGATTTATGAAAATATTCTGAGCTTGCCACAAATATATATTGGGCGTTACAGTCCCGCCCACTTTGGTAATGCAATCAGCTTCAGCATTAAATTAAATCTCCTAACAGAATTTTTAGGGCTAGAAGCTTGAAGGGGATTCAAGAAGATTGTATGGAGTTTGTTTGGGGCATTGTTGCATATTCAACAATTGCAACTAGGGAAACCGACGAAGTAATAACAAATGCAAATGAATGCTCAAGAAATTTAGTTACTAAAATTTTCGTATTTCTCGGTCTGACAGACAAATGCGCAGATGAGTTTTTGCAACAGTCCTTGACTGCCTCCTGTCCTCGGTCCCCTGTCCCTTTTCTTCACCACCCTTTCTCATCGAACTAAATTAAATTGGTTAAATTTGTTGCCAGAATATTTGTGCGAAATAAATAAGGAACTATTGCATTGCACAATGTAACAGTAATGTAACGAAGATATGAGTCAAAATTAAAGCCAAACACATCCACACAATGTCCTGACTTCCTACCAGTCAATATAATCAAGCTGTCCAATGGTTTCCACATAGCAGCTGCTGCAAAATGACAAAAAATGAAGTGGCAATGTGTAGACGACATGTTAGAGGAGGGTGCTGGCAAGAGGGAGGAGAGATTGGAGGGGTATGAGAGGATCTGAGTACTGATGAGTTCACTTCACTGAGCAAATGAAACGATATTGTTGTCAATTTAGGTGCAACAAAGAACAACAACGAACAACGTCAGACAAGACAAAACAAACAGCATGCATGATGCTGACAAAGAAGCCAAGAGAGTGAGGCAAGTGATAGAAGAGGGGAAGAAGATATCAGAAAGGACGACATCAGCAACAGCAACAGCAACAGTAACAGCAACAAATACAACAACACCAAAAACATCTACCAGCTTACATAACAACAATGGCAAACAACAACAAATTGCATGTCCTTCCGCCTTAGATGCAACACAATATACGCACTCATATTTACTTTGTCAGGTAAAAAGGTAGGGGTTCAGTGGGTTAAGAGCAGCTCCCCTCCCTTCCCACCCACACCCCCTCAGCTTCTTTGTCGCCCCTCTGGTATTAATGAAAACTGTAAGCGAACTGACACAGATACGACTCCCATTGCCAATGGGCGTGACACTTTTGGGGTTCCCTCAGTGCAACTGCAACTTGGCAGGACAATTACCGCACCTCTATGTGTTTTCATCGGGAGGCTGCAGAAAAGTGGACAGCTATTCAGTACTAAATACATATGTACACGTATGTGCATTGCTGCTATTAGGATATGAAACTGCAGCTGAAACAATTGTCAACTCATTAAATGCACTTCAAATTGACTTTAGTGCGAAATTGAGTGCGCTCTATCGCAAAGGAAGGAAAACCAATTAAATAGAATTAAATAAATGAAATGGCTATTGAGTTGTCACTTTTACATTAAGCTAAGAGGCTAAGGATTTTACACGTTAAAATAAAGTTATATAAAATATATAAGAAGCATAGAATTACTACAATGACTTTTACAAAACACTAAAAAGTGGATTGTTTTCTCTGGCGTAATGAAATGGAGTTTCATGAATTGTATAACCGATTTAATTGGCACACTTATTTTCAGGTAACATGTGAAGCTTGAACAATTTTGAATTTCATAAACAAAGCTCTTTTATGATGATAATTTTCTTTCTAATTTTATCCATAAAAACTTTGCAAACAAAAGGCTAAAAAGTGTAGAATGGAAATTAAATAAATAATACAACCAATTTAATCGGCACATTTATTTTATGATAATAGGCGAACAAATATGAAGTTTAAATAAATTTAATTTTCATAAATAAGCAAAATTTAAATGTTTTCCTGGCAGTAACCTTATCCATTGTAATACCAGTTGTCTCTTTCCCATTTTCCAATTAAAAACTTTACAATTTGCGACAGAGATACATTTATTATCGATAGAGATAGCAAATAAATTAAATAAATAAATTAGACATTATAATTAAGAGTAGACTACATATAGCTGGCTGTTGCGAAGGAAAAGGAAACAAAGTGTCCTTTAAAGTCGGACAACCTCAACGCCCTGCGGCGCAAAGAGGGACTCGGCAGCCAATTTGAGTTTCTCATTGACCAATTTGGCAATTTTGGGTGTACGACGCCAGACAAATTCGCGTGTGCGGTCGTGATTGTCCTTGCTCTCCACCTCCACCTGGAGACGGAATGAAAGGATTAAAGCTAATTGCACAAAGCACAAAGGCAAAGTGGGATTGCAGTTAGTACTGTTACCTGTTTGGGTTGCTGCACCTTGATTGACATCAAGGTGGCCCGATCATCCAGCACACTAAACTTGATGCGTCCGATCATCTCATTGGTCCTGGCTGTGGCACTTTTCACGCTCCGAACACTGCCCTTTTTGAAGGATTTCTCCACGCGTAGAGTCAATGGGCCCAGTGTGAATTTGGCCTTAATGGTCGAATTGCGACCTTCCGCATCGCTGATCACCTTCACATTGCCCACGCGCTTCAACGACGCCAGTCCGGACAGACTGCCCTCGGCTTTTTGTAGCTTCTCTACTTCTGAACCCGCTCCCGCTTTGCTTGCCCCTGCCACACCAGCTGGCTGATTGTAACTGCTGCTTCCCGCCTTCAACGATGCCGCAGACGATGCCTTTTTTGTGTTGTGTTTGTGCCCCGCTTGATGCTGCTGTCCTGTTGTGGATTTCTTTTGGTTGGCTTTCCCGGCCGCCGGCATCTGTTCGCCATTGAACACGGTGCGAGTTTCCGCTTTCCCAGAACCGGATGCTACGGCCTGTTGCCCCTGCACCGACTCTGACTCCGACTCCTTGCGTTGTTCGATGGCTTTGAGGCCAAGCTCTGTCTGTAATTGCGTCAATTGCTCTTGCAATTTGACAGACTCACTGGTGCCACCGTTTGTGGCAGCACGCGGCTCCGAGCGAGTGTTTTTGCTGCAAATCATAGAGATTGAGAAATTTGCATCATTTGCTATCAGCTTAGCACTGATTTGCTAACTATAACTGCAGCTGTCTGTTATGTCTGAAGGCTTGACAGGTCGTATACTTTATAAACTATTAGTTTACTGTTCTGTCTTTCTCTTGGATTTACTTACAGTTTCTTATGAGTTGTTGCCTTGTTTCCCTTGGTCTTTGTTGTCGTCTTTGTGGCAGCACCTCCATAAGTGGGCGTGGCAGCTGTACGGCCAGCCAAACGCACCACAAACGGATCATAATTGTCCGCAACGATGCGATTTATGCGAGAAAAGATGGCGTCGATAAAATGATTGTGACGAGCCTGGAATGCATCCGTCGACATGTCGATGACGTTGTTTTTCAGATCACCTGCCCCACCACATAGAAGATGTCATGTTAATACACGCTTGCATGCACATTGCATAGAAGTTCATTTTGTGGTTCTATGTATGTGTGTTTGTGTGTGTGTGTGTTTCAGTTTGTATTGGTTTTTGTATAAAAGGGAACTTTGCGGCTCTATTGCCGTGTGTGGTTAATTTCGCAGCATGCTCTTTCAGCTGTGTGTGTGTCTCTAATTACATATGTGTGAGTGTCAACCTGTGTGTGGGAGTGTTTATAAGCTGATGCTTGTGCCCACCACAAATACTCACACACACGCGCACACTCTCACAGTGATTACTGTGTGGCTTTGTGAACATGCCTGTGTGTGTGTGAGAGTGAGAGGAGCGGAAGTGAAACATGCTGAGATTAGCAACAAAATGTTATAAAAAGCATTGACATTGAAGCAGGGCAGCCATAAACTCTTATATAAATGAAAGCCACGCTCATACCTTAAATGACGTAAACCAGGGATGGGCATGGCAATTGATAATTAGTGTTTATTAAGATAGACAGAGCATAAGAAGGAGTCTATTATAATTATATTAGAATGTTCTTCTGTCTTAAGAAAGGGAAAAAGCGTGGGAAGGTTACTTTTTATTTTAAATGAATTAAAAAATAAGCAAAGAATAAAATCCCTTAATATTTGAGCATATTTATAGTAAGCATTGCTAAAGCTCTTAACAGTAATGAACAGTAATTGTTCTTTCATCCCTTAACCAAATTCATTCCCATAGTTGAACAGAATGTACATTGTACAGCCATCGTTAGGATATAATGAGCTACTAATGTGCTTTTTACGTGTCTCAGTATCAGTTTATCTCTTTCTCTCCCTGTCTAACTAATACTTGTACATGACAAGTATAGACTGGCAAACATGGCGCAGTTATGTACTTAAGTTAGTTAGTTTAAACTGATAATATTATCGTTGTCCTTTTGTATTCGTTAATTGAAGCGGGTTTTGTGCTTAAGTTCATTGCGCTCGATGTACATTTGACATTTTTAAAATAGAATATAGAAAATAGATAATAGTATATTTAGATAACCAGCACCTGTGTGTGTGTGTGTGTAAGCTAAAAAGGGCAAACTAATTACTGCAGATGTGAAAGCTATAGTATATAAATAATCAGATGAATAGCACAGAGAGCATAATGAATGAGGCTACAAATGATACATAATATAGAGTGAGAGACAGATAACAAGTGAGAGAGCGTGAGATTTTACCCATTACCTTTACGAATAGTGACGCTTGAAAGTATGCCAGGGATATTTTCATTTAAATAAAACACAAATACAGTTTTTGTTTTTTCAATTGATTTGTCAAAAAGTTGTACACAAATTTCATTTAAAATTTATTTAAGCAAATTTCTCATTTCGTGTGTGTGTGCAGCTTTGCTTTTGTTGTTCTTGTAGTTGTTGTTGTTTTTTTGTTTTTACAATAAATAATAAATAAATAAATAAATAATAAATTACAAAATAAATGAACCTAAAATGCAAAGTTTAACAATTTGTGCAATGAAATTTTAAATCAATGACACTTTTACTATTTTCTTTCTCTTTCCATTCTTTTGGGAAAAGTTGGCAAATTGTGCGCTGCCTTTCAAGCGTTCAACTTTCAGCTACAATTTACAGATTTGTTTAATTTGTTTTTAATTTGTTGTTGTCGTTTTTTTTTACATTTTGCGTTATTTACGTTTTGTTGACGGAAATGTTATGCGAGCCAGAAAAGAAGCCAAAAAATAGTCAAACGATTAATTGATTGATGTCAATTGTAAGCCAAAATGTGTGAAAGCGTGAGTGAAAGGGAAAGTGAGCGACAGAGACAGAGAATACACATATAAAAAACAGTTAAAGATAGTGTGTTTTGTGGAGTGAAGGACTTTGGATATGCGCTACAAATATATGCATTGCATTTGTTTACGTTATCGATAATAAATATTCAGATAAATATTGGTTGTTGTTGCTTGTGAACAGTAAATAAATTAATTACAAAGTAAATGTGAAGCAAGAGAATTATAAATTATAATAAATAAATTACACTATGTGAACAATTATCCTTGCTGTAGTTGTAGTTCATCATCTTCATCTTGTTGTTCTTTTTGTTGTTGTTTACATAAAATTAGCTATGTGTGTGAGTGAGTGTGTGTTTATGTATATGTGTGTGCGAGTGTGAGTGCGTAACATGACTAGCAAATTAAAAATGGCTGCCAAAATGGCGGCTTGGCCATTCAGCTCAGCCATTTCATGTTGCCTTCGCCATGTTTTACACTCTAAATTTTAGAATTTTGCGTTTTCATTTTTTACTCAATTTTCTCATTCATCTCTTGCCTTGATTATTGTTTCAACATTTTAGTGCTTCGGCATTAAACAACATTTTGTAGTTGTTGTTGTTGTGCGTTTGTTGTTTACAGTTGTTGTTGTTTTTGTGGTCGTGTAAAACAGTCCGTGCGTATAATAACTTGGCATAAAAAACATAACAATTGTGAATTGTGAGGTGTAAGAGAAAAGTGGGCGGAAGTGGGAGGGGCTGGTGTTGCGTGCTCGTGCAGCTTAAAAAATTTGCATTCCTTTTGTTGTTTATCGTATTTTGTTTTTGTCATTTTGCAGATAGTTTGACTAGCACCAAACTCTCAATCAACTCATTTCGAGGATGTTATTAAATTATTTGTATGTTTTTTTTTCCTTTCGTAACTTAATTATGCAATTTGTGTTTAAACTTTTAACTATAACTCAAAAATAAATAAATAAATAAATAAATTAGAAATAGTTGTTTTGTTTTGTTTTGATCGTTGTGTTGCTTTTGGGAATAGATTGGGATAGTCAGTGCAGGCAAAGAATTATGCAATGTCCGAGATTTCAAATGGTCCTACCCAAAAATTAACAGTCGGCAATTGCAACGTCTTAAGTCATTTCAATGTTGTCCCTGTCATAATTATAATTGCAGTTATTTTTGTTGTTGTTGCTGTTGTTCTGGCAGTTGTTGTTGCTGTTGTTGTTACAGTTTGCTTTTTAATGCTTGAGCTCTTTTTTGGACTTCTTGGAAGCACTTGTTGATTTTTTGGCTTTGACTTGTTTGCTGTCTGTTGTTGACTTGGACTCACGTGCTTCGCGTCTGGCCTCGATGACGTCATCGCCAATAATATCATCATCATCATCGTCATCATCATCGTCATCAGCCTCCTCGTCGTCACCTGTCAGCGCACCTGTAATTTCATCGACTCCATCATCAATATCATCATCATCATCATCATATTCATCGTCATCGTCCTCGTCGTCGTCGTCGTCATCAGACGCTGCCCCCGATACAACAGCAGCTGTAGATGGCGCTGCAATTGGCCCCGTTGCGACGCCCACAGCGCCCACAGCTGCTGACTGTGCGGGGGCGGTGTTGACAACTAAATTATGATTATTGTTATTGTTATTTATGAGAGTGTTCTTTGTTGCTGTTGTAGTTGTTTTTTTATGTGATGATGCTTGATTTGTTGCTGTTATGGTTTGATGTTGCTGTTGTACTTGTTGCTGTTGTTGTTGTTGTTGTTGTGGTATTTGTACATTTTGCTGTAGTTGTTGTTGTGTGTTTGTTGTTTGTTTTTGTAGTTGTTGTTGTTGTTGGTCAATTGCATTGGTGCTACTTAAACTATGGGTGCTACCACTACTACCATCTACAAGTGCATCTTCATCGTAAAAAACATTTAGTTCACCTTCGTTGTTGCCACCGCTGGCTGCCTGTGCTGGTGCCACAGCTGCAGCCGCATCCTCGACAGTACTGCCAGCCGCAATGGGTTCAGCAGCATTTCCGCTTTCCGCGGGTAAATCAACGCCATCAGAAATGCCCGAGCTCAATGAGCTGCTGGCTGCGGCAGGTGCAACTTCCTCGAGGGCCTGAATGGGAGCAGCGGCAGCAGGACTCTGCTGTGGACTGGCCGCAGGTCTCTCATCATCATCATCATCCTCGTCATCATCATCTAAGTGATGGGAAAAAAATAAAATTACCATCCCCGGGCAAGGCATATATATGTTTAGCAAGCTTACCACCCAGAATATCATCGAAGAGTCTGTCCAGATAATCATCATCATCGTCATCCTCTTCATCATCATCATCGCTGGCTGTGGCAGCTGGAGCTGCCTGACCCTGTGGCGTATCATCCTCCTCATCATCATCGTCCTCATCATCGTCATCATCTGTAAACCCCGAAAGCAAAATAACTGCGTTACCCAAAAGGAGGAGGAAGGAGGACACACAAAAATTCACGTTAATAACATCACACAAATATGCAAATTTCTGTAGTTTTCTAGTTGCGAGTGGTTGCCTCTTTTAGTGACGGCAATTGCAGTGGCAAATGGTGCTGCTGTTGGGTAGCTGCTGGTGCTGTTGCTGGTGCTGTTGTTGTTGCTGTTGTTGTTGTTGTTGCTGGTGGTGCATGTTGGTGCTCGGAGTGCTTACTTAATATCTGTTTATGTGTTTGTGTGTGTTTCTGTGCATGTTTGTGCATATTTTTTTATTCAACATTCTACCTACCATCATCGTCATCAACTAAATCGCCTAGATCCGGTTCATCATCATCATCATCCTCATCCTCATCATCATCGTCATCATCGTCACTGGATGCTGCTGCCGCTGGTGCCACATCATTATTGACCGCCTGTTGTCGGGCCACGGCACGTTCGCTCCTCGAGAGCAACTGCAACGGGGAGGCCTCAATCTGCAGCAAGAGCGCACTCAGCACGCACAGTAAAATCACGAATTTCATTTTTGGTTCGTCTCTGCAAATAAAAAAACAGATAAATTACAAGTTAAAAGTTGAAATGAAACGAGAGTTTTGCAGAACTTTTACTTTTGCGGTTGACCCAATTTGTTGCAACAACACTTGCAACACTTTCTTTTTCATGGCTTTACTTATAAATTACATATTTATCGAACACAAAGCCAACTGTCAGGCCACTAAGTAACTCAGTCACTCAATAAGACACATCAAAGAAAGCAAGTGCGAGTGTGTGTGTGTGTGTATGTGGATGAGTGTGTGTGGAAATGCGAGTGTAAACATGTTTTTGAACTACGCCTCAAAATGTTGCCGCTGGGCGTTGTCCACATGTCCATTTGTTGGCACTTGACACACAACAGCAACAGCAAGAAATTCACCAGCAGCAGCAGCAGCAACAACAACTACAACAAGTGGCAGCAACAACCATTTTTCGACTGCTGCAGGCGCCATTGACGCCGACGTCGACGTCGAGACATCGCTGTTGTCACAATGGCAAGCAGGTAAAGACATCAAGTCTTCAGACAGACAAAAGTTAGTGTATGTCTTAAGGTACAACTACTTAGTTGCAAGTGTTGCAAGCAATGTATATTGTTGCCACTAGATGCAAGTTGTTTAAAGCCAAAGTTGAAGTTCAAGTCTTTTTCTTTTCATGCTTAAGTCATGCTCTCTTTTCAGGATATATATAGAGTATTTTTGGTGTTCACTTGACCAGTCTGAACTTTCCATGCTCATTGCTGTTGTTGCTACGATTGCTTTTGCGATTGCTGTTGCTGTTGCTGTTGGCTCTTTAGCCATGACAATCAGCATGGCCAACAGCCAATGGCTATAACAAACAACCGCAGCAGTTGTTGCTGTTGTTGCCAATGCTGTTGTGGCTCTTATTGTTGTCGTTATTGTCGCTATTGTTGCTGTTGTTATTGTCGCACTGTCAAGTGCGGCTGCCACAAGTGAAAGCGACGACGTCAACGTCGCTGCCATGAACAAGTTTTGTGCGGCAACCGCTTTGCCGCAGCGATTTGTCGAGTGTCTGCTGTTGTTGCTGTTGGCCGAATGACTGGCCACTTATTGAAAAATGAGTAAAATGTATTTTTAAAATCGAGTTCAGCTTTAACTGCTGATAAGCAAACGACGCGACCGCCATAAACCAAAGTGAAAACCCAGTGACCTACTGCCAGTTGGCCAAGTTGCCAGTTGCCAGTTGCCTGTTCTCAGTTAGCCAAGTTGCACAGGCAGTTGCACTCTCTGATGCTCTGAATTGCCGTTAAGGGCCTGAGTTGAAGATAGCCCGGCCTGATAAGCCCAAAAACTCAGTTTTATGGCGTCCAAGTGTCTTTCTTGCCTTGTGGTTGCCATGTAGATGAGACTGAAGACGCGTCATCGCGATGCTCCGCTTAATTAAAACTTTTACGATGCGCTCTCTCAAGCAGCGTTTATTAAAATCTGAAGCCCCACGGCCATGCATTGGCAAAGGCAGCAGCCGGGAAAGGAAGGCGGTGGCATTAAGGGCGTGGCAGTAGGGCAAAGACGACATATCACCTGGTCTGAGCTCGAGGCGCGTGCCTCTTACAGCTGCGGCTGCTAGGTAACGGTAGACCTATGCACAGTGGGACAAAATGCAGAAAAAAAGCAGAACCAAATATTCTTCACTCTAGATATTAAAAATTATCTGTCTCAGAAATTTACTTTAGATATAATGTTGAAATATCTGCTGTCTCACATACTATATAACCAATTATATTACTTGTCTCCTATTTTTTTTTTGCGAAGTTTTTACATCTTCTGTCCCACTGTCGTCGTTGTCACTTTTACAACTACTCGTAGCAAAAGCTTCAGCTTCACTTGGGTACTTATAAACTCTGGTTATTGAAGTCTACGAAATTGCATTTACTTTACCCATGTACGCGTCTTGACAGAGTTCCTCAGTCTTTCCCGCTCTCTCTCCCTCTCTCTCTATCTCTTTCTCTATCTGTACTCCTTGTGCCGCTCTCAATGCTCTTCCACTTTCTCACCTATCTACGAACATTTTACGCATCATTCTACAACAAAAGTAACAACAATGCATTGGAAAAACTTTTGACAAGCAGATGAAAAGAGACTGAGTAAACTGCTCCCGACCCCAGAACACCCAACCCCGCCCACCTCCGCGCCCCATACCATCGAATGGCAACCAGTTGTTGCTGGTTGTTCTGGTTGCTGTTGTTGTTGCTCTATTGTAGGCAGCAACTCATATGGAACGTTGCTCCTACTATATTTTAATGCTCCATAGAAAAATGCAGCTAACCGTGTGTGCATTTTACATTAATATTCATGTGAGTTGAAGAGGGAGAAGAATGGAAAAGAGGAGTCTGTTTGCTGTGCACTTGCATGACAGCCAGCAAAATTACTTAAGCTCTGCACACACACAAACAGACACACACACAACACACACACACTCACACACTCACACACACAACACACCAGCACACAATAGAGGATTATTGAAACCAATACTTCTCCTGTTCTCCTGAAACTTGATCCCCTCTTGGGGGATGCCTTTGGCTCTAACTGCGTTTACTTTTGCCATTGCGTTGTCATATCAGCGTCATATCAATAAATATGGAAGGACACACAAAAGGCCACGTGCCTCAGCCATCAGGGATAAAAAGTGCCTCAGGATTTGCATATCAGGCTGTTACCATCGCCTTTCAGTAGGAGTCTTTGCCAAGTCTTTGTTTAAACTTGGCTCATATGTTCGGGCAATGTTGTCTTGCCGGCTGCTGCTGCTGTTGCTGCTGCTGCAGTTAATTTTCCAAGACAATGGCAAAAGAAGTAAAGTGGAAAAATAAGCTTTACACGTGCCGCTTGAACTGCCACGCCCAACATCAAGTAAAGCATCTGTAACCGCAGCGAAAAGAACAGAGTTTCTATCTTCTCTCCTTCTGTATCTATGTCTTTTTCTGACAATCTCACTTCTTAAGCAGCCATCTCGCTCTGTTTGTGCATGCACTTGCACGTCGCATGAATTAGGAACTGTTATCTTCGCGTCAGCGTCACCTGGCGGAACAACAATGCACTTGCAACTCAAGCAACTAATGGACATGGTCTAGTCAAAGTTCTTTTTTATAAATATCCTACAATAGTGCAAAGAACTGGGGAGTCTAAATGCTCACATTTAGTTTATAATTTATGATTGCAGATGAAATATTTTGTTTTGAAAATTTAGGACAGAATTTTAAAATAACTTATTTAATTGTTTTCCCACATTTATACAGATATTTCTAGAGTATTTCAAATTCCAGAAACCCATTTTAATATCCTTCTTTCTTCTTTTACTTTACTTTGACAGCAAAGCTTTTGCAACTGCGTAAACTTTTGCATTTGTTGTCATAAACTTAGAAAGAGAATGAGTAGACAAAAAAGAGGTGTTGCAATTTTTTTTTTTTTTTTGGTGTATGTGTAGAACAGTAGGTTTACAAAATTGGAAGAACCCGTTCTTGATAGTGTGGACGGAGGACCACTCAAATTTCCGAGAAAAACCACACTGACGATGTCGAATATTTCTCTGTTAATAGCTTCTACTTGGCTTAAGTGCATGTTGTTGTTGTTGTTATTGTTCTGGTTGTTTGTTGTTGTTGTAACTGTTTGAAACAACACTTGAGAATGTTTTGTTTTGGCAGCAAAGTGCAGAAGAAGCAGTGTAAACAGCGTAAACTATAACTGCGATGCCAGGAAACACTTAAATTAGCCACTGTGGCTAGTACTCGTATATGTGGATGTGGGTCAGTTTGTAAGAAGAAACCTGAACCTGAGAGAAGGCAGGAGAGATTACTCAACGATGCTGACCACAGAGCAAGAGCACATGAACATGAACATGGAAAATGGAGCAGTCTCTGTCGGGTGGCATGGTATGGTATAGTATCTGTATTTGTATCTGTATCTGTATTTGGAGCAGAGCACATAAAAAAAGGCCAGGGAATGGCTCTAAATTGCTGTGCAGATACAATTTATGACCCAAGCCAGTTAAGAGTCCAAGTCCGACTTGCGTTTTCGGTTTGGGTTTGGGTTTTTGTGTGCTCTAAAAATCAATTAAAAGTTCTTGCTTAAGATGTTGCCAAGGCTCTCTCACAGCTACAATATTTTTTAAATGTGAATTGTTTTGTGGGTCAGCGGTCAGAACTACAATTGTATTGTAATCGCTTTGCATGCCAATTACTTGGGCTTATCACACAACAAGAATAGGAATGAAGAGGAGCACACACACGATACGTTTAATACGATAATCCTTAGCATTCAACACTGTTAATCCAATGCTAACCTATGATGTTTAAGATGATAATGATATTTGATAATTCGATTCGTATAATCGTATATTGTACATATATTGTTCAGTTATAGTTGGCTTGCTTCACACACCGTTTTTGATTTTTAGTTAAACGATAACCGATTTGAGTTTGTTTCTGTTTTTTATTAAGTTTAAGTAACCGTTGCTCACACCTCGAGTACCCGCTGAAGACTGTCGCTGGTTGAGCTTCTATCGTATGGTTTTTAGCTCCATGCGATTCTTAACTGACTTTCTTTTTTTCAACGTTTGCTTTTTACCTGTTTCTCGCTGGGGGAGTTTTTGGTTTGTGATTGTGATTGTGATTCTGGTTGCTTTATTTATGGTTCGAGCTTCGTTGTTGGCAATTTTCACACCGCCGCGCACTCAACTGTCTCGCACGACTGACCGTCTGCAACTGATCGTGGCTGGAATCTTCAGTTACCAGCATAGTTGTAGACGAAGACACCGATCAAAGACGCTCCGCCCACTCCTACTCCCTCTTCTACATTTCATTTACATTTACATTGCTTTCTTTGTGCTCTCTTCTGTTAACCATCTCTGTCTCTCGATCTCTTTCTCTCTCTCTCTCTCAGTCGCTCTCTCTGTCTCTCTTTAAGCCAACTTGATTTTCAATCAATTTTTTGACTTGAGTCGCGCGCTCTTTGGGCGGTTCCTATGGGAAAGTATTTGGCACAGTAAACGGCTCGTTATTACAGTTAACAACAAAACAGGCTACAGAAAGATGGGAACTGTCAGATCTTAACTTGTTATCAAAAGTACGAGTATTTTTTAATTCAACTTGGTTGAAAAACGGTTTTTTATTTAAAGTACTTACTGCGAACGATTTTATAAACAGATTAATAATTTAATTTGTAAATAATATTGTAACTACATATTTTAAATTTACCTAAAATAAATAATCTCATAATTATTTTAATTACAACAAACATAAGTTAATTTTTATTTGCGTAATTATTACCATTGAAATGTACATTTAAAATGTAATATTAATATAATTTTTCGTTTCATAAATTTAATTAAAAATGTTTTAAAAATTACTGCTTCTATATTTTAAATACTTTCTGGAAACAATTTGATAAACATATATGCTAAATTATTTTTCGGAATATGATGAAATAATTATGTATCTTCTAAACATCTATTTGAAACTGTCTTAAAATACAGTAAGTCATCACACAATTTGTTTGAATAAGAAAAAGACACTGATTTTTGAGTCATTATAAACATTGAGTTCTCCGACTTATTAAACGAAATATTATGTAGAATGGTTTTTGTAGTAAAATTCTTTGTTTGGTATTTATTTGACTTATTTGTAATATTCATAAAGCACTTCAAAGTGTGATTACTTTGACTGACGCTCCCTAACCCCATTCCTGACATGCCTGCTGGGCAGTTCCCTCACTTTGTACTCAGTAAATATAAATTGACATACAAATATTTTGCATATGTACATAAGTGTGCGACTTTTATTGATGAGTTCTGCTTTTTTCGCGCTCCAACGGACAGAAGTGCTAATTTTTGAGCTCTTGTGGCAAAATACAGGCACATCAAAGTGAAATCGCAAGCCATTGAGCAGTTGGTTTTGATTCCAGCCAAAAAAAAAAAAAAAGTTTAAAAAATTAAAGAAATATAGATGGAAAAAAGTTTGTCATATCTCTGACAAGTTGTAATGTAATTAAGTTGAGTCGCATTTCATTTTCAATGTCCGGGACACAGTGGGCTAAGGAAAATGGACAGTTAGTGAGCTGACTGCCAAAGTCAAAGCTTTCCCACACACACATACACACACACACACACACTCATGCAGCAGAGGCGTCGGCAGAGCAGTTGGCGTATCGAACAGTAAAACGTGTTCTACTCGTTTATAGCTGCCTTTTGTTGTTGTTATTGTTGGAGTTGTACTAGTTGGGCAAAAGTTGTTTTTACTGTAGCCAAGAGCTTGGACTGTCTATAACTTTCTTCGCAACTTGTTGTTGCTATTGTTGTCGTTGTTATTGAGACAGCGGCCAAAGCCAAAGTATGCAAGTCTTTGCAAAGCATTTCAGTTAACAGGTCAGTGGAGTTTTCTCAACTTAAAAACTTAACTCGACGCAGCGACTGGGCAGAGACTTGCAGACGTTTTCAGACTTTTGCCGCAGAATGTTACGAAATTTTATGTAATGTGCCGAAAAACAACAACACAAATGGCAAACAGAAGATAACAACATAAAAAAAAAACAGAAAACTGAAAACTGAAAACAAAAGAGCTTCGACTAACGTCAACAACATTTTGCTAAAAAAAAACATATTAGTTTAAATTATAATGCCATTTGACATTTTCCCCAACACCTTGCAAGTCACTCAGGTGTCAAAAAACTAGAAATGAAAACACACTTCAGCTCAACGCCCGTGTAAAGTGGTTTTGCCCGCAAAAGGTAGTCAAGTTCAAACTTAGTTGCAGCTAATCAAAATGTCTTTTACTGTTTTGGCTTTATAAGCAAATCAACGAGACGTGTTCAAGTCCAAAGGCGTTGACTAATTAATTTGCTCAACTTTCTTGCAAACGAAAGAAGCACAAAATGCTCATTTTTGGGGCTGATTAGTTTTTCCAACAATCACAAAAGTTTTTCGAGTTTATTAATTTTTGAAAATTGTTGTTTGTTGTTTGTTGTTTCTTGATTGCTCATTTTTCACCGCGGCTATTGAAAATCTTTGTAAGGTTTGGTTTCATTGCAAAACTGTGGAACGGCACAAACTTTACAGAAAACTAGAAAATCAGGGAAATCATATGATTTATTAGCTAAAATCAAAGTTGGCCTTTATTTGGGAGCAATTTTAAATTAAATTTGATTGCTTATTATGAACTAAAGTTTTGGTACAGAATAATTTAAATATTTTGTTAGTAATAGAAAATAAAGTTAATTTTGACTTTAATTTAATAGAATAAAATGGACTACATTTCTTTAATAAATATTTAAAGTATTACTTACATTAAAGCCTCACTTTCTTTTAATAATTATCGATTTTCCAATGACCTTCTTAATACCCAGCTCTGAATCATTCTGATGCTCAATTATAATATCATTAAGTACTTAAGCACCAGCCCAAGCATAACTCATTATGTTTTATTCGGAGCTTCTCATTTGGCACTCATGATGATATTTATCTCCGTAACATGTCAAGTCATACAATTCCTCCTACTCTTTGGAAACTTAAAGACACAGCACGTTAACGTTGACAATTAAATGCTAGAAATTATTTGATTACCAGCAGTTTTTTGTTACACGCCAAGTCAATGTCTCAAAAGTTTCGCTTTTCTTTTGCTTAAATGGAAATAGAAATAAAAATACTTTAGTAAGTTTTTCTCCCCAGACACGTGTTGTGGCTGTAGTTAGTTTTGTATGAGATTATGCATGAAAGCGTCGCTCTGTGCTCGGAATAATTAGCAGTGTTAACTGTGAAGAGGTGGTTGTCAGTAAAATGAAATGAAATGAAATTAAATGCGTATGCGTGTGGATGCCAACTAATCGATTTTCAAAGCGGCCTTTAGTTAGTCGCACCTCCAGCTGCCAATTGATTATATGCGAAATGCGTGCGAACAATTTCATTTTGTTGAAAATTGAAATATGCAAAAGCCAAGCTACAGCAATTTGTGGATGCGGATTTGTGTTTGTATTTGTATTTTGGATTTGGCTTTGCATTTGGATTTGGATTTGAATTTGAATTTGATGTAGTTGTTGTTGTTGTTGTTGAATTTCATTTGCACATTATATTCAATTTTTCATGCTGTGCATTGGCATTGCCCAAAACACTAGAGGTATTGCCTGTTGTTGCTTTTTTGATGAATTCATTCACGTACAAAGCTGCACGATAACCACAATGACAACGACAACGACAACAACAACAATAACAATAACGGCAATGGCAACGCCGGCGATTCTGTTGACCGTTAAGCCAGTGGCAAGTGGCAAGCATGAAGCTCCAAGTGTCTTCCTGTACATTGTGCTGCTCATTTCGCATTCAATGAGCGACGCATCCATCGAACGAAAGCCGACTAAAGCAATTTCAATACGCATCGGCGAAAAAAAAGGTAAATGAAAGTGCCCTCAAAAAGTTTTCTAAATTTGTGCGGTTGACTTGGAAGACTTTTGGGTTGGGCTACGTCAATGGCTACCTGACCATGCTCATCTCAATATCTACCTGACTTAATTGTGCCGCATTGCAATGAATATCTACAAAAAAAGAGAGAGAGAAAGAAAGAGAGAAAAAGATAACCTGAGCTCTAACTGAAAACTTGTCTCGTTTTCTTTCAATTAGCGAAAGTCTCGGTTAGAAGTAGCTGTTACATTGATATATGCATATGCATATTAATCGTTCTACCAAAAAGAAAAAGTTGTCAACGACGTCATTAAGTGATGCCCATTTTTACTTTCATGCTTTGTGCCAGGGCCCAGATCAGAGCCAATCAACTAAAAACCGAACAAAGCCTATCAAAAACAAAATAAATAAATAAATAAATGCGGAGAGAGACTCCAAAGTCAAACCAGGTGGAAGTGGAAGAAGTATCGCGACTCTCGCACAGGAAGGGAAAGCTGTAAACGAACGTGTTACTTTTGTATGCAACTGTATAAGTGTATCGGAGAGTGTGTGTGTGAGTTAATGTGAGGCTTGTTTCACAGCTTCAAAGAAAAGCAAAAGTCCGCAGTGGCCTCTACATGAACATTACAGCCAGAAATTGACATTCTTTGCCTCCTCTCTCACAGCATACACACAGCACGGGCAATTCGAATAAGTAAATACAAAAAAAAATAAACGAGAAAATACCAAAAACTGGCTAGAGGCACTTTCTCTTTCTTTCACTGCCGATAACGGCAACAAAAACAACAACCACAACAACAACAACAACAGGTGACAATAATAACAGACAGCAGCAACAAAAAGGGAAGCACAAATCAACGACAAACATCCACAGCCAATAAAAAATAAATAGACCAATTGCTCCCAGTGAATCTATAGTTGTTGTTGTTGTTGATGGCTCTAAGCAATTTATAATTTACATACACACACATACCCATTTATATTTGATTATTGGAAGAGACTCAGTTCGCTTCACGTCTCTTGATAATTGACACTTTAAGGCATTGAAATGAATACCAGCGGTTGCTTTGGGCGTCACACTAGCTGCAAGGGGCGTGGCAAAGTGACTACAACATTAAACAAAATGCCATTTCTGCTCATAAAACTGTCAAACTCAAGTGTCGGCTTGACTAACAGCAGCAACAACAACAACAACAACAAAAATGCGCGAAGAGCAGCAACAATTTCAAATCAATGTCAGTTAAGCATCAGCTTTGGGATTGAATTCATAGAAACTACAATCTGTTAAATAATATATTTTAGTAGTAACCTCTTTATTGATAACAACAACTCATTCAGAGCTTCAATATAATTTACATAATTTAAAGCGTTTTAACTTTCCTTATTTGACAATTTCTACAGAACTTCGCATCATTTTGGAGTTTCTATTGTGAGTCGACTGTCATGACTAGCTTGGCGTTTCAGCTTAACAACAATTTAGTCATTTATATTGAGTAAAAGAGCTGACAAACATAATCCAATGAATTTAAATTTATTTATGCAATTTACTAATTTATCTCAGACATTAAACCACACAAACAATTGAAATAGCTTAGCATCACCTTAATCAATTGCGTATACGCAGGTGCTTCTTCTTTCTCTCTCACACACCATCACACACATGCACAGTCTCAGTGTTATCTGTGTCCTTCATGCTGCATATTCTAGCTTATCAAATTCAATCACGAAATTTAATAAATATGCAAATTTTGTTCGTGTAAAATTACATGAAAATTTTTGAATTTCATTGTAAATATAGCTCGTATTATTGTTGTACTTCCTGTCACTCACATTGTTGTTGTTGCTGCTGTTGTTGTTGTTATGCACTTTCAACTAGTGGCAATTGGCTTTACTCGCCTGGTAAAAAGACTGACAGCACACAACGTGGCGTATGCGTATTGCTCATCTCTATCTCTTCCCCTCTCAATCTATGTGTCTATGTTAGTGTTGATGAACATTTAATTGCCATATACACATTAAATTACCGTTAGTGCAGACTATTATTAGACACATCCGAGTAATTGTTTATTGTGTATCTTGTGGCCAGCCCTCCTCGTTGAACCATTGCGCAATAGAAAAGTTTCCAATAGCCATAAATTCACTTTTTGTCACTTTTTCGTTGAATTATGCAAGCCCAAATTCGTTTAACACATTTAATTAAAAGCACTTTCTTTTCACGCAAACACACAAATACATTTAACGCCGCATTGCGTGTGCTGTGCATTAAATAATGTCATTTGAATTAACACCAACATTCAACGGCCTTCCACATCTTCACCGCGCCCCCTACCGTACAATCCAGGCATTAGCATAACTTGTGGCTTAAACATTTTGTAGCATACTTTTGTATATGAAAATTACGTGAGTGGGTCGACGACGCTTATCAGTTTAGTTGGAGGAGCCCGCAATGTTAATAAGGCAAATATTTGCCGGAAATTTGAGTGGATACACAAATCAGAAGCAGCCGTTGTACAGGACGTCGTTTGTCTGTTGTCTGATGTCTGTTGTTGTTGTTGTTGTAGACATTTACCGTCCAGCAATTACCATGGGAAAAGTGGCCGCCAGTCAGTGCATGACTTGAACTCTCTGACACTGACAGGCCTTAGGGCGCAATAGCTTTTGGGCCAAGTTGCTAGGCATTTTCGCATTTGCATGTAAAGCATTCATTATACCCTACAGAAAGCAAAATTTGGAAGTAAGTATGCCCCAAGCATTTGTACTTTAAAATTACATATAAATTAATATAATATAAAATATAATTATTTTAGTATACAATCAATTTGTTTTAAATATTTTACATTTAATTTTTTTTTTTCAGCATTTTTGTTAGTCAATCATTGCCAATTATGTAAGATTTTTTCTTACCTCTGCTCATTCACACGCAGCGTGAATTTAATTTGCATTTGCAAATGCAAATGTATCTCAAATCTCAACAAGCTGGCCGGCCAAACTTGGACATCTGACAGCTTTTGGGTCCTGTGTTCAGTTTGGTGTTTTTCTTTAATTGGATGCCGTCCGGTCTTCTAAGCTGCATTTCCCAGGTCGAATCAGGTTTGTGAGTCGAGAGTCGTCATGTCATGAAATGAATGCATTCAGTTCGTTAGGGAGAGGAGAGGTAAAGGAAGAAGAGGAAGTAACTCGACAGAGTCTTTTTACTGAAATCAAATGTCAAACACACATTGTTCGATGTTGGTAAACCAGGCCAAGACATGGCCTAACCTTGACAGACCTCGACAGTTGAGCCACCCCCGTTTTTTGGATCCCCTTTTGCCATTTTCTTTTCTCCTTACTCCTTATCGGCTATTCGTTTTATGTTACCTGCTGCTGTCTTTCGGATACGCTTCCTTTACTTCTCCTTTTTCTTCTTATTGCTCCAGGGCTAAAGTGAAATCTTTGAGGATTTGTTGGCGCTGAGCTTCAATACCTTTTTATTATTGTTATGGCCGTACGGCATAGCTGACCTTGTCGACCTGGCTGACACCGGTTCCGGCTGCTTGTCTTGGCCGGCAACTCAACTTCCGGACGCAAATTCGATTTTCGTCGCATTTTTTTTATTCCAATTCAATTTTCCTGGCGTTTAAGCACGGTAAACAATAATTAGATGTGCCGTCAACTGATCCCCGCATACGTTTACGAAATGTTTCACATCTTTAAGATGCAGGCAACCTCCGGAAAATACCCCACCGACTTCTCTTACCACATGGGTTAACTTGTGGTCTAACGATGAGATTGCGTTCAGCTCGTTTCGATTTGGCCAAAGTGCAGAATCAGTAAAATTAAATTGGATTTTCATTGTGACGAACTGGACAAGGCCATCGGACTTGCGGTCAACCGACAGCCAGTTCAGAGCCTCACTCGTTGCCATAAACTTTAACTACTTTATGGCTTAAAGTTGAAGCTTCAATGTTGTTCGCCACGGACTGTCACTTGGGCTAATGTTTTTTTAAACGATACTGCCGATGGCAGCTGCCACACGATGGGAGCATAATTGAAAGTCTGCAATGATAAATCAGTCCACAGTTCTCAATTTTATAGAAAACAAATTAAATTAAAGAAATCAATAAATGTTTGATTAATAAATACAATAACAATTAATATATGGAAAAGTTTACAATATGTTTAAAATGAATTGCACTTTGTGTAATCATTCTTATTTATAGGCCATCTATTAATATCGATAAGTTATTGCAATTGAAGTATCCATTTGAATGTCGACTTGTTACAAAGGTCATCAAACATTATGCGATATTATTTGAGGACCATCAATTTCTTATGATAATCGCGGCATTGTGCGATATTTAGCAGCTCCTTGTGGAATTGTGAATTGAGAATTGAGCAATTGCATGGAAACGCAATTATTCTGTGTATTCACTGTGCTCCAACAATAATTATTATTGATCGCATTTCAATTTGTTGTGCATTTTTTATGCCTCGCTTACAATAAAATCCATTTGCCACCCGGCAACATCAACATCAACGACAACGACGATGACGATGAGGACGCTTTGCGGGTATTTTCGTATATATTGTTGATGATTTTACAAATGCGCTTAATGACATCGCCTTTGCCATTTGCCAGCCAGCCATCCAGCCATCCAGCCAACCAGCCAAGCAGTCAATCAGAGAGCCATCGAGACCCCTTATCCATCCCAGCCAAGCAATCCAAATATTTGCTTAAACGCTACGCACTGTGTGGCTTGTGATTGAAGCTTAATGCATATGAAATGGTAATTACGCATACGCCGCATTGTGCAGCGGAAGGAAGCCCTGCCACTTATTGTCGCTCATTTATCTTATTAATAGCACGGCGCACAATTTATCAAGCAGCTGGATAGAAGAAAAAGCAAAGCTCATCATCAGTTCAATTCGAGATGTCGCTGCGTTTGTCATTTCTATAATATACTTCGGGCCATTGACTGAGAGAGTCTGCCTATGAAGTATGAACAATAAAAAGTAGCCAACAGTTTGACAGTTCTTCGAGTCTAGACGCTGTAATTGTGGCAGCATATCGTGTGTCCACTTTTGTTTAACCTCCTCTCCTTCCTAGATTTCCTTTCTACCAAGCGTGGACATTAATAGCACTAAATCAGCTTAGCTCCAATAAATCACCGAGTCAAGTCGCAAGACTTTAGTTTTTGACCTACCTTTTAAATCACAAGGTGTCACGACAGAACTGGGAACTGTTTTGCGGTCATTTTTGATGAGGGTCTTAGCAAAGTATGCTATAAATACGTGGAAGAATAGTTATTTGAACTGACCAGAGAATGGGTTCAGCGGTCAGCATAAACATGTTAGCGTTGGTAGCTTAATATTTATTTATTTATTTGGACAGTCCAACAGTTGTTCACTTGTCACAGACAAACAGTCGCAGCTTGATTTATCAACATTTACATACAAAAATATTACAAGCTAGGCTTCTTTTTGTCCATTTTTTTGTCATGTTTCTGTTTTGGTTTTTTCTTGTCTGTTGGGCAATTAGACGCAGCAATAAATTGCTCAACAATGTGAATCAAGTCGGAAATAAAGCCTGGCTTCTGTTTCTGGCTTTGGCTCTGCAGTGGCCGTTAATTAAAAAGTTTTCATACAAGTTAATTGAAATAGATCTCGATTGGAGTTTTTATTGATATTTTGCTTACGCTGACGTTTGCCATTCGCCGTTTTTGCCAATGCCTTTGCCTTTGCCTCGAAATGAAACTAAATAATTAGTTTGCTGGCCTCTTTTGGGTAAACTTTCTGGCATTTCAAGTGGCGAAGTTGCTTGGCAGACTGTTTGCCAACAACTCAAGTGGCAGCAGCAATGGCAACAACGACGGCAACGGCAACGGCAAACGACACTCAAAACAGCCAACAACCAACGACGAACAACCAACATTGGAAATGCCAAAAACTTAACACATTATGAGTATTTGGGCTCTTTAGCCGAATGCATTTGACATTTTGCTATTTGGTATTTACTTCTGCTCATATTTCGTATATCAGGAAAAGCAGCTGCTACATAAATTTAAAAGCAAATCAAAAGTGGAAGGAAAAGTAGTATAAACAATATATTAAGGACTCCCATTGCCTTAAGCATGAACAGCGCATAAATAATACAAAGAAACTTTATGTCAAAGAGCGCCCCAAGTGACACTCGAGGCGCACCCTTTTGATAAGACTTGCCCCCGCTCTGGACCAGGCCAATAACAAAATCAATAATGATTTGGCCTGGTCCTCGACATCGACATCGACAACGACAACATCTCCGTATAAATAGAAATTTTGAGGAATAATTAAATTCGACTGGTGTATACCCTACCCATTAACTCTTCAACTCTTATTTAATTAATTTTTAGTTTTATCATAATCTTAAAAAAACTGCATAGTTTTCTAATATTTAAGTGGAACTGACAACATTCTCTTCATATGCCAATTGTTAGCCAAGTCCATAAGACCTGTAAGGATGCTGGCAATGAGTCCATTGCCGACACTTGGCCAGTCATCAAAGCAAAGTGTTTTGTAACTTTTCTATTTTTTTTATTCTTTTTTTTCCTTTTGCTGGAACTTGGTACGCGGCGCAGCTGCGGCTTTTGTGGCGCCTGCGGCACTTGTTATTGTTGTTATTTACTATTAAAGTTTGCCTCGCCGTTGCCTGTGTCGTAAACAGCTTGCGGCCACTTGAATGGGTTTTTCCTTTCAATTTGCATGCTGCATACTGCATGCTGCAGTTAGGGGCAATGCAAACTTTCAACTTGCAACACATCGATTGGCTTTGCAAGTTTATGGGCAGCCGCAACAATTTCCATTTGGTTGTCTGATAGGAGTAATCGTAATAAGCTTTATTTGCAATTAAATTTATTCAATTGCCACGCAAATGTTTAAATGATGCGACAATTTGTGCCACACACATACACACACACACAGACACACAAGAATGTCTCGTTTATTGCTTTAGTCTCTGCCCGCAAAAGTAGGCAACTGTTTCTGGCATTTGGCCTGCGTTTTTCGCATGTTTAATGCAACTAATCAACATTAAGCCATGTTTAGGCAAACGACAACCGCCAAAACCACATTGTCATTGTATTTGTGGGTCAACCACACACACACATACACCACTCACATATAGAAACACATACACACATACATTAGAAGTGTGGCAACTGCTGCTGTCACATTTACATAATTTCATTTGCAACAGATGCGAAGGCCAATTGCCAACAGTCGACACATTACCATTCATGTACCTCATTCTCTCGCCCCATTCCCTAGCCAATTCTCTCGGAAATAACGAGTATTACATGTTTTTATATACAAAATTATATTCAGATGTTGATTTGCCGCGTCAGCTTAATTTGAGTACTCACATTCGAATGAATATTCATCAGTTACTCGTACTCATAACGTTAATATCTATGTGACTATAAATAGATGCAGTCTTCACTTGTGGCAAGTTTGAATGCCACAGAATGCCAACCGGAAGCTCTTTCATTAATTAACTACGCGTTGCACAGTGGCGCCTTATATTTAAAGGGGCTCTGTGTTTCCCATTTGATATATTTATCCTTGGTACGCCTCTGGCATCCAGAAAAGCAGAGAAGAAGCGCGATGACGATGCCACAAATGCCGTTCAATCTTGTTGAGTAAGCGCCACTAATTTGTTTTTTAAGGCCATCGGCCTTACAGGTGGTCCGCTTGCTTCATGTGGCATGCGTTGGCGGCATGCATAATTTATTGACCGCAAATTCGCATCGAATTGTGTTTGTACGTGTCTGAGGTGTCTGGCTCTCATTTTCTGCTTCAGTTTCTGCCTCATTTTTGGAGCCCTTTTTGGCAACAAATGCCCTTTTAATAAGCAGAGCATCTACTTGAATTTTAGGCAGCTGCTACTCACACACACACACACCCAAAAACAGGAGCTAACCTCAAGGGTTCTCAACACAAACTCAAGGCTGCCATGCAATTTTGCCATTAAAAATCATTAGCAAAGGTATTTTGGCCAAGTTTGAGAGCCAAGAGCCGATGAACAACAAACATTTTTGGCAGGCAACAGCAAGCTGCAGCTTGCAAGCCTCAGCTGCATGCTGCATAGTTTATGGTGCCAGCCAAGGCATTTTCATTAAAGAAGCAGGCAGCTGGCAGCAGACAGCATGCGATGACATTGTGGCAATTTCAACTTGTGTGTAGCACACACAATATTCATAACACACATACTTTGTATACAGACAATTCCTTGGTGAAATTGAGTGTCGTGCAGCTGGTTTGCCTGTCGGTCTTTTGAGTACGCTCAGCTCAAAGAAGCTGCTTGTAGAGGAGGAGCAATCCCAGCTAGATCTTGATATGATATGTGATCAATTGGAGAAAATAAATGAAAGGAAATCTTTCAAATTCAGCTAGATTCGTATCCCAATCTTTAGTAAGTCATCCCAATTCGGAAGAGAAGAGCACGGAAAACAGGAAAAGCTCTGTCTCCTACTCTCTAGGGGATGCTGACACATTTAAATGCAATGAGTAAAACGGAGGATAATTACAAATGCACACATAGCCACAAAGCACCACACAAACCACAATATATTGTTATTTCAAGTGGAGTCTACACCACATCCGGGTGAGATTGCTGCTTAGTTTGCGCATTGATTTTCATTTTGTGGCAAACTATGTGAATAAAAATGTTGCATTTGAACAAACAATTGTCATGCTAATTGCACTAAAATTATAAAATGTTTTCCAAATATTATTTCATTAACAAATTGGGTGTGTGGTGCAATTTGAGCCACAATAATGTAATTAGCTTTTGCAAGCAATTAGCTTAAATGCTGCAAATGAAAATTTGGACAGGCCAAGAGTCACTCGATAATTCACTGAATTCCAAAAATATCATCAACACTTCACACACATCAAAAGCAGAAAATGTGGAATTTCAATAACATTACGCATACGCCAGGTAGACGGACGATGGCAATATGAACATTTAAAGTCTCGATGTTTGAACAATGACAAAACTTAGGCCAGAAAATTGATGGGACTGTGATGTCTATGACAGCACTGAACGTCATTTCATTTTGATGAGGGTTCAATGTTTGCCACACTTTGTGCAACAAGTGTGCCACAGAAAGGGAGACAGCATCGAGAAATGGACAGGGAAGCGGAGACAAAATGAACGCCTGCTGCTTTGAGTTATCAAATTGTGCAAACAAAAGTTTGTACCTAAATTAATTGAAAGGACTTTGTCCTGTTTCTTACCATCGCTTTCCACCACAAAACTCATAAGAAATTGATGTCGAACTTGAGGAAAGTGCCGTCTTTCCACCCTTTTCCTTAGGGAAAGGAAACTTTCGTCCTTAACCAGAAATGATTTGACCGACGAGAACTTTGTCAGGTGTTGAACACTTTTAACCAAAAAAAAGAAAAACATAATTGAAAAAATGTAATTAAATTAACATTTTTATGCACACAACTTTGATGACACCCACATAACTGGTGTAAGAACATGTTTAGAGGTAATCTCCAACTCGACACGGCTAGCAGCCAAGAAAAAACCTTTATTGTCGCTGTTGAGCAACGCATTCAGTTGCTAGGATCCATATTCTTTTGTACTCCTTGCTGTGCAAATCTCCCACTACTTTGACTGCTTCACCTTTCCATAAATGCCGCATTCAGTGCAGACGCAATTGTAGTTGTTCTCCCGCGTATCTGTGTCGCTATCCTGAGTCCTGGCTAAGGACTCTGGCTGGCAGCTTCCAGCTCTTTGTCTGTGCGCATTGGTGTTGGCTTTTGTCACTTGTGCGTGTGAATACCTGGAATACTTGTGCTGGCTTTCAATGCATTTACCTGAATACGTTGAAGTTGAACTACTTATTTACCAACAAGTGCCTGCCAATGTGAATGTGTGAATGAGTGTGACCTGTGCATAGTTATTCACTTTTCCCCCTGGGGTGAATATTTCTTAAGTGCGAAAAGCTGCATATTTGTTTTATGAGAACGAAAAAGTGCGGAAATGAGATAGCTTTTTGAAAGTGCATAAATAAATTGGAAAAGTGAATGATGAATTTATTTATTAATACATTTTCTTATGCAAAATAACTTTATTAATGAATTAACTCGTTAATGCGAGTATATTGGCTATTTATTCACTTGCACATATAAATCCAGGCATCATTATTAATTAATTAAATGACTTATAAGGTAAATCGTAAAATCGGAGAATACTCGGCATTTTAACGCCATTTACCTGTATAATTTATTCATTATTCATTCGGATTTTCAACTCACTCATTCAATTGCGCAATCTTGAAAATTCACTAACAATTCCCACAGCTCAATTTTCCACGCTTTCCGCCTGCACCGGAAGTTTCCTTTGCTTCCTCACACTCACACTCACATTCACACCAACACCCATTCAATCAATCATTTATTCATTAAGTCATGGCCAGTTGGCCGCTCATTGTAAGCACAAACTTTATACGCAAAACAAATCGAAAATTTTAATAAAAATTCTTACGTTAAATTACGCTTTACAATCAATGTGAAGCATTCCATCCACTTTCCCTCTCTCTACACCACAATCTACAATCATTCTCCTATTCGTTGTCGTTGTCATTGTCCAACTGTTCGCTTAAGTGGTGTTAAGTATTTGAAAATCTGTGCACCTCCTTTCCCCCCTGCCTGTCGGTATGTCCTGTTGTGCTGCTGCTTTCCGTTTTATTGTTTTACGACAGTTGGCCAAATACTTTGGCTAGGAAAACTTTTGCGCCTGATGGTCATTCATTTGTCTGTGATTTACGAAGGCCAGAATGCTTCACCCACCCAGGAAAAGCAGTAACCTGTGAGGAACTACACTAGCAGTTAGTTCTATTGATTTATTGTTCGTTTACCACCTTAAATCTCCTCATAGCTCTCAACAATGCCGTGAGCACGAACCTTTTCTAAATCCCTGACGCAATGTTCCATGGGCGTGACTACACAGAGTGGTTTCCGGCCTTTGTAGTAGGCGCTGCTGGAGCTCGTGTAGATTACTTGATGGCCATGCAACCAGGTCGTTAGTTCATCCAGACATTGACACTGCCAGGGATTACCCTCGATGCGGATCTGACGCAATTGTGGCAACAACTTCGGCAACTCCAATCCAGGCAAGAAGGTCAGACGATTGTTGTTGACTTCCAGCTCAGTTAGTTTGTCCAGAGTGGATAGCACATCCTCCTTGATCTCCAACAATTGATTCTCGCTTACTGTCAACAATTGCAGGCGACGCAGTGGAGCAAACATGCGAATGTCTAGAGAAATCAACTTGTTGCGCCTCAATCGCAGCTCTCGCAGGAAGGGTAATGAGGAGAAGGCCAAGGGATGCAATTCCTCAATGTTATTATTGCTTAAGTTCAAGTAGTTGAGGTTCCTCAATAAATTGCTGCCAAAAACACTTGCACCTAGTTGCCTTATGTTATTCTTGCTTAAATCGAGTTCCTGCAAATACGTCAAATTGGCAAAGATTTCATCGGGAAGATCGCGAATTTTGTTGTTTTGCAGATGCAGTGATTTCAATTCTATCAGACCTCTAAAAGCATTGGCAGAGATCTTGTTTATCTGATTAGACCAGAGATTAAGTGTCTTCAGATGATGCAGCCTATTGAACACATATTCCTCCAGCACCTTCACGTTATTCGAACTGAAGTCGAGCAGATTCAGTAGAGGAAACTCATCGGGACTGGGTCCATCAAAAAGATTACGATCAATATTATAGATGTTATTATTGGATACATTGAGCACCTGTAGTTTAGGTAACGCATGGAAGATGCCCACGTCCAATACCTCCAGCCAATTACTGTGTAAATGCAGTTCCTGAAGCTGTGGAAGTTCTCGCAGACGGCACCAACGGAACTACAAGAGAAATCAAACCCTTAATAGATTTTTGCATCTCTTTTAACTTTGCAATTGAACTCTACTTACATCTCTTACATTATTGTTGCTAATAGACAAATAACGAAGATTGGTATTGCCTCCTATGGTTATGTTTTCCATTTCATTGGTGGTGAAGTCCAAGAACTGCAAGGACTCAAGGTCCTTGAAGGCATCCAGCTCAATATTGGCTATCAAATTATTCGAGAAATTCGCATAGACAAGATTTGACAACTGCCTCATTAGCGTTCGCTGAATGACCTGCAAGTCATTGTGGCTGACATCCAAGTTGACCAAAGATGCATTGTCAGGAAATTGCTTATCGTGCAGTTCTTCCAGTTGACAGTGGGTTAAGTTTAGCTGTTGCAGCGATATTAAATCCCTCAACCCATGTCTACCCAAAGTCACTCCTCCAGACTGCGACAGATCCAAATAACGCAGTTTCGACAGCTTGGAGAGCTGTTTCTCATCAGTATCAATTGCCGTATGTTCGTTAACAATCTTCACTGATTGCCAATCATCTTTAATATATTGATTAAGTTGCTGAAAGCTTTCGATCTCCCGACATACATAATTTTGTTGTGATAACTTCTCACATTCCTGTACATCTTTTGTTTGTACTGTACAGATTGCAAGGGAGCCCAAAACTAGAAGTAGAACCCAGCTCGACTGCATCTTAAAATCAACTAAAGTCTCTTTACTTTTTAAACAGTGCGTAGCTTTGCATCGTACTTATTTTTAGGCGTGTGCAAAAACATGTTTTGATTCTCGATGGGAGCTTGATGATAAGCCGGTTTCCATAAGATTGAAGGTTACTCAAGATACATAATCACAGGACGTTGCCCATAAAAAAAAGAGCAGCAAGAGTACGACAACAAGATAATTTTATTTTTATAAAATACCATTCATACTTGATTCCATTCCTATCTCGCCTGCCTCATCCACAAACCAGTTAACTTTTACCTTTAGGAGGATTCTCGGTAGCCAAGTATTTTGTTACATTGAGCATTTAACTATGTTTAGTTGTAAATTGTATCGATACATTTATATAATAGACTAACATGGTTAAGATTGTTCTATAGCAAAAAGGATACTTGTTACATTTGTATTTAGTTGCAACTGATTCAACTGATGGTAAGTTTATTAAACAAATTCATTGTCTCATAAAAAGTAATTAAACAATGTTATGCAAATGGGGGAACTCCTGTGCTTCTCAAAAATTCAAATTTTACATCTGAAATTTGTGTGTTTAATGAAATACATTTACTTAATCGTAAATATTTATATTTGATTCATTTAGCAATCAATAGATAAATATAATAATAGCTTAATACCATTGCGAACGCTGACAAAATATAGGTGTAATTCGTATGTTCGTATATATGCTTAATATATTTGTAAGAATATACTTTATTAAATTTATGTTTATGCATATACATATATTGAATATATTAAGACACTCAAAATACAGTTACATAGTTAAAGTACATTGTGACTCGTCTTACAATACTCGTCGTATTTGTTTTGATTAATCGTTGTGAATATACGAAAAATGCATTAAGATAGCAATCGTAAATTCAAGAAAAGGCAAATATAAAAATTCTTAACTAAAAACCATAAATAAATAATAATATTTGAGGTGTATTCCGGTTTCAACTGAATCAAATGGTAACTTTAAACCTGTTGTAAATTGTAAATTGCTTATAGCAGAAATTTGGTAGAATTCAGATCCAATAATTTGGTTATTTCAATGTAGTAGCTTTGGCCATAGGGAGACTAGTATGCGATAGTTAACAGATCTTCGATATAAATAATCACTGGCATAAAAGCAGATGTTGAAATTGTCAAAAAAGCTAAATTTATCCAAGAGCAGCTTCGCAGCAGCACCACAAAGGCTAGAACATGCCAGGCCGATCGCCCTCCCGATTTCCAGACTTCTCAAAGAACATTGCATCCTAGAAGAAAATAATTCATAAGGTTAACAAGGAGAATATACTTATAACAGTGTAATGGAGAATGCTTTGCATCTAGAATAGTTAAAGTAAACTGGGTCTAGGGTAAGATTTATTTTACCTCGTCACCAGATTTCTCATGAATTTAAACGAAAGAAATGATTGATGTACAAGTAAGACTGCAATTAAGTAACAGTTGAGATTGCTTACAATAAGGAACGTGGCGCCGAGAAGCACAGCTTTCATGCGAACATCCAAATCGAGTGGAAAAGTAATGCCAAAGAAGTCTGCATCCGTGAAGATTTCACGCGCCAAACCAGACCACTGTTTGGAGATCTTTCCCACCTTTTCGCCGGTGAGTGAGACAATCTGTAAACCAAAGAATATTATTGATAAACACATATGATTTGCTCCTGTAAAATATTTAACTTACATTGAACTCGACATCACCGCATAGTGAGAAAGTGCAGAATGGACCTTCGATGCGCAGCACCGTGTCCCCAATGTGATTGAGTATGCGAAAAGAGGGTGACAAGATAGACCACTCCTGTTCAATGGAGCCAATGACATTTCCAGGTGGTGCCGTTACTTCCATCGTCTGCAGGCAACAGGGAAAACAACAGGCTGAACAAGCCAATGGACGATTCATGTGAATGACCTCTTGCCGGAAATTATCAAATACTTTCATATCGAAGGGTCGTGACGGACCGCAACAGTTGCGTGTGCAACAATCGTTGTCCTCCACCGCATAATAAACTTTCTGGCCGAGAGCGTTTTTGATTGAAAACTTATTGTTGGTCTCGAAGCCGGTGAATGCCTCGAGAAGTTCTACCTTTTGCTTAACTAAAAGCTGGTCGATACTCGTAAGGTATTCCAATCCGCGCGGACAGTTCGGAATTCCTGAAGGTATACTCATCCAGTCGCCTGTTATCGAAAGAGAAACAAATACAACATCAATCAAAAACCAAACAATACACAGATTAAACGTAAATTGTGAGTTCCTTCAGTTCAACGTGAGTTTGCGGCCGCCCACAAAAACGTGTCAATTGGTCAATGTCGTTGTCATTGTGTCAATTGCTCAACGTCACATAGAATCTGTCTAATTGAGAGCATTACAATGGACCGACCTCGACCTCAGCCGCAGCGGGTTATTGTGCTGTTTACGCCACTTAGCCCCGCTTTTATATCTAATCTTGGCATGGACTTAGATAAACTTTACGACAGTCCCGATAAATAAACTTATAATTTCATCATAATGGATGCTATCTTTGGCACGTCTATCAAGTTGCCTTGAATAGATATCTCTCTATAAGCTGGTCGGAGATTGGATTAACCTTGAAGGGACACTTCAGCCTCTGTTTAAAAAATCCAGCAAAGCTTACCTCCGATCCTCATCACTCATATAGAACTCATAGCCCTTTCGCTTTGCCGATTTATTCAAGCGCATTGTGTGTCGGAACTTCTTGGGCAACGGCTTGTTGGCCTCGCGGCAGACCAACTGCTTCAGGTTCTGGGATCTGGTACAGAAATAGCTATACTTGTTGTACAGTGTGTGCCAAATGAAGCGCAACACCTTGGAACCACTGCTGGCACCAGCTGGTGTACCATCTTTCTGTTCCCCGAGTCGCTTTTAGTCAGATCCAATGTTGAGATGTAATTTGAGCTGCATGCTGGGACTGCAACTGCGGTTGGAACTGTTGACATCGCAAACAACGTTTGGAATTTAAATCTGTTGCTAATGCGACTGCTCTCGATGCTGCACACAGCTTAACTGAAGTGTCTGCCTGGATGAGGGCACACAAGTTGACAGCACGTCGTGCCGGAAAAATCATCGTAGCATCAACATAACCGAACGTGTTTTAAATAGCGCTTTGTATTATTTTATTGGTCCAATTAAAGTGAACGCGCCGCGTCATGATAACAGACGACGCTCTGCGATCCCCGATGGAAAAGCAAACGCGTTTGGTGTGTAAACAACCACAAGAACAACAACGAAGATAATTTGTTGCTGATAGTGTCAGTGTCTTTGCTCATCTGACTAAAAGATACAAACATTTCACCTCAAATATTTACGTTTCTATTTAGTGTGCTAATAGAAAAAATTCTTTGTATTCTGCCGCCTCAACCACTGCAACCTCGGCAACCACTGTGCATGCTGTGTTGTGGTTCACTGGCAGTGGACTTTTCATTATCACAATTCCAGTGCATTGACATCCATTTGATCTGTGTGTAGAACTCGAACTCGTTCGCTTCTGAATGCCTTTCTTTTGTTCATTTGCATATTTTCATATCTGCACTCAATTCTGCTTACCGATTGTGGCCTCGTATTTGTTTTCAATGCTTGTCCCTGATACGGTTGTTACTATATATGTCCCTAAGATGTCTGTGTCTATATCTCACCTGCTGGACCTGGACCAACTGGGTGAGCTGGCGGCATTCCTGGCTGTGTTACAATCGGTGGTCCATAGGGCGCAGGTGGTCCTGGTGGGTAACCATATGGCTGTACTACAGGAGCACCACCACCTGCACCGAAAGGTGCTGGACCTCCGCCTCCTCCTCCGTAAACATCTCCGTAGGGCATTTGTGGAACTGGTGCGTAACCTCCCTGTTGTGGTCCTGGCGTAAAACCCTAGAAATATAATATTGAATTAATTTCTGTAAATAGCGTAAGAGTGCATTGTGTATATAGTATACATATTTATAGGAAACAAATGGTTTCGATTACTGTAACTATTTCTTTTACTTGAAAGCTTATAATCTAAGGATGACGTCATACATATACGAATACATTGTATTAAATGGTTAGTGGTCAGACTCTTTTTAAATCAATTAAAATGTATCAACTACAAGACTTTTCTTTAAAAAGAGCCATACAGAAAGTTATCACATCGGATCGAAAATAATAAACTTCAATGGAAAAAAACCCTATATTTCTGAAAACAACTCACTTATTAAAGTAATTCCTTGAAAATTGCGCAGTAATAGCGCTTTTGTTGACAGATTTAATCCGGGAACAGGGTTCTGTTAGAAAGCAGGTACAGTTAAAGACTGCTGACAATTGTTCTACTGACTGGTTTCGATGTTATCCAAAATTGTATAAAACCAGTTAACAATTAAAAAGTTAAATTAATGTGCATGTGTGCTAATTTATGTTATATCAAATAATTAAATTGCATAAGCTTGAATAAAACATACAGTAGAACTTGCCTGTAACTAACTTCCCACAACTGAGGTCAACTTCCTACTGAAGTCCACATAAGTCAGTCAATCATTGAAGTTAACAATAATGGAATTAACAAACTGCTTTTAAGTAATTAAGTGGACTTAATGTTATCTTTTTGTGAAATGAAATGTTTATAAAGAATTGTCTGTCGAAATATATGACACTCGCAGGCCTTCGCATGACGTCAGATAAAAGAAATGAGTGTATGATAATCATGTTTGTATTCGCATGCACAATCAGAAATATATATACATATATATAAGGCACATTCATACTTATGTATTCGGGCTTTGGATGGACAACGCCCCCTAAATTTACTCACATAGTTCATTGGTGGTGGTGAGGGTCCTCCATGCGGTACAGGGGGATAGGGCGCATTTGGTGGGACATAGTGTCCACCCTCGGCTGGTGGAGCATTTGGCGGATAATAGCCTGGAGGCACGTATCCACCTTTATTGACATTGTTCATGTTCATGTTGTTGGGATTGTTGTTGCTGTTGTGCGTTTGTGCAGGTGGTTGGAAGTTGGATTAACCGGAAGCACACCGCAAATAGTTGCTGCATTACAGAATGTATATTAAGGCTTAGTTTTGATTATTAATAAGTCATATTTACCTCCGTTTCTGTCGCTTTTCCCTAACACCTAACAAAAATTATGCACAAATAATATTTATATATCCGATTAGTTGTAGTAGAGCTGTATCGAACTTTCGCTCTCAAAATATCGAAAAATCGAATGGGTTGCTCACTTCAATAAAAATCTAGTTCTAAAAGTAAACCAATATTATAGATGAAGCGCTAACAAATAAAAGATGGCGCCACCGTTTTGAAGCGTTTTACAATCTTGGTTTATTTACGCTTCGCAAATCAGCCAAAAGGTGGTGTGATATGTTGTTAGCACAGTGGCGCCACTTTTTGGCTGAAATGCAAAGGGGATCTACAATAGATTAGGCTAACAACCAGATGTAGATGGCGCTAGTAACGACGTGTTGCACCGTTTTGGCAATAGCTAGCGCTATTTATATAAACAAGTTTGAATTTAATATTAAAATTAAATTAAAACAATTAAACAATTAAATAAAATTAAGAAAAATTAATTTAATTACAAACTAGATTAATATTCAATTTCAGTTCAATCAACCCTTTAAAATTCTATTAAGTACAAAATAACAAAGTTCTAAAAAAAATGTAAGAAAAACCGGAGACAATATATTTTTAAAAAAATTTATAATAATAAAAGATCTTCGGCTAAATATGTCAATTTATTATTTAATTTTCCAATCAAATAAATGTTCAAAATTTATCTGATTTTTTATCAACAAAACTCCATTTTTAACAAACACACACACTGCCCACATTTTTTCTAATGCGCAAATTCTGTGCGAGGGTGCGAGTAGATCAGGGTGGGCGAAATTGAGAGGCAGGGTTGTGCGAGAGAGAGAGAAATGACGAGAGGCAGACAACGATTTTGAGAGGGCTGCAAGAGAGGGTGGCGTAGTTAGCGCACATAAAAAATGGCGGTTTCCGACGCAGGCAAACAGAAAAAAATTTGCCGGACGAGGGATCACCCTACCCCTCCCCACCCCTGCTGATTGTGAGTGTGAGCGAGAGCGAAAGAGAGAGGTTAGCTGAAAAAATTCTACAAAAAATTGTAGAAAAAAATAGCGAGCAAAATCCACCCCATTTCACAGGGACAAGAAGCAGACGTCACTCATACACAACACACACTCTCACACGCACACTTTGACATTGTAATTACCAATACAAATGCAAAACGCGAGGGAGAAATCATCATCATCATCATCTTCAACATCGTCATCGTTGTGTAAAGAGCCACGCCCCCCGTTCCCTGCAACTGCCGCCCACAAGCTGGCTTTGCTTTGGTACTCTCCATCTCCCTGACCCGCTGGGGGCCTGAAATGAACCCTCAGCGGGTCAGAGCAATGGCAATGCCAACAAAACAGAGCCGAAAGCAAAGAAAAGCGATGAAAAAAATAGTTGAAATGAGCGCCTTAATGCGCCATATAACGCGAAATTAATGCAGCTGTGTGTGTGTGTGTGTGTGGAAGTGCGGGAGTAGGACTAAAAAAATCATCTTAAAAGTCCAGTGCTGAAAGCACTAATTTCGACACAAAAGACATTCAATTAAATATGTTAACTTTTGTAAAATAAAGTCCTTTATACCAACAAATAACCCAAGGCCAAACTATTTTATTTTATCTTATAATAGAATCTTTTTCATAGTTAAAAAATATTATTCGATCGGTATAGAGCGCGATCTGTTCAGACTGATATAGCAAGTTTCTCATTTTTCCTGTATATATTGATAGTCGCCTTTCGTCACTAGCATGGACTGCCGTCCACAGTGATATGTGTGTGTGTGTGAGATTAGCACATTCAATTAGTTGGCATTGCTTTCGGCATGGCAACAGCGAAAAACTACAACAAACCTGAGAGTCAGAGAGCATTTTTGCGGTTGGCAACCAACACAAAAGCTGCAACTCAACCGCCTAACCACCCAATCCACCTACACACGACCTCGACCTCAACTCTTTCAACAGCCAGTTGCCAGTTGCCGGTTGCCGGCTGTTGGGTGCCACAGTGCCACTGCCACAGCAGCTGTCGCTTCAGTGCATCAAAATCTCGAAAAATCAGGCAGCCGGCAAACATAATGCAGCTTTAGCTTCAGGGGCAGGTTCCATGCGGGTTGCGCCTCCGCCTGTCGTCAGTCGATTGTGTAAATGCCACCAGTTGGGGCAAGAGCAAAGGCAGGAACAGCTCTTGAACTAGTTGGAGGAAGAGCTGCTCATTAGCCGCATTCGTTGCGCTTTTAAACATTGAAAACTAAATACAAATTTGCTGTTCAAACTACTTTTTATATTTTTCTTATTTATTGTCAGCTCCAACTAATTTATGTCTGTTTAAGAGTGTGTGTGTGTCCGTATTATCGAAAGCAAAAGTTGCCCTCAATGGCCAAGCAATGCCATAAATCAAGTTTCAAAGATCCTTCCATTCGGAAGCTTCTAATGTCCACACAATCTTCGCTACTGATCGATGGCACTCGGGCTTCACTTTTCGCATTTTTATTGTGTGTTTATCCAGAGGGAGAAGACGACAGTAGAAACATCTGCTACTCGATGATGATTCCTGGCAAGATACGAACCTGTCTCAGACACAGGCCCAGACTGAGTGATGTTGTTCTTTGTCCCTTTAGGCGCGTGTCCTAAGGAATGTTAAATTCTTGGTAAAATGAGGATGACCGACATCCGATAGACAGATTGATGTGAGTTGCAAAAAAGGATAAAGTAGGGTATCAAAACAAATTCGAGATTAGTTATTTTAGGCCATTAAATTCAAGATTTTGTCCAGAAAAGATCATATAGTAAAAGAGAATCACGTAGCATAATCATATACTATTTATTAAAAAATAAATTTAAACATACGTTTAAGTTAGATAAATAAAAGTGCTATATAAAAGATAAATGAGTATTATAAACTTTATACCTTAACAAATTGTATGAGAACTTAAACACAACCTTAAACACAGTAAAAACCTTCTACTTAAGTATATCTAGAAACATTATTGTTAATAAATAAGTATTATAGATTTAACTATTAAAGATATACATATATCAATATAAAAAGTGCGCCACCAATAATGTTGTTCAAAAATCTTTAATATAACAGATATGATAATTATTTTAAATTATAATGGAAAAAGCTGGGATATATTGTAATTATATCTAATAATAATTATACTTACTTACTCAACAAAATGAGCAAAACCTAATAAAATATATTATTTATTAACAAATTATTTGTATAACTTAAAAGATACAGAATGAGCTGCTAGTTTTCACTAGACGTCAACTTAGTCAACTGTTGCTTCATTAATATAATTACGTTGGTTGTCAATAGTTGACTTTGCTACGTCAACTAGCGTAAGTCAAACTGAATAACTTTCTGAAGAAATCAGAACTCTATTTACCATTTGAAAAAGAAGCAATCTGCAAATACTTTCATCGCTTAACAGATATTTCAAATTGATATCAAGTTTAGGAGCGGATTTTCAGTTTAAATTCATGCATGTGTCATGTGTCGCAACAACAACAACAATAACAATCACAACATAATAATGTCAATGTGAAGGACAACATCAAGTTTATTGGGGTTGTTGGCAATTGCAACTGCATTTGGTCAGCCAACTGTTGGCCTAAGCTCAACGCAGCTGTGGCAATAACAATAACAACAACAGCAATAACAAAAAAGAAAAAGGTCATGTGGATACATTGCCATGGCAATGCAATCAGGTTAAAGAATGACCGGAAATTCAGACACCCATACATACAATAAACACACACACACACAGACAGACAGAGTCAACGTCACCTGTGATTAAGTGGGAATCGCGAAAATTGCTTATCCTGGGTCAGGGTTTTCCTTCTCTGCCGTTTTGGGTCAGCTAGGCAAAAAGGGTGAAAGTGTTTTTAGCTTAATTACTTAATTACCACTTGCTTCGTTCTACTGCCTGTAACTGTAACTGGGTCAGCAGCGTAACGAGCCAAAGGGTTTAAAAATATATATATATATATATACATGGAGGAAGAAGGAGGTGCATAAATCTTAATGAGTTTTATTTTATTTTCACTTTTTATTACATTTTCAGAGTGTCCTTTGGTCCGTTTTCTAATTAAAAGCACAATGACCCGACTGACGACCCTTTTTCCCGGCTCGTTAATGAGACGGCATGGCACGCACTTTGGCTTCTGTTGGTGGGTCGAGGGGTCAAGGGGTTATACTGGTTTCTCTGAGCTGGCGCGTAATTAATTATCAAGTGTTGAACTTGAACTTGGCGCAAAAAAAGCGCTTAAAGCAGCGCCTTGGGGATTATTGATTTTACTACAGAGAAAGAGACAAGTGAGAAAAGGAGAGAGAGAGGGTAAAAGTCTCTGTCTGCTGGTCACATATCATGGCCAAAAGATTTAAATCAATGCTGACAGCAACAACAACAGATTGTATGTATTTTTTGTTTAACCCCTTCGCATTGTGCTTGACTCAAACCCCTGCTGGACTCAATTTGCATGGACTTTGGGCAGAACTTTGACAGGATGCTGCTACACGGTAATTGCTTATTTAAGCGCGCGTTCGTCCTTTTACGGGATGGCAGAGTGCCAGCCAGGATGGCAATCTACTCTACGAGTATAAAAAAGCGAAACTGAAAACAAAGCCAAAGCAAATGCCGCGTGTAATTATTGGACGGGTCGAAGGGCAGGACATGGAAGGAAGAAGGGAGGGGATAAGAGTAGCCTGACTGAGTAGCCAGCCAGTCATCCGGGCAGCTGTCTAGCCGACCTCAGCTCTGACCAGGACCAGGACGACGACCAGCCTGAAATGAACTGCAAATCAAACAAGAACTGAACATGTACCTCATGCGTGCATATTAAAAATGTTTTAAAATGAAATTTTGGCAGCAGCAACTCTTTTTTTTTTTGTATTTCTTCTTTTCCTCTCAGCGTTCCTTCTCGTTTTAGGTAAAGGGTTAAGGCTTTTGTTGTGCAGCCAACTGTGAGCTTAGGTCCTGTGATCCTGTATGTGTGTGATTGCCTGGTCACAAAACTGGTTTGCAGCTGTCGTTATCTAGTCTGGGCTATCACTGCTTGAGCTTAAGCTAAGGGTCAGCCACAGGGTTGATCGAATGAACCATGAACCTCGATAGATGATGGGCTGCTGCGTTAAGACTTTTATTTTTTATTTTTGGGTTTTTACAGACTGTCGCGTTTGGTTTGCCGATAAGCAAATTATCAAGCAACAACTTAATAGCACTAAAAATAACCATAACAATCTGAAAAAGAATAACATTAACAATTGCAGAAAAATGAGAGAAAAAAGCTGTTGCCTGAGCTGTGGCCATAAATTAGAACGAGTTGTCCGTTTGGTGGGCATGAACAAACATACGGGCAAAATATGTTGAAACATTTTTCAATTTTAATGACACCAAATGAAGGTAGAGCTCACAGAACTTGGCCAACTCAAAACTCGCCTGACACACAAGAAATAACAGAAATTATTGTCAATAATTACAATGAAACTAGTGCCGGTCTTTGACGCGTTTGACAGACGGTAGGAGTTAAATAGCGGCGTGTGATTTGCATGGCCTCAGGTGCTGATTGGTCACAGGCGTAGTATAATCCAGTAAATGGGGGTATATAACCGCTTCTAAGCTAAGCAATTTACAGCAAAGTTGTGTGCAAAAGTTTATTAATTGAATCCCTAATTTTGTCTTATATTAATAATGGGCATGGAAGCTATTTTTAAAAACCCCATAGTAGATTGAAAATATTTAAACACCTTGGACGACGTTCAAATTAATATCCCGCATAAAAATCGGTCTAGTTTTAACAAAGTTATGGAAGTAACTCCTCAAAATCAACTTTAAAGTATTGTCTTATACTAATTTAACCACAATAATTTGTAGATGTAAATTCTATTTATAGATCAAATCATGGTAAGGTAATCGATAAAGTTTTAATAAAGCTATGAGAGTTTGAAGTTATTAAGAAAGTGTAAAATGGTTAGAATAAACAATTATCAAAAACCCCTTTACCCCTTTATAAGATATACCACTGTGTCTTCCACTTGCACCAGCCTCTAGTCAAAAGTGGCTTAAAGCGCTTAGAGCATTTGGCTTAAGCATTTGCATGGAACAACCACAAGATTAACAACTACAACATTAGCAAAAACAACAAGAACAACTGCAAGAACGATTGGCATGCGAAATACCCGTAATAGTAATAAACGTATGTAATAATAATGAATTTTAATGTTGCGCATTAACAATTCTTGCATTTTAATTGGCCAAACTGCTAACTGCAAGCTGGAACTGGATATCGAAACTGAAGCTAAAACTGAGGTTGAAACTGGACCTGCAAACTGATTCTGAGTTGGAGTCGATTCTCAGTGTGGGTTTGCATAAATTGCTGTTGATATGATTTAGTGACATGGAACAATGCACTGGAATTTATGACAAAAGCTGCATACATTTAAGCGGATTATGTCAGAATTTTACCATTTTAGTTGTAAATATAAATTGCAATTTTTCATTATGGCTAAACAAAAATTTGTCAGCTCTGTCGCTAAAACCTCAACACAACTGTAGACTCGCGACTTTTAGAATGTTAAATGTAATTAGTGCACAAATCAACTGACAAAAAGGGGGCGTTAACCCATCCATCGATAAGCGATTGAACTTGAAATTGTGGGCGTAACCTCAACACACAATGACAAATGCCAAGAGAGAGACAGAGAGAGAGAGAGAGAGAGAGAGAGAGAGAGAAAGAGAGAGTTGGTGAGGGGGCAACAACTGGATTTTTCTCTTGGTAGGTGTTCAAATGGCACTTACAAACCTGGGATATTGATGACCAACTTTGCAGCGAATTTCCATTATGAAATCTGCTCAATCATTGTCAGCCATAAACTTAATTTTATTGGTAAAAAGTTGTGCCAAGTTGCAAGCTGTTTCTCTACGCTTGAGAGAAGAGGCAATTGAATCTATAAATGCTTTAAATATTTTTAATATTGCTTACATAACAAAAACTATACCACTTTCAATGGAAATGGAAATATGCGTGCTATTTTGGAGATCATTGACAAACGTTTTATATTTCAATTAAATAATTTATTTGTAAGAACACTAAAAAAAAACAAGTTTATATAAATAAATAGACATAATAATAGATGTAAGCAACTATGTGGAGAGCTGTTATTATTAATTTAATATATTTTCCTTTGCGCGAAGTGCATTCAAAGAACCATGTTGACCAACCTTTTCAACCCACGTTCAGGAACTTGGCACACAACTTTGGCTCCTTTGGGTTAGCCATACAATAATATACATGCGCCGGCGCTACAAGCAATGGGCTGATCTTCATTAGAGCCTAAATGGCTTTTCAATTCGTAATGGGCTTTGAAAACTTACGAGCGAAGCTAAGAGACCACCAGGAAAGGCAACATTCAATGATGACATAATTTGTAGATGCCAAGTGTCCCGAAGTATTATGAATTGTACGATTTGCGTTTTATTTATGAAGTCGTAAATATCCGAGACTAGTATTGGCTGTTACCAAATGCACTGCTGATAGTTATGTTAGTCCATTTACTTTCAGCCAAATTTGCTATGGGTTTTGCCTGCTTTCCTGGCAGCTGTCACATGCAATTAGAACTGCAAGCCACACACTCTAATTAACTGCAAAAAGACTTGGGCTAGAAGATGTCTTACCTTAGCTTTGCTTTCAAGTCTCGGGTCGTGGGCCTCGAGTAGACACTTGTAATGTCGCAGCGCCACTCGAGGGAGCCCAAAGCAGGCCAAAAGCAGCCAGGACCCAGTCAGGACCCAGCCCAGATGTTTGTCAACAGGCTACAGGCTACTGGCTTCATGCTGTAAGACACGCCACAAAATGAAAAGAAATTGCCACTGTCTGACGGGCATAAAAATTAAGAAACCAACATAAAAACATAAATGAAGGAAAAGCGAGAAAAGGGGCAAAGTCCAAAGGAAAGAGACTTGAGGAGAGACAGAGGGGGGGAGCGAGGGAACGCAAAGGAAACGCAACCATCTGCACGAATTGTAATTGAAAAGATTTCCCTTGAAGGAATTACACGCGCCGCCATCGTCCTTGTCTGAGCTGCAAATTTAATAAGGAAGCCCTGGCGAGCTTATATTGTACTTTGTGTGAAAAATAATAGTTTTTTAAATGCACTGCAATTTCCCGGAGAGTTGGCGGAATACGGGCGCCAGATTTTATGAACTGCAAAATATTTTTGTGGCTAAAACTCAAGCCAAAGCGAAATATGCGCGTAATTAAGAAATATTAGTGAGTTTCTGGCATTCGACATTTGAGGGCATTTTTACCGAGCTGCCCCCGCAAGCGGTCTGCAAATGCTAAATGAGAAAGCTGTGGCATTTCCAAATGAAATGCATGGCAGTGGGAGTGAGAGTGAGAAAGAGAAAGAGAGGGAGAAAGAGGGTGGAAATAGGGCGAAATACTGTCCATTGCGGTTTGCGGTAAATGGGGAAATTACATTCTGAAAGTACAGTTGCTGCAGGTATTTCATGTTAGATATTAAATTCCATTTTAGATTTGCATTCCAGTTTGAAAATAGACTTGACTTCACATGCAAGCTCTGATAGTAAGTTAATTAAATTAGCTCAAAGCCGAAAGCTACTCTAAATACTTTCAAGTATTAGAGTTAATAGAATAGAATAGAATAGAATAGAATAGAATAGAAGAGCATTAAGATAGTGTATCAAATTATTTTATGTATTGTTACGATAATTACAGAAACGCAAAAGCTTAACACTTCTCTCCTCTCAAGGTTTCTATTTAACAGTTCTTTTCTTTTACTGTCTTTTAGTTAGTGTCATTATAATTTAAGATAGAGTCGTTGGCATCAGAAAACTGTGAAGTGGCCCATGGCAACCAAAAGGAACACTGCAAAATATTTGCCACAAAGGTGGGCAGGTTTTCAGAGTAGGCGTGGCTGCACTGGTTTAACTGATAACTGTACTTTTTCACGTTTTACGACTGAAAGGAACTCCTTTCAAGTTGGCATTTTCATTTGGGCTTGCAATTGGGAAGGCGTCTGTCACAGGCCAAAAAGAAAATGCGCAAAAGGGTCGTTGATGAACTCAGGTGGCAAATTAAAGTATTAAAATAATTTAATGCGCTAGGGAACTGAAACTGAGCCCAGACAATGCAATTATGAGCAGCAAATGAGTGCGACTTTTCTTCTGGATAGGAAGGGATTTGCCTAGGGGCATTACCTTTTACCTATCACAACAATTAATGAGAGTCTCAAAGGTAAATGGTAAACAGACCATAATCAATAATGAAATCAATGCAGACCGCACAATCGATCGCAAATCGACACTTATGCAACAAAACTAGCTAACAACAACAGCAAGAATAACAATCGGCAAAATGAGCATTGATCGTTTGGTGTGAAATTGTAAAGTTGAGGGGTGCGTCCTCAGGGGTGAGCCAGGCACAACCCCTAGTCGAACGACCCGTCAAAGTTTTTTTTCCTTTTTGATAATACACATTTTTTATATAGTGTCTATGTAGAAAAAAAGGTTAATAGGCTTAATACTGGCATACTCTTTCGACTTTTATTTATTGTAAAATTTGCCCAAGCACTTGAAACTGACAATTTTAGCTGAGAGGTCTCTGACTTTGCTTTATTGACTTGTTAGCGCCGTCAAAATCCCATTTGTATGTCAATAAATTTGCAACAAAAAAATTCATAGGGCACCCAGACAGCCAAAAGGAGAGAGATAGAGTGTGTGAAAGAGAGAGTAAAGAGATACCACCATGTTGTGGGCTGCCTGTTGCTGCATTGGGTTGAGCAAATTGGCTGTTGATTGATGTGCTCACGTAGACAGCGATGAGCTGCCAAGATTAATGTGGTTTTAAGTTAGTGGAAAAGTTACGAGTTAGGAGATAGGAGACACGAGTACATGTATCATATAGTTGATGAAGTTGCCCATTCAATTAAGTTGTTGAAAATGAAAATCCATTGGCTTGGAAAATGTATGCAAGGCGGGGAAAATTGTTGTCCAATTAATCAACTAGCATATACAATTCGTTAGTATTTAAATGTGAAATTTGACGAAAACAGTGTGTGAATAAATATCAAGCAGGTTTAGTAAATGAAAAGCTTTTAACGCTCACTAATTTTAAAACTTTACTTTAAATATTAACTTCATAGAAATATTTCAATAAACAGTGTTTTTAAAGGCTTTAAAGCACCGTTTAAATATACATTTGTTACACCCAGCACTTTTAGGCTCTTTTAAGACTGTCGCCACAGTAATTTGAATATTTTTCAGTGCACTGTCATTATTTTTAACAACACAGACTAAGCTAAACTAACATAATTAGTATTTATTTTATGCTTTAACAATTAAGATGCAACTGTAACTCTTCGAAATTGGCCATAAACCAAACAATTTGCATATTGGCATATCCATGTGCCTGTGCCATAAATCATTAGACAGGTCGTTATCCTGCTGGTCCAAGTACTACCAACTGCAGTCATTATGTCAGCCATAAAGCACTGTTCAAAAAGCCAAATCTCAGAGACAGACAACAAGCTATTCACGCATTCTCATTTGCATTTTACGCAACGTTTTTCAGCAGTTTTTTTCTATTACAATGTTCTTTTTCTATGTTTTTTTTTTTGTTTTTTAGCTTATTGCAGCTCTTCACGAAAACAAGTCAGAATTTATAACATAAACGCATCCGACAGCTTGTCAGTAACAATGCGCTTTTAAGCTAACAAGCGTGTGCGAAACGAAACGCAACAACAATAACAACAATACCCAAATCCATTTGCATTAAAATTTATAGAGCGTAAACTGTGCGCTTTTTTAATTTCATTTAAATATTTTTTATTCTACTTTTTTTTTTTGTTTTTTCACCCCTGAAAAAAACTGTTACAGTTTGGCTATAAAATTACATTTTTTTTTATACAGAATAAGTTCTCGTTGCTGTTGAGGAAGAATATGTCAGCATGTGATTGCCAGCACGAAAAAAATATATATAAAAATAAGAAAAAAATATAAATAAAATCATACCGGAAATTATGTGCGTGCAGGAAAAAAGAAGCAGAAGCAACAACATCAACGAAGCTGGTCCTCTAAAAGGAAACCCGTCGACCCGACCCAAACCTGATCCGTATACGGCAAGCATACCAGGACTGTGACCGTAAGTACGCAGCACATATTGTTGCCATGTCGGTTCACATTTTTTTTCCAGCTTTTCTGTTGTTTTTGTTGGATTTTTTGTTGTTTCTTTTGCCACACTATTTTAATTTTCCGAGCTCTTCTCTCACTCGCTATCGTTGCACGAACAATTGAATTATTTTTGTACGTGAAATCAGCGAGGGGTGGGACAATGCCCATTAGCACAGCGCCACCCCACTATCATCATCATCATCATCGTCATGAGTCTCCTCATCATCGCCATCGCTACTATTCCTCATCATAACCAAAAAAGAAAAAAAAATGCTTTTGAAAAAAATTTGTAGCTAAAGTTGTACGACGTGACTGCGAGCAACTTTTTTTATATAACTTTTTTTTGGGCATTTTTTGCTTTCTATTATAATTTTTTTTTATGTTGTTACAAATTTTTAGACGACTTGATTGGAATGTCAGATAAAGTCAAATGGATTTCAGCGAAAATTAAGTTCCTGTTTGCTCAAAATGGGGCGGCAAAATGAAATTCTCATCTACCCGCAGCTGCAGCCGTTGTCCAAGTTTTTCCGATAGATTGTAAAGATTGAAAAAGTTTTTAAAGTGGAAAATGTGAGCTGAAAAAGTTCATATTAGAAAAATAAATTAGCTAAACTTAACAGCATGTAAACTAAAATTTATATACTCAATTCTGTTGACATCGAATGATGATGGGACCCAGGTGAAAATAAGCTTATAAAGACAGTCCCCAATTTATTCCATAATAAATATTATTTCCATTATTATTTACCTCAAAGGGTTCTTAAAAGTTGGAAATCATTTGGCATCTTGGCCTTGATTGATATACCTTAAGAAAGTTCCACAGTTACAGCAAATAACTCAAGGTCTTTTATTATTTTACATAAAGGGTAAATTGTAACAAACCGGTTAGACCGGTCCACATTAGAATTATTGTGGTATTTTTTTTATGAAAATATTTGGTGCATTTCAATAAATAGAGAATTGTAGATTAATCCGGGACTCAAATATTAGTTACTGAATGAAACGGGACGCAGCTGCGCATAAAACATCCAAATGACAACCAAGTTTCAACAATTTCCAGGTAAAAATTTCAATTAAAAATGGGTTGGAAAATATGCAAAAAACTAAAAGAGGTAAGAGTAAAAGGGTTGCGGGATAGCTTGAAAAGACGCACAGCATCAGGATCATCATCATCTGCTGTGATTCTGTCGATTGACGATCCCTCAAAATAAAAATTAAAGTAAAAAAACAAAACGATCGCCACTTTGGGTGCACATTGTGAGAACAAGAACAATCACCCTTTCATTCATATACTCAAACACTCATTCATTCATTCATTTAGTTATTCAGTTATTCTGTGTACGTTGACAAAACTGTAGCGCCAGTTTCTAATACCGCATTATCCTGTGTCCTGTGAAGTGACATTCGTCTAATTTGAATATTCCTTATGCCAGAGTCTTTCCCACGATTTATGTTTATGATTGCCGTTTCCTAAGGCTCTTTGGTTCTTCGGCTCCTCGGTTCCTTGGTTTCTTGGTGCCTTCACTTAACCCGTGTCAAACTATGCCGCACTCGAAATCGAAATCCTTATGCTAATGCAGTGGCCATAACTCTCGTTCTTGGTCCTGACACAGGTTTAGCTGCAGCCTAATGTAATATTATATAATTTATGCATAGCCTTTGTATGTTTGGCAATTGTTGAAAATTATTTACACGCTTTTAATTGGCATTCAAGTGGTTGCGATCAAAGGCAACCACCTCCTGCTGCTTCCGGTATTTTTATTCTGTATCCTGGCCAATGCTAGGCTAACTGTTTACCTCATTAGTGTTGGCCAGAAGCTTAACGGTTGCTGTAGTTCATGCACATAATTAATAATTTCATTTCATGTGTTAAAGCAAAGCTCAGCAGAGACTGAAAGTTAAAGAGACAGAGAGAGATAAAGAGAGAGAGGCATGGAGTCCGAAGCATATCAGTTGCTTCTCAACAACATCAGCAGCAGCAGCAGCAGCAGAAAAATGAGGAGAAAAAAAAAGTAATTATGCCGACTAAGAGCTTCATCAGACATCCCATTATGCAACCAGGACTGCACTCGACAAGCGGCCCACACATGCCACACTGTGTGGCAAGATGGAGGGAATGGGGAGGCATAACAAAAGCAGTCCGACTACCTTTGTGCCTCACAGCGAAAGGCAGCCGACGTCGTCATCATAAATGTTTGCATATGAAGTGCAGTGGGCGTGGCATGCACTTCAGTTGCGGCATTGAAATAAAACACAGAGAGCAAAAATAAAAAAACACAAAACACAGAAAAAATCTTGCGTCAGGATTAAAAATGCAGCGCATTGAATTTGCACGAGGCTACCACCTTTGCCACGCCTCCCACCTCCCGCCTACCGCGCATTTCGCAACAAATAATGATGCACTTGAAAAATGTTTTGGAGTGTGTGTGCACAACAACAATAATGGGAACAAAAAATCATTAAAAAACAAGCATCCCAACTCCCAGCTCTGGCTTAAAACATTATTAGAGAGATGCCTTGAATATCATCAACGCCATTAATATTTCATTTAACGCTGCAATTGTCCTGAGAGCAACTACGGCACACACAAACACACACACACATACCTAAACACACAACCATCTACACCTCTAAAGGCACGTCTCCACCCGTAAATAGCCCTAAAATGTTTAATTCATTTTATGCGATTTCATTCAGCGCCAGTTTTAATTATGAGCAGAGCTGCCTAGAGTCGGGCAGACCCACCCACCCACTGGCTTGGTGCACAGTCACAGCCACAAGAGAGGAGAAGAAAGAGAAAGAAGGAGGAGAGAGAGAGGAGCTAGTCAACTGACTTGTGTAATTTGTGCATAAGTTTCATTTACTTTGAGGGGGCGACATAATCTTCAGTTACCCTTACTTACCCTGTCCGTTGGCTAATGCCAGGTCTATCCTGGATCCTTGTCCTTGTCGTCCTGCCTCCTGGTGACAGCCGCATTGGGCGTCATCTCACTCAAAAATCGTCTCAATGGCCTTGCCTGACGTCGATGTCGTCGTCGAGGCTGTGATTATGCACTTGATGTGATGTGCATAAAGCTGAATTTTAATTACGAGTAAATATTTAAACCATTAAGCCTGAAGAGTGCACGGCTCGAGTGGATCGAAAATATGTATAAAACATGAAGATGTTTTACAAAATAAATCAATACATATGAATATATATAATGAATGCATAGATTAAAGATTACATATTTCACCAAGTATTACAACTGAAAATATCTCTGTAATCTGTTGCCTCTTCAACATTTTATGTCTCGAAAACTATTCAGGTAAACCAACCTTATTGAATATTCCTTTTTTGCTGTTCAGGTTTAAATTAATTAACATAATATACGATTTATATTGTTATTGTTAATATTAAAAACATTGCAACATTGAGTTGATGACCATAATTTTCAGCCGCGCCATTTAATGTAACGCCCGAACAGGCAATTAAAATAAAAAAAATTGGCAAATTAAGCGACTTAATTAAAATAAATAAAAGTCTAGCACACAAAAAATAAAATGAATTGAGACAGGAAGAGAAAAAATGAATGAATAAAATCATTTGTATTTGTTGGAATATTGTGTGGTAAATATTTACAAGTGCAAATATATTAATTGCAAAAGGTTCGGCTTTGCTTCAATTAAAAGTTTCAACAGCATCCATCAAAGCGCTTCAGTGAGTGTCGATAACAGTGGCTGCAAAAGTATGTGCGTGCACAATAAATAAAATATATAAAATGTGAAACATAAAAACAAAATGATGAAAAATCTCCCATCGATCGTTTCAATGGCAAACTTTTGAACAAAGCCATAAAAAAAAATAACAACAAACAAATATGCCAGAATTTATACGAATGGAAAAAATAATTTCATTTGTTGTTAACATGGCGATTGGAAGGATGAGGAGGATACTGAAAAGGACCTATTAAAATTGTTGTAGTTGGCGTCTGTTGCCTCCTCCACTTGCTTCTGATTATATGTATTTGCATGGTAAAGCAGTTGGCAGTTGGCAGTTTCCATTGCCATTGCCATGTCCTGCGTCGTCCTGTGGTCTTTGGAGTGTGTCGCCTCTTGAAAGTAATAGCCAAAACGAAATCATTCCCTCCCCAGGCACTCCACAGCCCATTACCGCCTCTTGTCCCCACGTTGTTAACGTAATTTCCATAAAACATTTTGTTACTTATTTATCTTAATTAAAATAAATTTACATTTTTCTAATTTAAGAGCGCGACGGCAGCGGCAGCGGCAACAACAACACCAATACCAACACCAACATCAACTCCAATACCAACAAGGCGACTAGTCAGCCCTGTCCTCCTGCTCCTCCCTCTCTTGGGCAGACCCCTGTCACTTTTGCCGAGCAGCACAACTTGCCGGGCATTAGAGAGCGACATTTTCTTAACAAGCCAAAAGGACATTTGCCAGATCACGGACAGGGGAATGGAGGATGAGAAAAGAACGAAACAACATCAACGACAACGAAGAAAAAAAGCTGAGAGAAAAAAGAAAAAATTTGACGTAATGGAAAGTTGCCTTCATGCTCTGCGTTTGGATCTCATTAGCGTTGCCAAGGGAAAGCAGGCGTGGACGTCTTTTGAGTTGGATTCGCTGTTGTTTTTGTATTCTGTTGCCGTTCCGTTGCCGTCTAAATGGCAGCCATTCCTGGCCAGCTACCAGCTCCCATTCCCCTCGGATCGAATCACGAAAAAGCAGCATAAAGAAAAAAGAGCACGGACTTGGCCCTGCTCTTCCACTACTCCAGGGACATCAGGGAAAGCATAAAATTAAAAGCTGACGAGCAAAATAAAAAGATTTTGCGTATTTGCGTACACTTTGTAGCCGTTTCCAGTGTCCTGAAGCAATTCAATACAAAATGTTTGCCTGCTCAACTGAGACAATAAGGCCAGCAAAATGAGGATGGACAGGGGAGTTAAGGGATGTTGGAGGGGGGAGCTGAAGCTGATGAGGGACAACTAATAAGTTAGGCAGCAAAGTAACTAAGGTCTTTGAAAAGGTAAAGTTATAAATAAAAGATTGTTTGAGATGCTAAAAGAAGGGAAAACTATATAAAGTATGATTTAATTAAAAGAATATTAATTTTTGTAATTGATATTGAAACCTCTAATGAAATAATGACCAGTTTATCAATCAATGATCATTTATAAAGAAAATTAATTCAAATATTAGATAGCTATTTAATTATGGAAAGCGTTTGTTATATAATAATAAATAAATAAATGGTTAAATAAACTTAAAAATGATCTTATGATCTAAAAAATTAAATGATTGATGGAAAATAGAGCCGTTTAATAAAGTTATAAATAAATGAACAAATAAGTAGGAAATTTATTAACTATTAAATATCTTTTATAAAATGAAAACCTTTTATAAATTAATAACCTACTTATAAATAACTTAAAGAAAATTAATAAAAACACCTAACTTGTATTATAATCAATCAATAAAATATGGTAGGTATATAAAGCTAACAATGACTTCAGAAGGAGCAAACAAAGTAGAAATTGTGACCCAAAGATTTATTATAAAATCGAAGAAATTAACATAAACCTAATTAGATTTATTTTAAATCCCGGAAAGTTCAACAACTTCCTTTGCGAAATGTGCCTTGCTTGGATATAAAGCTCTTGGTACAGTTACGCATTCATTATTAGCCACGATATTTGGCCTAAACAGGGCACAAATCTGTTGGAAAGAAAATGCGGCAACAAATCAAAAATCGATACGAGCTCACGCCATTTTGTAATGTCACAAAAAAAGCGTCAAATGAAACCAATACGAAACCATAACTAAATCTGAGTGTGTAAGTGTGTGTGTGTGTGTGTGTACACAACAGCAACTCGGAGCTGACAGCAAGAAATGTTAGAAAGAAGAAGCAGTAGCAGCAGGCATATAAAATCAACAACGCCCGCAACGGGGGAACATTTTTGCCATGCCGGAAAGGAGGAGTCAAGTCAGTCGAGCGGGCAGAGAGAAGTAAAAAAAAAGAAACTGAAAAAGAAAAAGAAAACAGAAAAATAAAAATAAATTCAAAGCAAACGAGACTAAAATTATAAAAATTGCCCTCCTGGTGGTGCTGTTGCCGAGAGTGCGCGACCAGGACGAGATGGACGAGGATAAAGATGGAGGGAGGAGACGAGACGAACGCGATTCCAATACGGGACATCAACGTCAACGAGGGTGGCAAAGCAGCCCAACAAGGAGGTGGGTGATGCTGCTGATGTTGATGGACTGCTTGGTGGTGGTGGTGTTGGTGGTAGGTGGTAGGTGGTGTTGGTGGTGCCGATGCTGCGGATGATGATGCTCTGGATGATGATGGTGATGGTGGTAGTGGTGGGGTGGTACATAATGTGCCCCGTGCACTGCCGTTGGCCTGAACGCCGCATTAAGCTCAGCATAGTAAGAGCGGACAGAGAAAAAGAGAAAGGAAGAGAGAGAGAAAAAATGGGAGGGAGGAAGGTGGTTTACATGGCCGAGGTACATATATATTCAAGTGTACATAGAGCTACCATGGCCCGCAGCGTCAATGGACCAAAATAATAACGACTAACGGCCTGTTAAGAGAAAATGCAACGCTGAATGAAGACGGAGTTGGGGTATAAGGGGAACAAGGGGAACAAGGGGCAAAAGGAAATGGGAAATGGCATGGAAATGGAGCTGGGTCGGTGGCTCAAGGTTTTTTAAGTGGTTGCGCGTGACGTGCAGGACGAACTGTCGCGGGGTAAGAGAGCGGGGGAGAGTAGAAGTATGGCACTGTAGATGCCATTGGAGCTGCTGACGTGGTATTTGCCTGCTCTCGTTGACGCCGAGACATGAACATGGACGTGGTTGTGGATGTGGTTCTGATTGTGGATGTGGATGCCGATCGGCATCATGCTGCCTGGCAATTTTTTTCCACTTATTTGTACACAAAACTCTTGTTACTAGCTGCCATTATGATTTTGAAAAGCCATTGCTGCTGCTTTTTTTTTATTTCTCTTTTTTTATGCTTGCTTTATTTTTTGTTTTTTGTTGATTTGCTTTGCTTTTTGTCGCTCATTGAAAAACTGTGAAATTTTATAATAAGCATTTTTTTTGCCGCTGCCGGATTATTGTCGATGATTGTGATTGCGTTTTATGTTGTTCCTTTTATTACCACTTGGGGAGTGGGAAATTGGGAAAACGGAGCAAATTGGGAGGAAATGGCACTGCTCTGGCTTCGGACTGGACGTTGCTCTGGGGGACATTCTATGCGAGTTTTTGTTATTGGTGCTGTAATATTCCTTTTGAAAAATTTTTGCTCCGTGTGCTATTCTATTTTATTTCTTCATTTTTTTTTTTACATTTTTCCTTTGCTTTTGGTGCTCGTTCGGGCGCTATTGGTTTCAATTTAAGCTTATTAATTTTAAATGCGATTTTTAATTAAATATTATCAAAGTGTGTCGTTGTTGTCATTAGGTTTGTAGCTGTCACTGGGAATTTGCGAGGTGACTTTCAAGCAAGGGAAAGTCCATTGAGAAGCGCATAGAGAGGCGTTGTTATAAGCGTTTAAGGGAAGAGCTTTAAGCTTAGCTTAATTTCTATAGTAGGTCGTTCTAAGCAAAGCAAAGAATTGATAGGACATGCTGATTACCTGAAAATATTATTAAATAAATACATAGTCCAGTTTTGAGAATGAGACTCACCTTCATATAGGTAACTAGTGATATAGGAGGAAATGTTGGCGGTCTGATCATGGCTGGTTTCTGACTACGCATTATCATCATCTTTAGCAGTATACAGTAATTTTTGCTGCACTGAAACCAATTTTGATTGTAAGCAGCATCTCCCACTCTCAGACTCTGCAAATAGAATACACTTAAAAAAAAATCAACTTAGAATGAGAACGTCATCTTACCGCAGCTATAAGAGCATCGCCGTAGTAACATACTAGAAACACTTGTACCATCGATGTCATTAGAAAAATGCAGTAGATCAGAATAACTTCTATTGTAGACTCAGTCACTTGAAAGGCTATGAAACAAATTTGCCCTGAAGCCATGAGAAAGTTGAGTAACAAGGAGAAACTGTACATATTGTTGATATGTTCGCAGAGTCTGTTAAAGATAAAAGTAAACGTAGTAATTAATAGGATATGATTTTAAAAAAAAATCCAAAGTTTTCAACTATCACTTAAATTTAATGAGAAATTGTGCAGAAATAAAATCTAAAACACCAATATGAGCTAAGTCACCTTTGGGACTTATTATTAATAAGTTACTGCTTATGCGTCACAGATTTATTTTAGTAATAATCTGTTAGAATTAAGGCTTTAATAAAAGTTAATAAATTAAAAAACACTCACGTTAAACACTTGTCGTGATATTTAATCATGGATGCTAAAAAGCGCACATTTTCCGAATCGCGGTCCTGATTACAAGGATGTTCCTCCAGACGTGTGGCAATATAATTGAAGTGCATGCAGAGCTGAGTGATGACCACGACTAGGAGTAAATCAGCACATAGAAAGGCTATTCCGGCCAAGTAGGCACCATGAGCTATATCCCAATAGGTAATCCAATAAACCAAATTATTGCCCGTCGCATCGTAAGGAAACCAAATGAGAAATCCAAAATTTCGATCAAAAGTTTCGTATCCTAGAAAGTTAAATTTAATCGTCGCCTTGATAGCCGGATACAGGGTGAATGTAGTCGTGTATGCCAGACAGAGGAAAGTAAATATGCCAATCACACGTTTCATGGTTCGCTCGAAATCCTCCATTTTATAAGCGCGCTGCTCCTCTAAAGTCTTAGGATGCATTTCCTCCAGTTCATCGAGCAGACTAGTCAAAGTTTTCTTATGTAAAGCCATTGTAAACTGTTTACAGTCTGCCACGAGGGAAAACCCAATGCAAGGAGCAACTGCAATGGCCAGACGCACTGTCTCAAAGTCCTGCATCGATTTGTAGAAGAAAATCAACTCGCCACAGACTAGCAAATTGAAGTTGATAAAACCCGCATACAAGTAGATCTTCAGCAGCAACGATTTCAAAGGTTTCGTCGATCGATGAGCATAGATATCCTCTCCAATCGTTTTATAAAGTCGAACTGGAGCTCTCATCATATCTCCAAAAGAACGAGGAGTCTCTACTAAAGGTTTGCTCATGTTGCTGCTTGACTTCTATGTAAGTTACTCAATATGATTTTAAAAACTGTTTGACTTCTATCAAATTCTTGACTTTTATATGGTCTTTTTAGTCTGTACGAAATGGGCGTGGTTCCTAACTTTTTATGCCCCATCATGTCGCCTGAGGCAAGTGTTGATAATTGTGCGTAAACTTTTTCACTTCCACAAAAGTATTCCCTTTCATTTAACTATGGACAGTCAATGTAATTAGCCCTTAGAGCTGTGAAGTTTATCAACTTGCAGCTGTGATTTTCACATCAATTGGGAGGAGCTGTAAAGCTAATTGGCCAAGACCTTCAATAGATGCATTGATAAATGCTTAAGACTAATTGGGCCAATTTTAAAATAACGAAGAATTAAAATACATGCCAATATTTATTTTAAGAACATTAAAATTAATTTATTTCTAACATTAGTATCTTTAAACTTGTACAGAAATGACTTTCTAAGCATTTTTGATATGCTTTTATATGTTTATGAAAGATATTTATTGCAATTAAAATAAAAGTCAATATTTATCTTTAACAAATTTTAATGGGTTAACTTTTATTAGTATCTTTAAACTTCATAGAAATCGTAAAAAAGTGCGATGTTAAACTATGAATGAAAATTTGTGCAAATTATTCAGAGGAATTCTGCAACTATACCCACTATTACAATTTGAAGTATTAATTAATTATTATAATTTTATGTGATGAATATTTCAATAAAATAAGAGAAATAAATATATATTTTCCACTATTTCTTTAAATAATATTTAAGAATAACATTTTAATTAATCAGCTTATATAATAGTTGGTTTATTTTCTTGATCAGAGATTACAATGAATATTCAAATAACTTTACTACAAATGAATACTAAAAGGGATTCTAAACATGGTGTCATAATTCCAACTATTGAATACATATAAATATATGGTAATATAGCCTAACCCGTACTGATGGAAACCAGGTCTAGTACGTGCCTCGACTGCAAGGCCAAAACGAAATTGAAATGAATGAATGGCCATTTGAAGCCCCTTTTGCCTCCTCTTCAAATTGGAGCTTGTCTCGGTCGAGTGGCAATGAATGGATTTGCGAAGAGTGCAAAGATTTGATTTTTTCATTTTCCATTATGCTAAATGTGTTCAAGTTGAATGAAATGAAAATAATTTTTCTTGTTATCCTGCCTCCTGAGCACAAATTGAGCAGAAAATAACTAATAAAGTTGAACGTTGACGTCGTAGCGTCGACGACATGAATAAAATGCAAAGGCGGCTTTGTGGATGCCACGGAGCAGGCAACGATTGCCACAGACTATTAGCAGAGCAGAGAAGAGAGTGAGGGGGCATGGTCCATGGGGCATGTGGCATGGGGCACGTGCAAAATGGCAGCTCAAATTGAAATGCTGCTGCCACAATGGATAATTTTCATTTCAATTTTCGCAGTCTTGTGACCAGCTTCCCTCTCCAAAACTATCCCAGTCCGCTTGCAACATTTTTTGCTCATTTGCTGCATTGAGATCTAAAAATTTATATATTTTTTTTTAGGTTATACAAAACTTTTACTTGCAGCTGCGTGTGGAAAGGAAAAAAAACTTTTTGCGATTGCGTTGTAGAAATGCTTGAAACATATTGAAAAATGGTTCGCATTCTTTGGGTACAATTTTTGGGGTCGGGTGTTTAAAAACTTTTGCTATTTGAATTATTTAATACAGCAGCGAGGGACCAAAATGACAGACAGAAACTGTCCAAGTCGGAACAACAACTACAACATTGTTAACAACAACTTAAGCAGCAACAACAATGTATGTAAAGCAAATTATTAAAGAAACTTTCTTGTTGTGATAAAAAGATACTTCAGTCGATATTTCAATGCAAATTTCTATTAATTAGCACATCAGGTAGAACCCCAAACTTCAATCTGTACAAAGTGCACTCAAAACGATTCACAATTCATTTACACACTCAAAATCATACTCTCTTTCTCTCTTTCACTCTACATTGCTCCTTCGAGCAACACTTTGAGTGGAGTAAATATATTCGCAGGGGTAATTGAGTCTGAGTTTTTGAGTATATCCTGCTTGAGCGATATTCAATTTAACTCAACTCAATGCGATGTTAACATCGCACATCGCACACTCACTTCCCCTGCAATCAATGTTATTCTACGTTGTCGGGGTAACTGTTCTCAATGCGATGTTTTGTGTCCGCAATACTTTGTGCCTGGGAACAGTTACAGCCCATCGCTAGATGTCGCCCGTGTGCTGAAAAGGATTCTATTTTATGACTTGCTCTGATTTATTTACTAGTTATTAACATAGATGTCGCTTTGCAAATGACAAACTCCCAATTTTCCCACTTTCAATCGTCATTCGAGGCCTATTAAATATTTCATTTTGAATATTTCAGTGGCTCTTTCAACACTTTTGCGCCCATTCCTTGCACTTGTATCTCCCTATCCTTTTTTCCTCTCCTACATCCTTTTCATTCATTTTTTAAGGACCTGCACTTAAGCGCAGATTTTAATTACTTTCCGGCCGACTGGCAGCGTCAACGGAATGCGAACAAAGATGTTGCCCAACAGCCCGAGGGAGGAGGAAGGGGAACAGGGCTTGAAGTTTGCATCCTTTGGCAACATTTGGAGAATGCAGTTATCTGACGACAGGACCCTGAGCCACGACGTCATTTGAATTAGCTGCCCGCTTTTGTCACTAGCTCGGAGCGTGGGGAAAGCGCCTCAAGTGCAGTGCATTATGTATTCATGGCAAATGTTGCAAATAAAAAAAAGAAAGAAAACATAATAAAAGTAGGCATATGTGAGAGGGTGTGTCAAACACACACACACGCACACAGACACACACTCTCATACCCTAAGAGAAATGGCAAAAGGAAAAGCAATGAAAGGCAAAGAAATGCTGGGCAAGTGCACTTAGCAGCTTGTAGCCGCCCCAGTTGACATTGCCACAAACACACACAGGTACACACACGCACACACACACACACTCATGCATGGTTGCCACTTGGGGGTTGTTTTTCTTGGCCATAAAAATTCGCACATGAGCGAAAAAAAACCCACACACACTCTCACACAGAAGACAATGGCGAGAAGGAGGAGTTGTTGGGCCAAAGTGGTTGTTGCACCCCTTATACTTGCCACTGCCACACACTGCTGCAATTTTCAAATGGCCTAAACGCTCAAGGCGCTGCCAGCTGCCCCTCAAGTTTTCTGTTTCTGTTTCTGTTTCTGCAATTATCCCAGCGACAACCGAACAACTAAAACCGACAACAACAGCCCATGTCCATGTCCTGGCCGCCTTTTGTTGTACACCCTCCGCCCCAGGAGCAGTAAGAGGGTGGAGAGAGGAGAGAGGAGGGAGCTGCATGTAATCACAAACATGTAACAAAAGCCAAAACAGGCTCAAGTTAATGACTTGGCAACATGTTGACTGCAACTTGGACCAACATTTGATGCACCTGTGACTGCGTTTTATTGCATCCTGCCGCCGGGCCTCAAACAATGTGGCCTTTGTCTAGGCAAAAACCAACAAACACACAAACGCATAAGAGTTGAGGCATGTCTAGGCATGCAGCTGCTGGCTTTAGTTGTGAAAACCCCTTTTCTTGCCACAGATAACTTCTCTCTTGCCACAGACGCAGGCAGCTGCCGCTGCTGCTTTTGATGCAACTACAACTGCAACTGCTGCTGTTGTTGTTGCTGTTGCTCATGTTGCTGCTGTTGGGGCAGCAAGGCAAATTTGTCCAAGCTGCGTACCGCTGACAAAGTGTCAGTCAGGCATTGCGTTTACCATATCCATCTGAGATGTTGGCCAACAATGAGTGTGTGTCTTCCAATTGCCAATCTTTGGATCTTTTGGATCTCTCGATCATGTGATCTTTGGGCCATTGGCAAGTCACGCATGCGCCGTTGTCACTTGTCTTTGGCCGCGACACTTCGCCGCCTGTTGCCACCATTTTTGGGCAAATAACTTGCTTTAAAAAAAAATCCCGTTAACAGCCCGTTGGCTAAAGAGTTGTCATTCAGTTTGTCTTGGGACATGGGACGACCACCGACTTTGTTTTCGTGGCGTGTTGTCGTCTGCAAATTGTTCGCGTCGCTATTATCCAGGGGCATCAATCTCCAAGCAATTGACAGATGCTGCCAGACAGTTGCCTCCTCTCTCTCTCTCTCTCTCTCTCTCTCGTCAGCTTGCCCCCTCGTGTGGCACAAACCAACACTGCCCACCCTCGTGCCACAGTCTGCACTTTTATGGCAAAACGAAATTATTTACTCAGCTGGTTGTTGTAGTTGCTGTTGCTGCTGTTGTTGCTGCTGTTGTTGCTGTGGTTGTTGCTCCACCGTCGCAATTGTCCACGCGGGAATTGGCCATGGCGATCGCGATGTGCTGACTTGACTGTTAGCTGAAGTTGGCATCTGGTTATAAGGCAATTTGATTTGTTGCCAGTTTTCAGTAAATTGCAGGCCGCCTTTTGTCTTTGCCTCTGTTCGTTGGCTTAATTTAATTTGTGCATTTTTGTTTTTGGCCTCCCCTTCATGGATTTATGGCTAGTTGACAGTTTTTCCTGATTGCCAGCAAAATGTTAACTCCTTCTTAGTCTGTCGACTGTCAATTTGTAATGAGAGTTGCGGGAGGTTTGTCAACTCGATCAATCTTCCAATTGCACATTTTCACAAGTTCTTAAAGTTTTCCACCAACTTTAAGTTGTGGTTTTTCCAAACCAAATCCCAGTCCACTGCAGATATCAATGCCATATACAAAAAAAAGAAAAATATGAATCAAACCAGCCAAGGCCTTCCGGCTAAGTGAAAAATGGGAGCAGGAGAAAAACAGAGAAAAAGGGCTGTCCAATGCATTTCTGTTGCTTTTGACGCGGTTTTCCCACACAGCTTTTCAGCATTCGGTTTTTTTGTTCTGCAGAAAAAAGAGATAGAGAGAGAGAGAAAGGGAGGGCAGAGAAAAAAAAGTACAAGAAAATACTTTTGCGATTTTTAATTACAGCGCTGAAAAGCGCCGAAAAAAATGTTTTGCAGTTCGCTTTAATTACCGCGGGCCTCAGTCCGAATGAGAGGGAGAGATAGATAGAACGACAGGAAGAAAGAGAGAGCGAAAGAGAGGGGGAGTAAAGGTAGGAGATGAAGCATATTCTGAAGCGGCTCTCCACGTTTGGGGCTTGACGCTGATGAGGCGCACTTGGATAAAAGAATTGCAGCCGACGACGACGCAATTATGGCAACATGGAAATAAAGAAATGTGGAAAAATAATACTTGAAGAGCTACCTGGCAATAACAACCACAACAACAACCACAAAAACAAAAACAACAGCAACGAGAAGAACTCTATTTTGCCAGTGGTTGGCTGATTCCTCTTGCATGGCAAGTGGAAATGCGTTGAAGCATGCAACAACAACAGCAACAACAACAGCAACAACAACAGCAACAACAACTGCTACTGCAAATTTTTTTAAAAATGAAATAAAATAAGAAGTTTTCAGCTGTCTGCCACGCCTACACAGTGGTGGCAACCATGTTACCCTTGGAATTTTTTATGCACATGGAAATCCAAAAATCAACAGCAGTTGAAGCAAGAAAACACGAGAGAGAGAGAGAGAGAGAGGAGAGTGGAAGATGCAGACAGAGACAGTCATAATTATGCTGACAAGTTACATACAAAAGCTATAGATATAGATACTTTTGAATCTTTTCTCTTCTTTTCTAGCCATTGCCAACGCCAATGCAATGGAAATGAAAATGTCATTAATATTGCGAGCCCATTAAAATTGACGCCAAGCGGAAAGCTGCAAGCGCCTAGGGAATTGGAGCCTCTGAGCTTTGAAATGTGGTTAAGCTGCCTTGATGAGAGAGAGAGAGAGAGATAGATAAATAAAGATAGGGAGAGAGGAAGAAAAGAGGGGTCTTCAATCGGAAGCTGCTGCTTAAGCATTGCATTTTGAATGGGCTTCATTAGTGCGGTTTTGATTGAAACGCCAGGTTGGCAATGCACAATGCACAGATACAGATGGACATAGAGACACAGATACAACTGCATCTATGAGATACAGTTACAAGTAGCAATAGATAGATGGATGGATTTCATAGATATCAAAGCGAAGCATCCATTCAAAGCAGAAGATACAATTGCAAAAAATTAGTAAGGCCTTCCATTGAGAATGGGAATTTGATGGCTTAACTGAAGTTGTTTGCTTCGCTGAGCAATAAAACAACTTCTAATTACAATCAGTTGTTGTTGAATTCTGAGTTAAAGGAATTCCTTAAGAATCAACAAAGAATAGATGGAAGATTGATGTGTTATAGTTTCACTTGTCTTCACCTTTGGCATAAACAACTTTACTTCAATTACATGACTTTCGCATATCAATTTTAATTACTCTCCAGTCACGCCCCTTAATTCCCCCTGGAACTGTAATAATTAGCATAAATTTTTTGTTAATAACAATTAAGGCTTTTAGGCCATAATTGGGGTCAGTCGCTTCCCCTGATTCCCCTACTGTGTCTAAGGGTCCATTAATCATACGCCCTAATAAACTTGCTAACAGAATAAGTTTATTTTTTTGTCTTTCTCTTTTTTTTTGGCAAATGTAAACAAAATGCACGCCCCGTTGTCAGTGGCAGACAAATGTTTGGCCAAATGGCCAATGGGCTGGCCCAAAAGCCGTTGCCCCAACCACCACTCACTGCCAACTGCTTGTTGGGAATATAGGAGGATATGTAGGATCTTGTTTTTGGCAACAAATATGAAATAAAGTTTGTGGCCAGCTCTCGCCATTTGCTCGGACATGGTCAACTGGTCAAATTTATGAAGCTAGGGGGCTGGCCAAGAGAAGGGAAGGGAGGAATTGCTTACCCAATGGCTGCATATAAATTGAACTTAGTATGACTGCAATCCACAACAACTGCACCACCAACACCACCAACTCATCAACACACACACGAGAGACAGTAGAAATGGTGGCAAGTGGTAAGAGGCAAGAGGCAAGTGGCAAATGACTTATATGCAGTTCTCATCGTTGGCTTAGGCCGTTTTTTTTTTAGCCTGTTCGCTTGGCCGCACCTTTAAGAGCTAGTTAAACACTTTTAATTTGCTTTTTAATATGCAAATTCCCCTCATTATTCACCCGTATGCTCACTCTACTTTTGTGGCCACGAATTAATTAACTTGGCTAATTGCAAGGCGCTACTGTTCACCAAAAGGCCACAAAACGCACAACGTTCGCTTTATGCATTTTATGGCGTGATAATTGCTCAGCTCGATGGGGTTTTAGGCATTTCTATTATTGCCTTTTGCTCTAAGACTTCATACATTTTTTTAAGTGCAGTTTATGATGCCTGAAATTAGCCAACTAATGTGTTTTTTATATTTCTTTTTGTGAATGACAGAAATGCAAGACAATCTGCAGGTTGAAAATGAGGCAAGTTATTAAGAGTTTTTTCATTTCAAGTCTCTCAGCTTTTGATTGAGTTGCTGGAGAGGGATGTCAGTTAGAGAAGATTCTTATTATTAGTATTTATTTATTATGCTTTGCTAATAGTATATATTTTTTTAATTACATATTATATATTTTTTTATTACAATCTGTCTCCCATTTGTCAGTTGAATATCTTACTACTGTTTATTTACTATTTCTTATTTAAAACTGTCTAACATTTAGCAGTTGTTTTCTTTAATTGCTTCTATTTACAACGCAATATTCTTACCTCTTACCAACGTTACAGTGCCTCCTGCTACTTGCAACTCGTTGATTCCGCCACGCAGTTCATTTTGTGGCACAAAGTTTGACGCTTTCAAGTTATGCTACTATTGAAGCTTTTCTCCCCTCTTTTCCAAATCAGCGTTACAAAACGCGCAAACTTTAGACCCAGTTTTCCCACACTGTCTAACTTATAAGTAAGTTTGGTTATATATGTAGTAAGTACATTTGACCATAGTTTTCTTTTTATTGTTTTAAGCTGTCGCAGCGTTAAAACTTTGAGCTAAAACTTTTTGCAAGGGCTGTCAATGCAGCGTTTGAATATTTATAGACTTCAGACGAAGCTGCAGATTGGTTCTACTTCTCTTTCACTCCCTTATTCTATGTCTCTCCCTCTCCCTTTCTATCTCTCTTTATCTCTGTGCAGCCCGCAGCTGTCTTGACAGTGTGGCATGAAAAATTCACACGCCGACCAAATTTGCATAGAGTTTACAGAAAGGCAACAAAAAAAAAATAAATGTATAAAAAAATCATGAGCGGCGGTTTCTATATTTTTGTATCTTTAACTGTTTGACAGAGAATTATATGGAAATTATGCAAATGCATACGAGAAAGGGAAGTCCTGGGATGAAAGGATATGAGAGGGAACCATCAGGATACCGATAGAGGTTCAATAGGGGTTCACATTTCAGACTCAATGTCAGCAGCAAGATGTGCTGTTCTTGCTGCGCTTAATTGCAACATTTAGAGTCCGTTGCATGCACCATCCTTTTGTATCCTTTTGCATGTCCTTTGTTGTCGCTGCTGCAAGTCAAGTGCAGAGAGTTGGCATGCAGAGGACACAATACGAGCACTCATTGCATACAGTCAGCTGGCTGACTTTGTTTGTTTTATTGAGTGCCTTTTATATGCCTGCCAGCAACAAAAGGTTATCATTCCCCCCTACTCCTTTCCTGCCAATCGCTCCACCCCTCTTTCACCTCCTTCTCCTTCCCCTCAGTAACGGCTTTGACGTGTAGTTGTGGCATTTGGCATTGGCAATTGATATTTTTGCAGCCCCTTTTGCGGCTGCCACAGAAAAATAAAATATTGATTGCCAATTGGCAATAATCAATGGCGTAAGTGATAATTTGAATTGTCAGTTTATCAGTTTTACAATTGTTTATGCAACACTGAGGGCTGTTAATTGTGGGCTGTTTTTGATGCTCGAATTGGAATTTCATCTGAAGAGCCTAGCAATTACAAAGGTAATAACAATGTTAAACTTCAATAAATAAATATATAATGTTATTCAACCAAAAGCATTTTAATAAAAATATTTAGTTATATATATTTATTAGGTACTCACTATTAAGGTTATAGCATTATTTGATTAATTAGAATGCAAAGTTATTTAGTTAAAGTGTAGAAAATGAATAAAAAGATACAAATTTTTAACAAAATAGTTTTTATAAAAATATATAATTTTATATACAGAAAATGTAGGTTGGTTGCTGTTGTTGGTCGCTAAGTAAATTTTATTTAAAAGAATTAAAAAACAATTCAATTAAACAAAAATTTAAGATACATTTAAACTTTCAATTAAATAACTTTTTTGAATATATTCAGTGTTGTATCTATTATCTTTATCGACCTCAATTAATTTACTTTTACTTTACTTTACTATTGTTACTGGCACAAGGGGGCGTGGCATATTTGCTTCACTTCTGTCTGTTAAATTGTAAGATTAATATTATATAAAAAATTATTATAAATTGTTTACGGTCTGAAGCGAATAGACCCTCAGTTTAATCATCATTACAGCTCAAAGGCTGTCAACTACAGTGTGTTTAATGCCTTTCCTCAAACTCTCTCCATTTCGCTTCCTCTCTCTTGGTTTTTAACAATCTCTCTCATCTTTCTCTCTCTCTATTAAGTTTATTCCATTCACAATTATACAGTCATAATGACATTCACCAATTGCTGTTCGCCCAGTAACTTTTTGGCTCCAGACTCAATGCCAATTCACACCTACAACTTCTGGCGCACTGGGGCAAGGACATTATTCCCGTACACACACACACACACACACACACACAATCACATTCATACACATACACATACATATTCATAGTGTGGCATGCGACAAAAAGTTTGTGCCACGCGCAGCAGCCAAAACCACAATTATTTACTGCAAAATGCCGGCCGGGAAATTCTAGGCAAAGAATGGGAAAACAGCAGCAAATGGTGGTAAAGTAGGGGAAGTAGAAAAACAAAGAGGAGGAGAAAGTGGCAAAGGCGCCAAAAGTTAATTAAAAACTTTTGCTCTCAATGCTGTGCGCCTGTTACAAGTGACAGCCAATTGCGCTGCTTGCCGGCAAGAGAGAAAGAGAGCAAGAGAGAGCTGAAGAGCGAGACAGCACTGGAGATGAATGCTCCAAAGAGAGACAGAGAGAGTGTGGGAGAGAGCGATAGAGCATTGGTGTTAATTACATTAGCCTTCAGTTGCCGCCAACTTTGACCCAAATGGTGGCTAACCAAATGCTGCCCCCACCGCCAATAACTGTTCTTGCCACAACTTGCAGCACGTTTTGCGGTCAACACTTTTGCAATAAGGTCAGGCCATCTTAACAAAAGCAACACGACAAAATCTTCCTTTCCACCCCCTGGCATTAAAAATATCCTTACCAAGTTTGTCGCGACGTTTTTTCTTTCCTTTTTTTTTTGGCGCGTTAATAACATTTCTTTTTTTTTACCCTCGACCCTGGACACGTCGGTAATTTAATGTTGGACCCACTTGAGGGGTGAGGGGTCATCCTTGGGGCGGAACAAACGACTCCTTGGGTCACTGCCCGTGACAGTGAAAATAATGCGACGCTTGAGACGTGGCGAGGAACTTGGCTAATTAGGTTTTAGCCGCTTCCGCGTTTATGCTTTGCCCAATTGTGACGTCATAAATGTGGGTCGGCATTGTTGTTGTTGTTGTTTCTGGTGCTTGTGTAATTTGGTATGAAATTAAATTAGACCGCGTGGAGTGTCGCTCTTTGTAATGAGTTTTTGTTTTTATTTTTATATTCTAATTTGCATTTGGTAACATTTCGGTCAAGGCCAAAGTCAACATTAAATCACGTTCAGGGTCAGGATCAGGGTCAGCTTGTCTTGGGTTTCGTTAAAGAATTTTGTAGTTAAACGTTAGAAATAGACTTTGAATTATATAGGAAATTAAATAAACATTTAAGCAAAATTAAAATACTGCCAATTTGATTGAAAAAAATTAAAAGTTGCTGAAGGGTTCATTGCATATTTTCATTAAGTCTTGCGTCTTTTCGAGTTTCAGTCTGCTTTTCCACATTCCCTTCCATTCCTTGGAAGAAAACATTAGCACAACTGTAAGTACAGTCTTACCTTACATAAAGGAACCTTTTCCATACATTTAAATGTATTTCTGTATCCCAAAGTCATGTCTTTTTAAATTCGCACAAGTTGCCGCCCATTATTTTCCCATTTTCCAATTGTTGTTGTCATTGATGTTGTTGTTGTGCTTTTCGCAAATCAACGACAGACAAAAATCTTTTATTCAAATTTTATTTGATTGCTTTGCGATTTTTGCTGTTGTTGTGACTGAGTTTAAAGAAGAGAGAGAGAGAGAAAACGCGGGAGACTGACAGAGAGAGATAAAGACCACGACGCACATTTATTTGTATGAGAAATCAGCATTGGAGGGCACAGAAAATATTATTTCGACGACAACAACTTAGGGTTATTGTTCAATTTGAACACGCAGACATTTGGAAAAGTGGAAAAATGTGCTACGTCAAGGAATAAAGCTAATAGGCACTGCTCAACTAATAGATGCCCTTTAAGCTTCAAATTCAATTTAATAAGAGTTTCAAAAATGTCTTGGAAAATATACTGAAAGAGATTGCTGGTTGTCCTTCCTGTTTTGTATGACTACAGGGTATCCGAAAGAAAAAAAGAGAACAAAGTAAGAAGGACAACAACGAGACGAAAGGAGGAAAATGTCAGACAAGGCAGTCACTTGCAGTCAGGAACAAATTTGGTCAGTACTTTGAAGCATACTTTAAGGCTGGTTGCAGCATCAGACTTTCAGACCTTCGGACGTTGCATCGGCAAATTATATGAAATTGCATTTGCCGCCTCAACAGCAACAGAAACAAGAACAAAAAGTACAGGGTATAAAGAGAACCAACAACATTAAACTCTTTAACCGCCGTTGGGTCGTAATACTTTATTATTAAATTTTGCACATTAGCGGAAAATGTCGGAGCTGGCAAAACAAAATCTAGATAAATATGGCAAGCAGATATGGCAAAGAAGAAAGTGGAGAAGATATAGAGAAGAGAAAGCAGTGAAGCGCAAGGTTCAATTTTGAGGCAACAAACATTTTGCCTCATAGTTGAGCATGGAGAAGGACACGGAGGTGGACTTGAACAGGGACACGCAGGAGAACTTGGAGGTGGACAACGTGAACGTAAACGTAAACGTAAACGTGGACTTGGACACATAAGCAAGCGCCAGTCAGTCGTCTATAAATTATATCCGTTCCAAATTGAAATGCGCGTTAAAATGCAGTTAACTTGGTCGTTGGCTTGGGTACGTTCTGGCCGTGTTGTTATGGCCACCGTTGCGAAACTGCCTTTTTATAACGTCTACTACAGCTGCTCTCTCTTTCTCTCTCTCGCTACCTTCCACTCTTTCTCTCTAGCAATTTTTTTTTACAGTTTGTGCGCACATAAAAATAGAAAATGGCTTTGAACGCTTTTGCCTGGAACATGAACACATTAGACTACAACCAGAAGGTCCATGGTCCAGGGACCAGGGACCAGGGACTAGGGACCAGAGACCAGTTACCAAGAAAGAAGGACCGCTAACCATGTCGATGACTGGCCATTTTGGCCCAAATGCTGATGGCACTTTTTACACACGCAGCTGATAAAATATCGTATCATTGGGACACAGGTGAGCTGGCACAGGTAAAACACAGTAAAACCTAATATGAACCATAACTGTAGTTTCGGTATTAAAGTTTTAATGTTGATAGACAACTTTGAAAGCAAAATACATAAAAACTTGAAATATTTTCTTGAAAAAACGTTAGGCTATTGTTCATTAAGTCGAATTCCTTAATTAAAAATTTGTTAGGTTTTAACTGAATTTATGTTAACAGTGTTCTGATCTTATATAAGTTTAAACGTTTACTACTTTTAGTCAATAAAAAATATAGATGAATAAATTATTCATTAATTAAATGAATATAAATAAAGAAAATTTAGTTAAAAACTTATATCATTGGATCTATTTTAGACCTGTCTCCCTTGCAATTCTTTCACCAAAAGATGTAGTAAATTAAAGGGTATACAAAAGAACACTACGTGAACTAACCCTTTGATTTTCTATGCATGTTCACTGCTGAGTTAAGCTCTTAAAGCTGAGCAAACATATTTACAGCCCTTTCTATGTAATTGGAAGCACATTGGGAACTGCGTGTGGCGCTCAAGTGTTAACTCATTTCATCATTGAGGCATGAATGAGCTTCGGACACACTGGCTGATTAGGCACGGACCAATTGATTTGCTTGTGGCATTTAGGTTTACTTTAAGGCTTTAAGATCTAAGTCTGGACTGCCAATTTTGGCTAAAAGCAAAAACCGCACAAAACGCCAAGAACTATTCAACGCTTCACTGGCGAAAGTCAAAGGCAAAAAGTTTTCTATATAAGGTAGTTCAGTGGTTCGGTGGTTCGATGGTGCTGTGGTTCGTTTTCTTTAGTTCAAATGAAGAAGGCGCACGCAATTTGGCAAAATGCGTATAAAGTTTTGAGGTTCTATGAGAACAAACATGGCGGTACTCCTTGTAAATACATTTGCTGAATAACTCTAAAATTAGAAGAGAGAAAATGGCAAATGGAAATGGAAATGGAAAAAGGGAAGGAGAAGGAGTAGGAGTGGGGGAAAAGGAAACAGGCAGTTGGCATGGCAAGGCTAACGCAACGGGCCAAAAACTAACAAAAGCCATGCGCCAACACATAAAGAAAATTTCCCATTTTATATGAAAAACAAATACAAACACACACGGCGCCATCACAAGCACCACCATCCTCATCCGCATCCTTAACCACCCATGTGTGCATGTGTATTGCTTTAATAGAAAATTGCAAAAGTTTCGCAAAAGAAAATGCCTCAGCCAGTCAGCCAACCCAAACGAACCCGTCGACGTTCAAATTGAAAAGAATGTGCAAAAGTAGCAAGCTAGAAAGAGAATTGACTGGTGGGTGGGTGACTGGGTGGGATGGGTGGATTGGGTGGCTAGGTAGTTGCCTTGGATGGTGGTAGATCTACGACGATTCACGATTCACATTGGGGCTGCTTACGGTGCTGGGAAGAAAGCCAAAGTAAGCATGAAATAAACCCTCATCGTCAACGGCAGCTATGTTGTCTGCAGTGAAATCCAAGAATAAAACATCTGCTAAGACATAATGCACTTCGAATACCCTTTATAAATGAGGTAGTTGCGAATTATTAAAAAAAAAAACGTTTAAAGTAAATCAAATCAAATCAATCAATTTAAATTTACTTATAATATGATTCAGAGACCCACAAGATCGAGTTTACAATTTAACAAGCAAGTTTCCATGACCTTAGGGTCTTAAAAAGTCATAATTACATTTTAGAATAGTAAAGTGAACAAATAAAGTTTAGCATTGTTAAAAAGTAATCTATATGAGTCTTTTCTATAATGCTTATTATTATTATTAAGATTACTGAGTTTTTCAGTTATGTATTTTGTTTTTTAAATATAAAGTTTTAAACTGCATCCGCAAATCCAGTGACTGATATATCAGTTAGGGTATGTAAGGAGGACAGAGCAACGTACGCAGAGCAAACTCTATGAAGATTTACCGGTTTTAACGTTGCCAGTCAGCAGTTCGTTTCAACAGTTGCCCCCCTATGTGTATGTATATGTTCCTGTATCTACCTCCTATATTTGAGTATGTGTTAGTATGTATATGTGTGTGTGGGGGGGTCGGTCTGTGTCGCGTCTGGCATTATAATGTCGGGCGCATGTTGCTTGCCTCATGTTCAGTATCAGCCTCAGATTCAGATTCAACTTCAGCTCCTGCTTCCTGTGCGCCCTGCCATGTCGTCATGCTATCAGAGGATTGTGCCGGGAGGACCAACAACTCGGCTGAGGCATGCAACGCGTATCGATTTTGTTGTTGCACGAATGAAACAGACAGACAGGGAGCGTAAGAGAGATTGTTACAGGTGAGAGATATTCGTACTCACCAAGTACGAGTTGAGTTCCAAGTGAATGTCAAACAATTTTGAATCATAGGAATATTCAATTTATCGGGAAGTAAAAAGTGTTAATTGCGGAGGGATTTAAAACTGGTTGCATTCCATGTTTGTAGCCCGTATATCTTGGCGAATTTATGTTTTTGGCCTTATCTATGCACGCGCTGTGTTGCATATTTGATGGCCGATTTGCGGGCGATAACTGCCGCCCCATAATTAGGCGTTACCCTCTAGTTGAAGCTACCTGCAACTTTCCACGGAAGTAGAGTTTGCATGCATGCAACTTTGTTGTGGCACTGCCCCCAAGTCAAATATATATGAAACTAGATACAAGCTACCTCTGACTATGCACAGTTATCAGTGGTGACTATCTAAACGGCAGAGAGGAACAACAAAGGGAGAAAGGGGCAACTCAACCTCTAGTTTAGTAGAGCTGTGCGTGTGGCAGGGCCATAAACAATATCAACTTGGCTTGAAAGTTGGCCAATTGCACTTGCATTTGTAGTATTCTCATGTCGCGTTCCTGATGAAAAATAATTAAGTTAATGTAAAATGCATTTTCAAATTGTATACCAAAGTCTAATTATCATAGCGAGCCATGCTTAGAATTTTAATTTTAATTCTTAATGCGGAATAAAATGGTCAAAGGAAATACATTCATACACTCCATATCCGTACTCGTATATCATTTATAATGTGAAAGGCACAGTTGAGATAATGATAAGAGCACACCTTAAGGCGTTTCTCAACTGCATGATAAATGCATAGAACAGAGGGAAGGGAGAGTGTAAGAATGGAAAATACCCGATTATTATGGATAAGCACAATTTGAGGGTCTTTCGCCTCCCTATCCTTAAAGAAAGGGTTATCAGAACCTCGAGTTACTTTCATCACCTTTTCACGCTGCGTTTATGAACTGCACAAAATGTTATGCGCTTTCATCAAATTTGTTTTGGGGATACACGTATCTGCCCCATAATCTTCAACTGAAACTGGTTTGAGTTCGGGTTTTAACCTTCGCATTGTTTGGGCCACTTTGCCACTGTGTCAGGTCATTAATTTCATTAAAATTGCATCAAAATTTATGGTAGAGCTGAGGCCAATTTGCTTGTAATCCATCAGCGGATCAGTTTGGCCAACCCTAAGGCTGCTTTGTGTACTTTTCGCAAACTGGAGCTGGAGTTGGTTTTAAAGCACAAATTACAACGTGGTCCTTAACATGTTAATAAAATTACAAAGGCACATGCAAAACTACTTATACGACAAGTTTAAGCCGAACTTAACGCGTATTCGCCTCAGCGCCAATTCAATTAAAGCCAGCTTGTGTGATAAGTGGCAAGAGGCAAGTGGCAAGGGGCAAGAGGAAAGCCGCAAGTCCTAGATAAGCTGGAGACCCATATCATTGTCGTCGGATCTGCGGTGGCATTTGCAGCTGCAGCCACAATGCTCAATGGGTGTTTTGGGGCACTCACTTGAATATTTATGCAACGTGTGAGAAACGAGCTGAATGCGTAATTCAATAAGCAGACTGATGGAAGAAGGAAGGAGACTGCAACTTGGATTAAAAGGCGACTTTGTAATATGTAAAACTGCAACTTAATTGTTAATTAAAGGGCAGACTATAAAGTGCTGCCTGCTACGAGCTTCGGGCATGTCACGTTGCAACGGCAGCAGCAGCTGCCACTTGCCACTTGCCACTTGGTCAATGTCTATCAAAATAATGACACTGAGAAGAGAACGATGATGGTCGAGTCAGTAAAAGCGTCTCCAAGTTATGAGCGAAGTGTGGAAATTATAATAAATTTTAAGTTTTGGACACCGCAATTATGCAGACACCTTGCACTGGCCATATTGGCATATTGACAGCTTGATTGATGCCCGTTCAGTCTGATCCCGACGTCTGTTTAGCATTTTTACGCCTAATCGAAAAATCGATCAAAGCATTTTTGCATAAGTTCAGCGAGATGGCCAACGGGTGGTCTCCCCTCAATGAATGCCATCAGAGACAATAAATTTCATGAATAGCTTATGCATAAACTACTATAACATACTCCTCTTTTACCCTTTTCCCCTCTTTTTACCAAGTCTGTACTCCTTTCTGTCCCCATTCCTTCATCTCGCCGCCTCCCGCTGTGTTGATATTAATTGGACGACATAATTGCAGCGCACCGTTGCCCATAATAATCGACCAGAGCCGAGGTAGAAGTTTTGGCCAGCTCTCGTTATTGGCCAGGCCCAAAACAAGTTTTCGGGCCAATCTTCATAAAACAGCCACATTCACCAACTACCAAGCTCAACTCCAGTAGTCAGCAGCTCGCCTGGCAATTGGAATTTGTGTAAATTTGGCAAACGTTGCACCGACGACACCAAACTGAACAAATGGACAACTGGGCAACTGGGCAACTGGTCAACTGGGCAACTGGGAGGATTGCATGTTGTCCGTTTCCATAATTACGGGTTGCATTCTATACACACTCCCCGTGGAGGGTCACATTAATTCCCAAATTTCGCAGAGAGCTTGGGGAAACTCCTGAATACTCTTTCGATTTGTAAAGTATTTTCAATTAGTATACTATGGAAAATAAAAAATTTTATTATAATTTACTTGAATTTATTCCTTTTCCTTTTCATGTTTTTTCACTTAATAATAAAGCAAAAGCATTTAAATTTAAAATATATAAAACTGACTGACTAACTGATCGTCATCATATTTAAACATAGCTGAGAATAAATTAATGTGCAATATTATATTATAATAACAAAAGTATAATTTATAAATAAATCTAACGAAATATTAAATTTAAATTGAAGTCATTGTAGTTTCTCAATACATCAATAGAAGTGAGTATGCACATTGTAGAGTAGACTTGCTTCGGTGCAGTTTTCACTTAAAATTTGAGCTCTTTTTTTACTGGTATATATGTTTGATAATATGCAACAATTCAGGCGCAGGCGCAGCATGTGTGCAATTATCGGTGTGTGTCCCAGCAAATTTATTGTCTCTGGCGTTGCCCTAAATCCAAATGTAATACAATACAAGCATTTATCATATTTAAGTGCCGAGTCCAAAAACACATCCTGTATTTATGGCCTGCTAATATGCGGTTTAAGTTTAATGAGTCCAAGGGCTCGCTTTGAAAAAGGAGCAACTAAAGTAATTGGGTAAGGGGTAAGTGGGATAAGGGCAGTTTAAGGGGGTGTTCAGGACTGTGACTGGCTGTCAAGTGCAGGACTCGACGCGCCACAGGAGACTGGCAGAAGACGGACACAAGACAAGTACAGTCTGCGACAATTGTAAATTGTAAATTAAAATGCTTGCGCTTCAAGTTGTTTGCTCATCATCAGCAGAAGGACGCACGCCTCCCCAAAAAAATACAGGACAGTACATTGTTTTCTTTATAAATATTTATATTTATTTTAAGCTCTGCTCTGCCCCTGAAATTGGTTAAATGGACTGTGCCGTGTTTATTTTGTATGGTGCGACAGTTTTCCGCGCTGTCCCTTAATAAGCCCTATGAATAATGGCCAAGGCTTAAGGCCAAAACCGAACCAAAAGACGAGACGAGTCGTGCTGAGGATAACTGCAACAATTGCTCATGTGTGTATGTGTCACATATGTGTGTGAGTGTATAACAAAATGGCGATGCTTAAGAACACACAATTGGCCATAGACAGAGAATGGGAGCGACTGAATAAGAGAAAGAAAAATGCTAGAATACACAAAAAAAACAAGTATGAAAGAAAATAGCTAAAGAAAACTGAAAGAAAAATGCTGAACAGAAGATATTCAAACTGCGGGCAAGTGGGCAGCACAAACGCCACAAAAATTGCGCACAATTACGGGGAAAAAAACCCAAGCAAGTCCTTTTCCTCCCGCCCCTCATACCCATCACACCTTATCCGAGCGGAAAAGAATTATTACGTTGAATTTTCTTTTGCATTCTCGTTTTTTGGGAGTTCAACAGTACAGAGAGAGAGAAAAAAGAAGAAATCTCGTTTTTTGATAGCGCCAGCAGGACAACAAGAGCAGGGCCAGAAGTGGCCTGTAAGAAGTAGAGCCAGGACACGTCTCACGTGCACATGACAGTGGAGTAAACAATTTCATTTCGCGCGGCCAGCTCAGCAGGAGCAAGACGATAACTGCTACAAACGAGGCACAAGATGCTGCCAGCAACAACAACAAACAATAACAACAGCAACAACAACAACGATGAACAATGACAACAGGATCCAGGACACTTGAGTTTCTTCTTCTTTTTATTTTTATAGGAACAACAACAACCACCACAAAAAAGCATAAGAAGTTGCGTAAATATATTGTCCTGTCGTTTTTCGGCATGGAGTTGCAAGGAGGTTACCATAAACTGGAGACACTATCCAGGAGCTGGCCGTGGGCATTGCGTTGTGAATGTGGATGTTGTGAATGTGAGTGTTGTAGATGTGGAAGAGTGCGACGCAGTTAGTCGAGCGTGCCTGGCGGCTTTTAATGCGTGCTTCTATAAATTTTGCACGCCTTTTGTGGCTCTTGGGTTGTTTGTGGGCGTTGCACGTGGCCTGACCAGTTTTTTTTTTATTATATTTTTTACCGAAACTGTCAAATTGTTACTGCTGCTCCTTTGGGGGTAGTCGAGCTACGGAATTATTTATGTACTTTATTTTCATCTTTCTGGATACAATATCTGCATATATTACAGTCCAAATTGAACAAGTTGTAAGTAATCGTCTCGGCGACTCTAGAATATCCTTTTTCGTTATTGTTTTTCTCCTGCTCATCATAAGCTTGCAAATGGCTTATCTTTATTGTTATTCTTAATAAATTCATAATCAATTACTATTATCACCTTCAGCTTCTTGTAGCATATTGTAAACATTAAAAACTTCTTCAAAATCATCATCATCAGAGGATGTATCATCTTCAGTATCTTTATCATCTTCATTTTTTTCATCGTCTTCATCACTATCATCTTCACTTGAGCTTTCACTATTCTCCGTAACTTCATCTTCCTCTTTATCAACAACTTGATTTTTAGCATAAGCTTTTTCAGGTACATCAACCACTTGATTATCAACATATTCCAAGGATTGATAATCCCTCTGAAAATTGTAGTCTTGTGAAATCGCTAATGGCTGGGATTCATTCTCCTGTTCGTACTCATTTATCTGCTGTTTTTGTAGAACAACAACTTCAGTATTATTATCATCCTTATCATTTGAGGACGAATCGTCACTTGAGGACTCATCATCGGTTGAAGATGTATCATCATCTGAGGAGTCATCAGAGTCATCTGACGACTTGTCTTGATTTGAGCTCTCCCTTTGCTGCGGTGCATTGTCCTGCATATATTCATCTTTTCGCTGATTTTGTAGATCAACAACTACTTTATTGGACTTATCTTTATCTGAGCTCGCACTTTGCTGCCGTTCAACTTCCTGCTTTTTTTGTAGTTCAACAACTGCAGTATTATCAAATTCTTCATTATTTGAGGACGGATCGTCACTTGAGGACTCATCATCGGTTGAAGATTCATCATCATCTGAGGAGTCATCAGAGTCATCTGACGACTTATCTTGATTTGAGCTCTCCCTTTGCTGCGGTTCATTGACCTTCATATATTCATCTTTTCGCTGATTTTGTAGATCAACAACTACTTTATTGGACTTATCTTTATCTGAGCTCGCACTTTGCTGCCGTTCATCTTCCTGCTTTTTTTGTAGTTCAACAACTGCAGTATTATCAAATTCTTCATTATTTGAGGACGGATCGTCACTTGAGGACTCATCATCGGTTGAAGCTTCATCACCATCTGAGGAGTCACCAGAGTCATCAGAGTCATCAGAGTCATCTGACGACTTATCTTGATTTGAGCTCTCCCTTTGCTGCGGTGCATTGTCCTGCGTATTTTCATCTTTCTGCTGTTCTTTTACATCAAGAACTGCATTATTGGACTTATCTTTATCTGAGCTTGCACTTTGCTGCGGTTCATGTTTTTGCTGTTTTCTTAGATCAACAACTTCAGTATTATTATCATCCCCATCTTCATTTGAGGACTCATCATCGGTTGAAGATTCATCACCATCTGAGGAGTCATCAGAGTCGTCTGTGGACTTATCTTGATTTGATCTCTCCCTTTGCTGCGGTGCATTGTCCTGCATATATTTATCTTTCTGCTGTTCTTGTAGATCAACAACTGCTTTATTGGACTTATCTTTATCTGAGCTCGCACTTTGCTGCCGTTCATCTTCCTGCTTTTTTTGTAGTTCAACAATTGCAGTATTGTCAAATTCTTCATCATTTGGGGACTGATCTTCATTTGAGGACTCATCATCGGTTGAAGATTTATCATCATCTGAGGAGTCATCAGAGTCGTCTGAGGACTTATCTTGATTTGATCTCTCCTTTTGCTGCGGTTCATTGATCTTCATATATTCATCTTTCTGCTGTTCTTGTAGATCAACAACTGCTTTATTGGACTTATCTTTATCTGAGCTCGCACTTTGCTGCCGTTCATCTTCCTGCTTTTTTTGTAGTTCAACAACTGCAGTATTATCAAATTCTTCATCATTTGAGGACTGATCTTCATTTGAGGACTCATCATCGGTTGAAGATTTATCATCATCTGAGGAGTCATCAGAGTCATCAGAGTCATCTGACGACTTATCTTGATTTGAGCTCTTCCTTTGCTGCGGTGCATTGTCCTGCATTTTTTCATCTTTCTGCTGTTCTTTTACATCAAGAACTGCGTTATTGGACTTATCTTTATCTGAGCTTGCACTTTGCTGCGGTTCATGTTTTTGCTGTTTTCTTAGATCAACAACTTCAGTATTATTATCATCCCCATCTTCATTTGAGGACTCATCATCGGTTGAAGATTTATCATCATCTGAGGACTCATCAGAGTCATCTGACGACTTATCTTGATTTGACCGCTCCTTTTGCTGCGGTGCATTGTCCTGCATATATTCATCTTTCTGCTGTTCTTGTAGATCAACAACTGCTTTATTGGACTTTTCTTTATCTGAGCTCTGACTTTGCTGCGGCTCATCTTCCTGCTTTTTCTGTAGTTCAACAACTGCAGTTTTATCATCATCTTCATCATTTGAGGACTGATCTTCATTTGAGGACTCATCTGAGGTCTTATCATTATCTGAGGATTCATTACCATTCTTATTTAAACTCTCACTCTGCTGCAGTACATCGTTCTGTTGTCCCTGTAGATCACCATCTTTATCGTTTAAGGACTTATCATCATCTGAGAACTCGACATTATCCAAGGATTTATATTCATTTGAGAACATTACTTCATTTACGCTTTCACTTTGCAGCGGTTCATCGTTCTGATGTTCTTGTATATGAATTTCAGTATTGTCATCATCTACACCGTCTTCATCGCTCATATAAAGATCAGATAAGAGTTTATCTTCATATCTTTGGTGCTGTTCATCTTCGTGCATATATTCATCTTCCAGCTGTTCTTGAAGATGTACAACTGCATTATTGTTATCATATCCACCATTTTCACTTGAGAATTTACTATCGTCTGGGAACTTATCATCATTTGAGTACTTATCTTTATCTGAGCTCGCACTTTGCTGTGGTTCATCTTTCTGTTGTCTTTGAACATTGCTTTCATAATCAGCATGGCTTTGATATGTGTTAATCAACAAACCGTTTGTATTATATTCATCTACAAGTATCATTTCATTATCCAGTTTTTGTGGATAAGCAACAGCATTGCTGCCATCATCTTCATGATATTCTACCATTTCTCCTTTTATTTCTATGCATGTGGTCTCAAGATGCTGTGATTTATTTGTCTTAGCAAACCAAGCCTTCATTAATAGAATGTCTAGGAACTCCATCCACTCCTCTCTGCGTGCCTTCATGATAGTTTCCTTGGATTCCTTTGCTAAATCGACGCAAAATCCGAACAATAGATTACGGGACGTAAAGTGGAGCTCATAAAAGGAAGTTCGTTGGCTGGGATATGCCTTGATCAATAAATCTTTAGAGCTTAGTTTAGAGCGTGTGGTATTCGTATTCGTTTCGTATTCCTCAACAAGATGTTCAAAGTTCCAGAACGTCAACTGGCAATCCTGTCCGCCTACCACAAAGATTTTGTTATCCAACGCAAACTCAATGCAGTTAATGGACGCCGTGTGATATAATAGGGAATGAACTAGTGTCTCCTTCTCGATGTCCCAAACAATTATATAACGATCGTCAGCTCCCGTGACCAAGTAGCGTCCACATGTAGAGAAAGCTATAGAATTAATAGTTCCCCTGTGGCCACTGAAAATTCGCACCTGGAGGGCTTTAACAATGTCCCACAATCGGACAGTGCAGTCAGCTGATCCTGTGGCCAAGTAGTGTCTGTTCGGATGAAATTTACAGCAAACAATCTCTGCAAGATGACCCTTAAGTATGCTCATGCATTTTATGTTGTCCTGTGTCCAGATGCGTGCAGTGCGATCATCTGAACCGGTGGCAAAATAATAACCTAATGGAGCATAATTCACACAGTAGACGGCCGAGGAATGTCCTGGATATATGACGACACAGCTCCAGGTGAGTAGGCACCAACAACGTACAGTGCGATCCTGCGATGAGCTAAGAAGGAAACGATCGTTGGGAGCAAAGCTGCATCCATAGACTGGCCCTTGGTGACCATAGAGTTTGCGTCTTATCAGCCCGTTAGACGCATCCATCATCCTCTCATCAATGCCGGACAAGCTGGTGTCGAGCGTCTTCAGGGTGTTTGCTGGCTTCAACTGCTCCAACTTTGATTCTGTCAACGAGATTACCTGGATTATGGAAGATGCAGTTCCAATGCCCAGCATCGTGGTGTTACATGAGAATGAGGCACAGATCACAACCTCCGTATGCTCGTTAGCTGTGTATAAATGGACTGAGGGAAGATTCTCGCTATTGAGGTTAATGCGATGCTCCTTATCGACCTTTTGTAGCTCCATATACCAACGCTTTGGCATGGGAGTAAAGAGGCGATTGCCACAGGGCACATGTATATTTCTAGTTGGAGATGTATTGGATTTCTTAAAACGCTTTCGCCGCTTAGGCCGAGGACTAGTCTCCTTAGTTTCCTTGAATACCTCGGTAGTTGCCCAGTAAATCTTTTCCAAATTCGCACAGCCAATTCGAAGATGCTGTTTAGGTTTTCCACCATTATTATTTGCCATGAGTTGGAAATGACGCAGAAATGTTAACTGCAACGGATGAGTCCAGGATGAGATGTGGATGAGTAACATCTCATAAGCCTCCTCACGCATGGAGAGAACAATCTGGGCGTCATTCTCGTTAGCCAGCAACATTTTGGCTTTCTTCGGCAGATCTGAAGCGGATTGTAAAGCCAACAACTTATTCACACGTTCCATGTATGAATTATCGAAATAGCGCAGAGAGCTCTCGACTAAAGCTTTACCCCTTCGAAACTTTCCGCTGGCAATCATACGAAGATAAGTCATGGCTAAAATCGGATACAGAAGACAATATACATCGTACTTGAAGCGTTTGGGAACCTTATCGACAAGCTGAAGAAACTCAAGAAAGAGCTGTTCGTAGTCATTCAATACGTTCAGATGAGAAAGTTCGGAATTGATCCTTTCATATTCACGTAAGTTGATTTTATAGTCCTGACAATTGCCTATGTCTTCGTAAAAGTCTCTGCCATTGTTGACCTCTGTCATTATCTTCTTGTTTTTGCGACTATAATGGGAACCATTGCTATCTGAGTCCTTTTCGGAAGCTGCCGAGAAATTATCAGCTGCTGGGATTGCGTTAACTTTCTCTTCTTTCTGCACTGAAAAATCTGTCTCTTCTAAACTTCTTATTTTCTTTGTCGAGCTAGTGGAAGGACAATCGCTGTCGCTTGAGCTTGTCGAGCTGTCATCTATAGTTCCCGATTTTTGGAAGCTGACGGGCTTGTTGAAATCTTCGGTTTTAATTATAACATCATCATCTTCTTCAGTCTCCTCCGATTCTTCAGATTCTTCTGCTTTTCTTATTTGATTTTTTTCATCAGTTTTTTTGCCCTTCTTATTCAGTTCAAAGTTGGAAGATCCAATCAATGATCTCATTGCATCGACAATTAGGGAAATAGGTTTGCTACTTCATATAAAGTTAAATATTAGTAACTTAGACAACAAGTTAAATGTTAGTTTGAGGTTAACCTTTTCTGATGCGATGCGATGTCAGAACTTGACTTCTCTGTTGGTACTATAATATGGCTTGAATTTAGTAAACTTTTACCGTCAGAGTTAAGGTTTGAACTGTGAACTGAAAGAAGAGTCTGTTAACATGTGAAATCGGTTTTATAATTCAATAGAGCTGTGATTTTTAATCGTAAGATAGTAAGTTAAAAAAATGAAGGATTTAATCCAACATATTCTAAACTATCGGTAGAAGAATGATACACATAGTTGAAAAGTCAAAAATGCTATACCTTCAGAATAAACTGGTAGTATTTCGTTTTCAAAATCATCTTCAGTTGATTTATCTTCCATGCTTTTGGGATGTTCAACTGAATTATCTTCCGACTCCGATGAAGTTTTAAATTTTGAGTCACTCAAACTATCCTCTTCATCTTCCCTTATCATTTCCAGCTTATCGACTTCTTGAGACATTCTGCTCCGTTTAGCTTCTTCCTCTAAACTGGATTCTTCAGACGACCGTTTTCGGGTAGTTGCCTTCGTTATAATTGCTGAATTTTGTGATTTTGATACCTCTGCCATCTGCTATTAAGATAAGTTATTACACGTTTGCAACTGCTTAACGAGAAACTTACATCTTCTTTTGACGCCATTCGAATATTTTCAATTGGAGCACTGCTCATTATTTAATATGAAGATTAATGTTCCTTTCCTAATCACTAGAGAAGAAAATTTTCAGTAATTTCTCGTAGGATTGCGAAATCGCAAGTAACTGTCAGAGAAGACATGCACAATATAATATTATCGATAGTGAATCGATATTAATATTGTAGAGAACACGACTGCTTTCAATTTACTAGTGATGACTATCAATAGTTCGACTGCCGCTTTTATAGTTTTAGAGTAGGGGAATAATATTCCCAAACTGGATTACAAAATTTATTATCAACAAAGACATCTCCATGTATGTGTATTGTTTGTATTAGAGTTATCAAAATGTACAATAATTAGCAGAAAGTATTACAGGTGCAATGTCAAAATAACAGTTGTCATTTCGATAGTCAGATCTAGTGTCGTGTCTTTTATCTGGTACTTTAATACTAGGTTCACATCAGTGTTGCCAATTCAGCTTTTTCCCGTCACATCTGGCTTTTTTCAAAGTCAATTTGAGGGAAAAATATGAAAACAGCGGGCAACGGGAATTCTGGATTTTTAAAAATATATTTAGCTTTTTTCCGGTTTTTTTACATAACGAAACAAAAATGTTAAATAGCCTAATAAATGCATGGTTGAAATCTACATATTCTTCAGAGGACGAACTAAGTTCACTTAAAAAACCCAAATTTCTCGAAATGACAAACCTTCAGTATTAACTGGTGGTATAAGGTTTTTTTTTTGTAGATAGATATTGCTATAAATATATAGACATTTATTGATATACATAGATATTTTGTGTGTGCATTTTCATTTGTTTTGTCCAAATATTTGTATCCATTGATAAGATGATACCAAAAATTACCTAAAACTTTCACAATAAAACTAAGACAACGTCTTAATAGTAGCTCTCCTCGAACGTGAGACTGCTTGGCGAATACGTTGGGCTTGGGGCACAATAATGGGATGGAGTAGTCGGAGTGTACATCGAAGATGTGGGTGAATAATTTCTCGCCGTTGGAGTGAAGGTCGGACTCGGTGGCGAGTAGTTTGGACTCGTTGGCGAGTATGATGGACTCGTTGGCGAGTATGATGGACTTGGTGGCGAGTATCGTGGCGAACTGGGCGAATAAAATGGCGATGGCGGCGAATAAGGCGAGTTGGGCGTATATCTCGAACTCGACGGAAAATAATTAGGGAAAGCTCCACCTGGTGATGAAGCCATGTATCTTGGCGATGCCGGCGAGTACGACGGCGACACACTGGGCGAGGCCGGGAAATACGGCGACATTGATGGTCCCGGCGAGCAGGGCGATAAGCCAGGATGTTGCCAACTAGGCGACACATCCCATGCATTTGATGAAGCTGAATTATCTTCAAATGATTTATATTCCATGCTTTTAGGATGTTCAGTAGTATCTTCCGACTCCGATAAAGTTTCAAATTTTGATTCACTCGAACTATCCTCTTCATCTTCCTTTATCATTTCCACTTTTGCTTTCTCATCATTTTCCATGACTTCCAGCTTATCGACTTCCTGAGACATTCTGCTCCGTTGAGCTTCTACCTCTAATCTGGATTCTTCAGACGACCGTTTTCGGGTAGTTGCCTTCGTTATAGTTGCTGAATTTTGTGATTTTGATACCTCTGTCATCTGCTATTAAAATTAGTTATTACACTTTTGCAACTGCTTAACGAGAAACTTACATATTCTTTTGTCGCCATTCAAATATTTTCAATTGGAGCACTGCTCATAATTTAATATGAAGATTATTGCAAGTAACTGTCAGAGAAGATATGCACAAAGTTATCGATAGTGAATCGATATTAATATGGCAGAAATCACGACTGCTTTCGATTTAATAGCGATGAATATCAATAGGTCGACTGCCGCTTATATAGTCTCAGAGTAGGGGATTAAAATATGTATTATCAACAAAGACATCACCATGTATGTGTATTGTTTGTATTAGAGTTATCAAAATGTACAATAATTAGCAGAAAATATTACAGTTGCAATGTCAAAATAACAGTTGTCATTTCGAAAGTCAGATCCAGTGTGGTGTCTTTGTTCTTGTACTTCAAGAGTTATTTCAGAGAGTTGCCAGACATACCTTCGCTAAAATTCATTTCATTTTGATCATGGTTTTGACCTATAAATTAATTCTACATTTAAAATAATAATTTTTATAGTATAATATTTTCTTTTACTTTTGAGAAATGCATGTAGGGAGGGTCCCTTTGGAAAGTTGTGTACATTTCCTTAAGTACACTCCCTAACTACTCAAATCACAATAAAACACAATTTTTTGTGTTCCTGTCGTTTTTGGAATATTTTTGAGAAGTAACAGACAAACTCGTGGCGCGGTAACATATCCTGTTGTAACATCGCATTGCAGATAGAAAATAAACTGCTAGCAAAAAAAAAAACTCCTGGAAGGGTAAAGTGTGCAGGGTGAATCGAGGCCCGTTGGAAAGGAAAAAAAATTAATTTGCATACCCAATATTCAACGGATTTGGTGCGTTGCTTTCCCATGCCGTTGGTTATTTTTTCTACATATTTTTTTTAGCTTGTTGTGAATAGTCTGTTATTTTTTTGTTCTTAAACTGAACCGCGTTGCAATATGTTCTGCAAAATATTCCACAAAAAATACAAAACAAATAACTAAAAGAGATGCATTTTAACTTTATTGCATCGACTGATGAATTCCCTTAATAAATTCATTGAAATGTAATCTTATATTTTATCCCATTTCAAGCAATCACTACTAAAGTATTATTAAAAGAAATTAATATATATCTTTTCTAAATAGTAACTATTTGCTTGGCCAAACTGAAGTACATTTACAATGGAATTATTGGTAGAAAAGTGGAAGCCCGCAGAAACCGATTGTTGCTGCACTTTGAATCAGATTGAGCCTGCATATTGTTTTATAACTTCGCTATGATTTACTACGTGAAATGTTGCGGCAGTAAAAAATGTGAAAATGTGTTAAATATATTTGAACAAGAAATGTATTTTTTATAATTACAGATACGTATTTTGTAGATTGATAGAAAATGCAACTGGCATTTATCATTGGGACAGCTTGAGGCCGCAATTGAAATACATCGTGTTGTTCATATCTGTGTATTACATATGTCCAAATTCAAGGGCTATCATTAGATGCAAACAATTACAAACAAAGGCCTCATTATATCCAACAACAATTGAGAAGCGAGCAAATCACTTGAAAGTGTAATGTAGCCATAAATAAATCAAATCACATTGCATTGGATAGGATGGGATTGAATCCGTTTGGATGGGACCGTATTCAGTTGATGCAACTGCAAAATAATCCATTGTAAAGTGTCGAAAAAGTGCAATTGAAATGCAAATCAATGCAAATCGATACTTGAATCATCATCAGCAACAACAACAACAAGAACAATGAGTGAATGAATGATTCATGCCTTGCACGCGAGCCACATTCAAATGCAAATGCCAAATGCGAAATGCAAATTGTAAAAATTTGCAACCAATGCGATTTTGGGTGGGTCTTTCAGGAGTTAGAGGCGGATCCAGAGGGGAAAGGATGAGGCCGAGGCTACCCGCTGATCTGTGAACAATCAAATCAAAATAAAATGCACCACACACAATAAAAATTGCAACCCAAAATAAACACAACAAACAATGCGAAAAACACACACATATTCTTACACTGAGGTGAAAGTGGTTGCTGATTTTCGCACTTCCGGTTAACTGTTGCTAATTTGATTAGAGAGTTGAGTTGAGAACAAACTTCTAAAAGGAAAGCCAAAAATGCCAACGCGCATAAAAATTTGTTCGTTTTGGGCTGCCAACTTATGTATGCAAATTTGCGTGTTGTGATTTATGTGGCCTGTGAGCCTGAAAAGTTTGTTCCTTTGGGATAACTAGACAGCATGGAGATTCTGTAAATTGAATTTACGAATTTCATAGTTCGTATAATGTCGAATCGTAAATCGCTTTCACACGCATTGCGCTTTTGGGCCTTAATTTCTGGCACTGTTTTCACTGGCTTTCATATTCAAATTCGAACTCAATCATATGCGCTGTCATAAGACTCGAGCCTTCTTTATATGCTTTTCTTTACGCATCAAAAGTTGTTTGTGCTTTAGCCCGAACCCTTTTGTACATTGTTCCCTCGCATCCTGAACTTGTCCCAGAAATTGTCATGCTAATTGCTGGGCTATGAGAATCTTAAGGAAGCTGAGTTGAGTGTGAGAGAGTTTATGAGACAAACAGGAATCAGGTAGGATTATTGTTCATCGAGGTTGAGTATATTCAGGATGTGATTATTTAGTTGGTCTTTCAATGTCAGTGCATAAAGTCCTTCCTAAAGGATGAGTGTGTGTCAAGCAAAATGTGCCGTAAATAATTCTTATGATAAAAAGTTAATTGATTAATTAAAGTGCGCGTCTTGAGTAGACATAATAATCTCACGAAAAATGAAGCCAAATTCATATTTCAATACCAATTATTAAGACCGAAATGTTCCGACAACGCCCGCCCACATAAAAAAAAACAAACAACAAGACATTAACACGGCCTCTGACGCAATTTAACACCAATTACAATATCCGTTACATCTAATTATTGTAAGCGCGCCCACAAGGAAGCCACTTGCCCAGGGACTAAATTAAAGAAAAACATGCTAAAGATGGAGACACCGATGCAAAGTAAGGGAAAGAAAAATGAAATGAGAGAATCGAAGGAAACCGCAAAAGACAAACCAAACATTGATGGTGGGACAGACGCAGATTGGTCGCCATTTGTGGTTGCCAGGACATTAACAATGGCAACTACAACCACAACAACACAAGACAACAACAACAACAACAACAACTCCAAATGGCGCTCATAAAACAACAGAGCAGAACCCGGAATAGCCATGAAATATGACGATGATGGAACCTGAACAGAGGGCATTTAAACTGTGGGTGGACCTCAGTTGTGTAGTTGTGCATTTGGGTGGTTGGGTGGTTTTGCTGGCTAAAAACATTTCTTAATTTTCAACAATTTACGCTGAAAGCTTTCAACGCTCAAATGACGCACTGTTCTGAGGCGTTCGTCCTGTGGTCTGTGTCCCTTGTCCTGTCCAAGGCGACGATGATCTAACGCCATTATTTCGCTGCCAAACGACAGGCAGTTGTTAATGGGGCTTACCACTTAAGCGCGACGGCATAAAATAAACACGCAGCTACAGTTCACTCTCATCTACCCCAACTTACTTCCCTCTTCTCCTCCTTTGGTCGTCACGGATGTCCTGGCAAATTAATTAACATGGCGCGCGCTTGCCTGCAGCTTCTCCTTGGCATTGCTTGGGTTTTCTTCATATTTTTTCTTCTTGCTTTTGTATTTTCTTGTCTTTTGGCGGTTTTTGCTGGTGCTGTTTAATTGTGTGGCACTTCGTCCTGTGTGTCTTGACGGGGAGCAGGAGATGGACATTGGCCAACGGCAGTTTAACAATTAAGAAACGTTTAAAGTTTGCTTAAGCTTAAATTTGGGGCGCGGTTTGTTGGGGTTTCTTTCTGATTGTCAGAAACTCAACCCAAAGTCAGGATATTCGGCATACGCGGCACGTATCTACATCCGTTTGACACCTTTGTGCCCCGTGGCCAGGAAATGAGCTGCCCCGTACGTGACTCGATTCACCAAAAGCCTCTCTATGAAAATATTTGGCAGTCTGATTGTTTGCAGCAAAAGTTTTGGGCAACATTTCTTAAGAATTTGCCTGACCTGATGGTTTCTGTGTGGAGAGAATGGGAAGAGCCAGAGAAACGAGTTATTCTCCAAGATGTTGGCAACTTTAAGCAGTTTCCCAGTGTCACATTTGCTGCTGTTTAAAATTCCAAATTTGTGCACTCGCTCAATTTCCTTAAGTCCACAAAGTAATTACCTCCCCCAAAAACGAGAAAAAACTGAAAGATTTCACATCAATTTTGTGTTGCCGTGTCCTGCCGGAATAATTAGTGGCCCATTGATGCTTGCTACGTGCTAAGCACAACGCCTTGCGGCAAGGACAGACCGTAAGGAGCTGCCATAATTGCAATTAAAATGTGCGCCAGGATGCCGCGCGTGAAGTGCAAACACTTTGGGGCAACAAAATACGAAAAAATGTTTAAAAAAATAAACAAAGATTGTGCAAATTAAAATATAATTAGAGATAAACAAGGCGAAACAAGTCGTAACAAGTCGAAACAAGTCCACAAGTCGCGCCGGCAATTAGCAGAGATTCAAAGTTCACTTCAGACAGTGGCGCCGCCTGTCGGCCAGCGGCTGCGGCTGCACGCACTTTCCACTGGAATTGTGCGACTGGAAATTAGCGTCTCCTGAGACCACCCCATACCTCATACCCCTCAACCACCATCACGCACGGTGAGTATGTGCGAGTGAGCCCGACATAAACGACGATTTGGTGAGAGAGAGGGGAGAATGTGAGAGAAATCGCTGTCGGCGTCGCTGTCGACGTCGCCGCTACCTGGCAACTAACGAGCCAGTAATTTTGTGAGGCATCTAAAGCCACCTCAAAGGCCTACGCTGAACTTCTGCTTCTGTTTCTGTTTCTGCTTCAGCTTCTTGAGCGTTGCCTTGGCTACTTTAAGCCAACGTCGTCATCGTGTCTTTCATATTAAGTATACGCCGCGTTTGGCTCATGTGAGCGCAGAGCAGGGAGGGATTTGTACTTGGACTCAGCCCTGACTCAGCGGCTGTGAGGGTCGTTTTTTTTTTCGTTGTTGTTTTTTTTCGTTCTGTTTCTTGTTTTGTTGCCGAGGCCACACCTTCCGCAGGGGTGACTGAAACTGAAATTTTCTGCGTCGCTTTTACTTTTGTTTGCTTGGATTTTCGATAGAAAAAGAAGAGAAAATTTTGTTGTATATAAATAAAAATCTACATTGGGTGGGAAACGAAATCTGCTTTATGAAATGTCAAAACTTCAAAGCAAATTTAAGTTAAATGCAAGAAAATGAGAAAATATACACTTGAGTGCGTATGAAGAAACATTTTCAGCTGCGCAGCCAGCATCATCCTCCTGATGTTGTTGTTGTTGTTTGTTTTCCTTCGCCAGTTTTTCATTGTCCATTGCACGTCGTTAGATTTGTTGTTGTTGCTGTGTTGTTTGAACTGTTGTTGATAGCCTTTATTAGTTGTTGGGCCAAAGCTTAGGCGCATTACATTTTCTTTTGCACTTCCTGCTTGGACTTGGCCCGAACAAAATGGAAGCGAGATTTGACGAGATGTGGCCTCGTGCGTTGTGTAAATAGCATTAAACGCTGTTGGGCATATAGACTTAGGCATAAGCTTTATCTAGCTTTATGACGGTGAACAGTGGGATACTATATTTCTCGATTTTAATTGTCTCAAATAACTATCTCAATGATAAGCTAACGTAGAATATAATGAAAGCAAAGTCAAGTTCAAAGATATCTGTCAAATAAAACGTATATGAACATTGTAGCAATGACCTTAATCTGTAATCCTTACAACTATAAATTCTATACGAATAACATTTTATAGAGTATTTAAAAGTCGTGCTCTTGGTGGATAAAAATAATATTTGAACTTGTTTCTTTGTCGTTTTCTTTTCGTTTACATTTTTTTTGTAATTTCGACAGAAGATTTTATTAAAAAATTATATATTAAATCAATTGCGTGCAGCTTTTTGTTGGGGTGTTGAATGTGCTCATGCATAAAGCGGATGGTTGGAATGGCAAAAGCCAACATCAAATGGTATAAATCATGTTATGGCCATGAGAAACCGAGTATTTAATATACGTACATCTCGGGAAAATAAAAATCGTATTAAAACAAGTCTAATTCTCCCTATGGAACATTTTTAATCAATTACTTTCTTTACTTGCAATTAAGTTATTAACATTTTTTTATAGACATGGATAACATAAGGTGGGTAGCTTTAAGATAAATTGATTCGAACTGCTCGTTTAGATTGCTAATATATTTTAAATAATTGCTACTTCAGTGTAAATCGTAATCGATGCAAAAGTTAATTTTCATACCCCACTTGCATTTCTTTCTTAGAATAATGAAAGAAAGAAATATTTTAACAGCTGCCTAATCCCAGCAAATTATTGAACTTCTATAGATATCCTATGTTAATTGCCGTATTGCAATTAATTATTTATTGAAATAGGGACAAATTTATTAATATGTCAACTGTCCTAACAAATTTTTCAGCTAATAGCGTACCGTCTATATTATTTGATGGGTGTTAAATGCGACAAGCGCCGTGAAATGTCCTTGACTTTTGGTATAAATACCGAGAGTTGCATGACAATTTCTCAATTAGTTATCCTCGACTGAAGAAAGCCGGAGATATGGCATCTGAATTAAAAGAGGCTCCGATAATTGAATCAAGCTGCTTGACGCGATATCGTCGAGTCATAGGTATCGTGAGGATGTGTGCTCGTATCTGTGGCGCCGATGTTACAGACCCCAATTTTCGATGGAATTGGATGACCTACACATTGTGGATTATGATTTTTAAGTTCTATTGCTGTTCAGTATACACAATTTATGTGAAAGTCAAAAGTGATGGAAACTACACGGTTGTCCTGCAGCTAGCCTGCTTTGGATTTATTGTTATTCATAGCACTATGAAATACGCTTGCGCCTTAAAGCAACGCTTTGAGATGCAAGAGGCACAAACGTTTTTGGATAGCACCTACTCGGAATATGAGAAGAAAGGAGACAACTATCAGAAAGTACTCAATAATGGAATTGCTCTTACAATGAAGGGCATGAAAATGTTTGGATTCACTTATATATTGGCTTATATAATCTGCACTGGGTTTCCAATCGGCTACAGTGTTATCAATAATGAAAAGATGCTGATAATGCAGTACCTGCTGCCAGGAATCGATATAACGACAAACTCTGGATATTGGTTGCTAACTGTAATGCATATGATCATCCTTGGCTTCGGAGCATTCGGAAACTTTGCCGTCGATATGTATTTATTTACTTTTATGGGAAGTTTACCTCTTCTGAAGAACATTCTGCGATGCAAGTTCGAGGACCTGAATGAAATGATGTCCCAGGAGGTGCAGCCGACAGGACAGCAAGTGCGTGATGCCATGATTGATATTGTACTCTGGCACAAAGAATACCTGAGGTGGGTTATTGTATTTCTCTCATATGGCTCACTCTGAAGTTAATCTATAGGTTCCTCTCCTGTACGGAGCGAATTTTCTATCTTATAATATTTGCTCATGTGTTTTGCTCTGCTGCAAGTATTGTAAGTACCAGTTACTGTATGCTCATGGGAATTTTTCCCGCGGCTCCAGTCTTTCTAATTTTATCCATAGCAAGTCTGTATTTGTACTGTGGTCTCGGTACACTTGTGGATATAGCGGTGAGTAAATGGAGAAAAGCGCTTCTAAAGAAAGTTACTGTAATTATTAACTTTTCATTTCACAGAACGAAGACTGTTCTGAGGTTATATACACGGACAGCCTTTGGTATAATCTCCCGATATCGGAGCAGCGTCTTGTGCTCCTCATGCTGCGCAAGTCTCAGGCCACGGAAAGTATCTCGGTGGGAAACATGATGCCCTTAACTGTTGGAACAGCTTTGCAACTCTCAAAAGCTATTTACAGTATGTTGATGTTATTGATGAGCGGCCGCGAACATTGATCAGAAGATTCCAGAAGGTTCATGCCCTGGTCCTGCTTTTTTCTGATTAATAAAAGTTTTTTGTTTATTGAACTTCACGCAAAAGAAAAAGATACAATGCCACCAATAAAAAACTAAACTCTTTAATTCGGTTTATATATAAGGATTATATTTACCATCAATATTTAAAACATTTCCTGAGTCTAAGCAAAATCTCAATCGATACGACCTATGTATGTATGTAAATGTCTAAAGGAAAAACAATTAAAACTAATTGCCCATTGTTTAGCTTAACAACTTTGATCTTCAATTAAGCTGTTAATATTTTGACATATGCTGTCAAAATAAGTTCATAAAAGGAACCTTCTGACTGTCCATCCATTCAATCGGCCCAAGTCTTTCGATAATACCATATTTAAAATGGTCGACTCCGCTGCAACTCGGTTTTGCAAGATTATAAAGCTGATACGTTTCTGTGTAGGAATCTGTGGAACAGATGTGGCTGATCCTGAGTATCGAATGTGGGCGCTGACCTACGCCGTAATCGCTGTCATTTTCTTTTTCTTCGCCTCAACCGCGTACACTATGTATGATGGCTTGATAGTCCATGGTGATTGGACGGTGATCCTACAGGCATGTGCCATGGTCGGTTCAGCAATCCAGGGTCTAACAAAACTACTTTGTACTGTAAACAAGGCTCCCCTGATGCGGCACATCCAAGGAACCTACGAGTCCATTTACCAGGAGTACGAAACTAAGGTTGGAGAATACACAAAATATCTGCATAAACGGATCAATAATTTCTGGTACCTGATGATGGGATTTATGTGGGTTTATATCATTCTCGTTGTCGGATTGGTCTCCTATCCCGTCTTCTGCCTGATTTTCCGTAACGAGAAGATCCTTGTGATGCAGTTCCTTGTCCCAGGCATTGATCGCCACAGTGACACTGGACATCTGATTTTGGTTACATTACACACCATGTGCCTTTGTTTTGGTGCCTTTGGCAACTTTGGCGGCGACATGTACCTCTTTCTTTTTATCACAAATGTACCTTTGCTAAAGGATGTATTCAAGGTGAAACTTCACGAGTTCAACGAGTTAATTTTGCAACGGAATGACAACAAACAGATGCTTACCATGATGTGGGACTTGATATCCTGGCATCAGAAATATGTCTCGTAAGTGTCCAACAGTTTCAACAGAAATGTTTTTTCGAAACCATTTTTTTTTAGCATTCTACGTAGCACGGAACAGATCTACAATATTGTCATGGGTGTACAGCTTTTTTCTGCCTGCGTTGGCATTCTTTGCACAATTTCTTGCATTTTCATACGAGTTTGGCCTGCTGCTCCTGTCTATTTGATCTATTCTTTTATTGTGCTCTACACCTTTTGCTACTTGGGCACTATCGTCGAGACTTCGGTAAGAACCAGTACTTAAAAATAAATCTTCAGACTTTACTCCATTTTGTCTTTTAGAACCTGGATTTTACGTCTGAGATCTATTCAAATTGCTTATGGTATGAGCTGCCCACGAAGGAGCAAAAACTCATCATTCTCATGCTGGCCAAGTCCCAGAATGAATTGGCTCTAACTGCAGCATCTTTTCTGCGTCTTTCTATGGAAACGGCTCTTAGACTAACCAAAGGAATATACAGTTTCAGCATGATGTTAGTTACCTACTTGGAATACGAAAAGTGAAGGCGATTTTTACAAATTTACGTATTTCCTTTTTTGCACCATACATTATTGATTATAGAAGAATTTCCATAACATTGTATTTTTGATCTCAACATAAAATAAAAACCTTGTTAAATAAAAAAAGGGACGAATTATTAATGTGCTGGATTTTCCCCATCTAGTTATTAGTTCAACAGCTGTTATATCCCAGCAAAATCTGAAATGTTTATTGATTCTGAAGTAGTAAGTTTATATTAAAGTTTATATGTTACAATACAAGATTAAACATCCCGGCCCTGTTGATTTCATAGGTTCACAATATATAAGATTAAACAATCAGAGTAAATCGTAATCGATGCACAAGTTAAGTTCCATGCTTTACTTGGACTCCTCTCTTACAATAATGATTTTAAATGTAAAGCCCAATCGAGCTACTTGAGATATAAGCTACTAAGGAGCAGAACTGTCTACTACTCATATAAACAGCTGACAAATCCCAGCAAAATCTAGAATTTTTAATGGTTTGTAAGGTATTATTGTTATAAAGAAAGTGGAGTGTCCTCAAAATATCTTAGGCTAATATGACACCTTCGACTTACTTATACAAAGCGGGTGACATTCCACATGTCCTTGACATTGGGTATAAATACCGGAATTACGTGACAATTTGTCAATTAGTAGTCCTCAATTGAATCAAGTCGGAAGTATGGCAGCTGACTTGAAAACTGTTTTGAAAGTTGAGTCGAGCTGCGTGTCGCGATATCGTCGTATTATAGATGTTGTTAGATTGTGTGCCCGAATCTGTGGGGCAGATGTTACAGCACCCGATTATCGGATGAATTGGGCTACGTACACGTTGTTGACATTAATGTTTAATTTCTACTGTTGCACAGCCTACACGATTTATGTGAAAATTCTCAGTGATGGAGACTACACGATTATCGTGCAGGCTATCTGCTTTGTGAGCGCTTGTCTTCAGGGCATGGTTAAACTGTACTGTTTCATAACGCAGCGCTTTAAAGTGCGAGAGGCTCAGACTTTTCTGGATAATACCTACATGGAGTATGAAAAGAGAGGTGACAATTATCAGAATGTACTTCTGAAAAGTATTGCGGCCACGATAAGAGGCATCAAAGTTTTTGGCTTCATCTATGTGCTCGTCGCTGTAATGTGCTGCGGGTTTCCACTTGTTTACAACGCCTTCTATAACAAAAGAATTTTGATAATGCAGTTCCTGCTGCCCGGCCTAGATCCTTCCACAGATACTGGATATTGGTTGCTTTTTATCCTGCATGCCGTATGTTTATGCTTGGGAGCTTTCGGTAACTTTGCCAGCGACATGTATCTGCTAACCTTTATCGGGAGTGTGCCTCTTCTAAAGAACATACTGCGTTGCAAGTTCGAGGATCTCAATGAGGTGATGAATCAAGAAATACAGCCGAGCAGAGAGAAAGTGCGAGATGCTATGGTTGACATTGTTCTCTGGCACAAAGAATATCTGAGGTAAATATATTCTGTCTTTCAAGTATCATATAGTTGTTTTTTTGAACTATGTTACATCTATAGATTGCTCTCCTGTGCGGAGCAAGTCTTCTTTCTCATCATTTTGGCTCATGTGTTTTGCTCCTCTGCAAGTGTTGTATGTACCACGTACTGCATGTTAACTGGAATTTGGCCCGCTGCTCCTTTCTTTCTGCTCTTCTCTACAGCAAATCTCTACTTGTTCTGTGGACTGGGTACGATTGTGGATAAGTCGGTAGGTAAATGTAAAAATAACCGATAATAGTTCCTTAAATTGATTTGTGTTTCTTTTTATTAGAATGACGATTGTACTAGTATCATCTACACAGAATGCTGTTGGTATAATCTCCCGATATCGGAGCAGCGCCTTGTGCTCCTCATGCTGCGAAAGTCGCAAAACACGAAAAGTCTCTCGGTGGGAAATATGTTGCCTTTGACTGTTGGCACGGCATTGAACCTGACAAAGGCTGTCTACAGTATGCTAATGTTACTGATGCGGAGTCGTGATTAGTGACCAAAATGAGAATTTCTATTATATACCGCTGCTCGTCTGATTAATTGAACATTTTCGATCAATAAACTTAGTAGAGATCCGAAAAACAGGCATTGTTAACAGAATTTGTTATTCCAGAATATTTTTTTGGTGCTCAGAAGAATTCATAGTTCTTACAAGAATTAAAGACTCGTTGCTTATCGTCAGCGGAATGAAAAAGTCCATAAATTGAATTTATTTAAGTGCGTTTCTTTATGTGGATGCGTGTGCTCCAATTGGGAAAATGAGGTGACATACGTCATCCGCCCTAAAAATCATAGGTAACTGGTTGGCAATGAGGAAGGGAAAATTCATCTTCGCTTGCTCATTAAGGGACTACCAAGTTGCTTTTATGAGATGGTCACGCAATATAAACTAGTTTTTAGTCAAATAAATTCATTTTTCTGCATAAAAGCATGTGTCTTCATTTCAACTTTTATTGAAATGGACTTTAGTGATCCTTTACCGAGTACCTTGGCAAGATTTTTATTTGCACTTAGCACCTTAGAAAATATTTAGGGTAACTGCTATTGGCTGTCGAACCCACAACTTCTTATTCTCCAGTCGTTCCTGTTGCCATAAGACTATTCCACAGCTTCTATGGAAGCTGTCAAGCTCGGTAAAGTTGCAAACAGCATAGCTTTGATGCCGAATTTGACCCACTTGGATTTCTTTGTAGCTGTCTTGTGTACAAATTTTAGCCTTGAAGTTATTATGCTAAAGGCCACGTTCAGTGAGTTAGGATATATATATAAATATGAATAGATCAACTAAAGCTTTAATCATTTGAACATTTCTCCAGCCATAGAAAAACTAGAATTGGTTTAAGCCAAACGCCTTCTCAGCAAAGTCTTGAGTTTCTATTGATTTTTTGTGTTAAATGTCGTATGTGAATATTTAAATATGGGCAATTTTATTAAACTGTCAACTGACCCTGTAACATCTTGAGCTAATAGCTTACCTCACCTCAAACTATATTATATGATGGGTGTTAAATGCGATGTGTGTACGTGCTCTGCAATATCCTTGACTTTTGGTATAAATACCGAGAGTTGCATGACAATTTCTCAATAAGTTATCCTCGACTGAAGAAAGCCGGAGATATGGCATCTGAATTAAAAGAGGCTCCGATATTTGAATCAAGCTGCTTGACGCGATATCGTCGAGTCATAGGTATCGTGAGGATGTGTACTCGTATCTGTGGCGCCGATGTTACAGACCCCAATTTTCGATGGAATTGGATGACCTACTCATTGTGGATTTTTATTTTTAAGTTCTACTGCTGTTCAGTTTACACAATTTATGTGAAAGTCAAAAGTGATGGAAACTACACGGTTGTCCTGCAGCTAGCCTGCTTTGGTTTTATTGTTATTCATAGTACTGTGAAATTCGCTTGCACTTTAAGGCAACGCTTTAATATTCAAGAGGCACAGACGTTTTTGGATAGCACCTACTCGGAATATGAGAAGAAAAAGGACAACTATCAGAAAGTACTCAATAATGGAATTGCTCTTACAATGAAGGGCATGAAAATGTTTGGATTCACTTATATATTGGCTTATATAATCTGCACTGGGTTTCCAATCGGCTACAGTGTTATCAATAATGAAAAGATGCTGATAATGCAGTACCTGCTGCCAGGACTCGATATAACGACAAACTCTGGATATTGGTTTCTTACTGCAATCCACATGTGCATCCTTGGCTTCGGAGCATTCGGAAACTTTGCCGTCGATATGTATTTATTTACTTTTATGGGAAGTTTACCTCTTCTTAAGAACATCCTGCGATGCAAGTTCGAGGACCTGAATGAAATGATGTCCCAGGAGGTGCAGCCGACAGGACAGCAAGTGCGTGATGCCATGATTGATATTGTACTCTGGCACAAAGAATACCTGAGGTGGGTTATTGTATTTCTCTCATATGGCTCACTCTAAAGTTAATCTATAGGTTCCTCTCCTGTACGGAGCGAATTTTCTATCTTATAATATTTGCTCATGTGTTTTGCTCTGCTGCAAGTATTGTAAGTACCAGTTACTGTATGCTCATGGGAATCTTTCCCGCGGCTCCAGTCTTTCTAATTTTATCCATAGCAAGTCTGTATTTGTACTGTGGTCTTGGTACACTTGTGGATATAGCGGTGAGTAAATGGAGAAAAGCGCTTCTAAAGAAAGTTACTGTAATTATTAATTTTTCATTTCACAGAACGAAGACTGTTCTGAGGTCATATACACGGACAGCCTTTGGTATAATCTCCCGATATCGGAGCAGCGTCTTGTGCTCCTCATGCTGCGCAAGTCTCAGGCCACGGAAAGTATCTCGGTGGGAAACATGATGCCCTTAACTGTTGGAACAGCTTTGCAACTCTCAAAAGCTATTTACAGTATGTTGATGTTATTGATGAGCGGCCGCGAACATTGATCAGAAGATTCCATAAGGTTCATGCCCTGGTCCTGCTTTCCTCTGATTAATTAAAGTTTTTTGTTTATTGAACTTGAAGCAAAAGTAAAATATAGCGCAAGCTAACTTTGGCGCGCCAAAGTTTGGATACCCTTGCAGTGCCCTGTGTAAGCCGACAGATTTTTTACAAAATTTGTTAAATGTTGATTTTTAACCGATCGTTCCTATGGCAGCTATATGATATAGTAGTCCGATTTACATCAAATTTGGTAGGGATGTATAAAATTATACCAAACACACAATGTGTATATTTGGTTGAGATATCTTGAGAATCAAAAAAGTTTTTCATACTAAATGTTGTTTTCGAACCGATCGTTCCTATGGCAGCTATATGATATAGTTATCCGATTTACACCAAATTTAGTCCGCCTGTTTAAAACTTAATCAAACACACAATGTGTATATTTGGTTGCGATATCTTAAGAAACAAAAAGTTTTTCATACTAAATGTTTATTTCCAACCGATCGTTCCTATGACAGCTATATGATATAGTTATCCGATTTACACCAAATTTAGTCAGCCTGTTTAAAACTTAATCAAACACACAATGTGTATATTTGGTTGCGATATCTTGAGAAACAAAAAAGTTTTTCGTACTAAATGTTTATTTCCAACCGATCGTTCCTATGGCAGCTATATGATATAGTTATCCGATCCGGCCGGTTTCGACATATGTACTGCGTGCAGTAAAAAGACGGACCTGTACCAAGTTTCATCAAGATAGCTTCAAAACTGAGAGACTAGTTTGCATAGAAACAGACGGACTGACGGATAGACAGACGGGCAGACGGACATGGCTATATCGACTCAGCTCATCGCCCTGATCAAGAATATATATACTTTATGGGGTCTGACACGCCTCCTTCATTGCGTTACAAACTTCGTGACAAAATTATAATACCCTCTGCAAGGGTATAAAAAAGGGAGGAATTATTATTGTGCTGGATTTTCCCCATCTAGTTATTAGTTCAACAGCTGTTATATCCCAGCAAAATCTGAAATGTTTATTGATTCTGAAATAGTTAGTTTATATAAAAGTTTAAATGTTACAATACAAGATTAAACATCCCGGTCCTGTTGATAGGTTCACAATATATAAGATTAAACAATCAGAGTAAATCGTAATCGATGCACAAGTTAAGTTCCATGCTTTACTTGGACTCCTCTCTTACAATAATGATTTTAAATGTAAAATCGAATCGAACTACTTGAGATATAAGCTACTAAGGAGCAGAACTGTCTACTACTTATATAAGCAGCTGACAAATCCCAGCAAAATCTAGAATTATTAATGGTTTGTAAGGTATTATTGTTATAAGGAAAGTGGAGTGTCCTCAAAATATCTTAGGCTAATATGACACCTTCGACTTACTTATACAAAGCGTGTGGCATTCCACATGTCCTTGACATTGGGTATAAATACCGGAACTACGTGACAATTTCTCAATTAGTAGTCCTCAATTGAATCAAGTCGGAAGTATGGCAGCTGACTTGAAAACTGTTTTGAAAGTTGAGTCGAGCTGCGTGTCGCGATATCGTCGTATTATAGATGTTGTTAGATTGTGTGCCCGAATCTGTGGGGCAGATGTTACAGCACCCGATTATCGGATGAATTGGACTACGTACACGTTGTTGACATTAATGTTTAATTTCTACTGTTGCACAGTCTACACGATTTATGTGAAAATTCTCAGTGATGGAGACTACACGATTATCGTGCAGGCTATCTGCCTTGTGAGCGCTTGTATTCAGGGCATGGTTAAACTCTACTGTTTCATAACGCAGCGCTTTAAAGTGCGAGAGGCTCAGACTTTTCTGGATAATACCTACATGGAGTATGAAAAGAGAGGTGACAATTATCAGAATGTACTTCTGAAAAGTATTGCGGCCACGATAAGAGGCATCAAAGTTTTTGGCTTCATCTACGTGCTCGTCGCTGTAACCTGCTGCGGGTTTCCATTTGTTTACAACGCCTTCTATAACAAAAGAATTTTGATAATGCAGTTCCTGCTGCCCGGCCTAGATCCTTCCACAGATACTGGATATTGGTTGCTTTTTATCCTGCATGCCGTATGTTTTTGCTTGGGATCTTTCGGTAACTTTGCCAGCGACATGTATCTGCTAACCTTTATCGGGAGTGTGCCTCTTCTAAAGAACATACTGCGTTGCAAGTTCGAGGATCTCAATGAGGTGATGAATCAAGAAATACAGCCGAGCAGAGAGAAAGTGCGAGATGCTATGGTTGACATTGTTCTCTGGCACAAAGAATATCTGAGGTAAATATATTCTGTCTTTCAAGTATCATATAGTTGTTTTTTTGAACTATGTTACATCTATAGATTGCTCTCCTGTGCGGAGCAAGTCTTCTTTCTCATCATTTTGGCTCATGTGTTTTGCTCCTCTGCAAGTGTTGTATGTACCACGTACTGCATGTTAACTGGAATTTGGCCCGCTGCTCCTTTCTTTCTGCTCTTCTCTACAGCAAATCTCTACTTGTTCTGTGGACTGGGTACGATTGTGGATAAGTCGGTAGGTAAATGTAAAAATAACCGATAATAGTTCCTTAAATTGATTTGTGTTTCTTTTTATTAGAATGACGATTGTACTAGTATCATCTACACAGAATGCTGTTGGTATAATCTCCCGATATCGGAGCAGCGCCTTGTGCTCCTCATGCTGCGAAAGTCGCAAAACACGAAAAGTCTCTCGGTGGGAAATATGTTGCCTTTGACTGTTGGCACGGCATTGAACCTGACAAAGGCTGTCTACAGTATGCTAATGTTACTGATGCGGAGTCGTGATTAGTGACCAAAATGAGAATTTCTATTATATACCGCTGCTCGTCTGATTAATTGAACATTTTCGATCAATAAACTTAGTAGAGATCCGAAAAACAGGCATTGTTAACAGAATTTGTTATTCCAGAATATTTTTTTGGTGCGCAGAAGAATTCATATTTCTTACAAGAATTAAAGACTCGTTGCTTAACGACTGGGGAATGAAAAAGTCCATAAATTGAATTTATTTAAGTGCGTTTCTTTATGTGGATGCGTGTGCTCCAATTGGGAAAATGAGGTGACATACGTCATCCGCCCTAAAAATCATAGGTAACTGGTTGGCAATGAGGAAGGGAAAATTCATCTTCGCTTGCTCATTAAGGGACTACCAAGTTGCTTTTATGAGATGGTCACGCAATATAAACTAGTTTTTAGTCAAATAAATTCATTTTTCTGCATAAAAGCATGTGTCTTCATTTCAACTTTTATTGAAATGGACTTTAGTGATCCTTTACCGAGTACCTTGGCAAGATTTTTATTTGCACTTAGCACCTTAGAAAATATTTAGGGTAACTGCTATTGGCTGTCGAACCCACAACTTCTTATTCTCCAGTCGTTCCTGTTGCCATAAGACTATTCCACAGCTTCTATGGAAGCTGTCAAGCTCGGTAAAGTTGCAAACAGCATAGCTTTGATGCCGAATTTGACCCACTTGGATTTCTTTGTAGCTGTCTTGTGTACAAATTTTAGCCTTGAAGTAATTATATATATATATATATATATATATATATAAATATATAATATAATATATATATAATATAATATATATAGATCAACTAAAGCTTTAATCCTTTGAACATTTCTCCAGCCATAGAAAAACTAGAATTGGTTTAAGCCAAACGCCTTCTCAGCAAAGTCTTGAGTTTCTATTGATTTTTTGTGTTAAATGTCGTATGTGAATATTTAAATATGGGCAATTTTATTAAACTGTCAACTGACCCTATAACATCTTGAGCTAATAGCTTACCTCACCTCAAACTATATTATATGATGGGTGTTAAATGCGAAGGATGCACGTGCTCTGCAATGTCCTTGACTTGTGGTATAAATACCGAGAGTTGCATGACAATTTCTCAATTAGTTATCCTCGACTGAAGAAAGCCGGAAGTATGGCAGCTGACTTGAAAACTGTTTTGAAAGTTGAGTCGAGCTGCGTGTCGCGATATCGTCGAGTCATAGGTATCGTGAGGATGTGTACTCGTATCTGTGGCGCCGATGTTACAGACCCCAATTTTCGATGGAATTGGATGACCTACTCATTGTGGATTTTTATTTTTAAGTTCTACTGCTGTTCAGTTTACACAATTTATGTGAAAGTCAAAAGTGATGGAAACTACACGGTTGTCCTGCAGCTAGCCTGCTTTGGATTTATTGTTATTCATAGTACTGTGAAATTCGCTTGCGCTTTAAGGCAACGCTTTAAGATTCAAGAGGCACAGACGTTTTTGGATAGCACATACTCGGAATATGAGAAGAAAAAGGACAACTATCAGAAAGTACTCAATAATGGAATTGCTCTTACAATGAAGGGCATGAAAATGTTTGGATTCACTTATATATTGGCTTATATAATCTGCACTGGGTTTCCAATCGGCTACAGTGTTATCAATAATGAAAAGATGCTGATAATGCAGTACCTGCTGCCAGGACTCGATATAACGACAAACTCTGGATATTGGTTTCTTACTGCAATCCACATGTGCATCCTTGGCTTCGGAGCATTCGGAAACTTTGCCGTCGATATGTATTTATTTACTTTTATGGGAAGTTTACCTCTTCTTAAGAACATCCTGCGATGCAAGTTCGAGGACCTGAATGAAATGATGTCCCAGGAGGTGCAGCCGACAGGACAGCAAGTGCGTGATGCCATGATTGATATTGTACTCTGGCACAAAGAATACCTGAGGTGGGTTATTGTATTTCTCTCAAATGACTCACTCTAAAGTTAATCTATAGGTTCCTCTCCTGTACGGAACGAATTTTCTATCTTATAATATTTGCTCATGTGTTTTGCTCTGCTGCAAGTATTGTAAGTACCAGTTACTGTATGCTCATGGGAATCTTTCCCGCGGCTCCAGTCTTTCTGGTTTTATCCATAGCGAATCTTTATATGTACTGTGGCCTTGGTACACTTGTGGATATAGCGGTGAGTAAATGGAGAAAAGCGCTTCTTAAGAATGTAACTGTAATTATTTCACAGAACGAAGACTGTTCTGAGCTCATATACACGGACAGCCTTTGGTATAATCTCCCGATATCGGAGCAGCGTCTTGTGCTCCTTATGCTGCGCAAGTCTCAGGCCACGGAAAGTATCTCGGTGGGAAACATGATGCCCTTAACTGTTGGAACAGCTTTGCAACTCTCAAAAGCTATTTACAGTATGTTGATGTTATTGATGAGCGGCCGCGAACATTGATCAGAAGATTCCAGAAGGTTCATGCCCTGGTCCTGCTTTCCTCTGATTAATTAAAGTTTTTTGTTTATTGAACTTCACGCAAAAGTAAAGAATACAATGGCACCAATAAAAAACTATACTCTTTAATTGGGTTTATATATAAGGATTATATTTACCATCAGTATTTAAAACTTTTCCTGAGTCTAAGCAAAATCTCAGAGACTAAGACTAAGAGACTAGACAGTTGTATTGAATAGTAAGATTCTTATCTCAGAACTACATCTATACATTCTATTGATTTAGGTTATATGATTATGCTGCATATGATATTATCTTTCAGTCGTATGCATATGGTGTAAATGCTCTGTATCTGTGGTCTATTGCTTATCTGTAGCATACGATTATACGCTCAAACATAATCTAAATTCAGAGCCTACATAGGTCTTGATAAAAAGTTTATATCTTACAACACAAGATTCAACATGAAGAATAAAGAGATTAAATAAGATTAAACATTCAGAGTAAATCGTAATCGATGCAGAAGTTAATTTCCATTCTTTACTTGGACTCCTCTTTTACAATAATGATTTTAAATGTAAAATCCAATCGAACTACTTGTGTTATAAGCTACTAAGGAACAGAACTATATACTATATTAACACCTGACAAATCCCAGCAAAGTCTAGAATTATTAATGGTTTGTAAGGTATTATTGTTATAAGGAAAGTAGAGTGTCCTCAAAATATCTAAGGCTAGTAGGACACCTTCGACTTACTTATACAAAGCGGGTGGCATTCCACATGTCCTTGAGATTTGGTATATATACCGGAGTAAAGTGACAATTTGTCAATTAGTAGTCCTCAATTGAATAAAATTGCAAGTATGGTGCCTGAATTGAAATCTGTTCCGATAATTGAGCCAAGCTGCTTGTCTCGATAAGGTCTCGTTAAGATTTGTGCTCGAATCTGTGGAGCAGATGTTACAGAGCCCGATTATCAGATGAATTGGTTGACATACACATTGTTCATAATGATTTTTACATTCTACTGCTGTGCAGTGTACACGATTCATGTGAAAGTCAAAAGTGATGGAAACTATACGATTATTCTGCAAATAACATGCTTTGTGTTTGCAGCTCTACAGAGCACTGTGAAACTTATCTGTTTTATAACGCAGAAGCTCAAACTACAAGAGGTGCAGACGTTTTTAGATAACACCTACTTGGAGTATGAGAAAAGAGGGGTCAATTATCAGGAAGCACTTCTTGAAAGTATTGCGGCTACAATGAAAGGCATCAAATTGTTTGGATTCATTTACACAACCGCTTTTTTCACCTGTTCTGGATTTCCTATCATCTACAATGCCATCAACAATGAAAAGATGCTGATAATGCAGTATCTGCTGCCAGGTCTGGATCCAACCACAAATACTGGATATTGGTTGCTAACAGTCTTTCATGTGGCCATCCTTGGCTTGGGAGGTTTCGGAAACTTTGCCAGTGACATGTATCTGCTTACTTTTGTCGGAAGCATGCCGCTTCTTAAGAACATAATGCGTTGCAAGCTGGAGGATCTCAATGAGATGATGAACCAGGAAATGCAGCCGACAAGACAGCAAGTGCGAGATGCTATGGTTGATATTGTACTCTGGCACAAAGAATACCTTAGGTGGGTTATTCTCTCTAATATATTTTTCAAAAGGTACCTTCTGAAATTTATCTATAGGTTGCTTTCCTGTGCGGAGGAAATCTTCTATCTTATTATTTTTGCACATGTTTTTTGTTCTACTGCGAGTACTGTAAGTACCAGTTACTGTATGTTGATAGGGATTTTTCCCGGGGCTCCTTTCTTTCTGCTTTTATCCCTAGCGAATATATATTTGTACTGCGGCCTTGGCTCTGTTGTGGATAAGTCGGTGTGTAGAATCACAATCAATTCTAAAAATAGCTGCTGAAAATGATTTTTGTTTATTTTAAGAATGATGACTTTTCTTTAACCATCTACACGGACTGCTCTTGGTATGATCTCCCGATATCGGAGCAGCGTATTGTGCTCCTCATGCTGCGAAGGTCGCAAAACACGAAAAGTCTCTCGGTAGGAAATATGTTGCCTCTCACTGTTGGCACGGCATTGGACCTAACAAAGGCTGTCTACAGTATGCTAATGTTACTGATGAGCAGCCGCAATAAGTGACTTCATATTATTATACCATCCGACTCCTGTGCCTGCAGTATATCTGATAAACTTTTATATTATAATATATAATAAAGTAATACGCTTTTTACTGTTCCGCTTTAAAAATTACGAAAAATGTTATACGTGAATAAAAAGTTGGAAGGAACAGAAACACAAACAACAAAACTAAGACTTTATAATATGGTTTTGTTATTTCAGAATATCCTTAATATTCTTGAAGAATCCAGAATTTTTGATCAACTCTGTTAGTTAAGGCTTAAAGGTATACGATATAAACTTTAGATTAACTGATTTAAGTTAATACAATTAAATCTAATTGTTAACCCTAACAAATTTGGACTACTCGTTTAAAGTAAATCATCATAATTTGCTTATATTATTTTTAATAGTATACAGCTGCGATTTATACAAACTACAAACTGTGGTATAAACTGTACGCGAAAGTGCAAAAGATTATTAAATTAAGTTGACTCTTCTAGTCCTGTCGAAGACTAATGATAAGCAGTTAATCCTTTTTTGTGGTATTGAACTGTGTAAAGATCAAAATTCTTCAAATTTTAAAATTATTGATATCCTGGGACAAATATCAGAGCTTAGAGTTATTTTGAAAAAACTTTCAGCTTGGGATAATCTTTTGTCCCTCAAATGGCTTACTTCTTATTGGTCAGAAATTGCATTACCTATTATATCAGCAGCTGCTGGATCCCAGCAGCTTAGATTATTATTGACTTATTGATTTCTTAGATTAAATTGCTTTGACATTTTTTTCACACAAGGACAATTTTATTAAAATGTCAACTGTCCCAACAATGTCTTAAACTGTTAGCTTACCTTCTGCATTACATGATGGGTTGGATATGGCACGTGCGCTGCATTGTCCTTGACTTTTAGTATAAATACTGAGAATTTCGCGACAATCACTTAATTGATTGTTCTCGATCGAAGAAAGTCGGAAATATGGTGTCTGAACTGAAAGCTGTTCCGATACTTGAGCCAAGCTGCTTGTCCCGATATCGTCGAGTCATAAAACTCGTTAAGAATTGTGCTGCAATCTGTGGTGCAGATATTACAGAGCCCGGTTTTCGGTACAATTGGATAACTTACACATTGTTGACATTGCTTCACATTTTCTACTGCAGTGCCGTTTACACGGTGTATACAAAAATTCAAACTGATGGGAACTATTCGATTGTTCTCGAAGCAACCTGCTTTGTGAGTGCTGCGGTACAGAGCCATGTGAAACTCATATGTTATACGGCTCAGCGCTTCAAGGTGCAAAAAGTGCAGACTTTTCTGGATGACGCTTTCATGAAGTATGAGAAGAGAGGGGCCAATTACCAGGATGTACTTTTAAATAATATCTCGTTAACGATGAAGGCCATGAAAATCTTTGGGTCTATTTACATCGTCGCTTTTATTGCTGTCGCTGGGTTTCCAATGGTCGTCAATGCCATCTACAACGAAAAAGTGTTAATAATGCAGTTCCTGCTACCTGGCCTAGATCCTAAAACAAATACTGGGTACTGGCTACTTACCTCTATTCATATATCCCTCCTTGGCATGGGAGCTTTTGGAAATTTTGCCAGTGACATGTATCTGCTTACTTTCGTCGGAAGTGTGCCTCTTCTGAAGAACATCCTGCGTTGCAAGTTCGAGGATCTTAATGAAATGATAAACCAGGAAATGCAGCCGACAAGATCGCAGGTGCAAGAAGCCATGGTCGAAATTGTACTCTGGCACAAACAGTACCTCTGGTGGGTAGTTACCTCTAATATTATTCATATTGTTTTTACCTAAGTGCGTTAATAGGTTGGTCTCATGTGCGGAGGAAATCTTCTTTATTATAATTCTGGTTCATGTATTTTGCTGCGTTGCGAGTATTATAAGTGCCTTGTATTGCATGGTGTTGGGATTTTTTCCGACGGCTCCTTTTTTTGCGATTTTATTTATAGCGAATCTCTATTTATATTGCGGCCTCGGAACCGTTGTGGATGTATCGGTGAGTAAAAGGCAAAAATCTACTTAAGGTACAATGGCTCCAACTGAATTTTGTGTATTTCAAAGAATGAAGACTGTACTGAGATCATATACACAGAAAGTTGTTGGTACAATCTCCCGATATCGGAGCAGCGTTTTGTGCTCCTCATGCTGCGCAAGTCTCAGGCCACGGAAAGTATCTCGGTGGGAAACATGATGCCCTTAACTGTTGGAACAGCTTTGCAACTCACAAAGGCTATGTACAGTATGTTTATGTTATTGATGAGCGGCCGCGAATAGTGATCCTAAAAAATGTGTTAGAAGATTTATCTCTTGCTCCTGCTGTTTTCTGATTAATTTAAGCGTTTTCTTTAATGAACTTGACCGCAAGAATTTAATAAACATTGCACTCTCCCGCTTTATGAGCCACAAAAATATAAACTACGTCTGCGGCGGGGTGAATGAAAAATATTAAAAAATAGAAACAGAGAACAAAAAATGAATGAAAATGAAGTAAAGTAAAAATCATCTCTGGTAAGTTGTAAAAATTGTCTTTTAATGCCACGAAAATCCAGCAGATTGCCACGTAGTGCTAATAAAATAAAGTTATGCCCAGGCATAAAAAGTCCACTGAAAATTGTGAGAAATAGTGTTCTCTGTTTTTTATTTTCACATTTTTTTCTACTTACAAAAAATGGCGTTGAAAATTGTGCGCGCGCACAAGATGCCCTCCTCTGTAGCGGTAAACGCATCATTAATCAAATGTCCGGCGCCTAAGCACCGTTATTCATCATTGCCTCTGGATGAGACGAAGGACTCGAACCGACCCCCAATTCTGCAGACACTCCACACTCTGCCGCCATATTTGTTCCTTCTGTGGCTGATTTTGTGGCTAAAAAGTTTGGAATTTCGATTTTGGATGAGACATGTGCATTACCATTTGAAATGCCCTTCTATAGGATTATTCTATGAACGTTAATGATAATAAGAAAATCCAGACCAAAGAATCGTTAATTAAATACATTTTTCGTATTAAGTTAACTAATGTATTACAAAAGATATTGCCCGTAAACTTTAATAAAAATGTGTTTAAGTGATATAGAATGGATTATTTCACATATATTAAAAAATAAAATGTATAATAAGTATAGCCTCAACTTCTATTTAAATGTTTTTCTTTAATTGCACCAATTTATTTTTATAAATAATTTCAATATACCAATTCTAATTATTTTTTCTCTATTATTAACTGTAGCTCATTGAAAAGTCGCTGTAAATCACACAAAATTCTGTGATACTTCACTTGCTGCTTGCAACATTTAAGGAGCCACACGTGTATCTGAAATGGAAAGCCGCAGCCAAAATCAGCCAAAATCAGCCAAAATAAGAAGCTCAGCCACCCTAATGGCTCATATCAATTTGGCTCAGACGCATGCTACTGATGGCTTTCCTTCTATTTTCATTCTATGCTTTGCTTTTCTTTTCTATTTCTTTTTTTGGGTGCTTTTATCCGTATTTTCTCAAGAGTAAGGCTGGTTTTTAATGTACTAGTATAGGACTTTTGTGGGTAACGGAAAGTTACAGCTATGTTGTTGGTTGGGCTGACAGTGAATTTTGGGCATCATAAATCAGGCTTATATTTCAGTAAATCATCAAACACGCGACAACTTTTAGGGGCCACTGTACCAAGTTGCGATGTTTATTGCTAATGCTGCTAATGGAGTTCTTACATTAGAGATTGCTGTTGTTGTTTCCGTTCTGTATTTTTTTTGATTTAGCCGGATTCGGTTATCACAACAGCATCAAATGTTGCTCTAACACCCCTTCAAGTGTCAGTTACATATTGTCGAGACAACAAAATGCTTCACTTTCCATCAAATGGGAAAACAAGCTGCCCAAAAAAAAAAAGAGAAAAACAGAAAAACTCGTAAAAAGGTTGCAGACAAAACGAAAAATTTGCATACGCAGCAGCAGCTGAGCAGGATGCGGATGCGATACTTTTTTTGTACTCTCCTGTTGTTGCTGTTGTTGTTGTTGTTGTCTATACAGGAAGTGTGTGCACATTGAAAGGTTGTAGAAATTCAGTGAAAATAACGTCAAAGAAATGGCTACAAAAATGCCGCTAAACTTTGCCAGTCATCCGACAGCTGCCCAGCGCAACAAACAAAAAATAAAAAAGGACCTTCGACCTCAACCTCCCCTCAGCATGGGTGTTGGTTGTGTTGTGTTTTTTCTATTTTTCCAAAATTAAATAGAAATCATATGCAAATTCAAATTGAGTTTTCGATTAACCCTAAACCAAAAACCCGAACTGAGAAATCATATTTGGTTACACCGTGGACAGCTAGGAAGGACTCTCAGGACGTTCAGGATCTTTTGCTTTCACATCACGTCGACGTGTTTAAGTACGCATCATTTGCTGTTTGTTGTAATTTAATTGGTTTGGCTTTTTAGCAGGTAAACTGCCTTCGTCTCAACTCAATTCCCATTTCAAGTTGCAGTCAGAGTCTCAGTGTCAGCCAATGAGGCAACTAATTTATTCGGAGACGTCACGAAAGGTTGTTAAAAGGGTTGCTGTGTTGCACGTGCAACGTTCTTGAGAAGTTGCTTTATTAATTATTATTCTAATTAATAAGAAGTCTGCCAGCCTGCCAATTTGCATATGAGTGACACAACAGGACATTCGCTTCCTGTCACGCAGTCTGCAAGCTACCACAAAGGATAAGGTTGACGATGAGACTCAAGTCGGGGCACGTTTTAATAGAGAACGAGAGTGAGTGTGAGTGTGGCAGCTTCCAAAGGGTATGCCTCATGCATAATGCAAGTGAAGCAAAAGACGCGTGAGAAATTTTCAGGATCTACAGGATCACTTTTACCTTGAGAAGATCTATTGCACATTTGCAGCTGCTTTAAACTAAATCGTATAGAGTATCACAAGATCATCATTTGACATTAGCTAATTATCTAAGGAGCTCAACAGGTTTTAAGGACAACTCCCTGGCAATTTGGCAATTTGCAAATGCAAATCCCTAATCCTCATTGATAGTTTTTCGCACCCTCTTGTTAAGTGAAAGTCATGCAACCCTTGTTGCATTCTATTAGCCAATCGTTTATCGATTCTCAGTTGCCGATTTGCCAAATCGACAGTGTCAAATGTCAAATCAATTAAGTTGCAAAATCGAATCCGACTTTTGAGGGTCGCAAATCCCTTGTTCATTTTATTTGTTGTGTGTCATTTACATTGTCATGTTTGCTAATTCCCTTTGTTGTTGCTGTATTGTTGCCTCTTTGCGCCTATTTTTGCAATTTCACTTTCACTCTCACCACAAATCGCTTTTCTTTGTTATCGGATATCGTTGGGGTTGTGCCCCGAGAAAGTGTGCCAATCTCTCTCTTTTTGTGCTAATTATGAAGTGCCTATGACAGCCGAGTCAGGATTTGTCTTTGTTTGAGGTGTTAAATTAGAAAACAATATGAGGAACGGTCTGAAAGGACTTTTAAATAGTTGAGTTGATTCGTTATGATTCTGTTTGCTTTTTTTTATGTTGTTTGCAGTCAAAACACAACTGCAATAACATTTGTTTAGCGTTTGTCTTTTGATACTTTAGTTGTTGTTCAGCTTCAATGAAATTCATAAAAACTCAACACAAAACAATTTCTTTTATGGGCATTTTTTCTTCATTTTTTTTTTTGTGGATGCCCCGCCTGCTTGGGAGTTTTGCTTACGGGGGCGGCAGCTCAACGAAATTGGTTTTTAAAAATATTCCACATTTCAATCTTTTGCTACGTCTTTCCCCCGTTTTTCCCCTTGTTCTGTATAGGCTGCGGTTGCTACCTTCGTGGCAAGTTATGGGCGAGCATTATTATAAAAGCCACTGCCACAGCCACAGTCACTGTCTTGTGTATCCTGTGGGGGCCAAGTGCTTTGGCTTTTACTGTCCCCACAAATAACAATCAAAATGTTCCTCGGCATTGCCTTGGCAGACAGCTTCCCTCGAATTCGTAATCTTCGGCCTCAGGATAAGCGGCTGCTGTTGGCCTGGAAATTGCCATTGCCATTGCCATTGCCAGGACCAGAAATTACAGGTGCCTCCGCCTAATGCAAATTTGTGTGTGGCATATTTTGTGGCTGCGCCTGTTGGAAAGCCGAAAAAATTTAAATAAAAATAATTCGAAATTTTTGTGCCAGCTTTGCAAAAAATCAATTCTTTTTTCATTCCACATATTTTCAGTTTTTGCTGTCTGATGTTGATTCGATTTGTTGCCGTCGCGTCGTCATGGCAGTTGGAGTTAAAGTCTTCCAGCTGATTGTCATCATTCAGGCTGAAAAACAGATTTGCCTCCAATCAACGTGCACTTAATTTCGTTTATTTGATTGGATTTGTGTTTACATGGTTGCCTGCCTCAGACACACACACACACACGCACAGGGAGACACATACACACAGACACAGCTTGGCCAAAAATTCAAATTCGTTACGAATTTTTTAGTCGCTGTCGCAAATTAGAAAATCAAATCAGTTGCCCCAACTGACGCTGTATGCCACAAAACGTTTATGCAACAAAATTTATGAATATTGAAAAATTAAATAGAAATGTTTGCTGTGCAAAAAGTTGTCTTCACTTCCCCTTATCCACCCCTCTCTATCACTCTGGGTTAGCCACCCTCAAGTCAGACTTGCCAAAAATACAACAGTAGAAGAAAAAAAACATGGCCTCGGAAGTTTTTTTCCTGCTTCTCTACTTTTATTTTTTGCTTTCAACCATTTTTCCAATGATGGATTTTCGAAATTTTAATGGTTGCTCGCTGCTCGGCTGAGCAGGCGCTGAAGAGCCAGCCGAGTCAAATCCCAATGTCAGTTCCCAGTTCGCAGCTCGCAGTTCGCAGTTCCCACTGCCCGCTTTTCCTCTTCCCACCTCTCAGCTTGTCGTCGTCTGGCGTTGTCAGGGTGGTACTCCTGTGGGTGGGTGGTGCGTTTTTTTCTTTACTCTGCTGCTTTTTTTTTTGCTCTTCATTTCCTTTGTTTGGCAGCCATTGAGGGTAACGTTGACGGTGCTGTGGGTGTAAACTTAAGGGATGGAATCGATATTTGTTTTCTATAACAGGCAACTGGATTGCCATCCAGCCTGATGTCGGCCTAATCTAATGCGCCTCGTGCACGTCTCTCTCTTGGGCCTTAGGCCTGTCTTTTTGTCTCCTTCCACCTTCTGTTCCTCCCACTCACCAGTCAGTCCTAATCAATATGCGCAAATGATAATTTTTAATGGCTTCCGAGCGCGTTTGTTTATCGGCAACGTTCGCTGATTTGGCCATATTTGATTTGGCCAACGTCGAGTGCAAATTTAATTTTAATGCCGTTCTCGGCACCTTGGCAACTAAACGGAAATTTAATTTCCAAGCAACTTTTGACGGCAACCTGAACACGGCTCAGCTCAGTTGAGTTCATCTCAGCTCAGCTCAGCTCAAGTCGAGACATGACCAAGAAAGAGAGAAAAAGAGAGAGAGAGAGAGTATCTATAAGAGAGCACCACTTAATGCCGCCCATACGCTGTGGCTTTCTTTCTGATTCCTTTTAACACTCCATGCTCCAAGCCTCATGCCTCATGCCTCATGCTGCTTCTTCTGAGTCCTCAGCTTTCGCCTCGTCTCTGGCAACGCCTTTTGTCTGCTTCCCCGATATTTAAATGCTAATTGCTTTTTAATACGGTAATTTTGGCTGTTTCGAGGCAAGCTTATTGCGGATTAATTTTACAAGCTAATTTCTTATGTAAATGCCGCGCGTTGCATGTTGTTTTTCTTTCCACAGGGCACAGCGTGGCAGTCATGTGGCAGGTGGCAGGTGAGGTAGTTACATTTTGTGGCAGGTATACTTTGTACAAATGCTAATTTGAAGGCGTTTGCTGTAATTAGAAGGTAATTTAAGTTATAATAAATATTTCAGTTGCAGCTTAAGTTGCGTGTTGCACGGTCCATACTGATTGGGGGCGTGTCCTGTGCTTAACGCAAAAGATTAAGATGCCAAACGTTGAGCATTGATACGGAAAGTTTTGACTCTGATTTGTTGCCAAGGAGAGCTTAAAAAAACATTGTCTATTTTGAGGGCAGCAAATCCAACTGAAGCATAAATTAAAAGAGAAATATCTGATGAAAATTCTAGATGAATAAACGATTGCTCTTCCTTTAAAAGGTATCTGTTACGAACCCGAATTCAAATTTAAGCAAGAAACTCCGCTGATTATAAAAGTGAAATCATATACATGCTAATTTTCAAACCATCATTCAATAGCAAAAACTGAAAACGAGCTGACAGCACAAACTATGGAACAATCCTCCCAAAAAACAAAAAAAAAACATAGAGACAGACACAAACCGACAGATGCACGGCATATTAATCTCAAACAAACAGATATCAACGAACCATTTCCTATCACACAATCACACACACACACACACATAGAGACAGACAATACTCAGTTATATAAAAAAAGGAAATCTGGCTATAAAATCCTTTTTTTTGTGCCTGTCGTTGGCTCGTTTAATGCTAAATTATATCCGTATGCAAATAAGTTTTTTTCTGTTGATTTTTTCATTAAATCATGACGATTTGACGGTGGAACGCTAAGAACTGATTGCCATGTCCTCAATACGGGCACTGTGCAAAGAAAGGGTTGTCTATCCCGTGTATTTGTGCCCGAGGTCATAGGGCAAAGGGGCAAAAGGACAGAGGGTCGAGAAATAGCGAACTGTGAGACACGTTAAGTTTGTTTGTTTGTCTGCCTAGTTTTGCCTGAAGGAGATGGAAATGTAGAGATGAAGTCACTGTCTAATGGCTTACGAAATTGGAGACCTTAATGGAGTTGTATGAACTATGTATTCAAGCATAAAATTGTGTTAATAGAAAAGGAGGTTAAGTTTAAGTAATATTACAGTGTACGTAAATTGCATCTATAGTTTTTCCAGATTTTTATATTTTACAGACTAAGAAATTAAAGAAAATAAAATGCACATCGATCATTAAAAATCTCTTTGAATTTTCACCTTGATATTAAAACTGTTGATTACTTGTTTCAGTTTTAATAATAAATATATATAAAATATATTGTTTATCGCTCAAAATAAGACTCACTTCCTATTTATGGCCTTTGCTCAAGTATAATTTTTATTTATTTGAATAATTAATGTTTAAGTTTAAGTTGCGAAATATCCTCAGCAATAAATTCTATTTAGTGATTGTATGTATAGTTTTTATAATATAATTTATAATGGTAAACTGCATAATATTTGTTGTAGTTTCTCATTATTTCGTATCTCTTTTCCTCATTCGTTCAGTTCCCTTTCCCCCTTCCAGCAATACAATTCCAATAACTCTATTGATCTCCCAATCAACTCAGAGCAACCCCTAAATCAATACCTCAGACCAGAATTGAGGCACAACAGCGCCGCCTGGCGTTGAGTGGCAGCCTGAGTAGTGCTTGCCAAACTGTAGGCAACGCCTCTTGCTCGGTTTTAACCTTTCGATAATTTGGCACTACGTATGAGGAAATATAGGCCAGTGAGTACACTGTACTGCAGCCCCCATCATTACACTCAACTACAAACTCATTAATGCAAAATAAACAACTACAGAAGGGCAAAAAAAAGAAGGTTTGCCTTATAATTTGCATGCCTCAGACTCTACGTCTCAGTCGATCGATTCATTATTCATCGTGCCACATAATAAGGCCCGAAAATGGCAACTGCATTTGGGGCAGGACGTGGATCTTGGTTTCCAGCTTTCGATCAGTGACACAACTCAGAGGCAGGTTGCAAGTTGTATAAGAGCAATTTACAATTTTTGCAGTTGCCAGTTGCAAGTTGCAAGTGGCATGTTGCTGGTTGCAAGTTGCTGGTTGCTGGTTGCTAGTTGCCGTTACCCAACCCATCCCACTTGGCGGTGAATGTCGCCTTGCAATTAACACAAGTGCCCAGCGATGTTCCCGTTCCCAGAACTACCTTGTCTCGGTGTCCTTCGCATGCTCAGCGGTTGTTGTTGTTGTTGTTGCTGCTGTTGTTGCAAGTGGAGTTGGGCTACATCGTTGTCGTTGTTGTCCTCGTTGTCGTACTTAATGTCTGAGGCGTGCGTCACAAGCAGCGTGCGCGGCCCTGTCATTAAAATAATGCATACACATATGAAGTACTATATGTGGGCAGACGGGGTTGCAGGATGTGTAGCACAGACAGAAAGAGATAAATAAAAAGGGAATGAGTAGACAAGAGTGTGAGAGAGAGGTACATACACTACACTCGAAGAGCAAAACTGTAACACGAGTTCGGTGTTCTCACTTCGACGGTCTGTATCTTCTCTCTACTACGTAGTCAACGATCTTAGTCTTGTTTTGTTAACGATTTAGTTAACTATGTATTTTAAAAATTTGAAGCCATTTTATAAGTCGGGTGAAATATGCCAAAGCAAATTGTAAAAAAAGTCAAATGTTACAGTTTTGCACCCCGAGTATATTTTAAACAAATATTTTTATTAATCATTTTTTTATAATTTTTCCATAGCCCTATCAATTTTTTTTAGCTCCACTATGCAATTTGAAATACTTTGGGTGTAGAATTAAACCTATGCAGGAGGAACAGCGCACCATATGTCCTTTGTCCTCTCCCATAGGTCCATCATTCCACTTGAAGTGACCGCATATATCGCCAGCTGCGAATTTACATGGATCATTAGATTTTCAATAGGATTCACATCGGGAGATTGTGGTGGCGACTTTATGGACTGGAATTTTGGTTTTTACATTCAATTTTTGACCAAAAAGCACGTTTCCTTTGTGTCATTGCTCCAAGATTGCTAAGCAACAAGCCTATTTATTCAGCAACAATGACTTCTGGAAGATTCTGTTGCAGAATGCTTAAATATTGTTCCTTTCGCGTTATTCCATCGACTGACACCGAGGGAACCACTCCAGTTTTTAAAATTCGCCTCCAAACCATAATTGAGTCTCCCCGTGCGTGTTGGTTTGCCGCACTATTACACGGTCACTTGGTGACTGGACTGTGGGATCTCTAGTCCAATACCAGGAGCGTCCTTCTGATTCGAAACGATGTATTTTTGTTTGATCTGACCATTTGACCATATCGGACGCTCCTGGTATTGGACTAGAGATCCCACAGTCCAGTCACCAAGTGACCGTGTAATAGTGCGGCAAACCAACACGCACGGGGAGACTCAATTATGGTTTGGAGGCGAATTTTAAAAACTGGAGTGGTTCCCTCGGTGTCAGTCGATGGAATAATGCGAAAGGAACAATATTTAAGCATTCTGCAACAGAATCTTCCAGAAGTCATTGGGAATATAGGTCTTGTTGCTTAAAAATGCATTTTGGAGCAAGACAATGACACAAAGGATCTTGTTGCTTGAATGTAAAATACCAAAATTCCAGTCCATAAAGTCGCCACCACAATCTCCCGATGTGAATCCTATTGAAAATCTAATGATCCATGTAAATTCGCAGCTGGCGATATATGCGGTCACTTCAAGTGGAATGATGGACCTATGGGAGAGGACAAAGGACATATGGTGCGCTGTTCCTCCTGCATAGGTTTAATTCTACACCCAAAGTATTTCAAATTGCATAGTGGAGCTAAAAAAAATTGATAGGGCTATGGAAAAATTATAAAAAAATGATTAATAAAAATATTTGTTTAAAATATACTCGGGGTGCAAAACTGTAACATTTGACTTTTTTTACAATTTGCTTTGGCATATTTCACCCGACTTATAAAATGGCTTCAAATTTTAAAATACATAGTTAACTAAATCGTTAACAAAACAAGACTAAGATCGTTGACATACGTAAGGTAGAAGAGAAGATACAGACCGTCGAAGTGAGAACACCGAACTCGTGTTACAGTTTTGCTCTTCAGTGGTAGGTACAAGGTGTTTATTAACAGATCGTTGTCGTCTGTGCACTCTCGAGTGTCGAGTGCCATTGAAATTGTCTCCTGTTCCCTGACTGCACATCATCAGACTTAATCAAGCATTCGAGCAGAAAATCATACAAAGTATGCGATATATTTAAAAATAATTATAATAACATGTATTATGAAATATACGTTTATTACGCAGTCTCACACAACACATACACACACATGTCTCCGTGTAGGCTATTATTATTAGTAGTTAATGGGCAAGTGTTTTGGCCCAGTTTACATGCAGCTCTTAGCCTTGCCTGATTGCCAGCTTTATGAAGACATAACGACTCACACAGTCCTTTTCCATCTCCATCTCCATCTCCATCTCAGTCTCCTTTTTATTTCTTAAGGTTCATTAGGGTTTGCGTGCAAGAAACTCCAAACATTGTAATTAGAATGCACAACACCAATGACTGGGCTATTAAGTATATGGCAAAATTGAATTATGCGCTTTTCATGTTAATTTTTTTGGCGCATTTTTGTAATTTGTTCTTGCATGAAAGCTGGCTCCACACAACCTGACCAATGGGCTGTTCATTGAAGGTGTCGTTGAAGCAAAAAGCTGCGAGAAATATTAAATGTTTCATAAAGAAAGAGAAGGTCTAAAAATTGAACTTTATTCTTTTTTATTTCCTGTGACCAGAATCTGTACAAAATTAACAGCGATAACCAGTTTTCTGTCTTTGTAACTTTTACTTTTTAGTGACTCAAATGAAGCGCCAAGTACACAAAGAAAAAACAAAAACAACATAACTTGCCACAACTGTAATGGGGTCCTCTCATGTGTCCAAGTTAAGAAGAGTTGGAATTGATGTGCCTGGCACCCAGAGGCTCTGTTGATGGATGTGTTGCCTTTTGGACGAAGTTCAGAAATAATTATATTTAATTTGATGCGAATGAATGTGAAGCGCGCTTGAGAATGCGTCCAACAGCATTTTGTAAACTTCCTCTGTTCCTCTCTATCCCATTTATCCCCATCAACATCAAAAGAACCTGATGCGAGAGTCTTGTTTGCTTAACAGTGCGAATCCTAACGCCGACTGACCAGTTGGTTTTAACCGAGTTCCTGCTCCTATTCCGGGTCTGGTTGATTGAAGGGTTTCATGTCTTGTGGCATCGGCACGCAAAGTGCTGCATGTTTACACTGGCGATTATCCCCCGTTTGGCTCAGAGTGTGTATGTGTATGTTTGTGTGTGTGTTTGTGCCGGAACAGCCATAAAAAGAGGAGATAATTTGCTGGCCAAAACTGATCGATTGAACACCGATCCTGCGAGCTTCGTTGCTTAACGGCTTAAACATATCTTGTTTGTTTTCCTTTACCTTAATTTTTTTTCTTCCTCGATCGTTAACGCAAATTAACGAGCAATCATCAAATCGAAGTCGCTCGATCAGCTCTCGACTTGTTCAGTTCTTAAGACTTGTCCCGTTCCATGCTGCCCCCCCATTGACAGCGTTTATTTTGAAATTAATGCGCAGCTTGAGGAGCTTCAGCAAATGCTCAAATGTGGTAGCAGCTGCATCAGTGCAACGGCATCAACTTGCGGTATTCTCATTAACCATTGAAATTACAACGACGACGACGGCCAGTCACTGTCCAGCCGGCTGGCCAAGAGACTTGGCCAAAAGCCAACCCAGACTGTAGAGTCATTTTTAGTATGCGCGGCATTTACAACATAATTCATTCAGTGAATTGCTCGGCTCCAGCCCCATAATTATGAATAGGCATTTGGGCAACTTGTTGCTCATCGTCCGTTTATTAATTGCTTTTTAATAATTTCAGTCTGCTAAACAATTTACAATTTACAATCTTCCATTTACAATTTACAATTCACCATTCTGCACTCTGTCTGGCATCTTGTAAGGAAATTATTGAAATTAATTTTTGCATTATCAAGTTTTACATATTTTTATATCAATTCAAAATGTTAATTAATTTCATTGCGGCATACTTCCGATAGTTTATTAAGGGTCCTTTTTGACTCACTCTTTTTTCTGCAGCTGATAATATTTATTAAGAAATTCAAGTAAATAAATAAAAACAATTTAAAGGCATTTAATTTTGTTTATTATGGAGAAAATCTTATTGTTAGTTCTGCACTGCTTGCTTACTGCAGCATCGCTAGCACTGCTTGCTGTGAGTGCGTGTCCTTTGCGCTTCCAAGGTTGTGCCATAGATGGCGGTAGTCTAACAACGGCGCAATTTGCTGCTTTTAAGTAAAAAGCTAATCGTAGGAGTACGACAATATTAGTTGTGTAAATAGTAATTCAAGCTGTAAATTTAATCAAAACGTTAATGGACCTTGCCACTTTTATAGACATCACTATTGACACTAACGTCTAATAAGCACAGCTTATTATAGACTTGAAACTATTAATGCTATGACATATTCATAAGTTGATATATTGTTGTAAACAAGTTTTATATTAATAATAAAATATCTTAGTACCACATATGGCCCGCGTCGTAGGTGGAGAATTTGTGACAAGGTTGTATCTTTGGAATTATACAAACTCCCGATTGAGTCCGTATATAAAAATAGGTAAAGTTCAAATTCATTTCTTTAAAAATAGTTTATTTTATAAGATCCCATTTTCTTAACAGTTTAAGAAATATGAAAAAGTTGGATTCCTCTCAAAACTTGACTCTTGCTTTGTTAAAAATTACCAATTTTCCTTGCGGAATGCCATTTACACTATAATTTGACCAATTAATTGGTTCTGTTTGTAATAGGTAACTTTCAAAACTCTCTGCATAAAACTTAAAAAGGTGTGTACTTTCAAACGATTCTGCATTTGTCGTTAATTTAAATAAATGATTAAATGATTTACAGCAGTCTGTTTTTATAAACAGCTGCAGTCTTTCACGTTTTTGAACTTGTAGTTTTGCTCAGTGTAGCAGCCCTTTCTCCTTTGTGCGTTAATTAAACAAAAGAAAACCCTTTCACACCTTACATAAAAAAAACTGTTACAACTTCTTTGTGTGAGAAATTTGCATAATTTTTGCGCATCGCCAAAAATTGCCAAAAACCAAAACGAGCAAAAATATTAATTTTCACAGTGTGACGTGTCCTGTGTCCTTTTCAGCTTCGTACTTGTAATCGGCATCGGCATTCAAATGCAAATGCAAATGAGGCAACAATGACAACAACAGCGGCGACATTTGATCGTTTTTTTTTTTTTGTAGCGTTCGTTGCGATCCTCGTTGAGGTCCTGCGGCCTTTTCTTCTGCGCAGCATTTTGCATATAAATCATTTTCCTTATCCAGCTGCAAGTATTGCAACCCCAAGATGTCAAGGAATTTGCATGTGAATTTGCTGCAAAAAGTGAAAGGGCTGCTCGGCGACTCAATTTACACTGGTGGAAAATGGAAAAATCCGAAAGAAGAGGCTTTCATTTGAGCCGTGTGAACTTGCATGGTAATTCAATTAGTGCTCTTTGACTTAGGGGAAAGTAAAGGAAGAAAAGGAGTCGAAAGGAATGGTATTAGAAAAGGGCATGTCGAGACCTATTTCGATTATCTTTTGTTAAAAGTTTTCTGCACTTGGTACAACTGATTATGCATTCCATTTTGTCTATCTGTTAACATGATTTATTGAAAGTTGGAAGGTGGTCTGAATTCAGGCCTCAATTTACCTGCCCTCCCCCTTTAAAAAGTACTCAACTACACGTGTGCCAAATTCATTTCCATGCCATCGTGGGCGACTACTGATGTATGTGTGTGTGTATCTGTGTATGTGTCTGTCTGTCTGTTTGCTAAAGGATAACAACAACAAGGACAGCTAATACACAATTTGCATATATTTATCCATCAAATTGATGGATGCTACTGCACACTGAGCCAGGACAAAAAAGGAGAATGGGGAGGCAAGAGACATTCAAGCATGGCGTTGTTGCTTTGACACGTCGCAATACCCCCAAAAGGATAATGACAAAGACAGCGCCAGCCACGACAATGCCACACTCACACATAGACTTACACACACACACATATACGAGACAAGCGTGAGCAATTTGCAAGGCGCTGGTGAAAAAGGGAAACAGGAAACCGAGGAGGCAAGAGGAGTAGCAAAGCGCAAGGAGCAAAGGAGCATCCTTTAAGTTTCCTTTTCGCCTAGGTACCAAGCCCAGCCCGACACTTCAATCGTGCGACGTTCGACGAGGACAACGACGACGACAACGTGGAACGAGCCTGACTGCCATGAGAAAATTACATTTTCTCCGGAAAAGCACTCAACCCGAAGACATCTTCCGTTGGCAGTGGCAACGCCAACCAAGAGCGGGTTGCAAGACATCCAAGGGGGGTGGGGAGAGGGCTCGTTTGTAGTGCGGTGAAAGAAGAAGCTCCCAAGTATGCTGAGGGTAGCTGCCATTGCCATTTCAAGTGCCACCCACACACACACACACACACATGACTACAAAAGCATACACGTGCGTCTGTCTGTGTGTGTGTGTGTGCTGCTTTATATCCTTTCGCCGTAGCTGCCTGATAACAAAATTTTCTATTTTATCTCATAAAAATATATATGTTTGTAGTATGTAGTACTGTACCCTTAGAGCTCAACGAGGCCGTGCCAGAAAATACTTTTGCATACATATAGATTTTTTTATGTTGCGATTTTTATGCTGTTGTCCTTTGGGTGTCCTCGCTGTTCTTGTTGCCACTGTTGCCTCTGTTCTCTCTGCCTTTACCTTGTTGTTTTTGGCCAACAATCGATATTTTGTTATGCGCACAATTAAGCACAATGTAAAGTACCAGGATTTCAACCTGCCCTAAATCAGACTTTATTTTAAATCTGCTTCAGGCATTTTCCCAATTTTCCTTTACCTACTTCAACTCTTTCTTTTTAAGAAAAACAAAACTTTAATGAACAGCTGGATGTTTTTCCACTGCGAAACGAAGCAAGCGATAAAAATAAAGAAAGCCCGCAAAACAAATCGCACAAAAATTAAAAGAAAATGAATGAACGAAGACGTCATCAGCTGTTGCTGTCGTCATTAGTAAGCAGAGGAAGGGGATGGAAGAGGGAAAGAAGAAGGGCATGGAAGGGAGAGACGACATTGAGTGGGCGAAATGAATGAAAATGAAAAGCGCGCAAATGAAAATGAGCGCTAAAGCACGTGTTGCCGGTTCGTAAACCAGCCAAGAGAGAAAGAGAAAATTAAGTTAGAGAGAGAATGAGTGTGGAAATGCTTAGAGATGAGAGTAACTGGACGAGGCTAATTGCGATGGATGCTATAGGAATCAAATAAATTAAATAGATAAATAGAAAGGAAAATCTATTAGGAATTTTTAGGACTCCAAAAAAGTTTTTATTAAAAATACTGATATTCTTAATGGTTTTATTTTCCTTGGTAAATATTAAGATGACTTTGCTACATATAAAATAGTACAAATAAATAATTCTTAAGAAGGAACTCTTAGATAATAAAGCTGTCTATTTAAAACACTGAATAGTTTGAGGTGATACCTAATTTAATACAATTAAAGTGATTTTGATTTTAAAAACCTAAGTATTCAACTTTAAATATGCAAATAATGTTTTTATAATTCTTATAACGCGTATACGAAAAGTATTAAAACAACGAATTTAAAATACATACTACAAACTTTATTTGATTCGATAAATATTAAAAACAAAATAAACGATTTTCATACGTACAACATTTTAATTCTATCGAACATTAAATTCCAATTTGGATATACATCCTGTATATTTGTTTTAATAAACAAAAAGTTGACTCCCATTAATTCATATATGCACAATAAAAATAAAAGTATTTGCATAACTGTTATTTATTCATGCATGAAGTATTTTAACATCACTTTATCAATTGTAATTTGTATCAAAATAAGTTCGTTTAACTCCAATCTCAAAAATTTACATTTATCTCTGTCATTTCATGCATGTGCTCTCTCCCTCTTTCTGTCTCTCTGCATCTCACTCTCGCACAGTTCAGCCAGCTCAGACTCACAATTAAAACGAGCAACAACAAAAATGCCAATACCCATAAGTCCCATAAGCCATTACCACCCACTTTAGAGCACCCACAACAGCAGAGGCACGTCGTTGTTGTTGTTGTTATTGTTGCTGTTGTTGGCTGGTGTCCTTGAACTAGAAACCCGTTTAATTTAACTGTTGCTTAATTGCTGACAGCGACGTCGACGCCACGTTACGTCATTAAATTTTTGTTTCCGGCGCTGCCAATGACCGTGTCTCTGCCTCAGTCTCTGCCTCTGTCGCTGCTGACGTTGCTGCTGCTACTCTTGGAAAACTTCATTTTGGGTAATTTTCGGTAGTCTTTGTTTCTCATTTTCATTTTCATTCATTACATTGCCTCGGCTGCCAGTTCGGGGCGTAGTGTTAATTTTCATGTGCCACATGCCAAAACATTCCCCTTAGCAATTATGCGGCACCAAATGGAATGGAACATAGAACATAACATGGTGGTGGTGACTTTTCTCTCACTCGCTCCGCTTCGGTTAGTGCGAAAGAGAAGGGGTTATTCATTTAAATAGGGGTGTAAAAGAGATGCAGATGGAAAATAACGACAGGACACACGACGCTTGCGCACTGGACGCTGCTGACGTCGCTGCCGACGTCGCTGCTGCTGCTGCCGCCTTGTTTCCCCTGACAACATTCAAGCCGGCTAAGAAGCAGCGTGTGCAGAACTAAAGGCAAATAATGGTGGCTGGCACTGTTGCCACTCCTGCTGCTGTTGTTGTTGCTACCTCCAGGCTCTGCGTCGACAGCAGCAGAAGCAGCGACTGCGGCAGCGACGTCAACAGCCTCAGGGGCTGTATACGAAATTTGCATGCGCCCAAAATCGGGTTAACTATATGTGTGAGTGTGTGTATATGTGTGTGTATGTGAGAAGAAGAGGCTGTAGATGGGGCATGGCCAGGGGGAACTGAGGGCCAGGAACTGTGCTGGGGGGAGGGAGACGACAACGCTTCAACAATATTGCTGTATTTTTGAAATTCCAATTTGCATATTTTGATGTGCGTCGTTGTCGTTCGACGCTGCCAGCAACGAAAGCGACTGACAAACTGACAGACTGACTAACTGACAATATTTCATTCAATCTGTCTGCCTTCTCTCTCAGTGCAATTTTCACATTTTACAAATTTTATAAAATTCTCAATTGACTGCGCCTTGAAATTGGCAATGCTTTATGTATTTTAAACAATATACATATTTATATAATTCATTACTTATTTAATTATGTAATTATAAACATATTTAAATATTTATTGCTTACAAATTAATTAATTAATAAATTATTAATTTATTTATTTAACTACTTATTTTTTTGATTATAGAAAACTTATAGAAGCAAACTAATTGTTAAAATGTAGTTATAATTATTATAATAAAATGAGAAACTCTGAATTGTCATATATCATATAGCTGTATTAGTCAAGTAAATATATCTGTACATGTTTTATTGTTGTGTTTAGTTACTATAGTAATATTATTCTTACGTTTTAATCATTATTCTTTAATTTATTTATTTGTCAATAATATGTATTCCATAACTAATTTTAATTCAACAAACATACAATTTATGACAATAAAATCAATTAGCAAATTATTTTGCCACACTTGCCACAACAACCACCAGTTGCAGAGGCTTAGGTTATTCACCTTGCTTCATTATCCTGTGCTTTTCCTAATCAACAAAGTGCCAGCGTCGCAGTCAACGTTAGCGTCGACGTCGACGCGTTGCTTAATGAATGCCAAGCGAAAGCAGAATGCAAAACAATAACTTCCAAGCGATGTTGGCATCACCTTGACCTTGAAACCCACATTTAAAATAATTCACTCGTTAGCGCAGGCAACAGCAACAGCAACAGCAACAGCAACAACTTCATCATCATTATCATCGTCATCAACATCATGAGTAGCATCATTATGAGCAACGTCGCAGCAGGCGAAGCAAAGGCAAAGTAAAAACACAGAGACACAGAGCCATTATCTCATCAACCAAAATGAAAATGAAAATGAAAATGAGCGAAGCAGCAACAGCATCCGCAGTCGCAGCAGAAGGCAGCGACGTTGGCAGCGCAGTCAGCGTCCTCGTCTCATCAGCTGCGAATGCTCTCATTATCATTTATTCATTTTCGTTTCATTCATTCTCATTCATTTGGCGGCAGCGTCGCCGACTGGCGCTCTCTTGTGGCTTGCGCCAAAACAAACTAACGAGGACGAGGAGAAAGGACGAGACCCGACGCAACCCGGTTGCACCACCAGCGAGTGGGTTGCAAAGTAAATTTTTAATGGGCGAACAAAATTATAACGCAGGCAGCTAGCAGGTGAAGTGGTAGAGGGGTGGGAGGTGGGAGGCAGGTGCCGCCAGGCAACAGTCTGAAATAAATGAAATGAAACAAGCGGAGCACAGCATCAGCAGCAGCAAGGCTCTGCTCCTCTGCCTCTGCCTCAGCCTCTGCCGCAGTCGACGTCGACCGATGCTCCCACTGACTAACTACGAACTTGGCTCATTTTCACACACAGCAGCAATGATGTTGCCACACTGCCTGTTGGCTGTTTGCGCCCCCATTTTAATGCAACAGTTTTCTTTTTTTTCATCTTATTTTTTGACACCCCCTTCCAGACTCATCCCCTCCCACCAACCTGTCTTGCATTTGGCCTTGCAGCCGAAAACTGAAAGCGAAAGCGAAATTAAAATGGCAAAAATAAATTAATGGCCAAAGTGTGTGGGAGAGTTGTTTTGTACTGTTATTGCGGAGTGTGAATTGTGGAAAACATAATACTGTAATACACTGTATGTGAATGTGGACATATGCAGAGTAATCCTGATTTTGCAAATATAACAATACACATTTTGATTTGTCAATAGCCCAAGGGAACTGACGGAAATTGAAATAGACTTCAGCAGTACAAAAAAACTTTTTCAATGGTTAAGTTTGAATACCGTTTTAACACAAGGATTTAATAAAAGTTTACTAGCATCAAGCGTCTTAAAATATCCTTTCAAATTCTCTGACTTTACTGTAATTTTATATATAACTTGAAAATGGTCAAATTTTTATTTAAACTATAGTTAGAAATACTTTAGAAATGCACAAAGTTGCTATTGAAATCGGAATAATTTATAAGCTGGAGAATTCTAGTTTATCTTAATCCCAAAATTAGCTAAAGTTTTGTTTTAATTTAATCCGTATTTCTTTCAAAAAGAATCTTTTAAAACAATCAAAAATATGCCTAGATTTTGTATACATTTTAAAAAGGATCTTAGCAAAGCAAATATTCAATATCTTCATCCCTGACAAATCTAATAACCAACGTAGACTTTTAAACTGTATGCTAAGTTAATTACTTAACTAACTCGATTGCAATCAGAGCTACTTGAGTATCCTTTACCGAAAACTGTTACAAGGCAAACTAGACACAATTCTCCCACAAAAATAGCAATTGCCATCAAGGACCACACAACTTCCCAAGCTTCCCAACTTTTCACCTTTTCTTTGCTCATCCTTCGTCAACTCTTTTGTTTGGTCGAAAGAAAAGTCATTTCAGTGCTGATTCAAAAGAAAATCTGCTTCAATTCAGAGCAGAGTAGAGAACAAGAAGCACAAAAAGGCAACAGAAAATAGCAATTGACAGGACCTGAACTGACCTTTTTCATCCATTCTTCTCCTTTTTTTTGGGAGTGTGGAGTATGGCGAAGGGGATAGAAGGAAAAGAAAAGAAGGTTTTCCAACATTGAATGTCACAGTTTCATTTCGCCTTTTGCTGCCTGGTTGATTTTTGCCAATGTTTGTGATTAGAATCAAGCGACACGCATCACTGAAACTGAATGGCTTAAGGCTACAGATATGTCATGATATATACGTAAGATATATACTTATAATATACATATATGTATACTATACATTTCCGTTGATATTTATGCCTAATGGCTTTTATTTGGCATGCTCTTTATTGTAAATGAGATTAAAGAGCGAGAGCTTTCCTTCCACCTCCACTTGGCTTTTCCTCTTTTTTCCTTTTTTGGGCAAAAGAAAATGGCAAATTTCCAGTACATTAATATGGCAGCCGATAAGGCATGCCATGCCTGTCGAGGAGGAGGTGTGTGTGGGGGGGCGTGGCAGCTACAGCTACAGCTACATGTGTGACATATCACATGACATTTTGCGCGTTGTATTTTCAAAGAGTTTTTTGCGAATTTCGCTTGCCTCGAAATTGAATAAAACAACCTGAAATGACAAACGAACGAACAGAGAGAGAGTGTGTGGAGAGAGGAGAGGAAGGGGATGGAGACTGTTGGAGGGGTGGATGTGTTATTCTTTCAGTGTATGTATGTTTGTGCACTGCACGTGTGCACCCGTAATTTTCCATTTGTGAACTTTTCCCTTAGCGCTGAACGCTGTAGATTTTCACGCTTCCGGCATGCGAGCAACATTGATGAAGCTGCCGCTTTCCCGGCCACAGCTTGACAGCCAGATAGACACAACAACAACAACAGCAACGAGGACACACTAACAAGCTTTCTCTCTGTGTGTGTGTGAGGGTGTCAATTTGCAAAAAAAAAAAAAAAGGAAATACGCGACGGGCAAAAATCGAAGTTGAAAAATAAATGGGAGACAAGCGTGGATGCTCGAGTCCTGTTGCCGTGTCCTGTTTGTTTATGCGGCCTATACGCGTGTATGCTAAAATTAAAATGGCTGCCAAGCACCCACATGTGTGTGTGAGGGTGAGAGTATGTGTTTGTAATAAGATATTTTAGTGACTTGTGTCACAACGCGTTCAAATCCATCAAATGCGAACACACACGAGTACCAAGTACCCCATGGAACCAGGCTAAGAACCTTGCTCAGTGCGTTCGCTTATTTGTAATGGGATCACAAACACACTTCAATTTCATTTGTGACGCTTTACGCACAAACACACAGACACACAGACAGACAGTGGGACAGTGACAGTGGTAGTCAGAGGGGAAGGGTGGCAAAGCGTATCAATCACAAATTAATGAGATGTGAGTGCCGCAGCTTTTTTTTTTTTATTTTTTTTTCAACTGTCAGTTGCCAGTTTGCCACGTTCTTGGCCGCATTGTTGTTGTTGTTGTTGCCCAGTTTTACTTGTTTTTTATTTTTGTATTTCGCTTTTTTGCGCTTTTAGTGCAGACCAAACAAATTTCGCTCACTTTGGGATGCCTCGCATGCAAATGCCATTTCTCAGTCCAAATTACACAATTCATCACATTTCATTTGACTCGACTCGACTCGACTCTCGAGTCAAACAGTCAAAGAGTCCAACAGAGAATTCTCCTTCTCATTCCCTATACTTCCTCCATTTCCCGTTCCCAGTCTCGTTTTCATTCAGTTGCGAATGTGTTTCCAATTCGGGTTTTGTCCAAATTGGCAGTTGGAGTTTTTAATGGGTTTTTGTGTGACGAAAGCTTTCATGTGGAGCTGCACGAGAATAAATGTATTTATTTTATTTGTATAATTGAAGTTAATTTTATTTGACGATCTAAACAATTTAATTTGCGCTGCTCAAATGGAAAGAATAACATAACCGAGAGACAACTTCATCCATTAAGAAAATACTTCTATCAGATCAACCTAGATAAGTTAACACTATTATGCACATTAAGAAAATACTTCTATCAGATCAACCTAGATATTAACACTATTATGTAAATATCAAATAAAAGAAAAATCACCTATAGACTAAATATGAATTACTTTAAATGCAAATTAAACAGCATTTCACATGTAAAAACAAAGATACCTTATCTGTAAACCAATCTCATATTCAGATACTCTACAAATTTTGCAGAAGTATAAATATATTTATTTTATTTGTGTAATAGAACTTATTGCTGCTCAAATGAAAAATCTACAATTAACGATAAACTTAATGTTAAACAATTTAAATGTAGGCTTATTGCAATTTTATCTATTCAGAAATAGACAAGTTAACATCATCATATCTCACCTTATCAGCATATCAATCTCATATTCACATTGTTCAGTCTTCAAGCAAACTGTCTGCAATCATTTCATATCAGTTGATCTACAATATCAAAAAGTAGCCTCAATAACCCGTCAGATTCCCAACTTATCATAGTTGCTTTATCATGGTCCAACTATGTTACCTGGCCACGCTCTGACTCACACCCCTCTCTTAACAATAGCTAAGCATACAATTTGCCAAAGTCTGTGACGCTAAAAAACTTTGGGAAGAAGAAAAAAAGATTCAACCTCAGCCACAAATTGCGCAGCGTCATAAAATGTAAAATTTTCAATTGTCTACAATTTGTGTTCAGAGTTTGAACTCCATGGAGAAGTAGGAGAGGGGGTACAATCCAGAGATGGCCAACACATTTTCATAGCTGCTTACACAGTTTGGCAGCAGCAACGTGTTGGCCGCTTACATTGTTCACATGCTGCCGCTGCGACTAACTTGGCTGAAAGGCAAAGTATTAGAAATACAATAAAGTGGAGTCAAAGTGAAAAGTTTTACGCAGCGGCTGCTTCATCGTCCTCCTCATCCTCATTTTTATTCTCGTCCTCGTCCTTGTTCAACAAAGAAATGGTGCAAAAAATGGCTGCTGCGAAAAAAACTTTGCAAACAGCAAAGTTTGCTGGCGCCCAACGTGGATCAGGCGACTACTGGGTACCGACTACCAAGAACCAAGTACCGACTACCGCATATTGACTACCTTGCGACCAGAAGTTGGAGAAGGAGCTGAAGATGAAGAGGCGTAGAGGGAACCACAAAAGCGCTAGCACAAACAACTTTGTTTGCCACATGCGAGCGCTTCTCTTTCCATTTTTCACATTTTCCCCATTTTCCTCATATGCAACAGAGTCTGAGTCTTGCGTCTGTTTGAGGCGCGGCTTAAAAACTTTTAACAATGCACAAAGAGCGGCAAAGTGATTTCTTTCGTATTATTAACTTGACTCGATTGTGCCATGAGGGGAAAGCACAACACACATATGAAGGCTGAAGAACCATACAGCTGAAGAATCCAAAGAGCTAAAGAACTGTAAAAGTGTAGAGCCGCCATTGAAGTACTCCCCCCTTTTTTTTAGGGTCCAAGTGCCACTTGACCGTAAAGTTAACGCATGCGTAGCCCTGCTAACATTTTCATTACGATTTCATTTCAAAGTTCTCTTAATTTATAAGTGCCAACAACGGATTGTAACTTCACTCCGCGGGCTTCACGCACAAACTAAACCGAGTCTTAGGTGAGTTGAGGTATATCTGGGCAGGATTTGCATGCAGCTGTGATGAGCAACCGTTTTTTACTCATGCAAATCGTCATAAATTGTAATTTATGCAGCAGAACCCGCTGCGAAAGGGCCAAAAGGCCAAGGGGTTGCCCAGGTAGACACACAGGCGCAGCTTCCGTGTGGTTGTCTCTTTTTTGAGGCGTTTACGCCGGCGCATAAATTATGCCAACTTGGCAGAAATATAAAATAGAAATAAAAATAACAGAAGGTAACCCCTTTTAGCTGCGTGTCGACTTCAGCTTGCTGGCAGGTCACGTAATGCCCACATCAATCGTAGCATAGCGAATTTCTAGTTACGAAAGGAAGCCTACAAACTGTTGTCCTGTTGTCCTGGCATTCTCTTGCTCGACGGCTTATCAACTGACAAATTTCCGTGAGTTGTGCTAAGTCCCTGACATTTGATTGATGACCAGGCGTTTCTTCATTTTTTTAAAGGTATTAAAACTTAAGACTTGGGACTTTACTTGGCTGACGGGTTCCGTAAACGAGCAGTTAATGATATTCATTAATATTTAATCATCTAGGAGTCAGAGATTCTTTTTAATAACCATCAAAAGAATCTGTTAATGCAGTTAATAATAATTCATTAATATTTGTAAGCTCAGAACCTTGAAATTCTTTCTCAAAAGAATTTGCTGATATTCTTTGAGTTCTTCAGAATTTCTCTTCAAAAGCTATAAAAACTCTCTCGATATTAACACGTGTCAAGTCAAATGTTGCACTTCAGGCATTTCATGGTGAATCTGTATTTAACCCTTTAAACAAAACCTTTGACATAAAAATAGATTACCACCAGAAAGAGTTGGAAAAAAAAGCCAGCATGTAAATGTTCTGTTAAATGCGCGTAGGACATAAAGAAAAATCGGCATAAAATTCAAAGCATCGGGCATAAATCAACAATTTTTTTTATACGAGTATTTGCAATTTGAGAGATAACGGCGCACAGACTTATAGAGAAGCCATAACCCCTGAGCTTAACATATGCTCGCCCATTAACAATTGTCAGTTGGCAGGGGCATTATGAATATTCATAGTTCGATTTTTGATTCGGCATTGTTTAAAATCGGCGTAACGTAAATTAAAAGGCAAATTTATAATAATACCTCGCACAACCGCACCCCCTACCCTACCCTATTTCATACCAAGGGCGAGAGGGTATTCAGCATATCTATCGATAAATGCGCACAAACCACTTTCGATTTTCAGCGCAAATCGGCAATAAATCGCCTTCGGATGGCACAACAGACAATAGACAGGATAAAAGGGTTTCAAGAGCATCCTTTTTGTATGTCTGTTGGTTTTGCTGTCAAGCAAACTACCAGAGGGTTCAACAATGTACACACAGTTATATAGATATAGATTTGGGTATGAGTATGGTTATTTTTATGGGGTACCTGACTTTCCACCGCTCGCTACGCACAAACATTGAACTCAGACTCGAGTGTCTGTGGTTCTACTTAATTAGAGTTTTATAAACAGACAAACATAGAAAAGATTCCGAGTAGATTTCATGCTCAAATTGCTGATGTGGGATGTGGAATGAGAACTCTTTGCATATGGCACAGATACATATCTGTATGTAAATGCCCCTATCATATCTTTTTTCCTTTCGACTACCTGAACAACGCATTTTCTTTGTCTTTGTCTTCACGCATCATGAATTTGATTGAGGATTTTATGCTTTATTTTTAATAATTTGATGCCGCTTCTTTATGGAGCTTGAGCTGCCATCGAACTGTGGCAAATAAATCTAAAAAACTGCTCTACAAAAATTCCTTTTACTTTGCAAAAACTTTGAAAGTGAAAGCTACTTTGAAGGAAAAAAGTTTTGCAACTATATGTAAAGCACTTGGCAAGGACAACTCCATTGAGATTCGTAGACTTCTCTGAGAAATTGCTGTTAATGATAAGGCGGCAAACAAAATAGAAGCACGATTTAAAGGTGGAAGAGTAGAAGGAGATGCCAAATTTACTAGACTGTTGACTTTGTTTTATTTATTTATTTTCAATAAATATTGTTAACTTATTTTGTCATTTTAAATATTAGAATTACAAAAATACAATGTGTGAGAGTTTGAAAAACTATTTAATCTCTTTAATTCGGGTCCGATTCTTTAGTAAAAATCGTTCTTAAATTTTTGACAGCTATCAAAGACAACTTCCCACACTATAGAAATAGAGATGGAGTTAATACTACAGATACTTAATTGAAATATCTTCCCATTATTTGTTTAGTTAATTAATTGGTACTACCCTAACTTAATTCTCTAGCTCTTTTATCAGAATCCCAAATCTTCCCTCTCTCCTTTGGATCTGTATAATGAAGTAAGAACAACAAGTCGCAACAACAAAATGAAATTAAGCTGAGCATCGCTGCCGCAGTCGACGTCTCGGATGTTGAGTCTTGTGTCCCAGATAAACCACCCAAACCACCCAAACCACCCAACCACCCACATCACCCAAGCACAGGAAAATTTTCAATGCTTTGTGTACGTGAAAATGAAAATTTTGCCCTTAACTTTTTGTGCTTTGGCTCATTTTCATTTGCCATTCGCTGCCGCTGTCTTAGTATTTGTGAGTGTGTGTATGTGTGGGTACCGGGTGTGTGTGTGTGTTGAGCGCAATTAATTAAAACTTTGTTGGGGCTGGTTATGGTCGTGTCCTTGTGCGGGCGTCGTCTGGCTGACTGGCTGGGAAATTATGTCAAAGTGTCTGGAGCTGCCTTCTCCTTCTGCTTCGTCTCTTCTCTCTCTCTTTGCCTCGTCTGCGTCTTCGTCTTCGTCCTTTTTTAGCTGTCTGGCGTGTTCGTGGGAATTCCCTCAATTATTTTTGCTGTCGACGTTGACGTCGTCGCCGGCTCATTTATTTGCAGCTTAATTTGTTTTTACTTTCAGCTGAAAGTTTTTTGCGGGTGCTTGTTGCTGCCACTTGTTGCTGCCACACGGTCGTTTCATCTCTCTGGGGCACGTTTAATGAAATCAATTATGACAGCAACTGTTGCTGTTGCTGTTCGTCTGATGGCTGATGTCTGATGTCTGATGAAAATTAAATGCCACAAGCGACAGGCAACAATTTGTCAATGGACAAAAGGCGCAACATCGATTGGTTCACTGGATTTTAAGGGTTCAAAGTGGTATAGGGAGTTGTATGGTCACATCCTGCCTCAAGTGGCGCGTTCCGTTTGGAAAGCTGACACACAATGGCCACAGCTTCAGCTTCAGATTCAGCTTCAGCTGCTGCTCCTTGTTGGCATGGCATTTAAAATTCATGCAGCCCACGCTCCTTTCACATATGCAGATGATGTTTGTTGACGATCCTTGGAAATACTTACACACACACACACACCTATACGTATATATATATACGCATCCTGTGCGACACATTCAATTCAACATTCCCTATACGAAGTTCCCTCTCTTTATACCTTCCCGTACCCCTTTTACCTTTTCAACAAGCTTCGCTCGTTGTTGTCGTTGTCGTCGTTTGATTTTTATTCATTTCTCGCATGACAATGACGCTTATTATGAATTCTTTGTGATTTCGCTTATTTTTTTTTCAACTTTTTTTTTATTTTTCTTGTATTTCTTTTCATATTTTCAATATCTCTTCAACGCTTCCGTTCCCCTCCAATCGAAATAACTTGCATGCGGCATGATTGTTATTCAAATGTGATTTCTGTGTTCAGTTTCTTTTTTATTTTTGTCCTTGCCAAGCGTATTCTCGCATCCTTTAACCATTCCCGTCTCCCTCTCTCACTCCCATTTTCTCCTATCGCATGTTTGTTGTTTGCTTAACATTTTGTATGCAAAAATAATTATTTAGATTGTTGCATTTGGCATGTGAGGAATTTGATTTGTGATTTTCCGATTTTTGGGTTTGAGTTGCATGTGTGTTAACTGAGGCGTTAAGCGAGAAGAAGCTGGCGGGAAAGGGGAAAAAATGGAGCCTTTAACCTTTCGATTTATGCAGAACAACCAACTCAGAAGAATGCATAGAGTTATGTTAACATTTTAATTTTAATTCAATGAATAATTTACATTTTTCAAATACTAAGAATCTAATCAAATCGCAAAAGTTATAGTAAATGAATTTAATTGTTTATTTTAAAAACTATTTTAGACATGTTCGTGATATTTCTGTTGTAAATAAATAGGTGAATAATATATTATTATTTTTTATTTAATTTTATTTAATATAATATTTCAACCACAAAATGCTGTTTTAGTGTGTCAAGGTACAATGAATAGGATTTTACTGATAAAAAATAAGTTAAAGAATTAGTTTAATTTATTTTCATGTTCTGCAAATTTTAATGTTTAACAACATTAATATTTTATAGTATTTAATATTTACTTTGTTCAAATGTTAAGGTGCGTTATTTCATAAATTAGTTGGTTCCTTTTATAAAATCGATGGATTTTATGATATTTTTGTTAAATCAAACTTTTTTAAGAAATCCCTGTTTTTGCCACTGAGATTTATATTCTGGGTCGAATTTTTGTCATTGCTTTTGGGGCAACTGTTGCAAACACGTCCCGCAGCTGTTTATGATCCCCTTTGGAAAATTTCGTACAGCTCAGACATAAAATCCAAATTGATGACGCATCATGATGGTGCCATAAGAAAATTTTCACAATTTCCACTAAAACACATTTAAAGTGTTGCGAGAGAGCCCCATTTCCCCCTTCCGCCGTTTACAACGTTCGCTATTTGTGACCTCTGCCTCCGCAACCTGCCCCTTGGTTCCTGCTCGTGAAATGCGCGTCGATTAAACCTTTCTTTTATGTGCTGTCTTTTTTTGGAGTGCGCCTTTGTCGAGAGCCTCAAAACCGAAGCGAAGTTGGAAAAGGAGCTGGGACAGGGACAGGGACAGGGTCAGGAGACAAGGGGGCTGGCCAACGTCGTTTTGTTGGCGGCTGTCATCAAAAAATATTGTATTGTTATTATTTTATTTTTATGTGCCCTCGCTGTTATTTGCATAAGGATGGCCTGCTCCGCTCTGGGTCCCGGACCAGGTTCGGGTCTGAATGCTGGGTCCTGCTTTGGGTTCGCCTTCGAGTTTTGGACCAGCAGCGGCAAGGACCAGCAGCAAACAAAAAGCGTTTCGCTCGCTTTGTATTTCGCATTGTAAATTTTTATGTCATGGTGAGCGTGTGTATGGCTGTGTGTGTGTGTATTTATATGAGGGGGCGTCTCCCTTTCTCCCGTTCCCCCCATACCAACTCCAGCAATCACACACATTGTAATTGAACACACACGCTCGAACGCATTTTGTTTAGATTTCATTTTTTACTTGTTGTTGTTCGTCCTTTCAGCAACTTCTTCTTCTTCTTCTTCATCTGCTTCTTCTTCTTTTCCATCATTTTGAGTCGCCTCCTGTACTCGTCATGTTTTGGCTGGTTTGTCCTCGTCCTGCTCGTCCTGGTTCTGGTCCTGGTATTCTTGTTCTTCTTTATGCTTTTGGCTTCGGAGTCGTCGACATAAAATGCAAAACAGAATTTCATTTTCGGCAGGAATGCTCGGGCTGTTGTTGTCGTTGTTATTGCTGTTGTTGTTGCTGTTGTCGTTGTTATTGGGAATGCTACAACATTGTTGAAGCATGTAATATCCTGCCAAGGATAAGGGTTGCAATACACCCTACACACACTGGCACACACACACACTCACACACATATTCCCTCTCATCATGTATGGGTTTTTGTGTTGTTGTTGACGATTTCTGCTACGTTTCGTTTTTCTCGTTTTTTTTTTCCAACACATTTTTTCATACGAATTTAGTTTATTGGTTTTCAGTGTGTGCCACTGTGGGAGGAGCTGGAATCATGTGTGTGTATGAGTGTGTGTGAGTGTGTGTACCCGCTCTTTTTGGGGTGATTGATTGGCATTACGAGTTGCCATTTACATACACATTTCATTTATGCAAATACTCGCAATTCATATTCCACAAATACTTGCCGAATTACAATAAACATTTTGCAACAACAATGACACATAACTAGAGGCTAGAGAGGGACTAAAGAAGGGGATTTAAAGTGGAGAGTGTGGAGAGAGAGAGAGGCTTATAATATACGCATTCGATTTAGCATTCGTTAAGCATTTTCGCAGCCAATTTCCCTTTAAGATTCGCACCAGTTTGATATCCATTCAGATTCAGTTTCAGATTGAGATCAGTCTGTCAGTCGAACTGACTCGTGTCTTGTGTCTCCCTGCTGTGTTTTTGCTTAATTTCCTGTTAAGCCATTTTCAATATTTCGCATAATCAAGTTGAGCGCTCTACAAAATGGCAAAATGGCAGCGACATGCATTAAAGGCGTGGCAAGTAAGTAAATGACAGCCCAGTTCCCAGTTCCCATTTCCCAGCTCTTACTTTGTATCTAAGTAGTACTAGTCAGTCAGTCAGTCATTGAGTCATTGAGTCATTCAGTCAGTCAGCCTATGGGACATTTGCCGCTCAAGTGTGCGGCAGTTCCAGAGTTATGCATGACGAGTTATGCTGATGAGGAGGCGTTTACCTAGCGGCACAGTGTGCTAAAAGCTATTGTAAAAGCTGTAAAGTATATAATGAAAGTAGAACTGGACTATAGCTTTAGTAAGTAGAAAGTAATTGAAGTTGTAGTCGTTAACTATAATAAAAGTGTTAATAAAATATTATAACTATTTAATTCACTACTTCCTATTATGATATTTAATTATATATGTATAACGTTGTACAACAATACAAGTAAAGCTAGACTAACAGCAGCTACAGTTATAAAGTTTATTAGTAGTTTTCTTGTTTAGCTTAACAATGCTTAATGCTATCCACAAAGTTTCTTGTTGCTAATTTTATATTCATATGCTCATTTATATATAAAAATGTATTTGTTTATTCTTTTCGGCATACACACTTTAAATAATTTGTATTTAGACTTTGTCACACTGTGGCTGAGCAAGCGAAATATCTTCCCCTTGCTGAACGCTTATAATGTCTAAGACTTGGCTTTAAATTAGCATTTTGCATAAATGTTTGGCATGTCATCATAAAGAACAACACACACTCACACATACACAAACACACACAGGGTTTAAACATCAAACAACCATAACGCAACACGCTGCGTATGCGTAATGTGTGCACACTTTGAGGCCGTATCCTTACGAGCTGCTTGAGCAGCGATTTCCCTCTTCAGCTCTTTCTCTCACTTTAAGGATACCTCTCATAATCATATTTGAAGGCATTTGCCGTAAACGTTTTCAACTCTTGGCCCAAAATACAAGCGCCTTTCTTTGTCGGCGTGGGCGTGGCTGCAGCTGCTACTTTTGCTTTTGGTGCACAGCAGTTCCATTTGTGCAATCAGCTAAAGCTATCGGATCTGCCAAATCGCTGCCTAGGTAATGTCTCAGTTCAGCTACAACCAGCCAGAGGAAATTAATGTTCCCTTTTGTGGATTGGGTAACATCATTGGCATCATCTCTTCAATTCGATGCCTGCCGCTGACGTCTGCGCCGAGTGTGGCAGATTAATGATACTAAAAACGCAATTTGCCTGCCACACATACACACACACACACTCATACGCATTGTTGATGCCCAAACCACTTCTGATTAGCTTTTGCCAGCGGCTTTACGGTCATTAGTCTCTGCTCAGGAATTTTGCTTATTGGATGCCAAAGTTGACTACACAAAATCGCCAACTACTTGGGGGAAAGGAAGTTAAGGGGAAATCCCTCACATGCCTGGCTAACTATATAATAAAAAAAGAAGAAAATTTAAAAAGCCAAATAACTCGAAATGCCTTTTTAATGTTGTAGAAAATATTCATGCAGGCAACTACAAGTTTTTTTTTGCATTCATATAAAAGAGAAGAAAAGGATCTTATAATAAATTCCACTATGGCCAACAAGATGACGACGATGACGAAGATGAGAAGAGGTTTCTTTATACTCGTATTCGTTTTCATATGTGCAACCGAGTTCTGATGAGCGCCAGGAGTTGCCTCAAGTTTTCCACATAGTTTTTCTATTTTTATTTTTGCTTCTCTTGTTCCCCCCTATTTTTTATATGTACTTATATTTGGCCAAATTGTTGCATGCAAATGTTGCTAGAGAAGCAGCAGTTGCCTTAGTGCAATATACATAATATGTGTTGTAGTTTCATTAGGATTACAGTTAGCTTACAGTTGCCTCAGTCTCAGTCTCAGTCTCGGTTGCTGCCTCAGCCTCTGTTGCAGCTTTTGATGGTTGCCTTTGCTGCCTGCTTATTGAGTTATGACGCATGCGAATTTTATGCAAAAGTATGAGATGGAAATAAAAATTTGCTGCTTATAAAACTCAGCCAGAACAACAACAACTGCACATAGTTATAAAATATCTATCTCAATGTGTGTGTGTGTGTGTGTGCACAACAAAAGCTTTGGCTTTGGCTTTGCTATGACTTGAGAATGTTCGTTGGGCAAATCACAACTCCAAGTTAAAACCTACCCCGACTGTCGGTCGGTCGGCCCTTCTGTCGGACTTGTTTTGCATTGAAGTTGCAGCTGATCCATAAAAGTATGTTGCATGCAGCACAGCAACAACACAAAAGCATTGCTCGAGTACTGCTTGCTACTTACGACTAGTTGCCTCAGAGTGCCTCATAAAACGTACGGCACATACAACAAATTGTGGCAGCAAGCGAGTGACTCAAACTTAAACGAATCCCAGCACAAAAAATATGATATAATGAAATATTGTCAAGCTTCAAGACTCTTCGACAATTCCAAAATAGTGGCACCAAAGTCAAGCGTATAAATTGCAATGTTTGCTATAAAAAAATGCTGTTCAAAAGGATTCAAATTGAAAGAACAAATTAAGGTCAATGATTGCAACCGAAATTTTAAATAAAATGTATATTAAATTTATTGAAGCGCAAGTTCTTCAAAAATAAAGGAAAGCTAAATTGCCATGAGCTATATTTCTAGTCAATAAAGATATAATACTTTGATTAAATGAGAACTTATTCAAGAGAAAAAACTGATTAGATCAAGCAAATAAGTTCCAAAACAATCAAGTTGGTTTTTAATTCAACTAAGAAAGGATTGATTTATTTTGTAATATTATATCAATGATGTTATAAAGTAAATTTGTAGGTACAAGCTACTAAATAATTAAAAGTTTAGATTTCATTCAAAATATTAGAAGGCTGTTATTCATAGGTAATTCTATGTTCTATAGGGTGTATCATCTAAAATACCTTAACAAATTCTTTTTAAATCTACAGCAATCATTTTATTAAAGTCTCAACTCTTTGCAGTTGAAGTTGTTGATATTTTTTTGTGTCCAGGCTCAAGCTACAACATTGATTTGAGGCTGTTTCCTTGCTCCTTCTGCTTCTGGCAACTCTGGTTGTTGTAGTTGTTGTTGTTGCCACTGTTGCATTCTAAATTTTTACTTCGTTAACTTGATTTCCGCTGCCAAACGAATGCAGTCATCGAAAAAAGTTGACAGCTTGAAACGGCTGAAAGGCCTCAACACACTCGTAACTCAACTTTAAGCTTTTTAGTTTTTCTACATTTTTCCAATATTATTTAAATATATATTTAAGCTGTCTAAATATTTGGTGGGCTGGATGGAAGGAGGTTTGCTTGTAAAGCGTAAAAAATATGCAAAATTCAATTTACGCCAAACAAAATCATAATCCATCTATCATTCATCAACGGCAGCGAACACTTGGCGCAAATGTCTGTGGCAAACGGAAGGAACTTCATAGATACGCGAGCAACACACAGATACACAGATATCCTGCAGTGTATGTATGTGCGCGTGTGTGTGTGTGTGTGAGTGTGCTCTCATGCCAGGGCTTTTCTTTATTTCTTTTTACATATTTTGTTACGCTTGTAAAGCTCAAATCCCCAGCGTATAAGCATTTCTACTTCAGCTGCTCAGTTTAGCGCCATCTCATCCCGTTGCCATTTCCATCTACAAGACTTCCCAATCCCTGCCTCATCGGCGGTGGCGCCTCTGTTTGCCTTTGTTGCGTGCGCAAAACCAAAAAATGACAAAATGCGTGGCCTGGCAGCTGCCTGATAAGACCAGCCAGCTCTTCTAACTATTGATGAGCCTGTGTCTGACTGCTCCTTAAAGCAGCGTTGTCTGCGCAACTTCAACGGCTACAGCAACGACAACGACAACATCGACAACAACGAACTTGATTTCAAAACTGTGGTGGATTTCCCTAGCCCAAGACGAAGGGGAAATACGCAGCACGCAATGCGTTTTCCATTAAAGGTTTTTCCGACGCCTGGAAGCATGCTGCAGTTTTTTTCTAGTTTTTTTTTTTGGTTTAAGGAGAAATATCCACCTGAGGGGGTAGCTGCCTCTGCTGCTGCTGCTGTTGCTTATATTTCGGCTGCTGTTGCTGTTGCAAAAAGAGAGGAGAGTGACGTCAAGTGCGCCTGCGCAGAACTTGAACTTCATGGCCGACGCGTCGCTGCCGGCAGCGAGGCAGCACAGCACTTGACGGCCATTCGGGGGTGGCAAATTGACTCGAGTGCTTCCAGTGGCAAGTCCATGTCGAAAACAAATGCGAGCCAGCAATATTGTGGGCAGTAGCAGTTGGGCCTTGTGCCCGGCTGGTGCGTCCTGTTCAGTCCTGTCCTGTCCTGTCCTTTTCTGAACCTTCTACTCTAAGGTCTCTCGACATAAGACACGGGACTCTTGAAGACACACACGCTTTACGTTTGGCGGCTTTGTGTCTGGAACTTCGTCTGAATTTCATCTTGGGGCAGCAGCAGCGAAGCGTCTCTGTCGACGACGTCCCCTTCATCTTGCGTGATTACTCCAATTCCAATTCCAATTCGTGTGCGTGTGATAAGAAACCGAAACCGAAACGCGAAACGCCAACTGAATCCAACATTACAAACTGAGCGCCAAAGTATTTTTTGGAGTCAAAGTCGAAATCATTCTTAAGCGCGACGTGTATCGGTTCGGTTGTGTGCGTTTCCTCCTAAGAATGTTAACTTTTAACAAGGATAATACAATGTACTCACATTAACTACTCTGCGATTTCAAGTGAACTTCTATAAAAATCTGTGCAATTTCACAACTTAAACATTTTTAAAAATAAATGCAAATATTTAAAATTAAATTTCTCAATTAACATTAACAACAAAAAAGTATACAATATAAAAAATATTAAATTCAATAGTTGAGACTTTTAAAAAGTTCTACTTCATTAACATTCAATAACATTAAAATAATGGATTCAATTTGGTAAGTTAATTAAAATGCCAATAGTTTTAAAATTCGTTTTGGAGTAGTGATATACAAAACATCTCATAAAAAGTAAATTAAATTAGACTGCGACTATTTAAAAAATATATTTAGTTAGGCAACAATTTTAAAAAATTTAGAGATTTGTGAATAATGCCGAAGATTTTTATTAATTAAAGTTAAATTTATCAAATTTATTTTAAGTTTTTATTTTATTCTTATATATTATTGTAATACTTTTTAAAAAAAAATGTGAAGTTGTGAACTTAAAGTGGATGTGTGGTAATATTTTTAAATATTTGAGTTCTTTTGGAGTCATTGAAACACAGTTAAATACATCACTTTAGAAATTTTTTTTTATATGCGTGGCTTAAAAACATAATTTATTTAGTAAAAAACTTTTTATTTAATTAATAAAATTGACGCAACACAACAAATATATTTTGTGATGTTTTCCTATAAATTATTTTGCTCAGAATGTAAAAAGAAAGTGTTAAACTTTTTAATGATCACATCAAATCCAGCACAAGTTTCACTCACTTTAAACTTGCTTGCGACAAGTTTCCGTTTCGTTTTATTATATTTTTATTATTTTAGTTTTTATTAGTTAGGTCGTAAAATCAGTTCAGAGCTAAAAAAAAGAAAGCACAACCGCACCCAACGAGCTAACGCACCAAAATAACATCACATGCCGGAAAAAATATGACAAAAAACAAAAACAAGGAGAATCCTTCGATTGGCCTACATTTGATGAGGCAAAAGGGACTCGCACAGCCGGCAAAATAATTGCATAAATTAAAATCTTAATTATGCAAAGGCACTCGCTGCCGGCAGCAGAGGCCGTGACAGAGGCAGACACAGAAGCAGAGGCAGCGACAGAGACAGAGACTGAGACAGAGGTCGAGCCTCTGATAAAGACAGAGGACACAGGGAGAGTGAGAACGAGAGACAAATTGTGACGTCACCAAATGAGCGCGGTACAAAATGAAAAATGAAACACGAAAATTAAAAAAAAGGAGGAGAAATTTGTTGCGGAAATGGAAGGCAAAGCAACAAAAATATGCGAAAAAGCGACGGCAAAATTAATGAGCGGCATCGGCAGTAACAGTAACAGGAGCAGCAGGAGTAATAGAAGCAGGAGCAACCAGGACCAGTTGCAGCATCATGGCCAGAATCAGGACAACGACGGTTGCGTCGCAGTCGCGCGCTCATTAGGCAAAATGAAAAGCACAGGACGAAAAACGTTGCCGTCGTCCTTGGCCGTGATTTGACTGCCGGCACTCTCTCTCTCTCTTTTTTCTCAGTCTATGTCTCTCTCTGTCTTTCTGCCCGGCATCTCTCGACATTCATTAACATAATTTTAATTTGGGTTAGTGAGACAACTTCGCGCAGTTCGTTGAACTTGGCAACAAGGTATGTAAGGATATAAAGCCAGTATACAGCTGCCTGCCAGACAGCATCAGAATTTCCCGTTTCATATTAGATTCGCTGTTTTTTTTTACTTGCTGTTTTTTGTTTAATTTTATGTTAATGAGCGGATGCTGGGTGAGGCTTCTAGGGGTAAGCAGAGCTACCCCTTTCACTTTCAGCTCACTCTCGTTTTTTATAGAATTAGAATTTCCGTTTTTATGCAAATGAGCTTTTTGTATACCTGAAAATACTACGGGCATGACTTTTTTTCCTTTTGCCCCTCGGCTGTCAGCTGTCTCTACTTTATCAGAAAAACAGAGTACGAGATTTAATTGCAGAGAGTTTCGGCTAATTTGCATAAATTGTTTCGCATTTTTTGCAAACCTTATGCAAATTCAAGTGCATTATTTGCAAATCATGTTCTCCATACGACTCTGCTGTCAATTATTGATTTGGATTGTAAAAAGTGTACGAGTGTTTGAGTGATTAAGGTTTTGCCTACAGGATATGTCCTGGCAATTACGGGCTTAGCAGTACACCGAATGAAGACTAACAAGTTCTACGGGTATACAAGCCTGAAGAGGTTTTGGGGTATACAAACTTATAGATGACAGATGTTTAAAAGAATTATAGAGGAATCTTTAATCAAAGTGAAGGAATTTGACTAGGAAAACTTAGCTAAGAATATCAGAAGATTATAAAAATTTATTATATGTAGATTTCAATAGAAACTATAAAAATCTTTCACAATAAGACTTTAATAATTTAACAAATTTCTTATTAAATTTTTGAACTTTAGCAGTATATACTTTTTAGCAAATAAACTTCAATTATTTAGTTAATATTAAACTTAAGACATTATTTTATTTAAGGTTTTCTATAATATTTTATGAATATAATGCAATTACACCAACTTAATTTTGAAATTTAATATGTATTTATGCTCTCTAGTCTAAAAACATAATTGGAAATAATTCTTAATAATGTAAATTTAAAAAGAGATCTCAACAAGAAAATCAATACCAGCCAGCAGTTGGTTGTAAAAAAGTTTGTTTCGAGTGCTATTCTTATAACCATATCTGAAATCCTGTTTTATACTTATTGCCTCTTTGTGTGTTGCCATCAATCTGCACTTAAGCCGTTTTAGATATGCGATGCAAAGCCATTTATGACAGCCATAGTTCAATCTAAAGCGTTTTCAACCCGCTAACTAAAGTGGAAATTGCCACCCACTGGACGCCTTCTTTTTGCCCTCCTTCGACATAGGAGTCCGCAATTTACAGCAGCAACCAACCATTTTCTTTTGGCTTTTGCAAATTTGTTGCCCATACACATAAACACACACGCACATTTTAATGTATTTCTTGTACAAGACATACATATAAGCAAATGTTTGATGGTTGCTGTACAAATACAAACAACAACCACACACAGATACACACACTCAAGCACACACACACACCCAGATAGACACACATGGCGGGGGTGATTGCTTTGGTGAACAAAGCAAAAAGCGACAACGACGATGACAAAAAATAAAAAGAGGAGGAAAATGCGACAAAAAAAATGTAAACGTGGGACACACATGAAAATCCGAGACTGTATTTGGGGTGGGGTTGGGTGGTTGGGTGGTTGGGGGGTGGTTCTAACTGGGTGGGTCTGCATTTCATATTGGCATGTGCAAAAATCCAAATATTCTATATGTACAGACGTCGCTCTGTCTGTTTCTCAAACTCCCTCTCTCTCTGTCTATCTTTCTCTCTCTTACTCTGTCTGTCTGTCAGCTCCTCTCGCTTGCCTTCTCTGTCTACGCGACTGCTTTGTGTTAGCGTAATCCTTTTTAGCAGGCAAACGAAAAATACGAGTACATATCAAAATGTAGAAAATGTCTGACAGGATTGCCAAGTCCCCCCTTTCCAGCCCCCCTTAGACCCTGTAGCTGTCGTCTTGCTGTCGCGCATCTTGAACTGAATTGAATTTATATCTGTGCATACATGAATTTCTCTTACAAGCGTTGTCCTTGCATAAAGTCAAATAGTTATGACCAGCCAATAGCTATCTATATATCTATATATAGATATAAGTAAAGGGTATTCCATATTCAACAACTTTACACTGCCTTTCTATTTTAATCTGAACTAAATTGAGTTTATATCTATGCATACATGAATTTCTTTCGCAAGCGTTGTTTTTGTTATAGGGTATTCCGTATTCGACTTCTTTAGACTACGATAAGCAAACTGTCTCTATTTGTATTTGCCAGAGTGTTCGTTGCTGTTTTCCTTTGTCAGGTGCGCCGCCAAAACCAATTTTCAAATATTTTCACTTAGGTATTCACGTCTGTCTGTCTTTCTGTCTGACTGGAGCTGTCAGTTGCTGTCAGGCTACTCATTGGCAAAATATTTGCCTAACCGAATGTACAAACACAGATACACACAAACATACACTCACTTACACACAGTCAGACATACGATAAGTCAACAATGCAATCAATTTGCTTATTAGAGAGAAAGAGCACGAGTGAAAGTAAAGTTTTATTCTTGCAAATCCTTTAACAAGGCAGGCAGCAATCCTTCGTCCTGGCGATTATGCAAATTAACAAGGATTACTTTTAGCTATTTTCATTCTCTTTCGTCCTCTCTCCCTTTTTCACTCACTCTGTTGCAAATCAATAATATACCTAGTTCGATCGAGAACTCTTTCTGTCTCGTTTGTTCGATCGCAAAAAAAATTTGCATACATTTTTAGCAAACGTCAGTTGTCAGTTTTGCAGTTGGCACACCCTGCTATAGTTTTCCCGGGCACTTTCCACTGTTTTACTGTCACCTACGTACAAATTTTTATTAGTTTTGCAACAACGAGGACTCTGCATTTTGCAATGTGCGTGTTCAGAGTGTTGGCAAATATGCAAATTAACTTCAAGTTGCGTTTTGCGTTTTATTGAAAGGCAGCAAACCGAATATACGAACTGCACCCCTCACTATCAATCTTATATATACTCATATAAATGTTTATTCCTAGGGTTGAGGGTTGAGGGTTGCAGTTGCGAATGCTTGATAAGCAAATTGTGTTTGCAAAAATTGTTGTTATCGATTTTATTTTGAGGTTGAAGCAGAGCAAGTTTTCTATACAGTAAAATTAACACTACGATTGACAACTTTATTTGCTTTTGTGTAAATCTGCTTAAATTGTTAAATTTAAATAAAATATACATTATTATTTTGATAAGCATTTTGACCCAAGCTCATTTCTGTAGCTTTTGGCTACAATTTGGTTTTATTTGACTGCCTTGCTTTGCTTTCATTTCAAAACTAAATATAACAAACACGTCTTTGTTGTTGTAGTTGTCTTGTAGAAATTTTCAATTTCCTTTACACACACACACACAAACAGAGAAAGACTCAAGTACAGTTGGCAGTTAACAGTTTTCCTTTTCTCTGGCTGCCATAAAGGCCGTTTGCCTTTGCCTTTTGGCCCAAGCTCCTCGAGTTTCGCATTCGCGCATCAGCGAAATAAAATGCAAAATATTAAGCATAAAATATGTAACCCATTTCAAAGAGGATCCCTTCCAACTTGCCACTGCCACTGCCACATCCATTGCTGCCACTGCTGTTGCTGCTGCTGCTGCGTTGCCAAATCTAGAGGCACATTCTGGCAGATTTACTGCATATTGGCCTGGCGTCAAAAGCAGCCAAAAATTGCGCGGCACAGTCGAGTGAGTTGCCTCCCTTAGTCATGGAAAAAGCTCGGCCCAACTTTTCTTACCTCCCATTTTCATGCTCATCCCCATGACCAAACTACAAGTTGCTTACAATTTTCTTTCTTTTTTTGTATTATATTTTTTGAGATTTTATGTTTTTTTTTTGTATTTTTTTGGCTGCTGCTGGCAGTTGGCAGCTGAAAGTCAGCATTGTCGTCCTGCGTGGCAACCGTAAATTTATTTCCATCATTAGTTGCGGCACTTGAAGTCGAACATAAATGTGATTTATAGAGGCTTTTGTGGCTGCTGTCCAGGCATTCTCATCAACATCATAATCATCATCATCATCATCATTATCATCATCATCATCATCATCTGCAAAACGCACCAAAACAATCCGACTGACAAAATGAACAAGTTTACGCCCACATATACCACATGCCACATACTTGCGTATACACAATATTGTATATTATATATTTGTATATTGTAAAATCGACTCTCTTTCCACATCATCATCGAATATGCATTATTTAGACATTAGCATAATTTACTCTGCGCTCAACGCAACTTGGGAGCTTGCTCATCTCCTCTTCTTTCATTCATCACAATCCTGCCATTTACCATGACACATGCCATCCCCATCTTCATCCAATTTCCCTCATCTCCTTCCTTTAGTCCTCTGTCTCTTCTCTTCTCTGTCATTGGCACTGGCAGCTCTGTTCGTTTTACCATTTGCCTTGTAACAAATAGGATTCCATCATAATAATGTCTTGCGTTGCGGAGTCTACAATCTAAATACGAATATATATGTATGTATATATACAAATATATATAGATGTGTATGTATGTCCTGTGACAAATAAGACAGGATTCGCAATTGCAAATATTTCAAACTCAAACACACGATGTCAAAGTCTCTGCTTAAGCTTTAAGTGGGAGGTTTTCATCCTTATTTCCTTTTTTTTGGTTGGGTTTTTTGGAGGATTTGGCTATAGCTACAGCTAACAGCATCTTCGCCGAGTTCACGGCAAAATTGATGACTATAGTGCGTGATGTCATTTGCCTGACAGTTGCCTATCAAAAGTGGCAACGACACCGGAGACAACCATTCATCTATTTAGCTGCTTAAATAGTGTTTGTCAACAATTTTACGAAGCTTTAAACTGCTTTCAAATATTATGTATACGCAGTGTAGAGCATTAATTGACATTCAATCAGTTTGTTGCAAGTTTCAATGTCAAGGAACTGTAAACAACAACAGTCCACTAAACAAGTCAAAAAGCCGGCAAAGTTCTTGACCTAGAAACAAAGAGAGGCAGGCAGTTGATGACGACATAAACCAGAACAACAAGCAGAAAAAAGAGAAGCAGAAGGAGACAACAACGACGACGTCACCAGAAGCCCAGCAAAAAAAAAAAACGAAACGTAGACCAAACAAAAATTAAAATTAAAACAAGGACACGAAAAATAAACACCACAACCCACACACACACAGAGAAAGAGAGAGAGGCAGACAGAGTGAGAGAGAGATAGACAGACAGCCGGTAGCTGTGAGCCAAGTCAGAAACTGGGTTAATAAGCAAACAAGCACCATAATGATCATGATGATGATGACGTTACTGAGAGAAGTGCATAATCAACAAGAGGCTGCCTCCGCTTTTCATCTTTCCTGTGGGTGCGAAAAACGCAAACTTTACTCATTTTCATTTAGTCCTGCGAGCTGTGGGTCCAAAGTTGGCGCACAAGCGTCTGCCTGATGTCATTGTAAATGTGTGTGTGTGCAACGACTCCTTGCTGTTTTTAATTTCATTGCAAGAAAATGAACGAACAGCGACAAGGACGAAAGCAAGCAAGAGAATGCCAGGATGCCTTGCCGTTCCTTTGCCTTTGCCTTCTTTGCCTAGCGCGCAAATGAAGCCAAAACCAAAAGACACTGCCTGCGAAAGTCTGTGCGCCAAGTTGAGACACCCTCCCACACCGTAGAACCACCACAACCACCCGCACCACCCATCCGAAGGCTAAATTAGCTGCAGCAGCCGCGCGACATTAAAAAGTTTGCCGGCATCGTCGTCGTCATCGTTCTCGTTGAGTAAAATAAAAGAAAAGCGAGGAAAAGTAAAAGAAAAATTGCCGCGAAAAGTGAAATTAAAATGTGGCAGAGGGAAGGAAAACGGAAAAGGGAGGCAAGCAACAACCGAGAAAAGGAAAAAATGAATATAAAAAAAAACTGCCGGCAAATTAGGTAGGCAAATGAATGGGAGAGAAGGCTAAGAAGATGATGAGCAAAACAAATGGGCAAAAGTATAAACTGGAAATGAAACAAGGGAATGGGTGTCATAAACAACCTGTTGCAAGCAACCTCAATTGTGGCAAGGCACTCAGCTCTGATTAATTACAAGTTAAGAAACTTGGCGTAATAATTAATATTTTAACCAAAACTAGTTTATGATTTTCTCTTCATTAATCAAGTCATCTCTTTTCCTCTCCACTTTTTAAACTTAATCAATTAATTATGTATTTACTTTTTGCACTCATTTTTTACTTGCAGCTAATTGGCTCAGACAACACACTGCAACAATGTAACGGCAAACCAAGGCAGTATTGCGAACCAAAACGTATCAGTAAAACTTAGTTAACAAAATAACGTAAATTGATTAACGTCATTAATCTGCAGCAAATATGTGGAGTGACAGGCAGCGTAGAACCGAAAAACATTTGCAAATAAACAAATGACGATACTTAAATTACCAGTTAGAGATAGATTACGAATGGCCTTGGCAAGTGCATTATAATAAAAAGTGACTCCGTAAATAGTAAACCCAAGTTGAATCTCTTGAACTTATATAAAAGATTACGGCGACGACTGCAGATAAAATTAATAAGACAAAAGTAAATAGACCAAGAGTAGATGTAACTCGGATTGAAAACAACACCAAAATAATGTATTCTTTTTTAATAACAATTTATACAAATATTTTTCGAACTTGAAAACGTATTTTGTATTTATTTAAAATTTGCTTATCACTTTGCAATATTATAAAATATTTAATTAATTTTTGAATCTATGGACAAAATGTTATGCCAGTTTTGCGAACTAATATCCTCAATTGCAGATTAATTTGCTGTCAAGACAAATTTGAAATGTATTTAATTTCCATGCCGCATACCACATACCACATGCCACATTGAAATATCCTCTGTGGCACACTCGAGTGGAAAGCAAGGCTTGTCTACAATTTTATTGAAATGAAAAAAAAAAAACAAAGTTGTACTTACTACGAAAGCCACTTGGTAATTAAACAGGTTTCAAATTAACATAAAATAAAATTAAATAAATAAAAGTGCTGGACTCGGAACTGAGTGCCAGGTTGCTGTCAGGTTGCCACGTTGCACGTTGCACATTGCCAGGTTGCCAGGTTGCCAGGTTGCCAAGATGCCTGTAAACATGTTTCAACGCCGCGCAAAATTAGCAACTTGTAGCAGACACAGAGAGAGTGAGTGTGTCTATGTATGTGTGTGTGTGTGAGTGCGTGTGTCTGTGCAACATGTTGCCTGGCAGAATGCAGACGCTTATAGATAAATTTCTGTCAAAACTGCTGATTGACTTCATTAATAACCACGCGCCAGGCCAAAAGACTCAAGTCCACGTCTCTGTCGGCGTCAACGTCAGCGTCGCTGTCGAAGCCAGCTGACAACTCAACAAGGCAGCTGCTGAAAGTCAACTTAGAGGGAGGGACGTGGGCAAATTAATAGCAAACTTGTAGCTGGCAGTTGGCTTGTAACCAGTTGGGAGGGTTTCTTTTTCTATGGTTACCTCCATCTGCATCTCCAACTCCATCTCCATCTGCTGCAACATCTGAATGCAGTGGCACGATTGATAAGCTGCGTGCTGCGTGGCCATGTTCAATGTCCAAATGCTGGCACAACATGTTCTGGAACTGGTCACACACACACACACACAACAAATACAAACAAACAAATAAAAACACACACACAAACACAGCAGAAATCAGTGCGAAAATTTATGTTGGTCTGATGGAATTTTAATGTGTGTTGCCTGCCAATGAGGAAGCGATTTTGCATGTGCAGCTTTTGGCCATCGTCGCGTCGTCTTGGCCATCTTAGTCTGGTCTTGGTTGTTGTTGCTGTTAAATGCCGTTTAATTGCGTTGCAAAAACCGTTTGCTTTTAATTGGTCAGCTACAGCAACGGAATGGCCAAAGACGCAACTCTGTTCACATTATAAATGCCAGGCAGATAACTCAATAAATGTACAGATTAGTTACAAGCGCAATCAATCAGCGTCAAAGGCAAGCCGCACCAAATTGTCAGTGGCTAAAAAAATTACGAATCTATGACTTAATAATGTGCACAACAACAACAACAAGAAGAAAAGCAACAAGATGATGAGCGCGTGAAGCGAATGGCGCAATCCTTTCTATTCCACAATAAGCAGGCTAGCAAAAAAATGTAAATGTATACAAAAAACGAGTGAGTAAATCCACCGATTTGACCTTTTCAAGGGCAACGGAAAGGCCTGAGCCAGATAGATAAAATAAAATGGAGAATAGAAAATTTATAGACCAAAATTCTAAGACCAATGTCCAAACTGATAAAGTTTTTAATTGTATTTGTCTAGCTTATCATTTATTAACGGAAGTCATCAAAGATTGCCTACTATACGCGCAAAATTTTCCTATAAAACAGCGTGGCTGCCTTTCAAAAACAAATATTTAAAGTGTTCAGAAGTCAGGAGACGATCCAGAAAGCCAGACAACGGTTGGACTTTGTTGACAACGGACATGGCAAATGGAAAACGGACAGCTTAGTTGTCGCCACGTCGTCATCCATGTCTGTCTACACATCCACATCTGATGTCCGATGTCCGATGTCCGATGTCCAACAGTCCGACAGTTGGCAGCCCGTTGATCATCAAGGTATGTGCTATGCATTTTTTACGAGCCACGGGATAACACTGTCTTCTAGAGAGCGCCAACTGTGAGCTACATCAATTTTTGTGGTAACCGGCGAAAGGCAAAAATTAAAATGCGCTTATAAAGCAATAAAATTCAACATAATAATAATAACGAATAATGACCACATAATGAAAACGTTCACATACGCGATGTGCATAGATATAGATGAAGATACAAACACAGATATACAGATACAAAGATGCTGCAGCTGCTGTAAAGTGTTGAATTTGTGAGTGCGTTAAATGAAAGGCCGCCAAAGGCTTACCTAACATGGCAATTGTCTCTGATAGATGCAATATCTGTTAAAGAAATTGTAATTGAAATGGCAGATATTTATCTTTGCGATACAAGAGTTGTGCATCTCATATGATATGAAATTAAAGTGCAACTTTCTAAATGATACAATGTTAAATGTATCTCACAGTTAAAAAAAATATATATGTAAACTAATTAAATATAGGCTTCAAGATGCAGATCGCTTTTATTGGCTATGGTAGACCCAAAAAGCCAACATGGCTTAAATGTATCTCACAGATACAGATTGGATTGCCTGAGCAACGTATGTATCTCACATGCTGTCTGCGCTCGCTGTCAACGGCAATTTGCCATAACATAAAACTGCACGTTTACACTAATAGCACAAGTACATACATATATATATATAGACACATACATATATATGTATATACAGCTAGACCGAGGTTCACAGCAGGTGAGCTGCCCACTCACCATGGTCAAAACCTTCACTTTTGCCATATGACAAGCGTCTGGCGCCTGCCACTCAACGTATCTAACACTTTTGCATAGCCAAAGGAATCATTTTTAATATAACATTTTAAATACTTTCAATTTAATCTTTAATCTATGTATTTATTCATTTATTGGTATCTAAATCTAAGCACTACAAGAATAACTATTATCAACTTATATGTATTTTTTATTGTACACTATTTATTAACTAAGCTTCTTTTTAATATTTTAAAGGTAGTTACTTAAAGAAATCTTATTAAATCGACATTGATGTAGTCTAGATATATTTTAGTCTAAACTTTAATTATTATTATTTTAAATTAATTAAAGTTGAATTTATTATATTATAAAATTTATTTTTACGTAACTGAAAATTTCAGATACGTAAAATAAAGCAATAAAAACTTATAACAATTAAATAAGAATACATTGTATGCTTTATAAACTCTTCTTTCATTTTCTCTTCTTTCCCAGGGACCAATTTTAACTTGAACTTCACAAAACTCACAAAATAAAGGAGGAACAGCAACTGCAAAAAGTAAACTTCATCAAAATTTCACAGCACGTTTTACCGTTTGGAGGCGTTGCACATTTGCCGGTGTTTGGGGCGTGGCTGTGCATCAGGCGTAGCGTAACCAACTTGATACATTTTAATTTACCTGGCTTAATTAATTTTTTCAACGCTTTGAGCCTGCGCTCTCTTGACTTTCAGTTGCCGTTTATTTTTTGTGCTTAGCAATTTGGCGTTTTAATTAATTCTTTCTAAGTGAAAGATTGCTTGACTGCCAGTCTGTCTCTTTGTCAGTCTCTCTGTCTGTCTGTCTCCTTGACTGTCTGTTGTCAAAGTGAAATGGGTTGCTTGTCAGCTGGAGAAGCTTGTGCGCTTGAAATGTGAATGGAATCACAGTTAAAATTGACTTTTCACAAATTTCAATTGCAGTCAAGGCGTTGCAACTAGATCCTGCCACAAGTTGCAGTAATCATGTGGCAACTATTGTCCCTAACCTGAAGCTAAACCATAAAGAAGCCAACCTAATCAGTTTGGCCATTAGGCAACCCAAAACGTCAACACTTTACAGTCGACGATAAAAATAAACTCCTCCAGCAATGGCAGTTCGTCAGTGACTCAATGGCCACATCTGTAAGCTTCAGTGAATGTATCTTTCAGATATATCGCAACGTGCATTCAGTCGATTTATGTGCGAATTCTGTTTTTGTTTTTGCTTTGGTTTTTGTTTCTGTTTTTGTTTCTGTTTCAGCTTTGTTGGCGCTTTGTATGCAAACTGTCAATCAAAGGCAGTCGTCGCTCAATGGCTTCCCAGTTTTCCCAGTTGCCAGTTGATGCTAATCAGCCCACTGTCCGCCAGTTTATGTACTCAACCTGGACTTTTGGTTGCCTGCCACAAGTTATGGCGCCATTATATGACGCTGAGGCAGCTGCAACTGCCACAAAGCAGAAGCTGCCTCAACTTTAACTGTTTCTCCAACTCTCGTGACATGTCACACACATGACATCGGCAATTGCCAATTGGCAAAACATATTGAAAAATCTCCTTTGACACAGCGGGAGGCCGCTTTATTAAGCTACCGAATCAAAGATATACATATTTAGAAAAAGAGAAAAAAATATGGAACAAAATTGATTTACGTCTCGAACAGACAAGAAAACGTCAAGAAAAGGCCCAAAAGGCAGCAAAGACTAAATGCAAATCACGCTCTGTGTGTGTGTGGTTAACACTTAGTGGCGAATGTATCTAACAGATACTTGTATCTAAGCCATATAGCCAAAGTAACTTGGCAATCAAATGCATTTATTTTGCATATAATTGAAATGATAATTTCAGTGTGCAGCCAAGTGTTTTCGTTATTGTTGTTGTTGTTACTAATACAATTGTTGTTGTTGCTGTGGGCGTTAAGGAGTCGTTGTTGCTGTAGCTGTTGCTGCCTTTTCAAAATGTCAACTTGTGCAGTTCTGTCAGATAAATCAATCAAGTTGATTAGTTTTTTGTGTTGTAGCAGGTAATTAGTGAGGCCCGACTTGACTCAACTCAACTCAACTCAACTGAGCTCAAGTCGAGTGTCGGGTGTGACTTGCTCTATAAGATATTGTATATTTGTATCTCCCACTGTACATATTGTAGCTGTCTGTCAAGCGGGTGGAAAATTATCAAGATAATTCAAGGTTAGAAATCAGCAATTGGAATTGTTTTAATTTCATGTGTGGATTGTTCACAATTGCCAATTACCAATTGTCGATATATATAAATTTGCTAAGTGAATTGCGGTTAGTCACAAATGTGACCAGCAGACTCACACACACTGTCTTTTAAGCAACATTTAGTTTTTCAGCTTTGCAGCAGCTTAAAAAGTAAGCGTATCTTCTACTTTTCATCTTTTTTTTATGGCTAATGTGCATAAGGCATAAGTGTATTTCGACCCTCTTTTTTGCCCAGGTTACAGACTACAGACGACAGCAGGCGACGGCTAATGTAAAGACATAAAATTTTAAGACCAGTCCCAAAATATATCTATCTATATCTACTTGTACTCGCATGTATCTATAAGCAGTTTTTTTTTGGAGTACCCAGACAGACAGGCGACTGTTGAATCAATTTCGTTATTAAGCCACTGCCAATATCTGGCAAAAAAAAAAAAAAAGTAACAACGAAAGAATGCTGTCTCTAATCTGTTTATGGCTTTAATTGCAGCTTAAAATTCAAAATTGACAAGTCAAACACTGAGACACAAGTGGGAGAAGCTTACGAATTGCCATTGGGTAAGTAGACATGTGAGTTGCATTGTGCACAAGTGAAACGAAATCTTTGAGATACTCGTACGTGAAATATAACAAGATACCGAAGCCTATTTACCATCAGCGAGGTATAGAGTTCCTACGTGCAAATCGCAATAATCGTAGGAACTTAATACCGTGCTCTTGGAGGGCTGTCGACCAGCAAATACCAAAATGACAAAGTGAAAAGTGAAAAACTAACAAAGTAGTGTTTAAAATGAATTGATGAAATGATAAATAAAAGATAAATATACCATAAGGAATTAAATTAAATATAAAGTCACGAAAAATAAATGTACTTTTATTCATTGAAAGAATTTGTATTTTAAAGTGTTTAAGAGACAATAAACTATGTATACAATTTAATAAGATTTTTTTAACAAAGATTACTTATAATACTTATAAAGACATATTGTGTATTAAACCAAAGCTAAGTTTAAGTTAAGAGATAAGAATATACATTTGTTCAAATCGTACTTCATTATCATATATCATTATAATTATCGAATGCTGTTTCTTTTTATTAATACATACTGTAGTCAGTGAAATAGGTCTACAATTGAGTTAAAATGTTTATCTGAATATAATCTCCAATAAATATTATTATGTACAATATGTATCGCACTTCTCTAAATTAATAAAGAACCTTTATATTTTAACTATTCTCACATGTTTCCAATTTCTAATGTCGCTATATGGAAATGCACAAACCCTAACATCACCCAAAACTAAAAGATACACACAATAAGAGGTTTTCTTGGCACATAATATATCAAATTTAGTAACCCCGACTTTGAGTAGGGTTACAATTTGATTCCTGTCAATATCTTGTAGGTCAGGCTGCAACAAAGAGAAGACAAATTGATGTACAAGTTTCTTGGGAGTTCATCAACCTTTGCGCGCTGCTCGTTTGTGTCTTAGAGAAGCGGATAGAACCCTTAGCTTAGGGGCAACTCTATGTATGCAACTTCAACCCCTTCAGCCCTGCCGTGGTCTCCTATCGCTTGCACTTTATCTTTTGGTATTTGCATTACAACGTTTAATTGCGAATGCAACGTATATACATCGAAGGATGCGTTTCACGCACCCGTTACGTAATTGATAACGGTTCATTTGGTCGAAATTTGCGGATTTGCTTGGCGTATCAACTTGATTAAAGGTAAAGTAAGCCCGAACAGGGTTCACTATAGCAAGGAACCCAAGGTCCCGTTCGATTTTGATGAGTTTTGTGGCAATGAAGCGTTAAGTTATGAATATGCATAAGGATCGAGGGGAAGGAAGGCATGAAGCTAAATTGAAAGATGACCCCTTACAGTACACAATAGATACAACAATATTCCAAAAGGTGCCTTACAATACCAATAATCTGAAACTAAGCAGAATAATAGAAAACACACTTTAAACTTGCATAACTTTGTTAAAGCTATACCAATTTTTATGCGGAATGATATTTTGTTCTTAGTATGATCTGTATATCGATTCTACATTTAAATAAATTGGTTTTCGTAATTACTTTATTTTTAATATTTTAGTTTTTTGGACCCTAAACAATAATAGATTTGTTAAATTTAATACGTGTCTGTCTATAAACACCTACATACCTCTCAGAGAAGGTTTTTCTAATACGAATCCAATTAGAAAGTCCCCCCAGAGTTTCGTAATGCTCTATTAAAGTTAGATAAGTTTCACACCACATTTCTAATAAACTTCAAATACGTTTGAAACAAACGCAGTTGGCAATTTAACCGCCAGGATATGGCGTGCAGTTTATGTTTCCGCCAATAGATGGCGTCAATCTCAGCGCTAAATACAAAATTTATCACCACGGGGTTGCAGCTCAATCACATTTCTATTTTTTTTTTTTCGGTGCAACGCTCATTTACTTTATGCCACACTTCGCTAACAGTCAATTTCAGACAGAGTTGCACATAAAAATCAATTAACTTGCAATGATGTTGCAAATTTGTAGCGTTAGATTTGTTGTAATGAAAATCGCCAGCATTTATTGGATTTGGCAAAAAAGCAAAACAAATGGAGAAGGAAGATAAAACAGGAACTGGAGATTCAGTCTGAGCTTTGACAGCAATTGCGTAGACGTTCAATGAAATGGGAAATGGAAATCGATGGGGCTGCTGCTGCTGCGATGTTGCCTCTGTTCAACTTGTGGCCACCTGCTGCGCCTTTGTGTCCCAATAAAGCTAGGGGAGTGGCAATGTGGCGTCTGTGACACTAATCTCCGCCAGCGTCGTCTGGCTTGCGCATCAATTATGTTAATTTGTCGCAGCAATTACAAGCAGTTTTTTAAATTAAACTATGCGCCCAGGCAAAGTTATCGTCTGAGAATTGTACGAGATTTTAAGACATCATTTGACAGTTTTGTGGAGCAACTAATGAAATGGAAATTGTTTGTCGATAATAAAGATAAATGATATTATGGCATTTCTTAAATGGAAGTTTAATCAATTTTAAAATCACATACAACATCATCTATCACAATTCCACTCAGAAAATAACATAGATTTACATAGAAATGTAACCACGCTCATTTGCATATTTACTTAGCCAAGACATATACCAGAAAATCACAGCACTTCCTTTAGTCAAGTTCCAGTGCGATGTTTTCTAAGGACCTGGGAACAGTTTTGTACAAAGGCATAGAAAGACATAGCAAAAACAACGCACCGAATTCATAGCCATTCCCCTGCAAAGCGATTTCACTCAAACCAAACGAAACTCACTCAATGCGAGAGAAAACACAAACACAATACGAAAAGTAGGCGGAGCGCTCGTCACACGCGAGTGAGGAGCTCAGCAGCAGCTGTTGGCGAGCCAAACAGAAAACATCGCAAAACATCGCCAGCGAGTGAAATGATAGCAAGATTGCCCCTACATTGGGTATAATTCGAGTGAGTTTTGTTTGGACTCTGAGCGAGTCAAGGGCCGACGAGTTAAAACCCTCCCCAAACGAAACTAACAAAACAGAAAAGAGGAGAATAGAATAAAATAGAATGGAATAAAAAAAAACCCAACCCTTTGGCTAACCCTTAAACGTTGACACTTTTGCGCTGACCACACATTCCACATGCCACAGAGAGCGGGAGAGTGTCTCCAAGCACCAGGCAGCAGGCAAAAGGCAGCAGGAAAAGCGATAGCACCCAGTGCCATTTCCCTTTCCCAGTGTACATCCATATTCAGTAGCTGAGTTGTTTTTAGTGCGTGCGTCGTTTGTTTGTGTTGTATTTAAGCCCCCTTCGGATGGGTTTTATGCCCCCCGCAACCCCTAATTCCTAACTGCGTAACGTAACGCGCTCAACCCTTTCCGTATGTGTGCCCAAAATCGAACAAGTTTTGAGCGTAACAACAACAAGGAGAACAACAACAACAACAGCAACAATGGGCACGCAGCTTTTGCTTTTGTCTTCTTTTCTCAAGTGCCGGTCAAATTGATGCGTTTTCCGCGACGGCGGCAACAACTTTCGACACAAACAGTTTGCCGGCGTCGCTCGCGTTGAACAGAGAAACCCCAAAAGAGTCCGGGTCCGGGTCCGAATCCGAGAACGACAACGATAACGATATCGATTCCGGGTCTATCAAAGTGCGTGTGAAAAAGGGTTAAGCGTGTGCGTTTGTGAGATTGTGTGTGTGACTTTGCTTTAATAAAAGTGCGTAAATTTATTTAGCGGAAAATCAAATCGAATATAAACGTAGAAAGAAAAGAAAAAATTGAAAGAGTTGAAGGACAATGGAAGTGAGTCATTTAAAACAGGCTGAAGGAAATTCAATGGCAAATGAAAATAAAGTGAGCCATCAAGTTCAATGAGAAGAAATGGTAAATAAATTAATGTATTACGATCTAATCAAATAAGGCTAATTAATTTATAATCAGAATTTGTTTATTGCTTGGAAATTTATCCTGATCAATGCAAATGGTCTTCGAATTTTCGATGTATATAGCAAAACATATTGATCTTCTCGGTTAAGCTACTATAAATTAACAGAAGCGATTGCCTGATTATAGAAATTATTAAATTATTTAAGATTATAGAAAACTAGATGCAAGAAGCTAACATAATTAATAGAATAAATTAATTTTTTAATTAGAAAATTATTGTAATGATTAAAACCGAAATATTTTGTTGTTAATTTTTGGATAATACATATGTTAGATAAAGATTTATTAATCATATTCCAGTAAAATTGAAAGATGTGATGTGAACCTTTAAACACATTTGGCAAAGCATAATGAAGTTATCGATCTAACTATTATAAATTATAATTAACTTATCTATAAATAAAAAAAACAGCTTTTAAAATGTTTAAGCCAAAAACGAAAAGAGAAAAAAGACAAAAGGCACAAAATAAACTGCAAACATTTCCAGTCTGAGAAAACAAATGAACGGCAAAACTAAAACCGATTGTCGCTTTTAATGACATTTTAATGAGCCGCAAAATGAGCACCGATTTGGACTGAAAATTAATTAATTTAATTAAAAATATGCATGTGTATTTTGTTGTTTGTTGTTTTTGTTGCTATTCAATTGGATGTTTCTGCTGCGATAGATTGCTGTAAATTCATCATTCGATATTAGTTTATTTTAATTGCCCTCGCCGAACTGAATGCTGAATATAAAAAACCATTTAGGCTCTTTCAAGCGGATGATTATTACATTTTGTGAATAATTAAACAGATGGACCGAGGGGGGAAATAAAAGTTTATAGCCGTTGCCGACCAAATATAGCGAAACTAGATTAAAACGGCTATTAAACGAGAGCCAAAGTACGAAATTAATGATCAGCCCGAAGCAGGCAGAAAAAAAAATCACAAACATGGTTAAAAAGTCGTGCTTATGGCCCTTGTACACATTTTGTGGCAAGTAAAAGTTTGTACGGCTCAAAATAAATGGGTAAAAACTCTGGCTAATAGAATCACTTTCAACATTTAAGTTAATTAATCAAAGCCTGCAGGAGACAAGAGAATATAGTACTGTGACATGTGAAGGAAACAGCTTCTCTCTTCCTCTCTTTCTTCTATCTATCTTTCTCCACTAAGTGAGTGAACTCACATGTGAACTGTTGTTGTTGTGGTTGTCGTTGTTGTAGTTTTTTGCCTGTGGCAATCACTTGCTAAAATGCACACAATTACATTTTCAAAATGGCGTCAAAAGTGCAATACACGAATAAAAAAAAGAATTGCAGAAGCCGCAAAAAGAAAGACGACAACAACAACAACAATAATAAGAGCAAGAACTTGCATTACTCGCTGTTAAAAGAGAGGGAGGTTTACCAAGGGGTAGTATGAGTTACAGGGGTTGCTGCCGTTGTTGCTGCTGCTGCTGGTGTTGCTGTTGCTGCTGCTGCTGCACTCTCACATCTGCACTCAGCAGCAGTGAGAGCCGCGAGTGCAAAGCAAACTGAGTTTAATTATATCGAGGCTAACGAGTTTTTAGATGGCGCACAGACTCAGCGAACCGTTAATAAGCATTTAATTACTCAGAGCGTGTGAGCGAGTGAGTGAGTGAGCGAGTAAGTGAGAGGGAGAGAGAGAGAGAGCGAGCAACACATCAGCTAAGAGCTCAAACGATGACACTCTCCGTTTACCTCTCTTCCTCACCTCTGCCTCTCTTCCTGTGCCATGTTGCTGTTGCTGTTGTTGCTGCTGCTGTTGCTGCTGGCGTTGCGCCAGCGTTGCTACCTTCGCGCAGACGCTTGTCTTGAAAAGGGGGCGGAGTTTTTTTTTCTTTCTTTTCTAGATATAAACTCTGCGCGCCACTTGACGCCCACCCACCCTCACACCCTACACCCCATCCCCCTGCAGCCCTTCTGCTGCTACGTTGCCAGGGCAAATAAAAGTTTCATGTACATTTTTTTTTCTCAACGTTCTCATGCTGCTTCTTCTACGGTTGCTGCTGTTGTTGTTATTACGTGCGCTCTCGCGACGTCGCCTTTGCTCTCAGGCGCTTTGGCAAATTGTAGCCATATTGGATTTTTAGTACATTTTGTTGTTGTTTTCTTTTTTTTCTTTACTTTTTTTTATATTTCTCTTTTTTTTCGCTGGCGACTGTGACTCAAATGCCGGTGGTTTCTGTGGGTGGTTGCGTTTGCGAGTCACCCTCATTTTGTGGCAGGGTGGCAAAGCATTTTTTCCCTTAATTCATTGTTGTTGTTGTCGTTCTTTTTTTTTATTCACAGTATAGTATAGTATATGGTGTGTGTGGCACGTGTATTGATGCCTCTGCTCTTGGTATTGGTGAGTGGAGAGTTTACGAGTGTAAGTATATTTGTATTGCTCACTGTTGCTAGGTGAACCCACACACAAGCACAGCTTGTATATAGTATACTGTACGTATACGTATTTTTATTCGCGTGACGCCTTCATTTGTGGCTTTGATTTATTTGCTGCTTAGTTATGTATCTACTTATGTATTGATGTATCTTTTGGCTCACTAGTTCTCACTTGTCCGTCTTCCTGCTTCTCTTCTTCCACTCTTCTGCTCTTACACTTGTTGGCTTTTGTCTGTGCTTTCCCCGCTTTGTTTTTTTTGAGCTTTGAGCGCAACTCAAAAATCGGCGCTTCATTAGAAAAAATTGCCGACTGCGCAGTCGACGTTGTCCTGCGGTTAGCGTCGCTGTCGCTATCGACGTCGCTGCTGCTGCGGCTGCTCCATTTTTATTTTCAACACCAACAAACTGCCTTTAATTTGCATATATGCATGAGTGTGTTTAAGTGTGTGTGTGTGTGGCTGTAGATTCTTTTTTTTTTTTTTTTTTTGCTTTTTTTACTCTGTTTTTTGGCGGTTTGCGCAACCACCAACAACAAGGCGAACAAACCAGGGCCATGGCCAATGCCACCCCCTTTTTGGGTAGCTGCTGGTCGCTGGTCTCTGGTCTCTATGGCCGCTGTCGACGTCGCCGCGGATCGTGCGCCGGCTACAAGTTCCCAGTTCGTGCCCAGGCTCCGTGGTTTATCCTGCCATTTGGCCTTGTGCAGTATGACAACAGCAGCCGCTGTTGCCAGTTCCCAGTTGCCACAGAGCGCGACAAATAAATCTTAGTCATAGTCAACAGCAGACTGTCCAGTTAGCCAGTCAGACAGTCAGCTAGTCAGCTATACAGTAAGCCCCCAGTAAGCCAGACCAACCAGACCGGACCAGACCAGACGTTCAAACTGACACTTGCAACAGCAGCAGCAACGACGAGCGACGACGACGACGACGACGACGACGACTTTGCAACTTGAAATTGATTTATGGCGCAAATTTTATTGTCTGGTTCGGGACTGAAACGTGTGTGGAACCACTTGGCTGTCTGGTGTCTGGTCTCTGGTCAGTTTCAACTTGTTAGCCACTAGCTGTAACTGTAAAAAGTGCGTATGTGTTGGTGAATTGTGCGCGTGTCCATGTGTTGTTGCTGCTGCTGCTGCTGCTGTTGTTGCTGTTGCTGCTGTGACATTGACTGAGTTAAGGGGGGTAGCGGGCAGTTTTCATTTCACAAACAAATCAAATAAATGACTGAGTGCAACTTCATACTGAAAATCGTTATAAATTATATGGCGCGCGAGTTTGCGAATAAAATCATAAATTTAAACAAAAAAAAAAGTGACAACTTTCGCTGGACACACAAACACTGTGAGCATGGCCAAAATACAGAATGGTCAACAAGTAAGTCCTAAATTAATTAAATTAAAACTGCATATTTAATTAGGAAAATCATATTCACATATCGTGTGTGACTTTTAAATTAATTAATTTAAATCCTAAACTAAGTTTGCAAATTAAATTTATTATATCAACTCAATTATTTGTGAGTTTGTAACTTTGTTATTGATAATTAAAAATATGTACATAAAAATAACAATTTAATAAGGCATTTCAACGTTCAACTGAAATTATTTTTAATCGTTTATAAACATTTCAATTAAAACTGAAATTGCTACTGATTCCATTTAATTGTTAATATTTAAAAATAAATATGAAAACAGATATTTCTTTAATATTTATAAGTATGTCAATCGATTAACTTTTATTTATTTTTAACAAGATTAAGAACTCATCGCAACTTATTTAATTGCAAATATTTATAGATCTTTACGCATATTTCATATACTTATTAATACTTGTTTTTAGTGTACAACAAAGCTGCTTAATTTAAATAAACATTATGATTAATTTATAACAATATACACTTTTATTCAATTTCTATTTTTAAACAATTCTCTGTTGACTTTGAATTGTATTTTAAATAAGTATTCGATATTTTTGTATTATTTATTGTTTTGCTTTATGCTAACCAGTTTTTTGCAAAACTTATTTGATTATTTATATATTTAAATCAGTTTCAATTTAAATTCACTTGACATTTTAAGCTTTTATTACTTAGTTTGTTTATGGTTGTTTATACATTACCGTTGCTCATTAATTACTTAATATTGCTGAGACCCTTTTCAGAAATGAAAAGAGTCTGTAATGAATGTCAACTTGTTTGCAACTCTTTTAATTTCTTAATGGAAATTGCATATTGCTGAAAGAGACGAGCACCTGAGCGAGTTCATTAAATTAAATCAGTGGCATTTTTAACACCATTCCCATTCCCAGAAACTCCAATCTCAGTGCTAACGACTATCGAATTAAATTGGTTTCTTTTTTTTTTATGCTTCTGCCTTTTTCAATATTGATATTCCATCAGCAAGAGTTTGCTTTTAAATGAACAGAAACAACAATCAGCAAGAAGACAACATTTCTGTGTACTTTGGTAAAGCGCATTACGGCATTCGCATTACGATGTCCAGCCGCTTATCAAGGACCACTTAAAAGCCGCTCCAGCTTCCCAAACCACAATGTCAGTCCCATCAGTCAGTCCGTCTGTCAATGGAGTTTGGTCAGTTATTTTTTGGGTGGTGCTGGTGACTCTGCAATTTCATGTGGTTAAGGCACAGATTTCAAAGCTGAACTGACAGGGAAATCGGCTCGGGGATTGCGGGATTGGCATCGGTACCCAGTCAATGGTAATGAAATGTTTCTTCATTATAAAAGCGCAAAAAAGTAAGAAAAATTTTCATTTCGTATATAAACAACAACAAGTAAAATGCATTCACATATTTATGATCATCATGATGAAGTTAATGATGTTCTCTGTCTCTCTGTCTGTCTGTCTGTCTGTCTCTCACTCCCAGTTTGTATATACGTTAACTGCGTAAATAAAGGTGTGTGTGCGTATTAATTTATTGCCTGCATCAGGTGATGGTGACCCATTTAAAATTTGATGAAGCCTCCCCGCAATGCTCTTCTGTATTGTACACATAAATTGTGATGGGATTCGCCCTGTTGCCTTTGTGGTTAAGAAATGAGCACAGAGTCGAGGAATGGGAAATTCAGTACAACTGCGTAAAAATTGGCATGAGAGAATTGCTTCTATATTACAAGAGTTGTTTGGTATTTAAACCATCTCAGAATGTCTTTCAATTACAGTTTGTTACATTTCTTTAATAATTACAACCATTTCGAATCTCAAGCATTAATCTCTCTTTGCTGGTCACATTCATTAAGAAACTTTTCATTCAACTTTCTTATTATGAACTCATCAAGCCAAGCACTTGGCGAAACTTCTTTTACATTTAATTCATTTTATCTGTACTTTGGTTGCTTCATGAATCAATTCCCGCCCCCAGACTCAGACTCAAACTCATTTCTTTTAGTGCCATTCACTCTTTTAGTCAATAATCCTTTTTTCCTTTTTCTTTTCCCTTTTGTTCTCATTTTGCGCTGTACCTTTTACTTGGTGCTTTGTGCCAGGCTTTTAATTTTCAGCTGATTTTTTGATTAATGCTTAAGCGGATGCTGCTTGCTTTTTTTCTGGCCATTTTTGTCAGCTTTATGCAAATCGCCAGCACTTTAATTAGAAATCAAACTGAAAGAACTCCATTTGCTGTATAAGGGGAGCAAGAAAAATGCCGTTAATTTGGCAACTCGTCTTTGGCAAGTTTGTCTCCCAAGTTTTCCTCATTATGCTGATGATTTTTTCTCTGTCGTTTTGTTTGTCATTTATAAATTGGAAAACTTTTCTTAAGCAAATTATGGCATTTTTGTTGTTGTTGTTGTTGGAAACCCTTTTTTCGGCAGCACTTCATACTGTGTTTTAATCGAGCAAATGGTTTTCCCTTTTGAAATTTGCTGGAAATTCGTTGCGCTAAGAATTTATCTGCTGTACAAGTCCAAGTACAAGCAAATGTAAAGTAGCATCCAACTGTGGCTAAGACCCTTTCGTCCTTGCAACACAGACAAACAAATTAAAGGGGGATTATCATCATTTCATCTTGTTGCCCCTACCCTCCTTATCTTTCTTTTTGTAAACCCTTCTCTGGCCATCTCTCAGCTGACGTTTCTCAGCGCGACAACGACTCCGTCACTTGGCTGTCTGTCTGCGTTTTTTTTTTCTTCCTCCTTATGTATTTCCTACTGCGACTCACAGATTTGTCTTTCAAGATTCGGACTTCGGAGTCGGCATTGAGGTAGGCAAGGGTTAACATTCAGGTTCCAGGTTCCAGGTTCCCAAGCGACGACTTTTGCATCCGCTTGGTGCATTCAACTTTATGCCTTTGATTTATTGTCGCTGCCCCTCTTTCCTCTTTCTGTTGCCCCTCTTCCGAAGGCAATGAAAGCGAAACAATGGATGCGACTCAACTCAACTCGACTTGAATCCAGAAACGAGCCCCTGTTCTTAAGCCAACTGTCTGTGTAGATCTGTAAGTAGGTCTATAGGCTACCGTGGCACTTTCGGTTTTATTTTTTTTTATTTCAGCCACATTCACAAACAACCGCGTGGGTTAAGACCAATGTCTGTGATTGTGTTGTATTGTATTGTATTGTTTGTGTGTATTGTGTATGCGTTGTTCAGCTTCCTTTTTGCCTTCTGATGATGTAATAAATATGCGACCCTTTGTTTGCAGCCAGATTCCATGTGAAAATGGGAACATGTGTTCTTGCCACATTTCTTGTGGAAGGGAAGTGCCATAAATACACGTTGAAAATCTGTTGATTAGTGAGCAAATAAATTCTTGTCTATTTTGTGGTCATCTCCAGACTCTCCCACAGATTATGTAATAAAGATAAGCGAAGAGGAACTGCAACTCGAATATACAACAGCAAGTGTTGCTGCTGTTCGTGCCTCTTGGTGGTGTAATTAGCTGTGTGTGGGGCATGTGGCATGCCGTTGAGTTGTGTGGGCGTGCTAGTTTCAGTTTCAGTTTCAGTTTCATTCATGCACCACAGATTGTAGCTCTTCAAAACCTTCTCTCGACAGAGACCCTTTTCAGAAATGCCTTTGCCTAAATCGGTGTCTGCCATGAATTCTAATGGTTTTCAACAACTGCCAAAGTTTTGCTTGTTTGTCGGTTTTTGTGTGCTGCAAAAGTAGACCACAAAATTGTTGTTATTGCTCTCACCTCCGACCTCTTCTCCGTACCTCGGTCTCTCTCCATTTGTTAACCATTCAGTCTGAGCTTCCAACTCACTGCAAAAACCAAAAAAGTGCAAACAAATTACCACACAAATTGTGACAAGCACACAGAAAAGTTTCTTTTTTTTCGTTTCTTGTTTTTCGCATTTTTGCCTCTTTTTTTTGGGGCGGGTAACGCATACGCCGTGGTGTCTGCCATATGTACGTGTGTTCAGGCTTTGCCTTTAGCAGATGTGCAGCTGACAAATGCCAAGTTTTGTTTTTGTTGCTGTTGCTGTTATTTTGGTCGTGATTGACTTGCCGCAACTTGATTGATGACTATAAGGTTGCTGTGCATTCAGAGAAAATTCAACTCGAATTGTTAATTGAATCAAAAATCAAAATATTGTCTTGAAGATTAATGTCTGCTGTAATTTAATGGGATATTATCAGAATTGATTGGGTTTAAAATTAACTCAGCTTTGTTTACATAACAAAGTTTATCCTATACATAATTATTAGTTGCTTTTAATGCTCAAATGTTTGTCAGTTAGTTTAAGATTTCTGACTGAATTCTGAATTAATTATATACATTATTTTTAGAGTAAAACTGCTTTAAAGACTTAAACTATGAATACTTGTTAAAAATCTAGCAATAAGTTTTAAAATAGATTACTTTACATTTTTAACATAGTAAGTATTATTTAAATCTTGTAATTGCCTTCTAAGTTGTTATTCAACTCGTAACTGATTGTTATTTATGCATATGTTTCTTACAGTGTAATTTGGCATTTAATTAACAGCCAACGCAGTTTAAGATCTCGTCTCACATCAATCTTAAATCTGAATTCTTCACTTATTGCATGCAAATAGCAGCACCACTAAATGGCAACAACACCCACCCATTATAATTGCTGTTGTTGTGGTGCATCAAGTGGGTGTCGCAAAAAAACAATGCAATTGCCAATTGGCAAACTGGTGTGATGTGAGCAATGAGATTCACTCATTCACATTCACAAACATTCACTCACTGTTCAATTCACTCACTCAACAATATTCCCCTTATTTTTTGCGATGTCATGCGCAATTCAAGCCTTAACTCTGGGTTCACTTTCCATTGCAATTTTTTGAGCTTTGAGCGCCTGGCAAATGTCACCTTCGATCGACAGCAGCAACATGGCTTTAACTGAGTGAAACGTGTTGTTGCTGCCACATGTAGGTGCATCCAAGTCTAAAAGGAAATGTCAGTCAGGCGACAAGCCCACAAAACCAGCAACTAAAACAGCAACAATAACAACAACAACAGTTGTTGTCTGCATGTTCTAGGGCTAATCCTGAGCCAAAACACGTGCAACAGCAACTGTGTGGTGAATTCTGTGGCGCGACAAAGCTGCACGGCAACAAAACTCGGGCAACATGTTGCAGTTGCTGTTGCTGTTGTCGCTGTTTCTGTCGCTGCAACTGCAGCTGCTGCTGCTGGCTAAATTGCAATTTCACAAACAAGCACACACAGAGGGGAGCTTGCATGGGTCTCAGCTCACTTCACGACGCCAGCAGAGACAGAGGCAGTGGCAGAGACTTCGGCAGCGACTGCAAAAATTATTATGCCTATAAGACCAAAGCTGACGTTGCTGTTGCTGTTGCTGTTGCTGTTGCTTTTGCCGTTCGCTGTCGATTCCGATTGCGAATCCGAGTCCGAGTCGCTTTTTTAGCAACCCAGTTGCTGTTGCCGCATTCGCATTTCGGCTTTCGTGCCGCGCGGCAGCCAAAAACCAAGAGAATTCTCTAGAGAACTTATTGAACGCGTGCAATTCAATCGTAGTATCCTAGCGGGTTACCAAAAAAAAAAAAAAAACTAAAAATATAACGTGCCTCCTCTCTCTCTCTGTTTCTCTGTTTCTCTGTGTGTTGTTGTTCTTGTGTGTTGTTATAACTGAACTGAAACAAAACTGAAACTGAAAACTAAAACTAAATTGTTGTAATCGTGCAGTTTGCCAATTGGCGACGGCAAAAAGTTTTGTGACCTTTTAACGGAAACATTTTGAGAGGAAATTGCATTTTGCACTTTCCACTTTTGCATATTGCATTTAACATTTCGCATTTCGCATTTTGTATTTCTCAATTTGTGTGAGGGCCAAGCAAATATTTTGGTTGTGTGAACATTTTGTGTGTCGACTTCTTAAATATTCAATTGAAGAGCTTTGCATCGGCTGACAAGAAATGCACTCAATTGGTGAGTTTGGTTTATTGATTGTTCAATTTATAAATATGTATATGTGTATGTATAAATATGCAAATATTATTTAAGAAAACATATGTGTGCAAAGAGCACATTAATTTCTTTAAAATAGTTTAATAAGCTTAAAATGTAATATAGAAAAAACTGAAGAGTTTCTTTGGCATTTTTTTGTGACACAAATAAATGAAGTGGATATTTGACTAACTTTAATATAGATATTAGATATACAAATAATTCGTAGAAACAGATGTCATTAAAGGAAATTGAAATTGCTAAAAACATTAGCTACATATAATGAAATTAATATAAATTTGTTTGTGTTTATTAATTCATTTAATGTACAATAATGTAAATGATAAACACTTGACAATGGAACTAAATATATTTTTATGGCTTTTGTCACTTCAATCAATTTACAAATTAAATAAATTCAAGTTATTTATTTAATCAAACACAAATTTGTTGCATAAGCACATTTTAAACCGCAATAAATTGTCTTATAAATTCGAGCTAAGAGGCTTAGTCAAATTGTCAAAATAAGCAGTTTATCGAATTAACTAACTAAAACATAAATTTACTGAACACAACTTAAGCAATGTATAAAGAAATATGATTTATTTAATTTATTGTTTAATGAAAACAAAATAAAATCTTTTAATTATTCCATTAATATTCAATTGGCTGTCAAAGCTTGCATATTTCAGGCTGAGAATTGAAATTTTGCCAGAGCTTAAGTTAACCACATATCAACAGAAACAACAACAACAATACAAAAACTAAACAATATTCTGTTGACTGCTTAGCAGCTGTCTAACAATCAGTTTCAAGATAAATGTCAAGCAGCCAACTTCTTCCGGCTGTGGTTGCCGACTTCAAGTTGATTCCCAGTCTTCATTGTCATCGCACACATGCGCAACAAAGAGACCCCGACTCTGAGTCTGACTCTGACTCTGACTCTGACTCTGACTCTAACTCCGACTCCGGCCCCGACCCAGACCGAGACCCAGAACATGGCATACACTAATACCGAAACCAGTAATCACATACATGGCTTATACGAGTGTACGAGAGCCATAATCGTCAGCTTCCTTTTGGTCAGCGCCATGGCGCTGCTTCCTGCACGACAGCAACAGCAACAGCAACAACAGTAGCAACAGCTAAGAGCAGCAGCAACAACAACTGAGAGCAACAACAACAATAAATAATGCTAGAGCATTGCATTGGCTATAAGTTAGCTGCAGTTGGCATCTCTTTCTCTTGCTGTCTAATATAATTTTGAAATAACTCAACTAAGCAGCGGCCACAACTAAAGAGAATAAAGACCAAGACTTTGACCAAGTGGCCCATCGAAATGCCAAAACCAAGTTAGAAAACAAAATGATTGCAGTTCAACAAAGCTGCCAGTTGCCAGTTGTCAGTTGCCAGTTGCCAGGCGGTCTTTTCATTGAGTCAGAGCCACGCCAAACAAAACAAAATACACACTAACCAACGAGACTCAAAGCAACAACGTGGAAAAAAGGGATAAGCCGGAAAGCAACACGGAACCCAAATTAATACAATAATTGAAGCCAATTTAGTGTAATTTTCTTCAATTTCATTGTTGTTGTTTTTCCAGTATGTTGTTGCTGTTGTTGCTGCTGCTATTGTTGCTGTTGTTGGTTTTGCTGTCTAGCCATTGACTTTGCCAACTATTATCGCATTTGTTTGGCATTTGGCCACTCCAAACCTTCCTGCCGGGTAACCCTCTCCTATCCACTTCTCTCTGAACTGTCTCTTTTCCTTTTTGTAATCTGCTCTAAAATAACTTCAAGTTAATTTTCCCGCGTGCCTTGTAAGCCGTTTACTTGGTCTCAATTGCAATTTAAGCCACACCCATAGTTTATTTACACACATTTTATTGTTCTCTTTTCTGTGCTCGGACATTTCATTAGCCAGTCTACAGCTCTCTTTACCTAATTAAATTAAGCCAAACAAACGCCTTGACCAACCTCAGTTTCAGTCCTCAGTCCTCAGTCGTTGTCTGCAGTTAAAGTTGCAGTTAGTCAGGTGAAAGTAGCATCCACTTTGGGGGCCTTTCACAAAAGTCTTCCCATTTGTTTTTCGAGTCGAGCTCTTATCTCATGGAGACCATAAAAACTACTCGTAAGCCCGTCTACTCGATAGGGAATTTAGTTTTATTAGTTGTAAGACTGTGAAAAATAAATGAAAATTAAAAATACAAAATTTATACTCATAGTTTATGGTTGAAATAAAACTTGGAAAACTTGAATGGAAATGGTAAAGAAAGGCATAAAAAAGAAAACACCTAAAAGGCATAAATAAACGGACAATAAAGTTTAGTAAAAGGCATAATAGATTAAAATTAAATCTGTTTGCTATAGTTTACAATCCAATTACTACAAAATTCAATAGAATAATTTCAAGGATTTGATGAAAGAGGAAACTCAATATATTCAACCAAGAACATCAAATCCATAGTAGTATATTAAATACAGACAAATTGATCCCCCATTTTGATAGGCTTAAAACTATCACTGAAAATGTTATTCATTAGAGCTTCCAGCTGAGTATTATTAACATGTTTCCTCTTGTCACAGTTAAGTAATCTTGTCACACGTCAGTTCGAATCTTTCAATTCCATTTACATTGTAAATGTTGAACATATTTTTAATCAGAGACCTCAACTCGAGTGTACACAAATATGCCAAAAATAACATTGCAAATACAAGTATTAATAAAAACTGAAATTAAAATTTGTGTTTCTCTTTTTTTTTTTTTTTGTTGCTTTTGCGAAAATTGTTTTCATTTACAATTTGAGTTCAGTTTTTCAGTTTTCCGTTTTTCCTGCCGCTGCTGCTGCTTTTGCAGTTGTAAATTGTAATTTGAAAAACATCACCGCAAACTGTCAAAATGCACTGACATTTACAAATTATTTTGCTGGCAGCAACCGTGGGGTGCCCGGTGGTGCTCGGTGGTGCTCGGTGGTGCCACCACCAACAAAATGAAACCCATTGGCATCAGCTTTGGGCCACGTTGACGCTTTGAAATGCGAAATGGAAGCGGTCACCGTTAATTTGCGTCAACGGGCTAATAAAGTTTCGTGTCGCCTTTTTGCTTTTGATTTCACTTTTTGGCATTTGCGATATTTTTCTATACATTTTTTTTTCGACTTATTTTGTATTTGGTTATTTGGGGACAACGTCGACAAAGTTGGCTAATGCATTCTGTAGCCGTATCTCTTGCTGTATCTGTATCTTTAGCTGTATCTGTGACTGCATCTGGCGAATGTATAAATATCTGTATCTGCAAATGGCCAACTAGCAAATTAGCCAAGGCAATCACACATATATGAAAAGCTGACATTTCAATAGCAACAAAGTCTAGCAAAAGGAAGGGAAGGGAAGGGTATAGAAACTTCCGCCGCCTTTCCAGCTGACTGGACCTGGAAGGCCCGCATCTGCATCTGTATCTTTAAGTTAAACTTTGTATCTGCCTCTGGCTCTTTATGAAATTCCGATTACCCATTAATTGCCTTTGATTGAGCACCTGAGCTGCTGTTGAGCCTCAGTTGCTGTTGCAACTTGCAACAAAGTATCAATGAACCTTCCTTGCACCGCGGGCGATGCAACCGAATAAGTGAGGATCGTTTGTCGTTGTTGTTGCCCCCGATACCTTCACGTTGTTATTGTTGCTGTTGTGGCACGTTGCGCAAGGTGCAAACTGGCTGCATAGATTGAGCCCTACCTGTGCCCACATCTGCCTATCCGAGTGCCAACCTGGTTTATAGGTCTGCGTGCCTAGGAGTGGCCATGCCTAATAGCAGATGAATACCCAGATCACAGGCTAGAAGAAGTAAATGGAGAAGAAGTAGAAGCTGAAGAAACTGGAGAAGAAGAATACCAAAAAATAAAAGAAGAAAAAATGAATTATGATTTGACGGTAGGCATTTAATGGATGGCCATGGATCTTTGACTTGAAAATATTCTTCTTTGGCGCCAACAAATTGACAGCTGTATGTGTGTGTGTGTGTGTATGTGTGTGAAGTTATTTTGCTGGACAGGTGAATGCTATTTAGTTAGAATGCCTTTGTATCCGTTTGTCTGTCTGACAGTTTCTCTCTTTTTTTTTGTATCTTTTGTATTTTCTAATTGAATTCACTTGCCACGACAGCGTCGCATTGTCTTCTGACATGAACAACGTGAAAGGCCAACCAGAAACTCGATAAGGAAGTGCACCACAGCACCACAGTACCACCTGAACACTAAGCAGCCACTGAAAAGCATTTAAAATTGGAGCATGACAGGAGTTTCGGGCTGCTTTTGATGGATAGGTGTTGCTTTGTGGTTGACTTTGATGGTTGAATGCAATTGATGGCTGTTGAAAGGGAGAAAATAAGTGAGAGAGATCGAGTCAACGATATGAGCTGCAGAGTTCAAAGTTCAACTTGGGAGAGGCCTGCTTTGATCTAGACACTCAGACTTCAAGTGCAACTACAACACAAGTCGGCCAATTAGCCAATGTCTCTGTCTGTGGATCCTTTAGAGCCACTTGCCAAACACCCACGCACCACAAGAAAGAGATCTGTGAACAAAACCCAACGCATGGGCGTTGCAACAACAACAGCAACAACAATAAATGTAGCAACAACATATTGTTGCGGCATTGCTATAAAAATGTTAAAAACCCTAAGCAGTTCAAAAATAAGAAAAAGCACATCTCGCGGTTTAATGGCTTTAAAATACAACCAGCTAACTGGCAACCCGCTAACTGGCAACTGGTAACTGGTAAAAATGGCTAAAAGGGGAAACAGAGCCGCCCACCTTTTGGGCCAACTTATAAACAATGGCGATGCATAAATTTCGGAGCCACAAAGGAGACGAACTGAAAAACTCATTAGGCGCATCGCCTACGAATCATAAATGCAATAATATTGTTGAAAATTACGAGCCTAATAACATAAATAACATGAGAAGAGGTAACGCAAACGCAAACGCAAACGACCTTTTGCATAGACTGCAGTTTTGTATCTATGAGATACGCATTGCGTTAAAGTTCATTATATAAATGGAGTTGGCCAACACGGTCTTATCCTAACTGATGGCCCCAGAAATAAACATAAACTAGGCGAATTAATTGAGTTGGCGAGATCCCTTTGAGAACGCCTCATAAAGCCAGAAAATTATGGATTTTAAAGTCGCATGTTACACCTGCAACACTGCAACACTACAGAGACAACAGTCGCTGCCACATTAGAGTCGCATTTGGCCAAAAGCGGAGCCATTCAGGCCATCGAGTCAGCTACCTGACCGAAAAAGGCCGCTTGGCCGGGCTCTAATTGAGTTTTGAGAGTCGTTACACTTCATCGCAATGGGAGTAAATTAAACTGTCATTAGTTTACCCTTTGGCACTTTTGTCACCCCGTCAGCCCCTCAGCTGCCATCGGGTGTTGCGAACTCGATCCAAACGATCTCAACATGTGAAGTGGCGCGTTTTTTTTCTTCTTAGTTTTTTAGTGTTATGTTTTTTTTTTTGTATTTTTTTTTGTATTTTTTTCGTCTTTCTTTGCAGCCGTAATAATTTTGTAGGTTTTACGAGTGCCGCCAAGACAATTAGGCATTTGTTGTGAGTGTGTACATACACATGTGTGTGTGTGTGTGTGTGTATATATTGCCAAGTGTGGGCATTTTGTTTAGCGGCTTTTGACGCTTTGATGTGCGCAACTGAAAAACGCGCGCGAGACGCGCGACTCGCAAGCCCGCAACGAATCTAACGCCTTTTCAAAAACTTTGTTAGCTACATGGCTTTTAACTTTTCTTGTTGTTGTTGTTGCTGTTGTTGTTGGTATTGCTGTTGCTATTGCTATTGTTGTTGTTGTAGCATGCTGAAGATTTATTTTTCCATTATAGTGTGCCGACATCGACATCATTGTGGGTGTCTGTGCCTTGACACAAGCCATTGGGCCGTGACGTGCACAAAACAATAACAATAACAACAATACCATCTACAGCAAATACCAACAACAAGAATAACTGAAAAGTCTCGATTTTTTACTTTCTGTCGAACAAAGATGATTGTGTAAATTCAAATCTGAAGAGAATTTTTTGGCAGCACTTAAGACTCGTGAGAAGAAAGCGTTAAAAGTTGATTTAAGAGCTAGTATTAAACAAATAGAATATTTTCATAAGCATTTAAGGAAAGCGGAAAATATTAGTGATCATTATAACTTAAGTGAAATAATTTAAAATTTATACATTTCAGTGAAGAAAAACATCACATTGATTCATTGCGTTCTCTGCGTTTTTAAACTTTAGAAATTTTTCAAAGTTACTTTGTTGCAACTTATGAAAAAATAAAAATATTAGAGATCTTTAAAGTTAAAATAATTTAAGTAAAGTAAATGACTTACTTAAGCAATAAACATTGAGTCGACTCGATTTCCACCCGTTTTGCAAGCCTTGCAAACCAAGTACATACATCAGTTGATTTTCTTGAGCCAACTGTAATAAATGTTTTACAAAAGAGAATCAAAATTAGTATTAGTTTTTATTTCGTATTTTTTTATTTTTCTTGTACCTAAATTAGTTACGTTAGTTTTAGAAATCGTTTTGCGCGCGTTTTGAAGGCGTTTTAAGCCGCAACGAACGCTGTTCGAATCCAAGTATTAAATTTAAATTTTTACTACCCAAATCATTGGCTAGCCCAACGTGTTTTTCGTTTCAGCTTGTGGCCAATGCATAAAATTGTCTAACACCAAAGTAAACTGACAAACTGACTAACTGTCAATTTGAGATATTGATATAATGAGTAGCCCACATCAGACAAATCCGCAAAACAGTTTATTGCACCGGCCATAAAAAAAAAGAATCCGCCCAAAAGGCGCGCACAAACTAAGCCGTGTGGTTTTCCATATGTTTGCGTGTTTTTTTCTACTTTTTTATGACAAGCTAAAAGTTATAAAAACCACTTTTTAATTCAAATGCGCTACAAAATGTTATAGACCATCAAATGATTTGCATAAACTGTTGTTAAGGCACGTGTCACAAAGAAAAAAAGCTGCACGGAAAACTCGCAACTGAAAGCAAATATGTGTTCTTAACATATTTTGATAACAAAATTGGTAATAAAATAAAAAAGATTATTAAAAAATATTCCAAAATGCAGGCATTAAAAATAAAAAAAATGTTTAAAATTTAACTATGAAGCGGCAGATAAAACAGGAAAACAAAATCTCTTTCGCTTTTTAGTTTTTGGCCTTTTGTTGTTAATGATTCACTTGCCACACTGTTGTTGCCGTTGTTGCTGTTATTGTTGATGTCGTTGTCGTTGTTGTTGTTGTTGTTGCTGTTAATGACTTGACAGTAAAGTAGCCTACACAATTTATGGCAAACTTGTCCGCCTACAATCAGTTTTCATTCACTAATATAAATGTGTGTGTATCCATGAGAGAAAGAGAGTGTGTGTTTGTGTTTTTTTAATGCCTTCGTCTAGTTTGGTTTTTTAATTGAAACATTTTTGACCATATTTTCTTAATGATCTGACATGACATGGCGTCTGTTTTACTATGTGTGTGTGTGTGTGTGTCTGCTTTATAAATTTAACGTAATTTTGGCTAATTTAAAACAGCAAACTAAAATACAAATGGCTTTGACATATAAGATCGAAGCATATGTGCATATATCACACACACTTAAGTATTATACTATATAATACACCGACACATACGTGTGCAGCTCATACATATCATTATTATAATTTGTACATTGTATTCTGTCCCCCTCACTCATCACTTCTCCCTTTCTCTCCTGGTTTATTGCAGTCCCCAGTCGAATACAACAACGCCAACGCCTTTGGGCCACAAGCTGCAAATGCTGGGTAAGTTTTCATTATTGTTGTCTTCAATATTGTTGCTGTTGTTGTGTTGTTGCTGCTGCCAAGCACTTTTATAGTCACTTGTCGTTAAAAAAATGTGTTGAAAATGTTTTTTTATGACACGAAATGAGCAGGGCCATAAAATTGAGCCGAGTGAGCAATATAACGATGTGCCTTGCGGCTTGTTGAATTCTGCAAATGGCATATGCATTTTGTATGCAACAAGAGACTTAACTTGTCGGACACTGAACTGCACATTGAGACTTGATGTCATTAAGCATAAAGGAGCAGTCTATTTTTTTCCCAGCTCGTCATCATATGTATAATGTAGAAAAAACAGTCAACACTTCAAAAATCAAACAAACAATCTGCTTTCTAATTCTAAAAGATACATTAAATCAAGGGACAGAGGTACACCTATATCTATAAATTACTAAAGACACTTATTTAATATAACTACTTAATAATAATGATGTCATTTAACAAAGTAGAATTTTCAATACTTTTAAAATTATACAAACAAATTGCAGTCTAAGTGAATGTTAAAAGTCTATCTTTATTCCATTTTATAACAACTTGTATTAAATATTTATTTTCCATTAACTTAAAGTCAAGATGGATCGTAGACTAAAGAAATTTACTTAAGAATTTAACATAAAATTAAAGTAGCAAAGAATTATTTAGATATATAACATTTTAAATATTTCAAAATCAATAATTTAAAAAAGTTAATAAGAATTTATTTATAAGCGATAATTTGTGCAACTATTTAAATTGTATAAAAAATATTTTGCTGACCTTAGCTCACTTTGATTGACCTTTAAGAGTGTTATCAATTGATTGATTGTTTAGATTTTATGCCACTGTTAAACGAATCTCAGCTGCGTGCTGCTTCTGTTCAACTTTAAACCTTGCCAAATTGAACCTCAATCAATTATTTAAAATGAGAAGAATCGAAAAAAGAAACAAGCAATAATAACAAAAAAAAAAGTATAAAGATAAAGATAGAGATAAAGACTACTATAATGCCAACTAATTGAATTGATTTATGCATGTCGCGCATTTTAATGAAGTATTTTCCCTCTGCCATTGCTTTGGATTCAAAATCGAATTCAAATACGAATTCGACTTGGACTGTTGCTGTGGCCAATTCCATTTGATTAATTTGAATTTATTTAGTTTCGATATTTGTTGCCATAGCATAATTTTCGTTTTTTGCTCTATCAATTTCAATGATGGCACATTATAAGTTTCAACTGCGTTGTCCAATGTCTGTTTTGTGTCCACACTTGCTATTATTTATTTATTTATGCATAGCCAAATGGCCAAGAGAGCCGAAAGAGCCAAAAGCTGTTGCCAGCTGAGAGCTAAGCAAACTAATAAGACAGACAGAAAGACAGGAGAGTGTTTGTTGGCCAGAAGGCGAAGGCGAGACGAAGAAGAGTTAAAGAAGGAGGCGGAATTGATTTATGCCTGGCACTTTTTATGGCCATTTTGTTGGTAATTTATTAACAAGCTTGTTAACAACGTCGTCTGGCCAATATGCAGATGCAGATACCAAAATACTTACAAACATACACCAAGACTCAAGTCTCTGGTCTCTGGTCTCAAGTCCCACTCACGGTTCCAGCTTGAGTCCGAGTCCGAGTCCGAAAGAGGTTAAAGGCCACGGGAATGGGAGTCGGGTAGCCAAGTTAACTTGGAAATGGCAACAGCAGGTGGCTTTCATGCTCGCAAGCATATTTATAGAAAGTTTTATGGCCAAGAGGCGTGCACACCTGCAGTTGGCAGTCAAATTAAACAAAAAGCTCGCGCTCTTAAATATTTAAACAATAATTTAAAGAAAACGACGTATGACGTGTAGCTCTTCAGTTCAGTTCGATCCTCCACATTCACATGATTTGTTTGTTTTAACCGAACGCGGTAGCCAAGTGCTGCCCAAGTGGGTAAGTTGGTAAGTTGGTAGAGTAAAGTTTGCCGAGTGGTCGGAGCTGTTGCTCAAATATTCTAAATATTTGCTAAATAATAGAGAAGACAGCAATCGGAGTCGAACCAGAGGCAAGAGGCTTGGCCAGGCTCAGTGAAGCATAGGCAAACATTGGCCCAAAGCCCAGAGCCAGTCTGTAGGCTCATATCTGATAGCCATCAGTTGGCAGTTGCTTTTGCCGTTTAAATAGCGGCTACTATTTGCGTAGTAAAGTGTACCCAACTGACGGATTGACGGACTGTCTGCCTGTCAAAAGACAGACACAGACACTGTCGATATGGTCAGAAAGCTAAAAGCGACAGCTTTTTGAGCATTTTGTTTTTTGAAAAGTTTTCCATTTGATTAGGGCCAAGTTCATAATTGAGTTTTATATTTTGCCAGGCAGTTCAACTGTTATGCTAATGGTGCTTTGGCTAACTAACTGATTTATCAGTGCAACAATCTAATTTCAATTGTGTGGCTAAACAGCTAAACGGCTTTTGGCCAACACCAACGGCTGAGAGTTGAGCTGTGTCAGCGGCAGCGCCAAGTTGTCAACTTAATTTACAGCTAACATGTGAGCTACAAGTTCGCGGCGATTGAGCAAGCGATAAAAAGTATTAATTTCATAGCTCTATGCAATTAACATAAAGTGGACAGACAGACAGACTGTAAGACTGTTCGACTGTTGGACAGAGAGATATAGCCGATAGTTATAAATATGCAAATATGCTTGGCTAAATAGTTCAGATTACAAACTAGCAAAGAGAATCGAGAGATTGAGAATGCAATATCTTGTCTAAGCTCGATCGCAGATATCGCGCATAGATACATTTTGTATCTATTGGTAATATTTCTGTTATTGATATTGAGTTTTATGTGGCACGGCACGAGCGTCGACATTTGGCTGACAAATGTGCTGACGTGTTTGACTAAATGGCAGTACAGCGACACTTGCCAGAGGGTGCCCGACACATACATAAATAGAAGTGTATATATGGCCAGATAATGTGGCTAATTCAATACGAAAATCGAATATCATCAATTGGCATGCATTAGCATAATTGGATATGAGTTTTTGAAATGCCACCGAAGCCATAAAAATCACAAACTAAAGGTTAGCATATTCACAATGATAATGGAATCGATTAATACCCGCATCATCAAATCAAATGCATTGCTTTGAATGGAAGCTTAACTCACACTGCAAAAACTGCAAAACAAACAAAAAAACAAAGAAAAAAGCTATCATAAAATATGAGGATACCATCTGAAATCTGAAATCAGGTTCATCTGAAATCAGGTTAACAAATCACACAAATAATTCAATTCAATTTCGATACAACGACCAAATAAAAATCGTATTCAAAATACATTAATTTTTACAGTGATTCAAACTATAAATATGCCAATAAATTGCCACAATGTACGATAATAAATAAATATTATTAACGATATACTCAATACACGTGTGTCTTTCTACTAAAATCATTAAGCACACTCATCTAACTGATCTTTATTTCTTCAGTACTGTCAGTGTTTAATATTTCAACTCAGTGCTCAATTTAAGTGTCGTATTTTGCCATTTTTATATTGAAATATGTTATTGCAAAGTGACAAAATTGAAAGCTTTTGAAAATAAAAAACAGCCATAAAAACGTTTGTGTGTAAAGGTTAGACTTTGAGATACTTTGTAAACCATTCTAAATGGAGTAAATAGTTGTTTTAAACTGTTAGATATGATTTATTTTTAGTATACATCATAAACTTTCCACTTTATTTATATGTTTAGAGTTCAATTAAATATTTAACTTTCAAAATAGGTAAATCATAATATTTATAAGCACAAAACAAAAAATTTAATTCAAGTCTAGATAATGCTTTATCGCTGTTTAGAATTGTAATTACCATTTACAATACACATTCACTTAGGGTATTCAAATATTATCAAGAGTATGACTCGTACTTCAAAGTGTTGGGTCTCTACCAACAACAACAACAACAACAACTACTATAAATGTAACAACAACAATCGATAAGCAATTTCAATAAATCGTGCTAGTACAATAAAAGTAAATTAAACTCTTTGGTTGCCGCTTCTGTCGAGTTGTGTCTCAATTTGCCGGACCGGTCAGTTCCAGTTGCCACATCCACGTATATTGCCAGTGGCCAGATCTGATGAGGTGCCGCAATATGCGTGAGTTAAGTGCGCAAACGTGGCCCAAAGGAGACAACAACAACTTGAGCTCTTCATACAATTACATGGAAGCTGCCATCAAAAAAATATAAAACCAAAAAAAAAAACAGTGAAGAAAAAATACTTTCTACTAAATTGTCGGTTTGACAGCCTCAAGGGCTACCCAAAAAAAAAGAAAAAATAAAAATTTCAGACCCTTTTGCGCCATTGAAATGCAAATGCTTAGCCTTGTTGTTGCTGTTGCTGTTGCTGCTTATCAAAAATCTATTGGCCAAAAATGTTGACCAGATAAGCGTAAGCCCTTCTCTTCTGCTGCAAGTATTAAGCCATAAAACGCATGCAAATGAAGGCGTTGAAATGCGCATGGCCAAGCTCTTAGCCAGGTCCTGTTTGTGGCTTTGGACCTGGGCTATTTTGCGCCTGCTTAAAGGGCGCAAAAACTAACGCGCTTCAGTTGCAGATGAGACAACAACAATAACAACAACAACAACACTGACAACATTGAAAGGGCAGCTGCCGTCTGTGGCAGTGGCAACTTTGCTGGGGTAACTCACTGTGGCAGTGTGGCAACTAAAACGAGGCACCACCGGCTGACTGGCAATTAATTATGGTCATAGCTTCAGCTCAGTGTTGGGCCACTGACTGGCTGGCATATGTTTATTTACTTAATTTACTTAATGACACACATAACAGAGCAACAACAGCAACACAAAATGTATCTCAAAGATGGGCACGAGTCGCACACATTTGGGTGAGGTCATCGTGGTTCTATAAAAGCATTTATCTCTCTCTATCTGTGTGTGTGTGTGTCTAATAAATAACATTATTAATTACCAGTGCAATTAACTATAAGTACACTAGCACACTCACACACACAGTTGAGGGACAGTGAGGCGCCCCAAAGGCGACAAAAAGGCAAAAGACGACGCCTCAATTTCATTTCCATATAGCTCTCATAGATACACACACACACACACGCACACACACATATAGTCACTTGCTGCACTTTGTGACCCAATTTGAATTTTTCATAAGTTTCTCGCAGTTATTAAGGCGAATTTTGTTTTGTTTTTAGATCTCTCTCACTCGTTAAAGTTCTTAGAGAGTTTTTCGCCTTGGGTCTTATTTTTGTTAATGGTTCATTTCGTCTCATATTGAGTGATATATGAATGCATTAATCTTAGTTTATGTTTATTACCATATGTTATGGGTGTGTTTTCTGTGAGTATCGAGTTTTATGCAAAATATGCAATACGATCGCCCATTATAACAAGAAGATCCACTTCCAGCGTATACGATTTATGCCAGCTATATACTATTTTATAGATATTTTACGAGTTGATATTAAGTTTAAGTCTCTCGATTTGATTTAGAGTTTCATTTAACGATCAGTTCGATAGACAGTGCAGCTGGAAAGTTAAAAAGTATAACAAAAGGAAGAAGACAGATACTTTTGTATCTCTTACGAATATATTAATCACTTGAATATAGTTGAAAGCAAACTTCAACGCTTGTTGAACAGAATTTTCAATTTTAAACTTGAATACAGACTTATAAATATATATTCTTAAAAATATACATATACATATGTCTTTATACATATTTGTATATTTTGTTGTCTGCTGTCTTCTAGCAACATAGCTTCATTAATCTTTGGGCTTTTCTCTTGTTTCTTGTTATGCTTTAAATATTGAAACTGTCAAGTGCATAATCATCTGCCCCACAACAACAACAACAACAGCAGCAATAAGAACAACATTAACAATGCCCGAAATTACAGGGCAACTAAAAATGTTTCAAACATTTTAACCCAAACTACTGGGAAAACTTGGCTGCTCCTTGTCTGTTTTAGACTTGCTCTTGCCCCTTTTGCTACTTGCCACTGCCTCTTGCCTTGTGGCACTGCTGCACTGTTGGCTGGCTGTGTCACAACGCTTAATCTTTATTAATTACAGTGGAATAATAAGGCAGCAACGAGAAAGAGAGATAGATGGTAAAGAGCTAGTGCATGGTGAATAGTTTGGCAGCCAGACAAGGCAGAGCCATGTCCTAGTCCCTGGTCCGCCAACTGATTAATGCCGCAGCCAAAGAGCCAACAAGCCAACAAGCAAACATGCCACATGCAACATACAACACGCTCCCCTCCCCTTACAACTACTTTTAGTTAGAGGAATTTTAGCTAGGGCTTTTGTTTGGTTTCGGTTTTTCGGTTTTTGGTTTTCTGGCTCTAACTATATGAGTCTGTCTCTGGTTCTAGCTTTGCCTTTGGCTTTGGCATTTGGATTTGACTTTTGGGAGCAAGTGCGTTGTAGTTACGCTTTCTGGCCGTGTGGCATGGAGTGGCGTGGCATTCATCAACGTTGGCGTCAACAAATGCTTTCCACATGCAAAACAAGACTTCTAAACGCGACGCTGCCAAATGCACAGCGGGTTGTCGAGACAGAGACCAGTCAGCCATTGAATGGGAATTGAGGAAAACGGGGAATGGGAAAAGGAAAATGGTTTTCCTTTTTGGGCATGGAAAGCATATAAAAGGCGGCAAGGTAAAATTAGATAGTAGAGCGCAGAGCAGCTATAAAAACCATTTGATCCTTTGTGCGACGTCACCGCCTGTTGTCGACCTTTTCTCCTAATTACGCCTCTATTTTCGGGCTAATCAGCAGTATTGACCCCGACCCAGTCCCAGAGGACAAGGGTCAGCTGCTCGACATGTAAATGAAGTTGAAGTTGAAACAAGCAGCTGTGTAGTAGAGTGAAATAATAAGGAGTTATATCTAAATACCCAATATTTCTGTTCCTCCATTTGGATTTTCAATCAGTTCTCGGGTGCTGTGCAAATATTTGATAATTTCTGTGGCCGTTTGCATATTTGCACTTCAACTTAATGCAAATGCAAATGCAAATGCAACAACTTGGATATAAATGAGAGACAGGGAGGCGAGAGACAGCAATTAAATATGCGCATAACTGTTGATAATCATCGAATCAATATGCTGACAATTTTCTCACGCACAAAGATTTTGTATCTATCAGATACGCATCCGCAGCCAGGACAATGACATCAACATCATGTCGGGGTTTCAGGTCGAGCGAACGAAGTCAACAAGGACGGCTTAGAAGGGGTTCAACATTAAAAGCAAACCAAAAAAGAGAGAAAAGGGATTGGAAGGGATAAAGGATTTGTAATTTGAATTTTAAATAGGAGTCGCGGCAGGAGCAAAAGTTGCTGTGGCAGCATCAGGCATCAGGCAGTTGATGCCCTGTAAATTGTATTTACTGCTGAATTAATTTCTACATTTTATTTTCATTTCTTTTTCCCATTTTCTGTGCATCGATTTATATGTATAAAGGAAATCGCAGCAAGAACCAAGACAACAACAACTCTTTCATTCTTTCTCTCTCTCTCTCTCGATCTTGTTCTGTTTGCTTAGGTTTCTCTATTAAAAGCAAAACCTTTTTTATATCGCTTTTTTATTTTTTTGGTGTTTTCTTAAAAGTTTCTGACAGGCGCAGTCATATGTAAATATCTGCTTGAGAAGCCGAAAAGAAGGCGAGTCCACTGAAATAGGGTGTGGCCGTATCGAAAGGGCAAGACGCAGCTGCCTTCTAGCTCAGATTTCAATTAATAATTTCCAACAACTCTTAAGGTCTTTTAAAGAGAATGTAACGGTCTTGAAACGACCAAGGAAAGTGAAATAGAGAACTAAATTTTAAGTAAATTACTTTAATATTCATTTAACAAGACAAATGGAGTTGAATTCCAGTCTTAAAACTATTTAGTAATTACAGAAAAATGTATTACAAATTTACTGCTTTGAGAAATTACTGCTATAAATAAATAACTTAAATTTCTAGTTCAAAATACATTCGTGAAGAAATTCCTTAGTAACAGAATAATGTATTTAAATTCAGTGAGATTTTCACATCAATAAATATCCAAATATTGTTAAGGAAAGCCCTTGTAAAATTATATTTAACTATATTTTAAATACCTGAAATTGCGCAATTTCTAAGGTTTCGCCTGCTGTGCAGTTCTCGGAATCAATTTAGTTTTGTGTGTGTCCTTTGAGGGATTATCCAGAAGCAGGCAACGCCCAAGTCCTGTTACATGCCGAAGCCCTTGCCAATTGAATTGCTTCGACTGGCAAAATGCTGAATTGCAGCAATAATATTGCAACTGACATCGATATGTGCCATTTGATTTGCATAATTCTAGCAGTCAGCACACAGGACGATAACAAGGACAAGGATGAGTATGAGTATCTGAATGAGGAAAGGATAGGGAAAGGGTTCCTAACCCTAACGTGCTGTGTTTTGTGACCAACCCATAAACCAACTAGTACATTATTGACAGGCAGGACATGAAGCAAAAGCAAGTCCTGGGCAGGACCTGGGCAACCAATTCATTGACTGACTGTGAGCCGCTTAAGCTGCCAACGGCCGCGCCCCCTTTTTTTAGTCGTCCTGCTGCCTCTGTCTGTCTGTTTGTATTTTTGCAAATTCATCGATAATTGGCAATTTGAAATGGCAACAACAACTGACAACAACAGACAAAGGCGCGACGTGTGTCCCGGGGTTGCTTTTGACTCTTTGACTCTTTTGGCACGTTGCCCTCTGTGTCTCCTCCCTCCCTACCTCTCATTGCCTCGTAGATTGTGCGAAAAAATATCGGGTTATGTCAAGGGCGCATTGCATTTTGGCAACAACAGCAACAATGACAACAAACCTCTCATAATGCCAAGCCGATAATAACTTAATGACGTTTTAATTGCACACAACAACAAGTTAATTAAATTCATTGTGTGTGTGAGTGTATATTGTTGTGTGTGAGTGTCTGTTTTAGGTCCAGCAGTCAAAAACAATTTCAATCAATGCCAAATTCGATAAGTTGTTGACGGTCAACAGTCGCCAAAAAATAAAAAAATGTGTGTTGTTGTCTGCACGGTGGCAGCAATTAGTGTCAGATTTTTAATTGCCATACAACAGATGTGTAGAAATTATTAAAAATGCATTTAAAAAACGCGACACGATCAGACAAGATGAATCAAGTCAAGTTTACTGCATAAACCCAAAAAAACCGGACTGACCATAAATCTTTTATAATTATTTCATAATGCGGAAAATAAATATCTGAAATATTCTCAAATGCACTGACAACTTGTATGACTTGGCAACAACTGGCATATTGAATAGAGTTTTTAAGTTTAATTTGCTATAAAGTAGTTATATTTTAAACTGGCCTCGCATATTGAGACTTTACTTTCTGTAGTTGTTTTTTTTTTTATTATGCGGTGGGTAGAGAGGGAGGGAGAGGGAGTTGTTAAAGTGGTTCCGAAACCTTAACTCAACAGACAATCTAATAGCCCACGTCTTGATGGCAAATGAAATCGATTTGTCTAACGTTTCATAGTTTATTTTTTATTATTTCTTTTTTTTGTTGTGGAAGATTACTTGTAGCTACAATAAATAGACAGACATATCAATAGATAGATAGATGTAGACATAATGTGTTACTTATTGCAAGATCTTTTTTTTACATGTTTCATATGTAATCATTTCTAACAAGAATTTTTCGTTTTTGGCTTCATTTCAGGTCAGACTGGCAGCAACAACTCCTCTCCCATTTCGGCCTGAAGGTAAGTTAAACTACAAACTTGGCCAAAATAAAATGCTTAAAAAAAGGGCAACCGCCCCAAAGTGGCAATAACAAAGAGAACAAACATCGGAACATCGCCAACTTTTACTTGGGGGTCTCTTTGGGGGCTTTGAGCCAAGTCGCAACTCTTTGGACCTGGTCGACGTCTCGGCAAAACTCTTTCAAGTTTTTTTGACAGCTGCTGTCAAATGTTGAAAGCAAGCCAGGCCCCAGCCCCATACAATATGGCAAGAGAACAACCATACAGAAATCTAAAACAAGTCAGAGTCGGACACAGACACAGATACAGAGACAGTCATGGCCATGGCCCAAAGTGCTCCCAAAGTTTCTTTCCCTTCTCATCCGTCGCATATCAGCAAACATCTCTATATGTTCGAATACACACACACACATTATTCTTCTTATAGCCTTCCTTAACTCTCTAAGCAAACTTTTCAAAAATGAAACCAAAACAAAAAACCAAGAGAGAAAAAAATAACAACGAAACATAAAACAATAAAACCATTTTATAGTTTTCATGCACGAAGTCCACGAAATGAAAAATTCTACAATTTAAACTGACATTTAAATTGATAGTTCAAGAGATGCACACGACAGATACCACAGAGAGAGAGAGAGAGAGACAGGGAGATACAAATAGATAGAGAGAGTGACAGAGGAGCAAAGTATACTGAAAAGTATATACTTGTATGATGCTATAGTCTTTATAGTATAGAGGCGTGTCGGAAGGGGCAAGCGCACACACACACACACACACACACACACACACACACACACACATGTTGCAATGGGTGACGTACTACAAGTTGTTGTTATTATTGTAGTTGTGGCTGCTGTGGCTTTTGGCAGCTGATGATGATGCTGATGTGTGTTGAGCTCTCATTATTGTTGTTGCTGCTGCTGTTGTTGTTGTTGTTATTGCCACCACACAACAGCAAAATAAAATGCATAAAAATATTTCAACTTGAATTGCAGTCGCTGGGAATCTACAGCAAAGCCAAAAAAAATCAAGAAAAACAATTGCAAAAATTGTAGGAAAATATTGTTTAATGAAAAAAAGACAACGGCGGTAAGGAGAAGGGTAGAGAATAAAAAGAGAGAAGAGATGACTAAAGAGGGAGATGAAAATTTTAAAATATTTCCTAGCAAACACTTTCACAAAATTTTAAGAAAAAAGCTTTTAAAATATCTTTATTTTGATTGTTAAACGAATCAATTTACATATTCTATATCAACATTTCTCCTAAAGAATTTGAAAAGTATTTGAAAGCTAGAGTTTTGAATTATGCAATGTTATTTTTAAGAAAGAAAACTATGACTAACTTAACTAACTTAAATAAAATTATTTCGATACGTTACCTTCAGTCTGTCATAATTTAAATTAAAACTTTGGAGATGAAAGCATTCAAAGAATATTTAAAATATACAAGAATCGAATATGAAATTTGTAAACAATATAGATCAGCATATATGGTTTATTTTTGAATCATTTAGATAGAAAATCTTGTCGTTTAAGTTATCACAGGGAATTGTGTTGCAATAAGAGTTGCAAAATCAAAAGCTTAAATACGTTGAAATGGCGTGTTCTATTGAGTCACAGTCAAAAGTCTCAGCTGGAAAAGTCTATAAATCATTGTTGGTTAGCAACCACAGTTGGGTACGCGATACATATTAAGCGTGTTACCAAACATACATATTATCTAACACATTGCGGGCATATTTGTTAAATAAACATTGCATTTCCACACACAGATATTTTCATGCATAAAACAAAAAGCGAATGCGAATGCGAATCGAAATCCAAATCGAAAGCCAAATAAATATGGCAAGATAGAGTGCATAACGAATGTACATCTCAGTATCTGTAGATGTAAATGTATCTGTATCTGCTGGTTGCTAAGTCATACTCAATATTGTTGTCAACAGTTTGCCGCCTTTGTCCCGTTGCGTGTGCACTATCAGGCGACTCTAAGATGGATGCAGAGATATAACTCCATGGCGCATAGTTTGTACTCTGCACTAATCTTATAATTAGCATTCTTGGCAGATAACAGCAACAACAACAGCAAATACGAGACTCGCTTGGACTACAAATAACAAACACGTTGCAATTACACAAACAGAGACAGAGACTCAGACACAGACAGAGACAGAGTGAGACTTGAGAGCAAGAGTCAAGTCAACTTGAGTGTGGAGTGGAGTTGACTTTTAATCGGATTGCATGATAACTGCACATTAATTAAAAAAAATCAACTAATACTTTTATGAAACGAAACAGTGCTAATTGAATTATTGCTGCCATGCACTCGCCTCGTTTGCTTTCATTTCATTTTCATTCTCATTTTTGTTTTCCTGCTTCGCCTTTTGTTTTTACTGTTGTTTAACAAGCAGCTCTCATTTAATTGAAACTTTGTTCTCTCACTACCAAACCGAAATTTAGAACCTAAAGAATCCCGCACCCGCAGCGACATATTGCTTTCGCTTCCAGGAAGACTTAAAAATGCCAAAAAGACTCACAGACAGCGGGGGAGCAACAGAGAGAGAAAAAGACTGAAAGATAGAGAGGGACTCAGTCTAAACTTTTAGGATATATGCCGACTTCTAACGGTAACCAGCTAAAGCCTGCTTAAACCAGACCCACAAACCAGTTGAAGTTCAATTTTTCGGGCAATCCATAAAACCTACCTAAAATATCAAGCTCAGTTTTCAATTGCAACAGCGAGACTCACATGTTGTTTCTTCTTTTTTCGTTTATTTTTCTTTTGGCTCGTAATCCGAGAACAACCCAAACAACAACAAATTTAAAGAGGTAGCCAGATAAATTGTTGTTGTTGCTGTTGTTTGGGGCAGAAAGTGCGGGCTTAGTCATTTGGTTGTTGCTCCTTTTCATGGCTCGGCATATTAGTTTTCAAGTCTTTCCACATTCGCATTGTTGTTCATTATGATGAGCGAAAAACAACAACACTAAAGAAAGCACTGAGAACAACAACAACAACTGACTGCAAAAGACGAGCCCAAAAAAAATTGACAATGGACGTTGTCGCTCAAGTATCTGCAAGTGCACGCAATGTACAATGTACAATGTACATACGTTCGTTTTGTATCTTGTAGATACATGCAACGAACTGTGGACACTACACAGGGCAAGGGCTAATACACAAAAGGGCTGCCACTGCAGTGGCAAGAAGAGGAAAAGGGGCGGGTTTTTGAATTAAGGCGTTGCAGACATTTCAACAGCATGTCGCTTCATTTAAGTTTTTTGCATCAATGCACTCGTGACAATTTGTCATCAAAATAAAGAACACAGAAAATACTCAGAAAAAGATATAAAAAAACAACAGATACAGATACAGAAAATAACATACAAAAGTCCTATATTTTAAATTAATAAAAGTCGAGTGTGGGCAGTACGGAATGAGTTAAATAAATTATTGAGGGGGGGCAAGAAAAGTTTTGACTCGCAACAGAACAAATTACTCAAGTTCTAGCCATAAAGAGAGATTACTAATTTCAGTTTTATGACCGAAACCTTAAGAACTACAACGAAAACTGCATATAAATAATCGTATTGAAGTGTTTATTTCAGACATTTCGGTTTTATCTACAAATTTTAATGGTCCATCTACTGTGTGTAATCTCTAACGCCCATTAACCAAGTTTTCTTTTTTAACGGTCAACACTTGAGTAGCTTAATGAAAGCCTAATTACATGAATATAAAAGCCATCTTTGGCATTAACTTTTTGGTCAACTGTGTGCGGTCTTTCCATATTATGATGGCCCCTCACTGTGAGTTTCCGTATGCGTCACGAGATTGAGACAAAAAAATAAGAAATGATATGAAAAGAAACAACAACAAAATAAAATTAATAATGAATAACAACAACAATGACAACAAGCAGCTAAATGTCAGCTGTGCCCACTTAAACTTAAACTTATGCATATTTATATAATTCATTTTTAAATATTTAAAATCACACAAGACAGGCAACAGATACAAATACACACACTCAGAGCATACTATATTAAATATCAAGATTTTATGATGCATAATGCGAGCAGGGGAAGGATCGGAGAGGGAGAAAACGAGGTAGAGAAACAGGGAGAGGAGACGGAGAAGGAGAATCACTGCCTCGAGAGAAGGTGGATTTTTATTACCAATAATTTTGAAATTTGTTGCGACGAGTGCAAGCAGGCAACTCGTTATAAATATAACCACAGATCGAAATACCTATATATACACATACCCATATGTGTAAGATTGTGTGTGTGAGTGTGTTGAGTGTGCAAGTGAATTGATTGTAAAGCCCGCCCGACCCCGTCCGACGCGATTATTTACGGTTTATTTTCAACGCTTCAGAAATAAACATGAGAGTGAAAGAAAGAGGAACAAAAAAAGCGCAACATGAATTTCTTTTTGTTTCATTTCTTGTTTTTTCTTTTTTTTTCATTTTTGGTTGAAACAAAAATATTGCATACTAATTTTAATACGTAACACGCGGGCTTTGAAGGCGCATCCAAGCCAAAAATAGATGCCAAGTGAAATGAACAAGAAAGAAAGGCAACATGCGAATGCAGCGAGCAGAGTGAATGGGAGGAGGAAGGAGAGGAAGGGAGAATGAGAAGGAGCATGAAATAGGGTAGAGAGATTGGAGGGACTGGTGGCATGTTGGTGTTGCATGGCAAAAGTGTCAAGCGACGACGTAGCGAGTGTATTTTTGAATTTTTGGCAGGTGGAACCACGACAAGTGCCCCAAGTCAACAGCTACAACAACAACAGCAACAACAAGCAGAAGAAGAAGCAGGGCCCCCGAACTGCATTCATATTTCAATATTTTGTTGCTCGTTTGCTTTTATTTGTTGTTGCTTTTACCATACATTTATAAATAGCTAAGAAACGCTGCTGCTGCTGCTGCTGCTGCTGCTGCTGCTGCACGGAAAACACTGAAAATTAATTTCCACATAATTTTTATGAGGCAATTACTCATCGACACTCTGCAACACACACACATACACTTGAACATATTTATATATGTGTTTTATTTTAGTTGTGAATTGAAATAGAATTTGGCCAAGAATTGTTTGTTGATTAAACATGACGTATACGTAATTTTGATGCCCATGCAAATTTCATCAACTATTACAAGTGCTTTTATTTGTATTTATATATTCTATTTTGTGTAATTTTTATTTCTGAATGATTAAATAACCAAACTGTCAGCTTATTAAATACATTAAATAGCTACCCTTATCTAACTCGACCCATCCATCTATCAAACTGTCCATTCATAGGGTATTCATATGCCCATTACTGGCTACATAATTACGCAGACACGCCCCACTAAATATATTTTAAATAACAACTAAAAGATACTCTATCTGTATCTTTCTCTACTCTATTATCAAAACTCGTGTGTCGTGTGGCAGTTGCAGTTCCTTTTCCTTTTGTGGAAATGTGTTGTAATTATTTGGAAATGCTTTCTAGCGATAATTGCGGGTGCCACTTTTTTTTCTGTCTTTGAGTTGAGGTTCGTTTGTTCTTCAGCTGGTATTTTTTTTTTTTTTGTCAAATTATACAACATTTATCATCAATTATCGCAGTGTTGTTGCCTGGCTTGAGAAATGCTTGTTCTATGTGACGCACGCAAGAATAACTACAAGAGTGTGTATAAATATGTGTGTGTGTGTGTGTGTAGCGACATCGTGTCATGAAATTGAATAAGCAAATGACGTGCTGAATGCCAGTTGAAATAATTTTCTTTTTTTTTAACATTGTTGCCGTGTGGCATTCACCTCAGTCGAAGGGGGGAAAACCGCAAAACGCAGTTTAAATGGGAACTTGCTTGCTATATCTATCTATACACATATAACCATAAATGTACACATATACATTTGTATATTTGTGTGTAACTGTTACATTTCATGCCAAAATGTAGACAATTGTCAATTTGTGGCAGCCACAACGCTCAAACACCCCTTTTTGCAACCGTCAAGCACTTGATAGATAGATACTCGTATTGTAGATACATATGTATCTGTATCTCTTTTGTATGTGCGACGCACATGCTAAACGAATGTTGACAAACAATTATTATTTTATTATTATTTGTTTGTCTGGTTGATGTTCTGTCATTCCCTCTTGCTTTAACATAGACTCCAATGTGTCTATCTGTCTCTTGGTCTGTCCGTCTGTCTGTCAGTTAGTTTGCATGACTTTGTTGCATGGCTCCAGAATTCAGCGTCAGTTGTCGTCAGTCCGTCTGCCTGCCTCATAGCCATCTCTTTCACACTCTCTCTCTCTCTATCTAGTTCTCTCTCTTTACTCTACTATCTGTTATTTGTTTATTTGTCTAACTGCTTTTGTAATACGATTCGTTGTTATATTTGCACTGTTGATTATTTTTTATTAATATTTGTATCATTGTTTGAACAAATTTTCACATGCAATGTGAATGCCTCTCTCTTTCTCTCTCTTTCTTTCTTTACAAACGAGGCTTGCACATTTCAATAACTTAAATTAGCCTAAATAAACATATGAGTAACCGGCATAGAATAGACAGATAGAGAAAGAGTTAGAGCGAAAAGTTGGTAAATATAAATAAACAAACTTTGACAGTTGCAAATCAACATTGAAACCGTGGCTTCTTTTTTTATTGTTACTGCAGTCTGGCCACACTAATTGTGGGCAAAATTTTAATGAAGTTTTCAACTGTCTGTTGCTTTCGCGCTTTGCAACTAAATGACCGTCATTTGCCGTTGACAAGCCTGACAGATGGACAGACAGACAGACAGACAGAAAGATAGACATGAGTTAGACTAGAGAGTTTTATATTATTTTATGGGGGAGTTATAAAGGGAGTTGACGGATTCTCACCTGCTTTATAGCGTGTGGAATTTAATGCAACATGTTGTCGTCATTTTTGTTCTTTTCTACCATTTTCCCTTCTTAAGATCATCTATCAGTTTAACAAGTTGCAGAGACCGAGGAGAACATAATCTCACAAATTGATTCTATGGGATGGCATACAGTTTTCCAGCTCAAGCGTATCTAATAACTTAATTCGTTTCGTTTCGTGGAAATGCATTGAATACGAGTATCATAAGTATTTTCCTCACATTGCCAGTTTTTCATTTCGAGATAGACAAAACTTCGGGCGTATCTAAACACAGAAATCTAAAGCTTAATGGCTCATTAAAATAAAAAAAAAATAGAAAAAACTGAAAATCTGAAAGAAAAACAGAGGCAGCAAGTGGGGCATACACACACACACACACACTCGTACTCACACACACACACAGGGATAGAAAGAGGTACTGTGATTTGATTACAAATTTATTGTTGGTAATATGAATAAAAATGAAAATGAAAATTCTTTATATCTCGTCATTCGACTGAGACTCCAACTCTGGGTTGACTGCTAATTATGCATGCCACATATGCATGCCACATCCATCTCGCTTCCTCCCTCTCTCTTTCTCACTCACAGACTTGAGCTCCCCTTTGTGGCATTAGAAATGGCAGCCACAGCAACAGGCTGCCAACTTATGCAATGCGAAAAAATAGAAAGGAATTATAATAATAATGCATCAACAAAATAATGAAAAATAAAAATACAAACAACGAATCACGCAGTTGGCCTACCAAATGAGCACCAACATTCGCATCGTGTGAATTTCAATTAAACTAGCGGCAACAACAGCAACACCAACAGCAACAGTAGCTGCTTGCAACAGCAACAGCAACAGTTAGACGCACTGAGAGTCATGAGCTTACTGCTAATTAAATACAGCATATGCTGCTAATTAAATTTATGTGCCCGTCGCACAGCTCTGATTATCAAAAATTATTTATGCAAAATCTGACAGGAAATAGCTGCAAGCAACCGACAGGCAAACTGGCAAACTGGCAACTGGCAAACTGGCAACTGGCGATGCATGGCTGATAAAGATAAAGCCACAAGCCAACAATGTGAACTGCAACTGCAACTGAAAGTACAACTAAATATCTACTCCAACTACAACCCCAACTAAAAACTCCAACTACAGCTGGCTAATTTAATTGTACATAGTTTTTGGTTGCATATTTAATTATATTGTACTTGCAACTAACTGAGGTTGCTGTCAGTTGATTGTTGTTATTGTTACTGTTATTATTATGGCCATGGCTAATAACCAGCCTGTTGCATACTCAACAACGATGACTGTACTCCAAGTGTTTGCCTGTTTGCATAACCATAAGATTTAGATAATATCTAGATTGAGCTATTATTTAAGCACAGTCATCTGTGAACTATCTCAATCATCTATAAACTATATTTAGTTGACTAACCAAATAGACTTTTTTTATTTTAATTTTAAATTGCCATTGCAATCGATTATAATAATTATTTTAATCATAGACTCTGTCTTTATTGTTTGCTGTGTCTACTTTGGGGATATTCTGGTTAACAATCATTTAATTGATCTTTATTTTTCCGTCTTTACTTACCATTCAGCTTAATCTAACGTATTTATTAAAATTACATTCATTTTATTATTTCTTTAAGAAGAGTTTTGATATATTCACAAGAATTTTCTGAATCACATTATCTTTCCGGCAATTGCATATTTTTCTGTTCAGATAAATTCATTCCCTCTGCTTGTCATGTTATGACAGTTTCTTTATTAGTCAATTATATGATCTATATATTATATGAAATCAAATCACTTGATTGACTTGCCAATCGCTTTGTGCATTCCTCAATGAGTTGCTTCCACAAGTACACGATTCTATGAATGACAAATCCCACACGCAGACACAAATAGATACATATGTATCCATGAGATACTTGTATATATTTCTGCCTCAACAATGTATATCAAACACTTGCACTATGCGCATAATCGACAAAATAAAAAAAGTCAGAGAAAAAAACGTAGAAAAAGTCAGAAAAAAAAGCAACTCTTACATATTTATTGTGCCAAGGCGACGAGCGAGCTGCACACAAAATGACTCAGCAGCAACTTGTCTCAGTTGAGGGGGTTACAGGGCGGTGAGTAGAGGGAGGGGGAAGTGAAGAGGGGCTAAATTCCACTGCTGATGTCTTTATACTTATATGTCCACTCTGGGCAGTGTGGTGTGTTTTTGTGTGTGAATGTGTGTTTAATTCATTAAATTAAAATTAATGTTTATTTACGCGCAATTTTACAGCGTGCCTGAAATGTGGCGTTGCTGCTGTTGGCCAAAAGTATGGCCAACCGAGCATAAATTAAAATATATTACAAGCAACAAACAACAGCAACAGCAACATAAACAACAGCAACTGCAAAAGCAGAGAAACTTCAGCCCAAAAAGTTGTTGTTGCCATTTAAAATTAGCAACTGCAACTGCCAACTGCAGCAGCAGTAGCTACAACATCAACAAAAACAACAGCATTATTATTATTATTAGCAACATAAGCATTACAATAACAACAACAGCAACAACTGTACTTGTATCTGTATCTGGCAGATACATACATTCGCGGAGCGTTTCCTTTCTGTGTGTGCTTATCTGCACATTGGAAATCTCACATTTGCTTTCCACTTCGCATTTAGCCGGCTGCTGTAGCTGTTGCTGATGTTGTTGATGTTGCTGCTGTTGACTGTTGGTTGCTGCTGCCTTTTGCCTTTTTTGCGTAATTTAATTAGTATTCTGTGGCCAGAAATCCGATATTGTTTATGGCTCGGCTTTTGCACTGACATTGATTGACAGCAAATAGTATAATGTCATTTGTATCACGAATTTTTATAGAACTGTATTCCTATTGCCTTAATGCAATAATGAAACGAGATCACTGGCAAGTTATGTACTTAAAAGGAAAGAGTACTATGTATGTACAAAAAAAACGGGATAGCAAAATATGTTGTTTGTAAGAAGGAAGGGAGGAAAAAATACATTAAAAAACAAACTTTTCATTTTTCAAAGTGTTTTAACTTGTCCTTAACTTAATGCAGCTAACCCAAATCTTTCAGCTTCTAAGCTACAAAGGATACCCTGTCTTTGCTTAAACTGTTTGGGAATTCTAAGCGAAAAATGTCAGGCACAGCTCTTTCAAGTATGCAACATTCTTGCAGACCCCATAAAGTATATATATTCTTTGTCCGTCTGTCCGTCCGTCTGTCTGCCTGTAACAACACACATATATGGAACCTATGCTTAAAGACCCGCTGTTCTGTCTGCCTAAGCAAGCGATTGTATCTTTGTATCTTTCTGTGAGATGCAGCAAAGTATCTCAAGCTTCTCTCTTTCTCTTCTTCTATGTCCATATTTTTCTCTGATGACGTTTAATAAACTCTTGGTACTACTGACAGATTGGCTAATGGCCTAAATGCAGTTCCCCCAATATTTGATGGCAGCTGCAGCAAAAGTCAATTTTCAACTGGTTTTCCAGCACAATTTCCTCCAGTTTGTCCGTGTGTGAGTGCCCCATTTAATGAGTGGGAAAACATGAGCTCACAATCAGATTGCGATCGACAATCAAATCAATTTTGGATCACACATTGATCGACTCGTAAGCTCTGTCAACAGTTTTGTTGTTGTTCAAATGGTCAAGAGACATAGTCAACTCAAATTAAAACGAAAATAATAGAAGAAAAAAAAATAATGAAATCCAATCGCTTTGCAGTGGCGTAGTTAGAAAAGGGTTGACTGATATCTTATCCCCAAATACCAGTCACCTGATAAGGACTAAAGTCGAAATGTCTTCAACTCGTGCGTGAGTCACGTTTTCTGTTTTCGCACTTTTATCACTTGTCGTGAGTACGTTGACTCACTCCCTTGACAACCGCCTGACTGTCTGACTATACGCCTTTGTGCTCTCTGCAGCTAACTAAATGCATTTCAAGCACTATAATTAAATGATCGTTGGCCAGCGATAGGAAATTAAAAACGTTTTAACAGCGATACAAACTGATAAGACCTCGAACAAACCAAACCATACCAAATACAAAAGCAAAAAAAACACACACACACACAAAAAACCTAAAGAAAATAAAACTAAAAAAAAATAAAACTACAACAAATGTGTAACAAGCGCGACAACAAAACTAAATACATATTTGACGATTAGTACCATTATGTGTTTTATTTCTATTTCAATGCATTGCACGAGTTTTTGTGTGTGTGTGTGTGTGTGTGTTTGAGTTTGTCATTAGAAATGCCAATTGGACGTAATACGTCAAATGTTTAGTGAAATTATTTTTAATGAAATGTTGTGTCATTAGACGAGCAAACAGACAGGCCGAGAGAGTGAGAGTGAGAGTGAGAGAGATACAGATACATGTACTCAGAGATAAACATTCTACAATACGAAGGGGCGCGTCTGTCGTGCGATTAGTCGCTTTTTCTCTCACTCACACTAGCATTCTCCCTCTCTCTTTCTATTTCTCTATCTGGACTGGGTTTGTTAATTTAGCTAAAAGTGCATTTAATATTATAGTTTTTAATACGAGTACTTGCTATTAACGTAATTATTTATAAGCCAGCCTGCACTTCTTTGTCTCTGACTCTACCTTAATTATGATGATATGCGACATGCCACAGGACAATCATCATCATTATAGGAAGAAGAAACAGGCACATTGAACTGACCTCATAATTGTTAACTGATTTTTGATGAAGGTACAACTGATAACAACTTTAATATTGAATTAAGCGTGTAAATAATACAAATTGTATGAGATTCGGTCTTAAACGTCAAAGGAACAAAGTGGAGACTCAATTTAATTAGCATACTATTTTTTAACAAAACTAACACGTTTTTATTAGCAATTAGATAGTTGTTGTTGTTGCCATTATTGACCATGCCCACTTGTCAATGCATTCGATTCAAACAACAGACAGTCAGACAACAACAACAATCAATGGCAATGGCTGTAAAAGTCAAGCACTCTAAAAGAACTCAACACTTGCCTCGTTTTATTACATTTAGCAACGGTTAGTTGCATTTTACAATCAAAGTGAATACCCCTTTTCTCTTCTAGCTACCCTGCAGTTTATTCAATTGACTCTGACTCTGACTGTGACTGTGACTGAGAATGTGGAATCCGAGCGCTTATTCTGACTCTGACTTCTGTTCTCTAAATGCCTCACTTTACTTAAGCAAACAGATTTTTTATCATCGCTGCCGTCGCGTCGTTTTATGAGCATCATCAAAAACTAATAAAAACTCAATGCGTTCTTTATTTGCAGGCGACCGCATCAAAAGTTGAAGCAACAACAACGAAGACAACAACAACAACAACAGCAGCAGCACCAGCACAAGCAGCAGCAACAACTTGTGCTTCTTGGTACAGCGACAACATGTTGCACTCGTGCACTCGCCCAAGCAATTTGCATACAAATGTTGCCGTGTGGCACTTGAAAATGCATTTGCAATCACTGAAGGAGAGACGCCACAAGAGGGGGCATGCAAGAGCAGCAACAGCAGCTGCCCCGTTTCATAATTTGATATTAAACATGCGCCCCGTATGTAGAACTTGTAAATTTGCAAATTGCTTAAACGCATGACAGCAAAAGCAGCTGCCCCTAAATCCCCCTCAACCTTCAAACTTCCTCGATCTCTTTCTCTCTTTCTTATACTTTACCTTTCTCTGAGTCGGGAATTGGGAATCGAGAATCGGGAATAGGGAGTAGGGAGTCGGGAGTCGGGAGTCGGAGTCTGACCAACAGTTCAAAAGGCTTTTTGCCCGCGAGCTCTGCGTGAATTTGCATTTACATGGCAGAGAAGGCGACCCAAAACCAAGACCCATACCCAGAGTCAAACCAGAAGTTCAATGCAGCTTCCTCCCCTTCTCAGCCCATCCTCTTGCCCAGCATTTACCCCTTCTACGCCTCTGGTACATCGCTCAATTGACTTTCAATTGCAAAGCAAACACAATACAAAAGCAGTCCAAAAAAAAAAAGGAAAACAACAACATAAAAAGCAGCTGAATTTATTTAAAATATATTGTTGGTATTATTGTAGTAGTTGTTGGGGTATATGATATGTTGATTTCCAAGTGTTCATATAAGATGAAAAAGTATAGTATAGTATATATGATTGACATGCTCATGTTACCCGATCAATTGATCGACTGGGAGTGGAAGTGGAAGCTTTACTGCTGCCAAGTGTTTATTTTTGCCATTTCAAAAGATTTGCCAATACAAATTTGTTAATATTGCACTTGGCAGCGATATAAACTTAAAGCTCTGAAGTGTGCACATGCTTATCTCAATGGGAAAGTTGGCCGAAGGTGTGTTAGCTTTTGTCTTAATGCGTCTCAAATGTGGCTTATAAGCGAGAAGTGCAATTTTAAAGCCTCTCAGTGAAATGAAAACAAAAGAAGCTGCAAGGAAAAAATTATTTTTAAAATATATGAAGCTCAATCCGGCAGTAAAAATAATAGAGCTTGCTAAAAGTTGTTTTTAGAGCAGAAATAATACTTAAGTGTTATTAGTTGACTGCATCATTAGGACAAATTTGATCCTTGGTTGGGCTTAAATTCATAGCTTAAATCTTTCTACTTTAAAAGCACATCTAAGCTTCAGGTGAACTTCAACCTAAAAAACCTCTTCCTATATTGTATGTCTAAATATTGATAAGACTATCTATTTTTATAAAAATCCAGATTAGATCAAGATTATTATCTAATAGTTACTTTGAGTAAGCTTAACCTTAAGGTTTCAAGCTAGTGCACATGTTTTTGTTCTCTTAACTAGTGTCATTTATTTATTGGGAACCAATATTTTGCCAACACAGTTCCTAGACTTTTTCCGGCCCAAACACGCAATTAAGCATAAATCATTTTTATGAGACATTTCCCTTAACAACAACAACAACAAAAGAAAATACAACAACAACGGTTAACTGAATATTAAATAGTCACGCAACGCAGCAAAACGCAGAAATCGAATAGGAAGTAAAAACATTTGCTGGAAAATCCATAATTTCAGCGTAGCTAGAAAAGGATAACGATAAGGTCAAGGAAACTGTTCTGTTCACTCTACTAAGCCAAGTGTGTTTTGCGTGGAAAATGACAAGCTAATGGAAAACAATAATCAATAGGCCGTATAGGAATAAGAAGTAGGGGAATGGAATGGGAACAAGGCTCAGTTAGACAGTAAAAGGAATACAGATGTGGTAAAAAAAAAAGGACCAAGTCGTAGAGGAAGTCAATGTTCCACTTATGACTACGATGTGTGGTGTATATGTGTATGTAATAGCCACCCCCACAAGATACACACACTCCCATGTGTGTGTGTCTGTACTTTTTCTGGGTAGTTCATAACTTTTCTGACTTTTCCTCGTCGTCGACGAGGTGGTTTGTGGTGGTTTCTTGGCCCAGAGCAGAGAACGAGCTGCCATATTTGTGTTAGCCCAGCACGCACACACACATACACACTCTCACATACACGGATACACTTGACTGTAGGCGTCACCCTATGGCCATCTCTTTTGCACCCGCAGAACATGTTGAACCTTTTTAAAAACTGTGCCAAAAACTTGGCAAAGAACTTGGCAACTGGCACACACTCACTACACACACCCACATACACTACACACACCCAAACAAGCACACACTGCAAAATTATTGTAAGCAGAGCAGTTATATATAGACGGTTGTGGTTTATCGTTGGATGTGTTTATTTTTAGAGTAAACGGGCGGGACGTGGTTCAGAGAGTGTCAATCTTATCAGCTTGCAAGCTCGTACTCAAATTCACAATCATACTCATATTCACACTCATACATACTCATATATAATCGCCATGGGCTTCGACACGTCCGGACACGTCCCCTCGATGAGCAATTGAAAAGCAATAAGCAACCGTTGCGAAATTTAAATGATGTCAGACCACAGACGGCAACGACTGATACTGTGTTTTTTCCACTGATAACAGACATACAGGCTACAACACAAATCCAATCCACAAAAGAAATAAAGAAGAAAAAAGATAATGAAAGCGAGAAGAGATGAGAGATGGGAAGAGAAACTGTATCTGCAAGTCATTAGCTTGTGCGTAGGATTCCTCACAGCTGATTTATGTCGTAAGTTCCATTGAAATTCATGAGTGATCAACAAGAATTATATTCAAAATGAAAACATAATAGCCAACATACAAAAACAACATTTCTGAAACGAATTTTCAAAACATGAGTGGAGAAAAAAAGTAACGAAGCCAGCTAAGTAATACAATGATTGTTCAACTCACAGATACCCTGTAGTCAAAAAAGATAAACAATAGAGAGGTGATTGCTCATCTTTCTGCTTGTTTACATAATGCACCTCAAATCTAATCAGTTACTTAAAAAACTTGGTTACCCAACTTTCTTAACTGTGCTTCTGCTTTTTATTGTGTTGTTTTTTTAGACACAAGTGAACTAGCATTTTATTTATATCTTAACAATTCGGTCAGTTTTCTGATCTTGCGTAGGAAAACAACATGTTAATTTGAGAAAACGTCACTAGCTCTTCAGATAAAAAAGTCATATCTTAATTAAGATACAAAAAAAGATAGATTGGAATCTTCTAGCTATCTTCTCCCATTACTACAATCTTTTTTAGTTAGAAAATGAAAACATGAGGAAATGTATTATTTCCAAAAATTCATTTCGAGTAGGTTCAATTGCCCTTTCTAGCTGTTTGATATACCCACTTAGTTAAGTCTTTGCTGGGTATGTCGACCATCCGAAACGGGGCGTGCTACGAGCAATGAAAATGTGTGGCCGTTGTGGCTTTGGTTATGTTTGATTTTTTTTGTGTGTCTTTTTTTTGGCTTTTGCCTCTTTTTTGGCTGCACCTACGCGTCGCGACGCTTAAGATTTATATATATGGGGGAAACAGCCGTTGAGCAGATACACATACATAATCACGCCCTATACTTTAGCATATAAAACAAATTATAATTTATATTTTTTTCTTGAAACTATTTTTTTTTTTTTTTTTTGGAGTTTCGACAACATTTGACAACAACACAGACATATTAAATGTAAAAAAAATAATAATATTAATAATAATAAGTAGAAACCTGTCCATAGATTATGAAAGGAACTGTTGATGTATAAAATGTATGCGTTCATATAAGCATAATCATAAATCTATTGGACCCCGTCAAGGTGTGCGCTGAAGTGTCAGCCATAAATTTGAAATTTATGTTCATCTTTTCGGCCAAAGTCAAAGCACAAAGAAAATGCTCGCTATATAGAGAAGTAGGAAAAGATATTGGGGACATGACAAGACGGACAGGAGAGGGTAAAAGTTTTAGCTAGCCATAAAATCGTATTATTTCAATTAAATATTGCCACGACAGTTGCGTCATTTCGGCTGACACATTGTCCCTCTTATGGCGTTAATTTCCTTGGATTTGCCCCCTCAACCCGATTTCCACACTCATTCTTTTTTAGTTTTTCTACAACTCGTCTTGTGAAATTGACGCTAATCGATGTCATTTGTCTTTATCTACGAAGTTTAATTTCTGGTTCTGTTTTAAGTGCAATTAAACTCAGTTATATGTTTGAATGAACAGGGAAATTTCACTTCTCTGTGAGTCTGACATACAGTTTGTCAAGTAATTGTTTTGACAATGAAATATGTGTACATCTTAGTTATTTTTTATTTCAAAGATAATTGGTTTTGACGGTACTTAACAGTAATAATTATATAATATTAGTAATATTGATATATTCAACTGAAGTTGCTGGTAATTCTTAATTGCATCTAATGTGACTTTCAGATACAAATTTGTTTACTGACTCTTTTTATTTGCCAGCAAACAATTCCCGTTATATAAGCATTAACAAGCCAAGTCATCAAAGAGTCCAATTCTCACACAACCAACCCACCTATCCACGCAAACGGCTCATTAAACTCACAGACAAAAAAGTCAAAAGCCAAAAAAAAAAAGTTAAGTTTAAAAAAAAACAGAAATACATAAAATAAAAGTTGACCTTCAAAAACGCACAGAAATCAAACAACAATTACAAAAACAACAAAGCAACTCAACCAAGCGAAAATCAAACCCAACAAAAAAAACACACTCAAATACACACACATATATGCAGATGTATCTAAGTGTGTACAAATGTTATATAGATGGTGTTTCGCTTGGAAACAGGTTGTTGTTGTTGTCTGTGTGAGTTTTTTTTTGTGTTATTGTTAACATTTATTTCATTATGCTTTTTAAGAGCCAAAAAGTTGAGTTGAGAGTTACGCAAACTTTCGCACTCGCACTCTGACAGACAGACAGACAGACAGTCACTCAGACAAACAAAGAAACTGAAACTGGCGCAGCAAAAAGTAACTCAAATATAGAATGGAAGGAAAAAGTGAATATAAATAAATAAAATGACACAAGAATTTGATTGCACTTCAATTTGAAATTAATTTGGTAGTGACCAACGATTATTTTTTACAATCTTAAATTAATTGTGCAATGAGTCTGATGTCATCCACGACAAATTTTTATCTGTAAAACAGGCACAGAAAAAGCCAAGACAGAAAAATCATTTTCAGCAAATTAAAGATCAAATACGCTTACAACGTCTGTCTAAAGTTGATCCTCATAGAGAGAAAAGTCATCGAAATTCTGGAAATATTCGAATTTGTAGAAATAAATATTTCAGGCAATACATAACCTATCTACTGAGAACCACTTTCTACTTATAAGTTTCTTAGCCTTTTTCTTCTAAAAACGAAAAGTTTCTGTCTAAATTCGTAGTGTACATATTAAAATTTTTGCTATAGGATATACCTCTTTTCATTATGCATAACACAGTGTGTCATAAAAAATAAAATGCTCCATTGCAAGGGTATAGAACAAAAGCCGCAACTGCAGCAAACACGTGCCAAATTTGCTAATGAATTGGCCAAAAACAAAACAGAGACAAAATGAAATAAGGAACGGCTTTGAGGTGTTAATCAGCGCTAGCAGCGAAACGGAAAAAAAAAAGGCGCCAAAAATTTTGTAGACTCGTCGCGCCAAATTCTAATCATAAATGGACGTTGTTTCTACGTTGTTGTTGCCACTTCAAAAGTCGTGTGCGTGATGTTGTTGTTGCCGTTGTTGGTGCTATTGTTGTTGTTGTTGTATGAGTGTGTTTCTTACGGTAAATAACAGACAAACGCGCGCGCGTATCTAGATAAATATCTCTGACTACAGATACAAGTGTACATAAACATACATGAATAAATGTATCTGTGTGTTTACGAGTGTGTGTGAAAATTCACTTGAGGCTTGCTACTGTACATACGCAACGTTGACTGCGCAGCAAGCGTCTTATAGGCCTACGAATACGTTGTTGTTGCTGCTGCTGCTCGTGAAGGCAACGACCAACAACAGCAACATCAACAACAACAACAACAGCAGCAGCAACAACAATAACAACAACGACAACAACAGCAATAAAGAACCGCGCAAAACAATCGTAAACAGATCATCGAACTCCCTTTTTGCAAACAGCATGCGAATTGGTGTTGCTGTTGTTGTTGTTTTGGTTGCTGCTGCTGCTGCTGCTGGTTGCTCTTGCTGTTGCTGCTGTTGGCCTTGAAATGTGTGCGCTTTTGTATTTTTGGTCACTATTTAATTTTCATTAATTAAAAGCTGCTTTTATTTTTGATATTAATTGAGTTGGCAACGCGTGCGGCGCCCACGCAAAACAACAACAACAGCAGCAGCAGCACCGACTGCAGCACAGTAACAGCAACAGCAATAGCAGCAACTTCAAAGCGACAATCAAAAACAGCTTTCACCGTTTGCCTTCGCTTGCGTCATATTTGCGTTTGCGTGAGCGACAAAGCTACAAGAAACACACGAAGCCACTGCATCGGCATGTTGCTGCTGCAGCGACGACAACAGCAGCAGCAGCAGCAGCAATAATATTCAACACACTCAGAGGGCAACAACCACCACCAAGAAGCAGCAGCAAGCAGCAGCAACAGAAACGTTAGCAGCGCAGCTGGTATCTGGCAGCGACAGCAGCAGCAGCAGCAGCGCAGTAGCAGCAGCCAACCAGCAGCGGCAGCGACAGCAACAAACCGACAAACGACTTCGGCTTCGGGTTTTTCTGTAGCTTTGTGGCGTCAGTCGCTTATTGACGGCGAACGTGTTCAGTTGTCGTAACGGTAAAACGTATGTTGCTCCTGCATGTTGTTGTTGTTCAACTGGAATTTCTTGATCGCTTGTTTTATTCGTGTGGGTGTGTGTCTGTGTGTGTGCGTGTGCGTGTGTGTGTGTATCTGTGTGTTGCACTTGTAGCGCTGCTGCTGCTGCTGACTGCGATTGCCGCTGCTGCTGTTGCTGCTGCTTACGTGCTCAAGTGAACGTCAACGTTTTCTAATCTGACGATTATCGATTGATAGCAAGAGCAGCAGCAGCAGCAGCAGCAGATAAGCAACTTCTTAGCTGCAGCAGCAACACACACACTCACACTCATACACTTACATATACACATGGCGATCCCGCGGTTAAAGCAGCGACTGCGACAGCGACGCCGCCGCGCAGCCGCAGTCGACGCCATGCTCCGTGCGCTGCGCTCTGCCCGATTTCGAGTTATTTTCTGCGCGACTGTGTTGCGTTTTTCTCAGTTCGCTTTTGGAGCTGCCACTAAACGTTAACAAATCGCTCCGTGTTACCGACGCGTCGTTTTTTTGCGCGTTTTCAAATATTTCGTATAAAAATCCAAGTTGGCAGAAAAAAGATGAAAATAATATTTGAAATAAAATAAACTCAAATAATGTTGAAAATGCAAAGCAAATAATAAAATAAAAAATCCTAAATTTATTTGCTGTGTTTAAGTAAATTTTTAAATGTGTTCCTAAAAATAAAAGTTACAAAATAATTTGAAATCATATGAAACGACACTAAAACAACGACATGAATCAAATTGAATCGAATGCCATAAAAATTCAAATAAAATAATTTTTCAAATTAAGCCGAAAATAAATTGCTATAAATTCCAAACACACACAGCACACACACACAATTTGAATGCCATAATCCCATAAAATAAGCTATAAAAATTCGAAATCAATCGATTAACAATTTTAAATCAAGTCATAAAATACGCCAATAAAAAAAGAATCGATTCGCGGTATAAAAACTTTTCGCAAGAGCTATTGTTTTTGCTTAACGTTATTTTTTTCAACAAGCTTCAACTTATAAAATTTTAACATACTTTTTACGTAAATTAATTCACAATTTATTTAAATGAAAACTGGAGAAAAAGAGACGAAGGAAACCAAAAAGCAGTGTAACCAACTCATGTTCCCCTTTTTACAAACCAAATCCCAAAAGCAACAACAGAAAAAGAGAGAAAAAATATGTTGGAATCTTTTAAGCTGTCTATGTGAGTGGTTGTTGTTGGGAAAGAAGAAAAAAAAAAGAGGAAATGCTGTTAAGAAAGAAGAATTTCAAAATATGCTACCTGGTTTTTGCCATCAGCGAGGTATAGAGTTCCTACGTTCAATTTAAATACTCGTAGGAACTTCATACCGTGCTCTTGGAAGACCAAAAAACAACGAAAAGAACAAAAATGAACAACGCAACAATAAAAATAACAAAAAATACAAAAAAAAACTGAAAACCACAAAAAATGAACGCGACTTTTAACCACACACACACAAAAAACGCTAGCGACTTTTGCATGCAGTTCAAACGTGCCCAAAAAACGCAACGAAATAGCTGGCAAAATCTGAAATATTACGTGCCGTTTTGAGCCAGCATAACAAGTGCTAAACGACCATAAAAAACAAGAACTTTTCAACTCATGCAACACACGAAAAATGCCTGAAATATTCTCTTCTCACCACATGCAACACGAATTGACCAACGCAGCAAATTGCAATAGCAACTGCAACTGAGCCGCTAAGTTTTGAAAGATAAAGACGTACACAATTTCAAATGTTAATCGATTGCTTGTCTATCGATATAAGAATTAGAATTATAACGTTTACATGTCCATTTTAAAGTGCTTATAATGAGAGAAAGGAAAGAAAAATTCAGCTAATGGATAGGAAAAATGGTGCTAACGGCAAAAACTGAAATTTGTAAAATCTATTTAGTTTTATTAAAATTCCATAAAATACCATATAAAATATCTAACTGTTCTCTATTCAGTAAGGATATTCAAATTCATTTGGATTAATAGCTAACAATTTATCGGCCTAATCGTTTGGAGCTTGTTTAAATATATGAGTATTTGTAGCAGCTGTACATTAAGCTTTGTACTTGCAGCAACAACAATAGTTAATGGAAAATGTTGATTAACAAGAGAATTGTATAATTACACTCACAGGTCACATTCCAACAATAGAGGAACATAGAGAGAAGGAAAGAAAGAGAGGAGATTGAGAGAAAGGGAATATGGCAGAGAGCGAGCTAGAATTTAATGAGAATTGTATGTAACGAGATTTCTTACATTTCCCTTGACTCTAGATTGATGGAGTTTAAAATCTCATAAGTGATATTCCAGAAAAAAGTTTCCCACAATGCTGATAAGAAGATATATATATATATAGTATACTCTAGATCAAAAGTATTTGAAATATTTCTACGATTTAAAGCAATTCCCAATTCCCCAACTGCAATCACAAACGTTGCAATGTTGTTGCAGTTGCAGTTGCTGTTGCTGTTGCCGTTGCACCATTCCAAAGACCTTCGAATGTTGCAATGTCAAAAACCTTTCGGTAAAACGTTGTCAGGCAAGCAGGCAGGCTGGCAACTTGACAAAATGAGAAGAAAAATAAATTGTAGCATAAAAGAGAAAAATGCTGCTAAAATTGCTGTGTTCCGAGTCGACTTTCAAAAAGTGCAACAACGCGCCAAAGTTGAAGTTGAGACTGAAGTTGAAGCTGATGCTGAAGCTGAAGCTGAAACTGAGGCTGAGGCTGAAGTCGAAGCCAAAAGCCCAAGCGCATTTTGAGTTAATGGCCCAACAATAAAACTGCAAAACTGGAGGCAACCACAGGGCACAGGATGAGGCAGCAGCAACATCATCATCATGAAGTGCCTCAGACAGTCCCCAGCAATTGCACACGCACATTTTTTGCAGCTTTTGGCGTCTGTAAGGCACATGTGCGGCCAGTCAAAAAAGAAAAGCAAAATAAAAAAAAAACGAGCAGAAACATAAGCAAAAGATATGCATTTTATAGATACGCTTGGAGCTGAGGCAATAACAGCAGCAACAACAGCTTCAGTCGCTCAGCACTGATAGCAACAAAATGCATACAACTTTATTTGTGCCGATAAGCGTAGTCAACTATAAGTAATAACAGCAACACACAGATACAACACACATAAACACACACACTTAGCTTGCGATACACTTTTATCAGAGCGGTAATAATAAAAAAAAATATATATATACGTAAGAAAAAGGAACAGAAAAAGAATTAACTATGAATGTATATTTACTTTATCGCATGGAACGGGAATGGCAATGGGAAAGAAAAAGGGAATGGAAATTGCAATTGGTTTCCTTGTGACTCCGAAAATGTTGCCGCTTGCAATTTTCGCAGCCTCGTCAGCAACTGCAACTGCTGCAACGACAATAACAACGGCAAAAACAGAGCACAAATAAAAACAATTTCTGTTGGTTTCTTTTCATTTTCCATTTTTATTTTTTATATTTATTTTTATTTTTATATTTATTTTTCATGCTGTCAGTCGGCGCAACTGGAACTGGACAACCAACTTGGACTTGGGCCATTGCATTTTGTTGTCCATTTTCAACGCTTTAAATTCTTGTGGTTGTCGTTCCTGCTGTTGCTGTTGTTCTTCTTGTTGTTGTTGTAGCTGCAGCAGTTAATTTAATTTCAGCTCATAAATCAAAACTGTGCCGCGCAAAATGTTTGCTTTTGACGCGGCGTTTTTGTCGCCAGCCTCACAAACATTTCCAGAGACAATTTTTCGGTCTGATATTATTTTTGGGTAGTGAGAAAAGTAAGCGGCTCGAGAGGGGGACAAGCAGTCGGAACTGTTACTGAACTGGGGGCTGGAGCTGTTAAGTTAGTCAACTTTACAGCCGCTTGACGTTTGACAAACAATGGCAACAACACAAACAACGACAACAATAATACAGACTTAACTTGGTCAACGGGCAACAGACACAAATTGCAGGCAGCTGCTTTTGCCGCAGACTGTGAATACAAAAGTGTCCAAAAATTGAGCTGTTGCAGAAATGTTGAGGATAACGGAAAGTCTTAGTAGAATTTAATATGTTTTATGTTTTAATAGAATAATTAAGACACACATAAAAGACACTAAAAAAAAAGAGGTATGATAAATTACATGAATTACCTGTAGTGTAAATTGAGATGGTAGAGAAAAAATATACACATAAGCATGTAATTTTAATCTATTAATAAATAAATATTTTTCTTTTAATGAAAAAAGATAAAGGTTTAATATAATTTCTAGTACAGCTAATCATTTTTGTTGTATGTTACATGTTGTAAGATACTAATATAAATAAACACAAGTAGACTAACAATTCTATTGTTAAAAAGTGTACTTTTTAATGTATTAAAGTTGACAATAAGACCTTAGATTTATAAATACGTGAATGCCAATTAATAGTCTTAAGAATCAAAATTAATTCGTGGAAAAACTTAAATTTTATATATATGTATATATATTATTATTATTAAAAAATCGTTGTAAAATTAATAATTAATGTTTTTAAAAACTATAAAATATATTCTTATATCTTGTAACAAGAGTACTAAAGCAAAAGTTTGTTTTAATTTCTGATCATGATAAATTCTAACAATTTGATCACTTTTCTGAGGATGGAATCTACAGATATAAAGGTTGAAAACTTATCCAACACATTTATTACTGACAATCGTACCTACAGTTTTATAAGGTGAAAATTTACCTAAAATATTTGGTTACTATAAGAGTGTATAATTCAACGTACAGCAATCGTTTTTCCATTTGCTGTCATTTAGTGCTATTTTGACTGTCAAAGCGAATTTAATGAATAGAAGATACTTTCCATCTCTTTCTTGTTGCGGCTCTTTCTGTCTATAGAACTAATTGCATAGTAACAGCAACAGAGCAATTGATCTGGGTCTCTGGCCTAGCCCAGCCCACATGTGGCCCAGCCCAGACCAACTATTTATGCCCATCGTCAGTTTGAAGCGCACTTGAGAGCGTGACAGTAAATAGTAAACTAAATGACAACTACTGGATAGATAGATAGATAGATAGATGGAGAGCTGGGCAGCAACTAACATATACACTCACAAAACATAGAGAAAAATATTTACTGGGTGTGTTCTGATGCCAAAATGTTAACCCTACAATGCACAAAGGGGGCGAGAATGAGAACTTAAACTCAAACTTAAACAAAGTAAAACTCGAAGCTCGTAAGTCGTTAAATGTTAATCGTTGACACGACCAAAATGCTGACTAAGTCCACTTCCACTTTAGTAAGTGGACAGTGACAGTGCCTCAAAGCAGTCGGATGACGATGCCTATGTTGACGTCGATGTTGTTGTCGATTTCGATTTTGAAGGCAAAGGCGATGGTGATGGTGATGGCAGTCGGCAAACTTCTATAAAGCAAACCAACCAAGGCAAATAAGTATATGTACTTATAACTCAGTATGTATACTAAACATGCTGACAAGCGACAATATTTAAGACCAAGTGATGGTGTTAAAAAATTGCAAGGGTATGCAAAACTAAAGTTTACATTCATTGCAGTCATCCACCTTAAATAAATCCTACAATACTAAATATTTAATTAGACTAAAATGAACGACAAATTGAATAGAAGCGATAGTTCTCAGTTTCTATTGAGTTTCCACATTCCATACAATGCCTTTATTGTTATCTCAAGATAAATGAGTAAAGTTAATCTAATAAAAAGCATCCCACATATCCACATATCGAGTTTTTCATTTCATTTGCCCCGCAGACCTTCAAAGCTTCTTGGCCAAGTTTAGATTGTAGTTGAATTCAATACCCGTTTCCCATTCCCAGTCTCCCAACCAGAACTCAGTTGAGTTCGGCCCAGCCCAGTTTTCAGAACAAATGCTGACCCATATCAGCACAAAATATGCTAATTACTCTTACCAATGGGGCCCAGTTAGTTGGGTTAGTTCTCTTCAGCCAACTCAGTCAGTCAGCCAGTCAGTCATTCAGTTAGTCAGTAAGCGAAAGATACAACAATGTCGACGGTCAAGGCTATTGGGCAAAAAGGTTTACAAAGCCAAGCCGACAACAGATTCGAGTATACTCGTATAATTTTTGTTACTATATAAATTAGACTCATAGATTCATAATAAATCAGCCACGTGCAATTTGAGTGATTCAGTCTGAATCGGATACAATATTCGAATTCAAGCTAAAGTCGTGCTGGGCAAACGGAGATTTTTTTCGATATTTTATTTTGTATTTATGTAATTAACGCTGACGTCAGACGTACGGCAATTATATACTTGTACTACAAGAATCAATTTTCAATCGATTAAGTTTTGCCTGGCAGTTACAAGTAAATATACTTACGTATACACTCACTTATTAAATATACATACAAATACATATATATATATAGAGAGACCCTGGGGGCCAACTTGCCGGTTGTCACGTCGGAAGTTGAGTCAGCTCAACAACTGGCTGAACATTCCCCCTCTTCAACTTTTGATTAGATGGCAAAATAATGATCGACTAAATTGGTAGAATGTATCTCAAGCGTGTGTGCCAAAACAAATCATTTAACTCATTTGTAATTCATTAAAATGAATTAAATTCTAAAAGCTGGCAACATTGTAGCGTTCCGCACAGATACATTTGTATCTCACATGTGATTATAGAAATATTCATACTATTTCACTGTCAGATTTGGCCAAAGTCAAAAGCTCCGCATTGTTTGGCATCGTCGACCTAAGCCGATTTCAAGCTAGATACGAGAACTATATTAACAATGAGAACGCCCAGTTGTATCTGTATCTGTATCTGTAGTAATGTGTATATATATATACTTATATGCCTAACGGTCGGCGACATAAGCTTTGATGGATTTTGACATAAATATGAGTTGGAATTCCGTGCCAAGTTTGGTGCACTGAGAGCTTATCAGTTTGGGACCATATAAGCGATCGCCGTGGATCGGATTGGATTCGATCGATCGTCGGATTGGATTGGCAGCCAAACTGACGACCATTTGGCAGGTCAGAAAACAAAACCACAAGCTCTGGGTCTCTGGACTTGGACCTATACATAGGCCTGGCCTGTTCACAATTTATGCTAATCCGTGCGCCATAATTTGTTTTGTTGTACTGCTGCCAGGCTGAAGAGATTTTTTGTTGTTGTTGTAAGTTTCTTTGAGTATTTTTTATGTTTTGAGTTTTTTTTTTTTAGCTTTTTAGCTGGCAGAGCGCGTGTTGCGCATTTCCAAGCAGGCTTTTGAATAGTTGTCGGCCCATTTGGGTTAAATGATTAATTTACATAAATATTTTTATGATTTGCCAAGACGGACAGTAACAACAACATCATCACGAAAAACTGCTAGGTATGTTTTTTGTTGTTGGCCAGCTGCCAGTCTTATGCAATCAGCTAACAAATGTTTGCGCCCCTTTTTTGGCCACGTGCCCGTGGCTCTAACTTTGACTCTGGCTCTGTCTCTGTCTCTGGCCTGAAAAAGGGAACTAGTTCAAGCAACTGTAAAAGCAATTGGCTTAAAAGCGGCTTTGGTGTCATCAACCTTTTGACAACGCAACAAAGTCCTTTGTCTTTGGCTGGAAACAGATGACAGGCAGGCAGGCTGCAAGTTCACAGGACGTGCAACACATGCGGCTCAATGAAAAATACTCTCCATTCTCTCAATGTTGCAAATGCCAATGAACTCGCAACCAGGAAGCATACACATTTGCCAAGTTTTGCCTTCCTAGCAACAGGTGTCTGTGCAGTTAACTACCTGTTAGCTGTTAGCTGTTACCTGGTTCTCTGCTTATCAATAGACGCACTTTTGCACTTTACACGATTTCATTAGCATGACAATTTATGGCATTCAAAAGTATCCAAGTGTGTGTATCTTGTGGATGCGTGTAATTACACTATAAATATTGAGATTGCCTATCTGCATATTAAAGTAAATATTAAATATTTATAGATATAACAGAATCAGTTAGCAGCTCAAATGCGGTTCATCCTTGGCCGCTTCAAGAATATGCTACTCATAGTGAATAAGTATGAATACTTTGCCATGTCACTAAATCAAATATTATGAATGCTTTTATATTTATGTTGCCTAAGCAGCTTTATTCACATTGTGTACGCTTCTTAAGCTGCAAATAATGTGAAAATGATCTGTATAAAGTCATAGTTATAAATGCTAAACAAAATAATAATCAATAATTATTTATTAATTAGTTAAATTTGTTGAATTTGTTGAATTTGTTAAATTTATCTATTGACTGCTCAAAAAAATGTGAGTTTAGTTCTCACTTTGCACTGGGGACTTAGAGGCTAACCCAGGGGCGTTATTTGGTGCCCCACCCTGTCCAAAGAAGCCCCGCCCGAGTCTACTGTACTGTAGTTGTTGTGGTTTGTTCTTATTGTTGTTGTCATTATTGTTTTTGTTGTGCTGCCAGTTAATCTTCAGTTACTCAACCCTTTTTATGCAAATGCGGCTTTCAAGCAATTTAGAAAAAAATACGAGTGAAAAATATACACAAGAACAACAACAACAACAACAACACGAAGCTGTATAAATTTATACATATGTGAAGTATACTGTTTGTGTGTGTGTGTGTGTGTGTATTTATAAGTTCATATGTGAGACTTGTAGATAAATTTGCATATTTCAGTCGTTCATAATCCAACTCTTTCCTTAAGTTGAAGTCTCTCTCTCTGGCTGCGACTTGAGCTGGGACTGCGACTGGCTGACTGGGGACCAGCAGCAACAGCAACAACACCAGCAACAACCACAACAACAACAATAGAAGCCCGCGTCACTTGCGAGGCGTCGAACCATTTGAAATGCCACACCTAACTACAATTTTGTGTTTTTTCTATATGTATAAATATATATATTTTCATCAAGTTGTTGTTGTTTTTGCGCCTACTACCAAGTTTGTCGTTTATTTAATTTTTTTCATTTTTTTTTCTTTACCATATCGTTAGTTAGTTTTTCTACTCTTGTGGCGGCCTCTTCGACAATTTATGTGGCAGATAGGCGCACGGAAAGAGCCCTCGATAGCGCTCCCCTCAATGTAATTAGCATTTTTGTCGCGTATTTAATTTGATTTTATTGAATTTCATATAAAATTGTCAACTTGCTGAACCACTTAAATCTCTCTTTCTATCTATCTCTCTCTCTTTCTTGGCCATATAGCGAGGTTAGTTTTGTTTAGCCAAATCGAATCTTTTTGTTGTTTATTAAGTGTATTGCGGTTCTTAATGGTTCCAGTTTGGCTTGACTCCTGCACGTGTCGTGGTTTTTTTTTTGGGTTTTTTAAGTGAGTTTTCCAAGTGTGAGATAAGTGTTCTATGGGAATTGATACCCGCTTTTGATATGATGAAGTGCCGACTGTCTACATCATCGTTTCGTATAATGTTTAATTAATTTTGATCACAATCTATTCAGATTTCTATTGGCCACAATAAAATAAGTAAAGATCTTCCTTTTGTTAAATCGTATAGCTGCATATGCAAACTGGAGAAGGTATAAATATAAGAGAGAGATATATAGTCAGCCAGATACACAAAGCCATACTAATTAATTGTTGAATCAGATAACATTTTACTATAAAGACATTTTAAAAATTGATATTTAAATAAAATAAATTGAAAGGAAAAATAAAAAAAAAATAACTGCAAACATCATTCGTTTTCTTTTTCGTTTATTTTTTTATATACTTTTTGACTGTGTTTGTTAATTAATTTTATTTATGGCTGGCGTTGTGCTAAACAAAATGAGTTGGCTAATTTGGTGATCCGTTTGCTGTTGCCTGGCATGGGAACAACTCAACTCAACTCAGAGATAGAGATAGAGAGAGAGACACACAGCACATGGCTGTGGAAGGAAGCTGCTATTGAATCTTGATTTCAAATGTGAAAAGATTTCAGCCATAAATTTCAAGAGATTAAAGATATACTACCAAACGATTGAGAATTTTAAAAAGGTGACTAGTTTAAGCAATTCCCCAAAGGTTATTGTCCAGTTATATATTATGGGTTTAAGATACTGGTATTTATTTATAGGATACCAAATCGAAGACAAGTTTGATTGTTGTGTGTGTGTGTGTGTGTGTATGTGTTTACTCAAAGACCTTGCTTGAGGGCGTTCAAACACACATCGTATAATCGCAATTAGCAGGTCTTTTTTAGTTGTGTTTCATCTTATTTCTTATCTTTGCTTTTCTTTTTCTATTTCTACTTTTTTTTTGTTCTACCTCTCGAGAGCAGGCGGAAGATTTGGCATCAGAACGCACTAAATCACCTCAGAGCTGCGCATGGAAACAACATGACAACAAAATGAACACTTCAACAAAATTAAGCAAGCAAGAAATAAAGCAAAAATTAACAACAAAAAACCAAAGAAAAAAAACACACACAAAAAAGAAACTATATTATAAAAAACGACAGCGAAACAAACGAAAACATTATTCATTTAAACGTCTATAAAAACTGCGGAAAAAATATGTTAGAATTATATAAAATAAAGAAAAAAATAGGAACAACAACAAAATATAAAAGAATTATTCACACATATGCAACGGACAAGCTGACAAGAGAATTGCTATTGTTGTTGTTGTTGTTTTGTTTGTTGCTTTTTTTTCTGAAATAAAAATCAGCTTGAAAAGCAAACTGATTATAAATTATGACGCTGCCAGCTGACTGACAAGTGTTTAAGATTCATACATTTATGATTTATGATTGTGTGTGTGAGAGACTCTGTATCTGTGTGACACATTGGCTTTAAGAATCTATAGCATATAGCCTATAACTTTGCGCATTAAATGCTTCCTCATAATTTCTTTTCATTTAACTGATCAACACACAAATTATGATCGGATGTGTGTGCGTGTGTTGCTGATTATACACTAAACACACTTAATCAACACACAACTAACCAACAAGAAATACAACAACAAAAAAGACAAAAAAAATGTAGACATCAATCATAAAAAAATTAGTCATTTGCTTGAACGTATTTTTGGTGGCGTGTTCAAGGCATTTGCCTTGGCATCTTTCGACTTTCATGTTTCCAAGTTTGGCAAACTTTTGTCACAACCCGCGCAGCACACACAGACACACATACAGAGTACATGACATATATAGCTTTATAATGTATATTTAATAGACCATTTTTACAAGCTGGCGACAAATGAGACGCTGAAATGATGAAGGTCAAGTTCAAATTATTTGACAAAAGAAATAAGCGAAAAAATCCAAATTAGAAACAAAAAAAATGATTAAAAAACAAACAAAAAAGTAACGTTAAGTATGGATGTTTGTCGGACTGGACTCCTAAAAATAATCTCATAATTCATCAACATTGTTAACGCAACTTTAACATGCGGAAACAGACTCAAGATTCCGACATTGTCTTCTCGGAAACTTGTGTCTGCAATATCTTTCCGGAAAATAGCACAATTTCCAACCATTTTTATTCCCCAAGGCTTGCCAGCTCCCTCGTGTCTAATAACTCTTAAATATTAGCGCATTTCGCCTCTTTTAATAATCCAGAGTAATTTTTTATGATACTTTTTATTGAACATGTCGTGTGGTCAAGAACTCGAGATAATTTCTCAAAAGCAGAAACATTTTTGTTTTCCATTTCAGTTGCAGCTGTTAGTTTCTGTTCACATATATTTATGATATTTATAATAATGTATTTTGCAAAATGGAATTTATAGGAAAATAAAGAAATTAAAAAGCTTCTGCAGCTGCTGTTGCTGATAAGCAGATAGAGAGACGGCGAGAGAGAGAGACGGTGAGAGATAGGGAGAAAGAGGGAGACAAAGCGTAACTAAATTTTTCATTTTATTTGGTTTTACTTAAATAATAATCAAAGTGATTTATGAGGCTCAGGTCATTGCTGTGGCGTTCATAAATGTTTCGAAATTCTCTTTTGCCGTATTTTATTTAGCGAATTTGCATGACAAAAAGTTGATTTATACGAGACGACGACACTGCCAAAAGGAGGAATGCATAAAAAAAAATACGTATATGAAATCCGTTAAAGGTTGTTGCCAAAAAATTGCAATACGCAGTCAGATCAGTTTCAATCGACCAGGCTCTATTATTAGTAGTTAACGCTGTTGTGGCGTTGCCTTTAGGTCAGACCATTAAGGGGGAATCACAAAGCTATATAGATAGGAAAAGAGAGAGACAGAGAGAGATAGATAGGCAATGGCAATCCACATGACTTTGCATTTGCCGCATTTTCTTGCTAATTAAAACGGCCAAATCCATTTAGCAGATGGCTGAAAGCACACACTACGAACAGGTTGGACACGAGGAGAAGGGGCGATTTTGACTGCCCCTAAGCTGATTAGCGGGGACAAGCTCACAGCGAATCCCAATACTCAATATCCGATACAGAATGCAAATAGCCCCCATACCAGAGACTGGTTCGATGACAGAGACTCAACCACTTTTTCATGACAATGTTATCAAATATCAATAAACTGAGCAGAGCTGTAAATAAAACTCCATGTCAAGTGTCTGAAGGGGGGAGAACTCTGAAAATAGAACTGCAACAATGTTGCAAATTGTATTTAATTGCGGTCAGGCGAGTCAGATTAATGAACCGTTCGAAATGAGGAGCAAATACCGATAGGAAAGAGAATAAAGCTTATCACTTGAGAAACTGCGCGATTGTATAATACTCCTTTAGGCTATGAATGTCATTGACTTTAAGGAGCGTGTATTGGTTAATGATAAAGCCTTAAATTTATCTACAGTTAGGCCCATATATCCTATTTCAACATTAAGTAGAAGGGTATAAAAATGGATCCACAACAACAATGAGTTGTTTCTTACAATTTGCGTTTTGCAGAAATGACAGTTGCTTATCTTGGCAATAATCTTTTTATATCAAACACGCGTTACAAGCACTAAGAAATGATTCAACCTTATCTGGTAAAGGCTATTTAATTCGACCAAAATTTGACAACATTGTGAATCAACAATATTTAGTTGTCTTATCTTGTGATATTCTTTTTTCTTATCTAATTCGATTTCCTCGAATTTGCAACAACTCAAATAGCCCAAAGTCAATATTTCTGGTTGCAGTTTCACATTTCCCGGGCATTATCAAGTGCATATTACCGGTAACAACCGGTTGTTGGGTAGCCAAACATGAACAAGTACTACAAGTACTACGACTATCTGGAACTGAAGACCGCTTATTAACACTTGATAGATTGCTGTGCTGAGCGCACGGACATGGACACGGGCATGGGCACCGTTATTTGCACATTACTTTTCCGTTTTGAACAACACCCAAAACATTTAAGCCAAAATAAACATGTCGAGCGTCATAAAAAAAAGAGAACGACACGGACATAGGTATACTACATATTTATGTGAGTAAGTGTGTGGCATATGGTACTATGGGTGGAACTGGAATTGGAACTGGAACCAGGCAATCGGCAGAAAGAGGAGTGAGTGATCGTTGTGTGGCACTATGAAGAAATTTTCCCAACAAAGTCATTCATTTTTCGCGCATGTTTCATATTTTTAGTGCGCCAGCATGTTTTAGTGTTTGAGTTTGAGTTTGTGTTTGTATTTGTGTTGTTGTTGTTTGTATTTGTTAAGTTGTTGTGTTGTTGTTTGTTGCTGCTGCTGTCGTCATCATAATGTATGCATTGCTCTGGCCATTGTTGTTGCTGTCGTGCTCTTGTGGTTTAAGTTCACTGTTCGCGCAATTTTCAAATCAATTTTGTTTACTTTTTATGCACACAACAACAAAAAAAGAGAATGAAAAAAACTGCAACACACGCACAGCCACTTTGTGTGCGTGTGTGTGTGTGTGTGTGTCTGCCTTGTGTTTAACAACATTTTTATGGTTTGGCACACACCCTAAGCCGAAAGACAACAACAAAGTCGTCAATGTTTGAAAAGTGCATCGGCAGGAGAGTGCAACAAAAAATTAAAAAAAAAAAAAAAACAAGAGACTGAAGACAAGCTGACAGACTGACAGACATGCAAACAGGCCAAAATAAAACAGGCAGCAGCTCTGTAACTGTAAATTATCCATTTCATAATTTTCGCTACATATTTCGTGATAATCGCATGTAATTGCGTTTTATCTGCACCTTTCATCCGGACATGTGAGCAAACAAACGCGCTTAACGCCCTTAACCAACTCACAACTTATTGGCCAACCCCTTTTTAGCCAAGAGCTGACCACATTACACTGTTACCCAGTGTTACCCATATACTCAATGACAGTCAGCAGGCAAGTTATAGTTGTTGTTGTTGTTTTTTTGGGTTCGGGTGCGCTTCAATGGGCTTTTGGCCATGTCCAAGCGATTTACGTTCAGCGATAGCAAATTATGCGAACAAACGGTACATTTTCTTTATATATTTTTTACAATAATGCAATATTTGGGTTACAACAAAAGCCAGCACACACACACACACACACACACACACACACACAAACACACGCAACTTGCGGCCAAGTTGGTAAGTTGGCTCAATTCGAGCAACTCGACAACCTGGCAACCCCTCGACTTGTAAATTGCATTAAAATGTGGCGACGTCCAGCTAATGCATTTTATAAAACATGCACAACACCTGTGTGTGAGTGTGTGTATGTGTGTGTGGACGTTGTTGTGATAACAACTCACGCGATTATCAATTTGACACCCAAACATTGTGTCGTTCACTTTGCCCGTTTGGTCGCCTGAGTTTACCTGAGTTGTCCAAATGAATGACTATGAGTGTACTCGTAACTGGCTCGTTGATCACGACATCAGGCCAACAACAACAACAACAACATTAGCTACAACAACATGAGCAAACAAAGTTGTCGGCGTGTTGACTACTGCAGCGCTGAAAAAGCAAAAGCAAAGGCAAAGGCAACAGTAACAATAGCAGGGGAAACTGCATTGGGGATTAGGCAAATGTTGAAAAGGGAGCATTAAGTGGAAAGAAGGGAGTAGAAAGTCAGAAAGGGAGCAGCATTAATGGTCACTGCTAATTTAGCTATTATGCATTAAAGTTTAGGGAGAGGAAGCTCTGTAAGACGAAATATTTAAAAATGTGTATTTACAAAAACTGTTCATAAATATTGTAGTTTTTATTCCCGCAATTTAAGCAATGACCAACGAAATTTCTTTCAATCTAAACAAACGCTAGCTAAGAATATATATGTAAATATCTGAGCTCAGATTGAAGAAGGGAGTAGGAAGTCTGAGAGGGAGCAGCATTAATGGTCACTGCTAATTTAGTTATTAAAATTAAAAAACTATTTCATTTTAATCAGAAATTTTGTAATCTTTACTTCAGCAGTGTCCAATGGAATTTGAATTTAAGTTGTTCCATAGAACTCCGTAAACATTTTTTTAAGAATGTGTATAATTGATATAGTTAATTGATAAATATTGTAATTTTTATTCGAGATATGTCAGCAGTGCCAAATAAATTTTATTTAAATCTAGACAAATACTTGCAAACCAAATTTAACAGTCTATAACTTATATTACCCAAGATCTAAGCATTCCATATCTCCACGTATTGTTAGATTGAAAAGTTTCCACTACATATTTTTTATAGATTTTATGTAGGCAGTTTTCCATTAACTTTATATTTAATTTTTAATGCTCAGCCATTCACTTTTATATTCACACATTTTTCGTCATTTCAATTTGTATCTATAAATATTTTATGGCCGTTCATTATGTCAATTTTCGCTAGAAATTTGTTAGAATATCTTCAAATGATTCTTAGAACTTAAGTATAATACACATACACAACAATTTAGCTTATCAAATTAAATATATACAACCTACTTTGAGAAGCTTGCGGATATACATATATACGAGTAAGAGAGTAATAAATTAAACGTTGCTTATCATTTGAAAATGGGAAAAACAAAAGCAGCTAATTAGAAAGATGGATCATGTACATTTCTAATCTCACCTCGATTAACACTACCCAACTCTTTCAAATGTTATTATCCAAGATGCATCTGTTTAGTTTCGGTTTCGGTTTTGGTATCCATGGTCCAAATTGGGATCATCTACAACTTTTACTCATCTGCATAATTTGGTGAAGAGATTTGTTAAAAGCATTTTCATCGCTTTAAATAGAAAATGTACCAGGCGACAGCTACAATACTCGAACAACAAACAGCAGGTTTAATTATGCTGTCACTGGGGCCTTAAAAAGACTTTCATCTTTCACCACACAGCGGACCAGCGGACAATCCAACAATGTTAAGAAGAAAAAAAACAGAAGAAGAAATAAATACATATTCGAATATACTTTTAATCGCTTAATTACATGCAACATGACAGGTTGACGGAGTGGCAACTCAAATGATGTGGCAATGTTCAAGTGGTATTCAAATGCATTTTTGAAATATTGCCGAACAATCAATTTTTTTTCTATTTATTCCTTCTTTTTTTTTTGGGTCGAGAGCAGCAGCTTTTGGTCTTCTTCTAGCGTTTCCAGTGTTGAGTTGTGACTTGAAATGAATGATTTGAAGGCGTTGCCCATTGCCCAGCCATTGGCTATGAATGTCAATGTGAATTAAATTCATTTTTTATGTGAATGTAAAGTGCTGGCAATTCATTTTAAATAATTGAATTCGAGAGGATGCCCATAAAGGATTAAGTCTGGTGAAGCAATTTGCGCAGGCGCTTACAGCTGATGACATTTATTATACATATATAAAAATACAAAAAAAAAAAATAACGAAAAATACAATAAAAAATGCATAAAAGGCATAAAAAACAAAAGGCGGCCATGCTGCGGCCAACCGCAGAGTTATTATTTAAATGTGCATTAAACACACACAGATGCCTCTCGGTTTGAAAATGAATCGACAGTTGGCTGTTGGTATTCCCAGTCCCATTCCCATTCCCATTCCCAGTCCCATTTCCATTCCCATTTCGTTGTCCTGGTCTGAGTCTGAGTCCCTCATACGACATGTTGTCATCGTCATCAACCCTTTTCTGGTGCGGCGGCGTCATAATTAATAAGAGAAATCCCTTTTCAATTTGACGGAGTGCATTTGTCATTGCATTTAATTTTCAGAGAGTACGCCAACAACAACAACGAAGACGAGAAAGAGGAAGTCCGGAAGTTGCCGTTGTCGCTGTCGTTGTCGCTTGTTGGTTGTCGTTGTCGATGTCGTTGTCGAGTGCGGTTGGTCCCCGTCTGGTGTCAAGTAGGGGCTGTCCTTTAACCGTTTTGGTGTTTCACACGAACCATATTTAAATGCATAGCGCTTGAGTAGTCAGCAATGAGCAGGAAAGAGTTAAAATATCGGCATTGAAATGCGTTAATTGATTTTTATGTTTTTTTCTTTTTTTTTTTTTACTTCTTTTCGGGAATGAGTTCAAACAGTTGGCTAATAGCATTGAGACCTGGCCCAAGGCTGGCTGTCATTTGGCTTAATGTAATTGGCTTCCAACGAAATGACAGTTAAATAAATGCCATAACAACAAGATCTTATTGCCTTACGTTCAACTGAATGAAAGCTTTCATTTCATTGAGAAATTCATGTCCAGAAGCTGTGTTTTTAAATAGAAAATGGCATTAACTAAAGGTGTTAATTAAAAGTTGGCAAAACACTCTGAAAACACCTGAAAGCTGTCTATACCTACTTAAAATAGAGCTAGTTAAAAAGTAAAGGCAAAACAGAATTTTTAACAAATTGAGAATACAAATTGCAATTCCTAAATAAAGTGCTAATTTTAGCCAATGTCAATGCTGAAATTCAATTTCAAAGTAAAACTAATATTATTTCAAAAGTGTTTGCATTAAAAAAGCCATTTATTTATCGTAAACTCCCATTTGTCTGGCAATTACGAGCTCATTTCAGTTGCTGTTTCAACAACTCTGTTAAGTGTGGAGAAATCCCAGTGCAAATTTGCACTACGCAGCGAATGTTGCCATAGGCCTTAGATTTGTTTAATGTTGCATTAGCCCAAGGGCAATGCCAATCACTTGGCATACTCCCTCTCTCTCTCTCTTTCTCTACTCCATCTCCTGCAATTCCTTTGCCGCCCACAATCGATGTGGGAGAGATAGAGAGTCTTTGGCGGAAACGGATGCAGTCAGTCGAGAAGTTGATTCCCACTATAGAAGCGTCTCTCTGGACCATGTTGTTTGTATTTTAAATTGGCAGCGCGCTTAGCACATCCGCCAAAGACAGAGTTGCATATGCGGATGTGAATGTGAATGTGAATAGGGATGTGAATGCGAATAAGGATGCAGTGTGAGGTCCACGAATCGCGCTTACGGGCCAATAATTGATTGCCTTAACCGTTAGCCAGCTGCTCAAAATGCGCAAAGCGGCAAACGGCAGCAGGTGATACCCCTTTTTTACCCACTCTCTCATATCAACCTGCCTGACTGAGAATGGCCAATGCAAATGTTTGCTAGGCCAAATGAATGGCCGAGTACGAAGAGACAGCGGCAACAACTGCTGCTGCTGCTGCTGCTGTGTTGTTGTTGTTGCTGTTGCTGCTACTGCTATTGCTGATGTTGCTGCTGGTCAGTCAACGTCCGAGGGGCATTGCACCCGGCAATGGCATCGTCATCGGGCAAATGCGATTCGATGATGTCTCTTTGGGCATTTTTAATACGCGTTTGCATTTGCGTTTGCCAAATGTTATCAGTGAAGCGACAACGGCTTGTGCCACAGCCCAGCTATTGCCTCCCATGTCCCTGCCTCTGCCACTGCCCCATGCCACAGTCTCTGCCACCAAGTTGCCAGTTCCCAGCTGCAGTCCATTGGCCCCCAATGGTCCAATGGGCGATTGTTGTTATCGATGAGCCTACGCTATCAGTTGGAGTACAGTTGCCAATGAATGTGAGTATACTCACACTCACATTCACACACTCACACTCGACATTCGTAATTGTGACTGTGTTCTGCACTTAGAATGAATGCAAAAGCAAACATTTTACTTGAGTAACATTTGTTGTGTGTTCAGTATATGTTTTTTTTTTCTCTTCTTTATTTTTCCCCGATGGATGTGTGTGGACCTATTTGCCAGGGACTGGACATCATGTCATCAAGCGTCAGACTTTGGACAAACAGTTTTCAAATTGATTATTTGTCGCTGCGAATTAAAATTAAGTCATCTGACAGAGAGAAGCCAACTTCAAGCTCGCCAATTTGTATGTGTATTTATCCATTAATTAACTAGGATTTTTTTTTTAGAGTGAACTCCCATTGGAGTTGTCAAAGCTGTCAACGTAGCTGGCATTGATATTCTAGTTATGGTCCCAGTTGTATGTATTCCATATTCAGTATTATATTCAAGTTCTGCTCTTACACTGCTCTTACACTTTTTTTTTTCAAATACTAACCATATTTGTTAAATTAATACGCTGTGTTTATTTTTTATCACATCACAAGTACACACAATATTATCGTAACGATAACGTTTTTCTAAATTCAAAACTTGTCGTAAAAAATGTGGATACTTCGCATGCGCTATGAGATGTTGACAAACTATTGTTCAACTGAGCTAAAGACCTGGACCCGGGAACCAAAACGTTGGGAGAATTTGGGAAAGGGTATGATTGCGGTTTTAGCCAAGCTGCCAATGCGAGATGTATGTTTATTAACAGTATTTTTATTTAGTAATACTAAAAAAGTCTTTATTAAACTCCACAGAACTGTCAACCTGAATTTGTCCGCTTATTTGCTAGTGCACCCAGTGATCTGTGATAAGAGCAAAACTAATTTTAATTGTGAAATAAAGTTTATGCTAAAGTATACGCATATGTATAAAACAACTTACAGACTTTTCCGTATATTTAGTAGTTTTTTATGAGACTTCTTTGTCTTTAATAAGTACTAAATATCATTAATAATTGAAAACAATATTTCCTTTTAATTACAGCTGTCTTATCTGAACAATCATATTTAATGATCTTTAGACTTGCAGCCGACTTCACATTAGACAATAGAACTTGTCCGATGGGGCCTTGGGGAAGGGGAAATGTCATTTGCTTCCTCGTTGACCCGAGAATTTGAACCCCAACACGTGCTTATCAATATTGCGGTTCACATTGTTCTTGACACATTTGACAATTACCAGAGGACATAATATACAATATTTATTCGTTTTAATTTCTATTTATTTAAATTGATGACTTAATGGCATAACTGAAATGATTTCATTGTTGTCACAATTCAAATCATTAAGCACAACTAACAATGAGGAATTATAGCAACAACAGCAACAGCAGGGAGTCGCATAGTTCTATCGCCCCATACTCTGATAAGCGCATTGTCTAATTGAAGCAACAACAATAGCAACAACAACAACAACAATTGCAAGGGCAATAATTGAATAGCGCAAACATTTTCATTGGCCAAAATGAAAAGCACATGGTAAGCAGCTCCCACTTAGGGGCCATAAAACCAAGCCAAACACAAACTCAACTCAATTCAACTCAACGCAACGCAACGCAACAAAACGAAACAAAAACATAACAGAACAAAATAAACAAACAAGTCAACAATAAATCAACAATGAAATTTGTTTTCGGTAAATGCATCAAATGCAATTGGCTTAATTTTGCGTTATATACGATATGATATTTTGTGGCAGCAACAGAGCACACAACAAATACACTTGTGAATAGAATATTTATGGCATAAAGTATACACTGTCAAGCAGAAGTCCGTTTTAACCTCATTCACACACAAAATGCAGTATTTTTATTTTACTTATAAAGTGTATGAATTGAGTTAAACATTTTTTAAGATATTTAATTAAAAACTAAAACTATAACTTCTAAAACTTTAGTGTACTTTTTAGATTAAATATGGAAAATAATAAGCTTAGTTAGTTAGTTATAATTAGTTAATTAGTAACAGTTATAAACAAAAATAATTTTACATAAAATTTAAAGTAGAATAACCATTTTAATATAAACTCTAATAATATTAAAAAATTATACTATTTTGAAAAGAAACTACACATTTTTCTTTTGATAACATAAATCTAGTAATTTCTATATTTAATCTAGAAACTGCACAAAGTTTTTGAAAATAATATTAATGCAACTAAGAAGCATTTCTAAATTTAATTAATTAATTCATGTTCAAATTTTAAGTAAACTTCAACTTTCGAAATTAAGTTTAAGTTTTTAGCTTAAACTCTTACTGAAAACTGAGAGATCAATTTATGGTCAAAATACTCTTCATAGAAATTGATTAAGTTCTGATCTTTTCAATGGCAGCGTTTGCAGCTTTTTTCTACGAAAATATAAAACGCCTCAATTCGAACGTTTCCCTGAGAATTTCGTCTGGTATCTCTTAATAATTATACCCAATTTCAGCTAACCACAATATGCAACTCAAAATATGTACCTCAAATTTCTGCTGACTTGTGCAATTTTCACGAAAATAATTCTAAATTTAGCGTTATAACCGCACAATTTTGCGATGAGCAATTAAATTTTACGATTTCTACAACAGTTCAGAAATAAAGCAGGCAACCTCAGCTCCCCCTCCCCAAACCTATCGAGAAGGGTTAACCCCAAAAGCCAACAACAATATTATGGATAACAGAGGCGATGACTGACTAACGGACAATTGGACAAATAGACAAATGGAGGGATGGACTGTTGGACTGATGGACTGATAGACGGAAGGGTGCAATTCAATTACATGTTTGTGGCAGGCCGCAATGCTCAATAATGCAGTTAATATTGACGTCAGATCGCAGCGCAGGTTGGAGAAGCTGCGGAAATGGGGAAAAGTGGGAAAGAGGAAAATGAGAAGGGAATTTGTTTGAGTAATACAGCGTGGGAGTTGGCAACTTTGACAAGGTTGATGAAATGACTGCATGGCATCTCTAACTCAGTCTCTGTATCTGTCTCTGTTTCTGTCTCTGTCTGTCTGCCACACGGTCTGCTGCATCTAATTCAATTTTCAAAACCCAAAATTCTGTTGACCAAACTGCGTTGATGTGTTGTTGGCCGGAAGGGGTTGCTGCTTGATGAGAGTAGAAGGGAGGTCTTTAGACCAAAGTGTTTATAAGTTTTTAGCCAATGCTGTTATTGTTGTCGTTGCTGTTGTTGCTGTTAATGCCGTTGTTGCTATGTTGCGGCTGCTGTGGCTGTGGCTGTTGTCCATGCTGTGGTCCAAAATGGAATTTTGTTAGCTAATTGAATTTCAGTCGCAACTCATTTGCCATGCACAGCCTGACGCTGGCGTCAAAGTCGACGCAGACGTCGGCAACGTTGCTGCTGTCGATGTTCAAGTTGCTGCTGCTGCCAAAGTTAAGGTTGGGGGTGTTGATGGGGTTTGGCTTTTGGCCATTTAATTGCTGTTTTAATTCTGCCACCAATATCAACAACCACAACAACAGCACACACTTTCGAACAAAGTTGTTGTCGTTGTTGCTGCTGATATCGATGATTAAAAAAGGCAACAACATTTAAAATCGCGTAAAGTTGATTAATGCAAGAAATACACCCACGGGGCGATCAAAAAATCAGAGAAAAAATTAAGAACTCCGCCTTGGGGATGCAGAGCTGTAAACAAAAACAACAACACCAATAATATACCGTAGCAATATGCCCACAACAAATTGTTTACACACACACACAGGGTGTGAATATGAGTTTACTTCATGTATACAATTTACTACAATTTAAAATTAAATTATATTATCTCATACCTTTAAGAACTGCAACAATTATTCCTCTAAAACTTTTTCCATTTTTGAAATCAGTTTAATTTTATAAGTGGTGCTGAAAATAAAATTAAATATATAATTAAATTATTTCTCCTTTTTTATATCTTTTTTTCTTAAAAACCAAATTAAATTACTTCATTAATTTAGTTGGCTTTTGAATTTACAAACATATAAGAAAGTTGGCATGTAAATGCCAATTTTATCATTTTACTAATTGTAACTTTGCTATAATCTTTTTAAAGTTTAGCTCTGGGTTAATTGTTACTTAAATCTATCCATTAAAACTGCGTTCTCACTTGCAATATTTTTATGAGAAAGTTCAATAACCACTTTATTTTTTTTTATGTTGTCTTATTAAAAAATAATTTAATTTTTACTCAAGCATATTTTATAGTTTATTCTAAGCCTTGATTTGGCATTTAAATAAAAACTCAAGGCTTATTCATACTTCCCTCTATAAAACGTGCTTATTACAGATTGATTGTAATACGCTTATAATAAAAATATGCACTAAATTGTTAATAAAATTGTATTTTTTCCATTCTAATCTTATGGCACAACTACACGTATGTGTTGAGTGTCTTTGTGTGTGTGCACATACTCCTACAATTTCGGCTTGTTCTTGGTGTAGCTTTGGCATTGCTTGCCAAGGCAAAAAAAATAAAAAGAAGGAAAAAATTGATTTAAATACGCGTGACATGCGCCTGACTTTTGCACTCGGCGCGCGCCGCCAAAAAAAAAATCGAAAGCAAAAACTGCGCACAACCAAATCCGACTACCCCCCTTAAAAGCCCACCATCCTGACACATGCAACACACACACAACAGACACACACACATACTCATAGTTAGTCAGTCAGGCAGTCATCAAAGCTTGGTTCGCCCTCTTTTGGCTTTCAGTTGTTGTTCTTGTTGCTGTTGTTGCTGTTGTTGTTTTGTTGTGCACACTCCCGTACGCGAGTATCGTGTGATTATTTTGGTTTCACATTTTTTTTTGTTTTATATTTTATTTTTTCTTACATTTTTTTTTATTGTTGGGCTCGCGCTGTGCGAATGATTCATGCACAGCCTCAAAATGCGGCCTCAGCTTTTGGATTTTGGCTTTGGCCAGCAACAACAACAGCAGCAGCAACAACAGCAACACAGTTGACGTGACTATGACATGACGCGACTGTTGTTGTTGTTGTTCCCAGTTGCTGTTGTTGCTGCTCGCTTGGGCATTATTATGTGCAATTGCCCCGTTTGCTGTTGCTTTTGCTGTTGCGGCTGGCCGTTCTAGTTGCTATTGCTGATTGCCATTGTCTGCCGAAAAAGCAGCAGAAAAATAAATGTATAAAAAAGCGGCACAGCTTCGTCCGCTTTCAGCAACAGCAGCAGCAGCAACAACAGCTACAGCTACAGCTACAGCCACGGCAACAGCAGAGGCAACAACAGCAGCAATCGCTCCGTCTACGTCTCTGTCTCTGATTGTGTTGGTCGCTTTGATTGAAGCCTTTCACTCCATGCAAGGCAATTGTCGTTGTGACTCTGTGTATGTTGCAGTTGTGATTGTTGTTGCTGTCTGCTTTTCGTTTTGCAGTTTTATTATTGAAATTACCAGCAGCAACAGCGGCAGTTGAAATAACAGCGTCAGTTCTTTAGCTACTAAACATAACTTAACGTCTATGAAACAATTAACGAAATGCACTAGCAACAGCAACAACACAGCCGCAACAACAACAACAGCCACAGAGACAGCAGCAGCAACAGAAATTGATGTCAATATAATAGCAAAATAATGGCATAGCTTCTCTGTCTGTGAGTTTCAGATCTCTTAAAGCTATTGATGACGCTGATTGCGAACTGGCAGCAACACGTTGCGGCGACTGCTGCTGCTGCTGCTGTTGCTGCTTTGACGTTTCAAAATGATTGCAACGAATTACACACAACAGCAACAGTTTCAACCTTTCATAAAAACAATGCAATGCTGACAACGAATCAATGTAACTACCACGCTGCGAAGAATCGGGCTCCAAAGCGGCAGTTAGCATCAGCAACAGCAGAACTAGCAAAAAAAAAAAAAGAAGAAAAACAGACGGCGTATTAAACATGCATCCTGTCTGTGCCAAGGTTGCTGCTGGCTCTGACTCTGGCTCTGCCACTGACTCTCTGTGTTTGTGGCAGTTGCAGTTGCAGTTGCAGCCTTAGCCTGGTTGGCCTAGCCACCAACGCCGACGCGAAGAAGCAGGTGTTACCAACAATTACTTTGCACACGGCTGGCTGACTGGCTGACTGCTTGCCTGCTCCCTCACAGATGAAGACAAAAAAGCAATGTTGGCCATGTCGCTGTTACTGTTGCTGTTGCTGCCGCTGCACCGCCAGTTGTTTACAACTAGACGACGACGACGATGACTTCCATAGGTAGACTCCATCTCCATCTCCGTCTCTGGCGGATGCTGGCGCATATTAAGCGCAAACTATTAAAAATAAATCATGACACAGTATCAAGATCAACAACGAAGCAGCAGACTCGGATGTGCATGTTGCTCGTGGTTGTTGTTGTTGCTCGTGGTTGTTGTTGCTGTTTTTCTCGTTGTTGCTGGAGTGGCAGCCGTGGCATGAAAAACAAGCGCCGTGTGGCGCTTTGCATGTAGCATACTGACCAACCGAACGAGCGAAGTTGTTGCAGTAGGAGTTACCAATAATGTCATTGTGTTGCAATTGCAACTGCCATGCTCGAACAGCAGCAACAACAGCATCGACTATGTGGAGCAGTTGTTAAGGACAAACAAAGGGACAAATGATTGCTGCTTACGGGCAACATGTGGCATGTCCGTGTAGATAACTGACCAGATATTGTCCCAGCAGCAACAGCAGCTGAGCTTAAGGCTATCTAAAGATTTAGTCAATGTGCCACATGTTGCCTAGTTGCACTAGTTGTTTACTCAGTGTAGTTTAATACGATTTTTCAATAGATTTTAATTATCCGGTCACAGCAACAGTAGACAACAGCAGCTGTTGCTGTTACTGCTCATTATGAGTGACCTTTTTTTAAGTTGTTGGTTTGTTTCTAATGGCTAACATGGCCGGATATTAGTGTCACATCTAACAGTTTTGGCTGCCAGCAACATGTTGCTGCTGCATATCCGGCTGCCCACAATAACAACGAACAACGGCAGCATTTAACTGCCAAATCAGCGTTACTTATTGCCAATACGTAGCATGTTGCCAGCAACAGCAACAGTAACAACAACAACAACAATTGTTAATAGTTGCAGCCGTTCAACAGCAACAGCAACAGCAACATGCAACAGGCTGCTACCGTCGTGCCTTGGACATTTTTAGCTGGACACAACAAAGAATTTATGGTTTCCCTATTACGGCTTTGACATGTATTGGTAGAATTATTTTTAGATTTATTGATTACGCGCGCTCGTCGCGTTCCAGGCATTGGCAAAAAGCAATTGTTGCTGCTGCTGCTGCTGCTGTTGCTGTTGCTGCCTGTAATCGCTTGGCTCTATTAAAAACAACAAAACGTTTATGCCTTGTGGCGCTCTTGGACGGATGTGTGGGCTGTTGGAACACTGAACACCACATCAACATCAACAACATTTCAGATTGTTGCTGTTGCTGTTGCTGTTGCCAACGCAGATGCGTGGTTGCTACTGTGAGCCACTTACTCTCTTTGCCTAGACTGACAGTCTTTTAATATGGTCAACTGATGAACAAGGGCGTCCCTGTAGGAGACAGAGAGGGATCAAGAGATAGGGACATGGACAAGGACCGGTCTGAGCAAAACGAGGCAAACAAATTTGTTATAGAGTGCTTTGATAAGCAGCAAAAGATCTTACATTAGCCAGGGACAGTTAATGTCCAACAAAGAGCTTTACAAAGTTTTACGATCTCAATTAAATGTCAAATGAAATGCCAGAAAATTGCTATTTATGCGACAGGCACAGCGACCAGAGACAGACTAAGAGACAATTCCCCAAAGCAAACCGACCGACAGTCGACGATAATTTCTAGGCAAATAAAATCAAATACAAGTACAGATTGACTGAATGGGGGGGAGGTTTGGGGAACGGGGAACAGGTTCCCCTACTTTGGATCGCCACGTTTAATATCACATTTTGATCATGACAATTTCTTTGCCATGTTTATGCAACTGGTTGCGTTCAATTGACAATCGTCGACGCGGCGGAACGACATTGCGACGGGCTCTGAAATTCGATATTTATGCAGCAGGTTTTGCATTTTATGCTTATCAAAATTGCTGAGACCATATTAAGTTTCAGGCAGGTTGCATGCGGGCAACTGAGAAAAATGCACCAAATGCATGACAATTAAACGATTGGCCAAACATACACACAGAGGGAGGGAGGGTAAGTGAAAGGAAATAAGGGAAAGAGGGAGACAGGGACTAAGTTGGGTCAATCCCTAAATTTCTTGCCATAGCACGATGCAACAACAGCCTCCCACGACAGCTCCCTTTCACTCCCTCACATTCTCTATCTCCCTCAGCTGCTGCTGTTGCTGTTGCTGCTCTTCTTTCTGGAATTGTTGGGAAAACAAAAGGCAGCCCTATTGCTGGTTGCTGGCTGCTGGCTGCTGTTGCTGGTTGCTGTTCTTGCTGCTGATGTTGGGGTGTGTCCGAGACACACAATGTTTACTTTACAATTCAATTGAAAGTTATTCAACTCACGAACTACTTAAGATCCGCGCGTTGCAAAAAGAAGCGACGCGACTCTGGGAAAACAGCAACAACTGCTGCAACTGCCACTGCTATTGCAACAGCAACAGCAACAACAGCAGGCATATTGCACACGTTCATTGGCTGCAGTTGTTGCCTTCGGCAATAGCAACAGCAACAGCAACAGTTGCCGTTGCCATTGCAGTAGCTGCCGTCCAGTCAGCCTGTATCTGTGTTGATCATTTGTAAAGCTCTATACGACAGATATGTCGTTGCAACAACAATAACAGCAACAACAACAACAACTACAACAACAACCATAATAACAACAACAAACGAGCCAAACAAAACCAAAACTATATTTGGTAAGTCGAATCTCTTATTCGCTTCGCTAAGGTTGTTAACTGTTTCTGCTCTATTACCAAGAAATGACTATCTATTAAAGTAAAACCGAAGCAACGTTAACAACGAATCAAGTGCATTGCTTTATGAGGAAGTTACTAACTCGATTGTACATCAAGGTAGTGATTAATGGATATATTATGATCATTTATAGCATATCTTAGAGGGTAGCTAAGTTAAAGTTTCTGTTGATATAGACATGTACTTTATTGAATCTCTGTATTATAATACAATCTAGGTTAAATAATTTAATCTAAAGGAGTTAAAACAATAAGACTTATTAAAATCTGAGAGTACCTTTTAAGGGATCCGCCTTAAATCTAAATATAAGCTAAAAAGTATGTCTATAAGTGAATTATATATATTATATATAATTATTATATTATACAAACTTAATATCAGTAAAAAGATTCTACCGTAAAATAATATGCTAAAACATGTATTTACGTACAATAAATACAGGATTTGGTCTATAATTTTGTCATATCTCATGTCTTAATAGTTGATGATTCTAGTCTTTATTTTTGTCAGCTGAACATCATTTATCACTCCACCTGATCATTTTTAATATTTGATATACCCTTTAATGAAAGGGTATATTAATGCTGGCAACTTTGGCGACGACGCCAGCAACATGACAATCGATTTGTGCTGCTCTGTATGCGATTGTTGTGGCTACTTACGTGCCAATGCAAAGGTTCAAAAGGGCTTCAAATGCTTGTACGATTAAACACGGATACACACACTCGCACACACACACAGACACTTACATACGATCTATAGTGAAACTGGAAAACTGGCAACAACAACAGTAACAAAAAGAAGGAAAAATATAGAGGAACAGCTCTGATCTTTTGGCTGGCCCCGTTTGCTCTGTTGCTGTTGTTGCTGTTTTGTATTGCTGTTTTGTATTGCTGTTGTTGCTATTGCTGTTGCTGTTGCAGTTGCAGTTGCTGTCCATCAGATGCATACGAAATTTTTGCAGATACTTAAAAACAGTCAAAACACAACCTAACTAGGAAATGGCAGCGGCAGCTAGCAAGGAATTTACTAAGTTACAACAACATCAACCAGAGATAGAAAACAGAAACAAAAACAAATGGTTTGCTGTGGCAAGTCTGCAGTTAGTTCGGCTTTAGCTTCGGGTTCGGTTCTTTTTTTTCTATTTTTGTGTTTGTTTTTTTACAGTTGCCGCAGCAAAATGTCATTGTATGATAATGAGCAGCTCGACCAAGTCCAAGTCAGATGCAGCTGAATGAATGATAAAATATACTTTAAATGGTCGTTTCGACTGTTGTCTGTCTCAGCTAGCTAGCGGTTTCTCAGCCAGATAGCAACCACTTTAACTGGTTCACATCATTTTACAAAGTAGCTCACACAGACTCCAATTCCCGACTCCGACTGCAACTCCAACTCCGTTTCCCTCTCTTTTTTTTTGTCCAGATTCCCAACTCTAACTTTTAGTCTTATAGATTGTCAGCATTAGATGCAACAGATCTCTGTTTGTTTGTCAAACGTTTTGGGGTTAAAGCAAAGTTCATTTGGGTCGATGTTGATGTCGCCTCGCCGTTGCACTGACGTTTACCCCTCCTCTCTTCCCTTCGCTCATCACTCCTCTTTGCAACAGTTGCGGCGCGTGTTGTGGTTGCAACTGCAGCAGGGACTTGAACTGTGGCCTGGACTATCTCTCGGTTTCTGTTAAGTAGCTCTCTGTCTCTTGGTACTACATAATTTGGCAGCAGGCAGCAGTCAGCCAAAGTGAGTGATTGGCAATGCCAACCTAACGAGATGGCAGTCTTTGTCTTGATGATCTTTTCGGGCCAAGTTAAACTGATGTTGCAACAAGATTGAGTTGCTTACCGCATGCTTTTTTTTCACTTACATATAAAAAGAAAAAAAAACGATAGAGATTTACTATCAAATTTATTTAATAGCAATTAGACAAGCAGCTGGCCAGAGTTTCCTTTTCTCCCTACCTCCCTCAGTTTGTGGACAACTTATTATCATTGCGTACTTGCTGCTTAAACTAGCGGCTTTCCAGATCAAAGCTAACACCGCCAACTCCTCCCTGTTGCCGTTGCTCTTCAGTTAATGAAAAACACTTGCGTACATAAATTAAACGCCCCACCAAATACCGCCCAGAAAAATATTCTAATTTGCAGTCGACCAACCGCCTCGCTCTGGGAACAAATACGTTTAATTTGTATGCTCTACATTAGGGGTATACAGATTTTTTGAACTACAAGTTTATTCCTCAGTAAACACAATTTTCCTAAAGTTCGTGTAAAAAATTAAATTTTGAATTTAATTTTAAGCACTATCAAAACAAGTTGCAATCAAATGTATTTATCTAGAATGTTTTACCCCGAACTATCAAAATAAAATAAAAACGAACCAGTTTATATTTTAAAGATTTTTGAAATATAAAAATAAAATGGTTAACAATATATGATATAATATTACAGCACGAATATAGCATTTAAAAATGAAAATAATTTTTGTTCTTTTAAAAACTATTTCTAGTACATTTATTTTGTTTACTAGCATTTCAATATTTAACATTATATTATTAGTGTACTTATGTATACATAATATATTAGTCATTTAAGAATAGAAAGTGTATGCAAACTTCTTTATGATTATTTTCGACTTTTCGCTTTATTCATATCTACTCTGTGGCCTTTTGTGTTACTAACTCAAAGCGCGCTTATGTCCGAGGCCAAAGTACTCAGAATATAGTTGGTCCGACTGGGACAAGGAATGGGTATGGATAGAGGTACTATAGGAGTGGGTTTTGGGATTGGGAATGGATTGTGGATTGTAGATTGTGGAGCGGGGGCAATGTGTAACGGGGCTGTGGCTGGTTAGTTTTTGTATGAAAATTGAATTCTAAACAGGTCTCAACCGCCAACGCCTCGTTGGCCCCTTCTATGTCCGCCTGCTGCAACATCGCTCATTGTGCGCTGAAGCACGCACAGTAACAACAGCAACAACAACAACAACAGTAACAACAACAGTAGCAACAACAGCAATAGTAACAACAACAACAACACTGACACACAATCGCACATTTGGCGTTATAAAGTAGCAGCGTGACCAAATCAGATAAGAAAGTTGACACATTTTCACCATATATTTTGACATTTGACATTCCGCATTAGACGCGGACCGTTGGTCAGCAGCACAGCTCCCTTCTCTCCTCCTGCTCCTTAGTGAGTTCACCCTCCTCCCTAACCCCTACACTACACTACACTATACTACATGGCAATGAGCATGACATGAACGAACGTTTGTGTTGGGCCCCGGTTGGGATTTCGCATGTTGCAAGACATGATGAGGGTTGACCGAACGACCCTAGGTACTGGGCCTGGCTCTCACTCTAACTCTAACTCTGACTTGGACTTCGTCTCTGGAACTGGCTCTGGCCCCTGACTCTGTGGTACTGGTCCTAAAACATCGCTGTGTGTGTCGCCCGCTGTGTCGGGTAAAGGTTACTGAACCTGCAATTAAAATCGACAAACGCCTACAACAAGAAGTTCAAATGGCAGCTAGAAGAAAGTTCAGATGCGGGCACAGCACATTCCACTATAAAATACTCAATCTACAATCTACAATCGACAATCCCAGCTGACTAATGAATAGTACAAATTACATTATTTCATTTTGTTGATTTTGCGCCTAATTGCTGACAAATGTTGCATTTGTTGTTGTTGCTCTTGTCAATTTTAGACAATGACATTTTATGGCCTATTAAAAATTATTGTAATGCGCATCGTTTCCAACCAATGTCAATGACATGTGTAAATAACTATATAGTATAATTCCTACGTCCATTTACGTATATCCCGCTGTCTGTCTCTCTGTCTTTTTATGAAAGTGTTGAAAGCCTTTACAGTCGACTTACAATCCCATACAGAGCCGACAGACAGTCTTTATGTTATCAGCTTCAGTTGGCAATTTCAATTTTGATTGGTGTGTCATCGTTAAAATGGTAAATTCAGTTTTACGACTCAAAAAACGACTATAAAAATTTCACAGCCGACGCTTTAATACACTTTGAAAAAGCCATGAAATTATTTATAAATTTTATTGTCACAATAGAACTATAAAAAAAAGTTTCGTTAAGTAATTTTTAGCATAATGTATGTTAAAATGGTAAACTATTGTTTACGGAATAGTTAACCAAAATTATTAGAGTTAAATCAATATGTTAATATCAATAATATTGATACATAAATAAATGGATAAATATATTTATAAATATTGGTAAAAACTATTGTTTAACAAAATTATTAGAGTTAAATACACAAATAAAAGGATTAATATATTTATAAATAATTTTACTGAAACACCTATGTATATATTTAAATATTGCATTTATTTTGAATAATAATAATAATATTATTATTATTAAACAGGGTTCAGAATATAAAGAGACAACACCTAGTCGTGTATAAATAAACAATTTATTACCAAAATAATTTTAAATGAAAGAGGCTTTATCTGGAGATAGTTCAATTCTGTCGCATGTCTGCTTAGATAGTCGAAAGTCCCTATATCAGCCCTAGAGTAGACCATTTAAAGGGGTCAGCTAAGCGTCGCTGTCGGCGCTAATACTGACGCCTTATTTATGCGGCTGCCGACTGTTTGGGGGGTCATCGAGTTGCTTCGGGAGTGTCGATTAGAATAAGAGGTAGGGTGTGGGAGAAAGAGGGACAGCAAGGGAAGGAAGGGGGTATAGACAGAAGGCAATGTGACAGTAGAAACTGAAACTGGCGCCTAATTGCTGGGCCGAATATTGTTTGTTGTTGTTGTCAGTGCCTCATGTGGCACTAATTTGTAAATTGTTGCCGTAATCGCAATATGCTTTGCTGCTTATTAATTTCTATGAGGGTGGCAACCATAGAAGGAGACGTCGCGACTTCTGTCTCTTTAATTATGCTGATAATTGATTACGTCCAGCTGAAATGGAGTCTGTGGCATAGCTCTAACATTTGGGCCATTAGATTGAAAGATTTATGTTACAAACTTCTCCTAGCAGCACATACTTAACTCTGGGGTTGCCCCTTACGGAGTTGCCCCTTAGTTTAAGCTGCAGCCACGCATAACCAGCGGAGACTAGAAATTATGGCATTGCGAAATATGACACAAAAGGCGAGCCTTACTCTGGGTTTGGGCTCGAAACTGGGACTCAGGGCTGGGCCTGAAACTACAACTTGGAATGGGAATGGGAATCGGAATGGAAACAAGACAGGGTCTCTCTTTCTGAATATACCATCATTCATGGCGGGCTGGCAAGCGGAAGTGCGTAGCATGTTCATTAGAAATGCAAACGCACCTTTTTATGCCTGCCGCCGACAATTGTTGTTGCTGTTGTTGTTGTTGCTGTTGGTGTTGCTGATGTTGTTGTCAGTTACATTCGAGTAGTTTACATAGCAATTGCCAGTCGCAATTCTTTTTTGGAGGAGGGTTGCAGTAAACGTAACCGTTCGTACAATGACTTCATGCTGTTGGCAACGCCCACAAATTATATGTCTAAATATTTGCCCGGCACTTTTGGCAACTCACAATCAACGTGGCCAAGTGGCAGATTGTTGGTCTATTTTCATGATTGTCAGATTGGCTTCTGTTGCTGTTGTTTTTTAAATTTCAATCCTCAATTTCCTCAATACAAATGGTGCAAAAACAAAAGCAGCAGCTACTGCTAATTGCATATTTGTCTAGGGTTCCCGAGAGCTGTGCAACTGTTGCTGTTGTTACTGTTGTTGCTGACGCTAAGTAGCAACAGCCTGGGCCAAGTTTGGACGGGGGTCTCTACACTCTCTTGGACTCTCGGGTTGTTGGAGGCCTTTACAATTGCAGCGAACGCGTGGAAATTGCAAAACTAATTAGAGCCTTGGCCCGATGTTGTTGCCGTTGCTGCTGCTGTTGCTGCTGTTGCTGCTGCTGCTGCTGACGCTAGAAATTGCTGGTTTTATACGCAGCAGCAACAGCGGTAGCAAACTTGCCCAGTTTGCCGCAAAATGTTGCACGTTGAATAATTGCACTTCCGCTTGATAATGCATTGTTGGATTTTATAAATATTTTCCATGCTACCATGCCACATTTGTTGCTGTTGATTGCTGTTGCTCGTGTTGTTGTTGCTGTTGCTGTTGCAAGCTGAGAGAGGTCACACTGCAACACTGAGCGTAAAGAAAAACCCAACAGTCTTTTGAACTTGACAGGTGAAAATGTTGCCCAGGTGTATTTATGTTGCTGACCAGCTTACGAGAGCGAAAAAGAAAAGACTTTAAGCTTCTTATGATGAACCATAACGCTTTGATCTATAAATTGAATCTACAAAATCGTTCGTTTTCCAAAATACTTGGAATTATAGATAAGGTTTCTCTAGATCTAAATTTTTTTGTAAAGAAATTTGCTTGAGATTTTAAATCTTCAGTTCTTACTCTTTATCAACTTTAATAATTAATATGATTATTACGATTAATACGATTAACATGATTCTGAGAGTTTGTTTTTAATAAACCAAAGTTCTCTGAATGTATCGAACAAGTTAACTGATTTTCACACACACTGTGTGAAACCCATAATTATAGGTTCTTTTAAAGTTGGCATAGGTCTTTCTGTCTTGGACTATAATTATAATGCCATTTACCTGACTTCGACAAGAGTTGAGAGTGCGAATATGAATATGAATATGAATATGAATAGTCGCACTCGCACTCACATAATCATTCTCATTCATATTCCGCAGCTGGCATCGAATAGGCAACGAGTGTTGGACGTGCCACGCCCATAAAACACATGCAGCACGCATCTAATTATGCATAACGGAGTTGGAGGCAAAGTTGGAGGCGAACTTCTTGTCATTATCTCTCTTTCTCGATGCATGCAAATATTGCACGGCGTATGCTAAGAACCGACTTCGACTCCGACCCCGAGCCCGAAATGACTTTTGCTTCTTCCTCTTCCTCCACTGCCTCTCCGCCCATGAAATTTGTGGGCGTAACGCAACAGACACGCCCAGCGCCATTTAAATGTTTGTTTAGTTACTAGCTGATGAAGTACTCCAAGTTAGCCTCACTTCCAGTGTTGTCAATTCAGCCATTTTCCGGATAGATGCGGCTATCTAACAGATACTATCTATCCTATTTTATTGACTCCAAATTAAACAAATGAGTTGAAAAGCAAAAAAACAGTGTTTTCAGCCTCTTTTAACAATGGAAATGAGACAAGTATTTAAGAAAGAAAAGCTCAAATGGAAAAGATACCCATAATAATGTTAATATTGTCGAAGCTCTAAATAAAAAAGTTTCTTAATAATAATATTTACTACAGATCAACACGTTAAATACTAAACTAGTGGTCCTATTCTTGGTGTTCTCTTATTTTTGTCTATCCTATATTTACTAAAAGTCAACAATTTTTTTATAAGTAAAATTAATTGTCCTATTTTCTGTTCCTTTTTTTTGGTGCTATTTTTTCCTTACTTTCTCGTCACCTTTTCCTTTTTTTGTAGCGAGCATTTGGCATCACTGCTCCCCACCTTCTCTATCTTACTCTCTCCTTCTCCCTCTCTCACCCTCTTCCTCATCTCTTTATTTCTCTAGTCAAGTGTTGCGCATAACAGACGCACTGTCTAATGGCAAACGACACGTACGTGCCAATAGCCATTTGTATCTATTTGTCATGCCTAAATCCCCCTCGTAGCCCCCTTTCCCTCTTTAGTTTGTACCCCTCTTACCTAAGTCTATGCTTTTGCCTAACAACATAGCTTCACTTTGATTTAATTAACGTTACATTGACCAATTTTGGGCTCGAGCCGCAAATACAAAAACGGCCAGTAAAAGAGATAGAAAGAGAGATGCAGTGAGTGAAAAAGGGAGGAGTGGAGGTGGTGGAGGGGAGCTGCCACCAATGCAGTCATTACCATCATTAAGGCAATATCATTTTCAGGCCTCTCCGGTCTCTCTCTTGGTATGGCTGCAACGCATTTCCCATTTCCCAGAAACGCATTAGCCCCGCTCCAATATGGTCTAATAATTCATGCCACATAATATAATTATGGTCTGGTGCGCAGCTCCATGGCAGACGGTATGGCACGGCCATGGCCACAACTGGTCCAACACAGAGCCAATACCGAGTTAGCCACTAGACTCAGACTCTGGCCAACGATGTAGAGGTCCAGAGCTACTGTATCTTAACTGAACTCAAATATGATTGATATCTGTGCGCTGCAGGCAACGCGCATTCATCTTCACTTAGTTATGTCAGTCAGTTAAGGCAACATGCAACAGGCAACGGGCAACGGGCAACAGGCAACAGGCAACAGTTGGAGGCAGCAACATAAAATGGAGCACATGTCTCAAAATGATGATGAAATGTGCACATTTTCTAGGAATTTCATCAGCAGCAGCAGCAGCAGCAAACGATCGAAACGCGCTTTGTATTGCCAATGCCAATGGACCAATGTACCACAATGACCAGGCCAACATCATCATCATTATCATTGCAATAACACTATATGTATACTCTGGAAGTTAGAGTCTTGAGACCATCGCCTGCATTGACTATGCAGCTCATTCCGTTTGCCCAAGTTGGTCATCGTCAACGGGCCATAATGAGTCGCCATTGGAGGCCAACAAACCAAGCATCCATTGGAGTTCTTATAGAGCTCCTCTAGACCTCAGAGCTGTTGCTTGTCAGCTGTTGACAGCCGTGGCATGTCAACATGCTAAAATGTGAAACATTCAGCGAGCCATTGATTAAAATTGTTTCTCTTTTGCAGATACATAAACGATCCTGAACGATCCAATTCAATTGGTGTCAAATTGACCAGCAATACACAGAACTCAACTGATTTCACACCTGACATTTCTATGGCAAATTCATTTTAAAGTTCTCTTAAGATTCCTGAAACTGCTACTTTGCAACTTCTTTCTCTCAACTGCAAGTTCATGATAAGGTCAAATGTGTATTCAATTAAAAAAGGAAAATTTTTAAAATATTTAAAAAATTCTATATTTATCAAACTTTATTTCTGTTTTGTGTCCAAAGTAGTTATTAGCAAGATATATTTAAAAAGATTTCAATAACTTTTTACTTTAGTTTGGACATGTGTCTTAAATCTTATTTACCTATCTATTTTACTTTAAAGACTTCTTTGAAATCATAAGATTTACTCTTATTAATCTAAACTACTCTTAAGCCTATTTTGAAGATATTTGCCCGACTTCTCTAGCTTACAGATTCTCTAGTTTTCAAATCGTGAGCCATCTCTCTTGTTGGAACTGAACTTAAAGTCGATTGAATTGGGCCGCAGGGTGCGTCTGGTCTAGCAGCATGTGCATATGCAAAAACAAAAAACCAAAAGGAAAATATGAAAATGTTGCACGTTGCATGCTACACGTTGCACGTTGCAGAGCAATGGTCCCAATACAGTATACGGGCAGTATTCGATGGCCATTCGATGGCCATTAATATGCGCTCTAAGTGATGTGAATTACAGTAATTTTTGCAGCAAGCGCTTTGATGGCCATTCGGGCCGACTTTAGTAACGGCTTTGGGCCTTTTGGCATTGGCAGGCGGTAGCCGGTAGCCGATAGCCATTGCTAGCCGTAATTGAAACCTCTTTAGTGTGGCTAAATGCCATGCACCATGGACAGTAGGTGGAGGGAATGGGGCGTGCTATAGTTGCAAGTTGCAACATCCTCCTCATTCTACATTTCAAGTGCGCTATGAGCCATAATTTTTGCATAGTTCTTGGCACGTTTTTGTTTCAGTTTCAGTTGATCTTGCCACAGCTTCGGCCTCTGTCCTGCCAAACTTGGTAGCCAGTTGGTTGGATATATTTTGGCCGCCAGCCTTGAACATATTTGCCAAGCATTTTGTGTGTGTGGCACAGCCACAGTTGCCGCAGCCCATTGATCTGCAATGAATTATGCATGGCAAGATTGAAATAGTCGGATAAACGTTGGATGGAATAATCGGATGGTGGATATTGTGTATATTATATTGTATAGACAGTGGGGGAGTTACTTTTGCCTACTCGGGTGCGATTTATGGCGCGGCAGATCGCATGCAATGCATATATAATCATGATTATAATATATTATAAAGTAAATGTGTATATTACACGGCGCCTGAGCAAATTGTTCCGCAGCAGAGAGAGAGAGAGCAGAAAAAGTGGATAGAGGAAGTAAAAAGAAAATAAGGAGGAGGTTTTTTTGTATTGGATATTTGTTTGAGTCGCAGTTCCGTTATTTTGCAATTACAATGCAATTACAATAAAAGGAAGTGAAGTGCATTTAAGCGTATTGCACCACCCTCCACCTCTCGAAACCCACCCACTGTTAACCATTGCACATCCGGCTGGTGGTTGGTTTAACTTTTTGAAACTTGGCCAATAAGTTGTGGCAAGCTGTTGTTGTTAAATTTTTTGTTTTTCCTTTTTATTTTTTTGTGCCCGATGCGTTAATACGTTAATAAAGTGTGTAAATTGCGGCTTTTGCTTATCGCCTTGCTTGCCCCAAGGTCCAACAACGAACAACGAACAACCAACAACGGACAACCGGAATTAATAGAGCGTGTTAACCGTTGTGCAAATTATAAACATAATTAATATGATGGCCCATACATGTAGGCCTCACTGCACTGCACTACAGTCCAGTCCAGTCCAAGTCCAAGTCTAAGTCGAAGTCTCACTTTGAGATTCATTTTAGCGATAATGTTTACTTTTGGCTTCAGGTTGTCCATGTTGTTGTTTGTTTGTTGGTTTGTTGGTATGTTGCGTTGACTACTTTGGCCTGGCTTGTTAGCTGATTGATTTGCGCTTTGTTTGCCATTTGGACATGACCAGAACGGGACATCAATTAGTAATGCCTGGCAGACACAATTATGCATATTGAGTTTGAGCTGGTGTCGTACTTAGTACTGTTTTGGAATGCGGCCTAAACCAAAGTGTAAGCTGACATTTATGGCACATATCACATCATTAATTGTCAGCTCCAGCAATGGCAAGAGTTTCTTTATAAGCGTGAAATTCGATATGCCCCAAGAATATGCAATTACTCTACACACATATCTAATCATCAATAGATGCATTTGCTGATTAAAATAATAAGCTATTACTACCATAAACTGAATCACAGCAACACTGGCATGTTAAGTAGCAGCTGTTAATAAATTAACAGAACTCAGGCAACATAAAGAGCTATCTATTAAATTGATTATAAAATATTGCTGATGCTTTAAATATAATAATATTCTATTTATAAATTTACTCTACTTATAAAATATCATAAATTAAATTCATAATTAATTCAATTATTTAGTTTTTTCCTGAATATTTCTCTACTTTTCTTAATTTGTCAACACTCACCAGATTATCTCTTTTAATATAATATTTTATTTATATGCATATATCTGCAAATTGAATTAAACTGTTATATTAATTATGTTGAAGTATTCAAAAATCATTTTAAGTTGCGTAATAAAATTGTAAATATAACTGCAGTTTGCATTTATTATTCTCTAAAAATCTAACCTTATATTATTCGTTAACATTTAACTTTCAGATAACCTCTATTAATTGCATATTTAATTAATTTTCATCCAAATTCAATTTAACTAATTTAACTGCATTATTTTGGTCTCTATTAATTGCTCAAATACATTTTCAATACATAAAACACATATTTAATTATATTTATGTTCCTTGCTAGTCAAGCCTTGATTAAGCTAACAAGTCGAGTTTAGATTTAATGCCAATAAAATTTTAATTGCAACACATGTCAGTCTGTTAGCCATGGCTTCATCTGCCACAATAACTCATGCCAATCTATTCGTTTCTAAAAGTTTCCCACAGTCATCACATTCAACGAATGCAACAACCATCAACGCCAACATATTGGCATTTGTCCATTTCAAAGGCAACACAAAAAAAGCGAAAGAAATATCAAGAGAAAGAGAAAGAAAAAGAGAGTGAGAGGGAACAAAAAAACCTTTACAAATTAATGCCAATGGCATCACAGAAAAGAGATACACAAGTGAAGAGAGTGGGACAGACACGTCCAGAAAATTATATTTACACCACTTACATATAAAATTAGTTTGTACAACTGCAACAGCAGCTGGACACATGGACAACATGGACAAATGTTGCATGCAGCATCAGCAATTGGAAACGCAACCCCACAAAGCCCATCCACATCCACATCGACATCCTCATCCACATCCACATCCAAGAGTTGCCTGCCACGTTGACTTATATAAATACATTAAGTCACAAATCACAATTTTCCGACGCTTGAAATGAGCAAACGGAAGGCATACATTTTAAATGTATGTGCGCAGGCTTCTGCACGGAAGGCCAAACAGGACAGGAGGCAGCAGAGAATTGGAGAGAGAAAAAGGAGAATTTAAGTGAGAGAGAGAGAGCGAGAGGGGAGTTGGCTAGCAAATAGCCCGCGGATAGAGCCGACTATCGAGCCAATGCCAATCAATGCGGACCTGCCTCCTACCTCTCCTTTCCCCCCTCTCCTCTTTTTGGTGCACGGTCAAAGTGGTTGCCCCGATGCGAATGCGTTGTCGCATGTTTGTTGTCGCCAAGTGACTGTGGCACTGTCTGTGGCATCGACTCTGCCACATGGGCGCGCCTCCCTGTGACGCCCACCTGCAACAGCAGCAGTGGCAAGCAGCAGCAGTGGTAGACACTGTAGACTGGACACTGGTACTCGTATAACCAGCAACCTGTCTGCCGCCTTGCGTGAGATTGGATATCAATCTTTTTGCAATTTGGTATGCAATTTAAAATTCATGAAACACATTCCTTTGACTCAAAAGATGCAGGCAAATGTGTGAGCACCCTCCCCTTACCCCTTGGAACGCCTCACCCCCCTTTAGTATACACTCCTTCAGACCCACACAATGGCAAACCTCGTGCTGTCCTGTGGCTCAAATTGCCGTTTGCATTATTTATTTGCGTCCATTGATGAGCCTCTCTGTCGTCTGTTGATGTTGACGTCGATGCCCGTTGACGGGGTACGTTTTGTGTGGTTGTAACCGTTACTTGTTTAAAATATTACAAAAAAAAAAGACAAGAAAAATACTTGGCAAGTGGGTATAGTATAAAAAGTTTGCCTAGTAAGTATTCAAAATGAAATCCACTGAACCACACACCACACCACACTCTCCACTGTGGTCTACCCATGCCAATCTTCCGCTATTAGTTTAATGTTTTGTTTATTGTTAGTCATGACCACCGCTGTGCCTCAGCTGCTCATTCCCTCAATCCCCCAATCCCTCAGCCAAGTTGTGCCTCATGTTTGGTGCGTCTGAATGGCACTCCATGGCCATTATGTTGAGTAGTTTCACAAATATGTATGCCCAGTCCAGACCACCAAACCACCAGACTGTCAGACCGCCAGACAGCCATCGAGTCGATGCCAATGTCGCTGTCGCTGTCGTTGTCGTTGTCGTTGTCGATGTGTGCGCCTGATTGGTTAGGGTATGCTGCCCCAAACTGGACACGGGCTGTGGCAACAATTGAATAGCCCTGAATAGACCCACTCCCAAAGCCAACACGCTCTTATTTCGTTCAATTGCGTTTGTCAAACCCAAATGCATTTTAATGCCACTGACAGAGGCAGGACAACGAACCACGGACCATGGACCACGGATTCTGGACTCTGGTCACAGGATAGAGCACAGGACGACATTCACAATACGCAAGTTTTATTTTTACAGTGCTATTTTGTGCTATTTTCATATGAAAATTGATTCAAACAAAGCTTTTAAAGTGGCACAACACAGCTAAATGAATATAAGAGTAAATTTATTGGAAGAGTATTAAATTGCAGAGAATTCATGAATGTTATTCTTAAATTCACATAAATGATGTTTTACCAAACGAGTTATGTCATGCACTAAAATGAAAGTTCATTTTTTAGAAAACAAAGTTAAGCTTTGGACTATTTAATACATAAATAAAAAATAAATAAATAAATAAAATAAATAGAGGTAAACCATTTGAAAGTGAGACTAGATTTAAGGCAGACTATAGAGCAAGAAAACTAAATTTGGAACGAAACTTACATATATTTAATAGAAACCATGTAAAATCTATTTATGAAGAGCATTCATAATTTGGGAAGTTGGAGTCGTAGTTGATGGTTAATTTATAGAAATATTACTTTCGCATGGATAAACAACAAAGATGTTACTTTGAGGAACTGATAGGTATACATGTAACGTTGAATAAAATTAAATTAAATTATATTAGAATATTCGAAATAAAACTTTACAATATTTGCCAATCAATAACAATTTAATTTTAATTACTTTCTATTTTAAATATTTAATTCTTTTTATCCACTTTTCTAGTTGTACCTAATTCTGTATGTGTAGATTCATTGTTAACTTTCACTATCTCAAAGCAAAGATCTTTTGTTGGTTTTGAAGCGATTCAATAAATGCACTCATCCCCATGACATTTGGTCTTGTTATTTGCCTTGTTATTTATGCAGTCTTCTAATGCAATTTTAAACTTTGCCCATTACTGATCCCCAAGCAAATCCATGAGGTCCTTTACCAATTTCACCCAGCTTATTAGATTATATGCCTTATATACACCCTCAAGCAGTGCGCATTAATCCGTTGGAACACGCCAACCTTTTTTTGGGAACGGGGGCACAAGTACAATATCGTTATTACCTGGGCGCCTAACATGTGAACGTTGCATGTTGCACAGAAGTACAACAACAAGAAAAACAACAGCAAGGAGTATAACAACAATAGGAACTGTTCCAACAACAATAACTTGCAAACATTTCGCTTATCTATGAAGGCAGTCAACTTCCTTGTCTGAAGAAGTGGCAAGAGGGGCAGAATTGACTCTCCATCCATGCAAAACTTGGCGAGTTTTCGACGGATTAAGCTGATTAATTTGTCGTGATAAGAATGCGGCGCCTACACAGCCCTCCCCCTACCTGTCCAGGGGGTCTTCAGGGGTCTTAAGGGGGGTCTTGGGGCTAATCCATGCGGTTCGAAGGGTAAACACAAAAATATGTTATGCCGTTAGTCGGGCCTTTGGTTTTGGCCATATCACCAGTCAGTGTAGGTAACAAAAAACTTAAGTTTCCTGTCTGCCAACTTTTTTCTTTTTAACTGCACGACTTCTCTACTCACTTCTCTCACTCATTGTATCTTCTCTCTCTCTTCAATCTCTCTCTCTCTTTCTCGCACTATTAATGGGTAAGTCGAAAAATTTACTGCTTCTTATGGCGCATATTTTTGTATAAAATTTCAAATTCGCTTAGCATCAAGTTACGTGCATGTTAAGCCATTCTACAGAAAAATTTAGAGAGAGTCCAAGACAGAGAGAAGTACAATGTGAGAGAAAGACAGAGAGAGAGGAGAGTAAAGTGGGCGGCATAGGCGCCAATTAAAAGAGTTTCAAATTACGCAGAAAATATCATAATTCCATGGAACTAACATGAAGTTAGGCACAACAATGTGACCAGACTCGATTGTAATGCGATACTTTTTTGGCAACTGACCACAAAAACTGATTTCGAGAGCAACATCTCGTTTTTTTCCTCTTTTTTTGGGGGGGGGCAACATGGGAAATTAAAAAGTCAGTCGAGTGCATGCGCTTTGTATATAAACAAATAATTAATAAGCCGCCAGCCTGGAGACTCTATACTCTGTAGATGCTTTGGCAAATTGTTAAACGATTGCTCTGAAATTGGAATCTCAATCTAAATTTTTGGATCAACTTGTGGTATGATCAGGTCTGGTCTAGGCCAAAGCCAAGTCGCTGTTGGCCAAGTTAGCTTGCTTTAAACACACTTTACATGCAGTCAACATGTTTTGGGGCTGGTGCCGGGCGTCATTTACATGTCCAAGTTGCCTTCCTCGTTGTCCGTTGTTGTTGCATTCAACACATACATGCAACATGCAGCATACAACATGTTTACATTTTTGCACTAATTTAATTTTTTCTGCCAATACACCGTCATAGTTGCTGTTGTTGTTATTATTGCTGTTGTTGCTGCTGCTGTTGCTGCTGATGTTGGCTTAAATTGCTGTTGAGTTAATTTAAATTGGTATTTGATTATATTTGGCTCTCAGTGAACGTTGAGCGTTCCGACTGCCCGTTTATGGCCAACTCAATTAAGTGCAATCAACGGATTAGTGAGATTTTTGCATTGCCATTCAATTGCATTATGTGGCTAACCAAATATTTTTGAAACTTGGCCACTTTTGCATTTAACCAGCAATGCCTCCCAAGACGAGGGGAGGTTTCCTTCACCCACTAGACTGTGGATAGAGGGGATAGGGAAATACGGGGGGATACTTGCCAGACATTGTCTGGCAACATGTTTTTGGCCCTGGCCCATTGCATGTCAAATGCAAATTAATTTTGGCACTTAAACAAAAGGATTTGACTTTTAATCCCTGGCTATAAATGGCATGTGTGCACATATCCAACACATAAATACTACTGAGTGTGTGTGTGTGTGACAGAGTGTGTATGTGTGTGACTGCGGCTTAAGCTAAAATAATGAAATTTTCTAACAAAGCAACACCTTGCCTTGGCTTCAGCTACCATCACAGTCTGACAGAGGCAGCAATTTGTGCAGACTTGGGAAAAGCTGCAGAGGAAGAAAAGGAAAGGAAAATGCAGCCAGGTGAGGGGTTGAATTATTGCCAGGGATATAAGGCTAAACAACATGGACTACAGATATGCTCTGCGGCAGTGAATTGAAATTCTTGTTTATATTTGCCATAAGGTTGCCAAAAATCTATGAGCAAACAACTTCATACTGTACCAGTTGTAGAGTAATTAAGTGTGATTAATAATTACAAGTGACCATAGAGAATATGTGCGTGTGGATCTTTTGGACTTGTTGAAAAGGATGTAAAGAAAATGAAGACACTGGAATATGGACAGGTTCAAAAGCTTATGCAGAACTAATTTGCTTGGGGAGGATATGAGTATATGACTTAACTGTGATTGATGAGACTATAAAGGAAAAAAAAAAACATTTTCAAGTGTTGAAGAAAATTGCAAAAGTCTAAAAACTTCAATATAAGAAAATCAAAACAAAGCAGGAATAGTTGTACTGCAACTTAAGAGGCAATGAAGAAACTACAAAAACTATGTTAAGTTCATGAGAACTTAAGAACAAAGAGTCAATTTAAATGAACACAAAAACAAATGACATAAGCAAGAGTTTATCTTATATATTTAGATTAAGTTGTGACTAACTTTCTATATAGTGAAATAATAATAAAATATATATACGTAATATTTCTATAAATTTAAACAGAGATTTTTGACGTAATTTTAATTTGTTTTCAGATTGCTTTTCAGTAAACTTTAATTAATCTGTTTTATTTGGCCATGCAATTGAGATTTTCAACCTTCCCTTTTGCAAACAAACTGCCTCTTAAAGTCAAACTGCTCTTTCTGATGTAGGGAAACTAAACTATTTGCCATATTTTTAAAGACACAGCTTTGTGAAGAACTGTTAAAATGCCAGCAAAAAGCCGCCAAACAGAAAATCCCCCGCAGAGTCCACACACTTGTTATGGTATGGGAGTCAACTGCAATTAGCAAAATTATTTGAGTGGGCGCGTCAAACGAATGAAAAGCCGTAACTAAAGATGATGTCAAAGCCAAAGTCATAAGCATAAGCTAAAGTAAAGGAAAATGTAAGGCCATAGTTTTTATATTTGCTAGCGATAAATATGAAGGGAAATGCAGCTATGATATTAATGCGGTCTTTGGGGATGCCATTGAGTGAGCGAAATGAAAAGTGTCATAACAATCACAGCTGGCTGAGGATGCCTTGCTGGTTTTAATGACTCACTAAATTATTCATACGCCGTGGATGCCGAAGCGAAGCAAGGCGAGGAGAGGAGAGGCGAGTGAAAAGCGTTTTGTTTTGAGCATGCCAAGCGCTAAAAGTAAACAAGGCGCAATGAATTTTCCAGCCAGCCAAACAAAATGAAAAGTCAACAAACTTGGCGAACGTTGGAGCATTGAGAAGGGTTTTAGGTTATGCCTTGGAATGGGAGTTGGCCTAGCTGTCATATGAATATGCAATGAATATGAATGCAGTGCCAAGATGTTGTTCGAGTTGGTCACATGTGTGAGTGAGTGTGAGTAAGTGTGAGTGTGAGTATTTGTTATTTCGGGATAGCGCTAAAGTCACTTTCTACCCTCGCTTAAATAGAGGGATCACATGACTTGATTGCTTGCACAGTCGACGCCATAGAACATTGGCAGGAGTACTATATTGTATATATATGGTATATATGGGATATGGAATATGGAATATGCCATCAACAATCGCTGTCTGACGTATTAATATGAAACGCTTTTGAGCACGTAGCAACACTTATGGCCAGGCATTACATGCTGCAAGTGCCCCACAGCCTGTGACTGTGACTGTGCCTGGGATATCACGACACTCATGATGACAATGGAGCAAGTCAGCACGAGAAGATAAGCACTAGAATGAGAGAGAGAAGGAGTGTGATAAAGAGAAAGACAGAGATAGATAGAGAGAGAGAGAGGTGTGTGTGTGTGTGTGTGTGTGTGCTGGCGTCATGCGTGCTTGCTGGCAGCCATTCAAGCGACTTGGCCATATACAATTCCATTACCAAAATGTGGTAGGGATGCTGCTGACGATGACGATGATGACGCAGATGATGATGATGTATCATGCATGAAGCATAAATTCATTTTCAAGTGCTGCCTCTCGTGTACTTGTGCCTCAGTCAGGCAAAAGCTGCGAACTGCGAGCTGCGAGTTGCAAGCAGCGTCATCATCAGGAGCTGGCAGCAGGAGGCATGTGGCATGTGGTATGCACCATGCTGCAATTCGAAACTGCCGCCCGGTTATCCTTTTTGTGTGTGCACATTTTTGCACTTTGGGTTTGGGTTAAAAATGTGCAGCTTTTTTTTTACATTTTGCTTATTTTCCTTTTTGTATTTTACTTGAGCCTACACTTCATTTAGCTTGCAGCGCACAGCGTTGCATTTATTGGTTGAAGTGTTTTTCTTTAGCCCGTTCTCTCTTTTTTTCCTCTTTTCCGCTTTTTTTCCTGTGCTTTTTGCATATATGCATGGTACTCTCTTCTTGTGTCTAGTGCCTCGTCTTCATGCTCATTATCAAGTAGCGTGCAGTTTCTTGACTGATTGCAATGATGCAGCGTTGCAGCAACTGCATTGGAGGCTGGGCCTGGCTTGCTAATTAGCAAAAAGGGCAAAAAATTGAGTGGAGATTGTGGAGAGACAGCACGGGACTTGAATGGTACGAGTTTGAAATACCAAGGATGAGATATTAAAGCCAAGTCAGGTGGATTCCTTAAATAGAATGAAGATGGAAAACTAAAACAATCAAGTTGAGCTTGAAAGCATATAAAAAACACTTGCACAGCTTTGAATTCCTTAAAGTCCAACTAGTGTCAAAAATTAAAACAATTTACATATATTTCTAACATAAAAATGCACTTTATCTCATCTTTTAAATTTTATTAGTTATTGCATAAACGAACTCAAAAACTGATAAGGCTTATAAATAAATAATATAAATCTTAAAACCAAATACTCTAAAAAAGAGAATTTATTTTAAACATTCTTATTATAACAAGTCAATTTTAAATAAATGTTTATTCTAATCTTTTTCAATTTCATAAGTTATTGCATCAACGATCTGAAAAACTGATAGGAATAAAAAGCTAATGAGTTTCTCCAACAAAAATTGAACCATACATTCTATAATCTTTGGGTAGTAAAATATGAAATCTATAAATAAATGTCACTGCAGAATTGAGTCATTTGACGCTTACGAGATTTATTTTGTACCAAGGATGAGATATTAAAGCCAAGTCAGGTGGATTCCTTAAATAGAATGAAGAAGGAAAACTAAAACAATCAAGTTGAGCTTGAAAGCATATAAAAAACACTTGCACAGCTTTGAATTCCTTAAAGTCCAACTAGTATCCAAAATTCAAAATAATTAACATATATTTCTAACATTAAAATGCACTTTATCTCATCTTTTCAATTTTATTAGTTATTGCATAAACGAACTCAAAAACTGATAAGGCTTATAAATAAATAATATAAATCTTAAAACCAAATACTCTAAAAAAAGATTTATTTTAAACATTCCTATTAAAACAAGTCATTTTTAAATAAATGTTTATTCTAATCTTTTTCAATTTCATAAGTTATTGTATCAACGATCTGAAAAACTGATAGGAATAAAAAGCTAATGAGTTTCTCCAACCAAAATTGAACCATACATTCTATAATCTTTGGGTAGTAAAATATGAAATCTATAAATAAATGTCACTGCAGAATTGAGTCATTTGACGCTTACGATGTTTATTTTGTATTTAAACGTTGCAATTATAAAATCTATGCATTGACACAGTTATCTCTGCATCAGTGTGTTCACATGTACATATAAATATATATGTTTATCGCGCGGTTTATAAAGTTATAAACAGAAGAGAGAGAAAAAAAAGAGACATGACTAACAAAATATGGTAATAAATGCCATGGCATTTAAAATGTTATTAAAAAAGTCAAGCCGTGCACATAAATTGCCAGGCAGCAAATAGCAATCAATAAATAAATATATACATACATCTATACAAATGTATACACAAACTTCTATTGAGAGATATGTATTTAATAAAGTTAGTTGCAGAATTCTCATAGAGGAGGTATGACGTCAATTGCGCTACAACAACAAAAACAACGACAAAAACAAGAACGAGGAGAAAAACAGCTGCCAAAATAACTCAAGACCAAGTTTTGCGTTACAACAAAAATCCCAGCACTTGCAATTTGATTGTTGTTGTAAGAATTATAAACAAGAAACAACTTCTAAAAACAACTTTCATTTTGTACTTGTCTCGTATGGAAACCGATACCGATATCGATTCCGATAGCAGCTTTGATACAAACAAGAGTTGAGTTTAATTTACGAACAGAACAAAAAAACAACGCAAAGAATTTTTTGAATTTTCCAATTGACCAAGAAATTCGAAACAAAATAAATGAAATGAACAGTGACTGTAATTAAGCTGAAGTCGCATAATTAAATTAACTACTTATTGACTTAGGGAACTCCCTTCTTCTTTCCCTTCCCCTTCCCTTTTCCCTTTCCTTTTCTCATCACCATTCCCTCTTGGCATTGTACTTACTAAGTGGAACTGGTCACTGATCTGGATTAGCAACAGCAACAGCAACAGCAACAGAAACATCGACAGCTAGAGTAACAACAACAAGCTGTTGCCGTCAACACAATCACCACATACAGAGACACACACACCACAGCAGCAGCACCACCGAGCACCACAGTCAAAGTCGTAGGAAATGTTGTGGGGACACCGCTGTACCAAAGCGTGACAGGCATGAATTAACAATTTGAATTAATGTCAGTTACTCATGGCATAGCTGCTGCTGTTGTTGCTCTTGCTCTCAGAAGTAGAGGGAGATGGAGATGGAGTTGAAGGTGGTAAGGGAGAGAGAGAGAGGGAGAGAGAGAGGGAGAGAGAGAGAGAGAGGGACAAAGGCACCACCAGGTGAGTGGCTTTTGAGAGTGGGCGCCCTGGTTGCTTAGTTGCACTTACTAATTTCTGACTCTGACTCTCTTGGCCAACAACTTGGACTGACTTGGACTGGCATTGATCTTTGCGTCTGCTGTGTTCGCCTTCGCTTGTGGGCACAAAATGAAAGGAAAAGTAAGTTACGACTTTGTCAAGTAACGAGTACTTTACGGGTAACCAGAGGGAAAGGTAATTGCATTTATGTTTTGCTGGTACAACAACAACCAGCAAAAGGGAAAGGGAAAGGTCTTTTATATATTTTTGTTTTTTATTATTGCTTTTGCTTCTTCTTGTGATTTGCTTGGCCAAGTGTCAAAAATGTGTGGCAGCAACTGAGGTAGCCACTGTAACAGTCACCAGTCCCCATTTTCCCATTTCCCATTCCTGATCACAAGTCTCCCTCTGACTGAGCTGGCGCCAAATTAACCGGAAATGTCACAATGGGCGACGTGCGGCCCGCTGCCCGTTTGGAAATTATACAATTTTGTCACGTGACATGCATTAGAAACACACACACACACACACACACACACACACACACAAAGACACAGAGACCCAGTGGGAGAGGCAACTAAGACGTGCCGCAGTCCAAACAAAAAAAATAGAAATAAAATAAAAACCAAATAACGTAACGACAAACAATTAAAGACCGTCAAGAAGGAATTAACAAAATAAGCTGAGAATAAACGACAAATAAATTCCCTATAATCAGAAGAACATTATTAGGCCCTTTACCATATGCAATACCAAAGAGGGAACTTAAGACACGATCATGGAAAGATCTGCTTAACAATACCCTTTCCCATGTCTCTTATGTTATCGTAGTTCAGCTGGACAGTTAATTAACTCTGGCGCACCTTCAAGAGAATTAACCAAAAAAAACGCAACAAGAGAAAACAGAAAAGAATAATAAAAATAATACCCTCTTTAATAAGGTATTTTCCATAATTACAGGGCACATAAAAAGGTAGACGCCCCTATTGTGCGAGTGTGAACATGTCAAGCCGGCTAAATGTCAACTAAACACGCGAAATACGAAAAAATTCCAGTGTAGAACTTTCACTGTTCAAACTCGTAACTGAAATACAACGTGTAATTCCATGTGGCATGCGGCAAGAGGCATGTGGCAGCGTCCGACTGACGCCGAAGTCAATGTCCCTATGTGAGAAGAAGTCGCAGTGAAGCCGCAAAAGCGCGAGAATATTGGCGAAATGCAAAACCCGCTTTGAAGTCTGGCCAAAACTAACTGAGCCGGGCCAAAACCGATTTACCACTTCATATGAAAAACTGTTTTTCCTTTTGAAGTGGCGTAGTTTTCGCCTCTTAACGCACTTTCTTAAGCACCCTCCCCCCATGCACCCTTACATTTCTATTTCCCCTTTCCTTAACATCTTCAAGATGGCGGAAATGCTTAAATATCAAAGGCAAAAAGCCGCGCTAACAACACACACATGTGATAAGCATGTGTGGAGAGTGAGGGAGATAGACATATCTCATGTAGGGTGTATCACTTTTTTTCCCCCGTTTTTGGGGTTGCTTTCCCGCATGTGTGTGTGGGTTTGTTTCTGAGTCCAAAAAGCACTTTCACTTTTCTTCACACCAAAAGTTTTTGTATGTTTGTCGCATTGATTTTTCCTCCTCCTTTTCTCATTTTTTTCCTCGTTTTGGCGGCATTTTATTTGTGTTGTTGTTGGCATTTGATTGGAAGTCCTGGTCGTGGGGGTGGAGATTGGGTCTCATTGCCTTAGGGGTAGCAACAGCAATGGCAATGTATCAAAGCAAATTTGACAAAGGTTTGACTTTGACTTCAAAAAGCAGCCAAATAAAGACACAAATGGGATGACAATCGAAAATGCTCAAAGAATTTGAAAGGGATACGTAAGGACATCAGTACATGTTATATATAAAGTAAATTCATTCAAAATGATGCAACAGTTTTATTTCTTTAAGTTTCATTTCATTATAAAGCTCAGATCTTTCTTCATCTATCTTTCTTTTACTCCATTCAACAAACATTCTTTTTAATTCTTTCTCTCCCCAAATTTAAAGATCATATAATATTTCAACTACAAGTTCCACCCATTCCTCTGACATTTGATAAATGATCGCATCGCATTTAATAGCAATTCAAGTCTAGACTAAAAAACTTAATAAATAAAAATGAAAGAAATATAATAAATCTCTGCCACAATGCTAAAATCTAAAATTAGTAATTTTTTAATTATATGAAGCGGCGCCTAAGCAACAGCAACAGCTACCGCTACCGGAACCTGAAACCCGCTAAATAATCGTTGCTCAAGGTCGAAAACAGAGCAAAACGGGATGGAACAGAATAAATTTTATTGTCTATAGAAACCGTTAATGTAATCACTCAACTCTCGCAGCTTGAAACTAAGTCATACTTATTTCTATATCATTTTTAAGCGTCGCATCAAAATCAAATTAGTTCCAAGCGTTGATTTTCTTATAGTTGTTTGGGTTTGTAGTGTGTGTGGCGCTTCATGCTCGATGATTTCCAGCTAATTTTGTGTAGCATTTCAAAAACTGACTACACACACAATGGACAGTAATTATAATACGATGCGGCACATTTATCGCCACGATCAACACACATCCGTTCGGTTCTCTCTTTATACTGATTGTGTATTCTGTGTGTAGAGAAGGTCTGTGTAATTAGCTAGCTAATTTACATGATATTCAAGCGAACATCCTTACAAATGAATACATACAATACAATATAGTATGTGACTCACACTGTTAGTGTGCTTAATCAGTTGGCCGTTGCTGTGAGAAGAGACCAAGAGGCCAAGTCAAGCTGAACCAGCAGGAAAAAAAAAAATTTCTCAAGAAAATTTACCGCAAATAGTTGTGTGCCAAAGTAGGCGCAGAAAAATGCGACGATGTTCGCTGAGTTGGCCTATCAGCCAAGTGGCATCATCATCATTATCATCATCATTATTATGGAGTAGGCTTGGCATGGCGTGGTCACGTCAGGGCCATGAACTTGGCCATCGTTGCTGACCATCAGCAAATGCCGGACGTGGCCAAAGCCTTAGTCTGTGGCTGAGTCTGAGTCTCAGTTTGAGCCAGAGCCTGAACCCGATTGTCAATGATAAAAAGTCGTGGCCAACAAGTGGCGCGTCCTCATTTGCATCGGGCAGCTTAGAAATTCTTGTAATGCTCAAACGACCCAAAAACCGCCCACACATGACATGACACTCCCCCCACCCTCTTTTTGAATTCCCCCTTCAATCTCCTGCCCTTAGTTGCAGTATCCCCTTAATGTCCCTGTGGCAATGTGGCTGACTGCCTTTTGTTGTCATTTGCCGGCTGTTTTTGTGCATTTGCTGCAAATGGTCAAATTATTTCCTTTTCCGTATTTCTTTGGCTCGCTTTTCGTTCCATTTTTTCATGTTTTTTTCCACATTTCTGTACGTTTCTTTTTTTCCAAAGCATTCACGCGCACGAAAGGATTTCTTGTAATTTGGCTGAGACTTGAACAGCAGCTGGAAAGGGTTCTCAGCCTCAGATTCTATGCTGATGAAAGGGATTTGTGGTTGCCACCGATGCTGCCACTGCCACTGCCACTGCCTACTGCTACTGCTACTACTGCTTTTTGGCGACTTTGCATTTTTATTTGTAATGCTTTTTGCTGCTGGTTCTGGCGGGTTAGCAGGCAGCTTTTGTTTTAAAAGGCACCGCAGTACGAGTGCACATAAATACATATGTACTTGTGTATTTGTATTTGTATTTGTATTTGTATTCGTATTCGCATTTGTATTCGCATTTCTATATGCATATGCAGCACACGGCAGATTGAATCCATTCGCGGCATTCGCCACGTTCAATGGGAATGGCTCTTTCTGCTCCTTCTACTGATTCTTCCCCTGCTCTGGTTGCTGCTCCTGCTGCATATGCATTATGCACACTCATTACCCACACCGCCATTTGCCATTATCCTTGTGCGCTCGTTCACTTTCATTTCGCATACTCATTCGCCTGGTTGTGTGTGTGGTGTGTGTGTGTGTGGTGTGTGTGTATACTGCACTGTACTTTTATATCGCAATTTTGCTGCTTCTCCTGTTGTTATCGCAATTTTTGTGCCTTACCCTTGCCACTTGAGACATTGCTTTGTTCTGCTCAGCTCAGCTCTGGTCTGCTCTAAAAATGAAGGGGTTATGGCTATGAAAGCTTTTAGGCGCTGTATTTCAGTTTTTTTTCAACTCTTTTTCGGTGTCCTAAGAGTGAACGAGTAAATCAAATGCATTTTGATGTACGGAAAGTGTGGAAAAAAAACCCCAACTTCAAATGCGAAAAAGAAACGCCATGAATATTGCATTTTATTCAAAATGTGGGAGCAAAGCTCTTCAGAACTCTTAGAGATACTTGACAAACTATTTTTAAAACTACAAAAAAATTAAGTATATATATTTAAAATATTTAAACACTGCCTTGTGCTTTTCAAAAATTTTATTTTATTTAAATCAGAATTTTTTGGATTCAAATTCAAACGTAAAATTTGGGTTTTTTTTACAAATAAAAAATCGTTAAATATATTTTTATATTCGCACTATTGTCATTTTAAATTATTTTCAAAAAAATGTTTAGTAGGCAGTTAAAACACCTATTAATTGATATATTTAACTTTATTCTCATTTCTAATTTCATTTCCCATAACCTTAGTTATACTATACTTGCTGACAGCATAATCATTTTTTTCAGAATGGTAGCATTATTAAACAACTTAATAAAAATGCAAAAACTAACAACAGAAGACTTTACTTTATATTTTTGAATACTTAAACATTTTTATATCGATATTATCGATATTCAATTCGATATGGCAATATTTATTACGGTATGATATTTTCGATAATTTGTTAAATGTTATGTTTTTTCCGATATAAATATCGACAATTTCCTAACGATACCCTTCCATTAGTTATAGTAATTTATATTTAATAGCTTACAATTCATAAACATTTCTTTTGTTGAGTTTTCCTTATTAAATGATTTGTCATTTCAAATGCTCATAAGCTTTGCAAAATTAATCAAACTGAAAACGTTAAGGAAATTAATTTGAGCACCAAAGTTCAGTCTTCAGTAGGAATACGAAGAACTCAAAACGATTCATAAGATCAAACGTGTTCAATATTCTTAATCTTTTACCTAAAAAGACGATTGCTGCAGTTTTCCTAGACGTGGATAAGACTACAGAGAGAGGGGTTCTCAGAGCAAAGAAAGCGAGAGAGCAAGCAATTGGTTTGCTTAATTTTGAACTGTATCAAAGTAGTCCGAGAATTCGTTATAAGAACATTTCTTATTTCAATTCGAATATGAACTCTGACGACGAATACTCGGATGAAGATCACGGCGATTCGCATCGTTCAATAAACAGCACATCCTCGTTCATGACGAGTGTAGAGAGCGATGAGGACACCTGCACGGAAATCGATCTACCCGAGCGTCCCAGGCGCAATGTCGAGGTCGATGAGTTTGTGTACAAGGTGTTAACAGCGGATCAGATTGTGCAGCATCAGAGGAACATCATCGATGAGGTCAACAATGTACTGCATCTATCGCCGCAGGTCACACGGATTATACTCAATCACTACAGATGGGACAAGGAGACGCTTTTCGAGAAGTACTTTGAGAGCAGTCCACAGGAGTTCTTCCGACGTGCCCATGTGGTGAATCCTTTTGCCACACCCTCCAAACTTAGCCTCAAGTCTGTGCCAAGTGTGAGTGGACAGGAGCAGCTCTGTGGTATTTGTTATTGTTTTTGCGATGAACTGAAAGGTCTGGCCTGTGGTCATGCCTTCTGTGCCGACTGCTGGAAACAATATTTGGCAAACAAGACATTCAGTGAAGGATTGGCCCACAGCATCACCTGTCCTGCCACAGACTGTGACATCCTTGTCGATGACGTGTCCTTTGTCAAGTTGGCCGATAATCCAGAAGTGATTTCCCGTTACCAGCAACTAATCACAAATACCTTCGTTGAATGCAACTCACTGATGCGTTGGTGTCCTGCCCCAAGTTGCACGCATGCCATCAAGGCCAGTTACTCTGAGCCGAGGGCCGTAAGATGTGTCTGTGGACACGAGTTCTGTTTCGGATGTGGTGAGAACTGGCACGAACCAGTTAGTTGCTCCTGGCTGAAACGATGGCTCAAGAAGAACAACGAGGATTCGGAGACGTCCAACTGGATAGCGCAGCATACGAAGGAGTGTCCCAAGTGCAACGTGACTATTGAAAAGGATGGTGGTTGCAATCACATGGTCTGCAAGAATCCATCGTGTCGCTATGACTTCTGCTGGGTGTGTCTAGGTTCCTGGGAACCTCATGGCTCCTCCTGGTACAGTTGCAATCGCTTTGATGAGGAGGAGGGCAAACAGGCTAGGGAAGCACAGGAACGCTATCGATCATCGTTGGCTCGATATCTGCATTATTACAATCGATATATGAATCACATGATGAGCTTGCGTATGGAGCATAAATTGTATGCCAATGTCCAGGCCAAGATGGATGACATGCAGGAGAATATGAGCTGGATTGAGGTGCAGTTCCTCAGGGAGGCCGTCGATGTCCTTTGCCAGTGTCGAGCCACCCTGATGTACAGCTATGTGTTTGCCTTCTATCTCCGCAACAACAATCAGAAGTTCATCTTTGAGGACAATCAACGTGACATGGAAATGGCCACCGAGAAGATTTCCGAGTGTCTGGAACGTGAAATCACCGTCGAGAATCTCAATGAGGTAAAGCAAAAGGTTCTCGATCTATCACATTATTGCCGAAAACGTCGCACTGTACTCCTGTGTCATGTTCGGGAGGGATACGAGAAGGATTGGTGGGAATTCATTGATTAGATTGCCATAGATCGATCTCTTACACACTTAGACACGTCATGACACCACACGACAAGCATTTCTCTGAAGACTTTATAATTTTATGACATTTCGGTTAAAGCTATTAAAAAGTCACAAAACTTTTTGGCTTGGTCTTTGGTAAATTGCAATTGCCAGAGATATCAAAATTCCACAGTCACAAAATACCACCGGAATAACGATGTGTTTTATTTGCAATCAACACTTGGCCAAAGTGTATTTTTATGGCTAGCAAAAAGAACTCATCTCATATCATTTAAACATCGTTTTTTTAAACAGTTTTACTTTCAATCTTCTTGTCTGTTGCTGTCTATAAATCTATTATGGCCGTTCGCTGTTGCATTTTAAAAAGTGTTGCTATCTTAATGACTTTTGGCCAACACTTTAAGAGTTGGGACAGAGAGACAGGCTATCAACTTGGCTATCATTATTTGTATTGTTTGTGTGTGTGTGAGTATGTGGCTTTTGTAATTATTACATAAATCAATCCAATTTCATGTTATACTTTTTGGCGCAACAAAGCGATTAATGTCGACAATGCCACAAGATATGGCATGGCTAAAGGAAAAGCATAAATAAGCCATAGAGCCATGGCCAATAACGGAACGAAACGGAACATTGAGACGGCTCAGTTGACGGCGCATGCGCAGAGTTTTCATATGAAAAATATTTCCTTATCGCGATGCGCTGCACAGAGAGAGAGAGAGAGAGGAGAAGTTGGAGTTGGAGTCGGCACTTGGCAGTTGCCAGTCGCCGCCAGGTGCACGAGATTTACGGCAAACGGCAGCCAAGTCGTGCCCGTGACTGCTCCCTGCCCTGGTCTGGCCTGGCCTGGCCGGCCTGGCCAGATCTCCTATGGCCTAAGCTGTGGCCTGTCTTAGCCTGGCCAAGTGTGAATTTTCGCACCCGTGATGAAGTTTCCAATTAAATTTTATTGGATTTCAAATTGAGGCTGCCAGGCAGTCAGCCAGTCAGACAGTCGCTCATTGATCTCCTGACTGCCGTGTCTGGTTTTTCTATTTTTTTCTCTCTAGATTTGGCTTTTTGGGTCCCGCAAATATTTGCGCGCCATTGTTGTGGCAAGTGTTGAAAGTGGGCGTTGCACCATCATCCAACTTGCCTCCCATCGAAACCATTGAATTGCTGCCATTTGCACACTTGCAGAGTGATTTCTTATGGCAGTTCAATGAGAGGTCAGCAACGTGGCAGATGCAACTGTAGCTATTGGCCAAAAACATAGGTTTGGGACTGTGGGAACGCCCAAGCCAGGGAGAATGTCTAATTGATAGCTTACGAGTATTGCGGCAATTAAAAGGCTACAGCATTCGTATAGAATTTAGTAAAAGAGAAAAGACATAACTTATGAAATGCATATTTGAGTTACTCACGATTGTTGGTCAAGTAAGCAGAAAATATACCCTTAAATTGCAATTAAGCTTAACTTAAAGAACTGCTTAGAGAAGGTCAAGGCAGTTAGAAATTTGGTTTTATCCTAAATTTATTTTATAGGATATCTCCATTAAACGTTCGATTACTAAAAAAGCTTTATTAATAAGCTTACAGCTATGGCAATTTTATTTACACTGCCTAGAATTAAAATCCCTTCTATATATTTATCAATATTTCTACTTAAACAGAACTTTAAGCAACTTTAATTCTATATTTGGCATTGGCTAGAATAAACGGCTGTGTTCATGGGGGAGTCAAGTGCCATTCAACAGTTGCCATCGCCTGGTTCATTCAACAAGTCAACAAAATAATAAAAAGAAAGCCTGGCAAAATCCTGCTTCTGTTCCCTGTAGATGCCCAACCATCAGCATCAGCATCAGCTTCACTCTGGTCAAGCTGTTCGAGTGAGCTCCTATTAATTTTATTTATTGGCCTCACTCTTAACCACAGTTGTTGCTCCTGTTTCTGCCCCTTCTCCTGCACCATGCCCCTGCCACAGTGGCAGCTTAGCGGTCACAGTTCGTGTCCTGGCTGCTTCGAGTGTCTACCCCACAGTTCCTGGTTTGGTGCTGTTAAGGCAGCTTATTGAAATTTTTATCTACAGTTTGTTTTTCTGCTTATGGCAGCGTCTTGGCAAATTTCTTGGCCAAGCTTTAGATATTTTTACTATGGCATATTTTTCTGCCGCCGCCTTCGTTGTCCTCATTCTCATTCTCTTTATCGTTTTCATTGTCGTGCACTTCATGTTGTTAAAGTTGCTTTACGATTTAGTCGCGTTTCTTTCAATTACACGGCATTGTCCTTGACTCTGTCCAGGCTCCAGAAACCAGACGAAGGTCAGTCGACCGCGGAAGTGTTTTAAGCTCTGAATCGAGCTAAGAAAAAAAACTGTGTCAATAAACAAAAGAGCTGAAAATTTAATAACTGATAATGTTAATAAATAATTGGACTTTAACAAAATGTAGTACAGTAACTTGTTGTAGTTATCATTGGGCTTGTCAATTTGTAGGTACTTTCTAATTGCCTCAAGTTGCAAGTTGGCGGTGCAAGCACTCTATCTATCTGTGGCACATTAGTTGAGCCATTGAGCAAATTTCGCCGCTGACATAAACAATCTGTAGACACGAGCTCAAGCTGCCGTGAGACGCCACAGTTTGCGGCAGTTCCTCCTTGCCACTGGATCTGGATCTGGCACTAGCTTTAGCTACAACTTGGACTATGGTTGTGGATGCGGCTCACTATCACTTCATCAGCGACGTGAATTTATGAGGCACTTTGCGGAGTCGCCGAGCTTCGCTGGCCATAATTTGCCGACGTCTATTGGCGAGTGCACAAATTGCGTTGATATGCTGACAGGCGGCGCACAGCGGGCCAAACTAACCTCCCCCCCTATCACAACTTGCAATACCCGCCTCTGCCCCATGTGTCGTCTTCTAATGCGCAAACTCATTTGCCTATCGCTCGACAGCAGAAAGCAGAAGCAGCTGCAAAGTGCATTTTGTTAGCTGGCACTGTAGATGATCTTTTGCTGCTTTGTCTTTCCTCTCATCATCCTCTTCTTTTACTTCTCCTTTTACTTTGCTTAAACTCAAAACTCTAACTAAATTGAAGCACGCGCGCAGGCGTTTTAAGCGGCACAAAACTCAATTGAATTTAATTGAAGGCGGTCGGCTGAATAAGTGTCGAGTGAGAAGGGGTTGGGAAAGAGGGGGAAATAGGAAAAAGGGGGAATTTGGTATGCAGGGTATAGAGAAGACCGCACATTAACTAGCTGTCACATTTTTTTGAAGTGCGCGCCAAGAAACTCAATTTAGAAAAACAAAAAGAGCATGACTTGCTTGGAATAGAAAACAAAACTGAATTTTAAATACCCTTACTTAACTTCAGCTCAAGTATTCAACCATAAACTAAAGTTGAGCAGCAGCATGACAATCAAAAGTTAAACAGTAATATAATATAATAAATAAGTTCACAGCTTGTTGAATTCAATCTGATTCTATGATGCTACTTAAGTATTTATATATTAGAATGTAAATGTAATAAATTATCATAATTTGTTACATTATTTTATATGAGGTCTTAAAGATATTTCTCTTTCATTTAGGACTCTAAGCTCTGAAATGTAACTACTTAATTCAATTATTTAGAAGATCTTCATTGTTATGTTAGATTCATATCAGAATTATATTTTTTGTTATGTCATCCATTTTAAAAGCAATTTCTTTATTATAAATACAACGTTCTTATATTTCAAAATGTAGCGCATTTATCATGTAATTAACATTTATTTGAATTATCGTTGGCACAATGATAACAATAATCATAATACCTTGTGATATGTGAGTGATGAGTATATTCGCAATTCGAGCTCATCACACAAATTAAGCGCATTCCTCAGCTCTGCGTTTTGTTAGTGTGTCTCTCCCTCTTTCTCTCTCTTTCTCTATTTCTTTCTCTGTCTAGGTTGGCAGCTTATCATTTGCATCATCAGCACGGCGACAATTTTTCGTTGTATTTGTAGTATTCGTTGTTTTTGCGCAAAAAGGTCATGACAATTTAATTAAGCATCATTTTATTTAATTATTTCATATATTGATTACAAAAGTGTAAAGCTTTTAATTGCAAAATGGCGTAGACCTTTCCCTTCCCCCTTGTTAACTCTTTGGTGGACCTAAATGTCGATCCCTTTAAAAGCGACGAGGTCATTATGAGATGATATGAAATATCGGGAATATTGGTATCAATAATTTAATGCAGAAATTGCAGTCACAACTGTTTGCCTGGCATTTAATGTATTTATTTTGTATATTATAATGTTTATTTCATTGTATTGATTGAATTGAATTCCATTGATGGACACTGTCCACAACTTTTTCCCTCTCTTTCCTTTTCTGATTCAATAATAATCCTCTCTCTTTCTGTACGTGATTGCTGGCAACGAATCAATTATGCGGCATATTCTTGCTGCTATAAATATTTACGTTGAAATTAATTATTTGATATTAAAATGACCGCAATACATTTTATGGCCGAATGACGCCTAGGATATCCCGCACAGGATATTGTGCACGAAGCGTTTGTTTGAAGTGTCCTGCTGTTGATTTTTGTGGCCAACTGACTGTGGCTTGCTCCTGATTGACACCGTAAATGATATGCACATTATTTGCAGGATATGACGCTGTCATTGCCTGAGTGTATTTGTGAGTGTGTGTGTGTGTGTGTGTGTGTGCGTAAACTGCAGTGCAAACAGGAAACGGAAATGGCAAGCATTGTCTGTCTGTCTGTGCTATATTGAACGCATTTCGATTGCATTGTGTGATGGAGATTGTCCGACAGTTTGTTGTTGCATGTTTAATGACCAATCTAATGTATTTTACTTGTTTAAATGTTTTGCTCTCTGTAAGTCAACTATGTATTTGAAGAGCAAGTGTAAGGCAACTGTTTGAATAAAATTGATTGATTTCTACACAATTCATACACTTACCTTGCCACATTTGCTGAAGCAGCAGTATGTACTATTATATAACACAATCAAGGCACATCCCAACATCATCATCATCATCATCATCCAGCATCAGCATAATCATTTCAGCATCTTCTCATGCCCCTTGGCAAGATACACACACACACACACAGGGTCTGTTCCCATTCAAAATGTAGCTACACTCAAGCCCCTGGACGGTAGCAGAGGCAACAACACAGCCAGCACATCAGCAGAAGAAGAAATGCTCTTTAAGGATCCACTTGTATGCCTGGGCTCTCAAGTGTCCTTTGCATGTTAGCGAAACCACTCGAAAATATGACGCGTTTGCTGAAGTATGCAAAAATTGCACATGGAACAAATATGGGGACATGGCAGCTGGGACTGTCGAACAATGCGACAACAATGCGAGGGCATAAAATGTTTGTCGCTTTAAGTTTGTCAGCAGCAGCAGCAAAAAAATTAAACAATATAAAGATATAAAAAGTAAATAAACAAGTAAAAATAATAAATAAGTAATAGGTAAAAACTAAAAAAAAATAATAAATAAATAAATAGGTCTAGCCAAAATTGAAGTAATGCCATTGAATTCCTCAATACAGGATTTCTCTTTGTGCTTTAAACATAATAATAAAGTAATAGAAGATTAACTTGCTGCATTTGAATGTACTATATGTAAATAAACAAGGCGAAATTCATAAACAATTTGGAAATGCACATTAAACAGCAATACACTACAGTTACAACAACAACAACTTCTTGGTCATAAATCGAATCCGTATCTACGATGGCGGCATATCAAATGATCCTTCATTATGGGAGAAAACGGTGGCACCTTTGAACCGCAGCGTCTTTTTGGGGAGGGAATTGAGGGTTGGGGAATTGGCATTAGGAGTATGTACGTGTCGTCCAAGGGGTCGCTGCAGGCGCCGCAGTCGACGTCGATGTCGATGTCGACGCCGACGCTCAATCAATCAGCGACAGCAGCAGCAGCAGCAGAGTCGGCAGCGATATTGTCGATGGCGTTGGCGGCGGCAAACATGAAATATCACACAGCCAAACCCTTTTTCATGAACATAAAGTTTAGGCTAACGATTTCGATTTCCTGCACAAACGTGAGCGTAACCAAATTTGCTCTAGGGCTTGGCCAGAGAGCAACCAGATAGACAGACAGACAGATGGACAGATGGACAGACAGACAGATAGACACTCAGTCAGTTAGTCAGAAAAAGCCAAAAATCAATTCAATTGCCAAATTATGGCAATGCAAAAAGCATGGCCAATATTTCGCTGTCCCAATATTTGTGGCCGCAATTGTTTGCATGACTCGCTCATGGCTCTTGGACTGCATTTGGATTGCTAATCGATCATCTTGGCCATGTTTTGAACTGCATTTGTTGCCAACCAGCCAGCCTTCTTGCCTGCCTGCCTGCCTGCCTGACTTGGCTTTTGTCATTTCAATTCATTTGAGTTTCGTTTGTTTTTTTTTTTCGTTTTTTTTTTTGGTTTAGTCGTCATTTTTAACTGTCTTGGCACTCGGAGGCGGCTTCAACTACGGGCATTTTGTGCCGTGTGCTGCAGAATGCATTTTGCCGTAATTATGCCCGAAAAAGTAACACGAGGCAAGCAAAATGCGACGCGGTGATTAATTGTCGAATCGTGAACTCAGTCGGGGCTATTTGTTATCTCAAGGCGTTGAAATTATAAATTGTTTTGACTGCAACCCCAAAAAAACAGACTGTACTCCAAACGTCGATCGCTTTATATTTTTTTTCTCGTTTTCTTGGCTTTGTTCAGGTGTGAAAGGGTTCACGAAAGGGTTCAAGCACGAATATCGCTTAAAGTTGCCAAGTCAGGCGATATGGCATAAGCTCAGTTCACACTGCGGGCGTTGAGTTAGTGACAGTCAATTAAGATTGAATAAATAATAAATTGACGTGGCTTTTCAACATTGCCAAAAGATACAACTGACTTGACCCTGAGGGGGTAAAAGTTGTACATAGATTAGAAAAACGCAATAGCAAAGGTTGTACTATGATAATGGAATAATTTAAAGAAAAATAAAGTGATCTTTATGTTGAAAACGAGCAGTGAATTTCTGTATGTAATATCAGATTTATATAAGACTAAATTGATTTTTCAGACAATTTTAAAAATCTGTAAGAGTATTTCAACTTCATCAAGTCAAAGCGTAACACATAAATTATTTTAATTTCATGTTTCTTTAGAATTGTAAACCTTGAATATTACGATTCACCTTTTGAGATCATCTAAAACAGTTTTGTATGTAATTTTCAACTTGTATGCATAATTCACATATCACGAATTAAACATCGTGAATTCGTGTCTCGCATAATAAATTCTAGAATTTTTGATAAATACACTTTAGAGAAGTTTAAAGCTGTGTCAGTTCTGTTTGACATTTTGAAGATGCCTTTACCCCCAGCTCTCCCACAACTCAAAGAACTTTTGTGCACGAAACGCGCTGAAGTGCGTAAATGTTGAGTACACAGGATACAGGGTCCTTCTCGTTCCCCATTTTTGCACTCCAAGTCTCCAACTTCTATTCTAAGGTTGCCTCTGAAGCAGCTGTCAAATCAGCACGTGACATTGTGTGACATCATTGAGCTGGAAGATGACGCTCCAAAGCGCCAAAAACCCGCGACGACTTTCGCTTTATGTAAAAGACAAAGCAACGCCTCCAGCTCCAGTTTTTTAGCTACAAATCTGACTGGTAAATCCCAATCCAGCTGTGGCTTCTGTTTTGGCCCGGGTTATATCAGGTAGGTTTGTTTTTTTTGGGAGCGAGGCTGCTGCAAGTGCACACTTGAGACATGGAGACGACTCCATGCGAGGCAAGTAACTAAAACCAGGACCGAGAATGTTGAAAGATGCATTCAGCACGTAATGCATAGATCAACATTCAACACTTTGAGTGTGTGTGTCTTTCTCTGTGTGTGTGAGTGCCGCTGCAATCACGTTAATTAAAAAGGTGCAAATTGTAAAACGCGCCGAGCGGCGCGTCGGGAATGCCACGAACCACGACGCAAAGCCAAGTGCTGCCAAAAGCTGACAGCTGTTAATGAACGAGCTGAAATGTGGCACGGCCAAAGGAGGTAGAAGAGGGGCAGGGTAGGAGGGGGATACTTGCTGCCTGCAAGTCACGTGCTGCACGTCAGTCGACTGCTTGGTAATTAAACGTATCATAATTTCTTATAGCGGCCATCCACCCAACAACAAACCTGCTTTGGTCTCATATGCATCTACTCCTCCTATAACTATTTTACACCTCTCTCTTTCTCTTTCTCTTTCTTTTTATTTTTCTCATCCTTTCTCTTCATTTCTCCAAAGCACTTCAACTCCCACTTGCAACGTTTGCATTTTTACATGCATTTTAATATTAACGCCCAAAACGAGAAGCGACGCAACTCAGACACAAAAAGGATTTTTTTTTGTCACAGACCAAAAGGATGCGACGTTGCTTTTGGCCATGGTCTGCAATTGCGACTGTCCCAGTGTATTTCCCTTCCCTCCTCCCCCTCTCTACTCTAATGCCCTTTCCTTTCGAATGGTGCCTCTAGGGGCGGAGTATATTAAATGAAGTCTCCGTCTCGCAGGCTGGCGGCATTACAACATTTTTTTGCAATAAGAAAATATGAAAATTCATTTTGTTTGTCGCCGTCGCCGTTGCTGCAACAATGGCGTCAAAGCAGCGCGACATTCCGACAACAACAACAACAACAATAGCAGAAGCAACAACAGCGACAGCAACAACTGCAACAACATATGGACTTACATGCAACTGCAGCATGTGGCACAGCTGCTTGTAAGAAGGCGGCACATTAATAAAATAGAAAACTTTTGAAAAATAACCATAAAATTTTTCAGCTAAGTGCATTAAAATGTTGTTAAATAGAATTATGATATTTAATTTAGTCAAGTGGAGTAGTTTCAGAATAGCAGATGGCATTAATATGAGCAATAGAATTAAGTTTATAGCCATTGTGCTGATGGAAAATTCCCATCAAATGAATGATCATAAAAATCGTTGCAGTTAATGGAATACAAAGTTGAGAGCATTTCAATTCAATAATAATATTAAGATTTATATTCCTAATATCATCAATATATCTACATATGTATAAGTAAATGTACAAATGAACTATTGAAATAAATAAATCATATGTAACGTTTTGTTTTCCACTAATTCAACTACCCTCAAGATTTATAATATTGAATAAGAAATGTTAAGAATAAAATGTAACGGATTTCTTTCAAAGTATATCGAAAACAATTTATATATTAAATCATGACTAAAATGACAGTCCGCTTAAAAATCGGTCAGGTTTTGACGAAGCAATGCAAGTTTTAAGTCTGTTGATCTTGGGACTGGCAACTTTACAAGTTCAGTTTTTTGTCACTTTGGGCATGACTTTTTACAACAAATCAAACTTCTTAGAATCAAATTTTAAGTGTTGATTCAAACTATTTTGGGCACTTGAGACTTCATTTTTTAAACCAAGAAACACGGACTCGCCAGCTAAAGATTATCTACACACGGCACTAGGTGTGTGTGTAATTTTCATGTTAGTTATTTGGATTATCTGCGATAAATTTGTGGAAAATGCACTTAGTGTGTGTCAAAATCAGCTGATTAGTAGCCCATTAACCTTACGGCTTTTTTTAATGGGCTTATCTATGAAATAACTTCATTATTGATGCACTATAACTCAAAAGTTAAACTGCAATATCTTCTCGATGATCGTAATTGCAATCAGCGCACAGTTAAGTAATGCCTTGCAGTCCAGCACTTGCGACCACCTGCTGTTTGAGTATATATCAAATATCGAATATCCCATAAATGAAACTGTTCAATTAGTGCACAATATCAGTTGGCAATAACTCAAATGTTTGACAACTTTCAAAAATATCAACTCAAATTACCGAGTTGCACTTGCAGAAATCTAAGAAAAAAAACGCGACTTGTAATTAACATTTCATAAATTCACAATCGTGATAAGAAAAGTTTTCCATTAAGAATCAATTAAAATGCAAAAATCGATCATAAAAATTGTTGCTGTTATTGTTGTTGAGATGAAGTTATCGCGATTGAACCACTTTTCACACAAGATAAAGATAAAGTCTTGCGTCTTAAGTGTGGGGCAATAAAAGAAAAATGCATTTTTATTGAAATAGCATAATTTACATGAAAACGCCAATAAATTGTCAGGAGATTATGCCGGCCCATGCGGCGTATGCGCAACTTTGCTGCTCCATTAACCGCAAAACTACAAATAATTATTGAGAAAAAATAAATAAATATAAAATAAATATATATAGATGTATACGAATACATATATATGTATAAGTAATATAAATATAGATGTGGTGCGATTAAATCGCTTGCTGTGCGCTGTTAATGAATTGAATTGAATTTTATTTTTTTCGCTATCGCCAGACAACCAGAGTCCGAGACAGAGACAGAGTCAAAGCGAAAACCAAGCCCGCACTGACTTCCCAGTCCCAGTACCAGTATTTCGAGTACCCGCAATCACACTCGCACTCATACTCATAACTACTCGTATTCGTATTCGTACTTAGTGCCAGTTCCAGTTTCAGTTGCAGTTCCCCAACTGGGCAGCCAGTGGGTAGCCGCTGTTACTCCGTAGGCTTTGCGCTTTTTGATCTCCTCAAGATTGTCACATTTGGCGTGGTCGGTCTGTCCGTCCGTCTTTCCGTCTGTCCGTCCGTTCGTCCAGCGTGCCTCAACCAAGCGCCACATAAATAAAATACGACAAAAACAAAAATATTTAATAAATATTATGCACTTGCCGGCAAAAAGCTGGGCAAGCAGCAGAAAATTTGCATAGACGTACGACTCTATTTTCGCTCTTGTCTATGTGCATATTTCTTGCACTTGTATTTGTAATTGTTTAATCGCACTTTGGTCATCTATGTGGGTTAGATATGCCTAGCGACCCACTATATGAAGTGATCGAGCGTGCGGCATGGAATTCGTAATTGAAAATTAACTTTTATAGTTTTATTTTTGAAATTAAATGTGTGCGCCGCACAATTGTGGCGCCATCTGGCGCTTGAACGTTGCAACTATCCAAGGATGTGGGGTTGTTGTCTTGGCTAATAGCCAGGACATGGACTTGGTTAAGCTTTTGCTAAATCGTATAAAAGTTAAGGATGAAAGCTTCTTAGAAATAGGGGAATTCCCTGTAAGCAATTAACAATAATTATTGGGAAAACAATTAATTAACTATAATTATTAACAAAAATCAAAGTTTAATTAACTAGAGCAAAAAAAACTCTTGGTTTTTTTTTAATGAAACCCATTAATTATATCATTTTTGATTTCATTTGTAGCTTTTGCTTTATCATGTAACAGTTAGCTCTTTAGAAATAAAGGAATTCCCTACAAACGATAAATAATAATTACTAAAACAATACAACAATAAATTATAATTCTTAAAAAAAATCAAAGTTTAATTAACCAGAGTAAATACTCTTCACTTTTTTAATGAAAACCCATTAATTATTTCATTTTGGAAAACTATCTTTAATCCCAGAAAAACCTTTGATTTCATTTGTAGCTTGTAAGAAATGCCAACTATGCGATTAAGTGAAATTCCATTTGATTTATTAGTAGGTTATTTGGACTTACTAAAAGCATCAAAAATGTTAATGTAATATCTTTAAACATATAGGAAAATCCCTCGCTAAACATCAACGATCGACCACATGCTGGTTTTTTGTTGGTGCCTAATGCATTTTCGACTTCTCTAAAAGAAAAGACATACAAAAACAACAAGCTGAGCAACGCCCGCATTCCAATGAAAGCGCCAGCAGCTGCACGAAGAGCAGCATCAGCAACAACAACAACAATAACAACATTAACAATGACAACAGCAACAACAACAACAAGAGGCACACACAAGTCAAAGAAATTTGCTGTTAATTCACGTATTAACCTCTTGACATTTGGCAGCAGCGTCGCCAACCAAAAGAAAAACAACAAGTCGACAAAATTCCAATATGTTGGCAAGAAGGGAATGGAGGCACATCTGCCGCTGCATAGAAACTGTGTCAATGTGCCAACAACAACCACCACAACAACAACAGTTGTTGGGGCGTTGTGTGTGTGGAAGATGTTGTTGGCATGTGGGAGGGAAATGCAACGATTGGCGTTGGAGTTGAAGCGTCGCCTTTGGAGTTGAAGTTGAAGTTGGAGCCACGCCAAATGGAAAAACGCGTGTCTATGAGTCTACAGTCTATACAGCCTATAAAGTCTATGAGTACGTGCGGCTCAATGACTTTCAATTAAATCAATATTCATCGTTTTGGCTGCCTCGGGGTCTAAATGGCAACGGGCGGCCCCGGCACAACCCGGCCAGGCTAACACACTCACAGACAGACAGACAGACATTAGAAGATGGAGGTTGAAACTTTTGGCTGTGGCAGAGGCAGCTGCAGCAACGACTCCGCTCCTTGATTAGACGCGACGCTGTAACGACAATAACAACAACAACAGCAACAACAACATCACCGACAACAACTCCAACAACGACAACGGCAGCATGGGAAAATGTGCAATTTTGGCCAAAAAATAAATAGTCAAAAGGCTCGAAGAGACCTGAGAGCTCAGACCTGACCGAGTCTGAGCCTGAGCCTGGGCACATTCATTGCGCAAATTTTGTAGTCTGTCTGTTGTGCAGCAAGTCTGCAATCAAAGATACACCAAAAAATAAACATTTGAACTACTTGCCCGAGCCTTTCACAAAAACAACAACACTAACACCAGCAACAGCACTAAAATCAACAACAGCAACTACAACAACAAACTACAATAAAAACATAGTCTTGTGGCACAGAAGGTGGCTGAGTCGAAAACCGCGCGCGAGCAAATAATTAATGTTTGCCAATAATCGAAGACACCTTCAGAGTCAGCAAGTTGGCAATTGGCAATTGGCAGTTGGTAGTTGGTAGTTGGCTGTTGGCCAGGTCGGCTTCTCTCTCTCTCACTCTAAGCCAAGTCGACAAGTGCGCCCGGCGGCCATGCAAATGAGGCATTTGCAATTGTTGGCCACAGGTTGGTTAACCAAATTCCAGATTAAGAGGGCAATGGGAGGATTACGAATAAATTAATTTTGACTTTTAATAAAAATACAACAATTACACCACTAAGAAGAAAAACTCTAATAATTTATTAACATTCTAATATTCGACAAAGATATTATAAAGAATTCAAAATACAACTAAATGTTAAGAAATTGATGAATTAAGAAAGTTTACAAAAAATGCAGTTACATTGTTGCTTATTTGAATTTAACTATTAAGTTAAAACAGAAGACCAAAATATTGTTAGAATTAGAAGTTGAGTCACAAAATCTAATTTAAATTTACAACTAATATGTTTTTTAATGAGTTTAAAATTTAAATGTTAAAAACAATGTGTTTAAAAGTTACAAGGCTCAAAAATCAAAGTTCATAAAATGATACTAAAGTCTTCAGAAAAATATATATATTTTCTTAAAAAGGTAAAAAAAAATTTCTTAAATTTAATAAGGAACATAAAATAATGTTATATATTAAATTTAAGACATTTTTTATCTAACTTTTTAATAAATAAATAAAGCCTGTAAGTTATTAAATATATAATATTTAGTAATACTCTTAACCGTTTAAAAAAATTGTAGAGACGTGGTAAAATTGCTGTAGATTTTCCAACTCCTTAAATTCGTGCCTTTCTTGATCCCAGCCAGCATTCAAAACCGAAACAGATTGAGCTAAAGAACATGCCACTCAACCAAACGCCAGCTGCCACATAATAGTATTCAAGATCATTGGAGTTCACCTCCTGGTATCTGGCCCGGCTCACAAAACGCAGACGTCCACTTTGAATACCATGGGTAAATCCATCGCTTTTCATTTTGAGTAAAATTCCCGCCTCAAACATGCGACGCACATAGAAATTGAAGATCTTGAGGTAGGGACGACCAAAGGCGGAGGGCATAAAGAAGGGCTGTTGGTAGATGATCTTTGTGAGTTTGTGGAACAGTGGGATGTGCAGAAACTTTTGTTGATAAAATGTAAACTCTATGCTATCCTCAAAGCCATTGTGCAGCATGCTTGTATTGAGATCTCGTCGATAACTGTCCACAAGGTTCTCCGGTGTGAGCACAAGACGCTTTGCCAGCTGTGGATGCAAATCAGGCAATTGACGCAAGTAATTGAACTCGACCTCATCTTGGGGCAACTTGTAATCCGTGCCCTCCAAGTCATCGAAGGTGTTGAGCTGCTTGTCGTAGACTCCCGCCGCTAAATTGCTAGAAAGCTTGGCGAGATAGAGATTGGTCAGCATTAATCCAGCAATGGTCATGATGCTGTACATCAACAGACGTCGAGGTCCAGGAGGAGTTACGAGTCCCCCACCAGGGGAAAGAAATAGCGAAAGTCGGAGGATTTGTAGAAAGGCAGCACTTAAATTGAGTCTTCCCTCAGAGAGCAGAAACCAGGCTCCACTGCAGTAGATCAACATTAAAATGCCAACCAACCAGGTAGTCCAACTGTAGGTCATCAGAAGATACATATATCTGGGCAACAATCTGGCTGATGGCGCCATCAGAAAACTCTTCTCATGCCACAACACAACACTGCCAGTAAAATTTGGTGTCTCTGCGAGTAAATAAGGCAGAAAGTCAACAACTCGAGTGGTCAACGCTTCATTGGCTTCCCTCAAGGACTCCAAGGTATGAGTTTTTATGCTGCCATTGAAGTGCTTAATAAAATCCAATGCCATTCTCAGCATATATCCAGCGTAGATCACACGATTGCGATGATCTCTGAAGAGAAATGCTCTGGGAGCTCCACTTGGCAAAATGCCACAGTTAATCTCAAAGCCATGAAAGTTCCATAGAAGACCACGAGTTCGATGAAAATATTGCAGGGTATTCTTTATGATTAGTAATTCAAGTTTTGGATATGGCATATAGCTGTAGAGTTCCAGAGTTTCCGGCAACAACACCAAGACGTGAACCATTCCTTGATGCCAACAGTGTGAAAAGAGCTGAAAGAGTTTTCCATTCGTTGCCTCTGGATAAATGATGAGTACCTGCAGCGACTGAGAACGCCACAACCATGTGGTAAGGTAATTAAACATACTGCTAGCCTGTGAATCCTCCAAATAGATAATAGTCAAGGCATTTTCACTAAAGTTGCCCACGAGCATGAGTTGCTGTGTTGCACTATTCGGCCGAAGAGTTGGCAGGATAGGTTCCTTAGCTGGTATCAGATTCTCATAAGCCGAGCTGTTGCCAAACTGTAGATAGACATTTAATTCCATGAAATACAATGCATTGAGTTCGTCGATGCATTGACTGATAAAACTGCTTGGCAGCAATGTTAAATTTTGCAGTGTATTAAGATAAAGCAAATCCATTTAACTCACGAGTAACTGAATCAGCAAACACTGAACAGTCCGCTTTTATAGCCAAATGGTTAAGGGTAGAACCATCATTAGGACATCAAATTGGTGTGCTCATACAACATGACAGGTGCATAATTATTAATACAATAAAAATTAGGTGTTTAGGCCATACGCAACCTGAGCAACTCCAGGAGAAAACTCAGTCCAGACAAGGCCAAACCTATAATCCATACAACAAAGGCGAAGAAATAGAATTTTAAATCAAAGGGAATCGTTTCTGTGCCATCATTTTGGAACAGCTTATAAATTCCACCATCGATTGCATCCCTCCAGGCATCACTTTTCATCTTGGCCAAAATTCCACACTCGAAAATACGTCTCAAATAGTCATTCATCAAATTCAAATAGGGCAAGGATGGGAGAACAGGCCATGACATCAGTGCATCTTTAATACTCTCTGGTATCATTCTTAAACGAGGCACTTTTAGAAGGTGTTGTTGATACAGAATAGCTTCCATTTTGTCTTCAAAGGCAATGTACATCCAACTAATATTGAGACTATCCCGAATATTATCAAGTTCTTCTAAGGAAACAATCTGTGCATTATCTAACAAAGAAGCTGGAACAGCGGATGATGATTTATCGTATACTGCATAATATTCGTTCGTAAGCAGTTGATACGGAGCATATTCTAGATCCTGCAGGGTATTATACTGATTCTCAAACAGTCCCGATGTTAGCATGCTTTCTAAAACCGCCAGATACAAGTTGGTAAATATAAATCCACTAAGATGTAATATAATGTGAATTGCAAATTGTTGCCAGTTGTTCACTGCGATATAGGGTTGTGGCAGAAATAACAAATGACACCAGCATCTCAAGAACTGCACACCAATCTCCAATCTATCGGATCCATAGCTGATATAAAGCATCACTATTCCATATCCAACAGTGACAATTACAGCTAACCACAAGGTCCAGGTAAACGGACGTGCAAAGTACAGATATCTTTTAATGGGTCGAGCATGTGGAGCCATAATGTAGCCTTTGATAAGATATAGGGATCTTGTGAATGGTATATTCCACTTGAGTTCCATGGGATTGCAGGCAAAGTCAACATCTCTATGGGTCATAAGAGCAGTTACATCGTCTACTGTCAATTTCGTCAAATTAAGCAAAATCTTCATTGTGGCATTGTGACGTCGTGTAAACTCTTTAATGGCATGAAACATATACCCTGCATGGACAAGTTCACCCTTCTTGTTTACATAATACATCTGACGAGGTGGATTACTAATAGTTACTGTGCGAATTTGATAATGATGCAGATTATGAAGCAATTTCCATCTATTGAGATAATCTTGCAGTTGTGGTAATGTCATTGCTCGAATTACAGGGTACGGATTGTAGCTATATAATGACAGTGTCCCATTCTGATGATAAATGAGGAGTGTGTTGATAAACCCTTTTCCAAAGCAGTAGCTATGAAGATCATCCTGCCAAGTGTTGGGATCCTTATCCGTTATGAAAACTATATGCAGTTCATGTAAGTTCTTCAAAAGATATGGCAATATATCCCTTACTATAGGATCAAGTGGTACCGATATTATGTTTACAATAGTTAACGTTTTTTCCGTAAAGTTTCCAAGTATACTAAATTTGTTAAATGGTTTGATAGACGGCTGAATGTGAATTGCAGGTGTTACAAGTTGCTTAAAATCCAATGTATCTTTAGAGATATCGTTCAAGTTAATGAATATGTTGAGATTTATCTTGTACTCAGCGTTAAGTTTTAACAACACTTGTGTTATCCCAGTTAAGGGAGTCTCTTCTGAATAGACTGTAAAAATTACACTTGAGAGAAGAAGTATTAAGGCTCGATACCGCTGCATTGTGAAGACTAAAAGAACTTAGAGTTCAAGTAAAATATATAGCCAAAGTTAAACAATAATTGGAAACTAGACCAATGGCCTTAGAACTAAGGAAACAAAGCTCATAGATGACTTGTCGTTTTCAAAAATCAATTAAGTCACGTGGAGTGAAAAAAAAATACTGCCAAACATCAAAATTAATTAGATCAAATCAAAATACATGTATTTTTAGGACACAAACAGCATAGCCGAAATTAGTTCAACTTGAGACTTTGAAGAAAAACAACGGGTGCAAGAAATCGAAATAAAATATTTTACATCTATACCAAATTTGGTAAGACAACAAAATACACATTTTTAATGGAATAAATACGTTCCAAAATTATTTTTTACGAATTCATAGGCTTTAATAAATTTACACAAACGGTTATATATTTGGATAAATAAAAAATAAGCTTAGAACTTGTAAATTATGTGTATCTTTATAAGCAATACATTGTTTTAATTTGTTTTGATTATTATAAGAAATATAGTAAAAATTCTATTAATTATTTTTATTTCAGCTTAAATGCAAATCTCATTTAGCACTTATCAGTATCGTTTATCCTTAAGTGAAGCGAAACCTGATCAGCTCCAGGATAAAACATATAGCAGCCAATGCCAAGCCCAAGGCCCAGAGTAGAAAGGCGAAGAAATAGAATTCCAAATCGAACGGTTTCTGTTCTACGCCCTCAGATCTCATCAAATTGTAAATTCCACCCTCAATTGCGTCTCTCCAGGCATCACTCTTCATCTTGGATAAAATCCCGCACTCAAAGATACGTCTTAGATAGACATTAAACATATTTAGATAGGGCAAGGAATCAGCCGTTGCAAATGCCATCAGTGCATCCATTACATTCTCTGGTATCTTCTTGAAACGAGGCACTTTCAACAAATGCTGTTGATTCAAAATACCCTCCAGTCGATCGTCATATGCTGAAAATATAAAACTAGTATTAAGTCCAACGCGAGCTCTCACAAGGCCAACTCCCATCCCGGGGCTCAAGCGACTTCTGAGCTCAGCAGGAAGATATACAGCCTCATTGAAAATGTTCACATAGAATTTATCCACAAGCCATGGATACGGAGAATATATTAGGTCCTGTATAGTATTATATTGTGGCTCAAACAATCCGGAAGTAAGCATGCTCGATAAAAGGGCCAAATACATGGTGGTCAATATAAATCCACTGAGTATCAATATAAAGTGAATGACATGCTGTTGCCAATTGCTGAAGATGACCACAGGCTGAGATAGAAATAAAATATGACACCATATGCTGAGGAAATGTAAACCAATCTCCGATCTATCAGATCCATATAGCATTATCATTCCATATACCACAGTGGCAATAACAGCTAACCACACGGTCCAGGTAAAAGGGCGTCCAAAGTACAGATATCTTTTAAGAGGTCGAGCATGTGGCACTATAATGTAGCACTTGAGCAGATAAAGTACTGTAGTGCTCGAAACATTCCACGTAACCTCTATGTAATAGCTTACGAGATCTACTTCTTTGCGGGCTATTCTATCGAAAGCTTCTCGATATTGTTCATTGTCTGGTAATGGTTTTTCAAACTTCAAAGTGGCATTGTGACGTCGGGAAAACTCCACGAAAGATTTATACATATATCCTGCATGGACAGTTTGACCCTGACGATTCACATATGTAATCTTCCGAGGTTCCGAATCATCGGGAAATGTGCGAATCGGGAAATGATGAAAGTTTTCAAGTAACCGCCACCTATTAAAATAATCTTCAATTTCTAGCATTTTCAGGGTTTGAATTTCCGGATATGGATTATAACTATAAAGTGAATACGTTTTTTTATGATGATAGATCAGCAGCGTGTTGATAAAACCTTCTTTAAAGCAGAATTTGTAGAGATCTTTTTGCCATTTGTTCGGATCTTCTTCGGTTAGGAAAACTAAATGAAGTTCATGTAGGCGCCTTAGAAGATATGGCAAAATATTAGTTACAGATGCATCAAGTGGCGGCTCCTTTATATTGACAATAACTAATGTCTTTTCTGTAAAGCTTCCGAGTAAGCGGAAATAATTAAATGTGTTGATTGACGTCTGGAGTTGAAGAACAGGAGTTTCAAGTTGCTTAAAGTCCAATGTATCCCTAGAGATATTCTCCAAGTTTATAAATATGTTGAGATCTGTTTTGTATTGAGAGTTCATTTGCAGCAGTAATTGTGTTACTCCAGATGACTTCAGGAAGTTATATGACAGTACGTTTGCCAGTAGGAGTACTAATATCAGAAGTAGAAAATGCATTTTAACAAGAAATTAAGCTTTTAATTATTCCACAAATCGTCAAACAGATTTGATCCTTTTTTGGCTATTTAGTAGATATAATGATGATGTAAAATGAAAATTTTTCAGTTGAAAGCCTCAATTCGAACAGTCAAACCGTGGAGAACGTTTAAAGGACACTATGCCTATTTGAATGCAGGCAGTTTAGTTTTAATACAGTCTGTTCATTTTTATCAGATCTAATGGCAATTATAGCTAGGCAATATAATCAATCGTCGAGTACATATTTACATCGAAGTTCAAGTCGTGCTTGGCCATTTTGCTCCCAGTCCCAGACTGTCAGCCAAGTTAACTCAACTGGGCCTTATCGCTCATCTACCAAATGGCCCCTTGACCACGACCGCGTAATTGTAAGTTGTTGGGACCTGTACTGAGGGTTGGGGTTTGGGGGTGGTGTGGGTTGTTCTTACGTGACCGCCCCGCAGCAAAGTGTCATAGTTATTTCTAATAAAAATTGCATGGCCAAAAGGCAAATATTATTCAATTGAACAAATGGACGCTAAAATCAGCGCTGATGTAAGAAATTATGTCAGCTAGATGGCATGCCTAGATTATTAACAAGTTATTACCACTAATATTTAATGGCATAGTACTTAAAATTAGAGAACATATACAAATTATACTTGGAAAAATATCAGCATTATATTAATATGTGAATATGTTTTCAAAATACAACAAAATTTCAACTAATATTTGACTTTCTGGTATTTGGTTGTTTGAGATTGAATTAGAGTTATGTAAGGTTAATTTTGACCAATGCTGCTGCAACGTTTGAAACTCGTTAACCCACAGCAAAAGCAGCAACAACGATTGCGAACAATTTAAAATTGAAATCGCTCATAAATTCTGTCACTAATTGTAAAGAATGGCAGACCTTGAATTCAAATCAACGGCTCTCAGTCAACCAATGGCTACTGCTAAGCAAATGTCTTGCAAAATTATGAAGCTACACAAATCTACAAAAAAGCAACAGCAGCAGCAGCAACAACAACAACAACAACAGCAGCAATATACGATATCCATTGTATTTGAAAATGACGATAAATAAATATAAATTTCAAAGGCAAACATAAAGAGCTATTGACTGTTGACTTTTATGAACAATTAGGCGGCAGCCACTTAAAGAGGCGAATATATTGAGATACAGATACGCAGATACAGCTTCAGATACAGATGCAGATACATAGATGCAGATAGATACAGATAGACAGATATGGATAGTTAGCGAATGCAATACGTATATGGAATACAAGTGTATCGCACACATGGTTAATGGGCCTCTCTATGGGTTCTCTATGGGCCTGGCCAACAATAAACTGCAATTGATTAGATCGACAACTTGAGCCGCAGCACGCAATGGCAACAACTGACGGATGTGGGGAGTGTGTGTGGAGGGAGGGGTGGAAAGGGGAGGGAGGCGTGTCGAGGGCGTTGCAAACTTGTGTGCCTTTGGACTTTAATTAATGCATTCAAAGCATTTATGCAAATGGCGGGAAATAATTTATCACCCATTCAAGACGCAACAGCAACTGCAACTGCAACAGCAACAATTGCAATAAATACAGCAACAACAACAAGAGCAACAACAACAATCAAACCTTCCATCCAAGCATTGCAATATGCAAAAGTTTTGTTCATTAGCGTTACGCCCACGCAGTTAGCATTAAGTGGGCCACAATCCGCACACGTTCTCTCTCAAAAGTATATTTACTTGATAGTTTGTTCTTTTCATTTATAATTTTTTTCTTTTTTGGAGGCGGCTTCGTTTGATTTACTTGGACTGAGCTGTTGAGTTGATTTTATTGTTGATGCATTTTATATAATTAGTACTTAATTTATAATTTTTTGCTGCCGCCAATAATGCACTCAAATGCCTCAGCAATTGTATGGGTTGCTATTGTTGCTGTTGTTGTTGAGAAATCGGCGCAAGGTTAGAAGATTAGAGATTTGAAGTCTGTTGTGGGCTGTGCTGGGTTGGGTCCAGTTGCATTTTGTGTGTGGGCCGAGTTATTTTCGATACAAGATTAGAACTACAAAATTGCAATGAAATGTAAACAGAATAACTTGAGATTTAGCCACGATCTTAAAGTCTTTTCTAGTCTTTACTTTTCCTTATAGCTATGTATTGTTTTCATTAATTTGAATTTATCTGAACGTGCTCCACTTTTAAACGGTTTCCGAATTGAAAGGTCATTTCTCTTTCACTCCTTCTTCGTTCTTGTCAATCCGTTAGTAACGCCCACACAATTCGACACCCACTTTTATGTGCAGCGAACCATAAAACTTGGCCATAACATTAAAATAACAATCATCTACCAGTTACTTATCGCCACATCATAGAGAGACAGACAGACTTGAGAGGGAGACCCCCTACAGTTCCTCAGGTACATACATAAGTACCAGCACAATACTAGCAACAACACCCAGCGAATCGTAACCCAACGATCTGTTTAAAGTCTAAGTATGCCCCAGAGCAACACTTGAGTTATTTCGCAGTCAGAGTTGAAACTGTAGCCGTAAAATCAATTTGCCAAAAACGTCTACAACTTTATCATACAGTCCTTTTAGTCATACTCCCCAAAAGATGGATAGTTCGATAGATAGAGACAGTCCCTCTGTGGGCAATAGTTGAAAAAGCGTTATGCCAAATGCCAACAGATTGAGAGACTGAGACTCCTTCATCTGCCATCGGTCAATCAGCAACTTGAGCCTAAACTCATAGTTGGCCGTCTGCTTTTGGGCATAGGAAAACACTTAAAAATATCTGTTATCGCTGTGGCCATATCAATTGACTTTTCGGGGCAAACATAAATTATATGGTGAACGGTGCCAAAGACAATAATTCACCAATCGATCGATTGAGGGAGTGGACCAGACAGTTGCCCATTATAATTTTCGCATCAAAGTAATCCCAAAGATTTTCCAAAATGGGTCAAAACTGCATACTTCGATTGGCAACTGTTGAGAGAATTGAGAAAGTTATCGGGTCACAGTTGTCTATTTTAAATCTTTTTGGGCTTTTCGCAGTGGTCAGTGATAATGGTTTTATTGGCAAGCCATTGGGTATTGGCCAAGTTATTAGCGTGACCGGGGTTAATCAAAAAATTGCTGACCCTTGAGCGGTTTGGGGAGAGGCGTATTCATACTATCTATGCGATGTCTGGACATAGACAAGCGTATGCATTAAAATTAATTGGATATCATAAAATACTTAGTTACTGTTCAGTCGAAATTGAACAAAAAGAAAAAAATTGCTTAATCAGAGAGTAGGCGAATGGCTCGTATGTTTAAAGGCGTTGGCCGTTTGGCTCTTGGCCAGCTTGAACTCTGTGCAAGCCAAGTTAATGGGCCATAAACATTGCTACGGTAAAAGTCAAGCGATTGTACGCCTAATTTGTCGCTTGCCAAGCCAATCAGGCAGCCAGCAGCAACATGTTGCCGGCAACATAACTGAAACAAGTGCACTGCAACAACATCCAAATGAACTACATATATGCATGTGCGTGTGTTTGTGTGTGTGTGTGTGTGTGTATGTGTGTGTTGCCTGTCAATTGCTGACATTTGCAACGGTCCAATATGTTTGACATTCATTGGCAAGCCGCATGTTGCCAAGTGGCTGACATTTTGCCGCTTGCATAACAGGCAGCAACAGCAATCACAACAGCAACAGGTAACAGCAACATCATCAGCATCGGCAGCAACACCAAACAAGCTGGCAAATCAAATTCAGTACATCAACTGATTGCTCTTGTTGCTATCGATTGGCAGATGCAAATATCGTTGGCAACAAGTGCAACATGCCACATGCAACATGTACCTCACTGACTGACTGACAGCTTTTTTAACTTTATGTTTCTCTTTTCATTTATATTTGTTTTTTGGTCGTTATTCTTTTTGTCATATTTTCTAAAGTTGAGCTGGTGTTTATGGTCAATGCATTTGGCCATAAAAACCAGCTATCTGAAAACGGCAACTTAACAACAGCGACAACAACAGCAACAATTGTTGATTGATTGCCGACAATTGGCAAGCGTTTGGCTGCAGGTGTTGCCGTCTTTTCAATTTACGTTCATTTTAAATTTTATTTTTATTGTTGAGCTCAGCTTCTGTATCTTTTTTTGGCTATGATCAGGCCTGGCAACTTGTTATAATAATGACATTAGCAAAAAATATGCAAAACATATCATAAAATTTAGGATTACCTTTTGAATTAAAAATATGAGTAGATTGCTGTCAAAATTAAATGAGATGAAGATTTTTTCAGATTTACAAAGCTATTTACAAGCATATTAATAATCATGATATTTATCATAAGCTTCAAACTTTCACTTCAATAAAGATTAATAGACTTGTACAATTAGAATGATTTAAAGTTGTTGTAAAAGTTATGAAATTAACTTTTTTTAATGGTTTTTTTCTTTACTATTGAGCTGCAGTTTTAATAGAGTTCATGTTCTTGCGATTTAGCTGCAACTTTCAATTTATATTTTTATATTTATTAGCTTTTTATGTTTTTCGTTAAGCTTCAATACTGTGAAATTGCCTTTAATCCGGTAGCTACAATATAATTTTATGCTTCTATTGCACGAAATAATTAAAGTATTTTATATATATATGTATATTTTACAATTTTTTTTATAGAAATCTTTTGGTGCATATGTTAATGTCATGCCCCTGAATTCCAGCTTATCTTAAGCGCTTTGACACAAGACTTTTAGCGCATAGTTATCACAAAAGCATTTTGTTTAACGCACCTACGCCATCACCAGCAGCAGCAGCAGCAACAACAGCAACAATTGCTGTGGTAACAGCAACAGCAACAAAAGGCCAAACGCGGCTTGCGGCGTGTTAATAACCATAAAAAGTCAATGCAACTCTCGCACCAAGACCAAAATAAAAAAACACTAATAAAAGCTGAAAAGCTGAAAACTTAAAACTGAAAACAGAAGAGAAAAAATAAAAACTGCGAGGCACGCAAACTAAACCATAAAAATATATTTAACACACCCTCTGACAAAGCTGTTAACAGCGTTAAATGCGTAGGATAAAGCCATAAAGTGTGTATTGCTGTTGTTGTTACTGTTGTTGATGTTGTTGCTGTTGTTGCTATTTGCTGCGGCGACAACTGACGACGAGTTGTTGGCAATTTTTCTTTTTAGCGCTGGCGACAAACGACAATTAAAATGCAAACAAATTGAATCTGTGTGTGTGGATGTGTGCGTGTGTGCAGAAGGTTTGTCGAAGTGTTTTGCGCCATAAAGTCGCGCACTTAATTTGGCCAGTAACAACAGCAGCAGCAGCAGCAGCAGCAGCAGCAATAGTCACAACAGCAACATGCTGGTTGCTGCGGCGCACGCGCGCAACATTTTTGTGTTCCCGGCAAATGCGGCGAAAGTTGGCGTGCCGTTATTTTAATTGCAACATGTTGCACGGTAATTTGTCTGGCACTCGTAAATGTTGCGACGCTAATTGCCCACCAAATACTTACAACTCTCAGCGACAACAGCAACATCTACAAAAAAAAACAACAAATAGCAACAACAATAGTTGGCTGTGTGGGCAGCAAAAAGTGCTTTCCAACAATTGATTTGAGTTTGTCTAGTGTTAACGCCCTAAACCACAACTTAGCCTAATCACAATGCCACCTCCTTCTGCCCCGTCACCTGCCACCCTCGAGCTGACCACATTAACCTGTCAACGTGGCCAAGTTTGCAACACATTAAGTAAAGGCCTCAAGGCCTGGATAACAACAGAAGCCACAGTCTGAGTGGTAGTACAGAAATCAAAATCAAAATCTAATCTATAAGCAGTAATCAAATTTGTGCTTGCAGCAAGCAAACGTTGCGACGCGTACGTGGTGGCTGCCACACAGCCCGTAATTATGCAACACATGTTCAGTGCAACAATTGGCCATAATTTAGTCAAAGGTAATTGAGTAAGCGCGGCGCGGACTAACGCCACAGCAACTTGGCCTATCATTAAGTGCCACAATTTCAATGGCACTCCTCGCTTCCCTCACTGATTGGAGATGCCTCGAGGAGTTGCTGCCATGCCTTGTGTTGCAAGGTTGCTTACGCTGGGCGCCTTGTTTATTTATTTCTAGTTAGACGCACATTACCTCTTCATGGTTACTTAATTGTATGGCATCTTAACCTCCAATTCCCCTATCCTCTTACCATGCCTTTTGCTGCGGCATGGCAAATATCTGAGCCCCATTCCTTGGGTGTGATAGAGAGAGAGAGAGAGAGAGAGAGAGAGAGGAGCTCAGTGAGTATCCTTGAGGTAATTGCTGTGTTTAATGATTGAAAAGTAGTCAACGTGAGCTAAGCACAGATATGGAGAATGATTGAGATGGCTCTTTAATTTGCGGAAATTGCGATTGCCACAGGTTGCAGCTTCTGCTTCTGCTTCTGCTTGCAGCTTGAAAATGAATTAGCTCTAATCCTATAGCTAGACTGATGATAGCAAAAAGCAACAACACTTGACTTCCCTTGTTGCCGTCTAACAGCAACAAGTTGCAATTGGCGCTCCCCTCAACAACAACAACAACAACAAAAAATAAAATAAAAATACAGTTGCTATCGGATCTATTGGCCATATTTGTTGCACACTTCACTTCATTTGTGCCACTTTATACACCTACAAATGTCACTCAAACTAAAAAACATGTTAATTTACAAAACAGGCAAAACTTTAAATACTCCCAAAAAAACACGGCAGCAACAACAGCAACAATGGCCAACAAAGCAGACCAAAAATGGCTACAAACTGCAGCCAAATGGAGAGCAAAAACAACAAGTAAACAAAACAAAATCAAACGGCGACGAGATCACAAGTCACGATAATGATAAATCGCAGCTAAACATTTAGCCGGGTTGCGGCTGCCACAAAAGGTCGAGGGTGGATACCGACAACAACAACAACAACTACAATAACAACAACAACAACAACTACAATAACAATAAGTAGCGCAGTAGCAACAAAAAATTTATTTACTCATTGTACAATAAAGAAATAAATAATAGCCAACAAAAAAAACACACAAAAAACAGCAACAACATCAAATGGAGTAGCAAAAATGAGGGGCAAAAAACAGGCAACGTGTCACAGTTCGTGAAATAACAATAGTTCACAATCGGCCCCAGCGGCTGGAAGATCAAAAACCCAGAGACCTATACAAAGAAAGAGACAGACGTAAAGAGAGAGCGATAGAGAGAGGGAGATCAATATCTCAATGAGTTGACGATTGACTCGAAGCTGCCGAAAACAAACTCCAAATACAAAAACTAGAGGCTATAAGACGGCTTGTCATTCGATTGGCTTCTGTGTGAGCTGAGCTCCCCCTTCTCAAGGAGGGGTGGTAATCGAGGGGGAAGTAATCGAGAGGGGGGAGGGGAGAACTCAACACATTGCCTTAGTTTATGTTGATTGCTTATGACAACAACGACAGCAGCAATAGTTGCTGCTTGCACTTTTCACAGTTGATTTTGTTGATTTCATAGAAAATATAAAATAAGTATTTATTTGTTTATTTTTTTATGGTTATGCATAAATTATGAATGTTTATTTAAATGCATTTTCTGTAAAAGGTCAACAGCAGCATTTGACGTTGATTTTTATTCAGATTTTTAAGATTTTTGATTCGGTTCTCTTAAGCATATTTGTTTGTTTTTGTTTTTGTTGCTGCTGTTCAGCGTGTTTTTTATTTGGAGCGATGTTTTTGTTGTATTTGTTACTTAGTTGGACGCGTCACGATGTTTGCGACCTAAATTGCATTTTCCTCACAGTTTTTTTTTTGCTTAGTTATGGAAAATGCCTCGACTGTAACTTATTTTGTTTTCTCTAAATTTTTTTATTTTTTGGGCTTGCCCGAAGATTAATGAAGATTTGATGCTGCACCGCTTGACATTTCTATAAAACAAATAATTGCAAATGGAAGTTGTATTTTTGTATTATTACAACTATTTTTAATATTATTATTGGTATGGAATAGTATCTTTTAAATATCTATATATATTTATTTATCTATATATGAAAGTAATTATTGGCTGCTGTAACTACTTAAAGTGTAACTCTCACGTTTTTTAATATAAATTAAATGCAATTAGTGTCAGCAGCATGTTCTTAACAGCAGCAACTCTACGCATTATTTGCACTCTATTTCTCCATTTTTTTTATACAGTACTTAATTGCCGATAATCTAATATTTAATGCATTGTAATAAACGCTCATGTCGTTGTCGTTGGCATAAATAAACTCGCTAAATGAATGATGTTTATCTGCACAACTCAGCAGTAACCTGGCAGAACTATTGCTGGTGTTGCTGCTGCAATTGTTGCTGTTGTTGTTGTTGTTGTTGCTGCTGTTGCTGTTGCATCGTCGCATAATGTGGCCAATAAGTTAAGGCACGACAAAAGACGCATTTTGCTGCTACTTAAGGCCAATAAATCCAAGCAGCTGCACTTTTCAACTCATCGGATCCAAAAGGCCTCCAAGAGTCTATGGCGATTGTCATCAGCAACGGCTTTATCATTGTTGTTGTCTGTCTTGACTTGGCTAGGATAGGTTGGTCGTCTTGACATGTAATAAGTTTCAAGATGATGCTGCAATTACCGCAGAGAAACTAACAACAGCAACAACAGCAACATCGCAGCTATCACATTGATAAAATAGCCTTGAGTGTTGTTGTTGGTGTTGTTGTTGTTGCTGTTGTTGTTGGTGTGTGCTGTTGCTGTTGCTGTTGTTGTTGCTGTCAAGAGCTGTCGAGCTGCGTGTGGGGCAACTCATTAGTGGCATTTGACCTGCCTTGCTCTTTCGCATGATTGAATTGGCAACAGGCAACATGGAACAGGTAACAACCTGCACAACACCAGCAAACACCAGCAACAACAACAAATTTCAGCTTGTCAAAAATCTTTTCAACACTTTTTGAGCCACAAAGTTGCCAGACAGCCACAGCAACAGCAACAACAGCGGCGTCAAATGTTGCCAGTAGGCAAAATGCAGAAAAATGTTGCTAGTTGCTGTACATGAGGAGAGGGGACACCAAAGAAAAAGAGGGGGGCGGATCGTTTGGCATTTTTGTAATCAACGCTATGCAAATGTCGCAGCATAAATTAACCAACAGCTGTTGCCGCTGTCGATGTTGCTGCTGTTGATGTCGATGTGTTGATGTTGTTGTTGCTGTTGCTGCTGTTGCGGAGTCATGGCTAAGAGTTTGACAAGCATCGCAACGTGTGCTGATTTGACACCTTCCCGGTCAGCAACAACTGCATCTTTTGTCACTTTTCCATTCCCCTCCACCTCCAACTTCTCCTCAACCACCACAATCTCCACCAGCTCTTGTTAAACGTGTGAATTTGTTCCGTTTATCTGTCGCATTTGATCGCATTGCGCATTTTTCGCACCACTTTTTGTGATTAGCGTTAACTGATTTTTCCTGGCAAATGTTTGCAGCGGCTATTTTGTTGTCGATTTGTTGATTTTTCAACAGAATGCCACAGCGATTTGAGCATTTGTGTATTTGTCGCTGATAAATTGTGGCGATAAGTGGATCGCAAATCGAGCCAACCACCAATGGATGCCAATGGAGCATGGGAGCAGCACATTTTAGAACGGAAAAAAGAATGACACCTAAATATGAACTCAATCAAGCATTTAACTAGCATTTCAACATTTGTCAGTAGAGCATTAAACGCACATTAAATCTTTAATGAAATCAACGATACTAAATATTGTTTTACCTGTAAACTTGACTATTAACTTATCGTTAACTTATTAAGCTGCCTGTCATAACTTTAAGCAAAATTCCTTTAGTGTTGCAACTAACTTGCATATTTGGCAATGGTCATGATCGCATCTTTACAACTGCAACAAAATAGCTACAACATTCACCTGACACTACATTCTGCATTCCACAACATGCAACAACATGTACATGAGTGGAAAAACAATTTCCATCTGTGCAGCAATAACTTAACTCATTGTCAGTGTCGACCCACACACTGACCCCAAACACACATACATGTATGTATGCCATATAGACGGACACAACGGTTTTTGGTCTCGGTGGTTGCTCAGGCGTCGTCAGGGTCAGCTTAGAGCACTCAAAGGTCATTGCGGCGGTTGCGGCAATTTGTCAATTTCATAATTCCAGCGGCATGCGGCAAGAATTCCCCTAAAACTACCAACTTCAACTTCAAGAGTTAAGTAACTCCAACTCTAACTCATACTCAAACTCCAGGCGGCCCCACTCGAGAGTGGCTATAAAAAAAAAAAGATAGAAAAAAAGAAGAATACTTAGAAAGAGTGATGCTGCCTCAATGGAGGGCAAGTCGAAGGCCAGTAACAGGCAACAAAGTCACATATGAAAGTCAAAAGTCAGACTCTGACTGAGACTGTTGCTCTTCCTACTCCGGCAGCAACTGTTGCCGTTGCCGTTGACGTTGCTGTTGCTGTTGCAGCTTCCATTACGGATGCGGGTCACTTTTATTAGAGTTGGTGCAACATTAAAGCCCAGCACTTGCTGTTGTCGTTGTTGTCGTTACGATACGTTGCATTAGAATAGGGCAACAAATCATCTCCATTAACCTAAACAAAACTGCGCAGACAATCGCAGAACGTGCATCTGCAGCACGCCAAGGCCTGAGAGAGACAGAGACTGAGAGAGACAGAGACAGAGGGAGAGAGAGAGAGCGAATGAGACCTGCCTCATGGTGGTCCACAAAAAGCATTTGCAAACGAGCAATGGGGCAAAGAGGCAGCTTGCAACAAGCCAACAACAGCATAAAACACATAGCAAAGGTGGTAAAATTGGTGTCACTTGTCACGTAGAACGTTAATTGTGAAACGGAAATGCTGCTACGTGCAACGTGCAACATGGCACGCCTTTTGCCTTGCCTTGCCTTGACTTGGCAACATGTTGCAACTTTAACTTGGGCTGCATAATTTGCGTCTTCAGCTTGTCGCCTGTAGCTCTTCTCATTGTGAAAATTGAAAAATTAAATCAAGATACCAATGAATATGTCACGAGTGCAATTTAGAATCCACCTCTTTGACTCTCCTCCCCCCCCCCCCCGCCCCCTCCACGCTACCACAATGGGGTGTCTTTAGGTAAACACTTTAAGGCCCGCATTGTTGGCATTTGCATATTTTTTGGATAATTGAATTGTTGCCCAGCAAAACGGGCAAACAACATTTATGCGGACACTCATGAGACCAACAGTCGCTGTCCAAATGACAATTCAGAAAACGTAATAAAAATGCAAGTATCCCCAATGTCCGATGTCCACAGTCTTTTGGTCCATGACTCTGTGGTTCACAGCGGAATTCGGGGATATACAACAGCAGTTATTCAACATCCAAGTCAGACTGGCTGTCATGTGAGGGCGCCGTAGGCAGCAGACAACAACAAAGCTGATACCAAAAAAAAAAATGAGAAAAAAACCAATCAGAAACGCAAAAATCTCTGACAACGTAACTGCAGTTGGCGTTGCACAGTTGCGCGATTAGTCGCGTGGGCGCAGGCGCAACATGACGGCCAACAGAGATTCAGTTAACAGAGACACAGAGAGACAAAGAGAGAGAGAGCGAGTGAGGTGAGAGAGGGGGACATTCGATCGCTTAAACGACCGCCGTCCTACGGCTTCCAAGTTGGCCAAGCTGGCAACCCGGGCTTTGTGATTGGATTTATGTTAATTTCTGACGAGATTTGTGCAACGCTTTTAGCTGCCGTTTTTTGTTGTTGTTGTTGTTGCTGCCACAGTTGTTGCTGTTGTTGCTGTTGTTACTGTTGTTGCTACTGTCAGTTGACGGCTGCAAGTTGCTTAAACTGTTTTGTGTGCGTAATTAAATGGTGACATTTTTGATTGCAAAGTGTTCTTTTTTTTCTCTCTCTGCCTGTGGAGGCAGCACAGTGTGGCAGTGTTGCAGTGTGGCACAGTCTACAGTCTTGCCGCACAACATTTAATTGTGGGCCATCAGGCAGATATCGGGTTGCAAACTGCACCCAACACAACTTGTTGTTAGACTTCCATAAGTTATTGCCTGACTTAAGACTTCTATAAACGAGATAAGCAGACTGCTTAACAGCTTTGATTTCCCATTTACAAATTTGTTTAATTGAATTTTTATTTATTTATACTTCAAGAATTATCTAAAAATTTGGTGGTTAACTTTAAAGTTAAGTCAGTGTTGACAATTTGAATTTAAAAACCGGCAGCAAAGTGGGCCATCAAAACAGCTGAGCTTAGACAAAAGTATGTGAATTCAAGACATTTTTATACTTGAGTTAAATACTATTGGACAACAAACAATTTAGATAATTATTTTATTATTATATTCTGTAATAAATTTCTAAGCTTATATGTATATTTATTGCTATAAAAAGCCTATTTATTTGCCATTAAATGAGTTGAACTTAGACAAAAGTTTGTGAAGTTTAGACATTTTAATATTTATTTAACGTTATTATTTAACATTAAACTAATAATATAATTAACACTATATTATTTTTTTTGTTTTTAGTTAAATAAGTTGATTTATTTCATATACCAAGTCATTTCTCGATTGTAGTCAGGGCTTGTTTAATTTTACTCTACAAATTGTTTGTACGAAGAATATAGAACAAGCAATAAAAATGCATTTACTTAGTTAAGATGTATATAAATGAGTTTTAAATAAATATTTAATATTATTATTATAGATAACCACATATTCCTCAGTTAAATTCTGTTATCTTAAAACTGTTTGATATTTTAAGCCCTTCCTTTATATTTACCTTTTAATTAACACAAATTTAACTCCATAAGCTTTATTAAGTTTAAATGAATATTTTATTTATTTTCTTTTATTTATCTAAGTTACATTTTGTTGTCTTAATATTTTTTTTATTTTTTCAAGCCCTTCCATAACTTAACCTTAACTGTGCACATAAATCTCACCACAACTCAAGCTTTATTTGTGGCATTTCTCGCATTTTTAGGTCTGGCATTTTGCGGCTGACGCACTGTCTGACACCTGCAGCAACAGCAACAATAATGTGCCACACACTCACACACACACACGGATAGAGATACTTGCAACAAAGTCACAGCCAAACTGTCTCGTCTGTTCAAAGCCTGGAGCCGCAAACTTCGCATTGTCTGACGCACTAGCCGCAGTTGCTGTCTCCTTCCTCCCAGTCCCTCTTCCCCTTCAATTCCCCGCCCCATCACGTTTTAGTCTCTGCAGCGGCTGCAACATTGGCATCGCATTACATGGCAACAATTTTGAAAACAATCAACAAATAACTTAAAATAATTTTCTAGCCATTTGTGTGCAAGTTGAAGTTTTTACGGCTGCGGCGTGTGGCTTGCCTCCCCACTACCCCTCTCCCCAACTACCCCTCATGACACACCTTGCCCCACAGGGCAGTTGCAGTTGCAGTTGCAGGCAATGCATTGGCCGGATCTTTGGAAATGCCTCGAGGCGCTCACTGCCTGATACCTCGACGGTTTTGTCAGTTCTCTGTTACTCTAATGGGTCTCATAATTTTTGAATTATGCAGTTGTTGTAAGGCTTTTTTTTCGGGCTGACAATACATAAATTTGTCTTTGAAGTGGGCCCAAAAGGCCGACGACAACTTGGCGAGAAAATCGTCGTTGTTGTTGCTGATGTCGCCGATGTTGCATTGCCAAGTGCCGATTGTTGTTGCAGCCTTTGATGTCTTGTGTCATTGCTTGATTAGTTTTTAATTGTATGATTTATGGCCAATGACTGTATTTTTTTTCTGATTTCTGATTTCTGTTTAATTCGCATTGCACAAAGCGTTTGCCTATGTTAACTAATGCTAATGCCGCGCAACTTAATTGAGAAATTAGCATTATACATTTCTGTGTTTAATTCCCCACACATTCCCCTTTCCCCTTTACCCGTTTCCCCCCATCACTTCGCTGTCTTATTACAATCACGTCAAGAGCAGCTGCCCCTATCGGCTAAGTAGTTGTGGCCTGTCACACGGCCGCAGCTTTGGCTTTAACCACGTTAAGACTCATCAATCTTTGGGCATTTATAATTTGTTGATTTATTAGCCAAGTTGGCACGAAGCGACATTTTGCTTTTAACAAATATTAGCATAAGATATTTTACGTTTTTTGTTGTTGTTGTTGCTTTTATTCCTATTTTTTATGCCCCCTCGGGCTTGTTGCAGCTGCTGCCCACACGCTATGTGGATCCGTGGCATTTTCTTGCAACGGAGATTTTCTCACAACGCCCACCGAAAAAGGCAAAAAGCAAACGAAAATCAAACACGGGCTTAAACTCATTTCCAAGTGCTACATAAAGGCCAACAAAATTGCAACCAAAATGCTCAGCCGGCCTCTGACTTTCGGTAATTTGAAAATTAATAAAGTCGTTTGTTATGCAAAGTGGCAGCGGGAGGCAAAGCTGCAACAACTCTGCTGCTGCCGATGTTGCTGCCACAACGGCTGCTGCTGCTGTTATTATTGTTGCACATGTGGGCATTTGGGTGTGTAGGGAGGGGGAAAACTGTGGGAGGTGCTGCCGAGGCTTGGCAGCTGTACGCCTGATCTGCAACGTGTCGTGGTGCGATGCAAATTGCCCACCACACAATAAAAATGTGGCAACTTTGTTACCCACAAGAGATATAAATTTGAGTTAAAAAACAAATGTTTGCGAAGACGGCTGAACCAAAGCAAAGCAGCTGAATCATTCAATGATTTTTATGCTATCGGATTAATCTGTTATTTTTATTTTAACTACACGATTACTTGACCTTTTGAGTGCTCTGTGAACGGAAGTGTGAACTGGGGCATAGTTTTGATGGCGATTTTACAAATTCAACTGATTATAATTGATTAGTCTTGAACTAAAAGTACGATAAGAACACACTTGCTGATGGTTGAATAATCATTTAGAATAGTATATCATTTAAAATAATAGTGGAATGGGATGAATAAGTAATTAGTATAATTAATTATCAATTATTCCGCTACTTTAAAAGAGAAACAATTTAAAATTATTGCATTGGAGTAGTATAATTCTTAAAGCGAGTAGAGAATAAGAAAAGGGTATGGATTATCCCAGAGTTCATCTTAATTTATAATAATGCTTACTATATAATAATAATTTTCAACTATAATGAATTACAAATAATAATTATTGTTATTAATATCTCGCGAAGGAATATTTTTAATTAATAGTTGGGAAATGAGCTGAAAAGAGAATATATTTATATAAACCATGGAAATTACGAAGACAGCAGATTTGTGCCTATATTTTAGTAACATTAAAGTTATAGTATGTATATAATAATATATGCATTTGGAGCTGCCGAACAATGTTTATGTCATTACTATATTTTTGAATGAAGATTTCCTAGTAGAGATCTACTACTTTTCACTGCTCATCACACAAATCACTGTGAAACGTGATTATTTGAATAGTATTGCCTAATGGCAGCCAGCTTCGACTGGCATCTCAAATGTCATTCAGGGATTGCCGGGTAACTGCCAAATAAATTGTAAGAGACAGCTGTTTTCTGGTAGTGGGCCAAAGCCAATTAACCCAAAATTGTTTGGGCCCATTACAAAACATTGAGAGTTGCTGCCAAGGCATCCCATTCGGCCATTAGGCAGCCCTGTTGCTGATGCTGGTGCTGGTGCTGGTGCTAGTGCTCACCTGGCAGCTGGTACTGGTGCTGGTACCTCAAGCTCTACCTGTTGCTGTACCCACACCACGTTCCAAAATCCCAGCCAACAGCCACTGTCGGGTTGACAACCAAGTGCAGGCAAATGTATCATAAATTTTCATATAATTTTTAAGTCTTGTTTGGGAAAAAATGAAGAAAAAATATATGTGCAGCATGCAGCATACAAGTGCCAGACACTTGCAGCTGTTGCAGAGACAAAGCTGCAACAGCAAAGACAACAACACCATCAACAACAACAACAACAAAGAGCACTTGTAGTTAATTTTTCACAACTGACGGCAACTTTTGTGCAATATGCGAGTCGCGTTTAGATATTTATTTTTTGTGGTGTCTTTTCCAAAGGGGGCTGACCTGTCGCCAGGTGCAAGACAACATAAAGCTCGAAAACTCACAGATTTTAAGACTCTTAACTTTTTCCTTTTTCAATCTTTTTTCTCAGTGTCGTTGTTGTATTTTATTTTGTTTAATTTTTTTTTTTTACTTGACTGTTGTTTGGCTTTTCGACAGCCACTTAAGAGAGTTGGACGCCGAGCGATAATTAATTCTGACCAAAAACAAAAAAAGACAAAAAGAAATATCGCGACAAAACAAACGGTACAAATCCGGTTCAATTATTCGGATCGAAGGAATTTCCTAGGGGGCGCACAGAGATTTCTTGTAAATTGGAGCAGTTCCATTTCGCATAGTCAGCTGCAGGCTACCCACTGACACGGGGTACCAACTGAACTCAACTGATCTCAACTGAACTGAACTGAACTGAACTGAACTGACATGCCAGTCTATACCAAATTCTCAGGCTTGTTAATTGCCGTTGTCAGTTTCTGGGCTATTTATAAATAAATGTTGGACTGCATTTTTCTTATGTTTGTCCAAACTTGCGGCATGTGTGTACCGATAATAATAATAATAACAATAATAATAATTTAGTTGCTGTTTTTTTTTCAGTAATTTATGCGATCGATAGTGTAAATGGGAGACCATTCGATTTAACTGAACAAGGTAAAGTATAGTTGCATAAGAAACGATAATATCTATGATTTTCAAATTCACAATTGAAAATTCCATGGAATGTTGTCCAGCAATTTATTATGTATGCAATACTCTCCCCATCAAATAAGGGCATTATCTTTATGTTCCAACACTCCGATTGAAGGTTCTGATAATTCCATTTTCGAATTTAAATATTTAAACCATGTTTCACTCGTTTAAATTAACATTTCCAACCATTTACGGCTATTTCTTTTGCTGTCTGTCAGGGCAGCTGGTGCATTGACAACCAGCGATTAAATGTACCACAGTTTTCCCAGTTAATAACCAACTCTTTTCGGGGTGTTGAATTCCAAATTACACGAACAAACTCGCCGAGCTGCCGCCTTGGTCAGTGCTCAGTCTCTATAATCTTGTTGCATATATCAAAGAGTTGAAAAAAAAAATACGGTTGTCTCTGCTGTTGCTGTGTGTTGTTGCTGTTGCTGTTGCTCTTGCTGCCGCCGTTTATTAAAAACAAATTAAAATGCAAGAAGCCCCGAGGGCTTACGGCCTCAACGCTGACCACCCATAAACTAAGAAAAGCGACAAAAACTACTTTAGGCGTTAAATGGAAATCGAGTAAATGTGTTGGCTCTTTGCCTCTTCGCCTCCTCGACACATTAAATACGCATTTGTTATGTGTTGCAAGAAGCCATTTTCCATTTGTTGCAGTATTGCAGGCGTGCAGCCTCGTCCATATTTCAATTGAACAATTTTTTTCTTTGACTTGCATACCCTACACTGTGTATGTACGGTTGATAGGCAGAGTGTAATTCCAAAACGGAATCGAAATTTGTATAACAATAATATTTAAATTTAAATAAATTCCATTTTTTTATATATACCTTCTTATGAGTTTATTTATAACAATTATTATAATAATTATTTTCAATTACTCACAGGGTATTTATTAATCAAGCCGTTTCCTCCTACACATTTTTGTCCATTTTAGATAATTTAATTCCACCCGCTCTCTTCCCCTTTGATAATTTGGCATCAAGAGTCAAACACTCGAGGCAATTTTTTAACAATCGTAATTGCAATTGTTGCCACAACATCGAAATGTACTTTTAAAAGGCGCCCAGACAAAAAAAGCCAAAAGTATTGGGTCTCAGGTCTCGACTCTGAGCTACCGTTATGTTCCAATCGGGGCCACAATGAATGACAATCGTTACCTCGCCTGATCTCCATCTTGTCTAGAGTGACGCACACGAATTGACCAACTGACTGACTGACTGACTGTCCAATTCCATTCGGTTTTTTGTTTGTGGGGGCGCACGTTTGGAAGAGATAGAGAAAGGGAGAGGAGAGAAGCCCCCTCTCCCCGTTCCACCGTTCTAGCCAATTTTCATTCTATTTGGCGCACGTGCCACACGAAGCAAATTGATTTTGCCAGTAGGTGGAAAATAAAATTAACTTTGCGGTTTGGATTTGTTGCTCTATTTGTGCCGGGGCATGGGGAGGCCAATCGTCCAGTTGATTGTCCATTGGTCCAGTTGTCCAGTTAAATGAGTTTCGGCTTTGAAATTAGCTAGATTTGAATTTGTATTTGATTTGCTAAAGTTAAAGTTAGCGTGGGTCTCGAATCTGTCTCTCTCAACTCCGCTAGTCCGTTGGTCTGTGTTGGTCAAGATCTTGGCTCGTACGGCTGTCAGTCACAGTCACTGGCAAGTCAGAGCCGGGTCGGTGACTGGGACTCGCTTACAAGGCGCCTGCGGTCATATTGTGCGGCTTGATTTATGGCAAGAGATTGGCCAAAAAGCCAAGCTAGCAAACAACTCTGCAATTCGCAATTGTACAAACATTTTTCAATCCCCATTTTTTTGCCCGCAACATTGCTGCATAAATATAAGTTATTTTTTCAAAATATCTACTTACACATACGAGTATAGTTATTATTTTTGACCGTTCAAATTAATAAAGAACATTGTTTTAAGTAATTTGCATATAAAATGCTATAGAAGAAAAAACAAAAGACTTAGGCAACGAACTTGTTGTCACCACCTTTTGGTTCACACCATGTCCGTCCGTCAATGAAGCTGGAACTGGAGACTGCGGCAGAGTCTGAGGCTGGGGCGTCTGTAATTGGCCATTTGGTTTCGTGTCTCTGCACAATTATCAATTACTCCAATCACTTTTATGTCACATGCAAATGCCACCAAAGCCAAAGCCAATAATAATAATAATAATATAGTTAAAAGTTGTTGTTGCGCCCACATTTTATGCTGCTTGGTGCCTGCATTATCTTGTTGCCTATTGCCGTCGGCCATTTGGCATTAATTAGCCAGCAATTTTAGCTTGCGGCTTTTAATTTTTTGTATTTCTTTTTTGCCAAGTTACCACCCACAGACCCCGAGACATAGGAGAAGTGGAAGGAAGGTGTTGTACAAAACAAATAACACGCTAAAGATCAATTAGACATGAGAAACAGACACAGCGTGAAACAACTGGAACTCTTTTGCGATTGACTTGCGAACATGACGTACTCAGTTACGAGTACCCGAGTACAGTAGCTACTACTTATACTTGCTGCATGCCACACTTCTTAACCAAAACACACAAACACACACACACACAGCGCAGACCGCAATGATACTTGGAAATAAGTATGTTGTGTTGGAGAAGGAAAATGTTTGAATGCATTTTTCATGAGCCCGAACTAAATATGCAACACATTGTTGCTATGGGGCGTGCATAATATAAGCAAACGTGCAACGTGCAACGTACAATGTGCAACAGCAAATCCAATTGGACAAGCGGGCGTATCATTCATGGCAACACTTTAAAAATCCAAGAAACTTGGACGAGTAAATATGCAATAAATTGGGGCACACTATCCATAATATACACATTATGTATGTGAATGTGTGTGTGTCTGTATACCTTGCATTATTTGCGATTTGCCTTTTTACGTTTATGCAACAGCCAGTGGCGATTTTTGAAGCAGCCACATTTGTGGAGATTTCCTGTTGCCAGTCTTAGGAAATTGCAAACACGGGAAATGCCCATTAATTGAATTATGTTATGCAAGCTGCGCCGGAAATTATAAATGATGTGCCATATTTTATACTTGAACATTTATTACCTTGCTGCCAGCCGCTTGTTGCATGCAACATGCTGCTGCCTTGCTTTGAAACATTCAGTCATATTCATTAGAAGCACGCGTATTTGCCGCAAGCCTTCGACTTTTGCTTGCGCCAATCAAAAGCATTTTGCGGCTATTCTCAAGGTTGTTGCTGTAACTTTCCAATAAGAACTCGCACACACACAAATATTAGTGTGTGCGCGAGTGTGTTTGTGTGTGTGTACCTATGATTGATTTATATTGTCAGTTAGCCAGGTTAGGAAGGGGAAAGGCGGTGGCGGCCAAGAGGCGTGGCTCAACGCCATGTGAGCATAAATGTGCAATTTGCTAATTGTAACACATAACGGCAAACGACAACGTCTGTCTGTCCGTCCGTCTGTCAGTCCCTTTCCCGCCTCTTTGCTTGGCCTTTTGATGTGTCTGTTTGTGCTCGTATCTAAATCTGCCGCTCCACTCGTTAACCGTTTGTCATTGTTGCTGTTTCTGTTGCTGTTGCCGTTGCTATTGCCGTTGCTGTTGCTGTTGTGGCCTTCAGCAACATGTTGCCGTTTGCTGTTGTTGTTGCGGTTCTTTCGCTCGTTTTTCGCATTGATGTTTCAAGGTTGCCCAATTAAAAGTGACATTTTGCAACATAATGCGCCTGCACTTAACATGTTTTCGCGTTTTCGCCGTCTTGTAATTCGCCTTTTTTCTAACTACATATCTATCTATGTACCTATCTAAGGTTGTTGTTGTTGTTATTGGTTTATTTGTTTCTGTTTCTGTTTTTATTGTTGTTACTGCTAATTCACGCTTAAATTATATAATTGACGTAGGTTTCGCAAAAGTATACATTAAACTCCAATTTACATTTTAACTATTACAATGCAATTGAATTGCCTTTGGGCTATAATTGGCGCAATGCTGAATCATTAAAGCGTTTCGAGTTCAGTTTGGTACTTGATATAAGTGGGAGTTGTCAGGAAACAACATCGGTTCTACCTGCAACATTAATAATCCATAACATTTATAATCAGACTGTTGTTAATAACAGCACGCCATAGCCATTAAAATCACGACTTTAATTTTTAAGTTCACAGCTATTGAGATTATGATGTTGGACTATTATATGATAAACAGTCATACTTAACTATAATATACTTATGCGAAAGAAAATGGGGAAAAATACGTATGTTCTGTTTTTATTCTTTTACTAACATTTATATCAACAATGCATTTATATCGTTATAAAATTAATAGTGTCGTAAGTTCAATGCAGAGTTTATATTTATAGGAATTAGCCTTGTTAGTTATGAGGTAAAGTTCTATAAATAAATATGAAAGTTATATAAATCGAAAACTTTATAGCTCTATAAAAACTGATTCGATTTCCATGCGGAATTAAACAATTTATCATGGCTTTACGCCTTAAGTAATTCTGAACCCAAACTTTTATTTGCCTTAAAGTTTCACAATTTCAGAACTTTGTCAAAACTTAGTATATATTCGAATGATTTGTTAATTAACCAAAGATTCTTTTTTTTTCTTGATACGGTATGGCTAAAAATAAACCTAAGTCCCTTTTGTTCGAAAGTGTTTTATCTGTTACAAATAATATTAATATAAAGATATTCAGTTTTTATATATATGGGTATATTATCTGTATATCAAATAAAATACGTCTACATAAGTATAACAGTAATGCTGCGAAATCATTAATGCAACAAAAACCAAGAGGCTTGGCGTATAGATTGCTTAAATCAATTATCAATTTTTGAATATAGAAAAATTTTAATTCTATATGAATTTGTGTACGGATTTGTTTTTATTAGAATAAATTATCATTATAATTATAATTATATTATTATAATGATACTCTTTATTTCTGCTAATGTTTAATAAAAATGGTTTAATTACATATGTATAATATAATTGTTTGATTAATCAACAACTTTATTTTAATCAGTGATTTGTTTAATTGGATTCTTTATTTATCTTCAGTTGCCGCTTATACGACAACCGCTAAAAAAACGAAGGCGAATCATATCGGAACTTATTCTTTTTACAAAACTAAGACCAAACATTTAAATTTCACTTCGTAGAGTTAATTATTATTCTGCTTTAAAATCTTTTTTTGCTTGATGAATAAATACTTATTTTATTGTTATCAAAGAGTAGTAAACTTACCAACGAATAAATAAGTAGCATCATTAATTCGCATTCATATTTATAGGCAGATATTCTGATTAGTTTTACACACAAACACACACACACAAAAAAAAATATTAAAAAAAACTCGCCCAGAGGACATTTTCACATAAAAAAAAACACCAACACTACGTATAAAGATTTAAATCAGGGATGGGTGGCGTCGATTTCTGCAAAAACAAATTACACTGACTTTTTTCGATCGCTGCACTTGCAACTCGCGATGGCGCCGGCGCTTGTAACGGTGGTTGCTGAGGATGCTGTTGCAGTGCTCACTTGTTGCATTTGCAATTAAGCGGTAACTATTGACCACCTTCATTAAGATCGCATTCATATTAATCAGCATATATTCTGATTAGTTTTACACACAAACACACACACACAAAAAAAAATATTAAAAAAAACTCGCCCAGAGGACATTTTCACATAAAAAACACTAACACTACGTATACAAATTTAAATCAGGGGTGGGTGGCTAAGACAAGACGCGATCAGACGGAGTGTTTATTGCTTGCCGATTTCTGCAAAAACAAATTACACTGACTTTTTTTCGATTGCCGCACTTGCTACTCGCAATGGCGGCGGCTTATAACGGTGGTTTATGCAGATGCTCACTTGTAGTGCACTTGTTGCATTTGGCCGCCCACCCCTCCATTACACGGTAATTATTGACCACCTTCACTTATACCGCGTACACAAACCGTTGGCTAATTTGTCGATCGTAACGAAATAAATATTAACGATTATATTCCTATTTTCTAGAATAATGTTTTGGGATCAACAGTTGATTCGCGCCTAAAAACTGTCACAGTTACTAATATACTATCGGCAAACCACCACGAGCTATCGGTCATAATGCAAAATTAATCGGGTAGTTTCTAATCAGTTCAATTTTGGCACGGATTTCTGAATGTAAAATTAATCGGGTAGTTGGTCGTGGTGGCTGGTCGATAATTAATTAGAAACTGATATTTTTTAAGGCGCGAATCTACTGTTGATCCCAATAAGTTATTCTAGAAAATAGGATTATTAACGTTAATATTTAATTCGTTACGATCGACAAGTTAGCCAACGGTTCGTGTAAGCGGCTTTAGTGAAGGTGGTCAATAATTACCGTTTAATGGAGGGGTGGGCGGCCAAATGCAACAAGTGCACTACAAGTGAGCATCTGCAACAACCACCGTTATAAGCCACCGCCATCGCGAGTTGTAAGTGCAGCGATCGACACAAAGTCAGTGTAATTTGTTTTAAATCTTTATACGTAGTGTTGGTGTTCTTTTATTTATTTATTTTTTTTATGTGAGTGTTTGTGTCTAAAACTAATCAGAAGATATGCTTATAAATATGAATGCGAGTTAATAATGCTACTTATTTATTCGTTGGTAAGTTTACTACTTTTTGATAACAATAAAATAAGTATCTATTCATATTATGTATGTATTAATAATAATTAATTCTACGAAGTGAAACTAAAATGTTTGGTCTTAATTTGTAAAAGAATAATTCCGATATGATTCGAATATAATATAATATTGAATCCAATTAAACAAATCACTGATTGAAATAAAGTTATTGTTCAATTAAACAATAATATTATATGTAATTAAACGATTTTATTTAAACATTAGCGAAAGTAAATAGTATCATTATTATGAATATTACTTCTTGAAGGCGAAGTTGTATTAATTAACTCTAATAAAAAAATGCAGTAAGCTACAGTGGAGCAAGCTCGACAGTAGGAGACCCAGTACTTTTTGAGTGCAAAGCGTTCACTAAAGTTTGTTCTTCAATGTTGCGTACCATCAATAGATGGCGCCACTTGATAAACATAGAGGCCGCTAGCGTCTCTTTTTCTTCCTTTTGCCTGTAACATTGTTATTTAAATAACTTCCGCGTTTATCAACCGATTGGAATGAAACTTTTTGGACAGGTTTGGACTATAGCGAGTATTATATATACCAAAAGTCAAGGCGCTAGTCTTAAAGGTTCTCTTGTAATTCGTCTTTAAAATTTTGTTTTTCAATTTCCAGGGGCGGAGGGGGCGTGGCAAAAATCTAAAACAAACTCGTTCATTGCAAGATATAGATGAACCTACATGCCAAATTTGGTGTCTCTAGCTCTTATAGTCTCTGAGATCTAGGCGACACAAAATCGGACAGACGGACAGACAGACAGACGGACAGACGGACATCGCTATATCGACTCGGCTGTTGATGCTGATAAAGAATATATATACTTTATGGGGTCTGCCACGCCTCCTTCTGCCTGTTACGCACATTTTTTTTTTGCACAAACGTAATAGACCCATTTGTACTTTTTTAAAGTACTGGGTCTAAATATAGCGCAAGATAACTTTTTACAAAATTTGGTAAATGTTGATTTCGAACCGATCGTTTCTATGGCAGCTATAGAATATAGTAGCCCGAATAAAATTTGGTAAGGATGTATGAAACTGTGTCAAACTCACAATCTGTGAGTGAGAAACAGACAGACAGACAGACAGACGGACATGGCTATATCACCTCAGCTCGTCGCCCTGATCAAGAATATATATACTTTATGTGTGGGTCTGTGAGGCCTCCTTCAATGTGTTACAAACTTCGTGACAAAATTAAAATACCCTCTGCAAGGGTATAAAAATGTCCACAAGCAACAACAACAGAAGATATTTGGTGTGATTTACAATATGTATTTTAATTATGATTAAATGTGGATATGTGTGCAGCAAACAAACAGATAAATCGAAAGGCCGACAAGCAGACAGACAGACGGTCAGACGGAGAGTGAGAGGAGAGAGGACCAGCTGGTCAGGTCAGCAGCCTTCAGCTGCCTGACATTCCCGTCTCCAGAGTGGACTCCACTGAGTGGTTCACTTGGTGGCCAGTGATTCGCCTTTTGCTTCGATGGTGGCGAATGTCAGTGTAAAAGTTTAGCTTGTCATAAAAATGCGCAAAATGCAACAATTTAAAAATGCAAAATATGTGCGTATGCGTGGAATGATTATCACTCAGAGCAAAAGAAGGGAAAGGGAGCGTCTTGTGAAGAGTTAACAGCAACCGGAGAGAGAACGTTACCAACTGGCCAAAAGACATTGAGTTGGCCAACAAATGTGTTGGGTAATTATGCGCTTTATACACGTTCAAGGCGGCGGTAGGTTGCCCCATTGCAACATGCTGCTGTTATTGTTGTTGCTGCTGCTGCTGCTGCGGTGACTGTTGCTGCTGCGGTGACTGTTGCTGCTGTTGCGTAAGCCTTTAAAAATTGCATTAGAAAAATCAGTTGGCAGCAGCGGCAACAATTAAAGCGACTCGCATGTTTTTCGCTCCAAGTCGCATGGGAACCACAAAAGCCGCACTTGCAACTTACAAGTCGATTCAAGCTCGACTTTGACTTCGACTATGAGTTTAAGTTTGAGTTTGTGTTTAAGTTCGAGCTGTTTGTTGGCATCGCCTCCATTTGAAGCTGCACATTCGCTGGCTTTGACGTTCTAAAAGTCACGCGGCATTTTGATTGCGGCCTGCACTGTGCGAACTTACAGGTCAACAAATGCCAAAGGGCAGACGATAAAATCGAAGCCATCATTTAAGCCAAGTGATAAAACAGTTTAATGTTCATATTAATATGCTCACGTTGTCTAGTTGTAGTAGTTTTAGCTGATTAATTTTTAGTGTACTTTTAACAATACCAATTATATTTATAGTTAGTTAAAAGTTAGTTTCTTAAAATAATGTTTATGACGTTATGCAAAGAAAAACGGATGTGAAAATGATTTCTCATATTTAACAATAGAAATTAAAAATTTATTTAGTAATACCCACCATAAATTTCGCGCAGTGCAGCTGTAACTGTTTTACCATTCCCCATTGTGTATTATCATTAGATGAGCAATTGAAATACGTTGTATGCCACTCGATTCCCCAATGATTGACTATCCCAATCCAGCATTAATCATGCACTAACTGGTTTTCAGTTGCCACTTGGCTTAAACAATCTAGAGATTCAACTGATTTGCTCCAAATGATAATCCGTATAGAAAACGTTAAGGTTTTTAAGTATAGAAAGTCTAGGCAGATCGTCTCCCAGTTGACACCATTATAAATCTATACCTTTATGTCTATTTGGTTTCTTTATCATATTCGACAATTATACAGAAAACTGTTTAGTTTTGATAGGGCTTTAGGTGCTGTAAGTCTTACCACTTGACAACCTTACAGCTCAATAGTTTTATGTTTATTTAGCATAACAACTTCTTGAACTCATCTGTGGGTATCTACAGCAACTTATATGTAGTATTGACTTTGCACAGTGTAGCAAATTACATATGCAACTGTCGTTATGCCTCGACTGTAAGCTATCTCCCAAGTGTCCTCTTCTTTTCTCTGCCTCTCTCTTTCTCACTCACTCTTTCTCTCTGTTTCGCTTTGCTCTATAATGTGTACAATTTATTAGCATTACAAATCTTTGGGGCGATGTTAATCGCGTACAAGTCGCTAGCTGCTTTTATTGTTTGTTGTTTGTCCCATTCATGTGGTTGTTGTTACTTGCTAGTTATACATGGTCAGAGCGTAGCTACTTGCAATACCCTTTGGGCCAAACCGACAACAGCAACAATAACAACAACGATGAAGACGGCGCAAAAATCAGCGTAGACAATTTCAGCTATTTTTCACCAATTAAAAACGGATTCTCCCTGCAATTCTTCATGGCATTGCCATGTCGACCTGGACGCTCCCAGCTGTATGCATAAACGTTGTTGTTGCTGTTGCTGTTGTTGTTGCTGCTGCTGTTGCAGTTAAGTGAAAAATGCAATTTGCTTTGTTGCATGTTGCACTCACCGCACTGCAAGACGGTGCGGTAAAGATTTGCGTAGGCTACAATTTATGTTGCTTGTAATGGTTGTTTCTTTAAGTATTTTTCATAAATTGCATAAATAAAAGGCCAAATATTGCGATTTGTAAATGTAGTTGTAGTTGTTGCTGTAGTTGTTGGCCCAAAAGGCATGTTTATTTATCATATTTAAAATGCAATAAAATGCGTTTCATGTCGACAGCAAAACATAAATTAAGTTTATGCATTTTTAGTTGTGCATTGCAAACCCTAAGTGTCAAAATAATTCATTATAATTGCCCACAGATCATTTTTGTCAACGCTTTTTTATGTTTCTTGTTTTCTTCTTTATTTCGTTTCGCGCGTTTTTTGTCGTCGCTTTTGCGTCGCGTGCGTTTCGCTGGCGTTTTATTTGTTTTGTTCCTTCGCATTCACATTCGTTCTCAACACTCTCGACTCGGCTTGACTCTGAAAGAATGAGTGAATAATTGCAGGCATGCCATGTTGTTTATACTAAATTTAATTAATGATGACTTTTATTTATGTATGCATGCCCAGGCGTCACCCAGTTGGCCACATAAATATGGTCTGACCACGCCCAATAAAGATGAAGGCGTTCAGCAAAATGATACACAACCAGAGTGTGTTCTTTATGCTGATAAAGCTCAATAAGAGTCGCATTCTTGAGATAAACTTTTTCATTTTTAAGTTCACTTTAAAATTAAAAGATAATTATTATTTTTTGTTAAGCTTTTAATAATAATTAACAACAGATCTCTGCCATTTGATGCTCTTTTCTTTTAATTTCCCTTATTTATTATTTTATTACAGTTCAACTTATTTATAACAAATGTCCTTAATATATGTACTTTGGTCACTGCCTTTTTTTTAGTTTTAAGTGAATAACTTTGAAAGTTAATATTGAAGACACATATTTTTTGTTTATTTGATATACAATAATTAAATGTATAACAAAACTGCATCATTAGTCTTTTATCATATGTTTTAGAACTCGTTAAATTTAAGAAAAAGGGGTCGTATGTAGAGTTTTGTCCGCCACTGTATCAGTATTCAAATAGTTTTGTTGATTTTATTTTATTATTATATATGTATCAGTCTTCGTATTGTTTATAGTACATCAATAAACATTTCTGTTTTTCCTAGTTTAGTTTTTTCAAAGTCCATCATAAAAACCATTATATTTATTTAATTTAAAAGTTATTCGCTTATAATTATTAGCGACTCTGAGAAATTTTAATTAGTTTTACAAATATATGACTATTTGTTCGGAGTGCCCCATTCGTCTGGCCCCGGGCACGGCCCCGTTTTACGGACCCGGTGCACTGTACCACTTATGAGCGTTAAATCGCTTGGCCCCATATATGGTCGGATGTTAACCGCAAACAAAAAATAAATAAAAATGATTGCGCTGAACAAATTTTGTAGTTTATTTTGTTATGGGCCATAAAAATGTTAACATCATTATAAAGCTTAACACCTGCAACCGAATAGCTAGCTGGCCAGCTGACCAATAACAACAAATACCTACACACAGCACACATATTTTCGCATCTTGGGTTTATCGCTAATCGAACTGAGTTTGGTCAGGGCAACAACAACAACAACAACAACATACATACATATGAAACAAGCATCTATAATATTTTGTCGTTACCAAGCTGCTTCCAGCTCACTTTGCATTCATGCCGTCAGTTTCTCACGCTCCTTATTGGATTTGGAACGCAAGTGCACGCGAGCAGTAAACAGAGAGCGGAGATCGAGCTTGGTTTCGGCATCAGCATCAACATCAGCATCGGCATCGGCATCAGTATCGGCATTGGCGCTTTGCGTGCACAATAACCGGAGGGCGAATGTTTTGTCTTTGCCACCGACGCAACCGCCTTGGCATGTGGCCAGGCCAGCCCAGGCCAGCTTCTTCCCCTGCCACAACCATTGGCTACACTCCAACAGTCCCCCAGCCTCGAAAGTAAGCGGACTATGGTAACAATGTTGCTGCTGATGCGTCTACACATGATTTATGTTGTCCAATTGGGCTGGCGCCATAATTTGTTAGTTCCTGCTGCAGTAGTACTAGTAATTTTGTGAGATCTCTCAAATAAGTTGCACATCTCATAGATAAATCAAATTTGAAAAGCAACAGGAGGCACATTAGCAACTCTGTTGCAATTCCTTAGATCTTTTCCACTACAAAGTGCATTTGAAAGTCCAAAAAACAATAAGAGTCGTTTTTTCCATGTTTATTACGTTTTGTAGTTTTTTAGATAAGTATTTTTGATGTTATAAAAAAAAAGAGAAACAAATTTGCAATTCATTTGCAATATTTAAGTAAATAGTAACAAGAACTCGTATTTCGTTCGTATTTTGTTTTTTTAGTTATTCAAAGAATTATTTAGAATATGATTTCTTCTGTTTGTACCTGACATTTCATATTGAATATGAATGAAATGCTTACTTAAATAACTATATTTTAGCTGATGCAGCCTTTTTGGGAACTTATTCCATTTCGTTTTACAAAAAGAAAATATAATGCCTGAGTTTCTATCGCTGTCAGACTTTTAAGACTAGGAATTGCGCTTCCATAGCGCTGGAATCTATGATTTTATAATATGTTTAGTATTGTTGTCCATAAGTTGCCATATAATTATCCACGTAGTTGGCAATAAATTGATACTGGCGTTGAAATAAACGTTGCCAGCGTTCCTGAGCCAAAGCCAGATTTTCGTTGGCATCATGCTCAGTGTCATCAGCAGAAGCTTGCATAGTGTCATCATCATCTTCCTCTTCGATTTCATCTTGAGTGTCTGTACCATAATCGGTCTCCTCTACGGTAAGTGAAAGGGACCAACCTGGAGAGTACACAGAACTCTCATCCTCTTCTTCCTCCTCTTCTTCCTCATCGTTGTCATTTGAATCCAATTCTGATGATGTATTGCTGCCATATTGTGAGGTCTCAATGCCTGACGAAGCACTTTCAGTCGACTCCACAAATCCGCTGGAAGAATACCCTGCCACGCTCTCAGCGCCCTCACTATCGTTCTCACTGAACGATCCGGAATTCTCTGAATCCTCATCACTATCAGGCGCTGCAACAACAATGGGCATTATGTTAACCTGCTGATTAACATGGACAGTCAGTTTGTCTAGTGGCTTCGGTTTTGGCTCCACTTTTTTAATCTGCTCGCGAGGAACATATGTACAAGGTTGAAGATTTAAGGACTTCATTAGCATATTGTAATTATCAACATTGGATATCTCTGGTAAGATAGGTTTGTTCACAGCCTTTGGCTTGCTATGGTCCATATAATAAAAGTGATGAATGGCATCGTACAGTTGATCCATCCATTTGTCAAGCTTTTCCACAGACATATTGTTTGGTTCAAAAAAGGTTTTCAAACATGGTAGAATTTCCGATAAGTTGTTAAACTTTTTTAGCAAACGCACAAAAGTCATTTGCTTGGATATGAATAGAACGCGATCCTGAAATCAAACCACAATTATAGTAAAATATTAATGTTATTGCTTAGAATATACTTACGTTTTCATTAAAGTGGAACTGTTTGTTCTTCTTTTTTGTGTATTTTTCCTTTTGTTGGTGGTCATTATGTGTATTCTAAATTAATAAATATTATTGAATAAAGTTTGGCATGTGTAAATATATAAACTTACTGTTAAAGTGGACACGTCAAGATCCTCATCTCCTTCAACATCAATCTCAACAATGCGCTTGTTAGGCTTCCTCGGTTTCTTTATGTTTTTCTGAGCAGGCCAATAACTGAGGTTGCAACGCTTCAAATTAAAGAAAAGTATACGACGCTTGGCATGTTGACGTCGCTTTTGAAGTTTCCTTTGGGATACTGCTCGGCGCCAAATGATGCGTGCATCGCTTAATGAATAGAAGCTGCTGTAGGAAGCATCACTATCATAATCATTCTCCATACTATCCGAAATAATGCTGCTTGCATCATCCACAGTATTTGAGATGCCCAATGGAAGCAAAGTTGTTGAGCTACGTTCAGTGGGCGGCATCAGGCAATAGGTTTTAGTATTTATCGAATTCGGAGCTGCCGCTGGGATATCAATGGAAGGTGTCAGCTCCATGGGTTCGTTTGAAAGCTCTAGAGGCTTCTCTGTTTGATCCATCATTGTTTTTAACGGACTATTGATTAAATTGAGATTCTCCTGATGTATCACTTGTTCAAAGGCATTTTGTGTCGGCACTTTTTTAACAGAATTTAAATCCAAATTTAATTCTACAGTTAGTGATGAAACTGTTTCCTTGGCATCTTTGGCTTCTTCCTTAAATATTTGTTCATCCTGTGGATTTGCGCGTACCACATCAACAGATGCCATTATGCGGTCTTCTGCTGACTTCAAGCTACTTTTAATAAGCTGAATCTGCTCTTCGAAGCCCTGGTCGAGCACCTCCATAAGCTTCATTGTTGTCGGTTCAATAAAAGATGCCTCAGGCTTCTCAGTTTGCTCTGTAGCTGTTTTAAGCGAACTTTCTTTGTTGTTCTCGTTCTCTTGTTGTACCTCGTTGTCGTTTGTTTGTAGCAAGATTTGATCACAAGACTTTTCTTGAGTAGAATTATCTTTCAACTGTAGTTCTGCAAACGGTTGGACCTCAGTTTCTAGAGTTTTCTTTACATCTATTACTTCATCCATCAATTTAATATCCTCCAGCTGATTTACAAGCTCCACATCTATAGAGGCTGTTTGACGTATATCCTCTACAATTTTAGAGCCTTCAATTTGCATAAGTTTAACCTGATCGTTCTGGTTTCCTTCTTGCTCGACAGTGTTTTCTACCTGCTGTAAATCCTCAGCAGGTTTTTGCTCAACCTCATGTTTGTTGGAAGACTGAACTGTTTCGCTTGTCTGTTCTGATTTCCCCTTCCAGCGTTGTTTAATACGTTTGAGCTCATCATCCTTTTGCTCGTGGGCTTCAATTTTTTGAAAATATGGAAAATCGTAGGACTCAAAGTTCCAAAAATCAAAGCCAACTCGTGGTTCTTCAGGAAACTGTAGCACTGACATGCCAGTACCAGCTTCAGCTATAATACGTTTAAAATGCTGGCTCTGTTGCGGTGAGGTTATAAGGGTAATGGCTATGCCCTTGGAGCCAAAACGACCAGCGCGTCCAATGCGATGCAAATAGGTAACCAAATCCTTCGGCGGATCCAAATTAATAACTAAATTGGCATGCGACGAGTCCACGCCACGTGCCATCAAATCTGTGGCAACCATAGTGCGTGTTTTGAAATTACGATAGGCCTAAAAAACAATATAGCATTAAGAAACTACTTGCTGGAGTATATGTATATCAAAAATTCTTACCTGAAAAGTCTCCAGGCGCTCGCTTTGCTTCATTGCACCCGACATTAAATCACATTCGATGCCGTTGCGTTTCAAATAGTTGCGAAAAGAGTCAGCTCGACTTTGGGAGCTGGCAAAGAGTATACCCTGCTCGTAGTGTAGCTGGTCAAAAATCTTGCGGAGTGCGCCTAACTTGGCTATCATCTCTTGCATGCTGTTGACTTGATTTGGCAACTCGTAGACAAATTGACGTATACCAAGCAGAACTGTTGCCCGCTCACTGTTGGAGACCAGAATCGGTTTGTGCATTAACTTGGCCAGACGCTCATCCAGATCATTTGGATAGGTCGCACTACAGGCAATCATCTGGCATTTTCGGCCCAGTGATTCCAACAGCGCTTGCACATCCTTCTGCAGAGATTGGGTGGCATACAGCTGATCTGCTTCATCCAAAACAAGTAGCTTAATACCCGACGTATTAAAGACATTGTTGTGGATGAGATGCAAGAGCCTTCCCGGCGTTCCAACAACAATGCGTCCTTTTGCCATGCGTAAGCGATCTTGCTTCACATCTGTGCCACCAATGTAGCTAACAGCCTGATAGCCTTTCAAATGATGGGCTAACCCGTTTGCTGTGTCCTCCACCTGTATAGCCAACTCTCGGGTTGGCACTATTATTAACACTTGCGGCTTGTTCAGACGGCTGTTTATCAATTGCATTGCGGCTATCACATAAATCAAAGTCTTACCAGTTCCACTCTTGGACTGCACAAGCAGATCTATAAACAAAATCAATTACAACTCTAATCTACCGAAATATTATACAGTATTATACCCATTCCAGCAAATGCCATTGGAATAGCGGCTGCCTGAATTTTGGTTGGAGTTAGAAATTTATGCGTTTCCAAGCCTTTCAAAATGTGCCGGTGCAGATGGAGTTCTTCAAAGGTGGTTGAGCCAGCAGCCACATCACTTGTACGCTGCTCTCCACTTTCCACAACATGAGCGAATGCGCTCTCCATGTTTTTGCACGTTTCTGCTATTCACTTGCAAAATATAATTAAATTTTGATTGAGAAAATGAAAATTCACGTTGTTAAAAAGCCGCGAAGCGAAGCTTGCTCGTACAACATCTGATTGCAATCGACCGACCGCCACAATGCAGGCCTGAATTTCGACAATTTCCTTACCAGTGCTGGGAAATATACCATGCGGTATATACGATACATCGATAGAAAATCGCTTGGTATTGGCGAAGACTAAATACACTTGCAATCAATTTGTTGAATTGCATCCCAAACAAATATAAATACATGCTGCGAACTCACATATAAGGGTCAACTTAACATATCTAAATTAAATACTTTATAAGTTTTAAGGTAATTCCTGCTACGCGAGACAAGTTCACTAGCAAAATATCTATTTTGCAAGGTTGTACAAATTTAGACAACGTGCCTTTTATACTTATCGATAACAGCACTTTTTTGTTTAAAGCAAATAATGGAAAAACACAAAATAACGGCTTTTTTGATAACTGGACAACCAGGTGAGCACAAATCTATTTATCATTAACATCTATAACTATTAGTTTGTTTGTAGGAGTTGGAAAAACCACCTTAGTTCGTAAAATATGTGCCAAATTGAGAGAACAGCACAAACTACAAGGCTTTTACACCGAAGAAGTGCGAGAAAATGGACAACGGATTGGATTCGATGTGGTAACTATGGATGGCACACGAGGTATTTTGGCTCGCGAGAAGCCCATGGATAATTTACGCCGGCCCAAGATTGGCAAATACTCAGTTTATGTTGAGGACTTCGAGAACCTGACGCTCCCTCTGATAAAATCACATGGACAATCACAACATTTGATGATTCTTGACGAGATTGGCAAAATGGAGCTTTACAGCAAACGTTTTCAAGCAGCTGTTCATACTTTGCTACTACAAAAGCAACTTTTACTGGCTACAATTCCCTCACAGACCCGTCAACCCATTCCGCTGGTAGAGCAGCTAAGAAGTTCTCCAAGCGCAATACTTTTCCAGGTCACCAAAGCCAATCGCGATGGTCTGGTTAATGAAATTGCTGAACATATAATTAAAGCTCTACGTTTACCACTTTAAATTATTTGGTTTTCATTTCGTTTTCAACTTGAAAATTTCAAGGAAACAGAATTTTATTTGAAAATGACAGTCAAAAAAATTGATTAAATTATTCAAATTTTCTGGTCAAAATTTCGGTATAAAAATGTTACCAAAATTTGTGTATGCTCTCCTCTTTCTGGTACTGACAGCGTTGCATGTTAGCTCCCATTTGAATCCGATCATTAAGGCTAATGCCAGCATCAAAACTATTAACTTGGAATACGTCCGAGAGATGACCCTGCTTGTGGGATATGAATATAATTTCCGACTGCTTTGGCAAGCTGTTGTGAATTCCATGATCGTAATCTATGGACTCTGGCGTTGTGAACGTGAAGTTGACAAGCAGAAGCTGCAACAACTTGACCCTAAGCAGCCTCTCACCCAACACTTAGGCACTAGCAATTCCTATATCTCCCCAGCTACTGAGGTGAAACTGAATTGGCTGCGGAGCAAGGGATTGATGGCCTCCAGCTGGCAATTGTTTCCACTGCGTGTCTTTGGCTTGTTCACTGTACCATGGATACTGACGTTCCTAATAAACGGATTCTTCGGATATTCCACAGTTAATCTGGTCATGCAACACTTCTGTGCCTCGCAGACCGAGGTTCTTATGCTCTACCTCCGTATCCAGATGCTCTATTTGCAAAGCTGGATGCCTCAAGATTTTCCCCACTACCTGACACAATTCAAAGGCGCCTTAGGGTTTGTGTTTGCAACGCATACGAATTTCATAACCTATGAGAGCGATGTGTTGGCTGGAGTTGAATAAAATCTGAAATTAGTAATAAATTTGGTATTGGTATTAAACAATAAAGTATGTCTAAGAAACAAAAAAGCATTTCTTAAGAATTGAACAATAGCAAAAAAACTTTTTCATTAACTCTACTTCACTTTTACATGCCTGTTCACAAGGCCAGTTGATGTTGAGGAAAACTTTTTTGGTCACGTGGGAAATATGCATTTTTTCCTCGACCGCATTGAAAAAAAACTTTGGCTGCAGCATTCGGGCAGTTATTTTCAACTAAAACAAACATTGCAATTTGCGGAACTTGTCTCTCTATCAGCGTCAAAAATTGTCTAGAGTTCATTACATAACCAACTTCTCACTCCGTGTTCTATAAAAAAAAAGAATTTTTGTGTATTTCAACTTTATTAAAAACTTTTCCAACAAAGCAACCCAAAATAACTTAGTCAGCTCAATGTCAACTCATTACTCAAATCAAATCTTATTATTTCACACAAAAAACTAACAAAACTACAACAACATATTACAGAAGACTTCTACTGTGAATACACAAAACCGTTCGTCTGATACGGCTTATCTCAAGAATCCAAAGGAATACTAATTATATTGAGCGCTTCTTAAGCGCGAACAGAGGTCAGAGTTTTCGTTTTCGAATAACTGGTAAGTGATATGAGACTTTTAGGCTAGTTATAAAGTTGATCAATAAATCACATATTACGTGCTACATTCCTTACCGTTTTAGTTACGAAAGCAATCCCATAGGAATATTCAATCTTCACAGCATTCCAATGCGCCGTTAGGTCTTCGAAAGCTCTTCACCTTAAGAATCTTCTAAAGTTGCTTAATACATCACTTTAATATTAATATATACCAGACCTTGTCAGACCTTGTAAGCTTGTTCGACAGAATCTTCATCAATCTGTAAAACTTTTCGTTCCCGGTATTAAGCGAGAACCACCATGTTACTTTACGCTACATAAATTGTAATGTTTATATTATTATCTGACAAAGATTGGCTCTATAAATTTAATTAAGTATTTGAAATGCAATACATATGTATATACATATAGAAGTGTCGTAGATTAATTTATAAAAATATAATAGTGAAGAGAAAAGTCTGCGTAAAAAAATCAAAAAGAGATAAAAAAAAATGCATTCCTTCAATTCTTAGTAGGCATTGAAAATGGCAATGTTTTAAATAATTTTTTGTTAGATCTACAATTCATTGTTTTTTTAGTTCTCGACAGCGACTATACAAAATTATTTAATTTTAGTTTTTTTTAATCTTACTCAGGGAAAGAATTTTATTCTAGATTTTATAAATAATTGCTTATTTACAGTTTGATTTAAATAGTCATTAACTATTACTATACAAAATTGTAGTCGCGTTTTTTTTTAAGCAGACGAAATTAAATCGATTTAACTCTAAAAGTAATTAACAAATATTTCTTAAAGCTAATACTACCCAACTTTAAGATGTATATGCGTAGTCAAATTCGTCTGCTGCGAGGACAGAATCTGGGTAGGTTCTTAAGATTTACGGACCGCATACCATTCACCCAGAAAATTGGATTACGCTATGTCGGCTGCGATGTCAAAAAACAAGGTGGTGGTAAGGGCATCGTACTTGGGCTCTATGAAAAGGAGAGTGGAAAAGGACCAAGACTGACACCGGCTGGTGAGAAGTTTGACGATCGGGTGACGGGTAAATTATCGGAGCTGATTTGCGAAACAAAGATCACGGGACGGTTAGGACGTGGAAAGATCTTTAACAATGTGGACAACGATTTCCGTTCAGTATGCGTTGTGGGTGTGGGTCTCGAAGGAATTGGGTTCAATGAGCTCGAGATGCTGGATGAGGGCATGGAGAATGTTCGTATTGCCGCTGGTATTGGAGCTCGATCTCTTCAATCACTGAAGTGCAATGAAGTACATGTCGATCATATGGATTATCCGGAGCAGGCAGCTGAAGGAGCTGCCCTGGCTATTTGGCGTTACGAGGAGAATCTAAATAAAAAATATCGTGATGTTGTGCCCAAACTGGAACTGCATGCTTCACCCGATATGGATTCCTGGACACGTGGTCTATTCAAAGCAGAAGCCCAGAACCTGGCTAGACGTTTGGCTGATGCTCCTGCCAATTGCATGACGCCAACGCAATTTGCCCAGGCCGCTGTGGACGCACTGTGTCCTTGTGGCATCACTGTTGAGGTGCGCACGATGGAATGGATTGAGCAACAGCGTCTCAACTCATTCCTCATGATTGCTAAGGGATCCTGTGAACCACCTGTGCTCTTGGAGCTTGCTTACTGTGGAACTGCACCGGAGGATAAACCAATCTTACTGGTCGGTCAAGGAATTACTTTTAATTCAGGCGGAATCAATCTGCGTCCCTGCAATGGCATGGATGAATTCCGTGGTGATCTCTCAGGAGCAGCTGTCATCCTGGCAGCTATGCGAGCTGCTGCCGCCCTCTCCCTGCCGATCAACATTACTGCCATCCTGCCCCTCTGTGAGAATCTTCCCTCGGGCATGTCCTGTAAGCCAGGAGATGTAGTGACTTTACTCAATGCCAAAACTATGGCTGTGCGAAATGTCAGTCGAACTGGTGTCGTTGTCATTGCGGATCCGATGCTATATGGCCAGTTGTCGTATAAACCCAGACTTGTGGTCGATATCGGATCTATGTGTATTGGAATACGGAAAGCCGTTGGGGGCGGGGCCACCGGCATATGGTCCAACTCGCATTATATTTGGAAACAATTCCAGAGAGCTGGCTCACTCACTGGAGATCGATTGTGGCGCTTTCCTCTGTGGAGATTTTACAAAGATCGTGTTTCCGAGAATCGTAGCTTTGATCTGGCCAATGATGGAGACGGACATGCGTCATCCTGCCTGGCAGCTGCTGTCCTCCATGAACTGGTTCCTTGTAGTGACTGGGCGCATTTGGACACCTGTGGCACAGGATTGTTAAGTAAATTTGGACTAGTTCCTTACCTGACAGCTGGACGTATGACTGGAAGACCTACGCGCACTCTAGTTCAGTTTCTATATCAAATGGCCTGTCCTGAACCCAAGTAGGAACTGGTTTTATTATCGACAGTTAGTTTTATTTGTCTTAACTTTTGGATTCAAAAATATGACACACACTTTTAAAGACAAAAGTACACAAATGCTCACACAAAATGTACACTGATATGTAACCAGAAACCAAGAGTAACAAGAGAAGTTACCGACCCACAGCTACTTTTATCAGATGTTATAGATGTTACTATAGTACTTGACCATCTGGAGTATGTGTACGAAAGAGTTCTGGTTTATTAGATTTAATATTTCGGCCAAACGTGTTAGCCAAATTCATTTGTAAGACCAGAACATTTTAATCAGTAGATGAAAAGGTTTTAAATCATGTCAAATTGTTAAAAATGCTAAAAATAAATAAGTACTCAGCATAGAAACTGGATTTTCTTATGTCCAAACAAATTTTACCTATACAGAAATAAATGGAAAACAGACAATTCTAAAGGGTAGCGTTATTAAAACCAAAAAATAAGCAATTAACTGTTGTTTACCGAAGAAAAAATATTTACGAGAAGAATAATAATTTGTTTGTGCTGAAGAGAATAATTACCTTTAATTAAATTTGTGCAAATGCCAAAATATATTTAGCAGAAGAAGTTTTTCATGAAATCAATCTATACATATTTAGTTCAAATATATTTCATATGTCAATAGAAAAGAATAACTTCTTTCCACAACATAATATTCTATACATGCCGATCCCCTACTGATATATTTTGTGATACCCATTGTCACAACTTTAATGTGAGAGATAACTGTGGAATGTTCTACACCCTGCGGGAGGTTAAACAAATATTAGCCACAACTTGGCCCACATACACATACACACGTGTACAATCTAATGACGTGGGTAAGGCCAGGAGGAGTTGAAAGAGCAGCATCTGTGGGTGGTCCTAAAAGTCATGATTGAACCGAGAAAAACTCATAGCTAATAAACCGCAGGCGTCCATAGTGCATTGACAATGGCTATAGCTTGCAGTCAATGGCGGTCATAAAGCGCCTGCGATGCCCATACCACATTCCATATGCCACATACTGCATGCCACATGCCACATGCTGCCACATTCCACGTAGTTACACTGCACTTGAAACTGTTTTGATGCTCCACAGTTTTGGCATATCAATGAAGCATAAGCATTGAACCATTGGCCAAGTTTTGAGCACGTTGTTAAGTTGCTCAAGTCAAAATCCTGTCACGTATCAGCCTGAAGTTGACAGCCAGCTGAAAATTGAAACATTATGTAGATTTATTTTTGGAAAATTCAATGAGACTGCCTGCAGTTGGGCCAGCTGTCAATAGTTCACTGATTTATTTTAATCGCTGTGTTAATTTATCATAAATTTCTACCGTAAACGGAAGTCAACTCCCACAATTCCACCCACCAGACTTTGTGCCCTGTGCAATTTGCTGTAAATGACATTGATCATTTATCATTATAACAGCTTCGATTTATATACATTATTTTGCACTCTGCAAAAATCATTTGTAATTAAGCAAATGGCAAAGTTTTTTAGGGGGCGAAAGTTTAAAGCGCCAACGTTGACACTTCATAAATTTGCAGTAAACTTAATTGAATTTGTTGTGGGTGTGTGTGTGTGTGTGGGTGTGCAACCATTTTCTATTTTCACATGCTTAACATTTGCATTGATTTTCAAATATGCTTTATGCATTGCACAAAATTCTTGGCACGTTTTGCCGACTTTGTAAATTGAATTAATAGACGCTCATTGTTGCCACGCCCACACACGCACACATGCAACATAATGTTGCATAGTTTTTGGTGTGGCATGGTACTTAGCCTCGATGTCGTCTTTCTCCTCGCACTTCCTGTTGTCGTAGTCCACGTGGCAACTGCTGCTGACGGCAAAACTTATTTCGTTGCCTGTCAACATTCTTTTTTTTTTTTTGCATTTTAATGATAAAGTGTTGCGTTTTAATCCTGCATACCTGGCACTTGGGCCAAAACTGCTGACAGCAAGGTATGAATTATGAGAAGAGAGAGAGAAGGATGTGGTAAGAGGTGTTTGCCGTAAAGTTGAATGGCTCAATTGCTGCCTCGCTCACGGTTGTTGCCGTCTTTTAGGCTTAAAACTATGAAATATGCGTGGCAAAGTGTTTCCAGATTATTTCATAATGGCAACAAAGTTTGGCGCGTGCCACTCAGCAAAGGTCAAAGGTCCTTGTAGAGAGGTAAGCTCATAGCTCTTTTCATTTATCTCGCTGGATATTGAGTTGCAACTGTTGTCCTTTTGCCTGTCATTCGCTTGATATGATCATGATCTGACCCTGTGCAGTTGCCATTGTTATTTATGACGGCCATCGGCAGGAAATGGATGTGTGTGTGTGTGTGTGTGCGTGATGTGACGTGACGTGACATTCACTTGTCATGACTACCATGTGCCCTCAGAGTTGGGCCAACAGTGCAAGAGTTGCAGTTCACGTGCTGTTGGCCACGTTTAGGATGCGGCAACGAACAGGAAACGGCCATTGCTGCAACTTGGACAGCACTGACAAATCGTTTTGACTCTGACCATGGTTAACCCCCTTTTCCATCTCACTCTCCTTCTCTCTCCCACTCTTTCACTCTGTAAACAGTTATTGCACAGGGCGCAGCTGTAACTTTCTGATTTGTGAATGCCAGCAGGGGAGAGACGCTCAGTGGGAATCCATGCAATAAAGTGGGCAAATTGCATTGTGGTTGATAGCAATGTTACATGTGGAATGAAAGCGCAGCTGTCAAAGAGCAAAAGGTACAAAGTAGCAAGTAATATTGAATAATGAGGGTATTAAGCAGCTCTGTCAGCGCTATTTCAAATACCAAGTTCAAATAAAGCTCACATAAATATTTAGAGCACATTTTGGGAAAAAAGTTAAATTTGTGCATGCTACATGAATTTTTCAAGCATTATGGTAAATGAAACTAATTATAATCATTAATAATGTTTTCAATAAAACAATTGAGATTCTATCAATTAAATGCATTAAACACCATAGATAATTTCATGTAGCATAACATTCATTAAACAAATGGATTAGCTACGTGTGTTTACGCTTCGATACGAACACAAATGGAAACACAGATTGCAGCTCAATTTGCAGTGAAACATAATTTAAAGCGCATATAATGCGCACTTGTTCCCCTAGTACTAGTAGATGCTTTGTTGTTGCTACATCATGTGTAAGTCCCATAAATGTTATGGTTAGTCCCAAAGCACACACACACACACACAAACCCCGGACTCTGCCCACTAAACACAACCACAAAATGGTCAAGCGGCTGAGTCGCTTTTAATTAATGCCTCGGCATATTCATGGCGCATAAATTTGAGCTCCAAAATTTCATGGAAATCTCCCACAACGCACACACAAATACACACACAAACACACACACACACCCATCTAAAAAGAGCTGGTGCCAACTATTACCGCTTTGGAGTGCGTGAAAATTATGTGGAAAAAAGGCGGTAAATTCGCATAGAGTTGAAAGAGAAATTCTTGTTTTGGCCACTGCCCAACAAATAAATGAAAAGCGTTAGGAAAACTGCGAGGACTTTGAGTTATGGTGACCAGCAAATTTATTGGCAGCTGCACTTTTTCAAAAGCATCCCTAAAAATATGTGAAACCCCAAAAAAAAAAGGTCGTCCTTTTTTTTGGCAGCTTTTCTGCAATTTTTTTTCCCTCTATTTGACACTGACAGACGCAGGTGAACTTCCGAGAACCTTATTTGTTAGACTTTGTGCGTTGTGGTTTTGTTTATTTAGCAATTTCCATTCAGTTAACCTTTGACGAGTGTTTCACACACATATTCACAAACAGAATGCGAGTGATGATCCAGCTAACAATTTAATTAAAATTAAAAGCAGACTGAGACAAAGAGAGCACGGAGTGAGCGCAGAGCGAGCAGACACTGCGTAAAAATTAATACACAGCATGATGATGGTAGATAAAAATACACACAGTACACATGTTATGCATGTTGTAGATACTTTTGTTGTTGTTGTTGTTGTTGTCATCCATCTGCGGCTTTGTTTAACATGGTTGTAGAACGAACAGTTAAAAATGCGTTGACTGCTCTGCAGAGATAGCAATTACAACAAGGCAATGCTTTGATTGAAAAGTAGATATCCTGTAATTAAAATAATGTGTTATTAGAACAAGCTTCAACAGACTTTAAAATTGCATAATTTCATCAAAATCAGACCGACTTTTATGCGGAAAGTAATTTTGATACTTAATTGATATGCAATTTTTATCAACATTTTTGAATTATTCATATTTTTGGTATATAGATTAATTAATGAATATTAATGACTCCACCTAAACTCAATATACCCTACATAACAACCTCTCCACAGGGTGGCATACATGCCTAGACATATGCAGATTCATAGCATGCTTTCGAGCGTCTGTGCCAAACAACTGACACATAGTTGTCACAGCAAATCCACTTAAAATGGCAGCCAACTGTCCACGTGTCACACCTGATGGAGGAATGCAGGGGGACGTCTGAGATGATCCTTGACACAGAAAATACTGAATGACAATTTCAGAGAATAGCATCAAAATAGCTCCACGAGTTGTCGCACTTTTTGTCGACTTTGGCACTTTTTTTTCCTCTGTCGCACACAATTGAGAATTTATAAAAAGCGGAAGCTGCGTTTTCCGCCGGAAAAAACTTGGCTGCTGGCAGCTGTATGAGCAGAAAACACTGCAACAAAAAAAAAAAGCGCGAGAGCAGGAAATGTGGAAACTTGATTCAATTCGAAGACGTAAATGAAAAACAGAAATGCGGCGGCCAGAAAGCCAAGGCAACAACGATTCCGGGACAACAACAGTGGACCAACAACCACAATAGCAACAATGCGAATGTAATCAAAGTACAATGCAAAGCTTGTTAAATGCAGCTGGGCCAGCGGGACCAGCCAGGGGCGGTGGTGGGCGTGGCAGGAGTCATGCCAAAAAGTCGCCAAGGCAACAATAAAATATTTTCATGCAGCAAATTGAAGCTTAAAGCGAACTGATGTTCAGTTGAACTGCTTACAACAAGCACAACCAAATACACACACGTAAGCAAACACATATACAGAGACACATATACACTCGCACACATGTGATACACTCGCACACACACCCTCGTAATTTAGCTGCCGTTTACTTTGCTTGTTTGTTTTGTTGTGCGTATAGAAAATTGGAATTAGACGTGATTTTTCATGCACACACGTGCAAATTACAACACACACGTACAAACGCAAACACACACATAGACTCTCTCTCAAACACACACACACAGTGTCGCACTAACACACACATGCACAGCACATATTGGTTGCCATTTTTTCTGTTATTATATTTGCTGTGTGTTACGCATACGCCGCATGTTCCCCCACTTGTGTGTCCCTTTTTTCTTTTCGTTTGTGGCAATTAAATTTTGCAATTATGTGCCACGGATTATACTATAATATTCGTATTGCATGCCACATTCTCATTTAATTGAACATTTCGTGTTCCATTTTATTTAGTGTTTGCATTTGTAGCTTGATTTATACTGCATATGAAATGATACTACGACTTGTACTTTGTTGTTGCAATTCAAACATTTGTAATTGCAAATGCACAACGATAATGTCATCTAGTTGTGGTGTTTTGTAAAACTATTTGTCCATTTCCATATGCAAATTGATATTTTCATAAATGGCGCATTAAAATTATGGTATGCATGTGGTAGAATACGTATAATTGAATTCTGTTCAAAGTTCTGATTGGATATGTTTCGATATTGGCCACAAAACTGACAAGGCCTTCTCATTAGACCCAAAATGAGCTAATAAATTGACAGATATTTCATTTTACGCCGTTTACATGCCATATTAATGGCCTCTGTATAAAAGGGTCTTAGGAGTATGATAAACGTCATAAATATTAATACTCTGTTAAAGAAGGGTACATACAAAATTAAAAAGAAACCATATATCATACAAAAATAAACTTTTTCTTTTTACAAAAATCCAAAAAATCAGCAAAGGATTTTCGCTAATAAATTGCTGTCTTAATGTTCAAACAGATTACGTTTAGAGCATTTACTATTCGATTGTCTGCTTTTACAGTCGACTCTTGTTAAGTTTCATATCAAAACCTTGGACCCAGCTCAAATTCAAAGGGGCAAACAATGACAAGTTGAGCCAAAACAACTCAATAGGAAGCAGCCATAAAGAAAAATGCCTGAAATAAAAACCCGAAAGAAAAAAACAAATGGCCAGCTCATAGCGCACAGTTTGAGATGAAGGCTTTGAGCTGCAAAAGTCTTTTGGAAATCCAATCGAATTATGTTGCCAGCATTGTGAGCCCAAAGCTGTCAGCAAATTGAGTCAGGTAAGGCAAACACGGAAGACCATTTCACCCTAAGCTGACACCTTATACTTGCCACAAACATACACATAAACGCATACAGAGACAAACTCAACGCTGTATCTTTTTAAATTGCCTATAAATATAACAATTCAATAAACGAGCTTGAAACTTGATCAATAAATCATACTAATTAGTGCACTTAGCTCATGTTAAATTAATTTAGGTATCTAATTGCTGGCATTCGATATTAATTTAAGCATTTCGCAATCGTTTGGTTTCATTTTCATTTAGCACGAAAAATAAAGAGAAAGAGTTTCAAATAGTAACGAAACTGTTATACGCCTTTAGGTGGCATCACTTCCGTATAATTTTATTGCTTCGATGGCTTTTACGGCGCGGCATCGTCTACAGAAGTGCCTGGCCAAACATTTTTGACGCCAAAGTTTCTTTTTTTCGGGGCGCCGCATGCAAAAGAAATTAAAATTGATTTTATTTACTGAATGCCAAACTGTAGCCTGCTTTTAGGCACACCATATGTGACTGTGTATGTGGGTGTTCGTATGTATGTGTGTGTGTGTTTGTAATGGTATGCCTGGCTGCTGTGTGCAATGAACCAAAAACTGTGCAAGAGTATCAAAGAAAAAAGGCCGATAACATTTAACTTGAATGTTTCAACTTCTGGCAGTTGTGCAAAAACGATTCAAAATATGCACATAACATTTAATCAAACTATAGATTAAAACCAGATATGGGGAGTTGCTGGCTGCCTTTAACAGAGGCATTCAAATTTTAGGAAATTTAAGTAGAGTTGCTGCTCGTTAAAAGGATGAATAAAATAATGGCGAAAACTAAAATAATTTAATATAATTATATAAAACGAACTATAAATAGTAGAAACATCTTTTAGCCACCTGTCATTGCCAGAGAAAAATTTCTATGCTTGTCTGTACATTTAAATTGGATATGAGGATATAAAATAAAATTGTATAATATATATTTATTTATATAAATATGTGAATCTGCAGGGAAATATCTCTATACACAGTCTACACATGTTTATTCAAAAAGTATGCATCAAATTTGAACTGAAAGTTTCTTTGCTTGAAGAATGTCTTCATATAAATATTTACCAATACAACGCCATATTATTTCTTTACAAACTCTGGACTTTGTTGATGTGTTTTAAGAAGAAGATGAACCGGAGGTCCCATAAGATAAGCAAAAGTCTGCAGTGCACACATTTGCCAAAAAAAAAGGAAGAAAACAAGAAAGTCCACTTCTAAAGCTTCCACAGCATCTAAAGTTCTTCCAGTTACTGTGATGCAGACACAAGTCATAGAATGAAATTTTCTATTTAATAACGGCAAGAGAAATTACACTGCAGCATTTCTGTCTGCGTATGCATGTCTCAGTATCTCTAACTGCATCTGTGTGTGTATGTGTGTGTGTGTATGGAACTGTATGCGTATTGTATTTCAGCTGCATTAATTTATGTATGAAACGTACGTGGCATGTCTGAAAAGGAGGGAATCTCTCTTCTCGGTCTGGGACCAAAATTCAGACAGGCATAAAGAGAATGAAAAGCCAGTAGCAGGCAGGAAGCTTGTGCATAGAGTTCTAAGGCCAGCATGGCCATTTACCAGGAAGCCGTTGGCAGAGGCTCATTATAAAACTCAGCCTCAACTGACGTTGTCTTTGTCTTATTGCTTGCCAAAAATTCATGGCTGTCAGTGCAACTGCAACTGCGACGGCAACGGCAACGGCAACGGCAACGGCAACTCTTCCACTTCACGTGGCTCTTTAAACTTTAAGGGAAGCTCAGCTCGTCTTAAATTATGCCAAGTACTGGAAGTGGTCTCTTTACTATTTCAGACGATGTTTGACAAGAGTGTCCTGTCCGGATCCTAAACAAACATAAACCTCTTTGGCAATTTCCCTTTATTTCCTGTGTACATCCAAATGTAAATGAAATGATGGGCGTTGAAGCAGCGGGTCCTTAAATAGAAATAATAATAGTCCTTAAGAAATAGAACTAAAGTTTGTTTATCCCTTTTTTATGAATTTGGTGATGAGCAATTTGTGGAAATACATAGTTTGTGTGTTGGAAACTTTGTGTAAGCATGATTTCAACTGGTTGTTAAATGCTTTAGTTACGACAACAGGTCTAATAACATTGTGCGCTCATGTTGACGGGAATCTAGTTAATTATTAAGTAACAATATTCATTTCTCTCACTCCAACTTGCAGTATGTCTCTCACTCTCACTCTCTCTTTCTCTTATTGTCTTATTGAGAATGAGTCTGTGCCCGACATTTCTGTTTGCCAGTTGGCATTGTGTGTGCTTTGAATTTGCATTTGAATGGGTTGAGACTTACCTCGACACAAATTATGCAACTCAATTTGTATGTGCAAGCAAGGCCTTGAGAGAATCCTCCCTCCAGTTATATACTCGCATTTATGGAATGCACTGACGCCCAGCTTTATGCTAATTCAGAAACCGAGTAGTCTACTTATCAGTAGAAAAGCCATTCAAGTAAAAAATATAATTTCAATGAAGTGCTTATGTAAATGCAAGTGCAATAAAGTGTGGAAATTAGATAATTAAATGGGACAATTAAAATAGTTTAGTTGAAGAATAAAACTAATTAAGCTCTGGCAGCTAATTCAAATGAAATTAAAATGAAATCAGTATCAAATAAATAGACAAAAAAGGAATGCTAAGCGAAAAACGTGTAACTAGAACAACAACTCAAGGTTCAGGATATACCCAAAGTAAAAGGGAACTACTCAGTTATTCAGAGCATGAACTGGCGTCCGACTGACTGACTGAGCTAACTACATGGAAAGGTGCTGACTGCTGCTGCCTGGTGAATGCTATGTATTGCTATTGCCTGATGCACGAGTGCTTAAGTGACTGCTCCCGACAGCAAAATGAACAAGAGGCAGACAAAACGCTTAGTCTGGTTGTTGTTTGCATTTGGCTGACGTGTGTGAAGGTCGTGGGCGGTGACGTCGTCATCGTCAGGCTAAAAAATATTGCCAACAAAGTGTTGAGCATAACAATAAGGCTCACACACACACACACAGAGAAAGGGAGAGAGATACCAGATATCCAGAGACAATGAGAGATTGTGCCCTAAATGCGTGCGCTTGACTCGTTGTCGTTGCTTTCTGTTCCGGCCTTTTATATCCATTTCCATTTGCATTCGCATACTGTTTAGTTGTAGCTGCTACTTTAAATAAATTATTCTCAGCTCGTTTCTTTTTAACTCGGAGATATTCATCTTACATTCTGTTAAATAGCAGTTGCTCTGTTTCCATTTTTATGCTCCTATTTGTCTAGTGCTACCTCGACACACTTTCTATTGCATACTTTTCGACGTCTGCACTTAAAAGCCGAACTGAAATTTAAATGAAAATTCAAAATAGCAAACAGCAAATGACAATTCCCACTTGGTATTCCCCCAAGCAATTAGTCTGTCTCTTACGTTCAATTGGTTGAATTATTTTGAGTGCTTTAATTTTGCAACTAACCGTAAATTGTATACAGTCGACTGTAAGTGTGTGTGTGTAGCTTTTGTATTTGGTTTCTGTTTAGAGCAACAATTAAATGAAAGTCATTGTGGGTAGCATAAAAAGTCGACCAAAATTTGCATAAATGTAAATACAATCTCAGATAGCAAAAAGTTTTTGTTAGAAAGTTTTCTTTTGTGCATTTAGAAAGAGAGTGATAATTTTTGGGAAGCTTTTTGTGGTGCTTAAATAGAAGTTTAGGTTAATAATGTATATGTTAGATAATATAGCTTCTACGGTCAGTCTTTCGAGTATTAAATTCAACTTCTGTAATTTACATAAAAAACATATTCAATTTAATGTTGAAATTATGCTAAATTGCTACTTCAATTAACTGAAAATTACTTTAAAGTGTTTCGAGCTTAAATGTTTAATTTTGCAATTATTACTAATCATTAAGTCACTTACTCAACAGTTGAACTAACAGAAAATGTTAATTATTGGCATACATAAGTCAAAGGTCTGCCAATAAATAAAGTTATAAAACATTCCACATAAACTCGTCCATTATGCACTGATTACCTAATTAAGTGCATAAATAAATCGGCAATTCGAAAACTTGGAAACTGCTGTCGACATATTGCTTGCAATCTATTTTTGTGTTTCAGTTTCTGTACTACACTTCAGCTAACATAAAACTCGACCATTATTTCAGATTTAAGCTAATTCCTGGCAATAATCGTAGCAATTAAATTTATGACCTGGCTGGCAACTGCTAACAGAATGTCTTGAATCTGCTTCAGCAATTTTACGAGCACTTAAAGATGCCATAAAAATGAGGCGTGGCATACATATTCCATAAGCATAAATCAACGAATAAGAAACCCAACCTAAAACAGAAGATCAAACTACGGCATAACTGCCATTAAAATGAAGAGAACCCTTGGAGAAAAAACAACCAAAACAAAATATTACGCATACGCCATGTTAACACTTTATAAACGCATTAGTGTCCGTTGGGAAGGCAAATGTGGCTAACGTGTCGGTTTACGAACTGTTCCAGCACCCACATCAAAATACAATTTGCAAGTTCAACGACAAAAATTGAAACGGGAAACTTGAAAAATGGAAATGAACAACAACAGTGAAAATACATGTGTATTTTTATGAATGTTGAATAATATTTGCTATGAGCATAGTGGACCATAAATCAAATGACTATTGGCCACAACACGTGCTCAGATAAATAAACAAAATGCGAATTATATGTGCAAGTAGGCTAAAGCCACGCCCTCAAGCCCCCAGTCCTCACAATAAGGGTTCCACAATACGAAGCAGATGGCAGCACATTAAACTCAATGAGTTGAAATTATTTGCAGCTGAAGGTCGGCAACTAAAATTTTGGCTAATGTTTTAGGTGGTGCAGTGGTTTCGGTGGTGTTTTTTTCCTTTTTGGGTGGGTTTCTGCCAGCTGGGTGGTGCCATTAAAGACAACTTCCGGAAACAATAAATTTAGCACGGCAAACAAGAAGAAATTGGTCCCCAGGCTACTAGTGGGCAACCAAGATGAACGCGTTGCTATGCGCCTGGCTTGAGGGTCACGAGGGGGCAACTGGGGTTACAGGGGATACGGTATACTATATATATATAAGATCCCAATTTTTTTATATGTATTTTTATATATTTTGTTCCTTTTTTTTCGTATAGCCAGCAGCTTTTTTGGGCAAACTTTGCAGTGGGTGGGCTGATTAAACTGTTATACATTCAATGAAGCAAGTATGTGTGTGTGCCATTTTAAGCTTAACGTATGCCACGCTGCCGACTGCTGACTGCCTTAATTTGTGAGGCTTATTTATGGAAACTGTAGCTGCCACTGCATTCTTCACCCCCCCAAAATGGTAGATGAGCCGCCAGATTTAAGAGGACAGCCCGAGAAGCCACAGAAATCAGCTTGCCACTCCCCTGCAACCCTGCCACAGCCCCTAGCGCTGAGCGGCAAGTTTGTACAGGCGGAACTTTAAAAGCTAGCTGAACTGAAAGGTTTTCCAAACAAAAACTTTGACTGAGCAGTTAAGCTCATTGTAATTGAGTAGGTAGAGTGCAATGTGAGAGGTTAAAGCTGTCCTAGAATAAAGCATTAGGTCGTTATGCAGGCAAACAAACTGATAAGAGTACTTATGATGGGTCAATTACGAGCTTAGCCTTGTTTTAAATAATGAATTTGAGGTAAAAGTTATAAAGAGCTACTTAAAATATCATTTGACACTTCATTATCAAACACAGAATAAATTAAAGTATGAAAAGCTATTAAAAAATGCTCTCAACACACGCTTATTAATCAGCTAAGTGTGGCTTTTAATTGTTCACTTTTAAATTCATTCTGTAAATATGTTTCAATTATACAAATCACCTAAAAGTACGCAACATTCTCTTTATCAACTTTATTTTTACAATTTTTATCGAGTTAGTTCTATAACTTTTTTTACCAGCTAATTTAAGTTTCATATAATAAATACATAGAACTTTTTTCAATTCCACTTTCCAACTTATACCATACTAATATTTAAACAATTCTGAGTATTACCTGAGAGAGTGCAACACTTTTTGCCAACTTAATTTGTCTGAAATAGTTACTGAATTTTCAACATCACATTAAAGTATGCAACACTTTTTTTTGGCAACTTCATTTGTGTGCGAAATAGTTTGACTCTTTCTCTAACTCAAACTACGCCTGTTCTCGTCGGACAAAATGCAATTCATTAAAGTTGACCAGACATTGCTTATCAAACCTCTGCACCTAATGGACCAGCAATGCAGTTGTTAGTGTTTCTACTGTCACAGCTAACGGCAATCGGCGTCATCGGAGCACAGTTGGCACGCAAGCAGAGTGAACTGGCCAATTCCCAGAGCATGGTAGAGTGTATCAATCCGATGCACGTGCAGAATACCAATTTGAAAAAGATTGTGGAGTGCATGGCAAGCTCAACAAATCTAACAGCATTCATAGAGGATACGCTTTGGAAACTGGATATGTTAGTGCATCGTTTGGATAAACTGGAAACAATACAAGCACCTGAAGTCTATATACGTTCGCCATATGTGAATATCGATGATGTGCTAAAAATAAAAGGCAGTGTGGCTGGCTATAGCTGCCAAGGTAAGCAGCATGTAGTTCAGGCAATACGACGTAAACTGCACCAATCTCATCAGATGAATGGCAGGAAGAGCACACTCTTTCACTGGCCCTCGTCACGGGTACGCTCACGAACCAAAGTGACGCCAAAAGCACAAATATTTGATGGAAAATTAATTAAAAAGACCCACACGAAGCTGGAAGGAGTCAAAGAGCTGAGCTGTCTGATATCCAAAGCCATAGAGAGACACGCGAAACCGAAGCCGATGGTCAAGAATAAGCTTGGCTAATTAAATAACAGTTTAATCATTTAAGCGTTGACATCCTTTGTTGGCTTAATGGAGCGTACAGCTTGAAGGGAAGTGCATTTAAATTGTAAATAAATATAAGAGCACCACTGCACAACTCACAATGCCATCCAATCAAGGCACTGAGGTGCAAAAGCAAAAAAGCAACTCGGCGGTCACACGCGGCGTATGAGCATTGTGCCTGTTTCAGATTTATGCCAGGTCCCTACAGACAACAGACCAGAGACAGCAGCTGCAGCTGGCCCAGTTTTTAAAGCACAATGCTGGACATTTTTGAAGTCGAGTCTGGGATGCAAATTGCGGGGAGACTGTGGCTTTAAGTAATTGCTTAGGAGTCGCGCAACATGCGGCACTGTTATAACAATAATAACACTGCGATAATAACGGGCAATGAGGCAGCAAGTTGGAGTTGGAGTTGCAGTTGGAGCTGCAAGTGCTTTTGCCATATATGTGGCCTATCCAGACTTAAATCGAGACTCTTCTGGCTCATGGGACTTGGCAACGGCTGCGTTACACTTTCCATTCTCTTCTGTTTTATTTTTATACATTTGCGTAGTTTATTTTAATGTGCCATATAAAATAATTTAATGGCCGTGGCATGCAACAAGCGACCAGAGATAAAGTAACTACAGCTGGATGGGGGAATTCACTTATAATTAGCACAACGATGGCACCCTTAAAGCGTGCAACTGTAAATGATAATTGTGGCACATTGTGTATGCCACATAGCAGAAACTGACCAAAGGGGCCATCAATTAGAGCTGGGTCATTAAAAAAAAAAGAAACTGAAAAGCCAAACGATAAATGTTGCCAAAGGGAAAAAAAACACTCTTGCTCTGATGCTCTGAGAGTTGCTGATATGTGGATAAAAGTGTTGGGTGTCAAAGACAGACAGACGTATGCTCTGCAGAAAAGTATAGTTATAAAAGTCAAATATGCTCAGATTTAAAATTGCCTTTGTGCAAATTAAAATGTCAATATTTTGTCCATACCTTGGGTTACTTATACAACTTCATGCTACAGTTGCTGAGAAAATGGTCTCTATTGAATTTGCCAGGCTGATGGTTTTTCCATGCACTCTATACAAAACTTTACCCTCTTTGATAACAGCCAATTTTATATAACCACAAAATATATTTGGCATTCATTTTTGTTCATTCGACCAACGACATAATGCCACTTGAGCTTGTCTCTTCAATATTTCCTAGAATATAAATTAATTTCAAGTTTTTCCATTCAACATTTCCACCTTACCACCAGTTGTCTTTATTTTTGTCCTCGGACAGTTTGCTGCCCTTCTTTTTTGCTTCTCACAGTGTGACTGTGAAATGTTGGGCACTTTGGGAAAAAATCGGGAAAATAGTTGGTGGCCTTTAGCTACAACTCGAGGCAATGTCTCTCGGCTGCAATGTCAATAAAAATTCAATTACGTTTCGGTACGAAACTTGCTTGTCTGGCATGGCATGCCTTTCTTATGGCCATTTCAAATTGGCTATCGGCTCTGCTCTGCTCTGCAGACGCACAAAGATTTCCAGGCATCAACTTTGTTGTCTACTTCTGCACTGAGGAAAAGGAAAAAGGAGAGGAGTGAAAACCCTGAGTGGCATTTCGAAATTTGTTTGACATTTGAATAGCAGCTTCAATTGAATTCGGCAAACAAAAAAAAATGAGGGGGCTGCCCCCAAATTGCGTGTGCTGGAATTCTCAGTTGACTGAAATCTAAAATGATGTGAAATCCAAGTCGTGGCACTTAAATTTAATGGCATGTTTATATAACCAAACGTTCAAACAGTACAGTAAATAATCATAAGCATAATTTGTATACACAATTCAGTATGAAACTAACAAGGACATTGCATATAAAGGACTCGTAAAGCACGTTTCGAGATACTGTTTTGGGTACAAATAAAAACAAATTGTGCGCACATTTAGCTAATTTGCTGGAAGTGATTTTGGTCGTGGTCGTGGTCTTTTGGTCACATATGCTTATAGTGTTAAATAGTTGTTGCTACTGTTGTTGTTGCCACAGTTGTTGTTGCCGTCAAGGCAAGGTCGTTGTGCGTGTTATGGTCAAATGGTAATTTCCTCTTTTATTTCAGCCAGGTGTTATCGAAGAGCCACCCCCTTATTGCCTCATTTACTTATTTTCTCAGCTTCAGTTTGAGAGCCTCTCTCTCTCTCTCTCGTAGTTGGCAGCATATTAACTGTCATACTGTTATACACAAGCGGCTGGCGTTAGCTGCCGCTTCCACTGCTGCATACTTTCAGGCGTCAGTCTCCCTTTGCCAGCGCTCTCGTTCAGACGGACAGCTTTTTTGCCTTGCCGCTGCCAGCCGTGTTGAATGCCACAACAGAAACGCGTAAAGTGTTTGAATTGCCACAAAAAGTAACCGCAACCATTCACATTAATCAGGCAAGAAAAGGAAATATTTTTAGAAGCCTACTCGAGAAAACTTTCGGTTTTTCTTCTTGGCTTCATTAGCAGCATCTTTTCTCGCTCGCTCTCACTGTGCTCTGTTTGTGCGTGTGTATATGTGTGTGTGTGTTAGCTTGTGCGTGTATAAGATTAATGAGGCAAAAGTGTTTTATCGTGTTGTGTGTTAAATATTTAATACAATATCAAATAAATGTTGCATAAGCTGCCACGAGAGCAGCTCATATTCATTTTGACACAAGTCAATTGACAAGCCAAAAAATAAGTTAGAGTAAACCTTTTCTTTTCTCGGAACGAATCCTAAGCACAAGTAAGTATCGTTCAAATATTGATATTCAATACGGGAAGCAAACAAATGCTGATGAAATTACTTAAGTAAACCGCTTATGCACACAATGATAAGCGGATTGTGTATCTAATCAAATTACAAACATTTCATAGCCTACTTTTAGGGGACGAGCAATTAAAGATTCCTTGTGAATTTAATGTATTTGCTTTTTTATTTAAAATTCTATTATTCTTTGGGGCAATGAGATAAGAAAATGTCAAAAATTTAATGCGCATTTTAAATTTTATTGCCTGCCCATGGGGAAAATGTTTGGAGTATTTTAACGTGTTTTAAATTCCCTTTTTTAATGCATGGAAAACACATTAAAATGTACAAAGAATTTCTTTCGTTGTTTACGCGTTTTTCCGTCATATTTTGTATTGAAACATTTGGGTGTTTCAATTTAAATATACATATTTTCAAATTATCAAGGAATTTAATCAATACGCACACAAAATACCAGCAATTTTGTGTGGGCTGCTATCGTTTAATTTTAAATATAACCAGAAATGGAGTCAGCATACCCACACCCACACACACATTTACATATATACACACACACACAGGCACACCCACAAACAATCATCAACTGAAACCCATTTCCATTTGCCGTGCACAAACTTTCAAATTAATTGTAGCCCAACGTTTTGCTACTTGCCGCAACTTACAGTAATGCTAGTTCATTTGGCCACGCCTCCCCACCCCTCCCTAAAAACACACACTCACACACACTCGCACAGTGGCACGTAATGCGTAACAGCATCCCAACTAAGTAAATAATGCGTAAAACAAGTCGAGCGTTTTACGGTTGTCCGCCCCGTTGCCTCCTTGTTTCCCCTTTCCATATACTTGCCACCCTCTATAGTGAAACAGTCAATTGTAAAATTGTGGCAGCCACAACAAAGCTGGCTCCTGTTACTCATTGTTGTTGTTGTAGTTGTCGACTGCAGCTTGATGAAGGCAAAAGGATTGCCAGCACGATTCCTGAAGCGCGTGTACCGGTGTAATTCATTATGCTGACTAACTAGACGGAGAAGGGATTGGAGAAACAACAGGAAGAGGAACAGCAGCTGAGACTGAAACTAGAAGGAGCTAGGAACCGTTGTCAAAAGCCAGCAGTAAGGATGCTGAAGCATGCTCTTCACATGGCTTCCACACATGTGGCAATGACTACAAATAAAGAAAAATATTTATATAGTATAAAAAAAAGGAGGTAAAGTTACAATTGTTGTTGTTAACGCAAAAATTGTCAGTCACTGTGATAGACTTCCGCCTTCAACACGGTAAAAACTAAAGCTCTGCCACTCAAGCATCCTCTATGTGTGTGTGTTTGCTTTCTCTGTGGCACGTTGCAAGTTAGTCTTGTTCCGTGTACATAAAAATCTCTTGTCTTATTTATGCTGCTTTCAAGTTATTCAAGTGCTCGTTGATGGCTTTTCATCAAGCCAACAAGTAGACTCCACGTACAACTTTAATAAGAAATTATTTCTGCAGTATTTTGTAATTGGCTGTCAAAAACTTGAATCAATTACACAGAAAACGAGTGGAGAAACTTTTCCGTTTCTTATTTATAGGCTCAAATTTATTTGCAGCAAATAAAACTGTCAACGGCAATAATGAAATTCCATGTTTTAAATGAGCAAAGACCAGAGGAACATACAAAAATAACGAAGTGAAAAAGCAGAAAAATATACGAAAAAAAATGTACAACAATCGTGCAGCAACAAGAACAACAATATGTGGTAAAGCAAATAAAAGTTTTTGGTTTTTGCGAAGCGCAGAAAAAGTTTTATTTTGACAACGAGCTTTAAAAAGTGAGCACCATAAATCAGCGGGGCGTATACGTATTACACAAACATACACCACATACACATGTGGCTGTATGTTATAAAGTATAACCATCACAATATTGTGGCATAAACAGCAATTACTTTAAAGTTTTGAACCTTGAGTTGTTTAGTAAAGCTAAAAGTTTATGGTAAACTATATTTCAACTGCTCCATTTGCAGTTATTTATAAATCACAAATACACACACACACACACAGTTAGTATCTGTATTTGTGCTGGATTGTCGTTGCAAAGTCTTGTAGTCAATTCCAAAATTTATCTCACCACATCCATAAATATTTGCACAAAAATGCAATAAATATTTTGCATTTCATTTTATTTTTCGGATTCAATAAACTTGAATCGATTCAAGCTCCATTGAATTCATACTTCTTCGGTAAAGTTGCTTCAACAAATCGAAATATAAATCTTTTTATTATTTTTTAATGTATTTTATATAGAAAAGAAAATTCGACTTGCAACTCTTTAAGTACTTTTGCGAATTTCTCTTGCGTTTCTAAAGAGCCTCAATGCTATCGTGGCATATTCAGCTTAATCCACTGGACTTGATTTTAATAAAACTAATGGCAATTCTAAGACATTTTCGTGGCCGTTTTTTGTTGTAAGAAACATGCAATTTATTCCACATAAAGTTGATTAAATGCTTCGCCCCGCTCTTTCTGCATTAGCATACAAAGGCAACTGGCCCAAAGAAGCGAAGAAAAAGAAGAAAATATACTTGCTTCAACTTTTGCTAAAACTTTTAGCTCACGACCACATGTAAAAACAAACCTAAACCAAAGTGGTTACTGCTACCACCAAAGCTTCTACTTTCGGAGAAATCCTCTTAACGCAGGACATGTAAGAAAAAAATGTTTTTCTTTTATTTTTTTTGGGCACGTACTGCCAAGAAAATCCCCAGCGACAGCATCGCAGTATTTTCCATATATTCAGATACGCATATGATGAGAGTACTGAGTGTGAGGAGAGTATATGTTATGCAGTTGTTGTTTTTTCGTATTTATTGCTGTTGTTGCCGCTGTCTCTACCAGCAGACAACAATTTATCACATTTCAATCACTTGCACCATCAATCATGCCACACACAAATTTCAACACGCCCAAAAGGAGCCAATAAAACACGCATAGAACGAACACTATGCAAATTCTTTTCATATAAATGAGAAACAAGCTCAACTAGACGTTAAATACTTGCACCTAATGAATAAATATAATCGCCTTATGTTTCTCATTTATATCTGTTGGGTTTTCAATAACATGAATAACATTTTGTCAAAGATAAAGTGAATTTCAATTAATTTGCTCATTGAAATTGTTTTTCACTTGTATGTATTTTATTTTATTTAAATTCTTGTCAGGACTTTGACTCTTTAAACGGCTTTAAAATACATTTTACTTAATTTAATTTATAGTACTGATTTTGGCACTATAGCTTTAATTTTTAATTCAAGTCAGCTCAATTATAATGTTTATTATAAAAATCTGAGGAACGTAAATTGCATTAAATTAATTCACAAAGCGATTGTCTTTAAAACTAATTTTCATTCCATAAATTGAATTAAAGCTAATCTTATCTTTGGCAAGCTCATTTTTGAAAAATGCGATACACAACTTCTTGATATACTGCCACTTAGCTAGTCTTTATATAGCACTTCAGAAATATGGGTTAACAAACTCATTAAGCATCTGCCGTCGACGTCATTACGCACACACATTGAGTATGCGTCAAGTAGGCCCACTTCCGCCTATCAATGGCGTCTGTGATGCGGCAATGTTTTTTTGTCCCGTTGCTGATGCCGTTGCTCCATTAGGCAAAAAGCATTTAAGCCAAGCAAAAGCCAGGCAAGTAAGATGCCTCTCACCCAGCAAACACCACGCCTACCAATACACGCGTACAAAGTGGCGTATACTTCATTTTTTTCACTTCGCTTTTTTCTTTCACTACGTGCTTGTTTGTTGTTGTAAGCAAAAGGCAGGCAACAAAAAAGTGCGCTAATGGTGAAGGTCAGGCCGTTGTTACGTTGTTGGCCTTAAGTGAGGGGCTGTTGCTGTTGTTATAGTCGTTTTTTGTTCACATTGTGTGTCCCTGCATCCCAAAAAAAATGCTCTCTCTTTCTCCCTTCTATGCTCTCTTTGGTCATGCGCTGTCAGTCTTTTAGGCCAGAGGCTTATGCTTATGCCATATAACAGTTTAACAATTGCAGACTTTTGGGCGCTTTGCCATGAATATTTGGCATTGTTCCTGTGCGTGTTCTTTGTGTAACTTTTGTGGTAACTACAACACAATAAAAATAACTTTTCTTACACATTTTTTGTTACCTTATGATTTAGTTATTTTCACAAAAAACTTTATGCGACTGTCGCACAGTAACTATGTATATAAGTTAGTTTGTTGGCAGTTTCTCCAACACTAGACTTTCTAGAGTTTAAAAGCACGTTGTTTTTTTTTAGAAAACTTGGTTAATTACACAGGTGCAAAAGCTTGTCAGATTTGTTTGTCTTGACATAATTAATTTAATTATAACAAATACTTCTCAAGGGTGTTGTTCTTTGTGACTTTAGATACCTTTTAAAAGCATCTCTCTTGTTATTTCAGTCATGTGTTAATCTTTTTGACATTCCTTTTTAGCTTGATGTGTCGCTTTGTGCGTTTTTTTATGCTACGTAAAAGAATGTCTTTGTTGTCGCTTATTTTATGGTTTTCTTTGAGCCAATTAATGGTTTGTTTTTCAATAGAATGGAAGCTATGTTTTTTTCTCTGAACTTAGCTTAAAGTTTTAAGAGTTTCCTTTAAAATGTCTTTTAATTTTCTAGAATTATGTTGGCTCGTTAAAATTGTGCAAGCTGCGAGTAAAATTAATCCAAGGACTACGTTTCCTTCACTCCCAAAACTTCAACTTCAAATCATTTATATTTCAAGCCAATGACTTTCAGCTTGGCAATTGCCACAGAAACATAATTCTACTAATTCAATTTGAGAATGAAAATGGTTACTTTCAATTGCAATTTGCAATTTTGTCTGAAGCATTTCGAGGGCTGCGTGTCGAGTGTCTGCGTGTCTGTCTGGGATAACTTGAAATCATTGGATCCTTTTATAGCCACTGGACGTACTTTAGAGTAAAGTAAATCCGGACTTAACTCCTACCACATCTTGGCAGTGGCAATCCATAAACTGCTGGCATAAGCTTTAATAACTGACTGACTGACAGACTGAGGCTGTCGCTGTCGTTGTCGCTAACTTTGGAGTTGTCGTCACTTTAATGTCATTTTCATAATATGCCCCAAGCACCTTAGCATTTTTATTATCTCCTTTGGCTCTTTTTGGCTGCATCAGTAACTGCTTGAGCAAAAACTTTTATGGGACGTTAAACGCACAGTTGAGAGCTAAGTTAAGTTGAGTTGAGTTGAGTTCAGTTGAGCTTGGGTTATACGATAAATCTCTTTGTAGCGCTTTCAACTCTCCTCTTCACGGGTTTTGACTGATGCTGACTGAAACTGACGTCGCAAATGCGTATTTAATTCCACATTGCCACGCCCATTTCCCAGCCCACAATTTCCACACTGTTGTGTATATTGTTGTTGTTGTTGTTGATGCGTTGACATTAATAAATGTCACAATTCAACTGCAAGTGACGAAAGCAATGCGTGAACAGGATAGAAGAGACTTCAAACATATTGCATACTTTTCGGCACGTGTCTGAGGGCCAAAAGAGGCTGACAAGAGAGTCTGGCAGAATGACAGATTGACAGAATGACAGACTGAAAGACTGACAGCTTGGCAGACTGACAAGCCCCAAAAACGTTGATTGCTTGAACGCTTTAAATTAATTAGTCGTGTTTTTTATCTTTCTCCTTTCCTTCTACTTCAGCTTTTACTCTCTCACTCAGTCTCTTCTCTTAGTTTCTCTGATAAGTTGCCGACAAGCAGATTTTCGACATTGACAATTTTTTCGACAACATCAACAACAACAACAACACAGTATGAATTCGTGCCTCAACTTGTGTCTGCCTCTGAGGCTGTGTCTGTGTCTGTGTCTGTGGCGATAATCGGCTTATGCATAGCTTATAGGGGTCGTGCAAATTGATAAATGTTGCAGACGCGCAAAAGCATTGCCTACTTTTTGGAGAGCAAGCTAATTGAACGCATCACGTTCTTCTGTGTATATCAATTAGCCTAATGATTCTTTTGTTACCATCTGATGCGATTTCAATTGCCTACGTTTGTATTGTCTCATTCTCTTTGATTCAAATATACAAATGCCAATAGATGTGTTCGATTTTGGCTACTGTTGGAATGTTTGCTGACTACCGTACAGTCTGCTTCTTCTTTTACCACTCACAACAGCTAAACCCTGGCTTAGTTTGGCTAGCACACACAGACACACACACACAAATGTACACAGACACACATCTATGATGCTTGTGCAAATTTGTTTGAGAGTTTAACTTTTCAATTTGTAGTCATAGCCAAGACTTTTCGAAGGGAAACTTTGCGCGAACTGCATATTTGCCATCAATATATATAGACCCTGTTGTGTGTGTGTTCTTGGCAGATTGCAGCTGCCAGTTACCAGCAAATAAAGAAAAGGAAGAAAGTAAAAATAATGAGCTATTTCTGTATAACAACAGCTCAGTTATTTATTAAGCTCGTCTACAACACAAGCTGAAAAAATCAGCTCAACTTTGTAGATTTTTCTTCTTTATTTTTAATTATTCAATTAATTAGTCAAGGCTTTAAGTAGCCTAAAATAAATAGCAGCGATTAAAGAAGTTCCACAAGTTTCACTGATTCTCTTTAATTGTATTTACTTTCAACTGGTGCAATTATTGTTTTAAATTTAATTTTTTCAGGCACTTAACAAGTCAGTTTACATGGCACCATAAATTAATTTACGTGAAAATAACATATTTTCTGCTTATAAATAATATAAATAGAAGGTAAATATCATAAATATTGACGAGTATTTACCGAGTATGCAATTTGTCAGTGGTAAATTAGTCATAGCACTCGCACGTAATCGAATAAATATTAATGAAGTCAAAAAAAGGGCAAACTAAAATGTTTGAATTTAAATTACTCAACATGCAGATACCTTGTTTATTTTACAGAAATAATATTATTGTTGCTCTTCTTTTCAATAATATTTTATATATAAATAATAAACTTATGCCAGTTTTATCTTTATTCCCTTTACGACGATATTATTATTTACGAACTCATCAAATTTGAATATGATTTAAATTCGAAACAAGACCAACTGTCACTGCTTTTAAACAAATTACAGGATATAAAAGAATTTTTTGTCAGTTGACAATTTATTTGTTTGATTTATATTTAACATGTCAATCAGGCTAGATAAATTTATGTATTTTAATGGGCAAATTTTGTCATTTAACTGAATGCAAATGAATTTGGTAAAGAAAAAAGCTGTGACAGTTGAACAACGATAAGATTGGCAGGCTATTGGACGGGTTCATTGCATTTGGCCAAAAAGGGTCGTCGAAAAATGTTAATCAAAATTTATAAATCAGCGCAATGCAGAAGGAAATGCAATGAAAAACTGTGTGCCAAGTTTTCAATAGAATAGAAATTGTAAAGCTGCCAGCATGATGGCATGATATGGTGGTTTTTATTTGTGGCAGCATTCCTGTCTGGCAACGGCTGTTGCCACTTACGCTTCAATGCCTCAACGAGTCATTGATATGCGAATGCGGCACAGAAAAAAGTTCAAATTAAAAACCCTCGACTGTGTGTTATCCCAGCCACTAGAAAAAGAGATTGCGAGAATCTTTTTCTAAAACGAGGCCAACAAAAAGTTCTTCAAATCAATATTATGCAGAGACAGAGTGATAGAAAGAGAGCTCTAGAGAGAGAGAGAGAGAGCTAAACCCATTCAGTTAAGCAGATAAAGTTGGCCAGGTTTAAGAGCCAAATGGCCTGTGGCAACTGGTCTTCAACTGTTGCTTGCTCTTTAAAACATCGCTTGACAAATCTGCCGTAAAACTTTGTTTTAAAACTTGCCGAGCATAAAAAACAAAGGAGACAGAGTAAAGTTGAGTAAAGGACAAAAGCACACATGTCCATGTCCGTTGGAAAAGTTTAACAACTTGACGTCCCATTTCACATGGCTAATCGTCAAATATATATATTAAAGTTTGAAGTAGAAACTCTGCTGTCCGGCAGGTGTTTGCTGTCCAGGGACATTTGATACCGATTCCGATGTCTGCGCTCATTAAAAACTAAAACAAACAAGTAAAAGTTTTGAAATCAGCAGCAGCAGCATCAAGCGTCACAGATACGAGTGTGCAAAGATGGGAAAAACGAAAGAAAAAAAGTAGAGTAAGAAACAAAGAGAGGAAAAAAGCAAATAGAAAAGCGAAAAACCACTTGAGCAAGTAGCAAAAGTTTTCCATTTATAACGAGCTCAGTGCCATGTGTATACACAGGGGTTGTTTTACTAAGCGGGTGTGTACGGGTGTGTGTGTGTGTGTGTGCATCACACAAATGAGTGTGTCTTGTGTGCAAATCTAGATGTGTTGGTAAAACTTTAAATGCGCGGTAATGAAATTGTTGGCAACAAATGCTGTCAACACCACGAACCACACACACAAATGGGGAGAGACACATACAGTCGACACCATTTTATGCTATGATTCCGGGCGTTCCGGGCATGCAGGCATCCTGCTGATTTTGCAGACCCCAGCAAAGCCAAAAAGTTGTCCGACTCAAGTGTTACGCCCCAAAACAACAACAGCAACAAGAAACTGTGTTAAGTTGCCACAACTCTTGGGGGGCATGAATAGACCCAGTTAGAGAGGGTCACAGGGAGATAGTTGAGGAGAGACTTTCCACCTAAGACATTAACAGGCATAGACACTCTGTGTTGAGCTACTTGTTTTGCAATAATCATATGAATGGCTAAACATTTGGAGCACAACGGTTGAGATATAAGATATGGGTATATTCATTTCGGAACAAACGAATGCCAATTGAATGAAATAACCGCCCCAAAAAAGCCACTGCATAAACCTGAATGGCTTTGCAGTCAAAACTTAGTTTGTTTCAGTTTTCGACTATTCTAATAATACCAAAAGTATTTCCAAGAATTGCTTTCTTTTAGCCAATTTGTATGTGGCTTTCATTAAAAAGATAAGCAAAAGTTTCACTTTATTTTCCGTTCATTTAATTGGCAAATAACCAACTGTAAGTACAACTGTTAATGGGTAGTTGAAGTTGTCTGTTACATTGAAGAAGCGTAATTGTAGCTTAAATGCAGAAAAGATTTTCTTGATGTCCTAGTAATCCTGAGAAGCTGTCAGAGTATATTCTAATATTCCTACTATGATTTTTCTTTTGAACTGTCCTCAAAACTTATAATTATTAGTTATAATTATAATTATCTGTTAGCACTAATTTATTAACAATTTATTTCTTTATGTCCTTAATAATAATCTTATTTATATTTTAAATTTTTTATGTGTACCATACATTTGTATTAAATTTAAACAAATTGCTAGACAACATTTATGATAACTATCAAAACTTTAATGCAACTGCCGGAAACAAAGACAAAATTCCCAGAACAACTGAATAATAAAAACGAACAATTCCAATTACAGTTTTATTTCCAAAAATATTTTCAATTGCCAATCCGCCGAGAGCATAAAACCATCTCTCATCTAAGCTTTGACAACAATTTGTTTATAACTAATTAAAAGTCAAACTGGAAAAGTTTGTTGAATGTTCATTCGTTCGTTGGCTTGTTTGTTTGTTTGTTTGTTGGTTTTCGATTAATTCAGTTAAGTTGGCAATACTGTCGCGTAATTGCGAGCACAATTGTTGATAATGGCAATCAACTGCAATTTCAATGTGGTTCACTTAATCAGTGTGATAATTATCGAGCCATTTGCATTAATTAATGCAGCTGAATTAATTTGTACACCAAGTTCGGTGCCACTGTCCTTAAGCTCAGATGGTTAATTATCGTTATACAGTTAGTTAGCCTTTAATTAAGCCAATCAAAACTGGAATAGAGGCTGCGAAGAGCCACTTAAGTCAAAGGGAAAATATATATGTTTGGCTTAGTAGAATTAATATATAAAAATAAAGTGTTGTTTATCCCAATCCCAATGAATAGATTCTTGAATAACTTTATATAATAATTTTTGACAGTAAATTTGTAGTTAATTGCAAAAGAACCTTAATTTCCACACTAAGAAATTTAATAAATTTAATAATTTTATTAAAATGAGTACAGAAGAATATCCGAGACTGTTTTAATAGAAAAATAATTTATTGCTTTTTATAAGATCGGTGCCACTGTCCTTAAGCTCAGATGGTTAATTATCGTTATACAGTTAGTTAGCCTTTAATTAAGCCAGTCAAAACTGGAATAGAAGTCAAAGCGAATAAACATTTGTATTCACATATATTGGCTTAGCTAAAAATTAAATAGAATTTAATAATTTCATTAAAATGAGTACAGAAGAATATCCGAAACTGTATAAATAGAAAATTAATTTATTGCTTTTTATAAGATCTAAGTAAACTTGTCCTTTAATGTCTACTCAAGGAACTGTCATAGATCTCAAATATTTCATTTCTATTAGTTGTTACCAGACTGTGCTCGTGTGTTTATATCTAGATTTTTGTAAAATATTGTGTTTGTTTTATTTTTTGTTGTTCAAAATCATATTTATGTGTGTGTTCTGTCCATTTTAAATCAAAAATTCGTCGTATAAATATTATATATAAGCTTTAAACAAATTTACAAAAAGCCTTATTATGCAGAACATTCGTAGGTGCCTGTTGAAAGCAAAACCATTGCATTACATTTCAAGGATAAACCAAGTTCGAAATGTGGGCTGCTCGGAAAATGCAGTAAGTGCGAAGGGTCTGGTGATAGGTTTATATCAAAAAGAGGACAACAAAGATCCAAAATTGACGACCGCAGGTGAAAAGATAAATGATCGTTTGAGAGGCAAGTTGTCAGAGTTGATATGTGAGACACAGATTGATGGCAGACTGGGGCGTGGCAAGGTATTCAATAATATTGATGAAGTCTTTCGGAGTATCGCTGTTGTTGGTGTCGGCCTCGAGGGCATTGGCTTCAATGAGCTGGAGATGCTGGACGAGGGAATGGAGAACGTACGAATTGCAGCAGGGATTGGAGCTCGATCATTGCAATTAATTGGATGCACAGAGGTATCTGTTGATGGCATGGAGTATGCCGAACAGGCAGCCGAGGGTTCTAGCTTGGCCATTTGGCGGCATATGGAATTGCTTAACAAGAAATATCGTCGAGTAATGCCTAAGCTTGATTTATATGATTCACCAGATATAGATGGCTGGACCCGGGGTTTATTTAAGGCCGAATCTCAGAACATGGCACGTCGATTAAGTGATGCTCCTGCCAATTGTATGACACCCACGTTATTTGCTCAGGCCACAGTGGATGCGTTGTGTCCTTGTGGCATCACTGTGGAAGTTCGCACCATGGATTGGATAGAGCAACAGCGAATGCATTCCTTTCTAATGATAGCCAAGGGCTCCTGTGAACCTCCCGTACTCATGGAAATCTCATATTGTGGCACTCAGCCCGAGGATAAGCCCGTGTTGTTTGTGGGCAAGGGAATTACCTTCAATTCGGGTGGGATTAATTTAAAACCTTGCGAGGGAATGGATGAGTATCGGGCAAGCATGTCTGGAGCGGCAGCTTGTGTGGCAATGATGCGTTGTATTGCTGCCCTCTCACTTCCCATCAATGTGGTCCTAATTGTTCCATTGTGCGAGAACCTGCCCTCTGGAATGTCCACTAAGCCCGGTGATGTTTGCACTCTGCTCAATGCAAAGTCGATGGCCATTCGTGATCTTGACAAGGCGGGAGTTGTGGTAATGGCTGATCCGCTCATCTATGGCCAGACGACATATAAACCAAGACTGGTGGTTGATGTTGCCACAATTGGCACAGGTGCCAAAAAGGCATTCGGTGGTGGGGCCTCTGCCATTTTCTCCAATTCCCATTACATCTGGAAGCAATTCCAACGTGCTGGCTCCTTAACGGGTGATCGTGTGTGGCGCCTGCCTTTGTGGGAATATTACAAAAAGCAAGTCACCGACGAACTTGGCTATGACATCAGCAATAATGGACGTGGATTGGCCAACTCATGTCTAGCGGCTGCTGTGCTCCATGAACTGATTCCCTGTTCGGATTGGGCGCATATCGATACACGTGGTTCGGGTATGCTCAGTCAATATGGTATTACTCCGTATCTCAACCACTGGCGGATGACGGGACGACCAACGAGAACATTGGTCCAGTTCCTCTATCAGCTGGCCTGCCCCGAACAGAAATAGCGGACCGAGATAACCAAAAAGATTTTATTCCCATCACTGAGACTGGTTTTATCGACTTGACCGCAGTTTGTCTGTATATCGTTTGATTTGTAAAAACCTACAGAGCTTGTACGAATAAAAATTTAAATTTTAGTACTTATTTTGTGTCTAAAAAAATTTGCATCCGGCTCAATCAGCTATAAAATATCATGCCAAAAAAGATTGGGTTTAAATGACCTTTAAATTGAGCCCAAGAAAACAATCAAACCCTAGCAGAAAAGCTCAAACTGCTCTTAGAATTAATGCAACTTAATGAGTATGTACTATGTAACATATGTAATTGAATTGTTGTTAAAAATAAACATAATTAAACAACTATTTAGTGTGTACTCTTGATTATTGAGACTGTTTTATATAAGTGTACAGAATGTACAACTGTACATATAATATAACGTTAGTACTTCAGCGACTACGTCTGCTCCTGGTCCTTCTCCTTCTGCTTCTTATCCTTCTGCTCTTCCTGCTCAAAGTATTTCACAAGGTGCTTAACTGCTATGGGCCCGTGAAAGTATCCTTCAGCATAAAATGGTATATATATTATAATATCGTCAGAAGATCTACGTTTTTTCGAACTTTTCGAGCCTGATTTTTCTTCAATTTCCTTGTCATCCTCTGATGTCTTCTTATATGATGTTGATGCTTTCTGCTTTTCAACGACGGATTTAGATTCAGGCTCAAGGTTAATAGCTTCATCTGAAGACTTAGGGATTTCACTATTATTGATTAACCCTGTACTATCCACTATTTTACGCTCATTGTTCTCTATAGTTATTTCTTCGCGTTTAGCTCCATCCACTAAATTTGATTCTTCAGAGCATCGTTTACGGGATGTTGCCACCGATGTCTCCGTCATCTGCCGTTAAAATATGTTATTATATTTCTGCAATTACCTTATGTAAAACTTACACCTTTTGTCGCCATTTCAGCTTTTTCAATTGAATCAGTGCTCATAATTCATTATGAAGATACAAGTTTCGCTTTCTTTACTATTTTCGAGTGTCAAGTTGACTTGCTTGTAAGAAATTTGTTTGATACTAACACGCCTTGCTTTTGGTTTAATAATGTTCACTATCGATAGGTCGATTGTTGGTTTTTTTTTGTGATTATTCTCCAAACAAAAAATTATTATCAGTGATCAATTTACTAGCTTCATGTAATTCGAGCTTTTATCCTAAGCTAGATTATAAACAATATTATCAGTGGACAACACAGAAAGCTAAAAGCAGAAAATATTACAGATGCAATGTAAAAAATATAGCGCAAGCTAACTTTGGCGCGCCAAAGTTTGGATACCCTTGCAGTGCCCTGTGTAAGCCGTCAGATTTTTTACAAAATTGGTTGATTTTGAACCGATCGATCCTATGGCAGCTATATGATATAGTAGTCCGATTTACACCAAATTTGGTCAGCCTGTTTAAAACTTAGTAAAACACAGAATGTGTATATTTGGTTGAGATATTTTGAGAAACAAAAAAGTTTTTCATACTAAATATTGTTTTCGATCCGATCGTTCCTATGGCAGCTATATGATATAGTAGTCCGATTTACACCAAATTTGGTCAGCCTGTTTAAAACTTAATCAAGCACACAATGTGTATATTTGGTTGAGATATTTTGGAAAACAAAAAAGTTTTTCATACTAAATGGTGTTTTCGAACCGATCGTTCCTATGTGGCAGCTATATGATATAGTAGTCCGATTCACACCAAATTTAGTCAGCCTGCTTAAACCTTAATCAAACACACAATGTGTATATTTGGTTAAGGTATCTTGAGAAACAAAAAGTTTTTCATACTAAATGTTTATTTCCAACCGATCGTTCCTATGACAGCTATATGATATAGTTATCCGATCCGGCCGGCTCCGACATATGTACTGCGTGCAGCAATAAGACGGACCTGTACCAAGTTTCATCAAGATAGCTTCAAAACTGAGAGACTAGTTTGCATAGAAACAGACGGACACATGGACAGACGGACAGACGGACAGACAGACGGACATGGCTATATCGACTCAGCTCGTCGCCCTGATCAAGAATATATATACTTTATGGGGTCTGTGAGGCTTCCTTCAATGCGTTACACATTTCGTGACAAAATTATAATACCCTCTCCAAGGGTATAATAACAGTTCCAGCTGTCAATTTTATATAGAAATCTAGCGTCGTGCATAGAAAAACAGTGCCCATAATAGGTATCGAACAGACACATTACATTTGTTTATGTGTCGTTTCATAACTTTATAAAAAATAAGCAAAACTGATTTTTAAATCGTTGGAGTTAAGAAATGTTCTTGTTCATTATTATATGGAATAAAACGTTCAACCGAAATACTTCTTCTTCGCCTCCTTCGCCTCCTCCTCCTGCTTTTCAAAGTATTTCAAAATGCGATTAAGTCCTACAGGACCGTACCAACATCTTTTCCAGTAATATGGTCCAAAAATTTCGTCTTCTATATCGTCAGTAGATCTACGTTTTTTCGAACTTTTCGAGCGAGATTTTTCTTCAATTTCCTTGTTATCCTTTGAAGTCTTCTTGTATGATGTTGATGCTTTCTGCTTTTCAACGACGGATTTAGATTCAGACTCAAGGTTAATAGCTTCATCTGAAGACTTAGGGATTTCACTATTATTTATTAGCCCCGCACTATCCACATTTTTACGCTCAGTGTCCTCTATAGTTATTTCTTCGCGTTTAGCTCCATCCACTAAATTTGATTCTTCAGAGCATCGTTTGCGGGATGTTGCCACCGACGTGATTTCTGCATCCACTGATTTCGATGTCTCCGTCATCTGCCGTTAAAATATGTTATTTATTATATTTCTGCAATTACCTTATGTAAAACTTACATCTTTTGTCGCCATTTCAGCTTTTTCAATTGAATCAGTGCTCATAATTGATTATGAAGATACAAGTTTCGCTTCCTTTATTATTTTCGAGTGTCACGTTGACTCGCTTGTAGGAAATTTATTTGATACTAACACGCCTGCTTTTGGTTTAATAATGTTCACTATCGATAGGTCGATTGTTGGTTTTTTTTATGATTATTCGTGTAATTTGAGCCCTAATCCTTAGCTAGATTATAAACAACATTATCAGTAGACAACTTTCTCGCTTCATGTAATTTGATTGTTAACCTAAGAAAGAAAGTTAAAAGCAGAAAATATTACAGATACAATGTTAAAATAACAGTTCCATCTGTCAATGCAGCGTCGTGCATAGAAAAACAGTGCCCAAAATAGGTATCGAACAGACGCATTTCATTTGTTTATGTGGTGTTTCATAATTTGGTAATAAAAAGACACAAAACTAATTAAAAAAAAATCTATAGAGTTAAGAAATGATGGGGATATTACGATAAAGGGTGCGACAAGATCTGATGACGGATTCCGGTAGAACACGTCGAAATAAGACGAAAAAATTAAATACAATTTTTTGATTTTCGGCTCGGTTCTCGAGATATTGGGACCGATAAGTCACCGATTCCCATACAAACTGGCCAGCGTGCCAGCTGCTCTTTGCACTGTATTGCCTAGAGCAGTGCTGTAAGGTGTCCGTTTCTACTTCACCGCTTGGCGCGGATATTCAAACCTTTTTATTTTATTACATTTCTAGCTAATTTAAATGTTGTTGTTGTTTTTTGTTGTTGGTTTTATTGTTTATGTTATTATTTCCCCTGTAGGAGACATAGAGTGTATGACAAAAAGTGCCGTAAATAAAAATTTTTTTAAAAAAATCGCGCGACAACAACTGTAAATTTATTCGATTTCAATATGTAAATTAGCAAGTAATGTAATAAAATAAAATAGTTTGAATATCCGCGCAAGGAGTGAAGTTGAAACGGACACTATACAGCACTGCTGTAAGAAATACTATCGGTGTCTCGCTCTAACACAGTGCAAAGAGCGGCTGGCACGCTGACCAGTTTGTATGGGAATCGGCGACTTATCGGTCCCAATATCTCGAGAACCGAGCCGAAAATCAAAAAATTTTATTTAATTTTTTCGTCTTATTTCGACGTATTCTACCGGAATCCGTCGTCAGATCTTGTCGCACCGCTTATCGTAATCTTGCCGAAATGATTACTAAACACTGTTCTTGTTCATTATCCATATTTATCGCTATCTTCTAAGGGAATGACCACAAATTTCATTCAATTACTAGTAAAAGCCTATTAATCAAAATTGATTATACACTAAAACCTGTCTATAAAATTATCAATATGCAAATGCAATCTAAGAGTTTCTTTCGGTTCTCTCGCAAATGAAAAGTTTCCAGTAAAATTGCCACATATTTTATTCAATTATTTACATTTATTTTACGTCATGTACCTCATATTTGTAAACAAATGCAATTGAACAAGCAAGATGAAGATGTGGCCACTTCAATATCGTTTCAATTTGAAAGTACATAATCGTACATGTCAAGAGTACTTTATGTTTTATGAGGCTGTTATCATAGACGACGTTTATATACGTAAGTAAGTAGTACTCGTCGTACCTGCAACAACCAATTATACAAACAAATTTGCAATTTTCACACAAGCATTTGCACATTTGACACGTTTAGACCATTTTCGAGAGCACCCCCAGGGCCGTGTCCTTGGTACTGAAAAAGGATATTTGCTTTTCACACATTCGCATTCACATCCACATTCACAGGCATATCCAGCCTCAGCCTTTTGGCTTTGTTGATGAAATTGCTGCAGGATATTACTTTGAATTATCATAAATAACAGCGCACGGCAATGGCAACAAAACGACAACGACAACGACAACGACAACGACAACGACAACGACAACAACAATATGTGTACATGTGAGCATGTGTGTTTGCGGTGGCAAAAAGGATCAGGTGCACGTCCGCTTACCGGGCTCCATTTTCGGGGGTTGTCTTTTCGCCCCATTCCGGTTATGATGCGTACACGTAATATTACATATACTCTCTGTGTGTATTCAATAATGTATACTGAATGTGTTTATCAGTTAATCGTGAACGGATGAGGCTGGGAATGGCAAACTGAGCTCTACTCATGAAGCAAATACACTGATTAGCTGGAAATTTTTGTTTGTTTGCGGCAACAACTCGCCAAAAGTACAATAACATTGAAATGGAACTGAATTCAAGACTACAATTTAAAAAAAGTTAATTAAAAATGTCATTCAACATTTCTCACGAGTTTTTATGGCTTCTGTTTTATTAATCGATTTTAATTGAATTTTTCTGTGACTTTCGCACTCTGCACTTACATTTCCTTTCGTGGTATTAACATTCTTATAGCAATATACACTGGCTGCTGTCACTTTCACTCCCAACTTGTGAGTGTGTGTGTGTGTGTGTTTTACTTCGGGAAGCTGGTTAAACACTTCTGACGTGACATTCATGAAAAATTCATATGTTGGCCTCAAATTTAATTTCCAATAAGCGAAATGGACTCACAGCAACTTTATGGCCTTTATACGCCTGGCAGTGGCTATAATAACCAATGATAGACTTTTAACGTAATAAAATTAAGTGCATTAAAAATCATCGATGCCTTTTACTAGCAAATAAAAAGAATTTATGTAGAAATGCATATAGTTATATAATAGATTTAGGGCTGTTTATGATATTTTTGGATACTTGTGTTTGTTTTGATATTTTATTAGTTACTATGTCTTCTTTTCGACCACTTCAACTATAAATTTATATAATCTTTATACTTGTTGCATCTTCAATTTGTAATTAAATTTACTTTCTAATTTAAGAAATCAGCTAGTCGAGCATTTTAACTCACCTTCAGTGACTTTTTGTTCCTGCCAAATGGCTGTAAGCCCAACAAAATTAACGTGATTACTAGGCAAAAGGTTTTAGGCTCAACATATTGTTGGTTTTCGCATGTTTTGTCAGCCAACCATAATTTGTTTGTAAACAAAGAAAAATTCAATTACAGTTGCCCTTTCAGCTCGACTTTCAAAAGCCTTGTGAGCCACAAAAGCCACAAGCAAAGTTAGCTTAGAATATTTATATACACATTGTACATAGATATTTGTATACATACTTATATGTAGGTATACATACATATAGCTCATTGAGCAGAGAGAAAAGGCTTTTGGCCTACGAGGAAACAAAGGACATCCCTTATGCCACAAAGCATCCATTGACTTGTGCTGGGAGTATCCAAAGGGGGATGGCTCTGCCCTGATTAGGGGGATGTTATATAATACATATATTCTAAAACATAAACACAGAATAGATTTTATAAGCGACGACGTTTTCATTTTAGAGGCAGGTAAATGGATAAAAGAAAACGGGATTTGCTTACATGGAGAGGGAGAAAGTGTTTTACTAAAAACACGTGCTGAAATTGACAATCTCAATTTACGTCTCTATCGATGTTTCTTACACTTTATTGTAAATTGGAATCAATACATTAAAATGTTAGAGGAATTCATATATTGGGTCTTTAAGCATAAATGACATGATTTTTAGGAGTTCAAACTGAGAGAAATTCAAGGCAACACTGAGAGTCTGTTTATCTACTATAGTTTTCCTCACTTTCTTAGCAATATGCAAATGAATTTTTCTTTATGGCCCAAAGGCAGTGTCCATCAGTCAAGCGCAAGCTGTTGGCCAAACTTAGTTTTGCAGCCAATAAATCAAATTCCCAATCACATCAGCTTGAGAGAATTTCATCAAATACCCCATTCCCTCCTCTTTAGCATTGTCCATCTCTCTTTTGCATTTTTGCACTTTTTTTGCAATTTTTGATCCCTTCTCTTTAGTCATATATCAAAGCACGTTGTGGAGCTTTCGCTGGTCAGGCATGCATATGACACTGTTTGCAGCTTTGGGTTAATATTTGACTTAATTAAAGTGCATTTAATTAAACTCGACGAGTGTCGGAACTAAATCCGAGCCGAACGCTTTAGCAAAAGCAACTAGCTGAAATTTAAACTCTGTCAATGCTGAGAAAGAGTCACGAGATCCTGACAAGGACGACGACGACGGCACATTGCCAAAGGCAATAATCGCAATTTAATATTCATGACATTCTCACAGTCAATGTATTTTCAAAGTGTTGCCAGGAGCTGCAACTGAGGACTTTGCAAAAGAATCTCTTCCGATGCTGTATAGCCTCAGTACAGGCGACAAGTCTGCCCAAAGCGATTTGATTGATGAGGTATTGAAAATGAGAAAGTTTAACGAAAGCAATGAAAGGTTTGATATGGGTATGATAAAAGAGTTCTTAAAGGGGTTGAAAATGTAAACCAGTTTATGAAAAGAGAAAAACCTTGGGTTAGCAATTAAATTTAAAGTAAACATTAGTGAGTGAGTTAATTAAGAAAACAAATAAACAATGGAACAAAAAAGAAGCGCATTAATTTAATTAAAACGCATTAAAAGTAAATAAATCAGGGTAGAATTTCAGCGTTAATTATAAAGCTATTGCACAAAATGAAATTGTATAGAAACATTTAAAGAAAATTAAATGACATATTAACCTTAGAGTAAATATTTCTGAGCTTATATAAATTTTAAATTAATTTGATTGAGTGAATGATGGAAGTACAATCCAATGTAGTTAAATAATAAACACTAATCATAATACAGAAACCATATCAGACAAGTAACCATAAATAGCAGTAGGCATAAATATGGGTGAAAATGTACTTAAAGTGTGACCAAGTGATCTATTTACATAACTGTTAAGGGCGACGGTTTTGTCGCCTTGTTGCCGTATCCTTCGAGTTGTCCTGGCATGTGTTTTGTACGCCGTCATACTTTCAATAAGCAACAAACCCAATTCTCCCCTTGGTAGCAACATTGCTGACACTCTTTGCTCATCTGTTATTTATCATATTGTGCTCCACCCTAGTTCCAACTTCCCCTTGTATCCTCGTACCCTTGTACCCTCAACACCCTTCCAAAATCCCCCTACTATTTTCATTCAGTTTCGCAGCAAAGTTTTTCATGCCTCTCTCGCTGTGTGGTGTATGAAAAGTCGCTTAATGTTTTTTTTTTCTCTTTTTTTTTGTAACTTCCGTTTTGTGGCATGCTTCCTTATGCTTGGTGCTTGCAACACACACAGCTACTTGCTGATTCGCTTTTAGCGATAAGCTCAAGCAACCGTTCAGTAGTAGTTTTTGTTGTAGTAGTTTCACTTTACCCCCTCATAGTTTTCCTCTCTCTTCACTTTTGTTATTCCTTGGCCATGGGCGAATATTTATGAGTACTTTGGCAGACGTCTGCGAATTAGATTCACCAATTGTTGTAGTTGTTGTTGATGTGGTTGGCAGTATCAAAGCATCAAATGTTTATGCTGATTGGGGTATTAATAACAGAACTGTTTTCTAACTGATTTCGATGGCATATGGCTATGATTATGGGAATGGGAATGGAAATGGGAAAGGGAATCAAAATGAAAATACTAAAGAGAATCTTCATGCCTAGTATATTATCAATTGTGACTCTATCGTTGAACCGTAAAGAAATTGTCTTTTCATAAGATTTCTTTGTGCTATTTTGACCAATCTTTTGGCATTGTTTAGCTTGGCTCCATTGTTTGCGGCTTACTTTGAGGCAGACAAGCCTGACTGCACCCAAAAACGCCTTGGGGTCCATAATGTCCATAACGACTTATTTGCTGGTCCAGTCACGTCACGAAACATGCAAATGATTAATGATTCCAAATTTTGTGAGTCTCCCTTTGCGCCGTTTTGTGGAGTTGGCCATAAACAATTTGGCTTATTGACATAATTGCGTTTTGAGTTTTTAATATAAACTAGCCGGAGCTAATCCTTGCCAGCACTCGTTTGATTTATGTACTTTGTAATGGCCAAACATAATTTGCTGCTTGTTAAGTCAACATTTGCTCAGGCTCAGGCTCAGTTTTGGTAATCAGACTCTGTCTAAAGGAATTCATAATTAATGATATAAATTAAAAGAAAATATGCCAGGCAGTCTCTCTATTCAAGTCGAATCCCCAGTAAATACGAAAGTTCGCCTTTATTTCATTAACAGATTTTACGCTCGAATTTCGTAATATAAATATTTCTGCAGTCCAGTAAGCCCAGCAAATCTTTTTGCATAATTGAAAAACCGTCGCACGGAAGTCGCATTTAAAGACAGCTGCAAAAAAAGAGAGAATGAAAATGTCCCGTCGACTTCCGGAGGATGAAAGTCCGGCTAAAGGAAAAGAGAAAAAGAGCACTGACCAGTTTTCTGCAAAATAATGCTGAGCAAAGTATCCCAAAAGATGACAGCACACAAATTGCAGTTCCAGCTTAATGGCATTAGTCGCATTTTTATGATTCTTGTCTATAAAATGAGAACTTTATATTTAAGTTTATTATTTTTATGAAGTTTAACTAAATTAAATTACTGTTTAAAGCTAAAAATATATTCAAAGAGATACAAATTTCATTGTTCCGTTTATGAATTTAAATTCATAACAATGAAATTAATGTTAGTTAAAGTAAGAGAATTTGTATATCTAAAATGGTAAATTCATTTCAAAGATTAAAATTACATCATTAACAATTTAATTCTCATTTTTAGTACTTTATTCTGAAAATCCATATTTATAAATCGCATTTTTATGAATTTGGCAATAAAGATCAAATTGTGCATTTTATTATTTTTATAAAGGTAAACTAAGTTATTTTTAAAGCTAAGAAGAGACTTTGGAAAATTCCAATTTATTAACATTGATTATGAATTTAAATCCTAAACAATTTGATTTCATTTTCTAGATTTTATTTCAAGAAAAATTTGTGTTGCTTATAGATAATCTTTTAATTTGTTATAGAGCATTTAAATATTTGCCGTCAAACTCTAAACTTTCCCTTTGTCCATTGTCATCTTTTAGGTGTTGTGACGTTAGCCGAAAGTTGTACATTTTTGCCTCATTACAGTGTGCCCCATTACATTTTCTTCTTGACATTGTAGTTGTTGTACTTATTGTTGTTGTTGTCCTTAATGTTGTTGTGGAAATTAGCCGCACAGTTGATAATAGAAACGCGCATAGCCTGTAGCAATTTTTTGTTGAATTCTTTGGGGTACAGACTGTTATTTCAGCTCTGTGTCATTTTTGACACTTTAACATTGTTCTTGTAGTTGCTCTAGTTGTTTTTGGTTGTGTCATTAGCCAGCACGTGGCTGCTGCGTGCCTCATTATGTGGTAAGATAAAAATAAGAGCACACTGTATTTGCCAACGACGCCTTTTGCACCGATTATCCAATTATAATTTTTGGACAATCTCTCGGACAGAATTCTGTCTAAATCTTTACTCTTTGATATACACAGGATGTGGTTTTAGTTTACTTTTTTAATGAAGATTTCAAAAAGATTCTGCAATAGATGTTGCATAGAATTTTATTTAAGCCACAGGCGCTTGGACGCTCAAAAGTATGCAGTTTGCAAATTTATGCAAGTTGCAACAGCAGCAGCCGAAAATTCACGTAAATTTGAAGCAGCTTTCCAGGGTAAATGTGCACTCGAAATTTGCATATTATGAAACAGCCCGCAAGGTATGCAATACTTTACGAGCTGCCCAGCAATTTATGTAACCAGCAGACAGACAGTTCATTAATATGATTAATTCATGCCATTTAAAACTCGTACTCAGCACATTACGAAGAATATCTTTCGCTAACCAAACTAATTTTAGTTCAAATTAAATTTAATCTATTTCGAGCACTTGAAGCGTGTAAGCATTGCAGTAAACATGTTTAAACCCTTATGGAGAAATCGGACTACTCTACCATACAGATCTCATAGGAACTCATTTGAATTCGTATATTAAAATTTGTTTCCTTTTCCAATGTAATTTAAATTTTTAAGGAAGTATGTTAAAGCTCTGAAGGAGTTTTAAATCACCAACATTCGAGGATAACTTTTTTTCACATCATACTTTTCACATCATCGTTTGCTCTTCGGATTTGCCAAGGATCATTATGCATAAACTAAAGCAGTCTTATGGGAAGGAGGAAATGGTAGGAAAGAAAATGCAGAGAAAATTGAACTCTCGCTTCGTCTATGACTTTTGTGCTGTTTTCCTCTTATTTACAAGGAGCATTATCGAGTGCAGCAGTTTCAGCAGCTCAATTAAAACGGCATTTGAAGTGGCTTTCGGTATACACGACTGTTTAATGACTTGGCTGCGGTTGTTTTATGTGGGGGTTTCCTCATTGATCGATGACTGCTTTTTGAATGAGGTGCAATTTGCAGTTGACAGTCTCAACAGCAAAGGGAAATGCAAATATAAAATTCAAATGAGCACTGGCCACAGTACAACACTAACACAGCAATAGAAGCAACAGAGAAACTAACACTCACACACACACACACACATACACACTCAATATTTGTGTCCTCATGCTGGCAAATTGTCGTCACTTATGTCCTTTTGGCTACTACGTAAAATGTATTTGCATATTTATTCCTCCACATCCAACATACATGGAATGAGAGTGGCCCGCATTTTCTATGCCACTGTTGTCCTTGTTTATGCAAAATAAAATCCTTGAATAGCATCACAAATGTAAGTGTGTATGTGTTGTTCGTGCCGGAACATAGTCCAGAGCGCAGCTTACAGATTTCCAAGAAAACTTTTTACACAAAAATGTGACATGTGTTTTTGTCGGCTTTTGGGCCCAGATGCTTTTGTTGTTTTTCTATACCATTTTTTGATATTCTGACTAGCCGCATGTAATTTTTGGCCACAAGAGGTTCTGTTTCGTTCAAAAATATTTAAATTATTCGCTTTTGTCAACAAAATGTGCTTATCGACCCTTGTTGATAAGCCAAGAGGTCAATTTGAAATGCGACACAGTAATTTGCATTTAAAATGGTTCATTTCGATCAGCATTTACCAATGGATGGGACCACCATACAAAATAGTTGTTCAAATTTAGTGCTTATATCATACTAAGGGTTGTAATTAATTGAACAAGCTGTAGATTATGGTGATAGCATTATTTTGTGGCTAAAAACTGGAATTTGTTAAGGGAATTTGTACTGTAAAAATAGTTGTGATACTGAAAGCAAAGGTTGGAAGGGAAGGAAAAGGAAATGTTTGCAAATAGTTTTAAATTAATTAATTCCTTTTTTCAGAAGGGAACTCAAAAAAATATCCAAAGAAAATATGTACATAGTTAGAAACTAAAAAAGGAAGGTACATTATTTTAAAATGTTGACAAAGAAATCCTATAAATTTGTCTTGCATTTATTATTGTTTACCTTTTTACTTGTTGCATAATTTATAATCTCTTTTTATATCAAATTCTTAAATTTTAAAGTGTAAATTCAAAAACATTTATGCACAGAATTGGTCAAAAGAAATTTGAATACAACGAGAACGCCTTTCTTGAAGATTTCTTGAAAATTTATTGAATTCTGTGAAAACATCTTTCCCTAGGAAATATATGCCTTTAGAAAAAGCCCGACAAAGCCCAAAAAAACCAAATTTGTATCGAAATTGAAAGAATAATAAAAAGATATGTCCACAAAAGTATGCTTTATTTAAAAAAGCACAATTTCAACATCTCAAGTGGGAAATTAATGAGCGCAATTCTTCTTTGCTCCATGAAAATCATCAATGCCACACTTTTGCCGCACACTAACTAGAAAACAACAAGGAACAGTGCATAAATCACTGCGAAATGTTGTCAATATACAAAAGCCTGGCTGACAAGCATTTCACAATACTAACAACAACTCTCAGCACTAATTGAGCACTCCACAAAACAACAATAACAACTGTGTCAAAATTTTCCAACAGGGTGCAGCATTGGGCTGACTGCACTCGACCACAGAAAGCGTGAATTGTTTCAATGTCAGACATTGTGCAAATTAATTGAAGGTCAAGTTATCGACATAAAAAAACGATTTATGCACCAAATGATAAATCTTGTGCCACAAGCAACAACAACAGCCACAGCTACAACAACAACAATCACTACAGACAGGAGCTGAAGAAGCAACATGAATTTCATGTTTCAATGCTTGCAATTTGTGAATGTAAACAAAGCAAATACCAAAAGAGAAGAACGCCAACTGCTGTCAAAGAGAGGCGCAAGTATAACACTTGTGTGAAACTGTTATACGCATTACTCTGCTACTGCGGAAACTACTATTGCTGCTCAGTAAGCCCGCAGACTTCACGGTGTGAGTAAGTGATAGCGGTTAACGAGAGTCACAGGCACTCCGAGTGTACGTATACGTGATAGAAACAGAGAGGGAGGATGCCAAACATAGAGAAAGAGAGAGACTCATATAATATCGCAGAGCATTGAATTTTCGGCTTAGCCGTGCGTTTAATTTGATGCGCAAACAAATGTTTAATGACCAAAGTTGATGCAGTTGGCAATTTGTGCTCCCAAAGCCAAAGTATTTGACGGCGCTAAATATTTGTGGCTAAATTAGAAAATGCCAGCCAGGTGCAAAACTAAGTGCCAACAACTACAAACTTTGGTTCAAAGAATAAAGTAATTTATCTTCATGCTGATAAAATTTTCTATACACATTACTTTTCTTAAATTAAACCTGTGTTTCCATTTGCCATTGTTGTGCAACATTTGTTTTGGCCAAAACGAAACACCGCACACAGCCAATCAGCCAATTCCCTTGTGTCCAACTCGTAATCAAGACAAAACCCAAAGCATAACAATGGGATAAGAGGCTAACAAAGAAGTTTGACAGCATTCGCTTCACATTTCCAAAATGTACTCAATCAAATTTCGACCGATTCGTTACAAAGCATATTTTCCGTATTTCGTATTGCATTGTTTATTTATAATTGATTAATTGTTTAAAAGGGTTACTTTTGGTTAATAAGGGTCACTTTCACATCAAGAAATTGTATTTGCTGAAATTAAAAAAATAAAATAAATTTGTTTCTGTTTAATTCAAAATACATCAGAGTTTTTCGAATTAAACTTTTCACAGAAATATGTAAAACACACTTCATTCAAAATAAATTGTTTGTACGAAATTGTTAAGCTACTTAATTGAGTGCTGCCCTTAAAAGTATGCTTTCAAATTGTGTGGTGAAATGCATTATTAAGTGGAGCTTAAAATAAACTTACTTATGCATTTTAAAAAGTAATAAAATTGTAAATGATTAAGTAATTATTATGTAATAAAAAACAATTCTTTGTACTATTCACTATTAAGTGTCATTTAAAATAATCTACTTTTAAAAAACTTATTGGAAATAAGCTCTTGTATTACTGTTTATAACTTATTAATTTTAGTGACAAAAAATTTACCTTTTTAATTGAAAATTATATTTCTTCTCAGGGAAAACAGTTAATTATAGCTTTTGAAAACTTGATTAGTTACAAAGTTGTAAATAAAGGAATTGTTAGTAATTCAATGCACTTTATTATTTAAGGAATTTTTGTAATGCAGGCTAATTAAGTCTTAGAGATTATTTAACTTGATTCATTTATTTATAAAGTAGCTATAATTTCAGTAAAAAAGACCTTAAACTTTAATACTATCAGAAGCAGCCACAACAAAAATAAACCATTGCAATCAACAATTTTTCAGCATCAAAAATCACAACGATAAAACCAAGAAAAATTACAGCACCAGCAAGAAGTGTTTGTGTGTGTGTGTGTATGTCGTATAAAGTGTATGAATATGCTGCCAGGAAATTGCCAGCTGAGCTGAGCTCAACGGGTGGGCGTTATGGGCGTGGTGGGTGCTGTTACCGTAGTCATAGACGTAGTTGTTGGTGTTGTTGTTAAGATTGTTGTTGCCACGGTTAGTTGTCAATTGCACTGCGCATTCACTGACTTTGTATCTGTGTCTGTAAGTGTCTGTAAGTGTATGAGCTGCTGTGTGTGTTCGGATATGCGGGGTGTGCAAACATGAAACTGTATTGTGCGTGTGTGTTTAAGCAGCCAAACAAACAAAGCGTGCAACATTTTGCTGCGTGAATTTACGAGCTCTGCAGTTGCCATATTAAAAATCATAAAGCAACACAACAATAATGAAAACCAAGTGAAGAGAGAAATCAAAGCACACAACAGTTGGTTAACACACAGTGCTGGCCTGACTAATAGTTACCCTGCAAACAGCTACCAAACTGAGTAAAGCTCAAAAATTGATTACCTTAATGATTAAATATTGAGACGTAATTGTTAAATGTTATTCACGGAAAAGTGTAGACTAGACATACCCATTTTTAAGCCAATTGCAGGGCATGTATTGCAGGGAAGCCACAGGAAAACATGAACTTGTCGCGATTCAATGCATTCTTTTGTTGCCAAAATGTGAACTGTCTTTGTATTAGTGTGCGTGTGTGTGTTTGTAAGTTTATGTTGGTTTTTTATGTAAGTGTGAGGCTGCTTAAAGTCACGTTGAATGCAAAAGCATAAGAGAAATTCTTAGAAATATTTTACGCGTGACAGCGCAACCTTTTGTTGTTGCCATTGTTATTCGTGTAGTTGTTGTCATTGTTGTTGTAGTTGTTGCTGTTGCTGTTGCCATTGTTGTTGCTGTAGTTGTTGCTGTTGCTGTTGCCATTGCCTTGGGCTGTGCTCAAGAGTTTTTAGCAGAACAAACAGCACAAAGCAAAACAAACAAATAAGCAAACAAGCACATGAAACTTTTTTGCGCAAAATAAACAGACACACGACGACGTCGTCAACGTTAACGTTAACGCCAACGCCGACGTTAACGCTGACGTCGATGTTGGCTTCAACGCCAACACGGAGCGCCAACGGCAAAGGCAGCAAAGTTCATAAAAACTTGCAAATGGGACGCCCTTCGAAGTTTCAATACCTCTCCTGACCTCTCTACACTATTTAGCATTGCCGGGAATTGTGGCAAACAGTGTTGGCAAACGTCAAGTGCAAATGCAATAAACTACTGTGCAGTGCTGTTAATGGCGACAATTAAGAAACAAGTCAGTAAAAGAATTGTTTATTAGCAATTTGAAATTCATAAATGCAGAAACTAGTTGCATCTCTAACTCATTACAAAAGTTAAGTTATTAATGTAGAAATTATAAGAGTTCTTAATAGAGGGAATGTAAAATTTCTAAAAGAAAGAATGAAAGCAGAACTGACAATCTCTTTTAAGTACGCTAAATGTTTAATGGAACTTTAAATTCGGCTTTACAGTTATGAATAGAAACCGAATTGTATAGAAATTACAAATTCCCTGTTCAATAATTATGCACTACATTCAATATGAAATGAATTTAGTAAAATAACTTTTGAATGGCTGTTCAAAATAAATTAGTAGAGTAAAAAGTTGAATCTATGAGTTGAGTAATTATTGGAGAAATTGTAAGAGTAATTAACAAAGGAAATTGAATATTCTTAATGAGAAAAGAGTGTCAGTTGAATGTACAATAAAGCTTATTAGACTTAAGCTTTCTTTCTATGCATTATTTATTTACCAATAAGTATGCTACATTTGTGTTTGAGAAACAGGAGAAAGATACGTCTATATTTATAATGTTATTACCTTCCCTAAATAACTTTTTCTACTTTGCTTTCTAATTCTATTTAGCTACTTTTTCACAAACTTTTAAGGAAGTGTCTAATTTCTCTTGACTTTTTGCAGCTGCTTTAGCAAACACTCATTTGAATAAATACACAAGCATTAAAATTCATTTGACACTTGCAAAAAGAAATGGGTAGAAAAATGTCAACTAATTTGTTCAGTTCTTGGAAGTGACGCGAAATAAAGCAATTCACAAGACTTTCAGTTCAATGTTTCCAAACTGATGCTGACACATTTGGCACATGCCATATAGATGGCCTCAAACCAACCGCCAAAGTCTTTTTGTGCCATGTTTCTCGATGACGTGTGCCCCCATTTTGCCGCCCTCTCTCCTTTGGCCGTTACTTGCCACAAGCCATTCCCCGTAGTAGTTGCAACTTGCAACATTGCTAATGTGTCCCATTTGTAATGGCAAACCACTGAAGCTTAACACGTTGTCTACGCAGACATTGGCCACAGTGCCACGCCTCCACCCAGAAACGTGGGACACACATACACACACTCATACGCAGAGAACACAATCACACACCATCTCTCACACACACACACACAGACACAAAAAGAAGGCAGCGCAAAAGTTTCAGTGGAATGTATCCTTTAGTTTTTGCTTTTCACTGTTGGCACACATTCATCGTTGGTGTCACACTGTGTTGAGTGTGTTTGTTTGTTTGTGTGTGAGTTGGTGCTGCTCAAAGTTGCATGTTTGGCCAACAGTGGCAGCATCGGGACTTGCTGCCTGAGTCGACTCTGACGGTGTTCCCTACGGTAATTGTCTCGTTACTCTCTGCATGTTGGCAAACATGCCACATTTTTGCAACGCCCTCCGACAAAGGCTTCACTTTACGAGGGTTTCTTCTTGAGTTCTTAATTTAATCTCGTTAATAGTTTAATAAATTAATTAACAAGATTACCATAAGAACATCGAATTAGTTAATCTATACCATTTCCCTTTTAATTCAATTAATATGCGTTATTTGTAGCATACTTTCATGGGCAGTGAAATGCATTTTAATACGAAAAGTAGACAGCACATCTTTTAGTAGATTGTTCTTGGAAGAAGAATTATGTTGAAATCTGTTTAGCAATAATCTTAACTGTAATAATATCAACTATAGCAAAATCTGAAAAATATAGATGACTCTTAATCAAAGTTAGTTTAAAATCATATTTCTAGCTGTTTTATTTAGTTAATCTTCTCGATTACTTGGACTATCGATATAATTTAATATAATTTGATTAACCATCAAACAACCCGCGCAGCAAAAGGGTTAACACAGGAAGCACACGGCTCGACGCCCTGCTAATAATTTATTTACACTTAACGTTTTATAAGCCCTGAACGCTGAACGCTACAGGATGTAGTATGTAGTATGTAGCGGGCAGAGTGAGTGAGAGATTGTGGAAGGATGAGGGCGAGAATCAGACCGTTTGATTTTACAAATATTTGCTGGCTGGTTTCCTCTTTTTAACGTTTTTGCTGGCCTGCCATTTGCCATTTCAGCGCTGAAGTTAAGTGAAATATGTACAATTTCCGTTTGCCATTTTGGGGAGGTACATACCCCTTCCCCACCCCTTCGCTGCCTGCTGCCCACCTGCCACAGGGTAAAGGCAACAGACGTTGTTAGCAATGTGTGTAAAACACAGTTACCTACATGTAGTTGGCCATACATAAATGAATGCTCAGTTGTGGAGACATTGCAATGCCATTCGGTTAAACGGAAGAAGGCAAAAGCGAAACTCGGTAAAATGTTGCCAACCTTCAATGACCATTAAAGCCATTTGTACTACAAGTATATGTATGTGTGAGTGCGAGTGTGGCATTGCTCTACTAATGTCTATTGGCTAAGACAAAGTTATGTTGAACATTTAATTTTATATGCGAACACAGAGATTCACATCTAGATACGAACAGATAGATGAGTGTACTCATAAGTACTTTCAGTTGTTCCCAATACCATTTGACTTGCAGTTTGTTTCCATTTCATTTTGAGTGCGCGTGCTCAAAATATCTATTTGAATTGCCAAGAGATTTGCAAAAAAGGGTTATTCCTTTTCTTTTTACAAGTGCCTTTTGCGATTTGCATAGTTTAAGCATTTATTTGAAATGCAACTGTGATAAGCTCTAATATCAATCTGTATAAATCAACTTGTGTGCAGCACTTGAGCAGAGATTCTTGAATATGCAAATATCTAATTTGTTGTTGGGGGAATATTTCGAAAAAGTATAAAGTGTTACATATATACATTCAATGATTCTAAACTTTTCATGAAAATTCGTATGTTAAAATTTAACTAGTTATTATAAAAAAGATGAACATTTTCAATTTTTAACTCCACTTTATTTACTTGTTTAACATTAAACTAAGCTGACTTATTGCTGCTTTTACATAAGTCCTTAAATTATATTTTTGTATCCACTTTTCATTTTATATATTAATATTTCATTATTGTTATTTACCTTAATAAAAGAACCCTCTTCTTTATGTTACCTCCTTTTTCAACACATTTTCACAATTTATTTTCTCATGATAAATTCAAGAAATTTCCAACAATTTCCGTCACTCGAGCTTCGGATATTTCGTAACTTGGCACATCAAATTGATTTATCTGAGAGTTGACTTTTCATCAATTCACTCATTCTATTTGCAATACAATTTCAATATTCGGGCAATCGGAAACTGGCACAACCCATACACAAACATAAACACAAACACACACACACATACTAAGAATGGAAAATAGTATCTACAGATAGAAATTGCTGGCCAGGCTTTTAACAATCTACATGCCAAACTGCTCTTATTAACTTTCGCAATTTGAACTACTCGATACGACATAACAATCTCAGCAAAGGCAACCAACCGCTGATGTCGCACCTGCCAAACACACACAAACACACACACACACACATTCCTCCACACATCGTTAGAGTAACCAAATAGAAAAAGATACACAAAAAATAAAAATCAATCGAAATTGTCATCTGCAAATAGTTGAAATTCATATTACTAAGAAATATACAGGAGTCAGGTGAGGTGTGTGTGAGAATGAGTGAGAATACTTAATGGGAATATTTATTGTAATATTATCATAAAAATGATACAATATATGTATATCTTTACATATCGAAGCTATTCCAAAAACGTAGCGTATTTTCCATATCCCCGAATAGAGGTTTTAAAGCCAAACTGATAAAAAAAAGTTATACTTTTTCACACTGTTAAACATTTTAAACAAAATATTTCCATTTTAATTGGTATATTTTGTAATTAATAATAATATATAATAATATTTTGTAATTAATAATAATACTAAGATCTATAATCGATGTGTGCTTAAGCTTTACAAAAGCTGCAGAGCTATAATTCTAAAATATCTTTTTTATATGAAGTAAACTTTATTTTTAAGAAAAAGTCTATCCTGTCAGTTTTTCAGCAATAATAACGCAATTTTCTTTCATTTTCTTCTTTTCAGCTGCATAAACCCACACAAGCTATGAAGTCCAGTCAAAAACTGTAAATAAGCTAATAAAATCAAAGGTTTATTCAAGCCAAAAAAGCTACTCGATTTGCTAGAGTCTCACAAGCTAAGGATATCGTATTCTTTCTCGAATTTGTATTGCTGACACGTACAGTTGCAACAAAAGCAACAGTTGCACAGTGAAATCGCTGTGCGAATTCAATTAGGCGAAAAAGCGACGGCGAATTCAACGCCTCTCCATCCCTTAAAGCATCCAAATGTCAAATTGCAAGAGGCTTGTGAGTGTATTAGTGTAAAAGCATCTTGCTTATATGTGTGAGTGAGATTGTGCCAAACTAAAAAGAGAACAATAACAATTTGAAACGCTTTTCTTTTTAACCAAATACTAAAAATGTCGGCCGTTGAACTTAATGGCAATGTGCCGGCGATGGAATTTCATCAGCGACAGGTGAGTGTAATTTCATCTTTTTTCTCAAAACAAAAAAATGTTAAATTTGCAGAATTCGAAATTAGATAAATTAAAGCCGCTTCTTCCAAATCGAAGAAGCGACAATTTTTGAGTGGAAAAACAATTTAGTCATTCGTTTTTGGATACCACTTAAAAATGAGGTCGCGTTTTTACAGCGTTAGCTTAAAAACGCCAGTTGTGTGAGTTTCGCTCACGTAAAATGAGTTTCACTCATCTGCGTCTAGGATTAACTGTTACTGAGCTAAGCATATTCCTTTGTCTATGCAATAGATCAAGGAAGCACTGATATTAAAAACACAGCTGCAGACGATGACGTCACTGCAGCTGAAAAGAAAGTCCAATAAGTCAAATCAGTTTCACTCATCTGCGTCTAGGATTTACTGTTACTGAGCTGAGCATATTCCTTTGTCTGTGTGACAGAGCGAGAAGCACTAATATCTAGTCGTTGCATCGCAATGCCGCACGTGTTCTTTTTTGCTCTCTTTCTCTCTCTCTCTTCTCTCGCTGCCCACGCAATGCGCAAACGGCTGACGCACTTGAGTCATCGGCTCAGTATCTTTTGCAATTTTGGCGAGCGCAGTCGCAGTTTTAAATTTCGAATTTCTTTTTTGTTTTGTGAAATAAAAAGTGTTTGAATTATTTTTTATTTGTTTTGTGCTTATAATTCATTACAAATGGAGGACGATTGGCCTTTGGTCTATCAGAGTTATGAATCTGAAACCCGGAGGGTTTCTATCACCGGCAACTGGAAAATTTTCTATCGTTGTTGCGAAATGAATAACGAGTTAAATGAAGAATGGAATGAACTAAACGATGACATTTGGGTGCGTTTTTATGTTTATTATTTTCATTTACTTTTATTTCTTATTGTCTACTCTCATTTCTGTCTTAGTTTTTTGTTGCAACTGTATTTTTGTCTAGTTTTGCTTTACTTACGATTTCCCACAGCCTGTTGCATCTTTGAAGCTTTTAAGCTCGCGTGCTTTTCCAAAGCTCGTTTTATTCAAGCTGCTGTTCCAATCCTTTTTCTGTACTTATACGCTAGATGGCGCAGACTGTGTTTGTCAAACATTTGGCATAGAGCGCGCTGCACAAGGAACTGATTGTGAAAGCTCAGCCAAGACAATATTATCCACAAAAGCTGCAAGCTTTTTTGTTATCCTGTGCATTGCGAGGAACATTTTTTTTAATGCGTCTGTTATGCAATAGAGGGCGCTTTATCCACAAGTAATAATATCCTAATAGGGATTCTTATTTGATGTTGGGAAAATATTATATTTAAAGGATATCTTAAATGATATTTCAAATCTAAGATTTAAACTAAAAGAGTACATTTTTAAATAATTGAAAAACATGTTTGCAAAAATATAGAAAACAACATGCTCATATTAGTAGAAAAATGTACATAATAACATTTTATAGTAGAAAATGAGTTGTTCTAGAATATGTGAACACAATTTTTTCACCTTCCAAATGTGTATACATACTTAATTTTTGACTTTTTAAAAAGCCTACGTAAATTTATATTCTCTAACGTATGTATACTGTTTTCTGCAATACGCAGGTTGTTCCTTTTTATCTTCCCGCACTTAATCTTCTTTCTATTTTTAATTGCCAGCTAAAATTGTAGCCAAAAACTGATCAGCGTTAATTTGGTTACCGTTGCCACAAAAAAAAAAGAAACTGCCGCAGAGGCAAATGTTGCCGTAGATTCCGTTGTTGTTGTTGTTGTAGTTGTTGTTGCCGTTTGCGGAATAGGCCAACTTTTATTGACTTCCTGTGCAGTTGGCAGAGCTTGTAGACGCCATTGCAATTGCAAAGTGCAAAGTTCTGTTGACGTTGTCGTTGTCGACGCGACGCGTCTCGTTGGGCGCTCCACAAAAACGGTGGCAACAACCGGTTGCCGGCAGCGCTGCCATTTACGCAATCAAACAACAGAGGGCATTCCAGCTGGATGAAGATACCAAAGGGATGGGTGGGGAGGTAGTGAGGGGGAGACAGAAGAGCTACGTCAGCGGCAACACGAAAAACAAACAGGCAGTTGAGGCAGCATCAAAATCAACAGAGGTTCAGGCTGCAGCTTCAACATTCCTATGCAGTGTTGCCAGAATTTCAAGGGATAAAAGAGTTAAATTAATCAAAAAAGGTAGCTAGAAATGGCTAAGAACTGTTCAAAAGTGCTTAAAAACATGGTAATAGTTTACTACAGCCGAGATTATACTAGTATTAAAAACATTATAAAGTTATTTCTTATCAATTGGACGCTTAAAAAAAACGGTATCTTTGCCTTTTATAATAATCTTATCCCTTATATAAATTATCTTAAGAACATTTAGTTTATTTGACATTCTGAAAAAGTATTTAATTCATTTGCTAAAAGGGCCATATTATGTGGCTAATGGAATTTCTTCAGATTATCTAGTTTCGAGCAATTAAGTAGCTATATTAACAACACTGTTCCTAGGCTCCTTCTGCCCTCTCTTCAACTACTCTCTCTCTCTAAACCACTCTCTTTAAGCAGTCCTTAAATACACACACGCACACACGAACACTTTGTGAGAAAATGGATCGCGTTCAAAGTGAATTTGGTTGGGCCATTAATGTGCAACTTTTTGAGGCAGTTAAATTGGATAAGCAGCAACGCAACCAACCAAAAAACCAACAACAACAGTAACGGCCAAAAAGGATAAACAACAAACTAAAAATACTTTGCCATACGAAATTCAATTAACTTGCCACGTATCACACTTTGTTTCTCATTCCCTTGTTCCATTCCACTGTTTTTGTTGTTCCTTTTGCTCCATGTGCCCGCTGCCATTAGCATGATTGCACTCAAGTTTTGAGTCGCTTTGAGTACCACTGGGAGTACTACAAATTCGCCTGAGCGCATTTCAATTGCATTGAGTGATATTGTGTTTTTTCATTGCCTTATGAAAATACATATTCACATACATATATCTTCTTACCACAGCAAAAGAGGAACTCTACTAACTTTATCAAAACTTAAGCTTTTTATTTTCGGAGTGTCAATTGGAATATCATTTTCTAATCTGTAAATTGATTGGGCATTTAAATTTTATGCATACTTAAAACTGTTTCACAAACTTGAAAATTGTATAACTTTTTGAAAACTTAATCAATTTTCATAATTTAAATTATTTCAGAAACTTTAAACTTTGCTAACATTATGATAACTGATCCGATTTGCATACCTGAGTTGTATTTATAGAATAAAACAAATATTCCATAATTGAACCTCTATATTTAAATATTATTATAATAATTATTGTAATTAATTAACAGTTGAGCTTTTGCTGGAAATGTTCGGAACAGTTGTGAATAACTGTAACTTATGGGCCGCTTACATAACGAGCCATAAGCCAAGTCCAGAGTTCGATCCCTAGGCGCACCTCGGTTGTCATCTGGCTAAAGAGCATCTACTTGGCCAATGGCCAAAATGTCAATTGCAATTCGCAATTCGCACGCGACACACATCACGTTCTCACTACTAGCTTTGTCTGAGTGTATTTCTTTACTTCCACTTCCTCTTCTCTCTTCGTCTTCGTCTTCCTCTTCATCTGTTTCTGCTTGTTTCGGTTGCTTGTGTCTGATTTCGGGAGTGGAATAAAGTCGGCCATCAAATCAAACTGGCGACTGACTGCACTTGTTTTATATAATACACCAACTGCGGAAATTATCATAGCAAAAACGAAGGCCAAGACAAGTAGTGGTGGGATGAGGGCAGAGAGGGGAAGCTCTTATAAATTTTGCTTGTAGCAAAAGGCAATCAAGATCTTTACACACACACACACACACACGTACACGTATCTAAGCGATACACAGCCTCCATTTTGTTCAAATAGAAGCAGACATGCATGGCGGCATTTCCGGTTGCTTGGCACCATTAGTGCAGCTGCCACGCCCACTATAAGTCCGCCCGTCTTACATTTTTGGCTTTTTGTCGAGATAAGCAGTTTGGCTTTTATTTTGCTGCTGCTTTTCTCCTCTCCTCTCCACCTCCTTCTCCTCGCTTCTCTCAGCAACTTTGCGCTAGAAGGAAAAACTTGTTTTTAAAAAGCGCATTTGACATGTGTTTGCTGCAGGCTTCTCAGAAAATGAGAGAAAGAGAGAGAGACAGAGACAGAGAGGGGAAGAGTAGAGGCAGAGACACCTCTAACCTCTACTCCCCACCCCTCTTTATACATACTTATGGCCAAAAGTCTGTGGCAAGCAGAACTTGGCAACTTTTTCGGCGTCCTTTGGCTAAGTGTGTGTGTATATTCATTATTTTGTTTTCATTTGCCGTGCGCCGAGAAGTTTGCAATTGAATTTTATTATATCTTTTTTGGATTTTAGTCAAAAATATTACAAGTTTCCTCGTTGACCAACTTGCCCCCTTGCCTCCTTGCCACATTGCCACACTAACAAGATGTCTTAGATCTTTCGGACACTCTCCAAACGCGTATTTTCTCGTTCTCGTTCTCGTTTTCCTTCTTCACTTTCACACTCTCTCTTTCTTTTGCTTTTTCGCTATTTGTCTTGCCAAAAAACATTATCTGTGGGCTTTTAGCGTAAACTTTGCGCAGTATTTTCTTTTATTGACTTTGGCATCGATAATTGGCTGACAGTTATTCGAGGTTTTTAATGCTGTGAACTGAAGTGTGATACCAATATTGGCATGAAGTGAAAGTAGGGTATCAAATGAGCATGCTAGCTACTACTATGGCTAGGAGATACCCTGTATTTTATTTAGAAATATCAATTATCTATTTATATTCTGATAAATAAACTGTAGTAAAAGATGTCATCCAACAAAATTATAATTAAAAATTAAAGTTGAATAACTATTTTAATGAAAAGATTTAAATAGGGAATTTTCAAAGTAATAAATAGTTATCTAAAGACATCCGAAAAGCAAGTCGTATTTTATCAATTTAATCTTTTTTATTTATTATACGATTGTTATGAAATTTGCAAACATGTTTAAAGATATTCAGTTATTCTCCAGAAGTTATGTAGTTTTTAAATAAAATCCCATTACTTGAGATAACCAACTTCAGAATATTCAGACAAATGAAGCCTTTATATAAAAAGCACAATTCGATTAATTAAACCTTATCTTAAATGAATTTTCATTAAAAAATACGATACAGTTTGGCTAAAGTTGATTGGATTATGTTAAGAGCCTAGACCCATTGAGACTTTGTGGCTTGTTTAATAACACTTTGTACATTTTGTAATCCTCTATCAGTGTATATAAAACATTGAGCTCTATTATGTTTGTTAGTCAAAGGAATTCAGAGCTAAATATGCGCAACCAAATCACAGGCTCATAACCAAATGAAATGAAAAGAAGTTTTTTTTTTGTTGTCAGAGTGAAAAGAGTTTTTGGGTTCTGTGGGCAGGATGTTGGAGTCTGATAAACCGACAAATGCTTTTAACTTTTGCAAATGTTGCACACTTTTCGGCGTCCTCCCATTGAAATTCTCTCACACACACAAACACACAGATACTTTCATATAAATTTAGCCACATATATGAGGCTGTTGCTCTTTGCTAATGGCATGACGAGGATGTTGAATACATGTGTATGTGTGTGTGTGTGTGTGTGTGTGTGGGGATACTCCTGGAGGCCTCAAACACGGCTCCGTGTTGTGTTGAGCTTTTGCGACTGTTTGTCTGTCTGAGCAAATTATAATTGAGTGCAGGACGAGCGCATTGAACTGGCGCCTCCTAAAATCAGCCACGCCCCCCAATGTCAACTTTTATGCCAAGTTGACAGTTGCCTAAAGTGACGCTTTGACATTGGATTAATCTGGCAGCAGTTAAAGCAAATAATACAGTTGACTAACCAACTTAAAACTTTTCAAATTATCTCTGATGTGTAGTTGAGCAGTGAGGTGCTTCTTAAGTTGACTTTGGATTAATTCTGTCTCGCTTGAGTATTTCTAGTATTGAATTAATTTACTAATTACGTTTTAAATAAAAGAGAATAACTAAACTTGCTAAAGTAACTTTAAAGATTTAATTTGCTTTTAGAGGTGTATTTGTTCATTAATAAATCTCAAAAATTCCACACAATACCTTTGTTGACACACTTGATTACAAGATGTAGACAGACTTCCTTTCGTAACAAATAATCCCATACTTAATTATCGCTTTAAGCTAGTGTCATCGCTACTGTTGGCCACTTTGCACTTAAAGAGAGTTAAAGACTGTGCGCTGAAAGCTGGACCAACGTTTACCTGTCAGCTGCTGTGTTGCCACAATTTTGTTGTTGTTGCTGGCAACTGCTCTTTGTGGCAACCTCGAAGCAAATGCGCTGCCACTTGAGACGCCACGCCCCCATCCTCCACATCCTTACCACCACTGTGCCACACAGTGTGTCTCAACGCAATGCTCCACGTCGACGTCTTTGCAAGGGCCATAAATTTTGTGCCACGTTTTGCCATTTTAATGAATGGATTTTTTAATGCAATGTTTTTGGCTCGTTATGGTGGCTAAAGAGAAACAGAGAGAGAGAGAGAGATGGACAAGGGAAATGAAAGAAAGAGAGTAAGGGAAAGAGAGAGAGAGAGAGACTCAGGAAGTCCTGCTTCTTGGCGTGCTTTAATTTATTGACTAATTTAGCCAGGCTCTCCAAAAAAAAAACAGCCTAATAGATACTTTTCGGCACTCTTAATGGTCAACATTTGCCTGAAGATACATCTTTTATATTGTCTTTCTAACTTTCTCACACACTTTCTCTCTCTCTTTCCACAAATCTTTAGAGAAAATATCTTTTGAAATCCGAGCGAAATCTCGTTGTTCCTGAAATGCAAAATATTTCATTTTTAAACAGAATCATTTATTTTCGGGGTCAATACATTTTTAATGCATATAACATTTTTTTAAATCTCTCAGAAATATTGGACCATTTGATATAAACTTGGCTTAAGGCAGGTTGTTAAGTATTTTGGTAACATGCGTGTATTTTCCACTCTTGATTTGAGTTACTTTTTAATTAGGGACAACCTGTTATCGGTTGCCTATTATGAAATATAAGTAATGTAAATTTAATGGCCAACACATGCAACATTTGGCAGTTGGGGGGAGAGTATAGCTATTTCACCTGCCATAAACTTGCGATTAGCCCTCGCAACAACAACAACAAAAACAACAATAGCAACAACAACAAATAAGAACAACAATTTAGCTACAAATGAATGAACACATGTTTCATATGCGTTTTACGAGCGCCGAAAAAGTATGCAATGCTTTTTGTGTGCGCAGATTTTATCTCCCAAGTTGCCATCCCCCTTCCACGCACCTGCACTTCCTCCCTCTCCCTCTCTCTCTCCCATATCTTTTTCTCTATATCCCTTTTGTGTATCCTTTTCTGCTGGCCACCTTTTGTCATCGTTTGCTGTCGCGTCGTTCTGGCTGCGCGATAACAAGCATCATAAATCCTTTTTCCCTCCAAATGGCTCCCTGTCACGCCCACTAACCTAACGCCCACGCCCCCTACCCCAGCCTGTTGGCCATCTCCTGCTGTTGGCTTCCTTTGTAGCCATTTTGTAGGCGTCGTCAGGCAGCTTTCTGTTTGTATTTGTATTTCGCCTTGGCCATCGTTTGTTATTGTTTGCGGTTTGTTGGCCAAACCACCTTACCACCCCCTCAGTCACCCACACAACCATATTTCAACTCTATTCCTCTTCCCCTTAGGGGGAAAACTGCGTTAGTTTTCTTAGAATTGCGCGGTTCACTGCGTTGTCTTAGTCAGAACCAGATTGTATTTGGCCAAAAACACGTAGCATAGTTTAAAGACATAACATCAACAACAACAACAACATTTGGGTCAACTTACCTTTTATACTTTCTGGAAGAGGGTATTATAATCTGATCACGAATTGTGTAAGGCATTTAAAGCATATAAAATAGTTCAGTTCCATAAGTTTCAAGTTATTTCGATAAAACTTGGTAAATCTTTTAAGTTATTTTATTTAAATTAAATTAAATAGAAATGGTTTCATAATTATACTTTTTTAAAAACCTACAGTATTTTGTAAGAGTGTCAAAAATGTTAATTGTCGAGAAAAACGTTTCTTTCTTGTTTTCTTATCAGTTGAACATATTGTTTGCTGTTAAGCAGCTGTTAATAGACAGGGTCTTATCAGCGCTGTTACCATTAACAGCGATTCAATGCAGCTGCTGTTAAACTTATATTATTATTTAGTTTTAAAATGTTGTGGCTTTGTTTTTAGGTATTATTTTATTTTAAAGGTGCTGAAATGTAGTGTAGTGAAATTATGTATTTTACAGATATTTTTACACAATTTTTTTGAAATATTCACGATTTTGATATGTTTCGAAATCGGTAAAACGTGTTAAAGTTTTCTTAACTTCATTTTAAGTTATACTCTGCTCGATTTTTATAAGCTCAAATGCTGTTAAAATATTTTGGCTGATATCTTAACATTACTTGAAGTTAAATATTCGATTTCTACATGCTTATCTGCTGTTCAAGGGTTTTCATGATTTTTCACATTACTTTATGTAACATTTTGGATTTGTATAAGCATAAATGCTGTGCTTATCAGTAGCAGCAAGTGGAAATCCGCTTAGCTTAGTTGCTGGCGATTTGAAGGCGACAATTTGCTGGCCAAGAGGGATTAAAAAGTTGCCAGCTCGACGGGATTTGGGATTTGCATTTATGCAACCAGGCAAAACAGAACCCACAACAAGTCATGCAGAGGGACCAGTCTACATAGGAACAGGACCAGGAATCTGCCCGAATGGACTTGCCACTTGCCACTTGCAACTTGCAACCATTTGAACGCACAGGGCAAAAATTGCTACTTTGGCGCCTGTGGCTGCAACAGTTACCAACTGCGAATGGACGGCGACGCTGTAAACTCGTAAGGCTATTTGCATTTCAAATCTGTTGTCGCTTCCAATTCCCCCGTCCCTGCTCCCCCCTCCACCGCACTGCTTAATAAGCCTCGCACGCTTTGGGCAGCTGTTGTCCTGTTGCCAGTTTTGATCTGGCCCATAGACAAGGCCTAGTTGAAAGCCGTTAGTAGCTGGTTTCTGCTCTGTTTCCTGCCCCATCACATACGACACACGACGACTAATGCAATCTTGACAAGCGCCTCGTGGTGTGGCAAGTGTGGCAAGTGTAGCAAGTGGCGTGTGGCAGCTGAAAATGAGGCATGTCACTTTTGATTTGGTTTTACAGCCTCCGTGGCGCATTTTTGATTTGTTGGCCATGTCTGCGGGCCAACAGCAACAACAACAACAACAAGAGCATGGATTGTGCCTACATTTTGGCCACGTTGCTACGTTGTTTGTTCAGTCGCCTGACAACATTGCCAAGTTGCAGCTGTGAGCAGGGGAATGTGGTAAAAATAGGGGCAGAGTAGAAGAATTCACTTTTTGATGCCATTAAAAATGTGTGTGTGAAATTGGCTGTGTGGGAGTGTGAGGAAAGGAAGGTTGTCTCTTTGGTTACATGGGGCATGGAAGGGCAATAAAACCAGAGACTGATAGATGGCAATAAGAGTTTCATAACATTTTTGTGGCTGCCATTAAATTGCAATTGAAATATCAAGTAGAACATGTTGCAACATCATTATTATACCATTAATTTTCTTATTACTTGTAATATATTAATACATACTTCATTTAGTTAAAAAAATTGTATTATCAATTTGTTTTTTAATCAGTTATTTTGATTATTTTAAATGTGGCTTTTAATTTATTCTAAAATTTATTTAATATTTTTAATTTGTGTCATTACAACAAATTATTAAGTTAATGCTTAAAGAAGTTATCAAATTTATAAGTTTTTAAGTTATACAAATATTTCGAATTCGATAGAAAAACTGCCATGCAGAGCAAGTTATCGATAAGCGACTGCTAGCAACAGCACTGTTAAATGGGCGCTGTTAATGCAAATGCTCTGTTAACCTTTAACAGTAAATACCTTTTAGATAACTCTAGTTAACTGCAGAATTAATTTATAAAACAAACCGCTTTAGAACTAAAATTTACAAAAACCAAAATATGTTAAAGGTTTTATTTAGTTTAAATATTAATTTAATTATTCAAATATGCAGTTACGCGCCAAACCTGCTTAACATTCCAGTGTTGCACAACGTTTAAGGTATTTGTATCTTTTCTCACGCTCAAAGCGCTCTCTCGCCCTCAATCTCTCATTTTGCGCAATGCACAAAACACATTCCTCGCACTCTCTCACCTATGCTGGCATCCTCTGTAGTTGCGCTCTTCGTTTTCATCTCTCATTCGCATTTCATTTCTCGTTGCGAGCGGACGTCTTTTGATTGTTGCTGCGGTAAATTTTTGGATCGTTGCGCGCGTATTTCCCTACCAATTATAGTTGAATATTCTCGCTCTTCTCAACAAGTCGTGGGAGTCGCGGAGACGCTACTACTACTTACTATAAAGAAAAGAAAAAAAATAAAGTGAAAAACTAACACGTTTATGGTGAAAGAAAACGTGAAAGCAATATAAAATCAATTTTATTCTAAACATGATGCATTTGAAATCTTTAAATGCCAAACAGCAATAAAAACAACAACGACAACGACAACAAATAAGAAAGAAATGAGAAAAATAGTAGTCAAGTGATTCCAAATTTGTAATATATAAAAAGTGCAGTGCTATGGTTCATACAAAAATACATACATACATATATACAAATCGGAATCGGCAACGTACAGATACAAAATGAAATGAAAAGTTAAAAATAAATATATATGCCATCTCTCTCAGTCACAGAGTCAGACAGGCGCGAGGGACGTGATTTCTCTTGTGCCTGTCTGTTCTGCCTTCCCCTTTTGTCCGCTTGTCCGCTGTCCGTTGGCAGCAGCATCATCGCTCATACATAATAAGAGGAAAAATAAAACGTATATAATTTATATACATAGGTGTGTGTGTGTGTGTGTATGTTATTCATTCAATGCGCCACATGTTTTTTGGCCCGCCGCATTTCCCCTTCACACCCCGTTCTTTGCAAATTTATTTTGCGCACATTCTTTGCTTCGTTTACATTTTGAGGGCCTTGTTTATCCTTGGATCCTTTTTGGCCCTGCCATTCGCTCTCCACGCTGTGTGTGTGTGTGTGTGTTTCGCCTGCCTCTTTTTCTGATTCGATTTTTCACATCTCTCTCTTGCGGCGAACACCAACAGCATCCACACACACACACACACATAGACAGACAGAGAGACTTACTCACAAATACAATAGCACGCTCAGCTGCTTTGTCTTCTTTTGCCATTCAATCTACGAAAATAAAATGTGTGTGCCAGATGATGATGATGACGATGTTGCATGCCCCGTAAGAGATTCAAAAAGTGCAACCAAAAGATACAAAGCAACAACAACAACAACAACAACGTGAAGCCGCCACAAGAATGCAAAATGTTTTTGCGTATTTCGATAGCAGACAAAACAGACAAAGCGCTGTCTTTGTAGCAAAAGAAAACTGAACTAAAAAAAAACGTAAAGACTTATCGAGAAATGAGCCACAAGCAAAGCAATACCAACAATAATAATATAGTAGCAGCAACAACATTGACGGTGGACAGACAACAACAATCGCAATAGTTTTTGTGTGTTTTTTTTTTGCTTCTGCTTCTTCATCATAAACACACATCATTTCATTCAACTGGAAACTGTGAATGCCCCCTCCTACCTTTTGACTTCCCCCTTGAAAAGCGCGTGGTTGCTGCCTCTCATGCTTTTTGCTTTGGTCTCTTTTGTTTTCGCGTTTGCGCTGTGTTTTTATTCCGTCTTTTTGCGCATTTTCTGTTTTCGTTTCGTTTCGTTTGGCACTGAACAGTGAACACAGCCGCCGTCATCCAACATCCTTTTTAACCCGCAACTTCGGACGGAGAGCGAGAGCAACCCCTAAACAACAATTAGTTTTACAACATTTTATTTTGCACTTTTCATTCGTATTCGTACATTTCCTGTTTCTGTTTCCAAAATATCTCTTAAATCGCCAAACGGAATTGAATTTTTAAATATTGTACTTTTAATATTTTGAAAAAACTGCGCAGCATATAAAACAATATTAATTTGTAAAAATAATTTTTAAAAATCGTAAAACCGTAAAATTGTGAAATATTTTCAGTGCAAATCGTGTTCAAATATATGTACAAATATTTGACTAAATATCATGTTTATGAGTTTTGTGTATATTTTCGAAATAATTTGTATTATTCTATATATTGTTAATACGTTTGTTATATGGTCATGGGAAAATGAAACATTCCCAAACTGACTTATAAACACGCGAAATCTTTTATGTTTTTCCCATAAAATCTCTCCTTGAGTTTATATTTATTTTCAATTTCCAATTATAATTCCCCAGCAGTTCAAATCAATCAAATCGTTATCTGAAATTCGCAAAGCAAATAAGAAAATATTATAAAATTGTGCCAAAACCAAAAAGTAAATACTCAATATTTAACAAAAAGAAATCAAATTCTTTGAATAATCTGGAAAAATAAAAATCAAATGCAACAAATGCGACGTCTTCAAATCGAGTTCAAGTGTTAAACAAAGTGAAATAAGTCGTTGATTGACTACCCCTATTTACAGAGCGTAGTAGACTGACTACCCCTAGTAAACACATAATAATAATTTGTTGCTGTTCATTATATACGGGACAGCTGTGCATATAATTTGCGACGCAACTGTAAACACAAAAAGCCGTCAAACTGTGGGGCTCCGGGGCATATTTTCTATCTCCGCAAGGAATGTATTATCCGGTAAGCAAAACAAATCGAATCCTAGATATACAACTACCATCTCTAATATACGTATGCTCCTATTGGGTGTGAGAACCAGTTTATATTGGGCTAAAACTGCAAATTTATTTACTAAAAATTGGCTAGAAATAGCTACAAGATTATTTAATCGGCTAATAAAAATCTAATATGTGGTTTTATATTGATAAAGGCAATTATAAGATGCTAATTTTAGGTTGGAAATGTAAATACAACATTAAATATAGGTAACAGATACATTTTTGGACTATAAATTGCATAAATTTCAATTTTACAGCCATAAATATCTGCAAAATGTATACTGTAGCTCTTTAGTATTTTGAGTTTATTTTGTAATCTAAAAAGGGAGCCGAATCTTTTTTAAATAATGTCAGATTTCTAGCTATTCCAAATACAAGTACCTAATAGGTTAAGTGTTAACACTGCAACTGCAACAACAACAATCTCTAAGATACGTAAGCTCCTTGTGAGTGTGAAGAGAGGTCAAGATGCAACCAAAGTTGCAACTACACAACATGTACAACAACAATGATAATAAACAAGCACAGTGCACACTATAAATATTGAGACAAGCGTATGGACAACAGCTCAATTCGCCGTGTTTGGCTTAGCTGTTTATTTGTTGTAAATCTCCCTTGCTCCTCCTCTCTCTTTCTCTCTCTCTCTCACACTTACACTCTTTAGTTTGCTCAAGCAGCTTTTACAACTTTTACAGACTACCGTTGTTTTCACTCTCAATTAAAAGCGAAGCTTCAAATTCTTTGGCGTGTCTTTGTTTTTATTTGCTCCCACTCGCACTCACTCTCTCTATCTGTCTCTCTCTCTGTCCCTTGTTGACAATCTGCTTGTCTGTTTTTTGGATTTGTTTACCTATTTGCATAGACAACAACAAATATGTTAAATGTCGTTTTAACACGTGTGCCTAAAACTCTCCTTTTTTTCCCCCTCCTTCCTATGTTGACTTTTCTGCTTCTACTTCTCTGTTTTTTTTTTTTTCTTTTTGACAAAGCGCGTAAATTGTTTACATAGTCTTCAGTTTTGAGAGCGCTATACTCTCTCTCTCTCTTTCTCTCTCGCCTTTGCAGGAGGTCTGGTAATTTGATAGCCCAAAAATGCGGGTCGACTTGTGGCTTTTAATTTGTTGATACCTTTTTTTTTATCGAGTTGTCTGTGACGTCGACGAGGCTCACTTTATTATGACAGTACAGTGAAAGCGCTACTTGATGAACAGCTACTGGTATCTACCTCTTTTTTTACACTCCCTAGCCGTAGGGATTTCCTTAAAATAATGTTTATAATGAAAAACATTAATAACTTATATTAGAACTATTGAAGTAGGATTTATATATGCATTTTATTTACAAGTTTCAGTTTGGGTTAAAATTACTTTTGTTGACTACATTCATTCCATTTAATATAGTCCACTTTAGCGAGCTTTCACTGTATCGTATTGTCGATTCCCTATATCAAATGATACACATTCAAGTGTCAACTTTTAACGCCCCGTTTCTCGCTTTTCAACATTTTCCCACGTAATTTAAATACGCAAAAAATTTGTTTGAAAAATAAACAAATTTTTATATCGTTTTTTTTTTGTTGATGTTTGCAATTTATGCAAATTTTGTATAGCATAATTTTTCATAATTTTAATTTATTTGTGTTTCTCATATTATTTATAAATATTTTTTTTAGACACATTGTTGCCATTGAAATGTAAATGTTTCATGATTGATAAGGAAGTCGACCGCAGCTTAAAAGACAGACAGACTGACAGACATCATTTCAATGTTGATAAATGGAACTAAAAGTATCTCTGTCTGTTTTGTGTGAATAAAATTATCATCTAATGCCATTGATTTGTCTAGTTTCGTATGATGTCAGCCATAAAACGATGTTGGCTTTGATGTCTCGCGACATGAGGCTTAAATGAATAGCAGTTCTACGAACGTATGTTGGCCCAGTTAATCTGATATTAGCTGAGATCTCTTGAATCGTTTTATTATCTGCTAAATTTATTGGGGATACATCAGACTCCCATCATAATAAATAACTTTATTGACAACTTGGGCGGTATATTAAACTACGATAGCTGAAAAAAGTATGCTTAAAGATTGAAATTAATTGATGACATTCATCAGAAATCAGAAATCGCTAATGACCACAAAGATTAATATAAACTATATTTTCGCAAAGATTATAGAATATATGTTATAGTAATAGATTATATGTCATTAATCCAAGCTTAGTCAAAGCTAACAATCCTAACAGGAAATGGATTCCAATATGTTATATAACAGAAATGTCAATTGAAAATCTATAGAAGAGTATTTAGAACGAGTATAGAATTTAGAACTTTAATGAACTTTAACTATTAATCCTTGCTATTATGCATTTAAGGTAACTTTGTTTAGCACTTTCAGGACTATAAATCAAACTTAAATTAACTTAAACCATTTAAAAATCTAAAGAAAGTGTGTAGAATTTAGAAGAATGAGCTCTTGTGCTCTCTAGAATTTGTATGAACTTCAACTATTAATTCTTTTAAAAATATGCATTTAAGGAAGTTTGTTAAGGACTTTCATTACCATAAATCAAACTTAAATGAACTTAAACCATTAATAAAAAGCTTAACTAGGTTTATTTTCATTTTGTAGCACACTCAATAGCTCAATTATATAGTTACTTTCCACTTTGAGCTGACAACTAGTTGAACGTGCAAGTTATAAAAATGTAATCATCAGCTAATTGCATTTAATATTTTCATATTTGAGAAAAATATTTTTCCTAGCGTAGATTTAATCAGACTTTGTTGAGTTGGAATTTCAACAGTTGGCTAGACATTTTGCAAATGTCATTCTAATTAATTGCAATTAAAAAGTTTCGTTGACATCGTGTCGAGTAACAACTAAATTTTCACATAACTCATATATGCAACATTAACGAGGCAGTTCATAAAGTTATGTGACTCGAATTACAACGTTGCAAAAATGTGAAAAATAAAATGAAAAAAAATGGAAAAATGGAAAATAAAAAGAGCTGAGTCGCATCAAACGAAATCTTCCGGTTTGCCGTTTGTCGGAGTCGCAATTGAAAAATTGCACATAAATTGCATAAACCGAGCACTTGGCCGTAAATTGTAATTGTAAAGCCAAGGCGAGGAAGACGGGGGAGGATGGATTATATATAAACATATACCATACATATGTATCTGTGTAGGTGTTGTTCCATTGTGCGTGTGCAGTTAACCGCAAAGTTGGTAAACTATTTTTTATCCAACAGATCTTGATATACCTCTAGTTTTATGACTAACTTTTATGAATTATTCTCTTATTGTTTTTACGCAATCAACTTTGAAGGTTAGCTTTAAAGTTTAAACCAAAATGTATCTGAAAGATACAGCAAACAAACAAGTAATCCATTTGATGTTTATTACTTTCACTTAATTAGCCGAATGGCTTCTATTACATTTCTATCAAATTGCTTTTAAAAAACAGCTTTTACTTTCTTTCTCTACCCTAACAATTGTCCATCAATCGCGTTAATGTTAGAGAGATGTGGAGACTGGGAAAATGTTGAGAATTCTCTCTCATAATGCAACAAAATTTCAATAATTTCAATTTGCTTGATTGATAGCTTTAATTTATGGGCATTTTTAAGTAGCACTCGAGTGCAAATAGAGAGAAAGAGGGACAGAAGGGAGAGAAACCCGCAGATAAGAGATATGTAAAGTAACGTAGCCCACATATTTTCCTCTTCTTCTCGTTGTTCATATTTCCATTTTCAGAGCAAATGATATGACAATTTATTTCAATTAAAGTTGATTTAAAATTTTGTTGCCACTTCCCTCCCTCTTTTTTCCTCTTCTTGCCACACGTTGATTGATGAAAATGGCTGCCAAAGCAGAGGCGCAATAAACAGTGGCAATGAGAGAGAGAAAACCTCGTGGTTTGCTCAAATTCAGTCGAGTATCTTTTATCTATAGATCTCTTTATCAATGAGGGCGGCTTAATAGATATCCAAAAAGTGTAGCTTTATAATTATCATGTAGTGCTCTAAGCTTTCACTCAAAAAGCTTTGTATTCTTGTCAATACGCATCCATTAAGTTTTCTGTTGTTAGATAGAGTAATATATAACAGTCTTTTGTAAATAATTACTATTACTTTAGACTTTAGTTAATCACTAGTCTAAATTCATATATTCAATAATTACATTTCCTGACTGTTAACTGGTTATTTATAAATTTTCATAGTTTAAAATGCACTCATCATCTTTAAGCGCAATTGTTCGTTAAGAGAAGATTCAACTTTATCAGTTCTAAAAAAAGTTTTTATTTTACAACGATTGTTAAAGTTAGATTTTTTCTTTTTGGAATATTTTTTGCTGATTTTTCTACTTTTATCTCTAATACAAATTATTTGTTATTAAATTTGATAAATGCCTTTTTATGGTATTATGTCATATCTTTTCAAGACATTCTGATGCTTGGGAATTGCTAAAACCACCCTCGCTAGGCGTAGCTTATGTACTCTGTGTATACATTGTATTTGCATAAATATGAGTGTATACTTATGGGTGTGAGTGTGTGATTGCAGCGGGGAGCAAATAAAGATTTACTGCTTGATATTGATAAATGGCGCACATTCGAAATTGAAGGCGCGACACGGACAAATTTGTGTTTGTGTTGAGCTCTGTATGTTGATAAGAAGTCGATTTCGATTTAATTAAAATTAGCCCGCACAATCCGATTACATACTTATATGTTTCATTAGGTATTTTAATGCTCCTTTATTTTGCGCTTTTATGGATTGCACTTGCTGTCGTTACTGCCACAAAAATAACATTCAATTCAATTCGAAAAACCCAAATTAAATTCACATTAATTTTTGGGTGTGTTTTTTTTAAAACTTTTTATTTGAAATAAAAAGTTAAAAGCAATTAATGTTTTTGTTACGACTGATGTGAAGCGATTAAATTGAAGTACGCAAATTGCACCACATTCCAAATGTGAAAATAATTTTCGGGTGTTTGCTAAAAAGTCAGTAACAGTTGAGCAAGTAAGTGTTTTGACAAAATTAAATTACAAAAACCCTAATATAAAGTTTATAAAAATAGTTTACTCAATAGATGTTATTATAAAATATTTTTTGCAAAACAGTTCAGGAAATAAAATTTTTTTGTTCTATTAAATTGAAACCAGGAAAGTATGGTAATATTTTTGTTGGCTGGGCTTTTTGTGTATTGTCAAAGCACTTATTTGACCAACTGTATATGAATGTGTACAGATATAATTCAAGTAACGCGAGTATCTCAAACAAGTGTATTGAGATCGAGTATCTTAGCGATCACAACCTACGGCAATGTGAACGACCCCCCGCAACAACAACAACAACAACAACAACGAAAACGACAAGAAAAGTAACAAAAGTTGAAGCTAAAAAAGTTTCATGCAAATTATTCGGTTCAACTGGCGACGTCAGCGATAACTGCGATGTCGACGTTGACGTTGACAGCGACAGCGACGCTAATCGCTAGTGTCACTCACACGAGCCCGTAATTAACAACAAAGCGACGCACGCCTGCGCAGTGACTCAGAGGCAACAACAAAGACAACAACAACAGCAGCGACGTCGACGCAGACGCAACCAAATTGTAACAGGTTTTATTACTCCATCTATGTTACTGTTGTTGTTGTTGTTGCAGCAGCAGCAGCGTTAAACGGTAATTGCAGCAGCATTTAAGAGTTAGTTCCATTCCATTTCGTTTCATATGTTTCATAGTTCGTTTCGCTCTCAATTTCACACCCACGTGTTTCTCTTCAACACATTCTCACACACATTCCTATCCCCCCAATTCCTCCCCTCTATTAACTTCAACCGTTTTTATTGCCGGCCGTTAGTGTCGCCTCGATTTGTTGTAGTTGTTTTTTGCTAGATTTTTTTCTCTCGTATTTTTTTGCTTTAATTTATGCGGCCGGCTTATTTTTTGTAGTTTATTTGAATTTCTGTTTAGTTGCCGCTGCACATTTGTTGTTGTTTCTTCTTCTAAATTTACATTTTATTGGCTTGTCATTTTTGTTGTTGGTTAAATTTTTTATTTACATATTTGTTTGTTTATTTACTCGCCCTTTTTTTCTTGTCACCTTTTGCTTATGAAAATATTTTTGTATTGAGTAACACATGCAGTGTTGACAGTGTCGGAAATAAGAAAGAGATAATAATTCTAACGAGTCGATTAAATAGCATTAATTTCTATAAATAGTTAAACTGCTAACTATGTAACATTTACATAGATATTTACGATTACATTTGACAAATTTGAAAGAGAATAAAAATGAATGAAGTGATTAATTGTTGAGATATGTGTTAAGTGTGTATATAAAAATTTGTGTTAGCTAATTGATAGATTGTACAGTAACAGTTATTGTAGTAATTATTATAGTAACACCATAAATTGAAAACAAATTGCTGCAACTACCAATATTACATTATTTCTTCTCTTAGTGGTTGTTTGGTTGTTTTTCTCTCTCTTATTTTCTTTTTTTATCTTCTCTTTATTTTTTAAATATATATTTTTAAAGCTTAAAAATGGTACAAAATTCTTACTCCCTATTACTACTATAAATTTTGTTTAACAAACAACATTTTTCTCAGTACAAAATTGCTTTTTGCTTTTCATTTCCCTTCTCTATAAATTTTCAACAAATTGATTTATTTATAAACCGGAACTGCAAATTTCTCGCGTTTGTTCGATTGACGTTATCGTAGCTCGATCAAAAATTGATTCATTGATTCAAGCAATTTAGAAAAGCACGCCAGAAATTTATATTATAATTGAAATCCATGCGTAACTATATGCAAATTTAATTAAACAGCAATTAATTGCACTCATCAGCTGGAACAAAATTACAAACAACAATAGCTACAACAACAATTGAACGCCCTGTGCATATTTACACGACTTTTTGCGATAAATTTTCTCATACAACACAAAATGCAAAACATTTAAAACTAAAAACTGTGAAGCAAGAAGAGCAATAAAAGTCGCGCGCGATTTAAAACGCGCGAAAATATCGCTAGCGTCCTAAATCGATGATTTTAATTTATGGCCGAGTTAAAAATGTGCAAATTTGTTGCCATTGTTGGCCAGTGCCGTTGCTCTATGCTTAGGAAAATTGTGTTTACTTTGCATTTATTGTTGCCAATTAGCATAAAACGGCAGCTAACGACAACAACAACAACAACAATAGCGACCATAACAGGTACAACAACAACAACAACAACAACAATAATGTGGAAGGCAAGGTGAACCAGGTAACTTGCAGTTAAAAGATAAATGAAGATGCATACTGGTCAGGCGCCTGCTTATATTTACTATTGTTAGCCAACTTGCAGTTGACCATAAAAACTGTGACATCATCGGGCACCTGACATTATGACTCTCTGACCTTTACTTCAATTTGTTGTCCGTTGTTGACCTTCGACTCCCTTTATGGTTGTTTAATAATCGCAATGGCAGAGTTTAATAAAATATCCATTTAAATCAGACATGCTGCGATTTATTTTTATGTTTATTAAATTGCATTAAAAATGGAGGCAATATTCTAAATGCAGTTGAATAACGCATGATATCACGTTGTGGACTTATAAGGTATTAATCAAGTTAATAAGCTGCAATAAAACGTGCTAAATATTGATACCAAATAAGTCTGAAATAAAATATATATATTCGAAACTTCAAACTGATTAAAATGTTAACAATTTGAAATCTGTTATTGAACTCATTATCTGAATATTGTCACATTAACATGCCTGCCTTCTGTTAATGTCATTACTTGACACATTTAAACAGTTTACAATCAATATTTTACACTTGTTAGTATTTATAGCATTTTTATGGGCGTATTTCTGAAATATCTTAGGGTATTTTAAATTCGTTGTTTGTTTTTTTCAAATACATTCATTCTTGTTTTCTGGCATATGTAAATTTTGTTTAATTTTAGCGCCATTGGCAATAATGTTTAATGTTGATTTTTAATAGCAACCAGACATTTGCTCATTTACTTATTTATTTATTTAGTTTTACATTGTTTGTATATTTTATGCACTCGTATATTTGCCATATTTACTCTAGCAACCTTCAACTTAGCAGGCAGCACGATTTAGCCATCAATTTTTATATACATATACATAGTATCTTCTCTCGCATCTTTTTATCTTCATGTACATATTAAATTGCAATTACAGACTGTATGTGTGTGAGTGTGTAATTCAATTAAAGCCTTAAGCGGGTTTAATGCACTTGAGTATGTTGCAAGGTGTGTTAATTTTCTTTATTTGCAACACATCAACTTGACGAATCTCATTACGAGCATCACTTGAAAAATCTAATGAAAATACCAATCACGAACACACCAAATGTGTGAGTTTGTATGTCTATATGTATGTATGTATGTATGTATATAAGTGTGTTGTCCAACTAATTCCCTTTGATTACAAGAACTGAACTAAAGTCCTGGCCTCGCATAGACAATTTCCTTTTCGTATTAAATGTTATTTGTATTTCACTCACAGACCGAATGCTGTTTGACTATTTATTTGTTTTTAGCTTTCTATCTGCACTGCGCTCCAGCTCTCCTGGACATCATCCAATTACTACCAAACAGGAGCAGGACTCGAACTCGGACTCAGTCTGGGTCTGTTTCTGGGTTCTGGGTCCATGTTCGGTCCTGTGTTTCATTTTGGTTTTAAGCCGCGCCCCGACACGTGGCCAGCATCTGTTACAGTTTTTGGAATCGAAATGGGAATCGATTCTCATCTCGTTGTATGAAGTTTGGCAACGTTTAACGCACAGTGCGAACAAATTCTATGAAGCTTTCCTCATTTATGGACGCTGCTTAAAACAAATCAAATTCAGTAGAGAGCAGAATAAAAAAGAATACCATATGTATGTGATGATGATGAAAGGGGCCACAGGAAGACATAGGAAATGAACAAACACAAAGGCAACAAAAATGCTTGGGGTCAGGGTCGTAGTCGTGGGTTGTGTAGTCGTGAGGCAAGTGCAAAATAATGGCACAAACCTCATGCATATTACATATATTCTACATGTGTACACATAGAGAGAAAAAGCTTCCCCCTTTTCACCTTACCTCTGCACCTCTGCACTTCTCCCTATTCTCACACTCGACTCGTTGAAACGCCGCGCATGAGGGTTGACCCAAGTGCCAACCCCAGAGCATCAGCATTGTGACATTTAAGAGGCTCACGAGAGCAGCAGCAGCGACAGCAGCAGCAGCAGCAGCAGCATCAGGCCTTGTAAAGTGTTGAGCTAAAAACAAAACACGCACAACGCCCATGCTTATGTTACATCCACGCCCACAAGCGCCCACATCTCATACTACTTCTCTTAACATTCTCCACTTGCCATTAACACAGCAAGCAACCCTCGAGGTGAACCACCCAAGTGGTACGAGGTGTGCGTCGAGTCGCGTTAAAACGACTCTCTGTGAGTAAGTGTGTGTGTCCTCTCTGTGTGTTGTCCTGCTGTGTACAAGTGTGTGTGTGTGTGTGCGCAGTCGAGTGTTGCATACTTTGTGGCGATGTTCTGACTGCTTAAAATAATTAAAAATCAATATTTAAGCGATGCCTACAATCAGCTAAAATAAACTTGCTTTAAATAATATTAAAAATATATTTTCATTATATACACATTAAATATGAAGAATTTATGAAAGTAATTTTTAAATATCACAAAGTCCTTAATTTAAAACTGAAAAGATTTTATTTCCACGACAGATTTAAAGAGAATTTTAAAGTGTAAACAAATTGCTTAATTTCCAACATAAAACGCTGTAATTCATGTTACAAGTGAACAATAAAGGCGACATCTTTTTAAAAGCCTAAACAATAATTTAGCTAAAATATGCGCTAGATAAAGGCGACTTTTGTCAACTGCCCAAGTTTGTAATGTCCTGAAAGGCATAAAATATTCAACATTACTTGGTCCTGTTTCTACCTCTCCCTGTCGCCCCCGTTCAATAATTTGCATAATATTTTGTTAAGGAATTTAATTATACCTCCGCTCGTATTACATAATTTACAATTTGCATACAATTTCTCTTGAATTTCAAATAATGTTCTCACTCCATGCAATGCCATGCCACGCCCACATAATGTCACTTCCGCTCGCCTTGGGCAAAAAGCGGCTACAACAAAAAAAATATGACTTTTGGTTTGGGAATTTTATTTGTTTTTCATTTTCATTGTGTAAGAAGTTTGCTAGCGAGTTTTGTTTAACTTTTGTGCGATTTTATTGGCAGCTTTTCGACAGCTTAAAACTCAAATTTCAAAGCTGCAAATCAAAAAGTTTTTAAATAATTATTAGGAAAATGTTTGCTTCAAAATATCTGAAAGCTGATAAGTGAATAAAATTTCCATTTACATTTTCCGGTAAATACAGTTTGAAAATGTGTTTAAATTCCACCAAAAATTGCCAATTAAAATAAAAGTCAAAAATTATACTGACAAAAACACGACGCAATCTGAGCAAAAACTGCACAAATTCTCGGTCATAAATATAACCATATATAGTATATTATATATATATCTGTATACATCTGATATAAATCAGGAACGACCAATGCTCTGGTTGGCAGTCAATGAAAGGTAAACATACGCCTGTGGCACAGAGAGATCTGTGGCAGCCTCATAAATAAACTGCAAGTTGTGAGTAAATCACTAACGGGTGGAAAACAAAAACAAAACGAAAAAAAAAATTATATATATGGATTAAATATCAACAAATCAAAATGTGCCCAGTGAAAAATATTCACTTACTTATTTTATGGCAAGTGAATTGATTTATAAGACGTATAAAACTGTTCATATGAATTTTATGCAAATTATTTGGCTTACTTTCAACCTTTTTTTTCTGTTGTTTTAATTTTTCTCTTTAATTTTTTTCTTATCAAGTGCAAGAGACATTCAAATGAATCAAAGTGCTGAAAGCATTTAGTATATTCTCGTATAATATAAACCATTCATGGGAGGTACATGTGGGTTGAATGCAGATGAGCGCCAAGATTTATTTATACAGAATTAATTTTAGATTGATTTAAAAGCTATGCAGAATAATAGCTCGGAAGTATTTATCTGAATGATAAGCAAAATTTTTTCGTTTGGTCTTGCAGAATTTTGTTAGATAAATGCTCCTATTAGTGAGATTTGAAAACAGGTTGACAATCAATTTAAAAGACTTTTAAGCAGTTTATAAAATATGACAAAAATTTAGTAAATCTTGTGAAATTTATGACTTTTATCAATGAATTGATTTTACTTAAATGAAGATTGAAACTATTAGTCAGAGCTAATTATTAATAAATAATAAATAAACATATAAACTGTCGTAACGATAAGCTTAAATATGTTTGTGATCGATAGCAAAACTAAGAGTAGAAAATACCTTTGGGCATCCATATATTATTAATATTATATCACCGGAAGTTGCTCCTTCCTCGCCCTATTCATTAAGCTCATCACGTATTAACTGCTGGCTTTTTGGCTAACCAAATGTTAATTAACGCATTTCCCGACCACAAAAGCCCCGCATAAAACGCACATGTGTACATGTAAGTACCGCATCATCAGGTTGACTTTCCCATATCCCATATCCCGTATCCGAAACCGAGCAGTTCATTAAAAGCTCGTCAAATGTGGCGACACAGTGATACAAAAAAGTTTTCAGTCACAGTTTGTATGTATGTATATACAAGTATATACTTTATATTATAAGTATATTTATCTTTATATACAAAACTTTTATTATACATACATATATGTTTTGGCGATAACTGTCAGTTAGGCAATTCTATACACGTGTTGTTGTCGGCCACAGCCAATGGCAATTAGGTTTCTGATAAGATAAGCGCCCAAAGCTGCTGCCTAAACCAATTAGAATCGTATGGTGTGGGTGGGGCAGGAGAGGGGAAGGGAGGGGAAACCCCTTTTTATCGCGCATATCACAAAATGAAATGGCGGCAGCTGTCACACATACATGTACACACCACACACACACACACTTGGAAGTTTGACTTGCCATTTGTGAGCTTCAATCAGGAAAAGTTTTTGTTGCCTTTTGTACAACAGTTGCTAACTTGATGCGTATGGGTGTGTACTATATGTATATGTGTGTGTTTGTGTTTGTGGCACAACCAAAATTGTTGTTGCCTATCTTGATGTATGTTACTGTCACTTTGCCTGCCAAACTCTTCTTCATCTCATTGTGTTTGTATATCTATGAGTTTTGCTTTGTCTGCTGCTTTTAGCCTTTTTATTGGCTGCCAATCAGCGCAGTAAACGGAATGTGGCTAAGGTGCGTCTCTTTCGGGCATGACAAGGCATAAAGTATCTTTAAGATACAATCTTCAGATGCAACTAATGAGAATTCAAGTTCCTCTGTCAGTTTTCATGTTGTCTAAAAGTTGCACATAAATTAATATTAGCACCCGGATTAAGTTGCATGTGCGTCATGTGTGACAAACATTTTGCACGATGAGCCTGTTTAAATAGAGACCACACCCTTTGCTCTGTTTGCTGTTCTTCTTCCCATTCCAACCATATTTATTTTTTAAATACCCCAAATTGTTGTTAATTATGCGGCAGTTGCTGTCAGTGTGGCCAGAAATTTGGTTCTATTTTTTTTTCGGGTTCTGGCATGAATAAAATATTAATTAAAGACTTTGGGATGAGCTCTGGTTTTGGCCAGATTTGACAGGCGTGTCTGGTTGCCCGCTGGATAAACGAAAAATGCTTTCCATGGAAATTTATTAAATGTCACGATAGCCAGGAAAATGTGTGTGCCAAACACACACACACCCACACACACAAAAAGACCCAAACAAGTTGATAATAAAAGACCGAAAAATGTTATGTGTCAATTTTGGTTGAACATGGCCAAAAGAGCATTAATTAAAATCACCCAGAGTTGAGCTAGGAGAGAGTGTATCCAAGGGGACAAAATAAACAAAGATGTAACCTCTGTTGGGTGGTAATTGCATGTTTAAAATGCTTATAATTCACAAGCAGTTAAGGTCTGAAAACTATGTTTAGCATCACAAATTCAGCTTCATTGGTATATTTTCCCTTCATTTTTAAACAGAAAACTAATAATTTGCCAGCAGTTTAGGCAGTTAATAGATAAAGTAACATCATGTAGGTATAAAATAAAGTTCAGCTATGTTTGGAATTGTAAATTAAGCACCACTTAAGATTGTATCTTTTAACTTATGGCAAGTGAAAATAAGGTTATACATCACAAACAATTTAGACAGTTAACGGCTGAAGTAAAACCATGTATATCTTTGTTTAGTATGTACTACAAATTGAACTCCATTTAAGACTGTATCTTTTATCTCACTTCCTAAATAAGACATCCTTGTAATTCAGTTAATGGTCGAAGTAAAATCAAGTATATTTATATCTCGTATACAAAGCAGACATTACCTTAAAATTCACAAGCAGTTTAGGCAGTTAAGATCTCAAGTAAAATGACAGACATAAAGTGAAACTATGTTGTTTAAGCACCACAAATTGAGCTCGATTTAAGACAGTTACTTCTATCTCCAGATGCGAACAGAATGTGGGCCAAATCAGCTCAACAGCAGCGCAGCTGTTGCAAGCAGTAGCTAATCTAATCTTATGAGGCATCTGTGGAAGTGCGAACTCGAAGATAGAGAGAGAGAAAGATTCTTGTTGTTGTTGTTGTTGGCATCCGCTTGGCATTAGCAGCTGTCCACAAATGCATAAACATGGCATGGAATTGCACTTGAAATGCAATTCATAGTTACGACAACAAACGAGCACAGCATCAGAAACGTCATTCGCACTTCAAGAGACCGTAGAAGTTTCTGACACACACACACACACACTAACACTCACACACGCACACACAGTCGTACATTTGGCATAATTTATATGATGTGCAGAGCACATAACTCTGCAATTTGCCAGTCGTTCATTTGGGAATATCATCCTCTCACATTCAGTCTCGTCTTATTTCGATGTGTCATAAGATTTGATGCGGATGAAAAACTTTGTGTGTGCGTGTGTGTGTGTGTGCTTTGTTGTGTTTATTTGTCTCTGTCTATTTGTCTGTAACTGCAATAGTGTTGGCAACAAATGACGTTGAGTACAGTCAAGTGAATAAATTTATTGTTAGTTGATTGTTGATTTCTATTCGAATTGCTTGGGGTTTTTTGGCTTATGGTGAAGGTGTCAAATTCAATGCTCGTTGCTGTGTAAATATGTAATTATTCAAATTTTTTGAGGATTGTCCAACTCTGTATCAAGTATTTACACTACGATTTGTAAAATTGCCATCCAGAGATTTGAAACTTCTGTTTCCCAAGCTTAAATAACCATTATATACTTTTGGCTTAGTCTAGCAATTTGCCAGCACTAATTGTTTGAGCCGCAAAATTGCTTAGCTACAATGGAATCTGAAATGAAACCCTAAACCAAAATCATTACACAGGCCTCAAACTCAAACTTAAACCCAAACCCAAACCGAAAAGCAATATTTGAACTCTGTTCATTAGGTTAATTAAAATAATAACTGTGGGCTTCCTGCTGTCAGAGTCGAAACCCAATGAGAACCCATCATTAAATCGACAGACAGACGCAGAAAAGCAGAAATAGATCGAAAAACGAAATCGAAACCTCAACAAATAAGAATAATAATAACAACAATATTGACAGCGACTAATGAGTGCCTACAAAGTTTTTAGTTACACTCGCTAAACGCTGTGATTATTAATTATAAATTAATTCTCTTTTCGTGGGTATTTCGCCTCCAATTTGTAATAAGTCAATCATCAGAGATTAAATTTCAGCAAACAGCTGAGAAAAATAATAACACAAAAGGCAGACTAAATAATTAATCAACAGAAAAGCTTTGAAAGTAAATATCTTGATAACTTTGAGTTTGACCTGTAGAAATCACTTGAAAGATACTTAAAGTAATTGCAATTATTCTTAACATGTATAACTTTGTTCTCGTGTTAAGTTTAAAATTTCATGTAAAAAATTGTGTTTTATTTAGTTATTAATTTGTAACATTGTACTTTATTTAAAAAACATTTTTGTAATATATTTTAAATGCTTAATTTTATTCTTTCGGTTGTTGTACCCCAGATTAGCACGCTCTTTTAACTAAAGTTCGTACAGGGTATTTGACTTGAATGAAAGGTAACTTTTTTGGTTATGCTTTGATTTTAAAAGGCCTGTCAAAATGCCGAATCAAAATCGAAGATCAACAACACAATCTACTTAGAATCTACAACGCAGAATGTATATTTTTTTGCACGCTTGAAGCGATTTGTCCTTGAGTCGAGGCTGACTTGCTGAAGTCATCGCCATCGTCATTGAAGTCATCGTCCAAAAAACCACTTGAGCTCAAAGCCAGCCAGCACTGTGGCTTACATAAAGACCGCGTTGTTGACTTGGCTCTTATTGCTGTTGGCCAGTTAACCAGTCTACCAACAGTCAGTCTTAACGTTGACAGGGGCGGGGTTTGGGCTGGGCTGAGCAGAGTGTTGTCCGTGTTTGTGTCTGGACTGATTATGACACTGATGCCACGAGGCAATAGGCACTTGTTTTGTTGGTAGTAGTAGTAGTACAGAGTAGGCAGCAAGGCATGGCATTTGGCACTCGTTATTCGTCACAGACCGGCGCGTATTAGAAGAACCGGAATAACCAGTGGAAAAGCGAGTGCAATAAACCCGGTCAACGAGAGTGAAAGTGGTTAGTCAGCTGAGTAACAGTTATGCCAAGGATTTTGTTGGATCAACTCATTTGCGGATTATGATCTGAGAAAAACGTATGCAAATGTGGCAAGATCTCCGACTGTGCAACAACAACAAACAGCGGCAATGGGCGCATAAATAGCTATTTCCGGTGGCTGCCCAAAGAAAAGGGAGGGCACAACAGCAAAAAGAAAACAAGCAAGAAAAATTGTACATGGAACAACGAATATTTGATACCCTGTAGATTAAAAAAAAAACTTAAATAACAAAAATTCGCAATAATACATGTAATTTTAAATACATAACCAAGGCAATCCAAGCAACTGCATTTAAAAATATATACATTTCTGGCATATTCCAAAAAGATAAACAAATAAAATAATAACAAGGGACTAGTTTACATAAAAATAGATAAAGAGTACATATACTTTTTGCCACCTTTTGAATACATTACAAAAGTCATAACAGTATTTTAATACCCTCTGCAACGGTACCAAACAAGTATATATTTTTATTTGCATATAAAAATGAAGAAAAGTTGTCGCTTGTTTGAATATGCACGCGCAAGTGCCTATAATTTATTCAATCAACGCAAAAAGCCAACAACAACAACAACACGAATAAGAGGCGACACCTAAATTGTCTAATGATGCCATCATTTAAGGTAAAGCCCAGCGGGAGGAGGGAAAGTAGCAGGAGGAGGCGGAGCCTAATAAAAATTTATGTATTTTTGTAGAGGACAGGAAATGGCAATGGCAACGACAGGAAGCAACACTTGACAGTTATGAAATATAGAATTTAAAATAAAAACGTGGGCAGATACGTTACAGCACACAAGTGCGGAGATGGGGAAGTGGCACAACAATAGGCAGCTTCAACATTAAAAATGAAAGAGACGCGACTCTCAAGTGGCACTAGTTAAATCTAGAAACGTCTTTGAAACTTCTATAAGCAGCTGGTTGTCTCATCTGTAGAATATTATGGGGAGGTCTATTTTTTCTATCTCTCTCTCGCTATCTCTCTCTCTCATTCTGTACCCCATTTTTGTATATTCGCATTTCAGCAGCCATCAAAAAGGCTGTACACATGGCTAATTGCAAATGTAGCGCCTCGCTTTTGGCACCTGATGGGGCATACCACAAAAACCACAAAAAGGCAAAAGGCAAATCATAAAAATAGCGTAACTCAAACTAATTTGTAATGACAGACAAACACATATATACAAATATAAGTACAAAAAGCCCAAGGCAGCTGCGGTTGATACAATCATTACGATAATGATCATCACGATGCTGATGATGATGTTGTACCAAAGGAATCTTCAATGACATATAGAGAATAAGACTTGAGTTATTCATAGATGCTGTTTCCTTAAGCGAACAAAGCACACAATTGAAAAGGAATGAATTGAATCATTAAATGAGTCTATAAAGAGTTTATTGAATGCCGAAATGTTAGAATTGAGTACATAAAGAATCTAGACACTTTACCAGTTTAAAAAGCACACATTTCTTGGGAACTTGTATATATGTATATTGCAAATTTTTCAGACAGTAAGCCAACTTTTAGAATTGTAGAAATCAAGAAGCTTCTAATTTAATGTCAGACTTGTTTCGTAGAAGTTGTTTTGCAACTGAGTTAACACATCTACTACATACATTTCTAATTCCCTAAAGTAATAGTAAGCTCTCAACTATGAACTTAGTGCTTATCTAAGCTCTTCTACGCATCAGCTTGTCCAGCTGCCAAGCTATATTGATCAAGACATGGCCACATCATTAACAGAACTAGGAAACGGGAGATGGGAGATGGGAGCAAGAGAACCACACACGGACGGTCATTGCTCCGTTGTCAGAAAACTTATGTATACGCATTTTTTATTATCTAAGAAACATAGAAGAAAAAAAAAAAAAAAACATCAGTTGAAAAGATCTTTCGTACATTTTTCCTGCTTAGTTGTCGCTAATTCGGAATCATCAATCAATGTGAAGCAAACCACACTGAGGAGAGATACACAGCATTGAGTCATTCAGTCATTGATTCAGTTCAGTCTAGTGCTTGAGGGAGTTCACAGTGTTCCCATAAGACAAATGCACTGTCTTCTAGTCTCTTTCTGTATTCTGGGCGTGTCGCTAGTGGGCGTTGAAGGAGCAGCAGCAGCAACAACATCAACTACAACAACTACAACAACAACAACAACAACAACAACAACAAATGCAAGCAAAGTTTTCAACTCTTTTGTCTGATGACAAAAGTTTTTGTAGGCGCTGCTGCTGCTGCTGTTGCGACTTTGACAATGAATTTAGCCTTAAGGCGAAAAAGGAAAAGAAAAGAAAAACAAAAAATCCTGTTTTTTTGTACAGGAATGAAAAACTGGTTTCGTGTTGTGGGAGTGTCGCAGCAGCAGAGAGTAGACGTCATCAAGGCGGCTTTTGTAGAAACACAAAAAAAAAACAAACAAAAAATAGCAACCGACAACAATGGCAACAACTTGACTGGGCGCTGACAAGGCGAGATTGATGTCCATATAGAGCAGCAATGAAACTGTAGGATTTGTGGCCATGTTTTTGGCGTTGATGATGATATTGAAGGAATTTGTGAGGTATCTGCCTCTCTGTGAAGCAGCCGAAGCCAAAATTAGTGTACCACTTGAAACAAGTTGCAAGAATGTTAAAAATAAAGACAGGTTCGAAACTACAGTTCTTTAAAAGAAAAGACGCTGAAAATATATCAATATTGACAAAGAAATTCTATAAAAATTCCTGCTTATCTATTGGCATTTAAAATTTAAATTTAAAATAGAAAAGGTCAACTACTGTCTGAAATAATTAAATAATCATTTTATTATGAATCTTACACAATCTGTCTAACCATAAACTAACTCTTGTGCAATTTATCTAGTTATTATCTAACTATTTTAGTCAGATTATGGTACATATTACTTATACTGATAATTATTTTAATTATAACAATCTACATTGTTTCTCTGCTTCAACATGGACATCAGAGCTCTTATACGACAGTACTTTGTTATTGTTGGTTATGTTATTGCTAATTGTATAACGCATTCCACAAATTATGTCTCAATTATATAGAAATGCGTTTTTTAGAAATTGTTTATAAAAATAGACGGTTGTATTAATAGACTGTCTGTCTTGTCGCTGAAGCTAAACCGGTTTCTGGTTAGTCTAAGCATGTTCAAGACTTACTTAGTTGCGAGTTGCTTTTAAATGCTTGTACTTTTAACAGTTTTGGGTTACTTTCCCAAGCGGCTAACACACACGCACACACACACTTGCACAGGTATAAACACTTTCTCATAAGCCACACTTCACATCAACATTTTGTCTAATTTACGCTAATTACTTATTCTTGTTCTTTTCCTTCTTATTTTTCATTACAGGTAAGTTCTCAGCGCAAAGATTTCTTCACAGACTTTGGTCTTAAACCCAGCGGGACCCAAAAGTAATATCTTCACATTTTCCCCGCCAAAGTGAGTGACCCAAAGCGACTTTAATTAGGCAAAAATCTTCACGCCTCTTGGTAAAACTCTTGGCCAGGTTCATAAATCTGCCAGACTAACGGCTAAACAACAGGTGAAGTCTCTCAGCAGAAAGTAAATTGAATTAATGACAACAGCAAAGATGAAAGAGGCCTAGACAAGGTAGAGAGGGGGTAAATGTAAGAGTTTCCAATTTTTATGTCAAAGTTGGAAAATTAAAAGAAAAAAAACGTAAAACTTTGTTGCAAATTTTGCTACCTGTATAAAAAAAAAACAACCTACAGCAGCTGCTTCAAAGATTTCCAGCAAAGATAAGCGAAGGCGGAAGGAGACAGCAAGAGGGAGGGGCAATGATTAAAAGAAAGAGATAGATATGGAAAATGAGAAAGAGAATGAGAGGGGATGTTTTGGGGCAGTTGCTTTTGCTGGACATTTCCATGCTTAACAAGATAAAAATCTCTACGGATTATTTCATACACTTTTGGCTGAGCATAAAATTTTTATAACTTTTCTTACCTTTTTCTCTCAGTGCTCTTTCTCATGTGGTTGTTGTTGTTGTTGTTGTTGTTGCTGACTGAGCCCCGTCGCCGCAGCCACGCCCAGTTCAACGCCCAGCTTAGCACTCAAGGCGCTTTGCGGTTGCCTCTGTTTCACTTTTGGTCAAGGCACAAGGCAAATGCTTTTTTTCCTCTCTTTCGTATTTTATCTTTTGCCTTTTTTTTCTCATTTTGTTTTCTTAGTCAAAAGTTTGTTCTGTGTAAATTATTCGCAGCGACGTTTGTGGAAAAACAAGTCAAAGCCAAAGGTTCATTTGGGGAGGGGGGGAAATGACAACGTTTCCATGTGACATGTTTTGGCACTTTTTTGTTGTTGTTGTTGTTTTTAGTTTATTTATTTTTTATGGAACAGAGATTAGAACATCGTACAAGTTGTAACTTTTGAAGACGCAAAACATTTGCCACAAACTTTGGCACTTCGAGTGGCAGCTTGCTGGGGAAAAGTCTTAAGCATTTTCAGTTACAGTTTTGAATTTTAATACCACCAGAAACACACACACTCTCTCTCTCTCAGGGACAGCTAACATACTAAGTATTTAAGAGAGTGAGTCTAACCGGCAGCTGTCCAATAAAATGTAATGAAAATAATGCAAATGACAAGCTCATACACATAAAAGATACAGTAGATGATGATAATGCTGATGCTGATGCTGATGCCGTTGATGACGTTGATGATGATGCTGTTGACTGTCATGTCGCATAAAATGTTGCATAAAATCTTAACTCAATCCTTCTTCTTCCCATCCCCATCCCCTCCCGTTAGTCGACCTTCTGCTCTATCGTTATCTCTGCGCTTTTCATGCCCCTCGAAGCGTGCAACGTGCAGAAAGAACAGAAATTGTCATTGTAACTGCATAAAAACGAAATGCAATAAAAATAACCGCAAAATACTCAAACTGAACAAAACAGAACAGCAACAACATTAACAACAACAACAGCCATAAAACAACAACAAGCTACATATAAAAATAATTCTAAATGAGCAGACAAGGAGATGTAGCAAGGAAAGGGAGGAACTTCTGTGATATAAAGAAATGAAAACTATTGAATGTCAAACAAAACGTGGAAACGCAATCGACAGACGAGACAAGGCATTTGAGACAATACGAAGTGAAAGGAGAGAGAATGAACAAGTTAGAGTGAGAGGAGAATACACGGCGTATACTTAACTAAAATATTTACTCGCGTAAAATGCACACACATTGGGGGTGTTGAAAATTGCGGTGTGGAAACTCTGCTGTATGCATTCAAGATTAAATGGTTTTTATGTTTATTTCGCAAATAGTTTTGATGCTGTTCTTCTTGTTGTTGTACTTTTCGTTGCTCTTCTGCATTTTATTTCATAGATTTTTTGTTTGGTTTCAAGTATTTTCTTTTTGTGGCTTTTGAATGGAAAAGCAAGTGGAGCATGCGCCAATTTACTAGATGAATTTTGAAGTACATTCAGGTTTCCGATACGAAAGTGCAGCCAAGTGGAAGTTGAAACGAAAGTTAAGCGAAGTAAACTAAGCCAAATCAAAACTGATTTCTTGGGAAACGGAACACAAAAAATTAACTAATTTAATATGTAATATGTAGTTAGATATTCGATAATGAATCGTTAGTTGGAAAAGTTACTAAACTGGAGTGTAATGATAAATATATTTAAATTCATAAAATTACGAAACAAAATATTTATGTAGAAGAAAAGGACATTTGAAAGCTTGAAAACCACATTAAAGATTTAATCTCACTTAATTCATTTAACTTAATAACGTGTTACTTATTCTCTTTATCGAAAGCACATTAAATACCTTACAAATGTTTTAATTTCATTTATTAAATTAAATTATCTTAATGCTGTCAGCTTGGCTAATTGCCCACACTTTAATACTTCCTTTGTCGAAAACACATTAAAGCTTTAAGCTGACTTAATTAATTTCAAGGAAAACTGAAAGTTTGGCTAACTGCCCACACTTGCACACTTTTCCCAGTGACTTCCACTCTGTTCTAGCTCACCTTCCGACAGTCCTGTTATCGGCTTGTGGAGGCAACCAAATTAATAACAATCATATATTCAGCTCAATGATAAATATTTCTATATTATTTTTATCCTCTAAACATTTCAGAGTTCCATCTACAAATTCTGCTGCTTTTTCTAGAGGAAATAATTTCGCGCACAATTTAACAGCCTTCTTTCACTTTGATTATATTGCCACAGCTTTGTGCACCATATGCTTGCTACGTGCCACAGATAAATCACTTCCTAATCATTTGTTGTCTATTTATAGGCCACAGGGCCGTGAAAATGGCAATTGAAAGCCATCGATCAATGTAAATGCAAATTCATTGTTCACTTCAACAAAGACCTTGTACCGCTTTTTCTATCTCTATCTGAGTGTCTCTCTATCTCGTTTACCAAGTATCTCTATCCCACTCCCAGCAAGTGTCCTTTGTTCAATAAATTGGGAAAATGTTGTCTTACATTTCAGTTGCTTTAATTAGTTGCCTGTCATTTGTATTTGTAAATCAGAAATTGTTTCGACTGCTCGTGTCTTTTGTTTTATTCAATTAAGCAACAAATATATGTACATATATTTAAAAAGAAAAAGAAGAAAAAAATGCCAAAACAATTAAATGCAATTTGGCAAAAACCACTGAAAAATTGCAGCCATTTGGCAAGCATAATTACAGTGCTAGACAATAGTTTTTTGCAATGTCTAGACATATAAATACTAAGATGATCCACATGCGGTTTTCCCATGAGATAAATCGAGTCACTGTCAAGAGTTTGTCGTCGTTTTGTCTTTGCCACTTTGCCACTTTTTGTTGAGAGAGTCAAATTAATTGACAGCTGGCTTAAATTGCATTGCATTAGGCCAGGAAATTGAGGCGCCAACCCTCGCTCCTCTTAACACCGCCTCCTATTCGTATTCCTCCACTTGGCTTGGCCATCAAAAAGTTTTTGCGAAAATTACTTTGGCAAGGCCCTTGGCCAATGGGATAACAATCCACTTTGGCATAATTTTAGATCAAAAATTGTGAGCTATTAAAACGCTTATCGTAGTCTCTTCTTATCCCGGGGGCCAAAGCTAGATAGACTGTGTCCTAGACCCTTGGAAAAACTTATTGATTAAACTCGCAACGCAAAGTTTTTCCATGCAACTTGCTGGGGCAAGCAACAAATCGTTGCAAGTTGGTGAGGGGGCTTTAGGGGATTGGGGGGACTGAGGCACTAAAATGCGACCCGACACGCGAGCCAGCAATTTTGTAGTTTAGTTTTAGCACCCAAAGGCGGAGCTGTGTGGCAAAAGGGGGCGTCCAAAGTGGGGGCGTGTTTGCTAATAAGCCGAGTCATTGATTGTTTTTGTTGTTGTTGTTGTGACTACCCATTGTTGTTGTTGTTATTATTATTGTTGTTGTTTAGTTATTGCCTCATAGCAAATGTAAACAATTTAGAAATTTAACGCTGCATTTTTATGGCCATAATACTTATTTTTTTTTTTTTGTATTTCATTCGTTCCCTTTTGTTTAGTATTTTTGTTGCTGTCCATAATGAAGCAATTATATAAATTAAATAAATTGCTTTTGATATCAAAGGCAACCATTACAAACAATAGAAAATGGCCATGAAAATTACGAACAAAGTGCACGAAATTTCGTTGAATCCGTTCTGGATTAATTGTAGGCCTGAATGAAAACGGAAATTAATCATACGCAGCGTAGCCGCAAAAATGTTTGACTGCCGCTTTAAAATATGAATAAGCAGACGCAGCAATATGACAGGCAATTTTTTGCTCGATTGTACATTGTTGCAACTTTAATGGTTGCATGCACCATATTTTAATTAATTTTTTTCGGTCTCCATGTCGAACAATGCACCCGAAAAATGCATTGCACAGTGCCATAAAAAAAAGTGGCAAAGGGAGATGGGCACGTTCTCATGTGGCAGATTTAAAGCTGACGCCGCGTCTGGCGCTGATTTAAAATGATTATAGGGAGAGAGAACAGGCTCGAAAAGCGGCTGCACTTCAAAAACGAACGAGGGCCAACCACAAATCCGACCACGCCCATAGAAATACGCCCCAACCTACGCCCCATCCATGTTTCTCCATCTATTTGAAGCGTGCCGGGACAGCAATTTTTTATATGGATTTTTTTAACCCCATAAAAATGTCAAGAGTAAATGTTAAGAGAGACGAGAGTGCACGAAAATGTTGCTGTAGTTGCCACAAATGTTGTTGTAGTTATAGTTGTTGCTGCTGCTGTTGTTGTCAGTTTATTGCACATATGCAAATTTTGAAATATTTATATTTTATTTATTTTATCAACTATAATACGGCTTTATGCCTGCGGCGCGTGGCATTCGCCTGCGTTTTGCGCTTATGTCAAAAACTTATTCTCTGCCAAATTAATATCTAATTATTTTTGGTGCTTAATTGCATGTCAAAAATGTTGCGATCAGAAAATTGTATAGCAAGAGATAGTTACCAATAAATAATTATTGTAATGCACAATTAACTTTGGTTTTATTTACAAATTGCTTTTGACAGCAATTAAATAAAACTGAACGTGCGCGATTAAAATTAGTTGCAACTTAATTTAAACACAGCAAATTGAGTTCCATTTACTCCACTTATTATGATTTATTTATTTAAAATTACAACTTTAAAGGAAACTTCTTATTCACATTAACAGATAGATACATTTTAAAAAGTAAATTGAATTTACACTTTTTTCCATGAGCTGTCAAAGAAATATTCCATTTACTGTCTGATTTGTACCTTTTGCTGTGGTGTTTCCTTGAACGGATTTCGAATTTAAATATGCTTCAGACGACGGATACTTTCTCCGCTGACAGCTACAATTTGGTTTGCGACACATTCTTTCTTTTTCCTTTTTTTTTTTTTTTTTTTTGACCCCGTCAGACAGTTCCTTTCAATTGTACCCCGCCATGCTCAAATTTCGTTTAACTCTGGGCACATCCAAACTCATATATCTAAGCACATATATGTATACTCTAACATATATAGCATATCGATATGAACTGTCAATAATACAGCGGCAGCAGCAGCAGCAGCAGAGAAGAGGATGAGCTCTTAAACTCTTTGACAATTTCCAACGATAAAAATGTGTCAGAAAATATTCCAATTTTCTCCCCCTTGTCCCCCTCCCACTCACAGCTTACACTTTTCAATTTTCATAAAATTCTTTGGCAACGCGCCAGGGAAACTGATTTACGGCAACAAAGGCGCGGGTTTTTGGCTCGTCTGACTCAATGGGACTCTGATGTTCCAATTGATAGATGCTCTGACGTAGCGTTGACGTCGCAGCCTCTGCCGCTGCCTCTGTCGCTGTGCTCAGTAGCAAAACGGAAGTGCCCGTTTCAATTATTTATTTAGCTCTCTATACCAACAACAAAAAATAGAAAAATTAGTTGCCTTTTGTTATGCAACTCAAATATTTGTGCTGTGTCCTGGGCCACCATTGTTAAGTCTATTGTAGTTTTTGGCATTAGTTAGCTTTCCCCACCACTCCTCCTTCTCCTCTTTTAGTAGCTGGACAATTGCAATTGTTGCTCCTGTGACCGAACCCTCCCTCTCCCACTTTTAGATTTCTGACCCCCCTTTGCACAATTGTTTGCATGTCAATCTGTAGCACAGGTTGGCATTGGTGGTGGCCCTCTTACGAATAGAGCTCATATGGTCATGCTTGCTTTGGGTTGTGTCATTTAAGTGCCTCATAAAAGTGTCAACTTGTTGTTGGCTCTATGGTGCTCGTACTGTCATGCCCTTTGGCCTCTCCTCCTGCTCCTCCTCCTCATCTCTTTTCGCCAAGCCTCTGTTGTTGCCACTCTTCAACTGTGCTGGCACTTCATTCATTCATTCGTTCGTTGTTGCCTTTGTTTGTACCCCACTCTCAAATATATATGTATAGATATGTATATATAGCATATACATATAGGGTCCAGTTTTTGTATGTGTGAAAGGATTTCATTTCATTTCTTTCCTGCTGCTACTGCTTCTTTGTTATTGTCGCTTTTCATACCTTTTGATAGTTGCCCGCTTGTGTGCCTGTGTGCCTCTGTGTGTCTGTCCAGCCCTGCACTTAATACATATTTTTGTCACCCTTATCTGGCCAGGGATGTCATATGCTTCACGATAACATTGTCTGGCCTGAAAGTTTCAGCTCGTCTGAAGCAGCCTGAGGACCTGTTATGATTGTCAGCTTGATGGCTTGCCAACAGCAATGTATATGTGTGTGAGTGTGTGTGTCCCTATGTGTATGTTTCTGCCCTGAGTTACTTGTGAATAAGCTTAAATTGTTAGCAAAGTTGATGGGGTTTATATATGTATAGGTACAGACTCTGAGCGGAAACCCAACAAAGTGCTTAGATTCAATTTTTACCTAACATATATTATTAGTTTACTTAACGACAACTAAAAGTAATAAAACGCTTAAAATACAATTTTAAAACTAAGATTTTGACCTAAAAAAGTTAACAAGTAAATATTAGAAACGTACCTTTTACTTTTCTCTAGTTACATGAATATTTCTAATAGATTTCCAAAAGTCTTGCAACTTTGTAGATCATTTCGTTGCCCGTGCTTTCTTAATGTATTAAGCACTTTTAGCTGCTCTCTTTATACAATTCATTACTTATCTTTATTTTCTTCTTGAATTTCAAGTACTTTTGTAAACTTTTGTCTCCTCCTTTGGCTTAGCCCTATCATCCGCTCGTTACTTCCCGTTTACCCTTTTGTGAAGCCTGTTTTCCAATTATAATTTACACATGAAAACCATTTGTCTTTTGTCTGCCTGCCCCTTTTTTAAGGGTGGTGAAGGAGGAGGAGGGTGGGAAGGGGAGATCGCCATTTACGCGACATTCCCATAATTTAGCCACTTGGCCATAATTTAAAGCAGCGTCGCCCCCTTTTACGACGTTTTTAGCAAAGTTAATAAAGCCCACCAGACAGTGTTATATTTTGTCTCACTTACACTAGTTACCCTCCCTCTTTTTTTCTCTTTCGCTCGCACACATGTGACTGTGCCCTTTGCAGACAGTACGTGACTTCCGGCCAAAACAAAACGGTTTTTCAACATTTTATGATAATTTATTTGATTATTTTCTTGTTAAAGTGCAAACTTTGTCATCTTTCTGCGAGTATTTTATTTTTTTTGTTCATGTTTTTATATTACTTTTTTCTTTGTTACATTTCGCACTCAATTTTCTTTTTGCTCTTCCTTGTTGTCGTCGTTGTGTGAACATTTTTGGTAGAACAGACGGAAACGGAAATGTTGCACAACATATGCGACAGAACAGTTTTCAGGCTCACTGTGAGGGTATCTTTTCTGTCTCCTCTATGTGTGTGTGTGTGTGTTTGTCGCGTTTTGTGCAAAGATAAATTTATTGCATATTTTTCGGCGCCAGCTGACACCCCCTGGGCGGACTATTTTTAATGTGTGTGTGTGTGTAGCCCTGGAAGTGCAAAGTTCCCTTATTTTTTCCAGCTGCCATTCAATCAAGCTAGAAAAATCAACCAACAAAAACCCAAAGCAAAGCAAATGAAATGAAAACTCTGTAAAGTTGTGTTTTTTTTTTCATATATATTTTTCACGTTCTTGTTTTGGCCCTGTTGAGAAGAACAAATTTGGCAGGCTAGTCAAAGTTTGTTTGGCATCGGCAATTTTCTGACTGTGGTTGTGGCTGCTGCTGTTTAACCTTCGGTTTGCGTATTTGCCATGCCACATTTGGTGGCACGGGCAGGTGAGAAGGAGGGAGAAAAAAGCGAAGGGCAACTCCAATGCAACTACTGCAATTGACAGTGTGTATGTGTGTGTGTGTGCGTGTATTCTTTTGTTTGTGTATTGACCAAGCAATCAAGGCGTGAAGAGTGCAGAGGGAGAATTTTCTCTGCCACTCATTTAATTAATTTCCATTATATATATTATTTCTTTATTTAATTTTTATTCTTTTTTGCTGCTGCTGCTGCTGGCCCGCAAAACTTTTTCGAGTGCATTTCCGGACGCACCAAAACGGCGCCCGTAACTTCCTTCCGTCGGTACTCTATTTTATTTTACGTTTATTTTGGCACGTTTCATAATTGGAATGCATAAATTTTGTTTGCGCTCTGTTGAAAAGTTTGAACGTCACAGCATTTCATATTTACCATATTATAATAATATTTTCTCTCTGTTTGCCGCATTTGCATTTATCCCGATTCCCAAAAAAAAAAACTCTTTCCTCAACATTTTCATCTCTCCATTTATTCAACTTTATTTTCCGCGCTCGATTTGCGTGTGCGGAACAACACAAAAGCGAATTAAATGCGCATTTTGCGCTAAACAATTGCCCAGAGAGACAGATAGGGAAGGGAAACAGGAAGACAGAGAGACATAGAGACAGAGAGAAGGAAAGACAGGCAGAAGTGACCGCAGTTTTTTTTTTGTTGCCACTGTTGCCGTTCCATCATCGTTTGTTACAATTCGCGCCTTGGCCAAAATGTAAAAATATTATATATTTTCTCATTGCGGTTTTCCCCCCGGCATCCGACAGTGTTTCCTCTTTGGCGTTGCCTTTTTGCCCCTGTGTCTGTGTACCGGTTGTTGCCACCTTTTGGGGCATGCATAAAATACACATTTGGCACAGCATCCACAGCCGTCACAGTCGTTGTCTTCCTTTTGCGCTGCCATTGTTTCCTTTTCTTACTAAAATTAAGGCATAAAAATGCAATAAAGCATAAAAAGGGAGTGGCGGCAAAGAATACCCAAAAGATGTCTGAAAGTAGTTGTAATTTTTGTTGGCAATTTAGAGAGAAATGGAGAGACAGAGAGAGAAGGAGAGTGTCAGAGGGAGGGAATTTTCTTTGCTGTCTGTCTTTCCTCACTAATTACTTGCTCTCTGCATAATTGCGTATTTCATTGAAATCGCCACCTAAAATCCCCCCAAACAACATTTTGTAAATCTTAAAGCAAACGTTTTGTACTTTTACCTCATGCATATGCAAATAATATGCAAATTTTCTTATTGCATACGCGCAGGCGCCTCTTTCCCGTCCTGAACCTGTTAAAAAAAAATTAAAAACTTTTGCACATGACCATCAAAGTCGAAGGGAACTTTTAGCCGGGCATTCGACAGAGGCAACAAAGGCGATTTCATTTTATTGTCTGTGTGTGGATTTTAATTGAAAGCAAAGTAAGCTGACAACATTTTCTCAGTTCTTAATACTTATTTTGCATTCTACAGAGTTTTGTGGTTTGTTTTAATTGAAATGCGCAAGTTTTTGTTCAATTTGCGAGAGCTGTTTGGTAAGTTGGGGCAATAGATTGAATTTGTATACGGAAGCATGTTTAATATGCATAATATATTGAGGGACAAAGTTGTCTATTGTGGTATATGAGAGGAAAAAACTTGAAAAGCACGCTGAAGGTTTTAAGTTACTATCAGTTACTAATTGAGACACTGACACCTGAATGTAAAATAGACAAAGTTCTCCCCTGAGATAATTCAAGTAAAAGTTTTTTAAAAGCGCATTAAAGCTTTAAGCAACCTTTTAGCTTTGAAATAAACTATTTCGTATTTTAAATTAAAATCTTTAACAATTTGCAATGTTCATTTATTTAATTGTCTTTCACTTAATATTCTCATGAGCTTTCAAAGCCTATAGTAAAGTTTTTTGATTTTGTAAATCTTTTAACACTGTCTCGTTGCTGGTGCGCAAAAATGACTCAATTTTCGGTTACAATTTTCGCCTTTCACAATTGACACAGGCAAAACACAGCTGGGGAAAAGTTTGCAGTGAAGTTATTCCTTCCCTTTTTCTATCTCCCTCTCTCTCTCTTTCTTTCTGTTCAGTCATTTTTTTGTCATCTGCCTGCGCCTGGGCTTTAGAAATTAATTAAGCATGGTTGAAGCGTGCTATACAAATTTTCATTTCAAATGACAGTTACCCAAGTTTGTTGCGCTGAAGCGTAAATCTCATTTTAATGCCAAGAGAGTTCTTAATTTAGTTTAATTACAGCAAACACAGGCGCACACACGCACTGGCACAGAGGGATATATATATATATGTATGTGTTTATATATATACATACACCAGTCAACAAGTTTGTTGCCTTGCCTCAAAGGCAAACTCCGACTCCCTATCCAGGCTTCAATGTGATTTTAATTACAAGAAATATATGCAAGCGGCATCACGTTGTTGCAACGTCAGCCAAAGTCGCGACTTCGCGTTCGTACAACATGACGTATGCGTCATTTGTGAGTGCCAGACACAGAGACGCAACAACAAGTCTGATGAGCTGCCATGCAGAGTCTGTATATGTGTTTGTGTGAGTGAGTGTGTATAACTATGCTGTGCGCCTGTTGGCAGGCAACACTTTTGTACAGCCACGTAATTATGCGCACACGAAATAGTCGCAAATTTTCAGGTGAAAAACAAAAGCAGCCGCCTCAACGACAACCATTAAAGACAATGCCATGGATGTTGATTATGTGTGTAGTGTGTGTGTAACACACACTTGTGCTAGCTGTAGCAGATTTTGCCAACCTGGATAACACTTTCAAAATACAAGTCTCCTCCCTTTGCAATTAGCAGAGCCGCTGCCTTGTAAATTGCTTGTGAAAATAGCATGTGCAGCAGCTGGAAAAGCCTCTCTCTGTACCAACTAAAACTAGACTAGAGCTAAGCAGGGCAGCATCAATTTATATACTTTCATTTGATAAGATACAAGTGGCCTGTCCTGCGAAACGTGACAATGCAGACAGAGCAGAGTTGCCACAAGAAGGCATGCAACAACGAGACAGAGGCTAGTAAGCAAGCCAAGGCAACACTTTATCATGTCAGTTAGCAAAGTGGAAAGATGTAGCTGCCTCTCCTCCTCCCTTTACAGACCCTAAAGCTGCAATGGCGAATATTATTTTTAATTTCTTGTTGGCAACGACAACAATAAAAGGCATAAAAAGATACAAATCTTTACAGAAACTTAAATGCTCTTGTGGAACAGATGGCTAAATGCATAGAATGGAATTAATTAATTGATTTGCAACGTTTTTAATTAAAAATAACACTTAAATCTATTTCAACTAAAGTTATATAAACAGTAAATTATTAGAGGAGAAATTATAAAGAAAAATGTTTAAGCTTTATTAATTTATAATATTTTTAATAATGGATTGGACTGATATGTAATATTTTCCGACTTTATTTAATCTAATCTAATCAGAGGGAAAATAAGAAATATCAGCAGTTTGACAGAAACAACTTTCAATAGAATTTTCCACAAACTGTGTGTCAATATGTACAGCGTACACTCTTCACTGCGTTACAAGACTTATGTAAAAGTTGTGTGAGCCAGCCTGCTTTTTTTTGGGGTAAGAACAAATGAAGGTGCCTTGGCCTGGCAAAAGTTAAAAACCCCAAAAGGGTACTGAGCGAGGACACCGAGAGGTTGTTGAATATGCAAATGAAAATGCCACAACGGCAGCAGCAGCAGGACTGAGGAATGAGGTTAAGTTGAGCAGCGTCAATTGTAGCTGACGGAAATGAAAACAAGATGTGTGTACGTATGTGTATGTGTGTGTGTGTGCGAACAGGGCGTATGCGTTACTTTTGTAAGCCTCTGTTGTTGCCGTGCTGTGCTCTTGGGCATAAAATTCAAATGAAAATGTCGCGTGTTGTATGAAAAACTGCAACAATGAAACGTCTACAGAGACGTGATCCAGGATCCCAGAAACCTCTCACTGAATTGTGCGTTGTTAAATAATTTTTCGTCAAGTTTTCTTGCTCTTTTTTGTGTGAGGTGTGTGTGTGGGACAACTTTAATTTGATTGTAAACAACACTGTCTACGCATGCAGTACACGCACATACAATTTTTAATTAAAATTTGCCTCGCACAGGCATAGAAAAGACAATTCTAAAGCTGTCGTCATCGTTCACATTTGAAAGGGAATCAATTTTGAGTCCAGGCATTGATTGCCTCTTGAAAAAAAGGGGCAAAAACTGTGCAAACAACAAAAAAAATACTGAAACCAGTAGCAAAAACTGAAGTGAACCCGCCTACGAGAGTCTCTGTACATTTTCTTGAATAACGTCTGAATTTTTGTTGTTCGATTGTGATGAAATTTTGTGAACACATCGGCACAAGTGTAGAAAGCTTTAATCACTGGGAAAAACAAGTCGTTTAAAAATTCTAACATTATTTAACACTTTCACAATTTTTATAGACCCTTTATATAATGTCGGTGCAGGGTCTAAAAAACAGAAAAAAACGTAGTTAAAACTTTGTTTGCCGTTTGCTGCTGTGCGTGTCGCATAGCAGCAACAGTTCAACATACACCCTTCAACACACTTGACAATATTGAAAACTCATTTGGACAGCAACAGCAAAAACAATTTGCAAAATGAAAAAACTCAATAGCCGTTCCCATAGTTGTCTAACTCTTTTTTCTGTTTCTTCTACCGTCTTTCGCATACTGTCTCACTTGACTGTTGTAATGGAACTTCCCAAACTTTGTTGCCATAAAAACCTGGCTGAAAGATGAGCTGCATTAGGAGCGACCTTCATGTCCAACTCACACTGGACTTGGTCAATGGGCCACACACTGATGGCGCTCACTGTCATTAGTGCGCACAGCGTAGTTAAGCAACATTTTAAGCGCGTAAAAACGGAGAAAAAAACTTATGAAATTATCAAAAGCAAGCAACGCACATTTTCCGCACTTACCAACTAGTTTTTGGCCTTTTAATTATGTTTTTTTTTCATCTCCTATTTTCAACAACTTGTGCGTAGCCAAAAAGATCACATAATGCGACCCCGACTCGAATAATAAGTGTTTTGATCAACGTTCGTTGCTCATTAAAAACTAACAACTCATCGCATTGCGGCAACAACAACAACAACGGCAATGGCTAACGAGTTCCGACTGCTTCTATTGTATTTGGGCCTTGTTTGTTATTTTCACTCCCCCAAATAACACATGAATTTTGCTAGTAATGTTTAGATATTTAGCCCGACATGTGTACATCTGTGTTTATAAACATCCAAACAATTGATTAGAAAAAACATCATAATTTTTGAAAATATTTTGATCGATGCTCTCCACTCAACGCAATTTGTCTTCTTCTATTTACAGGTATGTACCATGACGACAGCCTCCAACTCCACCTCTACCTCCAGAATGGGGTTGGGCTAAAAGATTGATGCAGTGCTAAGTAGAAATTGATTAAAGCAAACCCAACATATTTATTTGTGGGCGTGGCAGACATAAAGTCTTCAATAATTGCTTTAGAGTTGAGCTGGCATAACTCTTCTTACAACAGACTTGATTTTCGTAATTGAATTGAAATTTATTACAAAATTGTGCAAGTAAATTTTGGATAAATTTAATAGTTTTCACTTTGATGCGTGTTTAGAATTATTAGAGAATTGTTGTTTCAACAGATTCTGTTTCTCTAATTGCACTGGAATTGATTTAAAAGCTGTACATATGAATTTCAACTATATTTTCGTAGCTTAATTTATCAATCAGTTTAAAGTTGTATTAAACTTCGTTTATTCTGTTACTTTTGTAAGCAGTTGATTTAAAGACTTGCAGACTTGCTCTATAATTTAAGTTTTGTTTATTTTCAACACAAAGTGGACATAGCATCATCTATTCATTGTTCAGATATTGGTTCCATACTTTATATCTATCCTTAAGCTGCGTCTCATCTATCTAAAACAAATTTCCACTTGCCATCAACTTTGATGTTGCCATATACAAACTGTGCTTCGTCTGTTGACATACAACAGCAACGCGCACTTAGCTGCCTTCCCTCTCTCTCTCTCTCTATCTCTGTCTGTCTATCTCCATCTCTTTCTTCCTCCTTTTTCCCTCTCTGTCTTTGTTGCTGATATCGCGCCATTTCGCCTCAATCATTTCAATCAGCTTTGGCTCACTTATAGCTTCAGTTACATTGACTTGGCTTTTGGCTTGGCTTCTGGCTGGTTGCGAATTTCCTTCTCTTTCCATTCCGATAAATTCCCCCCTGCTGAGCTGCTCTAAGTGTTTATGTGTATCCTTCACGATATCCTCGTCTGCTTGTGTACTTTGTGCCCTAAGTTCGAACTTTAATCAAAGTCAATTTTTATGCGAGCTTTTTAAGGCGCTTTTTTTTCTCCTTTGATGGATTTTGAGACACTTCTTTTCCCTTGCACCATATCCTTTTTGGTTTGATTCCATCAAAATACCCACCTCCTTCTTTATTCGCCCCGCAGCGCACATTGTGCGTTTCACAAAAGGAGGGCGTGGCATATAAAAGCACAACTAAAAACGTAACAAGCTGCAGTGAAAAAGCAGAGGATTGAAAGGGAAAGAGGGAGAGAAAGAGAACTGCGATATAAGAAAGCGCAAAACTTTAAATTGAAAATTGTATTCAAGCGTTAAATTGGCTTTTTTTTTGGCATTGCAAACTCTGGAGAAAAAAACCGCACGCAGCACATATAAATATACTCACCTCTCCACGCGAGTGCCTCCATTCCCCTCACCTCCTCTTCTCTTTTTTCCGCCCTTTCTTTGTGACGTTGCAACATGCCCTGCACTTTATATAGACCCTTTCACTGCGATTCAAGCGTTGAAACTTGGCACAGATGCCACTTTTTGTTGCATGCAGCACATGTGCGTGAACCAGCTGGATCAGCTTGGTATATCATATAGTAACGAATGGCTGGAGTTGTTGCAGTCAAAACTTTATAGTTTCGGGAAATGTCTAGAATAAACTTGCAAGTTTTAAAGGGTTCCAAGAAAATCTGAGAAACTATGAGTATATCATAAAGTTGTTAAAGTTTAGATTACTCTATAAATTTCCAAGCATTTCTATGAACTATGGTGTTGTCAAAGATTTGACTATAATATAAATTATCTTTGCAAATCTATAGATTGATTACAATATACAACTAGTTTATATTAGAGTATGTAAATATTCGTCATACTCGTTTATTTCTTTCCTTTCTTTATCAGATTCTTTTTCGGAGTAAATTTCGGCTTTAAATTGTATCTTTAAGCAAATGGGCGGCTGCCCCTGTCATTGGCCTTTGGCTTTCAGTCTTTTGCCACATGCGGCACATGTAAACAATTTCATCAAGATTTTCGTTTTCATGAGCACAGCTGCAAAATATGGAGAGAGACCCTGTCTCTCCCTCTTTTTCTCTTTCTCTTTCCCCTCTTTGACAACAAACATTCCAATAATCGTTGTATGTTTTGCATGTTAATTATGCTTTGTTCTGTTTTTGTCTTATTTTGCTATGCTTTATTGTCATTCATGTTTTTGCGTATTCAATAAACGCAGACTACACATGCTGAGTTCCCCTCCTCACCCACTCAAATACTCCTTGGTTCACACACAGATACACACACTCACACACACACGCACACACCATTTAGCCAGTCGATTCTATGATTTTGACATTTGTTTTTGGGTGCCTCTCTGCATGCAAATGACACTGGCGTTGATAGCAACGCAAATGATTGGTAGTTACGGGGATTACCAGGGGGTATACAGAGGGTAATAGTGTGTGTAAATAGTGAGAGGAGATGGAGGAGGAGGAGGTGCTGATATACACGTATGTGGCATGGAAACGACGTCGCACAAATACAGATACACGCACTTGTGTCATTTGTTTTAGGCTCGTTCTGACAGCTGCGCCTGACCAGGGGCTTTCTGCATGTTATATAATGAAGTGTGTGGATTTTTGGGATGTGTCTGAAAAAGTGGATGAGTTAAGTCTACATGCAAAGGTCCCCAGAGCAGCACAAAGAACAGTTAAATAGCAGTGAAAACTCGTATAAAGATGTCATTATCAGTGGGAAACAGAGCTTTGCTTTTCGCTTTAAAGTTTTGAAATTTTTCATTACTATTGTTATTATATGGTCTTATTATACCTTTGCAGAAGGTATTTCAGTTTGTTTATTTAATTATTAAAACCCCCAGAAAAATTAGGGCTTTTATACATAATACAACATTTAATTTCGGATCCATTTTAAATTTTTATAATATAAACAAGAATAGGCTTCACTTTCAATTCAACTGAATAAAAAATAAGAGTTAAGATTAACTGTTATGATGAAATACTAGATTAAAGATGTATATTATATTATTAATTAAAAATTATACAGGGCACTTTAAGGGTCTTATCATTATTATTATGAAATTAGAACGGAATGTGGAAATTAGTTGGCCTTTGGGGGCACTCATTAAATACGCTTTTGTACTCGAGTATTCATAATTTACATGGCACTGAGATTAAATCAACTTATTGGCAGCCTTGAATCTCGTTGAGGCGACTTATAAACAGTAGCCACATCCTGCAGGCATTCAAACACTTATCAAATTATCTTTGAAGCCACGAAAACAAGAAAAACACAAAAGAAGGAAGAAGGAAATATAAAAAAGAAACAGAATCAAGTAAGTTACAGTTGGGTTGGTTGGCAAATCGGTTGCGTGCCAGATAACCATCAATATGCTGGCGATATTTATGAGGCGCGCCCGCAGGATACAGGCTTTAATGATAGCCTAAAAGAGGGCACTTAATTTCAGCTTCAATTGGGAGCTACTACAACTTCTCTTACTCTTATTGTTGTTCTTGTTGTTGCTCCAACACAATCAATAACGATTTGATGAGGGCTGCAACACACACACAAACACACACAGGATCTTACGTATATCCCACCTAGGTCAGAACCACTTAATTGTGTACATGAATGTTGTTAGTGTGAGGCGAAACGAAAGCGAAATAATAATGAGGGTAATATTAAAGCACAACGAAAAACCAAGAAATTGGTCAGCAAAAACTATACTGTAGAATGTAGACTGTATACTATGCACAGTGGGGCTGTCAGGTAAGAGTTTCAAACAAAAACCAAAAAACTAAAAGTAGCCAAGTTTTTTCATTTTTGCTTCATTTCTGTCGTTATTTTTCCAGTTGTTTTTGTTGCTATTGTAGTTGGCTATGTCCTGGCAGCCATTTAATGCGCGGCTAACACGCAAACCTACCAATTTGTTGTTGTGTATGAACAACAAAAATAATAAGAATGCTTTTCTTTTTGTTCTTGCGTTCTTCTTTTCGTTTTTTAGTGTGTGTGAAAAAACTAATAAAGGGGCAATTTAGGCAATTCTCGTTGATCGTTTGCTGTAGGCCTAACAAATTTGTGATATCAGTTCTTTCGTTCTAACAATGGAATTTATAATACCAATTATGTGAAGAGTTGGGAGTTCATTCAGTTGCAAATACGAGAGCTTTCAAACTGGAATACTCTTGCTTAAATTATAATATTATTTACATTAAAATTTAACCACATTGTCAATGAGCTCATTTTGCACATCAACCCATTTGAATTTTGATGCAATCTCGATGACAATTTACATTATTATAAGTAGCTTTAAGTCGTCTCATCAGCATCGATTTCAGCTTATTCCTGTTGAGTTGCAAATTTATCTGCCGGCTTATTTATGTCTTGTTCAATTGTTAAACACAAATAAATAATTAATACAGGTTTAAGTATAGAATCTGACGAGTTTTTTTATAATTACAATATTGTTTAAATGATTTGGTTTAAATTTAGGCATCAAACTTGCATAGCTTCGTCCAAACTCTACCCATTTTTCTGCGGCATGTAATTTTGATCATGATGTGATTTCTAAATTGATTCTATATAATTTATTTATTATTTACTAGACTGTCAGGTACTTTACAGTTTCAAATGTTAGCAGATTGAATGGTTTGACAGATGTCTGTTAAATTAAATATGCACTGAAATTGGACGAGACATTTCCTTTAAGATTGTACAAGCCTAACATGTTTTCCTGAGTGTAGAATAATATTTGAAGCCTTTTAGCATTTCCGCAGCTGCCTACTTACTAGAAGCATCTGTTTCCATTATACTTCATACTTGTACACACATGTGCTCTTCATCAACGCCTACACACACACACACACAACGACACACACTTACTCACACACACACATGTCATATTGCTTGCTATAGATCTTTGTTAAGTCAGCGCTTTGGAAATCAAAATAATACTCTGCTTTTCGCCACGCCCTGAGCTAAGACCAAAATAAATAAAATAAATGTTACTGATTTTTTTGTTGTGCCCCTCTTTTCTCTTTCTTTCTCTTTCTCACTCTCTCTGTTTTTACGTTTTTGTGTTGTTGCAAAAGCCATTACATTTATTTATGTATTTGCGTTGACTGTGTGTTCTTGGAGGCGCCATTCGGTTGCCACGTTTGACACTGAGCTCTCACAAATATATATATTTTGTTTAATTTTAATGCTAGTCACGCATATCCTGACGGTGCGTAGCCTCTGTTTCTGCCCCTGCCCCTGCCCCTGTTTCTGTCACATCATTTACTTTAGAATTTATTTATAAATTTTCGCGTGCCTTGTAACATTTAATCTCTATCTCTTTCCACTCTCTATCTATGTTCCTCTGCTTTTCATTATCACTCTCCGCTTGTTATCTGAGTCTACTGAGCACATTTCCTGTTCATTCTCGAATTTTCCGGGAAAGACAATAATTACTGGGCCTAGGTACTCGAAGTCTACGAGTTGCACATGCTAATGCCACTACTTAGTTTTATGGAAAATGCCTGGCAGCTTATCTAATTTTGAAATTTATGGAAAAATAAAAATCCAAAGCTAAAGCCAAAGCCAACGCCCTGACAACGCAATTCCGACATCAGAAACAATAACGAAACAAGCGAAATATTTCTATCTTAATGAATTTGACCCCCAGTGTCAATTTAGACTGATTAAACGAACAGACTCTGGCAGAGAGAGAGAGAAAATACACAGAGAATGTGTTCAAGTGCACAGCCAATATCTCCCCATCTCTCTCTCTCTTTCTCTCATCTGTGTGTCTCTCTCATTTATGCGTTAAGCGTTAGCATCTGGTTGTGTCAACAATACAAGTATTCTCACTTGTTTATGTAATTGAAACATTTGCCGCACAATTTATGCTTCAATTTACGCACGCATTAAATATTTTGTATTTTTTAATGACGGGCAAAAACAAAGCCTGTTTTTATATGTCCAATTGATTTATGCATTATTTAATCCGTATACATTTAGATATTCATGTTTTTTTTCAGTGTATTTAATCACGATTTATCGAGTGAAAAGAATCTGCCAATATTTAAACTAGTTGATCAGTTTGTTTGCATTTAATGCTAACTTTTCGTTTGGAAATCCGCTTATTTTGTCCAAAAATAAACCTGTACATATTTTCCAGCTTTTCTTTTGTTCAGAGCGTTGAGAAGTTATTTGATGTACACTAAAAATGCGCATGCAAACTTCTATTTAGGAATTAATTTGTTATGCATGTGGCAAAGCCATAAACTGCGGCAATAATTAGTTGATAAATTTTTAGAAATGCAAAAATTAGTTTTGCTATTGCGGCGAGAAAATTCCATGTATAAAATTTGCTAAAATCCACGTATGGACAAAAAGTTTTAATTGTTTTCTAATACCCACGAGCCACGAATGCTATTTGAAATATTTTTATTCATGATGTGGGAAAAACATATAAGTATATCACGAAAATCAAGCATATAATTTATTCAAATTAATCAAGAATTTTAAATTATAATGGACTATGCATTATACTGATTGAGTTGTGGGGGAATTATTCACAAAATGGAAAATGAATAAATTAATAAAATTGTCGGAAAACTGTGCAGACTCTAGAATATAATAAGAATACTATATCAATAATTTATTGTAAACTTTATAATATTCTATGTAAACAGAGCCTGTATTTTCGTATGTATATTTATAATTGTTATTACATATTCTTTAATTTATTATTAACATTATTTCAAGACTAATACTCTGCTTTTCTCTATTCTCTTACAGGTATGTACCATGTCAACAGACTTTAATGCGATACAGGTATTACATAAATTCATTAATATATGTATTCACTGACAAAGTGTATAAAGTGGCATACAAATTCACTGAACTCTGCAGCTAACACATGCTTTCCGGCTTTGTGTGCCATGCCACAACTCTTGCCACATATGTAGAAACTAAATCAACACGCATTTCCTCTTCAATCCAATTGTATATATACAGACAAGTATCTGCATATTGTATATAGCTAGGGCTCAGTTATAAGTGCTATTATGCCTATTTTAAGCCCCATATTTAGAGTCTCTTTTTGGGGTAACCTGATGAATGCTTAAGCGGAGTATGGGAGTATATATATGTATGGAAATGTATCTGTATGGTCATGCTGCCTTATTTACTACGCATTAATGCCGCAAATTAAAATGCTGTGCCGTATGTCGTTGATGTTGCCATTGCCGTTGCCATTGCCATTGGTGCTTAATGAGCGGAGCTCCTACAACGTGCAACGTCCCTTGGATGTCTGGAGTCTAATTTTAGCTATAGCTGACTGGCTGCCTAGTTGCCTGAATGCCAGTCCCCGGTCCCGGGTCCGGGTCTGGGTCCGGGTCGACATTCAGACAGTAGCCCATAGTGGAATACACAGCATGGGGTGACCGCTGCTCTCAAATCTCAACAGCACTAAAGGGCGAAAAAAAAGAAAGAGGAAAGAACTGTAGCGAAGGTAGCAAAAGACGAAATGAAAGAAAACAAGAAGAACTAAAAGCAGAAAAAAAAACGTTATTAAAGAGCTGAGCTGAACTGACTGACTGCCTGAATGCCTGACAACGACAGAGATAGAGATGGAGATAGTGATAGAGACAGAGACACTGACGACGAAGACGAGGTCTCCATACGCAATTACGACAAAATCCAGTGCGATGTATGTGCGCCGGGTGATAATGTGAAGAAGGGCGCCCGAGCACGGATAAAAATAGACAAGCACACTCACAGCAAGCAGAGAGTTGTTCACTCAGTTACTCAGATACTCACAAAGATATTTCCAGAAGAGCAAAAGCAAAAAAAAAACACAAACACACACACATGCAGAGAAAAAGAAACGTTGCAACGTTGCAAGAGCCAAAAAGGATATTGTAGCAAATGGCACCAACTAACGGGCAAACAGGCTGAGAGGAGGCAGTGGTGGAAAGGGGAAGAAAGAGAAAGCCAATGCTACGAGAAAGTGCAAACAGAGATGGATGAAAACAAAAAAGAGTGGGAAAAAGAATCGCTGCAGTTGCCGCCATGTGTTGCATTTCAAAGTGTGTGAGTTATGGGGCAAGCGGCACAGACTGCCAGATGAGTCGACAAAATGGCAGAAAAACACTGAACACTGAACAACAAGAATTTGCACTCTGTACACACTTTCAAATGGGGCACACACACTCATACACATAGTAGAGACCTTGGTCGAATAGTTACCTCATCTGCCACTAAATCAAACCGCATGCAAATCAATCAATTCCAATCAAACAATGCCCAGTAAATTGGGAATGCATCTTCATCTCAGTTTGAGCTACGGCCTAGACTGAAACTACAAGTTATCCATTCCAAAATCTGAATCGTATAACTTACCAATCATTAAAGTCTATCGTTGTTGTTGTTGTTGTTGAGGTTGTTGCCAACACGAACTGTGCAACATACACGTATCAAGGATTTCCTTTCGCTTCAAGTTGTATGCAAATTAATTTTCGTATAATTAATACGAACCAGACTTGCAACCTGACTCTTAATATTGCATTCCTGCTGATTCTGCCTCTGCTTCTGCTGCTGCTGCTGCTTCTGCTTCCTGATCCTTCAGCTCCTTACTTACCGTTTGCAATGAATATTGAAAATATTTTCATAAATACCAAAAATATTTGGCATCGCATGAATAATGCATTAATATTGCCTCCTTGGCATAAAGTTTTCACTGCCGCCTGCAACTGCTGCAACTCAACTTTGTCAGCGTAAAGTTGTGAAAAGCTTCACATTTTCAACATTTTTGGCTCCAACTCAAAGGGAACAATGGATATACTTTAACTGAGCACTTTTATAGTTATGTTAATAAAGCTCAGTTCAGGTTGAAAAGGTCAAAGATGTCGACCATTAATTAATGAATAACAAAGGGGCTTTTTTAACTTAAAGCTCAAATTTTATGATAAGAAAAAAGAATTCTTCCAGGTGTAAATTGAAAGAGCATTCAATAAAGACATTCTTAATTAGTTATTATAGTGTGTTTAAATTTAAGACACTTCTGAAATATTTTTTAAAGTGATTGCATATCTTGCTTCCCACATCAATATTCAGCGGCTTTCCTGCTGTCCAGGCAATCAAGTTGGAGTTTCCTTTCCCCCATTACGTGTGCAAACTTCCTGTCTGCAATATTCTGATATTCTGCAAATTTACAAGCCATTAATTACAACTATTGCAAGGCAACCAACTGGCCGCACATTTATCACAAGAGGCCTAGAAACTTTTCACCTCAACAGCTTATGACTAAGTGGGAAGTACTTTCCCACCCTCTGCTCTGGTCAACCCCATTTAGAACAACCGAAATTTTAATTAAGGCAACATTGCCGCCGGCAGGAAGAGTAATAGTTCCCTAACCACTAAATCCCAAAAATGTCAATGAGCTGAGGTCACAATTTTTGCTTGCACTTAACCCATAACTTAGAGAGGTTGAGAGTGGGGGTCAAAAAAGTGCTAACGGCAGGTGTCATTGCGGCAAAAACTCCCTTCTCTCTTTCTCTCTCACACACTCTCAGCTCGTTTCTTAGTTGTTGGTGTAAAAATGATAAATTATCCGAAAAATTTGCAAAGTTCTGAAAATTACGCATTAAATCATGCAGAAAACATTGGTGAACAGCACCTTTTGGTAGGACAGGTTGTGAGCTCTGGCCCCAAAGAGTGCAAAGTCATTCCAAACTTTATGGCTGTGATTGTGGGTGGAGAGAGGGACGGAGAGGAAAGATTGGGGGAAAGGCAGTGCGTTTCAGGCTATAAGGGCATCAAATATTTTATCGCTCGCATGAGCAAAGTCTTGAAATGCATTTTATAATGCTTCAATTTCTGTTTTTCTTTTCTTTTGATTTGTATATGTTATACATACATATATTTTGCTGGTCACGTTTTTTGCTTAACAACATCTTTTGTAAAGGTGTGTGTGTGTGTGTGTTTGTGGAGGGGGTGTATCGTAAATTTGGGCAAACAAACAACGTAACAAGTAACAACAAAAGGTAGCAACGATTTGCGTTTCATAGCATAAAATTTAAGCACCCGCTTTGGCTATTTTGTATTTTCATTATTATTACTGGCTTATAGTCGTAGTTGCTATTGTTGTTGCTCATGTGGCAGCACGTTTTTCCTTTGGCTGGCACATATTTCATGGCTATGATTTACTCCGTTGTTCAGGGCTGTTGCCTCGTACAACCAACCGGAGCATCAGCAACAAACAACAACTCAAGCAGAACAATTGCCCAGTTCAGAGAGTAGCCAACTCCTCCACCTTCAGCTCCTCCCACTCCCCTTTCTACTCCTCCTCCTACTTTTCATCCCCGCACCTGCTACTGTTATACTACTGTTTGTTTATTTTGGGCTGACTTGGGTCAACTAGTTGAGACATGAACCTAATTTACTGGCTGAGTGCTTTTCATGCTCTACTCTCATTCTTTCCCCTCTCACTCTCACACTTTCTTGCCATCCTTTTCCCACTCATACTGCGCATTTGAAATGTCTTATTTAGTTTTGTTTGTTTTTCAAGTTACTCACACACCCACAAAGCTATGCACGTGCTAACAAGAATATTAAAGTTGACTTAGTTATGGAGCAAAGTCCCTTAAAGCTCAAAGTGACACTTCTACCATGGATCTAGTTGCTGATTAATCAAGTTAACTCCTAAACAAGTTTTTTTCCTTGAATTAAGATTAATTTACGAAAAAAGTTGAGCTCACATTTAGTTGACAGCTTTATTTTGATGTCTGACTAAGCCAATTAATCTAATTAAACGCTGTATCTTTCCTCCTTCAACTAATGCAGTAAAACTAGTTTTAATTAAGTTTAATTTGAGCTTATTTAAAGCTCTTGCAAAACTGACTGACCACATGTCAAAATAGTTTAAAACCAAACAACAAATAATACATAAACTCGACCATGTTCATTAACGTTGACTATCGCTGTCAAAATATCTGAGCAACGATCCGTGAGTGAGTGAAAAACCACGATAACCAACTCATCAGTCTATCTGGCTGTCTCGTAGTCTTGTTAACGTCAAATGTTTGCCAATTTGGTCAGGTTAACAAGTTGAACTGACGACTCACGCATATGTTTGTTGTGCCCCACAGAGTATGCAATAAAAGTTGTTCGTGGTTCGTTATGGTTCTTGTCTTTTGATACTCTTTGCTAGTAGAGTAGAAGGGTATACTGTACTCATTGTACATTGGTCTTACCAGACCAACAGGTATCTCATAGTCGTGCACATTTCAGTAGAGTTTTTACTTAATTTCTTTTTGTGTAATTTCCCTTTTTTAATTGTTGAACTTCTCAAATTACGCTACGTTCTGTGAGTGGCAGTTTGGTTAATGGCTGACAGCCTTTTAAGTGGAAAATCAGACAAGTCGCGTCAATAATTCCCAGTCAACTGGGCTAAATGGACGACACATCTTCTCTCTGAATTTTCTCGCTTTTCATACAAGCTGGTGTGTGTGAGTATGTATTACGCACTTAATGTAGTCTGTCATCCCGGTGAGCGTTCTACAAGCACTTGATAAGCTTTACATGTGTTAAGAGACTGCACAGTGCGACAGAGAGACAATGTCATCCAGAGAGAAAGAGACAGAGACAGAAACAGAGGGAGAAATGCACACAGAAACGGTAGCTCAGTTTTTAATGAAGGCTCATCAACAATGTCGGTCTATGGCAACCAGCAGGTAAATAGACCTGAAGCTAGCTTAGACTCTAGTCTGGCTCCATATACCAATTACTTAGTCATTGTAGCTATTACGTCACCCCCCTCTTTTTCTCCCTCTTCCTTCCTCGCCCTGCACACCTGTTTTATATTCCCGGTGCTTGCTTAATTGCCAAGTCCGTCTCATGCCACAGCAGCCACTCATTTAGCAGCCAGCTTTACCAGTTATCCCAAATGCATCTCAACCATGATTTGAGCACAACAGCAACAACAACAGCAACAAATGAACAAATGTTCAGCCCTTTTAACTTGAGTGGCAGATGCATCACAACACAAGTGTTGCCTCTTGTATAGTTGCTACAACATCAGGTGCTCAATCTCCATCTCTGTCTAGCTAAATTTCTAATTCTCGACTAAAATCTAGATTGATTCAGTTTAAGTCTTTATACTCGCTTAGCATAGGTTTTCCATTTGTAAACATGCAAGTTTTCAGTAGCAAATCTCAATTTCTATTGCATTTTCACTTTAGCACAATTTCTAATTTTCATCTTAAATCTAGATCGGTTAAGTTGAAGTCCTTATACACCCTTAGCGTAGGTTTTTCCCCTTCTAAACTTTTCGTACACAAATTTTTGGTAGCAAATCTCAATTTCTGGGTAAATTGCTCAACTTTTTTTTAGCATGGTCCATTAGAAAACCCGCATATGAGCCAAATCCAATAACAAACTTTAACGAACAATAATAACATTTCATATGGCATTTACCAACCTTTGTGAACACACACACATACACAGCACACAAACAATAAACACACACATGCAATTGACCCACTTATGAAGCTTCAAAGCCTGAGTATTAATTACATTACCAGCAAATTCAACAGTCGCTCAAGCGAATCAGAAAAGCCTATACACAAACTAACCGACAATTTGCTAGCAACAACAACAACAACAAACAACTGTAGCGGCAACAGCAACAACAACAACAACAGCAACCCCAACTGTAACAACAACTGCAAACACAACAAAATAATTCCCACACTGCAGGGTCTTCACAATCCTTGTTGCCAGTCGAGCGTTTTGAGCTTAGCCGGCGCTTAAGTTAAATGACCAACAGCAGGTGACGACTAACGGTTGCAACAATAAGCTATAAAATTAATTGATTTACAAGTGTGAAAAGCGTGAAAAGCACAGCTAGTCATAACAAAAACAAAAACAAAACCAAGCAAAAAGGGAAAATATAAAAAGGAATAGCCAACAGAAAATAAAACAGAAGCGATAATAATACCAAAAGAATGCGCAACAAAAAAAAAGCATTTAGTTTTAGCTTAGTTTTGTGTACATAAAATACAATCCGATTAGCCGTAATTGCTGCCCCAGGTGTGTGTGTGTGTGTGCGTGTGTGTGCTTGGGTTTTTCTCGTTATGTGTATATCACGTATACGGCATGTTGTGGCGCTTGTCGCGTGCTCTTTAAAGCGACCCTAACGCGCATTTAATGGCACTTTATATGCTTGCCACGCCCATGTATATCCATAAGTTGCGTGTATTACGCCCGAAGGCCTAAAATATCATAAACCTAGAAGCTCATTTATTTTTCATAAGTTGTACGTTCCCGGCAGGAAGTGAGCTTTTGTTTTTAGCCGTCAGTTCCTTCCGCTTTGAGGCGTTGTTTGTTTATGTTTTCCCCTAAAGGCTACACAAGGGGTGATGGGGTGCTTATGGGGAACGAGGGGAAGAGTTGGAACGTCTTGAGCTAGTTAATAAACCATAACAAAAAGTTTGTTGTTTGCCTTTGCGTGTTTTGAGCGATTTTCTATCGATATGCAACTAAAGTTATCGCCTAACTAAAGGTTAAACGCTGTCAGGTGTTTTTATTGATTGCAGCACGGCTTGATTTATAACCATGACGCGATGGGCGTGGCCAGCTGATTGCATTTAATGCCCATACAAATCAATCACACGATTGAAAAAGAAAAAATACAAAAAAATGAAATACAAAGGGCAAAGCCAAACTCATACCAAGTCGTTGTCTTCTTTCTACATTTGTGCCCTGATTTGTTGTGTCAGTAAGTTATCTGACAGCATTTTCTTCTATTTCCCTCCCAATCGGAAAAGTCGCAATCACAATCATCGCTGTCATTTATTTACGAGTATCCGAGCATATACGTATGGTTTACCCTTCTCCTTTTTGGCTTAGCTGTTGTTCAATTGCAGCCGCTTAACGGGTAATACGAGTGCCTGAAAGACGGACAGACAGACAGTCAGAGTGACAGACAGACAGACAGACAGATAACTGTAATGCGATATTTGTGGCTTCATTGCATTCAGAGTGCGTTGTGTTGACGAGAGTGAAATGAAATCGCAAATTGTCATAGCAACTGGTTATTCCTGTTGCCCAACTTTCAATTACTTTCATGTAATTTAATATAGTTGAGATCTCTCTCTGTCTCCTCCTCTCTCTCTCATCTTCAATTTGCTGTCAAATTATGCATATGATAAATGTGTTTGCCAGATTTATGGCTATTAAACATCAAAAATATACGTTTATTTCGTTTTTGCAAATTTGCCAAAGAAAAATTATTTGGATATTTTTAAATGCCATGAATCATGACTAAATATCAACGCAATCTGTCGCCGACTCATAAGTTTTCCATGTGGACTCACGCCTCATTTCAATTTCAGCCGCCACACAGGTAGATGATGGGAGAGAGGAGGTAGGGAAATGGGGAAAAAGTAAGCACTATGTGTCAAAAATATACTTAAGCCCTTACGACGACGTTGGACACGCTTTCGTGAGCCCATAAAAAAAAGAAACCAAGAAAATCAAATAAAAAATAAATATAGACGAAAGAAAACCGAGTCGATTAAAATATGCGCTAGCTCTGCAAAATATATGGAATTAATCGATAATGATATGTTATAGAACTTAATTTTGGGTTTGATAATATGTTAGACTTAATCTAATATAGGATAGTAAAAATAGTAAACTGTAATTAGGAACAATTTATAAATAAATAATAACAATAAGTGTGATAACTGAACATTGAGGATATTCACATCATTAGAAAACTGGGACTTTGTCTCTTTGAACTTCTCTGAAGATAAATTGCTTTCTCGTAGGCTGTTTGATCTTTGGCCTCAAAAATGTCCTCATTTCTATATAGGGCGTTAAAAAGTGTTAAAAATAAAATATATATCAACTTGTTTATTTAGTTTTGTTATTTTATTTTTTGTGTTTTTTTGATGTCACACAAGCTGACAGCACCTTTAAGCATATGTGCATAATTTGTTGTTGTCTCTTCTGTTTATTTCTTCTTGTTCGGTTTTGGCTTTATCTTTAGCTTCTTCTCTGCTGTGCTGTGCTGTGCGCCTGTCAACGCATCTTTTGGCTGCCATAATTCAAGTTTGTCCGTCTGTCTGTCTGTTCGTTGGACAACTGGCACGCCATTTGCATAGCTAAACATTTGTTCCTTAATACGAAATTTCAACGATTTTTGTATGTACTTTTATTTGCACTCATTTGATTTGAGGTTTTCTTTCTTTTATTTTTATTTCGTTTCGTTTCGTCTTTTTGTTTGATTTTTGCCTCGTTTATTGACAAGGCAAAGAACGTGAAGATTTTTGGTAGTGTGTACTTTTGATATTTGTCTTCATTTATTTTTATTGATTTTGCTGCTGCTTCTGCTGCTGATTTATAATACTATATAAATATATAGAGAGTATACCTACAGATATATAAACGGGGAGTGGCCAACGGTCAATTTCATTTTCATTTGCTAAGCCAGTGAATAATCACAATGCAATTTTTTGCTTTTTTGGGTTCCCTCCCTCTTTTTACCTGTGTAGCCAGCTTCCATTTTGGCCTGGCATTTTACGACCTCTGCCAATTTTCGCACACTCTCTTTGGCTTTTCGAACGCGAACGCTTTTCAATTATTTAATTTTCCACTCACGTTCGTTAGTTCGACAAAAATTTCAGCGATATAAAAAATCCGGAAAGTGCATCTTCAGCGTGCACTCGACGGCGACATTCTCACGTTTTCATTGGCATTAAGGTTTAGTTGATCGCCTCCTTCTCACTGAGTTTGGATGCATTCACGCCTCCAACTCTGCCCCCTTGCTGCATTCAGCATGCTTCATTTGGCCAACTACCATTTGCAGCAGTCGAGGGCGATTGATGACAGAGCGTTAGAGTTGCAGTTACGAGTTGCAGTTACGAGTTGAAGTTGGAGTTGCAGTAGAGTAGAGCTAAGGTTTGGCTGCATAAATTCCATTTAAATGGCAAGCCAGGCAGCAAGTCGTATCATCATCATCATCATCATCGTCTTCATCACGAGACATCTTCAGCTTTAGTTGGGGCCATTAATAACAACAACAGCTACTGCAATGTGGGCAGCCCAGTGACACACAAAAGTGGCAACTGCCAACCAACAGTAAAAATGAAGAAAAATCAGAAATAGTCACTGCCACATGGAAAAAACCACATTTAAATGCTGGCTGGGTAGGTTCTTTCGATTCACTTCAGTTCAGTTGGTTTGTTTGGCCAAAACTTTTTGCAGATGCGCAGCTAACAACTTACTCTTCCCCCTCCTCTGTCCCACCACTAAGCTGACCGGTTTGTGGCCTAAGCCAAGTTACGGGCCTGTTTTGCCGTTTAGGGCCAACTCGTTGTATTTTTTTGTCATTTTATTTTTTTTGGTATGTTTAGCAAACGTTTGCTCTGTTGTTGTGGCTGATGTTGTGCACACCTGCAACTGACTTTAAGGTTTGCCGCTTGCCGTTTACAGCAGCCGCAAGTTGAGTTTTCTAACGCTTTTAAGTTCAGTTATTGCCCCAAACAACAACTGTTACTTCTCTGCAGTTGCAATTTCATTCATAAAACACACACACACAATGAGCAAAATGTTCAGAGAGTTTACCACTACTCTGCATGTTGTTGATACAATCTTTGAGAGACTTTGAATCTAGCAAATGAGGAAAGTGCTTTGTAAGTACTCTTACACTCCAGTTACATGAAAACAAGTACTCGCAAGTTGTCAGTAGATAAGAACTGCAGAAGGAAATGGAAAACAGAACTTGAAGCATAATCATTAATCAGTTAGAACAATGCCAAAAGGACTAATGTGTCTAGTAGAAGATTTGTAATTATTTAAGCGAGCGTCAAGAAAAGGGAATTCGATTATAAATAAATGCAAGGGAGCTTACAAGTTATTGCAAATATTTAAACATTTAAACAATATATCTAACACTAAAAACTTGCTTTAAAATATAAAAATTAATTTAAATAAACTGAGCAAAAGTTTGCTTTTAAAAATGTAAATGCATTTGCTATGTAATTATGTTGTTTTTGCTGAGTATGGAGCAAAAAGCCAACTGAAATTACGTATACGCCATGTTGTGAGCGCTGCTCACTAATTTGCGCTCGTTTTTCATTCACTTTCTATGACACTATTACAGTCTGCAACATCAGCCGTGTTGTGTTCTCGCCTTATTAAGGATGGAGGATGGAAGATGTGTATGTGAAAAACACGGCACATTCAGTATTTCGAAATAAATTTCCGGCTCTGTCGTTGATTTGCAAAACAGAAGAGAAACCCCTCTTTTGTACAGGAGCACACACGTATCTTGTATCTGACACCAACACGCTACTGTTGGCATTGGCTGTATGTGTTGGTGTTGGTGTTGGTGTCGGTGTTGCTACTGCAACAGCAATAGAAGCAACAGCAGGCGGCAACTGACAGCGCCAGCAATTTCTGTAGTCATATTACATGTCATGTTGGCCTTACCTGCTGACATGCATAATACACACACACACACCCACACTCACACACACACAGCTGTAGCAAAGTACAGCTAGCTAGACACATCCTTTTACACTTCAACACGCTTTCGTTATAATTTCCTGTGCCAAGAGCTGTAATCCAATACAGAACCGATGCATATGAGCTGTGTACTTCACCTCGTTGCACTAATTCCAAATAACTTTCTGCAGTTAACATATTCTAATATGATTGCTCACATCATGAAACTTGTTTTTCCCGAATATTGCCTTGTTAATTGAATTGACAGCTTGACTGGAAATGACCTTTATCCGGCCATTTGCTATTGCCAGTTGCTATTGCCACTGCAGTTTTTTGGGGCAAATTGGCTAAAACTGTTTCGGAACGAGATGACACCTAAACGTAACGTGTAAACGTGATCAGCATCGACCTAGAAAACTTTCTAGCAACCGAGTAATCGAGACACAAAATTCAGTGGAGATAACAACAAAGTTAAACAATCGGCGCGCGTGTTGAACAAATTTTCAATTTCAATTTCAATTGGATGGCTTTTTTTTTCTTGTTAATTGGCATGCGACGCGTTGTGCCGTTGGCTAACCATTTTGGCCTGTTGGCCTGTCCAACTATCCGCTGTTGGCTGTTGGGTCTTGGCCTGGCTTTTAAACGAGTGTCACCAGCGCCCCAAATTTGCCATTGCATTGACCAAAATTGGCGCTTCGTTGACGTCTATTGCGTCAGCAGTAGCAACTATTGAGCAATTGATCAAATGCTTGCTTTTCACTGTGTCAGGTTCAAACATGGAACATGCCTCGTTGCCAATCGACTTTGCAGCTGACGCACAACATTCAATAGACTGGGAAAGCACACAAACAATTTTTGGCAATACACAAGTTTATTCACGTCATTGTTTATTAATATTCAGTTGATGTAATGGAACTAAATATTTTTTGGTACTCGGCAACCTCACAAAATATTTGTGCCAGCTTGTTATTGAATATATACACTCGCAGAATTATCAGAAAGTCTCTTGAAATCAGTTGCCTAACATATTTTTTGGATTGATTTCAGTGCGTGTTTTTAGCTGAAATTGTTACTCAATGAACTTGCGACTTCTGTTTGAGAAAAAACAATCGTGACATAAATTAAAAATATATTTACAAATTTAAAGAGGATTTAAGTATGTACTTCAAAAAAGCATTTAATATTTGAGATATTTTTTGAAGTATTTTGTGTCGAGTAAAAATCATTTTACAGCTCTGAATGAACTTACGACTTTGTTATTAAGAAACACAACTTTGACATACATTGAAATCTATTTTAAATATTCAAGAGGGAATAATAAAAATGTAAAATATTCTTCAGTAAAATTTATTTTATATTTTTCCACACAAAAATCTCCGAAATACCTTAATCCATTACGTACTTTGGTTTTCACTCCTCTGAACATTGTTTCATGTCACGTTGCTGTAATACATATTTTCGACATATTTTTCACACAATATTTCTTAATTTGTGGTCCATCAATCAGCTGGCTGTGGAATGCAGTGGCATAGTTAAATATCAAGTATACGCAGCGGGCGACGCCACATATATTTCTGGCAAAGTGAAATGCATACATTAAATGAAAATTACTTCTATAATAAATATTTAAGTTAATGCTCGAGGTAAATATGTGAGGAGGACGCTTTGCAGAGAGCAGTCGGCATTGGTGAAAATTTTGCGCCAACACTCAAGACAAATACTTCAAATGCCACTTGAAAGCGCAGCGCAATTGTAGCAAAAATGAAAATCGTAAAGTGTTTTGTTGAAAATGTTCCAAAAACAACACATAGAACGGCATTCGACAAATGTAAACAAATTGTGCGCCCAAAAACGACGCCGTCGACGCAGTCAATAAAACAGCGCCAGCTGCCGACAATTGAGAGGGGGTTTGGTAAAAAGTAAAGGGGGGGATGCAAAGCAGGAGGATAGATTGGTGAAATGCTGGAGCACCACCATAAACAAATTGCGATGGCAGCAGGCTCTGCATTGCGAAATATTTGCCATGCAAATAGGGCCTACAAAAAAATACTCGACTCTAAAGTGCTGTTCGAGTGCAATTAAATGCAAAATATTTGACAATGCAGCCGTGCATAAAAATGAACGAATCGTTCGCAGAATTGACGTTAAATTATGAAAATACTGGGGCTGGTTCCCCAATCAATAGTCACGTTAATTGTCCACAATATAAACTCTGTCTGGTTGAATGTGTGTGCATTGTTTTAAGTGGCACTCGGTCTGGGCAATTCAAAAAGAACCCCCAGACCAGATCATTTTAAGAGACTCATTGACTATGACGACGACAACGACAACGACACATTTCAACATGTTCAACGTCGAGTGCGTTCTGATGGCACCCCGAGAGAGAAGAAGAAACGGACGAAGAAAAGAGAAGACTCTCGTACTTTCTTCGTCTTAAACAAGTGCATAATTTGCTGGCATAAGTAACGTCGACATGTCGTAGTTTGTCATATTTCGCTTATATTTCGTTCAGACAAAATAATAAAAGAATATTCAAATAAAATACGAGTACATACTCGTATTTTCATTGGGACATCAAAATGAATTCACGAAGAATTTTATGTAAATTTAACATGACAATTTTCGTTTTAGTTGCGAGCGTCACAGTCACAGTCACACTCATAGAATATCAACACACGCACACACACACATGTACCATATATAAATAAATACGAGTACATAAATATATTTCATGCTGCTAGCTAAACAACGTGGCGTATGCGCAACGTGAGCGCCAATTTGCACGGTGGATTACATCACAGCCAATGGCAAATGTGCAAAACGAAAGGATAGGAAAATGAAGGCAAAGACATGTCATATGGCTTGCATTTAATTAACAAGCTAATTTTTCAAAGTACAAATCGCTGCGGCATTGCAATGCGGAAGAAGAAGAAGCTAAAGAAAATCTTCACGACTGTGTGGAGCCAGCCAAAAAAAATAAGCACTGACATTTCGATGCATTCTAAAAGATGTTCTATGGCTGGTTTAATGAGTTGAGAAATGAGAAATGTGAAATGAGAACTGTAGCCAAAAATGCTTAAAAGCAACAAATATTGTTTATTATTGGATTAGGAGACCAAATGCTTTTGTATCATGCGCTTATCTTTGCTTTGAAGTGAGAAAAATGTTCGAAAATACAGAATATTTATTTGATTTCATTTTTGAGGTAATAAGGCATTTACTTGACATTTTTTATACCAAAACTGTTTCAATGATAAAGTTAAGCTATTATTTATTCCCACTTTATTATGTCAACAGTTCAACTTCTCCGTTCCATGTGCATTTTTTGTTTTTAAAGTTGAAATACTTTTTTAATAGTATGTATAACATTGATAAGATTGTCTATTGACATTTACTTTAATTTCTTAGCTGTTTTTATATTTTTGATTATAAGCTTTATGTGAAATTTAAAATTCCGATTTCCGTTTCACTTTTCAGTCTTGAATTACAAATGTTTTTACAGCAATTTCTTGTTAGTATACTTAAGCTTATTGCATTTAACATGCTTGCAACAATTTGTGGCAGTTTTAAAACTCTGCAAACATTTGAGATGTTTTCTATTTTTTGTAAATCTTGAAATTAATAGCCATTTCATGTAGACTTTGTTAAGCGCCTGTAACCAACAAACATAACACAGAACGGCAGCCACAATTTCACAGTAAAACATATTAAAATGCCACTCACACGATAAGCCCTTTTTGCAATTTTTCTACCCCCCTCTAGGTACTCCTCGTCCCCTCTCTCCCCTACTCACTCTGCTGCTCTTAAATGACAAAAAAGTTTGCTGACAAAATGGTTGGTACTTGGAAGTTGCGGGGGCTTTGTATTAGAGGACGAGGGTTATTTAGCTACAATAAGCTGCAAATTTTGCATATTTCATAGATGCTGACAGTACCATCCTCTGTATGTGTGTGTATAGTTGGGTGTGTGTGTGTGTGTGGGTGGAGCGTGTGGTTGTTGGCAGGTAAACCAAGCAAAATAATAGCAAAAATTTATACAAATAAAAATTGCAATTTAAAGCGCGCCCCGTTGCTCCCAACAATGTGTTTGTGTGTGTGTGTATGTGTGTGTATGTGTCTGTATTTGTCTGTTGCCTTTGTCTGCCCAAGAGCTTAGCGAATACCATAGATACCGGTCATGGGTTACCTGCGAAAATAAACTACATGGATTTCATTTTGCACTTTTATAGCTCGGCAACTGGCACACAGACTAAAGTACACAAAGACTAAAATTTCGGTGGCGCTTTCAAAATGAAATGTGTCACTATAAATGCCAGTAGATTTTGGGATTCTCGACGGGGAAATACCCTAAATATTTTCACACGTCAAACAAATTAGGATTCGGTGCATGTGATTAAATAAAATAAACTATTGCATAATTGGAACTCGAATTTTATATATTATTAAAATATTCAAAATAACCTATGATGTTGCTTGTGAATCTATCCATTACAAAATATATCTGAGTTTCTCTAACTTTTGTTTTACTGTTTAATTGTTTGTTTCATTATTAAAAATGTGAATTTTTTAACCATTTGTAAAAGAGCAAGTGTGCATTTTTAAATCATAAAATAAAATGTGTAAGAGCTTTAAAAATATGTATTTTTAATGTAATTTAGAATAAAACTTCCCATGAATGTGAATATGTCAATTGAAGTCTTGTCGCTTATGTATTTACCCAGGCTTATATACCTGTCTAACCAATTTGTGTGCAGGGTATTCAAATTAATACACGTATTATTCATTTTTAATGCAAATACCCAAAATGTTTTTCCATACTAATCCGACTCCCACCCGTCTTTTGCACTCTTTTTGCAGCACATGGTGCCAGCCGGCGTGGCGCCTTATGCGGGCGCACCAGCTGGCTTTGCAGCCGCTCCTGGACCGGCAGCTGCGGCCGCTGTAGCCGCTGCCGCTGCTGGTGCGCCGACAGCGGCAGAGAGCTTGTCTCTGGCCGTGACAGCAGCCGCAATCAAAAGTGAACAGCCGGGAATGCAGTTGAAGGCAGCCGGAGAATCCGCAGCAGCCGGCAATGGCAACACAGGAGCCACAGGAGCGGCACCAGCAACAGTGGCAGTTGCCACCAGCGTTGCCGATGGTGTTGTTGTTAACACGCCGTTGTATATGCAACAAAAGGTGAGTTCACCTCCATTTACAAATACAATTACACTCACAGCTTTTTACCCCCTCCCCCCGCTCTCGTAATTCTTTTTAACTGCAACTATGTATGAGAGTGTGTGAGAGAGTCTTTGTGTGTGAATTAGTGTTTCTGTTTTGTACTGCATTTGTAGCTTTCATTTGGTTTTGGATTCGGTTTAGTTTGCTTTGCTCTATGCTTTGGTTTGGTTTGGTTTGGTTCGTTTTGTTTGGTTTGGTTTTGTAGTCTATGGTTGTGCCTATAAGTATGCACACTAACACATATACACAACACACACACATACAGCATGAAACATGATTGTTGTTGCTGCTTTTACATTTTTAATAGCAACACAGCTGCAACAACAGCAGCGCCAGCAGCAACAACAACGCACACACACACATATAGAGAGAGAAATTCTCACACACACACTCATAACCTCTCGTTCACCATTTTACATTCATATTCTTTGTAGCATACTTTTAGCTGCTGGTCGAGCACGTCGCACTTGTTGTTGTTTATGCACAGCAGCTAACACGCTAGAGGACATTTGGCTCAGCTCTAAAGTATTTCTTTTTTTTTCTAATTAAAAAAATATATCCCACGCACAACAACAACAACATCAGCTGCAGCTGCAACTGCAACAAAAACAACAACAACAAATGTTACCTGAACTGAAAGCTACATTTTTGGAAATTTGAAATTGCTTCAGTTTCTCTCTCTATTTCAAAATAGAATTCACACATTTAAAATTTGCCTAAAAATTAATTTAAAATTTTCAGTTGAATCAAACATATTTAATTTCAAAGCAGACGTGAACAAATTTAATTGGTTTTATTTGTATTTGCTCATGGGGCAAGTTTGGGCAATATTATTTGGCTCTCTGACCACGCCCATCATTTGGTATTTTGGTAGGCGGCGGTGGTGGCATGTACTTATTTGTTTATGAAAATTGATTCGTGCATTTGAATAATTTAACAGATGAGCTTTGCATTTTTCAGCTAAGCTTTTGTGTAACATTTAATTTGTGTGCGACACCACTATTCACACACACACAGACACTCACACACATACATACAATTGTTTGCATTTAGTTATAGGTGAACTTTTACCTCACAAATGAAATAATCAACAAATATTTAACTATTGGCAATAAAATTACTATCTGTTTGTTGTTCAATTTTTTTGCCTTTTACTCATTGTTGCTGTTTGCCTTTTGTAGTTGAACTTAACTTTATGAAAATATGCAATATTAATATATGTATAAACCAATCTGTTGTGTACAATGTATCAACTATACATTTTATTATAATACGCATACGCAACGTTGTGCAATTGAAATGAAACTCACTATTTATATCAAATTGTATGCAATATGTTTTATTACAAAAAAAAGATTATTCATTTGCATTGTGTTACGCAATTAGTCGGATTTGGGGAATAATCTTGTTATGGGGATAAATGAATTCGTAGGAAAAATCTGTGTTCTGTGACTTTTGTCAAATTGTGACAGCTGGCTTTAATTATCAGCCATAAGCTGTTCTGAGTGCTGAGTTCTTGTCTCGATTTTCAACACTTTTGATTACAAACGACAATAACTTATCAAATTGAACTAAGCTCCAGCTGGCTTCTTTCTGTCAAATGCAATATTAATTGGCCAGTTGAACCCTGGCTTACAATAACAAGAACAACAACAATAAAAGCATTTAATAGCTGTCACTAATAAAACATGAATCATGAATAGACATCAACTCATGCTGACTTTGCACAGGACGACAACGAGAGCAGCTGAGTAAATGCACTAGAAAAACCCTTGCAATATCAAAGATAACAAAAATAGTAAATAGAAACCATGGTCCAAATGGGATGGCATTGGAATCACATCCGTCTTCCGTTCGTAATAACAATGACAAATGCTTGAAGAAACAGAAACAGAAACTGATCTAAAAAGAAAACGAAATGAAAAGGCTACAAAAACAATGCACGAATTATTTGCTTCGATGGTTGATGGGTGAATCATAAAGAAGACAAGGAAAAACTGGCACATGTCTGCAATAAATATAAACTAGTATTAAAACTAAGTATATATACAAAAATAAATAATACGTAGCTGAGCTTTCGCTCAGACATTTAGTTTGAATGTCAATTTCTAAACAATTACGCATACGCCCCGTTACATTTTGTTGGCCCGCAATTCAAACTAAACTAGCTCATACATACTACATACATATAATACGTGTTGGTCGCATGATGTATTGACAGATCATTTATCTACATTACTCTATCTATACATAAATACATATATATACATATATCTCTCTATCTCTCTCTTTAATACTATATACTACATACATAACTCGTATATATCTGGCTCTCTCACTTATTGTTAGTAAACTCCGCCCCTCCTTCTCAATTGTTAAGCATTGCTTTAAGTTTTTGTCAGTTTGCTAAACTGATTGATGAATTGTTATTGACATATTGATATATTGACTGGTTGATGGAATCACATGTGTGCAACTTAGTTAAATATATATAGTATATAATCCCTGACTTGTATTTGTATTTGGTATGGTTTCTCTTTTATATACATATATTATATCATAGTTTAAGACTGTATATTAAAACAAACAAACAACTCAACTGTTTAATCAGTTCTAGTTTTGCGCATTTTGTTATATCACCATTTTTATATATATATATACATATATACATATAGTATGAACATATTCGTATAATCAACAAATATGCTAACTGTATTTGAGGCATGTTCCAAAGAAAAACAAAACAAACAAGCAACTAAAACGTGACACATGCATCTAAAATCTGAAATCTACTTATCTATGTATTAGTATAATAACGTGTACTAAGCAAAGTTATTTTTTTTTGTTGTGGTGTTGGTCGCCTGGTCGCCTGGTTGCCTGTCTTAGTGCTTGTGTCACTCACACTCGTTATCTCACACACACAGCCACACACACACACACACACACATATATATATAAATACATTTACACTCACACATGCACCGCTATTAAAGCGCCTGTGACGCCAACTAAAACGCAAATCCTTGTTGTTATCCGCAAATTTATCACAGACAAATCTGTCAACACAACAACAACAACAACAACAGCAGCAGCAACAACAAGCAACACAACAGACACAGTACAATGGCAGCATCAGCAATGGGACCGCTGCCTCCGTACCAGCAACAACTGCCACGACGTTGGTCACGCAACAACAACAACAGCAGCAACAGCAACAGCAGCAACCACCCGCATCCCTGACAAATGGACACGCCATGGAGCAACTGCAGCAGCAGCAACAACAGCAGCAGCAACAACAGCAGCAGCAACTACCACATACCCCACAGAATGTGCTCAGCATTGTGAGTTTGGCCAAGGCAACAACAACAACAACTAAAACACAAAAACAACAGCAAAAGAAAATTATAATAAAATAAACAGTAAAAGCACACAAAAAAAACCCACCAGCAACAACAACAAGAATAAATGGAAAAACTCTAGAGCAATGCAAACAATTGAAATATACGTGCCATGAGTTTGGTTTCGGTTTCGGTTTCTTGGGCTTCTGGCAGCTCAGTTAGGGATTCTTTTTTATCCTGACCAAGTCTTCCTTCACCCGTTCATTAAGCAGTCGCTGCTACTTAGTTTTTCTACAGAACTTTGTAGTTGATTCCCCCTTTTTTCATCTCATTCCGCATTGTCATCCTTTGCTGTCCAGCATAATAATTCTGATGAAATTGCAATGTCGAGCTTTTGTTTATTAAACTAATTAATGAAATTGAGTTACCAGCAGGAATTTAAGCAACGATTTTCTTTTAAGATAAGATGAAATCTCCAGAATTCTGGCACAAATATCTATTAATTTTTATTCAAATATATTAATATTTTTTAACATAACTATAAGAAAATAGCATTTTAAAATTTATTTTTATTTGCTGCGCTTAAAAGTGTGCTGTACTTTTCCTTATAAAATGCAGTATAATTTATTTAACTGAAAGTAACTTAATTTCAAGTTAATTTCACATCAATGCGGTTTACAACTCAATTACAGTTACGGCAAAAGGGCTTTAAAATTCTTTTAAAAAGTAATTTTAAAATACCAAGACTTTTTTGTTGTTCTTTTTCTTTGGAAAATACCAACACCTTTCGCATTCAAATCAAAACATTTAGCTCAAATTCCTGGGGCGTCGCCTTTTGCATGTAATTCCCCTCGATTTGAAGGAGTTTATTGTTTCGAAATATATGCAAATATTTTTTGATCCGGCATCAAAATGCTAGCGACCTTTTTTTTGCTGGCAACGGGTCGCGTGCCTGTAAATGGCAATTTATAAACTAAAAAGCGTTAAATGTCATTTACGGTAACCTAATCCTGACCGAGTAATGCCATACCATGATACCCATTCCCTGACCATTCCCATTCCTTACGTTTCACGTTGTTATCGTTGGCCATTTATACGGTGAAAGTTTTTCACGCCATTTCACTTTGCCCACCAGCAAATGAATCCCAAAGAAAATAACCCGAAAATGTGTCCTAAACATGCAATCGAAATGGCACAAAGAATACTTTTGCATGGTAAACAAAAAGTAAAGAAAAAGAGGCACAGAGCGAAAGAGTGAGTGAGAAAAGAAAAGAAGAGAAAGAATTTGTTTAGATTTATGTATCAACAATGCGCATTTAATATCGAGCTTCAGGTTCGAAAATTAAGTTGGCGTCATTTCTATTGCCTACTTTATGGGGACCGCCTCGAATTTATTTGCCATTACATATTGTTATCGTTATTGTTATTGCATTTGCCAGTGCATTTGCGTTCGTGTGCGTAAATTGACAATAATATGAAATTATTCAATTCTATATATAGAGAGAAAGAGAGATATATATATACCATATGTGTATTGTGGTAAGAATGAGGGATAACAACAATGCCAGTAGACAACATGCCACTGCATATTCAGTTTTAATAATGCAAAAATACAAATGCAAACATTTCCGCAGGCTCCTCCCTGGGATTTGTCGTCGGTTGGGGAATTGCAGTTGCAGTTGCAGCAGTTACGCGACAGTTTTATTGCATAAGTCAACAAAAGTCTGCCACAAATGTGCCATTGCATTGGGCCCAACTATCTGTCTTTCTGTCTGTCTGTCTATTCGACTGCCTGTCGAATCGTATGCCCTGTAACTTTTTTATTGGGTCACCCACACACAGATACACACTCAAAGGGCTGATGGTGCGTATGTGTGTGTGCTTGTCTGTAAACCACTTGAAAATTGTATTTTCATTTCAATTGTTTATTTATTGCGGCACTTGTTCGCATTCGATTTGCGATGCAGCAATTGCTGCAACTGCAACTGCAACCACAACGCCAGCAGCTGAAAATACTGCTGAAAACGTAGTCTGCCACATTTCACCAATTTTCAATAATACATACTTACTGATGCTTATCTGCAAACCCCAAAAGCAAGTGTTATTCCAAATGCCTTTTATTTATTTTATCAATTTGCACTCTATGTTGCTTTTGCTTAGAAGTAACTAAAGAGTTACATGTTAATCAGATACTTATCCGACAGAAAAATATAAAAAAAAATGAACAAAAATTATTTCTATTTCAAATGGTATATTTTTTTTATAAAAGAAAATAGATTAAAAATAAATACTTTCTGTAAAAGAAATAAAAAATATAGGAAACAAGTCTAAAAGGTTGATGGTTGATGGAAGCATAAATTAGAAAAACATTTCCTTAATCATTTACCTCCTTTTAATAAGAATAATCATTTCAATATGATACAATTAAGAGTTGAATGATAGAAAAATATATTATCAGAAACATTAGTATGAAATAAATTGAAAAGGAAACGTAAATATTTTTAAATCATAGAAATAAGATTAATATTTTAAATTTAAAGAATAGGTAAGAGTTTCAGTTACCTTCTAAATAAAAAAAACTGGTGTTTTCAGTGCGAAATGCTTGTCTGTAACGTTTTAAGCTGAAAGATATGCGATATTTAAACACCGTTTTACTAATTAATTTTACAATTTGTTTTTTCTCTCGTTTCTGCCACACAGTCCACAGTATTGATTGCCAATGAGGCAGCTGAGCCACAGCAGAACTCAGCGTTGCCACAAGCTGGCGGCGGTGGCACTGCAGGAGGTGGTTGTGGTGGTGGTGGTGGTGGAAGTATTGGTACGCCAAGCTCACCACTCAGCAGCTCACCGTCCAGCGTTACAGTTGCCACAACAACAGCAGCAGCAGCAACACTCAATGGCAACAGCAACATGGCCACTGATGGCAATGTATCAGGCAACACATCACCAATTGCTAGCGGAGAACCTCTGCTACAAACACCACCAGCCGCACAACAACAGCAATCGCTCAATATATGCAGCAGTCCGACAGCAGTAACTTCAGTGACCGCCAGCTCAATAGCCGCAGGCACCTTGGCAGCAACCAGCAGTAGCAACATCTCGACAGGATTATTGCCCACAACCGGACTGGATAGCAATGCCAATTGTGGAGTGCCCGCGAGCACCTCACAGGTGATTGCTCATCTAAATGCTGCTGCAGCGGCGGCAAGTGGCATTATGACTGCATCGGTGCAGTCACCGAATGTGGTAACTAGTCTGAGCAGTGCTCTAGTCCCGGCCCAGCCGGTCTCCTCCTCTGTGGCAGCAGCCTTGGCCGCTGCTTCCGCTTCCTCGTTGGATTCCAAAAGTCAGCCGAAGCGTCTGCACGTCTCCAACATACCGTTTCGCTTCAGGGATCCCGATCTGCGCGCCATGTTTGGGGTGAGTCTGAAGTCTAAAAACAATAAGAAAAGAGTCAGTGTTGCCAAAAAATTTTACAGTAAAATTAAGTTAAATTTAAAGAACATTGAAGCATTTTAAAATGTGAAATACTAGCTAAATCTTAGCTTAAATGGCAACACTGGTATTTGTAGATTATCTATAGCTAACTTACTTTTTCTTTGTTCGCCTGCAGCAATTTGGCACCATTTTGGATGTGGAAATCATTTTCAATGAGCGCGGCAGCAAGGTAAGTTTCCCAGAACCTCTCCTGCCTTATATTTATATTGTTGCACGATTCATTTAAATTATGCACATAGCCAGCACTTGAAGCATAGTGAAGTCCTTTGCCAGCCTTTTGTCCAGCGATGGCCACAATCGTTGCCCAGGACAACCTTGGCGCGTTTAGGTATCACTTGGATGTCCTTTCTCTGTAGCAGCTACAGTTACAGCAGCAGCAGCAGCAGCAGTAGCAACAACAGCAGTAGTAGTATTATTCAGAGTTTTTCCGTTTTACAAAAATATAATTGCATAGTTACGGGCGCTGTTGCCATACGACACTGAAAAATGTGCATAATTTAAGGCGCTGATGCATGCCCCAAGATGCTGTCCTCCCAGCATGTCCTTGGCCTCACCCAAAAACGTCTGTTTTGTGTGTATATTGTAGCATATAGAGTTACGTCTTAGTTTTTAAACAATGTATTTTATTTTTCTTGAATCGTAATCTATATATAATATATATATATACTGTACCTATATATATACTCTATATGTTTCTTTAATTGCATGTTTGATTGCGAATGGCAGGGATTCGGTTTTGTAACATTCGCTAACAGCAACGATGCAGAACGAGCACGCGATCGTCTACACGGCACCGTGGTTGAGGGACGCAAAATAGAGGTGGGTGCATGCAACCAATACCAATACCAATACTCTCACACACTCACACACACTGACATTGATACATCCCGGTAACATGGCAAGCTATTATCTGCAACTAATTGCAAAACTATCACAACTTTCTCATTTACCATTAAACAAAAAAAATACAAAATAAAATAAACTTGAAAAGAAATTGGCTTTCAACTTGCGGCACTTGCGTGTCGTCGAAATGACGTAAAAGAGTTCTTCACTAAAGTTTTCCCTCCGCAGCAGCAGCTGCCTTAAACAATCTCTGTTCTTTTTGTGAATTTTAAATCGAATTCACGCATTATCAACGCATTTTGGTTTCTCATTTTAATCGGACTGTGATTCTGATTGATTTTTAAATTATGCGTGGCCCCAGTTTTTTATTTGCCTTTAATTAAATATTAATTACAATTATTTTTTCACTCTGTGATTTTCTTCATTTCTTCGTATTTATGTTAAATGGACAGCTGCAAATAATTGGCATTTAAAATATGCTGAAAATGCGCAAAGTGCCAACAAATTAACTGCGCCGCAACTGTTTTTATTTTATTTCCATATATTATAGATTTTATTCGCTGCATCAGCGATAAATGACAAGCCGCCTAATTATGTGAAATGCACAAAAGAAATTTATACGCATTTTTCAATTAAAGAGTAACTGAATTTCCGGCTGAAAAAGGCTACAATAATATAAATTTCTTTAATTCGTCATGTACTTTAATTCAGTTTGCAGTTGCCTTAACACACACACACACACACATCCACATTTGAACACTCACACATAAAACACACCTCCATCAATTGTAATTGTTAACTAACACATAATTTATTTCTACATTCTTTATACATGCGATATGCGATTTGAACAAACTCTATATATATATCTATATATATTTATATAATGTGTATAAAATAAAAACCAAAAAAAACCCATCACCAACCACGCTCGCTGCAACTCAACTCAACTGAACTCGTTACTCGTTACGAACTCTCTCTCTCGTTACCAATAACCATTGTGAAGGTGAATAACGCCACTGCACGTGTACAAACCAAAAAAGTGACAGCAGTACCCAACGGTAAGTTGCTCTAACAATCACACACACACACACACCTGCTTATAAACACACACTCTCTCACACACACACACACACACACACACACAGATGTATAACACCTACATAGAACTAAGTGTAAGCCATGTAGCGAAACAAGTTTAAATGTTGAACAAAGAAATGCAATTACGTCTCTGGCCTAGAAGAAAGTATAAGAAATGAGAAGCACGCAAACGGCAACTTAAATACATACATACCAACAACAACAACAACAGCAACAACAACAATAAAAAACTTTAACTCAAACTGCCATAACATTTGACTGGCCGTTGTGTTTAGTGTTGCCATACTTTTCGTTTTACGTTTAGTTATTTATTTGTTTTTTTTTTGTTTTTTCTTTATTTCTGTTTTCTGTTTTGTTGAACTTTTCACATCAACTTCTTTTGGGTTTTTGGCTCTGTGAAAATTTGAGTTGCCAAACGAAATGTTTCGTAATGAAAATGTTTTGCTCTTTGGAAAATGTTGTTGTTTCTTTTGATTTCATTTGGAAGAACTTGTTAATAGTGAGAAGCGTATGCCAAGGCGTTAGGCAATCAAAAACTTGTTAACTGACTTGCCAATGCCAAAACTAACAACTTCAACCGGGCTTGCGGCTGCTAACTAAAACAAAGTACACTCACACACACACACACAAACATACACACCCAAAAATACACACAAGTGTTTGCCAAGTTTTGTTTTGTTTTCCTTAGTTTATGTTTAAAATGTGACTGCATTTGATATTATAATTGATAATGATTGAACTGATGATTGAACGTGATTCTGATAATGATGAAACCAACAACCTTCTTTTTTATATATTTTTTGTTTTCTCTCACACCACACACAGTTGTACTGACCAAAGACGGTGCCATACCGGCTCCAGCTCTAGGTGAGCAAACCAGAGAACAAATTAAAATGAAAAATCAATAAAAAGCATTTGTTATATGTGTCTTGTGATTTGCTTTAAGAAAAAAAAACATAAAGAAAATACTAAAACCTATGTTGTCTATATCTGTAGGCACCCAAAAGTTTCCCATGCATAACCAATAAGTGTAACACCCCAAAACTCTATTATAATCTCTCTCCTGGCATGTTGCATGCTAACGGTGGCATGATAGATTAAACAAAAACCCCCTTAAAATTGGCTACAAAAAAAAAAAAACTAAATCACCTGCAAAACTAAATATCATCTAAGAAAATATGCAATTTAACTCACAGTCCTAGCATGTTAACTGTCTAAAATTGTTGACCTGTTTTAAACTATAATCCCAAACATATAATCGTATATATTAAAACAAAAGCCACTTTCGTACCAATTCAGTTCACAAAACTTTTCAAAAACAAACATCAAATGTGTTGTCTTCCATTTATAATCCTTACAATTTTTACTGTTTAAGTATAATGTGTGAATTTTCTGGAATGAAAACTCCATCTTGTAGATATAAATAAATAGAATGGTACCTTTTGGTGCCATCGTGTGGTATTTCATTCAAAGTTTTGTCAGTTAGAAGTAGAAGTTCTTGGATATTTAATGTTGTGTTTGCATTTGCGCACAATTTCATTTGAAGTTGCGGTTGCTTAAAACTTTTTCCGAAGAAGAATAAAGTAAAAAGAAATAAGATGGCAACAGCCAGAAAGTTGTCCATGCCATGTATAATAAATAATACGACTGATTAAATCGTATTTTCTCTGCAAGTTGCCATTAAAAAGTATTCACAGTGCAAAATCTATACTTTAGTTTCGCTCAAATACGATAAGCTGCTTAACAGCCAGACCTAAAAACCCAGGGCCCAAACTCAGGACCAGAACCAAGCTAACCAAACTCAGACCTTGGGCTGGCAAAAGGGAAACACCAGCTGCTCCCACGAAGGAGTTTTTCCCTCCACGTGGACAGGACATGCAAAATGCTTTTGTATCGCCAACAAACTTGGATCCAGACAGGACGTATCGACAGACAGACAGACAGACAGGACATGAGCTGCTGCTTGCAGCACATGCGACTGATGCTGTTGGCAACGTCTTTGTCCTTTTTTTATATTTATATTTTATCTGTGGGCAGCTTCTTAGGTGCACAATTCTTGCCTGATTCATCCTTGTCCTTCTCTGCTTGCCACGTGCACCTAATGCGCTTCATTTGCGTTGCACTAAATGCGACACAGTCCATTGGGATGCCCAAGTATTTATGCGGTTACCGGCATAATATAGAAATAGACACAGACAGTCAGACACATACAAAAGATAGACAGTCAGACAGACTAGTTTTGAACTGGGGTTCTTTTGCCTGGCAACATTAGCCTGAAAGCAGCAAGAGAACTGGGAAGTTAAATGGAAGTTACGAATGGGAATAGGAGGTCTGTGGGGTTGGCGTTTTGTATTCAGGATAATTACAAATAAACCACAAAGTTGCAAACATGTTGCCGCACACACATACACACACATAAATTGTGTGAAAAATAAAACGTAGTAGAAAAACTATAAAAAAAAAATAACTGAAAGTTTTCCTTAAAGTCCTGATGCCTCCATATCCTTTGGCCGTTGTAGAAACGTTTTATTTTTGCTCTATGGTTGTTGTGTGTTATGCAAATGTGTTCGTTTCACATACACACACATGCACACACGCACACCCTTACATGCTCTGTGCATTTGGAAGAAAGTTTGTCTTCTACTTCGTATGTTGATTTCAATGCTGCACGGCACTTGGCACTCACCTCCCTTTCACCCCCTTTCTTTCCATACATATCTAGATATATGTATATGTAGTTCTTTTATTTTTTCGTTGATCCTTTGACATGTTAAACTTAATGCGCTTCAGCCAACAACCAGGAGCAGGAAGAAGAACAACAACAACAACTGTCTGCCTCTGCCTGCCTGAATGTCTGCCTTTCTGTCTGACTGTCCTGTCTATCTTCTGACATGTATTTTACTGCATTTTTCGCTAGTTATAAACCCTTTTTTTTTTGGAATTTATTTAGATTCAATCGTAAGCAGATTGCTTTGGAAATAACCAAAGGGCGACAGGAAAGCATTTGAGCTTATTTGTTATTTAACGAGCATTTGTGTCATTCATTTGACATTTTCCATTGCATACTTCTGTGCGCCATTGCAATTGGCGGCCATTTTAATACACAAGAGCAAGGAAAGAAAGCAGAATGGCGAGAATAGAAGCAGACAAAAAAGTAATAAAGCATGCAAAAACGCCAAGAGAAACTCAAACAATTGTTAAATCAAAGCAAATATAAACAACAAATTTGTGAAACACAATTCGCTTTCAGTCAACTTTTGGACTGTCTGTTTACCCAAATTCCGACTGAAAGCGTTTTAAAGTCGAAACAATATAAAAATAATAATATATAGATGGATAAAAAAATAAATGTTTGTTAAATACAAACAAAGAAATGCATGTTCTGTGCTAAAAAGCAAACCCCGCCCCCTTATACTCTATCCCAGCATCACAACAAGCTATCAAATACTCTGTAACTGCATTAAGCACGGCCCAAAACTTGTAAATGTAATTGAGCTGCGTGTCATGTATAAAAATGAAAGCTATTTTATTTCAATACAAAAAACCCAATTTAAATGTAAAACTAATGCAAATATTTTCTCTTACCTTTTACATGCCTACAATGAAAACAAAAAACGAACAACAAATCGTTTGAAACAACAAAACTGAATTTGTATCGATAAATCAAATGGATGCAGTTTGTGTGCAATGGCCAGAAGGTGAGTTTTTTGTCAAGTTTGTTACGTTTTTTTGATGTATTTGTATTTTGTATTTATTGCCTGCAGTATTTTGTTATAAATAATATATATTTATACACACACACACACATACATACAATTGAGCACACACAGATACAGAAACAATAAGTTATCTTTAAAGTAAATACAAAAGCGTTTTCAGTTTATCAAATCTAACTATAAGCCATTGAATACCTTTTAGCATGTAAGCGACTAATTATAAATGACAACCATTAAGAGAATTATGCTAGGCAGGTCTATATATCAACTTAAACAATTATTATATTTCGTTATATATATGGATGGGTTCTTTGACAGGTCGAGAAATCATTTGAAAATTGCATTCAATTTGTCACCTACCTACAAATCTATTCAATTTCATTGTTTTCCATTTGTATTTTTATGTATTTATTTAATTTGTCGTTAGGTTCCGCGTTAATTCATATAAATTGTATGCATATATTATATATATATACCTAAATAATTATTATAATAATACATTTTTAATGACTGTTTGTAACTGTTTTTATGTTTTTCGTCAATCTTCCTTTTGCATATAACCCAAATTTCGACCAAAATGAATTCAAACACAAAAATAGAAAATGATAAATTTTAATGAATCGAAATGAAAATTCAAGAATCATTAACATTCCGTTCGACAAACCGTTATAAAACAGGAGCGTCACCATTTTCTTTTCTAGTCTTGATGATGATGATGATGATGATATTAAGATCATCTAATGATGGTTATGAACTTAGCATATTGCGGCTGTGTTGTCTTATGCATACTACCTACTATTTATATATATATATATTCTACTTATAAATATATATATTCATTATATATATATCAGAAAAATCAATATAATTACGTTTGAGACTTTTCTTTAACCAATTTTGTTGTATGTGCGTTTTGTTATTTTTTTTTCTTATGTCCTGAGTTCGTTTTACGTTTTGAAATATTTTGGTCTGGTACTTTGGTCTGAAACTTGTCGGAAATGCTACTTAGCGTAATTACTTATTACTTATGTATCCACACATACACACATACTTAAACTCACTCACAAGACAACACACGAATGTATGTAACTGGTAACTTTCGACGCGTTCCAAGCAGCTTTAACTTAGCACTAGATCTAAGCAAAAATACAAAATAAAAATAAAAAAAACCACAAAAAATCAAATCGTCAATCACTGCATCCCCAGAATTCGATATGTAAATACAACATACACACATTGAGATACTTTTACACCCACACTCACTCAGAGCTAATTCAAACATTGACAATGTTATGCAAAATCTAACGAAATTTATGAACGTGTATATGAACCTTAAGGTTATCGCCTGCCCGTGGCCGCAGCTTGGCCATTTTTGGGGGCACCCGTTGGGGCTGGAGGGCCAACGTTGACAGCAATGCCGCTGCCAATGCCACTGCAGGTGGCACAGGCAGCAGCGGTGGCACCATCCGTGGCGCACAATGTTGCACCCACGCCCACAGCTGCTCAAGGTGCCACGCCCATTGTGTTAGCGCCCCGTCATCCACCGCACAGCGCTGTCCCAGCAGCTGTCACAGCGCAAACTGCAGCAGCAACGACACGGCGGAGGTACATTTGAAAACAGAATCTTTGAGTGTGTGCGGCAGAAAAAAACAAAAAAATAATGAAAGAAAAAAAGCATAATTCAAAAATTGACCAAAAAATCGATTCGTTAATTCACACACACACACACACACACACACATACACCTACATAGAAAACTACAAGTACAACAACAAATTGCAGCCACAAATTCTTAGCTATGAGATCTGTACCATATACATACATATACTCGTACACACACATATATATATTTGTTGTCTTGTTAATTTGGTTACGCATTTGGGTTTGACTATATGCTAAGTATAATATATATATTGCATACTTTTTTGGCGCCCTTGAGATTGCATTGTTCTACGGCTAGGCACACACACAGATACACGCGAACACAAACACAATCAATCCACGTACCCAAAGAACCGTTCAATCAATCAAGCAACCAATCAATCGACCAACTAGTGGCAAATTCACCTGAAAACTGTAATTAGCTATTAAGTATGGAAAGGTTTTCTAGCTTTAACCATAGTGTACTTACATACCATACTATATATTTATATATATATATATATATCGTATATATCGTAATTTAATAACGTACCTTCCCTTTATCGTATCGTGTGACGGTAGCCAATTTTTTGCGCAGCCAGCATTTTATTAAGGCATATTTCTTCTAGATCATTAGTTACTTAGCTATTCTCGTACATTCTCAATTTACATACATTTAAATATATCTATCTCTCTAACTCTTACTCTTTCTCTGTATTTCTTTCTGTTACTATCTCCATCTATGTTTTTGCAAATTTTGCACGCCTTTCGTTTAGTGTTATCATTGCTTTGGCCCAAGCAAAACTCACAATTGAATATCCAAACTAAATATCGAAAAATTACAGAAATTGCAATTGAATTGTTGCCGATTTTCGGAATCCATTTTGTTGCATGTAATACAAAAGATTCGAACGTAATTTGATTGCTTAGTTCTAATGCTTTTTCATTTGTAATATTGCTAATATTGATATTAACTTTGTTGATAACTGAAATTTAAAATGTTATTGAGCTTCGGCCGAGCCAATAATTTGCATACGAATTGCACAATTCCAATTTTAATTACATGCTAGTCAAATAAATTCTGGAAAATTTGTTTGGGCTGAAGCCATTCACACATTTCAATTATAATTTCTGTTGCATCTGTGCAAACTGTGTAAAAGTTGCCACAATTTTCGCTGAGGTTGCCATTTATGGTCCTTTGCAGTTCGCTTTGTGCCAGCTTATTGCGGCCTGGCTTCCAATTGTTTATTATGAGGCCAATAAATTCGTTTTTAATTACGTTCCACGGAATCAATGGATATCCCTGCTCATGTCAGATATCAAAAGCTGATTGCTATAATTTATTAATATTTACGCACATGAGTTGTATAGTCAACAGCCAGAATGCAGCTCGATCACTTTGCTGAGCTCATATCGAAAGCTAATTGCTATATAACTGCTCTCACCATCTTGTCTCCTTCTCTTTCATCTGTTAAACTTTCTCCTTACTTCCGCACTATCAATTTAGTTTTAATATAAATGTTTTTTGCTAGTTTTTGATTGTATTTAAAAAGGTTCTAGGGTTAACGTTAATTTTAGCTAAATCGTACATTTTTCTATATAAATGTATATATTTTTATTATGCTTTGTATACAAATGTCTCTAACAATATGAATACCTACCAAAAAAAAAACACACATTCCAAAGCGTTTCTTAAAAAGGTCTTGCCGCATACACACGTAAAATATGAATTCTATATATATATTTACATGTTAATACTAAACTACAGATCGGTCTAATGTTTTTCGTATTGTTGATGGATGATCATAAGAAACCATATATTTATATATAAAACAAAACAAAATGAACTGCGTAGAATTTCTTGGTATTTTAAATGTTATAATGTTAAGTATGTTTCGAACTGAATCCCCCTTTATATGACTGACTTCACGTATGTCTTATGTACTCGTATTGTTATATGTATATACCAAAATCATCTCAACGCTCAATCGATACTTAAACTATATACATACAAACAGTTACTACATAATGCCTAGTATTTGCTAAACATATAAACTATATACTTTATATATATAAATAATTTATATATACTTATATATTTAATTATATAAAGAGAGAGAAAACTAACCGCATGCGTTTTATGTTCTTTTCTTTTCCTTTTTTCTACTTTTTGCACACGAACACAAACAAACACACACACACACGAAACAATGTATTGCGTGTGTATAAATATTCACAAACACAAACATACACACACCACACACACTTAAAACACTCACACACTGGTAAAATGTTGTGTACAAATCGTTGCAAAAAACCAAACAAAAAATCTATAAAAAATGAAATGAAAATCAAAACAAAACCAAAACTCGTTTGGCCGCCTCACAGCCGCCGTAGCCGCCGCTGCCATGCGTGGAGTTGCCATACAACGTGGACACGTGGGCGTGGTCAGTGCCAGTCCCTACCATCCTCATCATCCGCACCATCATCAGGCTCTGGCAGCCGCCGCTGCTGCCGCCCAGCAGCAACAGCAACGTCAAGTAGCCGCCGCCGCCGTGGCCGCAGCAGCCGCCCAACAGCAGCAGCATCAGCAACAACAGCAGCAGCAACATCAACAGCAGCAACAGCAACAACATCAACAGCAGCAACAACATCAACAACAGCAGCAGCAACAACAACATGCCGCCGTCGCCGCTGCCGCAGCTGCCCAACATTCACAACATGCCGCTGCCGCCGCCGCTGCCCATTCACAGCATCCGCATGCACATGCGCATGCCCTTGCCCCACAGCTGGCGCAATTGCAACCAACGCTCCAGGCCGTCGCCGTGCCCACTGCCCAAGGCAGTGCTGCGGCTGCTGCTGCCGCCCAGCAACATTCGGTGTTGCAACAATCGCTCGCCGCAGCCGCTGCTGCACAGAATTCAGGAGTGGCAGGAAATGCGAATGCTGCTGCCGCCGCTGCGTATGCGGCACGCCTATCCGCTGCACAGGCTTCCCAAACGCCGGCCGGCGCTGCTGCTGCGGCTGCTGCTTCCATGGCAGCGTCGGCCAATGCGGCCAACAACGCTGCAGCTTTGCATGGATTTGCGCCGTAAGTAGAGACTCCTCCACGTTGTCCCACAGTCGTCGACGTCGCAAAAAAAAGAAATCACAAAAGAAAAAATATGAAAAAAAAAATGAATTAACAACAATGTAGACTTTAGTTGTATTTTGTTTTCTACATTTGTTTTTTTTAGTTCAATAATCTTAAATATTTTGAATGTAGTTTTAGCGCACTTACTTTTTGTTCATGTGGTGTCTACGCTCGCTCGCTCGCTCTCAATTGCTTACTCAAATCAGAAACAACAACAATAGCAATAGCAACAGCAGCAACAACAAACAAAAACAACAAACTGGCAAACTCATTGCCTTTGCATGCAACAAATTATCACGCATACGCCATGTTATACCTGCTGTTGCTGCTGTTTCTATTGCTGTTGCCTAGACACGCCTCTTCCACACTGTCATCTGTCATCATTTGATACACTTAACCTACACCCACACACACACAACCCTCACAGCCCCTTCCCCGTCTTCGTCGAGCGCCAAAATTTGTTTCATAGCTTTAACGTTGTTTATTTTTGTCTCTCTTTTTTATGGTCTATGCGGTGAATTTTTGATATTAGCTACCTTGTGTGTGTAACGTTTTTATAAGTACTCGTACTCGTACTCGTAATATCTTATGCATAGCGTCACATTTGCCTAATGTACTACCATCTAATTGAATCGCAAGTTTAGACTTGTCTCTCTTGTATAAACTACTACAACTACAACTACTACAAATCAACAGCAACTCAATTCAATAATTAAAAGCAGCAACCAATTAACGCACGGCATCAACAACTATATAAACAATTATTAATTATTTTAAACATATATCATATTATATATCCTTGACTGAGAACAGTTTTTTGGCATCGTTTACTACATATATCTATATATATATATTTATTTATTGTTTTTTTGATTAATCTGGTTAAAGGGAACTACGTAATTGTATATTGTGTACCACTAGGCGTATGATGAATTTGATATTGAAAAGTTATTCTTTTTTCTTTTTTTTTTTTTGATGCGTCTGCTGCTGCTGCTGTCGCGCATGTTTCCTCTATATTCTTATTATTTCAATATATTTATACACATGTTTCTTTTGTTATTACTGTGGCTGCTGTTCTAAAACAAAACAAAACAAAAAAACTAAATTATATTAGCGTACGAATGATGATAACCAATTATACCATAGTATGAATTCTACCCAAACTAATTAGCTAGGTGCATGAGTGTCTGTTCTTTCGAATCGATTCATATCGAATCGAAAACAATCAAAGCAAGAAATGTTCGTTGTAGATGTCACGGGATCCCTACTTTTATGGTTGGTTATCCTTGCTAGCATTCTACTTATCATTTACTTATGCATATGCATTACCTAACAATCAGCTAATCAGCTCGTCATCAATTAGGCAAAAGATGGGACACAGATAATAGATATAGGCAGTTTGACAGATTAATTGTTAGTTGCTAGGCAGTTTTATTTTAGGAAGGAGGGGATATTTGTCAGGAATTTATTACGTTTTCAGTTTCGCCTTAAGTTTCAGCCATTTTTACCCAATGCACCCGGTACAAAAATACAACAACAACAGACTGCGGGAAAGAAGCAAAGTTTTTGGCATAAATTCAAATATTTTTTTGTACCAATTGGATTCTCGAAACTTTGCCCATATCCTAATGATCTGCTCATAGCCCCCAAAAAAAAAACCAAAATACCCACACACAAGTGCGTTAAAAAATATAAATCAAATTAACTATGCAAAAAGAAATAACAATTTTTGAATTTTGCTTTAAGTGCCAGCAAAGTGACAGGCAAGTCAGATCAATAACATTTAAATAAATTAATAATTTCAAATACTTGGTCCGACTTGGCTGTCATTGAGAACATGTTTAAAGGATGTAACTAGAATAATTATTAATCTATTGATTTTATTTCATCCTTCTTCTCAACCCACACACAGCGTATACTATGATCCCTTCTTAGCAGCTGCTGCATCCGCTGATCCAAATCTACGCTTCCAGGTAAGTTCAGTAAAACATGATGTAATCCCTGAGTTAGAGTTAGGCATAGAATTACATTTATTAAGTATTTGTTAAGCTATTGTTAATATATTCGATTCGATGTAGTTTAAGCTGGCTGGCTAGCTAAACTAAAAACCATAACTTTAATAGAAAATTAATAGAAAAGAATAAGCAATATATATACATATATATATTATATATAAATTTTACAGGCAGCCAAACCGGTCACTGAAGTTCCAGCCGCACAGCCAGCCGCCATATTAAATGTAATGAAACTTATTCAAATTAATACGCTAACCGTACAAAACAATACCGAATTAAGAACGCTGTCTAAATCACTCGTATTTATTATACATACTTATTATCTCGTACATTTACTACATACATTTTTTTCTATTAATTATACTTTTACATTTTTGATGGTAGCTTGTGAAAAGACACCATTATATGACACTTCTTATACACACACTTTTGACTTGGTTTTCGAGCAGACTTTTGTTTCTTTTGCATTTCAAAAACAAAAACTAACGACGCGTTTTGATTTCGCTGTGTAACGAACTATAAAAATACACACACACACACACACACCTCTCTTAATGTATCTACAACACACATATTGAGAAACATATTCTCGAATTTATTCACTTACTTACATTTTGTTTTATTTTGGTATCTGGTCGTGCAAATGCGTCTGTAAAATTTGGTGATATACAAGCGTATATTCTACTTGTACTTACATATAACAAAAAAAAAAAACAAAAAAATCACAATATTATTATTAAATATGTTTAGAGGCCAAGTGCTAAGCGTCATTTACTAATCACACCGTACATAAATATAACTGCTTTTATGTATTGACATACTTGTATATTTATGTATTTATCCATTGTGATTGAAAACACCTAAGTCAACTTTCAACTTACATCTAAAGCGATTAATTATTTGCATCCTTTCTATATATATATATATATTTCTTCGTTTTTTTTTTTGGTTAACGCAACTATTATCCTTTTTACATTATTACACGCATAGTACAACAACAACAACTGTAACAAGAACAACAAATGCTTTGATCAGCAGCCCACACAAAGGCGCATTGCATACTTTCAGGCTGCATGCCGCTCTCTCTCTCTCGCTCTCGTTGTCTCTTTCTCTCTCTATATTTAAAATTCAATTTAAATGAGAAAAGAAATTCAGTTTTCATATCTTGTATCTTTTATCAAATGTCTCACGCTACATTTTGTTTGTTCGTTTCAATTTTGCTTTTTTGCAATCGATATTTACATATGTATTTATATAATCTTGATAAATACATAGAAATCTATAATCTTAAGTAGCATATAATTAATTATTCTTCAATGCTGTAAACATTTTTCGTAAATACTAAGAATGAATTCTTCTTTTTGGTTACTTTTTTCACGACTGTTACAACAAAACGCTACAACAACCACAACAACTACAATAAACCAATCGATTTTCAAACTAAAAACTAAAAACTAAAAAAAAACAAAAAAATGTTGAAAAACATAAATTATACCAAATATATATCGAAAAACTTACAGCGCCGCACTGTGACTACGCTAAACAGTACCCCACATACGATCAACCGCATTCCGGTACCACAGAATGTTTTGGTAAAAATAATCATTTTTAGCTAGCAACATTTAGATAATTACAAAATTACCACAAATAATAATAATAGTCAGTTTGTTTGTTGTGCCCCCAAATTTTGTGTTTTGTTTTCTACTTATACATATATGCGTGTTGTGTCATCTATATCTGCGCTTTATGTCTTGCACCCACATTTAAGTTATGTTATCTTAACCCTGGTTGTAAACCATATACTATATAGAATATATATGCTATAAGTTCTTTATGGATACCCTGCACATTTGGCGCTTTGTTTGTAGCATTTACTTAATAATCGTACTTATATTATGTATATCCAACGGATCTTTGGCATCTTGGGTTTTGTAGTTCGGATTCGCTGGTCACTGCCCTGAATATTATATTTATATGTACTTAAAATATCCGATAAACAAAAAAAAGGAAATGAACACACTCTGATTTAATTTGATTGCACTCCCTTTTACGTTACCTTTTTTTAATTTAGTTTGGTTTAGGTTCTTAACTCCTTTTTGCCATTTTGCTCTCTCTATCTATTTATCTATCTATCACCTGTCGCTAGTTTTGTCGTTGCCGTTGCATTAGTTATAACTGCGCTCCCTTTAACACACAATTTGCTTCACATTATTCCAGGCCACTGCTCCGCTGTTAAAGACACCCCTGTCTCAGGCCCAGCAGCAGGCGTATGCCACGGCGGCCACCACCTACACGGCGGTTGCTGCCCGGGCCGCCTATGGAGCCGCTGCAGCTGCAGCCGCCCAACCAGCACTCGCTGGCTATGCCACCGTAGCGGGGTAAGTTTCCACCACCACCACCAGCACCACAATATGGCATCAGTTGGCATCTCAGTCAAGGCTGAGCTGCTTCCCATTCTCAACATTCACTCAACATTCCTCACAAGACTCACAGTTAACCAACACAGTTCAGAGATATCTGACAAAGCTAACCCTAACTCATTAACTTGAACTAATAATGGTTTTTAGATGAATCCTACAGTTAGTTCTCTTGGTGTAGATAGGCCGAGTAATTGAGATATAAATTTAATATAATAAGATTAAATGGTATTTTTGCTATGTCATAGGTATTTATTACAGTAAATATTTAGTAGAGGCTACATTAGATTTTAAGATGGATTATTAATTAAAGTATTTTCAAAATTTCTTTATTTGAATTATCTAATTTGTTTTTTAATTAATATTATTATATATTATTATTACATCATTTATTATTTATAGAATATTAATTATTCTTGATTTTAAAACTCAATATTTTATTGATTTCCTTACAGTTTATTAATAATGTTATATTTACTTTTAAATATGCAATTAAATATATTATTTATCAACACATTATTACTACAAACATTTCAAATTAGTCTATTAATTTCATTTAGTCTTGTTTTCTTATATTTCGTAGTTTTGTTCACTCATTTAATTATTCTTATTATTTATTAACACTTATTTTATTAACACTTGACTAATTTATTTGATTTCTTCTCTTTTGTACAAATTGGACATTTATAAAATCACCTTTCAAGAGTAGCAAAATTCTAACAACGAAAACTGAAGATGTAAAACTAACAGTTGAAACCTTTTGCAAAACATTATTAAAACTAAACAATTTTTATTAAAAATGAGCACAAAGAAGTTGGGAAAATGATTAAGAAAGAAAATATTGGAGAATGGAAACTAAAACTGTGGATAACAATGCTTTAAGGATTAACATTAACAACTAACACAAACAAACTAAACCAAACATAACCCAAATACTGGACTCATCAATCAACTATCGCCTTACTAAAAATTTAAAAAACAATTGATTTAGTAATTATAAAATGTAGCTAATAAGATATAAACGAAATATTTCTAGTTATGCGCGCGAATATGCGGATCCTTATCTAGGACATGGCATTGGACCTGTGCCCGGCTATGGGGTAAGTTTCTACCACCAATTTATATTACTCATAATAGCTAATGAAAACGATTGCTTCACTTTAACATTACTTAATCCATGTTCTTTAATTTCCTTTATCATTTTTTTTTTTGTTTCTATTAGGCAACTATGTATCGCGGTGGATTCAACCGTTTTACGCCATATTAGAAAGCTACACAAGTCAGCCAAATAATGCACTTGGACTACTCTCAAAAATGCTCAATGTATGAACAAAACAATTAGACGTAAATACTCGTAATCCTCATCTACAGTGCAGTAAGTAGCAGTTAAACTCTAAACTGATAGATGCAGATACTCAATCCACACTGAACAGACGCTCAAAGATGAACAAATACAAATTGAAATTCACACTCAATATGGAGAGTTGAAAATCAAAGCTAAATGTAGCCAGAACAAATACAAAAAAAAAACTGTGGCAAATTAAGCAAAACAAAAAACAAATCAATGTCGTCCAAAAAAAAAACAAAAAAACAAAAAAGAAAAGAAAAGAAAATGCAGTATAAACAAAATATTTAAATGGCAATTAGTTTGCAAAACGTGCTTCATGCGTAGATTTTTACCAAAAACAAAAGCTGAAATTTTTGTGCGGCAAATCAGAATTTATATATAAAAATATATATATATATATATAATATATACCTTCGGGATATATGTATAATTATTATACCTATAGTTATTGTATTTGTATATCAGAAAATGAGCAATTTTTATGTATTTTCAAGCTGCATACTCAAAAAGAAAAAATCAGAAAAAAAAACTATATTTTTTTTGTTCAATAAGTTAGCTTTATATTTATGATTATTTCTGTTTCATGTAATTGTTACATTTAGCATTGTAGTTTGTAGACATTCAAAAGCAACAACAACAAATTCTATATTATTTTTCTATTAAAAAAAAGTTGCCAAAACAAACAAAAAATAAATACAACAAATTTATAAATATACACTATACACATTTATACACATTGGAGCACAAACAGATTTTATTCATTAAATTATATTCTTTATACAATTGTACAACTCCAAAGAATACTCAATTTATAATTTGACATTTTCAAAATCTCTTGGTCAACGAATTTATTTTAAATGTAACTAAATATTTTTTTGCTTTTGCTTTTGCTTTCTTATTGTTCCTAGTATTTTTATTTGGCAGCTAAAATGCAAAGTCAACTCAATGAAATTGCTCAACTTGTAGCGCATAGAGGTACTCGTAATTGCAAAAGATCAACACGTAGACATATCCTTGGAATATACAATAATAATTACTTTAATGCGGCCCTAGCAGCAAGCTAAAAAGAATGATAATGATGAAGATAAAGATAAAGATAAAGATGAGAAATAAATTACAAATAATAATACATGATAGTTTTTAACTTCAAGCTTCCAGTGACCGAAAGAAAACTCTCAGAAAAGAAAACGTGAAAACTTGTGTAGTAAGCATTAAAATTAAACAACCAAATTAAAAATGAATAAAATATATAAACATTTTTAGCTCTTAACTCCGTAGCACTTTCTTTGTGTGTTGTGCAAAAAACCCAAAACAAAATGCAAATGGAAAGTAATGAGAAAAAACCAAACTAAATTTATAAATTATTAAACTTCACGTCGTTTCAGTGTTGTTGATTTTTCGGCCTAGACCACAAAACTTCCCTAAGCAAGCTAAGAATTTATTTTACACACACTATGAAGTCTATAATGCACACAATTAACTTTTAACGTTGTGTATTTTGAAACGTTTGTCGGAGAAAAGAGAAATGCAAATGAATATGGGATATAAAATGGATGTGGAAATGAGAAAAACAAACTAAGAAATCTATGAAATGCTCAAATAAATAATACAATGTCATTCTCAATTTCAATTCTAAGGCAGCTACTGTCGTCAAATTTATACTAGTTGTTTATAAACAATCTATGCTAGAAACAAACAAACAAATATCTTTGATTAGTTATTATGTGTGTGTAATTGTGCAATCGTTCTTTAGGTGTTCCTTTCGAATGTCTCCTTAAAATGAAACTTGCAACTAAATCCATAAATATTCTCGTATCTACATGTAATACATACGTTAAAGCTCCATTTCGAGAGCTAAGAGGTATCTATTGAGTCCAAAGAGCTTCAACTCACAACTATCACACTGTCTCAGATTGTACATATTTATTATGAATATTCTTTTAATAAAAAAAACACACACACGCAAACTCTTTCCCGCACACACACACACACACAAACAACTTGAAGCAATTTATGTCATACTCAGTTTTGAAATGTTTACAGAATGTTTCTTTAAATATTAAAAAAAAAAAAAAATACAAAAAAATACAAACAAAAAATATATATATAATAATGTTTTAAGCATAATTACGTTGACATTTTTCAAGCCAAAGTTTATATTTAAAAAATGATTTTTAGTTAGATTTAGTTTTTATGCTGATGACAGATACACAAGAAAAATGATGAAAAAGAAAAATTAAAATAATGAATAATTCAAATCAAACCCAACAATTGCCAAATTAAATGTAGCTTTCAAGTGAATTAAATAGACACGTAATTAAATTTAATAAAATTTTAAAAATAGCAAAGATATTAACAACAACAAAATAGACAGACAAAAAGTAAAGCATACTTTTTGGCCGCACACAACAGAAATAACACTGAATTAAGGAAAAGAAATAAACACCTTTGGGTTTGATAAACAACAAAGCGAAATAAACCAAGTAGTTATTAAAAAAAAAACTTACGAATAATAGATACATATATAAAAATTTAATAAACTCAACTTCCACCGCAAATTTTTTAAACAAAAACAAAAAATGAAAACACAATTTTTGTCTTAAGCAAGGTATGAACAGAAAATCAACCTATAAATATGTAAAATGCAACTGCAAATGCAACTCAATCAAACACTGCAGCTATATATAAATATATATATATATAAAAATATACATACATACCTACTTATATAAACGATAATATTTTTATTATAATTTAATATTAGAATTTTCTGTGCGCCCCCACCACATCCCCTTAACAAAGTCCCCTCGCAGTCAAACCCATTTAAACACCCAGTACAAGAGCAAGAATGAGAATGACGAGAAAAATCTGTAAGCTATAATCTGTAATCTGTGTAGTCTAAACCATAACCATAAGCCAACGCCGCTTTTGTTCACTTTCACATAGAGCATACGCATAGGCGTTATCTAAAGTATAAATATAAACTATAAATATATATGTATGTATACATATACATATATATAAATATATATATATATAAATATATATATATATATATATATTATATGAGAAAACTCTAATCTTTAATGATGTGCCAAATTGTAAGTTGTACCATTTGTTTTTATCAATGGGCAAAGCAAACAAATGCAAAATGCAAAAAATGCAAATTGAAATAAAATAAAATAAAAAAAATTTGAAAAAAAAAAAATGATACAAATATGAATTGAGAGAAAAACAAGTAACAACAAAAATGTCGAAAACAGAATTACCCCTCCCCCAGAATGATGGATGAACCTATTTTGATTTTTCAACATTTAGATGATAATGGAAAATATTTTTAAAAATTTAGCATTGTGTATAGAGACGAGAAGTTAGAAGTCGAGCGTCCCCCTCCCCCCAGGAAGACGCTTCCTTACAAACAAAATTGATAATAGAACAGATGAGACGAATAGTATTATATTAGCGGATTCCCGCAGCAATCACTCACTCTTACATACACACACATACATACGAACACTGCAGCTCCCCCAATGTGGGAAGACAACAAACATGCTCAATAATCGTATTCTTACTCCCTTTATCTGCATTCACATTCATTTAAACACACACTACACACACACAAAGAGACACAGAACATAAATGGCTATAAACAAGAGACAAATTTCATTAAGCAAAAACTATATATTGGTTTATATCAATTTTCAATTTGTAAGGTTGTGACAAATTGTAAACAAAACATACAAAAATAAAATGAAACAAACAAAGCAAAACAAAAGGCAAAAAATGGGAAATCACTTGAAAAACGTGCAGAAAATGTAATAATGTATGCGAATGGCAAGTAAAATAGCAAAAAGTGAAATATAAAACAAAAAAAATATTTGAAATTCATACAAACGAAAAAAAAAATGAAAAAATGCAATAAAAATAAATTTTAAAAATATGAAAAACAATTTAAACCTGGTATTTCATTTACATAACGTGTTGATGGAGTTACTAATATTATGGGTATTTTTAATTGACCAACACTTTTCTAGCAGCGACAACATGACGTATGAGTGATGTCAATAGGTAAGAAAAACAAATAAAACCTCTCAGATGGAACTTGAAAATATGCAAAGTTCTATTGTGGCAAAGCGGAAACCTTTTTGGTGTTTTAGCCTCACATTCACCAAATGAAACAATAGGCGATCAATCAACAATTTGCACCTTTTCTTCATTATGCCATTCCATGGCTATTAAAGTTGATGTGCGGTCATTACAAACATTTAACACCTCCTAAGTCTACAGTGAGTGCGACATGCAAACGCTATTACCCCGATTAAATCAAATGGGCTACGCAGCGAGTTCGCAAAAGGCCTTTAATTATACAAAGTTTCACATTTGATTGAAGAGTCGCCAAACACACACACACGCACACACACAACTACACCGACACAACAGACCGCACACAGATACACGCACGCATATCCGTTATGTAGTTGGTGCTGTTTTTAAATGGGGCATGACAAACCAGTCGACCACAGGAAGTAAACGCCCCCAGTCCCTATTTTGAATGCGGCAGTTGAGTTTGACGCTTCCACTACTGCCACTCACTGTCCCTCTGCCACAGAGTCGCTGCCACTGGAACTGCCACTACCATTTGCCCCATTTGGCCCTGTGGCTGGCCTGTGCTGCGGCCAACAGTGTGACATAATAAATTATGCTGCATAGCAATGATTAATTTGAGTTCTGCATGTGACATGACAGGCCGCGAGGTGTGGGCCACCCAATCAAATGCATACAGAATGAGTACTTGGAATTGGCTAACACAGATATGCACAAACACATACAAAGATACACACACACACAGACACACACATACGCTCACGCAAACAGGCTGTCGCTCCACTTTCCACTTTTGGGCCAAAAAGAAATCAAAGTTTGCCCTCTGGATATTGGCTATTTCTGTGTGTGTCTTCTTCTCGTTGTCCATCTCCATTCATTCTCCTTTCTATCTATGTGTCTGTGTGTGTTGGTGTGTGTATTTGAATTTCCCACTGGGGCCAATGAATTATTACGTGCAATTATTTTCTAATTAATTATTTGACAACGTTGTGAACAACACCATGCTGTGATAATTTCAGCATTGACTATGGAACATATACCCCTAATGGTCCCCATTAAATTGGCGGATGCTGCTCTCTGATTCTTGGCAATGGGGAATGCGGCTAAATGTATTTTCTTCTCCTCTGCCTACTTTTCTATCTATGGCCATTGCAACAAAATTGATATAAGAGCTACTTAAATATTAAGTATGTTGGCCGTAAATGAAGTAGGCCAATTTTCGGAATGGACAACGCAATAACATCGAAGACAACAATAACGACAACCACACTGGGTTTCAATTTCTGATGAAGCTCAAGTTGCCTTGGTGATTTCGTTGAGAGCTTTAATCAATAACAGATGACAGCTTATTAATGATATGGATATAAGCTGAAAATTGTGCTGAAAGCTGGACATTAGATTGGTCAAAGACAGTTCCAACTTTAGCTTAGTCTGAGAAAATTTGAGGTAAGTCTAAGGTCTACTGGGAGAGACTAAAAAACCTCTTCTCTGACTTGTAATAATAATAAAACGGTTTGAATGAGTCTTTGTCATAAATAAATGCTTCATTAAGAGTCATTGATAGAGAATATAGACAAGCTCTAACAGATCAAAGGTATGTATAATTAATTCCTCTATAGATAGAAACATTGCTTTGCACTCTGGTTGCTCTCTTTGCAGTGTTTTGCACACCGACAATTATCGAAATTCCAAAACATGGCAATACCCATCAGATACAACAGCTTTTACAGACTGTTTACAAGGCCATAACATTCAGCTAGAGGCGCATGGAATTCACAGATGCGGGAGAATTGCCTTCCCAACTGGCCACAATACTTCACACCAATCGCTGGACCACACAGGAGCAATCCCCATCCCCCCGTTGCTAACCACGGCACAAAAACTAATTACATTATTTCAAGTTGATGCAATCGGGAAATGCGTATGCGCAACCTCCCGCTATGGTTGACCCCAAAGGCAATACACGGTTACGGTTCAATTGAAACGTTGAGCTGGGGATAAAAATTCCCAACACCTGCACACATACACTCACTCACATACACACACACACACTCGGACAGAGTGTGTCCTCGCAGGACATGGTGCCGCATGCAAATCACTGCAAAAATGGTTTGTGTAAAACGAGCAACGAGGTTTGGGAGGCTTGAGATTGCTGATTGGGGATTGGAGATCAGCAACAACAGCAACCGGAAGTGGACAACGCGCCATTGTTGGCTGCTTTACGAGTCACACACACACGAGTATCTTTGTGTGCATCTGTGTGTTTGTGTTGGATTAATGCTGCCAGCTGCGTTACGCTTGAGCAACAATAACAACATGAACATTGTGGAAACAGAGACGTTGAACCACCAATAATTCAGTGGCAAAGGTTGAGCATAAAAAACGCAACAGCTGCAACGCGTTGCCACTATTTATTGTTGCACGTTGTATTTGTCTGTTAATTGCCAATGTAGCAGCAATAAAAATGCACGGCCCAAAACACAAATACGCTATAAGATAAGGCAATAAACGAGGGACAGACTGATAGACAATTGTCATATTTGTATTGCAATTAACAGTGTTGTTGTCGCTTCCATTTCAATTAAACGCATTTGAATACATCTTTAATTAGGTCAAATTCTTTCGGGTTAAAGCAACGGCCAAAATGTCTAATTAATCGAACATTGCTGTACAGTCAAGTGTGTAAAGCAGCGCACAGCGTTCCTTAGCTTTTGCTGTGTCTGCACTTTGCACTTTCCATTCACCATTCTCCTCTTTGCATTTGCCAACCCTCCTACTCCTCCTCCTCCTCTCGTTCCTCAATCTCCGCTTTGCGCTTTTAATTAAAAAACATGAAATTTCGCTGTGAGAAGCTTGCTTTGCATTTTCGCTTTCAGTTCAATTTTGTTTGGGCCATGGTAACAACGATCTGTTAGCAAGAACCAATGCAACCAAATTGTTCCGTTCAAGACCGCAAAATCCCTCTTTCGAGGCGAAGTGTAAACGAAATTTCCATCAAAGCAACATTAGCCACACCACAAGCTCTCCATGCATCATCTATAAGTACATATCTATGTGTGCGTGTGTGTGTGCGTGTGTGTGTGTGTGTGTGTATATCTGCTTTTGTGGCTGTGTGTGTTTCCGTTTCTGTTTGCTTTGGCATTTGGCACCTTGACCACATTTTCCACTTGTCTATTGCAACATTGTTGTTGCTGTTGCAGCTGTTGCTACAACTGCTGCTGTTTGCCAAATCGATTCGGAAGAGCATCTTAGCCACAAAATAAATGCTTCGACTGCCTCAAATTTTGTTTGATTGTGTAAATATTTAGTTGCCCCTTGCACAAACAACAACAACAACTTGCAACGCTTTTCAATTGCCCACTTTCCTCATTTCTCTATACAGAACCTCAACAATACATTCAGCTACATTTTGTGGTTGTCATTTAACAATGTAAATTTAAACTATCATTTAGCTGAGAGCTAAATCCATTTTTATAATTGTCCAAAAATCAACAAACCATTTTCATATTTCAAACAATACAGTTGGAAATCTTTATGATACTCTTGTTAAAAATAATTGAATTTGTTAAGTTCAACCAAAAAAGAATTAGATTTTACTTGTTAAAATGAATAGAATTGGGATTGATTTAAACTAAGCTAGGTTATTTATAAAAATAGCAGATATAGCTAAATGTTGGATTCAACCTATGATCAAATTTACAAACCTATATTTTAGCTTCATTTTTTATCATTTGTCAACGTTATGATGTTTATTCACCACAGACATTTACTAACAATATTCTTTGATCAATTCTGAATGGCTTTTGCTTGACCCACTGCAATTTCCGCATCATTTCATCTATTTAGTGGGGATTGCGGGGGAGTGGAAACTTCTTAAACACCTTTAGCTGTCATTTGCAATGCATAAAACTATTCCCTTCTGATTGCACTTAGTGCCTGATGCGTCACTTACAGCTGGTGGCCTCTGACCTTAAAGGAATGTCATAACTCAAATTGCGATGTTGCCTTCACATGCATGCTTGGTTCTCTCCTGAAACTCTCCTTTCTCTTCTTCTGCTCCCACTCATGCCTGTCTGCGGCATTATGCAACGCTGCCGTGTAGCAATTTTTCAAAAATTCAATTGTATATACAATTCAATTTGTGTGATCAACAATGTCGACATTGACAGGCCCTTGGGGGCGGTTGTGGGCGTGGCAGCGCACATATCGGGCGTCAAAACTCTAACAGCGTTACAAAGCACTTTGAAGTGCCATGAAATTGTGGTAGAAAGGACATGAAGGACGTGGCAAGAGAGAGGAAGGACAAAGCGTGATTGAAGCTCTCAACGAGACCAAAAAAAAAAAGAATTTCATACTTGTACTTTTATGCTGTTCGCTGTCAAGTAAATGGCCAAATAATTACGCTAATTACGCGAGCGAGGCATATTAATATAAGGATCTGAATATAAAGTCGAACACCGCAATGTCCTGGGAACTCTTGGCCGCAGCTCTGTGGCCATCAATCACTGCGTTTGCTCGTTTCTAAATAAATCATAAAAAACACAACAACAATAACAACAGTAGCAACAACAGCAACAACAACAACAAAGTTCTAAACGTTGTCCTGACTGTGGTCGCCAGGCGCTTAGCCAAAGATCCAGCTCAATGTGTGTGTGTGAGTGTATTTGTGTCAGTGTTTGTGTCGTGTTTGTGCTGCTGTCTGTCTGTGTTGGTGGTTTTGTGGTTTTACTTTTCAGTGGTTGACGCTTTTAGCCATATTCGCACACCTCGACCGGAACTGGGCGTGGTCACTGCGTGGGAAGTCCGCTTGTCTGCGTATGACCGTTTCCAGGATATAAAAGAGATGTGTACCTGTACCTGTACCTGTATACTTTTACCTACCACCACTCCAACTCTGCCTCTGGAGTTTGCTCTTGTGTTTGTGTTTGTGTTTCTGTATGTGTTTCATTATAAGCTCAACGGCACTTAGCACACAATTTAAGCGGCTTTGGATTTAGCTGTTGTCACTGTCAGTTCCATTCAAATTCTCACTCTCTTCTCACTACTTCCAACGGTTTTCTCTTGTTGAAAATTTAATATATGCCTCCTTGAATGCGTTGCTTTTTACACTGCCAGCTATAAGTATGCCCCATAAATGCCTAAATTATTCACTACCTTTTGGCGTGCTGCAGTCAATTTGCCCATTTGGCTATTTGCCCAGTTTCTAGTTCATTCCCTTTACAAGCTGTTGGCACATACACTTGCATTATGCAATAATTGCATTTTTAATTTCCATGTCGAGTCATTTAAAATAATTGACGACGCCCAATGGAGGCCCCAGATGAAGGTTATCCAGAATTATATTTTTTTTTATTCTTTTGTCAGCGGTCTGTTGCCAAGGGCCAAACACTCAACAAGTTGTCAGTTAGCAGTTAGTGTGCGTGTATGTGGCCAATTTGGTAATGTGAAGCCAAAAAACATGTGTATTGTGAACTTGGCAACATTCTTCATCAAGATTGGCACTGAATGGCCTATTCAAAAATAAGCGAAAGTGTGCCAAGTGAGAAAGGCATAGCCATGACAATTATTAAAAAATAAGTTGTTAAAAAACAAAAAGAGATTGGGAAAAAAGTTAATCGAAAAAGGAGAAATATTTTAAAAACTTAAAGGCCTATAACTTTGACAGTTATAAGGAAATATATATGTGAGTACTTACAAACGTTTATCTACTATATTCTTTATATATCGATTATATAAATTAAAAAAGTTTATTCAATTTTATGAGTGAAATAAATTTTAATAAAAATGTGTGGCACTTAATTAATCATATCATGTTTATAATACATCATTTTTCACATTTTCAAAGGATAAAAATGCATTTGTACAGCATGAAATTGGGGATAATTAGATATTATCGGCTCTAACGATACCTTTAAATTTGGTTCCTTAAAGTTTAGAATTGTACACTGGATTTTTTCCTTATTGGTATTTGTTAACGTTGAGATGCTCGAAATGCTTAATATCTTCGAAAATCCATATGTGGCGACATATTTCCGAAGTTCACAATTAGAAATCTCTGTCTCTGGATTAACAACAACAATTCGTTCAATTAATGGAAGAGAAATAAATGCTTTGAGATATTTGAAGGAAGGGTCATGCACATTTATAAGTGTTAATTGACGCAAGTTTTTAAGTTTTCGTACGACAGAAAAATGTGGCAATCTGCTATTAAAAGTAATTTCCTCAACGTCCTTAGCTCGCTTATCATAAAGTGAACTTAAACGCACACTCATGTTAAGTGTTCGAAGTTTGGGCAAACGTATTAACATCTTGAATTGCGGAGAAGTTAATTTTAGAACGGTATTACTGATTGACAGCTCTTCCAGCATCTGCAATCCGTCAATTACTTTGGTAAAATCACTTGCTTCGATCGGCCCAAAAATTAGACCTTGGTCCAAGACCAGTTTGCGCAAATGCGTCAAATCTTTCAAAAGATAATACCTTAAACAACCATAAAATCTCAGACTGTTTAGTCCTGGAAAGAGCTCTCCCAGTGAACATTCGATTAGGGGTCCTGTGCCATAAGTTTGTCCATATTGCAGTGATCTCAATTCCGGAAATTTGTACCGCTTCCAAAACATTATTCTGTGGCATGAAGCACGATCAAGAGACAATATTAAATGTTTCACCGTCGGACTTATGATAGATAGATAATCATGTTCCCACTCTGGATTATTTTCGAAGACATCAAATACCCACGAGGTCAAAGAAATTTTCTGCTGTCGTTCCCAAGAGTAGCGGAGATTAAACATCCAACGACTTGATTCATTTTTGACTGCTTCAAATAGTGATAATTGATCTTTTAAGCCCAAATCCTTTATTATGAGCAATATACAATCATCCGTGAGTATATCCATATTAGTATACACCTATGATTTTTACGTGGAAAAACTTTTTAATATTTGAAATAGCTTATACCATTTCTACAGTTGTGTAATATTTACCTTTTTGGCTGAATTCAAATTTTTGAATTTGATCTGCTTTAGTTGAGCTCTCTCGACTGATTTTATTTATATTAGTTGTTAAACAATTACAATTTTATATTTGCAATGCCTCTATTAAAGCTTGTAGTTCTGAATAGAGATGGAGAACTATTGATAGCACTATCGATGGTTTGGCGCTATTAAGCTACCATCGATAGCAGTCAAATACTTTCGATAGTGCCCGAAGTACTTTCGATAGTTTTCTAATTAAGATCAGAATCAGTGCAGGGAATTGGATCGTTTTCTTTAATTATTAAGTATTTTGACTAAATATGTTTCGAATTTATAAAGGCGGGCCAAATTGTTTCCGAGAGGCGAAACAGGCTCAAAGACGAAAATGTAAACACACCTTCATTCTTGAACCAAGACTTTTGGATAAAAAATATGAATATACTATTGATTATTATATTATGGATTTTCTGCTTTAAAATTTAAACAAACTTTAAAAACAAACCAAATATGTATATTTTTGTTGACGGGACTATCGCCGGCTATCGATAGCACTATCGTCGATTATCGATGGGCTTAAAGATACTATCGTCGGCTATCGATGACGCCGACTATCCTTAGTATCCGGCTCTAGTTCTGAATGCACGTGTTCAGTTTTTAACATATACATATATATATATTTGCAAGAGAATGGAATCTCAGAAATGAAGTGCAGCCCAATCTTGAACTGATATTAAGACACAATTACAATTTTCGACCATATCATGTAATTTGATTTTCCAATTAGATAAACGGACATTGCTCATTCGAAACAGATTTATTCGTATCGCAGTCCTGTAATTTGACAGTTCGGATTGCATTTGACATGGATGGACGCGCTGTGCTATCTGCGTAATTGTATTAGCTGCCTCCCGTTCTGGCTATCGCACAACATAAGCGCATTATAACGGCTCATAAACTGGGACACCTCCCCCCATACTCCATATTGCCAATTTAAGCTAACGTGGCCGACATCGCGATTTGTTCGCTCGTCCAATCAGACAATTACATATTACAATTACACGCGCAGCGCAATGAGGCGAAATAAATTGTGTGTGGCAGGAGAGGAGACGTGTTGTTGGTGGTGGCGGCAGGTGGGGAGTTGTACTTGAAGTGTAACTAAACGAGGCCCCAACTCCAGCCTCGGGAATGGCTTAATTGTTGTGAACGCGCCCCAAAAACTGTGCCCTCAACAAGTTTGGGAAAATCAATAGGCCAAAAAGCAGGTGATGAGAGGAAACAGGGGCAGAAAAGACAGAAGTGGGAGAGAGAGAGAGAGAGAGAGAGAGAGAGAGAGGGGAGGACGCCTTATTAATTGGGTGGCGTTACAGCAAAAAGGCTGCAAAAATACTTTCACGCTCGTTTCAAGGCGGCTGCTAAGGATAAGAATACGAATACGAATACGAATATTTGCGTTTACCTTGTGCCACTGCCACGTGTTCAGCTAATGGCAGCACGGCACGCAAACTGTGGCAACATCATGCGGCACAAGGCAGTAAGGCTGACAAAGCTGCCACAGACTGGGGCGCATGGCATTGGGACTAGAACGCGCCAAAAGACAAGCATCTTGAGGTCTTTACTTTTGCTAAGAGTATTAGCCAAGTATATATACATGAGTGTATGTGTGTGTGTGTATGTGTGTGTATTTAACTTCTCAACTTGCAACTTGGGCAGCAGCTGCTTGAGTGCAGGATTTATGCTGGCCACTCACTGATTTCACTAGCGGTCAAGGCTGACAACGCACCTGGGCTTTGTGCCAGTCTCAGTCCCAGTCCCAGTCCGAGTTCCAACTCCAGCTCCAACTTTTGCTTCAGCTCCATTTTCAGCTCCTTGTAAATTTATGTCCATAAATATAGCGCAAGCTAACTTTGGCGCGCCAAAGTTTGGATACCCTTGCAGTGCCCTGTGTAAGACGTCAGATTTTTTACAAAATTTGTTGATTTTGAACCGATTGATCCTATGGCAGCTATATGATATAGTAGTCCGATTTACACCTAATTTGGTCAGCCTGTTTAAAACTTAGTCAAACACAGAATGTGTATATTTGGTTGAGATATTTTGAGAAACAAAAAAGTTTTTCATACTAAATGTTGTTTTCGAACCGATCGTTCCTAAGGCAGCTATATGATATAGTAGTCCGATTCACACCAAATTTGGTCAGCCTGTTTAAAACTTAATCAAACACACAATGTGTATATTTGGTTGAGATATTTTGAGAAACAAAAAAGTTTTTCATACTAAATATTGTTTTCGATCCGAACGTTCCTATGGCAGCTATATGATATAGTAGTCCGATTTACATCAAATTTGGTCAGCCTGTTTAAAACTTAATCAAACACACAATGTGTATATTTGGTTGAGATATTTTGAGAAACAAAAAAGTTTTTCATACTAAATGTTGTTTTCGAACCGATCGTTCCTAAGGCAGCTATATGATATAGTAGTCCGATTCACACCAAATTTGGTCAGCCTGTTTAAAACTTAATCAAACACACAATGTGTATATTTGGTTGAGATATTTTGAGAAACAAAAAAGTTTTTCATACTAAATGTTGTTTTCGAACCGATCGTTCCAATGGCAGCTATATGATATAGTAGTCCGATTCACACCAAATTTGGTCAGCCTGTTTAAAACTTAATCAAACACATAATGTGTATATTTGGTTGAGATATCTTGAGAAACAAAAACGTTTTTCATACTAAATGTTTATTTCCAACCGATCGTTCCTATGGCAGCTATATGATATAGTTATCCGATCCGGCCGGCTCCGACATATGTGCTGCGTGCAGCAAAAAGACGGATCTGTACCAAATTTCATCGAGATAGCTTGAAAACTGAGAGACTAGTTTGCATAGAAACAGACAGACAGACGGACAGACGGACAGACGGACAGACGGACAGACAGACGGACATGGCTATATCGACTCAGCTCGTCGCCCTGATCAAGAATATATATACTTTATGGGGTCTGTGAGGCTTCCTTCAATGCGTTACACATTTCGTGACAAAATTATAATACCCTCTGCAAGGGTATAAAAAGGTATAAAAAAGCAAAAGCGGAAAATGTGTTGTGTAAAAAGGACGACGTTGAAAATAAAATCAACAATAAATTTTGCATGCAGCAACATTACGAAACAATAGCGAAACCCACTGTCCCTTTCTTCTATCTCTTTCTCCCTCGCATTCTCTGTCAGTCTCTGTCTCCCTCTTTGGCCCTTTCTGCCCGTTCTCCTCTGTGTGGGCGTACAAACTGCAATTGGTATTTTTATTGCGTGCTCAACACGGCGAATGCGTAATTCGAATACAAGGCTGCCAGTTGGCAGGACATGCAGACGACGACAACGAGGACGACGACGACGTACGGGTTTTTATAGCCTCTTTTTTGACTTATGCACCATAAAATGCCATAAAATGAAATTAAATAAACGAAATGTAAAGCTCATTTTTACATATTGATTGCAATTTCTATCAAAAAATTTGACAGCTATCGCAAACGGAAATCGCAAGGACATATAAAAATTGTTGTTTTAAGAGTGAACCAACTCAGTTTAATGAGGAAAGCTCAACGATATCTAAAAAAGGGTACAAATTATATAGCAATTTTTAAGAGTGGATTGTTACTTAATTAATTTCTTATTTAAAATTTTTAATAATAAGTATAATAAAACTTTCTTGAATGGGATCAAAAGCTAGATTATTTGACTTGAGACTTGAATAAATGTGTATGATAATAATAAATAATTAATGGATGTAGAAAGAATTGGAATCGAAAGCTTAATACAGGAACAAACTCCCAGATCTTCTTTTGAAAATAGGTAAATGTGTTATTCTATTAACAAGCTCAAATTACAACACCATATTTAGCACATATGTTATTTAAATGCAATTAACATTTATCATTATAATTTCATTTTAATTACATATAAAACAGGTTTTTTATTTTATTAAACCATTTTTTCTTTATTTAATTTTAAAATAAATGTTTAAGCCTATTTGCTTTAGAAATCGGCACAGTACTTTGGCCTCTTAAAATTGGTTGTCATTTGTATTTTGCTATTGAAAAAGAGTTCATGGTCTGCTAATTTTGTATTTATGCTAAACATTTTTTTATATTTTTTATGTTTATGCGTGCCGCGTGCGTTCCCTGAAAATGTGAGTGGGCGGGGCGATTACGTGAGGTACATCAAAGTAACCAGGAGACGCGCCCACTTTTTACGCTCGAGGAAACGCGTAGAGCTTGATGAAGAGCTGGCAAAGGGAGTTTGCCAATGGCAATGGGAAATAGGAATGGAGTTTAGGGTTTTTGGCTAGAACTCTGTCTGGGGTTCATGTTAAGCTACTGTCGCATTTTGTTGATTAAGGATTCTTCTAAGGGACACAAAGAGCACATACTTTTGTCATCATTAATCAACTGTCGTCGTGACGATTGACAAAGCCAAAGCAATGTGAGCAATTTGCCGAGCCTGAGCCTTAGACAGAGTTTATGTCTTAAGCTCTACCTGTGTTATAACTTCACTATAGTGATGTGAGTAGATGAGCAGATGAGTTTGCCAGCTGCTATTACCTAACAAATAGCTCAGTATCAACACTTTGACACTTTATTTTGCAGTGCAGTGCACAGCTGAGCCTGATTAAAAATGAGATAACAAAGAACTTTGAACTTGAAATCGAACATGGCAGAGACAGGACATGAAAGAAAACTGGAAATTGCCAACTGGCAACTGAAAGCTGGCAACTGGTAGATGGGCTGTTGAATAACACCTACATAAGCTGCCACAAAAACATATCAAATCGAATACGAATACAAATACAGACAACGCACAAATTGAGGAGAAGGAGCAGAAAATGCAACAGCAATTACATAAACTTAATAACTTGATAGCCAAAGATAAACTCGACGAACAGTAAGGACGATCCAAAGAGCCAAAGAGCTAAAGAGCCAAAGTGCTGCCAAAATACCCATGGGGAGCTGTCGGCATCATGTGAAACAGCCTGCCGGGCTATTCAAGTTTACAATTTGAGAAAGGGCCCCTTTAGGAGTTTTTTGGCTTTGCTTTTGTATTTGCCTTGGCCTGGTCGGATCAGAGACTATGGGCCTGGCCAGCACACAGCACACAATTTTATGGCCGCAAACAATTTTGCAAACGTTTCGTAAACTTTTCAATGAAAATAGCCACAAGCCAAGAGACAAGCCAAAAAGGACGAGAAGAGACGAGACAAAATGGAATCGTACTGTTAATGTTACCCTGCCGACTCCTGTTGCCTGTTGATGCTCTTGCCAGCAAATACACTTCACTTATTACACTTACAACTGTAAACGAGCACAGAGCCAAGTTTACATCCAAAATGCTCCTCAGGCTCGTTTGTTAGAGTTAGAGTTCGAATTGAATATTGCAAGTCTGAAAGGTGCAATAAGGTAAGAGAACAGCTCAAGAGGAGACAAATAAGTGAGATAGAGTTGCACAGAGTGAGAGAGATAAGGAGCAGTTGCATATGCTTAATTATAATGAGCTAATGGCAATTTGGCAAACGCTTTTTAAACCGCGTCCCTTGGGTAATTTTGCATATGTTGGCCATCAATCAAGCCCTCAACCAGACAGCATTTCAAAATGAGTTCAACTTATGATACATGCGTCACGTTAGAGCCATTAAAAAAAGCGTTACGTTGCCAACTACCTGAAGGAGCAACAAAATAAGGCAACTGTGCTATGTGCTAAGCACACATGTAAATGAGCAGCAAAGTACGCTTTGAAAATTTGATTAGCATTTTTACAAAGCACTCTGTATAGCTAAAAAATGCGAAAATTTTAGCTAACTGTAGGTTTGCGTGGTCCAAAAAAACACACACACACAGAAGTGTTGAATTTTACACAAGTTAAAATTAACATCTCATAAAAAGAAGGTCCAAGCACATGTCTCGACTTGGAAATTAATTGAATTTCGTGTTTAATATGCAGCAGGGAAACAAATCGGTTTAAGCCGAATTATGTAATAATACCCTAAAGTTTTATGTCCCAGACGAAAACTCATCAAACAAGGGAGGGAGAAATGTATTGCTGGAAATATTGCGTATACGCCACATGCTAACCTTAAACAAAGCCCAACAGTTACAGCCGACAAAAACATTCGCAAACTAATTTGGCAACTATTTGGCAACCACAATACTATAAAGACCCCCCCAAAAACTATGGGACTTTAACGCACAACTCAACGACATGGGCCCAAGATACGAATATTCACAACAGACAATTCACAACAATAGCAAACGGCAAAAGGACAACAGCTCAGCACAGCGAGTAACATATGAGAGAAGAGAGACGTTATACGGCCAGACAAGTAAAAACAAAGCCCCCAATGTTCCCTTTTCATCAGTTGAGGAAAATCCAAAAAAAAATGAACAACTTTTGCGTGTATGCCCTTTGTGGCCATAATTTATAGACTATCTGCCAAAATATTCCAGCTGAACCATAAAGATTCAATTTCACAAGCAATTTATATAGCTGAGGAGCAGCATTGAAGCAGAGGAACCCCTTTTTGGACCTGACTGCAATGTTCGTATAAACAATTTATATACCCGCAAGAAAGAGAGGGAAGAGAAAGAGATATGTGGGCGTGGTCAGGGGCCAGCTGTACAAATGAGCAACACGCTCGGACCACAAGCTGTAATTTATACATGTCTTAAATACACGTGCCACAAGCTTTCACATTCGTATTCGCATTCCCATTCGCAATTGGCGCCCAAAATGAGCTTCTAAATGAAAAATCCTGCAGCGAGGCTTATGGCAGCTTTTGCAGTCAATTTGTAAATGAGAGTTGACTGTAAATTGAATTAAAATTGCTATATTATATCTGCCCAAGAGGCAGACAGACCGACAGGCAGAGAGACGGAACAGACAGACAAGCTGAGTGCTCTGACAGACAAACAAGCCACGTGCAAAACTTTAATTAAATACTATTTTATTCTCGCTGCAATTTCAACTGCTGCCTCGACTTTTGCAGCTGCCTTGCCTAGGTTTATGCGCATAACTCGTGCATAAGTTCATTTTCACTTTTCACCCAGCCAGCTTTACATTAGATGAGTTTCAATGTGAGCGTCGCAGGGAGGGGGGGAGGGGATTGAGAGAGAAGCTACACACGGGGGGGTTTTAAAAAAGTTTTAATTTGTTGACTTAACCGCAGTTACAGTTACAACACTGCTCCTGTTACTGCACTTGCTCCTGTTTCTGTTTCTGTTCCTGCTCCTGCTCCTGAACGGCCATAACTTTGCTTTACTCAACTTAACATGCATATCTCGTCGGTGGCAACCCTTGGGAGTCGTACCATAGTCGGCAACCCTGCTCTGCTTCACGCTTATCGTTCGCTGCACATGCAGCTGCAACATTTTGCATGTTGGCCCCTCATTCGGCTGTTGCATTTTCTCTTCTTCTGTTCTGTCTTTTTTTTTGCCTGTTCAGCTTAGTCATAAATATGCAGCTTAAAATGGCTTTCGACTGGCGGCTTTCGGAATGCGGTTTACGTAGCGTATGATTGATGCCACTCGGGCGATGCTACTCTCCCTCTCCCTGCCTCTCCCTCTCTATGTCTGTCTGTCTGTCTGCTGGACGTTTGGCCATTAAACAACATTTTGTGGCATCAAGTCTAGCATGCGGCAAAGGCATAATGACCTGCAGTCATTGACATTATAATTACGAGAAATTTCACAAGAATCATAAAATATTATCAGAGATTTTAAGGAAACACAATCACAGCAGAAAGCTTTATTAATGAGAATCAAAACTATGGCAATAAAATTCCCTATCATGCAGGATATTAAATAACAAAGTCTACAATTATGCATTATTATTAATCATACGCCATGTCGGTCCAAGCAGCTTAACACATTTGCATTAAATTGATTTCATTTTAATAAATACTATTAAAAAAGCAAAAACACGCAAAAAAATATATATAAATGCCAAAGACTGTCACTAGCATAATTATAATAAATTAAAACATTTTCATTACATTTATTTAATATTTGAATAATGAACTTCGCATACGGCAATGTGTGTAAGTTATGTGCCATTGACAGGGACGTAAACAAGGTGTAAACTATGCAATAAAAAACTGTAGAAATGTGAAAATGTGAAAATGCTGCAATTGCTGGAAAATTGTAAAAACGAAACGCCAACAATTTTCACGCTCTAATCAATCTAAATCGAACTTTTTGCCCAAAGCGCTTTCCAAAAGTCGCTCACTCGTCACTTATGCTAAATTAACAAAAAACGCAGGCAACCAAGAGATTCAGACAGTGAAGAAAAGAGATAGATATATAATAAATATACACATAAAGAACTGTAAAGAGTGAGAAAGAGAGATATGCTAATGGATACGTCACATGCGCCATGCTGGCAACCCAAAAATCAACAAAAGTTGCGAATGGTCGCTACGAATTTTTCATTTTTATACATTTGTTTGAACTTTGCTGCTATTTGCCATCTCTTTTGTTTTCTCTATTTCTATTTCGCCCTCTCTCTTCCTCCTTTTTGCTACTTTTGGCCTGTGAGTTTGGCTTTCGCTTTGTGTGCTACTTAGCTTAACCAGCAAATTTGCATTGTGTGGAGGATTGCTGAGCTGACACGCTCTGGGCGAAAGATAGATTGCATATAATATGAATACGAATACGAATACGAATAGGAATACGAATACGAGTTGGAGTACTCGAATTCATTTCCATTGAGTTCGCCAGGGGATTGAGGACCTGCATGCTTTTATCTTTTCAGGCATAAACCCAACACATAACAGCTATAATATCTCTTTAATTGATAGAACTATCATGGGCCTGTCTGTCTGTCCAAACTGTCCGTCCATCTGTGGGGAGTTTGTGTTACAAAAACGTTACGAGCATTTTTGTTGCCATGTTCATTAGAAGTTGTAGTTTTCGTTGTTGTTGTTTTGGGCACAATGTTGCTGCAAATGAATGAATGAACGAATGAAAGAATGAGCAAGTGAATGAGTGACAGCATGAATGCACAAAAAGCATTCACAGTGCATACAATGTTTTCACAATTCGCTACAAAACGTGCACTTGGCAAAGCAATGCAGGTAGCAAGCATTCATGTAGCATGCCACACCCCTCCCCAACTCCCCATTTTGATGTTGCACGTGCTGCCATTTGCAGAGTTGCCATTTCAAAAATGGCTAATCAGTCAAATTTCAGCTTACAACGAGTTGCAAGCTTTTTGAAATGCAACGACTCTCGACTTTGGTGACTTGAAGTTTTCCATTCATTTAATTGTTTCATGTAAATCCCCTAGGCAGGTGTGATTACAGCTCGTATACACGAGAGCTTTTAACAGCTATGCACATACATCTGTCTCTTTCCCTCCATCTCTTTGTCAGACTCTTCTCCCTCTCTATCAACATCTAATGAGTTTAGTTTCGAAACTGAATTTCAGTTAATATGCGCCTCGAGTGCTGCTCGATACAATTTGCGTCGAGCACTTTAGTCAAATGAGTTGAGTTTCTTATCTAGCGTTGCAACAATAGACTGCCACACACACACACACCCACATACACAACCTCAAACACACATTCACACTCTTATTCACACTCGTACACACATTTATTCACGCACACAGCCACAAAGTTGAGAGCGCTTATCTTTTATTGTCAGGCTTTCATTAGGTTTTTGCTGGTTAAATAGTTGGCTAACACATATGTGAGGGTGTATGTGTGTATGTGAGTGTGCCAGTGTGTGTATCTATCTGCCTAAGTTCTAACTAACACTAACCATTCTTGTTTTTGTTGCTTTGTCGAGTGTAACACAAAAATAATGCAGCTCAGCTGCAAACTAATGAAACATCATTAAAGCACACAAACACACAGTCACACTAACACCGTCACCCTCACACACACACACACACACACACACACACTTTCAAGCTAATACTTAGTTCTAATTATGCCAATCAAGCAGCTTGGCCCGTGACTTGGCCCTGCCTTGTTTCTTAGAATTTCCTGCCTCAATGTTTCAATAAAAGACGCCATCAATGTGCAAATTAGTCGACTGATGGCTAATCAGGCAATGCGCCCCTTTGCCACGCCCACATAAAGCCACGCTCTTTGACAGCTGTGCATGTGCGTGTGGTGTGTGTGTGTGTAGGTGGGTGTGTGTATATGCAGCACGTAATCCGATTAATAAAGCGATTAGTGCTCAGTGATTAGTAATATATTTTCCATAATTAGTAATCATTAAGTCAGACCAAAGACGTTGGTAAACAAAATTCTAATTTATCAATATGTTCTAATTAGTTTTCCAGTCACTGCATCAAATTAACTGAATATCTATTCCACTTGAGATGATCTCAAAGGTGTTTACAAACTAGGGCTTTACTAAATTAAGTGAATATAATATAGATTTGAAGAAGAAACTAATCCAACAACTTGCATATTATTTATGTCTTCATTTCTCTTAATAATCTTTAGTGTATTTTGCATTTATATTCAAGTTTTGTTTATATATTGCATACTACTGATTTTAATTAAATTTAAATGTATAATTTCAACTAAATCAAGTCACAAAATCAAATGAGTTTTAATAAAGTTTGTGGGAAGAGAACGTGGTATGAGCTTAGGCCCCTGTGGACATTGACACTCTGGCTGGCTGTCAACACATTTGGAACTTAATTCCCCTAGAGAATGTTGATTACTTTGCGCCACAACAGTTTATTGAGGGGGACTTGTTTCGGTTTCGACAAGTGTTCGAAACACACACAAATTCGAGAAGCTCTCGAAACTTCAATGAAATTTGAAACATGGTCTGATATCGTTGGCAGCTTTATGGCCACGACCTGGCCACAGTTGAGCCATCTTAAACTCCGCGGAGATAAAAAGATAGAAAGCAAGATAGAGAGAGAGAGAGAGAGAGAGAGGGTAGAGAGTTGTTTAATTTAAACTTGGAGCACAACTAACGACAGTTTTTTAATTAAAATACCAAAGACAAAGCAGCGAACTCAATGCCTTTTCTTCATCTTCTGGTTCAGTTCTCAACGCGAGACAGCGCGAAAAACTTGGTGAAAAGTTTTGAAAACACCTGGCTGGGCCAGGTAGGAAGTGGCAAGCGTGTTAAATTATTATGAAGCACTTAGGTTGGCAACAAAACGATACAGTTGGGACCCCCTTTTCTCACTCTTTCCCCGCTCAACATAGCTGCAGTTTATTCACAGTAAACAGAGCAAAGCGCAGCCAATGAAATTGAGCTATTTGCAAAGAGACAAATGAAAAACAAAGCAACAAAGCCACAAAGATCAATATCAAACTCAGAGCAGCTCAATTGCCAGCATATCTTCAGGGGAAGGGGACGAGTTAAGGGATGGGGCAGGTCACGTAGCTGTACAATCTTTTACCCTTGCCCTTAGCCCCAAACTCTTTAACCAATAGCCAATTTGTATGCCCAAACTTATTTGCATAGTACGCTTGACAACTGGGCGTGAGCAACTGCAGAGAGAAAGGAAGAGAAGGGAGCATTTCTCTGTTCTCAATGAATATTTAAACATTCAGCCAGGAGATAATCCAGGAGCAGGAGCAGAAGCAGCAGCAGGAGCTGGAATTGCAGTTGGAGCAGCTGTTGATACTGATGTGAATACCGATGATGCTACAGTTTGACTGTCCGTTGATGATAATGAAAGCAATTAATTTTTTAAAAACTTACTCAAGTGCAATTTCCTTGGCCACTACCATCCCTATCCCTATCCCTATCCTTTTCCCTTTCATTCAGATCTGTTAGCCCTTTACGGAAGTGAGTTTTAATTGAACGCTAAATTGCGCAGAAATCTACGAATAGCAGCTTTTTCAGTTTTTACTTAATTACTTTGTAAATGTTTCGAGAAAAAGTGTTTATCGTTTTGTCGAGTGGATTTCGCTAAAAGCCCTTAATTGCCTTGGCTAAGACAACTTTGAGTTGTTAAATAAATGGCCAGCAGGCACTTGTGCTAATGCATAAGTAGACTATTAATTATGAAAACAACTTTGATTTCTTTGGACATCATGCAGCTGCTTTTATCGACTTTTAAAACTTATGACTGGAAATATTGCTAAGCTGCTTGAGAATCTGTTGAAATTCGCTGAGCATAGTAACAATAATTCATTCAATTACTTGCCAGCTCTTTACCTCCTAACCATCTGCCCATATATAGCCTCCCTTTGCCAATCGAATGACACGATGTGTATTTGGCCAAATGACAAATTGCAGAATCGTCTGCCGTTGGCCAACAGAAGACAGCAGCATCATGGCCAGAACAAGTCAGCAAATGGCAACGACAACGACAACTGCAATGGCAATGGCAATGGCAACGGAAGTTGACTTGAATGCGCTTCAAAATGCTGTTAAATTATTTTAAAACGTTGCAAGTTGCAACTTGGAATGCTCTCTTCCTTTTGACCCACACTCAGAGAACTCTTTGAGTACAATGGTGCCACTTGAGTGCTTGCAATTATCGTTAAGTGTGTGAGTGTTGAAGCAGCTCAGCTCTAGTTGCAATCCCTTTATTTTTTGGGAATATTAGAACGAGAAGAGAGGTAAAAAACAAGGGGATGAACGTTTTGCTAGATGGCAAAAATAAATTAAAAATTGTTAGCTAAAAAATAAAACATTCTGCCGCACGATTGGCATGTCATGTCATGTCGAACTGTCTCTTTTTTACCAGCTGTCTCTCTCCCTCTCTCTCTCTCCATTCATCTCGTTCGCTGAAGTTACGCGCCGCGCATTATAAATAGAGATTGTTTTTGTTGCAACTCCAGCCAAGGGGCAGGCATACTGACATTTATACATATATGTACATGTATACATTGATATTGTTGTTTTTTATCGACAAATCCATATGCAGACAGGCAGCTACAGCTGCACTGACCACTGTGGTTGCCGCTCAAATCCATCAAGCTGAGATAGTTCCTGCCCCTGGATTGACTGACCCTGCACCTCTGCCCACGAGAGTGTAGTATATATTACAATGTCATGCCACTGATATACTCATATATTGTAGTTTCTTTATGGCCAGTTTTATTTAACGTTCTATGTTTGATTTATTTTTTGCCAGCATAAACCACATGGCGTATGCGTAATTAGTCATATTGTGATATCCCGCTAATCAACTGCAATTGTTATTTGTAAAATAAATTAACTAACCTACAGATATATGAATTAATTTTCTGTTTGATTTTAAATTTATTACAATCGATTTGTTTTTTCATTAATTTCAATTCGCGTGGGAAGCAATCAAATCCAATTCGTATAAGATTTTAGCGACAGGTGTGTTTATCAAATTAAAATCAAATATTCAAAAATAATAATAATTTATATGGTAAATGGTAAAATAAAATATGTTTATTGTGCTAATATTACATTTTTATGTTCCACTTCAGCTTTTATGCAAATTACAATGCGAATTTGCATAAAGGCCACAATTGCGTATCGTTGGCAGAATCAGTTCTCGGAAGTAGAGAGGGGATCATTTAATGGCTAAAATGTAATTGTTACGCTTCATTGATTAAATGATAGCACACGCATTCTGAAAATGTAAATGCTTCTAAGTGGAATACTCGTGCAACCAATATGATATGCAAATTAAAATCTATTAAAAAACGCATAAATCTTTTCTCTTCCTTTTTATAATTTTTTTGTTTTAATTTTTGATTTTATTCACATTTTTTTAGTGGGTGTCATTTACACATTAAGGCGATTAACGCGCCTATTTATTTTGTTGTCATAGAGCATTGGCAAAACTCAATTCGTTTTAATTAACGTACGCACTTAATTGGTTCATAAATGTGACTTAAACTGAGCAACAACCAGCGTGGGGGGAAACAGAAGAGAAATTAAAAATATCAAATAGAGGAAATCATTTTTATAAATCAAAATACATATGTGAGTGCGTATACTTAATGTCTACAGCCTACATTCCAGTATATTAATCTACTTAAAGGGTATCTCCATGTCTATTTCACTAAATATAGTTGCTTATTGTCAACTTAAAAACTGCTTTTCAAACATAATTTTTAAATATTTATATTAAAATCTTCTCGCATTACAACAAACAAATTTAATGCAGTGCTAACAAGCTTTTGTAATCACATTAACATAATTTTTTGTCATTCCTCTTGGATTTTTTTATTTCATAATTCCTCATTTGCTATTAAAATTAAGCGTAATTTAAACACAACCCCAGAAGGCAATGCACAGTGAGACTGCGATCTGGAATGAGCAGGCTGTCCACTTTACGAGAGCATCAGGTCAATGTCCATCTGGAAAAGCATTTCAGAGCTGGACAAGCTCAAGCTCACTTTACAGGCGAGCGATTGAAACGCTTAAACCGATTGTCACACAAACACACACTCAAACACAAATATACTGCAGTGGAAATGAGCGCCGTAACGTATGCAGCAGATTAGCAGGAAGCAGTCGCTGTTGCTGCTTATTTGTCTGTGTGTGTGTGTGTGTTTCTGTGTGTGTGCTCATTGTATGACTCCTTTGAGCTAGTCGCCTCGGTGAACGTTGCCAATGGCAACAGTTCCGATGCATCGCCATAGCCATAGATTATTGCATAATTTCCCAACAAACAGACAACATAAAGACAGACACACACATACAACACATACACAGAGACTGAGCGTAGTTCATCCTGGCAGACAAAGTGGACATCATTTGCAAGTGTACCACAGCCAAGGGGCTCTGCGGTTCTTAGTAGTAGTAGTTTGGTTGAACTGCTCCAACGTCTCCGTCCCTGCCCATGGCAGGGATGAAGGCTAATCTTGCCAACGATGATAAATTGTTAAAGTCTGCTGTTGGACGGTTTGGCTATGTAACTCTTACCCAAGTTGGCCAACTTAGGGGTTTTGGGGGGTTGGCCACAAGGCGTGGCTGAGCTATGCAAAATGCTCTCATTAAATTTAATTTGCGCTCGCTTTTAATTAAACGCGTACAATGCATCATTAAAAAATAGTTTGCGCCTGCTAATTTTTAGCCGGCGATTTACATAATTCAATTAAAATTAAGTTATGAAACGGACGCACATTTCGGCAACATTGTCAGAGGAATGAAAGTCCAAAAGGATGCGTTTAGAGACGAGACGGGGTTCGGGACAGCAATCCGCTTTATTTTGACGACTCTTTGCTCACTTAGCTATGCAAATTATGCAAGTAAAGGAGCAAGAGGAGCAAAAAGGGCGTCGAGGGGGTGTGGCCGGTTGTGGCAGTTGGCTTTGTTTGTTGAAGCAGCAAAAATAAATAGCGCAAAAAGAACAAATGACAACTGTTTTAAGAAAGAAAGAGAAACAGAGTGAAGGGATAAGAGAGAGAAGGGGAGAGAAAAGTGAGTGGGAAACAGAGAGTTGGAAATTTTGCACGCAATTTTGAGCAATTTAATGATGCGCTCTGCAATTCACTTGGATTTAAGTGCGTGTGTGAGACTGTGCGGCACAGTGGTGTTAAAATGGCATAACAACTAGAATAAATGTTTTACTTATCGGCGACTTTATCTAGACTATAAGGTTGTCGACATAAATGTAAAATATTACTTAAGAGATATTTTAAAAGTTGCATATTAATTTCTGAACAATTTCAATCAGCATATCTTACAGTTAGGTAAACATTCCTTAACCTTACCTTACCTTTAATACAAATTTAAACTTTGATAAAGTTATACAAATATTTTTATAGATAAAGTTTTTTAGGCACTTTCTACTGCGAATTTTCCTTTTATTAATAGAGTAAAGTCCATTCAATTACAAGCTAAATTAATATATACTCCCAAGTACCACCTATAAAGCGACAACTAAAACTTGTGCAATAAGTGAAGCCTTGAAGTGCTGCTAATAAAAATAACAACAAAAAGCAAAAGCAACAGCAAAAAAAAAGATAGAAAAAGGCCACACATACCTTTAATGAGTTTCTTGGTTTATGGCATCCCGGAATTGTTACAGCAAAAAAGCAAATAGCCATCCGCAAATCCAATGCCATGTCCAGGCAGACAAGTTGACAGGAACAACACACAGTTGTACAGTTCTTAATGTTAGTAGCATCCTGTAGCTGGATAACGACAACTCTGCCCTCTGCTACACGGTAATGACTGAGGCTTATCTCTTGGCCCCAATCTGCCGAGCTCGGCACACCCAATTGTTTGAATGTGAGAGTGAGAGTGAGAATGAGAGGAGAGGTTGTGTTTGGAGTCGGAGGAAGGCGACACAATTTACACTACATTGACAATCAAAATACTCGTACATGATGGGGGCAGGCAGCAAGTGTAACAAGCAACAACGCACTCAATTATTTTTATTGTCTTACACACGCTCAACAAATTTGGCAGCATTAACAGTGAGTGCGAAAATGGCCAACCCACCACCGACCCCCGACCCCCGACCACCGACCACCGACCAGTGTTGCCCTTCGTATTTGGGAGTTGCCATCCCGGCGGCGGCACATTGTTGATGCCAATCAATCAGTGAAATGGTCGGACCCAAAACTTTGGCTCGAAAAATACGCTTTAATGGATTTCTTGTTGCCACACAATTGCACAATTTTCATTACATCAACTGAGGGTAGCCAAAAAGCAGCAGCAACAGCAGCAACAACTGCGAAAACTTTTATACAACTTTTCTCTTTTTCAATTTTTTATTTTTGCCGTTCAACACAATTGAAGTTGAAGCTGAAGCTGAAGCTAAAGTTGAAATGAAATGCGAGTGCCGTGTACCACGTTGCGTATGAGTGATCCACAATATTTGACTATTCGCTGTTAATGCCGGAATATTGCTAGGATATATGTAGCCAGGATATGGAATAGCATGTTAGGGATCTCCCTCACACACTTCCTCTCTCTCTTTCTTTCTGTTGTCACCAGCTGCAGCTGAAGTGAAAGTTGACAACATGGCGTCAGCAGAAATTTTCGCTTTGAGCTCACGTAGCAGTCGACGCACAAATTGTTGTTGTTGTTGTTGCTAGTGCTGTTGTTGCTGTTGTTGTTGTTGTTGTTGCTGCTGCTGCTGCCTCTAAAAGCAAATGCCAGGCAAAATGCAAAAGGTGGCAACACACATAAATAAAATATTGAGCCCGCCAGCTGCCAGGCAGCCCTCAAATACATAAATTTAAATTGTTGGGCAAAGTTAGTCAGCAAAAATCGTCAGGCATTAGAAAGAGATAGTGATAGAGAAAGAGAGGAAGCGTAGATGCAAAAAGAGGCAGCAATTCAGTTAACAACTGGGCAGTCAACAGCTGCGCCAGTTGGCAATTTTGTTAGTTGTACTCGTAGTTTTCTGGCGTGTTTTCTTAGCCATTTCGAGATCCCAAATTGTTGGCAAATAGTTGTGCAAAATTAGCAGACAATGAGCAAATACACTCACACACACACACGCACTCACTCATACCCCTTCCTAAACTAAAATTAATTAAAGCTTCTTGAACTTTTGTCTTGAATTGCCGTCAGGTGGTTCCCCTGATGGTTACTTTTGTATTCTCGTCCTCTTGATTCCTTTAACAACGGCTGCCAACTAATTGTGAAATTAATGGCCAGTCTGCGTGAACTCAAACAATGGACAAAAGCCAGCGACAATCGAAATACACACTTACATTCAGATACATACACTAATACATATACCAGCTAAAACTGAATGCTTTCATAGTCCAATGGGAAATGAAGTTTGAATCAAGTCGCGAAAGTTGCCAAATGGCAATTAGCATGAAAAGTTGAAGCAGCTAGAGAGCACAACGCAATTGTGTGTACAAATGGAAGTGTATTTTATACTTCAAGAGCAAAGTGTGTCCAAATTCTATAGCTATAAGATGAAGAAAACATTTCAATTGAAATGCAAGTTTATTATAATATATATTAAAAAGACATAGAATTCCAATTTAAAAGTGACTTTAAAACAAAGTATTTAAAAATAAAATGTGCAATTAAGTATCCAGAGAAGATATTACTTTTGAGTTGCCAATAAATCAGTTTAAAATCATTACAATGGATTCTAGATAACTTTTAATACAGTTTTAGAATATTTCCGTATACAGTTATTAGTTGTTAATTTTCAATACCTGTCTACAGCCATAGGATATAATATCAAACTAAATAATAACAAAGAACTAGCACATTTGCTATGTATTATAAATTTTCTTTATTTAAATATATATTCACCAACTAAGATGTTCATATTACAAATGCAATTCAACTTATTGTAACTACGAGTAGATTTCTCCAATTCAGTCGAGTGCTTCAAATCCTTGTTAATTTAGAAAGCTATTTTGCCGGCAGGCTCATTTAATTTCATTGCATTTAACAACCTCTTGATACCGAGGCACGTCCTTAATTAGCAGAAATTCAATGCGTCCTAAATTACAAATTTGTTAACATTAAAATTACAACAATGGGCCAGCCATGATGACGAAAACAGAGCTAGGGCAAACTTATTTTGTATGAGACTGTGTGTGGGTGTGTGTGTGTGTGTATGTGTGTGTGTATGAACTTCAGCCACTGTCCAGTTAGTAAATCCTTGAAACAAAGCGCTGGAGCCAGCAGAAAGTGATTACAAATGGAAAGCAACGCAGTTGCCAGCAAAGCCAACGATGCCAGTCGGAATACCATAGAATGAGATAGAACAACAGCAACTAAGCATAGAGTCGAAAGAGAGAGAGAGGAAGTGCTCCTTATGCCATGAGCACTAATTACGCCTGGCGCACAAATATCAACGGTAACGCCAGTGGCAATGGCAGTCACCCTGGCACCACCAACTGGCAACTGTGACTCGGCGACATTAACAGTGACTCTGGCTAACGGAAGCTGGCACAGACTTCACTTGGCCAACAAAGCAACAATGCAGCAGCAACAAAACAACAACAACAAAGGGTATTAAAAAAAAAATCAAATGTAGATTTAAATTCAAAAGAAAATACAAAACATGATTAAAGAATTTGCTGTGCTACGATTTTGCTTCCTTTGCCAATTTCTCTGCATTTTCCATAAGCCGGAAACCATAAAAAAGCAATTCCTTATTAAAACTGCAATGCTGCAGAGAAGAATACTGAGAAAAAGCAACAAGATAAGAAGGTATATACACTAAGCGGAATCTTAAAAGTTGCTTGCAATAAATGTATGAATAAATAACTAGCTGCCAAATGCACCCTATAAAGGGTTAAAAAGGAAGACAACTTTAATTTTTAAAATCATAAAAGTTGTTAATTTCTGTGTATATCAGAGGATCTCTGAAAGTTGAGCAGGTTTTTATTATATACATATATATTCTATACAGGTATCTTAACTATTGTTCTTATTCCAAAAATGTGAAAATGTTCATTAATTAATATAAATATTTTAAAATATTAATTTAATTAAAAGCTTTAACTAAAATACAAAAAAAAAGACGTGATTAAGAAACTGACAATTTTTATCTATGTATTTATAAAAACAAATTAATTTAAATAAGAATACTGTGCTCCAAAATACCCTAGAGAGTTCAAATACCCACTCATTTAGGGTATAAAAACGTTGGTGAAATATAAAGAACCAAGCGTAGCCGTACAATGCATATTGATAATGCACACTACAGTCATAAGTAACTGGCGTCCTGGCAAACGTGACCCAAGAAACAACCACACACACACGGACACTCTCATACAGCAACACACATACACACAATCACACACAGAGGCAAAGGCGAAGCAAATGACATGCAAATAAATGAGAACAAAAGGATAAACGAATGGCAAGAACTCAGAGCCACAGTCGAAGCCAGAGTAAGAGTAAGAGTCAGAGTCAGAGTCGAAGTCCTTGCTATAAGCCTGAAGTTCCTTTCGTGGCAATAACAAGCGTGGCAAACGAGCCGCATAATTTTTGCTGGCTGCACTTTGTGGCCAAGGCGGGAACGGCATTCACAGGATGCGCTGCTCGGACGCCCGGCTCCTGTTTTAATGAAGTATGAAGCGGCCAAATGAATGGCATATTAATAAGATGTCGGCTTTCAGTGGCACTGTGCTGCATTGCATTGATATCTGAGTATAAATCAAGGTAGTTGGGGTAATTTGTAAGTCGCAAGCGAATGCGAATGTCCCCATTTATAAATGTATGTGAGTGTATGAGTGTGAGTGTATGAGTGTAAATGTGTGCCTATAAGTAGGCAACAGAATTTCTTCTTCGTTTTGCCTGTGTCCCATATATAAATGGCTAGACAAAAAACATAAATAACGTAAATGCTTGGACTATGGTGACTACCCAGGATAGAGATATAATGCCTCTCTTTCTGTCACACTCTCCACTTTCGTTCTCTCTCTCTCTCTCTCCCTTATGCATATGTGCTGTGCTGATTAATGCCTGTTTGTTTACATGTGCCGTGTATCCACTAATGGAATTCACATGTTGGGACATGACTGATTATGTACACATTAGTCGACTGATTTGCAATTCCAAGTGTGTGTCAGTGTGTATGTTGATATCCTTCGCGCCTTCGCCTCAAATTCTGTGTCAAAGCACAACTTTTCACTATTATGTCCTCGAAAACAACGTCAGTCTTGTTGTATTCTAAGCAAGGCACACACACACATGCGTGTATCTATGTGACACGTGTCCTGTGCTTTTCTGCAAAAGGACTTGGCCTGACTAAGCATATTAGCAAGAATACTTCGTGCCGAGCTGCGCTAATTGCCAAGCGCTTTGTCCTGCTCGACTTGCTAAAGCAATTTTGCGTGCTCGATAATTTGCTTAAGACCAAAGGATGTGGCCGTAATTATGGTGACACATATTTTTAAATTGCTTAATTAACATGCATCAGGTTTATTTAACAAATTTTCCATTTTTAAGCAAAGCTGCAATTAGATTTTAACCATTAAACAAGTTTTATTGCTACAATATTTTTATTAACAACTAAAGTAAAGTCATTTCAACTTAATGCAATTTGTGCTACATTGCGTATGAGTTATGTTGTTATATCGTAACGCTTTTACTCAAATTGAAGCGTAAATTTGGCAACAAGTTCGAAAATGACAAACACAATATAAAGCTCAAGAAATATATGCAGAATATTCATACAATTTATTTATTTTGAGCTCAAAATCAGATACGGAAATTGCAAGTCTAACATTTTCCGTTAAAAGTTCCTTTTGCTTGTTGTATGATAAAGTATATTTATATCTCCTCCTGGCTGTTTGCCATACACTGACATGTGTGTGTGTGTATTGGTGTTTTGAGCTTAGCACCAATTGTAAAACTATACAAAGCGTGACTTTAGTTGGCTCTGGTGTCATTTCCGGCTTAATTGAGCATGTAACAAGTGAAGCTTTTGCTTTTACACTTGCACACACACACACACCCACCCACCCACATACAATCACAAACACGTACACGGAGATATGCAAACATAACGGGAAAGCAGCTCAGCCAACTGGCTTGCACGCACATCCTGATATATCCTGTATCCTGGCAGCCATTGGCTTCATATGCCAAAAACATGTGCGACGCGTTCCATGTTTTGTCTGAGTTTATGTTCAATGCTAACGCACCAGCTGCAGGCCAAATATAAACACTCACACAGAAACAGTTCATTTGTATTTAGCCATGGACAACATTTGGCTAAAAGTGCAACGAAAGTGGCCAACTACAAAGTCATCTAATTGCAAGCCAAAATTATGGCTCAAGGGTCCATCTAAGACTATCTACAAGGCTGTCCATTCAGGTGGACCAACTAAATTGTATAGAATGCTTCGTTACAATTTCGATTCGTTTAGTTGATATTTTTCCCAGTTTTTCACAGCACGAAACGGAAATCAATCAATTTCCTGCGTAGACTCTTTCAATTTGGATGCTGTACACCTTTTGTAGGGAGTGAAATGTGATGCCTCGCCGTTCAGAAATTCTAAAGAAAATACTCGTAGTCTAACAAGGACTTGTTTCCAGAATGATTTAACAAACTGTGAGAGCTGCAATAAGCTTAAAGTTTTAAGTTGATATAATACTTTTACATAAATAATTTTAGAAATTTGCTCACATCTGCCTTAGCTATTTTGCTTTCTGAAGAGTTTCTTTTCATTGGTGCATTGCATCATCAATAACTTAAACGTAAAGTATTTAAAATTCACACCCTCGATTGCTCAAACGATAAAAAAAAAGCCAATTACTCGACCATATTCTAGTTTTGAGTCATGACTCATAAAACTGCTTTTAATAACTTTTTATGACTCGGACACTTTCGTTACGTGTAGTGGAAAAGTGAATAAATGGATGACACTTGAATGCTCTCCCTCGAATTTGGATTGCCATTTTCATGGGTTGTCTTTTTCTATCGACCTTTGTCCATCTCTTTTATTTTTCTCTACAAATTTTATTGTCTATCCAAAGCTCTTGGGGTGTCAGAGGAGCTTCTTAATCCTACTCTTCCATTTCCACCTCCGTTTCCATTGACTGATGAACCACTTGAGGTGCCAGAAAAAGGCGTAGATACTTTAGCTCCTCTGTTTGCACTCTTTCTATCTTCAACACCATCACCTTTTAAGATACACGGAGCGTTAGTAGAACTTTTGGATCGTATTCTTACATTTCTATAGCCTTTTCTACTATATGGTGATACACCGAAAACTCCTGTAGAACTTCTAGACCTCACAGGTCCTCTTCTTCCATTTTTTCCAACTGGTTTTCCGGTACTTCCTCGAGCGCCAGGGGAGCTTCCAGATCCACCAGCTCCTTCATCATCACCCTTTCCATCTCCTCTGTTTCCTTTACCTTTTGAACTACCTGCTCCACCAAAGGACGCTCCAGTTCCACCAGCTACTCCTTTCCCACACTTTTCAATGCCTCCAAGAGTTTCCGGAGACCGTGAAGCACTGATAGAATAGTTAAATGTTTGAGCTACAGGATCAGCCCTAGATCCTGTTTTACCCGCCCGACGAAAACGAATGAGCTCATGACTTGCCTTCAGTTCTGTTACCATCCAAAGATTATCTTTCTTTAAAGAACTTTCATCTGCAAAATTGTGCTAAGTTAAAGTTATTAAAAACTGTAAGTTCACATACCCTGGGCATCTGGTAATGGCGTGTATGTATCTTCGCCAGACATGGGATCATCTGTAAGCACATCTGAAAACATTAGGATATTAGTTGTCTTTATGAATATTTAATTCAGTCTGATAATTCTAACCTTTCTCGGCCAACACTGTGGTGCATAGAACCGCTAAGAAAAACAGCAACCGCATTACGCAAATTGTCAACTGCCTTCAAGTCGAAAAGTCTAGTTATATTTAAGGCAACTGGTTTTAATTCTAGAAAGAATTATGGCAGGTAAATGTCGTAAAGAGTTCTCTACAACCAAACACACTCTGCCACTCTCACTACACTTGGGAAAACTATAAAACCTTATTTATAGATTCCACTTAATGCTTTTAACTATTACTGAACAGCAGTTTGTGCCAATAAAAAAAAGTATATGTATAAATGAACAGATCTCTTTGGAGAGTCGCGTCCACAGCGCATTTATTTTCTATTTCCCAGCGGGTTGCGATAAAACAGCTTTAAATATTTGTTTATTTCTGCGAAATATGTTTTATGGCATATCAAACTCTTAATAAATACTAAAAAGCCATGATGAGCTGCCCACCCAAAGCGGCTATCAAAGTCGTTGGCCAAGTTGACAAGCTTGGAGCTGCTGAAGATGCCTCGTGCTCGGCATTCCCAGTGGATTTTGCAGTTGCTCGTGCGTGTCGACAAGAATTTCAATTTGCAAACAATAAATTTGAGCAGCCACTGAATGCGAGAGAAAAAAAAAACGAGAGATATGGATAGGTAGTGAGAAAAAGAGAGAGAATGGGGAATCCTTGACAACCAAAGATATAGAGGTCCGAGCACTCTTTAATAAAGAATATATTTATTTTGTTTTCGCTTAGCATGGAGTTGCAATTGACAGTTTGGCAGTTGACAATGCCATTGATTTGATTCAGCTTTGTCATTTGAATTTGATTTGAATTAAGGCGAGTTCTTAATGTGGATTGTGGATTGGATTACCCACAGTTGGCTTTAAGCTGATTTCTTGTCTCTTCTTGTCTTCCCTCATAAGCGGCAGACTCCAAACGGATGTGCAAAACAAAAAAAGGAAATGAATCAATTTCCGTGCGGCAGACCATTAAAAACTACAAAGCACTCGAAAGCAAAAAACAAAGCAACTACTCGTATAAAGTGTACCATAAAAAATGGCGCCGGTAGCAGCAATGCTTTTGGTCCTTATTGTCCTGCCACCCACGGGGCTTTGGTTAACGCTCTCTGCTGCAATGGCAATTATAAGAAAGAGATTTAGCATCCTAACTGACAGTATAAAATATCTTACAAAGGTATATATTCTTTTGTACCCTATAGTTATAACAATAACATCGGTTTTCCCATGAAATCCACACGACGATTATATAATTTCCATTTGCTCTAATATAACATTCTCAATAATTAAGTTTTATTCATTATATTTAGCTCAACTGCACTGAATTCTTATTCAAAATAAAAACTAATAAAATCCGAAAATATTATAATTATTACGACTGAAGCACAATTCTTCCTATCACAAAGTGTTCCAGTCATTTGCTGTCTGTAAAAGTATTCAAACAATATTTGTATAAAATTAATTTCCACTGCTTTGATAGCTCTGAAAAAAAGTATAAGTTGACCTTTTAAATATTCGTTGAAAAACAAAATGACCATAATTATTAACTGCGTTGTCTACGTGGCACTGATTTATGAAGGCTTCGGTGCCTTCCTGACCCTACTTCAGATGGTAAACTTTTCAAAATCATGAAGGTAAGCAGTCAGTTCTTAACAAAATAAAATAATTATTAATAAACATTTCTTTGATACAGTATGATATGGCCGATATTATGATACAGGTTGAGAGTTTCGGGAAATTATTGAACTTTGGTATTCTGACCTTTGGTGTTATTGCTGTAAGTGTTATATTAAAAACAACTCATAGATATATATTCTTTAATTATTGAATTTCACAGCGTTACAGATCAATGGTAAAGGTCTGGCTGCTCTTATCCTATTGCCAGATAAATTGGGGAGGTGTCGTCAAATTGTTTGTCAACATTTATGAATATTTCTTTACTGAAAAGTACAAAGACAAGGCTGAATTGATCAAGGAGTTGAGTGAATCCCATGGTCAACTTGTTGGTCAGGTGTTGACACAGATTGGAACCATTTTGATAGTTTACAGATTCTTTCAATCCTTGGAGCCACCAAGGAAAATTAGAGGTCCCCTAACTGCGATGCCAACCGAGAAGGATCAAGGAATTGAGGAAATCAATTAATTAAATATTGAAAAATATATGTGCATATGTAAAGTTACAATAAAAACGATGCAAAATTCAGCAAAGAATTGTTGTTGATTGTTGATTGCTCTGCTGGGCATTTCGATAAGTTCAGATAAATATTGTATACAACAAAAATAAAGCCAAATTCAATAGCTATAAATAAAGTAAAATTTAACTGTGGATACATGATCTTGTAGGTCAAACTTGCCCATAGTTAGCATGGAAATCAAAATGTTGGTCAAAGCGTCAATGGGATCACCCGAGACCATCTCCCAAAACCACCAGAGCACATATACCACATCAAAGAGGAGTCCAAACAAACACCAGATGAGCCAGAAGATCAGCAACTGTGGCTTGGACTTTTTTTGAAAAGAGTATACTTAATCCCAGTCAGAAATGAAGAAACTCCAAAGACTACACACCCAAAGAATGCCAACAACCAAGAGAGTTGAGGCCAGTATCCAGATATTCAATAAGATTAGATATATCCACAACATTTTAGGGCCAACTCCTTTGCCATAGAGTGCTGCAACAGATTGATGATTGCTGATTACTGAGGCATAGGTCGTTGCAATAAACAATTCCAAACTCTCACTTGCCACATTTTTCTGCTGCAGCTTCTTAGATCTTTGACGACACAGCATACAAATGATCATTAGCTCAAAGAAGACAGCTCCAATAATGTCCATGGATCCAATGGCCAGGCCAAAACCATTTAAAGCCATCACCATGTTGTATTTACATAGATAAATTATAATTTTTGTTGCTGCCTCTTTTCTTTCCTGATTTGTTTTTGTCTTGACAACAAAAAACTTAAAGTTGAAACTGTTGCAAAAGATTTCATAGCTCCCTAAGGGTATGGAAATGAAGGGACGAGATGCCTGCGTGGAAAATGAGCGCGAAAAAAGTAAATTATATTTGACATCAGGGAAGTCACTCGAAGTATGTGTGTGTGAGTGTGAGTGTGAGTGAGTGGTTGTGTGTGCTTAGTCGCCGCACGTATTTCATCAGTGCGGCATTATAAGTATATGCATGTATGCACACATATACACACAACTACATAAGTATGTACACACATTTTTTGCATAAATAGACAAGAGACACTCTGCCTGGAACTTCAGCGTTGAGACTCGCGAACTGTCAGTTGCGAGTTTCTGTTTCCGTTTCCGTTTTATTCTATATATGTATGTATGTTTTACTTTTTCTCTGCTTTTTGCTGCTGTGCAAATTATTCTAAAAGGATTTTGTTTTTAGCATTGGCAAATGTTTGCGCCTCTGCCTGATAAATGTTATAAAAATTAAAGCCCATTTGCTGGCTAGACAAACAGAAGACATTGAAAGTGATACACAGCATTAAACACTCTTGAAAAATCACTGCAGTCTGCTGATGATTTAATTAAAATGATTGTTTATTAAAAAACTGAATCTACCACTTCATTTTTTATAAAATATATAACTCAACAATTAACAATGGATGCTTATTGAGTCTGAGTCTGAGAGGACTTTGGACCGCAAGTGGAGGGACTAGTTGGTGCTTTACTTTATATTGTGTCTGTAGGATTGAGAACTTTTTCTGCTTGATCTTCTATAGTTTCCAGAATCCCGAGATTCTTGTTGTGGCGTGGTGTTAATTGAACTCTGCGATCGCTGTGAAATGTATTCCAAGTCCGTTTTAGAGCATCTCTCGGTACAAATATCGCACTTGGATACTGCCAGATAAAACTGATATATAATGAACGCAAAAATAGTTTCAACAACTGTAGTGAAAAGAAAAATAAATTATAGGCAATAAATGGTAACTTTGTAGCTCACATAAACTAAGACATAATAAATAGCTATTGCGTATAATGCCAGCCTGAAAAGTGCTGTTGCTTATGAAAGCATATATAATCAGAATAAACTCCACGAAAATGCCACAGCAAGAGAATATAATCCAATACCAAACAAGATCCGAGTCACGCTATAGATTAAATGAGATTAACATATATATTTTAAATGGGATCATAACGCTTACCCTGTAGATGCCCGAGATCAGCACCAAAATCAGTGACAGCCAAAAGATTCCAAAGCAGGCACAAAATATAGTAAGCCAGCTCAACTAAAAGGAAATCTGATTATCATCTGGAAATGTTAAATAGCAACTACTCACATGACTCAACATCAATCCAAGACTAAGTGCAGCAAATAACGCGGCACAAAGCAAATCAAAGACAGCAATGGCAAAGGCACAATATAAAAGCGAATCTTCCCTCATCATCCCGAGAAATCTATGTTTTCTCAGTATTTTAAGCAATCAAAAGACTTGGCCTGCTTATCAACAATTTATATATTTCACAGAAAGGAAGCTAAAGTTTAGATACATATTCTAAACTTGTCCCCTGCGGAGTTTACGTGCCAAATCCCTGAGAGCAGCTCTCTCCTCTTTCCTAAGATGCTTGTGTTCTTTGTGATTGGTGTTATTGCTACTGGAAGCAGTTTTGATATCCTTCGCACTGCAACCACCTGTGTTCCTGGTCTGTAGAGGTATCCACTGTTTCTGATGTATCGTATCCAGATAGAATATATAGATGATGTACACAAAGGTCATTTCCACAGCTAAGAAAGCTATTTAAAGTATTCGACTTTTTAAAACTAAAACTGTCTTACCTAATCCCACAAATGGCAATACAGTAATCTTAACCCCTTCCCAGTTGATAGATATGGCCAGAGTCAAACCATAGAGCAATAAAATCGCATCCAGCATAATGCCCAGACAGGTGAACACCAACCAGTAACGTATATAACTCAGACGACGCAAATATGTGCCCAGGAGTAGCATCAGAATGATGGCCATCCAAAGCAGGGAGAAGATCAGCGCTGCCAGCGATGTCCAGTGATTCTATGAGTATTTAGTTAGTAGCAGTCACTAAGATTAAGTACAAGTTACTTACGTGCTGAGCATAAAGCATACCCGAGACACTGGCAAAGAGTATAGCTGAGATGAGATCAAGTATTGCAATCGCATAGCTGCAAATCACCAAATATCCATCGTCCATTTTAGTCCAACAAACATTTCAGCAATTGTTGAAGCGAGGGGAGAAGTTGTCCACTAAATCAAAGCTATAATGATGATAAGCACGTAGTTTCAATAGAATAGAAGGTGTTAGGCGAGAGGGGACGGTTACGGCCAATGCTTCTACTGTCTGTTAATCAATGCCATTTGATTGCCAAACGCCAGTACAGTGGGCCAAGGACATAAGAAACAGACATGAAATGTAACTTGTATTTATTAATAGTATGTATTCGATTGATTGTATTACCATAGGAGGAAAAGCTATATACTTTCAAATGATTGTTATAGTTGCACACATGCTTCATAGCATTCAACCCACTGTGCATAGGCTGTCCTGTCTTGCGACAAGTTCTCTGTCCTCTATCCTCTGGCCATCTTTCATTTACGGCATTTGTTTTGTCAGCTGCCGCCTCATCGTCGCTTGGAGATTAGATTTTGTTCCATTGACAACGTGACTTTCCCAAGTCGCAGTTCAAGATGGCAAAAAAAAAAAAAACTATCTAACTCAATTATTATTATTGTTTGTCCTGGTAGATGACGATTGATTTTGGCATTGGCGTTAGTCCGTAAATTGAGATGGGCCGTAAATACCAATGGGAATCTTATTCTTTTTTTACCGACATATACATTTTTTTTACAAATAAGAAATGTTGTGAATAAATGAATAAATAAATAAATAAAATATAATTTATTGAGAATACGTTTTTCATAAGGTACTTGTGTTTAAAAATCATTGTCCAATTTGTTTTGTTTGCCACTGCGACAATTCGTCATTTCCTTTTCTTTTGACTAATGAATACCATTTGTTTTGCTTCTTTGATGCGGAAACTTTACTTGTTTGATAGGAAGGTTCGATTTGGTTTTTTTGCAAGAATATAACAAATTTAAAAAAAAAAAATCACTACATTTAGATTGCTTTGACCCACAAATTAATTGTACGTTATTTCTACTTCTTCTCCGATTTCTTTTTATTTTTCTCCGACTTTTTGCTGCTTTTTTTCGCGGACTTCTGGCTTTCTAATAAATGAATTATATTTTAGAAATACCACACTTATTTGTAAATGGATCTCCTACCTTTGCATTTTTTTGGGTCCAGCTGTATCTTTGATTTCTTTCTTGTTCCTTTTTCCGGCTCATCAATTAGTCGACAGGGATCCATATCCAAATAGTACCTATGTACAAGGTATATGCACAGGCTCTCGATTACTATAATTTGAGAACTGTTAAAAATCAGAAAATTTGGAAATTGAAGCTCACTCACAAATTCCCGTGAAAATAATTGAAAACTCCTTTAAGTGATCCCAGTCCACAGTTACGGAAGACACGATTCCCCATATTAAAAATCCTACGTCTGCAATAAAACCCGCTATAGAGAACACAATCCAGGCTTTAACTAAGTTAGGTCGTCGCTATAATGTAAAAATCTTTTGAAGATTTATAACTTGAATTGATTAAACCCATATATTCTGACCTTACTAAGACCCACAATCAGCAGTACAACGATCAACACCCAAAATACAGTTCCCAAGAGCGCCAAACTTGTGTATATATTAAACTATTAAATAGATAGTCAAGTTAAGTATCAAGTATTAATTCAAATACTATTATTAAAAGTACTTACGCTTGTTACCAACGAAATCATGGATTCCACGACAAAAAAGAGCGCATGAGCCAGATCGAGTAAGCCAATAGTGAGACATATTGTTGCTAAATTACTTTCAAAGAATTCCGCAAAAATTGATTCGGTTCGTACATGTTTCTTTTTGCTTTTTGCACACATAATTCAAGGTCCAATAGTGGTTTTTACTTATATTTCATTTATGTAGGTGACTGCCACTACAAGGCATATGAGATTATATTAAAAATTACTGAAATTAGAAAAGAGAAAGTTAACTAAATATGCATTTAAAACAAAACTGCAAGTTAGGCTTAAATTTGAATTTAACTGCTCCAATGTAACGTGTCTGTTATTAACAGAGTACCACCAGCTGTTTATGCAGTGATGTGGCAACGCTTAATCAAAGTGGTAACCAGAGCTGGGATTTTTCAATCAATTTGCTGAATGAGTTCATTCTATAATTATTGAGTCGTGTACTAAATAATTCAATCGACCAACTGAACAAATTAAACAATATAGTTAATGAAATCGTTCATTTCGATGACCCGTTCATATGAACTTATTCAGAATGAAACGACCCAACTCTAGTGGCAACACTGTAAAACAAAACAACATTGCAAAGGCTCACTCCACGCTCAATAAGTAAATAAACGGTGACTCCGCTTAATTAGTTAATTTTACAAAGTAATTCTCAAATCAAGAGCATGCCCATCATTGTAAAAACGTAAGTAGCTCTGTAATTATTATAGTTAGTGCGTAAATAGCTTGTAAAAAGTGAACGAATCAGTTGTTGCTTCAGCAAAGCTGCCAGCTTTCGTCAGTTTTCGCGCCATTTTCCGTCTGTGATTTGTATTTCACAACACTGTGAAATCAGCTGTTCATAGCAGAAACAAAGTTTCACCGAAGCGGACGTGCACAAAATGGGTCCGCCAAAGAAATCGAAGAAAGATCGTAGCGCAGGGGATAAATTCGGTAAGCATTAGTCGAGTGCGAGTAAGTGTAGCATTTGGTAAAATTGCTACGCATCCACAGCTAAAAAGCGACGCGCTGAGGATGATGCTTACACACAACTGGTGGAGGACAATGACAGCATGGACAATGCCAGCGAATCGGACGGCGTGCCGGGGGCTGCGTCCAAAAACGCAGAAACTAACGATGAAAACATCAGCACCGACGAGTATGGTGCCAAGGATTATCGTGGACAAATGCAACTGCGCCAGGATCACCAGAATCGTCCATTGTGGGTTGCACCCAATGGTCACGTGTTCCTTGAGTCCTTTTCTCCGGTTTACAAACATGCTCATGACTTTCTAATTGCCATCTCGGAACCCGTCTGTCGCCCTGAGCACATACATGAGTACAAACTGACAGCTTATAGTTTATATGCAGCTGTGTCTGTGGGTCTGCAAACTCACGATATTGTCGAGTATCTGAAGCGTTTGAGTAAGACAACCATTCCAGAAGGCATATTGGACTTTATACGACTCTGTACACTGTCTTACGGCAAAGTGAAACTTGTGCTAAAACACAACAAGTACTTTATTGAGTCACCGTTTCCGGAGGTGCTACAAAAGCTACTCAAAGATCCAGTTATACAGAAATGCCGGCTAATACGCAGCGAGGGCGAGGCCTTAATCCAGGGCACATTGGAAAGCAAAGCTATTACACAGTTTGGAACCAAGTTGCCCCCTGTAAGTGAGAACCCTGCGGATAATGGAGCCAGTACCTCTGCTGCAGCAGCGGCAACAGCAGGAGGAGCTGGACCTGTAGAGGGTGCACCTGGAGCAGTTGTTGTACCCGAGGACATAACAGACTTCTATGAGAAGATTGACAAAGAAGAGGAGGATGAAGATGAGGCGAATCTGAAAACCGTTTCCTTTGAGGTATCTCAGGAGAAGATTGAGCTGATCCAAAAGCGTTGCATTGAGATTGAACATCCTCTTCTGGCCGAATACGATTTTCGTAACGATACACATAATCCTGATATCAATATTGACCTCAAGCCAGCTGCCGTACTGCGTCCATATCAAGAAAAGAGTTTGCGCAAGATGTTTGGCAATGGACGAGCACGTTCCGGAGTCATTGTATTGCCATGTGGTGCTGGTAAATCTCTAGTAGGTGTCACCGCCTGTTGCACAGTTCGTAAGCGTGCTTTGGTTCTGTGCAACAGTGGTGTCTCTGTGGAACAGTGGAAACAGCAGTTCAAAATGTGGTCCACAGCAGATGACAGCATGATATGTCGCTTCACCTCCGAGGCCAAGGATAAACCCATGGGATGTCATATTCTTGTGACCACATACTCTATGATAACGCACACACAGAAACGCTCCTGGGAGGCGGAACAAACAATGCGATGGCTTCAGGATCAGGAATGGGGCATCATGGTGTTGGACGAGGTGCACACTATACCAGCCAAGATGTTTCGACGTGTCCTTACCATTGTGCAGTCCCACTGCAAGCTTGGCTTGACGGCCACACTGCTTCGTGAGGATGACAAAATTGCGGATCTTAATTTCTTAATTGGTCCCAAGCTCTACGAAGCCAACTGGCTGGAACTACAAAAGAAGGGATACATTGCTCGTGTGCAGTGCGCTGAAGTGTGGTGTCCCATGTCGCCAGAGTTCTATCGCGAGTATCTGACCACCAAGACCTCCAAGAAGATGCTGCTCTATGTGATGAATCCTTCCAAGTTTCGCAGCTGTCAATTTCTGATTAAATATCATGAGAAAAGAGGTGATAAGACAATTGTCTTCTCGGATAATGTATTTGCACTCAAACACTATGCCATCAAGATGAACAAGCCCTTTATTTATGGACCCACATCTCAAAATGAACGTATACAAATTCTGCAGAATTTCAAGTTCAATTCCAAGGTTAGTATCTAAAGGAAACTCTGATTAAACTTTTCACTCATCACACTTCACTATTACAGGTTAATACAATTTTTGTGTCCAAAGTGGCTGATACTAGTTTCGATCTTCCCGAGGCGAATGTGCTCATTCAGATCTCCTCGCATGGCGGTTCGCGACGTCAGGAAGCACAGCGTTTGGGTCGTATTCTGCGTGCCAAGAAAGGAGCCATTGCAGAGGAATACAATGCATTCTTCTACACCCTCGTCTCGCAGGACACCATGGAGATGAGTTATTCTAGGAAACGCCAACGTTTCCTTGTCAATCAGGGCTACAGCTATAAGGTTATTACACATCTCAAGGGCATGGATACCGAATCGGATCTAATGTACGGCACTCAGGAAGAACAAGCTCAACTTTTGCAATTGGTGTTGTCTGCATCCGACTTGGATTGCGAGGACGAGAGGATGCCGGGCGAGCCTGGTTATCGTCCTGGTGCTGGCACTACAAAACGCACTGGCGCCCTCAGCTCCATGTCTGGTGGCGATGATGCCATCTACTATGAGCATCGTCGCAAGAATGTCGGCAGTGTACATCCATTGTTTAAGAAATTTAGGGGTTAATTGAAGCAGTTTGTTAACGCTTTCCAGCTGAATAAAAGTATTTCAGACATATAACATTGTTTTTCTGTGTTTTAAGAAAGTCGAGGATTCTTTTCAACAGGTATCTTTATATGTATGAGTTTTGTTCTTTGTTGCAGTCACAGCGCTGGCACTGGCGAGTGGGCGATTATTGAGCTGCAGGGAGATTTGGAAGTGCGCAGCAATCAAAGCATGCATGATCAGTTCATAGGAGATCTGTACTATAACAAATATGGACAGCCAGTAAGTTTAAGGACTTAAATGTAAAGCAATCACCTAATAAACTCTCTTACAGATTCTCATAATAGGACATCACATTCTACAGGGACGCGAACAGAAGCTGGAGAAACCATTCGCGGTGCTGGAAAAGTCGAAGACAAACGAGGGACAGCAACTGTTGAATGTCACAAATGCAACGCTGGATGCCAGCACCTTAAATGCCACCGCAGGAGCTGAGCGCACATTGCTTGATGACACTGTTGCCCTGGAGCACAAGAGTCGCCAGAGAACGGAGTATACAGTACGTGCCATTTGCACCAAGAAACTGATCTTTAAATCGCGTCCTAAGCCAATCATTGCCAATGTGGCAAAGTCAGTGTAAACTGAGACGTTATATATTTATATTTAAGTTGAATAGATAAGATAGATAATTGTTGTTAAGTACATTAAACGATTTCCATTTCACGCTCGATGCCCACAAACTTGAGCTGTTCGGTGGGTCCGTATCTGTAGTCAAAGAAGAGTTCCTCGCCAGGTTGAATGGCGCGCTTGGCAAAGATTCCAATGCGATGATCTCCGGTGACCATCATTACCTTGGCATAGCAATTGGGATTTATGGAATGATTGGCAAATCTAATTTTGTTGCCCTTGCGTGTGGCATCCACAACGAAATCGTTGTTCAAATTAAACAAAAATGAGCACATGTACTTATCATACACCTTGCCACGACGATCAGCTTCATCCTGTGATATTATCTCACCGCAATACTCCGAAATGAATTCATTCTTTTGTGCACCTTCCTTAAGGAATATGCCCCAGCCTGCAATGTCCGAAGGTGCCATCAGCAGATGCTTGTCTGTTAAAGCAAAAATTGTTAAGAAATATATTAACAAATTGTCGGATGAGCTACTCACGTAATCCACGCTGCACGCACACGTTCTTGCAAGTGATTTTGGTCAGCTTGAATTGATCGGCTCCACAAGCTTGGCACAAATCCGGATCACATTCCCGTACAGCTAAATAGCAAGGACATTGCTTGGTGTTGCACTGTGCCTTGCAACGGCATCCAGGAAAGCGATTCTGGCAATCGCTGCTGCAATTACAGAACTTCTCGCAAAAGTTTTGCGTCTGAATGCAGGAACAGTTCATGTCACAGGGACCAGCGTGATCACAAGGCGTGTAGTTATAAACGTGATTAGAAGACGAATCCTTCTTCAATTGTATTTTGCGACAATGCAGCGACCACAAACGTTGCTTCTTCTTCTTCTTACGCGGTGGAGTAAAGTCCTGACGCAAATCCTCAAAGCTAAACTCGGCTGCCTCCTTCTGTGCAAACTCGTACACCTGACGACAAGTCTTCGTGAGCATATTGTGCGCAACAGCGCAATAGTTTTTCAGATAAACCTTGTGCAGCACACGAAATAAAGCCTGATCGGCACCAGTCCAGACGCACTGCGTGCTGGTAATGTTCATCATGCCAGCTATAACAGAGAGAGGGAATTATAGTGAGTGAGAAAGATATCTGTTTTACATTTGCTACCTACCCATAATGGAGTTGATTTCAGCGCTGTTAACAGCTATGCCATTATCCTTGCCATTCTCGTGGCTAAAGTCCTTGTTGCTAAACTGACTGTTGCTATCGTTGCTGTCCTCAGAGCTCGATGGATCAATGGGAGGAGTTTTGCTATCAGCTGCCAGTTTCTCCTTCATGCCATCCTAAGAGAACAAATTTATCAATTAATGTTAAGCAGAGACAATAAAGATTATAAAGTTTCAAATAAGGATCACTAACTTAGGTAGACTTTGAAACTTACTATCAGCATGTAACAGGAATTGCTGCAGGGATCTGGGAAGGTTTTCAGTTCCGGATATCGACGCTTCTGAAGATTGGGACCAGCATGTCCTTGTAAACCTGCGAACGTAGAATGCAAAAACTTATAGTATGACTTCATTCTGGACTGTAATTGTTAAGGATGACTATGAGACGCGCGGGGGAGTTAGATAATGAGGCAGACACGTTACTTTACAGTAGATGCAACAATGTTCAAGGCAAAAGCCGCACGAAATGAGGCGAGAAACACCAAGAAATAAGAGAATTTTGAAACAAGACACTTTTTGCCAATTTCCACAGATATATACAGATATATTACATATAGGAAAGATAGAGACTGATGACGATGTGGGAACATGGCGACATTTTGGGGCCCAGGCGGCATGAGTGTGTGTGCGTGTGGTTATCGAGAACAACAACTACAACAACGACTCACCCTGTACATGGTGACCTAAATTGCAGTTATTTTAATACAACATTTTAAAAGGTTTTTTTTTTGGTTTTTGGACAAAAGAAATTGTTTGCAATAATTTTTGTTTGTTTTCCAAATAAAGAGAAAAAGCAAAAAACGAAAACAAAAAGTTATTAAGAGAAGAAACCCAACTGGAAGCGTTTCCCAAAGATTATTCAACTTACGATGCAGGAAACAATCGTATTTAAAGCAGCGGCGACAGAATAGCGTATGGAACGAGTGCATGGTGCGTTCTCGGGAAACACTCTCCGCCTTGGTGCCATCAATATTCGGCGTACACTCCTGTGGACGTTCCGGATCCTGATGCTCAGTGAGTTCAATGTACCTAAAGAAAGCAAGCATGATTACAAAACTACGCATAATTAAATAAGACTCTACAGACTTTTCCTTTAGCTCCTGAGCGGTGCCCTTGTCCGGGAAATTAGCACTAATCGCTTGAAAGATAATCGGTGCCGGAAAAGGCAGTTTCTCCTTGACATCATCAACTTTGGGTTTCGTGTCTACAGCGTCCGCAGCAGGCACATCCTTTTTATCATCAACAGAAACAGCACCAGCCGCGGCAGCCGCTGAAGTTTCTGGAGTGGGTTCTACGACAGGAGGCATCTCCTTTTTCTCCTCATCATCCTTTGTTTTTGTTGTAGGCGACTCTGTTTTGACAGTCGCTGTGGTTACCGTCTCCTCCAGTTCTTTGCTATGTGAACGCATCAGAGCATGCACCAATTCCACAAAGATGGCATCATCCATAAAAGATGGATCCTTGTCGCCATGCACTTTACCATCGTAATTCTTGATTAACTCCTCTATGAACTTGCCATCCTTGTCGAGCACCTCGTCACCCATATACGGAATGTTGTGCAGCACTGTCTCATCCTCAACCATAAAGTTCTGCTGTGTGGGCGCCCATGTATACATTGTGGGTATGGGCGTGACGGCGTTAATCACACAAATGGGTACACGCTGTGGTCCACTTGTGGCACCATTGTAACTGGTTACCTCGGCACGCTTTACACAGTCCACATGCGGTGGATCGTATGGCTTTGCCTGCCACACCTTCGACTCGCAATAAAGATCCTGCACATTGTGATTGTGTTCGTCCCTGCGATAAACAAAGAAAATGCCATCAATTAAGGCGCCAAGTTGCACGTTTCCCGGCACCGATTACTTACCAGTTTTTAATCCATGCTTCCTTGATTTCATCGGCACGTTTGTAACGCTTCTGCTGACGTATTTTCATATACTCTAACTTTACTACGCGTTTCCATTCTTTGCTACTCATTTTATTTATAATTAAATCAAAATTAAGGTGTATCTTACGGCCAATTCACGATACTTTTATCTGACGATTATCGATAAGTGTCGGTGAAGTATGCTTCACAAAACAGGCTAAAGATGTCGCCATCCCTTGTTTGATAGCGCCGCTACTATAAAAGTTGTGTACTTTTAGAACTAGGTATTAGCATACAAAAACAAATCAAATGTGAAATCTTATCAAAAAAGGCAAAAATACACATATAAACTGGACAATTTTAAACACATCAAGGCAGCCACGAGCATCGAGGAAATTGGCGCGATGGAACCATCAGCTTGTGAGGATCTTAAGGCATTCGAGCGAAGACTTACCGAAGTGGTTTCATCCTATAAGCCATCCACGCTCCGCTGGCGTCGTAAGAATCATTTTGCCGCTAATTGTAGCGATATAATCTAATCTAATGTACTTTGCTTATAGTTATACTATCCGCATTATCAGTTTGTACGGCAATAAGCGCTTGTTATTGGCTCAAAGATCCCCGCACATCCGTAGTGCCATTGACGGAATCCCTTTGGATTCATCCAATTTTCACCGTAGCCACAGTCACGTTAATAGTTCTCTTCATCTTGGGCATACAGAAGCTAGTGGTGGCACCACAGATAATAACATCACGCACGCGGATGGTGCTCACGGACTTTGCCTTGGATCTGGAGCCGCACACTGGAAAGTTGATATTGAAGCCTCGCCAAAGCAACAACAACGGCAATACATGAGTTCCCTTTTTTTGGGGTCAAAAATGATTTAGTTAATAATACAACCTAACGTGTAAACGCCTTGCCCTATTAATATGATGACTTCCAAGACGATGGCTATTTCGCATCCGACAAATCTTTAGTTTAATGCACACATACAATTACAAATCTTAAGTACCTTTCATTTGGTTAAATTATATAGAAGCTCCATTGTACAAATTACCTGTTCATAATCTAATTCATCTGTTTAGTTATGGCGTTATTATTTTTGCTGCTGCCAAACCAAGCGATAAATAAATGACGTTCTCTAATTGAAATCTGGACATTTTCAAATTGTACAACAAGCTGCAAGTGTTTCAGAGCAATAAACCCTATAGAAAATGGACCTACGAAGTAGTATAAATAGAGTAAGTTGTGACTGGAGAAGGTATCAGTAGCAATTTGTCCAAGTCCAATGATGAAGGTTTTCTATATTGCCGTAGTCCTCCTAGGTCTCGTCCTCAGTGTGTTGTCGGCAGGCAAGTGAAAAGGAATCGCATACTGTTTATAAATCTAATTAAAAGTAAGTTTGTTCTCCCAATTGCAGCTGTCCGGGATGCTGGTAGCTCTCAAATCACTGCCTCTCATCATGATGTACACCCGAGGCTCCTGCGCAGCGTAGAAACCGCTCCAGTGGAGCATGTGCACAACAAGGAGGATCCTAAAGCCTGTTGCGGTTAAAAACACCCCTCTATAAATATGTTATAGGTGTCTCGGCATTATCCAGCACCACTATTTTAAATAAAGCAGCAATATTTTGAAAATTCAAAGGAATTGTCTTCATAACTGGGTTGGGAGTCTTACAGAATGATTTCATGATAATCTCTGTTCTCTTTCCAAAGAAAAATAAAGTAAAAACCTTATGATTATATGGTTGTTGTTGTGTGATAACTATTTATTCTGGTTTCAGCATTCTCTATAGTGTTGTTCTTGTTGCTGCTCTTATCGCATATATTTATATAAATCTTAATTTTCATGATTTCAGTTGATTTTCTTTTCGTTTAATCTTCTCGGTTTTTTTTGCTTTGATTTTTTTTTGGTACAAATTTTGCCATTTTATAAATTTCTATTTGTAAATCTTAAAAATAAATATTATTGCGCAGCTTTCTGTCCTAATCAGACATTGTGTATATGTATAAAGGTTTCGTTTAAATACGTTTATCAAATTTTCTCATTCAGTGTGGAAATATAAATGCATCTGCGTTTTAACTGCGTGTGGTTATTTCATTTTTCATTCATAATCATCATCATCAGTTTTGTTCAGGCCATTTTAGTTGGTATGTATTGTAATTGTTTCATAATTAATAATAATAGAATTTCATTATTCTTTTAAATGTAGTCATGTACAAAAAAATATGCTAAATTTGATTTAAAAAACGTATTTAATATTTATAATCTCTGTGTTTAGTAGTTTGAAATTGAAATTTAGGATATTCATTTCTATAAATTGTTTTTATAATTTTTATACTTTGCGCTAATTTGTTTCATCGTTAATCATCAATTTGTATTAGATTTGTTCATTACTTAATATTAGTGCTAAATTATGAGCTAAATATTGTTTTGTTGATCTTGTTGTTGTTGCTTTTGTTGTATTTTTGATGTTGTTGTTGATGCTGTTGATATATTTGCATATTTAATTCACAAGGAGGCGCTAAACAATACAAAATACAGTTTAATACGAAAAATGCTGGAAATGCATAAATAAAACTAGAGGCTGCCTCCTATTTGCACAACACTCACACATACGCACACACACACACTCAATTTAAACATAAGTAATAATATGTATATATATACTCGTAATAGAATAGAAGCCTATTAATTACATAAATTAAAAAAACCGTATTAATCTTTAAACACAAAATTAACGTTACAAATTGTACACATAAACAAAACGACGTTTGTGGGCGCTTGCAATTTGGCTTAATCCCCCGTCTACCCGCCTCCTCCCTGGCCTCATCCGACATTATGCGGCCAGCATATTGCGTATATTCTTCGGCGTATTCTCTTCATTTAAATGCTTTGTCGTATAGCGCAGGGCATTCAGCAATGGTTCCGCCTTTATCGCTGGCTGTGCCTGTAGCAATCGCACACAACCCTTGACATCAACATGGGCACCACGGGCAAAGGCTCCTACAGGATGCACATGATCATAGAGTATGACCAGACCGACCATAACACGCAGCACCAGCATCTGTGTCTCCTCACGCTCGATCTGTTGCAGCAGTTTACTGTAAGAGAAATTATTTAATTAATATAATTTTAATATTACAACAGTCATAATATTTACGGATTCTCCAGCATGCGTAGACACACTTTGGCCATTGTGCCGAGCGTTTCTGTTGTGTTTTGCACATCGTCCGCATTATCATTAACAAATTTGGATGTTGCCTCACTGAGCACCTTCAACATGGGCGTGGCATGTGCATAAAACAGAGACATTCTATTGGCCAACTCGGTGCTGACCAACATATTCTCTGTGGAATCCACGCGTTGTCGGCTCACAATGCGTCTGTAGTAACTAAAGTCGTTCTGTATGGCGGGTGTTTTCATCTGTACAACAAAAAAAAGAGAGATGATTAATAAATTTGTAAATATAAATAGTAGTATTAAAATTATTTATATATTTTCATTCTAAAAATAAATTTTAGCTGTTGTTTTTCATTTGTTAAATTAATTTAGCTGAAGTGTTGCACTGCTTTCCTCCCACTTAAATACGCTAGCATTAATTTACATCTAATTGCTGTACGTGACACCGCAATCCGACTTAATTTTTATAATTCGAAACCCAGACTCAGACTCAGTTCAGTTTTTAACTCAACACATTTTGATGACGATTCCAACGTCTATTTAAACTGTCAGGGCTGCCTCCTCAACGGAGTCGTGCGTGAGAAAAACTTCTGAAAACTTGCCGCCTGCCTTGCCCCTTTGAACAACTCATCAGTTACCTTGAGGGGAGAGCTTGAAACCTGCCTGAGTTTCGTATACTATATATGAGTGACAATTGCTTTAAACTTTATATAAATACGTTATTAGCATAAGTTATTCTAACAGTAAGTAACAATGAGGCAAACAGGACGGATCGACATTAGTTTCATCTGCTGTGAGTGGGTGAGTTCATTAACTAGTGATGAAATTGCTATTTTTAAGTGCTCAAATGATTAATTAGTTGTTGTTTACAATATTTTTCAGTTGCTAGTATTTTTGCTGATACTGCCGGGCATTACAACCGCGCAATATGCGTCATCATTGTACAATAGCCAGTATTATGACCACAATCAACAACAGGTACAACAGGAACTACAACAACAGCAACAGCAACTACAACAGCAGCAACAACAACAACAACGTAGTGTTTATCCAGACATACCAGTGACCTACAATCAGCAATATCCTTCCATATGGTCGACTGCGCCTATTGTTGTTAATGATGAGGCCAACAGCCTCGAACAGGAGCGTCAACAACAGGATCGACCCATTAATTACTACAACAATAGGGAATCGGAGAGAAGCAACTACAACTACGACAACAACTACCACAATGTGCCAACAACACGTTCTGCCAATCACAATTACAACAATATTCCTGGCTACTTTTATTACACACAACAACAACAACAACAACCACACCGACAACCGCAATCACAACAAGAACTAGAGCAACGTGAACTGCTTGCAGTTGCCGACGACTCTCGACGCGAAGAGGAACAAATTGTTCGTATTGGCGGCAATCGCTCATTGGCCCCCAACAACAATTACTACAGCAACAACAACAACTACTTTGAGCCCCCTCAGTCGCTGCAACATCGCGACTTTGAAGCGAAATATACCAAACATTTTTCCGACTATTTGCGCAAATATCCACAGCGATTGCAGCCATTTTACAACAACAACAACAACGTACGCTACGTTGACAAGTGAACAAGTATTTGGGTCAACAATTTCAGATATATTCCTCTATTTTATTCAATAAAATGAAAGAAAAAATAAAATGAAAACTTAAATTGCATGCATCCCCTGTGCCAACAATTGACGTCGACAAAAATGTTGTGCGTGTGCCAAGAATTTTACTTAAATTTCTGTAATTGTCGGCAGATCAATTGCGAGAGATAAACAGATGAACTGCTTGCAAAATCATATCTCAACTAGAAGAAGACAAATTTAACCAATTAAAGATTAAGTTGTGAATTAGCTTTGTAAAAAGTAACAATTAAGTTAAGTAATATTACTAAAGTTCACTAATTGCTGAAAGATCAATCGCAAGCGGTAAAGATGAGCAAATGAACTGCTTGCTATTTAAATATTTGCGCCAAGTTGCGCTTAAACTGCTTCAACTTCAAAGCGACTTGAGTTCACTGCTTTCAGCGCTGGCGAACTGCTTGCAAAATTATATCTTGCGAGAATTTAAAGCAAAACAAAATAAACTAAAGCCTGGGGGGATCAACTTAGGAAATGTTATTCGTTCGTAACCCCAAAAAAAGGGGGGGACTTGTCTAAATGAAAAATCCAGAAAATTATACATTTTAGTTAATTGTTAAGAACCAAAAATAAAAAAACAATTTAAAAAATTATCGTTTTTTCTATTACGATCTTTTTTCAAATCCATCTGTTGGCAGCTTTGCGAAACAAAAAACGCCATCTTTATTTAGCTTTGCGAAACATAAATACGTCACCTTTTGTCAGCTAGATGATCGATCACACCCACGTTTATTCCCCGCCAAGCCTTTAAATCATTTGAAAAGATTGCATTGCGCAGAACAATTGGACCACTATAAAGTCCCTTCTCCTTAAGAATATTTGTAAGACCTCTTGCAAGTTCTCAATAAAAAATAACAAAGTAGGGCCAAGTGGGGCTATTGCCAAGCAACGGAAGTGGCTGTTACGCTGTTACTGTTAGTTACTTGGTAAGGCACGTTTGGGCCTTAAACATATATCAAGTGCATATACATAATGCAAGCACATATATATATACGTTCTCTGTGTGTGTGTGTATTTTAAACTGACACTTAAACACACAATGAACGTGCAAACAGCAGCATCATCAACATCATTATCAAGTTTAGCACATAAAAGTTGCAGACACAAGAGAGAGGAGGAGAAAGGGAATGAAACGATGACGTTGACTTCCTTTTATTCTCTAGCGAATTGTCTGCCTCAATCTCAGCCAACATTCGATTTGGAATCATAAAAGTTTTATAAAACGGAAACGAGGCATGGAAAAAGGAGCATATACTGATTTGCCATAACATTAATCGATTTGTGTTTGGCACGAACAATAAACAGACTCACATTTAAATGCAGGGACAGAAGATAAAATAACCTGAATTCAATTTCTTCATTATACAGCTGGCAATTTTAATTTCGGTTACCTTTTCTACTAAATTATTTACGCAGATTATCATACATTATTTATTTACAGCTTGGAGATTTATGCAGAGCAGAGTTCGTTACGCTGTGCGTGCTCACTGAGGCGTTGTGTAGGCTCTAATGAGAGTTTACTGTACATAGCTTGCTTGCATCTGAAATTTTCATCAATGAGCCGCAGCACGCGCTCGTCTGCTTCTCAAACTGACAGACAGACACTCAGACAGACAATCAATTAAAAATGCAACCACGCGCGCAATGAGTTGGCAGTGACTTGGCTAAGACTGTTTGCTACAGGCTGTTGACTGTTTGTTTGTTGTTATAGCTCCCACCAACACACAAAAAAGGCAAAGCCTGGTCTTAAAGAAGATATAACCGTGTTGACCCACGCAATATGTTGTTGTGGGCGTTGTTTGTTGCCCAAACTTGGCCAAAACAGTTGTAACCACAAAGACAGAGACAGAGAGATAGATTGAGATACTTGTGGTTAACACGAGATTTCTTACTCACCTTGTACTCATCGAATTTCAACACAAATTCCAATATCTCGGCCAGCTGTTTGACCAACGCCTGCTGTGTCTCCAGGTGCTGTGTCGGATTGAGTTTCCCGCCAACCAATTGACCCAATAGCTTGGGCACTATTTTGTCCAGTTCCAATGAGTGTTCATAGCACCGTCTCAGCTTCATTACCAATGGCAACACCGCTGACCAGGCTTTAGCCTGCACTTCTGGCGAAGGATCCGCAATAGCTTCACGGATTTCTTTGTTGGCTCCCTAAAATAAGAGTAAAAAAGAGGAGAAAAAACAGAATAAGTATAAAGTAAAACACATTGTTATTATGTTGGTTGGATTGAGTAAAAGTTGGTTGGGTTAAACGTGCGCTTGGCATGCAAACACAATAAACGATACGATTTTCCTCGTGTTTTATGCATTATTTTTCCTTTTCATTTTCCTGCTGCTTGCTGACCACAATTTCAGAGCCATAGCAAAACTGTAACACAATCAACCAACTATAAGGCATTGTTGGCTTTTCGTTCTTGTTGTTATTATTATTTCTATGCCACATGCAACAAAGACCGACTCCGACTCTCGGCTCTCGACTCTTGCTGCGTGCAACGATTTTTATCGACGCTTTATGATCTAAAAACAGAAAGGCAGCAAAAAATTTATAACAAAGCCTAACGAATGAACGGTCATTGCATGTTTTCAAAAGTATATTTCTCCTCCAGCTTTTTTTTATATATAGATATATACGTATATTTTTTATGCCGCAACGGCAATCAACAAATGCCGTTGATTATATCAATTGATGCATTTCGGTTTCTCTAATACAAGCAATGTACTCCACATGTGCTTTAAAGTGCCACTAATGACAATTAAGTGACTAAAACAAGTGAATGACTCGACTTGCAGACCAATTTAATGTATACTTTTAATCGCAGTAAGGAGATAATGTACAAAATAAATGATAACAATTGCAGGCAGTTAAACATTTCCTACCACTGCTTTAACATAAGATCCATAACTCACAGTTGCAAACAGTTAAATACAGTCGTGTCCTGATACAGTGATCACTCGATACAGCAAACACCTAAATTCAGTCACTTTATTACTATTTAGAATAACTAATAATCTTTTAATTTTACAATGTAAAGTTTACATTTTAAGCAGATATTTAAAGACAAATGCAAGTAAACGATTTTTTAGCTTTTAACAAATGAGCAAACTAATTTAACTTTTAACTCAAGTATTATTTTTCAATTTTATTTTAAAATCGAATGTTTGTTTGTCGCTTGCTTCTAGTTTCAATAAATATTAAAAAGGCTTTTCAAAAACGAATTTTCTATATGCAGACTCGACTGTAAAACTTCCCTCTTTATTAGCTAACATGCCACGCCCAAAATTTTCGGTTTTTCTTTTGGCTAATCAACGTCACACAAACACACATCGCGTGTCTGACCTTTTAAAAGGGAAAAAAACAGCATTAGCATAAATTTCAGTATTATGTAGAAATATTTGCCCAACTCCAAGCTCTTCAACTCCATGTCTTTTGTTTTGGCTGATGTTATTTTTGGTTTGCACACCTTTTGCTGTCTATTTTACTGTGCTGTAATGTAATGGGCTCAGGTTAGCACGTGTTGTGTGTTTATAATTAAATTGCTGCGCATATCAAGCAGAGAACAGCAATACAGAAGTACAGAAGTACAGAAAAAGCAGCAGAAACATACATAAGTAATTACAGACACCCTCAGACATACTCGTTGCTTGCTGCTTTTTTCTTTTTTTGTTTATTTGGTTGCAAGACCATCGACGAGTGCTTTGGCATAATAAAAATGCAACTGTCTGCATCTAAATCAACACATTGGTAAAGAGTGGAACATGGAACATGCTTTTTGTAACTTGCTCTGTTGCATTTCTTTGCGCTCCACATCATTTACACCTGCCCGTGAAGTCAAGTCAAGTCATGTCCTTGGCCAGTGCCAGCTGCTGCACTTGAAGCTCCTCCACGAATGTTTAACGCGCACAAACAAGTCAACAAACAAAGCAGAAGAGAGAGAGAGAGAAAGAGAGAGGGGTAAAGAGTCGTAGATTGCAAGGGAAGTCTGCATACTTTCATCTCTGTTGTCGCATTGTCTTGTTTACGCCACTGACTTTCAAAGGACTCTTATGCCTGCTTATGGAACGGAAACTGTGCTCCTTCTGCAGCCTTTTCTGCACATCTGTACATCGCTCTGTGTAGGCCGACAGATTTACAGGCCGAGATTGCGCCTCTCTATACGGCATCTGTGTGTTTGCTTCAGCCCCTTTTGCTTATTTTTTAAGCATTTATCTCACATCGCGACATGTGCATGTCACGAAGAAACAAAGAGAGACAAGGCGTAGGTGGAGTTTCTGCTGCTGTTGGATCTTGCAACTTGTGTTTTGTCACAGGAAACATGCAACGAACTGGCCGGACACCCCTCAAGTCACATACCGCATCCCGCAACAGTGATGCCAACTACTCTCGACGAAAATAAAGGATTCAGAATTGAAAAAGAGGACAGAAAATGGTCAAATTGTTTTATATGGTTGACTCTTAGTAAATATTATTAATAGGAAACTATTTATAATTGACCTCCTTGGTTATAGCAACATTTTGGATATGATTTCATTACAATATGGTGCCTAATATTCTTAAAAATAATAACTAATTCATCTATTAAGGTTTAAAACTTTTAACATTTGTTAGATTTACAGATAGGGAGTGAATGGTTAACATTTTTCCAGGCTAGAAAGGACAGATCTATTGGAAAAAAAAGTCAGAATTGGCAACAATGTTACGGACACACGCTCATTCAACATTTGTTGATTCATCGCGTTTCTCTGCAGCATCATCACATAAAACGTTACATGCTCCAATAATAACAAAGCACGTGCTGTGTCTTGAGTCTTTGGTTGGGTCTGCTTCATGCATTTTACCAGGAAAACTTCTCACTTCACCCACAAAAGTAGATGAAAAGAACAACAACAACAGCAGCAACAACAACAACCACAAACTTGAACTTGCATGACTTTTATGCTGCTGTGGTAGCGATAAAAACAGTTTTCATTTTGTAACTGTTTCTACATTTTTAATTAACACTTAAGACGCCCAACTTAACGCTGTTTGGCAGCAGCAACAACAACAACAAGAGCCACAACAAAAAGAACCACATACAAATAGCAATCACTCAGCTTTTCCATTTTATTCATAGAGATAGAGACAGACAGAGTGTAAGAGAGAGATGCATAGTTAATTAACTTTGCGAATTGCTGCACTTTGAATAGAAGAAGAAGCAGAAGTAAAAGCGTTGTTAATGTTGTTATTGCCCTCTGCTGCTGCTGCTGCTGTTTAATTGAAAATTAAATTAAAATCAACGCGGAAATGAGTGTGTTTGTCTTTTGCGGCCACTTTGATGGCCAGAGACCATTGATGACACTCGCCAGTGTTGGTAAATCATTAGCATGTTTACAACATCAACAAGGGACTGTCATTTCGATTAGTATACTCTCCAACTATCGCTATCGATAATTAAAGTTAAGCAGTAATGACTAGCGCGTAATTACCATATTTAACTGCGTGGACTGACAAACTGCTTAGCGAAACTCTCTATGTATGTGTGTGTGTATGTATGTATGTGTGTGTGTGTGTGTGGCGCTGCATTAAAATGACCTGCAGTTTAAGTGAACGACAGACAGGAAAGTGTGGGTGGGCAATGTTCATTTATACACACTTACATATGTACATACAAATGTATGTAGATGTGTGTACATTAGTACGTATACGTAATAACGAAGTGTGCATGAAATACAGCTTGTCGCTAAAATTGCTATACAGTTGCCAGCGAAGTGCTTCTGCATGTTTGCTATGCACACCCAAGTACAACGAGGGTAGATTAGACACGTACTGCTTTGCGATAATATCAGATTAGTTTATCAGGTGTGTTGCACAAGTGTCTATGGAGATTTTGTTAACAATGGTTTTAGAAATCGAGCGAACGATATGTCGAATCTTCTGAAATATCAAAGATTTGAATTTTTGGAGTCACAGAAACAACTTTTATCAATTTAATCAATCGAAAACCTGGCCACGGATGCGTATACTTAACTTTTAATATCAATTTTGTATCGTGCTATACATATTTCTACTACTTTGCCACTAGCGTGGACTGCCTTTTACAAATCCAACAAAATTAATAATTATTGGTATATTTTATGCAATAAATAAAGTAATTTAAAATGAACTTATGACCTAATTATTTAATTGTATATTTAACTTAATTCAATAAGCTCCAAAAATAGTATATTGAAACAGCAACAATTGCTTTTGGCTTGCTAAAGAATTGTAGAACATGCTCCATTTCTCCATTTAAAGCTATAGGGCATTGCTTAGTCGTCCTTTTATTTAACACTACAGAGAGTCACAAAAATTCCAACATGCCCAGCAAGCAGAAGAAAAAAGTACAAACAACACCCTTGGGAGGTGTGTCACAAATGCTCCTCAAATACAGGAGTTTTTATTTGGAATGCTGACGCCGCGACAGTTGAAACTGTTGTTGTTTTAATTTAGAGAGTCACGCAACAACAGCTGCAACTGCCGCAGCAACAACAACTATAACAACAGCAGCAACAACCACTGTGACAGTGACAGGCAGCATCGAAAACTATTAATCAAAGCAATTTTATAGATATTTGCATATCGCGAAAACTTTGTGCTTTTCCAATTTTTGCTTACTTTACATTCTTTTCTTATTATTTTTTCCAGTATCATTCATAAAAATGTGGACCTTTAATTCCAGTCACGTCGCAATTGGAATGGAAATGAAATGCGAACTTTATGAGAACATCTAAAGAAAACGACACAACAAAAATCAGATGATGATGATGAAGATAATAATAATAATGATGATGATGAAGATGGCAAAAGAAGGCAAATGTTAAAATCTATCAGTAATTCCCCGAAATCTTGTATTCATTTTAAAAACCAGCCGATGACTATTAAATACTCATAATTTATTTTTATAATGCAAAGAGTTGAGTTGAGTAAATGGGGAGACCCAGTCTCTCAGTCACAGCAACAGCAACAACAACAACAACGTGGGACAACAGTTGTCACAGAACAGACACTAGGACGCCGCTGGTGACACGATTTTCCCAGAGTGGATCACAACTCCCCCAAGGCAAAAACTCAACTGTAAATGAACTGCAACTGCAACTGAAAGGGAACTGAACTCAAGCGCCGCTGTGTTGACTACATAATCATAAATATTTCATAACAAGTTGTATTATGACTCTCTCAGTCATTCTCTGTCTCTGTCTCTTTTTGATAGTCTTTTGCTGTCTCGTTTTATTTGTAAAGCGCCTTCCGCTGAGTTGGGCTTCTTAATTATTCAATGAACTTGCCTTGATATCAAAATTCAACAACATATGTTTGCATATTGCAAAACTTCTCTTTGTGTATTTTTTTTAGAACTGCTGACAGTAGCTGTAGCAACAGCAACAACAACCAACAATAACAACAATGATAGTTGTGGTGACTCATGATCGTTGAGACTTCCACTTCCATTGAAGTAAAGCCGCTTTTGGCGATTTGTTGTTAATTTCAAATTGCTTTCGATTTTCAGTAGAAGAATGCAACAAATGCTGCTGCATCATGATCAATTAGCCTGCTCATTTATGAATTCTTCAGGTGATGCAGGGCTTTATAAATATACTTGACGTAGTTGTAAAGAATATAGGGATAAACAACAGTGATTAAAATTTCATTAGAAATTCAGATTGTCAATATGAGAACACATGATGCGTTTATACGGATCATTTTATGATTCGTTGAATTTACAAAGTCAGTATTAAGAAATTCACAAGATGAAAGAAGCAGACTTGAGACTACTTTTAAGTGTATTAAGTGGTTAAACTATTAGTCATCAGCTGATTAAATAAAAACAAAAGTTAAGGAAGCAGTTAAATTATACTTTAAGGTGCTTTAAAAGCTGCACAATCTATTTTGATAGCTCAGTTCGACCATTAAAAACAGGCTAGATAAGCAAAATAAATAAATTAAATGTAATAATAATACTTAATAAAGAAGTGCACTCAAAATACGAGGAAAATTGTTTGGGATTAGTGTTTTTCATTAATTTACAACAGAAATGATCTTTCCGTTGAATAACTAACTTGGCAACTATAAACCCAACTTTCCTGTGTAGATCGAATTTATGAAATGGTTTTTATAAAATCTTTCTTCCGCGAAATAAGCTCCGTATAAACAAAGTAACAGACCACAACATGAGAGAGTAAGAAAGAAAGAGATGGCGCATCTAAAACAGCTGTTCAGTGATTCACAAACAACATTCATCCAAAGCTGTTGCTGATGATGATGTTGATGGGTCAGTCTGACTAACTGGCTGCATAGTATAAGTATAGTACAGGGCATACATTTATAATACAACCATAATGCCCATGAAGGCATGTGAGAACAAAGGAGTTTCTGGACCCACTGAACTGCGCAATAAACAGTTGCTAATTTAAGTACATATCACATCATGATTATGCTCTCACTCTCTTTCGCATATGTAAAGCTGTTTAAACTGTCAAATGATGCGTAAATTTCAGTTAACACATTTAAAAATAACGACAATGGCCTAATTTTCTGTGAGCTTTTCAAGGGCTCCATGGGGCCATTATAACAAAAATACAACAGCAACGAGAACAATAACAACAAGAGTGAAAAATGGTTATAATTCCCCGCCAGTTGGATGTCACGAGCGTCGTAATTTATCAAGATAATCGAAATAAGCAACCAGCCAAGTGCAATAATAACAACAACAATGTCATAAAGATAAGATAAACACATGTCGATTATCAATGGCGTGAGCGACAGAAACAAAAGGAAAGAGTGAGATGGACAGATGTAGAAGTGAGTGAAAGTATGACAGAGATGGCACATCAATAACGTAAGTACTATTACATTATGTATATGTAGGATATGCCAAATGATTGCATTTAATTATCGACCACAATTTTATTTTGCTTATCATAAAATAATGTCACAACAAGAGTTTGACGCGCTTTAGGCGCTGTGACGTGTGTGACGAGAGAATGTGTGTGGTGTGTGTGTGTGTGTGGACAGCAGAGACAGTGTTGGTCAATGACTGACAAAGCTTTATCTTTATTTCACATTTATTATCTTTACAACTTACACCTGGATTCTGATTATGAAAAAAACGTTACAGTTTAAGCAAAATTAATAGTAGCATATGAGAAACAATTACGAGAATATATAGAAAATACTTAATTACTTCAAATGAATTAACTTTAGTTGCAAAACCAAATTGGAAATCATACCATCATGTAGTTGAATACCCGTTCTCTCTTGAACAAATTAATTATATGATATCAAGAAGAGATTCGTAAAAAACTATAAAATAGATGGTAATAATTAACTGCTGTATCAAATACAATTTAAGATTTCAATGAGTAAAATATTTTATTTATTTATATTCGTAACAAATCTTAGTAAACTTCTATTTAAAAATACGTTATATTTAATGGTCAAAAAGCCGTTGGTTGAAAATAAAACAAGCAGAACAAATTGCAAACTTTGATGACTTTTCATTTAGGCCAAAAATATCAGAATTGGCCAATTGATTTACACGTTCAGTCAACGACAGCTGCTCAAAATTGGGTTAACACCAGGAAAAAATTCAACTGAAAATTGTTTGGCATGTTAATTGACTTTGACGACACGCACACGCATCAAGAAAATAAAGCTGCAAGAGATGAAAATCGAAGAAAAATAAAGAAGGAAAATTCCTGAATCATTTGACATGATGTGGCGGCATTTTCGCCTGCTGTTGCTGCCTGTAATGAGAACAACAGAGAACAAAGTCGAGGATGCCAAGAAATATATATAAGAAAACATATATGTACAACTGTAAGATACATAAATAAGGCTGTAAACTTTTTGCATATTGCATTTGACAGTAAAGAATAGAAATGAAAATAGAAAAAAATGAGACAAACCACTTGCAGTTTCTGAGCTGCCAGACGAGACACAAACACACACAAAGATATAGAAATATATCTAGAAATATTTCTGTGTGTGTGTATTAGTTAAATGGCCATTGGCATTTTTAGTGTCACTTGAAAACTGTTAGCAAAGCAATTACAGCAAAAGCGACGACAAGTTCAAGGCAGGTGCAAGAGGCTAAAAAAAAACAAAGCAAAAGTCAAGAAACAGCTGGAAACAAAGGCAATAAACAAATACTAAAGCCATTGCCACCTAATCCTATGCTAGACAAAGCCAAGTGGCAAACTCAGAATGGATAGGTCAAAGGAGTAGTAGGGGATAAGTGGCAACCACTCAGACAATGCAACATAGTTGAATGTTGTCTCGTTTTTTTTATTCAATTGAAATGAGTTAAATTCGGTTAACCAACAAAAGTCTTTTCAGTGTCATTTCAATTCAGCAATAATTGTGCCACAACAAAAAAGAGAAAATAGAAGAGAATATACTGAGAGTCACGTAGGTGGAGGCCAAATAATTTAATGCGAAATTTGCGCCTCAATTGCCACCTGAGAGGAGAGCATAATGAGGCATCAACATCAACATCCACATCCCCTTCAAAAACGCTCGCGAGTTTGTCGAGTGCTTTCCTACTTATTCAAGTGGGCGGAGGTTGAAGCGCGAAATGTAATTACGGGAAACTATGGATAATCAACTAGAAGCATTTACCAGGCACTGATTAACTAAAAGATGCCACGTAATTGCATTTTCCTGATTTAATTAATCTGACTTTTAAATTTATTTAACAGCATTTAAGGTGATTTCAATCTATCTTGACTAATCTATACAAACGGTTTTATGTTTCCGAATGTTGCTTGAAAATAAACAACAGATTAGTGTTTAACATGAATAAATTTACAAAGTAATCTCAGTTTTAAATCCATTTAAAGATACTTGACATTCTTCGCATTTTACTTGACTAAAAAAACTTTACTGTAGAATTTATTATTTATAAAAATCATTCTAAAATTCTAAAAACTTTTTACGTATTCTGTAACTTAAAAAGAAATTTGACCATAAAAAAATAAACGACAACAACATTTCATTAAATCTTAATTTTATAACTATAGCCCAAAAATTCACCACTCTTCCTTTCATCTGCTACAGGGTATTACCATAAAAATAAACAATAAATTATGGACCAAATTTCGGATTGCGCTTGTAAACGGTTCAAAAATGTTGTTTACACTACTGTATTTCTTTTTCTTTTTGTTATTGTTTTTAATTTTTTTATTTGGCGTTTCTTTTTTCAGCACAATTAATTTGCAGCGGATGACGTCGGAAATACAAATACGAAAATAAATAAAAAGATACACAGATACAAAGATACTGTATATAGTGGATGGCCAAAAATAATAAACAAATGAGCCGCAAAATGTTACAAAAGTTACATAGAAAGTGAAAACGCATTAAATATAATAATAATAAAGTTCATATAATAAAAGTAATAAATAATACAAGTTTGTAATTGAATTTATCGCTAATTTGGGCTATAAAAAGAAATCGTTAAATATTCAATAAGGTCAAGTAAAATGCAATTATGAAAAGTTGGAAAAGCGATTTTACGATTGTGCAATAAAATACAAATTTTAAGAAACTTAAGATTACTTTTTAGGGGCAAACAGAGGAAGGAGGAGGAAGTAACTGGCAATGGATTGATGTGAGAAGTAGTCGAAATGCGACTACGGAAATTGAATTGTCACACAACAACGACAACAGTGACAGCAACAATAACAACAACAACATCAGCTTTGTTGGCTTGACCATTTCTAGAGAAGTTTACAAATGGACAAAGGGTTCCAAACACAAATATCATTTTTATAATATGCAAACACTCGTGATGGGCACGCACATTATAGCAATTACTTATGTATAGAATGACTGAATGACTGACTGACCAACTGTCTAACTGGCTAACTGGTTAGCTGAATGCCCCCTTAACCGGAAGTGTGACGACGCGTCGAGCCGCTTTTTATTCGCATTGGCCGCACATCATTTAAAACATTCGTGGAACTGGAAATGGAATTGTGGGGATTGCAACGGGATGTGGTTAAAGGGGAATAGACTTTGGCATCTGCTTCTCTCAGTCTCTAATGACTGCTCATTTTGTCATTATTCTGATTGCTCCTGCCTCTCGCTTTCATTATAAAACCGAAATTAAACATTTAAGTGTTTATTTATTCATATGCACATAAAGTATTGTCGTTTTTATGTGGAGCACCATTTGATAAATGGGTCGTTTTTTGTTGTCGAATAATTGAGGGGTAGATTATTTGCAGATATAGCAGATGTACATATTCAGGAGTTTAAGCGGTAATCTATAGAAAAGAAGCTTCTTAAATTATAAAAAATTGTGGGGATAATAATGTATGCAGTTGGGAAACTTTGAAGAAGGTTAGAATTTATGTACGAGGTTCCCATTTAACATTCAAGGGAATAAAACAAATTAGTATTAAATAGTCTATTTAGTAATGTCGGTTAAAAATAGACAGTTTTTACTTTGATTTAAAAATATAATTAAACTTTAACTCTCAAAATAGAGGTTGCGTATTTAGCATTCATATAGACTAACTAATTTATTAAGTAAATATTGAAAGCTTATTAAAAAGCGATTACTAATGTCAGCTGAAGTTTAATGCTTAAAAAATGTGGGTGAAATTTCATTTGAAGCTAAATTGCTAAAGAAATAAATGAAGAACAAAGCAGCCAAAACTTTATCAGTATAATTATTAATTATATCTAGAAAGAAAAGCTTATTTTCTGTTATCGACACTTAGTTTTTACACCCACAAAAATTGCATGTCTGAAATTAAGGAAATGAGTTATTCGTGTAAATGCCAATTTAACAGTATGGAGGTATAACATGGATGTTATAAGTATGGATTATTACTAAACAAGTGCTGAAAGAAAAACTCATTGTTTCGGTTATATGAACAATACTTCATCACGCCACACGCTTTACATTTGATTGCTTAACTGAAAGTATGTCTCAATGTTTGATGACTCAATTTGCGTGTGAACTCATTGAACTCGCATAATGTGGGCATTATTATATATCGTATTTATATCGTATATAAGCATGCTTTGTATGAATTTGCATATTATCTGCATTGTTTAACAACTCAAACCACAAAACTCATTCTCAAATTCAGCTCGTCAAGTGCAGTTACAAGGTTGAGTCTTCAGTTACTTCCCTCAGTATGTATCTCTATGTACTCATGTACTTGTAGATATATAATTACAAACTAAGCCTGTCGTCTGTCGATTGTATTGCGTTACCCAATTAACCACATTTTGTGGGTAGGTCTTATATTTATATAAATATACGTAGTTCATCAGGTGTCAATGGCTTTTTGGGTTACTTTTATGTTCTCTGTATACCCTCGTTTTAATATTACAAATGTCACGTTGTCATAATATTACTTTTATGATTATTGTTGTTATTGTTATTACTATGATTATTGTTAGAGGTGTGTGTATTATTATTGATGTTGATATTCTCATTGTTGATCTTCTAGTTGTTGTTATTGTTGATATCATGCGCTTTCAATGAGTGTCTGTTGTTGTTCTTGTTTATTTACTTGTTTATCTGTTTGTTTATTGCACACAATGGGCACATTTGTTGACTTTAACTGCAATTTGTAGTCAGAGTTGACAATAGAAAAAGAACGATAAATAGATATACTCACTAATTGGAAAGTGGTTTCTAAAGACGACGACGATCATGACTTTTTAAATGCTTTCTCCCTTATCAAACTCGAAATGAAAATGAAGCAACAAGAAATAAAACTACAACACGATTTTTTTGCGAGGCGCAGTTTTCACTCTATTTATAGCATTGCAAGAAAAATGCAGAACGTGAAGTTTTTCCTTTTTGTTTGGCTGCATTTGGCGCCTGGCCAAAGATTTCTGTGCCATTGAGAGTGAGAGATGGTAAGGGGGACTTACATATAACCAGTTTACTTGCTTTGCCAACCACCACCCACAACCCACAGCCCACAATCCACAGTTTCCTTAGTCAGCGGGGGCAAAAACCGCACCACTAAAAATTGAAATGAAAATAAATGCGAACGACAGAAGAAGAATTGAGCGCATTTCAAGTTGTTCCCAAAGGAAAGGGCAGGGGAATGTGGCAGGAGGAGGGTATGCTTTTAAAGGCTTAAAATGGTTACGAGGTCGTCTTTGTTGCTATTTTTATTCGTTGGTCACTTTTGTCATTGGGTCAAATGCAGAGGAGACAGAGACAGAGAGAAAGGAAATGAGCTCATTTGGTTGACATTTTCCAGTTCATTTGCGTTGATTAACGCCCTGGACAAACATTTCATTTGGTTTGGCTGAAAAGCCAATTAATAATTCGCAACACGACACTAAAATTCAATTCGAACTCGAATTCGAATTCTCTCTCTTTCTCTCTGGCTTAGCAAAGGTCAGCAACAACAACAAAAATAGTGCTAGAGTCCACAACATCTAGAATCCACAATGCTGACTAATCCCACACTCCAAGAACTGGTGTAAAATGTAAGAACAAGAACAAGTGTGGACTGTAATATTAGTTACTGACGTCACAGTCACAAATATATGAAGAAAGTCGATTGCTTTGCTGATCATGCAGGCGCACGTGAGTCAGCCAGAGAGTGGCAGATAGAGAGCGTAAGAGGGAGAGAGAGCGCCTGTTTACTAAAGAGAGCAAGATCATATAACTGTTTGACTGCTGGCAAAGGTTAAATGCTCAATTTGTTGCTGTGTTGCCTGGCCCCCGTTATATTTTGCACATTTTCATTTGATTATTGCGCGCTTGCTTTAACTTATCAGTTGAGAGAAACAGAGAAGAGAGAGAAACAAAGACTGAGTGAGAGAGATAGTTAGAGAGTAACTAAATATGTATTTAAACTGTTCTTGGACTTGTAAACTTAAGCAAATATGGCAACAATGCGGCAATTAGTTACATTTATAAATTAGATATATTCGTGTAGAGCAGCCATTTTTGTTAAACTTAAGTTAGATTTGGCAACTTTGTACTTGTAGAAGCTATAAAATGTAAAGACTTGCTAATTGCTAAATAATATTAACATATTTATAATATTCAATTCATTCTCTGCAAATGTTAACGGTCCAGTTATTGATGGAAATATTTAGCAGATAACGGATATTTCTAGCTACTTTCTAGTTTAGTTCTTTTAGCCCTTGAAATTGTGGCAACACTGATTCGTAGAAGTATTACAACCCCACCCCATGCAACCGGTTTGTGATTGAAGCCCCTAAAACGGGTTAATGACGCACTATAGACTTACCTTATAGATCTGTATCTCCTCTAATACAACTTCCGATTCCTTGAGCACACGCTCCACTTCGTCGTACACCTCACGCTCCGTATCCGTGGGCGCGGCATTCTCAAAGTCCAGGAACACATCGTAGGATTTGGCGGCGCAACAATTTGAATCGTCGCGTGACAACAGACTTAATAATTTACCCATTTTCTTGATTAATTTATTACAAATGGGCTTCTTGGATATTAAATATTTTTTTTATATGTGTTTACTTTTGATTTTGTGATATTTTTAAAATTTTTGATTATTCTTTATTGATTTGTTAGCACTTTTGGTTGCGTTACACTTTTCTTTTTTGTCATACACTCTGCAAGAGAAATGAGAAGGGAAAGAAAAGAAAATTTGGGACATTAACAGCTGCTGCGTTGATTATGAAAATGTTGGTGCAACAACAGGTGCAACAATCACTTAAGGGTTAATAAATTATGGCGGTAAAACAGCTGCCTAGTGAACAAAGAAAAGAATTTTCATTTGCTTTTTCAGTTTAATTTTCAGTGCCAGGGTGACAAGGGACAAACAAATGCTTGGCATGTGAAAATTTTTTAAACTCCAGCAAAGAATAAATGCATTGCGGGGGGTGGACATGGAAAGAGGCTGTTTGCCATGTGTCAGACGGTATGTGTGTGTGTGTGTTTGTTCTTGAGAGAACTGCTTGGAGCACTGCTTGTGCGCAGGAAATGATGCGAAACAGAAACTTATCGAAATTAGTAAACAACAACGCACACACACACACACACATTGAAACACCACAAGGCCAATGTTCACATCAAGTGTAGGAAAAAAGGCAAGTTTTCCTCGCCACGCAGCCACATGTAAACATTTTAAGCAGCCACAGGCAAATCCCCTTCCTCCTCCCTCCTTAGCAAATCATTCAAGTTAATTGCGAAAATAAGTATAAGACGGCCAAGACATTGCGCGAGTTGCTTTTATTAATAATTTGTTGTACATATGTGAGTACAGTGGCTGTCGCTTTGTTTATCTGCAAGACCTTATCTGGCTGTCACTTCTCTCTTGCATACCCTGCAGCACCCAACTAAATGGTATATAAAGCAATTAGCAGTAGTGAAGAACAAAGCATTTTTACTAAAATTTAATACAATTTTTAGAAGATCAATATTTAAGCACATTTCAAGAAGTTTAATACAGTTTACAACAATTCCATAAAAGGGGAATTACTGGGTATACATTAGTCAAAACGTTGTGATTGTTGCTGCTATTTTGCGCGCTTATCTGACTTTCGTTATATGCACACAATTTTATTATTTCTCAATGGCTCTTTTAGGGTGGAATCGTGGTCTTTTCCTGCATTGGAATTTTAGCAAAAACAAGAATTTCCTCGTATAAAAAACACACACACGCAGTTCTATTGCGCGCTTATCACCTTTTTTCGCATGTGTTTGTGTGTGTGTGTGGTTGTAAGTTTGTTTGTATGTTGCCAAACTCACACGTACCGTTGGAGCTGCCCTTTTATTAAATTCGTTTAGTTGTCGCGTTTATGCATTTACGTTTAGAACATTTCTGGCTTTTACACAAGGTTTATATGCTTTAAAAAATATAAAAACACGCACCGAAATCACACGCCGCAACAACAGACGCGCGACCACTTCTCTTCACGACAGCTAAAAACGTACTAAAATTGACAGACGCAAAGCAGGCAGACCGTATCGTTAATGTTAAGGCTAGTATGCTGTAATCGTGTTATGTTACTAAATTTTAACATGTCTATGTTAACTTTTAACTTTACAGTCCAGTGGTGGCGCCATCTTTTGTTTGTTAGCGCCGCCAGCTCTCTTGGTTGTTTACTTCCAGAACTAGATTCTTATTGCAGTCTGGCAATTAACAATAAAAACATATGTTTTTGTGAAGAACACGTTTTGCGATTGCATTATTATTAACTAAAAAACCATGAGCGAGGACGGCAACAAGTGCCAACTGGATGAGATACAGCTGCAGCTGATCGAACGCATATCCAAGAATGATACCAATGGCTTTAAACAGTTGCTGGGCCAGTTAAAAGGCGGCGTCAACTTTGTGGACGACAGCGGAATGTCGATTTTGGCACACGCAAGTTTTAAGGGCAACAAGGAAGTCGTTCAGCTGCTGCTGGATATGGTAAGAGCTGGATAACTGTGTGATAACTGGAACTAAACTTATGCCTCTTCAAACAGGGCGCAGATATTAATCTTAATCAACATGGCGCTGATTACACTCCACTGCACTTTGCCGCCCTGTCGGGCAATGTCCATGTTTGTCGGCAACTCCTGGATGCAGGCATCAATCCCAACAGTATAAACAGCGTTTCACGCACTGCCTCCCAGATGGCCGCCTTTGTGGGCAATCACGCCTGCGTGGAGACCATCAATAACTACGTGACCCGTTCCAGTTTGGAGTATTACACACAGCTGCACGGACAGCAGACGGAGCCTCACATTCCGCCCGCGCTTCTGAACTCTTTCCACACCTTTGTTACTGAGATTAATCTGCATCCAGTTAGGATTACACTTAACGCACAATCGCTGGGATTGTTGAAGATACTGCCTAATCTCCGAAAGGCTTTAATTCTGATGTGTGAGAAAGAAATGCAGAAGACCCACGACATAAATGAGCTCATGGCATTCAAATTCCATTATCTGGGCTGGATTGTGGGTGAACTTCTGCGCTGTGAGGAGCAGTTTAAAGCACAGCACAAGGATAAACCCGCTGAAGGCGATGCCAGCAATAAAGGAGACTTTATCGAGGTGTTTGTGAAGCGTGTGCTCAAGGAAAACAAGTTGGGACAGCTGGATTATGTTGAATTTACAGTGCGTGAATGTGCACGGGAATTCCCCTTCCGTGAGTGCACAGTTTTCCGTCAAATAGCCACACAACTGGGAGGCAAAGATGCAGCCCCAGCACTGGTAATACTAAGGAATGCCATCAATGGAATGCGTGGTTTTGTGGTGAGTTTAATAACCAATTCAAATAATAAGACTACTGACTACTATAAATGATATTTTGCAGGACGAGACCAGCTATTGCAGTTCCTGTGGCCAGGAGAAGCCCGACAAGAAGTGTTCCAAGTGCAAGGCGGTTCAATATTGCGATCGGGAATGCCAGCGTCTTCATTGGTTTATGCACAAGAAGAGTTGTCCACGTTTATTGGCTGCCGTTTTGGCTGGAGCAGGCACAAAGGATCAATCCAAAGCACCAATTGATGCCTCCGAGCTGCGGGAGGAGCTGGCCAAACTGTCAGCTTAATAATTGCATTTAAATAAACTAATTCAGAAATGTCTAAAAATATTCAAATACAAACTCGATGTTTTCTTCTCTTCATCAATGGCGGTAGCGCCACCTAGCGGAACAGCTACCTACTGAAGCTAGTCGATGTTTTTATTTATTTTATAACACTCGACGGTTTAGTCAAGGCACAAACCCTGGACTTGTTTTTGAACAAGCGAGTTTGGCGCGAAATTTAAATTAAAACAATGGGTTTATTTTCTCATTAGGATTAAAGTGAAATAAACCATTTAAATAATAAATATAGTAAACTATAGTAATAGTATTATTTTAAAACATTCTCGGGGACCGAAGTATAACTAATATTTTAAAATTTAAATGTTTAAAAACAAAGTTCAAAATAAAAATGTTATTTTAAGTGGATAGTCGCCAGGTGCTTGACGGCTTCAATTGTTATTGCAGCAATAGCCAAATAAAAAATAATTATATGATATTTTGAAATGTTTCCGGTAGATTTTAAAAGCTTGAAATGAAGCCAGTTTAGCTTAAAATGAAGCCAGCTCAACTTTCAATATAGCTATAAACTTTTTTATATATTTATTTATATATTTAGCTCGTTTCTTGGCTCATAAAAACAAGCACGCCAACACTTTTATGGCCAAAAAAGCTTAAATACCAAATCTTATATACATACTTATTTTATAATTGGTAATATAAAATCAGAGAAATACATACGACAATGGCAACACCTCTACAATAACAATAAAGCATCATTATCCTCAATATCAACATTATCAACAGCTTTGACCGCAAAAACCGGATTGCTATAGCGGGCAACGCATAAAAATTCATTAAGTATATTAAAACAAGCACAAATTAGAAACGTGAGCGAAACATTTGCATATTTATCGCATAATCTACGAATTTTGACGCTTTTTGCCACTGTTTTTAAAAAGAAAACAACGACATTAATATGTACATATATTTATAAAATCCAACAAATTAAGGCTCAGCGTTTAAAAAACACTTCCAAAGCCCAAAATGCCGACAACAAAAACACCAAATAAAGCAAAAACAGCAAGATCATCAGCTAATTTCGGGGTGAAAACGTGCAAATCCCATAATTTAATTGTTTCAACATTTAAAAGCTGAAATTTATGTGACAAAAATTTAAACAGAAAACAAAAATAACTGAAACTTAAAACGACTAAGCTTAAAATTAGTCAAAGCAGCTCGAAATACAATGTCCCAATGTTTTTTTTATTTTAGATTTGAATTATTTCGCGCTGATTTAATTTATGCATCAGATATGCAAAGATTTCTATGAATGAAAATTAACCCGATGAACAAACAACAAATAACCGAAACCGAAGCTAAGCTAAAGTTATTTTATTTTCTATGATTATTTGGAAAGACTACTGCTGTTGCGGCTGTTTTTTTGAACTTGTCTTAAATGAGGGAAGGTAGAAGGAGAATTTCTAGCTGTACCTAACTTAAAACTTAATTTAAGTTATTAAACTCGAAACGTTTGGCGCCACCGTTTAGGAAGCCTACAGCGTGGACCGCACACAGATGCGCCGTGAAATGTCGCCCCGCTGGCTTATCGAACCAATTATGCTGGCTAAAAAGGCAGCCGCCGGTCGCACAGACAGATTTGTCGCATTTGACGCGATAATAATGCACGAGAAATGGCCACACCAACAGCATTTCGACCCATGAGCCGACCGACTCTCGGACTCTCGGACTCCCGATCCCCAATGGCCATAAAAGGTGCGATAAAAACGAAAATTTCACAAGCCAAAAGAGATGCACAGCAGCAGCAGTTGTTTCAGCAGCTTGCTTCTGCGTCATCAGTTGGTAACAGTCGACAGTCGGCAAAGACCAAACGCCTTCAAAGCCGTCAAATCGCTGCTCATAATGGATGCCTTATCGTCGAGAATTGTTTTAACTACTACCGGAGTTGGTTTCAGGCCAGATCGAACGAACGTTCGACTGAGCGAACATTTGTTGTCTCTTTGGGCTTTAGAGTGGCGCTGATGGAGCACATTAATTTGGCTTTAGGCCCGCCAAAGTTGTTTTTTTTTTTCAACTTGCAAAACCTGTAAAAACGGAAGCTTCGAAGGTTGCGTGGTTGTCCCCCCACCACCTCCCTCTAACTTTTGAGTGCAGCAACGACAGATGCGTGGGCTTGTTATCGATAACTTTTGTAGGCGAAAGGTGAACTTTCGATAATTGACAGGTGACGTATTCATTCCCTCAAAGTCTCTGCATTGAGTTCTTATTTTATTTTCTCTACTTCTCTCGTAGGGAACAAGGACACTGCGATAAACAAACATCCCACTATTTTCATCATGGTAGAGTTAATATGTGCATTACCTCATTTATAATTCCACCATGCCACTCATATCAAAAGCTGTTAAGTTGTCTGCATTTAAATTCCATATTATCGATTAATTTGATATTCATTTTGATTTATTTGCAAGCAGCGCTTAAAACTAATTAACAGATTAAAAGCTTAAAACTAATAAAATGCACACGGTAATCACAACAAAGCTGAGATGGGAACAACAACAACAGGTGTTAATACGCCAAAATGGCTGAAATGCTGAAACTGTTGCGTTTTGTGGAAGTTGTTGTGCGCGGTGAGCTTGTTGGTGTGTTCTGCGGGGATGAGCTGGAGGAGACTGTAGATGCTTCGACTGGAGCTGCTGCTGGAACAGGCACATATGTAGGCTGTGGCTGTGGCTGTGGCATTGTTGCCATTGGTGGCACTCCGGCAAAGTAAGCGGCCTGCAACAAAGCTGCGCCTGGTGCGTAGCTCAGAGCATGATGATACGGATGCGAAGGAGTGCTTGAAGGTGACGCAATTGGAGCTGGAGGAGCAGCATAATAAGCCGGCGAGAGACTGCGCTGTGAGTCCTGCTCAAAGTCGGAACGTTGACGCTTTGCTTGCGGAGAATCACAGCTGCTAACACTGGAGCCATCATCCTCAGAATCAGCATTGGAGTTGGAGCTGCTGTTCAATTTGCGCTTGCAACGCGATTGTCCAGACTCCCGGAAGCCCTTGGCAAATGGATTGTTGTCAATCTTCAGTTTGGTAATGCGATCGTTCTGTAAATAGACATAGTTTTTGGTTAGTTGACTGCTGTAATCTGAGGCTAGCTGGCGTCATCAAGTAGAGGAGACAGAGGCGACAGTTTGACAGACAGAAAGTCACAGGCAATTAGCGACAGTTCACGATCTGTAAAACTGTCTGTCATGTCTCGCCTCAAGTGGATTTTTACACCACCCGTAGAGCCTTTATCTATCTGTTGACCATCTTCATTGAGAGAATCTCAAGAGTAGTTACCCACCTGATAGGCAGTTACGGCGACAAACTCCGTCTCCGGGAAGACAAATGCCTGCTGTGGCGCCCAGGGCAGCTGGGTGAGCTCACTGCTGCGGATGATGTGCAAACGAGGCTGATACTTATGCATGCTGGCCAGCACAATCTACAATTGATAGAGGAAAAGATCTCATAAGTAACTGCGGATTAGTGTCAAGAGTCAAATATCACTTACATGTCCATTGCTATCGAGTGTATTATTCGTCAGCTTGACCTTGTTAAAGAGCAAGGCCTGTGATTGCCAATGTGAGCCTGTTGCCGGACTATCCGGATGCAAATACATGCGCTGAGGACTTTGTGGCTCAGCACCGCCAGCTGGCACCCATTGGGAGCCAGAGAACTTATAGCGACAATCGCCAATGGGCACCATCTCAAGGAGGACACAATAGTTGGTCTCCTCCTCCAATCCGCTGAGGGAAACACGCATCGAGGGGAACATGCGTCTATAAAGAGAATACAAAATAAGAATAGAAGTTGATTAAGTGAACAGATAGCATAAGTATATATCGATGTACATAAATCAAAGTATCTTTTTCTAAGCGCAAAAAAGGCGTTGCCATGACATTTTGATTTGTGGCCTGAGCTAACAAGTGTGTAATTATGAACAACAGGGGGCAAGAGGAGAGCGTTGTTGCATCGATTTAAAACGTAACAAAAACAAATCTCAAATCCGAAACAATACAACGCTTGATCCGCTGATCGTACTCTTCGTATACACTCGTCGTATGATTAATTGCAGGGAGCATAGAAGCTGGCGCCAAACAATTAGACAAGATCTGTCGGGGCATGCAGCTTAACGGCTTCCAAATGTGGCGCTACGAGCAGTCAATGCATGGCTAATGAGCCGAGAAAGTGGACACACTGCATCCGACACACTCCAACTATTCGACTCATAATTATGTTAATTTTCAAACTGCCGCTCGGTAGTCGGTTTCAGATTCAAATTCAAGATATTCGGATTCAACTATCACAAAATATGCATAAGACGAAGAAAGACAATAACAACAGCAACAACAGCGATGGTTCATTGTGGGCAAAAGTGTGAAAATGCAGGTAGAAACGCGGCAATGACCCATTCTTTGGGTTCGTTCTCAGATCTGGGACTTGCGGCATTGTCAACGTTTGAAGAAAGAAGATTTTTATGAGGACGCCGGCGCCAGGACGGCGGCTGCACTTGTTCTTGTTCTTGCTGTTGTTGTTGTTGTTGTCACTGTTGTTCGCTCCTGCTGCGTTTTGAATTATCGCTAGGCGCCACATTAGGTCGCGTTTCTCTCGAGAAATCGAAAGAAAAAAGGGAGAGTGCGTCGGGTCATGGCAAATATTGACATAGGCCCCGTTGCCGCACTTGACTTTTCAAGTTGTAGGGAAATATCTGAAAACTGTAGCTAATATTTGCATAGGACAATTCTTGGGAAATCTTACCTGCCACTTTTGGTGATGATCATCTCGGTGCCAATCTGATGGAACTGCTTCCACAAATCGTTATTCTCCAACTTGGCCTCCACACCCGGCAACATTGGTCGACTGGGCATCATAATTTGTGGCTGATGTTGTGGCATGTGCAACGGCAACATGCTCGAAAAGGGATCTGTTGGTAGAGGAGAAGAGTTTAAATTTTAGTTAGTTGCTTAGAAGTTGTTTGGTTGGTTCGTTAGTTGGTCCAGTTGGTTGAAGGAGAAGTCATGGTAGAGACATGCCATAACAATTTATTTAGATACTCAATTATAGATGCATCGAAATTGCTGCTGTCTTGCCTGTTATTAAATAGCACATAGCACTGATATTAAATCAATCTACTTTGTTCTGAAAACCTTTATTTATCTTAAAGAATTTTAGAACATTGCAAAACTTGCTTGGAAATTACATAGGAAGCTGAGGTCTACAACTACGCATACTTAGCTAGAAAAACATTTAATAGTATTGCAAATTTAATTGATTGATTCAAAATAAAATAATAATAGACTGATCCAAGTTCTTTCTGATTTTTTTTATCATTATCCAAGTTGAATTTACTTTACAAATTTTATCAAGTGATTTAGAATTATCCATAGACTGATTGCTACTTTAACTGAACCCCAACTAGTCAACACTTTTAGAGATCTCTCCACAAATTATTTAAATCTTCGCCGTCGGCACTTGAATTGGTCAATCTTCTCTTAATATATTAACTTACCCGGTATGCGTTGCATGATCTGTTGACGGTACAACTCATGTGCCAGCTGCTGTTGCATTCTCATATCCATTAATTCGTGCATGGACAACATTTTTGCAAAACAAATCACTTAAAACTTCACTTCACTTAGCAAATTGTTATTTATTTTTTCTGTAAATATTTCTTCTTTTAAATTTTCTTTGCTGCGCTCGAAGTTCTTTCACGCACGACGTTTCGCAACGAACTGATCTTGAGCTGATCGAGTCGATCGCTTAGCTGCGTACACGTCGTAGCCGGTTCTCAGTTCCAGTTGCCCAAAAACAAAAACAACAACGGCAGCTACCTGCCAAACCAGTTCCAGCAACGGCGCACGCTGATTGGCTGACGCCTACGCTGGGCACTTCGAGTTCGAGTTCGAGTTCGAGTTCGACTTCGACTATGGCGCACTCGCTCTTTTCGACAAGCATGCGCCATTTTGTGTGTGTTGTGTGGAGAGAGCAACAACAACAACAACAACAAAAAAGAACTACTGTGAGTTGAGAGTTGCAAGCGTTTTGGGCCGTGCTGCGTTGCGAGTGGCGAAGTTAACGCTTAGCGCTGTTGATTTTCATCAGCCACAGTGTTTTTCTGCGCCACTGACTTTGCTCCTCTCACTCTCTTTCCCTCTCTTCCTCACTCCCTCTCTCTCACTGTCTGTCTGTCCCGCTCTGTCAGTCAGACTCGTATGTGGCATGCTTTGTAATTCAGAAGTGAGATTTTCCACAGCGCGCCTGTCTGCAACAACAGCAGCAGCAGCAGCAGCAGCCGGTAGAGACGGCTGGAAAAATGCCCATTTGCTATTTTCATCGTCGACTTTTGTCTTCCGTCGTTTGAGGGTCTTTGGTACTGGATAGTCTGGGTACTGGGTCTCTCGTACTACCACCACCTCTGTTACGGGGATCTTTTAAGACATTTCGCTGCATTTTGTGGCGTGTAATTAGCCACCATTTTGGGCTCTTGTTGGCATTGTCTGGCATTTTGTATTTATGTATTTTATGCAGACAGGTGAAACATAAATTTTGTTGGTTTTGTTAATTGCCTGTTTCGATGTTTCGACATTGCCCCCGTCTCCTATCTCCTCTCTTCTACTTTTCCCCTACCCCCTGCCAGTTGGTGTTTGTTTTTCGCCAGATTGCTGGCCTATAGTTTTCCGAAAATTGATACATTTTTTTTGTTTTTGGTTCTCAACTATTGATTAGTGCTTGTCAGCACTGAAAATTGCTGCTAATCGCTGTTGAAGTGCTCGGAAAATAGTGAAATACATTTTCCAGAAACCTAATCACATGCCAGTATTTTCAGTTGCCACAGGAAGTCAGCATGAATGTGAAAATTATTGTCTGCGTATGATTCATAGCAGAAGAGTCTCGAATTTCATGGATCAATTTAGGTTTTGGCAGTTGCAAAACACTTTAGAAAGAATTAAAGAGAGCTTGGATAATCTTAAAGTATCTCAAGTTTAAGAAAGATTGCTTAATAGTTTAGTTTTGTAAACTCTTATCTGATCTTAAGTTTAACGTAAAAATCAAAAAGTTTACCTGAAAGAAGTTGTTAGCCAAGACTTTAAAACAGCTACACCATGCAAAAATTAAACGGAATATCAATCTGACTATAATTGTATTCTGAAAATAAAAATAGGATGAACAATTAATTTGTTTAATACTAAAAATATTTTATTTACTGGCAACAAGCTACAAGATTCAAATTTTATATGGACTAAACTAATAATCTTAAAAGGATTAACTTATATCATCGCTTTCATCAATCTAATACAGAAACTACAATAACCCCAAAATACCATCATTATTTATAGAACATGTATATCTGTTTCTGTTAATAGCTTAACTATTTAATTAGATTTATGCATTTTAACATTGATCTTGAACCAATACCTAAATTTATGCGCTTTTCTGTCCCCATGCAGACAGACAGCACAGAATTTCCACTCCCAAGAGACAGAGATTAGAGGTAGTCCCCTTTCTTGTCGTGGCAATGACACTTTCTGGAGAATGTCATGAAAACAATTTGCACTTCAATTCAAGCATTGCAGCCAAATCACATCACAAATTGTCGACTGCAGCGAATAATTTCGGGGTTGAGTTGATTGTCAACGGACTAGAAAGAAGGATTCCAACTAAATACAAAATGTGATGCAAATTCGCCTCGACTAACGCATTAAAATGACATTTTGGACACATTAGCACGTTTTGCCAGGCGTAGACGGCATATCTCCGGTGAGCAGACAGAGAATCGAGTTGAGAATCAAGTTGAGAGTCGCAGTTTTAGTTCTCGACTCCAGACTAAGGCATATGTCGGTTGCTGGTGACAAAGCGACGGGCGCCAGAGCATCGTAAAATATTTGTACAAATTGCAGAAAAAACTTTATTTGACATAAAAACAAAAATTAGAACAAAAGATATCAAAATTGTAACGCTTCACGCCTGCATGAAAAGCCAAAACCGACAAAGGGCATATGGGAAAAGACAAAAGACAGGTTGCGAACAGACAGTAGTCACTGTATAAAATGGGATGCTGACGGTTTGCTTTGGTCTGGACCAGGGTCAGGCAGCTGGGGCGTTGCTGGCAGTTTTATGGCCGATTCTAGTCCGAGATTGTCCAGTTAAAGGTCAGGTGTAATTGCGTCACTAAACGTTGCAAGGTCAACATGTAGTCTAGTTCTCTGTGTCACATTCTGCGGTAAGTTGCGGCAATGGTGTGAACTGATCCGTAGGCGGGCGTCTTTTTCTCATTTTCCAAATCAACTTAAGATGTTTGTGCCTTGTACCTGACTGGGATGAGGAAGGGCATGAGGCTGTCGCCAATTGAAGTAATAATTTTGTATTGTTCTGTTGTCGCGCGACGCGACAAGTGCTTGGCTTGGCGCCAGTCGATCTTTTAGGTCCTTTGGTTCTTACGTTCACTAACTGTGCCTTTGTGTATGCTCTTATCTGCCGACAGAGCATCTGCCACAACGAATGTTGCACGGTAGCCGACAAGAGGCTCAACAACGACATGTGTTTGGCTTTGATAAGAGATTTGAGGCAGCTACTGTTGGCTTAAGGCAACTAGTTAAAAAAAGAAGCTTCTCTTTAGCCCACTTGAGTTGCAGACAGCTCCCATCAAATCATTTGGCTAATTAAAATATAAAGCAGCTAACAAAATGCCTGTATTAAAAGGCCATCAACATTGGGAGGCTTATTATGGCCATAATCAATGGGGCTAGACAGACAGATAGACCGGTTGCAGTTAATACAACCTATGGGGGCACAACAAATCAATAAATCATAGTCTATAACCCTAATTAACCCATACCAAAAATAAAGAAAATATAAAAAAACAAAGGTCTCGAACTGGTAGATTGTCACCTGCATCTCAAAAGAAGAAGAAACACAACAGGTTACACATAATTTATGAAAACACACAGACACACAACAAAAAAATGATGATCATAAAATAATATAAATGATATAAACGACACTGTCTGCGCCTAATAAGCAAGTAAGGCGTTGCCGCGCCCCGAATCCTGAGAAAAGATGCATAAAGATGCAAACTATGCGATAAGTCAACATTATCCAGACTCTGAGACAGAGACAGAGTCGGAGTCGGAGTACCAGTCGGAGTACCAGTTAGGCGCCTGCAACTAAATGCTAAACGAGTTAACTCGCTGATAGAGATCTTTTGGATAAATACTAAGCCGTGTGTAGCTTAAGGTGCGTTGAGCATCATTAAGGCAGCGAAAAGAGTGAAAGACAAAGACAACAGACAACCACAACGATGATTTAATTTTCCAACACGCTTTCTACCACACTCTTTGGGCCAAAGTTGTAGCCAAAAAAAGAAAGAAGGGAAGGAAAAAAAAGCAACGCCAGCATGAGTTCAGTCTGAGTTTTGTGAATGATCGATGGCCTGTCATTGAGATGATCACTTTCTGTGGCTGCCTAGCGGCTACTAGTTGAGATACTTAACGATGACCCCAGAGAGACAGACGGGCATTATAATTTGTTAAGATGTTTGTTTCAGCCGGGATTGATCGACTGGCCAACACAGAAAGCAGACTCCTCTCTCTCAATCTCTTTTGCATATAACGTTAGGCATTTATATTTCTCACGTCTCGACTCCACTTTAACTGACTTACCCCCTGGTTGGATGCCACAGCGGATGCCTGTCACAAGATCCAAAAAATCAATAAGTATCTGTAAGATACATTATCTACAAAAGATAGAGAGTCCGCTACTGATCGCTGTGATCATCTAGACGTCGCCACCAGGTTATTGTTGTTATCAGCACTTCGGCATCTCTGGGACACATTACATTGCTACTTAAGATACATTTTCCCGGGGCTGCGATTGTTAAGCGTTTTGCCATATCGATTACAACTGACGCTGGCGGCGGCTTTTCTCTTTGCATTGGCCTAACAGCAATTGACCTGAGCACAGAAGTCGATCTATGTAATCGATACGTTATCCCAATCCCGCTGCTGATCGCGATCTGCAAAAAGAAAAAAATACATATTGTATTGGCCACTTTGTTGTCTCTTCCTGGCGGCTTTATAGTCTGTGATCTTTTGTGTCATGACATAGGTCGATTACCATTGGTCATTTGATCATTTCACCATTTGGCAAAGACAAAGTTTTGCATGGACAACAACTCTCGACCATGAGCTGAAAATGGTCTCTTTCCCTCTCTGATCAGTCTCTTATTTAACATGCGACTCACAGCTTCATCGCACTAATTAAAATAAATTCTGTCAGACATTCTCGTTTAATTTTTTCGCGCACCTCCATTTGGACTGAAATGAACTGAAAACTCAAACACAAGTCGAAAGCGAGAAAACATGCAATAAATACGTCAACCAATACGTCAAATGATACAACGAAGATGGAGACGGTGAACGATTAAAAATGCACATTATTAATTAGTTGTTATAATTGCATTTAAAAATCCATTAATATTTATAGAATTCATAATAAATAATGAGCCACAGTGGCGTTTTCTTCATCGTTTCTCTCTCTCGAACGCCTCTAAATGTCAAAACATTCGTCGAGGAGCTCAAAACAACATTCAACTGAACAACGACAACAACAACAAGAACAACAAGAACAACAACAACGACAACAACTCCACCAAGTTTGGCAATTTATGCGGTTCGCAATTTGGCGAGTTAGGATCGCCACATGATGTGTGTGGCATAAGTATTTGAAACGAGTCGCGTCGAAAATGTTGCTAGCTGCCTTTTGACAAATTCTTTAGAGTGTGTCCACAACACAAATGTGTATGTGAGGAAATCTTTATAGTGGGGCATACTTCTTACAAGATCAGTTTTGAAACTTAGCATTTCTTTTTGGTATAAGCGAAAAATAATAATAAATATATATGTACACACTTTGCTAATCTAAATAACTTGACTCTTACTAATTCTACAAACAGATGAAATAAGGGATCTTAACATTCTTATACTTAATATAGATATTCTGACGTTAAATGTAATGTAATTAATCAAATATCAAAAAGATAATGAAATAAGGGCGTAAATTAATAAACTCAGTAAAAGTAAATTGAAAACAAAATGTATTTTATTTATGATCGCTTTATATAGCAAGTTTATCAATAATTCTTATTAGTTTTGACTGGAATATTATTATTAAAGTTGATCATCTTTCAAGATCAGAAGTTTTAAATATTTTTACCGACTTATCTATTACACAGTTTCTATAAAGTATCAAATGTTTACACGCTTTTAATAACTGACAACAGTGTCTATGACTGAATTACTTATCTTGCTTCTAAGAAATATTTCCCTGTTGTAAATAACAGTGATAATATTATCATGTACTAATTATACCTAAATAAATGGCAATCACTCTAACAAATCTTATCCTACATAATAAATAATTCTTTCACAAGTTTTCATCTCCTATTTCTTACTTTAAGAGCTCATCTTATTCAATACCCTATATCCTTAACCTGTAGAGCATTCAATGTTTCCAGCAGAGCCCAAACTTAGATTATTTTTCCTTTTTTTGGTTGTGCCTTTGTGGCGTTCTGGCCTTCATAAATATTTATGTCTCGTCATTGAGCCCAATTTTTTATAACGCATATTAAATTGTAAATTAAAAACAAATTTTTGTTGACTTTTCTACACTCGCAATGCTGTGTTTTATTGTAGTGCGATGGTGTGTGTGTGTGTGTGTGTATCTTTATATGCATGTAGTCCGAAACTGAACCCATAATTAAATTTTAACATTTCCACCTTTTTGTATTCGATTCGAATCTGTTTGCTGCGATCTCTGAGTGCAGCGAATGTCGCCTCCGTCTCCAACTCTCAGAGTCTCAGTTTCAGTCTCTGTCTCTGAGAGATTCTCAGGCCACAAGCCGAGTTCCCAGTCATATCAGAAAAGGGTGAAATATATCACTGGCGCCAAGTCACCGCCCGCTGTGCCCCAAACGTGGTAAATTTTTTTATTGCAGCCGTTTAGGCGAACCTTCCACAACCAAGGACATCAATCATCAAAAATTCTGGTGGGGAAGAGTCAGAGATTTGTTGTTGGTTTGTTTACGACATTGACACAAAAGAGTGTGGGTTCAATTTGATGGGCATTAGAAATGTTTGGTAATTAAAGTTGTTGGACTTATGTATATAGAGACGCGTTAATATGATAATATGCACCTCTGTCTAGGTCTATGTTTGGTTTATCATTATTCAACCTGTTGCATACTCTTTCTCTTTCTCCTCTTCTCTTTTTTTATGAAATAAGCAATTAAAAATGAATTTGAGTCAACATCATGCTGGCACTTTAATGACTCCCCATTTAATTGGATTTCAATGTTTTGTCTTTTATATGATTGTGGTGGGTCCTGTCCACTCACAAAAAGTATACAATTAAACATCTTTGATGGTAAAACTATAATTAATTTAAACATTTATATTGGCAGTTTATGAACCTTCAGACGAGGCGTGGGCTAAAACTTTTCCAAGTTGTTTATGACCTCTATCAAAGATTGATTGAGTTATGAATGCTTTGCAATGTGATGCGTTGACAATCTACTAAGTAGTTACATCTTACACCAGAGAGTCTAGTTAAAGTCCTTTGGACATGAAATTGCACTTTGACACGACATAACCACACAAAACGCCTACAATATAAGAGTTGTAACTGGAACTTGATGCTTGACTGAGATTTGTTTATGTTGTACATTAGTCAATCCCTAACTAGACATTTCCATTTACAGTTTTTGGGGTAGCTCAATCAAAACCAGACCTTATCACGCCCACAAAATGTCATACTAACTAGGACAGGTCCCTCCCTACCCTTTTTACCCAAAATATTCTCATATATCCTCGGATATAATTGTACAGACAGTTGGCCAGTTGACGAGGCGACCAACGACTGGCGACTGTCCAGACACGCCCCTGTCTCCAGCACTCGACTGACCCAAACCCAAACCCAAGTGAATCACATTTTGGTAACACACACATGTGTGTGATTGTGTGTGTTGCGACCTATAAACTTAACGTGATTCCTTAGGTTTTTATTTCATTTTTTTTCGTCTTCGTCTTTTTCTTTTGATATTGTTTTTGTTTTAAGATCCCACAAGTCGAGTTGAAATCGGTTTTAATATGTGAATGCGTTGATTGCCTCTGCTTTTTAATAAAATGATAACTTTTAGACCAGACAAATATTTCATTTCCTTTTCTCGACGATGGCGACGACCGAGAGACGACGACGACGTCGACGACAACGAGAACGACAAGACGACCAGAGGGCAAAGACAGAAACGTAAAATCATCATCAAGTTTAAAGAAGATAACAAGCGCAGTATGCTAAAACGAAGCTTTAATACCCTGTACTTTTGACAATTAAGTCATTAAAATTTTAATTAAAACAGAAAAGTTGAAAGAGGAATAGCAAAGTCTTAGAAACAAAAGAAAAGCCTAAAATACAAAAGGAAAACATAAAAAACGTTGTTTTGAATAAATGTAAATAAATAATAGCTGACTTTAAATAAAGATTACATTTATTAAAAATTAAATTAAAAGTGTTGTTCAAAATTAAAGTAATATTTTTATTGTAAACAGCCAAAATATTTATTAAGATGATAATTTTTTAAAATCTTGTTAAAGGGTTAACTAAAATATCAAATAGCACAAACATGAAAAAGACTAAAGAATTTTTAATTAATAAACTTAATAAATAAACGAAATTATTGTACATTTATGTCCCAATTATTAAAGATAAATTTGTTTCTTCTAAAGATTATTAAGAATTATATTTTATACTTTATGTTAAATCCGGCTTATCAAAAATGCATAAGAATATCTATCCTCTATAATGTATACCCATACGTTTTTATGATTTTAATCTAAACATTATTGTTTCTTTAGCTATAATTTCTCAAAAATTATTAAAATTAGTCCACCTAAACTACCCTTTGACGTATTTAATGTAGAGCATTACAACATGAGCACATAACAAGTATGGAAACAGCTACGGCGCATGAATGATCACTTTCCAGCACAAATTGGAGACTGGTCTGAACGTATTTGCACCTCTGAATTCGGTGTGGGCACAGCAACAATAACAACAACAACAATAACTTGGCCCAGACTCTGGCCCAAAAGCCAGACCCAGACAACGATAGCGCCAGTCGGCTGCCACAGCAGAAGCAGCAGCAGCAGAAGCAGCAACAACGGCAGCCAAAGTTGGGTAAAAGGGCCCCCAAGACTTTGGTAACTTGGCTAACTGGCAATATTTGAAGTTCGGAGTTCGTGCGTGCGCCGTCTGTAACTGTATGTGTGTATGAGTGTGTGTGGCATGGTGTGGACGGGCGGTGGCAAGATCGTTTAGCAGCGCGACGGCGCACTTCATTGCCTGTTGGACTGGCCAGCCTCTACTTCTACCTTTACCTCTGTCTTTACCTCTATATTTACCTCTTCCTCTCATCTCTTGGTCTTCTGCATCTCATGGTCCCATCGTCGATCGTTCGCATTCCAGCCAAATTTGCTCGCAACATGAAGAAATTGCTGCTTATTTGTTCGGTGCCCTCGTTGCAGTTGCCGAGATTATATGGACATGGGATGTGGACATGCTGCTTGTGGATGTTATACTTGTGGATGTGGATGTTGGATCTGCCTCTGTCCAGGGCCTGGCGCCAGTTTTTGGGCTGCCCAAATGTGGCATTTAATGAAAATTTCCCCACAGTTGTTGCTTTTATTGTTGCCCCTTAGGGTTTCTTTTGGCTACAACCAAGGTTTCAATACTCTTTGCTGAGGGTATTATAATTTTGTTTAGAAGTGTGCAACGTATTAGTTTTGAAAACTCACAAATCTCACAGATCGTTTATTAGGTAAAACTTAACATATCCTAATCAAATGGTTTAAATTAGACTGCTATATCAAATAGTTGACATAGGAACGATCAGTCCGAAATTTACAATTAGTATGAAAAACTCTGTTATAATCAGAGATAACTCAACTAAACTTACAGATTGCACATTTGGTATTGGTAATCTTATACATTCTGATGAAATTTGATTAGACTTGGCTAATTATGTCTGTCATAGGAACGATCGGTAGAAAATGAAGTATAGGGTATCACATCTTCGGCGTTCCGAATATAGTCCTTCATTATTCGTTTTCTTTGGTTCCCTTGCGTGTTTTTGAGTGTAGGAGAGCAGGGAAGTATCGAACTTAACGACTATAGCAGAGCTTTTGTTCAAATTCGTGATTTTCCTCACAAAATTTACTAAACCATAAAGCCAGTTTCCATTTTTTGCTTAGTCTAGTTTTCTTTCATCTTTTGTTGTTCGATTTGTGATCGTAGCTCATGGCTAGTTCGTTGTGACCCTGTCAAAGATGAAGGCCAAATAACTAAAAATCGGTGCTGTTGGCGTTAACGAGACTTTTGACAGGTTGATTCATGCTCACGTCGCTGACTTGGCTTATTTGACCCAAAGTAGGGGCCTGTCCAATACTAGTACACATGTGTATGTGTCTGGGCCACCAGTAAAGTAACCAACCAGTTGAATCGCCTGTCCATTTGTTTGTTTTTCTTATGGCTTATGGGAGTTAACCCAAAAGTAACAAAAAAAAAAAACATTTTTATTAATGACCACCGAACGAGAGGAAAAAAAACTACACTAAACTGAACTGAACTGAGATGCCACACAATTGCAATGGGGCGCCAAAAGGGCCACTTGGTTGGGTTCCAAGTTCCCGAACCCAGTCCCAGTCCCGATACCGATCCCGAGATTCATGAGAGTTTACATGGGGCAGGGCCAGCGCCAGTTTTGAGTATGTGTTGAAATGTGGTAATTTGTCTCGCTTAGAGACAACTCGCCAACGTTGTTGCTGCCCACACCACACACACACATCACACACTCACAGTCCAAAACAAACGATGCTGATGATCAACGTTTCATTAATAAAACATTTGTTCGCCTGAAGAGTCCAAGTCCAAGACCAAGAGCAAGTCCAAGTCTGAGTATGATGCCTGACCAGCATGAAGTGGCGTCTTCTAAACGTTGCTATCCATTTCCATAATTCATAAATGCCAATGCGAACTGCCAACAACTACTGGTATTGAGTTTTTGTCAATAGTCAAAGATTAGAGACCCGTAACTTTAGCTTCTGCTTCTTCTTCAGCTTCTACCTATTGCCCCCTCCCTATTATGGCTAGACAAACAATAAATTTCACAGCTTAACGCGATCGCATAATGAGCTTCTACGTCCGAAGACATCAGCTACGTCTCGGTCATCCCAAGTTGCAAACAAGCATACAGAGCAACACTTTTTTTTCTTTTCTTTCTTTATTTCTCCCTAGGATGAATGTCTACTATATTTACTCAGAGTTACTTCAGTTGCAATCCGTTGGTTATCGTCGTATCCATTTCATGGAACTGTAAGCGACTTCAATAGAATTAATTTACGCCTCACGTTTGCACCGCTCACAGTTACATATTTACTTGTGTGTTATAAGTATAGTTGCAACACCCTTCCCCCCCCCTCCCCTCCTTACTCTCGTCACATTACTCTGTTTTTGCCCCTCTTTGCTTCTGGTATTTATAAAAATTATCAATATTATTGTCAGCAGTTAGAAAATATTTGTGCACCGAGGTGTTAAAATGCATTTGCATAAACACTTGAAGCGTTGTCATGCCTCATTTGGCCTCTGCTGACTGACTGGCTGACTGTCGACTACAGCTTGGGGCTAACTTATTGAGCAGGTCGCTGATCCGAGATTGTATTAAAAATTATCGTAATACAATTTATTTTACTAAGTTAAATTACTCTTTTATGCAGCTACATCTTTACTAAAGTTATGATAGAACCTGTTGGGACATTTAAGCTCATTTAATTTTTCAAAAATTTAGCTAAATGTTAAGTTTTTACTTCAAAGGGTTACCAGATTTCAAACTAGCATAACTTTATCAAAACTCAACCGATTTTCCTATGGAATGTAACTTTGATCCATAATTCAATTCTGAGGAGTTTCATTTTTTTTGAAAAATCATGAAATAAATTCATGAAATTGAGGTTGAAAAGTTTATACATAGCTCAAAGATTTACCAGACTTTAAGCTTGCATAACTTTGCCAGACCCTGACCGACTTTAATGTAGAATGACGTTTTGATCAGGGTTTAATTTATAAATTAATTCTTCATTTACAAATAATAAAACATTTTTTCAAAATTTTCTTCAATGCGTGACACATTTCTTGACAATATACTCCCTGCAAGGGTATGCCAACAAAAAAAATATAAGAATAGCAATTTATAAAAAAATATGCCCGGAAAGACAATGGATCGCTAGTTAATCCCATTACACAGCAGTAGCTCCACGCCTCAAAAGAGCAGAGAAATTAACAAAAAAACAAATATGAAGAAGCAGAGAAAGTTGGGAACTACCCTTAGTAAAAAGATGTTACAACTTCACACTAAAGCATTGAAAAAGTGCGGCAGCCCAACGCCAAAGGACCCCTGACATTGGCACCAAGAGAAAATAAAAATGCAGGAGTATCTATGTATAAGAAAGAAAGAACCCAGCATGAACTCGAGCCTGGTTCATGATCAGAGAGCCAGAATGCGGCAAAATTTAAAGGCCAAGCAATTTGGCTTAAAATTACGCTACACTGATCAAAGGCAGCTGCGGCAGATAGCGTTGACGATGACGGGATGATGGGATGACGGAATGATGATGAGATGGGATGGGATGGGATGAGATCAGATGAGTTAAGATGAGTTCAGTTGAGTTGAGTTGAGGCTAGCGAAAGTGCAGTGACGTGTGGATGGTTCGATGAGGCGAAGGTGAGAGATAAGCCTCATCTATGTGTCTGCTATTGATCTCACCTGAGTAGCAGTACCTGTGATCTATTTTACACGGCAACATCAACGCTCCAGATAGGCCTTCTATCCTCTGGCTTGTCAATTGGGCGGACAACGATATTGTTATGCTTATTACACCGGCAACAGCTACCGAAAGTTGGACCCTCTCTCTCTATCTCTATCTTTGCCTTCGTCTCTTTCTTTGATACCTTCTCTTTCTCTTGTAGGAGTATGCGGTGCACTTTGAGTTCAGTTGCCGACCGTAGGATTATCTCTTTATCAGCCTTAATCTCAAGTAGTTAATAAAGTGCGATGCTTTGTACTTTAACCGCTGCCATTGTTCCACTCTCAGTCCTCTGTCCATTGGCCAAAGACGACGCGTCGTCCAGTTTCGATGAGTGTGCTTCGATGCAGATAATCGTTTGTGGTATGCCGAAAACGAACAGATCTGAATATGCATTACCCAAAAAAAAAAAAAAAACAGGGTATAAAAACAAAACAGAACACGGCATATAGGGCGTGATTATCATAAAGTAAAAAGCACTTGGACTGGGAACAAACCTCAACGACAACCTGTGAACATACAATATTCTCAATGTGAACGAGCATTTTAATAATGCGGAGAATTCACTTCACTTGAGTACTTAATTCCATTGTTTAAACAGCGATCATTACTCGAAATTTGATTTGATTTTTACGACGAATTTATTTGTCGCTTACAGTCTCTTAAACTCCTATTAAATGAAATTTACACTTTAAAAGTGTACATTTATTTATTCTCTTAATTTATGACTAAAATATTAAAAGAAAGGAAGCATCTTTAATATATATATTCATAGTAAAAAACCTTCAGAATTATTTGTCGGAAGATACTGACCTTGTTCAAAGAAATTCAGATTAATTCATCAAGTTTCATTATCTCTAAGGAAATTTCCATCTCTTTGTGTTATTAGCCTCGACCGAATTCTGCATGGCCTTGGATACAGCCACAGATAGTTGGCTATAAATTGATATAATCAAAACCATGTTCATATAACATTTTCTAAGGTCAGTGAAGCCTGCCTCAAATTGTTTGAACAACTTCAACAAACATTGTTCAGCCATATCTTAAAGATTGTAATTATTTTCTTAATAATATTTATTCTTAAGAGATTTTGTTCAAACAAATGCAAAGATCATAAAACATTTTCCAAAAACCAAAAACCCCAAAGTTGATTAGCCCGAGTAAAAGCAAAAGCAAAGACAATACTGTTTAGATATGTTGGGAACTATGGCAGCTGTTTATGGATAGGCTCCATAAGGAGAGTAAACAGATCGTTAAACACAGATGACAACAAGCCGGCAATTGTCCCCCTTTTGTTGCACGATAAGCAAAAATTGTCAACAATGGCAAAATGATTGTTATCCTTTAACCAAACCTCTTGTGGTGAACCCAAATCCCATTTGCCACAAACAATTTAAGCGAAAATTGTTTAAGCAGCAGTAAAAATAAACGAAAACGAAAACGAGATCGAGAACTGCACACATATGCCACACACACAAGAAAGGATCTCTGTCAGGGGAAGGAGAAATCCTTTAAGCAAATCTTTGTACAGAATCTCTCTCTGTCTTGTAGTTTGAAATGAAAACAAATCGAAAATGGGATCTTAAAGGCTGCGACAAACTGTAAAAACAAATTGCGTTTTGTTTCAATTATACAAGGATTACATGCCCAAAGAGAGAAAGATCTAAGTCTGAGTTTTGGGTCTTCTTCTCAAGTGGGCTAACAATTTGCACTTGATTTTTAAGTAGGTGATTTCTATTATGCGAGACATTAGCTGTCATACAAACGCCCTATTCAAACCTAAGGGCGCACAACCAAAGCCCAAAGCACTTGATTACCATTTGAATACATTTGAATACACTCATCGAGTACACTCATATAGTAGTACAATGAAGCCGCCTTCCATACACGCACATACATGGTCATAAAATCTCAAGTACCTTTCGCATTGTACGCGTAACGCCGGTGCCAAGTCCGGATACCAAGTCCTGGTCCCTGTCAAAGGCATAGTTACAGGTAAGTAAGATAATAAAACCGCAGGCAGCAGCTTTGTATTTTCCAGCCAGAGCCTCTCTTCAATGGCCTGGGAGCGGGGAAATTCGCTGGAATTTCCCTGCCATCGGCCAGTTGATGTGCCATAAAATTATGGCGGCTCATAAAATTCATTAATCGCTGCTAAATGCGCGTCATTAGTCAACACGCGGCTTCAACGGCGTCGGCGCTGCACTTTTCCAGGAAACACTCGCCACAGGCAACACCACCAGCACCACCACAACGCGAACGTGTCAGGCTCATTTCTCTCCTTCGATTCTCTAACGAGCAGCCTGGCCAAGAGCAATAGCTGGCCTAAAGGGCAACAGAGAGCGACAGGCGCGTCGCGTGAAAATGGTGATTAATGCTTTTACTGCGTGGATTTAATATGGAACGAGCACGCTTACTGAACTGTTGCTCCTGCTCCTACACTTACTCCTACTCCTACTTCTACCCTTCAACCTACTCCTACTCCTGCTGATCAGGTAACCTGCCACGGAATGAAACTGCAGTTGGAAAGCCCCTAACAAGTGCGATTGATAAAGGTTTGGCTTTAAGCGGAAATTTGTATTTATACCTCTAACCTCATTGCTAAATTCATTAGAAATATTATTGCCTGTCATTAGTGATCAGTTTTTAAGTGATTTAGTATTGTAATTTTAATGAATGTGAATAATCATCAATTAATGTAAATTTTAATAGCAGTTAACATTTTAATAGAAAGGCTCAGCTATAAATTTATTTGAATTATAATATATCACATTAATATTCTAATTATAGCTTTAATAATTGTATAAGATTTATTATTTTTAACAAACAGAATTGTAATCAATTTGAAATTGATTATATTATAAGCATACAAGTAATTCAATGTCTAAAGTTATAAATTAAAAAATGTATATTCGAGAATTTAATGATTGAAAATAAAGTGTTTAACGATCTTTGGTTTATAATAATAAATGTTATAATAAATGTTAACGACGCTAAATGTACTTTAATACTTGTACTCTAATAATAATGAATTAATATCATTATTCAATCACCATTAAAATTATTATTATAAGTAAATTGTAGTTTATAGGAATTTACTTAAGAGAAATCTTATTTGTAAAGATTATACTAAATATCGAAAACTGCCTTCACCTAACATTACAATATTTACAATAATTTAACTCCTATTTCTGGTTCCCTTTACATAAATACTTTTCTATATTTTCTTGAGAAAACAAATGTTGTAATTAGCAAAGAATTTGTGGCATTCGCTTCCAAGTATTCTAAGTAGCTGTTAATTACATTTTAATAACTTAATAAATGCAAGAACTTTCTAAGAAAATTATTATAATGACTGAAGACAGACTAAAACTATCAAGAGGCGAGACATGACAAGAGAATAGTTTGGACAGAAGAGGGGAGTATACCGGTCAAATCTACAGCCACACAACAACAACAAACAGTGATAGAGGGGGAGGGGAGAAAAAAGCAGTGGAAAGGGGAGACAGCAGCCGAAAAAAAAATGTGTCTACTTCATTCATAAGATTTTTTAGTGGCGCCTGGCGCCAACATTTTTCACTTGCGTGCTGCAAACGCGACGGCAGCTCAAGTGAGTGTATGTGTGTGAGTGTATGTGAAAGAGTGTGTGTGTGTGTGTGTATGTGTGTGTGTGTGTGCATGCGCTTGACTGCGCCTCGAAGCACTTGACTTGTAGTGCCAACATTTTCATTAAGTCAAATGTGCCACGTACCTCCCAAAAAGATTCTGTTTCGATTGTGCCACCGCAAGAGGCAGAGGGGCAAGTTGAGAGGGGGTGAGGGGTGAGGGGGACAATGCTTGAATGCATTTCGTTGATTTAGCGTATCGCTCATAATTTGTTTTTATGGTTTTGCATTAGAGCGCGGCACGGGGCATGCAACCAGATAAGTTGCCACTGCCACTGCCACTTGCAGCTGCAACTGCAACTTGAATTGGCGCTTATCTGCATTTGTGAACGGAAACCGAAAGTGGTTGTTGCCACAGCGCGTGGCTACAAAATGTCAACTGTTGTGGCGCCACCAGAAGTAGTAAATACTCGTAGATAAGCCCACACGTAATAATAATGGAATTTTTTTGTAGACAACAATAAATATGTTTTTTATTTGATTTGCCGAATTGGCCAAACTGTTAATTTTTTGGGTTCGAAAATAGATCAAAGAAATGTGTTGATGAAAATATTCCATCTGCCCACGCAAATATTCCAATTATTGCGGCTATTAACAGCTCAAAGCTGAGAAAGAACATGAATTGGCTTTTTTAAGCTTTTCTCCCCTCTTACTCTCACTCCCCCTCTCTTTCTCACAAACTCTTTCTTGTTGTCTCCATTTGACATGAAACTTATGGGTCGTTGCGTCTCGAAAAGCGCTACCAACTTCAAGTATTGACACTTTCAATTTGAATGCAAAAGTCACGGGCTGAAATCATCGGACAATCCTTATATACAATGTCTATACAATTGGGAATGATCCAACAACTTCCCAGTCAACTCGTCTGCAACTGCGACTCTTGTTAATAAATACTATATTTTTTGTTATTTTCGTATGTAAATGTTGTTTAACAACTCTGTATGAATTCGTATGTAGTATTCGTAAATGTATTCGTATTCGTATTCATATTCGTATAGTCAGCCGTATTTATTGTGCCGTTGATTGAATATGCAAATGCATTTTCACACGTTCGAGCTCCAAACAGTCAGCAGACAAAGGTAAACAAACAAATCTGACAACACAACACAAAACAACAACATTAAGAGATATTATTATGTTCTGATCTGAAAAAAACTGCACTTAACTTCTACTTGCTGCATTTAACAAACATTGACATAGTACTTCCTTCTATGGACTTGGTTACGGTTCCTGACCTTCAGCATACTTATCCCCAACTTAACCAGGTGATAATGGCAGCTCCCATGACACATACCTTAGCACGTCTACAAAATTAATATTGCCTAATAAATCTGTCAAAAATATGGCCAACTGCCCGTCAACAACAGGCAACTAACCAAACGCTCAGCAGGCTGGGAAAAATACATTTTTTAAGAAATTGAATAATGCAATTTAAGAACGAAGATGAAATGCTCTAAAACTGCTTTTAACAGTAAAGTTATCGAAAAAGAACTGAGGGAAAAAGAAAAATTGTAAAGTTTAAAAAAAAACTAAATTAAAAATCAATGAAATAATATGTTAAATATTGTAAATTTGTTATTGAAATGACCTACTTGACAAACTAATGATTCCAAGTAAAAGAAATATCTTAAATAATTACACCTAAAAACTTAATCAAAATTATTAAGAATGAGATGAATTTTGATTCAGATTTTATGAAGAATATCTGCCATATTAAATTAATTTATACAGAAATCTTAAATTTTCAAAACAACGTCAATATACTTACTACAAATTGTTGAGAATGAAGTTCGTTTAAAAGAAAAAGTATAAGTTTAAAATATAATATTAAATAGAATTGTTGTATTAAATTTAAAAAAAGGAGAAATATGTAGAAAAATAAAAAAGAAAACTATTTAAGAATACTTGGATAAATTATTTGTAAATTAGAAACCTTCTTTAGAGAATAAACGTCGACAGTATCGATGCATTTTATCATTTTCTAGGTTCAGTTTTCAAAGTGACTTTCAAGGAAACTATGTTTCTCCGGATCCTTCATATGCACAGAACCTTCAGTAGGAAATATCAGTTTTGAGCCTGGCAGAGAGCATTCAGAATTCTTTAGCCAGGTTAAGCAAAGATTCAGGCTGGAGGGCGCGCCTGCGTTAACCGGCGGCCAGTTGGTAAGTTATATATATTTTCCCAGACATTTACCTGTCAAATGTTGCACTCGCACACGAAAATGATGGAGTGAAGAGTTTTAATTTTATGACGCAGCAAAGGAGGAGGAGAGTGAAAGAACTCTGAGACGGAGACGGACCAGGAGACGGAGACGATGATGATGGCGCCAAGAAATTAACGAAACGCGCCATAATAAACACAAAACTGAGAACTGGAGGCTGTAGGAACTGTAGGATCAATGCTGTAGATCGCATAGTTCAAGTTCCAGACTTTATATGAGTTACAGATCCTGGTCCCACAGTAGGCGTTGTCTCAGAAACTAAAAAGGTGGGAAACAAGCATGGCTAATCTATTAAGTATGCAGTTATCAGGTTATTGATAGCAGCCTTATCAAAGAACAGCATCGATCTTGTTAGTCGCTATTAATTGGCTGTGAAAGGTTTAGTTTCAGTTTCGGTTCACTCAATGAAAAACTTAATCAGCATAATGCAAACGTCTCAACACTTTCCCACCAAACACCAAAGTCCATTGACATCCAATTCGACTGCTCATTTAGACTCCAGCTACAGATACAGATACATGTGCGTAGAGGCTATGGAAGTATCTATAAAACCAAGATACAAGATTGTATCTCACAATCAGTTACAACAACATGCCTGTAAATTGCCGCAACCGCAACGCATGCGAGATCGATCCATAGTTAATTATGCCTCCAAAAAAAAAAAGATACAAACAAAAAAAGGTTAAAACAAAAACCAACTAAACATTTTTACGAGCGAAATTTGTAATCATTGCCACATTCATATGCAAATGTGTTTCCTACATGTGCTCCATAGTCGCTATATCTGAATCTGTATCTGTATCTGTATCGGTATCCGTAGCTAGTAATAAACGAGCATCTGTATCTGCATCTGTAGCTGTATCTGTATCTGTCTCTGTAAATGTATCTGTAAGTTAGTATCTTAGGGCCAGCTGCTGCTCGAACGGCAGCTACACGTCTGTCGCTTCTGTGCTGTCTTGGCCTTTGTTAATACGGTCTGGGGCCCTGTTTTAGGTCTTGGTGTTAAAAGTACCGTATAGCAACTAAAAGTCTATGAAAATTATAAAAACAACATGCTCTGCGACTCCAAAAGTCTCCAACAGATAGCGATAACAACGACGACTCACAGAGGTTAATTTATTAAATGTTTCAACCGTTGACTCGTCGTTTGTTTTAATTTTTTTTTTTATTCAGTGTGTGCGTTGTCAACGAAAAACCAAGAAAAAAACGAAGCAAACATTAATGGGCCCCTGAGACAACTTATAATTTCTTCTTTGACTCGGTTGAGATCAGCTCTTAAACTTCTTTTCTTTAGGTTCATATATTCTCTTGCCCGGTAGCTGCTCAGGTTGTGAAAAAGCTTAAATTTTAATCAAAATTAGATCTTTATCTTCTGCAATTTATTTGCCTTTTTAACAAATATGTTTTTCGCTTTCGCTCTATCTCATTGTTAAATGTGTTAGTATCTTTTTTTTCTTTTGGGCCAATTGTAAATATTTGAGCTTTTGACGCCTCACATGAGAGGTTGAAACTGGATATGGAACTGAAACTAAAACTGAGGCTGGAGAGTCCCTAGTATTAGACAAAAAACCCATTGCAGTGGTGGCATAAATTGTTCTCGCTTTGAGTAATGGCCGTATACCTGTTGACTTTGCGCCATATTTGTTACACCCTGTATCAAACAGTTAGCAGTGGGGTATACACATCAAATTAATCTAGATGCTTATCTGAGAGTGGGGAAGAATATAGAACTATGTATTAAAGTAAAGTAATATGTAGAGTTACACATATCTACATAAAAATTCTAATCAAAATTATCTCATTCCTTTTCATTAATTTACTATAATAAGTTTGCTCCTTAACTCCATATTTTCTATATATATTTTAATGTTTACTACACTTTCTCTTTTATTTATATTTTATCGAATTAAGTAGCGAATCTTTATATTAAAGCATATTTTAATAATTATTCTAGCCTGAATATATAATTCTCTATTATTTATTAAAAATACTGGGTATCTGCTGGTCTTTCTATCTAAATCTGTGGCATAGTAACTTGTTTTTGTTTGTGCGTATCTAGTTTTTTGTATACTCTTTGGATTTTAGGGTGGTAGATACCAGTAGCTGTAGCTAATGGGCTGGTTTTCTGCTTATGGGTAACTCGGTTGCGGCGCCAGATTCTGGGCTAGTTATAACAGGCTTATGATTGTTGGTTTTGTATTGCTATAAAACAAAAAGACGGTTCATTTTCAGATAGAGCTAAGCCCATAAGTATAGTTTTTTAAGTGATTGTAGTGAAAACCATAACTAATTAACAATTATAGATCAAAGTTATCAAAAAGAAATAATTATTTTAAAAATAAAAAGAATAGTCTTTACCTTTACATATCCATTTATTCTAAATTAATTATTTTACTCTCATCTACTAGTGCAAAGATGAAACAAAATTTTAATTAATTTGCTGCCTTTTAAGTAAATGTATGCCCCAAACATGATATAACAATTAAATCTTTCGTTGAGAATCAGGTTCCAACTAATGCATAGAGAAAGAGCTATGGTTCGTGGAAGCAAGTGCTCCATAAAAGCGAAAGTCTTGACGCCATTAAAAGTAATCAACAAGAACTGGCATTGAGGCAACAAGTGTCAACTATGACTAGTGCCATAAGTACACATAAAAATACATAAAAAACAAGACAGAAAGAGAAAAAGATCCCGAGATAGAAGCCATGAGAAGCCATGAAATAGTGCGCTAGTCAAATACGTGTTGAGGCCATGGTGGCTGGAGTAAATGATACGACATTGGCCAGTACAAACAAATGTCCAAACAACACTCGGGATAAAGTGTAGGGGCATAGATAAAGAATAGGGAGCAAGAGGAGACTTGTGACGTTATGTTGAGAGAGAGATTAAGGCATTTCCTCTTTGACGTCAAACATGTTTTTACTGGATGGAAGTTCTCCTTCATTTTATGCTTCTTTTTGTGTTTTTTTTTTGTTTATCAGGCATCACAGTGGGCATTGTAATTACGCACTCATGCCTGCGCCCCCTGGACCAGGGAGAGCAGAGAGAATAAGAGAGAAAGATTGTGCGACAACAATTACCCCGCGGGCTAGACGGTCAGCTACTCAATCAAAGCCAAAATGCCGACACAAAACATCGAAAATAAGGTAGCCAAAGAAGCCGTCAAATTGTTACGCATAATGGATGTTTTTATCAGGCGAAATGATTTCTTGACTACTGGACTTGGACTTGATCTTGGTTCTTGGCTCTTGGTTCTTGATCTGGCCTTTGGCCTGGCTCTGGATTTGGATTTAGATTTAGATTCAGAATTTTGGGTTCTTTTGTCTATGGCTCTTTGTCGGCAATACTCAGTTATTGGCTTTGATGTCAACACAACCGCAGCAGCGCGTGGCCATTGAACTTTTCGGCCAAGAAGCTGCATGTTAATGAATTGATTTGGCCAAAAAATAAATACAAATAATCAACTCTTGGCTAGTAAGCTGATTTGGCAGAAGCATACAAATCGATGATCTTGTTATAACACGCACATTTTGGACGCAACACCAACCAAGTGCCAGCTCAATGAGCATCGACATTAAACAAACAAGTAAATATTATTAAAGATAAAAGTGTACATAAGTATATGTAGAGAGAAATACATGTGTAGTATATGCAGATTCTTCTCTCAGACCCCTGTCGATGGTCGATATGGTTGAAGAATGCCAGTAGCACTTGAATTTTGAATATATTGTAATAACTCAAGTGTCTACACAACAGAAGCGCCTCTCAGCGCGTCGCGTCGCCAGCAACTTTAGCACTTAAGTTTGAAGTCTGAAGCGCGTAAAGTCGAAACAGTCAGACTCTGTCTCAGTCTGTATCTCAGTCTCAGTCACAGTTCCAGTCTCAGTCACAGTCCCAGGTCTCGGCTCGGTTTTGGGCCGTATTTGCTTATGATAATTTGAGAGCAAACAGCGATCGACAGTGGAGCACAGGAAAAAAGGTAAAGGTAAAAATCTTGTGTCTCGCCACAGGTCGTGAATGTGCAGAAAAAAAAAACTATATGTATATAAATATAAAAACGAAACACACGATTAAACACCTCTCAATTATTATATGTATACATATATACACGCATTATTTGTGGGGTCTGGGGGTCTGGTCAGACCCTCGGACTTCAGGCCTACATACGTGAACCATTGAAAGCTGCTAAGTGGGCTGCTGTGGGGCCTCATTGTGGTCGCCTAGACTCATGGACCCACATGATTATGATGCCTTTGGTCGCCTCGTTTCGCTACATTTTGGTTTTTTTATTTTTAGCTGTCCCCCAAGCGCTACTGGCGATTGTGATTTAGCTGTTTTTTGAACTGCCTATACCCTGTAAGTCAATATGCTGACAAAGAGTGGTATCATTTGAAAAATAACTTTGAGAGAATGGCATGTGGAAGCTTCGCAAATAAAGTTTGATACTGATAGTTAATTATACTTATTCACACAGTTTATATTATGTATATTAAAATATGTCTTGTTCATATTTTATAATAAATTCGTAATACATTTATTTATCGAGAATTTAATAGAATTTTAAAAAGACAACTCTAATATTTTCTGTCGAATAAGAAACAGTATTAAAACCTAAACATTTGGATCAATAAATACCCCAAAGGAACTCAACAAAAATAATAATATCTTAAGTTGATCAGATGTACTCACATTATAAATGATGTGTAGTTATTTAAGGTGTTCCAGCAATTGGGATGTTTTTAGAATTCCAAAGTATCTAAAAAGAGTTGAAAGAGACTTAACTTTAAATTGGTGTCTTAAATCACAGAATATCTATCTTATCATTCTGAAAATATAATAATTAAACTGCTCTTTAAGTTGATTTAAATTAAAATTCAATCACCGGAAATTTATCTTATCATTAAATGAAAATCTCTAATCAATTACATGTTATATTTATTCTACTCTATATTATCACCTTCATATAGTACAAAACAGGGCATCTTTTCGTCTGTCATTATAATACATGATTATGTTATTTGTTAACGTTAATGTTGATGTTGTTACCTTTGCCTTGTTGATTGAGTCACTTAATTTGCATACAAAAGTAGATTTGCATGCCAGCCAGACAGTCGAGCGTCAACAAATAGTCCCAGTATGAGATCGAAGATCACATCCACATCGTGGCATCCTCATATAGTCATGTTGTAGGTGCTGTAACAATGAAGAAACGTCAAGTGGCAGCCGTTAATAGTCTATAGAGCCTATACAGGCGATAGGGGCTTGTTCAAACAACAACAACAACAACATTACAAAATCGAATGTAGCTAAAAGTTTAAATCAATACATTTTGCGCCGATTCACTTAAGTCTTATAATCATTAACAACGCAAAATAATAAATGGGAAAAATACAGAATCCTCAATGGATTGATAATTGCTGAACATTTCATTTATTTTCCATGGAAAATTTCATTATCTTTGTATGGCGTTTTATGCTAATTTTAATTTGAACAGCCGTGTGAGAAAAAGGCTCGTGCTTATCGCTGTTATGTGTCTAATTTCGCAACCCAAGTTGAAGGTCTCATCTAAAAAGCAATGTCTGCAGAAAGGAAAGAATGGAATAAGCTAAGAAAATGGTTATTAAATGGGTAGTATTTTCTGACAGAAAGTTTCTTTACTTTTTAGGTAATCTTGATAATTTCAGTCTCTTACAATTAAACTTGTAGCATTCTCAAAACTATTGCGATTTTGATGAACAACGCCCTTTTGATCATTGTTTAACATTGAAATTGATTCTGTTTATAAATTTTTCACTGGGAAACTTAAATTTTGTTCGAATATTGTTGATTATTGTTATAATTATCCGATTTTCATGCGACATGTCAATTTGATCATTTTTGACATCTAAATTTTTTTGCATTTGAATTTTGTTAATTTTTGGAACTTCAAATATTCTGATATTTAGTGATTATTTCCGTACCATCATTTTCATACTTATCATTTTTGCTACAAACTCTAATAACAATGTCTTTTGACTATTGTTTGATATTTAAATTAGTTCTAAAATTCAAAATTGGTTAGTTTGAGAATATTGTTTTTCTCCAAACAAATTTGTTATATCTTTTCTCCTAGTTTATCATTTCCTCTACTTGACACTAACTGCAATTTACAAGCTATGTTGCTGTCTGTTTCAGTGATAAATTCAATTCGTTACGGATTTTAATTTGAACGCATTCCTGGCTGATTCAACCGTGTGGAATGTGTGTGCAGAGATAGAAAACTGCACGTCTACCTGTTGATGGGCCTGTAATAGGTTGCACGTGTACCTCCCCCGAAAAGAAACGGAAGGAAACCGTAGAGCATTAGTCAAACAGCAGGCAGATCATTTTGAGCAACACCAATTAGCTGGGTGCTGACAAATTGCACAGCTATTGGCGTGGTCGACGCATGACCGGACTCAGAACTGAAACCTAGCCGGAGAAGGAGACCAAAACCCAGACAGAGACGGAGACATAGACCCGAACCTTTGGCTAATTGTTTGGCTATATTGCATATGGCAAGAGGAACCGGAAGCGTGCGCGACCAAATGTGAAAACGCGAAGCATAAATTAACGCACAAACACACACACAATGAGACTCATATGAGAATAGGTTACAGGGCATAGGAACATAATTTGGGCGAAATGCCAATGCCAACTGCTAATAGTAAATTAATTTCTATAGCTTATCGCCGCTGGCTGCCACAACAAAAAACAAAGTGGATGTGTCAGGCAGCAAAGTGCTGTGTAAATTAGCTCGCAAACTGGCCAACTATTTACCCAACAGACACAGGAATTTCGCAGTAGTGCAAGAGACACAGATAAAAGCAGACAAAGCTAAGTAATGTTTAATTATTTGAGCCAGCCTAACGGAAGTACTTATGTTTATCCAGAGATTGTAGCTGCAATATTTACTGTGTAGTACGGCCCAAGATATACGGCCAAGATTCTGACTAATAAAATCACTTGCTCTTTTTTTATGAAGGCCATGAAAAGCGAAAGTTTTCAAACTTGCGCTACAACGTTACGTATACTTAACGAAATGCTAAAGTTCAGGCTGGCAACGCAATCTATTAATTAGTTAATTATCTTTAGCGTGTATAACAACTTTGTTAGCTATATAATAACAATAAGCAATTAAGGAAACGAGGAAAATGCTATATGAACTATGAGCTGAACTATAAGGTTATTTGGTATGTGACTTTAACCTGTTTAAAACTGTTTTAAGCCCTAAAAACTTATTAATTTATAGATATCAAATTTATACTATAGATATATTTAATAAATCATAATATCTTTTAATACTATAAATCATATTATTTTCAGAATTCACTCTTTTTAGCCACATTTATGATTGACAGTAGTTCCGCCTAACTAAAGATGCTGCCTTGATCTTTTCAGCTGCTCAGGATGGTAAATTGATATATGAACTATTAACTGAATAGGTTAAGGTTATTTGGCATATAATTTTAACACTAATAGTATTGTAAATCATGTTAATTAATTGTGTACAAAAGTAATATTAATACTATAAATATTATTTATAAATCATAATTAATTCTGAAATTATAAAACAATTACTATTATTAGATTCACCTCTTTTTAGCCACATCCATGATTGGCAATAGTTGCCAACCAATTAAAAATGTTGCCGTGATCTTTCGAGATGCTCGGGATGTTCATCTGTTTCCCGTTTGCCGCCTTCACAGCAAAATGGAGTGGAATGGCCAGCAAATTTGTAGACGACATGCGTTTCCGTAGTTTAACAAATGTTTTGTCAAGCTTAAAAAGGTCAGAACAAGAAGATAAAATATATATAAAAGTAAGAAAAAAAGGAAGACAATCTAGCAGCTGCATCTGCAACACTGCAGTATTTGAGTTCGAGTTCGATTTCGAGTCCATATCGGGGACCTGGGGTACATGTGTATGCCACCATATCAATGCCGCCGAATGACGCAGCGTCAAAACCAAAATCAAATAAATGAACAGCAAAACGGCAGCCACAACAGCAACAACTCGAAAGAAGACAAGAGGACCACCATGATGGCAGAGGCTACAAATGGGCAAAGCATAAATAAGTATAAAAAACATATATATATACGATGCCAAATGGAAAAAAAAAGAATCAAGAAAAAAACTAAAAAACAATTTCGATCATGATGTATAATTAAAAGGCAACACCAGCAACAGCGCAGGCACACACACATTCACACACTCACACAGGCAGCTGGAACGTCTGCTGACTGTGCAACTTCGCACTTCAAAATTAAACACAATTAGAAAGAACGAGAGTGAGCGAGAGACAATCAAAGAGAGGGCGGAGCATTGGCAGCTGGTGTCATTTTCAAAATGGAGGTGCCAAACAAAAGAGAGTCTGAGCACAGCAGCTGAGCTGTGAAGCAGAGATAGCTAGCTAACCATCTAACTGCTCTCGCTCTAACTGCACGTGCAGCAAAAGAACTCCACCAATCAGCAACCTGCAAGAGACTGTGAGGAAGAGAGAGCGCAGAGAGTTGCCAGAGATCTCGCAGGTAATTGTCGATCAATGGCTCGAACTCGTCAAGCTCGTTCAGAGAGCGACGGCAGCGACATTTTGTGAGCATGGAACTTGCTCAGTTGAAATGCGAACTTGGCGAGCGCAAGACGCGAGCGTCGGTGTATCATATATAAAATCCTAAACCAAATCTAAAACAAATCCAAAAACTCACAAACTCTCAATTCCCAACTAGTTGTTGTTGTTGTCATAATCAAATTAACACCCACACGCATATGAGACATTTGCCATAACAACGCCACTTTGCTTTCATACATAGTAGCTGTGATTTGCATAATTAACGCTAATCGAATTCGCCTCGTGTCTTCCACAAAAGAACTGAAAACTCATGCTGTCAGCTTTCGTTATTGTGTTTAGTTGTTGTTATTGTCTGTGATTGAATTGTGCCAAAAGTTTAACAATTTATTAAAGTGTGAAATATACAAATATATACAAAATACATATACATACATCTATAAATCATGATCACCATGAACGAGCTTGTTGATCTGCGTATGCAACAACACATTGCACACGAGATTTACCGTCAGCAGATAATGCAACGCATACCAGGTGAGTAAAGCTCCTCCTCCTCCTCCTTTCAATTTACCCTCAATACAACATTACGCATACGCCGCATATTCGTTACAATTTAGCCATTTTGTAATCGCTACAAGAAGCTGTTATAGATCATTAGTATTAATGATCTTTAGCTACTTTTTGCCTTTGCCGCAATTGGCGCTTTTTTTCTGGTTTTTTATTTACTATTCGTAATCGGAGACCAGCAGGCGTTGGTGCTATTAGCGATTTAACGATCATACCATAAACCTGAGTAATGTGAGAAAGCGTTTGGCGGGTTTTTTATAAGCTTAAGCCAAATGTAAGAGACACATCACAGCGGGCCATCTTTGGGGAGGTAACTGATAACAAAATTATATATAGCTGTTTGACCAGCTCGTAACACAGCAGGCAAATCAAATAAAATGCACCACAGAAATGCAAATTTATATAGTTATTGGCCATATATAGACAGATTGTTCCGATGCGCGGTACGCTTTAATCTTAAGAGAGGAAACTCCGTAGGCTGTAAGATATTTAGCTAGTTCCGTAGGATACATTAGAAAAGTAATATTATAAAAGGTGAATGTAATAAATATTAAGGAAAAGATTGATTGGATAACTTAGCTATGGTTTTATTTTCTAATAATAATAAATACTGGGATGATAAAAAAATGCAATAACTTTTAGTTTAAGTTTGTGATATAGGATCAAGCTTTTGGAATTGGTATAGTATAATCTAATAAATTACCTAAGAGATTATACAATCAGCTATATGCAAACAAACAACTTTCAAACCGGCTCTTAAGCTGACTTCTAACTCGTTAAAAAACGAGTACGTTTGGAGTAAATTTATCTTTAAGATTGGCATGTTAAAATATCGCTGAAAATAATACAATCTTTATTTAGAATATATAATTTTCTATAATATTTAATAATATACTATGAAAATTAAATTGAAGATACATATATTGCATGTTTAGGACAGATACAAATCAATATACACGGAGCTAGATACTTCCTATGGTTTATTTATAAGATGAACTTCATAAAACAATATATATTTCATCTTTAAGAGAGATGTTAAACAGTATAAATTCAGAAGATGATTAAAGAGGATCTTTTATACTATGTATGCTAATAGAACTGATCATTTTTTCAAGTAATTTCTTAAGTGAATAAAATAGATATCTTCATCAAATACAACTTCCAATCAATTATAACAAATACTTAAACCAATCTCTCTCCCTCTCTTTGCCTCATTGAAGATCCCTTTCCACCGATGTTGCCCATACCGATGCCGCGACACGTGATAATGCCACCGCGTGTCTCATTGCCCGGTGTGGAGATGACGCTGCAGAATGATGAGCTCTGGAAACAATTCCATCAGATTGGCACGGAAATGATCATCACAAAAAGCGGCAGGTAAGATGCAACAATAGCAACAACTACAACATCAACAGCGACAAGAACGACTTTGATGTCGCGCCCAAAAGAACTTTTGGAATATAATTAAACTGGGTATCGTGTGCTGAGATGAGATGGGAGATGCATTAGCACGAATGTGAAAAATAATACTCTTACCCAAAAAAAAAAACGAAAAGAAAAATGTTGGGCAAAGAAAAACAACAACATGCCAATGGCATTGGCACTTAAAGCGCCGCCTGTTAATTGTGAAGTGGTCTCAGCTCTCAGCCCTTAGCTTCATTCCTTTCTCATCCTCGTCCTCATCACCGTCATCTTCATCTTCATCGTCTTCGGCGGCGTCGCTGTTAAATGCTCATTAGATGCAGGCGCCTGCAAATTGTTTACAGCGACGTCGCGACAACAATTTTCACAGGCAAACAAAGTGGCAACGGAAGGATGCAGGATGTGAAATTCTGTAGACAGGTACATAAGGTATTCAAGTGCAATCGATCGCATATTCAACATTGAATATATAGTATCTTGAGTAAGGCGTAAAACGAACAAGTTCGCTGGCACTTTGCGTGATGCCGATGCCGATGAAAATTATAGATGGAAAAATCAAAGCGTTAGCGCAATCGCCCAAAGATATTGTATCTTGTAGCTCAGCGGCAGTTACGTGATCGAGAACTGACTGAGTCGAGTTGTAAACTACCTAAAAGTGTCCGGCACTTGCTCAAAATGTGCGTAAAGTGGCGTCATCGTAATTTATTGTAGGCCTAGTATGGACACAGAACGCAGTGGGACGTCCTTTTGGTCGGCGTTTTTAACAGCGACAGAGACGGAGACAGATACAGAGTGAAAAAGCGAGAGATAGAGAGAGATACTTCGTTGTTGCTGCTGTGGCATAAATCTTAGCATCAAGGATACTTTGTCGTCATCTTTGTTGCTTTCGGCGTTTTTATTGTGGCGCCTGTCTGCAGACAGACTCTCTGCTTTCGGCCTCTGCCTCCGTCTCCGTCTCAGCCTCTGTATCAGCCTGAGATACTTTTGTATCTGTATCTGCACGTTGCGCGTTGACAATGACCACAGCTTGTCGACGACGTCGACAGATACGAGCAATTTCACACTTTGGCCCGTCGAGATGCACAAGTGCCGATAAGATCGTATACGAGAGAACACAGAGAGAAATAAGAAAAGACCTTCCCCAAATTAACATAAACTTTTGGAAACTGTCCCATTGCCGAAACCCAAAAAAAGGAGAAGAGTTTTAGAACTGTTTCAACTCTTTTGTCCATTTCGAATTTTATGCTCATACAATACACGTATTATGCCATGAATTATTCATAAACTCTTTGGTATTAAATAGTTTTTATGCTCATCAAAAATGTTTTATGTGAAAATGCAGCCAGACAACGACAACGACAACGATGGCGACTCTTCTGGTTGCAATCGATTTGAATTTTTAATGATTAGGCGCCACAGTGCCACCGTGTGGCAATAGTCAACTGTGGCAGCTTCAAGCTGCCCAAACGCCAAGTGGCGATCATAAAAACTAATTAGTTGCCTGTCCCCTACAAAGATCGAGTTCGTATCGCATGGGTGGCAAATGCCCAGACGACCATAAAAGATAGATAGAACAAAGCGTATCACATAATGCATGAGTTTGTTCACCAAAAAAGAGAAAAACTAAATGAAATGACTCTGTCACGAAGCTTTAAAGCGGCTGTATTGAAAACCGAGTTAAACCTATGAGAATCGCAGAGAGAGGCCTGAGATTAGACAAGTAAAGAATTTGTTACTTGGGCGTGTAATTCAGGTGAATCATTTTAAAGTGTCTGTGCTAACACTTTAAGTACTATCAGATCAGTAAGGAAATTGGATAGCTTTGAAGGGCTTCAAATGTGTCCAAAATACTTGGAAAACTAAAGATTAGTATGAGCTTGAGATGGAATTAGAGAAAAGATTTTTATGCAATGCTGATTGGAAAAGCATCCTTTCTTTTGGATTTTTCATTGATCTACATTCTTCTTCTATCATAGCTTAGTTTCCATTTTGTTTTGTATTAAATACTAAATGAACAAGGATTCTATAAAAAACTTTCTCATTGTTCTATGTAGGTACATTCTACTTTATTTAATTTATCATAGTTCTTTTATCTTTTAATGAGTTGATTATAAGTTTTGACGTTTTTAAACCATAATTTACTCTACATTCATAAATCCTTTTATTATTGAAACCTTTAGAATTTCTTTCTCTTCATCCTAAAAACAATTCAAGTAAAATTGTAACAACTTAATATCAAAACGAATCGAAATCACTCACAACTCACACTCATACACCTGAATAAATTGACTCAGACTGCACCTGCTTAGGCGCCAATGTGAATGCCGTCAAGTGCTCGAAATGTTGCTTGTTTTTTAAGGCTTCCTCAGAAAGTCTCGCGAGGATTCTCGCATTTGTTAATTATGCGCAGACGCGCCAAAGATCAATATCTTAACAAATCGTTTGTCAAAAATGCACGGTCAAGTTTTTAGGAGCGAAATAAAACCCAGCTGAAACAAAGGAACAGAAGTGAGGAGGAGAAAAAAGAAGGCAAATTGAAAATGAAATTCTAAACCGCACGAATGTCGAAATATTTGTCTGTTGCCTTCGTTGGGGTCTAATGGAATTCAACAAACCAGAAAAGGAATCAAATTAAATGTAGGCAAACACAACGCATTCGAGTTAAATTAATTAATCATCGCACAAGAAAAAACAAACTATAAAAATACAAAATCATTGCCAAAAAACAAAAAAATAACGAGAGGAAACAAAACAACAACAAGAACAAACTCTAAACAAGCAACTGAGACGCATTCGGAGGAGAGCAAACAATTTTTGAGGCTGGCGCCAAGAGCGCTGACCACCTGCTGTGCCACTGTGGCAGGGTCTCAATATATCTCTCTCCTCTCCTCCTTTTCTCATCTCTCCTCTCCACGATCCTCGATCCTTGTTAGCACAGCGCAAACTCGCGACGAGAGACCTTGCCTCTATTTGTATTGTATTTTTCATTGTATGCACATTTGACTAGCCTAATTATACGGACCACAATTAAATATTTGTAACGCCCAAGGATCGTTCCATGATTTATTTATATTTATTACACTAAAAAAAATATTGTTCTCCTTGTTTTTAAACCTTGTAAAATTATCAAAAGTGTTTTAGCTAAAATAAATCGTATATTTACCTAGATATTTTAAGTTATATCTTTTATCTTTGGTTCTAATAAATATAACGAAATCGATTTTCCGATTTTTATGGGAAGTATGTGTCTTTTTTCCGAGTGTACCTAAATATAGCCCTCAACTTATTGACTTTATCTGAATTTTATATTCGGTTTCTCTGTAATTGCAGACGCATGTTTCCCTCGATGCGCCTGAGTGTTTCAGGCCTGGAGGATGAGACAAACTATTGTGTACTCCTCGAGATGGTGCCCATTGGCGATTGTCGATATAAATTCTCTGGCTCCCAATGGGTGCCAGCTGGTGGTGCCGAGCCACAGAGTCCACAGCGCATGTATTTGCACCCGGATAGTCCGGCAACAGGCGCACATTGGCAGGCACAGCCCATACTCTTCAATAAGGTGAAGTTGACGAACAACACGCTGGATAACAGCGGACATGTAAGTAATTGAAGTGCAGCATCAAAGCAAAGCGACAGTTCATGATCTTAACTCTGTATTTCTCCCCGCTCCCAACTACAGATCGTTTTGGCCAGCATGCACAAGTATCAGCCACGTTTGCATGTCATACGCACCGCTGACCTGGCCCAAATACCTTGGGCGCCCCAACAGGCTTTTGTGTTTGCCGAGACAGAATTTGTGGCTGTGACAGCATATCAGGTAAGCTTGAGAGATCAGTTCTACACTTCAAAAAAAAAACTTAGTCGATTTTCGCCTGGAATTTTAGAAAGTGTTTTCTGATTATAAACATTATTTTCTTAATTAAGTATGTAATTTGTTAAAATTCAAGAATTATTTCCCCGTTTTAGAATTCTCTTCTTTAAATTTTGAAAGTGTTGTTAAGTATTTTCTTTATACTTTCTTTAAAAAAAATTGTTCTCAATACAAAAGTTGTTAACAAATGAACTGCAATTTAAATTTTATAACAATTTTCCTAACAATAGAAAAGTAAATTAGCTGAGTGTAGTTTAATTTTCATTAAAGATCAGAGACTTTTGCCAATTCATTGAGCTGGGCTAATTGGTTAATTTGGGCAACGATCGCTCACGCTGTGGGTTGCCTGACCAACGTCTCAAATTAGCATGCAACGCCCATTGTCTACAAATGCCACAGATACGAGATACGGGATACTAGATACAGATACAGTTGCAGGCCAAAAGTCAGGCTCACTTTTCGACTTTCGGTTTGTTATTTTAGGAAGTTGGATAGCCACATCCTTTTTTCTGTGCTCTCTGCCTCTTGCTGTGTTTTTGTCTATGTCTGGGACTCATTGACAGCGACGCCAGTTGTCAGTCTGCCTCTAATTAGCGTGATCACATCCACAAGATCATCGTCACAAAGTTGTCAAGTCATGACAAGAGTCGTTTCAAGTGTCTTGCTAGTTCTGTCTCCTTTTTTTCTTTTCTCTCTCTCTCTCTATATTCTTACGGACTGTTGTGGTGTCAAGTGGTCAATTGTCATATTTCATGCAATTTACACAACTCCAACTCGACTATATATTCGTTGTTTTCATCCTTTTTTCACAGAATGATCGCATCACGAAACTAAAGATCGACAACAATCCATTTGCCAAGGGCTTCCGCGAAACTGGACAATCGCGTTGCAAACGCAAAATGTCTTCATCGCCAACCGATGATGATCAAGATTTGGCCCAGACGCATTCACAATCCTCTGGCTCGCTTGATATGTCGCCAGGCAAATCCACAACGACAGTGGGAACGGGAACAGGAACAGGAGAAGCAACAGCAACAACTTCAACCGAAGATGGTCCACAAATTAAGCGACTGAGATCAAATGGATCCGCCTGTTCGTTATCATCATCGCTCGATGGCGCTGAGCCTCTTGCAATGCCTGGCGCCAGCTCCATTTCCTCACCTCCTCCTGGCGCCTCCTCGGCCACCGCATTCATGCAACATTTCCAGCAGAACATGCAATCGTTGTTGCGACCCTCGCTGGTTGATCTTGCCTGCACATACTTTGGCCAACGTCCACCACATGAATACAATGGAGGAGCGCCAGCATCACATTTGTATCCGCCAACATCCATTTTGCAAGCTACCTTGCCACAACTTCCGGCGCTCGTCTTGCCACACAGCAACATTTCCGTTCAGCAAACAGACGAGTCCACAACTGATGAACTGGAGCTGGATGTAGGAAGCGAAACAACAGCAACCACAACACATTCACCGCCGCTTCAACCACCGCCTGAGGCAGCCACCAAACGTAAAGGATTCAGCATATCTGCTATACTAGGCGGTGGCAGCTAGTTTTAAATAGTATTTTAGACTCTACCTTTGATATTATAAAAGTGTACAAATATAAGTTTACTTTGGCCTGATTAACTATTAAGTTTAGACTTAAGTTTGCACAATAAAACGTTGCTATAAAACCATAAAAAAAATACTTTCAAATTTCAACTGCAGCTGCACTGCTTTATTGCTCACTTACGCACTGCTTCGGGGCTGCTTTTCACCTGCTTGCCATAAAGCAGAGCTTTCAGTTACAAGCTTAAAATAAAACTGAGCTCATAAATTCCAGATAGTTATAGATCTTTTTAAGAGATTAGCATGAAATCTATGTTTGCAGGCGCCTTGAGCATTGTTAGCTCAGTACCTTGTTAATTGGCAGCTCTTTAGGATACTTCAAAGCCTCAACGCCCACATACTTTGCTGTAGGTAAATGAACATGTTGCACAGTCAGTTAACATTTTATCATTGCTGCAACATCTAGTGGCACAGAGACGCAACTCAAATCACAACTTCCGCTAGACATTTATCCCAACCAATTTACAAGATAAACGCTAGAATTTCAACAACATCATCAGTCGAAAAACGGAGACGAAGACGACGACGACGACGACGACGCCGAGGTAGCATCATCATCCATTAGCCACACAGACTATGACTACGAACTACGACGACTGGCCAGAAAATAATTTGTTTGCAATTAAATAGCTCGACAAGGCATGAAATTCGGTTGCAGCCCTTCAGCAGGCAACAGTTGCAACACGGGCAGGAATACTCCGGAGACTCATAATAGCTAAAGATGTTTATGAAATGGGCAGAGACTGAGACGCGGCAGCGGCAGAAGCTGCCAAAAAACTAGTAGGAAGGTCTAGAATCAAGCAAACCCGACTGTGAGAGACCTTGTAATTATTAAAAATGAAAATATTAAACAATGTTAAGGAAGTTCTCAGGAAAGTTTAATTATCTGTTTAAACAGTATTAGTCCAAACTTGCATCCGGTATAGAAAACTGTGTAGCAGCGGGCTGTATTTCAAAGACATTTGGATATACACAGTTCTTTTAGCCTAAGAAATCTACAAAAACAGACAAATCCTAAGGTTTAACAAAAAAAGTCGAAGATGCCGACCAGCTTAATAGACCCTTCATACTTTTTGGAGTTCTTGGTACAAAAAGTCGAAGAAAAAATAGATACACTCAATTTCTTATGTAAGTAGCAGTTGTACGTTGTTGTTGTTTTAGTATCTTAGTTTGTTCCGCCAGCAGAGAATGTAGCCAATGATGAAGTTTACGATGACATGCGTCACCACCCACGTCTCCTGGCAAGACGACGACGTCGAGGAAGGCGTGTGCAGACGTATTCTCTGACCTGAACTCTAAAACAAAAAGAAATACACACAAACGAGGAAAGAAAAAACAAACAATAATTTCAATTTACCACCAAATCGATTTCTAAACTGTATTCACCAGGGAGTATAGTTGCAACTGCAACAGCAGCAGTGGCGGGGGCAGTGGCAGGGGCAGGAGCAACAACGGGCTGCGGTTTTATAGCGCAGAGAAACGGGTGACAGATGTCGTTCTCGACGCTATGTTGACAGGCGCAAGGTTGTAAGTGCATTCATTGAATGCCTCATTAAACGACAGCGGCAACTCTGGCAGATGTTGCAGGTTGGCAGCGTGTGCGTAATTAATGCATTTGGCTGTTGCATTTTACGGCTCAACATTTTTGTTTTTGTTGTTGTTGTGCCCCATGAAATTAGATACACTTTGTGTCGCTACCAATTGCTGTTGTCTAAACAACGAAAAAAATTTGGGGAGCAACCCGAACAACAACGAAACCATTACCATTACCATTTCCTAAATGAAAGTTAATTGCTTGAGTGGCAGCAACAAAAACAAGTGCTAATGAGTGGAAAAAGCGTTTTACGCGTATCAGCAGCCACTTTAAATTTAAATAGTGCGCTAAACGACAGCAAGCAGTGTGTAATTGCCAGTTGCACTGCTTGCCAAATATTTAACGACACTCCTCCCAAACTCCTCCCACTAATGTAAATTTGTTGCTGTTTCAAACAAAGGGTTTTTGGTTCCTTTTCATGCAAAGACGAAGCCGGCGTTAAGCAAACAGACAAAACGTACTTGAGTTTTTATTGTTGCAAATATACATATTTTTGTTGGTCAGGAGAATGCCAACAAAGGCCAAGCCATAAAGATGGTCCTGCTTATAATCTATATCTTTCTCGTATGCTTTCTTAACAATCTCAAACGTAGCCCTAAGCCGAGGTTTTAAACTAGAGCGGAGCCAAACCCACTAAGAACCCAACGAAGCAGTTTATGCAAATGGGCTCACATATTGTTCGGAGTTTCATGTCTGAATCCGGGGTTGGGACAATTAACAAAGCGTGTAATTTTTCAAACGTAGCGTGTGAACAATGGCACAAACAATTACAGGATAATGAAAATCCACCCACACAAGCAGGCAACCCAAAGAGAACTGCACATCATTTCTTGCAAATCCATGCGAACAATTAAAGCCCAACAACAATAACAACAATGGTCGCTGTCAAGTGCGCGACCTGCACGTAGTTTTTGTCCCCTTTTGTTTATGAGTCTATTGAGTGCAAACTGCAGCAGCATTTAAGTTGTCTGTGTAATTTTAATATTAATGCTCACCTGATGCTACCTGATTCTTTATATATGCACTTTATTATACCCTTGTTTATTTATTTAATAAATTCGATCAACTGATATTATGTATCGAAAATATGTTAATATCGATAATGCAAATCAAACATCAGCTTTTGTCAGCTGACAAAGGTTAGCAAATAGTAGTTGTCTCTTTTCCTCCTGTCAGAGTGAGCGTACCACTCTTCTTTCACATATCTACAGTTTTTCCTTGCACATTCCAAAAGAAAGTTTGTGAAAAAATCGCGTTATGAATGAAAATCCAAAATATCTTGCTGAAATGGACGATGATAAAGATTCCTTTCATTCCTTCGTTCAGAGCGAGAATTCTTCTGACGATTTGGAGAATCTCTCGAGCTTAGGAGGTGATGAAAACATTACGGATGTCGACTTTGATTTTCAGCACACGCAGAACATTAAAATGGTGAGTACATGCAGTTGTTTTTTTTTTTTGCAAAACACGCCATTTACTATATGTATGTACATACTTTGTCGAACACATTTAAGCCACCTCAACTGGCTCAACTGGTCGCTGGTTCTAGCAGTTCTTCAACTTCCAGCGAGTGTGCCTTCAAGCTTAACAATTTTTTAAATATTGTAAGTACACATTACTATAGACCCGTGCAGAGAGTGTAATAATTTTTTCTGAAAGTTACAAAATTATTAAACATTAAATTGTACCCAATCTATAGGGAAATTATAGATATCGTTCATTAATTACTAACTAGGTTCATTCGATCACTTTAAAGAAGCGTTCAAATGAACTTTTTCTGATCGACACATCTCTAATTGTTATTCTATTTTCTTTCGAAGCCGAATTGCGGAGTTTCCCGTACGCGCCATAATAGCGCACGTTCATTAAATCCGAGCAGCTATCAGCCGCCAAAAATGAAACCTTTGCGGAAAACTGTTGTAAATCATTACTCGGTGCCAGAATTGAAAAGTGGTTCTCTAATGCCTGGATTGGAATACTTTGATATGATGGACTCAAAGCAGCAGGAAATCAAGCAGAGGGAAGCCAAGCTAAAGGCATCCAAGCAAATCAAAGCCGATCGAAACGATACTGATGCTTTGCAGCGAATTGCCTTTACTGAAATTTGGATTGAAAGGCAACAGCACCGTAAGCGTTCGATGCAGCGCGAATTTACTGCAGCTTTGGATGACTATTTCCTTAAGGATAAAGTCCAGGAACTAACGCTTGAGGAGCAGAACAAGGGTGCCATTAACAAGAAACTCTTTGTGGATTCAACCAAAGTAAATAGTATACAATAAGCACACAAATATATAATATTAATATTTGTTTTCTACAGTCAAGCACTGTTAATACAGCCAGCTTCCAGACTGTTCCTGAAATGCAGCCGTATGTGTCGCCGTTTGAGGGTTTACCCACTGTACCAGAGGGAAAGAAGTTACCAGTCCAAAAATCCTACATTACTGTACCAGCTGGTTACGATTTGACCAATTTGGTGGAGTATAAGGATCCAAATCATTGGCATCGTCGCCCTTCCACTCGCAACGATAGCCGCCCCTAAATTAGAGATCAAAATGCACGCAGGAAGTTGCATATTAGATTGTAAGTCTCTCTGAGATTAATACATATGTATGTATGCTAGCCATTGAGCTGATCTCCTTCAAATACTTTAATAAAATTCTTATCTCTGACAAGACCATAACAATTAAAGCGTTGACATAATATCGCCCGCGTAGCCAAAAACTGGAGCGTCAGCTATACATTAGAGATGAGATCGTGCGGAAATTCGAAATCGATGGCATTTGCATTTATAAAATCATGTTTAGAAGTACATTAATTGACAGAGAAACTCTTTCTATCTAAGTTTTCCTTTTAGTGTTTACACGATCACGCATAAGATGGGTATGCACACACAACTGGCACCCATCTCTATGCCAAATGATTTCATTGTGTTGCCGATAAAATTGTCGCCAGCGAAAAATGTCCATGACTTTGATTTTGGCCGCCATAACATTAATTTCCAACGAAATTACACACATACACAAAAAGAGAGCGTTGCGACAACAACATGCAGCAAACAACAACAAAGCAGGAGCAAATACAAGGCATGGGACACAACAAAAAAGTTCACTGCTTATCTACACTGGAAGATCTGGAAGCCGCGACGCTGTTCATTTGACTTTGACATGCGAATGTTTGTGAACCTGAACCTGGCGCTTGAAACTTGCTCTGTCGCTGTCTCTGACTCTTTCTCTGTTTTGTGGCTCTCCTAAATGAGAATTCAATAAATTTTAGCAAATAGCCCGCAGTCGTAGCCGCCACAACAATACCAATAACAACAACAACAATACAATAGCCGTTTGGCATCGTTAGTCTTTTTGGCGACGTTTAACATGAATATGCAGCGTGGCTAATGTGGAGCCCATAAACACTTCCAGCGGCAACATGAATGGAAATTGCAGCCCCAACAGCGACATCTGTTGAGAGAAAAAACAGGTTGTTGCTACGTGTGTGGGTTTGAAGCTTTAAAAGTTGCAGTGGGGGGGGAATTTAACAATTGTTTCTTAACGCGATTTGAAATGAAATGCCACCGTCGAAGATTGGCAATTTGGGCAATAGTCTGGGGACTTTTGCTACCACTTGCCTTGGTGTCCACTCAAAGATGCCGCCTCATTTCCGTTGGCCAGCCCCAAACAACAAGTTAGTTGTGAGAGCAGCGGCATGTGTGAGGCATCGATCGAACAATTTCGCATGTAAATGGCAAACAACTACAACGTGAAAACATCAATTACATTTGCCTGTTCTTGCTTGCTTGGATTGGATTACCTGGCCAGGAGGATTACCTGGCGATCGTCGCGCTCAATCAGCGCATTGGCGCTGGCGCCAGCATTTAAGATGCGGCTCTCTCTGATCTACTGATAAGCTCATGTCGTCGGCGTTGTTCTTGTTCTTGTTGAACTTCTTGTTGTTGTTCGATAGAGCCTCCTCTCCGAGGTGAACGAGGGTGAGCTTATGGATGGAACTGGAACTGGTTTTTATGGTCAGCATGCGCGAGATATGAGACGCAATTATGTTATACAAAAAATGTGAGCAAAATGGAAGCAGGAAAAAAACGCATTTTCGAGTAGAAACCACAGAAAAGCACAAAAATAAGTTATAACTTATGCGAGTAGTAAGCAAGGCTAAGAGAGATTATGGGATGACTGATATTGCTCTTAAAGGTGAATTAGGGTACAGTGAAACCTAACAAAAGTGACTTAAGCGAGCTGGAATTTTAAATAAATATGTTTTGTATTAAAAATTACTGAAGTGTGTTCCGTGACGTAAAGCTAGCTTTATTAAAATTATTGAGTTAAACATTTACATACTAAAATAATTTATAAGTAATGCACAGTAAAACCTGTTTATCATATAATATTTCTCTTCACTAGTTCTCACTGTACGTTTAACTTGACTGCGATCTTAAATATGTCATTCCTTTCAATTTCCCATTAAAGAAAATCCTTTGCGAAATTCTTATATCGAAAAAATCTTTATTTACTCGCATTAAAATGCCAAAGACAATAAATCCATTACGAAATCATTTAAACAATTAAAATTGCATAATAAATACTTAAGATAAATACTGATGGTAAATACCTGGAAATCTTAATTAGCTGCAAAATATCACAATTGAAACTATACTACTGACTAAAGTAACTACTGGCAACTAAACGCTAATTAAATGTATAAGGCACTTGAGGAGCAACAACTGAAATGGGAGCACAACAACAGCAACAACAGCGACAACGACAACAAAGGCAACAACTAAACTGAGACAGTTGTTCCTAATATGTCCAAGATGCTGAAACTGCTGCGTTTGGGCTTTGGCGGAGCGTCGACGGCGGCAGCGACGTCAACTTCAGCGATACGGCTAATCGACTTGGATTCCAGCTCGGGCTCCACAGAACTTGTTGTCGTCGTGGTGCCTACCACATCCACAAAGGTATCGGTATCTTCTGGTTCGTCGCTGCTGGAGGAGGCACAAGAGGAATCGGGAGATGGCGGAGTGTAGGCCCAACTTGGATAACTGCCGATGTGCCTGGCATAATCAATGCGTGGCTGGGGCGGCACTGGCGCTGACAGATAGAAATTGGCCTCCAGAGTATCCAGCAGATAATGACGCGGCATAAGCAAGCCAGAATGTTGTTGCTGTTGTTGTTGTGGCAACAAAGTCAACTCATCGGCGAGACGTAGACGTTTAGCCGACGGCGAGACGGTCAGACTGTCAGCAGCTGGTCCTGTTCCTACTCCAACTCCTACTCCTCCACCTGCCTGTGCAGGTGGCGGGGATTCATTCAACTTGCGCTTGCAACGTGATTGGCCTGACTCACGAAAGCCCTTTGCAAAGGGATTGTTGTCGATCTTCAGTTTGGTAATGCGATCATTCTGGAAGAAAACGAAACACAAGATTAGTAATCGATCACTTAAGGGAGCAGTCGAGTACCCACCTGATAGGCTGTCACGGCAATGAACTCGGTTTCGGGAAACACATATGCCTGCTGGGGAGACCAAGGGATTTGGGTTAGATCCGAAGTGCGTATGACATGCAAACGAGGCTGATACTTGTGCATGCTGGCCAAGACAATCTGTAAGAAGTAAACAAAACGTGATATAAGTAACCATCAAATAGGTAGAGTATAGACAACACTTACATGTCCATTGTTGTCCAGCGTATTGTTGGTTAACTTCACTTTACTAAAAAGCAAAGCCTGGGATTCCCAGTGTTTGCCTGTTGCCGGACTATCCGGGTGCAAATACATGCGCTGAGGACTCTGTGGCTCAGCACCGCCAGCTGGCACCCATTGGGAGCCAGAGAACTTGTAGCGACAATCACCAATGGGCACCATCTCAAGGAGCACACAATAGTTGGTCTCCTCCTCCAGACCGCTGAGGGAAACACGCATCGAGGGAAACATGCGTCTGTAAAGAATGAAGCAATCATTATAATGGTGGCTAGTGACATGATCTATGTGCTCGCATTCTGAAAGCTTATCAGCATGCCATACTTATGAGTATGAGATTAGATAAACCAAGTAAACAGTAAAGAGATACATACCTGCCACTCTTGGTAATGATCATCTCGGTGCCAATGTGATGGAACTGTTGCCACAGTTCATTGTTCTCCAGCTTGGCCTCCACGCCAGGAAGAGTTGGCTGTGCTGGCGGTGGCGGTGGTGCAAAATGTGATGCAAAGTTGGGCAACAATCCCAAGAGTGGATCTAAAAGAAATCATGAAATTTGTTAAAGCCGTCGGCAAAGCATAAGCTTTGAATTTATGATGATGTTTACCTGGTAGACGTTGCATAATTTGTTGACGATAAATCTCATGGGCAATCTGCTGCTGCATGCGCAGGTCGGCAATGTTTGGCAGTGCCAACATCATGTACTCCAAGTTAAGTTGCTATTACTTTGTAAAACAATCTCGAAATTCTCAATATTCGATTTTTATAATTTGTATCTCTCTTTCTCTAACGAACCGTTCGCTACGATGTTCAGATTGAAACTGTTGCGCTCTGAATTCCATGAGCACCTAACTCGATGCCAGTCGAATCCGGTCGGTTCACTTTTTTGTTCTTTCTCGTCGTCTCAGGTACTCGTCTGACCTGTTTCTATCCCTCCTCTCCTCTTTGCTCTGCTCTGCTCAAGTGGTTGCTCTGGCTTGCGCTCTCCTATCTACTGATCTGCCATTGGCTGCTTCTCTTTGTCCATCTCGTTGTCTCGCTTTGTCCCATGTGAGCGCCATTTTGAGCGATCTCTTCATTGCGGGGGCTAAATAATGGGCGCCCATATTATTATTGATAGCATTAACTGCATTAAAAGGGGGGCATCTCTTTGAACTCTACATTTAGGGTATTTATAGAAATCAAATTGGAAATGGTTTAGATCTGGGCCAACAAAATTAAAAGCCGATTAGCTTAAAAGTCTTTTTGTTTTTCGAAGAAATATTTTATTACAAAACTCTCTTGGAACAGAGTTTTGAAATTATAAATTTTAAAAAGCAGAATATGTAGATTAATAGACATGCATTTTAAACAGAAGCTAGAAACTATCTTACACTTAATCGAATTGTATGCAGATTATAGTTTAACCATACTAAAAAATTACCTTCTCTTGAAATAGTCCTTTCTAAAGAACATAAGATATCTAACGAATTTTAAGAAATTAAAACGATCATAATAATCGATTGTAAATGCACTTAGAAACTTAGATTAAAGTCCAACCGTACTTGAAAACTACTTTCACTCAGTTAAAATGTGTCCTATGAAATAATAATAGTTTTTCAAGGGAATCTTAAGAAAGATTGTTTAGTTTCAAATATGATTGTTGTTCTTTTCTAATATTTATCTAGTTAATAAACTGCACAGACTGCTGCTTTAGAGCAAACCCTATATCATTGATTTCTCATCTTGAAAGATTCTCATAGAAATATTACAGCCGACTATCCACTGATCATCTAACAGCTGGCTCAAGTGGATAGTAGTACTCGCACCTTATCTGAAATCAGCATAAATTTAGCTACCGTATAGGAGTACGTGTACTGGAACCAAAGAGAAAGATCCGCCCAATGATAAGTTACCGTAATCAAACGTTAAACGGTACTTGTAGCTGTAGGGGCACAACAAATTGTTGAGGCACATCAAACTGGCGCCAAGCGATTGCCGCAAACGGGCCACTTGAGTGTCAGTCAGTCAGACGGAGACAGATTCAGAGTCGGAGACGGAGACGAACTCACTTGTTGCTGTTGCCACTTGTCCTGGCTGCAGGACGACAAAAATGACAACGTCGGCGTCACTGTCGGCAAAAACTCACAGGCAAGTCATAAAAATCATCACACTTTTGTCCCAGGGATGCTGATCGAGCTCTCTGACTGGGAACAATGGGCACACAAGATGCGCATTTTATGACCGTCCGACCTCCGACTGTTTCCTTATGTCTCTTTAGTTTATTTTTCCTTTTTTGATATTATTGTTATGATTATTGTATGTTTTGTGGGTCTGTACAACAATTTGTTGCCATTGTCTCGAGAGAATGTAAAAAGATAGTTGCACCGCAAACGATCGACAGTTTTGGGGCATAAAAGAGAAACCGGAACCCCTAAGGAACAATATTGTTTTGTGGCAATATAAAAATGTCAAATACGAGTAATGTTGAGTAAAAAGGAAGATTTAAAATTGGGAATGTGATCGGTTGGTTATTGGGAAAATAACTGGAAACCCTTTCTTATCTTTGGAAATCCGACTGAAGTCATTAGTCAGTTGAATTTCCGGTAATTTGACTAGCTTTGCATAAATTCTGCGCAACATTTCCGCTTATCCTTAAAAAGAAATGTCTAAGTGCACTTCCTATCTCGATCTGACTGTGACTCAGGCAATTAGCTGTTCCCCGTCCAGACGGATTTGTGTCATTAGCGCGACTTCAGCTTCGACAGCGGCTTCAGTTTTCATTCATTGCCTGTGCTTGGAAAAACCCGGGAAATTTCGGTAAGCAACCATTCACTAATAGCTGCCGTTTTGCCTTGTTGTTGTTCTTGTAATTGTTGTTTGTTATCTTTGGCAATATGCTTAGGCTACCTTACAATGTGTCTAGTAATTGTTTTGTCAAAGAAACAAATATTGATATTTGTACTTTAGTTTGAAAAGTAGTTATATCAAATGTATAGTATTTCATTATATCATTTTTTAAACTATAGACAACTGTAATAAAATTATATTAAATATGTAATATCTTTTTTGTGTCAAATCAATTAGTTTAGACACTGTTGCTATTTACAAAAAACAAACTTGTTTAGTTTACACATGAATCAGACATATAGATTTATTGTTGCTGTTCCTTTGGGTTATATTTGTTTTTTTTTGTGGGTTTTTTTTTACATTTAACTTATGCCATTTGTGGATTAAATATTCATCACACGCAAGCCACAATTATTATTAATACAATTAATTCGGTTTAAGCTTATTATAATTTCAAAATTAACTATGTAGTTTTTCCTTTTCATTTCATACTGTGTGTATTTTCAATTCAGCTTCGTATTTTCTTGTTGTTCTTGTTAGTTTATTATAATTTGTTTATCACAGCTATACGTTTATACATTACAATCATATTTATATTTATATTTGTAATAATTAATTATTTTCTGTTTGGTTTCTTTTTTGTTTACTAAAAATGTGTTTCATAAAATACCTAAACACACACACACGCACATATAATTGCCAGAAACTTACTTACAAATACAAAAAAATTCAACATAAAATACGTTGATAAAAATATAAAAAGGTATTGTGCGTGAGAGAAGGGGAAAGAAATGTTAAGGGGTAGGATATAAATATATATATACATGTATGTATATAACAACATTTCAGCAAGAATTTGCATTAAAGGTTAATGATAATAATTGAAAGAATTAACAACACCGAAAGCTCAGCACACTGTGATATGTAACAGCAAACTTGGCCCAAACCAACTGCAACTTTAGGACAACTCAAAGCCTGTATTACTGCTGACGGCATAGCGCAGTTTGTCCCTCAACGTCGACTTTTTCTGATAGTTGGGCAGCTTCAGCAGATTGAAACAGGTGGACGAAGTGGGCAGTCGATTTAATGGATCCTTTTTGCGTATGGTAAAGAAACCTCGTATGACGCTGCCAATTGTATCGCCAGTATCCTCGTCATCGCCCACCTCAACACAGCGTATGGAAAAAGGCGGCTCCAGGTGGGCAAATCCCAAAAGTGGCGGCTTGGAGCAGCTAGTAACAAACTGCAAAGATAAGTAGGTCAATAAACATTCTCACAATTTAATTAATATCAATTAAACTACCTTCAGGAACAGTTTACGCTCTTCTTCGGTAAAATCTTTGGCCAAAATATCCCACAACCAGCCGACAACGCGATGCGAGTCATGGAAACCACCATAATACTGTGTATGCTTGCGTAGATCTCTTAGATCCAATGGCACCGTGTCACCCGAGATCAGACGCTGCAGTTCTGGCGGTGAAAACAACGACAACCACTCGGGATTGACAATGCTGCGAAAGCCACGATTAAACGCCTGCGTCTGCTCGCGTATCTGTGTGTTCATATGAAAGTAGGCCATATAATGGATATAGACCAGCTTGTTGTGATCGTTCACCACACGAGCTTTGCCACCTGGATGCAATTCATGGGTGACAATCTTGCCCATAACATCCTGATCCACAGAGAAGGTTAAATTCAAATCAGCCACATCCTGTTTGTAGTGTTTGATGAAGGTCAGACTGCGATAGAGTTCGTTGTCCAGTGAGGGCAACTCATCCATACAGGAGTACAATGCCTGCTGAGTTTGTCCCAGCAGCTGGGAGAGAAAGAATGAGGCAAAAGGTACGTCCACAACGATGCCTTCGTAGACAGCTTTTCCAAGCATGCGACCCACGAATTCAAAGAGTTGCAAATGATTGTCCTGCACATAGGAGATGGGTGATGGGTACAGTCGTTGATCGGAGGTAGTTTTGAATAGATTCAACGATGGATCAAATACTTTTTTGATGGTCTCCTCAAGGAATTCTTTGAACACACCATCCTGATCAATTCCCGCCTCGTGTAATCCCTGTTGATTGATAAATCGCACACGTATTACGCCCTTTAAGGCGTGTGTTGGCTGTGCGGCCAACTGTCTATATCCATCTTCAACAATGCGTTCCCGATGAATCACAATCAACGCTGAACGTGGCGAAGCACATGCACTCTCAGTCAATCCCATCACGGCTTTCTCATTCTGCACAAACTTGCGAAATAGCTTAACTCGATCATCGTGTGGTATTATGTGCGGCATCTTGGCCAGAAGCAACATCGCATTACGTTTGGCCTTCTCCAGATCATTGATGAATGTCGATGGCTTGACTTCCGGAATGAGCCAATGATTGGGTGAAGTAAAAGGACGACGACAGTCGCGACGATAGAGACATAGCAGCAGCGTATGAAGTGAAACAAAAACTGGATTCTGTACAATGTTCTTGGCACCTGTAAAGAAATTAAGTATTAAAAGGTTTAACAAAATTCAGACTGAGATAACTTTGTGAAATTTTGCAAGGGTATAACTTTTGTTAACATACCCAGAATGTTGTCGTTGATCAGCTTGAATAGCATATTGTTTAGGAAATAAGTTAGCATAACATAGTCATTGAGACGGAAGGGATTCTGTTCCGTATACATTTCATACTCATCCAGAATGCTGCATTAAAATTAAATAAATAAATAAATTAGTAATTTATGATCGGTTAATCCTAGTTTCCACTCACGTGACGTAGTGTGTCATGCAGTCACAGAACAACATTAACATGGCTGTCTGTGGCTTTTGCTGAGACGTCTCGCAACGCAGCAGCTCTAGATAATCCTTCATGCCACAGTTGGGACCCAAAGAAGTGAGGAGCAGCCAAATGTCATAGAGAACATTATCATTATAGCAAATGCCCGTCAGAATGTCGAGTCTCATTTGGGAGAGTGTGTTCAATGCCGCATAATACATGCCACAAATGCGTGACACTTGAACCACATCGTTATTGTCCAGTTTACGCCATTGAACCTTCGTTTGTTTGCCTGCAGCACTAGACAGTAATCCACTTCCACGTGTGGGTCGGCATTCCAAAGCACGTCGAAGTAAATTACTGGTTGAGGGCTGTTGCGGTGATTGGAACTCAATCCGTTCGTAGTTTTCGTTGATTTGCTTGAGAAGATCACCAAGAAGCAGCTTAATGCAGCGATGGTCCCACAGCATATGAAACTGTTTCTTGATCAAGGCAACATTTTGATTCTGCGCTGGCTCCGCACAAGGTGTGTGCCAGCCCAGCAATTCATGCCACTGCGTGAAAACTCCTTTTGTGGTCACCGTGTTGGGTATTAATTCCAGCAGCGATGTGATGGTCTCCTGCCGAGTTAAAATAATTAAATCAAAAAGAGTTTTTCAATTATTTAAAAGAAGTATTTCTTAGTTTTTAATTTTTAAAGGGAACTAATTATTTAAATAGAAATACTACTCACAGTCAGCAGCGGGAATGCCAGCAGCTTGGCCTCAGCCTGATTGTCAATATTGAACATGTTTACAATGTTGCCCAGATATGCCAGTGTCTTGGTGCCCGACATGCTGGCAGCAAACTCCTCGAACCATTGAAAGTCCTCCGAAATGCTTAAAGCCCGTTTAAGGAGCCACATCGAACTGAACTGTTCAATGCACTGCGGCACACTTTGATTTAAATGATAAATAAGCGCCGGCACCGAAAATATTTCGCTTAGAAATTGTGAAAGCAAATTGCGACTGAAATCTCCATCAGTAAGAGGACGAAGACAGAGTGTAATTATGGCCACGAGAGTTACAGTTTTCACGGACAATTCCTCACGAGCAGTGCCACGCAGCAGAATAAGCTGTGGATTAACGTGACATTAATACAGTATCATTATTTACAGAGAGATTAGATCTACTAACACGCATTGTCCTGTAGAAACCATGCTGCACTAGATGCCCCTGGATGTTGCAACAGATCTTCTGCATAGCCGGCTGCAGTCGTTCGAATTGTGGATTACGCAGTATAGACCAGGACTTGGGTGCTGTGAACACAATGAGAGTGTGGAGAAAGAGTGCCAGGGATATGCTATCAGCATGATTCTCCGGTTTCAGTTCCGGCAACAGCAATAGGCAGTTGGTTAGCAGCAGTTTAATGTGTCCAATCCACGGCAGACTTCGTTCCTTGTGCAAACACAATGCAGCATAGGATAGCTTTGGATTCTCCACTTCCATGGCACGATTTACATAGCGACAAATAGACTCGAGTCTCTCCCGCATGCGACCATCGCTCTTGTCCAATTTGATTTGTGTTAAATAGCGACGCAGCACAGGATACACATGGACTGCAGGCAATAGTGGATCCGTGTCCTTTTCGTCTTGCTCCCCAAAAAGCACGTCAAAGTCTTTGCTGAGGTTTTAGTGAGGGAATAAGATTAGATTAGTTTTGTGTATATATATGCTGAGACTTACATTATGCGCTTTTGATATTGGCTACGTGCTGTAAATCCTTTGAGTGTCGCCTGCAGAAGAATAGCTGCTTCCTCTCGTCGCTTTTCCAGCGCGCGCTCTTCTCTTGCTGCCTTTGTCTGCTCCAGAAAACTGCTTTTCTGGGACTCCGTTTGTGCAAACATTTTGTGTACAAATATGTTATGTGGTTGTTGTTGTTGTTGTTGGTGTTGCTCTTGCTGAGAGGGTGGTGGTTGCAGCTAGATTTGATGCTTTTCCTGATATTATTATTGTGGCTCGTTGGGCTCGACACATTAACAAATCGCACTGATTTTCAAGCTCTTTATTCTAACTTGCATTTTGTATAAGCAGCTTGAAGTAGCACTCAATTTTCCAATAACAATAATTTTTCATTTTCCTTCTAATAAACAGTTTTCGCAAGGTGGCAACTACTAGTGTAATAAGAATCTAGTTCTAAAAGTAAACAACATGACAGCTGGCAGCGCTAACAAAGAAAAGATGGCGCCACCAACTAATAAACGGATTTCTTGAATTGTGTTCTTTTAAATAATCGAGTTTATAATTAAATTGGTTGATTTAAATTTAATCTATGACTTAATTCTTTTTTTTTATTTTGTTGTTTAATTTAAATTTGACCGCCAACGCACCATAATTTCCTCTTCAAGTGCAATTTTAGCACAAATTTATCGTAATCCCAATCTCATGGGACATTTATGGCAGAAATTTACTGTAAACCCAATCTCATAGGACAATTATAGCACCAAAATATCCCAAGCAAAACGAAACCAATAACAACCTAATTTTGGCGCTTTTCCTTTCTAGTCGGTATTTTGTGCAGTATGTTTCATTGCTTCAATATTCGCCGTGTAGTTTTTTTACGAGCGAAAAAAGAAGTCAGACGTTGTTGTCGCGTTTGCGTGAATTAATAATTAATTTTAACTATAAAAATATAGTATACATTTGCAAAAAATGCAAATAACTGCGAGTGGATACAGTTGTGTGCAGTTTAGTTTCGTTTCGTCCAAAAATGTGTTGCGTGCACGCGCAAATATGTCGTGGTGATGCCAGAGTCAGCTAAAAAAGGCAAAGTAGTATGATTTTGCAAGACTTTGTGGAAAAACGAAAACAAACGAAAAAAAAAGCCAAGTCAAGGTGAAAATTATACCAAAAAAATTAATGGATGCGCGATCCGATAGCATTAGCATATGCATATCAAATTAGCGAAATATGCTCGTATTTCGGAGCGATCAAAAACTGTGTGAAAATAATTTCAAGGTTTGCAAGCGAATAGAAAGCAAAAGGTAATTGAAAAATAGAACGATTTTGGCACAAGCGCACTGTATTATAGTCTATGTGTGGTATTGTGTTGTTGTTAATGGGTGGGTGGGGCGTGATTTGAGGGCAACTGTAGCAACAAAACAAAACAACAAGCATGTTTGTCGCATATGTGGGGGAAAAGAAAACGACAGAAGCACTTGCCCAAAACGGAACCGAAAGTGAGTGCAATTGAAAAGAAGCGACATGAAAACAATTGCGCTGAGCTCTCGCGGCGAAAGCAGGCGCAACAACAACAATAACCAGAACAGCATTGCAAAGCAGATGAGAGTAATGAGTGAAGAAAATGCCTGCCTGCTTTGTAATATCATGTAATTTGCCGCAATTTTTGCGTGTGCATTCTGGCTGCTTCCGTGTGTACGTGTATGTGTGTGAGTGACTGTGCATTTGTGTGCTCGCTTTGCTTTGGGGTCGGTAGGTCGTTTTTGTAGCGCGCGACATATTGTCGCTTGCATTCCACCACATAAAAACACACGCACTCACACACTTATACAGTCGCAAATTTAGGTTTGTGTGCGTGTGTCTCCCCCACAGCAGCCAAGACAACAACAACGCAAGTTCCTTCTTAGTACTACCTAACAGAAAAAGGCGCGCGTTCTCTTTGAGAGTTTATTTTGCAAGCTTCACCATTTTATAAAATGTAGCTGACGCCACACAAAGCGCCAATCATCGTCATTCTGTCGCCCGCCGTTGCTGCTGACGCTGGTGCTTTTTGCTTCTGCTGCTGCTTTTCTCCTTTAGCGCCCCAGTGCGTGTTCGTTGCAGCATTTAGTTGCGAATTTAATTCTCATTTTTGTTTGTGTTTATTTGGCTGCAGATAATCAAATTTATATTGTGCATGCAAAATACCAAAAAAAAAAAAAAAACGTGAAGAAAAAATGCTAAAAGAATACGATCGCTGCTGAGTTTAACAACTACATTTGTTATTGTAGCTGTCGCCGTGATTTTAGTGGCCTGTTATTCTCGGTAAATGTGTGTATGTGTGTCGTTTATTGAACTTTAACGAATTGACAGCTTTTATTAACACACGAGCATGTAATTTTATGCCGGTTAATATGCAGCTATGATTGTGTCCGGGTGTGTGTGTGTGTGCGAAATTTACAGCAATTTTGATATTGACACATAACCTCAAATCATGGCTAAAGTTGCCTAGTTACCGTTACTTTGGTGCCCGCCATGTGCAAAGTTTTAATTCGCTTGTAGTAGTTGAAATAAAATACATTTGCAATTGAGTGCAACAATTAAACAAAAATGTGAAATCTCCCCTAAAAAAATAACAATTTATTTAAAAAGAGTAGTAAATTCCACTTGACCGCTCTTTAATACTGTAATTGGGCCCGTTATGTTTTAATGCTTGCTCATGCACACACATACTTACATTGACACAGCTGCATTGCTGAGAGAGCTTTAAAATTGTAACAGTAGAAAACAACAATAATAAAAAAAAACGAAGAAAGTCGTCAGCGAAACAAGCTTCATGATACCCGTTCGAAATGAGCACAGAGTATAAAAGAAAAAGAAAAAAAAGCGTAACGAAATTAAATGAAAAGAGCAAATCGCAATAACTTAACCACACTTATTGAGAATCAGTTCACTCCCTATTCTCCCCCTCCACAAGTTACCCCCTTTTTGTGTAGACAAGCTTAAATCTAATAGGTAAATAATGATTTTCAAAATGTGTAGTATTATTATTGATTTATCGCCAACACACAAAGCTCCAGGCGAAGGTGTTATGTACAGAACTTGTTATTTATTTATTTACTTTTCTGATAAGAGCTCCTGATCGACTTACGGACAGACAGACGGACGAACGGACTGAAATCGGGCTACAACGAATGCTAATTTTTTTCTTTTTCACATTTCATCATAATTTATATGTTTTTTTTCTTGTCGTCAGGTTGCAATTTTTGTTATTGTCGCAGCACTTGTAAATTTAATAAATTAGCAAAAAATTGATTTGATTAACTTTGAAAGTTGTTGCCGTCGTTGCCGACGTCGCCGTTAGTGTGGCTTGACGTCTATTATCGCCAGAAACGAGAACAACAATAACAACAACAGGAGCCGTAATAACAGAGGGAAAAATTGATGACTTGCTTGTGATTCTTGTTGATCACGTGGCTCTGGGAATGTACGAATCTCCACACTCTAAGAAAACTTTATTTAATTTGAAAAACAAGAAAATAGCCTAATGTTGCATTTTACTAGTCGAAAAAATAATAATAATAAATAATAGTGTAAACAGTGGTCAACTTATGTGTCAACTAGTGTAGGTAGACCCTAAAGCTCATAGGCACACATGGAAACGAAACATGCGAAAAGCTCTGACAAGTTTCAAATTGAAATGTTTACATTACTTAAGATCACAATTCCCAAGTAAAGAGTGTAAAATTGCACTAACAGCATATATGAAACAATAAATAAAAAACGGACAGAAAAATAAACAAGTTTCCGACTTTTTGTAAATTTGTAATTTCACCATTTTATAATTCTTTTTCATTTTGTTTATTTTGCAGCCCTGGCAACTGAACCAAAAAATAAATAAACACTGCAAGCTGCAACAAATATAAAAGTTATAAATAACACAACATAAATATATACTATTGAGCTATTAAAGAACTGCAACAAAAAATAAAAACAACAACGATATGAAGTACACAACAGGAACAGACAACGCGTTGCCCTCTGGCAGCAGCAGCAGCTCCCAAAATGCACTAAACGAATTGCAGTCAGGAGTGACAACCACAACAACTACACAGCAGCAGCAGCCACAGTTGCAGCTGCAGCAGGAGCAACAACAACAACAGCAACAAACCGCAACAACGACAAGTGCCGTTCAAACAACGGCCGCAACAACAACATCAGCAACAGCAACAAATCCCAATCCCAATAATACTAATAATAATCAAAGTGATACCAATGACAATGGTGACATGCTGCCACATGCAACACAGGCAACAAATGCTTTATTTTGCGAACAGGTGACGACAGTGACGAATCTGTTTGACAAATGGAACGATTGTGAGCGTACAGTGGTCATGTATGCGCTCCTCAAGCGATTGCGTTATCCCAGCCTCAAGTTTCTACAGTATTCCATAGACAACAACTTGACACAGAGTCTGGGCACATGCCAAACGAATCTGAGCAGCGTTGTCATCGACATCAATGCCAATAATCCAGCCTATTTACAGAATCTGTTGAGTGCTTATAAGACATGTCTGCCCAGCGATTTAGTCGAGTGTGGCATGTCCTCTTCCTCATCTGACAAGGATTCAATGCCATGCTATGGCAGTGATTTTCAAATTACCAGCATAAATCCATCACAGTCTGGAGATGAACGCAAGTTGTATACCCGTAAAGACGATATACTCCAAGAGGTGCTCAATATGCTTCCATTGCTTAAACCTGGCAATGAGGAAGCTAAATTAAGCTATATGACTTTGATATCCCTCGCAGTCAAGGACACAGTGCAACAGTTGGTGCCTCCAGAGTTGGTGCAACAGATTTTCTCGTATATGCTCATACATCCCGCCATTAGCAGTGAAGATCGACGTGCGTTGAATGTCTGGCTGCGTCATCTGGAGGATTATAAGCAGGCCAACAAACGTAGCAGCTATTTTGTGCAATCGGAGCAACTGCAGCATCAACTGGGCACCATCTCTGATAGCTCATCTTCCTCATCATCATCGCTGGGCAATTTAACACGCAGCGTTGATTGGCAAACAATTGCACCTCCCAGCAGACACCATAGCAGCAAACAGTTGCCCAGACAACCAGGTGAATGGCGAGGCAGTGTTAGCGGTTCCTGTGGCTCGATCAATCCACTCTGTGATAATTTAAATGGTATTACATTGAACGAATTAGCATCTAGTCAGAATAGCTTAGGCCTCTCCCTGGGCAGTAACTCCTCGCTGGTCAATGGCGTCGTTGCTGGCGCTGCAGCGGGCTCCATGCTCGGCATCGGTGGCAGTGATGATCATGACACCTCATTTAGCAAGAATGGCACCGAGATTCTTGACTTTGATCCGCTTAACTGCGAAGCTGCTGCTTCTGGTGAAACGAGCGGCATTGGCAGCTGCAGCCTTGGTCAACAACAGGTGAGACTTTTAAAACTTAAAAATTATGATAGATATATATATAAAAATTGGTTAAGAATGAATAAATAAATACTAATTAATTGTTTTGTCCAATTATTTGCAGGCTCCTTCACCACATGCTTCTTCCATTCATCCACAGCTGTTGCAACCGCCACCACCTCCGCCTCCACCTCAACTTCCTTACGCCTCTATATTGATGGGTCATGTTGATCAGTTTGGCGACATTAATCGCTGGAGTCTGGACAGTAAAATAGCTGCTCTAAAGACACGACGCTCCAATAGCTTGACCACACAAACGATCTCCAGCTGCTCGTCAAACTCATCAAACTCGTCTGTGATCACGGTGAACGATAACTGTTCCAATTCAACAGAGAATCTTGCTCAGTTTGCCAACAAACCACGTAGTTTCTCGTTATCTATTGAGCATCACCGCAACAACAATTGTTTGGCGAATAGCACATCGGATACTCGCCTGGATGACTTTAAGCCCAGCTACATTAAATTCCAGACACGTAATGTGGGTATGTCGGGAATTGGACTATGGCTTAAATCACTGCGTCTGCACAAATACATTGAGCTGTTCAAGAACATGACGTACGAGGAGATGCTGCAAATTAGTGAAGATTTTCTCCAGAGTGTTGGTGTGACCAAAGGAGCCTCCCACAAATTGGCCCTTTGCATTGAGAAGTTGAAGGAACGCGCTCATATACTCAGTAAAGTGGAACAGGAATTGCACACGGGTCAGATGAAGATTAGCACTGCTGTCGAGGAACTCACAAATATTGTGCTAACACCCATGAAGCCATTGGAATCAATTGCTGGGGAGGAGAACATTGGATTGCGTTTCCTCAAAGTCATTGATCTGGTCAGCAATGCATTGCAACAGGATCCCTACTGTGCCCAGGAGGATGAAACTCTGGGCGTCTTTATGTGGATACTCGATCGTTCAATACACAACGAGGCATTTGTGAATCATGCCAATCAACTCAAGGAGCTCAAGTTTAAGCTGTCCAAGCTGAAGATGTCCATGGTCCCCAAGCTGCATCATGTCAAGACAACAGGAGGCACCACAGGCAATATTAATAAGCCCAGGTGAGTGAATTCCTAAATATAAAGAACAAAACAAATATCTTACTGAACCAAATTTAGTTAAAATTTAATTAGAAAAACAAAAGATTTAAAAAATAACATGGATTACTAGGAAGATCTCATAGCTAAAATATTTTCTTTAGCCTGAATACCTTTATTTGGCTACCTATTTTTATTTCCATGTTTTTTGTGTTTGCTAAAGTAATTATTACAAAAAATATTCGTAATTTGTGTGAAGTACGTCAACGTCTTCTTTACATTATCATTAACACCTTTGATTAATTTACAATAATTTAACTCTCTAATTTCTGCTCAGATGGAATGGCAAGAGTCGCAAATGTGATCCTAAAAATGGCAGCAATGATCGTATCAATCATCGCAAGAACTCCAATGATATGTTGAATTTCTCGTTGAGTTGTTTGCAACATCCGTTGCAACATCATCAGCAACAGCAGCAGCAGCAACAACAGCAGCAGCAACCACCTCAACAACAGTTTGACTTCAATGGCGGCTATCAGAATCAACAATACAAGAGTTCTTCGTATCCCAACTTCATGAACAATCCCCAACAACAGCAACAACAGCAGCAGCAGCAGCAACAACCACTAAAACATCATTCACAGCATGCACAACAAATGCAACAAATGTTGCAGCAACATGCGCAACATTTTCCAGCTTTGCCACAACAAACTCCGCCTCCACATCATCGACGTTCGTTGAATAATTTAATTGTGGTTGCCGGTGGTCCACAGCAGCCCCAACAACTGATCTTTAAGCCAGGACAAGGTGTGCTCACCAACAGCAACACCAATGACAACCTGCAGCAGCAGCAACAGCAACGCAAGCCTAGCTTAAATGGACTTAATGGACTCACAGGCGGATCATCAAGTGTGGAGCAGCAACCAAAGAAAACAATGGCCGCTGTGGTGATGGTTAGTAATCCGGATCAAACAGAATCCCCGCAACAACCGCCGCAAATCTTAATTAACAACAACAATAATAACAATAACAATATATTAAACAACAATTTGATTAATCAACAACAGCTGCAATTGCTTGCAGCAGCAGCTGCGGCTGCCGCTGTTGGCAATTGCAGCTGTTTGTGTTCTGGTCCTGGTGATGGTAATGGTGATGTCGCAACCTGTACCGGTATTTGTAACAATAGTCTCTGCCAGCAATCTAACAATAACAACTCCAATAATAATAATAATAACAATAATAATAGCACCAGCAACAACAACAACAATATGGATCATTGCCTGTCTCAGCCGCAGCTGATTAATCTAAGCATGGCCTCGCTTAAGGATAGCTTCAACATGCCACCTCATGATTATAAAATGAATGATTTCAAGAGTCTCGAGCAACTGGAGACACTGTGTCGCCAGATGACTGAGCAGGCAATGAACTAGAATAGTTTTCAAGCTGGAAAGAACAAATATTATTTGTTTAGTTGATTATTGTAAATTCAATGTTTAATTGTTATGGCTGCGTGTGCGTGTCTGTATCGTAATGAAGAATTGTATTTTGTAATCGTTTTTAGTTATGTAAGAATCTGAAAAAGTTTGTTTAAATGTTAAGTTTACACACAATTTCACTCTCTCTCTCTATATGCGTGCATGTCTGTATGTGTGTGTGTGTATAAGAGACGTCTTTTGGGTCTAATCTGAAGCTGCTACAAATAATCATATTGCAACGGCTGGCCGTTCAATACTGGTAAAAGGCCTAGCTGAAAAAATAACTCTCCCCGCCCCAAATATCTATTTAATCGCAGCTAGGAAGCAGCAACAGTTTATATGGCCCAAAGACGTCACTTTTGCTGCCAATGTTATTAATGTTTAAGTTGAAAAAAAGAAATGTCGAAATGTAGTTACAACTCCTGTAAAGTAAAGCAACAAGCAAGTGTTATAATCTTATGACAACAGCAACAACAACAAACAAACAATAAGCAAAACCAAACCTACAACCAACAAACAACTTTAAACTTTCTCTCTATAGGAAAATTTGGCCAAATTTGATCAACATTTTACGCTATTCTGACGCTGCCTCCCGCAACATAAAAACAAATAGAGAAAGAAAGAAAGAAAACAGACGTCGACTAGAAAACTATATATATATATATATATGCGCGACATGCAACAGGCAACACATATATATATGTATCTGTATATGTTAATGAATTATATTATGAACTCTGCATCGTGACCATGAGACTGACTAAGATTACTATATTCGCAACTATAAGAACTAGAAAAGCTGGAATGATAAAAAAAAACAAAAAAAAGGAAAACATGTTTGAAGCACACGATACACGACACACGCGAATTAAAAAACGTTGCTTGCTGAAAGTCACATAATGAACTATGTTTATACACATATATATACATAAAAATATATATATATATATATATACATAATATATAATTGATATATACACATAATTTATTTTAAATTTAAAGGAACATAATTGCTGAAACGATAACGAAAACAAAATTATAACTGTCTTATGTTTGTGTTGAGGAAAAAGAAATGCAAAAGAATTGTTTAAGGAGCCTAAAGTTAATAACAATGTAACAAATATTGTATTTTGTATAAGTAGTAAGCATATAAGCCAAAAAGAAAATGAGAAGAAAAAGAATAATAATAAGGAAAAGCCACGTACATGTTATCAGGCATTGTATTGCATATGTATATGTATATATATACAATTATTATTATACTATTAATATTATTTTTGTTTCGCTTTTAGGCCTTAGTCAATTGTTTGTAATAATGTGCTGTATAACGATATGATGATCGAAAATTGATTATGTTATGTTATTTTTTAAATTGTTTTTGAGAATTGCTATATATATATACACATATGTGTGACGATATCGATTGCGATCGCTTTGTAACTAAGCTTAAGCTTGCAAGTAAACAAATTTAACGATTGTGGGCCAACAAAGGCCACATAAAACCACAGAGAAGAAACGTTTAAGAACACACACACAAAATAAAATACAAAATAATATAACAAATTGTTAGCTTAATTGAAAAATGTGTGTGTATAAGATTGAATGAAATGCATGAAAATTGCGAATGTATAAAAATGTATAATTAATGCTGCTGCTTGACAAAACAAACGAAAGAAATTGTATTTTATTTGAATAATAACAAAAAAACATGTTAAACTCACATACAAAACAAATTGCAGCTGTTTAAATTGCATGTAAATTAAATATACTATATTAAACAAATTTATAGCCATATAAAAGTTCAAAATTCACAACAAAAACAACAACAAGAAAAAAAGCAACTGCAACAACAAACTACGAAAATTGTTTAATAAGTAAAACGTTCAACTATAATTAACAAATTGTAAATGTGTGTTTACATAATTACACTGTGAGTCAGAGGGGGGGCGATGGAGGGAGGGAGGAGCAGAGCAGAGCAGAAACGAAGAACAAATTATCAAATGTGAACATTCAAGAGTGTACCTACTACCAATACACATATACATACATATATTTATTTTAAATAAATTATTTCGAGAATTAAACAAGTGTTTCTACAACTTATCGGTTGCCTAACAACTACAACAACAATACAGGTTGCCATGCCTTTCCCTGCAACAAAGTGTGAGTTTTCAAAAATAACGAAACACTCGAGACATAAACTATTCTGTTGAATGGAAATACAATTCTATTTATTTAATAAAAAATCACATTTCTAAGCTAAATTCAATTGATTGCCAAAAAGAAAATGAATAGGCATCGCTATAACAATGTTCAGCTCGATGGGTTGTCCTCCAATCTCATGCAACAAATGCCGCAATCTAGTCAAGCAGATGCCGGTGGTAATGAGGAGCACTTGCCCATGTGGCCCAGCGAGCGGATTGCTCCAGGTGGAAGTGGCGCCTTTCATTCTCCGAAAGTGGAGTACAGCAAGGAAACTGCTGATTTGCTTAAACGTAAGTAGAGCTGGACTTGAATATCATTTAGTTGCTCCATGCCGGGTTTTTAGTCCTAATGAAGGAGTCCAAGATGTCCATGATTATGCGCAAACAAATTGATGAGAGTTTGCGCAATGGGGAACCGTTGCCATTGCCAAAACCACCACGTCCCAATACCAACAACGATTTGGACAAGGAAACTCAGGCTATACTGCAGCGTGCTCGCAATGCCAAGCGCAAGAATCTGCAACAAATTGAGGCAAGTGGCGCCTATGATAAGAGTTACTTTCGCCCAAAGCCAGACAATCGTATGGAGGGTGATAAAGCCAAGGCTCGCTTACAATTCACCATGGCAGGCATTGATTTGCCGGATCCAGCTGTAAAACCACTGCGACGTCCACGTGAGGATCGTCTGGTGACCGAAGGAGACATTATCAATGAATGTGAGAGAGTCCGTGCTTTTATAAAGAAAAGCCTGTTATTAATTTTCTATTGCAGTATTGGATCAAATTAATGAACGTGCTGATTGGTTGGCTGAAATGGAGGCTCTTGGACAGGGCAAGAAATATTATCCCGAGATCCGTGATCAGATATCTGAACGTTTACATCGCATTCGTGCCTTGGAGACCAAGATGAAGATGAAAGCTCAGGGTGGCTTTCGTTTTGTAGATTAGAATAGAATAAGTATGTGTTAAATGTTAGAAATAATCAAGCAAACAATATAAATTGAACAACCATTGCAGCAAACATTTAAAAGTGCTTCTTAACTTAAAATTACTGCCTTATTTTAGGAAGTAAATTTTAATTACAAAAAGTAAGTGTTATAATTTTAGTACTTTATTAAACTTATTTGCTTGACATATAATAATAAATTTCGATTCAATTTTGACTTAATCTGGCACACAATTAATACACACAATAAAACGCACACAGCATTTTAACAATTTAAAAAGCCCAACACAAAGCACTCACGAGTATTCATACTCTTTCTTTTCTCTGGATTCACATGGAAATTTGGCAAAACGAGCAAAAACTACAATAGTTGAAAATACATATATATGGAGATTGTTTTGTAAGTAATCGAATAAACTATTGGATTATATTTATATGTTGTATATATATATATTGATGTACTAGATTATATCATCTGTTCCTATGCCCTATGGTTTTTGTGTATACATATACATATATGCATCTGTAATGCTCCGTTCAAAAATATATAGATGTACATATTTTTGTGCTACAACTGTACAAGGAAGTCGCTCAGCAGGATGGCATGTGGCAGCGAAATTCGCCAGCAGCTTCGGCGAAACGATTCCGTATCAAATAGCCGCTGATTACCTCGGCAACCTCGTGTGGACGGTCCTCGTGCACGGCATGACCACAACGTGCTAAGACTTGCATCTGGAAGCGGCCCTGCATTTGGCCAACGGTTAATGTCCGATCCAAACCATCAATGCTGGCGAGCAGCAACTGTTTGGGTAATCGCAAATTAAGGAACTTGTCGCTGAGACCCGAAAACCAGCCGACCCAATATTTCTCTGACTTGGCCAGATCGATACGCCAGGTGTAACTGGAATATAAATGGAAAATGAGCTGTGCCAAGTGTTTTTTCTTGGGTTTTAGTTGAAAACGTACTTTTTGGCCGCTTCGTTTGCTTCCTTGGTCGTTATGGGTTTCTTAAAATCTGTGCCCTCAGCGCCATCTTCTGCACCGTTGCCCACTTCTTCATCCTCAGAAATACTGAACGCATTGGGAAACATACTGGTATGATTTGCTTCCTCTAAGACTTCCTCAGTCAGGGGAAGATCATTCGTTGCAAGTTGATTCGTTGTGCAGCTGTGTTAAGAAAATGTGTATAAGTAACAAGAAAGAAAGTAGCTGAAGATTTAATACCCTTGCAGGCGCTTATTAGAAATAACTCACGAAATAAAGATCCTTCCTTTAAGACGTTACACATTTCTAAACAAATTTATAATACCCTCTGAAAGGGGATTGCAAAATTTTCTTTGCTGCGTTTACGATGACATCACTTACTTGATTATTTGCCCTGGCATTGAAACTTTGGCACTGTCCACGTTTCGTACCTGTCCGCTGCGTATGCACCATTCAATGGCATTGGGTATGCTCTGAAAATACTTGGGACGTGAGCGCAAAAAGCTTTGCATGCTGGCCAAAGCTTCCATGGCTGTGCCCTCGACGACATCGATAACTGTAATGCCAATAAGACTCGGTACCAATGCCATGTGTGCAAAATGAACAGCAATTGCACCTCCCATTGAATGGCCAACCACATATATTTGTGGCACCTCCTCGGGATAGAGTTTCGTTATCAAATCACCAATGTCACTTAGGGGGTAGAGAGAAAACGTAAGCATTTACAAAAAAGACACATTCAACAGGCTTTCAACACTTACTTTGACAAAGTGTCTGCCGATAAGTCGTCCTCGTCGTCCACTTTACTGTCACCGTGTCCCCGAAGGTCAACGCACAGACACTGACAGTGTATCATGCTTGTCACTTCCGACTACAAATAATAGAATTAGAATTGTCTACAAATGGACAATATGCATCCATGTATACATACACAAAAATGCGCCCAGGTAAGTGCCGAATAGCCCCCACCGTGCAATAGCAACAATACGGGGCCCGGTTTCTCAGGCTGTTTAGTGCGATAAACGCGAAATTTACGATTCTCATCCACAGCAACATCTTCCTTTTCGGCAAAGAACTCGTTCCACATGCATGGCTTATAATCCCGTATTCGTGACTTCTTAAAGGAGTCTCTGTAATTTGTTATGTATCAATTAGATATCGCATCCTCTTTCCACCTCCCACTCAAAAAATAATAATATTCGAGAATTACTTACGCTCTGCCAATCCGGCTGCTTGGAATTGTGGGTGGCAATTTGGACTTCAGGATTGTACGCTGTAAACTGGACATTCCGTATGATTGTCTGCGCAATTATAGCGCAAAATTGCAAATATATTTTGTAAAGCTAGATGAAAATTGTTTTTTTCCGTTCGTTTTCTTTGCAGATTGGAAGATTTGCCAGACTTCTTCAATAATCTAGTTCTAAAAGTAAACAACAGACAGCTGGCGGCGTTAATAAATGTTGCTCATACCGATAGCGACCACCAAACGATAGACAATTACTTTATCGGCGGGTTAGTATTTGAAATTGTTCCCAAAACTTTTTAACATCTAGCTAATAAACTTAATTATCCTTAATAAATTATTAATGTAATGCTAAGCTGGTTAAATTAAATTTTTGGAAATCGATTTGTATATTTGTCTCATACATTAATTCTTTAAATGCATAACTAATTAGAAAAACCTGTTCTGCAGAGCGCATTAAACTTTGTTGGCAAAGAAAGTGACTGAGAGAGACACCGGAATGGGCATGACCTACTTAGTACTGAAACTGATAAGCAACATGTAATATAAACAAAACACTACTGCCTGTTGCGTCTTTCAAATCGCAATTCCAATTCCCTTGGTATCAGACTAAACAAAAACGGAAACGAACGGGCATCGATTCTCAGTTGCCCGTTGGAAGTCGTAGCGCTCGCATCACATACAAATTCCCTTGGCCGCCTTGATAACGTGAAAGACTCTTAGAAGTTTTTTGAAACATAAAAAAGACGATAATTGTTGGGTATGTACGTCACTATCTAAAACACTTTTCTGGTTCATTGACCTGTAAACAAATAAAAAGAAAAACTCGACTTGAAAAAGAGCACTTGAATAAACCGCCATTAGAACATTTATATATATCTCAAGTCTGGCAGCACCCACACACCAGCTGTTGTCGTTTCCTTTTCTCTCTCTCACTCTCTCTTTCGCTTCGCCGGCGCAATAAAACCGACGAAAAGTTCGTGCACTGCAGTCTGCAGTTATTCTTTCACTTAAATTAATGGCAATTTGCATCAATTCAGCATAAAGTGCAGTTGTAAAACATTTCCGAAACCGATAACAATCATATTAGTCAATCGTTGTTTATTTTAATGGCCTCAATGACATTGTGATAAGGTGAGAGCCTAGCTGATAACAACAAATTGCACACCTTTTTCATGTGTATGTATGCATAATACATGCATGCACGTATGTATTTGTTTTTTGTTTACGTACTCGTTTTTGTTTTTAATGTCTGGAATTATTATTATTTCGGCTTAACGAGTTATTGTGACACGTTAACACAGCTGCATGAGTATTTTGTATGTATTTTTATACACATTATTGCGTTCACATTGAATTTTTCAGCTCACAAAATGGCAAGTGCAAATAATCTTGGAGATGATCACGTTGCGGTGCAAAAACTACAGCCAGATGCTAGGATCTATGAGCGCCTGTTAAAACTGGGAGATTTCTACGAGCAACAATATTTTACGGAGCCAGAGTTCTATGTACGAGTACCGGGGCGGTGAGTTCCCTTTTTTATACCCTGGTAAAGTGTGTTTTAATTTTGTCACTTAATATATAACGCATTAAATGAGGTGTGGCAGATCCAATAAGCTTCTCTGGAAGTTTCTTTGGAAACTAGTCTCTCAGTTTATAAACTATATTGCTAAAACTTGGTAGGAATTATCAGAAAAAGATTGAGTTGTAGATTAAATAATCTCTTATCATCTCTGCTTGCAGTGTCAATATCATAGGTGAACATGTGGACTACTGCGGTTACTCTGTGCTGCCCATGGCCGTGGAGCAGAGCATAATTTTGGCCGTAGGCTCAACCCCGGAAAAGGCAACACTGCAGCTGCGTCCACTGGATGAGGGCAAATTCCAGAACTTTGATAGTGATATAAATGCCCTTGAGTAGGTTATTTTGTTTGTAAATAGAAATCTATATTTCTAAGTTATATACTTATTTAAATTTTAGTATAAAGCTGCCCAAGACTGGTGGTCCAGCGTGGTATAACTACTACTTATGCGGCATAAAGGGAGTGCAAGAGGAGCTGGGCAAAAAGTGGCGTCCCATTGGCATGCAGGTTGTCCTCAGTGGCAATGTGCCCCTTGCCGCGGGTTTATCCAGCTCCAGTGCGTTGGTTAGTGCTGCAGTGCTCGCCACAGCACATGTGCAAGGCATGCATTTAGATCGCAAGTTGTTGGCCTCGATCTCGGCTAGTTGTGAGCAATATATTGGCACCCACAGCGGTGGCATGGATCAGGCTATAGCCTATCTAGCGAAAGAAGGCTGTGCCCAGCATATTGAATTCCATCCGAAGCTGAATGGAACACCTGTAACTCTTCCAGCGGGCAGTTGCTTTGTGGTAGCCAACAGTCTTGTGCAGAAGAAGAAGGCTGCCTCATCGGACTATAATGAAAGAGTTGTGGAATGTCGTCTTGCCACCCGTTGGCTGGCCAAGTCACAGAAAGTGGCCAATTGGCAGGATTTTATTAGATTCGTTGACCTCGAGGAGGAATTGAATTTGGACAATGAAGCCTATGCTCAATTGATTGAGAAGCAATTAACAAAAACACTTTATACACGCGATGACATTTGTGAGGCACTCGGAATCACGGAGCAGCAGCTGGAAATGGATTTCCTAACACCCAGCACACAGCACATGCAACAGTTTAAGCTACGCCAGCGTGCCTTGCATGTTGTACAAGGTAAACATCAAATTTCTTATCAACATCGGTAACTCCCCGTTTCTAACATCCTTATTTAATGATCTGTTCATAGAATCTGGTCGTGTGGTCAAATTTCGTCAGATTTGTGAGCAACTGCAGCGTCGTCCCAGCAAGAAGGACCTTGCTGAGCTGGGCGAGCTCATGCAGCAGTCGCATCACAGCCTTAGGGAGCTCTATGAATGCTCCCATCCGGATTTGGAGCGCCTTGTGGGCTTATCCGTGAAACAGGGAGTCAGTGCACGTGTTACGGGTGCTGGGTGAGTACATCATAGAATCTTAAAAGCTTCCAGTTATTAGAAAAATACATCTCTTTTTAGCTGGGGCGGATGCATTGTGGCTATGTGCGATTCGGTTAGTGCTGCTGCGGATTATGTTAAATTGTTGAAACGTGAATATTATGCTCAATTACCAGCGCATCTCTTGGAGCGTTATCAGCCCAATGATTTCAATGATGTCGTCTTTGCAACGTTTCCCAGTAATGGAGCCGAGCTTTATGTACAATAATTCAGCATACAATTTTGTAAACTGTATATATCCTTAGTAAACCTGTAGTTGTCCCTTTGTAGTTACTACTTACTTATTTCTATATCAATTTTGGAAAAAATTCCAGGGTCTTTCTTATCTCCCCTCTCACATCCAGAACAATCGATGAACTCATATTTTTAATTACTTTTAGATATATTAACAAGCTATAAACTAGAATACAACAAGGCACTTGGAAAATGTATAAAGTTTCACAATTTATCGGCGACTCAGATAGCCTGCGTTCTTGAATAGCTTATAGACCTGTTCACGTGGAATCTTTTCGGCCTCGCGATGCACGACAGCCATTTCCTTGCGGGTTAGCAGCGATTCCTTGGCCAGATTGGCAGCTATAACTGGGTTGTTGTAGAAGTGTGTGCTCTTCAAGTATTCAGCAGGTAGCTCTGATTCCCACTGGGAATTTTTCACCACCGAAGGATGTGCATCCGCCGTAGCGTAGCCCACATATTGTGATTCTGGCTCATAAGATGGTTTAGAAGGCAAACCCAGCGCCTGATGATAGAAGAATTGGGCGTATGTTGTGCTCAGGGCCAGCGAAAGGCAACCGAGGAGTAAGCAAACTTGGCGGGTGGACAACATGATCACTGAAAGAGAGGACAAGAGGAGTTTCATGGTAAATCGTTCTATTTTTGGCTAATTGAAAGCTAATAAAAGATACGCCTGATTTATAGAGCTGGCAGTTTGTTTTTAATCTACAAGTTGCAAGTTGTCAGTTACGTGCGTCATAAATTATTTACGGAAAAATCAATTATCGCACCAACAAGTGGAGCGGACTAGACACCCGAGACAGAGACACCACTGAAGTGGCACCACTTGCATTGTTGCTGTTGTTGTTTTAGTTGTTGGTGTTGCAGTTGCAACTGGCTATTTTATCCATGAACTTTTTACAGCTGACGTTTTTTGCTTTTTGATAACACTTTGGATTGCTTGCATTGATCTCAATTGCAGCTATTTAATTGTCATGTGTGCTCCACTTTTCATTTAGATAATTCACAGACTTAGTCAATAGTGGTATGTAAACTAATTACAGATTGGCATTCAAATTCAAATTGCATTAAGCCAAAGTCAAGGTTGCACAGCTTAAACAACAACAAGAACCCAGTCTTTTATTTATTTTTTAAATTTATTTTATAGTTTAAAACTCCCACGACTTGTAAATATCTCACATTGGATGGGGCAACTTGAATTCAACACCTGGCTCGATTTGTCTGAGTTGAAATTGAAACTGTAACTGAATTTAGAATAGCGAGCTCTCGCACTTTTATGTGCTCGGCGTTGAATGCCACAAGAACGAGTTTCACTCACAAAAACATTGAGAAAAAAATGAGACTAAACACTCAAGCTCAAAGTTGTCGCCAAATGCTCAAAGTGGAAGCAACTTTTGCTTAAAAACTATTTTATATTATTAAATTAATTATGGATGAAGGAGCAAAGAGTAATGCTGCTGCAACCAGGGACTGTCATGGTTTTTAATTGAGAAATAATTGTAAAATATAAAATACTTAATGAGAAAAAAATTAATTGCATTTTGATTTTATAATACAAATTAGTAATAAACAAAACTCAATTTTTATAAGGAAGTATTATTTATTTGAACAGAAGTCTAAAATAAGAGCTTTTTTGATTTGTAAACTTTAAAATTTAATAATAATTTAAGATTTTATAATAAAAACGAAAAATAAGAGTTTAAAATGTTTAATGTTTACACAAAAAATTTGAAAAAAAAAAATATTTCATCTTTTTGTAAAATAACTACTCCATTAAAAGAAGTTCATCTGGTTTAGTTTTTAATCTCGTAACTCCTATTTATGATCCCTGGCTGCATAATCTGACCTAGGCCTAGGCAAAAGCTATGTGTGTTTGCAATTAAAACCAATGATTTTATTTAGTTGTCTAAAGTTTCTCATGCTCCACTAAACGCCCGCCAAAAAAGGTCGCAAGTTGACGGGGCGCTGTTTGGACAATTACGCACACCTTCAACAACAACAACAACGACAAATTACACACACACACACACATACACATAATAATATTTTCAGTAGTATGTGTTATTTGCTAAGAATCCGAATCCAAATCCGAGTACAAATCCAACAACGTTTGTGACTTTTGAAAGTGTCGATTGACCCTGAAAATTGTATGTCTCTGTCTGAATCTCAGACTTAAACTCCATGGTGCTGCACATGTTTGACCCTAATTTGTTGTGGTTGCTTTTGGCTTAAACTGGGGTTATTCAACCGTTTAGATCAGCTGATGCGGAAGCTAATCCATTCGGGGCTGTGGCCAGGGTGGATAACTTCTTAGCTCTGTTTCCATTGCCTTGAACTTTTGCGTGTAGGCGTTGCACAGGTGCGTGGTATTTACATTGTTTGATTTCTTGTTTTGGTTTTCGTTTTCTAGGGAGTGGTCCAACAAATTTGTTTTTATTTATTGGCCATGTCGAATTTGATATTTAATTAATTGCCATTTTGTAGTTGCATATTAAAGAGGCCAATTGTTAATGCTGCATTGTTTACCACAAAAGATGTTAAGCTAATATTAATGAGATCGATCTCTGAATAATATAAGCCTTAACATATCTATGTTTCATTACTTTTTTGAAATAAATATCATTTTTTCCTATAAGCTAAATAGATTAATGATTTAGATAAAACAGAGATCTTTATTATTAATATTAATATTTATTACAATTAACAATCACAATTGACAGTTATAACAATATTTCTACAATTTATATTGAGCAAATTGTATAACTATTAAAATTTAGAATCAATTTTTTTTAAAGCTTTGAATTAATATTTAACTTTATTTAAATAGTTGTTAGTTGGGATTATAAGCTAATAATTTCTAAGTGTTTTAAATGGTATTAATAACTCGTCATATATTACTGGCATTTTATTTTTAAGTTACAAATTATGATTCTTAATTTTAAACCTTTTTACCCAAAACGTTACATCCCTTGCTCAGTTATTTTTGGAAGCTGCAGTTATTTCTGGCCAACCTTCAAAACGTATTTAGTCTTTAATTTATTCAAACAACAACTCGACCCACACACATAGACACTCACACACACGCGCACACACACACACACACTTAAAAAGAGAGCTAGCTGCAACGCATTCAAGGACGCCTTATGCAATTTCAAATTCAAGTGCACGCAATTGTGGTGCAATGCTAACGACTTTGTAAAATGTGGCGTATGAGCAATATCACATCCGCTTTGCTTTGCTCAGTGTCAACGTTAAGCATACGCACAGTATGCTCACTGGGTGAAAGTGCACCGTGGTGTGCTACCTTCAACGTTAACTACTTGCAACAACAACAAGATCAGAAAAAACACAGAGAGCGACATGTTTGCCTCCAATGTCTACCGGCTTTCAATTTACACCTGCAATTAGAATACAGAGAGAGAGAAAGAGAGAGAGAGCGAAATAAGTTCGCTCACTTGTAATGCTGTCTGTGTAAATGTCGATGGCTATGTGTAGTGGTGAGTGCATTCGCATTGCATTGGAAAATCGTTTCTGACGTTCTGCCTCAGTTGTCGTTGTACAGCGCGTCGCGTTGTTTGTCAGTCGCTAAAACAATCGCACGTATGCAAAAAAATGTAACAACAACAACAGCAATATACAAAAAATTAACACAATTTTTGTAAAATCAATCGCATCAGCAGAAATTATTATTCAATAAATATAAAAGCTACCTGTGCTTAATTCACAAATTGTGTCACTGGCGCAATGTCTCAAAAATGCTTCTGTGGCAGAAACTGATTAATTGTGCACACAAATTGGTGGCAAGCGCATTTTCAACTTCAATCAATTTTCAATCTGCCAACAAACGACATGGCAGCAACAGCACGAGCAACAACAATAACAAGGACAACAGCATCAGCCACAGGACCTGCAAATGGCATCATGACTCTCACCGGCATCAATCAATATGAAGAGGACTTTGAACACTTGAACAAGCTGTTTAGTGCCAAGAATGTGGTGACCTTTGACATTGGCCGCATCGCTTGTAGCGCGGGCAGCAGCAGCGGCGACAATTACATGTCCTTAGTGAAACGTGTGACAATCTATGAGGCAACAGACGGTGATGAAGAAATGGGTAATGAAAATGGAGAAACTAAAACGTACAGCATCAAAACAGACGCAAATTAAAGTCAAGCTGAGTTTAGCTTATTGATTGCATTGTTATTGTTGCTATACATTAAGCGGCGGCGTCAACTGACCTTGATACACGCATTCTAAATGCAATATACATAGCTACGTATACGTAATATACATTCGCTAAAGGTCAACACGCACACTCGCCCACTCACACACACACACACTCCAATGCACACCCAAACAGCGACTGAGCAACTCTCTCACACACACACACAATTGCACATGCACAAAGAGCAAACAATTTCATTCATAAATTTTACTACATCGCGTAAACAAAAAACAGCTGTTCAAACTGCACCAAAGAGCACGCCTTAAACATTGCTCTCTCTCTCTCACACTAACTCTCCCTCTCACTGGTTGTCTCTGTTTTGTTTTTGATATTGCTTGTTGTTTTTATTTAGCTAACACTGTCGCTGCCAGCTGCTCAGTCATCATCAAGCGTCAAATTGCGAGTCTCTCGCGTCGTCAGTTGTACCGTTGTGAAGAGGCATTTACGAATGAGATTAAAGTGTACCAGCACGTGGTGCCGCTGCTCTGTCGTTATAGCCGGCAGCCAATTTTCCCGCAATGCTACTTGGCCGAAACGGATGATGGCAGTCCAAATGGCGAGGCCATTATTGTGCTGCAGGACCTCAAAGCTTTGGGTTTTCGAATGCAGAATCGATTAGCCGGTCTGGATCTAAGTCAGTGTTTGTTGGTGATGAAGGTAAGGTTGGATCCTGGTACTATCCATTACCTTGCTAATAATTTCACCATGGGCACATTTGGGTACACATTTTCGTTTCATTTTTGTACCACAAATGGTACATTCTAAAATGGTACAATTTATCGGCTGTCATACTTTTATCGAAAACGTCATTTAAATGCGATTATCGAATTTAAACGTGTAAAAACAGCAAGTTTTTAACTGACTTCCTTTTTTTTTAGAAACTGGCACAATTGCATGCAGCTTCTTTAGCCGCACAGCAGCTGGAATCCGCACACTTTGCCCAGCAATGTGAGCAGATGAAAGAGATTGTGTACTGTCCAGATGCGGCAGACTTTTACTCTCGCATCTTGGACACATCGGTGCAACAGGCGCTGGACAGCCTGAATGCCTCCAATGGCGATGGTAATCTGTCCACGCCTATACGTCTCATTGAGAAACTGCAGCCAACGTTGTTTGGCCAGCTTCAACAAAGCATCAATGCGGCCGCAGCAACTCCATTTAGCGTGATCTGCCATGGTGATCTGTGGCTAAACAATCTCATGTTTCGTTCCCAACCTGAGGAGGTCATCTTCTTTGATCTACAGGCCATGAGACGAACCTCTCCAGTCTTTGATATACTGCATTTTATATACACCAGCACACGTCGACAGCTCCGAGATGTCCACACAGATACCCTGCTGGCTGCCTATGCGGAGGCATTAAGGAAGGAACTAGGTCAGCAACTGCGTCACACTTTAGCTGCCAAGCAACTGGAAGGATTATGTGAGACCTTTTCACTACAGCGGCTCAGCGAGGAGTATGTGCGTCATGTGCATTACGGATTGGCCGTATCATTGTGGGTATTGCCAGCGGTTACCTTTGATGCCAACAACCTACCCGACCTGGATGAGATTAGCGAACAAAATCTGAACGGAAAAGAGATTAATTGCACCCAAAAACTAACACCTGAGTATCATTTGCGAATCAGGGAATTGGCGCTAGAGTTCTATGAACATGGATATTTAGGCATGTAAGGATTTGTAGTATTCGTAGTTGTATAACCATAGAAGCTAAGTTGTTTGCTTGTTAATAAATCAAAGAATTAATTAGTACACGACTACATTTAGTACTTCACTTAGAAAGAGAACAAAAGTCAATTGCAGCACTTGTAGCTTACTTTATTACCAATAATTCCTCACTATTGTAACTTAAAAAAAATGAATAATTTTGTTGATAAATGTTTGTAGTGTTTTGTTGGTTGGTAATTAATCTAACAAAAGCCAGAGTCTAAAAGCAAAAAAACAAATAATAAACGTACCAACTTGTTGGACGTCTAATTTTATATAAAAGCAACATCAACATGGAATTTCATAAGAGGGGATCTCGTAGGTTTGATCATGCAGCGCAATTCTTACTTATTGCCACCACCGCCCCAGCCAAGGAATCCCTTGACAAAGCCTGTAATGGATGCACCTTTCTTGCCAGGCGACTCGAGTTTATCCTCTAGCGAGGGTAACTCCACGTAGTTCATGGCCAGATCGAAGAACAACGGTTTGCAGGGTATGGGTTCCATGTCAGGCGTTAATTTGAACACATTAGGTGCCCGGGTGTGCAACGATTGATCCTCCTTGTATTGTGAGAGGCGGTCGTAAAGCGGCTTCGTTGTTTTTTGCGATTTCGTAGATACGCCACTGGCATCCTCGCTATTGTCATCCTCCAGCACGCTGTATGCATGTGCCGAGAACTTGCTACCATCGATGCTAGATACAATTTTCTTCAGCTCCGCTTGCATTTGGAATTCGGCACAAGGTTTACCCTTGAGTGACTCATTGGCATAGTTGGATGCACGCTCGTACAACGCCACAGCCTCCTTCCATTTCTTCATGTCTATGAGCGTCAGGGCAATGTAATAGCAGCGGAAGGCCTTAAAAGTGAGCGCCAGATTTGCCACTTCGCTCTGATACTGAGCATCTTCCTCCATGCCCGTGATTTGCTGCATTTCCGTTACATTCTGCAGGATAATCTCGTATAGACGGGCCAAATCCTGCGGCCGTACACGTTTACCATCGCCTTGAGCTTGCGTTGATTGTTGTTGATTGGGATCATCAAAGTTCAGTTTGGCCTAGAAGAAATAAAAAGTTAAATTGGGTATAACAATCGTGATCAAATAGACACTTTACCTGATTAACCAAGCACAAATTGCGTTGCAGTGTTCGGCTATGACGAATGTAGCTCAAATATGCCAGTAAATATTGCACTCCAGACACAGTCTGTCCTGTTGTTAGAGAGCGTAGCTTGGGATCCTGTTTAATCTCATCCCTCACTGCTTGAATGGCATCCTTACAATCCATCAATATGCGCTCGATTAGCTCAATCTTGGCATCCTGTTTCGCTGTCTTTGCCAACGATTTGTCCAACTCCTGAGTGCTGAGCAGAAACAGACGCACTTTCTCTGGCCGTACAGTGACCTTACGGCCACGCCAATCGATCGTTTGCAATCCTTCGCTACTCTCCGTTTTCGTTTGGCTCACCAACACATCCAAGTTCTCTAGTACGCCCTGAGCACGCAATTCAAGGATTTCATCAATCTTGCCGCCACTGGCTCCTCCACTAATGTTGTACGCACAGTAGCGCAAATTCGGCGTAAACTCGTTCACCTTGGCACGATACAACTCCTGGTCGTCCTCAGGCAAGGCCTTGGCCAGATTTTCGTACACCACCTGGGCGCGTTTTAAATGCTCTCCAGCCGATTCCCACATCTGCAGTTCAAAGTGCAAAGTGCCATGCATCCAGGCCACATATGCCTCGCACTCCAGTTTGGTGCGTGCATCAAAGGCTTCCGTCTGAGAAATTGAGAAAAGCAAGATGTTAAAATATGTAGAGAGCAGGGACGCATGCAACCTTGGTGAAATTATTGACAAGGGAACGTATTACTCTGCTGATTTGGTAACGACATCTACTTACATTGCAAAGCTCCTGCAACTGCAGGGCATAGAAACAAGCGCGACGTAGCTTGTTAATCAAGTGAAAGCGTTTTCGCAGCTCCGTATTGGCCTCTTGTTTTAGCTGCATGGCATAGGCCCAAGCACGTTCTGCACTGATGAGCGGTATGTGAATGAAACGCTCGTCCGCCTTCTTGCCCGTCAGATGGGCTAACGTTACATCGCGACGCTTAAAGTGGCGCTTGTCGCCTTGGGGATACTTCAATGCCTTGCGCAGACGACGAATGCGGCGTGTGCAGTAGCCACGATAACGTTGATAGTCACCATGTCGCAGACCATGTTGTTGTTGTGCATCCTTAATCATGTGCAGGACTGCAATAATAGAAAGTTAATCAATTCAATTTGTACACCATTTTTTAAGGTTAATTGTCACTGCAGCACCACAGTGTTGAGGGGGCTCCTCACACTCACTTTCAACGGTGAAGATTTTCACTGGCTCCGCTACGGCTGTGCCGCTGTCACTTTTCTCCACATTTTCTGCACTATTCGGCTCCTCAACGACCATTATTTTAGTATTGCCAGAGTCTACAGACTCTAAATTTCACGGATTAGTAGAAAAATATATGGATGCACACGACGGTTGTCGGGGGAGTCAATCGTCGCCAAACGTAAACGTCATCATTGTTTTCTAGTGTTGGGTTGTTTTACAATTTAAAAGATTGCTAGAAGTAAACAACATGACAGCTGGCGGCGCTAGCAAACAAAAGATGGCGCCACCATGCTTGTTAGTAGAAATCGAGGTTTTGATGCACCTTATCCTGTTACTCAACACTAGCGATCAGTGCTGTGCATTCCCTTTGAAACTTGTGGCTGACGACGCAAGAGCGTGGCGCTGAACGTTCGCCAATTTTAACTACATTTCAGCCAAGTTCGCAGGTAAATTAAGTTAAAATTAGTGTATAAATGAAATAATAATAGTTTGGCAGTCGCGACAAATGTCGTAGTGCCTTAGTATACGTGCTGGAAGCATTTGTTTTGAGGTTATACTTTCACTACATGTACAGTACAGGTAGCCCCCCCCCCACTACCTCTCCCGCAGCTGCACTAGCTTTGTTTTGACATTTGCAACGTTGACAGTGTGACTTTAGGAAAAGTTTTGTTTTAATTAATTGAGTAATTTATTGCCTACAGCTATGTCACGCAGAAGGGAACACGAGGAGACGGACAAGCAGACGCGTATTGCCATTGTCAGCGATGACAAATGCAAACCGAAGCGTTGTCGACAGGAGTGCAAGAAATCATGTCCTGTCGTGCGCATGGGCAAGCTTTGCATTGAAGTGACGCCCACGTCTAAGATAGCGTCATTGTCCGAGGAGCTGTGCATCGGTTGCGGTATCTGTGTCAAGGTGCGTACTAACTGAATGGCTCTTTCCAACAGCTGTTAATTAAATCTCCTTACAGAAATGTCCATTTGAGGCCATCACAATTATCAACTTGCCCAGCAATTTGGATAAGCACACAACGCATCGTTATAGCAAAAACTCATTCAAGTTGCATCGCCTGCCCATTCCCCGACCAGGTGAAGTCCTTGGTTTGGTTGGTCAGAATGGTATTGGCAAGTCGACAGCGCTGAAGATTTTGGCAGGCAAGCAAAAACCCAACTTGGGTAAATATGCCAATCCTCCCGACTGGACAGAGATTCTAGCCTACTTCCGTGGCTCCGAGTTGCAAAACTATTTTACCAAGATTTTGGAAGACAACCTTAAGGCTTTGGTCAAGCCACAGTATGTCGATCAGATTCCCAAGGCGGTACGTGGTTCTGTGGGTGACTTGCTCGATAAGAAGGATGAGCGTGATCTGCAGACGAAAATCTGTAATATGTTGGACCTGTCACACATTCGCGATCGTGAGATTTCCCAGCTATCTGGAGGAGAATTGCAACGTTTTGCCATAGCCATGGTCTGCATACAGAACGCTGATATCTTCATGTTCGACGAACCATCTTCGTATCTGGATGTGAAACAACGTCTGAACGCTGCCTTAACCATTCGTTCATTGCTGCATCCAACCAAGTGAGTTGTTATCCAATATCCAACTACCTTCTTATACTAAATGTCTAAATCCCTTAATAGATTTATTATTGTTGTTGAACACGATTTGTCAGTGCTGGATTACTTGTCCGATTTCATCTGCTGTCTTTATGGTGTGCCTGGCTGCTATGGTGTTGTTACTATGCCCTTCTCCGTGCGTGAAGGTATCAACATTTTCCTGGATGGTTTTGTGCCCACAGAGAACATGCGTTTCCGCACAGAATCGCTCACTTTCAAGGTATCTGAATCAGCCACGGAGGAGGAGATCAAACGTATGAATCATTATGTTTACCCATCTATGGTGAAAACGCTGGGCAAGTTCGAGTTAACTGTGGAGAAGGGTCACTTCAGTGACTCTGAAATCCTGGTGTTGCTTGGAGAGAATGGTACCGGCAAGACCACGTTTATTCGTATGCTGGCTGGTAATCTGCAGCCGGATGGTGAGGTTGAGCTGCCCATGTTGAACATCTCGTACAAACCGCAAAAGATTTCACCCAAATTCCAAAATCATGTCCGTCATTTGCTGCACGACAAGATTCGTGATGCTTATGTGCATCCCCAGTTCATTGCGGATGTCATGAAACCCATGAAGATTGAGGAGATCATGGACCAAGAGGTACAGAACCTTTCCGGTGGTGAATTGCAGCGTGTGGCTTTGGTGCTTTGTTTAGGCAAGCCAGCGGATGTCTACTTGATTGATGAACCCTCTGCGTATTTGGATTCCGAGCAACGTCTGGTTGCTGCCAAGGTTATTAAGCGGTTAGTATATTCTTATTTTTAATTCGATCTATTTCACTTATATTCTTTTCCTTGCAGTTACATTTTGCATGCCAAGAAGACAGGCTTTGTGGTGGAGCACGATTTTATTATGGCCACGTATCTCGCTGATCGTGTGATCGTTATTGAGGGTCAACCCTCGGTGAAGACCACTGCATACTCACCTCAATCACTGCTTAATGGCATGAATAGATTCCTTGAACTCCTTGGAATTACCTTCCGACGTGACCCCAACAACTTTAGGCCACGTATTAATAAGAACAACTCGGTCAAGGATACGGAACAGAAGCGCTCGGGTCAATTCTTCTTCCTGGAAGACGAAACATGTTAGGCAGGACACAACAAAGACAAAATATGTAATTCTACATATATTTGAATGCCGTCAGCTTTGTTGGGCGATTCGTTTCATAGCTCCTCGCGTTATCCTTTCTAATAGTTTATTTTTCGTCCCTTTGCATTTCTTAAATAATGAACACAACTTTCAACATTTCTTTTGTCCAAAATTGCGAACAACCAAGAGCCTATCATCATAAAAATTTTTTAAAGTGAGTTTTGTATACATGCTGATTTATACCGAAAATAAAACATATAAAAAAAAACAAAACAATAGGAAAGGCAAAATTTGTATAGTGAAAATAAATTAATTTACTTTATAAAAAACGGCAAAATTCACTGCGTTTTATTTTTAACGCATTTTAGAAAGAAACTTTAAATTTCTTGTCCTGCTTTTCTTGATTTAAAAATATGTACCATTTCAACGTATACTTAATGTACCATTTTTGTACCAACAGGTGGTTTCAGTGTCCGCATGCACTGTGAATGGCAATTTAAGCCAGGGCTACGTAAGTGAATTTAAAATTTTGAAAATGAACCGCCAAAAATATATTGCAAAATAAATAATACGTATTTATTGCACTTAAATAGTTAATTAGCATTATTACACTCAAATCACGTACAATAGAAATATAAATATATGCATATAAATTACAAAATTTCTATGATTTTCAAATACGATCACAATTCGAAACAAACACATTAAATATGCATAGAACTAACTACAAACATTAATCTTAATACATGCACATATTCGTAAAGAGCAACTCATTTACAGCTTATTTCATTTGTTATTAATATATTCATTTATAAACGCTTTCGAAGCAATAAATTTATGCGATTCAATCAAAATATACAAACTACTAATTTTTTTTTTTTCGAAAAAGGCAAATCTTTGAATTTTACAATGCTAAAATTTGATCTCTGGCTTAACGGCATTAGTTAATCATCAATTAAGTACTAATTAGTAAATTGAAGACTTATTTCACTAAAAATTCCATACAAATAAATGCGTCAAAAATTGACTCAAATTGTTAAACATTTGATAATTTTCCAATTGTTCTGCTTACGTTATTTTAGAGAGCTCTTTACAAAGTACAATGGGAAAGAGAGCGCATTACAAATTTCGAGTAAGATTGATAGTTTTAGGTTAAAAATATTATATGTTATATAAATTGATTACAAGTTAAATGGACTTTTGTCGAAAATATTGTTGAGAGCCTGGTTTTATCAAAAATCAGGTCAATGTGAATTGTTGTTCATTATAGTATTCTTTCAGCACAATTTATGAATGGAACTTTTAGAGACTTATTTGTTACGTGTTGAATTTTGTATACAAATTAAGATTTGCATAAATGATTCGTTTAAAATGGCTACAGAAAGTATCAAAAATAAGTGTATATCTTGTATGTGTATAATAGTAAAATAGTCAGAGAGACACAGAGATGAGGTAGCCAACAATTTTATGTGTCATCCACATCGTTAATAAGTGTCATTACTTCCTGGCTTAATTCCAAGGCCTGTTTGCGCAGCTTTAGAGCCTGGCAAATTATAGAACGTAAGTTTATTGAATGTAAATATGTGTCATTAGCTTACCTGAGTTCGTAGCTCTTTTTCAGTTGTAACCAACTCCTGTATTTGTGCCATTGTCGTTGCTAAATTTCGTTGATCGATCACCCAACGCAAGTAAAGTTCTAGAATTATCAAATTAGCGAAATAAATAAATTTACACGATAGCTGTTAAATTAAACACTTACCGCTCCACAACTCCAAGCTGATTGGCGCTACCGAAGGCCAAATCACAGTGGCATTTGGCTCGTAGAGTGGATTTAACAAAGTTTGCAATACATCTGGTCGATTTAGATAAGACCACAGACTTGTGGTTCTTGTATGCACTTGCAGCTCATGTCGCTCCTTTTCTGAGTCACACAGAAATGTTCCATACTGTGAAAAGTAGCTGTGCTCAAAGAGCAATATGAGCAGCTGTGTGCTAAACTCAAAGCTGCAGGGAAACTGCGTGAAGAGCTGATAGATGCAGTCTAAAAAGAGTACAAACGTAGCGCCCGAATTCTTGTTACGTATCTGATGTGGCGTGTAGCAAGAGTAACGGTGACGCGAGGCAAACGGATGCCCAGCCTGGATCCATTCACGTTCTATCAAAGCTTGTAAGCTGCAAATTAAAATTTTTAGATTATTTTGGATTGTTATATTCTGCTCGTAACTTACCCTCGCACTGTACGACAATCGGGATTCAGAATGATCTGCACCAGCGATGTAACAATCAGCGTGGAATCTAAGCCCTTGGCGCCATGTACAAGCACAGGACTGCCCTCCTGATCGAGGCACTGTGCCACTACACAGGAGGCATTTAAAGAATTGAGCACAAGGCTTAACCAGCCGCTGTTCTCTAGACGCGAAAGCCATTTATCTGTGGTGCAGCCCGTGTCATTGCAGGCATCAATCAGCTTGGCAAAACTGTCCAAAATAGCAGCAGGTGAACTGACATTGCCAATGGCACGATTCACCTTCTTCCACTGCGAGTAATGCAAGTCAGTTTCAGTGTTGGACTTGCCCTTACCCCAAGTATCCACAATAAAGCCCTTTTTGCTGCGTCCCAGCACAAGATTGAGTATCGCCTCGTCGGCACGACAACGTTTGATGCCTTGTATAGACAAGGGCTGTGAACTGCGCATAAGGGTGGCCTGCAAAAAGTCAAAGGAACATTATCAAGTTAATTTGATTATGCTCGTTTAAATGTAATTAAAACCTACGCCATTTTCATGCCTGTAGCTGAGCACAGGAAAACGTCCGCCATCTCGGAATGCAGCGGAGAGCGCTATTTGCTCATCGCTAATTGCTTTAGGTACAATCAGTGTGGCGCCATATGTGGCACAGACGCCAAAGTCTTTGTTGACGTGGCTAACACGCCACTCACAGGAGACACTGCCACTGCCTGCCAATGCAGTTGCTGCATCCAAGGCGAAGCCATTCTGCAAGGGATGAGGAATGCTGTTGCAAGTGCCAAAGGCTGAGGATGTTGAAGGCGTGCATATTGTTATATTTGCCACATTCGGCGATGAGGCGCCTCCCATGCTCAAGCCGCTAATTAAATGTGCAAATTCTAGTTCCGGCCTGAAAGACAAAAATTTTAATTGGCATACGTTTTGTAATCAAGTTTTCTAATCAAATTTAAATGTATTAGAAAGGAAACATTTAAGGAATTAATATAAATAATTAATATAAATCATACCGAAACATGGTATAGCCATCCTCTAATATGGAATACATAGGTCTGTAGAAAAAGGGATAGTCCAGTTCTGCGTTTTGTATTGCACTGAGTGCCTCAAGGGAAGCGGACACATTGAAAAAGTCTTTGGCATACTTGATTTCCAGCGATATAATGCGTAGGTCCTTGCATTTGAGCGTTATAATACCGCCCATGACAATATTCTGTCCCATGCTTGGCTTCTTCTCCACGCAATCGATGTTCTTGTGCAGTAGCTGTAAGGATGGAAAATGTAATTTAATTAAAAGTTAATTGGCAACTTTCCAATTCACTTGGCAGCACACCCACCCTCCCGACATACCCATAATTCCTGGCTGTTCTCCTGGCGTGCGCTGAGCAGTAAATGGTGACCCGTTATGCACAGAGTGCCTTCAACTGTTGCATTCCCAGCTGAATTTGTGTGCAGGAACACCCCATCCAATTTGGGTGTTTTTATCAGATCAGCAAACTCCATGTCGTCCCACCAAGTTCAGTCCACTCGCCCACTCATTGACCAACATACACAACACACAATTTGTGGCTTGGCTGACCACCCACTGACCCACCGTGTGGCGATTTTTGTTCACGCTAATTAACTTTTTGCATTTCGCCTGTGGCGGCTGCCGCAGTGTCAAAGCTTTGTTCTTGTTGTTGTCGTTGCCACTTGATTGCTTCTTCTTCTTCCGCTACCCGCCTTTTCCCACTCTTTGTTTTAAGCCGACCGACCGACCAAGTCAAACAGCAGTGTGGGCGTAACTTTGCATATATACGTTATTCTTGAGACACTTGATTTTTGCACATATGCCGGCACTTCATAAACACAATTGCAACAATTTACTACAACAGCGGGCAGCGGGAATTGTGGCTTTTTTGGAAAATGTTTTGCTTTTTTCCTAGCGGTAAAGAGCTATCGATAACACTATCGATGGTTGGCCGCTATCGAGCTACCATCGAATTAACGCTTTGCATTGTCACTTTAGCACCATCTATTTTTTTTAGCGGAACTACAAAGCGCCACCTGTAACTAAAGTGAAAGTTTCGCGCAGTTGACGCTTTTTTTTTAAAAAGGATATAGCCCAGACCCGCGAAATTTAAATAGGAAAATCTATCATTATTTCATATATAATATATATATTTATTTATACGTAAAAGTTGATTTCAAAAGGTTTGTTTACAAAAAATAGGGAAGTTTTCCTTTTTGTCTGTTCCATGGCATTGAAACCAACCACAACTCATGTCTGTATTTGTCATTCAGGCTTAAAAGCTAGGGTTTTTCTTGTTTCCTTTTTATTTTGTATCCTTGGGATGATGATCGTGTGAATGATTTTAATTTTCAAACAAAAGAAAACAATGTATATTGTTTTTGCGAGTACGCACCCTAATTGCAAGGGAACTTTTGTTTTGTAGCTTTGGAAAAAAATTGCTTTTCTGTCAATAGTCACAATACGAATATAATATATATGTTTATATTAATACTTAACAGCTTTAACGTACAATAAATGTATTGCAAATATACGCATCATCAACCAATTAATCAACTAGCACACACTTAAAGAGATGTATAATTTATGCATTTTTGTTTAACGCATGAGATATCACAACAGGATGCCAAAAATTGCCTAAAGCACGAGAATATGAGGTACTAAATCCAATAGAATAATAATAATGATAAATTGAGCTAAATAAAAGGATCTAAAAAAGATAATTGAAATAAAAAATAGAAATCATTGGCGATACGCTTTATTTTTTTCGCTAAAAAATATGCTTTTCGATTCTTTGTACCAACAACTTAAGATACGTATACGTAATAAAATTATGCTTAATTTAGGCACTTAAAAAGAAATTATAAATGAACCGAACTGCAAATGAATTTCTTAGAAACAATAAAATGTTCTCTGATTTTTTTAAATGTAGTAAATGTGTATGTGTATGTACATTATGCAATATTAGAACAAAGAAATGCACAAACAAATTGGAATGCATAAACAAAACGCAAGGTATGTGAAGAGGAAGACATTTATGCAACAAAGAAGAATAAAAATAAAAAAAATATGGCAAAGTGACAAAAAAATATGTATGTAAGTAATGTAATTATTAAACATAAGTATTATTTAATATTGGAAGAGCTTTGGAAACAAATCGGTGGAAGTAAGTTAATAAGCTAACAAACATAATTTTGCGTCAACAATTTCACTTTTTTCTTTTTCAGTTTTTTTTTGTGTTCCTTTAAATTTAACATGAGAAATTAAATGCATTCAATAAATATGTATGTATGTTGTATGTAAAATGGAAGTAAATTTGTTCTTAACAATGCTTCATTTTCTCGTTTGTTTTTTATGCCAGAGCTTTAAATACATATATGTAAGTATGTGTATATAACATTAGCTGTATGACAGTTAAATATATAACTATATATATATGTATATAAATGTGTGTATGTGTATATTATATGTATATGTAAATGTACATATGTATGCATGTATGTATGTCGATTTTGTATAATAGTAGCGTTCACAATTTGTTAGAATTTTTTGCTTCTCATGTATGTATGTATGTATGTGTGTTGCTTAAATCTAAACTTAAATAACTAGCTACACATTTAGATAGTTGCAATTTGTCTACGCCTAGCATAACTGGTATATGTAGTTCTCTATGTATGTATATATATATATATGTATATAGTATATATATATTGTTAGGCTTAAGCATACTTTTCGCTATGTACAACGTTTCATTTCACTACTAATCGTATATGTTTACATATATAATTATATTTATATTAATAGATTTATAGATCGATCTCTTATTACAACTTAGGCTAGGCATTTAAAAAATCGTAGCAATTTTGGAGTTGTTTGTTTGTTTCTAAAGTTGTTAGCGGCTTAAATAGTTATCAGTTTGTTTCGGCTTTAAAAAATAAAAGTAAAAAATTTGTGTATGTGTGTTTGTATAAATACAAAAAAATAATAAATAGGCTTAAACATTTAGATTTCGCTTGTTGTTGTTACCCCGTATATATAAATGTGTATAAAAATCGTTAATTAAAAAAATCTTAGATCTACACATTTTTCCTTTCTTGTTGTTGCTGTTGTTGTAATCGTACATAAAAAAATGTAGTTTGTAGTTTAAATTTAGCACACGCTTTAACGCTGCTGTTGCTTGCTGCTTGGAAGTGTCTCGAAGTACTTTTGGATGCTGTGAGGAGTTAGGGGGAGTGTTTGGGGGGCAGTAGAGTAGGTTTATTCTATGCGTATTTACCGCGTCAATACGATCGCTCTGGGTATGGCAAATACGCATAGTCTTGACCGCTAATAAATCGGTGGCGCTGGCTTTGGCAACACAGCAGCTGCCACATTTGCTGCCACAGCTGTGGCATTGGGTGTGGCTGCCACAACGCTGGATGCAGTCGATGATGGGCTTGATGATGATGCATTGCCGCAGTTGTTGTTGTTATTAATGTTATTGTTATGGCGCTGGCTGCGCAATTGCTGCTGATACTGTTGTTGTTGCTGCTGATGTTGTTGTTGTTGCTGCTGCTGTTGTTGATGCTGCTGTTGCTGTAGCTGCAATCGCTGCTGTTGGTGCTGTAGATTGTGCATAAAGTAGGCGTTCACATTCATATTGCTGTTGCTGCTGTTGGTGGTTGCCGGCAGCGCACGCACATGTTGCATTTGGGGCAACACTGGCTGCAGCTGTTGTTGCATATGTTGTTGCTGCTGCTGGTGATGATGTTGCAAGTTCAATTGTCCGGCAGCACGCATCATGTGCCAATAGTTGTCATCGCCGATCGGTGCCTGCCGACTGCCATATTTCAGTTGACGCGTTATGCCCTGCTTATAATCCCGATGATCCTTATCAATAGCGTAGGCCTTCTCTCGCAACTTCTCAATCGTTTTCTTAAACTCCACAAAAGCCTGTGGCGATTGTTGTTGCAAAGAACTTGCCAACGGCACCAATGGATTGTGTTGCTGCTGCTGTTGTTGCTGCTGGGGCACGGGCACATGTTGATGATAGGCAAGTGGATCCAATAACGCATCCAACAGATTCATATTGGACATGATGAGCGTGTGTATGCGCTGAAGATCCAGAGCAGGATCAAGAGCTGTCACCAAATCCATTTGAAAGTAATCCATCTCCTTGGCAGAGACATTCTTACAACCGGGAGCATTCTCATCAGATCGACCACAGCAACTGTAGTAACCACTAATAAAAGCCGAGGGATGAAAGTATTGCATGCGGATGGAATTCATTAGGCAGATCTTGTGGAGAAGGTCGAACCATTCACGTTCCTCGACACAGTTCGTCGTTTGTACAATAAGCGGCCGATCTTTGTACACGATCTGTGAATGAATGAGGAAAAAAAAGTGGAATATGTTAATGGAAATTATGTTAATTATTTTGCATTCTTTTCACTTTCAGCCTATAAAAATAAACGTACGTACTACATACAATTTCTGATTTGTGATTTCTGTTTTCCGCTTTTGCTTGCAACACATTTTGCTCAACAAACAAATCGCGCAGTGAAATCGTCGCAAATGACAATTCACACGAACAATAATCCCACGCGTAACGTAACCGAATTCTTTTCTTTGACGCGCGCTTCTTCTCTCTAGTTTTTAATTCGTAGTAGTTTTGAAATTTCCCTTTTTTCCCTTGAAGAATAATAAATAAAAACAATGGACTCTGGCAGCAGTTGGAAACGGTTAAAGTAGCGACTGGCTGGCTGGCTTAGCGTTGCCAACTCATTTTCATAATAATGCTAATTATTTTTAATTGCAGCAAGTTTGCCATTTGCTTAGACGCAACGAATGTTTATACAAATGATAAGTGAAAGTTTCTGCGTTGCTACTTCTCTGCCCTTTTGTAATTAAAACTAATTTTCTTTTCACTTTTTAGGCGACTCTCGGCTAAGCCGCGTTGCCAATTCTGTTAGAGCCGCAGTTATCGATATTCGATGACTATGCCCCAAAGTGCAGCAGCCTACTCACTCCACATAGACAACACACATACACACACAGAAACGCGCTCTTCCAACTCTTTTGAATGTGGAATTGAACCAACGACTGCGTCTCTGAGTTGTATTTGTGTGGGCTGCCTGCGCCTAATTTATTTATATAAATGCATTTGTAAACTTGTGCATTTCCGGTATTATGCATTTGCATTGTACGCCTAATTTCACGATACAGTTGAGAGCAAAGTACGTAACTATTAGAGCTAATAAGAAAATGTTCTACAACTGTTGTAAGAGTATTATAGCATCAACCTTTGTACACACTTCCCACCTTTTTTGTTTCTTACTGCAACGAGGCGTATGCTTAATATGCTTGGTATGCTGCTCCACTTACAAATAGTATTATCGATAGATCTTTGCAAAAAAAAAGAAAAATAGAGAACACTACTCACCTTGAAGCAGTTTTGCATCTTGAAGCTTTTGTCTTTCAATTGCTCGACGCTTCCGATCTCCTCTAACGGTATATCACAGATGGGTTGTTTGCCCTTCGACTTGGCATAGCTTAGCGAGTGCGTAGTCAGGCGAAAGTAACGGTGCTTAAACTGGCGTCCAAAGCGTTTGCGGCATGTCGGATCTTTGTTCATCATGCTGCATCATCCAGTGACAAAGAGTGTGAGTGGGTGGGAGAGAAATACAGAGAGAGAGAGAGAGAGAGAGCACACACACATAGGCAAAAGAAAGAAAGAGAACAAAAACAAATGAGCAAATGTTATGCATTTTATGCTTATAAATTATTGTTTCTAATTTCATTAAAATACCAAAAATGAAAATTAAAAGACTAATAATAGTTTTCAAAATTAAAAGCACAAAAATGTTTCTCTTACCCCTCGCTATAGACGTTAGTATTAATTTTGTATGTGCAAATGGTTTAGATGTGTGCGTGTGCGATTTGTTGATGTGTGTGTTTGTTGTGATGGGAATTTGTTGGGCGTGATGTGATGAAATGGTTTTGTTTTCATTTGTTTTGTTTTTTTGTATTTTTTAGTTTTTTATAGGCAGCACGCGCGTAAAAGAAGAGAAAGACAAAGAAAGTTTTGGTATTAGAATAAAATAAAGCGTAATCAATAACCAAATGTAGTGTACATATACAAAATTTGGGATTTCTATGTTATTATACTATACAGAGGTGGCAGAACTGGAATAGCTATTGATAGTTTTCAATGAAAATAATTGTTTAGAAGATCTAAGAGATCTGTAGAACATGTCTTATTAAATAGACATCGTTTCCATCAATGAGTTTTCCAATTTCACCCTTAGATATACATATATAGTCAGAAATTGAGATCTTACCCCTCTTTTAGTAATACTGGTTCTAGTGGCAACTGTGGCAATGCTTGCAATGGACTTGTGGGCGTCTCACAGGCATTTGGTGTGGAAATGACCTCAAGGAAGTGCTTTACTGCGTCCATATGCTTCTCCGTGCAAAACTTCTTGTAGAGCTCCCCAGTGTATTCCTCCTTGCAAGGTTGTTGTGAAGAACGTGAACTGACCAAATTACCCAGCGATTGTATCGTTTTCGAGATTAACGTCAGCGTACGATTTGTTTGCGCATCCTACGAAAAGAGAAAGAACAATATTCCAGTAAGAGTTATAAAAAGTATATAAGTTTACTCACCAATCGCTCTGTAGTCAGATCAAAAAGCTTCGGACCCAGTATGGCGGGTGCAAAGAAACGCAGAAATATGAAGCCGGAAACTACGGAATAACGCACCTCACGATTGCGTGGAAAATGTTTTCCCGCACACTCGCGCAGATCGTGAAAGATCTGACAGAGGACCTTGGGACAACGCTCCGCGCTCTTTGTAATAGCCTCGAAAACACGCTCCACATAATCTTTGAGATTGTGCAGATTCGTATCGACAGCCGAACGATCCTTCACCTTGCTGGGATCAATCTCACAGGGTTTCTTCTCAGCAACAATTTGGGAGAGCACAGGACGCAATGTCTGGTGTAGATAATGTAGACCCGACAGACGCATGGCCTCATCCATCATCTTAGAGACGAGCGTGTTGCCACGAAAAATGGTCGTTGGATCAGTCAGATTGGATATTTCATGATCGGCCAATGCTTTGATAATCGGCGCAATGCGTTCCGTGTGCGTAAAAAGACGGACAAGCGGTTGTGCCACCTCCGTTTTTCCCGAGACAAGCTCACCCAGGATGTATACAGAGGATAAAGTAATGGGTCGTTGATCCACCGATTCCAGGAGTAGATTTAACAAATCATCATAGGTGGCCAGCGGGAATACATGATCAGCAGTGTAATTCAGATGCAGACGCAACGAACCAATTGTCGAGTCCACGCTGAGTCTTGTGCCTGGGGGTGTGGCGCAGGAACGAGGCGTGGCATTCAACGAACGACAACTGGGAGATGCGGTGCGTGGTTGTAGGTAATACCAAGCAGCTGGTTGCACCGCCTGCTGTTGCTGTTTGTTCAGCATTGGCAGACGCACCTCGCCCAGGAACACCTTGTCCGTCATGGCGCTATGTGCATCATGCCACAACGTCACAGCAATCTCACAGAGATCAGCACCGCCCAACGGATAAATCGCATACGCTTTATTCGCTGATGATTCCAGAGATGCAGCGGATTTGTTGCTATTCGTGGTGCCCGTGTTGCTTGCATCCGCATCAATGGAGAGATCAAAATACATGACCTCATCAAACTCGGGATCTACGGTCTTTTTACGCGGTTTCGTTTTTATCGTGATTGTCTGTTTGTTGCTGTAGTAGGCGGTGCAGATGACAAAGGGATCACATGTGCCCTGCTTCTTGGCGAGATCAACACAAGCAGGAACACGGATTGCAACACGAACATTGCGGGCATGGGAATTCTTCCAATTGGCCAACTGATCATTGGAGGATGTGGCCAATTGTTGTTGCACCTGCTGCTGATGATGCACATGTCCAAAAAGTCCCGCTGCACGTGTCTTGAGCGTCATGCCCGCTGTATTGCCACCACTTGCGGCAGCAGCAGCTGCTGCTGCGGCTGCAGCACGTTGAATGTTGCTCAGTTCATTGTTCTCCTTGTAGTCATTGTGATGCGCCCGCTGATGATGTGGCATTGTGTGTTGGACGAGCTCAATGCTTTCGGTTAACTGTTGTGGCACCTCCTCGAATGCCACCTCGATATGCGCCATTCCCTGTACTTCTGAATCCGAATCCACAGGTCGCAGTGAGAACCAATGATCCTTGTGATTGTATTTATGCAACTCCTCGCGTTTGATCGCAATCTTGCCAATGGGTTTGTCCTGTTTCATATCACGATCCCACACATAGACGGTCAGGTAGCGAAAGCGACGCGGGATTTTAAATTGATATTCCTCGCCAAAGAATGGCGATAGGGTGCGTTCACTGATCGGTGTTCGGCATATCTCCTCCTGATCCAACGCAATGGTGCAGTAAACATCTCTGGTTCCCTGTGTGCTGCAACTTGTGTTTGCCGCATTCCGACTGCTCAGGTTTTTTGCTTCACCTGTAAATAATATAGAAGGTAAAAGAGAAGTGTAAATAAAAGATTTGAATTTTAACTACTGTTGCCAACTGATTGAAATCAGTTTGGAGTTTGAACTTTATGTATTGCCAACTTAATTACAGTTTGTCAATTGATTGTTGCCAATTAATCAAAATCTGTCATCAATATGTAAACTTGAGATATCAATAGTGTCGATTGACCTTGACACCTGTAAGACTTGCAAATAAAATAATCACACACACACACACATCCGGACATGCATACAAATTGTGCAAAGTTTTGATGAATTATGCTTAAATATATATATAAAATGGTATTCAACACTTTGTCGGCACCCTTTTGATGCCGCCAAAGGGCAGGCCGCAAGCAACGTGACTTCCTGTGCTTGTGTGTGCCGATAAATTGCATTATCGATGCGCAGCCACCTGGGCACAAAAAGCACAAGTAGAAAAAGCAACAACAAAAACCACAACAACAACCACAACAGCAGCAACAATGGCTGGCGCTTGACTAGACGGCCTGTCCCTGTGTCGCGAGTGTTGAAAGTTTAATAATAATAATAACAGTGCAGCATTGTTGTTGTTGCCTTGATAAGCCACGTTAATCAGCCATTGACCAGGCGGGGGAGCAGGGACAGGAGCAGGGGCAACGTTTGCTCAATGAAAGAAAAAATTAGCAGCAAACAGTTGCCGCACTCGAGCGGAAATATAATGCGTATTCGTTTAGTGGTGTGCGTGCTAGACTTCATGTAGGCATGCAAAAGGCAATGCGCAAAAATGTGTTGTGAGCTTCTTTTTTTACAGAGAAATAAAAAATTACTTTGAGAAGGTGGCTTTTTGGCCTTCCTATTGACACAGCTGGTTGGGCTCGCTAAACTACTATAACTACTTATGTGTATGTGTGTGTGTGTTGGCATAACAATCAATTGGGTTATATTTGCTTGCGGTTTTTCCGTGTATTTGTATTAGTAGCAAAACAACGGTGCTTTTAAGCTCTTACTCCTCTCGCTCTCTCTCGCCTTGTCATAAGAAAAATAAGCACCAACAACAACAACTACTACTATTGATAACACAAAAACAAGACGTCCATGTTGTTGTCATCGTCGTCGTCGTCGCCTTCGTGTCGTGGCATTCCGCGTTTCTTTTTATGAATGAATATGGGAAGCAAACACGAAAAAGAGGCAAACGACCAAAAACAGAGGCACATTTTATATGCAAAAACACACAAAACGAAACGAAAGCCGCAGCAAACAACAAAATGAAATACAAATCAAATGACAAAAATCAAAAGTGCTTTTACTCTTTGCGCTACCCTACTAAGTATTTCAAATGCTGCCATCTCGCTTGCACACGCTCTCTTTTGTGCTAGCAATCTCCATCTCTGTCTCTCTGGCATGCTCTCTTGACACGACAGTCAATTTCATTCATTCATTCATGATTCATGAATTGGCGTCGCGCTGCTGCTGCTGCTGCTGCGACGTCTGCGTCGAGTCGTTTTCACATTTTGTTGTTGTTTTTGTTTTTTTTTTTCGCCTCTGTTTTTGTTGTTGTTGGAGGGAATTCCAGTCTCGTCGACAGTCAAATAAACTGCCGAAATTTTTACGATTGTTGTCTGTTTTTATTTTTATTTTTTTTGGTGGTGTGACGCTTTATTTATACTTAATTAATTTATGCGTATTTTTATGTATTTGTTTTTCCAGTCCATCTCAGTCTATCGTTATCATAGGTATGACAAAACAACACACATTGGCAAATTCCATTTAAATTAGCTGCAAGCATTTGCTAAATTTAGCTACTATGTTATAATCATTGAATTTTAGCACCTAATAATAATAATAATGCTTGCTTTAAGGAAATTGGTTTTATGGTGGGAGGGAAAAAAACCGGCAATGCGATAAACAGATAACAAATTTCAAGTGAATCAACGCAATGGAAATATTGAAATATAATCACGAAATACGGCTGGACTTTGCCAATCAAGTCAACTATATGATTGTGCGTCCTTCAATTCAGTTTTTACAATCAATTTCGTATCATTTTACATATGCCAAGCACGCCCAGACCAGATAGATACATATATGAATGGGGAGCACATTAAGGGGCAAGGAAAGAGTAAGGGTAGAAACACAAGCGGAAGTTAAGTCATTGCATTCTACAGACACGAGATACTATGGCATATCCGGAGCATGTGTTTAATCAAAAAATTTCTGTATAAAATACGCAAGAGATTTCGAGATTTAAACGATGAAAAGTCTCTAAAGAAAATGTACTCATTGAAAATTACCCAATTATCCAACTGGAAAATAAGTGCTCAAGTTAATGTCTAATAGTAAGTAGTCCAATTTCAATCAGTTTATATGATTAGGTCGATATCTCTTTTAACTTTGTGGCGTTGTTGAGTTGGCGGTTGGGGGATCTAAGAATAGCTTCCAATACACACGTGTGCTTGCCACACCATGTGGCAACTTCTAAAGCCTGCCGCACATCATCACACATCCCACAAAAAAAAAAAAAATGGTAAGGAAAACCAAAAACAACTTTGACATTTGCCCATGGATTGTGTGCCCGTCAATGTCATTCATGCGCACACAAAATTACGACACGAATCGTGCATCAACAGCATCAAGTCTGTTTATAAAGAGTGGGGAGGGGGTTGGGGATATATAGATAGATAAATGTGTATGTCTGTATATATCTGGCGCGTGTTTCAACAGACTCATTAAATGCTTTCAATTTCCAGGCCCCAAAATTAAATTTAAAGACTTTGTAAGTAGATTTCATTTGTATCAAACGTCTCTCCTGTCTTTGCCTCTATCTCCCTCTTCCCTGTAGTCTGGTCTGTCTCCCCAAATGTGTTTTCCATTTTCCTTTTTCTCTTTTTTGTTTTTTGCACAATATGCAAATTGATTCAGTGCAGCATGAAACGCGCGAGAATTAATGAGGCGATTACTCCAAGAGCAGAGTGCATAAAAGTGAAAGAAGATAAAGAACAAGAAAGAAAGGCCATCTTCAGAACGCCGAAGACATGATACCCTTGCAGAGACAAGTCGATTTGTAAAAAAGATTTAAATATAACAGAAAGAAGTCAAAAGTTATTTGAAAAGTATCTACATAATTATATCGTATTAAGCTAGTCCGATTAAGGTAAAATTTTGTCTGGATATAAATCTCAAAAGACTGCAAAGTATTGCATACTACATTTCATAATACCTTCTGCAGGGTATCAAATGAATAACGAGATGGAAAAGCAAAAGGGAAGCTAAAGAAAAACCCCCCAAGACTTTGTGCGAATGGATCTCTGGTGGTTCTGGTTCTTTTCCAGCGGAGGAGGCGCTTCGCTGCGGTAATAAATTCTAAAAGCGAGCAAAACTTTTATGCAAAAGAAAACGGAAAAAGAGATAAATTCTCTTGCATACAGAATATGTATATATATGTGGGATATATATATATATGTATGTATGTATGTATGTATTTGTTTTTGCGCTGCCTCGTCAGCGGATGAGAGATTTACAGACAGACTTCTTTGCTGACTTTGCTGCTTCTGATGGTGATGATGATGATGTTGTCTGGGTCTCTGGCCGTTTGTCTAAACGTCAGCTTCCTGTCGTATCACAACAACAACAGCAACAACAACAGCAAAGATTACTTGCACTCTATGCAGATTTGTGGCAAAGGTGTTCGCCCCCCAGTTCTATGGTATTCACTGTACATATCTTCACCTCTTCTTGTTAATTCATTTTTCATGCATTTTTTTGCACAATGTTGTTGCAACACAGACACTTCAGTTGCATTTCATTTACTTGAGCCGCCCTGTGAACAACTTCCTTTTTCCGTTAGTAACTTCCTTTTTGAAAAGAAGGGCTTACACAAGTCCAATCTAATTGGGCCCAAAGGAAGTAACTGGTTAGTTAAGCGTGCAATCCAGTTTGTCTTTCCTCTCTTTTTTTTCTTGTTCATTTTCATTTGATATACTTGCATTAAAGAAATGCACCTCATTTTAATCATTTAGAGAGAAAACCGGGTTTATTCTCTATGCTATCTCCTCATCAGTATCGGCATCTGCTTCTTCTACTTTATTCTCATCTGTTGCGTCTCTTGTTGTACGTGCCGATCGATTTCCGGTCTGATTACGTTTCTCATCCACATGATGATCTCTTCTCGCCTTGATGCCTCTTCTGCCTCTGCTCTGCTCTGCCTGCCATCTTTGCCAGTTTGTCTGTTGTTTGGCTTCAGCTTCAGCTTCTCGCGTGTTTATAGCTTTTCATCAGCGTCATCGATCGTTCGATCGATCGATCGTTGATTGTTCGTTTAGTTGTTGCTTTTATTATGCACTTATGACAGAAAGGGAATACAACATTTTTGTAGCCACAACTTAAGCGTTCATATATCGCTTCAATTTGATTACTTCAAGTGTGATATGCTATCATTTAAACTCGATTGTAGAGTATCACCAAAGAGACGTTGTTTTCATGTGAGAAAAAGAAAGAAAGAAAGAATTTCTTTCTTGTTTTGGTTATCAATTTCATGTCTGGGTATTGTCAGCGCCTCAATATAATCAATATGGCAATGAGTAACCGCATTTGTTTTTGCCTTGTCATTGCCGGTTGCCAGTTGAATCTCTGGAACTGAACTTGTGGTTACTTTTGCGGTTGTGTGGTTGTTTTTCTACAAGTCCACATCCAACGTCCACTTCACTGCACTTGATTATTATTCATACAACTTCTGCTTTTGATTTTAACTTTGACTACTATTGCTACATTTATAAGGTACATTTCATGAAATCTGTATAACTTTTAAGAAATGGAGAAGACTGCTTAATACCCATTTAATTCAAAAATATCTATATTCTTACTATATGTATGTCGTTTATTTCTAGAGTGTAGATCCAACTTTTGTGTGTACTTAAGTCGAGAGAGACGTAAATATATAGTAAATCTGAAGTAGGAGCAGTTTACACAGTGCAACAACTTTAACTAATTATAAATGTATTATTATGAGAGGTCTCATGTGGCATGTCAAGCAAATGCGGCGCGATGTTCATTTTTGGCGCCATTAACCTTCAATTATCCATGGCTGGCAATCAGTCAAGTCACTGACTTTGTCACCAACAACTCAACGATGTCGACAACGACATCGACACACGACTCGCATCTAAAAAAGCGACAACATGCACGCGGCCTCTGGATGTGACCAAAAATAGATGCCTATTAACTTTGGCAAACCTCTAAGCCACAACAACAACAGCAACAACAATCGCCAAGTTTATACAAGTGAACCAAGTTTGTATAATGAATATAATAATAAATAAACTTTTGTAAAAAACGCCCACACATCACCTATCAACAACAACAACAACAACCACAGTAAATGCCGCGTGTGGGTTGATGTTTTTCATAGGGGTTTGGCTATGAATAGGGATGAGGAGGAAGAGGAGGAGGAGCGGGTTCGCTTTAAATTCAACAGCAAGCCATACAATTTCATATTTGTTTTCAGATTGTAGAAAGTTTCAAGTTGAACTTCAAGCTTACTCATCGCCTGGAACGAGGGGGAATATCTCCATCTCCATTGGGAAAACTGTTGCTAGCCGAACTAATTTAAACTATTTACGAGACCATATAATTGTTTAAACAAATTACAAAAGTCATGGGAGCTTTTGCTTATTTCCCTTGACACTGCTTACCTTTAGGACAAATAAAAAAAAAACGACACATGAAACAAGCGAAGCGAGCACAAAAATTATTTATGTACCCAAAACGTAAGTATAATAAAGGCAAAAAACTTGAGTTTTAATTACAAATTACATGAGTTAACTTCTGCATTTTAATGTCGTAAAGTCGTAATAAAAATAACCCAAAGAAGCGCCAGCACAGCGTGAAGTTCATCATCAAAGCCTTGATGGGGTGCCACCAACAACTGTAGAGAAGCAAAGAGAGAAGCTACAACAAGCCATGGGCCATGGCTGACCCCAAAGCAAAGTCAACACATCAAAGTGACGCGGAGAAGAGGTCAAGCGTTAAGTCATAAAAAGACAGTACCCCCCATAGAGGGAAGAGAGTGGGGGAAGGGGGAAAGGGAAACTCTACGCTGGGCAAAAGACAAATGTTAATCATCCAAACTGTCGGCAGTTGCAACCTCATCTTGATTATGACAAAGACGATGACGACAGTAATGATGATGATGATGATGATGATCATCATCATCATAGCAGCGTCATCAACAAGTCCGTTCACTGTCGATGACGTTGTCAACTTTTGTTGTTAATCAACGCCAAAGCAACAAGAACAACCACAAACAACAGAGCAAAACAACATTGCCACAAATGTCCATGGCAAGGCTTTTGTGAGGCCAGTTGAAGTCGAAGTGAAGGCGACCTGAATAAAAAGCATTTTAGTAACGCGCTAATTACATAAAATTGTTGTTCTTTGGAAGCACAAGTGCAACAAGTACAACAGAAGCAATTCACATTGTTGTAATCACGAGTGTTCTATAAACTCAAGATCTCTTACTGTTCATATTTTATTTGCAACAAAGTACTATAGGTTCTTTAGAAAAGTTTTGTCGAAGTTTAGTTGAATTTAATAAAAATTGTAAGGAATTAAAGCTGCTTTAAGAAGAAGTTAAGTCATTTCAACTCGCTTCCTTAAAAAAGAGTATTTAAGCTTCCACCTTAGCTAGAGTCACATGCCTTCATTCTTCGTTTGATTCTTTATTATTTTTTCAAATGAAGAGATGCCATTTTAATTGTTGTTTAGCAAAAGTAACAACCTAAGGCAAAGTTTATAAAGAAAAATATGTATTAGAAAAATGATTTCAAGTGTAAAGAAACCGACAAACAACACAACAAAGAACAACGCAGACTAATTGTCAACAAAAGCAGTGAAGATCAACCAGAGATCAGTTGGAAAAAGAGACTAGAACAGTCTCTAGAACATGGCAAACCAAACAGGCAGCCAGGCAGTCAGTCAGTCAGCCAAATGGTTGGCAACCAGTTTGGTATTTGCTGGTCAACAACTACAACAAGAACACCAACAAAAACAACACAACCGGCTTTTAATTAATTGCCTTTTTTAGGCAAAACTATTTCTTGTTGTACACTAACTCACACACACACACACACACACTTGTACTGACACATACAGAAATGCGTGCTTATTTATGTTAAAAGTACATACAACAACTTAGTAACAAGCACAACAACAACAACAACTGTCAGCTACTTGTTAGTTATTTTCAAGTTCAACAGAATCCCCAAGTGCGTGTGTGGCCCTTGTTAACCCACAGTCTTCCCTCTCCTTCTCCTCATGCCTCATCCCCCTCTCACAAGGGGCACAAGTTTATCAACTGTAATCGTCATGTAAATTGTCATCAATATTTCAGCATAAATTGCATATATAGTCTTGTATCTATCTGCTAGCATCACATTCTTTTTATGAGTCAGTTTATGAGTCATGACATAGATAGAATGCAATAGTGGCGCCCTCTGTTGGCCAGAAATAGCTACAGTTTGTCAAGTAATTATGTTCACAAAGAACTTGTTTAAGAGAAGTTTAAACAACAAATGATCTTAATAAATTGGTATTTTGTCAAAACCTTTACTTGACTTACTTTAGTTTTATTTTCAATATTTAAATACATTTGCCTAAATTATGGAGAGCTTAAAAGCAGGTACCCAAATGGTTTTTTTTTATTGACAAAACAATTACTTTACATACTGTACATCTATGTGGCAATAATGAGTCGTAGTAGGGTTTGGTATTTTGGGAGAAGGGGCTCTTTAATTCGAGTAGAAAATGAAATTTAGGTTATGCGCTAAACATTTTAATTAAGTGGAAAAGTATTACGCCAATTTCGGTCAGTGTTGGTGTAGAAATCGCAACAGCCAACAAAATGGAAAGCTCCAACAACAACAACAACACCACCAAGCATTAATATAGCAACAAAAGCGAAACTTTGTGTAATTGAAACTGAGCACGAAGTGGAAGTATTATTATTAAGCATGCAAAGCATAATGAAGTGGAAATATGAAACTTGAGAGAAAAAAATGAAAAAGAAATATATGCACAGACAGAAACATACCCCAGACAACCGGGCGAAGAATGGACAAGCTTATGAACGGATAGATGGATGGATGGAAAGATGGACAGACGGCCGGACAGATCGTTGGATGGAATGGAATGGACAGTACAATTTTCGCTTGCTAAAGGTGACTATGCTAATGTATTCGGGTTTTGCTGACACGCTAAATTAAGGTGATGATGATATGATATGTATTTGTTGCATTATAAATTTACTTGTGTACATTACATGGTTCATAATGAGCAGCTTTCATTTAGCAATAGGTATTACAGGCTATACTAAAAATATCTGGATATGACTGTGCTTTATGCGCTAGGGGGATTTCTTGGGGATTTTTCTTTTATATTATTTTTTGTAAAGATTTTCTGGGAATTCTATACAATAAGATTTTATATTTGTTTAAGTTATTCAGCTGCTTTAAATGTGTATTTCGTTGAATAAAATGCATACAAATTATATGTTTAAGTTTTAGATAAATTAGAGATCTTTTAGAATAAAAAACAACATAACATAAGTTAAGTAATTGAATAAAAACTATAAGTATTTATTATTTGAAAACCTTTAATACATAAATGAATTAAAACTGTTATGAAACATGATTCAAATGCTGACAAAACTTCATGGCACTATGACAAATATCAAGAGATATGAAAACAATTTAAAGAACCAGCAGAAAAAAGACAGCTGAGTTTTGTGCCTCAAAAAAGGAAGCGGTAGTCAGGACAGATGGACTGACAGACAAGAAGTTCAGGCCGACAAAGACACATGCGCATGCGAAAAACAATTGAAGCGTGCAAAAACAGCAGCAGCAACAACAACAACTATAACACAAGGGGAGCAACAGCAGCAGCAAAAAGCAAAAGTTTTATGGCTAAAGAACCCGGAGCCCGAAACCGCATACACGAAAGAAAGGAAATTCATGTGATGGGAAACGGAAATCAAAAGCTGCTACAATGTTTGTTGTTGCAACAGAGGCAACAGTGGAGGTAGCTTTGCATATAATTTATGACCCCAAGGGCAAAGAGGGCGACACAAGCACAAGGAGAAGAGGAGATGTGTAGCAAAAGCTGCTTATGGTCGAGACGGAAGATTGAAATTGTTTAGGTGGAAAATGTAAAAGCAGATCAAAACAAAACAACAACAACAACGACAAGGGCCTGTGTTGTCGGTTGTGCTGTGCTGGGGCATAAGTAATATGGAAAAGAGGTAAAAATAAATGCTATCAAGATATGTTTATTTGCAGAGTTGTTGGAGCCCATGCAGGTGTGAAATGCGAGCAGGCAAATGAGGCCACCTCACACACACACACACACACTTTAAAATAAAAGCAACCCTTTTTTTTTGTTTTTGGTATGTTTGTGTCGCACGTTTTGGCTGTGGTTTTTTTTCTGCCTCTACTTTGCGTTGTTGCTTTCATAATTCTGTTTCTGTTTTCACACGCCGACAGTGACCAAAAAAGGCGATACAGGAAATGTAAAACCAGTCAAGTACACCAAATAACCGCAATAAAGCTCGAATCTGTCGCCTAGAGAAACAAAAAACGCAAATGCTAAAGTGGTTACAGTTATGAACAGAAAGATAGGAAGCAGCACAGACAGAGACAAATATCAGGTAAATGCGAAAAGATGCGAGTGTTGTCCACTGTTGACAACATTTGATCGTTCAAAATAGCCAGATTTTAAAGTATAAATAAAAGCAAATATAAGCACAACATTAATAGTATAAAATTAAGTATGTACTAAAAAGAATTTAAGCCTATATGCATCAAAAACATAAAAATCAATGTGTTTATCCAATACGAAAAATGACTTAAAAACTTTTCAAATAGCCAAACTGGCTATAAAATAGCTATATTTGCAACAGTGTTGTTGCCCATTCATGACCTTTTTCTATCTTTCGATATTTGGCGCAACACATTAATCGATGTGAAGCTTTGTTATCGAGAATGGCAAAGAGGAATGGAAACGAGGTTATCAGCAACGCACATCGCAATTTTAGCTGCTCTTGATAATCATTCATAAAACAACAAATTTGCGTTTGTGTTGGGTGAGATGTGACATGTGTGTGTGTTTGTGTGTGGTAGGCGGCAGCAGCGACACAGGCCAGAGAAAAGTACACCGAATTCGAATTCCATTCATGAAAAAACCCACACATTGCTGAATATATATATATATATGCATATGTATATATCCGTGTGTGTGTGTGTGATTCTGTATATGTGTTGGCACATGCGCTGGAGCCAAAGCGTCGTCACACACACAAACGAAAATTCATTCACAAAAAGGGGCAACTGCACGCGGCAGCGGGGACAGGGGACGATGCCGTAACATTCAGCCAAGCATCGGCTGGTCCACAAAAACAGCCAGCGGAACTAGCTTCGTGTTGGCTTTGCCAGCAACAGCAACAACAATTTCAAATGTTGGTTTGTTGCTTGCTGCATCGAGAAACACTCACACACACACATATACACAGTGAGGCACACACGCGAGCGTTGCCAGAGCGAGATGGCACGTTGCGGCTGGATAATGCGCGAAAATAGCACCGCACGCTGCTGCCTCACACTCACACACAATAAATGCATTTTCAGCCAAAAAAATTAAATTTGCTATTGCATTTTGTTAATGTTAAACTGCATTTAACTAATTTACACCCATTTCTATAATCACTCAATCACTATTTTAATGCTGCACGTTTTATTATTGCACTGCTTTAATTTAAATTTTGTTGTATATTTTGGCTTTGCTTGGACGCCACACATTCCTATACAGTTTTCACATGGAAAAATTAACGTTCGCGTGCAAATTATTGCAAGTTGTTGCGCATACGATGTTTGTTTAGTGTTTGCTTAGTGGTTTTCATTGATTTGCACAGGTTTACATACCAATTTTCACTTTTAATTGCTCTTCAATTCGGACTTCGCGTGTTTCAGCCATGTTGGATCCATAACTACTGCTGCTGTTGTTGTTCGCGTTGGTGTTTCTGTTGTTGCTTGCCTCGACAACAGCAACGATGTCAATAGCGTCGTCCTGCTCTTCGAACATATTATAGCGCTTCTTTTTCAACAGCATCTTGTTGGTGTTGGTACGCAGTGTTGCATTTAGATAAGAATTGTAAATGAAAAATAAACCGATTTTGTTCTGCCGCAACCGCTACACTACGTATACGATTTGCATGAGATTTTTTCGTTGATTTTTATTTATAAATGCATTTAACATCACTTTATTGTTGTTTTAAGCACTTTCTGTGCATTCGATAATTGCATATAAGCACACCACTTTTGCGTTTCTATTCAATATTGTATAAAACCGAAAAATACGTATGCGTTTGAAATGCTATGAGCCAAATAATTTCCCGACTTCGACTTGTTGAGAAGAACGAGAAGTAAAACTCAACAGAAAATACGCCCGCGCGCAACGACTAACGTCCGCTCGCAACGAGAAATGAAACAATAATGAGAGACGAATAACAATCGAGCAGACGAAGCACAAAATATATCGATAAGCAAGAGAGCTGACACAGGGAGAGCGTTGTTGAAGAAAAGTATGCTGTTAACGCCATGTCGTAGCCCATAACAAGTTCCAACAAAAAGCCTGGCTCATTTTAAATACATATATGGAAAATATTTTAATAATAGTCGTAGTTATTTCCATTTATAATAAGTAAGCATTTATATATTCTAAGCAGCACACTAATCACGAGCAAAAACCTCGCAGCACTTTGCAACACTAATGAGCACAATAATTATCAAACAGCTGCTTAATGGCGCTCTGTTTGAATAAATAAAATACTTAGAAAACAAATAAATAATGCTAATAAGTATATTGATATTATAATATTAATAATATATCGTATTTTCCGAGACAGATTAGGTTGCTCATCAAAATAGATTCAAGTCGTTTTCAGCCATTTTAGATTTTTATACTAAACACTCGCATACAAGTAGCTTCATTATACTCGTATGTATGTATGCATGTGTGTATTTAAAATTTATGAATGAAACTAAAATTGCCCAGCAACAACTATACGCACACAGGGGATGCGCCAGCGAACACAAATAAAGAGAGAGTGAGAGAGAGAGGAAGCGACGTAGACAGAGCGATAAAACGAGACTGGTGCACACATGTTGCGTTAGCGCCAAGCGGAAGCAAAGTGTGTTCCGGGAAAGTTTCGGGCGTTTTTGTCGCATCAAGTGCGCTACAGGTGGTCAACACTATGTACATACTACATTTTTGTGTGTGTGCATATACAATAAGACTGTATTATACAAATACTCACACCCATATGCAGGCTTATGTTTATAACAGAAGTCCACTTAACTGCTGTTTACTTTGTGTTATTGTTTCTACTGTAGCCATATGCCACACTTGTTCAGTTGTAGCGCATTTCGATTTTACGTGGGCGTTTTTGGTTCATAGGCCGACAAACCGGCAAACTACATTAAAAAAAAAATTCAAAACGAAGCAGTGAAATGTTAAATTTACTCACATTCATTCATTGTGTGTAGTTCTTCACATTTGGTGCCACACACACACGCACACACATTTTACAACAACGATGCTTCTTATCAGCAAGTGGAAGTGCACAAGTGGTTGCATTGGCATTTGCTGTCTTTGTCTTCTGTTGTTGTTGTTGTTCTTTCCGCATGCATCCTCATTTAGTGTGTGTGCATGTATACCCTGTATTACATGTACAAGAGGACTTCTTTTTATCATAATATAAGGCAATTGTCCTCAGGCAGTAGTAAAAAAAACAAGTTTTTGGAAAAACTAAATTTGTAATACTTATAAATTTTTAAAATGTTGACATAAAACTTTAATATTTCATGAAAGATTTAAAATTACCATATTTAATTGTTTTTTATATTAAATACAACAACTTCCCAAAATCATGGTTTTGATTTACTTAGGGTATTTTTGAGTCGCTCCCTCGCTTGATTTTCCTGCGTCTGTGTTGCGTGCGTCCGAATGTCATTTGCATTTTCATCATTTCGCTCAACGAAACGTAACCAACGTGGGAAGTTGGACCGTCTGCTCGTCAAGTGCTTTGGCTCCAGCTGTCCACTTGCCTTCGTCTACGCCTTCCCCTTCCCTTTCGCCTTTACCTCCCTTTGCTGCATTTCTCGTCTGCATCTGCGATAAAAATAGTGTTTTGTGGTTGTTGTTGTTGTTGCTGTTATTTTAGCCGCATTTATTTAGATGACTGTTGGCGTCATTTTTCGGGTTTTTCCTCATCTTCTCTTTTTTTCCTCTTCTCGATTTATGGTCATTTGGTTTGGCTTCCGTTATTTGGTTAACAAAAAAAGAAATTCAAATTTCCCGCCTTTGACTTGTTGAATTTATCACATTTATTTTTTAACTTTTATTTAATTACAATATGGGTGCATACATCGATTTTTTTGGTTTCTTTTTTTCTTTTGGCTGTGGGCTGATAATATTTTTACATTTGGAAATAAATATATTCAATATTGTATTTAGGGTCGATTATCTACAAATTTATTGGGCTTTTACACATAAACTCACTAAGAAAATGGCTTAAATGTGGGTAGCTTTGCTTTTAAAATAGCTAATTTATGCACTATTTACAAACATTGACATAATGAAAACCTGTGAAGATATTTGTACAGCAATTTAAAGCATTTTCTCATTGTTGATTTATAGTTTGCTATAAATTGTCTATTAAATCTATTAATATGTATACTAAATTGAAATGTTCGACTTAAGTAGTTTAAATTAATAGACTTTATTTACTAGAGTTTTGCAGAGTCGTTGATTTAATTCGGAATTTAAACTGCAAAATATTTTTATTTAGCTAATATATTTATAATAATAATTAGGATATCTCATTATTAACTTATTCCTTAAAATATAAACGACTAGAAGTGTGCTGAGATGATACAATAGAGTTATTAATACAAATAATTACATTTAATAATTGGCTTAAGAGCTTATTAAGTAATTTCAGTGCCAATTTCTACCAAACTACGCTACAAATTACGGTTAAAAAGGACTTTCCCATAGTTAGCTCTCAACTGCGCTACCTTTTCAATTATTTGAATCATAAAATCATTCCAAAAATAAATTCTGCATAACTTTCTCACGGACAAGGAAGCTTTGAAAGCTTCAAAAGCACACTAATACACATAAATACATTTATTAATCCATAGATAAACTTAGACCCAATTGTGGCGCGTCGTAGGCTATAAAGCATCGTTGTGACTTTTGGATATGGTTGTTTCAATCTGATCGATGCGACGAAACGATGGCATATATGTCGAGCTGGCCTGTGTGACAATCGAATTGTTGGAGGAACTCTGCAGGGAAAGAGTAATCTTTTGGTGAGGTGAAGCATCACAAATATGCGGGATAGTTACCTTCTTCTGACGATAGGAACGTGCACGCACCCGTGTCGTATTTCGACGCACAGGATTCACTGTTGTAGACTTCTGGGAGAGACGCACGGAGCTAAAGGTGCTGCCACGATGTCCACGACGAATTTGCGGTGAGGGCGTGCCGGTGGCTGAAAAGAGTTAGGAGGATGTGAAAGATCAGTCATCAAATAATGATTTTACATTTAAAATGTCGTAAAAGGGGATACTTACGTGTGCCCGGAATAGCTGTGCTACGTTTGGTGGCTTGCATCATGCCAAAGACGACGGCACTGAAGGAACCATGATGCGAGGTCTGTCGCTGTAGATTCGGTGTGGGGGCAAGTGGAATGCCCGCTGGCATACGGACTGGTGAGATCAATTGACTGTCCGAAATGCCCTTAGGATGCACATAAAATGTGGTCATCATGCCCTTGCCCTTGACATTAATTTCTCCTCGTTTCTGTGTGGCAAAGAAAATAATTTAAAAGACTCTTAAATATTAAATAACTCCATCCGTCTTACCACACATGTGTAGCCACGTGAGCAGAGCAACTCCGCCGTATTGTCCGGCACTTGAACCCGCCAGTTCTCACCCGTGGAGTCCATGCGTGAGGCAACATTCACGGTATTTCCCCATATATCATAGACTGGTTTGCGAGCTCCAATCACACCACTCACTAAGGGACCACTGCAAATGCCAACCCGTAGCTGAAAATTGTTAAACGCATCGCCGTTAATCTCCTCCAGTTTTTTCTTCATGGCAAAAGCAAATTCCACCAAATCACAGACGCTGTCCTCAGAGGTTTCTCCACGCGCTCGCAGATGCTCATGATTGAGTCCAGCTGCTGCCATGTAAGTTGCACCCACTGTTTTGATTTTCTCCACGGAAGCAAAGCGTGGCTCCTCCAGCAATTCATCAAAGTCACCTGGCCAGTGAAAGGGAAATGGAATAACGCAAATCATTAGCAATGTGATGACAAAGTGAGAAAGGAGCATTTAATCAATCAACTTACAGATAATCTCATTTAGAATCCGTATGCACGCCTTGCCATTGTCAATGTCCTCGGAGTAAAAGTCCTGGAAGTTGGGTATGGAGGCAAACATAACGCCACACAGATTATGCATCTTAGAGTAGAGCTCATCCGTATGCTCGTCAGACAGGTAATAGGCGGCCACATGGTCCGGCAAAATATTCTGCCAAGGAATTCAAATCAAGCGATTAATTAATGAACAAATCATCAACGAAGGGTGGATGTAAGAGTGGGCAGCATAAGGATAAGGATGTGGCTTAGTGGTTGTGTGTGGAGCTTTACCTTAATTAATGTGTCATTAAGCGCACGATTCGATTTCATGTTGGTCAGCTCACGCTCCGCTTGCTCCTTCCAAATAAAGTCCAGGCGGGAGGTAACCTGTCAAAAGTACAGTTGATGAAGTAGAAGCTTGGTCACAATTCAAATCTATCTTACCTCCACGAGCCTGGCATGATAACAGACCATGATGAGAAAGGTAATCAACAATATGATCATTTGTACACCCAAAGGCATGCCTCGATCTTTTAAATTCATCAAACTGAAACTTTCTTCAAGTGGAAATCTGATAAAGATGAATGTAGTATAGAAGGCAACCATTCCTAAAGCCATAATCGCCTTAACCAGATAATAGAGCTTCAAAGCTGTGGCCAAAGAGACAAGACACAGCACCCAGGTAAAGACAATGTATTCCTGATGCACGCAACCCTTTGGATCTTCAATAGAGGAATCCATTGGGCTCCGACTGTATCTGCTTAGAGCTTGAGGACGATGGGATTGCTCAAAGGATTCCAGCGGTGTCAGAGCATTGGCCAGAGTGTGACGCACAATCTCATCGGAAGCATTGGTAATACTCTCATTAACCAACGATACCAAGGAAATTGCAGAAGCAACTCCACTTGTTGGAGTTCTGATTGTAATGTTCCTTTGAAACGTTTGCGAAACAAATACAGTTGAATCCCTTTCAGAGATTGTTTTTGATAGATTGGCAGAGTAGGTGCTATCGACGTTGCCATTGTAACTGTTGGTTGGACAGAGGATCAGGCCAATTGCACTTAGCATGCACATGGAGACGATGACACCACAAATGAAGAGCGTTCGACGACGTCTTTGATGAACTAATTTGGCAGAGTTTATCTTCAAACAGCTTGGAAGACCTTAAATGGGAAAAAGATGAGATTAACAAAATTTGCATTTAAAATTCTCGATTAAAACTACATATGTATACATGCAGATAATAAGTATATAGAGAGCATTTACCTGGGAACTCCTCGGCCATGACCAGAACACAGCAGAAGGTGAGCACCACAGTGCCCACAGCCAGACAAATTATGACTGTGGTGCAACGTGGTATAATGATGACCTGGCAGAGTACCATAAATATCCAAATGACAAATACACACAGCATGTTGGAGCTGCAAACAACACAAAGGCAAAAATCAATTAGCAACAGTTGATTAATTAGCTTGTGGAGGCTGCATAGGGGATGGATGGAGGTCTTTTATTTGGAAATCAAATATAGTTAAACACAAAACGCACCGGAACATGTCCTCACGCAGCTGACAGAATTTCTGCTCCTGACTTTTATCAATAAATTTCAATGTCCAGGCATTTAAATATTCGCGACGGATTTCCTTATTTGAATTAATCTGTATATTCTGCTCAATGAATTCATCAATCTGTAAAAATTGATAAGAGTTTATGCAAATTTTAGGAATAGTTATATTGCGAATTTTAACTTACCTCTTCATCCAAAACGGTTACCGAAACGCGATGATCTAGCTTGGGATCAACTAATATAGAATCGACGCGATTTAAAAGCTCCTCGGGACTATTTAGCTGGAATTAAATAAATTAATAGTGTATTGAAATGGTAGTAAACTAGTAGAGAAAAGAAGGCAAGGTTTTTTTTGCTTACATTTCTAAATGGTATCTCGGGTATCCATTCCGTAGTGCTCTCATCCTCTATGATCAAACCTTTGGCACTCATAGCCTCTGATAGATTTTGTATGCTAGCTCCATTGCGTGGCCTCAACTGTTGTTCCAGCGGAGCTGACATCATGGCAGTCGGAGAGGATACCGTGGAGAGACCGGCAGTGGGTGCTCCTGTGCCACCTGCATTGGTTGTGCCACCAGCTCCAACTGCACCACCGTTTCGTAGTCTCCGATTGTCCAAGGCAACGCCTTCCACAACATTGGGCAGCGAGTTTAAAGAGATGTTCTTTTTCTGCTGTTGTTGCAACAACTGTGAGGGTTGCACCGCCGTGGCATACTCCAGACTGCGTCCATCGATGCTGCCACCGTCACCAGCAATGCCCACAGCTGTGGTGCTGCCCATGCTGCAATCATTTCCGCTGCCACTTGCCGAAATGGATTTGGGCAAAGCAGTGCAAGTTGGAGGACTGGCAGCAACTGTGGCAGCTGTGGCAATACTGGAACTCTGATGGGCGCTACTTCTAGTGCCGAAACGTCGCTTGGGACTGTTAAAGGATTGTAAGATTTAACAATTATCCTGTAGTACTTAAAGGCTATCAAATACTTACCGCAAGGGTTCCGTGCGCTTGATCAAATATGTTGTTACGTTCAGCTTATTGAGATGATTATCTCGACTGCCACCGTTGCCCGGTTCCACCTCGTAGGCATCATTCAGGCAATTCAGTGTCGCTTCCGAGATATGAACCCGTCTGGGAATGAGAGAACAGGGAGAAGAAATTGGCAGTTGGCCAAAATTAAATTCAAATATTTGCCAAAAATTTTCAGCGATTGTGCGTGAAGTTTTTGCCGCCCACAAAGCCGTCTTTTGTGTGTGTGTGGGGAGTGTGTATCTATAAGTGTGTGTGTATGTATGTGTGCCTAACATAATTGGGTTGCTTTACGATTTTGGTTTCTAGTCCTTGTCTTGTTTCTATTTCCAGGCCACAATTACATCAAAGCATTTTGCATTAAATGGAACCTTTTTACTTTTACTTCTCTCTTCGCTTGATTCTTGTGGTTCCTCTGATTTGTTGTACTTTGCCTAGTTGTTGTTGTTATTGCTGTTATTGTTGTTGTTACTTGTGTTGCTGCTGGTTTCTTGTTTCTGTTTCTTGTGTCTAAACACGCCAAGCTTGCAAAAATTACTCAGCAATTGTTGGTGGTAGTTCTCAGCATTGAACATGCCCCTAATTGGCCAATTAAAAATGTGGCTGGGACTAAGATTTAAAGGCAACTCGGTACAGCATAGTTATTTTGGCCAAGCTGCTTTGGATTCTTGCCAATAAATTCGAGCTGCATGCCGCACATTGCAACTGTGTGTGTGTCTGTGTGAGTCAACAGATAAACAATTATAACCAAATCTTTCTATAGGAATCAATAATTTGATGTATGCTGAAACTTGAAGTTCTAAAATTGAGCCTCAAACCAGGAGCATCTTTGACAGAGATTTTCTGTATTTATATTTCAAAGAAATGTCTCAACTGCTATGATTTATTTTGTACAATTTTATTTCTTAAATAATGAAATTTAGTTTAAAAGCAAATAAAATTTAATGACATGCCATTGTATGGAATTCAAAAGACTTGTGTAAATTCTGTTTAGCATTATTAAGTAAGTGAATTAAAGTGGAGTTGTTTTGGCATCGAAATTTTACAGCAAAGTTTGTATCGAAATTAGAATATCTGCAGCCATAAATTTGTTTCAAACTTCAACAAAATTTGTCATTTTTTTTACAATAGCTAAACTCATATTAAACGTATTTAATCTATTTTTATTTCAATTGGAATTCCTAAAATCTCTCAACAAATACATATTTTGCCATATAAAACCTTTGCTTGACTTCATTTAAATTAATTTACTTCTAAATACTATTATATAAAGAATAATTAAAGCATAATATACCTGTAGGCGTCAGATCCTAAAATACTCATAGAAATTCTTAAATAAATACCACTTATTCAAACTATTAGAACTCTCTGCGTATCAGCTCTATCTTTATAGAAAATACGGAAATATTTTAGCGTTGTTTACGAGTTGCTGTCGCTCTGCACTGAATACCAGTGTCTAATTAGTTCTACCTTGTTTTGTTTACTTCACTTTGCTGTTTACGACAACATGGATAATTGCCAGGGTCTGCGATTGACAATGCTTTGTGCATAATATCACAACTAATTTGAATGAGAACCAGGCACCTGAATACACACACATACACACACAAACACACAAATTAAGATACAGATACAATACCAAAGAGATAGAGCCTATTTGCTATGTTGGGAAACAAAACGTGACTGGACTTACCCGGGTATTCCACCAGATTCCATGTGATTTGCAATGATAACATCATTAGACCAAACGTCAAAATGCCATTTCTTGTTGCCAAGAACGCCGCACATCACTGAGCCACTGTGGATGCCGATGCGCATGTTGAGGTCAACCTGCAAAATTAACACAAAAATGCAAAATTCACAAAATTATGCAAAGCACGAGCTTAACTGTAACCGCAACTGAAAGTGCTGCATACTTTTAAGCGCTGCAGCAGTTTTCAGTGTGCCAGAGTGTCAGTCAGTCAGTCTGTCAGACAGTCAGTCAGTTGGAGCCTGTGGCTACCAATTAAAATTATCCAATTGCATTTTTCACATGAATTAAACATAAGTACGATTAAAGCAAGAATTCCCCCTTGGCTGCACCAAAGAAAAAAACCAAAATAAAAAAAGGAGAAAATCAATTAAAGTTTTTTTTTTTTTTGGCAACTTGTCGTTCATTGTGAGCGCATGAAAATTTAACACATATTTTTTTGCTCCTGTTTACTTTTTTTTTTGGTGCTGTTGATGCTGCTGTCGTTTGTCGTTGTCTTTTGCTCTGCTGAGATTTGCATACAAATGAATTGTCAACACGTCCAGCAGCGGCCGGCATCATATTGTAGTATACTGGGATGTTGGGATACTGGGTCACATGGGCCGACAACAATGTGCAATACTCGTTAAAATAAAGCGGCTTCAAGCGCCAACAAAAAATGCAAAACAGCTGACAGCTGAAAAATTTGCGGCATTAAATTTAAAAAGAAAACCTGATAGATTGAAAGACGAATATGAAACGCCCTTGCAAAGTTGTGTAGATTTTTAAAAGTAAAGTAACAAAGTGTTTCCCAAGAAAAAGCGAGCTTCATTAAGTATTGTTAAAATAACTTAAAAAACTAAGAAGAATGTACTATTCCCAAACAGAAACAAAATAAATCCATGTAAAATGATATATTTTAGAATATTTAAGTCTTCTGTTCCTACAAACGCTATATAATGACGCGATCTATTTCATTCAATACACAATTTACAGAAAAATTAAAATACCTTTTGAAAGAGTATAAAGTCAAGAAAAAAGTATGTACATTAAAAAAATGCTTGACTGTAAGTCCAACAGTCAAATAACATGCTACTGTAACTTTTTAACACTTGACTGTTAAGGCTGTCTGCTAAACGAAGTCTGTTAAAAGTATGCAATGAATTTTAGTTTACTCTTTGTCGAGTAGAACTTGTGTTTAATTTACAGCGTAATTTATGTGGCCTTAATAAATCACCGGAAATCGACTAATCGATTTACAATTACAATGGCCAAGAAATGGACCATTAAATTGCCAACAATTTACTTACGTGCGTATGTAGACGAACATCCTTGATGGCCTTTATCATGTGGAGACCAGTTTCAACACTACAGACCGCATGATCTGGTCTTGTCTTCCAGTTGTCGCTTTCGAACTGGGACACACAGTAATAGCAATCGCCGAGCAGTTTTACACGCAGACAATGATTGTCCTGAGAGAATAATATAAAAGTTACAGTTGAAGAAAATTATTAATGATTACTTACCTCTGCAATGCGATCGAAACGCGCAAAAAGGTCATTTAATATTTTCACTAATTGCTGGGCTGATGTTTTGCTGGCCAATTCCGTAAAGCCCTGCAGGAAATGCGAAAAGTTAACTTTATATTATTAAAAATGTTATCCTAATTAAACTCACCTTGATATCCGCAAAAAGTATGCTCACATTATCCATGGGATATACATATAATTTGTTGAACTGCGTTTCCACCGTGGGATCCGTGCCTTTGTACATTTCGCTGCGTATTTGATTATTCACAATGTTGGGCAAAACTGCAAGCCGAAAAATGGAAAATGGCAACCGAAAAATAGGAAACGCAATAGCCAAAGGCAATATAAGTTCACAAGAGACTCTGTCTGCAGTTGTTAAGCAACTAAAAATAACTAAAATCCAGGCACAAAAGTGCATTTTAACGACTTCGCTTAGGTTACCTGCCGTTGGCAGACTTATCTTTACCTGGCCTAAAGGCAGATACTTAACTGGAAATGGCCTTGCCAGACAAACAGGCAGCAAAGCAGTTAATACTTGTAATGCTAAAGGCTGTTTATTTAATAATAAACTGAATAGTTTTCTTTGCTAAGTTATAGATATATTTATTTAAAGTAAGTCAACTTTTGTTCACAAATATTTATAATCTAGAAAGATTCTAATTTGCATCATGTAATTTAGTGTGTGTAATTTCTCGTTTAGATTTAGATATTTGTATCTATAGTTTTAGAGACGTTCTCCCATATAAAGAAAGAAAATATAAAATTAAAGGTCTCTGTTTAATCAGAAGATTTTTTTACTAGAAAACTGAAAGCTTTCAAATCTAGAAACTTTTCTAAGCACATAGTTGTGTGCCAAATAAATCTATCTTGTTAATAAGAAAATTAATCTAGAAATGTTGCCTCAAATCCGTAAACTTTTAACTCTTATTTATACTTTCGACATTTAATCTTTACTCACTTGAATCGAGCAACTTTTGTGTGCGTTGTAACTCCTTTTCGGACTCTTTTTTATGCTCCATGGCCTTGTGGGTTTCAATGAAGGCCAAACGCTGTCCACGATCAGTCAAATATTTGGTATACATGCCAGCCACATTTATAGCCGTGTACAAGATGAAATTGGCAATGATTTGGAAGAGAATGCAATTAGGGTCCAGTGGCGTCTAAGAAAAATACAAAAATAAAATGAAACAATAAAGTTACATTTAATATAACGTAACATATATATTGGCTATTTTAGGGAATTTTACCTCCTTGTCCTGCAATTTGTTGATGGTAATAACGGCCAGGTGGCAGCTGGCTGTGATTGTGCCACCAACAACACACCACTTGAGGGGCAGGGGCAACATGGCATAGGGCACAAAGATGACAAACAAAATGTACCAGACCAGGTATTCACGATTCTCGAAGCCGACGCCTTCGCTGATGAATCCTGTCGGAGGCAATAAAACATTTATGATGGCCCAAAAGGATTAGCAAATTTAATGGCCAACGCATGTGACGCATGATTTATGCTTTCAATACGTATTTGTGTACACTCAAAAGTCTTTATTCTATATCTAAGAAAATCTTCATAGAATCTACATTACCCAAAAGCTGAGAAAATTCCTTTTACTTATAATGAGAACAATTTAATTTGTAGTATTAAGAAATAGACTTTTTTGTTATTTTTTCTTATAAAATGTCGACTTATTTTGTCGATTTTCAGGTAAGATTTTGTTGAGTGTACGTACATTACAACAGAACACCACACACTCACCCTGTATATTGAAGAGCACCCAAGTGCAGACTGCCGCCCAGTGTAAATAATTGTTGGCAAAGCATCGCCAATAGCCCAAAAAGCAAATGGCCAAATTGGCCATGCCACAGCAAACAGACCAAGTTATTGCAGTTGCTGTGCTGGCCGCATCCGCATTATTCGCATCCTGCTTGCAACATGCAACACGGTTAGAAAGAGTTGAATAGGGAAACTTGCCACTTACCGTTTCCAGACGGTTCTCCTTTGCTTGTAGCATCCATATCAATGCCATTACTATTTTTAGAACAAAGTCTACCACATTTACGATGATCAGCGATTTCTGGCGTTGTCTGTGTGTGTAGGTGAGATAGCTTCTCTCTAGAGAACTTTGCTTGAAGGAATTCGTTAAAGAGGGACAGAGAATGCCTTTAACTACATTTCCACTCTTAAAGGCGGAATATGTTTCATTTGTCAGTGGCCTTTGGGGTCCAGCAATGCTCGCTATAGATTGCCCCGATTCTAGTTCGTAATCTATTAAAAAATTAAAGACATAAATTAGTGATATAATTAAATATATATTTTATCTACTGGAAAACAATAGGTCTGTGATCTCTGTAAATAATCCCTTACATTTAAATATCATTAGTTTGCTCTGGGAATTGTATTTAAATTATCCAATATATGTATATTAACTGCATTATTTTATTCTGGGAATATTATTTAATTTATTTAACATATTTAAACAGAATTGTCATAATCTTTTTTCCGATTGCAATATACTAACGATAGCACTTTAGCTCCTATATATGTATGTATACCCTACTTGTTAAGTCCTTATGCCTGTTATCCCTACTTGAACAGTTTTCCAATACCCTTTGTCAGTTCTTTTTTTCTCAGCTGTTGAAGCTGCATCTGTGGCTTAATTAGAGCCTATAGGTTGTCTCAATTCCAATCAATTAAACCATGGTTGACTCACCAAAATTGCTGTTGCCAAATATGCTGCAGCTTTCGGTACGTCTCTTTGGCCCATAGCCGGATTTGGCTTCAACAATGCGCACAGATTGCACACGCCGTGGCGTCTGTTTGGCCAATCCACCGCTTCTTCCTGTACCAGCACCATTTCCTCCTCCTCCTCCACCATTTTCATTGCCTGGTCGATCTATGCCGATGCCAACGTTGAGCATAGCCTGCTGTTTCTTGCGCAAATTGGACAAAATTGATGCTGTGGAGGCACGCAGAGAATGGGGCAGATCAACGCTGTCGTCTGTCATCTGGGCGCCATCGCCGGGAAGTCGTGGTATTTTCGACATATCCGGCGGAGAGGTTAAAGCTAGTGTTGGTGTGCACGTCGTGGTTGTTGTTGTGGTAACTTCCTGCTGTTTTATGGTTTAGTTACGCTTTTAATTAGCCTTAAGTGCTGGACACAATTCAACTTACCTCGACTGTGGTTGTAGTTGTAGTTGTTGTCGCTGTTGTTTTTGGCTTTGTTGTGGCTGTAATCTGCTCATCACTTGTGGTCTGCGCAGCGGGATTGTTAAGACCAAGACCGTTGTCCACATAGTCCACGTCATCGTCATCGCTCTCCAGCCTTAGGTCGTCTATTTGTGCCAAGGTAATGGCACCCTTGTCGACGGCCCTTCGCAGCACCACACCCTGCTCCACTTCCTCCTCTTGCCTCTCCTTCTCTGCCTTTTCTATCTCTGGACGCTGTGTGAGCTCGGGAGGCGCGGAATGTGTCACATTGTTGCCCTGTCGGCGTTGCTGCAATGCCGAGGATGGCGTCGAACTTAGTTGCCGGAGATGCACCTCATCCGATACCAGTTTGTCATCATCGTCATCCATATTGCGCTCCTGCTCCTCCTCGTCCTCGTCTTTGGTTCTGAAATAAACATTTGAAGTTGTTCAAACTGAGAACATCATCTAGCTGCGTGACAACTCAAGCTTTAACTTTCAATTTGCCCTTTGAAGTTGCCCAAGTCACTGTGTGCATGTGTGTGTGTTTATTAGCCAGGTCTGAATCCTGTTAACGTCTTTGTGCTAGGCCACTCATAATGAATACAAGCATGCCCCACACAACTCACAATCAACTTTTCAGCCAGACACATACAAAATGCAAATGTTTTCTAAGCGTCGACATTTTCGGCGAGGCGTGAAGTCATTTGCCAAGTTTCGCAGACCATAGGGATAGGGTATTATAAACTAGGAAACAGGGAAAACGAAATTCCGAGATATACATTTTTTTAACGGGGATATTTATTCTTGACTTTAATCTGTACAAAATTAACTATAAATAATAGTTACATTTTAATATTTATTTAAAGATCGTAGTACATTATATTGCCATGTTTATTATAAATAAAAATCGAAAATGCCTTATTAGATATTTCAATTAATATAAAGAATAACATGGAAACTTGTAAAGGAATGGTTAAACAAGAGACGTATACTTAATATTTACATAGTTAACAGCGCATATACTAGTCAACTCACAAGTATTTAACATAACGCATAAATGTTATATATAGCACAACTTATGTAAATGTTACGCAAACAGCTGCTTAACATAAAGAAGAAATGTTAATGAAAGCGCTTTGAAACTGCTTAAAATTCAATTTCAATAATCAAATGCAAAGCTTGTTTTATTTCACTTTTTCGAGAACGTAATCAATCGAATTACTTTCCTTTAAAAGCTTTAAGGGATAATGTTGACGCTTTTTATATATTTTTTGTCGCCCGTGTAGAGCATTAAAACTTTAACATTGCCTGGTTTGTTGTGTTGTGTCTACAATTCTAGGCTATGGATTGAATAATTTTATATTTTTGTTGTTGTTTTTATTTGAGAGCACAGACGGGCACGCGCCATGTCGTGTAAGTAACCTACATCAAATGCTCGTTTGTATAAGTAAGTCAGTATATTTGGTCGCATATTGCATAGCTTACAACATAACAGTCATATAGCCTATACATATATGTATGCCATAGCGTATTCAAGTCAAATTCATGATGGCGCAGCGGAAAACGCAAAATGGCGACGGGGACAGTCAACAACTAGAAAATGGCGCGTTGATGTCGTTGTCATTATTCAAATTAGTATTTAGACACACACCGTTGCACACACAAACACTTATACACACTTGTATGTACAATCACACACACAGTCACACATGCAAAAATATCACGTCGTCCGCTCATTCATATGCGTCATGTATAGAAATTGTAGCATACTTTTAGGCTCAGTCAAAGAAAATGCTGTCAAGAAAATGTTCTGTGTCCAACAAACACATTAGGAAAATTCCAATAAATCGCAGCAGCCATGCGAAATGTTTCAACACACACAGACAAACATGTGTAAATGTTATACATATATGTAAGTAAATAAATGCCACAAAATTAAATTTGGCATACTTAAGCGTGTAATTCAATAAACTGTCAAATGCTGGCTCGACAAACTTTCTGCATTTCACTCGCACATATTTATTTATTTATTGCTATTAAATTTCCTTGCACCACAAATATAAACTCTTAAAGGTCTCATTTAAATAATAATTTATTTGATACAACCAACATATTTATGATTAGTCCATTTTATTTTAACTACCGCTGAGAACAAACTTTGCAACCAAAACAGAAAGTTGTTGGCTTTTGAGGTTGTTGTTTGGCTTTTTGCAACTGCAACCAGCTGCTGCTGCTGTTGGCCATCTATTTGCAAAGTTGGTAACACAAGTTTATCAACTGCTGTTAAATGTTATCGCTGTTGCACGTATGAAAATAGACTAAAATAATTTCAGTATTCTATTTTTGTCTTGTTGACGCAGGGTTACGCTTTGTGGCTCTGTATTTGTATTAAAGTTCACTGCATTTCCTGTCCCATTTTAGCACATTAAATAGTTGTTATCTGTTATCTGTTTTGCAATAATAACAATAACAAATTGCGTCTTGCGTTAATGTGTTTGATAAAATAGAGGAGAGAAACCATGAAATGCGTGATTTCAATTGCGTGATTATTGCACATAAAGGAAAATAAAATTATAGCATACTTTAAGGTTATATGCACTCACACTAACATTTTAAATACATTTAATTTTAAGCAAATATAACATTATGCGAAATTGACAAACAGAGCGTGCGAAATGTTAAATAAACTTTGAATTAGTTTGTTTATTTTGCTGAAAATCGACAGCTGTTTGCTTTTGGGAGAGGGTGAGAAGAATATCGGCTTTTGCTGGTCAACAACTGTAATTTTCCAGTTAACAAACTAACGCTTTTAGCACCTGCATAGGAAATACAAATCACTCCATAGGTAATTGATCGAATTATGTCTAAAATTCATAATTAACACACCTGTTCGATTAAATCTCAAGCAGTTGCGATATCACATGCCACACACAGGTTGGTTTGAGGTTTGTTATTTTAATCATTACGCGGAACATTTAATTAACACTTTTTTTATACTCTTATTTATTTGTGATACGAGTTTGCATTCGAAAAAAAATCAAATTCAAAACTTGAAAGTTGCATTAGTTTCGCAGTAAACCGGTTGGGTTGTTGTTGGCTCTTGTCAGTTTCGGGTGAGTAATCCAAAAGATAAACAAAAGAATCGAGAAGCGTCGAACCGTGCCGAACCAAACTTCAATTTGAACTGCAGGCAAGAGAGCGAGGGCGAGATAAAACGCCTAATATAATTATCACTTATATAAATGCGTTGATAATGGCGCAACAATATTCAAAAACAAAAATCGATAAATTCAGCCAGCCAACGAAGCATATTGAATCTGCTTTTGGCCATGATACCGAGCCACTCAAATAATATGTTATGATATTGGCCAACTCTAGAAACCGCAAATCTAATTTCACTTGTATTTATTTTTTGTTTGGCAGCTGCACATTGTTTGACCAGCAATATAGTTAATAACTAATTTTATATACTTTATTTACTACACTTGTTTTGTCGCTATTATTTATTTATATTTATTTGTTGATTTTTGCAACTGCCGCCAGCGGCGTGCTTAGTTAAACTTTTGTTTCTTTCTGATTTCGATTTCAGTTTCAGTTTCGTTTATTTCGCGTCTTTCACATTGAACTGGCGTTTGGCAACTGAGCGCCAAAAGCGACATAGACTGTCTATAATACGGGTACTCATTGGCTATATCGAATATAAAAAATATGGCACTCACTCAGCGTTTCAGTTTCAGAAGTTCTCATTGAGCGACAAATCAGTTGGGCTACATTGTGTCGCTGATATGGTAATTGACCTGAGCTCATTGCTCTGCGGGATAATGATGATGACGATAGTGATAATGATAATCATAACAATGATAATAACGAATGATAATCAAAAATCGATTGTTATCGGCTTGAATCAAAACAGGAGCGGTTTAACAATGGCAAATGTCAAACCTAATGGTGGGAATGATTCAGCAACTTGTCTTATTTTAGGATAATTGTGGAATCCTAAAATCATGCTACATACATTCGGGTGAAATTTTTACGAAATTGAGATCACGATAAAATGTACTATTAATGTATTAAGAAGACATCCAAAAGAAACAAAAGATTTCACTTGAAAAGTTGACAGTTCCAGACATAAATAGTTCATAGCTTTGTCGAAAATTAATCGATTTTCTTACGGAATGTCATTTTGATTAGGATTTCTTCTAGAAATTTATTTTACATGTAATAAGTGGTTGGTTTGAAAAATTTATTTGTATACATAGTTTTTGCAAATAAAAGTTTTAAATTGATTGGAATAACTACTATTAAAACATCAATGCCTGAGCCTTGGGTTTTTATCATAGATGAATAGATGTTTTAGGAATATACGTTTTTCTCCACTTCTTATCTTTTTACCTGGCTATTCTCCAACATTTCCTTTTAATAATTTTTAACAAAAGCTAGTTATCAGTTTCTAACAGCATTAATATCATGTACTCCTTTGTCTCTTTTTAATGTCATAAACAATCACCTGTCACGGGGGACAAACAAGTGGCCAAAGGAAACGAACAGCGACAAGGACAATCAGGCAGACGGAAATAAGAAAGGAGACCAGAAGTCAACTAAGTAAGATATTTAAAATAGGAAATGGGATGGTTTCTTGATAAATATGCTTGATAAGAGCTATATTTTAGAGCGCTTTCTTGTTGTTGTTGTTGCTATTGATATTGTTATTGGCTGTCAAATGTGTTGGCCACGTTTGTGGAGTTTTCTTTCTATTGTTTTTTTTTTTTGCCTGGGTGCAGTTTTGTTTTTTACGCAGGATATTCTTGTTTCGTTTGAAATTTCCTGTCAGCTGTTGTGTGTGGGAGTGTGTGTGTGTGTATATGTGTATGATATGATATGAAATGTCAAAGGCATGTCTGCAACGTTCGCTTTTATTTATGTAGGCAGCTGTTGTTGGGTTCAGCTGGAAAGTCCTTCGCCCCAGGGAAGGGAAGGAATCAGCCCTTTTTATGAGCTTTTGTTGGCTTGTTGAATTTATGGCCATAAGAAACTTGTTAAAGCATATTATTGGGTGTGTAACAAATGCGTGTCTGTGTGTGTGTATGCGTGAGTTAGTGTGTGAGTTGTGTGTTTGTTTTTTGTGCTTGTGGCTTGCAAACTCTTGAGCAAGAGTGGCAATGAGACAAATGAAGAGGAAGAGCTGCCTTAGCTGCTCGGTAAGTAGATTAAAGCCATATTTACACGCTGTTGTCTCATCTCATGCAAGTATGTATGCGTGTGTGTGTGTGTGCTTCTCATTGTTGTAGTTGTATTTGAGTTTGTGCTGTGCGTTAAGTGGCAACAATTAACACTTGACATATTTATGCTTGGCCCCAAGGCGCAACGTGCTACATACAATGCTGCATTCTACCCCGTAAAACCACAAGAACAAGATATATAGAGAAGAAGAGAGCGGGAGAGTAAAAGAGGGAGATGGAACAGCAGGAGCAACAACAACAACAGCAACAATTAAGACAAGGCCAACCCATCGATATGACAACAGCAATGTCTGGCAAGCTGCTTATTTTATTTATTAAGCGTTTAAGCCTGTGGTGGGCGTGGTGGTATTTTGAGGAATGTGTTGACAACAGAATTAGTCAGTGAGGTAGGGAAGGGAAAAGCTCAGGTTAGGGGCAGGGGGTAAGTGTTAGGGACAAACGCTTATTACGTTGAATGTGTGAGGCAAATATTTAAAGATAATTAGCTGAAGATGCCAAGGGCCTCTGGCAGAGATGAATACAGAATCATTAGAAGATGACAGGGAAAATATAAGAGCATAGGGCCTAAAACAATAGGCTCTTCTCAATCTTCTCAATCTATAAAAAGCTTTTAAGAAGTGCTTGAACTTGACGTAGGTTGTCTAAATATTGTAACTTAAGCTGCCTAAAAGTAAATAATAAGAATGAAAATGCTTTAATGAGTTCTCAATAACTTAAAGAACATTGCAAACTATTAAAAATTTAGAAAGTGTATTAGAGTTTAACAATTATGTTTCAAAATTCTTGCAATTTTATAAAAACTAGCAAATAAAGTTTTGAGAAGTTTTAAACCATTATAAACATTGCATTCCGGTAAAAAAACAGTTAGTAATTTTAAAAGTAACATTTTATTGTGTGAATTTTTCCTCTGGGCGAGTTAACATTTGGTAACGTTTTGTAGTTATTTTAACATCTAATATTTAAACACTGCAAAGCCTATTTTGAAAATTATTGAAACATGGTTAAGAATATTGTATTGGCAATTCTTTTTATAACTCAAAATCTATTTCTAAAAGAAACCATGTTTAAAATCTCAAGCCATATGAAAATAGGTTTAATCTTGAAAAATTTCCAAATTGTGCTTAAATGTGGTTGGAAATAAATATAAACTTCTGCCGAGCTACGCATCATTAATTTTCGAAAGGAATTGTATAAATGTATTTCAAATTTATTTGTAAGCAACAATAAAAGCAATTTCACAAAGTTAGGTTAGCAATTTGTGAATGCATTAATATTGAATCACTTTAATTTACATTTATCAACTCTCTAATCGTCAGCAGTTAGTCTATACCTTTGGCAAAGAGTAATCAATTAAAGCATTTTATGGGAATAAGTTGATGAGTCGATGTAATTAATTTCCGGCCCAAGCCTAAATGCGTTCCAAATGGCACTTCACTCGCAGACACACAACGAGCAAAAAGGAAACGCAGCAGGTGGGAAATTTGCCAGCCGGGAAAATTCTTATGTAGTTGTTTTGCTGACGACTTTTTGGACGACTACTACTACTACTACTACTGTGTACAGGATATGGCTGATTCATTTAGCTAAAAGTCGGACAACAGAAACAATAAAACGCTGAAATATACAAAGCCAAGTCGGTGTCTTCATTGATCCCAACAAGTCAGTCAAGGAAAGGAGACGAAAGAAAAGTGAGAGAGAGAGATGGAGAATGAGAGAGATATAGCTGGCAGCAATACCTTGTCAAGTGGCCAAGTCTCATTGTTAGAGAGTGTGTGTATGTTTGTGTGTATATCTTTTGGATTTGGGTTAATGTTGAACGTTGGTCAACATGGGTGTGCATTTGAAAGGGCGCAACAAAGCAGAAAATAGAAAAATTACTCAGCAGCAAAAAACTCAAGTAACTCAAAAAAAAGGGACACTTCCACGTGTTCCATGAAACTCTTTCTCCCACAAATTCGCCTACATTGAAATTCACAAAAGTGCTTCTTTAAGTAAATAAACTTCAGCAACTCGATTATTGTTTTTCATTAACAAGTTTACGAAAGCATGGCAAAAATGATTTTGGGAATATTGGAGTTTTGAAGACAGCATGTAGTGTGATTATAAAATGCCATCGTTGTTTGATATTTCTTTTCTTTCTCTCTATTTCTGTTACGCATTATTATGCATAAAATGCGCTTAGGTTGCCCACAAGTGCCGTCATCAAACGCTTTGATGTCCTTTTTCTAAAGACTTTTTATTTTTTCTGGGTATGAAATCAAAGCTATTTATTTGGCGAACATTTGCTGATTTGAGTAAACACTGAAGAGGGTCCGAGACATGGCTGGGACTGGAATTGGGGATGGTTCTAAAATTCTTTAAGCTAAAAAGAAAAAGGCAATAAGCCGTATAAGTGGCCACTTTTTGAGGCGTCTCCTGCCAATTCAAAAAGCCGTGCTCGTAACAAGCATTTTCCTCGGCCATTCAAAAGCCATTAAAATTGATAAATTGTCGGTTAGACGGACACACAAATCTTGATATCTGACAATAACTGTGAGCAATAACTTTTGGTAAAACTCAATTTATTTGCGATACTTACAATACGAATTGGAGCACAGGACGTGGGGGTAGAGTGAGGTGACGTCAAGGACATTTATAGCTTGCTAATTAGCTGCATTATTTTTTGTTTCGCGAATGCACAAGAAACCACAAAGTTTTGCTGCCATTAAAAGTTTGCTATATCATTTGATTTAAATTAATGCCTTCTGCCAATTTTCCTACCTTTGAGTTGAATTTCTGGGCCCCTTTCTAAGTTGCCTGTGCGTCAAAAATTCAGTTTTCTAAAGAGAAACGTGACGCAGTCCCCATGTAAAACCGTGAAAATAAGCAGAACTTTGTCTAGTTCGAGGTGCAAGTCCTTGTACACGCATTAAGATACCCTGTCTACATGGGTATAAGGGGTATACAAATTCCAGAAATGAATACCATAAAAGTAGATAATTAGCAATGGAAAGAAAATTGTATTTATAAATGAAATTAAATACAAGTCTGCAGTCCACGTTAATCGATTAAATGAAAGACATTAATTAAACAACAGTAATTGAAATAGAAATTGATAAGAAGTGATTATTGTTGATAAACTAGTTTCAAAAATATACAGTCTAAAATATAATACTTATAATCTTTTCATTTATCACAAATTAAATAAAATCAGAGAAAATATTATAAGAAGATGAATAATATAAGCAAGTGCTATAAAATCACATTAATCTGCCGATTATTATTATCTGTCATCTAATTATCTTAACTTTAATAAATAGCAGTTACTTCTAAGGTATTTTCTGGTCAACCTCTCACAAAAATAACAATCTGTCTTGAAAGAATTTCCCTTTCTGCTGTTATTGCTTTGCTGCTTGTTTCCTTGCCGTTTGTTGTTTACATCACGAAATTTGCATATAAAAAGAAATTAGCATAAAATTAAACAGACATTTTGAGCTGTTGTCGTCGTGTTGTCGTCTGGCGACTACAACTGTTCCTTAGGATAAAGAAATCGAGCCTTAGTCTAGAATCTAGTCAAGGGAAAGTTCAATTCCGTTTAATTTGGAGTCAATTTTAATTGCACTTATTTTTAGGCCTCATTGTCCTGCATAACTGTCAAGTAGCGGCTTAATGTCCAAACTCTTTTGACTTTCTGACAGTTGACAAAGGTACGTATAAAATGAGTCATACTTAAAAGCCTAAAACACTTGATGGGGTTAATATGATGAATGGGCGAAAGTTATGAGAGCCAGTCAAGTGTTAAATCACTTAGAGGCAATATTGCTTGCTTTAAATGTAAGCCCATTAAATTTATCAGCTTAAAAATTATGTTAGAGCTCTTCAAAGTCAAGTAGAATATCATTTTTCAAAAGTTTTCCTAACGCTTCGCCCACTTTTTTCCGACTCTTTCACAGGCATTTTGATTATGACGCTTTAAAATTCCTACGTTAAATTGTTTTACGTTAATTGTTATTGCACGCACATATTTTCTATGTACTTTTCCCGGTGTCCGTTGTCTATCTGCCTACGAAAGGGGATTTTTGGGGCGTGGCAAGGCTTTTTGTGAATTCAGCAGCCAAAAAGGCGGAAAGTTGATTGTCAGTGCGTTATTATGTAATTAAAATTTCATAATTCGATCAGGCCACGAGCGAAGTTCAGTCCATAGCCTATGGCTATAACTGTGAACGTTTAAAATGTACATGCAGTGGGACAACGTGGCGTATGCGAAACTTTTGTACGAAAACAATTTCTGTTGCCTACTTTTAGGTGCAACTCAATTTTAACGTTAGCTGTGTGTAAAAATTGATTAAAAATTATGTTTTAGATAAAGAATTTACTAAATAATCGCTGAAAACGTTCACTTTAATGGCTTGTGCCTAGTTCTCGTCTACTCGGAACACAGCCATTTAAGCTTAGGGGCACCGCCGTCCCGTCTAGAGCCATTTATAAAACATAATTGAAATATGAGATTGACATTGAATAGCAACGCTTTGTTGTTTTTGTTGCTGTTGTTATTTCCATTGTTGTTTGCCACTTTTGTTGGAATTGCCCCATTGCGACAATATTTTTACTCTTTGTTGTTCGTGTCGGCATCTAATTGATTAATGTAAATAAAAGAACACAACACTGCGACTCTCCATCGTATTTAATTTCAGCAAAGAAATGTGCAGTTTGTTGATCTCTGTCGCATTATGTGAGCGTGTAATTGACGCTTATTTATCGTGGATAAAGTCTGTCTGTCTCTCTGGCATCTGTCATAGTATATACGGTTAATACCATACATTAAAGCGTTTATTTGCGAGTAAAGTAAAAGGTCAGTTTAAATATAGCTCCACAATTATTTTATTTTATTTAAATTGAATCAAGCAAGCTTTTACATTAATATCCAGACTATGCTAGCACTCTCTGTTATCTTAACAGACAACAGCAGAGATAAACCAATTAACATAATGTTATTGAGACTGTTACAAAAAGGAATACAAAATACATAGTAACTTATTTTCCAGCAATTTTTCATTACATTACGAAAAAATCTCCAGGAAAATCTCAGCCAGTTAAAGCCCCTTGCCTATTCTTAAAGCTCATCTGCATTTTAAGCCGGTTTGTTAATTGTATGATTGCAAATCAACTTAAATCCAAAAATTTCTGCTTGACTAAAGCCAAACCTAGTAAATCATTGCCAGCTAAATACACTCACACACACATACACGTACACACACACAGTAGAGAACGTTAGACTCACCTGAGGCAGATTCGTTCCTCCTCCTGTTCAACATTCATCGTGTTGTCCTGTTTGACACTCTGCCTCTGCTACTGAATTTTTTTTTGTTGCTTGTCAAGTGACAGTTTTTTTCAGTATTCTTTTTTTTTTGTGTGCCACAAACAGGCTGTCTATGTGGAAGAGGGATGTGGCAGGCAGGCAGCAATTGTGGATCCTCGAGTTTTGAGGGCTTTAAGGTTCTGCAAATCGTTTTAAGCTGTTGTCAATTTGCCTAATGCCGCACAGTGGCGTCGAGCAGAGGCCAAGGATGTTGTCTATTACATGATTTAGATTTGGACCGAGTCTTCAGAGATTCGCTGAGCTGTAAAGACAAAACAGATAAACAGGAAATTGTAGATACTAAATAATACTTAAAATAAAGCTGTCAAATAAAAGTCTATAAATGCTTTAATGCCACAATGAGATGAGAAAAAGGCCACCATATGTTTGTGCTGTCTCACTTACACACTTCAATCTCTCTTTCCACTTTCCACTTAGCCAAGTCATTCACATTTAACAATGGAAGTATATAATTTAATAAATAGTTGCAGTTGACAGATTTCAAGTGGAAACGGAGGCCGAGTGTTGCTGCCACATTCTACACGGCGACGGCAACAAGAAGCACAACAGCTCCAGAAACAATCACACCAACAGCAACAGAAACAACAACAACAGCAACAACTTTACTGCTGGCAACAATAACAACAATAGCAATGGCTCTATAAAGCAATACTCGTATATCAACAGCGACAAGTGCTAAAGTGTGTGTAAGAAGTGGCATATAAAAATCAAGAAACAAAAAGGTTGACGAATTTTGAATGCACTTTCTTAAGGATACTTATTTGAGAAGTGCTAATGGCTGACTTCAAGGATAAAATTTGAGAATCAATGTAAGAACCTTGTGAAATAAGTCGTCCTTTTGAAATAAGATGCTCCCATATCTTACGTCTGTTGTAAGTTGTTACTTTCTGTAACATAAATCTTCTTCATCCACTAAGTCTTTCTATTGCTTAATTTTTTTAGACAACTATGTTCTTCTATTTATATAATACAATTTCTAATTTTAGGATATATAATACTACTTCTTTTAGTATCTGTCTTGCAATAGAAATATCCTCATACAATTAATATATATTTTTAAATTTTTATATAATTTTTCTTTTTTCTATAAAGTGTGTTTTCTCACACTAATCTTTCTGTAACGTTATACTCATACTTTTACTATATGCTTTTTGTATAATATTATCTATAATTTTTCTATAACATTTTCTATAAATCTAACGAATATTTTAAATAGAAAACTTTTCGAAATAGCTGCTTTCTCCTCACTGGTATATAGAGTCGTATCCTCTATTTATTATAGCTATTTGCCACATAGTTTGTCGTAGATTTATAGCACCCACCGTAGACACCCATAAGTTAGAGAAGTAATTTCCAATATCTAACTGTCGTCTCTTTGTCAGAGAAAAAGTATATCTGTGAGGAAGTGCATTTGTCTTTGTATCTGCCACGGCAAACACTACAGATGTCAAACGAAGTGCAACCCAGAGAAAGAGAGTAAGAGAGAGAGAGGGAGAGACAGGGAGAAAAGTGTGAGATAAGAGAGACAGAGGGTGCTCTTTTAAAGTGAAGAGCAACCATCAGCTGTCATCATGTTGTCGCCAGAGGCAACAATTCTCGTCAATCGAAGGAGTCAGAGGAGGAGAAGGATCAACTGAAGCGTGTTCAAGTCAAATTCAATCAATGCGTGCAACTTGGTGGCCACTTGGCGATGCTGTTTGTGGTTGCCACTGCAGTAGTTGCAACACTCTCTCCCACTCATTTCCCTCATTTCACGTTGCCAGCTTTTAGCCCGTTCGATATTTGCAAGTAATTGCAAGTCTGTGTTCGCATTTGCTTGCCACAAAGTCCTGGCCAGGCCCAACCCGTCTCGACCGCATTATTAAGTCATAAAACTCAATTTAAGACGTTTAAACGGGATGCACTTACGAGTAATCGCATTTCGACGAGGCTGTCTATTAGCCCGTTGCCATTTTAAAGGCATTTTTTCATTCCTGTTACACCCATAAGCGGGGTCGCACAGGGGAGCAAAACATTTTACAACCGTAAAGGAATTTTTATAGCGCTCCAATGATTTAGCTGCATCCTGTTGCGTGTATCGCTCGAGTAATAACAACAAACAACAGGGTATCTTCCCCATCCACCTACCCTGCAACTTCTTTAACACATTTTGTGTCGCGCAGGTTGACAATGTAACAAGTTTATGAGTGGCGCTATTTTTTTCTTTTTATCCTTGTGCCAGGATATACGACAATGAATGTGTCAAGAGTTATGACTGCTATGTGCAGCATGGAGTATGACATACGAGGGCTGTTCCATAACTAACTGACAACTATTTCTTTAACAGAAACTTTAGTCTTCCTCAGATTATAATTTATTTGACAGTTTCACAAATTGACGTATACTTTTTTAAAAGTTGCTCTTTATAAAGCTCGCGTTAAACAAAAACGTTGTTTTCTTTCTTTCACTGAAATTCATAAACTTTAAAGTTCGCTTAACTTGGAACACTTTCTATATATTAGCAGAACTTCCCCCTTCTTATGTTTGCCATGGCGATCTAATAATAAAAGAAGGTTATATATTTATAAATAAATTCTTATCAGCACCGACACAAAACTGAATTCAAATGAATCACGTTTTCACTTTTTCTTTCACTAAAATAGCTTAGTTAAGAGTGGGGTTTAGGATATTGTTAATGCATTGTTTGTTATTTGAATGCCATTTATTGTTATTGAATTTAATTGCAGAATTGCAATTTCTTAGGTTTATAAATAAAGTTTCTCTGAACTTGACTACCTGCAATTTCACGAGAATTGAACACAAATTGAACCAACTTGTTATAAGTATACTTTAAGACTAAATAATTTTGACAATATGCGGGCTTAGATACACATGTTGATCGACTGTGCTCTTAAAGCTTACAAAGAGAGTGTTCAATTTTTTTTTAAGAGAGTAAGATCTCCAACTTAAACTGAATTATAATGCATAGTAGGAAATCTTTTGAAATATTTAAATTATTATAAATAAAAGAGCAGATTAAGAAATGTATGACATTAAAATAGATAATATCCACTATAAGGAATAAACAAATTATAAATATGATTTTAAACAAATATTATATTACATATTATATTATAATAAAATACAAGAATGGAGTTTGAAAAAATGAAACAAAGTAACATTTGAAAACGGAATACCCACGAAATTTTCCGTTCAATGAAACAATACAACTTGTTTATTTATCAACTCATTTGGGCAACACTCGAAAACCAATATTTCAAAGGGGTTTTACGCCTTTTTTAACTTGGCTCAAATGCATGGAACAAACCATGTGCTAGTCGTATAATCCGCAAATACAATCGCAATGCGTATTGCGTTTTGTTCTATACAAAAAGGGAAATTTATGACACTTGGATCACGTAGTATTCTCTTTCCCTTTCCCCTAAGCCAGACATACTCAAAGACACGCATACAAATCCATGTGTAATACCTTTGTGGGTGTAGGGACGGAGTAGAAATTGGTTTTAAGGGGGCTCTAACAAATTGACTGTAAATATGCTTGCGATTGCTTTGTTGTTGTTTTGTAGCGTTGCAGAAAAGTTGTAAAATTTTGCGAGCTGCGTCAAAATGTCCGCTGACGATTTATGTTAGCCCTTTGTTGTTGTTGTTGTTATTATTGCTACTGTTGGATTGTTGCTGTTGGCTTGTTTGTTTGAGGAAAACATTTTGCCATCGTGCGGCTGAAAATAATTAAGTTTTTGATTCATGTCGACGATGCCAGTAACAGACAAAGGCGCGCTAACTACAACTACAACTCCAACCACAATAAGAAGAACAACGACTACAGCTCCTGGGAAATGCTGGCAAGGACACACGTTTCAACATGCACAAAGCAGCCGTAACAGGCTCGTGTGCAGCTTGCACTTCTTGTTGATTCTGTTGCCCCTTTACGCCATATTTTCACATTAAGCCCTGCGATTTATGCGGCCAAGGAGCATGGTAAAGAGAAAAAGAGAGAGAGAGACAAAGACCACAGACAGTGGCTGCCATTAAAAGCGTACCGAGCATGCAATTGGAGTTGCAGTTGCAGTGGCAAAGACAAATAAAGCAAGTGCAACTGCTACACCTACTCGAGTTTCAGCTTATCCAGACCGTTGGGAGATTGTGGCGAACACGAGAGGGTATCAAATAATTACCGTGCAGCTGGCAACCAGCAACCGGAGTTACTCGACGGGTTAAGTAGCTGTCCGGTGTCATTGTTGTCCGGATGTTGTGGAGTAATTATGCGCTTCTTAAAAATAGATTACAGACTGTACCTCAGATTGCTCAGACTGTCGGCAGGTAATTAGTTGTTGCCAACTTTGTTTGCAGCTGAACTTACAGCCTTTTAATTAATTACACTTCAAGCCATATTAAGCTCAAGCAAAACTAAAGAGAGAAAAAATAAACCAACCTCTGTTGTATGTAGATTAAAGATTTATTTTCCTGCTTCTGATAATTGGAAATTATTTATTCCAACCAATTATTAATGACATATTAAATATAAAAGCATATTTCATAAATTATTCATTATTGCTTTTGGCTGCTGTTCAGTCCAAACAACGCTGCGTATGCGTATTTTGTTAGCCTTTGTATGCATAAAAAATACTGTGGCATACTGTTAGGCGTTGTATTTATTACTATTGTTTTGATTTATGGTGTGCGAAACTTGCAGGCTTTCAGTTTTAATTAGCTATAATTATTGACAAATATTTATGCACACACACACACGCACACAACAATAATTATTTAATGCATTTCCAATTTAATTGAATTCATCGTTCACGTGCGAAAATCGCTCAATTTAGTGGGTGGAATCGAAAATTGAACGACCGAATTGAATAAAGTGTGGAGAACTTTTGGGTTTCCCTGCTAATCTAGTGATTTGTACTAAATTTGTTATAAATTGGAGTTTATTATTGCAGTATTCTGCTTTGTGGCAGTATTAGTTGATTTGCATATTGTACGAGTTGCACAAATGGAAGCGGTTGAATTGGTTTTGTAATTTTAAATAATACTTAAATTATTTATATCAGCATAAAAATTGAATAAAGTTTGCTTTTATTGAGCAAACGAGTTACAAATGAAATGCAAATAAAATGAGTTGCCTGTGGCGTTTAGAAATATTCGAAGTGAGGCAGTAAAAACTGCAAAGCAATTTGTATAATGACAGGTAGTAAAGTAAATACTTTCAAGCATATTAAACTTTATTTGAGAGTCATAAAAACAAGCTAACAAAAATAAAGACAACAAAGCATAACAATGGCTGTTGGTTGCATATCAAACGCAGACAGATGCATTTTCCTTTCAGCTTAAATTATGCTTTTTTTTCCATAACAGGACAAAGCAAAATGACCACAAGTTGAGAAAGAGCAGCAAGAAAAAAAGAGGGTAAACAACAAGCTGATAAATTTTGCATTAATTAAAAACAAAGCGTTTGTTGTTGCAAGGGATGTGGATAGTAAACTGCAGGGGGTTAGAATAAGTATTGTGTTCTTATCCGCTTTGAAAAATAATTGCTATGCCACGTTGTGTTGACTTTGAGTGACGTTGAAGCGCATTAAATTATGATTAAATAAAGGAATTAAATGGGGTTATGCTCTAGCTTAACATTGGCGGGGATTCTCCTCTTTCCACTGTCCAATATAATTAATGAAAACTGTACGCGCTTATTTGTGCATTGAAAAGCTAAAGTGGGTTAGAAGAAATTTATTTGCGTGGTTAGTTAATTATTGTTTGCCTTCTTAGGTTGAAAAATTGCAATCAATTAAATATAAGTAAGCCTATTTAATATTTGTTTATGTAAATAATAAATAGATAAATAAAAGATAACATAACATCATTCTGTAAGTAAAACTAGAGATTTGTTAGATTTAACAGCCTGCCACAGTTATGTTAAACAGAACAGAACAGAACAGTTAACAGAATTAATGTTTATTGTAAACAGAGAATGTTGACAATGTTTTTTGATTACATTTTAATATGATTAATCTATTTTAAATTTGTGCTTGTCATATCAAAGACATATTTTCGTTGCCAAGAGCACAAATGAAAATAAATGAACAAATGAAAAATTTATTGTTTGTGCCCAAAAATATCGCGTTTTTTAATATTTATATTTACTTTTTCATTTCATTCTTGAATGGCGCTGCAAATTGTTACGTTTAGTGTTTTTTTATTGTTGTCATTGTTTCGGTTGTTATTGTATGTACAATGACAAACTACACCTTTGTGTGTGTTTTCAAATGCGTGTGTGTGTGTGAGTGTGTGTATCATTGTTGTTGTTTGCTTTTGGGCATGAAATTTATTTCAAACGCTGGCTTATCAGGCTTTTTTGCTCTGCTCCCTGTACTGTTTTTGGGTATGTAAATACCAGAGTACATAGCAAATTAATGAATTAAGATGGCAGCAGTATTTATAATTAATTTTTCAATTATTAAGGCCTTAACTTGTGTTTACTTTGACCGCCAAAAGGTAGCACGCCAGTTTTCCCCAACTTCTATTTTTGTTTTGTTTTAAGATATTTTAATGCGACTTTTATCGGCGTTTTATCAAAAGCCTTAGCAAAACTGTTAACAGATAGGGACTTGAAAGAGTGGGAGGTGCCAAAATGGAAGAGGAAAGACAAACAAACGAGCAGCCAAAAGAGAGAGCTAAAAAAAAACTGAAGCAAACATGTTGCGCTTAAAAGGCGAAAATTGTAACAACCAACAACTTTGAGCACTTGCAATTGGCAAAGTTGACAGTTGACAGTTGACTTCTGGTTCTGTTTACAACTGCACTTTGTGTGTGTGTGTTGGTGGGTGTCAGGATAATGTGTGTGTATGTGTGTTAAAAAATGTTATAAGAGTCAAGAGTTAGAAATCCAAAAAGGCCAAAGGATTTGTGCCTTTGTATGTTTTTTAAGTTACTATCAACAGCTGTATTTAACATAATATATTTATTATTATTGTTATTATAAATTAAATTCTTCCTATCAATAAGTAAAAGTTAAACTTATAAATTAAGGCACTAGTCATAAACTATAGATGACGTTGTCTTCTCCATTTTCTATCATTAAATTATACAACTCTTAACTTTACCTTATGTCAAAATTTTTTATGTTTTTTTAATTTCTTTGAAAGCCAAATTCATTTGAATTGTGTCTTATTCAGATTAAATATTCTTTCTTTCTTTCTCTATTGATACAAAAATTGTAAGAAGCGTTAAAACTTGCCAAAGGATTTATGCTTTTCAATAGAAAAAAGACTTATAAGGGTCAATTTTATGTTAAGATACTCTAAATATCTGTTGAAATAAAAATTGTTACAAGTTGAGAAGTTAATTTTTTCAAGCGAAGATTTAAAAGGCACGAGTACTTTGTTAAGTTACTCTAATTATGTTAAAATTATTCCCCTTAATTGTGCAAGAGTCGAAACTATACCAAGAATAGACAGAAAAGGTTCAAAAGGAGATACAATTATGGAATGTAGAACTGCATGTAAAAGTATAATAATAATAATTGTCACAAGGGTCAAAAATTTCCAGAGAAATCTTTCTTTTTTAAAAAGAAAATTGAAAGTAAAAGGCAGCTGCAATTGTTACAAAATGTTAAAGGACAACAAAGTATTCTTTAAAAGCAAAGCTCAAAAAGAGCAACTGCATGTTGAGTTACTCTCTCTCTCTCTCTCTGTATCTATAAACTATACATCTATATATAGCTAACTATGCTGTAGTCTGATATTAAATAAACATTACTCCTTCCTAGATCAACTTTTAGCGGGCACTTAGCCATAACATTGGATAGTTTCAATTGCATTTACAGCTGCATCTTTGTCGCTGTCTGGCTTTATATGACGCCATTGTCTGTGTCTCGAACGATTTCAGCATCAGCAGTTTTCCTCCCCCACAATTTTCCCCCCTTTTCACCTAGGAAAAGCTACTCATAAAACGCTCGTTGGAAAATAAGCAGAGCCAAAGTGTATCAAGTGAATTTTTATCAGCGCCACTAGCAAATAGTCAACAAATTCTTGGCAACTACATCCCCCACAGTATCCCCCCTTTATCCCCTTTCCAAACACACACATGCTTACTACTATTTTGGTATAAGATATTCTAGTATCTTTTTGCCATTTCTTTTTGGCTTGAAATTCTTTTAAATTCGATTTGAAAATTGAAATTTTAATAGCGCGCGTATATGAATGAAATTGTCGAGCTATTAAAACAGTTTTGCGGAGATAAATAAAGCGAAATAAAGTTAAATAAAACAAAAAACAAAAGCAAAAGCAATGTAAATATGTGTTTTGTCAGACATAATACATTCATAGATAAAGTAGCGTATAGCTTTTATCACTTGAAGTTTATCTAAACAGTTTTTAAACCTCATTTCTGACTCATCCAGCTAACGTTTATACGAGTATGTATGTTAGTTTTTCTCTAAATGGATAGTCCATAAACAATAATGAATAAAACTGCAATTTCGAAAAGCTCAATCTATATATATACTTCTATATAATCTATAATTTGCTTATTCAGCCAATTTTGGCACATGTTTTTCGACGTAATATATAAATTTTTACAATTTGTTTATTTGTTTTGTGCTTTCGTTTTATGAGTTCACCGTTTTGAGCCAAAATATGTACAATGGGAGCTTAAGTGATATTTGGTTGTTTCATTTTATTAAAGCCAACTAATTTGTTTTGCTTCGCTGACTACAACTGATGTGCCAAATGAACGTGGCCCAAAAACATTGCAAAGCCAACAATATTTGATTGCCAAAATTGAACAAACCAAAATGAGAAAGAAATCCCCATCGAAACCAATGAAAGTTCGTTCCACAAATTGTTTTTAGTGCGGGTTACCAGAGTTTTTGTATTGTTTTGATGCAGTTTTTGTTTTTCAACTGCACCGTCGCAGCCTTGACAGCAATTTTGACAGACATAAATAAACAGCAATACTGGAGAAGGAATTTTGGATTAATATGGAGGAAAACTTAATACCCTGCAACCCTGTCAAAGGTTCAACAAATTACAAATAACTTACTCATTTTGCAATTAATTTGTTTCTCTGCAAATTCATTTAAAAATTTCAATTGCCAATGAATCACTACAAAAATGTTTTACTTTTAGGCTAAATATCAATCATAATAGCTCCAATCTTTACCCTTTTTACTTTAAATTTTTTCGCTTCAAAGAAATATTTGGCTAAAAGTAAAATTCATTAGAATTTCATCTAATCCAGCTTTTATTTTTTTTTCTTTACTCGGCAACAGCAAACCTTTAGCTTTACGGCAGCCCTAAAAGCATATTGTGATTTTTAACTGCCCTTTAAGCCATGGCTTAAACAGCTGATAAAATGCCTGATAACATTTTCATATGATAGTCTACATTTCTTCAAAAATATTTCCACATTTTTGTCTAGTTTGGGCATGTGTCGCAAAGCCATTTCAGTCAAGTAAGTAAGCCGACAGTGAAGAGCATTAAAACGAAGCCAAAAAGCATGCGGAAATTGTGGCAACTGCAACAGTTACAAGTTTTGTGCGCCTAAAACTAGGCTAACGAAAAAGGACGAAAGACAACAACAGACAAGAGACAAGAGACAAGGGACAAGAACTAACGGCAGTAACAACAATTAGTACGGAAACAACTGAGGCGTAAGTTGTACTCGGAGAAACTCGGCAAAAAGTTAAGAGAATGTCGCGTTTATTATTGCCTGGGGAACGCACTTGAGTTTGGCCATAATTGTTGTTAGTTGGTTGTTAGCCAGTTACGCCTCTTTGTTGTTATGGCCAAGATAGAAATTTTTACAGCAGCAGCGTTTAATGTGATCTCCCAACGTGACAGTAAATTAATATATCTACCTGGTAATACTCGTTACCAACTCGTTACTGACTCGTTACCAACGCCATATTATATTATCACAGCTTTCTTTTAGAGCTCTTTATCACAAGCTTATGTTTATTAAGTATACGTCACATGACACCCAATAATGACTGGCCCAATTTCACATTTATTAAAGCAGATGAATATACTTGAATACACCAATCGTAATCATATTTCGGCACATTGAGACATCAATTTACAAAAGAAAATTTTGCTCAATGTTCATTTTGGTCTTGAATTGAATTAAATGGCGTGTGATTGGAGCATAAATAAATTCAATTTATTCAATTTTGTTTTTATGGGCTTGTTGAAATATCGTACTTATGTACTTGTACCACATCAAAACAGCTATCAAATTGTTAGCGTATTTGTCTTTTGAACATTTCGACAATGCAATATGATTTGTATTCTCTGGTATTTCAACTCAACAGGTTTTTCATTTCTATTTCTTCATTTTTCATGTTCCTTCTGCAGCTGCTTGTCCTAATGTTTTTACGTTGCCTTAGCAACCTTCACATTGGCCTGCAGCCAAGTCCATTTTCCATTTCCCATTTCGAATTTCCCTGGCCTTCTCCGATGCTTCTTATTGATTCAATCAGGGGAATAACAGCAGCTTGTTATTGCCCTCTACCAATTGATACCTTACCACAATCATTTTATTGTTGTCATCCTCTGTCTTCAATTCATCTGTTCCGGCTCACAAGACAAGATTCTCAATGTCAAGGTTGCGGGAAACTGTGATTGTGACCCTGACATGAGTGTGATGGATAATTTGCCTATGGCTTATGACTAGTTTGTCATGTGCTTGTTAGCCTCACATTAAACTACTTACAGAGACCCTGTGATTTCTGCTGCGCCTCGAGCTGTCAATCAATTTAAATGACACTTTCTGCCTTTGACACTTGGATTAATCTGACAATTTCAGGTAAATACTGTCTAATTTGAGTTTATTTCAATATGATTGCAGTAGTTTGAAAAGATGACTTGGACATTAACAAGCTTCTAAGAATTAATTTTATAAAATATTATTGCCTCTATTAAATGTATTTTAAATTATAATATGGCTCTTAAAAGATTTGGCTTCTAAGAATGATTTAAATAAATGTAAGTTCAAAAACATAATTGGCCTCTGAAAGTTCTAATAAACCAGAAAAGATTAAACTTTTCCTTGTCTGATTTTTGGGATCAATTAGTAAGTTAAACTTTTTAAAAGTAAATGTTCAACCATGTATCTTTATTTACCCTTCCTAATTAACTTGTGCATCAATTTAAAAACTGCTTAGGATAATTGTAAACTTACTTAAGATCCTTGCCAATTATTTAATTGAACTATCATCGTTGTCTAATAAATATTTCATAGGACTTTAATAACTTTCTGATTGCACACAGAATACAGAATGTGTTTTTTAATCAAGTTGTAGTTATTATGCACCCCTATTTCGTACATTTCCATCCCCTTTCCTTTACCTTTCTCTACGAGGCAACTTTTTGCTTTCCCCCTGCCCTTTGACAGGTGGCCTAGTTAAGGCCCGCACATGACTAGGCTATAACATAATGCGCCAAATAGCTAATTAACAACTGCAGCAGTAGCATTTTCATTTTACTCTATATTTTCATTTCGTTTTTTTCTTTTTTTTTGCTTTGTCCTGGCCCGATTACTAGTCATAGCCATTAGTCGCAACAGGACACAAGGCTTGCGTGTTAAGTTATTGCTGGGCATTCATTTGATTATGACAAACAGCTACACACATTCACACACAGAGAGACACACACATAAACACACATATCCTTTAATAAACATACACACGTACACAATTAGCCAAAGGCGTGTCCTGACAGCTGCTGAAAGGCCGTTGTTTTCTTTCCTTTTGGCTTTTTACTTGCGAATACACTTTTTGCAAATCCCTTTGCACAGAGTAATAAAAAAATTTAATTTTTATCACGTCATAGAAAATCATTAACAACTTAAAGACAAAGACATTCACCAGACGAGAGCAGTTTAATAAGTTTAAAAGTGATAGGACACTAAAACGAGAGAGAAAGGGTTGAAATTGCTTTCGAAATTATGTCAATTAAAGCCACATCCAATGAAGCAGAAATTTAACAGACAAGGGCAGTTTAATGAGTTTTAAAAAACTTAGTTTCAGAATACTAAGAAAACTAATTAATATACCATTTGCGAGGCAAGGACCTTTAAAAAAAACCATTAAAGAAGTTTAAAAACTTTCGCAAAAAATCTTTAAATTTATTTTCAATATAAGACATTCTGTGAAATAAAGCAACAGCAAATGAAGCAGAAATTTAACGAACATGGGCAGTTTAATGAGTTTGAAAGTAAATGCAGAGTAAACAAATTTAATGTTTTAGAATACATTTGCAAGGCGAAGGCCCTTAAAAAAAACCAAGAAAGAACTTTAATTAATTTTCCAAAAGAGTATTATTCAGACGGTCACCCTTGACTTCTATCCGTTTGTTAATACATTTCAAAAGTTTCTAATAACTACTTTTAATATTTGAAGCATCGATTCAGTTCACAGTATTTCACAGTTTACCACCCTAAACATTGTTTTAAATACATTTTAAGTACTTCTAATAAATATTTTTATGACGTTTTAATACTTTACACAGTATGTCCCAGTCAATCACCCTTAAGTTTGTATTATTTTAAATACATTTTAAGTGTTTCAAATGGGTATTATTTATACTTGACGCATCAAATTTTTAGCGCAGTACAAAAATAGTTACACAAAGAAAAATAAACATGAACACCTAGCCAAGGGGCATGAGCCTATTTTGGGTTTGGGGTCAAGTGTTGACCAAGCGTCCAGACTACAGAGGATACGGATATGTGACCGGGATTCGCATCCGCAACCCCCGCGGCACATTGTATTTTAAAAGTTGAATTTATTTTCGTTACTGGTCGAGTTGTCGACCAAGTTCGCTTGTTTTGGGGCGCAACGAGGCTGCAGTAATGCGCATTGATTTTGCTTCGAGCCCATCCATCGATCCGACTGTGATGCTTACCACTGAATCCACTTCAATCTAAGTGAATCCCAAAACGAAACTCAAACTCGCGACTCGCGCGTTCAACTTGATGGAGGGCAGGCCGAACAATTTGACGCTAAAATACCTGCGAAATTTGTTGATTTGATTTTGGACGCGTTGGAAAAACTTTTTAATTAATTGCTTGGGAGTTTGGAATGTGTGTTTGGTTTTTGCGTCTAGTTCTAGCGGATGTACATCTTAGATTGGAAACTCTCAGGTTTTTACGGTCAAACATCGTTTCGTTTGCCCAAATGTCAAACGTGACCCAAAAGTTGTTTGCTCTCACCCCGGACGTGACAGTAATAGGTCATGCTTGATTCAATTCTTTTCTCTGCGCCAAAAAAGTTAGCTTTATTTGATTTTGATTTGATATTTTTTATCGGAACAGTTTTGCCACATAAATTTATCTACGTGTTTGCATTAAAAATTGTTTACTTTTTTATTTCGTTTTTTAGGTTAATCAAACTTTGTTGTTTGCCCACAAAATGGAAAGACTTCTATGAATAGGAAAATTACCATATTAGAAAATCAAGTTAACTGGCTATAAATAGAATTTTCCAACTTTTGCCATACCTTTTTTAAAATTTAAATAAATTTAATTTTTCCATTTTGACATTTCTTTAATTTTATTGATTTCATTTGTTGACTTATTTTTAAACTGCTTCACAGATTTGATTAAATTCACAGAGTAACTGAATTTGAAATTCACTTTGTTGTTAATTCACTTAATAAATTTTGCTCTTTTCATTTTACACACAATTTGGGCACCTAATTAAGAGTATCAGAGGAGACAGCAGAAAATCCGGCGACCCACAGGAATTCCCATTAAAGTAATTTACTTCTTAAAATGCCTCCTTGAGATTAATGAAATTTCAACTAATTAACACCTTGCAGGCGGCAAAGGCAAAAGTCGAAAGGCGAAATTCAAAAAAGGCGCGCGACACTTTAAAATCGTTTGAGTTTCACTTTAGTATTGAGGCAGACGCGTCGTATACGCAACTTCCTGCCGCACTGCCACGCGTTCTAACGGCTACTGAATGACCGTTCGGCGTGCGAGACGCCGACAACCAACGACGACGACGACGACGATGACGACGATTACGACAACAACGAAGACAACAGGCGGCATTATTGAAAGCAACAAGCATTTTTCCAGGAGCGCTATGCGGGTTGTCACAGCTCCGCACACGGCTGTAAATAATGTCGAGTACATCCTCTCTCACTCTAGTGCTGTTGACATCCACATAGAATGTGGATTGTGTGTGCTTTAGAGACGACGTGTTGGTCATGCAATTAAACTGTCTGGCTTAATTAAACATCTAACGGTTTTATCTTAATGGAATTGTTTGCTACTAACGTGGACGAATTAAACGGAACCACCTGTTAACAGTTTTCAGCACGTGAGCTGTTAAATGAAAGCTTTGCTGTTAACCTTTTATTTTGGTTTGATTACTCAATTTATTTTGCCGCTGCCTTGTTTTACTTTTCCAATTTCCAATTTGCATTTTGCATTTCGGACGCATATAAACACTTAATCAAATGTGTGCGTTTAATTGCATTATTAAATATAAGTATGTAAGTACAATTGATTCGCAATAAAAATTTGCAATTGCCGACATTTGTCTGATGTTGCCAATTGCCTGTGATGCATATGAAAATTGAAATAAAATTTATTCACAATTAATCTACGTTTGATAACGATTTAATTGTATTCATAAATGAATTAAAATTATGCAAACGTTGTCTTGAATAATGCAATTGCAATTGCACTTTGAACTGTATTTAATCTTGTTAAAACTGTAGCCTTTTGAGAAAATAATGAAATCAAATATTTAAATTTTATTCTCAGTTGACTTTCTCTGGACTTCTCAATAGTTATTTAGATGAACCAGTGGATTATTTGTTTTGCTTATACTATTGCGTTTCCAGAGGCCATTTAATTCTATAATAATCAAATGCAAATGAAAGTTCGGTAAACCTGATAATTAAACTACTAAAAATTGCCCCATTAAAACGAGACTATAATTAATTCACTTTTAAATAACTCTCAATCCACACCCAAATCTACACATTTTTAATGTTTACTTTGGATACACTGAGGGAAATTACAATCAAATGATGTCTTTAGATTTTAAAGTTTGAAAACTGATTTTGTAAGTAAAAACTGGAACAGAGCCACGTTCCCGAAATTTATGCTAATTTTTTTGGAATGTAAATTTTAAAGGTAAATACTAATACATAATAGGTAAATAAACAAAAAACAAAATTGCTGGGAAGCTAAAGTCGTGATACCCTGTAATACTTACTATAAAATAAAATATTGGTCTTAATTTTTTGAAGTTAGTTCTTGGAAGTTTATAACCGATTCGCACGTGACTAAAATCAGAGCTAGCTCCCGTTGCCAACTATAATGCAAAAAGGCAGAGTTTAAAGAAACCAGACACAACTTTAATGCGCAACTAATTTCTAAATGTCATGCATGAGTGGTACTTTAAAATAAAATATTTGAGATAAGATTCTTCTGAACTTTATACCTACAGACAGTCTGAATCATAGTCTGACGTTTGTTTGAATGGGATATTATTTCTAATATTTCATCATTTTTTTTAAAACGAAGATCAAATTTATATAAACGTTTAAATACAAAATTTTTTAATTAGATAACTTTTTTATTAGTAGTATCATTTTGCACTACTATTTTTTAAGTGCATGGCATCAGAAAACTTGGACTGTACTTCTGCTACAAATCAGAAATATATTACAGGGTATAAAAGCAGTTCTAAGTAGTTATTTTGGTGGTTTTATGTATGTGTACAATTTTTGCAAACAAAAGTTGGGAACACTAGTCGAAATGATTTAATTAACCAATTTCACAGAATAATTTAGGTGAACCATTTGCCTATATAAGCTACTGTATTTGGTGAAAAGAAAACAGTTGCCGCTGAGACGAGTTCCAAGGTGCAAAGTGACAATAAAAAAAGAGTTAAGAATTCTATTGCCAAATCGAATGAGAAAACTAAAATTGAGAGCACAGAAATAGATCCTTTTTAAAGAAACTTAAAAGTTGAAGTTATCAACAAATAAATAAATAAAATGTGCGGTATTTTAGCCATATTCTCAGCTGATGGTCAGCCAATTGAGGCTCAAAGCTTTCAAGGTAGTGAGCACAGTCTAAGGGAGTTGGCCTATCGCCAGAGTGGCAAGCAGCGACATCGTGGACCCGACGACACGGGCGTCGAGGTAATTTCCGAGCAGGGTGTGGCATTGGTGCATGAACGTCTCGCTGTGATTGGTGTGGAAACAGGACATCAGCCGTTGTTTTCCCAGGATGGTAATATTTCCTTGATAGCCAATGGTGAGATTTACAACTATTTGGAATTGACCAGGCAGATTGCCAAGCGATTACCTGGCTATAAGCCCAAAAGTGACAACAATGTGATTATCGAGTTGTACGAGAAACATGGCCAAGAGTTGTTGCAACACATTACGGGTATGTTTGCCTTTGTGTTGTACGATCGAAGACGCAAGCAACTGATTGTGGCACGTGATCCCTTTGGAATTATACCACTTTATATGGGTAGGGATACTCGAGGTAATCTTTGGTTTGCATCGGAAATGAAGTGTCTGGTGGATGTCTGTGAACAGTTGCAGATCTTTCCACCTGGTCATGTGGCATGTGGAACCGTGAACCAGTTGCAACCTGTGCGTTACTACAAGCCCAATTGGAGAGAGATTACGCCCAGTAAGGAAGTAAATCTCCAGGATCTACGCCGTCAAGTGGAGCTTGCGGTGCACTCCCATCTGCAATGTGATGTGCCTTTTGGTGCACTGCTTTCAGGTGGTGTCGACTCCAGTCTGATAGCTTCCATAGCTGCCAGGATAATGAGAGAACGTGATGCCAATTACAAGCTTCGCACTTTCTCAGTGGGCATGTTGGGCTCTCCAGACTTTAAACACGCTCGTCTGGTGGCCCAACACATTGGCAGTGACCACACTGAGATTGCCTTCAACGTAGAGGACTGCTTGGATGGAGTACGTGATTTGATATACCATCTGGAGTCCTATGATGTAGCCACAGTACGTTGTAGTTTGCCCATGTTTTATCTGGCCAGGCATGTGAAAAGCACTGGCATCAAGATGATACTCTCTGGCGAGGGAGCAGATGAGATCTTTGGAGGTTATTTGTACTTCCACAAGGCTCCGAACTACGAAGAATTCCATCAGGAGATGGTCACACGGTGTGAACAACTCCATGTCTCTGATATTTTACGTGCCAACAAAGTAACCATGTCCAAGGGACTGGAGCTACGTGTTCCCTTTCTGGACACTTCTTTAGTCAACTACGTGATGAACATACGACCGCAGGACAAGATTCCAGGTCAACTCAATGAATTTTCCGATATACGCAAGTGGCGCATGGAAAAGTTTATACTTCGTCAAGCCTTCTCTGGGGATTATCTTCCAGATGCTGTACTCTGGCGTCAGAAGGAACAGTTCTCTGATGGTGTGGGTTATGCTCTAATCGATGCTATTCCTGAGTTTTGCGCTCGTCATGTCAGCGATATTCAGCTCCAAATGGCGGAAAAATGTTTTCCCATCAATCCACCCAAAACAAAAGAGGCTTTCTATTATCGTTGCATCTTTGAGGAACAGTTTCCCGGCGAGGCGGCAGCCAAAACTGTGGAAAAGTGGGCTCCACGTTTGGACTGGGGATGTCCAGAGGATCCTTCAGGACGGGCACAAGCTGCACATGAGAAAGCCTATGGAAAATGTTAGAAAACAAGAAGAAAGTTATATTTTTTAATTTGTGAATGTTAATTTTAATCCTTTTCTTTCTAATTTTTTAAATACTTGTATGGTTTTTATTTGTAGATTCCCTTTCCCAAAATATCAGAATATTAATTTTCTAAAAACTACTTAGATTTAAGGGATAACGACCCAGTTTTGCAGTATTTTAATTTGTATTAGTTGTAAATGAATAATTAAAAATGTTCTCATACAAATGTTATATTGTTGTTACTGCACATAAAGCAATTAACCTTTACTGGTTATATGTTTTTAATATATACGATAACTTCTGTAAAGTTCATGGGATTTTTTTGCATAATATTGAATAAATTTTTATTAAATTAAGATATATTTAATATTATTACACATACTTTGTATTTTATTGTTTTTTAATAGTGTATTGGGGAGCACATTAAATAGTAATTAAGGCTGTTAACAACTTTTACTTGTCGCAAATAAATATTCAACAAGTTCTTTAAAATTCAAAAGGTTTTCTATTTCAAACAAATTTGCATATTTTCTAGTTGAGCATGCCAAATAAAATTACAATAATTTTGTACTTTGATGTATTTTTATTTACATAGTTGGCAATCCCAGAAACACTGTGTACTATTTATAAGCGTTTTCATGCGGAAATTGAAAATAGCTTGACCTTGAACTTGTTAAGCAACAATTGATTGTTAAATAAATAATAAACACCTATAAATTGCAATGTGATAAATGTGCCACGCGAGTGCAATTTAAATATGCACGTGTACTTTAAACAAAATTAAAATTAAAAGCCAAACAGAGAGAGAGAGAGCCAAACCCAAAGAGAGGCAAATGAAGAGAGCGAAAGCGTAGCGAAGAGCAGAATATAAACATGCAAGCAAAAGCTTTTTCAATGCTGCTATTAAAGCTCATGTTAAACCAGTAACTGGCTGTTGTTGTTGTTTAGCGGCAAACATATTGAATATTGAAGAAGAGCAGCTGCGAGAATCCCCCCAACAATAACCACAATCAGGCGACGTCAGAAATTGCATGACGCAACTTGAAGGTGCGTGAAAATCATACAAAGTGATGTCGGCCACCTTTAAAAGCGTCGTTAACAGCTGCAACTTTTACAGTTGCGATTGAACTTGAATGCGGGACGCATCGAATAGAGAAAACAGAAAGAAAAAGTAAAGAGTGAATTTTACAAAATGTGCGGTATATTTGCAATATTTTCAAAAGATGGCAAAGCCATTGGAACCCAGACTTTCGATGGTAGTAAGCACAGTTTGAGGGAGTTGGCATATCGTCAAAGTGGAAGACAACGCCATCGTGGTCCAGATTCCACAGGAGTCGTGATTGTTCCCGAACAGGGAGTGGCCATGGTGCATGAAAGGCTGCGAATTGTGGGCGTGGAAATGGGCGATCAACCCTTTGTTTCGGATGATGGAAACTTGGTATTGGTTGCCAACGGGGAGATCTACAATTATCTGGAACTTTCAGCACAAATTGCCAAGCGTCGCAGCGGTTACAATCCCAAAAGCGATTGCCACGTTATTCTAGAATTGTATAAAGATTACGGAGTTGATTTGTTACAGCACATTACAGGTAAGGTATATTAAACTATATTAAATTAACTTATTGAAACATTTATGATTCATTTGATTCAGTTGGACAGTTATAAAACACTATTATAATCTAATTAGATTGAATTTCTTAATTACTTAACACAATTATATTTATTTTAGTTTTTCTAGATTACATTCTTTAAATATTAATAGCCAGTTTCCACGTGGTTTTTTTTTCAATGTAAATTTATATCTGCAAAATCCAAACATGTAAGAAATTTAGGCGTACGTGTTTTTCATTTAAAAAACTTTTTAATTATCTTAATAACTCACTAACTAAAGAAAATGTTTGATTTAGTTCAGGTTTTAAAAAATAAATATAACTTATTTATAAAAGGTAACTAAAACACTCAATATTACTTACAGGCATGTTCGCTTTTGCCCTATACGATAAGAGGAGCAAGGAGTTGCTCCTGGCACGTGATCCCTTTGGCATTATTCCCATGTACATTGGAGAAGATTCTTCCGGAAACGTTTGGATCGCCTCTGAGCTCAAGTGTCTGGCTGCATCTTGTACAAATGTGGAAACTTTTACACCGGGCGAGGCTCGTTTTGGCCGTGTGGGTGCGATGCGAACCTGGCGTCACTTCCAGCAGCCTTGGATGGACAAATTGCCTAGTTTGCCATGTGATTTGTCCTTCTTGCGAGCCAGTTTGGAGTCCGCTGTACGGACACATCTACACTGCGATGTACACTTTGGTGCACTGTTATCTGGGGGTGTGGATTCCAGCCTGATTGCCTCGATTGCCACGAAGATTATGCGGGAAACTAACCCCAGTTATAGGCTCAAGACCTTCTCGGTGGGACTACGCAATGCGCCAGACTTTGAAGCAGCTCGTCATGTGGCCAAATACATAGACAGCGATCACACAGAGCTGGTATTTGAAATAGACGATGCCCTGGATAGCATTCGGGATATTGTGTACCATCTGGAGACGTACGATGTGACCACTGTGCGGTGTAGTCTTCCCATGCTGCTGCTTACAAGGTACATTAAGAGCACAGGCATCAAGATGATACTCTCTGGCGAGGGTGCGGATGAAATCTTTGGTGGATATTTGTACTTCCACAAAGCTCCCAACTATGAGGAATTCCATCAGGAGCTGGTCAAGCGTGTGCACCAGTTGCATTTGTCCGATTGTTTGCGGGCCAACAAGGTGGCCATGGCTAAGGGAGTCGAATTGCGTGTTCCCTTCCTGGACACAGCGTTTGTCAACTATGTAATGAACATACGACCTGAAGATAAGATTCCTGGACCTCTAAACAATTTTAAGAATGAACAGAAATCCCGCTTAGAGAAGTTTGTTCTGCGTGCTGCTTTTGCCGAGGATTATTTGCCGGATTCCGTGTTGTGGCGTCAAAAGGAACAGTTCTCCGATGGTGTTGGCTATGATTGGATTGATAGCATTCGCCGGGTGGCCACAAGTCATGTCACGGATAACGAATTTGCCCAGGCAGCTAAAAGATTTCCCTTCAACACGCCGACAACAAAGGAGGCCTTCTATTATCGATGCATCTTCGAGCAACAGTTTCCCGGAGAGGCAGCTGCACGTACAGTGGTCAGGTGGCTGCCACGCCTTGATTGGGGCTGCCCAGAGGATCCCTCGGGGCGGGCACAAGCTGTGCATCAGATTAATAAAGACTGATTAGCTTAAATGGCAAGAATACTAATAAGCAAGCTCTAAGAGTCTACAATTGCATTCAATTTACTAAGTACAAAAGCAAACAATACGTAATTGTAAACGCTATAATAAATCTGGCACCGTTGGCACAATTTACATGCACATATTAAATTGTTTAATACAAAAAAACCTACACACATACACACAACGTTGTAATATACATTTTTGCGATGTCAGCACATGAAATCGTTCTATGTTGTCATTTAATATCTGAGCATCGTCTGGAAAACTAATTAAAGCTGATAAGGCCTGACACTGTCTACAAACAAAAACCGCTAGCCTAAAATACCTTGACTTCCTGAAAATCACTCAATTTATCAAGGTAATAAGCGTAAGCTCTTATCGGTCATTCTCATATTTTCGAAATAAGCGCACAACTTTGGCCAAAGCGGCCAGACTGTCGAAAAACGTTAGTGGCAGCACTAAACACAACGCATGCGATATACTATCGATAAGTCCCAATGTGCAGCCCTGTAAATATCGATATAGATGCTATCGATATGCAACTGCGATATCAACAACCGATGAGCTCAAGAAGAAGCAACTTTTTTTCGCAACGCGCAACAAAATCGGTATTAAAATTAAGTAAAAAGTGCATTAAAATTTAATTCAATCAGCGCAATAAGAACAATCCGTGCAAATGTGCAACAAAATGTGATGTTTGTCGAGCAGAGCAACCGCTACGCGGCGAAATTCTTAACACAAATCTGACCCATGAGCAATGAGAAAGAGAGGCCGAGATAGAGAGAACAGCAGGCAGCGCGTCACTGAAAAAGTTCACGGAGACTTTGAAGACGTTGTTGGAATTTTTTGTGTTGAACCCGCGGCAGCAGTCATCAATAACGGTAGAGAAAGAGAAAGAAAGAGCACAGCAGTGATATAGCAACAACATATGACATTTAATTTGCCAAAGTGAAACTGCGCGGAACAACAACAATAATAATACAAATAAAAGAAGTGGGTGAGAAGAGGCAACTACAACAGAACTGTGATCTCTCATCTCTCTGGCAATTGTTCAATTGGCTGTGCTTGAAACGACATAGAATTTATTTAATACGCGTATTTGTGAGCGTTGCAAATTGTTTGTTAAACTAACAACTGGAAAATCAATTCTTAATATTGGCCAAAGGGGCCAAGCAGCAGCAGTTGTTGTTGCTGGCTGGCTGGCGTCAGACCCAACCCAAAACAACAACAAAAATTGAGCGTAAAAGAAATAGAGAGGGAGCCAAATACAGAAGAAGAAGAATCAGCAGCCGGATTTGCAAATAAAGTGAGTATTTATTTTGCCATCAGTGCCTGTGTGTGTGTGTGTGCGTGCGTATCTGTGTGAGAGTGTTAAAAAAAGATCATGCAACTATTTGGCCAAGACACGCATTCGCCTCCGCTTCCGTCTTCTTTATTTTTATTTTATATTTATTTTCATGTGACATTTAAATTTGACCAACTACAAATCACATTTGTCCAATTGGACAGCGCAGCTGTTCAAAATAAAATTAAAAGTTTCGCTACGGTTTTTTTAATCAAATTGTTCATATCTTATCTTATGCTATGTGGTATAAAATACCTGTCGGAGGTCTTTTTCTTAATAATAGAGTGTAAAGCGAGTTACGAAAGCTACGCCCAGCGCTTTGTAATATTTTCTGCCTTTTATTATAAATAGAAAATTGCGTATGCAATGCTAATTTGTTGCTTGTTCACTCAAAGCTCGCTCTCTTCTCTTCTCTCTCTGTCTCTCTCAACAAGTCGCTGTTGTTGCTTAGTAATTGTATATACACTACCTCATCTACACCTCTCCTCACCTCTGTTGTTGTCATATTATCTCATTCAACCATTTCCATAAATATGTGTTATTTTTTTTCCACTCATTTTGTTTTTAATATTTCATTTTGTTGGTCGACGTCAGCGTTGTGCGCTCTCTGCCATAGACGGCTTGACGATTACCGTTTATGCCGTTGACGTTTTTATAGCCGAAAAACGTAACAAGAGACAAGAGAGAGTGAAATAATTAAAGCACAAACTTCCTTGTTAACGTTTGAGTTTTCGTCCACCCAAACCACCCACTTAAATAACGGTGAGATGATTCATATTTGTGCCCAACGTAACAACGCCCCGCACATCATTTCTCTCCCCGTCTCCACCTCAACACATTCTCCTTCCATCAGCCATCTGTCCATGCCCATCCCCACCCGCATAACCATTCACCTACTTTTTTGCAGCCCAAACACTGACTTCATTCTCCCCACACACAAACATACCCACACAAACACACACATGCCTTTACAAACACACGCACTCCGATACACACACACACACATACTCATGCATGAACACACAAATTGTTGCCCATTTTACTCACACGTTTAAGGGGCGACTGTTGTTTTTAGCTTCTTCTTTTCATTTAGGCTGCTGCTGCTTCTTCTTCCTTTTTGGATTTGCGCGCGCGCACTTGACAATTTGAATTGGGCGCGCAATTTGAAATGTATTAAACAATTCTGATTAGACGGTTAATAAAACTAAGAATTCACTTAATAGTTGTCTGTCTGGCGAAATCTGTATATAGTGAACACCCAAATTTGGCCTATTTCATAATTAATTGAATTTCAATTTTTATTATAAAACTTGCAGAATAAATAAATTCTTTTCAATACAAATCAACGTCACTTTTTTCATAAATATGATTTTATTTATTTATCATTTAAATTTGCTTATAATTTCTTATATAAATCAGGTATGTTACTGAAAATTGGCGTTTATATTGCTTTATTCGAGCATGGACATGTTACTCTGACCTTTTGCTTATATTTAAGTAAAAAAAATATAGTATGTATTCAATTATGCAGCTCATCTCTCGCCAACCAAATTTACTTTGGCGCAGCTCAACTGAACTCTCATCCAATTTATATTGACCTGCATTCTTTTGGTTCTCATAAATATTTAATACAATTTGCCTAAAATCAATTTTTATTCCTTCACTTTTATTGCAGCTGCAACAACAACACACACTTATTCACTAGAGGGAGACAGTTAAAAAGAGAGTGAGATGGCGTACCGCAAGCCAAACGATTTGGATGGCTTCATTCAACAGATGCCAAAGGCGGATATGCGTGTCAAAGTTGCTCTGGCCGAGGATCTGGTGACATTCCTAAGTGACGACACCAATTCAATTGTGTGCACAGACATGGGCTTCCTCATTGATAACCTGATGCCTTGGCTAACGGGCAGTCACTTTAAAATCGCACAAAAATCTCTAGAGGCATTCTCGGAGCTGATTAAGCGTTTGGGCAGCGATTTCAATGCCTATACAGCTACAGTCTTACCACACGTTGTCGATCGTCTGGGCGATAGTCGTGACACTGTACGTGAGAAGGCTCAACTATTGTTGCGTGATCTGATGGAGCACAAAGTGCAAACACCACAAACATTAATTGATAAACTCGCTGCGATTTGCTTCAAGCACAAGAATGCCAAGGTTCGTGAAGAGTTTCTACAGACAATTGTGAATGCTCTGCACGAATATGGAACACAACAATTGAGTGTGCGTACTTATATAGCTCCAGTCTGTTCTCTACTTGGAGATCCCACTGTGAATGTTCGTGAATCGGCGATACAGACGCTGGTAGAGATCTACAAGCATGTGGGAGATCGCATGAGACCAGATTTAAGAAAAATCGACGATATGCCTGCCTCCAAGTTGGCCACCCTTGAGCACAAGTTTGATCAGGTGAAAGGAGAGGGTTTATTGCTGCCCTCGGCATTAAAGAACACAAATGGAAATGGTATGGATGACACCGATAACATCTCGGTGCGTGAGCGACCCACAAAGATTGTGAAGCGCCCATTGCATTCGGCAATTTCACGTCCAAAGCCAAATCAAAATGATGTTGCCGGTGATGCGGGCGCTGTGACCATGGAAATCTTTGAAGCAAGCTTCGAGCAGGTGCCACAATTGAATATCTTCAATGCCAAGGATATGGATGATGCATATAAACAGATATTGTTGGTCATCAGCGATAAAACAAGTGACTGGGAGAAACGTGTGGATGCATTAAAGAAAGTCCGTGCTCTCCTCATGCTCAATTATCATACACAACCGCAATTTATGGCCGTGCAGCAAAAGGAGTTATCAATTAGTTTCCTGGATATATTAAAAGAGGAACTCCGATCGCAAGTGATCCGTGAGGCATGCATCACAATTGCGTACATGTCCAAGACACTGCGCAACAAACTTGATGCCTTTTGCTGGAGCATTTTGGAGCAGTTAATTCAGTTAATCCAAAACTCGGCCAAGGTTATTGCCTCAGCTTCCACATTGGCGTTAAAGTATATTATCAAATATACGCATGCGCCCAAGTTGCTAAAGATCTACACGGATACGTTGAATCAATCCAAGTCGAAGGATATACGTTCCTCACTTTGTGAACTGATGGTGCTGCTCTTTGATGAGTGGCAAACGAAGGCGTTGGAACGACATGCATTGATTCTAAGGGATACGCTCAAGAAATCCATTGGCGATGCAGACAGCGAGGCAAGGCGACATTCTCGACTTGCTTATTGGGCGTTTCGACGACATTTTCCTGATCTGGCGGATCAAATCTATGGCACACTGGACATTGCCGCCCAACGGGCTCTGGAGCGTGAGAGGGATGGAGGCGGTGGTGCCCCAAATGGCAGTCAGCAATCGTTGGAGTCACGACGCACTGTAGCGCCGTCTAGAATTGGACGCACACCTGGAACTCTACAAAAGCCATCGGCCAGTATGCGTTCCATTTCAGCTGTGGACACAGCGGCGGCACAACGAGCCAAGGCACGTGCTCAATACACGCTCTATTCACGCCAGAAGAAACCTCTAGTTCCAAGCAACTCCACAAGCGAAAGGTCAACTGCAGGAGCAGGCAGTGGATCATTGCCACGACCACGTCTCAATTCCAATTCAGGAGCACATCCCACAGTTTCACCTGGCGCCGTGACGCCAACACCACGTGTAGGTAGATCACGTGCTGGAGTCTCACAATCCCAGCCTGGTTCACGTTCCACCTCGCCAAGCACCAAGTTGAGAGATCACTATGGCATGAGCAACTATTACAGAGGAGGCGCCACAGGTGCCATACCCAAAAAGGCCTCTGGAATACCACGCAGTACGGCTAGCTCCCGTGAAACGAGTCCCAATCGTTTGGGGAGCGCCGGTGGATTAATGAAACGCAGCATGTACTCCACGGGCTCCAGTGCGAGACGCACACCTGAACGGAATAATCCTGTGAGGACGACAGCAGCATCACGACTCCTGGCGCAATCCCGTGAGGCGGAATTGACTCTGGGCAACAATGTGGACTCGCCGGATTATGTATCTGGTGATTTTATGCGAAGTGGAGGCATGAGAATGGGACGCAAACTGCTGGGACGGGATGAATCCGATGATATTGATTCGGAGGCGAGTTCCGTATGCTCGGAGCGTTCCTTTGATTCGAGCTATACGCGCGGCAACAACTCCAATTCCAATTACTCGTTGAGTGGATCACGCAATCGCCTGGATTGGAGCAGTCAACGGGCACCCTTTGAGGACATTGAGACCATTATCCAGTATTGTGCATCCACACACTGGTCAGAGCGCAAGGATGGATTGATAAGTCTTACACAATATCTGGCCGATGGCAAGGAGTTGACGCAACAACAGTTGCAGTGTGTCCTGGACATGTTTCGCAAAATGTTTATGGACAATCACACTAAAGTCTACTCTTTGTTTTTAGATACGGTTACCGAGTTAATATTGGTGCATGCCCCCGAGTTGCACGAATGGTTGTTCATTCTGTTGACACGGCTGTTTAACAAACTGGGCACAGAGTTGCTGAATTCAATGCATGCAAAGATCTGGAAGACGCTTGTTGTGGTCCATGAATATTTCCCCACGCAGCTGCAGTTGAAGGAACTTTTCCGCATCATTTCGGACAACACACAGACACCGACATCCAAGACACGCATTGCCATTCTACGCTTCCTCACGGATTTGGCCAATACCTATTGTAAGAGCAGCGATTTTCCCAGCGATCAAAGTCAAAATTGTGAGCGTACAATTTTGAAATTGGTACAAATGTCGGGTGATCTGAAGTCCATGGAGTTGCGTTCACATGCTCGCTCTTGTTTGGTGGCACTCTACAATCTGAATACACCGCAGATGACACAGTTGCTGGCTGCACTGCCCAAAGGATATCAGGATACGGCACGTCTTTGCATTCAGTCTCATATGCGTCGTCAGAGCAGCGGTGCAAATTCGCCGAGCAGTTCTCCATTGAGCAGCAGCAGCCCAAAGCCATTGCAGAGCCCGAGTGTTGGACCATTTGCATCGCTCAACATGGATCTAAAGTCTAGTCCACGATCACGGCAATCTTCGGTGGAAGCGGAGTTGCTCTACGGCTGCTCCGAGCTGGAGGTGAAGCACAATATACAAAAGACATCTGAGGAGATACGTAATTGCTTCTCGGGTGGTCAATATCATTCATTGGCCCCCAATGGCTACAATGGACATCATTTGCAATACTCCATTGAGCAGCAATTGAAACGTGAGCATCTTGAGTTGACAGCGCAGCAGGACTCGTTGTCATCCAACTCGAAGACACAATCCTCGGCAAATACCACGCAATCCAACACGCCGGAATCAGCTACAATGCGATTGGATGCTGCAGTTGCTCCCACAGTTCAGCCGTCAGTCAAAGTTCCCATCGAAATTGCTGAGAATGGTGAATTGATCTTACCCGGTAATCTTCACGAGAGCGAAGTGATTCGTGTCGCTCTCAGCCTCAACAAGGATCAGCCTGTGCAACAGCTACAGACGTCACTAACCAATCTTGGCATCTGCATACGCGGTGGCAACTGTGAGTTACCCAATAAGCATTTCAAATCCATTATGAGGATGCTGCTCAACATGCTGGAGGCCGAGCACACGGATGTCCTTATCGCTGGATTGCAAGTGCTCAGGAAAATTGTACGCAGCGAGAAAATGCGTCACAATTGGTTGAATTTCCTGGAGTTGATTCTGCTGAAAATTATCAATTGTTATCAGCACAGCAAAGAGGCGATACGTGAGATCGATACGATGATACAGCGTATAGCCCCAGCTCTGCCTTTGGATCTGACCATTAACATTGTCAATCCGGTGATTGCAACGGGCACATTTCCCGAGAATATGTGCGCTATTAAAATCCTGCTGGAGGTGACCGAACATCATGGATCCGAGATTACAGATGCCCATCTCGAGATGATATTCCCAAATTTAGCCCGCTCTGCGGATGATTCACAATCGATGGTCCGCAAGGCGGCAGTGTTCTGCATTGTCAAGCTGTACATTGTGCTGGGTGAGGATAAATTGAAACCGAAGCTGGCCATAATGAATCCCAGCAAAGTGCGTCTCTTGAATGTGTATATTGATAAGCAACGCAATCCAAGTAATTCTGGCGGAGCATCCACAAAGAACTCATCGGCTGCTTCCTCCTCATGATTGAGAGCATGCACACAACATAATACACACTTTAACACACACAAAGACACGGACGCAGCGACGTCTTTTAACTTGTGCAAAAAGTGAAAAAGAAAACACGAAATTAACAAATGATAAACAACATAAACAAAATCTGAAGATATGTAACGCTAAATCATACTAATTATTTATACAAAAGAAATCTAATTACAATTTACTTACGAAGCAGATGAGGACAAGTATGATAGATTCAGATTCAAATGATGATCAAAATCAATAATTGTGTAATTGTTTATTATTAATAAACGTAAACGAAAATATAAACAAAAATCGTAAACAAAATTGTAGCGACAGGAACAGAACAAACTATTTATACACAACATTAACTAAAATAAATCAACAACAAATTGTATCAAACAAACTTGTAGCCAACTCTCAGCCTTTCTCCCCTTTCACACAAACACACAAAATACACACAACACACACACTTTCTTCACCCAGTTGTAATTCTACACGTACGCTATAATTTTTCTGTTTTTTTCTTATAAATATTATATTAGTCACTAAACAATTTAATTTCCTTTAGTTGATAAGACTCTTTCTCTGAAAAAAGCGACGAACCTTCTTTTGTACTTGTATAATGATCTATTAATTTAAATGTTGTCCAGCCGGATTCCTATATGATTTCCGCTCAACTAAACGCTAATTATTATAATTACACCGATTTCTCCTGTTTTTACAACTGAACTATTTTTGTAATTAATTTAAACAAACAAACAAAACCGATAATAAAACACTTTTAGGTTATGTAATAATATTTATAAATTAATTAAATGAATAAAACAGTTAAACAAAAATAATAAAAGAACAAAAAAAAACGCTCCCAACATATAAACACCATTTTCTGGGTTTTATTTTTCGATTCAATTGAAAAAGGCCAAGCAATTTTGTTTATTAAACATTTTCGCTATTTTGATTTTCTGTTTTGTGTATTTTATTTGTTGCTCCATAAAATTTAAACGTTCAAATATTGTTTTTATTTACACATGGACTTAATTGTAGCTACATTTATTTGTTTGTTGTAACTTTGAAATGGTTTATCATAAAATGTCAACACTACAAGGTTTTTCTTCGTTTTTCTTTTTGTTGTTTGTTTTTGGTGAGTATTTCCATTATTTATTTATTAACAACTAATTTTGTTTTATTATCTTTTTTTTGACTAAAAACATTTTTGAATGTTGCTCGATGTGTTTGGATTTTTGTTTTTCAAGTTGGATTTGTGAATTTTTGGGCCCCTTTGAAACCTGAACCGGTTGTTATACAATGTAAATGATAATCTTTTAAGTACATATATTTATTATTATTATTTAATTTGTTTGTTCTTTTGTTTTCGTTTGTATCAGAAAATGAAACTAAATTAAGGCACTTAAATCGAAAATGAATTTAAAAATATAGTTACATAAATGAATAAATTGTTAGAAATAAATTTGGACAAGTACAAATTAGTGCGGTGGTTTTTGTTAGTGTAATCTATATAGGCTTACTCGTAAAACTTAGTGCTTTGCTTTAACTTTTTGGTACTCGAATCAAGTTAAATTACACGTACGTTTAGTATTGTTGTATATGTATATAACTAAATCGTAAACCTTATAAAGTGTTCTTGAATTAAAAGTTATTTTCAATGGCACATCTTTTGCTAATTATATTTATAATTATTATTAATAATGTATGATCTCATTTTGGGCTACATTTATATATATAAATAGTAAGTACATATATTTCAGAGAGAAGAGAATGTGAGAAAAAACGGTGTCTACTTAAGACTAGAAACAAATCGGAAATGATCTGTTCAATGGGTTTAAAAAACTCATCCATCCTCAACTCTTGGCTTGGCTCAAACTTTCTTTGTATGGTAGACTCTTTAAGACTTATGGAAATCAAATTAAAAATCGATTTCCTTACACTTATACACGAAATGCATTGCTCTACGAGTATGTACAGTGGGACAAAAGTGATCAACATCAGCATACAATTGGCTTTTAAAACGCGTTTCGATTTAAAACATTCAACTACTTAATCTTAAGATTATTTTACATTTTTGGCCTGGGTTTCTTGTTTTCTTATTTTGTGTTTTTTTCTATATTGAATTTTGAACGCAATCAATGCACAGCAATGCCCGTAAAATACTTAAACATTTGGTGAGCATTGCCGAATTTTGACCGAAAAAGGCACACACAGAGAGAATTTTCAAATGACAAACGACAAGGACACAAACTACATAATCTGTATGCAAATACCCTTACACATCCTTATCAACTAAGTATTATTTCTATGAATATTTTCTAATAGCCATTGCAACGTATTTCCCCATATCGCGATCTGTTCGCATTGTAAGCCGCATAACCATATCGCTCATACGCCGCATAGTCCGGATATGGATAACCCTGGCCACGCATACGATTGCGTGACATCTGATGACTTTGATGATAGGCCATATTGTGCTGTTCCTCATAAGGCCAGTAGTTGTGCATGCCACCACTCGATGGGGCATCATAGTAGCTCCCTCCATGGCTGGAACTGCTGATACTCCCATACTCCTCGGCCAGACGCTCGACCAAACTCTCAGGCGTTTGCAGGAAACGCTCCGAGAAGCGTCCAATTTCGGTGGAACCAAAAGCCTGCAGAAAACCAGGCAGCGGCTTTATATCCTGCAAAAAGAAATGTATTTAGAAAGTTTTTTAATATTGTAGTATAGGTATTACTTTAGCACTGAATTAATTAGAATAGAATAGAATAGAATAGAAAAAATAGTTAACTTTCGAACAGAATCCCTTGCTCCCCCAATTGATCTAATTGGAAAATTTGTTGTTTTAAAAACTGTTTAAATTGATAAATTTAAATAGATCAATTCCCCTTGAGGTTCTGCCGATTAATACTTTTCGCAATTTATAATTCTAGTTAGATAACATTTAAGAGTAAACGAAACTTAATCAGCTTTTGTCAAATTTTAGAAATTTACTAATTTGAATATATGTAGAAACAGTATTTGATCTCGATGTTGCTCTGATTTTTATTTTAGATATAATTTAATTGCTTTACGCAGATTAATTAAACTTATTTAGGGTTTTTTTTGCAAGTATTGGAGTTGCAAAACTAATTGTAGCTTTGGTTGGCTAAATTGTAGCTTTCGTATCTATTGTAATTTAAGTTTTTCAAAAATCTATATTAAGGTTAATTGTATCTGTATCTTTAGCTGTACTAGACTCACCCTTATCTGCTCCCGCACTGTGGATTCCGTTGCATCCACATGTTCCGTTTCAGTTTCTCTTTTGCTAGACTTCCGTTTTGATTTCTTGCTCGGTATGAGATCGCATTCAATGATACGATTGTTGCCACTGTTGTTGTTGCAACAATTGCTGTTGCTGCTGCTGTTGCAACCGCTGTGGCTGTTGATGTTGTTGTTGGTGTTGCTATTGCGATTTTTGGCTGTGGCATGGCGCTTGTTGTTGCTGCCGTTGCTGAGTTGTAAGAGTGGCGCCAACGCAGGTGGCACAGTGGGTGGTGTTGCTGACGTTGATAGGCCATAGCCCACCGGTGAGTTCTGTGGTGCGGGGGGAGTGCGCGGCCTACGCGGCGTTGGACTCCAGTTGTGCGACGAGGTTGCTGCTGTTGCTGACGGCTGCTGTTGCTGCAAGTTAAACAAAAAATCGATTTAGTTTTCAGTTGCAGAAGGAAAAAAATGGATAAATGGAAAAAAAGGAAAAAGTGGAAAAAAAAGTTATTACGCTCAAGTGGCGTGGCACTTGAAACTTGCCGAGGAGGTGGAAGGTGCCACAGCAGCAGCAGCAGCAGAAACAGGCGCGTGCTCGCTGCTCATGTTGCCAAGCGACAACAACCCTATTATAGGGCTCCCTTCACCTCCCCCTCTCAGTTGTTGCCCCCTCAACTGGCAGCCGCATTGAAGTTCAGCACAAGCCCCCAAAAATCAATAGGCGCCCCATACGTTGTTGCAACACCCTGTAAAAAGGTTTCCGGCAAGAGAGTCAACGTTGACTTTTTCCAAGCGCTCTCTCTACCACCTCTCTCTCTCTCCCTCTTTCTCTCTCTTTTACTGTGTCTCTGTTGCTGCCTAGAAAGCCGGTCGATGGAGCTAAACCCATTTCGCTTTTGGTCTTCTCTTTTTTGTGTCTGCCACTGTATGTGGCATCATATTGTATTGTCTTGGCTTGTCAGTCATTATCAGCTAGATGCTTTGGCCTAATTCATTTTTCTCCCACTCCCACTATCTATCTCTGTCTCTCTGTTTTATCACCTGTCTGCCTCTTAATTAGACACACAGCATTCATGCCCCGCTGTTGCAGTTTTAATTTGTAATTTGTAATTTTCGCTTAACTTACGCCATGCTCAGCTGCATCCTCGTTTATTTGATTAGTTGTTGGCTGCTGCTCGGCAATATCCTGTGGTGCTAATTTTGTTGCTGTTGTTGTGCCTGTTCCTCTAGTTGACTCCTTGTTGTTGTTCGCCAAATTGATTTCCGCACGCCTCACAACTTCCGGTTGTTCCTCGTCTCCTGCCGCAGGCGTTGTTGCTGTTGCTGCTGCTGATGTTGCCTCTGTTGCCGCCTTATCAATATCATTCACATTGCTCGTTGCTGGTGTTGACGGTGACGCTGACGACGACGTCGACGACGCTGCTGTCGCGCTTATGTCATCTGGAAAATTAGCAAATAAAAAAAAAGCAAATAGGCGCCCAGGCGCAAAGAAAATCAATAAAGATTTTTGTCTATATATTTCTTGTTTTTTTTTTCTTTTATTATTTTTGTGTTGCTTATTTGTTGGGCATATTGTCAGGCTGGGCGTCTGTAATTATTTTGTCATGCGTGCAGACGGCCATCAAGGGTTAAAAAGTCAGGTTGACCAACGGCGCGAGCGCCACATTCATTTTTTTCCTTTTTTTTCTCCTTTTTTTTGCCTCTTTTTTTGCACACGCTTATCAAATTTCTGATGTCGCGTTGTTGCTTTTTGGGGTTGGCAAAGAGAGCGCCAAAGAGAGCTAAACACCAACATGCACTTGTTGAATGTGAGGCACACACATACACTCACAAACTCACACCATTTTACGGCTGTGTGTACGTGAGCAGCAATTGAATGTGGGAGTAGAAAAAATATAGCATGCTTTTCAGCGCATGCGACTAAACCTGCAATGTTTACGTCTTTTTGTTGTGGCCTGGCGGTATTTGGCTTTGCTTCTTTTTTATTTTTGTTATTCTAATGCCATTCACGTCAAATAAATCAATTATTAGAATATACAAAACTGATAACTGTAGGTGTGAATGTTATTGTTAAAAAAAGGGAGATACTCTAAGAGTAGCTCAATAAATATTTGTCATACCATATCAACAATTTGACAAATTGAATAAAAAATTCAATGTTGATAGATAAGCTGATTCCTGGATTAACTTGCGGCAGGCAATATGCATACAGTTTTAGATTTATAACCTATGTATTTCATCTGTCCTAATGTCCCTTAACTTCATCATACTTATATGCATGTATGTATGTATGTTTGAATGGAAATTTTCGACTTGTGTTTCCTGTTGCAGGTGTTTTCGTTGCGTCAGTCTATTTGTCATAACGGACATTGATTTTTGTCTCAATGTTGTTGTAAAACAACTACAGCACAAATATTGCAACCAGGGTGTTATCCAGGGTGACTCTTCAGTGTTCAGTGTTCAGTGTTCTTTCTGTGTGTGTTGGACAAACAGCAGCTAGAACAACCCAACAATCCCCTACAATCCCCATTAAACCCACCACATTGCGTTGTAAAGTTCATTTACATGCTTTGCTGTGATGACATTTCACGCACACACACTCAACTTAAACACCCCTCGAGTGCGAAAATGTGTGTGTGCGTAAGTGTGTGTGAATGTTACACACTGTATAAGTTGAGAGCCCATTGATAAGGACGGCATTGCCCACAAGTCTCGTTTACATTACGAAATATTTAGAAAAGCTGTCATATGTCGAGGGATGAGATCAATGTGTGTGTGTGTGTATATATTTACACCTTTCATTCCCAGAGCGAGCTGTCCTGTAGTGTGTGTGTATGTGTGTGTGTACGTGTGTGGGTGTTAAGTCTCTCCTGACGCGACATCAAAAGGTAACTTATTGATTCGCAAAACTTGCACACGCCTTCAGCCAAAAAGTAAAATCAAAAGCAACTCATCAAGAGGCACAACTCAAGGCACCTCCTTCCTTTTTCCCCCCTTTGCGTGCCTAAATAGACAGCTAATTTTCAAGTCCTTTAAAGCAACATGACGTAGGCTCGTCACAGCAACAAATCCACCCACACGCTCTTCTCATTCTTAACGTTGCTTGTGCTAAGTCAGGTCGACAGGAAGCGGAAGCATTTCAGCAGTTAACCAACGTTGATTGGTTGAGTGTTTGCAAAATGTCGACTCCTCGAAGCGGCGACTGTCGGCCAGTTTGGTTTGTCGCTTGCAAATAGCTAAAATGTCTAACTGACAGCCAGACAGACAGACAGACGCACAGACGGACAGACAGCGCTTGTCGGGGGAGCTGACGAAGCTGACGGCGTTGATGGCGACTCAAATGGACAGTCTTTGCATTCATTTGCATGCAAAATCAAGCATACGCAATGAGGTACACGCCATGTGCCCCTTAGGTACAGTGGAGTGCTTTCAAGATGACATTTGATAAATATAAACAGACGGTGATAAATCAATATATTAACTGAATTAAACTGTTGCTCTGCGTTTTGATTAATGAATTGATTGATTTTAAATAATAATTGTGAAAGGAAAACAGATAATTAATATTTAATCAAAATAAGTCCGTCAATAAAGCTTTATCAACTAAAAGAAGATTAAAACAAATATTGAAATGTTGTCTGGAAACTATAGAAAGGATTTTATCGTATTAGCAACTAATTATACATATCTTAAATTGTATCTTAAAATTGGTCTAACAGACAGCTTTTTATTGACAAAGATCTTATAAGACATTATGTATTTTATTTAAATTTTTAAGATATCATTTTCTTTCAATTAAATGTAAGATAAAGCTTAATAAACATTTTAAAAGAGCCACTATTAAAATTAAAATGCTTAAGGTATTTATTAAAACCATTTCAAATAGAAAATCAAATTTTAAATCAAAACTTTAACATTGAACATATTTAAATTGAATGCCATTTTACTTCTTTGCTATTCCACAGTGCCTGAAAGTCAGTTGCCTACTTTAGAGTGTTGCTACACTTTCAAACTTGGTCCTCCATCAGGGCATTAATACTTGTTACATAATCCAGCCTGACATATGTTTGCATAAATTTGAAATGCCAACCCCGCCCAATTTACCGACTCTTCCTTTGCATAATTGTGAATTAAATAGAGTGTAATGCAAATGGCGACAAACTTACCGGGTATATCGGATAGAGATGTGGATGCAGTTGCTCCTTTTGGCTTCTCTGTTTCCTGTTGTTGCTGCTGATGCTGCTGCTGCTGCTGTTGTTGTTGTTGCTGTTGTTGTTCCTCCTCGTAGTCTCTGCCATCGGCAGGACAGTGATAGGAAACACAGGATGCCGACTCCACAGACATATTCACAGGATATTCGCCACTGTAGACAGGAGTACTCTGACTGCTGTCACTTCTCGCCCGTGTGCTGCAATTGCTGATGCCACTGTCGGTGCCTGTGGCACTGATAAGTGGAGGTGAAGTGGTTAAACGTTGTGCCGGCGAAGCAGCCTCGACTTCCAGCTGTTCTGGCAAGGATTCCTCGAGCTTTGGCGCTGGTTGTTGTGGCTGCTCCGCGTAGTTGCCTCTCAAGGGCTCTAGATAATTTGGCGGCAACACTGTGCGATTTGGCGCTGGCGTTGTGGATCGTCCTGGTGGCGCATAATGACTAGACGTGGGTTGATAGGCGGAGAAGCCACGTGACTGTCCATAGGAGGAAGCACTGTAAAGAGCAGGTGCTGGTTGCTCATAGTTGCTGCCACTTGGCGGCAATTGTTGTTGCTGCTGCGGATAAGGGTGATGAGCATGTGGATGAGATTGAGGATGCGATTGGGGATGGGAATGAGGATGGGAATGTGGATGTGGATGGGAATGCGGAAGCGATTGCGCATGTGAGCGTGGTGGATAGTGCAGCACACTGGAGGGTATCAGCTGTTGTCCTGCAGGTGTAAACATGCCCGGATGTTGATGTGAATGCGGATGTGGAGGTTGACTGTAATGTGGGGAAGCGTAGGGTGCATAGCGATAATAGTTGGGCATATAAGCACTTGCTCCAGATCCTGCATAGCCATATCCAGCATAGGGATTGTAGCTGCTGCTCCCATAACCGCCGCGATGATAACTTGGCCCATAATGCGACATGGCTGCTTGCGCCTGCGCCTGCGCTTGAGCCGGATGCAGTTGCTCGTAGTAGCTGGCGGCGTATCTATCTGACATGGCCAATACTCTTCACACTCTCTGTCTGTCACTCTCTCTTGAATTTTACTTCACTGCTTAGTGGCAAGTTTCGTGCAACAAGAGCAATAACAATGGCAAAGTTGACTGCCCCTTCCCAAGTGTTATTTTTGCGGCCATATTGCGTCGCTTTCGCTCGATGGTCAATGGCGAGGATATCCTCTTACGTGTGTCTATTATTGATTTTCCTGTCTTTTCTTTTTCTTTTCTTTCTTGCAAATCCTTTTCAACTACCTTTTTTATGTTGCCAGCAATTTGTCGCCTACACTTGCATTTATTCCTTCCTTTTATCCTGTAAGTACACAAAGCCCAAAGTTGTAATATCAAATGTTACGTGTGTCCTGCACTTAATATTTGCATATTTGATATCCAAGCGTCTGCTGAGAAGCAGGTGTGGGTATAGGGGGGTAAAACAAGGGGAGGAAGAGAAAAGCCATATGATATCACACTAAACAGTTGGATAGTTGAATATGCCAATTTATAGATTTTTTGCGAGTTTGCCAATACCGTTTAGGGCTCATGAAAGCCACAGGACATTGCTCAAGTATTTGCCAAAGGCAGTTAATAAAATTGTTTTGGTAGCTGTTAAAAAGTTATTGAATTTCATTTTAGCTCGTTATAAATGTTGATATAAGTATGTTAATTAAATTTTTAAATTCCTCTAGTTCATTTTCCTTAGATATTTTATATTTATTTAACTTTGTTCAATTAAATATAATTGCACATTTCAAGCAAACTCCGCAAAGCATGCTATGCAATTTTTATGAATGAAGTTTTAAGTCCTGATTTAACTCTCCTTGGCTCTTCCTCATATTTAAATGCATTTAAGCCAATAAAGTTGCAAAACGTTTCTGATAGCTTGTGGTTAAATTGGTCTTAAGATTGTCAGAAATGTCCTGCCATGTCCTGAGCTGCAAGCTGAGCTGATGATGATGGATGATAAATGCCACAAATTTGATGTGTGGTTGCTCCTCATAATGAGCCCACCCGCAATATGATGTTTGTGTTGCACTCACGCACTGGCAGCCAGAGCAACAGCAACAAGGCACTCAACTTATCGAGCGAGCCTTGCAACACACACACTCACTCACACACACACACACATGCATTCGTACACGTAGATGAATGCATAATAGCCACATGCACTTTGGTCGCACGCAAACCGTTAATGAGCCACAAAAGTGCACACAACCAGAGAGACAGAGAAAGAGACAGAAATTGAGAGTGAGAAAGAGAGAAAGATGGAGATTGAAAGAAGGGAGGGAGAGAGTCGATGGTGAAAAGGGGGCGGCAAACTGAATATGAAACAGTTGTCGGACCAGTAGCCATAACCAGCCAGCGTCTTTTGCAGCAGCACTAACTTAGCAAGTGTATGTGTGAATCAGTGATGCCAGCTTATCGCCAAAAAAAAAGGATAAATGAATAAAAAAGGGGACAGAAAATAGGATTAATAAGTTTCTAAAAAAAAAGTAGACTTTTAGTAAACATAACTATTTAGATATTAGGTATACAACAAAAGCCTACAAATGCAAAAAAATAGTTGTTGAGCGATTTGAAAAAATTTGAAGTTTATTGTACTTATTAAGTTAAGTTACTTTTAAAATTGTATGAAAATAGAATTCTTTTGATTTTCTAATATGCTGATGCATTTGAGACTGTCATTTGTTATTGTATTTTACTTAATTCATTTAAAGAAACTCATCAGTTTAGATTCTAGATATTTTTTTAGGTTTGATTTTTTTTTAGTCTAATAACTCTTATTTGCGATCCCTGGTTTAGAACTTAAAAAGTAGCAAAGAGAACTTCTAAAATATGTCCTTATGAAGTACTATTTGAAAAGTGGCTGAATTGGAAGCACTGGGTGGAGTGTGTGGTGAGGGAGCTTACGTCTGACGTGTGTCGTTTATTGATTAATAAAAATGGGTTTTTGTTTTTGCAAAAATATTGTTTGAGCAATGCAAAATGGCAACAACAATTATTGAAAGCGATTGATAAGCTGGGAGCGTCAGAAAAGTTTATTGATTGGTCGTTGAAGTTAACGGATGTTCTGCTGCTCTTGGTTGCCGGAGCACAAATTAGCGAGAGAAACAGGCAACAGTGAGAAACATAGGAAAAGGAGATGAGAAGATGGAAAGAGGGAGGTAGCAACTCTATTAGCAGCCACGCGCTGGATAACATAATCAATGTAAATGTAAACACGCGCTCAGCACAGAGAGCCAAAAGCTACAGAAGAGAGTGGTAAAGGTGTAAGTGTGAGTACGAGGGAGAGTATGCTATGCTCAACCGGCAGAGAGCGAGCTTTTTTGCATGGCAATACAAAAAGGGTTATGTTGAGTGCGTGTGCAAGCAAGCAGGCGAAGATTGAAAGAGAAACTGCAAATGAATTGAGACCCAAAAAAAAAAAATATGTTGGACAACTGCAGTTAGGCTCAGCACACAGCCCCAATCCTCTCTCTCCCTCTACCCTGCTCTCTTTCGCATTCTTCGATGCTCATGCGTTGCAAGTGAACAGCAGGAAACGGAAGTTCTGGGGCATGAGAGGCTGGCTGCGAGATGCTGCTTGCTGTCTGTCTCTGTATTTGTGTGTGTACTGTTTTGGGACAGTTTCAGCGCATATAAATCAATAAAAACACAGAGTCGAGTCAACTTACAGCTTTGACTGAGTACAGAGCACAGCAAACACTGAGCACAAAGCACAGCTTCATTAAATCTTTGGCTATGTGCTCTCTACTCACACATCTTAACAGTTTCATTCACGGTTGGCACTTCATGAATATGTTTTGTACCAGAATTTGCAGAGAAATGTACCGTATTAAAAAAAATAGACTACCTTTTTACAAGTACAAAATAATCTAATTTAATAATATTAAACTAATTTACTTTATAAATTTTATAAGAACTGAAAAAATTTAATCAAAATATGTAAATAGAAAATGGATAGCATATAAATAGTTTAAAGCTTAATACAATAAAATATACCACTTTGTAAATAAAGTGATCCAGTGTACCAAAAAACACTAAATGTACCATTTTCGGTGCAAATGTTCCAAATGTGATAACCGTGGTTTCATTTCGCAGCATAGGAGCTTCTAGTGTACACAGACATGTGAGTCTGCGTCTGTATGTGAAGTATGCACCCCTACATAAATACAAGCATACGCACGCACATATGTACATACATAGTAATTATTACGTTGACGTCTTTGCTTGCACATACGTCACAATATGCGAGCTCCTTGCACGCACTTGAGATTGCAAATATTGACGATGCCTGCAGATTTTGTTGCAGTTTTTTCTAAATGCAATTTTAATTGAGAGTTTACATGCGTATTGCAGCTGTTGTTGTTTTTTGCGCTTGTGCTTTGTTGTTATTCTTGTTGATGCTTTGGAATAATTGGGGCAACTGTGCGTATGTGTGATAAATATAATAAAGCAGGGTTTATACTTTTTAGGGTTTGCCTAAAAATATGTATTTTTAATTATTTACAGACAGTGATTGACTCACAAATACAGTTTAAATATTTAGGGATAAATATAAAATATTATTTAAAAGCATGGCTTAATACTATTAAGGGTTTGCCAAAAGATATTTAAATCAGTTTTAAAAGTCTGTATGTTTTACACATTATAAATATTTAAATATATATAAAATAGTTTACTTAAAATAAAAGCTTATTTAGAAAGAAGAAATTACCTATAAATCTCTCTATTTTTTAAGTTTGCGCACATAGAGTTTATTAACTATACATATTTAAATGCAATATTGTTATTTTAAATTCGTATATATTTTTTCTTTCAATGGAACGTTATGAAAACTTGCAATTACTTTCAAAATACCGTTACATTTGTAATGATGCGCACATATTCAAATTCAAATTGTATAGCGGATTCTCATACACACACACACTCTTTACACTCTCGCGCAAAAAATCGAAGAGAGGCTACGCAGCAAACGATCAAAAGTGCAAAATATTCGTAGACGCGCACTCACACAGTTGACAATCACATGCACATAGAGAGATGGGCAAGTGCCGACTGATTAACCCTTGGGTGTGTAACTGCGTTACGTATACGCAGCGTGTGCGACGCGCGCCAAAGTCCAACGTAGACTGAAATGCGATACGGCTGGCGCGCTACCATTTATACACCGAGAGCCTCAACGTTGGCGTTGTCGTCGCTGTTGTACCCCCGAAAATTGTACAAAGAACAAAAACTGGCAAAAGACGGCGGCGAAAAAGCAGCCAAAGCAGCTAAAGCAGCGAAACAACAACAGGGGACGACACACACACACACAGACACACACACACACACACACACACACAACAGAAAGAAGAAAACAGAAGGAAAGCAGAAGCAATGAAAAAAAAAACGGCACAACGGCTGTGTTGCACTGGGGAACCCAGCGCTAACTATGTGACCCGATTTGATGGGCAACCTGCCCACACAGGCGAGCTTTTGTTGGGTTTAAAGAGAGGATGATGAGGGCAACTGAAAAAGAGAGACAGAGCGAACGCGCATTTGGCAATTGCAATGGGTGCGAAGAAGCTCTCTCTCTCTCTCTCTCTACTTCGCTCCTTCGCTTGCAAATGTCATTTGTAAATTTCATTTACTTTGCTTACGAATTAGAGCACAAAACAGAAACCGAACAAAAACAGAGAGCTTTATCAAAATGCGAGAGTGGAGAGAGCGAGTGCGCAGGCGAATAGGCAATTGTCATTGGGATTGGGGTTTCCCTGGTTCAGTGCTGGTCATGTTATCAATGGGTATGTATGCGCCTGCTTTATTGATGTTCCCGGATAATAGATACCATAAACTATAGTCTACATTGCGGCGTAATATTCGTACATCATCAATAAATGAAATACGGTTATGTCCAAGTGATGCTTGACCAATAAGGAAATGCAATTGATCGTAAGTAATATTATAACCGCAAAGGTAAACAGAGATGCACACAGTTACACCCACTCTCACACGCACATACACCCACACAGACAGTCAATACGCGCCATTAATATTGATTGAATCTGGGAGAGAGCTCAAAAGAGCGCCACAGATTGAGAGCACTTACTGCTGCTCCAAGCTTTTGCTCTCTTTTCACTCTCATTCGTACTCTCGCTCTCACGCTCACTAGATGCACGTGTTGTGTGTTTTGCGGTTTTCGCAGTCAACAGCAAAAGCCTCCAAAATATTGCGAGTGACAACGTTGCGGCGGAATAGAAAAATGAAAAAAAAAAAAACGTAAACAAAGCGTGCGCACGCAAAGACAGAGTACAGTGGGGTAGGATGGTGTGATTGAGCAGGTGGGTGGTGGCGTGGTGATGGGGTACCGGGGATAACCAGTTAGGCGCACACACAGTCAAGGGTGTTTTTGTTATTGATTCTGTAGACGACATACAGGGTGTGAGCTTCAAGGCTATAATTCCCTAAGGATCATATGACCTAAACTCAAGGTAATAACAAGGGAGTGTAACGATTATAATTTTCAAAATAAAAATTGTGTATGTTTTTAATATATATATATGTATGTTTATGTATAAATATTATATACATAACAAAATTAACTAGAATTTGAAGTGGAAAATAAAGGTGTTTCGTAATCTCTGGCAATACCTATAATTTGAAATCCCTAACTAGCTACATATTTTTTTAAAACCGATTTGTTTTTTTAAACCTTTCTAACAAGCTAAAATTGTATACTCATTCCATCTTAAGAACTCTTTGGTTTAATGAATTGAAATTAAGGAGCGTTCCATATAATAGTCACATGTTTATTATAATTTTTAGAAATATAATTTTTAATATTTAGTCGAGCAATAACTTTTTTTTGGTTACTTTAACAGTCTTTCTAACAGGCAAAACGTTTACAGAATAGTCAACAAATAAATGAAAGATAAATTAAATTATATACTCTTTCTCTTTGGATTATCCAAACCAATGGGCACCCATGCAATCACGCGTCCATTCGGTTTGACAGACCCAACACCATTCGAAGCCGCAACCAGCGCGTGTGCAAACCATGTGCATGCAGCCACCTGTATTGACATGAAATTGATTTGATTCGCATAAGAAATGATGTTGTATAAGCATTCTGTAATCATGTACGTTCGCTTACCATCACGTTCCGTGGGCGTACGACATTTTGGACAAGGTTTGGTGCTGACTTTGATGGTTACATTGCTGGCCTCTTCCCAACGAGCTTCGGCGGCGCGCTACAAGAAATAAAATATTAAGATTACATAAATAGAAAAGGTTACGAGAAGTGTATACGAACATTGGGATCCACAGTGTATTCACAAGAGTTTTGTGCATTGCCAGTTTCACCCTCGGGTAAACATTCACCAATGTGATAGCCCTGCAGACAGCTGCGACAGAAGACATAACCACAGCCATTTTGGCAGGTTACCTTGCGGCAATCTGGTTCCACCAGCAAACCCATGCCACAGCCAGGTTGTGGACAGAGTACACCGCCAGCTTGCAGGACAAACTCCTCGGTGGCAAAGCGTTGATAACGCTCGTACTCCTCACTTGACAGTAGCTTAAAGTGATGGATTTCCTCAATAAAGGAATGCTCACAGCCGGCAGGACAGGGCAACGTGTAGCCAAAGTCCGGATGCGGCATAAACTGACGTTCGCTAAGACGCGAGCGACAATAATCCCGGAAGCAATCAATGCAGGTTACGTGCTGCGAAGCACAAGGAAAAACCAGAACTGTTTCACTAGAAATAGAGAGTTGATTTAAGATTTGGAATAATTAAACCACTGAGGACTCACCTCACATCCGTGCAGGCCAAGCAGGGCACATCTTTGATATTATTTTTAATCAAACTTAAGGGCACTGCAAAATCCTTTTCCCCACCAGAAACATGTTCCGCACACTTGAAGTAAAACTCGACAAAGGGCAGATCACCAGCATCGTTGTCCACACAGGCAATTTCCAGACTTTCACAGTGACCACGGATGCGTCTTGGTTTAAGGACATCATCCCAACACTCGGGATCCCGATGGACAGTGAAGGCGCCGCCTTTGCAGAGGGCACACCTCACACGCAATTTTCCCTTGCACAGCTTGTGACACTGTCCACAGTGGACAAAGAAATGCGCCTTAGCACGAACACGCTCTGCGGATGTGCCCGAAAGATTAGCAATGATTCGTAGCTGATTCTTTCCAGTGTAGCTCACCCTCATCGGTGATGTTGAGACGCTCCTCGCTTTCCAGTTGCAGATCAAGCAGCGTTTCATTTAGAGGCTTCGATGGTTGCTCTTCGGAAGTTGGATCCTCTTCCATCAAGGTGCTGGCTTGACGTTCCCGCTCCCGCTGCACAGTTGGACGCATCCGTATGGCATGCAACACGCTCTGTTGCCCCAGATCACATTGCTAAAAAGACAACTGATTAAATATTAATTCTAATTGTTTATTATTATTTTATTTACCTCAATTGTCGTTGCATCGCTCAATTCCTTGCCGGCAAATATGATCTTCACCTCCTCCGGTTGGAGTCCCAGTTGAGGCGCCACCAACTCTTTAACGTTCTTTATGTCCCACTGTGGCTCCAAGTTCACCGACAAAGTGCGACCTGTGTTTGTCTTCACATAAATGCTCAGCGTGTGCGTCAATTTGCCTCCAATTTGCAGCAGCTCCAGCATTTTGCGTATGATTGCAGCAACAAATTTGAAAATAAAACTCATTTATATAAAATTAAGAACAACAAAACCATTATCTAAATAAATTTATTGGTGGAGTACGAAACTAGTTCTAAAAGTAAACAACGTGACAGCTGGCGCACTAACAAACAAATGATGGCGCCACCACCGTTTTGAAACGTGGCATAGGGTCTAATTCCAATCAGAAAATTTACTAAAAAAAAAAACAACTAACCCCAGAAGGGCTATAAATACAAAACATATATTAAAAAAAACCCGCCTTAGTTTATGAAATTTATAATTAAATTGGTTTTCTTAAAAAAAACCGTTTTGTTTAATAAAAAATTATTTAGTATTTTTAATCGGGCGCGCCGCCCGCGAAAGTCACTGAACGATATCGCTCAAAAATATTGATATATCGATAGATATTGCCGTTTAGGTACTTACTCATTTTACAGCACTGCATCGATCAGCTGTTGTGTGCTTTTGCGCGGCAATATTGGAAATACAATTCGAGAAACTTGTTTAATTTATAAAAGTCTATTCGTCAAAATGACAGATTTTAAGCTTAAAGAAGTCAATGGCGACTTATTTTCCGCTGCTGCCGAGTATTCAATGTGCCATTGCGTTGCCGCCGACTTGCGTATGGGCAAAGGAATTGCCATCAAATTTCGGTAGGCTGTTCATAGTTTTCTTTACTGTAATTTATGTAAATGCTTCTTTATAGCAATAAATTTGGTCAAATGGCTGCGTTGCAAAAGCAGAACGTGCAGCCAGGAGGCGTGGCTATACTACAACATCAAGATCGTTATATTTATTATCTTATAACCAAGCAGAGCAGTTGGGGCAAGCCAACTTATCAGTTGCTGCACAGTTCCTTGAGTGCCATGCAACAGCATATGGTAAGAATAATAACTAATGCACCTGCAACAATAATATCTGTTCTATATTCTCCAGCTTAAACATAATGTCAAGAAGCTGGCGCTGCCTCGCATTGGATGCGGTTTGGATGGACTCAACTGGGCCAAAGTAAAAGACATGCTCGTTGAGATATTTCAGGCAGATGCTACAGAGTTGGTTGTGTTTAATTTTGTGCCAGGCACGGCAAAATAATGAGAAGACATAAAATTAAGCAGAAAGTATTAACTTTTTCTATTGCGGTGGCACGTAGTTGTAAACCACAATCTCCACCTGCTCCTTGCCAAAGACCTGCTCCAACAATGCGCTAACCTTGTCCCACTCCAAGCCATCTATGCCACAGCCAATACGTGGTATGGCCAGCTTATGAACCTCATTATTCAGCTGAAAAATAAATTATTGCTTAACATTACTTTCCTATAAATTTATCAATGTGTTTACCATGTGCTCCCTCATCTTCTCCAGCGATGCCTGCAATGAATCGTATGTTGGCTTATCCCAGCTCTGTGGCTTAGTCACCAGATAATATATATAGCGTTGATCATCCTTTAGCACAGCCACCTCGCCGCTGACAGCTTTCTGGACACGCAGTTCATCCACCTTGCCATAGACCTCCTTGAATTTAACTGCAATTCCAGCGCCCATGCCAAGATCGGCAGCTACGCAATGGGCCAGCGAGTGAGTCTTGGGGGCTGAGAAGAGATCTCCATCGACCTCGTTGAGTCTATAGTTAGCACCCATGCTCATCAAAAATGCACGACGAAAGGTGTCACGCAGTTCTGAAAGTTTTGGAGAATCCATTATTTTGGTGAGTAAATAATTCCGACTTGACTTGAAAACAGCTTGCATAGCTTTGAATAAAAATTATGTTTGATAACTAGTTAGTTGAGTGACAGTTAAGGAAATGTCTACCTGATCATGGTTGGATTTATAAATTGATTCTACATTTACAAATATTTCGTTTTCAAAAATCCATTTTATTTTTGATAATACAGATAAGGGGGTGTCTTTTATTTGCTTTACATTGTACACGTAAATTACATAAATATCCATAAATATGTCTCTTAACAACTATATAAGTAACGGTGTGTGCATCTGGTGCTGTGTTCGAGTCCAAAAAATCCCATGCAAACCAATCCGCGTAGTGTTATAAATAAACATATAATATATACAATAAAGGGCATCCTATCATGTTTAGAATGGAGTCTTCTCTCTGTAGAGAGACTGTCGGGATGAGCTGACGCTGCGCGGCAAGTGCATGAGTTTCATGTGATGGCAGGTGGGGCACATCACTTTGATGGTATCCCGATCCATGCTGGGTGGCTCATAGAAAAAGGCAATGATATCCACGCTGTCGCTAACGAAAACCAACTCTAACAAACTGCGCACACGCAGCCAATCCAAACGATCAATGCCACAGCCCAGACGTGGAATGGCCAACTTGGTTACATTGTTTTCCCGCTAAGGAAAGAGAATAGGGAATAAAAGTTAGAGTTGGATTATTATCTTGAAAAGAGCATCTTCTTACCATATGTTCTCGCATGGCTAACAAAGCATAGTACAATGCCGTGTATGTGCATTTCTCGTGTGCTCGCTCCTTAGTAACCAGATTGTAAATAAACCGACCACCTTGTTCCAATACTGCCACATTTCCCGTGTGTCTGTTCTGCTTCTTCAGATCATCCACATGGCCAAATTTGCAACGGAACTGCAAATTAATGCCAGCACACATGGCAAAATCAGCACTAACGGAATGTACCAGTGCAAAGTTTTCCGGTGCGCTAAACAAATTTCCCTTGGCCTCGGTAATCTGACACTTGGGCACAGCCAGCTGCAAATGTGATGAGATTAACATGACATTAATAATCTCATATATATTTGTTGTTGTTGTTGGGTAATTACTCACCTCTTTTGTGATGTCGTCATATTCACAGATCAGTATCTCAATAGGATACTCGCTATGGGCAAAGATTTGCTGCATAATGCGCTTCACTTGCTTCCAATCGAGGCCATCGTTGCCACAACAGATGCGTGGCATGGCCACTTTGGTGATTTCATGATTGCGCTGTGGCGAAACAAATTTGTTTGTTAATTAAAAAATATCTAGAATAAACCAGATTTTGAGTATGGCACACTGATTGAATACCCTACCTTACAAAAACAGTTATTTAGGCGATTTCGATTCTTAAAAATATTGAATTTAGTACCGTTTAACCGAGATTAATTTTGATCAAATTAAATTTAAGAAACTTTTGCATCATATCTCAATGAGGGCAATATCCTGACATTTTAATCTACCAAAGAATTAATTTAGAAAAGTTTGAGCGATTATATTGGATAACAAACTCCATTAATTTCTTAGGAATCTGTAAATATCTAAAATCTAATATATTTTATTGCGCACATATTCAGATATCACCAAAGCTGTAGCAATGGCAAATACAGCGATGCACAATGAAATTATGTCCTTTTCATTTTCGGTTATAAATTTTGAACAGCTTAGCAAAATGCCAATAGTTGGTTTGTTTTTATCCTCTTGAATGTCATTGTTTAAGGTGGGATCTGGTTCATCTGCTTGATTAACTTGATCTGCTCGCTCTAAGTTATTTAAGTTGTTTCTTTGATATGCTGTTCGTTGCTCTGAACACGGTAACGGTATTTTCCCGTTCGTTTTACTCATTGTGTTAAATTTAATTGATATTTTGTTCTACAAAGAATTATCTGTTTCCAGATTTGTTTCTGATTATAAAAACTTCGCAAACTGTTCCTAAAATAAGAACTTAATTCGTAAAACAGGTTAAAAGCACATTAAAGTTATTTTTCTAGAACTTCCTCTTTTTATATTTGTTTTGAGAGTACATATACATAAGCCTTAAAGCGCCTTAAAGCTTTCTAGCTAGAACTCTATTCCCTTTGTCATCTTTAAAGATTATATATTACTCGAAAGCTAAATAGTGCAGGAAATCTCTCTAAACCCATTGAACAGTCTGTAATTTTCTAAATTGCTTACCATATGTTCTCGGAGACAAATTAAAGCCGCTTGGACATCATCATAAGTGCTCGTGGCATAGAGATTCGCTTTGGTGACCAGATAATAAACAAATCGTGCATTGTGCTCCAAAACAACACAATTTCCGCTGGTCACCTTCCGCTGTCTCAGCTCATCCACATCGCCAAAGATGAGGGCAAATTGCCAGGCGAGTGTGCCTCGGATTGCACTGAATGATGACTCAACGGCGTGTGCCAATGCATAATTTCGTGGTGCTTGAAACAAGTCGAGTTTCGATTCGATGATTTTCACGTTCGTGTTGGCCATTTTTGTAAATTGTTAACTGCAATTAAGTGAAATTATTTCTGTGATTACTTCAATGCCAAAAAGTCAATTTAAATTTTGGGTACTTACCCCGTAACACGCAGTGTGGAAACTTTCACGAGGTCAAACCAAAAACACACTGAAAACTTTTGGCTTTAAAATGTGTGTTTCAGCCAAAGCTAAAAACAGTTGGCAGAATAAGAGGAAGAACCAGAAGCGAAAGAATAACAAAGTAATTAGTAAAATGTTGCCCCGTCTTCGATTGGTTATTGTTACCACAAAGTCCCAAAACACAGTTACCACAGTTAGTAGCTGGTTAGCTTGTTTATTTTTACTGATGTTTCTTTTTTGGCTTATCCCCCTTGTTTCCGCTATCGTGTTTCTCCCTGACTTGATTATTAATCAATCAACTCGCGATGTTTCGACTCTCGACTCTCAACTGTCGACTGTCTCGACCGGCGTTCTGCACTCGAATGGAATGCGCTCTGAGCGTGTGTCAAGCGAAAGCACATTAACGAGCCACAACTAAAGTCAAAGCCCAGCTCAGACAGAGTCTGATTGTGAGTCGGAATCTGATTCCAAGTCCAGCGGCCCCATTATGGGGCTTTTGGTTGACAACTCTGACTCAGCATTGTTGTTGTATTGTTCTACAATATGCCATCATTTTTGATGATGATGATGACATATGATTGCCTATGTATTTATTTGTGTGTGTGTATTTATTTGTTATCGTTTGTTTGTTTGTTTATTTTTTGTTGGTATTTGCTGTTAATATATTGTTTTTGCCTCTGGGGCTATTGAAATTACTCCAAAATGACCATAATTAAATATTACAAAAATAATAAAGAACGAGAAAGAAGGGCCATTTTTATACGCCTGTCGTATATTATATAGTAGTCAGATTTAAACCAAATTTTGTCCGTGTGTAACAGACATTACTAAATGTATAATCTTCAAGTTTAATTGAGATATCATAAGAAACTACAACGCGTTTTAAATTAAAGGCTTAAAACAATCTATAAGATATAGTAGTTTAAATTTTAACCAAACCCAATCAGCACCTATAAAACAATACCAACTGTAAAGTTAACTGAGATATTTAAAAGCGTTACACACTTCTTTACAAAAGTGTAGTAACCTCTGCAAGAGTATTTTTATACCCATCCAAAATGAGCTCGTCATAATACGATCCCTTAACAGAAATGCCCTTAAACCGACTCAGCTGTCGATAAACCATAACCATATTGATAGCCTACAGAGGCGTAGGCGATTCTAGCTATCTTGGGCTCTGATGTCAAGTGTAATCAGTGGCATGTGCTTATAGGGGCAGTGAAGCGAGTACTCGAAAACACTCGGAATCATTCGAAACACTCGTGAATCGCGACCCGGTTGACATTTGTGATTTTTGTATAACAATGTGACTTATAAATTATCATTATTATTATAATGCAAATAGCAGGTGAAATTAAATATTAGCATACACCGCATACAAATTACCATATTAAGCGCTTAGAATATAACTAAAATCCACAACAACAACAATGACACAAGCTTTTCTCTTCTCTTGTTTGGGCAAGTTCAAAGTTTCGACAGTTGGCGCTAGAATTTGTGTGTGGGCGGTGTGTGTCTTGGCTAAGTGCGCGCTTTTCAACACTGACCGCTATTATAAACAAATTAAATTCTGCAGTAAAATAAAAAGTAAAGATAACTGCACAGTTAACGTTAAGAATGTGAATTTAAGTGTTTTGTTATTAATTAGCAATAGTTAGCAACTGTTTTATAATGTGCAATTGCCTTCAGGGCTATTGTCAAGGTCATATTTGTTTATATGCACGTTCTCTGTCGCTCTCTATGTTTCTCTCTCGTTCTCGTTGGGTTTTTGTGTCTGCTTCCACGCATTTCTACGCATGGCGCGAGCAATTGTATATAATTTAAATTTCACTTTTCATCAATTGATGATAGTCGCAGTCGACAACGCTTGGGGCACCTTGTGGAAAAGCGATAAAGTCGCCTCCAACTTAGTTCATGGCAGTTCAACTTGGCGCTCCGACGACACACAACGAGCGCGAGAGACGTTTAATAAAATAAAAAAGAAATAGAAAATATACGCATTCTGCCTTTGTGATTTGTTATTAGCTTCTTAGATTTTTGTGCATTGTTGTTGTTGTTGTTACAGTTTAGCGTGTAGCAAATTACATAAATAGTTGTTTGCGTGCAAAATAGAAACTAGTTGCGATTTATATTTTATGGTGTTCATAATATAATACTTTACGTAGTATTTGTGTTGTTAATTGTTGTGCTTGCCGGCGCGCTATAAACATTCGTCTTCTATTTCGTTGGGTAAATTATTATTGTTATTGTTAAGCCCAAAAAAAAATCAAAACTTTTAACGCGCTCAACGGGAGTTAATACGTTCTGAATCACACGCGGCTAGAGAATAACTAAAAAATGCAAGGCAAAAGGCAAAAAACTTGAGAGCAAAGCAACAGAGCAGCGTCAGCTGTTTTGGTTGTTTCTTCTCCCCTTTTGTCCCCTCATTCGTAACGTAGCCCGTTCGTTGTCTTGTCTGTTTGCTTGTTGTTCTTTTTACGTGCTCGTCTTACGATTGCTTTAACTAGTTTCTTTTTTTGGGCTTTGTTTGTGTGATCGTGTTGTTGTTATTGATATTTTTGTAGTTCATTTTCGCGATACACTCCGCAACAGCTGATTAGAAACGCGTGTGAAATAAACTTAAAGAGTAACGGCTATGGGCTATTTTGACAGTTTTATTTGAAAATAGAGTTATGTGATTGCTTAAAAAGATAATTGGATAGGCAATTATTTAATCTGCTTGTAGTTAACATTTGTACTGAAGTTTAGAAAAGCGAAATCTTTTATTTTAACGTCTATAATTTGAAGTTATTTATTTTAAAAATTTATGTTACACATTTAAATGATTTATTTAGGTGGCGCTTAGTGTAATCACTCCGACTATATGGCATCGTTGACATTGCGTTGCTCGCGTCGTGCGATCGATGCCAACACCCACACAAACAACAATTGGCGGTTAATTCACACACTTCAAAGGCGCCAACAATTACAACAAACATGTGGGCGTGTTCTCGCAGCTGCAGCAGCGAATACAACAACAACATTTGCAACAGATCCAAAATCAAATGCAAATATGAGCGGTAAGTTTAAGCTTTATTATGCAAATAACGCGTGCAATTGTTTATTATCTATGCGTTATGATTTATATGCCTATCTCTTGGTTTCCTCCTATTAAAATGGGCTGACAACCCTGTCCAATATTTTGAGCTTTATTCAAACTTGTCCGCTTGTCACCGGCTTTCTTATCGAACGCGAATCTTACGAATCTGGCGAATTGTGTATGCCGCCCACGTAAAGTCAACCAAATTATATAGATATACTAGTCAAAGGTAGACATACATATAAATTTATAATTAAAACAAACGTTTCTCTCTGCGGGACAGCTATTAAATCAGCGAATGCGAATGCGACTCCAACAAGTGGCAGTTTGTTTACATATAAAACCAATTTAATTTTTAAGGGGGCGAGCTATTTAATTAACAAAAAGTATTTATTTCCAGTATAGGAAATTCATTGCGCGATAAGTTTAAAAAACCAGAAAGTGCAAGCACTTTATTTCCCATTTAAATACAGTCTGTCAAAGGTACGCAGTTAAAATACTGACATTTGCCAGTTTATAGTAATATTCTGTGACATTTCATCATTTTATAACAACGTTTCAGTAATTTCTATAAGAGTATAAACAACTCATTTTATTTGTATTTATCAATAAATAGATACATATGTTCATATATCACAATAACCCACATAAACGTTGGGCGTTTTGTAATTCGCTCATCAAATATCGTTTAGTTTTTTGTGACGTCTCTCATTCAATTGCTTTTTCATTCATTGTTCCAGTTCGGACAAGCGTTACTAATGACAAGTTGATTGCCTAATTGAAAGCGCATTAAGTGAACACCCCAACACTTGTTCTCGATATTTAACAAGGCCCCCGAAAAACCCGTTTTGCTTCAATTAACGTTTTATCATTTCTTGAACACGATTTCAAACGGGCGATGACAAATGTAGTGTGATAAATATGGACATATATCTATAGATTTCACCTGGAGTGTTATTATTGCATATCCGTAATAGCACCGTGTTAATCAATGAATCAAATAGAACGTATATACACCTTTTATTGCAATTGAGCTTAAGTTATTTAAATGCTGAAAGTAAGAGAGGTAAGATAAAGGGTTTAGGGTTTAAGCCAGGCTATGATAGGTTAAGCTCGTGTTGACCACTTCCTTCAAAGCTTATCTTAAATTTAAGCCCACACCTTTTTGTTAAACAAAATCCTGAGAACTTTAAATTAAGAACATTATTTTCAAAGCCCTTGTCGTTACAAGAAGATGCAAGCTGTGGCGTGCTTTGCTCCTGAATTCAAGGAGCGTATGAGTGATTTTAATTGAGGAGTAAACCCTGTAAGTTAAATAGAATCTATAACGATTAAATATACATATTAATTCATCATTTATATATGCTGATCCAAAATAGCCTGTAAAGCTGGCTAGGGACAAAGAGACGGACAAAGCGGGAGGTCTTGAGCATCTGGAGAATCAACTGAAGACCAGTAGGGAAGTGGCAAATAGACTCAAAATAGAACCCCTACATTTTATTTGAAACAATCTTGTAGTGCCAAAATTTTAAATAAATGTAATTTTTTTAATATTTAAATTTGTTTCTTATTTGTTCTATTAACTATTAGAAAGTAATATAGAAATCTTAAAGACTTACACCCGCTGCTTAGAAACCAAAAAAAACAGGCCATGCTTTTATCAATAAGAGTGCGTCCCAATTTAAGGCTGATAAGATTAGGTTTCAAAGGCTATCAGCTTTATATATTGTGCTGTCTAGGTTCCCTTAAGTCATATTTGCTAATGCCCTACCATCAACAATTTTCGCTTTCATTGTGTGAGGTCAGAACAGAAATTACTGGACTCAAGTGGGTGTGGCCCATGTAAACAAGCGAAACATCACTTAAATGGAATTATGACAAATGTTCCAAGTAAACACTTCAGAGTACTCGCAAATACACTTCTTTATCATCGTTGTTACAACACATTTCCGCAATAATTAATCAATAGCGCGTATCCAACGCATTGCATAATTAATTTATCCATCACTTGCTATTAAAGTATTCCATTCATATCAGAGATATATATATTGAAGTTCAAGGTCATTAACAACAAGCACAAACACTCGACGTTGTTGTTTCTTCCCACACACACACTCGGAAATATCAGAACTCGAACACGGTCACAGTCACAGTCACAGTCATATCAATATGTATACATATACACATGTCACATGAATAATTAATAAACATGAGTATATGTATGTCGGATTATACTTATATACTTATTTTTATGAGTATAGATAGACTGCGAGCCCCCAATCATAAAAAATTCTAACAAAAAGACGAAAATTATATACCCTTGACAGCTTAATATGTACAGAATAGGGTAATGATCTTTTGACTTAAATTGTACATGATCGAATATATCTATATCACCAATTCATCAAATAGAAATTATTCTTGTCAATAGCGCTAATTGTATATTAATTGATATAGGGGCTCTATATAATAATTTCCGACTCAAAAAGTTATCCCTCATTTTACAAATGAAGTTTAAATGAATGCAACTGGGTTACAAGTATAATCTGTATTTGTTTTTGTCAGTATATATAATATCTAAAAGTGATAAGGGGATTCTATAAGGCTAAGTAGTTAAAAACTGTAATACAAAGCGGACTGGTCTCTTTCAGAAATAAATGATATGTTAATATTAAGTGACTCTTTTGAACTTCTAAATGGTATTATTAACCAATTAAGACTTGTATAATCTACCATATTCTATCAAGTGGCTAAACATTCCATGCCAAAGAATTATTGAACCCTCTTAAACAAAAAATCAACAAGTATCACACGCGTTGCCCTAGCATAAAGAGATTGTGAGTTCGCTTAGTTTCCATATCATCATCGAACAGCTATATAAACACACTCACACTACTACCTGCTAGACTGATAAGTATTCAGTAAACACGCTTCCTCTCTCGATCCCTCTCTCTCATTGGTAAATAAGATATGAGAAATTTCAAGTTTGCCAAAAACACAACATCACAAAATTGTAAAATACTATAGAAACTAGAACCAAGTGTTGAATATGCCTATGCCCCTCTCCCTTTGTTGTATCTAACTGAATAGAGTGAGTTCTTTAGGGGCCTCTAGGGCTGTGAATGTGTGAGTGAGTAAGAATTTGCTAGATTAATTATTAGACGTTGAGGGGACAGCTCCAGGCCAAAAAGTAGTCGCAAACTCGCCGCGTATCTGAACGAACGCAAAACGTGCCCGCTTCGCATAAAATATTCCTATCCATTGTTATATCAAGGAATTGTTTTTCTTATAGACTTTGCCATCGCCATACGTAGAATGTCGTCGAGTTCAGCTAATTTGGTGGCAGTTGCCGAGTCGCGTCGCTTTATGATCGACTGTTTCAAGGCCGTCAAGGTTCCCGAGGAACATGCTGTGGCTCAGGCGGAACTTCTGGTTGCTGCCGATTATCGTGGACACTTCAGTCATGGCATGAATCGCCTGGAGATGTATATCAACGATCTGGCCATCAATTCCACAGATGGCGGTGCTGAGCCGGAAATCCTCAAGGAAACTCCTTCGACTGCCTGGGTAGATGGACGTAATGGACTTGGCGCTGTTGTGGGCAACTTCTGCATGGATCTGGCCATAAAGAAGGCCAAGAATGTGGGAGTTGGTTGGGTCTGTGCCAAGGGATCCAATCATTATGGCATGGCTGGCTGGTATGCCATGCGGGCAATGGAACAAGGTCTTGTAGGCATGTCCATGACAAATACATCGCCTTTGATGGCTCCAACGGGTGCCAAGGAGGCTGCTCTTGGCACAAATCCTTTATCTCTGGGTGCTCCTGCTGCTAACGGTGATAAGTTCCTTCTCGACATGGCCACAACTGCAGTGGCTGTGGGAAAGATTGAGATTCAGCGCAGAAAGGGAGCTGCTCTGCCCGATGGCTGGGCCCAGGATCCTGAGGGTAATGTGACCAACGATGCTGAGCTGGGCTTCAACACAGCCTGCCTGATGCCCTTGGGTGGCTCTGAGCTTACCTCTGGTTACAAGGGCTTTGGTCTGGGCGCCATGGTGGACATTTTGTCTGGTGTGATGTCTGGTGCCAAGTATTCCACACAGGTGCGCAAATGGACTCATGCTGGTGCCAATTCAGCTGCAGATTTGGGACAGGTCTTCATTGCCGTGGATCCCAATTGCTTTGCTCCTGACTTTGAGGATCGCATGAGCGACTTCAATTCACGTCTGCGAGGAGTTAAACCAGTAAGGAAACCACTCCAAGTTCCTTATAGATCACTTGTTATCCTTTATCCTTATAAACTTTCCAGACCAATCCCGAAAAGCCCGTGCTCCTGGCCGGCGACAAGGAGGCTAACAACATGAAATCCGTAGACGCAGCTGGCGGAATTCAATACCTGGAGAATCAGTTGAAGACTTGCACATCTCTCGCGGAAAAGTTGAAGATTAAGCCACTTAGCTTTATTTGAAAAGGAAATGAGCTAAGCTCCCAAATTTTCCAAAACATATAACGCCATACTCTGAAGCAGCTTTTGCATTTCGCTTGACCAAAGGACTTTGATTAGTGCCTAAGTTAAAAATCGGCTAAAAATATTTAGAAAGCAATTTTTTATGCAAATTTCTTTTTGCACGCCTCAGATTCTAAACTAACGTAAAGTTTTTATATATGATATACACCTAGAATCACGATATCACATTTAATAAATAGCTTTAAAAGAAAGAAATAACATTTGATTTGATTTTCTGCTGTGGAAAGCAGATTTTCATTTAGAATGGGAATTTTTCGGAACTTTTAAAATTGCTTTGCCTAAAGGGGGAAGTTTATTTTGAACAATTTTTATCTGACGAAGTATCTAGATTGCTTCTTTAAATAAATGTTTAGTTCTTCCTAAAGCAGATAGTATTTTTAAGAAGTATCTAAATGAGGTCCGATTCCAATCGGGGTATAACTAGAGTTTTCCATAAAAAGACTGTTTTGAGAATAGATCTTTTTCTTGAGTGCTTAGTCCGTTTCCAAAAACCACGGACTTGATAACATTTGCCGCCTTCCTGCGACCATCTTTTCCCGCCGTAATCGATTCCTTCTTGATGCGTAACTTAAAATTACGACATGGAGTATCGAAAAGGAATGGAGTTGGCTGTCTACAGGAACTCACGACCATTGCCGTGCGCAGCTCCTCGGCATTGTCTGTCTTGGACATGGACTTGATAAAATCAATATAGCGTTGATTTTCTTCGGTTAAATTACGCTTCTCCTCTAGTAGCAACAAATTTTGAGCCTGTGCCATGGCCTGTTGACGCCAAAAGTTTTTCATATTCCTATTTAACTGTAGGAGGTCGTCCTCTGTTAAGTCAACATGCTTTTTCAAATCCAGTGTTTGCAGAGTAAAATGATCATCAAGATTGCCTACATCGATGCTATCAATAACTTCACCGCCAACGATGATCTTTTCCGACTCTGTTTGAAGTTTTCTGCAGGTGATCGACAGAGCCAGAAGAAGTTCTCCGCTCTTGACAATCTTCTCGAAGCGCTGTACAGAAAATGAAGATTTTCATGAAGAGATTATTAGAGAAATGAAAAATATAGTATATAGTATATATACCTTGGTCAAGTCGTAGCATTCAGTACTGAGAATACGAAGTTTCTCATGTGTTGTTATACGATCACTGTGCATACGTTCCTCGATCTTTTTGCGCACATTAGCAAAATATTCATACTCCAGTTTGAGATCATTGATCGTTGTATTGTTTTCTGTTTCAATGCGCAACATTTCACGTTGAGTTTCGTTCTGCAAGCTAATGTACTTCATCTCCTCCACGTCCAGTTTTCGTGATTCCTCCACAAAGGCCTGTTGTCGCTCTGTTAGAGATCGAATACGTTCATATTTATGAGCATCCAATTCGGTATTATGAAGAGAATCAACGAATTCATTCAATTGTCGCTGCATTTCGGTCATTTTCTTGACAACCTGATCGCGTATCTGGAATCGAGCTTCGATATCTTTGTTGACATAATGATCGCGTTTTTCCAGATAGATTTGATAGTCGAGTTTCAACTGATCGCGTGTGAATAGATTAGAGGCATGTATTATATTATCGCTATTCTGGTGCATTGCCTCAACTTCCTCTGTGCGGAAATGCACTTCTTCATAGAACTCTTTGAGAATGTCCTCTGCCTGCTGTTCGTACATTCTCTTACTGCTCTCAAGCATGGCTTGATAACAGTCCCCAATGTGATCGATCAGTTCAATAGTTTTGGAAAAGTTACGCGAATGCTGCTCCTGAGTCTGATCCATGTCATCGAGAAGCATCTTGATGTGATCGTTCTTATGTTCAATTATTTCCGCAGCACGTTCTCCCCAATGAACCATCTCTTGACGCAGTTCGACAATTTTTATCTCTTCGGCAATGGCATTCCATTCATCCATGCCTCGCAATTCCATTCGTTTTCCAAGCTCCAATTCAGTTTTCAAATCATGCTGAAAGGCATTTTCTCAGTTGAGATCAAATTAAATATAGATAATTTACTTACGCGCAGTATAAGTTTCTGTTCTTCTACTTTCTGCAGACGCTTGGCTTCTTTCTTGGCCGCTTTCTTCTGGGCCTTGGTCAGCTTGGGTGGCCCTTCAGGTGGTTCATTCATCTCATCCAATGCCTCCTCCAAATATGTATCCGTTATACGCGTTATGCGTATTTCCGGTGCTGCATTCGCCATTTTGTCGCTTATCGATTGCAATAAAAAGTATTTAATTGTTTTTCCAGTCTGTCTGCCTGTACGTAAAGTTTAAATATGTTGACTACAGTTTGAAGTGAAAGATAAAGCAACGTTGATTATTTGGATTGGTTTTATGGTTTTTCTTCTACTAATTTAACTTACTTTATACCATATTAATTTTAAATGAGTTTCATTAAAATTTAAGAATTTAAATTATGGAATATGTATAATTTTGTGAATTGTTAGTTGTGAATCTCAGTTCCTTATTATTTAAAAAATTTAAGTAATATTTTGTCGACTGCTTTGAATGCACGTTAAATTAAATTCAAAGCTTTTTTAAATGTCTGCCGTTCACCAACACTGAGACTGCAACTGGAGCTTGGCGCCAAACTGAAAGCTCTCTCCCGCACAGCATCTCCGAGCCAGCTAAGCCATGACTATCGTGCTGGCTAAGTCAGTAGACGTTAAAAGCTTGCCACGCGCGGTTGTCAGTTACGGCGTAAAACGAAAATACAAAACAACAACAAACACCGCAAGGCATAGAAACCAGAAGTCCTGGCACTAACGGCACGCCGACTCAACGTTTGTGTGTGTTAGTGTGGTTTGTGTTTTTTTCCGGCTGCGCCTTGTAAACAAAAATAACTTTGCGTGTTGTGACTGGGTGTGTGTGTGTGTGTGTGTTTGTGTGTGTGCATTGGTGGTGGTTTACAACCCCCAACAACAACAGCAACAACAACAAGAAGAAAAGCAACTACAAAGCTCGAGTGGCAAGGGCAAATCCAGCAAAAGTTTTCGGGGTTGCAGACAGTTGGCAAACAAGCTGCGAATTCCTGTTTAAATACCCATAAATATTCAACAAAAATAAATACATAAATACATATAAAACAGAAGCATAAAATATACGAAAAAGGATAAACGTACAGTGTGGATACGTCAAATATTGAGCATCCAATATGAGCGATGCACCCAATGGACATGGCGGTTATCAAAAATTGCCGCCCGGCTGGGATTGTAAATATGATCAAACGACGGGCAACTGGTAAGCGACTGACGGCGAAATTCATTAAAAAACCTCATAAATATTTATACATGCAGCTTAAAAACGAGTAAAACAACCATTGAATTGTTGTTGCATGTCATAGAAATGGGAATATACGTGTGTGGGAGGGGGTGTAGGTGGCCACAACTGTGTACAGTTTACAATGTAGGCGCTTAATTTTCATTGCATGCTTTTAGGCGACGGCATTTAAGCTGTGTGTGAGAGAATGCCATGGAAACTCACTTAGGGGATGGGTGGAAAATTGATTGCCCGACGAGTCGACTTAAATGCCAAGTGGATTCGCGGAACTCCTTCAAATAGAACGTTATATTTAGATGCTAAAAATACGATACTAAAGTGTATTTAACCAGAAACAATGTTGAATGCTTAGTAATTACTGATGGCTTAAAGAGAACGGTATAGCATGCCTTAGGGCTCACATCAGTAGGCTGTGTTATAAATCAATGCCGTAATTTCCTCTTAGATAGCATACTTTTTGTACAGTAAAAGTTGCTTTCATTTCATATTTTAACAGCAACATTTGCGTAGTTCTTGTTGTGTTGCCGCCTTTAATGTCTAGTCATTATGCTCATAACGACACTTGAAGCTAACAAAGTCGCCCGCAACGTCAATTGGCCCCATTTTGAGGCATAAATTGTGTCACTTCCGCAAAGACAGACTTGCAACTTGTACTCGTGTCTTCTCAACTTCACATTTGTTGCCTCTGTGATGCTCTGTGCAATTAAGCAGCGACTTGTCATACGTTAAATTCAAGTAGCCACTTGGCGTCAAGTCCCGTCTCCAGTTGAGCTGCTGCTGCTGTTGCTGCTGCAATCACAGCCAAGATTAGCTGTCAAATGTGATGATGTTGCCAACGTCTGCCTTTTGGCAGCTACTTGGCACGTGTCACTGTTTAGGCGCTTACCTTACCTCTCACCTTACCCTTTTTACAAGCAACACAAATAACCGCAAATTTCCCAAATGTGCTATCAATGTGTGTGCTGAGAAAATTCACCACCAAACAAACCCATCAGTTGAAGCATCTGAAACAAAAATCAACCCCTGCATAAGAAGGAAGCTTTCGTTTACTTGTGGGTCGGGGTCCTTTTTATGGCCTTTGATTTGCACTTTTATGATGCAACACAATTGACAGTCATTTGTGCCCATTGCAGCTATTATATAAACTATCTGACCAAGGCCATGCAGCTGGAGGATCCGCGTGGAGGACGCAACTACAAGCAGTTGCAAAACGAACGCTGCTCAACAGAGTCCATTCCGCTGCAGGTGAGTCAAGTTGCAGGCCACGTTTCACTTAAATGAGATTCAAGTAAATTCAATTAAATTAAATTACATTTCTGCATTTATAGCCCTTGACACAGAGCTCGCATCATAGCTCCCCCTTTCACGTTGTGTATCCCAGCAACAATTTAACGGCTGTGCGCGCTTTTCAGGAGCGAGAACAACGTCAGCAGCCCGCATTGCACAATTTATCAACGAGTCCTTTGCTCTCCGCATCCTCTCGAGGACAACTGGTAAGTCATTGAACTATTGAGGCAGCTCCCTACTTATCTTGTTTAAAGATTACTCCTAGGCATATCAAATAAGAATATCTGAGAAGGTTATATGAGGAAATCCCACATATTTTGATAACTATTTTTAAATATATTACTTTTTATTATTATTCAAATTAGAAGTAAGAAGACTTTAACATTTTTACGATTAAATTAGAAAACAAGAGTTGTTCTTATAAACAAAATAAATAAATAAAAATCCAATTTTAATTTAAGTTACAAGTTTTCTGAAGAACATAGTTTCCGTTTAATATGTTTTATTTTATTTTAAAAGTTTTAATCATTTAGCTGTCATATTCCTCCCCACAGGAAATGTCTTCGCCATTGCCCTTCCAGCGTGCTCGTCTGGCGTCCAACATGTCCCGACGTTCAACCATCCAGGAGACCTCGTTTAGTCATCATGCGGAAACACATGCTGTTGTAACCAAGATACAAAATATGTTTCCCACTGCGGATGAGAATCACATACGTTTGCTTTTGAAACGGTAAGGGAATCGTTACTAGACACTAGGCACATTATCCTTGCTAATCTGTGTATATATGTATCTATGTATCTTCTATCTTCTTACACGCTGCCGCTTGTTGCACTTACTTACATGCCACACTTGCCACACACACTAACCCCGCTTACTAATCTTCCCCACTTTAAACCAATTTGAGCAGCTATTATAATCGCGAGGCAGTCGTCATCAGTGCCTTGCAGGTGGAGAAGCATCCGGTGACGATGCCAGGTCCATTTGTAACACCGCCTGCTCAGCGTCATCTATTCCACAGCAATTCTGCTTTCTATATGACACCACCAGCGCGTCGCCTGGACATGGGCTCTAGCCGGGTCACAGTCCCAGTCACATCCCGTACGGCAAGTCCCCTGCCCGGCGGCCGTTTCGGTAGTCTCATGAGCATGCAAAGTGGCCCACCCTCTGGACAAGTTGGAGCTATTGCTATGGGCACTGCACCAGCAGCTCTTCATGGCTCTCCGCAGTGGCGTAGTTCGCCCAAACCACATTCGTCGCCCAAAATGAAATTGAGGTGCGCCCTGATCAGAGAATGAGAGATGAAAAGCAATCAACTAATGGGAATTTAATCAGGAAATCAACATGGGGGAAATCCAAACATTTAAGATGTCAAAGTGACAGATTAATAGTTAACTGATAATGATGTGCAACTTTAACATAATTACTATTGGTTAATCTCACAATAACATCTATTGTTACAACAATTTTAATTAGAATTATTAATGGAAACTACGCATAGTTTAACCTATGTATGTTAACTTGGTTAAGAGCATTTACCATCATTACTTCCTGTTAACGTCACAATAACATCTCCTGTTAACAACGCATTAACTTTTAAGGCTTTTCCTTAACTAAAATTGCTTTTCAACTCGGATATTCCTTGTAATACTTTCTAAGCTAGCTTGACTTCTTCTACTAACTATTTTCTTATGTTTACTGGAAATGTATTTAAACAGATTTTCCATATTCTCAGATACATGAAGAATATATTTCCCAAGGCGGATGAGATGTTGCTGCTGGATATTTTGGCCAATGCGGATAACAATGTGCAGTTTGCTTCAGAGAAACTCATATCGCTGGGATACATCAAAAGGGATATGCAACAACCCCACAGACCCAACAATCGACCACCGCAGTTGGGACAGGATCAGGAAGCAGGCAACGATTCAGGCGTGCAGCATATTCCACTGCGTCCCAAGGAATACACGGCGGAGGAGAAAACAGACAGTAAGATTATCCTCACTTCTATTTCCATCTATTCCATTGTTCCGTATTCTATTCTATTCTTACTCTATTAAAATTTTTATATCTTTTATAGTGGAAGCCATGTTCAAAGAGAAGTATCCACAGGTTGCCGAGCGCATTATTTTAATGGCTCTTGAGTCGGTTAATTATGACGACGATCGTGCTACGCAAATCTTGCAGATTGTCCAGGACGAGGATGATCAGCGTCATAAGAAGCATGCCACTGTTAAAAGCATGCCACTGGAGAGTTGCAAGACGTTGACAGTAGAACAGGTGGATGGATCTGTCACACACAGGTAAGTAAAGGTGGCTTAGATTGAGCTGAGAAGCTTCTGTTTTGGTAATCATCCCACCTCAGTTGTCAGGCTGCTCCTCTCTTTGCCTCTTGTCTCTCTGCCTCTCTCTGCTTTATCAGTTTTGTTAATCGATTGCCTATTTTCTCTGTAAACCTTTGTTGCTGCCACACATCACATATACCACATATATACACCTTTGCTTGTTTGCTACGCGCTGCCACGCTCACTGCCCATCATCATTATCATCGTTAGCAACACTAGCAAACCACATAAGGTACATCGCCATTTGCCATCCATCAATGTCACGACACCCTCAACGACCACCACACAGATTATCCTTAGTAATTCCCCGATGGAGGAGCAACAACAACCGCCACAACAACAACAGGAGCAACAACAACAGCGAGATAAGGATAAAGATGTGCAAACTACATCACCATCATCATCATCATCACATTCATATGTTTCACCTGCACAATCACCACATGTTCCATGCTATGAACGTTTAACCACCAAGAGTATCCTGGCCCGCTCATCCTGCAACAACAACAACAACAACAGCCAGAACAACAACAACTACAGCAATGCTAGCACCTATTCCTCCTATGCAACATCTATGACGTCCTCATCTTTAGCATCCGGCTCGGCCAGCTCAATAACGAAGGTCATCGAGTGTCGTTCGCGCGCCAAAACCGATTCACTGAAGTATGCCCATAATCGTTACCAATTTAACCGTTTACCGTTTCGTTTTTCTAACATAATGCGCATGTTTTTTGGAACCTAACTTTGCACGTTTTCTGCTTATTTTTGATTTTATTCGCAACTCTTTTTAGGCATGCACAAAATTTATGCTTCCCAAATTAAATTGAAAATGCTTAATTAATGAAAGATAATTTTCTTTATTTCCCTAACAGACAACGTCAGCTTTCTGCGCACTTGGAGAGCTCACATAATTCGGAATCCGCTGAATTTCAATCTCTTATCGAACGCATGGCGACTTTGGGTCCCAATTCTAAGTTAACCAAAGGCGCCGATGAGAATCTCTTGCTGTAAGTCGGTCAAATCTTAGCCATAATATTCTTTTAAAATTATATTTTAATACATAGCGCTGATTACGTCACTTGGAATGGTCCAAACACTTCGTTAACACAAAAACAATCTGCTCAAGGGCCCGATTCAAGTTTGTTGGCAGCTGAACGCAGTTATAAGCCAACTGGACGAAATGAGAACTTGTGCAAAGGAGCCAAAAAGGAGTTGGCCAAGGGCAGCATTTACGCCAATATTAAGTGCAACTAGAATTAGGCTCAAATCAAAGTCCTTTCGAGTGCCAAAATTATAAATGTAGAAGCTGCCATACCAAAGAACCCTGCAGTAATCTAGACTTGACTTTTACATGTCGTAACGCATTTTGCTCTAAGTGTTCCCTAAAATACATACAGTTAGTCAGGTAAAGGTTTTATTAAGAAACGAAATTAAAAAATGTTCATTTCTAATCATATTTAAGCCCAGTGTAGCTTTTTATTTTTTTTTTTACCTTGTGCTGACAACCATAGGCAGCTACAATAAAGAAAATAATAAAAATAAAGAAATTGTATGTGAATGTTTGTATTTATCAAAACAATTACTTGACTAACTGTACAAATAATCATTAATATTTAAGCATACCGTGCACATCCACACATACTCACATATTCCATCCAATCTCTAATTAATTATTTTCGTAATAGTATTACCAACATTTTTTATGAACAAACTTTGCAGCTTGATATATAAATCGATATTTAAAATTAACTAAACCTAGTAATATGCGTGTTTGTGGTACAAACGTTATTAATATGTGGGTTTAGGGTTCCTTAAACTTCGTCCTCGTTTAGCAGCATGTTGGGTATACCATCGGTTATGGGAAATACTCTTCCTGTTTCGGGGCACTCCAGCTGTCCCTCAAGCACATCGATTTCAAACAACAGGTGATGTAGTTTCTGTAAAAGTTGCTCGTTCTCGGTAATATTCTCAGGTTGCGTTTCAGGAATGTCCTCAGCACACTCCGCCTGTAAGGATAGAAGACTTTGAAATGAAGATTCCTCTTAAAATATAGGCAAAGGTAGTTCCACTTACCACCTGTGCTGCGCCATATAAGGCTGACCAATCGAGTTTGGGCAGCAGTCTCTCTATAAATACGGGATTAAATTCACTTTCCACCACATCCTTTTTACTGATCTGCAAAAAACAACTTAAACTCATGAAACAATCAATACAAAGTTGGCAAAACTCACCGTCAGCTTTAAAGGATAGCCCACCTTGACACCCTTAATAGCCATCGATGTCAGGAAGTTATAAGTGCTTAGTTTCATAGTGCAGCTTTAAAATACTCTTTCTTTAACAACAAACAACTATTTTTAAACAAAAACAAACGCACGTTTTTGGCAATTAGAGTTTTATCGAAACGTTTAGAATAAGTAGGGCTGCAGAAAAAAATATTCGACTCTTGGTATTCGATAGATGCATTTATTAAATTGTACTTATAAAACAAAACACTAGGTGGCGTATTTCTGTTGCGCTACCAGACAAAAGAAGGCGCAACTGATGGCGCCAACCTTGCCGAATGAGTTGCATTTCGAATACGTCTCTTTTTCATTTACATTCAAGGCTAAACAATTCAAATATTCAGTGAACTTCAAATCTTTTAATTAGACATTTTGCGGATCAAAAATAACAGTGTGGCCATCGTTAAATAATTGCGGGACACTATCGATATGGTAAAATCGCCATTGATAGTGGAGCACAAAACCAAAAATTTGGTATATCGAAACAGCCATCGATAGTTTTGCAGCTCGACAACATAACAAACAACTGCTGCAATTTTATAGTTTTTAAACCTTTTTTAAATGTAAATTAAGTGCAATTTGTGTTCAAAACATTGTTAAAGTATATAATAAACGAGTGTAGTGCAGAATATGGAGGATATATTTCACTGGTGCCGCGAGGGCAACTCAATTCAAGTGCGCCTTTGGCTGGATGAGACTGAGCATGATATGAATTTGGGGTAAAAGCGGAATTTTATATAAACTAAAGTGTTGATAGCAAGCCCAGCAGAATGTGGATTGAAAATACATTAAATATTTTAAAAGTATTTGCTATTTTGGGCTACATATGAGCAAAACCAATTGAGATGGAATGTGTCGACGAGTGACGTCATGATTTATTCTTGTGTTGTGTAAACAATAAATCTAAATATGTGCTTGTGTGTGTTTCTCTTTCTCGCTCTCTCTCTCTCTACATGCTTGCAGTGACGATCATGGCTTCAGTCCATTGCATTGGGTGGCCAAGGAGGGGCATGCCAAGCTTGTAGAGACGTTGTTGCAACGTGGAGCTCGCGTTAACGCCACCAACATGGGCGACGACATTCCCCTACATTTGGCTGCCGCCCACGGACATCGCGAAGTGGTTCAAATGGTGAGTAGATTTAATGATGACGCGTATAAACACACACACTAATAAACACATTTATTGATTCACGCAGTTGCTTCGCGAGCGATCGGATGTGAACGCTGTCAATGAGCATGGAAACACGCCCCTTCACTATGCCTGCTTCTGGGGCTATGATATAATCTGCGAGGATCTGTTAAACGCAGGCGCCTTAGTCAGCATTGCCAATAAGGATGGTCATACGGCTGTGGACAAGGCCAAGCCTAGTCTGGGCAAACGTATTCAGGATCTAGCCGAGAAGAGTGGTCAGGAGATGAAGGTCATTAGTTTCAAGGAGCAGAGTTGGTTGGGCATGAAGACACGCTCACGGGATGCCACTTTGTCCCGTTTCAAGGGCATCAGCATGGGCGATTTGGACTTGCACACGAAGCTGTCGGTGACGCCCTCCGGGGAGACCTGGCGTGGACGCTGGCAAAAGAACGATGTTATTGCCAAGGTCAGTATTTAAGCAACTAAATTGGGATATAATAATGGTATATGTCTATTAAACTTTATACCATTTTCATCCACAGATTCTAGCAGTGCGTCAATGCACATCGCGTATTTCGCGTGACTTCAACGAGGAGTTTCCCAAGCTGCGTATTTTCTCGCATCCCAATATTTTGCCCATCATAGGTGCCTGCAATTCACCTCCCAATCTAGTGGTCATTAGTCAGGTAAGCATTAATTGTCCTTCTTTTTAACTGCATTTATTAATGATTCATAAATCTATAGTTCATGCCACGCTCTTCGTTGTTCAATCTGTTGCATGGCGCCTCGGGCGTTGTGGTGGACACCAGTCAAGCTGTGCACTTTGCTTTGGATATTGCACGAGGAATGGCCTTCCTGCATTCGTTGGAACGGATTATACCAACCTATCATTTGAACAGTCATCACGTTATGATCGATGATGATCTAACGGCAAGGATTAATATGGGCGATGCCAAGTTTTCCTTCCAGGAGAAGGGAAGAATCTACCAGCCTGCATGGATGTCACCAGAGGCGTTGCAACGAAAGCCGGCTGATCGGAATTGGGAGGCATCCGATATGTGGAGCTTTGCCGTTATCATCTGGGAGTTGACTACACGTGAGGTACCCTTTGCCGAATGGTCACCTATGGAATGTGGCATGAAGATTGCCCTGGAAGGACTGAGGGTTAAAATACCACCTGGTACTTCCTCGCATATGGCGAAACTCATCTCGATATGCATGAATGAGGATCCTGGCAAGCGGCCTAAGTTCGATATGGTAGTGCCAATTCTGGAGAAGATGAAGCGTTAATTCACAGTCAAAAAGAAGAGTAAAATTAGTTGCGAAACGAATGCAACAAAATTACGAAGCCAAAATGTGCCTGTTTACAAAACTGTGTAGCTAAAAAGAATTATGAGGAGTGTAGTGGAAATGCTCCCTCAATGTGTTTGCCAACTAATTATAATTATACTACTTTTTGTTAATTTACTGAAATTGAAACTTAACTGAACTCTAATCCGACACCGCAAGTGCCTAAAGTCTACAGACCATTTTTAAAATATTTACAGTGGAAGCTTTTAAGTTTATCTTTTGTGTTCTCTCCATCTCTCTTTGTAGTATTTATGTGTTCTGTTCTTATGAATTTTGATGATGTTTAGACGGTGCTCGATTTTGTATACGTTTTAAGTTCAATTATAAATACATTAACAGTTAAGCTTTTAAAGTACGTATTTATACAGCATATATTTGTTACTAATGATTAAACGAAATTTGTGTACCTATAAATGAAACAGAAAATTTGTTTGTGCTCCTTCTTGAGTTCTTCTCGATTATATTTTGTTCTACGAGAGTTCTTCGAAAGCTCTTAAAACAAAACAATTTAAAAGCTTTCCTTAAGAGTGTCTGTGTGTGTGCGTTGCGGGTAGTCAGCGTGAGCAAAACGGCCCTGACCTCATTTCCATTATGTGCACGCGATTCTGCAGCGCGTGGGTAGAGCACAGTGCAGTGAGAGCGAGAGAGCGCCGGCGTGAGAGTGTAGCTGTGAGAGTAGAAACTTTTGGGCAGAGTATAAACTTACACAGCGTATTAAAGTGATGTTTTAGCAATTGTTTGGTATTCAATATATAAATTCCTTAAACAATTTCAAGTAAGTGATAATGGAAATGGAAAATAAGAAATTTTTTTGTGCGTTTTCTATTGAAACTAAATTTGCCTTCATTTTGAGTCTGCCATTTTTATATACCGCTCTCTCGTCGCCTTGTCGGCTTGACGCTATGGCTCTCTGTTTATGTTTTTGCGGCACCGTTATGTATTTGGGACTGCTGTTGCTGTTGTTGTTGTTGCGGCGAGCTTACACCATGTGATTGTTTTGTTGGCTCTCCTTTCAGCGGTACATCCTGTGACTGTGCCTGTGCCTGCGCCTGCAATGGGGTACGTGTGTTTGTACCGTTGCAGCTTTAAAAAAGTTTTGCTGCATTTTGTTGTCGTCGTCATCGTCGTCATTGTCGCTGTCGTCGTGCTTTTCGGCCCAGAGGCTGGCTGGTCGCTCGGTCTCCAAACAGCAGCGGGCAACGTTGCAGTGTTCAAAAGCCGATTTACAGTTTTATATGCCAGTTATGAGTGCAACCAACAAACAGCGACAGCATTTCCGCAATGCCGAATCCAACGATTGAACAAAAGTGTGCACACTAAAATAAACATTGAGAGTTAGTCCAAATTAGTTGTTAAATAATTCTATAAGTACTACACATAAAAGCTTTGCTTTACGTAAAAAGCCGCTATTAAATTTCAAGTTAACGCAAGTGAAAGTGCTATAATAAAAATTGCATGGCATCTTTGAGGCGCAGCGTATAAAAGTTTCGCCTATAGATTGATCATTGTTGTATTTGTTGTTGTTATTAGTTTGTTTGCTTGTTTGAACCTCTGAGCGAACAAACAGCAGCTGTTTAAATGTATTTTAGTGCTAGTACTCAACAACGGCCAGCCCCCTTGAGGGCCGGCAACCCATGGAGTATTCAAACTCAAAGTGTTTGAATCATAATGAGCAATTGCAACAACCACAACAGCAGCAACATCAGTGCGTCGAGCAAACCAGGTTAGTGTTTATAAATATACATATAGTTAGTTAAATGAGTGTTTTAACAAATAGAAAAATCCGATAATTTATGTTGCGGTCTCTATAATATTTTCATTCTATTTTATTATATGTAGTTGTGGTTGTTAGAGCACAATATAAAGTATAAATACTGAGTTTTGCTTAACTTAAGGATTTCCTATGCTAAAATATTTTTTAAAAATAAAATACATAACCCATATATTATTATTTTCATTTTGTCTAAACCCTTACCTGACGAACTGTATATGCATACTCGTGGAAGCATGTGCTCCATTTTTTTATGACCACACCTGAGCACCATAGTTTTTATGCTCTCGCTTTTTATTCTGTTTTCTGTTTTCATTTTATATACCCTGTTTTTTTTTTAATTAACCAAACAATTGCCCAGGCACAAGTGCCAGCCTCTCCCCACGTGCCTTTTGTGTCTCTCACATAATTTGAAAAATAAAAAAAAAGGAAAAAAGAAAACAAAATGGAAAAAAGGGGAAAAAATAACAAAAGTTTTGAGCATCCAGGAGCTGCGTAGCGGTTGCTGTTGCTGCAGTTGCTCCTCATCATTCATTTGGTTGACGAGTGAGCCACTAACCTACTTCCTGCCCCCCACACACACCACACACCACAAACTACATACAATACACACTCACACAAAAGCCGCAGTAACTTTCGCTCTGTATTGTTGTTGCTGTTATTGTTTGCCGGCATGCCACGCCCACGTAGCACATTTACGCCTCATAATGCTGGGTGTTGATGAGTGCAAATGTGAAAATGACATGGACCAAGTGGCAGCCGGAGACAACGCCTCAAATAAACGTTGCCGCATAACAAATGATGAGATTTTACTTCTCAGAACGCGGTCGATTCTCTGGTGTTTCTCCTTTTAAGGATTCCTTTCTCCATGCATAAATCAAAAGTTCAATTTTGCACATTTTAGCACAGAAAAGCATCGAAAGAGAAAAGACCCAGTGGAAAAATCAAACACACTCACAGAGATATAGTAGATACTCGTAGGCACAAGGAAAAGCGGAAAATCGGCTTCTTCTTGGCAGAAACTAAAACGCCACATGGGCAAATATTTCACTTGTGCTTTCGAGCAGCGCATCGAAAAGCGAAAATATTGTGACAACATCAACAACAACAACAGCAACAACAACAACGATAGCAACTACAATCTCTGTTTCGAGTGCTTGTTGGGATGCAGCACTTGTGTGAAGTGCATAACAACGTGGAAATATTGTAAAAGCAAACTACAAGATACACAGAGAAATAGACAGGGACAGAGAAGGGTGTAGAGAGAGGGAATGGAGGAATAGATTGGCAGCACGGAATTCCAAATGCCTGAGCTGAGGACATCAGTGAAGAGCGGCGACAAAGCAAAATGCAATAAAGCTCAGTGGAGGCATAGAACATCAAACATGGAGCCATCTAAAAATGTGGGGACAGCTGGGGATACGGGAGATGAAGTTGCGCCACAGAAAACCAAACGATATGATTACATTCTGGGAGATGGGCATGTAAAACGTATATTGATTTTTAAAGTGTCCTGTTATTTATACACATAGGCACAGGGGTATATGCAACCTGAAAAGAAGTATCTGACAAAGGCATAAAAATGTCAAAGGATATACTATGTATAAATTGTAAATTAACTTTGAGTTACCTTCTGGGTGGTTACTTCATTGTTGTTAAAAAATATTTGAATAGATTTCAAGACAAAAATATGCAGAAATTAATTTCAATAGACCTACAAATTTGTATTTATTATACAATAAATAAAGGGTATATCCTAGTCGTTCTGCAGTTAGCTCCATTTGTTTGTTCTATGGCTGCTGTCAGATGTGAAAGGATGCCGCAAAACAAGTTGGTTTCTGTTGGGAATGGGAATGGAAACGGGAAGAACTGCAGTGCGTATGAGTAATATTTATAAGGGAGCACAACCACAGCGACGACAGTGCGTATACGTAATGCGAATATGCATTAAAGCTCTATTTGAATATGTATTAAAGCGAATTCTTTTTCTACTTATTTGAAATGCTTTAACATTTTATTCTATTTTAAGATAAACCTTTATTTAATTAACCTTTTTCATTAATTAAATGACTTCAAAGAATTCACGACAGAAAGTGTATTAATTCTATTTAAAGCACAACCTTTGCCTTATTCATATTAAATATTAAAGCGAAACCTACGACGAATCCTTTTCCTATTTTCCCCCATCTATTTATTGCCGCCGTTTAAGACCGGACTATCGATCAAAGTGGCTGACATTGTTAACTGTTCACCCAGTTTCTGGCATATCCTCTTTTTCTCTATCGCCCACAATTGTTGATATTCAATAAATTCTGTGCCGGACTGCCAGGAAAATGGCCAATTACGTGCAATAACGAGCTAAGAAGTATGCCACAATCCACAGAAATGAGGATGGGTTCGGGATTGTGAATGGAATTGAGGTTGAGATAGGGATTGGGATTGGGGTTGGGGTTCGAGATGTTGAATAATCCAAACAGCTTGCAGTTGGCTCTGCTCGACTGCACTCAACATGAATGGCCATTTTTCCAATCAATTACGTGGAAAAGGCGAATAAATAAGGGTAAACAAGAGCCAATACTTAAGGGACACGGTTGAAAAGGAGGTTGAAAAGGGACTTAAGACAAGAGGGCCAACGATAATCATTTTAATTTTTAAGCCAGGTCAGCAAGATTAATTGCATTTCAATTAAATTTGACATTGACAATGAAATTAAATTCGAAATCAATTTATATTAAAATTGGCCTTTTACTTTTACAGACTTTCGATTGCTTATTTTCGTAGCACTGATACGCCTACAACAACTGGAGAGGCAATAACAACATCAACTGGAAGTGCAGCTGCAACTTTGGGTACTCAACGTTGCCTCAATACACCACCCACAACGCCCAGCAGCCCATTAAGAGAACCACCCCAAAGTCCATCGGACGGACACACCTCATCGCTGAGTTCGCATTCCGTTTCCAGCGACATCTTGTTGGGTATGTATACTCTTACATAAAATATACAAAATAACGACTAGCAGATACTCTGTTAGGTCATATGATGGGATCACATGCTTACCAAAATATGTTAATAGAATATATAGAGAGCTTTGTATTCAAGATAAAAGTACTTTTAAATCTGGCTATTGGAAAAAGGTCCTTATTCTTGTGAAACCAAAATACCCTTCGTTTCTGCAACTCATCTACAGGGTATATGATACGTTTGTTACACTTTGCTTAAATATAGTTTTATTTTTGCTTTCGCTCTGACTCTGTTATTTATAGCTGCCCAGTTTCTCTCACGAAACAGATCATGACCCAGGAAAAGAACGACTGCAACACCAACAACACCAACAACAACAACAAATAAAATCGCAACATTTTATTGAGGTTGCTGACATTCAAGCAAACATTGCACATGCCTCTAGTTGTGGCCGTTGCTGTTGCTGCCTCATGCCACAAAATGTCTTTTGTGCTGGGTTTGGGTTTCAGCTTTGCTGCAACAGCCGTTGTTGCAACGGCCACACACAAAAAAGTCCACACAAACACATACACACATATTTGGAAGTGTTGACCAGGAATGCCACAGGCAACAATCTGTGCTCCAGGCCCATGTGGTTGCTGCTGCTCTCATTGTTGTTGTAGTTGCTGTTGCTGTTGTTACTGTTGCTGTGGCATCGTGTGTGACGTTTATATGGATTTTGTGTGCTTTGCCATTCTGACATGAAAGATTCTGGCACAAACAGCGGGCGGTTGTTGTTGAAGATCCTTGGGGACAAAAGTTTGCCAGGCGTGTTGCTGTCTTTTCAACTTAAATAGTCTGTTAGATTGTTGGCCGATAAGTTGCCAGAAAAGGTTTATATCTTTATTCCCAGAGACACAGCACAATGTCAAGCTTCACGTCTTGTTTTATAATTTCATTAAAATGCTCTCAAATGCGAAATAAACTTTATAAGCTAATAAACAAAATCTAACATTAAAGTTCGTATACGTAATTTACAATTTTATTAAGCTGGATTAAACAAAATAAACAATATTTAAAATTAGAATGGAACTGCATAACATAATATTCTTTGCGTTATATTAAAACTGCTTTACATTTTATTCAGCATTTTTTTAATAATAGATTGTAATCATTAAATTTTGGTAATGAGCTGATCGCCCAAAAGTGTGCTATGCCAAATATTCAAATAATTCAGTTTTAAATTGGGGCATATCTGATTTGATTGTTGTATTATAATTTGTTTTATTTATTAGCGATAGTTGCATAAATATGTTAGATAAATGTATGTTAATTATTTGTATTCAAAGCGGATTCATTTCTAAATTGAATTCAATTTGAAATCGCCTTCAAGCTTAATCAAATAATTCTTAATCCAGTTGAAAAGTCATAATTTCTCACTCCAAGTGATAATTTCTAATGCCTACTTTATAGCTTGTTTACAGCTTTGTTGCCATCATATCAGTCAAGCCCCAAGGCAACAACAATAATCAACAACAAGCTACAAGAGCAAGAACAACAACAAGAACAAGAACAACCACAATAGCAGAAACTATAAAAAAAGGGGCAAAGTAAACAAGAATTGTAGAAATCTAGCAGCAGGGGCATAATAATGAGCAAATAAATAAAACTAAACGCATTTGCGCCACTTTGTTGCTGTTGTTCTCGTTGTTATTGTTGTTGTTGCTGCCCATGACGTTACTCAAGTCATTGAACTTAGACAAGCAAATAAAAAAAACGCAAAAAAAGCATGAGCAACAGCGTCAGCAGCAGCAACGGCAGCGCAGCAGCAGCAGCAGCAGTTACCGGCGTCGCCGCGTTGATAAGTGAAATGCAATGGGCGCATGCCAGAATGTGGGCATGGTCAATCATTGGCATAGGCAATGGGCACAGCAACAACAGTCCACGTGGATATGGTGGAGGGGCAAATAACTCTCACTCAAAGCACACATACACATCCACTCTGATGTCTACGCTCGCACACACTCCACTATGGGATCTTTTAATCTTTTTTTTTAATTTATTAAAAAAAAAAATTAAATTTATTATTCACAAGTATGCAAAATAAGTATTAAAAGTGCCAATGCATAGAAAAAACCTCAAACCATAATTTTGATAAGCTTGAAACGTTTAAATATCTTTTAATCTTTTCAGTTAGAGTTTTGGATTCTTATGTAACTTTATTTAATTGTTGCCCTATTTTATTTTAAACTTAATAAACTCCAATAAAATGGTTAAAGCCCCCATAGTGCACTCTCTCGTAGAGACACACACGCATACACTCACAGCGATTACACAATCATCATCGCCTGCTGCAGCAGCTGCTCATTTTTCTCTTCCTGGTTCGTCGTCGTCGACTGCGACTGCGACTGCGACGTCGCGTGTTTTATGGCGTCTTGCTTGGGTGTGTGTGTGTTTTGTGCTTGTGGAGATCAGGTTTTATCAGGCAAATACAATCGAACATGTTACGTTTGTTGGGGGCGGCGGGCGGACGCTCTCACACACGTTCGGGTGATCGTTCGTTTGCTTGTCGGCTATACGAAGTCTTCGTTGTCGTTGACTTTTCGCTTTCGATCCTCGTTGGCGTTGGCGTCGTCGTCGTCGTCAGCGTTATATTGTTGCCGTTTTCTTGTTATTTACAGTTTCTGTTGCTTTCGCTGCCGTTGGAAAAATAGCAAACTAGCCGCAGTCGCTGCCAACGTCGCTGTCGCCGCGCTCTGATCATTGACTTTCGTTGCTTCTCTTTTGTGCCAGGCATTCGTCATGGAAAATGTGTGAGGCGGTTGCGCCACAGAGACCGTTGCGAAATGTGTATAGGAAAATTGTGCGCATAAAGCACTTGGGTGATTTTCTCAACTTTTTTTTGTCTCATTTTTTCCTGTGCCATCGATTGGAGAAAGGAATAAAATGAGTGGGGCGTCTATGGAAAGTGTAAGATATTCTTAGGAATAGTTATGATGATCTACAGAAGAACACCAAGGAGTATACATATTGATGTGATAAATTGATGTGATGTTAAGCAGGTATTGCAAATAATATGATTTTAAAAAAATGTAGCCTGGAAAAAATATTATACATAATTATGTATGTATCTAATTTATTTACTTAAACACCAAACAACCTTAACTTTACTGTAACTCTTTACTGTCTTCCCACTCATTCCCGTTTCTTCTCTATTAAAAGTTCTTTTCCGCTATGTTGCGGGCGTCTTGCAAAAGATTTTTGCCTGCTCAAAGCGTTGCTTAAAAATCTTTGGCCCAAAACTAGTTTGACACTTTCTACTGCCTAGCAACAACAACAACAACAGCAAGTACAGTGAGTGCAACTGCAACAATTTTACTTCCGCATTTTAGAACTCGCTCTTTCTCTCTCTATCTTTCTTTCACACACACGCAGTGAGAGCGCAAAAGGTTCTTTGACTTTGCTATTCTCCTGCTCCAAGCGCTCTCTCCTTTATTCTCTCTCTCATTGCATAGTGCAAACTTTGTAACGGTTCTCTCCCGGCCCGTTGCCTTTCGTAGTGTGTGTGAAATTGATCTTGAGTGGAGTGTGTGCACTTGAAGTTGGCGTCGACGTCAACGTCGCTGCTGCAGAGCTGCCCACGGGCAATAGAAATTGAAAATAGCAACCAGGAACAGAAAGAATCGCCTCAGCAAATGGAAAAGTGCAGCAGAAAAGCGACAACAACAACAGCATGCAGCGAGAGTGCCAGTGCGTGTTGTTGTTGCTGTTCTTGTAGTTTACAGATTAGAAAGATAGAAGCAATAACAACAGCACCCCCTCCTCATGCTGCTCTCACTGCTTCTTCTCTGCTTCTGAGTCAGCCTCGTGCCCAGCCAGCGCTGTCGCCGCTCAAACGGTGCACAGTGGGTCGATATGTCAAAAGAGATTGCAATAATTATAACTATTAATTGAAACTATTTAATATCTGTCATTTAAAATAAAAAGCTTAAAATGGATTACAGATAAAATTCCATATCATATGTTTCAGATACAATGTGTTCAAGAAAAACCATTCAGATAATACGCACTACCCAAATTTAGAGAGGGGTTACATTTTTAAAACCAATAAACAATACTCCATCAAACTGCATTTAACGTTTTGCATTCTACTTCCCTGATTTTATATTTACACATATTTCTTAATTTTGTCAAGTAATTGTCTTTCATGAGTGTACCACTGTGCGGCGCTACAAAAGTTTTTCCTACTCCATGCAGCCACACATTCTATTTTCCTGCTCTTTCCACACACACACACACCAACACACACACATAGACGCACGCGCCTTCTTCTTATTCTTGTTCTTTTCTTGTGCTCCGTCGTTGTTGTCGTTGTAGTTGTCGTAGGTTCTGCAGTTCTGCAGTTTGGTTTGAATTTCTGTTGCGCATTTGGAGCGCTGTGAAGTTGGCGCTTGGATCTCGTCGAGGCGAGAGTTTTGTACGCGCGATCGCACATTTTCACAATTTTCCATTTGGCATTTTCCTAACCGGAGTTACGTCGTCGTCGCTGTCGTCGTTTTGCGTATCGTTTTCTACTCCGCGCAATTCTCTCACCTTTTCCCCAATTTGTCTAATTAGTGAACGTGTCCTGTTTATCCATCTTCAGGAATCTACAAACAGTGTGAACATTTTGCAGTGCCAACACCGAGATTAACAATCACGGAAGTGAATCACACATAATGCATTATAATCAAATTTATTAATTAATTATAGTTTGTGTTCAAGTGAAGTGTGAAAAACTATTTTACATTTAACAGTTTTTTTTACAGCACTTTAAAAGAAAATAATACAGATAACTAAAATAAACATAAATGTTTTAATAACGAATAACGATTTTCTAGGGATTTATTAGTAATATAAACATTTGGCTAACGTTTTAGGGAGTTTATTTAAATATATTACAGTTTTTGAATACCTAAAACTAAAAACAAAATTTCAGAAATTATAGAGGCTTAAAAAAACGCAGATCTATTTTATAATAAAATTAAAATTAAATCGAAACTAGTTTGTTGGCTTCAAAATAAAATGATTTCAATGGTTTTCCACCTTTATTTCTTTTGGATTAAAGAGCTGCTTGGTATTATCTTAAACCCTGTTCAATATTGTATAGCTAGCTACTGATTCGTGATTAAAACAGAAAGAAACAGGAAGCTTTATTCTCTTATTGAAAGTGCTAACATTAAAAAAAGAACATAAATTCAAATCAACTGCTGGAAAAGGCTATAAAAATGCTGAGAACGCTCCGGCGAGTGTTGCCAGTGTTGAATTCAATTTGCGTGATGATGTTGTTGATGATAATGGATGCGAATGCCAATGCAGCGACGCCAGCAACATGGATGTATACCAAATAGAGCTGGAGGCACAGGCACAGGCACAAATACGCTCCCATCCGCTGCTGATAGACACTGTGGTTAAGAACTTGGGCCAATCGACACGCCCACAGCAACAATTGCAACTGCAGCCTCAGCAGCAGCAGCAGCAGGACGACGACAATAATATTGCAGATCTAGAGGAAGAGGAGGAGGAGCAGCAGGAGCAGCCAGACAACGAGGAAGAAGACGAAGAGGAGGAGGAGGACGAGGAAGAAGAGGAGGGAGAGGAGGAAGAGGAAGAGAACGAAGCATTGCCGGAAGTTTGTTTCGATGCAAATTCCGATTTTAATTTACATTTCTTTGATACACCCGAGGATTCATCAACCCAAGGAGCCTACAGTGAAGCAGGTAGCCTAGACTCTGATCCTGACGAGGAACAGGATCCGCAACTGGAGCAACAGCAACAGCAGCAACAACAGTTGACGACGGCAACCACAGCAACAAGAGTTGCTGGTGCAGCAGAGGAGCTGCAACATTGTCTGAGTGCCATTGAAGCAGATCCATTGCAGTTGCTGCAGTGTGAGGGATATTACAGTGCAGCGACAACAGCAACAGTTGCATCAGCAGCAGCTGGAATAACAGCAGCAGCAGCACCATCAGCCGCTGCAACATCAGCAGCAACAGCAGCACATTTAAGCTGCACGGCATTGAGCAATGGTGGAGGTGCTTTGTACACCATCAGCAGTGTGCATCAGTTTGGTCCCGCCAGCAATAGTTCCAGCTCCGCCGGCGCCCATTCATCACCAGACAGCGGCAGGAGCAGCGGTTGCTCCTCCAGCTCGAGTTCTGTCACCGTCTCATCCTCATCATCATCATCGTCGTCAGCATCCAGCGCTGAGCATTTCAATCGCTCGACGCTACTCAATGCCAACCCATCCAATCAGCTCCAGCTACAACATCAGCAACAGCAGCAGCAACAACAACTCAACGGCCATACAACATCCTCGTCAGCGGTCAGCTCCTCCTCCGGTCACGCGGCAGCATCTTCAACTGCTGCGCATCTAGGCAAAGGACACGCAGGTACACCCAAAAAAATCTTTAAAATAGTAAAATGTAAATTATTTGAAAAGTTGTTAATTTTAGAAAAACTATTAACAACGGTGCACTTTTTTATGGGAGGAAAACTTTGTATTAAAAAGAACGTTTTCTTCAATTTAAATTTAGTTGTTTTTCTGTAAGTACAGAAAAAAATTCTGAGTGTAATGTTGCTGTGGTGAACTGAAATTTAGTGTTAATAAATTTAGCATTGCACAACGGCAACATCAACAACAAACAGCAACAACTATTTGAAAGTTGTCTTTATCTCTTCTCTCTGTGCGCACAATCTCCACGCTCTTCGATTTTTCTTTTCCTCTTCCTCTTCTGCTTTTGGCTTTTTGCGGAAACTATTAAGACGATGCTTGGAAAATGTGAAAATGAATGTAATTCGCTTTTGTTGTTGCTGTTGTTGCTATTGTTGCCGTTTTTGTTGTTGCTGTTGCTGTTAGTTTTATTCGTCGCATTTGAGAGATGTGGCAAGGAAATTGCTTTCATGTTGCAACACGTCTGTCAATGTTGCTAGCTGAATGCTAGCATGTGGCATGCAGCATTGCAATTGAAAGCCATGAAAATGTCTTTTCATTTTCATAAATAACCTGAAAGTGCGCTTAGCAAAAGTGTTTTATGTGAAGACTTTAATTGTATTCGATTGTGTGGGAATTTATGGGAATGAATTTGGGATTGAACAGGGAAGTAATCAAATAAATTAATTTTGTATGTTTCTAATTGTATTATTTATTATGATTAATTGTAGTATTTATTATGAAAGTTCATATAAAGGTGGTTAATTAAATCCACAGTAATATCGCATCATTTAATAGAATTAGTATTGATCAACATTTTTCATTCTTGTAGTTTAATTTTGAAAATCTTAAAATATTATTTTAATAGAGGTCTAAAAATATGTGTAAGAGACACTTTAATTTAGAATTATATCCATAAAATCGAGAGTATGACATCTTCCTGGTATTATGAAATTGTAGTTATTAATAAGTACCTAGAAACTAACAGCTTGAAGCAGGAGATAATATAAGAAATAGATTTTCATGTATAATGAAAATTATTTCCATTTATTGCCATATAATTTCTATTTTAGTTTATTGTCCACAAAATTAGATTTTAATTAGGATTAATTAAAAATAATTTTCAAAAGTCTTCCGTGTATTTCAAGTTTAATCTTTAAAACAAATTGAAAATGCTTACAACAAGTTTCTGTTAAATGCGTTAAGCTGCAACATTGACGATTGAAAGCCCTTTGTGATTAACTGGACACTTGCCACTTAAGTTAGCTGGTGGCAATATCGTTTTCCTCGTTTCGCTTGCTTTCTAATTGGTTGTTGTTGTTGCTATCGCTGTTGTTGCTGCTGCTGTTGCACGCTGGCAAGGATTTATTTGCAGCAGTTAATTGCGGCAATTAGCGAGCCAGCTGTGAGGCGTGAGCAAGTTGCAAACAAATTAATTTGTTAGTAGATACAGACAGAGGAAGAGGCAGAGGGGGAGTTGAGCTGAGGGGGAGTTAAGGAAAACGGAGTGGGAAATTACAACGCTGCCAAAACTAGTTGCTGTTGATGTTGACGTTAACGATGGCAACTACAGTTGGCATTACGAGTGTATAAATCTAACTGATTGTCTGTCTGTCTGTCTGACTCTCTGTCTGTCATTCTTTCTTTTTCTCACTCTGCCTAGTCAGCGTCATTTTCTTAGCATTCAATCAGTTTTTCCATTTTCATTTTTCGCTTTGCGTCTGTTTTATCAGCGTTGCACAAGAGAAATGCAAACAACTTGCAACAAAATTATGAACTGGTCGTCGTTGTCGGTTGTCTATCGCTTGCCACTGTCTGACAACGCGGAAATGGCAAGCAGCAGCAGCAACAACAGCAACAGCAACAATGGCAGCTGCCTCACCCTGCCCCAAACCACAGTGGCTGCAACAACAATGGCGTCTAAATTGTCAACTCACAAAAGCGGCCAAGTGATTTGCATTTGAACACAGCGCGAAAATGAAGCACGGCAACGACAGCAGCAACAGCAACAGCAACAACTGCAAAGCAGCAGCAACAGCCACAGCAACAGCAACAGCCACAGCAACTGCAACTGCGAGTGGCACTTGAATTTCCTTTGCCGCCCAAGCCGTTGACATTTTCCAGACGTTGTGTGCCTCCAATTCCCTCTGCACCTCTTGCTGTCAATCCACCAACCTCTTCTCTCCCACCATCAACAACTATTGCCAGCTCCTTCAGCTCTTTTGGCTGAAAATTCAATTTGCAATTGCACAAGCGCGTAACGCGGGGACTTTCCCCTTTCCCCTGCATTTCCCCTCATCATTCCAGCTTTTCCCCTTCTCTTCTTCATCCTCTGCCTACCACCAACAATTGTCGTTTCCTTCGTCTGTGCGTTGTGTGTGTGTTGGCGCGTGCAAGTTGCACATTAATTTCATTTAATTTCGCTTCGCATTTTGAGGTGTGGCAACGCCGATTGTTGCAACAACAACAACAACAGCAACAACAACAATTGCTGCGGCAACTACAACTCGTAGTTCAAAACTTCGCGCTTAGTTCATTTGCCTTTTTTTTGTGCATTAGAAAAAGGCAAATTGAAATGAAATGAAATGCCAAGAAGCAAACAATTTTCTTGCTGCTGTTGTTGTTGTCGTTGTTGTTATTGTTGCGGCTGTTTTCGTTGCTGGTACTCGTCTGCCTCTATTTTTCTACAATTTGCATTGCAAATTTTCGGCGGCGCTTGCAGTGAAAATTGTGTGGTTACTTCAACAAAGTTGCCGTTGTCGTTGTTGTTGTTGCAGTTTTCCAGCTTTTCTCTCTTTCTGCTGTGTAGGTGGCGTATACGTGATTTTTGGCATTTTTCCTTATCGCAACATTGTTGTTGTTTTATTTTTATTTGTTTAAAGTTGAATGTACTTTTGAGCTGCTGCCGCCAGCACTTGAGTTTGATTGTTGTTTTTCCAGCAATTGCCTTTGGAAAATACATTTTTCTAAAACATTTCCCTGTCTTCTTTTTTGTCTTAAATAAACAGAGAATTTGTGGCTTGAATCACGTTTAAAGCTGAAATAAATTGCTTTTTAAATGTAAATTACTTAATCTGCAATGAAAAGGGCAGTGAGAGTGTTTGCTGGACTGCTTAATGCCCTGTAAACATTTAACCAATGCAGGTAATGCTTCTTCTAGATTTTGTACTCTTCTAAGTATGTGAAAATTGTGGCACGTTCCATGTGGATTTGTTAATTTAATCATCACTTTCACTTGGAATTGCAATTTTCTTTGCTCACTTGAATATTTCTTGGAAACTGTCAAGGAATCTTTATAATATTTGCAGAATGTGGAATCCATTTAAATTTGATTTGCTTAATTTTGAGAAGCTTTATTAACATTAAAGAGTCACTAGATTTGCATAGATTTTTCTTGGAAACTGATTAAAAATTAAAAATGAATAAATCTTTGCGAAAGTTTGTTTTCTAGATTATATTTTCTTGCAGCTGTAAAGTAATGTGGATCATACGTAGTTCCTTAAATTTTGCTACTTTTCCATTAATTTAATTTGGTTTTCCATTTCCATTTTGGACACTTGTCCTTGTGGATTCACCTTTTATAAAGCACCTTCACAGAAAACAAGGGTCAAGGGGCAAAAAAGAAGTCAGGGGATTTTTTGTGGTGGCAATTGCTTAGAGCACAATTTTTATTTGCCATCTTGTTGGGTTTTTGGGTGGACTATTGACAGCTGAGCTGTCGTTGGTTGTCACTGACAAATGAGGCAATGAGGCAACATGGCCAAGTGTGTGTGTGGTGTGTGTGCAACGTGTGGCAGATGTGGAACAGGCGATAGTCGTTAGTTGTGTGTTGCCAGCAAACTCATTTAGCAAATTGCCATTACGACAATTGCTGGCGCCGGCCAAAGCGGCGTATGAGTAATGTGAAGTAATGTAAAGTCGTGTTGCATAATCAACAGGCGCGACAACTTTCCAAATCTAACAACAATTGCACTTTGCCATTACAGAGCAACACTCACAACAGCAGCAGCAGCAGCAACACTCGCAACATCAGCAACAACATCAACACTCACAGCAGCAGCAGCAGCAATTGCAACAGCAGCACGCTCAGCAACAATTTGGTGTTGTTGATTCCAGCAACGGCAGCAGCAACAGCAATAGCAACACTAACAACAACAACAACAGCAGCAGCAACAGCAACGGGAATATCAACAACAACAACAACGGTGTCTCCTCTAAATCATTTGTACCCTGTAAAGTTTGTGGCGACAAGGCATCTGGTTATCATTATGGTGTAACCTCCTGCGAGGGTTGCAAGGTAAGTTTCCCCCTTTCACTTCTTAGTAAATAACTAAATTTCTATTTATTTCTACACAGGGTTTCTTTCGACGCAGCATTCAAAAACAAATCGAATATCGTTGCCTGAGGGACGGAAAGTGTTTAGTTATTCGCCTGAATCGCAATCGTTGTCAATATTGCCGCTTTAAAAAATGCCTCTCAGCGGGCATGAGTCGCGACTGTAAGTACCAATAAAATAATGCCACCAATTTATGATTAAGTACTCTCGACGCCAAAAGGCCAACTCCAACTGCAATTGCAACAAAGCGCAGCTTAAAGTGAATGCAGTTGCTGCAGCACCTAAATAGTTGCCAAGTTGCAGTTGCTGTTGCCGTTGCAGTTGTCATCCAACTTGGCCTATTGATAGCTTTATTAGCCAACTGTGAAAACTTTGCCGATTAAAGATTGTGTCTGTTGACTGTCAACTGTTTGAAACTGGCACCGACAACGGCAACTGTCTTAGTCCCGGTCTGAGTTTCAGTCTCAGTTTACAGATTGCAGATACGAGAAAGGCAATTGAGTTGGATCTCTTAATTTGCTGTCTCAGTTTACTATAACTCCCGCTATTAAGGAGCTTAGTTAAATGCAGATACGCTTGCTATATGATTATTCACTTTCAAATGATTTTGGCCATATTTTTATTAACGTAAGAAATATTTATAAATTGTAAGAAAGTTAAACTGCTAGTATTAGCCAGTTATTAATAGTTAAGTTAGTTAGTTTCTCTGTCCGTCTGTTTATTTATTTTTAAACAAATCTTTCACATTAGCGGACTTAAAGTTAAGTACATTTAGTACCATTTATTTAACCATCATTATAATTAATTGGAAGCATAAGACCATGAATCACTTTATGGATCCTAACTACTTATTAAAATAACTTTTTCTCTCATAATATATATTAATTACATTTAAACATTAGCTATGCAAACAAAATTTATAAACTGATTAATCTAACTTTATAATAAGTTGAACTACTTAAACACATTCCGTTATTTAACAGAGTTAACAGAGTATTAAAAAATGTTTATATTTGTTTTTCCAAATATGTAACCTTTTCATTGCAATTCAAACAGCAAGTTTGTAAACAACTCAAAGTTTATTTTCTGACACTTTCCATAGAATTCCCAAGTACCCGTTAGAACTTGCAACTTTGAGTGGCAACTTCATTTATGCCACGAGTATTGCCAAAAGTTTCCTTAGTTTCCTGGTAATATCTTAGCTATACACAAATTCACGATTTTTAAGGCTCATTCATCTCGAGTTGATTAACTTATTTACTGCCAAAGGCGCCATTAACAAGACACAAAAACCGCAAATAGGAAATGTGAAAAGGAGAATGAACAACAACAATAACCACAACAACAACAAGCATAACAGCCACAACAACATAAACAAAGTGCGGCTTAACTTAAGCAATAATCTGGCAACAAATTTTGGTCCAAACAAGTCTCCTGCAGATGCCGAATACTTCCTGGTAAAACCAAAATGAAACTGTAACCACAAAACACACAGAGAAATGTGGGTAGAGGCTACAATGGAGCATGCTCAACTGTGAAAGACTCTGTACTTACTGGAAGAACAACTAATAAGGAATATTTCATAATATTTCCGATAATCTATGGAGATAAATCGAATTTTAAATGCATTTTTTTATTAAAGGAATTGAATTAATTGAATAAGGTTTTCTTTCACAGTCAGTATAATCCGTACAGTACAGGGTCTAAGAAGGAGCCTTAAAAAGCAAATTAGTTTTTATGATATGTTGCACACACACACAAACAAATGTGGCAACGTTGCAGTTTGTTGCGTTTAAATGCAATTTATTTGATGTTGCACAATTAATTGCCTAAAACGCAAGAGCATGACAAAGGCAGCAGGAGTGGAAGGGGTGGGGTAAGGGGAGTGGCAAGGAGGCGGTGAGGTTGCATGTTCAGTGGGTGTGTGACAAGCAAGAGACATTTGTTGTTGTTGTTGCTGTCAGTGCAGTGTTGCTTGCAACATTTATTAGTCGCCCTGCAACATTTGTTGCCATTTTTTATGACTTCGTGTTGTGCGTCTCTTGCAATGACTTGGTTCATTTGTGAATGTTGCAAGTTGTAACCCACGCAGAAATGCCACGCCTCCTCACCTCTGCCACCTCTAAGTCAACCCACACACACACACACACACACACTCACACACACCCAGTCACACTTTTCGTGTTTGCTTTTCGCCAATTTTAATGATTTTTCCAGCCAAGTTTTTCCTCAGCTTCCTCATCCTTTTGAACTGTTTTGCCATTGCATATGGAAAGTTTCAATAATTTACTTAAATTGCTTTTGTGGCAACTTGTGATTGCTGTTGTCGTTGTTGTTGTTGTTGTTGCTGATGTTGCAGTTGCAATTGCTGTTGTTGCTGGGAAGTTTTGATTTGTTCGCTGCTGCTGTTTAATTAGACTCTTTTGGCCCGGCTAACTCGCATTTGAGTTTATGGCATTGCCAATCGCAAATCCGTGAGAGAATTTCCAATTAAGTTTGCAATTTTAGTTTTTCGCCCTCTATCCAAAAACAAACAACTAAAAAACTTTGTTGACTTGAATACTTTACCAGGCGCAACTTGAAAAACTCTAATTTTCTTTTTTTGGGTCATTTTCATCTCATGCCCCATTTGAAAAGTCAAATAATGCAATTATGTTGTGTGTTGAGTGGGCGTGGCCGAGTTTTTGTTTTTCCTACTGCTGACAATTAAATGCAAAAACGTTCCATTACGGATGTTGCAGTTGTGACTGTGGCACAATGACACGAGCTGAATGTTGGCAAGGATAAAAAGTCTATGGCTGTAATTGTAAAGCTGAAAAATAGAATAGGAGAGAAAAGAGAGATAGAAGCAGAGGAATATAGAGTCCTGTATTGTAAGGCGAAGCTTTAGTTTTCATTTAAAATATTTAAGGTGCATCAAAAGACAATTTCAAGCTTCACTGGTTGATTAATTGATAGTTAATAGTTGATTAAAGAGTAGCTTAAAGCTTCAGTTAAGCTGTGTAAAGCGCTTTTAAAGATACTATTTAGCTCTATCATTTTCAGCTCTGTTCAAAATTAAAAGAGAGGTAGAATTTCGTAGCATTGAAATCCAGCTTAAAGCTTTCCGATAAGACATTAAAAGTGCTTCTGAAGTTACTGTGAAGCATAAAAATATGAGTCTTTTTTTAAGAGAGTAAAAGCAAAAGCTGATCAGATGATCATCAAATTTGTAAGTTCTACTTTAATCTTAAACTTAATCTTTTGAAAGCTTCTATCTTTAAATGATAGAGAGAGATAAAATTAATGAAGGCTTCAGGCTTATCAAGTTTATGAACTTTTGAGCATTTAACAAACATTTACTTAGTTTTAAGCGTATATTTAACCGTCATTTTCAGCCAGTGTCATTGATAGTCAGGCTTTGCTGCTGTCAGAAATTAGGTCACACTGAGAACACACGCGAAACAATGAGAGCATACATATACTGACACAGCTGCCGCATTTTGTGGCATCTCGCTGTGGCAGCCACAATGTACTCATTCCCTCCTACTCCCTGCTGTTGCTGCCTGTTTGAATTTTGCGTTAATCAAATATTTGGCTAATTGCAAAAGTTGTTGCGGTCTATGGAATCTATTCCTTTCTGTCTCTCTCTATTTTTCTCTCGGTTGTCACACGTGGCGTATGCGTATTCTTCGATTGTGTTATGGCCTGTCAATCAAAGTGCAATTAAGACGCCAGCCTAACGACATTTTGGATCAGCAAAGCAAAAGTTCTCGCTGTCAAGTTGGCTTGGGAATGAGCACAATGTTGTCGCCAGCGGCAACAGCAGCAGCCACAGCAACAGTAACAGTAACAACCAAGGCGACATAGTAACATAGAATGGCTCCGCTCTACTCTGACTCCAATTGTAGTCAATTTGAAAGCAAACTATCAAATGTCAGCTCAGTTTCAGCTGTTGTTGTTGCTTCTAGATGCCTCTTTGGGCAGCCCAAATCAAACTGTAGCTCTTGTTGTTGTTTTTGTTATTGTTGTTGTTGGTATTGCGTCTGCGCAGCCAGCGAATGACGGCAACAAAAACAAAGCCAAAGACAAACAACACAAAAATGAGAGACGGAATTGTAATTGTGGCCTAAACTGGGTCAACTGACAGGCTAACTTGTTCTATACGAGTGCGAATTGTGTTGCTGTTGTTCAATTCCGTGCTGCTGCTGCTGCCGTGGTTTTCGCCCATTGTTGTTGTGCAGTTGCCTTTTTTTTTGACAATCGCTAAGCATTGTTGGTTGCCCTTAGTTGCTGCTGGCAACATCAAAGCGCAGCCACAGCAGCAACATATAGTATACAAAAAACAACAGCAGCAACGCCTTTTGCCATTGTCTTCTGTAATCCATTGTATTGTCTATATTATTTGGCAATTGAAATTGGCAAGAGAAATGAGACAACACAGCAACAACAACAACAACAGCAAGCTGTGGGGTCTCTGATATGTTGAGAATAATTTGTCTTACAAACAGCCAAAAACAATTTCATTAAAAGGTTTTTCGTAGCCAGCACAATTATAGATACATTTTAATCAAATAAATGTTATTTGTAGTAGCTAAACACCCAAATATGATTTGGTTTTGTTTTGTGCGTTTAAAATATTTATAAAAAGTGTGAAATTATGTTTTCTTTTCTGATATCGAACTCTTTTGGATAGAAGAAATTAACGATCAAATCATTCCACATAGAATATCGGGCTATGCAAGTTTGAAGTCTGTTGATCCTTGGGATTGGCAACTTTACAAGACAAACCTTTTGTTTTTTATGAAAAATAATTTATTTGAAATATTACAAATACCCAAAAAATTTTGTAATCTGATAATATATTTAGCTGAGGATTTGGAAACCTTATTTATTTTTATATTTAATCATATAAATGTCGCAATAAAATACAGTATTATATAATTTTTCTAACCTGTCTGACCGTTAGCTGCCTCCACAGTACAGTTTACTTCAGTTCGAATCGATTTGAATCGTTTTTTGGGCATTCATTGATCCCGTTTAAGAAATACCCAAAAGTAACTTTAGTTAAAGCAGCTTTTCACTTCCTTTACTCGCATTCTTGAAGTGCCTTTCACTTTCAGTTTTGCGTCGTCTCAGTCACTTCCGTTGTGGTTTGCCATCTCTTTCTAACAGTTGCGCTGTTGCTGTCTCTCTTCAGTCGATTCAACCCGTCGCCTGGGCGGTCAGAAACAAAGTCCAATGGACGCGTTTTACGATTTTGTGCGAAAATTAACAGAGACCGAAACAAAAGTAAATAAATAATAAAAATAAAAAATCAATTTGTTGACTGCTGAAATAACATTTAATTTTTAATTATGTATTTAAAATGTGGTGTGTGTTTGTTGTTGCTGAGCTTTATTTATAAACATTTAGCGACAATTGGCGAGAAATGAAAATTTAAGTAAACATTAATAAAGCGCACAATAAACAATTTATCAACTGTAAATATGCAAATTTTTTTAAGTTGCAACGACAGCAACATCACCTGTTGCTGTTGCAACGCGTTGCTTGTAACTGCCACGCCCCTGCCACCTCTCACGTCACATTTAGTTGCAACATTCTTGCAACTAATTACTGATGATAATTTATGCAATCTACGTGCACGTCACTTTGTCATTTGTTGCTGCTGCTGCTGTTGCTGCTTCTTGTGATGTTGCTGCCGTGTTACGCATGCGCGAGCCTCGCAGCAACATTGCAATTAACTCGCTCGTTTGTCAGCTTGTTGTGCAGCACTTTCTGGTAATTGTCGCTGTTGTCATTGTCTATTTGTTGTTAAATTCACACTTTGTCGCTTCGCAAAATTCACAAGAAACAAACTGCCAGAATAAACAAATGAATGAATCGACGTCAACAACAGAATTTTGCACATATTTTCGACACACAAAGAGAAGAGAACTCGCCAGTAAATAAATAATAATAATCGTAATAATAACAACAATTGTGAATTGTGAACTGCACTCCAAAAGTTCAATGCACAAAATGTTGCAACTTTTGAGTAAAATCCCCCAACAACAACAACTTCTGTTGTCGTTGGCGTTGCTGTTGAATGAATAATCGTGTTTATTCTTGCCAAAAATTCTTGTTATCGCTGCTGCTGTTGTTGTCGTTGTTGTTGTTGCTGCTGTAAAATTTGCACATTTCTGCATCAGTTGCAAATTTTATTTGCCCAAAAAACAAAAAAATGAGTCAACATCGCATTCGAGTTCAGGTCATTTGCATTTGTTTTTGGGGGTAACTTTCCACGCTGCGTATGCGTAATTTGCTTTTCATACTTAAATAGCTAAAAGCATCGAAAATCACATAGCACTTAGTTACACTCCCGTTTCTGGTTGAAAGATTTGCAAAAAAATATGACACAAAAAGTGTCATTGTCAATTTGATAAATGAGAAACCTTGACACCTGGACGATCGCTTTTCACATTTGTGTGCCAAGCAGGTGATAGCACTTTTTACCTAATGAGGCTTATCCGATGAGTTATTATGCCAAGGAATAAGTATATTAGCATGAAATGGGTTAGTGATGAAAGATTAATGGGAGAGAAAGTGATTTTACGGCTGCAAATTTAAATGGTTTTCATATTAATTAATCTAATATTTATGAGTAATGAAATAATAGAGTGCAAAAGCTTTAAAGTCCTACTCAACTTAATAATATTAATGTAAGTAGTTATAAAGCCAATAGACAAATATGTTTTGATTATTAATTAATTAATCTATATCGCCAGAATATAAAGTAACGTTATGATATACCTTCTTTCAGTGAAATTAGTATTTACTTTTCTGTATTCTTAAACATTCCTCTTCATTATAAATTTGAAATTTATACAGTCAACAAGTAAACATTATTAAATAATTAAATAATATGAGCAAAGTTACACCAGAAAGTAATTAAACATTCTTGCTAAAGGAGGATATTAAATAATTATTTGATATTAGAATTAGCATTTGCAATTAGTGAAATTCTTGGAAGTTAATTAACTCATTATTGACTTTATAAATTTATTGTCAACTTTAAACACAAATATTAACAGTACTCATATTGTTATTGCAATCTGCTTGTTTACCTGAATTGCAAATAAAATAGTTAGATAATTAGGAATAAATATACTTACGATAAAATTGTTACTACTTAAGAGTTAATTAAGTTATTGTTAGCTTAAAATACAATTATTTTCCTCTTTTAAGTAAACAGATTAAAATGATATCATATTGATGATAGTAATTGTAGGACTTTAACTTGCACAACATCCTCTGTAATTTTTCGAATCGCCTTCCTCTCTATTAATCTGCTCAATTAGCCAATCTATTATCGATTGCACCAAGGGAAATAGTAAAATAAATACATGTAATTCTATATAAATCGTATCAATGCATTTACCAATTATCTATCCATGTGCGCACACAAATTAATGACAAAGCCATCAACAAATTACCAAGAAAATGTCGCCCACGTTCAAGTTGTCAACGCACAGATTGGAGGATAGGTTGGTAAAGAAGGGAAATGAAGGGTAAAGGAGAAGAGGGTAAAAGGGAGAAGAGAAGGGATGGGATTGAGGAAGACAATCGCGACGACAGCTGCGTTTGCTGTGCACTGTGAAGCGATGCGAGCGTTGACTTCTAAATGTCAATCACTGTATGCTGCCCCAATGCTCCTCCTCCCTTCTTCCTCCACTCCCTCTCCCACCCCTCCCATTATGCTAACTCCCGTTTATGCACACTCTCCCCTCTGTGGTCATGGAATTATTCAACGTGAGCTGCATACAAATTTCTTAGTAAATATCATAAAATTGTATATGCAAAAAAATGTGAAGCACTCACTAAACAATAACAAATCACAGCGAAAAGCAGAAATAAAAAAGTAAAATGAAAATGAAGAAGTTTATAAAATTAGTCAAGGCAGTTGTGGTTGTTGTTGTTGGCGTTGTTGTTGTTGCAGAGTCATTGTTGTCGCGGCTAGTGTAGAAATAAATGATTATGATGCGTTGCCATTGCCCATATAAAATACGTATACTTAATAGTTGACAACGCATCACAACAGCAACAACATGACTCGAGTACATTGACAATTGCACCCGTTGGGCGGGGTTCAACGCCCCTTGAGTCCGTCCGTCTGTCTGTCTGTCTGTCTGTCTGTCCAACAACGTGACGGGCGTTGCACGCATTTTTCTTGACGCTTCCGCGATTCTGCTCGAAGTTCGCTTCCAAGTGTCGACATTATCAGCCAGCGTCTGCTTTGATAAAGCAGCCAATTGCAACAGTTGCTGCTGTTTGTTGTTGTTGTTGTTGCTGCTGCTGTTGTTGGTGCCACGCGTCACGCGTCGTTTGCTTGGCATCTTCGAAATTACTTTGGGCAAAGCGCCACAAGAAAAACGCAAGGAAAAACATTATGACTCCAAAAGTGATTGCCACATTATGCCAAAAACATAAATTGACCAAGGCAAATGTTGCAGCTGCTGCTGTCGGTGACAACAGTTGCTGCTGGCTGCAAGTAACTTGAACGATAATCGTTGGTTATGAAATCTTAAGAAGAGTTTAATGGGATAAACCAGTTAAGACTACTTGTAGTGCAAAAAATGTAGCTTGAAAATATTATATAAGAGTTTCATAAAATATTTATTTTAATTGACGATAAAAACAGTCCAAATTAGGCAGAGATTTAAAATAAATCAATAAAAAATTAATTTTATTTAATTATTAATATTTCATTTAATACTTAAATGGAGAGAATTAATTGCACTTCCTAAAAAGTTTTAATAATAAAGTTTATTGTAGGTAATTCATGGTATATTAAACTTCTTGGTCAACTTTGGCAACTCTTGATATCTTTAAAATATACATTTAAGAAATAAAAATATTAAAACAGATAACAGAGAGTCTGCCCCACCCACTTTCTGTATTTTCCGAGTACTTGAGTTGCACACACGCTGTGTGTTTATTTAATTGTAACAAATTTATAACAACGGCAACAGCAATTGCAATTGCAACTGCAACTCAAGGCGCAACATGAGAGAAAGCAATAAACGAACAAGCAACAAAATCAAAAAAGATTTTATACAGATCAAAGATGTGGCAGGGAAACGGAGCATTTAAGTTATGCGGTTGCACATGTAACAGAAATGAGGAAGTGTCGTTGGTATTAAATGCAGACAGACACGCTTGCAACAACAGAAGCAGCAGCAGCAACTAACAACAGCAACAATTGCAGCCAACGCACAAATCAGTGAAGCGTTTGATTTTGAACAGAAATGCGAAAAGATACTCAAGCAGCGAAAATATACTCAAGGCGGCAATACCAAAGCAAATCTTTAGTTGCAACAGCAACATCAACAGCAGCAGCAGCAACAACAGCAGCAGCAACAACAGCAGCAACTCGAGTCTGGCTAACAACCTCAACCTCAGCTTTGGCCAGTTGCCTGCCTGTCTTCAATTAACACGCCGCTTCGTTAAGTGATGATGTTGCCTCGTTGTTGTTGTGTGGTTGTTGCTGCTGTGTTGTCGTTGTTGTTGTTGTTGTGTGGCATTTCCCTTTAGCATCACTCTGAATGCGTTGACCTTTTGCTGTTGATGTGCTCTCAAGTGTGGCAGCAACGCCGCGTCGGCAACTTTGACAGAGTCTCTCTCTCTCATTGAAACACCTCCGGGGTGCTGCCCCCTGCCACTGCCCCCTGTCCCCTGCCACAGTTTGTGGCATATCCAATGGTTGACCATTTGATTTAACTGCTTAATCAAGTTGAAGTTGAAGCTGATGTTGCATGTTAAATTGCTTGATCTGTTGTTGATCCAGCTGCCAGCTCTGTCATAAGTACAACTTTATAACTCATCATGAGCATGATGATGATGATTATCAACATTTCCATGGGCTCTTTAAGCAGTCGTGATCGATGACTGTTTTCCTGCTGTTGCAAGTTACTGTTGATGTTGATGTTGCTGTTGCTGTTATTGTATGTTGCAAGTTGCTACTAAATTAAATCAAAGCTGGCAGCGTGTTAAAACGTGCCTGACATGCCAAAAAGGGGGCAAAGAGAGGAAATCAGCACTTGAGACGCGTGTGCAAGCAGTATTCCCCTCTTACTTCTCTCTTACCCCCTGTCCACCATACCTTTCCCTGTCTTCTGTACTCCCTATTTAATACCCTCTTATAGCATGCACTTGCGTTGCAGTTGCATGTTGCGTGCTGTAAATTAGTTGCAGGGATAGTTAAAGGTTCTCTTAGTTGAAGACCGCATAACGGTCTCTTGATTAGAGAGCAAATCATTCCCCCTACTCCCCCCTAAATGTCCACATTTGCGCCCATGTTCAGCACAACTTTAACCAGCAATTACTATATAAAACAGTGGGCGGGGGCGTGGCGCCTTGGCACCATTCAAAATGTTCAGAAAAAAAATATATATCCATAATTGCATGTTTTTTACAACCACTTTATGAGGGTACAAAGGGTTCTAGATTTAAAACAGGGATAAAATAAAGTATATTACATCTCAGATAGTGATTAAATTTTGTAATCAAGCAAACTTAACAAACATAAAGATATGATTTATTTCCTCAATTTCCGTCGAGCAATAAACAAATGTTTAATTGAGTCAGTTGAGCTTTTCAATTATTATCAAATTAAATTTACTTTGTTAGTTAAATAGATTTTAATATAATTAACATTTTTAGTACGTTTGTGTAGTTAAGCTATACCTAATTTTAATCACATATATTTTCTTATATAAACTAAATAAACTTATTGCTATAGACAAGTTTAGTTTTTCCTTTCAAAAATTACACAACAAGCTCACTCCTTCACTTTTCTTTTTTTCGGTTGCTCTCTTTTCCTTTATGTTTTTTTCATAATATTCCCTTAGCCTTTTACTTCCAACTTAATGAACATTTCTTTCACTTATGCATATCTTTTCTTTCCTTACCGCAGATCTTTTTGGTTTGTATGTTTTGCGGAAATAGTTTGGGTTTCTTATTTTATTTTTGGCAACTTGCAACATGAAATTGTCAAGCGACGCATCCTGTTTCCACATGCAACTTGATCAAAAAACAAAAACAAAAATGAACAAAATAATAAAAAAAAGATACAGGCAGTCAACTTACAAAGCTGACATGAAAAGTTACTTCCTTATTGCAAATGCCATCACACACACACAAACACACACATGTAGCCGTATCTAAGCCGTCATCTAAACCAAGGCTTATGTAACTGCCAGCAGTCGCCATCTTTGAGCTGCAACGTTTCATTTTTAGACCCTGTTCCTTTAACTTGCAAAGGGTCTATTGAGATTGTCAATGTGCGTAACGGTCTGATTGAACATCTAGATCTCAGACTCCAAAAGAGCAAGACATATCGTTTCAAGATTCAAAAGATATATGGGCAATTTTAAGCTCCGGATCTGTCCTGAAAATTGTAACTCAATCGAACAGTTAATTCCAAGGTTATTAAATTTAAGAAACAATTTTCACAGCGTCAGGCCAAAGATATTAGAAGAAATCACAAGGCACATTTATTACTTGCTATTCCCATAAGTACAGGATCATCCAGGTTCGAGTATGCCCTAGTGTAGCCTTTCCCTACTTTTTGCTGTTGCTGTTGCAAATTGTAAAACGTGCCGCTGGCCACGTTGCCAAATGTGCGGCAGCAGCTTCAAAATGCAAATGCATCTAACACCGGTTGGGCAGCTTTTTGTTGCAATCTCACGGATGCAACACACACACACAAACACCAACAACAACAGCAACAACTACAAAATCTCGTTACTCAATTTCAATTGGTTTGCTGTCGCAGTCGACGTCAACGTCGCTGCTGCTGCAGCTGCTGCTGTTGACTGCAACGCTTCCTGCTGCATTTGAAAGTTCTGCATAAAAGCTCTCTCTCTCTCTGAGAGGCAGTCGTTTAATTACTCTCGCAGTTGTACACTAGCTCTCAGTTACACACAGAGAGAGAGCCTCTGTTTGTGAGCAGCTTTGACTGGCTGTCAAACTCTCTCTCTTCTGCTCTTTGCACTTCTTTGTTTTGCTTCTCATATTCTTGTAGTGCTGCTGCTGTTGTTGTTGATGTTGCTGCTGCTGCTGTAAAAGCTTTGCGTCGACGTCGGCAGCGAAGCAGCGGCCGCTTTTTCGTTCGCGATGCTTCGCTGTCGTTCGTTTGCTCGTTTACAGTTGTCTCTCGTTGCTTAAAGCGCGCGGCACGCAACGCTCCCCAACAAAATACAATATACAAAAAAATACCTGCAACAACAGCAACAGTAACAACCAGCAACAACAAGCGCCGAATTCACGTTCGTTTTGTGTATTTATCAAAAAATAATTCGGTAAAAAAAAAGTAAGCATAATAAGATATATCAATTAAAAGTGCGTTGAAAAGTTCAATACTTGCAACAAATTGATGCGTTCAAGAACTGAGAGTGTTGCATAAATTTCGAATTTGAATTTCAAAATCAAGTTGAAGTTGCGGCCTCTCATTTGAGGCAGCGTGTGTTTGATAGCTGGCAGAGAATTCCCCCAATTCCCAATTCCCAGCTGCGAAGTGACAGTGAAAAGAAGAGAAAATAAAAGAAAAGAAATATATATATATATATATTTAAAAGCAGAGCAGTGAAATTAAAACAGTCCAGGCAAAAAGTTGTTGCCTTTAAGTGAAGTTTCTGAAATCAAGACGACACGAGACAAAAGATAAGAGAGCAGCAGCAGCAACAACAACAACAGCTACCCAACAACAGCAGCAATAAAATTAACAAAAAAAAGGCCAACGAACGGGGCTTAAAAAGCCAAACAATATACAAAAAACAAAACAAAAATTCAGCAAAAACTGAAAACAAAAAATTAAGGCAAAAAGGCAGCGCCTATTTTTGGATACAAGAGCAGCTTGAAGATTGCGGCAGGACGGGAAAACATTTTGTGAACTGCTCTCAATTGAATGGTAAATTAAATTCATTGCTTACGTCTCTTCTTGAGTTTCCTTTTTCGGGTCTCTCCCTCTTTCGCGCTCTCTCTCTCTCTCTCTGTTATAAATAATTCAGTCTTACCTTGCGTATGCTTAATATTAATATAATCATCGAAAATCAACACACACAAATCTCTTACTCCTTCATTCGCACTCTCTCTCTCTCTGTCTGTCTCTCTCTCACACACACACTCACATCATTTGCAGGTTCATTCACATTAATACAACAACTTCCTGTCTGTCTCTTTGTTATTATTGTTGTTGCTGCTGTTGCATTTTACTTCCTACATTTTCCGTACCACAAAAATAAATAAATACAACAAAAAAATAAAGAAATACACTGAAACTGGTTTAGTTCAACACACTGCGACTATTGCGAAAACTGGTTGCAATTATTGCTGCTGTTGTTGCTTTGATTTTAGCTGCTGCTGCTGTTGCTGCCTTCCTTAACCAATTGATTTGTGCCCAGTTAGTACGAGTTTGGCATTTGCATTCCGGTTTAGGGCGCATCTTCTTCAAGTCTAATCAGAGCCGGAAACATAAAAATTGCTGCCTGCCCGCCGATTGTCGACTGTTGCCTTTCGCCTGCCAGTCGCTTTTTCAAATGCCCAGCTATGAAAATGGCTAACGACTTGGCCAACAACAGGTGCAACAGCAGTAGCAACATATTAAGACTTGTCCCATAGAGACGCGCGATCAGATCTGATCATAGGATGCTGCCAGGCAACTATCTACGAGTACTTGCAGCTGCTGCTGTTGCTTCTTCATCTTCTTCTTCTATGTTGCCACTGTTCACATTTCGTAATCCCAGCTAAATTGATAGCCAGCTTTGTGAGTGCGTCAAATTAATCAAACATTGATCATTTATTGCCAAAGCAGAGACTACCAAATACCCTATAGATACTATATATAGACAGTTTCCAAAAGAACAAGAATAGCGTTTTATTAATTCTATATATTTTTTTGTATAAAATAGATAGAGTGTTTTTAATTTATTGCCAAAAAAAAAACTAGCAAATACCCTTTGAATTTGATGAAATTTAATAGTCTTTTGATAGTATCAAATAAAAGATTTAATAATTTCGATTAGTTGGGAACTTTATGAATTATGAATCAAATTTAAAAATACTTTTTACAAGTTCTTATTATTATTACTTATATAATTAGACAAATATCCAAAATCATCAATACATATTAACAAAATTTAGTTAATAATTAAAATAATATAAAAGTAAAAATTTAAATATTCAGTACTATGTAGTTTCTCAATATTCCATTTCTTAAAGTTAATATGCTCTTCTATAAGCTCTAAATTTAACACAGTTTCATACAAGCCGCATATACCCATTTGCATACTAGTTGCATAGGGTATATGTGTAGAAAATCAGTGCGACGACGTGAAATAGCTATGAATAAATTAGTTTTCATTATGTTAAACACATTTAGATCGTTCAACCAACGAATATTCACATTAAATAGTTGACAAATTGGCAACTAAAATTGCAAACACACACATTGAGGCACACACACGCACATGTCGAACACTTGCCATCAAAATGTTTGTTTGTTGAGTTCATTAACATCAAAATTCGTCCTTGTGCTGCCAACAACTACAACAACAACACAAACAAGAGTCAATAGAGAGAACAGAAAAAAATATATACAGAAAAAAGCCAAAGCAAATTGCAAACATAAATAAATTATATGCAACAACAAAAAGGCAACAAACGAAGCAGTTGAGTTGGGGCCAGGTGGAGCTTAGAAGCCAAGGATAACAGAGGAAAAGACAGAGAGAAAAAGAGTGAAAGAGAGAGACACGTGTCTGTCGAATATTGTAGGTAAACCTATCTGTAGATACATTTGTATCTGTATCTCTTTTGGCCTGTCACCTGCGCAGCTGTGCGTGTGTGTAGCTCAACTTAAAAACTACTCATAAATAATCATCATTATGATTATCTTGATTATCATCATGATCATTATCATCATCATCGCATAATCATCGAGCAAAATAAAAAAAAAGCGCTCTGAGTTCGCAACGGTATTCGTTGTAAAAACGCGGCCAATAAACTGAATGCGGTGCGGTTCAAGGTTTGGCCAAAGCCAAAATGAAACTAAAGCAACAACAACAATAATAGCAACAACGACAAACAAAGGCGAACAACGAAACGAATGACGAACGCAAACGAAATGAATAACAATTAAATCTCACAAAAGGCATGAAATCATCTGCCGACGTGCAATAGACTAAAAAACTAAAACTAGCACAAAGTCGAGCTGTAGTAAATGTATCCATGAGATACAACTATCTGTCAGATACAGCCACAACAACCACACATAATCTGTGTGAGCTCAAAGCTCATTGACCAAAACAGTCAGTGGCCCAGTCTTTAGCCTTTAGTTTACTCTCCCAGTCTACAATCTTCAATCTGCAATCTACAATCTACCATCTTAGCCGTCTTCAGTTTGTGGCTAAGCATTACCGTTAAGCTCAACTTGAGGCGGCCCATTAACAGTTAAGCGGGCCAATTACCAAGGCGTATAATTGCTCCAGTGTCAGCAGGGAAAGAGGCAAGTTCTTTTGGCCAAAAAATGTTAGCCAATCATTCAAGTGTCTGTCCGTCAATCAGCTGTTCATTCGAAGGGGGTGGTATTGAGGGAAAAGAAAAATAGCTACACAGGGAAAAAAGTACGCGATTTTTGGGACAAGTTAAAGCCAAATGAAGACAATGATTTGCTGATCTCGCATTTATTTAAAGTAAGTAAGGTTTTTCATTTTAATCCCAGCATTTGTTCTTTAATTCCATTACTACATTATTATCTTAGTATCATTTGTCTATTTTAGTGCTGAGTCATTGCCATCCGCAGAGTCGTAATTTTAGAACAATATCCTACAAATTCAAGCTAAAATTAAGGTTTTAAATACTTGAATTTTAGAATGAACTTTTTTTTCTGTGTACACCCTCAGTTCAAGTTCTCAATGCTGTAATTTCTATGGCTGCTTTGCCTATTGTTGTTGTTGTTGTTGTTACACACTCATTTCTACTTTATTACAAAATTGACCCACATATTTGTTGTTGTTTACTTTTTTTTGCGCTTCAAGCGAGTGGTCATTATACAGATACAGATACATTTGTATCTATATGTATGTGTGTTTTTGTGTTTCTCTTGTTATTTATTCATTATTTTATTATTTTAGTTATTTTTGTTGCCTTCTCTGCTTTAATCGGCGATTTTATTCCTTTTTCGTTGTTGTTGTTGTCTTGTATTTTGCTTTGCTGTCTTTTTTCGCTTTTTCTTCATTCCTCTTCTGGTTTTTTTTTTTTTTTTGGTTCACATGACAAAAAAAAAGTTGAAGTGTGTTGTGTATCATGACATTAATGAACTTATATGGGATGGACAATTTAGATTTGATGTGTCAACAATCCATTTGGGCGTGTAGTGTGTGTGTGTGTGTGTGTAGTGAGTGTATCTTACAGATAGCCCATGAACTCATATAATTGTATTGATTGTGTGTGTGTGTGCCAAAGGGGTGTGGCTTAGGCTTGAGAAATTAATTGACACACGCTACTTTTGATCCAGACATGAAGATAAACATAAATAAATTAAGAAATCCATATTATATTGGATACAAAAAGAGGTCGAAAGTAGTTTAATATTTATAATGAAGATAAGAAGAAAATTGTTTATCGTTGTTTCGACGATTGACAATTGAGGGTATTTTAGAGATAAGCAGAAATTAAGAAATGCAGCTAAATATTCACAATGAATATAAATATCCTACCCCCACATACTTTTAATATGCTTCGATAGATTAAGAAGAGTATACAGATGATATTTAAAATATGATACTTATTTGGAAAATATAAATTTTAATTTGACGTTCAATGCTAACGAGTTACTCTGTGTTAACAATATTTTCTCCATTTAATTTATATAAAGAACTGACAGAAATGTTTTGAAAAAATCTTAAATCCCAGTTAATAATAATTGCCATAAAACTTTCAAGATATTCGAATGGTTTTTCAATTATTACAGCAATATTTCTAAAGTAGTTTAACCGTTATGCACCCGCACTTCTTATTATAATTGACATTTTGGTGCCAAGAATATGCCGCAAACAGTTTTAGTTTTGGTTTCTTTGCTGTTGCTTTTGCCTTGCAATTTGGCCATGCTTGGTTGCAGCTATAGCAATAGCTACAACTATAGATACAGATACAACAGCTGTAGATACAAATATGTTTGCTGCAAATGCAGTTAGCAATGAGTGACCTCCAAATTGAATAGAACACAAATGCCACAGAGACAGAGACACCTCCATACAACCCTCCACAATATGTGGCAAGGTGCATGCGAGCATAACCACAAAAGCCACAGCGAGTTTATGATGATGATAATGATGATGATTAAGAAACAGAGCTCTCAACTCTGGCTAACATAATGAGTGTGTTGTGAGTGAGTGTGTCTTTAATAAGTGTATGTTAGAATGTGTGGTCGAAACAGTGATGCCAACTTCTAGTGATAAAAAGGGATAAGAAACTAAAATCAGCGGACAGAAAACAGTACAAAAGTTTAATATCAAAAGTGTTAACATCTTGTAAGTAATATCTATATAATTTAGAAGAGAAAAACTGAATAAATTAAATATAAAAATCCCAAATATATGATATAGATGGGACAAATAGTTTTATTTTAAAAGTGTTGACTTTTAGTAAATATAATTATAACTTATATTAGACTTTGTGAAAGATGTTTGTAAGGGGATGTTTGACTTCTTCCCGCATGAAGTAATTTTAAAAATGACAGATCTTTTTGTAAAATGGCTAAATTTACAGATCTAGTGCAAAATGAAAGCTTTATTCTATGCTGTCTGTCATAGACACTGACGATCCATTCAAATTGTGGCAAACAGAACAGAACCGAAACAGAGACGAGACCAAAGACCAAATGGACAGCTAACTGACTCTTTAGTATGGATGGGGCAGAGAGTTAAGGAGAGGAAGAGGAATTGCAGTTGTAGTAGGCAGACAGACAGACAGGCGAATGCTCGCATCAGGGCCGTGGCTTTTATAGAGAGCGCCTTTTAATGTTTTGCTTTTATTACAAACAGTATTAAAATGTGACACAGGTGGTGATTGGGCTGCATGCATAAGTAGAAGGAGCGGAAGCAGGCAGAAGAGGGAGTGAAACGGAAGAAGGAGGTACAGATACAGATACAGGTAGCTTAGGCCATGAAAATGTCGGCTCTGTTGATGGGCCTGCTAAATGATGTTGATGGTCGACGCTCTTGATGAGACATGCGATAAAAATGTATATAACTTTGTTGCTGCTGCTGTTGTTGTTGTGTTTGTGTCGCTTGGCTAATGACTGTGCCCAAAAAAAGCCAACGACTAGTTTAAAGTGGGTTAAATGCTGTGTGGTAGCGACAAACTTGAGAAAATTCAACAACAAAAAATATCAAGCATAAAAACTGTAGAGACGACACCCAGCCAAAGAGATGACTATCATGCCAATGTAATTCTCAAACAGTTAAAGCATTTATCTTTTAATATATTTTCACTATTTTCTACGAGTCTAGAGTTAATTTTGAGGCCTAAAAACAGTTTTAATAAAAATACATTCAAAGAAACTTAGCCTAAATTTAACTGAAGATAGAGAAATATTTTAAGGGTAATGTCTTGTATTTATTAGGAAAATTGTTCTCAGATTAAGAAGTTATACAAATATCGGATGTCTTTATAGTGTAATACTTCTACTATACATTTTCTGAGTGTACCAACAACCAGATGCGTATGGCTGCAACTAACTCCTTTCACTGCAACCTCACGTTGCATGTTGAAGCACCGTACCAAGCCCTTAAGCTAATGTGTGCCCATTTTACATTTATGCGTAACTGCGCTTGTGCCACGCCTCAGCTCATTAGCAAACCCCAGACGCAAGAGGGGGACAAGCATACATCATGCATGCAGTAAGGACACAAACATAACTGGAGTGGGAAAATGGAGAAAGGGGGGAAAGGGAGGAGAAAGGGTGGCAGCACTTGGCAACTGCAACTTCATAAATTCAGAGTGAGACTGCATCTGCAATTTTCACTTGCACTTTGCTGCTGGCAGTTGAGTTAATTTTATTTGCAAAATAAAGCGAAACAAACTTTAAATGGAGTCAAATGCCAATACACACACACACAGTGGGAGAGTGTGTGTGCAAGGGGGAAAGAGGTATGGCAGGGCACAGGCCAGACGTCTGCAGAACAAAGATTGCACACACAGCAGCAGTAACAACAACAAAAAAGCAACAACAGCAACAAGAACAAAAAAAGTTCAAACGCCAGACAAGGATGCACCAAAGTGCAAAGGCAGAGAGCAAGCGAACAACGACCGAAGAACGAACGAACGTGCAAAGGGGGAAATGGCAAAGCACTCGTAGCAGCAGACGACGACGACAGCGACGTCGCTTCAGAGAGAGCGGAAAGCAAAAAGGATTGAACGGCAGCAAAGAGTAAGAGAGGGGAGCAGTCAAAACAGCAGGAGGCAATGGCGACGCACGTGAAGACGCAGCAAAACACACACGCATTGCAAACACACTCACACACACTCTCAGACACAAGACTGAAACAAGAACAAGTGCATTGACACTTTATAACGATGACGACGACTGCAAAGGGTGAAGGCACCAGTGAAACAGCGACTGTGACGCTTGCAGCGCTGCATTTTGATAGCAGGGCGCTGTTAATATGCAAAGAAAAAAGAAAACAACAACAGCAACATCAAGATGCAGAGCAAAAAGCATAAAGGGATCGACCTCAGGCCAGACAAACACAAACACACAGCTGATCAACCACAGGGAGAGAGCCAGACAAACGCAAAGAGACAAAAACACGCTAGAGCGGAAGAATGGCCATTGCCAAAAGGGAGAGCGAAAGTTCAACTGGTTGAGCGCAAGGTGAATTTACTAACAAGGTGACGTTGCTTTCAACAGTATGGGAATGGCTATCCGAAAATAGAAACAGCTTTGGGCAAAACGTCACCTTGTATTAATTCCACCATGGCTGATCGCAAGTTTAAGCAACCCCAAAAAAAGTGGCGAGCATTGCACTGCACAACAATAAAGAGTTTACTTTATTTTTGCTTTTGCTTTTGCTGTTGTTTGTTTTGTTTGTGGAGCTTTTACTGTAGCCGGTAGCTGATTATGAGATTGCAAAACGAGTCTCTCATAATGAGCATGTTCATAATGTTTGTTTGACGATGACGTTGCCAAACAACAAGCAAAAAAAAAGTCAAGAATGAAATGCGACCAGTGAACAGCAATAACAGCAACAACAACACCAACAACCACAAAGATCACGGACGAGACGACGATCAACGACGACGTTTATAGTTCAACGCACCGTCTGGGATCGCTCCCTGTTGGAATCGTTAGCGGTAGCCATTGGACAGTGCCCTGTTGAGCTCCTTGCAGAGGAAGAGAAAGAGAAAGAAGAGGAAGAAATCACTCACTCACTCTCGGACTGACTGCAACATTGCAATTCCAGCCATTGTCGGTCATTGATCGTGCGTGCTTATAATGAAGCCAACGACTCGTTGACTCTTTCATTGATCATGCTCTGATCTTTATTTATTATGTTGACAGACACTGAAAGAGAGAGTGAGACAGAAACGGGAAGAAAGCGATCACCCACAATCTTAATACTTCTTCTTACTTCTTACTTACATAAATAAACAAAATGCACATTTACTTAATCAGCGATCTCAGCGAACTAATGAAATCCGACAGTTATCTGTGATTACTGCTTAACGAACAGTTTCTTTAGCGATCATTGACACTTTCATTGATCATATAATCACTTTATTATGTTGACAGAAGCGATCTTAGCTAAAATGGCAAAAGGATTTAATTAAATCTGACAGTTCACTGCTAAGATCTGTAGACTCCATGGTTAGCTAGTATCCAATAATGAATTTAACATAAAAATCCGACAGAAGAAAAAAGAAGTGATCCTCAATCAGGAATATTAATAAAATCAAAGTTAATTAAAACTGTTTTGATCGTTGATTACAGCTTAACGACGAGTAAGCCAGCGATCATTGACACTTTTATTGATCGTGTTATAAGCTGATTATGTGGGTAGAAGTTAACTTAGCAAGTATAGAATAAGAACGATATTAATAAGACAGTCTATCTACGATCATTAGCTTAGCATATTGCACTCTAAGCAAGCATGTCGGAAGTTAATTAAAGTGTTTCTCAATTAGGACTATTAATTAAATCAAAATTACACAAATGTTTTGATCTGTCTGATTGTTGATTACAGCTTAATGATCAGTTTCAGGCATCGAACTTCAACTGCTTTGCAAAAGCTTTATAAATGTAATTACTTTGATTTTATTTTGATCAGTGATCAGTAATCAGTCAAAGCTTTTAGGCAACACCCACGCCCTCAGCAAGATCAGGCTACTGGCTTAGCGAGAGATCATTGATCTTACCTACTTGACGCTGTTAATTTGTATTATTAATTCAATCAATCACAGTCCACTCGCTCGCACCCTAACGATCCAATCACAACCGATCGACAGCAGCTGCCTTCGAGCATTGATCTCTCTCGCATAAGTATATATATATATATATATGTATGTATCTCATCTTGGTCGATTGGCATTTCACAAATGTGCTTCGTTCTAGTTTTTCGCATTCGATGTGGATTTTTGATGTTGATGGTTGCTTGATGTCCGATGTCTGATGGTTTGATGGCTGATTCGCATTTCGTCTTGTGGCCTCTTGGCTAATTTAATTGTTTGCTTTTTCATTAAAGCGCTGGGAGCGGTTGGATGTGGCTGTGAATGTGTTTGCGAATGTGGGCCTCTATTTAGCTCATGGAAACATTTATAGCACAAAACGCGACTCGTTCGTTTGTTTGGTTGTTTGGTTGCTCGGTTAGTCGGTTGCTCGGCCAGCGTTCGGTCAGCGTTTAATTCGCTAATTGCTAATGCGCCCATCGCTTATCAAATTGGAGCATCGCGTCGCAGACTTTTATTTTCTTCTATTTTTTTTCTTTTTTTTGGCGACTGTCTGATGTCTTAGAAGTGCCGTTTGTCGTTGTTGTTGTTTGTTTTAATTTAGCTACACATTTTAGTTCAAATATTTGATAAGCAGTCCCGCGATGTCGGCATTTGCGTAACTTTTGGCATTACTCATACGCCCAGTTGGCTGTCCCTCAACTTGTTTACAGTTGAAATTGCTTCCGCTCGTTGAAATAAAACTAAACTCGCACTAATACTTCTGTTTCTACATATAAAAGAAGGATTAACATTTCGCAGCCTCAATTCAATGACATTTGCTGCATGCTTAATTTTCAAGTTAATTTGTAATTGCTTTTCATTTTGATGTACAAGTTCAATAAACGCTTAATGAGCACCAGGAGCGACTGTTAGTATTAGAGTTCAGCGACAGGACAGGGCGTGGAATGAACAATGAAATTATGTCAAACTGTAGGAGTTTTAATGGGATAGTAAAGTGCATGTCGGCGTATCAAAGGTCTATTGCAAGATGCTTACAAACACTCCCAGCATGTGTCTACAGTCTACAGTAATGCGCATTATACGAGTTTACAAATCTCTTTGAAGTCTTGAGAAAATTATAGAATAAATATTTTGTGTAGGGACTCTTTGGGATTGAAATAAGTATATTTTTTAGTGGTTTTCTTAATCTTTGATGAGAATCCCTTAGTTAAATGAAGAGTATAGTGGAAGAATTGCAGAAAGACAATTAGGTAGTACATCAAAGTAAATTTGGCTTTTGTTTAAAAAAAGATCGTTTAAGAGTGCCTTAAAAATACTTCCGTTTACCAATAAATTTCGTTCTCTTGCATAAATTGATAAAGAATCTAGAGTTTTGATAGTTTAACAAAGTAATCTCTCACAATGCTCCACTTTTTAGTTATACGATAAAGATCATCAGATAAACAATGATATTCGTGACTCACAATCTAATTATAGACTGTAGTTGAACCTCTTTGGACCTCTCACTAAACAATCTTTTACTATCATATTTGCACTTTATGTGGCCCTAATCAAATGGCAACAAAGTTGTCCTCATTTGGTGTATCTATGCAACATTTTTGTTTGGACAGCTTCAGGCACACACACATACACACACGCACACTTTGTTAAGTAGGACACACACAATCTAATATAGCCGACTACAGACAGAGCTAACTCACTTTCCAGCTGGCACAGCACTCAACACACTCTACACTCCACACTCTACGCTCTACACCCGCTGCAGTACCACGCCCCCTTATCCGTACCCGGTTTTTTTTTTGTGGCAACGCCTCCGCAGTGGGGCAAAGTGACTGCAACTTTTAACACCTCCCATGGGGCATAAGCAGCGCCAACGGCAGCCAACTGTATTTTTTATCTAATTAGGTAGTCAAAATATATATATAAAAAAAAAGAGAACGCTCGACTGTCTCTGTGTGTGCGTGTGTGTGAATGTATGTGTGTGTGTGTGTAATCTAAACTGTGTCACTAAACAAAAATCTGACGGAGACAGAGAGAAGGCAACTTTGCGCTGCTGTGCCCAGAAAATTGTGTCAAACAGATAAAAGCGTTGATGGAGATGAAACGGATGCGGGGAGGCAGCCACTCCTTTGAGAGGGGGGATCAGAAGTGCAGGGGCAAAGGGGAACAGCAGTTATGATTATAACCTCAATTCTCTTGCGCTTGACGTGTTTTTATTCTGTTTGATGCGGAGAAAACTGGCCCGAAAATTGTAGAGCATTTGAATAATTTTACAAGAATGCAATAAAGGCAAAATACACACAAAATAAAAATAATAATAATGAGAAAGAAGTAGTGAGAAGTGTGGAATAGAGAAGAGTGAAGTGCAGAGCAGTGAAGAGACGAAGATAAAAGCGGCTAAAAAGCCACTGTCCAAAGTAGGCGGCAACGTTGATTTAAATGGCACCCAAAAAGTCAGTCATGGAACGAGAAAAGACAAGCACATAAACGACGGACAGACGGACGGAGATGAAGAGACGGGCAGACGGTTGGATGGATGGATGGATGGACAACTATTCAAATTGAGGTCATTCATCCCGCTTCGTTGAACGCGCTTAAGTGAATTATATGTACATACGTATGGATGTTTGTATCTGAGAGATACATGCGAGAGTATCTGTAAAATAGTTATGTCGTGAATGGGCGGGGCTCTTGAGGGGCTAAAACTATTTTTGTCATCGCTGTCATAGAGTGAGAGCAGTGACAAGAGAGAGGTCAGAGATCTGTGCCACACACACACACACACACTCGCATACACATCCATTTACACCTCTTCAACAAACACTCAACCCATTTTGAATGGGGCAAGAAGAAAGCCTTTCTCCAATTGCCGCTAAGCGGCTTAACTTTTGGATATACAACTCGACTCTTGACTCTTGGCTCACACATAATGAACATGTTAATTGCCGACAATTTGCCGTTTATCTGATTGCCCAAGAACAACAAGAAAAAAAACTACACATTTTTTGACTGATTGACCGGGCAACACACATCTATGCTTATATGTACACATATATATATTTTAAACGATCATTGAAAAGATCGTTCAACGCCCTCGGTTGATATCATCATCCATCCATCGTACGCACTTTACATAAATATCTGCATATTCTGTTTTTTTTCTGATTCGATTCCTATTCGAATTTGGACTCTGCGCGTGTGCGTGTGTATCTGAGTATCTGTGTGTGTTTTTATTTGTATCTATAACTCTTTTGGGGCGTCTCTTTCGATTTGCTTCGTGGTTTCGTGCGTGTTTCATTTGGTTTTTCATATGGGAGTAGGTCAGTTCAAAATTTGCATATGCCTTGACTGATTTTGATTTCTTGCTGATTTTTTATTCATATTCGACTACCTCCTACCACCCCGGTCTGCCCCCATTTGAACCCCTTTGACTGTATTGCCCCGCCCAGTTGCATTTATTGCCTGATTTAGGCACAAATTCCAAATGCTTTTTGCTACCCAATCGAACATCGGGCAACTCGTGGCATATATAGACAGATATACCTCACCTAAGGCGATTAGTTGCAGACTCCGGCAATTTGTTAGACTTGAGCTTCAGCTTTTGGTATTTGTCTTTTGTATTTTTTATTTGGCGTATTGATTTGGGCCAAAATGAATGCTAAATGTTTGCATTTGGGTTGCGAATGTTGATTCAATGCGTGGGACTTTGTAATTTGATTGCTATTCAATTTATGCAGAAGAAAAAAGGTCGTAAAGTGGTCAAAGTCAAAAGATGACCTGATGGAATTTTGACCAACAGTTGAGAGGGGATAATAATAAAATAATGTGCACATATAAAATTTAAGAGGCCGTCTGTCTGTATATAAGCCAAGAAGCTGAAGTAGTTTCTATTTGAGTTGGGGAAAAGACTATTATGGAATTCCCTGAATTCTTGAGCATTGGATTCGATTTCTTTTCTTTAAGAACTTTTCCATTACTCCCTCGTATTTCCACTGACAAATTCCATTTGATTTTCCTTAGTCTATGTTTAACACAAAGTGCAACAAGGTTGATCTGTAAACATTGCACTCCTATTATCAACCGGTAAATCACATAAGCTAAGTGAATTATTTATCAATTGTCAAGAGCTAAAATAACAAATCGTTATCGTTTGTTCAATCTTTGTGTTGATTCTTAAGCAATCCATAAGCTATATTCTATAGCTAAAATCCTATAAAATGTCTAGGATTGTAGTTGGAATGCCATCAGTTGTTATTCTTACGTAGAACCAAACAAACTCCGGATGAAAAAGCTCGGTAAAGTTGTTCAAGTCAATAAAATGTAGAGTTTGCCATTTTCAATAGATTCTTTTTAAAGTTGTACAACTTTGTGTGCTGCTTCTGGCTGTTTACCAGGCTCAGAGCCAGGGAATTGCCAGGTTGGCTTGCAGTGGAGACGGTCTATGCTTCTGTAAGGGACATAATCCTGGAGATTTGGTGCCAGATTGCGAGGATATAACCTGTTATTACCGCTGCGGTGAAAATTCTATCGAACGGTTATGTTGTCCCTTGCGAGAAATATTTGATTTACAAGTTCGCGCCTGTGTGGTGGGAAAATGTAAGCGATACGATGGCGAATGCTCTGTACCGGGACCAACTCCGATACCAACGCCGCCAACTCCGGTACCAACTCCAGCACCAACTCCTGCACCAACTCCTGCACCAACTCCCGCACCAACTCCGGCCCCAACTCCTACACCAACTCCCTCACCAACGCCTGCACCAGCTCCTTCACCAGCACCAACTCCGCCAGCACCAGGTCCAACACCGAAGCCACCTCCGTGCCCAGGGTCGTGTCCGCCTACTGATCCCATAGTGACGGAATGCGAAAACAAGGAAGTAATCTGCAAGTTCCATGGACAGATTATACCACATGCCGAGCATTGTCGCTTCTTTTGGACCTGTGTGGAGACATGTCCCATGCTTGGATTCTGTGAGTTGGGGATGTGGTTTAATCGCGATAGTTTCGTATGTGACTTTACGTGCAATGTGAACAACTGTCCGGCGGGCAGGGATTAACAAAAAAATGAAAATAAAAACAATGCAGAGCAATAAAACTTGCGCCATGCCAAATGGCAAAAAATTACTTTTAACGCTCATTAAACTGCAATTGGCTTCATGAAAACGATAACAACAACAACAATCACAATCATATTAACAACAATGTTGCAATAAAATACGCAAATTGCTTGACACAATTTTCTGTTGTTCACTGGCGGACAAGGCGGGGGCGGAGGCTGCTTTGAGTGTGTGACTGTGTGTGCGTGTTGTAGTTGTTGTTGTTGTCGCTAGCAAGCAACAAATTTAGCACGCAACTAACAATTTTAGCTGCTCCAGATACAAACTTCCACACACTCACACACATACAGACACAAAACAAGCAAACACCGACACGCCTTGCGGCAAACAAATGCAAACAAATTGAAGAAATAAACGTCTAAATGCCGGCAAATCGAATTTTAAATACACTTACATGTCTTTAGCCATTTTTAAAACTTGAATACACATTCACCAAACACTTCTTTTACTGCATTGTCGTTTTTGCTTAATGAAGTTGGCCGCACTGTCAATTCGATAACTAACGATAATAAGTAAGCTTGCATATCGATCATTACAATTAGCTGCTGGGCAATTGCTGATTGCTATGAAAATAGTTACGACTGTTGTAAATTAGCTAATACTCCCCTTTTTAAGTTGACTCTAGCAACGACACACTAAAAGTTGGACCTGCATAGTTTGTTTATTCTTTTTGGCAGCGGCAGTGGCAGAAACAAAAACAAACTTTCACCCAAGTAAGCCGCAGCATTTTGGACAATTTCGTAACTGGGTAAACACAACGACCGATAAATATACACACACATATATGTGTATATGTATGCAAATGTGGAGTGCATAAAGTGCAGCAACGTCGACAGCAGCAACAACAACAACAAGAACAATAACAAACAGCGACAGGTGAATGAACGACCTCAAACGAGGTCAGCAGCAAACTACGGGCCAAATTATGCCGGTGCTAGTGGGGGACAGGGACGGAACCGGGGCCAGGCCCATTCATGCGCACAATAAAGCCAAAAAAAAAAACAAAAACGACAACAAAATCAACTACATACTTATATATGTGTGTGATTATGTATATGCTTTGATTGTTGTTGTATTTGTTGCTGTTGTTGGCTGGTAGTTGATGTCTGCCTGGGTTGGCAGTTGGCTTAAGCTTCGCATGCTAATGGCCAACAACGGGCTACGGCAACAGCAACGGCTACGGTCAAAAGTGGGCAACATTTGGGCCACTTTACGGGCTGCCGCTTCACATTTCAGTGACCCAAATCCTTGGCTCTTCTGGCACTCAGCGAGCTGCCCAAGTAGTTGCTATAGATGGATGGATGGATGAATGGATGCAGCATCCAAACAAGTTTTTTGTTTTCCCTCTATCATACAGACTGCTCTGTATCTGTGCCTGTCAGAGTTGCCAGATCAGCTTTTTTTCGGATAGATCTGTCATTTTTAACAACTCTTGCAGTTGGTAAATTGGGAATTATAACCTAACCGGAAAACTATCATGTGCAAATTTCAATCAAACTTAGCCTCTTTTACGAATTTTGATAGAAAAGAATTCCCAGAATAATCCTTTATGGAGTAAGTTATTTATATAAAGTTTAATCATGATAATATTTACCAAAACTCAGTTCCTTTAATCTAAAAGTAGTAGTAGGAGTATCTTTATTTAATAAATTTCTGTTTTGTGTTTTTCCTATTTTCTGTCTTCTATCAAAAGTTTTTAACTCTTTTTTTATGTTTTTTCTAATTAGTTTGTTCTGTTTTTGTCACAAGTAGTTGGCATCACTGGTGCCTACCTCTCTCTCTCCCTTTCGTTCTCCCTCTCTCCCTTTCTCTCACTTTTTGTTGGGTCATTGGGCCGTTGAGCATTGTAGCCATTTGGCTGCACTAAATCACTTAAGATGCTTTTAGCAGGAAAAGAAGTTTAGGCTTAGTCTTATTTATGTGACTGCTTTGCTCTGCTCTGCTCTGGACTGTGTATAATGGATGATGTTGACCTGCACTCATGTCGGATTGAGTGGGTTGAAGCAAATGGAAATGCTTGTGGGTGGCAAGTGGCATGTGGCAGGTGGCGTGTGGCAGGTGACAGTCTAAAATGTGGAGCACAACCCAACTAAGCTGGCACGATTGAATAGCTAATGTTGCAGATTATGGGCAATAAAAAAAAGGTATATATAAGTTAGTGGCCCCCAATGATTTGTGACTTTTATGACAAATACTACATTGAAAGCCATTCTAAGTGGTTTCTTGCATAAGAATGTTTTTCCCGAAGAAAGATACATTTTGTGGAGGATTTGACAAGGACTTCTCCTTGCTTAGAATTTGTCTTGTGTCAGTTATTTATAGATTTAACTCTTTTGACATCTTTTTAATAATTCAAAATATTCATAACTACATGATATCAGAGTGCTATGATGTTGTTAAAGATTTGCCAAGAACTTGATTTAAACTCGGGGTTTTTGATAGGCTGCTCCTTTTTATCTAAACAGTTTATTAAAAATATCTGTCATTTAATTACAGCATCAATTAGCAGTTAAATGAATCTGTTTATTTAACTTGTATTTTATGAAATTGATAACTTCTTTAGTTAAACTGCTTCTTTTTGAAATGTTCTTACACACTTATAAGATATATCTGCCAGAGATAGATCTGTTTACTTAACAATTAGGGTATGAAATTGTAACACTTTTTGGCTTGCATAAATTGTGGTCAATGATCTGCTCCACTTCTTGACAGCTTCAGATGGCACTGCAGATTGTTTGTCCATACCCTTGAGGCCATACATATAAAAGGCAAAGATAAGACGTGTAGAAAAATCTGCACAAAAGCCGAAAGGCAACAAGCGATAAACAAACAAATCGTGCAGCTGCCATCATCGCAATGAGCTGCTAATTGAAGCCACCTTAAAATAAACAGAGCAAAGCGCCCGCCACAAACAATTAACAGAGTTGAAGGTGGCAACAAAACTGTCAGCAACAACAACAACAACAGTGACAACAATATGCAACTATAAAGCATGTGTGTATGCGTGTGTATAGTTATTATGTCATAATTAATTTACGAGCTGTGACAATTAACGAGATGAGCAACTGATGCTAAGCGTGACTGCAACAACGACAAGGTCTGTGTTTTATGACAAAGTGGCTAAAACAGATGTGGGTCAATGTGTTGACCAACTTAACAAAACGATCATCTTTCACATGGGCCAACTCTGTTTGTTTGTATTCGATTTTTTTTTGTCAGCTTCCCACGCAGAGTTGTCGAGTTTTCCGGGCACCCGCTGCGTATGCGCAATTTCTTTCGCTTGCTCAGTTGCTTGAGCAACGTGTTTTTTTTAGCCAAAAGCTGTTGACCACTTTGCACAACACGCTTTTGTGATTAGTGCAACTAAATATATACGAATGTATCTTTTTGGATTGTTGCTGAAACTGATGCCGCCGCTGGCTGTGGCGAATACCACAACAAAAACAAAAGCAAAAACAATAACAAGACAAAGCAAAAGCTAAAGAAAACGCACACACACACACACACACATTCACATATTTATTCGTATAGCAGCAACAACAACAAAATCAGTTGCCGACAGTTTTTTATATTGAGCACAGTGGGTCAATGTCCCACTGATAAAGTGAGCGTAGAGTGACGACGCCATCGTCTGTGTTGCTGCCACCAGTTGAAAGCCAGCAACAACTGGAGCAACAGCAACAGCAGCTGTGTTCGATGCTGTCCGTCTGCCAGTTAAAAGGCAAATGCGATTTTAATTAATAAAATATGCTGTGTATTTGGTTGCACAAAAGAAATTTCACGTTTCACGTTTACATTTTTGCAATTTGTTTCGTTTTGCTTTGGTGAAAACTAAACAGACAAGCTAATGAAGATTTTAAAAACAACCGAAACTACAAAAAAAACAAATAATAAAACCTTTCTGCTGTCTGGCTAAATAAAATAAGATTTTAGTACAACATTTTCTAGTTGAGATATCACAAGAATTTTGTTCCCCATTTGCTACAAAATGTCCGTTTGTGTGTGTTTGCTCTTAAGATTTATGCGTGTGCCAGTTTTATTGTGCGGCATTTTGCTTGGGCATTAAATTTAAATTGCTTTTAGAAACTAATAAATTGCTTCATTTTTGTACACATCGCTGACGTAAATTTTAAATGTTAATGACTAAAAAATACAATTTTAAAAACTTGTTGCCAAGTCCAAAGACAGACAATTTTAATGTGTTTTAGTTATCAACTAAGTACAAAATTAAATTGTCTTATTTATAAACCTTCGAATCTTTAAAAAAATTTTAAATTTCTGTACTTGTTTTTAATTATTTATTCAAGAATCTTCTTGAATTTATCTAATTTCGAATTTCAATATTGTTGCAAAAAAAATCGGTTCTTACTTAAAAAATAGTTTTCTATTTTATTCTTAAATAAGCGCGCTCTCTTTTTTAACTACACTTTTAATGCATACTTTCGGACTGAAAATAATGTGCAATTATCATTAGGAAAACAGTCCCGAAAGTATGCAATGCTTTATTTTAATTTATTGTACGTCTGCTCACCTTTTCCCCTGCTCCTGCCCCTCTGCTCATCTCTTTTCTGGCGCCTTTGAAATATTTAAAATGTTCTAGTCAGTTCTTAAGCTTGCACTTTTTTCCAATTTTTCCAATGGCAATAAAATTTTAGATACTTATATTATTGTTTATAATTATCTTGTAATTTAATCAACTAACAATTGATTTAATTAAATCCACTTTAATTAGTTTTGTTTTTTTTTGTTTTCTTTTCAAATTTTATTAAAAATAAGTGTTGCTCTGAAAGTAGGCAATAGTTTTTTAACTATGCTATACTAATTGTAAATTCTCTGTTGCATACTTTTCCTGCAGTTGACTGTACAGCTGACAAAAGCTGCATGGTTTGTGGCTGATTTACATTTGAAATTAAACTGTCAATTACATTTCTCGCTATCTTTTTTTCTGTCTCTCTCTTACAGCTGTGCGTTATGGTCGCGTACCCAAACGTTCACGTGAGCTGAACGGTGCAGCCGCAGTAGCCGCTGCATCAGGCGCAGCAACTAGCAACACGCCCCTAAATGTGGATGACACCAGTGCCAATAATTTGCATACAAATCTAATACAACAACAGCAACAGCAGCAGCAACAACAACAACAGCAGCCGCATGCGAGCAGCGTGCGTGTAAATACACCAAGTACACCACAAACGCCACAAATGTGTTCGATTGCCTCATCGCCATCGGAGCTGGGCGGTTGCAATAGTGCCAACAACAACAATAATAATAATAACAACAGTGGTAACAACAACAGCAATGCCACAGCTGTAGTTGTCGGCAATCATCATCAGCAATTGGTCAATATGGGCAGCAGCAGCGATATGGCCATGACCCAGGTGGCCATGTGTCATCCCCACGATCATCATGATGGCCTCGCCGGCACGGCCAACGAACTGACTGTCTACGATGTGATCATGTGCGTCTCACAGGCGCATCGCCTAAATTGCTCCTACACCGAGGAGTTGACACGCGAACTGATGCGACGTCCAGTGACTGTACCACAAAATGGCGTAAGTAGCACAAAATGGCGTCAATTAGAAACAAAACAAATATTAATTAGAATACCGAAATTGAGGGAAAAATGTCAGAAGCACAAAACTAGGAAACTTAGAAGTAAGATATAAAAAAACATATTGGCAAACCTAAAATAAAAAACATGTTTTTTGGTTACCAAAGTTGAGAAACAATTATTGGGAAAGCATAACTTAAGAAAATCCGGGCTCAAAATACGGCAACTGTTATAGAAATACTTATAGTATAAAAATTTAAGCTAAATTTCTTAATTTTTTTATATCTGAATGAATTTCCCGTTTAAAGTTTTATAATTTTCCGTTCTATTCACTTCTAAAAAGTTACCAAGAGATAACTGATAATCCCTTTTCAATTTGCAGATTGTCACCACTGTGGCAGAGAGCCTAGAGTTTCAAAAGATCTGGCTGTGGCAACAGTTCTCGGCCCGTGTTACGCCCGGCGTACAACGTATTGTGGAGTTCGCGAAACGCGTACCTGGCTTCTGTGATTTCACGCAGGACGACCAACTGATACTCATTAAACTGGGCTTCTTTGAGGTGTGGCTAACGCATGTGGCGCGTCTGATCAATGATACGACGCTGACGCTGGACGATGGCGCTTATCTGACCCGCCAGCAACTTGAGATACTCTACGATGTGAGTTTCCGCAGCTAACTTTGATTATACTACAAATTTATTAGATGCAACTTCATGCAACTTTATTAATATAATATTGTTCCGTTTATTCTAGTCGGATTTTGTGAATGCCCTGCTGAATTTTGCCAACACACTGAATGCATATGGATTGAGCGACACAGAGATTGGTCTCTTCTCTGCCATGGTGCTGCTTGCTTCGGATCGGGCGGGTCTCAGTGAGCCCAAGGTGATTGCCCGTGCCCGGGAATTGGTGGCGGAGGCATTACGTGTTCAGATACTACGATCCCGTGCCGGATCGACGCAGGCGCTGCAATTAATGCCGGCGCTGGAGGCTAAGATACCAGAGTTGCGCTCCTTGGGAGCCAAGCACTTTTCACATCTAGACTGGCTGCGAATGAACTGGACCAAGCTGCGTCTTCCTCCGCTCTTTGCCGAAATCTTCGACATACCCAAGGCGGATGACGAGCTGTAGGACAATCATTGAATGTGTCTATCAGCTATATATTTAAGTAATTAGCATTAAACCATGTGTTGGCACCACATCGGATAAATCAGCAAACAGCAGCAGCAACATCAACTACTCAACTCAAGATATCCATTTTACAAGATACACAACAGATACATAAAAATAGTTAACTAAAAGTAAAACTATAACTAAAAGCATAAACATAAACTACAACTACAACTACGACTAAAAGTAATGCATTAAATATCTAGCAATGTTAAAGGCGTTCGCAAACATTTTTAAGCCACACCCACACACACACACACACACTCACCAGACAATTATAGACTTTGAAAAATGTTTTTTATTTGTTAATTTTGAATAATTCGAAAGTGAAAAGATCAAATACCAGCTAAAGCTTAAGCACAAGCCGATCACCGAACATATCCCCATGCGCAACATAAAATTTATTTATTTCATTGTCAAACTCATCAAAGTTCTCTCCCTAGTAAACAAATCTCTACTATCCCCCTGCCCGATTCCCTATTCCATTTTTCCCCACTCAATTCCCTATCATTTTTCAAAAAAAAAAACTCGACTGAAGTGCGAGCGTTCAAGTTCGAAAAATACTGGTTTTTTTTTTAAAGAATACTTATTGTATAATTAAAGAACTACTTATAACTATATCAAGTATACTTATATATATACACATGTAAAACTAGAGTTATTCTAGCGTAGTTCAAGCAAAAAGACCCAATTTTCTTTGCTCGTTTATTGTATCTGCGTGTAAATAAATTTAAATTAATTATTTAACATTTAACATTGCAACGGCTTGATTATTATTTCTTTAAGTTGCGCTATGATCATGCTCTTTCCAAAACGCCAACAGTGAATAGTGAATCGACCTTTTGGGTGTATTCATTTGTTCATTAGTGTTGAGTGTGTCCTTTATTTTATTTTTGGAAAGTGTTACTCAAGGACGGCCCGCTGACGTCACTTTCATTCGAAACGTGTTCATATTCGTTTAAATATCGCATAATTTTAAGTGCTTAATTTGTATAACTTGGAACAATCAAATAGTTTGATGAATTTTTGAATAGATTGGTGCTAAATTTTTGTGTATTTCATGTTTAGAAAAAAAAAAAACAAAACAACAACAAATCATAATACATACATATACATAAATATATAGATATTTAGATATCTTCAAAACAAAACCACTTTAAAGCTCTTCATTAATTGTTGAATTTATATAGAACATTTTGTAAATTTTATTAGTGTGAAGAAAAACAAAAGAAATTATTATTAACAAAATATATATACATATACTTATACTTATATAGAGGAAGCTACGCTCAATGCCTAATTTCAATAGAGTTGACGTAGTGACCGTTTTATGCTCCATGTGTACCTTTCGCTTATTGAACTAGAATTTGTATCTACAACTAAATGTATATAGTATATATATTATATATATATATTTAATACAATTTGCAATATTCTTAGTAAACACCCAACTAAATGTTCTAGCTTCAAATTGAGATATGTGCTTATCCAAAAAAACTATTCAGAACCAATTTCTCGAGTACTCATTGTCAGACGAAGATTATGAAGAAGAATTAAAATTGTAAACCCAGTGCGCATAATGGAACCTTGTGAATGTAGCGTTAATATTTTACATTTTATTTAATTACATTATTTAAAAATATTGAATACATACATAGATACAATTTTTTACCTACTGTAGCTTTGATTACATTTTTCAATGATGTGTCAAATTTTAAATGGTATTTATGGTTAGTACATACAAACATACATACATACATAAAGAAGAAACATGCATTCATTAATAAATAATTACAAATAATACTCTTCGAAAAGAAAGCATTAATAAACAAATAAATAAAGAACAGTGTTAAAGAACAAACGTCGACTTCCTATGATAACAAATCTCTCGCTCGTTGCTAGTTAGTTAGTTTAAGTCTACTCCAAAAGCAAGATCAGTGCAAAAAAAAAATATAAATAAAAGAAGCCAGCAACAAATGCATAAATGCAGTAACAAATACATACGTAAATGTATCTTCTCGCTTTTGCTATAAACTAAATAAGGGCACAACAATACAAATTGTAATGGTCGCGCCTTTCGACTAAGTATATTATGCCCGTACAGAATCAGAATCAGCCAATTTGTATCCGGTTTAGACAAGCACAATCAATTGTTATGAATATTACCAGACAATGCGAATCGGTTTACGCCTGTCAATTGGTTTTTTCCGTATGAAAAAACCGCAGGTTTTCTGTCTTCATCCAAACAAAACAACATTGCTTTACTATCAGCTTAAAAACATATACAAAAAAATAAAACGAAACCAACAATATGCATAACAATAAACTGCAAAAGTAGATAAGAAAAAATATTTGCAACAACAACAAAAAATTGAAACCGAAACGAAACTTATTAAATTGCAAGCCAAGCGCCGCTGATTGTAATAAAATTACAGACAAAAGTACTTGAAAGTAAACAAAGAAAGAAACAAACAAACGTCTTTGAATAAACTGATAAAAACTACTTGCTAGTAGTTATATAATTATATTATGTATACATTCATATGTATATGTATAATGTATATATGACCCGAGTTTTATTTCGCATAACAATGGAAATTTCTTTAAGGTACTTGGTTCATAACAATCAAATGCTTTTGGCTAATCATCATCAGTTGACAGTTTCTTTTGTTTGAAATGCATTTATCGCTGGCTTAATCATCTCGAGGTTGTGGATAATATTGTGTCAACACCTTTGCTATGTCCTGAGCCAACTCGGGTGTGGCAGCGGCCAAGACACGACGTGACATGATGTCAAAGTCACCGCCAGCTGGGTCAATGACGACGCCTCCTGCCTCCCGCACAATTAAGTCCCCAGCACAGACATCCCAGGCGTGAATGCCAAACTCATAGTTGGCATCAGCAGCTCCCAATGCCACCATTGCCATATTCATGGCTGCGGAGCCCAACACTCGTAGTCTAAACAAGGAAGTTGAGTCAGTTCGTATTGGAAAGCCAAATATGTCACTTACCCGTGCACCTTCTTGGCCATTTTGGCAAAATTCTCATTGACAATCTGCATTTTCTGCTCATCACGAGTGGTGCCAAATTCACTGGTCACCAGCGCCTTACTCAGCTCCCGTTGCCCACTAGCCTGGATACGACGTCCATTGTAGTAGGCACCTTGACCACGACGTGCTGTAAAGCGTTGCTCTAGCATGGGATTGTAAATGATGGCAATTTCCGTGACCTTGTTCAACTTGAGGCCCACAGAAATGCAGGAATGGGGAAATGCATGCACAAAATTCATGGTGCCATCGACTGGATCGATTATCCAAGTGGGTGCATCGGTTAATTTATTGACACCAGCTCCAGAGCTGCTCTCTTCCTCACCAATGAATCTGCAATGGGAGCATTAATGATTTCCCCCATTGCTTTTGATTTTGTCTACTTGTGATCTGGAAAATGCTGGCGAATGCCATTCATAATCAGCTTCTCCACATCCTGATCCGTTTGGGTGACCAAGTCAATGTCTCCAGACTTGCAAACAAAATCCTGTCTTGACTCATTGTTGCGGGCAATCAGCTGTTTCAAAGATACTTTTAAATTGTTTATTAATAAATTGCAATCGCTCAATTGTACTTACCCGGCCTGCCTCTGTGGTCAGGTTGTTGATTATTTCAAAGCACTTGCCCAGGTCTATGCTGTCCGCCATTATGTGTCAGTTGGTGTTTTTCCACGTCCAGTCAGATCACAAATGTTGTGTATAATTAAATTAAGATTCCGCAAAACAGACTACGGTAATCATTACAACAAAGTCATTATTGTTTCGCAAAGCTGACAACAGGCGGCGTATTTCGTTTCGCAAAGCTGCCAAGAGGTGGCAAACTTATAATTCTTAAAATTGAAAAGAGAGGGGAGATTGATTGGCTTTTGTATCCTTATGGTAACAGCATGGCTTGGTTTATTTAAATTCTTATGATTACAAAATTAGCAAAAGACTAAAAAGCAAACAATTTGATACAGCATATTTTATGTTTCATATAAACTATACAAAATTGTATAGCAAGATGAGACATAAAGCCATTCCTTAGAGATCTACGGGGTATCCATTAACTTGAATGGGCGCTGTCTTGATTGTGGTATATATTTATGTGCCTTTTTAAATTAAAATATCTTTTAAAAGCCGTTGGGCAGTGCTCACATTTAAAGGAGCGTTCTTCCGAATGAGTCAGAATGTGTCTTTTTAGCTTGAATTTGTCTCCAAAACCCTTTGCACAGTTCGCACATTTGAAGAGACTTTCTTCACATTGAGTCATGTGTGCTTTTAGCCTGGATTCAATTTTAAATCCCTTTGCGCAGTGTTTACATTTGAAGGGACTTTTGTCAGAATAAAGCAATTTGGGAAGGCGTTTATCAGAATGATTCAGCATGTGTGATTTTAACATATATTTGTATTTATATGTCTTTGAGCAGTGCTCACACTTGAAGGGGCGTTCGTCTGTATGAGTATGTGAAATGTGAAATTTTAATACGAATTTCGTTTTAAATGCCTTCGAACAGTGCTCACACTTGAAGGGACGATCGTTAGAGTGCACCCCCATGTGGGCTATTAGTAAACTTGGCCAATTAAAGGCCTTTGAGCAATGCTCACACTTAAAGGGACGTTCATCAGTTATGGGAATTTTTTCAATGTTATCTTTTTGCACAGTTTGAGTGGCTGAGCTCTCTTCGCTACCTTCGGAGTAATCTTTATCTTCAAATACATGTGGTTCTCCTGTTGTTGAGCTTCCGTCATCGCCTTCAGAGTAATCTTCATCTGCAGTTGCTTCATTGCCCTCAATGATAAATTCATCCTGTGTCATCCTGCTCTGTTTTAATGCAGACCTCGCTGAAAGCACTCTCTGTAACGCACCAATTGCCTACAGTGGGCTCATCGATGATGGGCTTCTGTTCATATTCGTTCAGGAGTTCCTTAAAATACTTTTGGCTTTGCTCACATCTCAGTTTAAATTCAAATGCATTTTTAGCAGCTGATATGCAGGGTCCACATATGTTTTGAGGCAACGAATCCGATTCCTTAATTTCACAGCTTGTACAATTTTGCAACATAACAATAAGGAGTGGCTCATTATTCGTGCGCTCTCGATCCGCAAATATATTCTCCAGTGTGGTGCATCGCATCGTGCAAAAACGGCAAAAATCATCCATTTCGTTTATTATTTGTGTCTTATTTTGTTGTTAAAAATTACCACCGACATAAAAGTGTTGAAATAAATCGGAGTTCTTATCGATAGCACTTACTCGAGGGATAAGTATCGATACTATTGCCAAGTATTGTTTATTCACATTAAGGTATATCGATAAGCTGATAGTGAACATACGAACAAATCGTTATTCAAAAATATTCCTAAGTATAGTTGTTAAAATATACTTTATAAATATAAAATTTTGTCTGTGTGAGTCTCACAGTCTGGATCAGTAACCATCATTTGCCTTTTAACAGAATGAGTACAAGGTTTCCCATTGTTGAGGTTGCTTGGCAGTTGTCTCTTATATTAATTAAGTTTCGATAACAACCATGGTTTCGTTTATTAAAATATTTTTATTACAAAATATGTACAAAATGAATAACGCATATTTTATCTTTTATAAAAATCGGTCGAACAGGACACTTTTTGGATACAAATTTTGTGGAGCGTGAGACAAAAGGCACCAATGTGTTTGTAATATCTATATACATATGGTCCGCAAGGAAATTAAAGATTATCCTGCAATTTATTTAAATTAATGAGCGCTTTGCAATTTGTGGCATAATTTGATGTGACTTTTCAAATTATTAGTTCTTTTAAAAGCAGTCGGGCAGTATGGACATTTGAAGGGGCGTTCTTCAGAATGAACCTTCATGTGCTTATTTAAATAACCTCTCCATTTAAAAGCTTTTGTGCATTGCTTACATTTGTAAGGACGATCGTTAGAGATGTTCACCATATGGGCTGTTAGCATGCTAATGCATTTAAAGGTCATTGAGCAGTGCCAACACTTTATGGGACGTTCATTATAATGACTCAGCATGTGTGACTTTACCTCGATTTCGCTAAGATATGCCTTTGTGCAGTGCTTACACTTGAAGGGACGTTCTTCGGTTATTGCAATTTTTTCAATGTTATCTTTTTGCACAGTTTGAGTGGCTGAGCTCTCTGCGCTAACTTCGGAGTAATCTATATCTTCAAATACATTTGGTTCTCCTTTTGTTGAGCTTCCGTCATCGCCTTCAGAGTAATCTTCATCTGCAGTTGCTTCATTGCCCTCAGCGATAAATTCTTCCTCAGTGTCATCCTGCTCTGTTTTAATGTAGACCTCGCTTAAAGCACTTTCTGTAAGGCACCAATCGCCAACAGTGAGCTCATCGATGATGGGCTTTTGTTCACATTCGTTCAGGAGTTCCTTAAAATACTTTTGGCTTTGCTCACATCTCAGTTTAAATTCAAATGCATTTTTAGCAGCTGATATGCAGGGTCCACATATGTTTTGAGGCAACGAATCCGATTCCTTAATTTCACAGCTTGTACAATTTTGCAACATAACAATGAGGAGTGGCTCATTATTCGTGCGCTCTCGATCCGCAAAAATATTCTCCAGTGTGGTGCATCTCATCGTGCAAAAACGGCAAAACTCATCCATTTCGATCATTGTTTATCTTTTATTTTTGTTGTCAATATTTACATTACCACCGACATAAAAGTGTTGATACAAATCGGAGTATTTATCGATAGCACTTACTCGAGGGATAGGTATCGATACTATTTCAAGTATTATTTATTGGCATCAAGGTATGTCGATAAGTAAAAATACTTATAATTTGTATATGTACATTGCAGATGCAGTTTTGTATGTATATGTGTCTGTATATCTAACTATCAGAACCTACACATTTAATTTTAACATTTTTTTTTTTAAGCCCACCAACCAATTGAATTACCAATTCAGCTGTCTAGTCAAATTTACCTTTTTCTCAAAGTGCAATTGCGGGAACAATGCAAATTATTCAGCATTCCATTTTCAGTTGGCCAAAAGTTTTCGTTCTCGAAATATAAGTTGTAAGTTCAAGGGCACAACACACACACACATACATGCACCCACCCTAAATAAACCGCATAATAGAAATTCAAATTGATCGATCAAGGCAATATTTTTTAACCATCGCTCAATTTTCAACATAAAACGCCACCTATGGCAAAAAGGTGTTAAAACCATATTGATATATCGATATCGATAGATTCTCATTTAAACTTCAACAAATTATTATAGCCGCTTTCCACGAGCCGTCAAGCAACTTCAGAGCTGAATAAGGTAAAAAATTCTTTGACGAACAATCGACCAACTGAACAAAATAAACGATATAGTTAATGAAATACTGAATAAGTTAATTTGTTCATTTCGTTGTATTAGTTTTTTGAATAAGCAAAAAGCATATTTGACGTGTTACATTAAAAAAGATGTGCATTCCTTAAGACTTTGTTTAAACATCACTGGATTATATTCATGTTCGTACTAGCAGTGTAAGTAGCAATCAGCTGACTATGGATGCGGCAAACGCAATAGAAACACTTTTCGGAATTCTTGCGTAAGCCTCACGCAATCGAAAAATCCCAACTAGTGGAAATTCAATACAAGAGTGACCCGTTCATTTGAACTTATTCAGAGCGAAACGACACATCTCTAATCATTAGGGCACATGTTTGTCTCGATTTAAATTGAAATGGAGCCAAAATTCGTATTGCCCTCGCCAAACTTTAATAAAAATAATAAGGAGCTCAGCAAGAGTAACTTGCATTACTTAACACCATGTGGAATGACGTTACTGCCACGCAGCAAACAGCCACCGCCCATGTATGGAGCTCGCGGAAGCACAGTGCCTGCCAGGTACTTGAAGCCAGAGCAGCAACAAGTATGTTGACAAGGTCTTGATGTGAAAGCAAATAAATTATTAAACTGTTATTACAGAACAATAGCAAGAACGAAAACACAGTAGTATCGGACACACCGCCATTATACAATTCACCGCCGCGTCCTGAATATTGTGTCAACTGTGGCATGGAATTGGCCACTGAGCAGGACATGAGGCGGCATTTGGAGCAGCATGAGACGTGCCCGGCTGATGACTGTGATTTTGCGGCCTTGGCCAGCATTTTGGAGCGACATGTTGAGGCGAATCACATCACAGGCTTGTTTAAAACTGTAAAGAAAGTTTGGACACCAGAGGACATTGCGGCTTGGCGTGCAGAGCGACGCAAGAAGTAATCTTTTTGATAAGTTTGTTATGCAGCTATATATAATATCTTATATTGTAGATTTCCAACGACCGCTAATGTCGAGCTAGCCAAAAGGGCCAAGGAACAGCGTATGAAACGGGGAGAACGCTTGGAGGCATCTAAATCACGTTTTGGCAAATCTGAAGATCGACGACGCACACGTCCGCAAACCAATAACAAGGACCGACCAAAACAAAACAAGAGACAGAAGAATAATGTCAACAGGAACAATAAGAGTAAAGAGACACAAAAGCAGCAGACGAAGGAGGCTCAGCCTAAGGAGCAAAAGCCTCTTCCTGAAGACCACATGAATGTGAATCCTGCACACCAACGAAAGTTTTGCGGCACCAGCCAAATGAAAGACTATAAGCATGTTAAGGAAAAAGCTAAACCGGAGGTAAATGCACTGAGCAGCATGTTGGGCATGTATGGAACAGATACCGAAGACGAAGAGGATGAATCAAGTAATAGTGCGGCGGTTATTTCAAAACCCACAACTTCTTTAGAATCTAAGCCCAAAATGGATACTCCAAATGAATTGCAACCTGTAGATAATCTAGATCCAAATGACTTCCAGCCAGTCGCAAGCAATTATCAGTTCCCAGAGCCCGAAGATAGCTCTAATGATGAAGCACCTGACGAAGCCCCTATTGAACGAAAAACAGAAGCAGCTTTAGAGGAATTACCTATACAGTGCACACGGGAATTAATTTCAGACGAAACGAGGCTCGAATTACCCGCTGAAAGCAAAACAGATCCAACAGATAAACAAAAATCGGACAAAAAAAGTGACAAACGGCCCGCAACCAAAAGGGGAGTTCTTGGCTTAAATTATAAACGAGCGCGTATGATGACTAAGCAGAACACAATGTTATCCAAGTTACTGGAGGCAGATATAAGGCACGAGCGTAATGTTCTCTTACAGTGTGTGCGATATGTATGTGAACAGAATTTCTTTGGCATTGGAAACAGTTCCACTTCTTCCTCCTGCACCACAAATCAATGCACCGATGTGGGCAGCTTAGAGCATTTAACGTAATTTTAAATTTAATAAAAAATGTAAAAAAAAAACTTAAAATATATTATCAATTTGTCGGCATGCCACCGCTAGTATCAGAGCCACTTGCACCACCAGCAGTGTTGCCACTACCCGTTGTCCCGCCATCACCCGATCCTGCACCACCTCCAGTAACGCCGGCACCAGCAGCCTGTTGCTGTTGTTGCTGCGCCGCCGCTGCAGCTGCCTGCTGTTGTTGTTGCTGGGCAGCTGCATGCTCCTGTTGTCGCTTCTGTTGTTGTCTCGCTGCATGGGAATGCTTTGCTTTAGTCTCCTCCAGCTCGCGAACACGTGAACGAGCGTGTTGTATGCGATGCCAGGCCATTTGTAACACCTTGGCAGATGCATAGCCCGATCCCTCGTGTGGCTGGCCGGTGGAAACTTGTGTCAGGTAGTTGATTTGTTCCGATAGCTTCGACTCCACGCTGGACAAGCTCTTTAGGAACTGTTGTGACTGCGTTTCAGCGCTTTTCTGCGACGACTTCTCCTTGCCAAGCTCTTGCAGTGCCAAGCCTTTGTAAAATTCAAGAGCGTTAGTTTATTATTAAAGTATCTGGGTACCGCCCACCTACCAGCACTTTGCATGCAGAGTAGTATATCCTTCTCAATTTCATCCAGTGCATGTATTTTATCCAAGGGATTCATTTTGAATTTAAATGCTTCTAGTTCGATTCGGCTTTTTCTTTATTATTATGTCATTCACATAGAACGTTGACATGGTCATGGCTGACGATTATTGTTTTGCTATTCATACCACACAGTTATCGATAACTGTAGCGCAGTTTAAAATATTCAAATTAATTTGTTTGCCAGCCAATGCTCTGGGAGCAACGATTACTCTTCCTCGTTATGCTAGGCTAGATAGATGGCGTCATGAACGTCATAAAAACTGGCAACAACATGGCAAATGCGTCGCGCAAGTCGAGGCATTTTAAAAACTTCAATTTGTTGTCCTCATAAAAAAAAACAATAACAACAACGTAGTAAGGACTCAGCGTATGTCTCTGCTCGATTTAAAGACTGCCGATGTTGGCATTTTTTACACTGAGTATTAAAAAAGAGTAGATTTTGAGATTTTTAATAAGGGCTTCATTATAATATAATTATTCTGCGACTCAATAATTTGTTTCAGTGTAGACCCTTGTTTTGGTTTGGACATTTGGGAATTTTTCTAATAACCAACACCTACGGTTTTTATTTTAAATATTTTCTAAAGAGAATAACATTTAGTTAAAATTTTATAGTTTACTTTAATTTGAAGGTTGCTTTGTGATTACTTAACAGCCAGTTCGAGTTCGGGTAGGTGGTGTGTTCCGGGCTTTGGGGCTTTAAAGTTAGGCCCGAGCACGGCCGAAACCGAAATGAGATTTTTCGGCCCGCACCCGAACATTTTCAAAAGGCCCATGGATCCCGAGGCGCGGCCCGTGCCCATTTTTAGTAAGAATGAAGCAATAAGTGTTTTTTTAACATGTGTGGGGTTTTACACGAATACGGACATTGCTTACATTTGTAGTAGTCCTCTTGTTTGTGTACAACTTCCATGTGGCTTTTAAATTTATAATGCCTGTCAAAAACACACGAACAAAGCTCACACTTGTAAGGATTTTCGTCAGAATGAAGTAACATGTGGCATTTTAAAACAATTCGGTTTCTAAAGGAACTTGGGCAATGCTCACATTTGAAGCCATTTATTTTGACGTTTTCTAGTTTGTGTATAACTATCAGGTGTCTTCTCAAATTAAAATATCTTTGAAAAGCAACAGAGCAATGTTCACATTTGTGGGGATGTGTGTCAGAATGAATCGACAAGTGCCTGTTTAACATAGCTTGGGTAGTAGACGAATACGGACACTGCTCACATTTGAAGGTGCTATGTTCAGAATGATCCAATAAGTGATGTTTTAAAGCAATTCTCGATTTAAAATGACTGAGACATTGCTCACACTGATAGGGCCGCGCTTCTCCATTTTGCACATAGGTTTCTTCTGTTGTTGATGATCCTTCTTCAGTCCCATCATCATTCACGGTTTCACTTGATTCTTTTGTTCCCAGAGTGTCGTCCTGTTCGGTTTTCATGCAGACCTCGGAAGTAGGTTTGGTATCTGTGAGGCACCAATCGCCTGTTATGAGCTCGTCGGTGTCAGGCTTTCGATCAGTTTGGCTCAGAAGTTCCGAAAAATATTTTTGGCTTTGCTGACTTCTTAGTTTGAATTCAAATGCATTCTTAGCTGCCGATATGCAGGGCCCACAAATGTTTTGAGGCAATAAATCAAACTCCCTGATGTCACAGTTGGTACAAGCTTCCAGCAAAACAACAAGGAGTGGCTCATTATCTCTCCTTTCCCGCTCGCCAAATATATTCTCAAGTGTAGTGCAGTGAAGGGTGCAAAATCGACAAACTTCATTCATTTTGTTATTTGGTTTCTTTAATACAAAGGCAAACGCGAACTAAATTTCTTTTATATTTTGATGCCATTCATAGAAAATATTGACAGGACAAGGGCTGGCTGTTATCGATTATCGTTAACGTGCACACGATATACAAATAATCAAGAAAAACTATCGATACATTTGGTGCCATTTTAAAATTTAAATGTAAGATACGATTTTAAATTTCGATTTAAATAACCCCATCCAACCGAGACAATCATGCCATCATATTTCCCTTTCCCCAAAACAAAGGTGTTTAATCTCGTTCTTATGTATTCTTATTATCATAATTAATGTGTCTTAACTCCTAGAAGATTAATTTTAGAATATGTATTGAATTGTTCGTGTATATGTATTTGTAATATACATAAACAAAGAAAAAAACGAAGTCTACAAATTTAAACAAAGACCTTTTTGTTCAGCACCTTGATTTACATTTATTATAATTAAAATAAAATTTACACTATTATCCGAATCTGTCCTTAAAATTTTATTAAAATCGGATGGTAAGCACGGAAGTTATTCAACTAACAGTATTACGGGCAGGAAGAAGAACAGACGCTAGCGACCGAATATAATGTTCCTTACCAATCTACCTCTCTTTTTAAAAGGCATCGAGCCGTACACACATTTGAAATAACGTTTGCCAGAATGAATTATTAAGAATGCAACTTAAGATGCTTCCCTAAATTGTGTTGGATATTACATGAATGCGGTCATTTGTCACGCTTGTAGGTTTCACATTTTTGTGTACAAGTCTGATGTGCCTTTGTAAGTTAAAATTTTTTTGAAAAGCAACAGAGCACTCTTCACATTTGTAGGGATGTGTGTTAGCATGAATCAATAAGTGTCTGGCTAACATAGCTTGGGTAGTAGACGAATACGGGCACTGCTTACATTTAAGGCGACTTTTGTCAGAATGCATCTTCAGGTGCCTTTTAAAATTGTGTTCTGTATTACATGAATACGGACATTGGTCACACTTGTAGGTGTCCACCTTTTTGTGTACAAGTCTGATGTGCCTTCGTAAGTTATAATTTTTTTGAAAAGCAACAGAGCACTCTTCACATGTGTAGGGATGTGTGTTAGCATGAATCAATATGTGCCTGGCTAACATAGCTTGGGTAGAAGACGAATACGGACATTGCTCACACTTGTAGGGGCGTTCGTCCGAATGAGTTATTGTGTGATGTTTTAAACCAAGTTTGGTTTTAAAATCACACGGGCAGTGCTCACACTTGTAAGGGCGTTCTTCTTTATGGCGTCGCTTATGCTCTATCAAATCGTCTTTTGTTTCAAAAGTTTTGATGCAAAAGGGACATACATGAATTGACTGTTTTTCATGAACCCGTTTTAAATGTCGCAGGAAAATTATCTCTCTCCCAAAAATCTTCGGGCAGTGCGAACATTTAAATTCCGATTTTTTTTTATGAGTCTTAAGATGAATGTTTAATCCGTTATATCTTGCAAAGCTTTTAAAGCACTCAGGACATCTATGTGCCTTCTTCACATTGTGTACGAGTTGGTGCATTTCAAATTCTCTGTAATCCGTAAACGATTTTGGACAGTGCGGACATTTTTTGTGGGAATGTATCTTTAGGTGCTGCTCTAAATTGCGTTGGGTATTACATGAATACGAGCATTGACTACACTTGTAGGTGTCCACCTTTTTGTGCACTAGTCTGATGTGCCTTTGCAAGTTATAGTGTGTTTGAAAAGCAATAGAGCAATGCTCACACGTGTAAGGATGTGTGTTAGGATCAACCAATGAGTGATTTTTTAACCAATGTGTGCTACTAGATAAATACGGGCGTGGCTCGCATTTGTCGTTGTTTTCTTGATTGTGTTCAACTTCCATGTGTTTTTTAATGCTATTCAGCGTTTTAAAAGCATCCGAACATTGCTTACATTTGTGAAGATTTTCGTCTGAATGAGTTGACAAGTGCCTTTTTAAAAAAGTTCGTGTTCTAAAGGAATTCGGGCAATGCTCACATTTGAAGGCATACTCATCTTTTTTTATGTTCTCTAGTTTGTGTATAATTTTCATGTGTCTTTTTAAATTAAAATATTTTTTAAAAGCAACAGAGCAATGCTCACACTTGTAGGGATGTGTGTCAGAATGAATCAACAAGTGCCTGGTTAACATAGCTTGGGTAGTAGACGAATACGGACACTGCTCACATTTGAAGGTGCGATCATCAGAATGAAACTTTAAGTGACGTTTGAAATAAACTCTCCTTTTAAAATATCTCTGGCACTGCTCACACTTGTAGTGTCGTTTTTCTGTCTTTTGAACATTCTTTTTACATCTCCGATTTGTTTCAAATTTTTCTTCTGTTGTTGATGATCCTTCTTCAGTCCCGTCATCATTCACGGTTTCACTTGGTTCTTTTGTTTCCAGAGTGTCGTCCTGTTCTGTTTTTACGCAGACCTCGCTTGAAGTTGTTTCTGTAAGGCACCAATCGCCTGTTATGAACTCGTCGGTGTTAGGCTTTCGATCAGTTTGGCTTAGGAGTTCCTTAAAATACTTTTGGCTTTGCTGACTTCTTAGCTTGAATTCAAATGCATTCTTAGCAGCTGATATGCACGGCCCACAAATGTTTTGAGGCAATAAATCAAACTCCCTGATGTCACAGTTGGTACAAGATTCCAGCATAACAATAAGGAGCGGATCATCATCCTCTAGCTCTCGGTCGGCAAATATATTCTCAAGTGTGGTGCAATTTAAAGTGCATAAACGACAGACTTCGTCCATTTCGTAATTTTCTATTACCCAAAAGGCTTCCTTTTTTTAATTAATTAGATATCGACAACTATTGCCGCTATCGTCATCGGTATTTTAAGTAATACAGAGTATTTGGTTGGCCATATTCGATATCGATATCTATTTGTAATATCGATACATGCAAAACAAAGCAATTGGTTGCCATGGCACCTTTTGTTTTGTCCCAAACAAAACGTAAATAAAATGGAAAACAAGTCAACTATGCAATAAACTAAAAAATGCGTGGCGTTCTTAAATGGTTAGAACGCATCGAATTTCCGAATGCTAAAGATGAGAACACTAGGTAAAGTATTTCATTAGGTTAAACATTGCATGAACCACCTGTTGGTAGAGATTGTATTTCATTTGGTCTGGTTTTCAGTGTACATTGCGTTTGCTATGCACCTGATGGCAGCCAATTGGTGGTGGCAGCAGGTGAACGACTGCTCATCTATAATCCCCATGACGGTTCGCTCCTTAACACATTAAAGGCACACAAGGATATTGTCAACTCAGTGGCCTATTCACGTGATGGCAAAAGGTTCGCCAGTGGAGCCGCAGACAAGATCGTCATTGTATGGTCCCCACAACTGGAGGGACTGCTCAAGTACAGGTAAGCGAAAGTGAACTCAATTCAAAAAAAATATGCATGTTTTATAAAGATTTTCAACACAGCCATGGCGACTCAATACAGTGCATGGCCTTCAATCCCGTCTCGCATCATTTGGCCTCGTGTTCCACTTCGGATTTTGCATTTTGGTCAGCCGATCAGAAGGCTGTTCAAAAGTACAAGATCGGATGGCGTGTTAATGGCTGTGCATGGACAAACGATGGTCAATACTTGATACTTGGCCTGGCAAATGGCACCGTCTCCATACGCAATAAACTAGGTGAAGAGAAGAGCCGCATCGAACGTGCAGGTGGACCAAGTAGCTCCGTATTTGCTGTACAATGCTGTCCTGCAAATGGAGCTGGCTCCGTGGATACCATTGCCATAGCTGATTGGAGTCAGACGCTGTCGTTTCACACGCTAAGTGGGCAAATGATTGGCAAAGAACGTCCTCTAGGATTTGATCCTCTCTGCATGCAATACTTTCCCAATGGCGAGTTCTGTGTAGTTGGCGGCTGCACGGGAAGCTTGCAGTTCTTCACACGGGATGGAGTACGCTTAGGGACACTTGGCGATGGCTTTGATTCTTGGATTTGGTCGGTAGCACTACATCCAAATGGACAGTCCTATACCATTGGCTGCCAAGACGGGACTTTGGCCTGCTTCAACATTGCATCCAGCACTGTGCATGCTCTGTACCGGGAACGTTACGCCTTTCGTGAGAACATGTGCGATGTGATCATTCAACATTTGATGTCTGGTCAAAAAGTGCGCATCAAGTGTCGTGATCTAGTGCAGAAAATAGCTATCTATAGAAATCGTCTGGCTGTTCAGCTGCCAGAGCGTGTTGTGCTCTATGAACTCAGCTCGACGGAAAACCAACCCATGCACTATAAAGTCAAGGAGAAGATACAACAAAAGTTCGATTGCAGTTTGTTAGTTGTTTGTGGCATGAATATTGTACTGTGCCAGGAGAAGCGACTGCAATGTCTAGATTTTAATGGCGACTTGCAACGTGAATGGATCATGGACTCGTTCATTCGCTATATCAAAGTTACTGGCGGTCCACCAGGCCGTGAGGGTCTCATGGTGGGTCTCAAGAGCGGACAGGTGTTTCGTATATTCCTCAACAATTCATTGCCCCTTCTCATTACCACGGCGGTGTCAGCGGTGCGTTGTCTGGACATTAATGCCAATCGCAGCAAAATTGCCGTTGTTGATGATGCAGGACGTTTATTGGTGCGGGATTTGCTCAAGGATACGATACTCTATCAGGATTCCGGCGTAAATAGTGTCACCTGGAACACGCATCTTGATACAATGCTTTGTTATACACACACCAACGGTGGACTTAGCGTTCGAGTTGGAAATTTACCTCCAAGGGCACCGCAGAACATGCATGGTGTTGTTGTTGGCCTCTGTGGCGCCACAGCATTCTGTTTGCGTGGCAACATTATGCATAATACGCCGCTGGCTCTAGGTGCCACCATGTGGCAATTCATCGAGGCGGGATTATTTGAGTGAGTATGACACAAATGGGAATTGGTACTCATTCGATTCCAAATTTGAATTTTATTAATCTTTTGGTTATTATTTTAAATTTGTTATTATTATTGTTGTTATTTATATCTAATGGATTGTTTAACATTTTTAGCACAGACTGTTTCTGTTTATGTAACTTTGAGTTTCTAATTATTATTGTAACTATTTATTGATTGACTGACCGTATTGTTTAGTTTCTTTTCAACTTTTGAATTTCTGTTGGTTAATTCTTTATACTAAAAATGTTTAATTTATAATAGGTTGGATAGTATGTTTGTTTGACTTCAATACTAAAGTATATGGACTCTTTTATTTGCTTGCGATTTCAAGCGTTCCCTTTATGTTAATTGTACCTCTACAACAACGTAGGAAACCAACTAATATTATATTAATTAACTTTTACCTTCCCTAGTTCTTGTTTCGAATGTTAGTGCGATCCCATTAAGTCTTTCATGCCTCCAAATTTATTTTTAATCCAAATTTAAAGTGTTTCACTTATTTATGAATATTTAAATATTTTTATATAAATATAAATACATAAACATTTGTTGATATTTTGTTTATTTTTGCTACTTACAAACTATAATTTAAATTGTTGTGTTGCTTGCTCCTATTTGACAGTAAATAAATACATATAAATAATTATATATGTTTACTTACATTTTATCTTTTTACAGCGAGGCCTACCAGGTGGCTTGCCTTGGTGTCACCATCAGCGATTGGGAGGGATTGGCTCAGTCCGCCTTGGAGGCACTTCACATAAACATTGCCCGTGATGCTTACGTCAAAGTTCGTAATTTACCATGGTTGCAGGTAATTAGTGATTTGCGGGAGCAACAGCAACGTGCAACAGTTCCCAAGGAGGTGTTGCTGGGTGAGAGTTGTGCATTTGCGGGTAAATTCAAGGAGGCTGCACGCCTGTTTCTCAAATGTGGACAGTCTACGCGTGCGCTTGAAATGTATACGGATTTGCGTATGTTTGATCTTGCTCAGGAGTATCTTAAAGACGGCAGTGAACTGGAGAAACGTGATCTGGTGCGCAAACGTGCTGAGTGGGCTTATTCTGTGAAGGAACCACGTGCAGCGGCTGAGCTGCTTCTCTCCGCTGGGGAACATCAAAAAGCCATTGACATTGTCGCCGAACAGGGCTGGGCGGACGTGTAAGACTGATTTAATTTTTACTTTCTTTAATTCTTCACTGAATAATCTTCTATTTTGCAGTCTTTATGATATTGGACGCCGTCTGAGTCTGAGCGAACGCGAAGCTTTACTATCGGTGGCTCAGAATCTTAAATCGCTCAAAGCCTTGCCATTGGCTGCTGAGATGTTTAAGAAGCTGGGCGATGAGGCTCAGGTGGTGCAGCTGCATGTTGAGGTTCAAGATTGGTCTGAAGCATTTCGTTTGGCCGAAGCCTTGCCAGAGTTGCTGCCCACGGTGCATTTTCAGCATGCCCAATGGCTGGCAGAAACAGATCAGTTTATTGAGGCACATCAGGGTGAATTTAAGCATTTGCTAAGCAACAGAATTTATCATAAAAATATATATTTTCTGTATAGCATATTTAAAAGCAGGCCGCACAAAGGATGCCAATCGTTTGTTGAAGCAGTTGAGCAACACGGCAATTATTGAGGAACGATATCTGGATGCCAGCTATTTTTACTGGCTGCTGGCTAAGCAGTATCTGGACATTTATCATGGAAAACCGTAAATATTCCATTATCTAAATTTCAATATCTCTTCTTTAACTCTTCTTTTTTTTCAAAAGGGAACAAAATGCCATTGATCATCATCTGAACGAGTACAAAAATCATTTGCGTATTGCAAAGGTCTATTACGCCTATAGTGTTATTTACAATTACATGAAGGAACCATTTACCACACACTCTCCCGTAAGCCTCTTTAATGTGAGCCGATTTATTTTCAATGAAGTGGAAAACAAGGGTGCTCCAAAGGGCGTGAGCATGTTGTATGTTGAACTGGGATATCATTTGAAATGAAAATCTTTTACTAATTAATAATAATTTACAGCTCGGTGCTTTTCACGCTGGCCAAACAGGCCAAGTTGCTGCAGGCCAACAAACTCTGTCTGCTGGTCAATAAGCGACTGCAGTCACTTAAACCACCTGCAGGAGTTCAAGAGCAAATTGATGTGAGTTGTCAAAGCAATAATAAAGTAATAATAATATATCATTATCCGATCCACAGCTAAATTATCTTAATAGCAAGGCCTGCAAAACTGGCTTCAATGATCCTGAGGAGTTGCTGCCTTTGTGCTACAAGTGCTCCAACTATAGTCAGCATTTAAATAATAACAACTGTCCCACCTGCAGACAGGGCTATATATTCTCATTTGTTTCCTTTGGTAAGTAGAATCTTCATTTAATTTTCCTTTAAATTATAATTTTTGGTTTCGCTTGCAGAAATCTTGCCTTTAGTACAATTTTATCCTGAAGTGGATATTTCGGACGCGGAGGCGGAACGTTTGCTTTTGGCCCCTGCCAAAAATGCCGACGATGCGGATCCATTCAATGAAGATGTTGCCAGTGCGCTGCCTTTAAGTTTGGATCGCAATGCTTTGCGCGCCATAGATCCCAATCATGTCCTGATACTTAAGCGACAGGATAAACATATACGTAACATTTACTATCGCAATATATTGCCCGATCTTCAGGTTACCTACTGTTCCGAGTGTCTGCTGGTAAGTTTGCTGATATTTTCTCTAGAAAAAGATATTTAATTCAATTTTCTTTTGTTAGCTCTTTTATGCGGAGGACTTTGAGCTGCAGGTTCTTCAGAAGGGTTATTGTCCGTTCTGTCGTACATCTTCGGATAAGTTGCTGGAAGACTTTTGAATATCATATCAATGTACAACTGGTAGTTTTAGAAGTGATGTATTTATAATATCCGTCCAACAAATAGAAACTAAGAACTTAAAATTTGCTAAGCAGTGGCAAGAGTATAAACTCCTTTCTACGCCCATGTTTCCTCCTGATATCGTCGTTGTTTTATCATTTGATCCACGTAGATAGCATCGTCATCAAGTGCCTCGATAAATGCTTCCCTTACAGCTTTTGGCATGTTGTTGGAGCTGCCAGCCACATAGACATATGCATTTTGTTCCTTAATGAGCTTAGCCAGGTGGGATGCCCGCTTCTTAATCAGATGCTGTACATATACCTTGGTATCCTGGTCACGTGAGAAGGCAACATGCACCTCTACACTCTGATTGTACTGCCACGCCTTGAAGTCTTGTTCGAAGTGATAATCCTTGTCCTTGTTGCGACAACCAAAGAACACAACGAGTGGACCTATGTTGACTCCAGTTTGTTGCAGCTGCAGACGGTTCTGTATTACGCTGCGAAAGGGAGCAATACCAGTGCCGGGTCCAATCATGATTAATGGAGTGTAAGGGTCCTTGGGCCAACTCATGGTGCCCGGCTTTATGCCAGCACACAGCTCTACACCTGACTCCAAGTGAGTCAGCCAATTGGAGCATAATCCCAAACGCGGAGTATGCATAATTGTTTTATAATTCACTACAGCCACGAGTAAATCAAGCGAGCCAGATGAAATATCGGAGGCAATGGAAAAGCTGCGGGTTTGTATCAATGGCATCATTTCAAACAGCTGTGATAACGTCAACTTGGACGTGGCATGTCTAAAATCCTGCAACAGCTCCAGCACCATGCGACGTGGTCTATTTACGTAGGCTATCAAGTCGTCTAGACCTTGGGCTGTGCAGAATTCCAAGAGTTTCTCCCGCTCCAGTTCATCCTCACAGTTAAGGGACAAAACCTCAAGGAATCTCTGACGTGGTTTGGCGGTTAGATCCCAAATGTATTTGGCTGCCTGGTGTAGGGAAATAGGTGCAGCATAGGGCAAAGGTAGCGGCAAATCCTTGTGAGCGCTACTCACTTCAACCACAGTGCTGGCATTGAATTCAAGATTGTGTTCTTTTAGCAAATCAAAGAATTCTTGGATCTTTTCAGAGCTATTCTGTGGCTGCACATCAAGCACCTCTCCTGGCTGCCAGGTTATCGTTTCACAATTGTTGCCACGAAGTTGAATTAAATGTACATCCTGGAAGTGATCTTCAGCTGTTGTCCGTACGTTTTCAGTCAATTTAAAAATATGTGGTGTCTGCCTCTGTGTCCACTGAAGACGCTCCTCATTCAAAGCTGTTCCCTGCTCCAACACACGGACATTCCACATCTTTACATCCATCGGCTCCTTTTGTTTTCGCACAGCCAATGTGCTACTTAGTGTCTGCCACAATTCCGCTGTCCAGGAAAGCGATGTACCCAGGTGTCCATAGTCATGCTGGTCGTCACATAGTCCAAGTGGACATATCGACTTAGCACCCAGATTAAGCAAGCGTTTATGCAATTTCTTTGCTGCATAATTAAATTTGGAATAGCTTGAGTCTCCTAGTCCGAGGCAGGCAAATTGCATTCCATTCAGCGAATTGCTTGGCAAGCTGCGTTTCAAGAGAAAACGCCAGGCTTGCTTCATGTTGTCAGGCTCCATCCCATCACCCGTCGTGGCCACCACAAAGATCACGAGACGTTCCTCTATCAGTTGTTGAATGTTGTAATCTTCCAGAGCGAGCACTGGGCCTTGGAATCCCCATTGACGCGACTCTCGCCATATCTGTTCAGCTACATCCTGTGCAGTTCCAGTTTGGCTACCGTACAGTACCAATATACGCATAATTTTGAATTTAAAAGTTTTTACGAAATACAATGCAATACCAATTGTACACAAGGCCGGTTTGTCAGATGACAGCTGTTAAAACCATGATTCCAACAATATATAAGGTTGTATTACAAGATTAACTTGCGGGAAGAGCCTTTACGTAAACAAATTTATTTGTTAATACAAATTAAATGTGAAAAATATATTTAATTTATTTAATACACATATGCAACTTTGCAACAAGTTGCATTTTAATACCTGTTGTCTGTGACGTCACAGATCAGATGTTTCTAATGGTATCGATAACTTGTTGTTTTTATTATCGAAAAGTTTGCAAGCTCACTAGAGCGACCAAACGTATTAAAAATAAATTTCACACAATTTGGCCATATAAACAAATGATTAAAATTTAAGCAAGTGAGTAATCATTTACGTTGGAAATTATGGCAAAAACACAATCAAATACACAATTGGGCAAACAACTCTCCTGGCTTCTACGTCATGGCGCGCAGAAAGAGGGATTAACAATACAGCCAGATGGTTTCGTTAGCGTCTCGGATATTTTGAAGCATCCTCGCTACGGAGCAAGCTACAGCATAGAAAAGTTGCAGGAAATTGTGGCATCTGATGCAAAGCAACGTTATACACTACGTTGTAATCCGCTAACTGGCTCACAGGAGATCCGTGCCAATCAGGGTCATTCACTGGCGTCTGTGGAGGCTGAGGCATGTTTGGAACGTATACAGAGTGTTTCCGAGTTGCCCGAGTGCGTAGCACATGGCACTTACCATAGAAACTGGGAACGCATCAAGGTCGAGGGTCTCAAACGTTTGCAACGCAACCACGTGCATTTTGCAGTGATCAGTGGAGATAATCGTGCAATATTAAGTGGCTTTCGCAGAGATTGCCAAGTGCTAATTTATTTAAATGTTGCCAAGGTGCTGGAGGATAAGCTGGAGCTATTTCGGTCCAGCAATAATGTCATACTGTGCGCTGGAGTCGATGGATGTATCAAACCACAGTACTTTCAGCGAGTTACTGATAGGCGCACTGGAAAGCCGCTGGAATTTTAATCAAAATAGAAAATATATATTTTTAATGTGTCTTGTAAATAAAATGTACACTGTGTTTTAACTTGTTGCTTAAAATATTTGTTTTTTCAGAAATGAGCGACTTGGAAACTTGCCCCAAGACCTTGTCTGACAATGGAGTCAACTGCAAGGTGTGCGGTGCACCATTTAAAACATTGCAGGATTGTCTGGCCCATGAGCTACTCAAGCACGCAGTTAAGCCACAGAAGAAGCTACGCAAGTGCCTGGATGCTATTACAAAACTGTTTGCCAGCGATCAAATCCGATCCGAACGACGCAGTCTTCAGGAGTCGCTTGTCCAGACACAACCCGGACAGCACTTGCGAGCCTTTTTGGGATTCTATGCTGGCAACTGTACAGCTCTGGCCGATTGCTTCTCCGATGTACGTAAAAACATTCAGAAACAGTTACAATTTAAAGTTAAGGTCTATCCTTTTGGCTCACTAGTCACGGGCTTGGCTTTAAAAGGTTCGTAATATCAAATATTATAAGATGAGTATAAATATTTTCTAATGCCTACACTTGCAGACAGTGATATTGACTTATATCTGGAGCAAGTCGACTACAGTTCCAATAACATGACACATCGTCAGTTATTTAACAAAATTGACAACTATTTGCGCCGCTCTGATTGCTTTTCGGATGTGTTTGCCATACGGCACGCCCGTGTGCCAATCATTCGATGCAAACATGTGATGAGCGGCCTCAGTATAGATATCAATATGTCCAATCCAAATAGTACTTACAATTCCCGCTTTGTTGCCGAACTATTGAACCGCGATGTGCGTTTACGTGAACTCTTCTTGTTCCTTAAGATTTGGGCCAAGAAACTGAAGATAATTGGCAGCGGAAGCATGACGAGCTATTGCCTGATTACACTTATCATTTATCAATTGCAACAGCTTCGTCATCTGCCTTCGATTAAGCAGTTACAATCAACATGTCCAGCAGAGTATATCCTTGGCATCAACTATGCGTACTGCTTGCAAAATGTTCGACCCTTGCCAGCCAGTCTAACCACCTTTGATCTAATCATCAGCTTTTTTGAACTATACAGTCATATGAACTTCGAGAAGATGATGCTGTCGCCTTATTTGGGCCATTCACTGGATGTTGAAACGGCATTTTCTGTGCCCGAAAACTTTCCAGAGTATAAACAACAAATGATGGCCGTGCAAAGGATCACCGGCCAGCAGCCAGAAGAGTTCCAGAGTCAAAGATGCGTCTGCGTGCAAGATCCTTTTGAATTACAACATAATGTAGGGCAAACCATATCACAAATGAATCTATGCTATCTGAAACAATGCCTTTTATTGGCCGCCCAAGCTTGCAAGGATGAAAAATTGAAATCAGTGCCGGCAAAGTTTTATGACTATTTGTTGTTTGGTCTCGCCGAGAGTCTGATGCAGGAACAACGACTGGAACACCTACAGCCTGCCAAAGTACGTAAACAGGGTCAAAAGGCACTGGAAAAGCCTGCAGGTTCTGCCGCAACAAAACCTTCAGTTGCTGCGACAACAGAACCTCCAGTTGCTGCGACAGGACAATCGGCAGCTACAGTAGTTGAATCTACTGATGATAAATTGACAGCGAAGAGTCCTGTGGAAAATATAACACCACTTAAGCATGTTCACACTCTCATACCCACCAACAATGATCTCAAGAGTTTGCGTGTTGATTTCCTGAACAAAAAACCAAAAGCAAAAAAACCAAAGCAAACAATTTATTATTTTTGGTCTGAATGCTATGTGGAAGCTATTAAGGATATTTTGTCAAATATTTACGACTTGAATATGGAAGAAATTGAGGCAAATAAAATCTCAAGTGCCGATAAACTGCCGCGACGTATTACCTGGCTAATTAGCACCACGTTGGACACCTGGAGTGCGCGTAACTTTCAACGTGCTCCGAAACAATCCTTTTTTGCTCAGCAACTGCAACAAACAATTGAATTTCGCAAAACACGCACAGAAAATGTCAACTATGCAGTCAATTTGAACGGTCGCTTCTCTCTAGTCATCAGTCCGGATTATAAGGAACTTTGTCTGGAACTTCAATCCATGTCTCGCCATTCTATGGACCTTCAAAAAAATAGTCCGCTGACGAAATTCTTTAAATCCTTGAAGAACATGCTCTGTAACTATAATTTTAGGGAGAAGGTCATCAGCTTGCAGTGCGAACGTTAAGTTCTCTCATTTATGAGTCTTGTTGCCAACACATTTTAAGCAAATCCTACAAATTCAAAATGATCGGCAAATCTTCACCACTGTAATATTTTTTTCAATATTTCAAATTTTAGATTACTGACTTGATTTGATAATTTTTGATGCCCCGAATAAATTAAAATTTTTCGCCTTTTTCATTTCTTGAATTAACGGAAATTAATGTATATATGTAATCTTTTTATAAAATTTCATTTATGATTTTTATACCTGAAGAATATATGTGAATTTATTGACTTCACCTTATATATTTAAATATTATTCTCCAATGTTACTTTATTTTAAAGACTTATTGTGTTATTTCAATACAATTGATCTATGTAATGAATTGAATTTTGAACTTTACTTTCGAAACTGAATTTGGAGAATTCTCGTCTATACATGATTTATAATATTAAATAACATTATTACTAGACACCTTAGGTAAATCGAAATTCAAGAGGCACAACACTTATCAGTTTTGATATAGTTTATTTACTAATGAGATTTTTCTATGAACAAACTCATTTCTTTAGCAACAAATATGTAAGTAGTATTAAATAGTATAAGCTAGTTTGTATTTGATACTGGTAAACTTAAGCATAATTAATAATAATTGAAATGTTGGCAATCGTTTTTTGGTTGGGATATACACACGTACATACGATATAAGTATAAAGATTTAAGTTGAAGTTGGAATAATACATAGTCTCTACATAAAGAGTATAAGGAGTGAGCAAAACGATATAGTAGTATCACTAACCATTAAATTCAATGGTTTGTGGTAGTATATACAAGTACGATATAGGTATATATGTTTATATTTATATATATTAAGTATCTAATTAAGTAAATATTATCACGTTGCTGCTCTGGAACAGATTCAGAGTCTGGTGTTAAAGCCCACACGGCACCAAAATTAGCTAAAGACTAAGTTTAACAGCTACTGCTAGGCCTAGATAATAACTACAAGTATAACGGCACTTGGGGCAATCTCAATTTTGGATCATTAACATTAACATTAACTAATGCTGATTAGAATTAACCGCTTTTATGTCGGCAATAACAGTATTTCTTGATGGCAAAATCATTCATACAATCGGCCTCGCCACTGTAAGAGTTGAGTCGACTCACGGATCCCGTGACCAGGACATTATCCTCACTTGGCAGATCCTTATTATACCGCACCGTTGCTTCATACAACGCCTGATTAGGTGCTGTATAAAACGTAAGCCAAAAAATTTGAATATGGCTTGGATCGTCATCAGAGATATTAGCTTTATATGCGGAACTGATGACCTGAAGCGTAAGGGGCTGACAAAGATGGGCAAGACTTCCATTGCGAAAGGTGGTCACATAATCATTAAGAAAATGCACCACACGCTCGCCCAGATGTCGCATAAACTTGGTGTTCTTTTTGACGGTATTGTAGGACCAGCAGGTGCACCAATGATCCTCGATTGCCACATCCTCGCAGCTGCGATTGAGAGGTACCGGTAACAATAGACTCTGGCACTGTGGACAATCCTTAGCACCATCCAGCGTATTCAAGCTGCCCGAACGTCCAGACAGTGTGAGTATATGTTTCAGGGTCATGTGGAGATCATAGGGAGTGGTCAGACGATTGCGATTCTGTCGCAGAGCCTCCACAAATTCCGGATGCTTGGCTCTTAAATATGGTGGCAACCAGATAAAGAGAAAGGGCAGTCGTTCTTCCAGATGTCCCGACCAGGTGGAACGTGTTGGCCCAAATCGTAAACCATGATCGCTGAAGAACACAACAATGCTGTGCTCCATTGTACCCTGTCCAACGAGACGTTGAAGATAATCTTTCAGGTAATCATCCATTGAACTTGTCTGGGAAATGTCACCATGGCTGTGTGTGTTTGTCCAGAAGAAGCCAAAGAAGCTATCGTTGCGATAGCGTCGGGCAAATTCCAGAGCATAGTTATACACATGTTCCGACTCTGTCTCAAAGCCCAGGCAATGTGGTAGCCCCAGCACCATATTGCCATCAAGCAGCTTCTCTGCTGCTGAAAGATACGGGCGTAAATAGTAATCCACGGGCGGCTGTTTAAATCCCTTCTTTAGGTAGTTGAAGGTGTTGATCTTGACCGCATCCTCGCCATAAGACGTCACATAGCCATATTTTTTGTACAGATTCCAAACGAAATCGCATTTATCGAGGCCACCCGAGACATAGGGATTGCAGTACTTTAAGGCATTGCTTAGATTGTAGCCCACCATGAGACCCATTATGTTGGGGAATGTATTGTCATCAATCTGAAGAGAATGCAAGAATTAGTTGCACTCCATTTAGAGAAGTATTACTATGTCTTACCTTATTATAGCCTGCCAGTTCAAACCAATCGTTGTCGTATAAATACTGCGCTGTCTTGGGCATTGCACGGATAAGATTCACCCGGGAGATGCTATCAATGCCAATCATAAGCACACTCGGCACACGTCGATTCTGATCCTGACGCGTCCATTTCTTTAGTCTTTCACGTATCTCAACTCGCTCAGGTATGGTCGCATGTCCATTGATATAGATCTGTCCCCTCTCCGTGGAACACTTGACAATGACACTGTCCGTTGTGTTGGCTATCTGTGCTTTGCTCTTGAAGTGCTGACAATGCGAATAGCTGACGTTTGTCTCACTAACCCTTTCCACACCCATGTAACAACAACTCAGCACGCTTTTCACTTGATATCCCTGAAAAGCTGTGGGACTAACGCTTAGCACGTAATGCCGAGAGTGGTCATCATAGCGCATTTGGGTCAGAGGGAGTCGTTGCTTACAGGGTTTGTAGGAGACACGCTTGAAGTGACGCATCACCTCTCGTTTGTAGGGATCCAGATCCACAATTCGGCACTGATTGCTGTATACAAGATAACCTTTTGGCAAGAGTATTGTCTGATTAAGTTCTATATCGCTTGGATAGGTCACTATTGAATTCGTTACTACAGATTACATACACAAACATATACAAACGGAAGACAAAAGATTTAGCCATGCAAACAGTCGCGAGACAACCGAAAATAGGAGTTCCAAAAAATAAAAGATAAATTATCATAATATCAAATAAAATTGGAAATTACAATAAATTATACAAATCAAGTTAATTTAGGCTGCAGTACATTTCTTATGAAAAGCCTTTAAACACAAAAGATAAATTATCGTGTCTTATAATATTGCGTTAACTAATCTTCCTGTTTAAGATAGATTTTAAATAAGCCCTATCTCTTTTTATCCTACAAGTACATACATATATATATTTACTGGTTAATATCTATGTAAATCTTATCTAATACTAAAAAATTAGTTCATTAACTAGTTAATTTGCTTCAAATTAATTTATATAAGCTTCATTGTATGGAAAAAAAGAACAACAACAGCATTGGTTGTTCGATTTTGGTCAATATCATTTTTCTCTTTATTCTTATATCATATTCGAGCTCGAGTTCTATTGTTTTGCGATACTCTCGCTTGACGCTCACTTCATAAATCATATTCAAGCTCGAATGCGATCATTTTGCGACACTTCGCTTCTCGTATCGCTTTTGAGCTCGAGTGCGATAGTTTAACGGAAGTAAGTTTGGCTGCAAGTACATTTTATGCATTGGTTCCAATAAAAAAACTTGTATACTTTAAGTGTTGAGCTTGTATAAATAATGCTTATTCTTTTCAAGGAAATTGCTATAGCCTTGCATTATCTATACAATTGAATTGTATAAATAAACCTAATTCTTTTCAAAAAAAATTATATTACCATAATAAACTATGAGTTTCTCTTTTACAAATTTACTATTAATATGCTAAACACTTTTTATATATGTACTTGTATACCTTCCATATCCAACACGGTAGACTGATGATGCACCTGCACAATACTGTCCACGTTATCCAGATCTAGGACATCAGCGGGACCAATTAGGAAATAGGAGAATATGAAGACCACAAGTAGGCCCACAAACAGTTTGCGGCGCAGAAGTATTTGTCGCCCATACCAAAGGACTGTGGGAGCGGCAGTTGTAGATTTGTACGTTATTCCAGATGTCATGGATGATTCCCTGGCATCCAATATTCCCTCTAATTCGTTGTCCCTCGTATCCAACAACGGGCGTTTGTCAGACATTATGAGACCCCCACTCTACGGCTGGGGATCAACTTAGTAAAGCTTTGTCTTCGCTCGTATCTATGCACAGTATAAAATGTGAAAGATCAATTAGTACATTTGAAATTTTAAATAAGAAACCAGTTTTTTTTTGTGAGAATGCTTTAAGCACACCTCACATAAGTTTTGCATGTTATTTAATTTACACACGAATCACACTAAAGTTTAACTGTACATATATGCTGCATCAGCTGTTTTGCATTGTCTCCTCTTGCAGTTTCCATTGCACATAATATACATACACACACTTATTGCATAATTTGTTTACAAATATGCTTAGAAATATGAATGGATTTTTGACTCGTTAAAGCTACAGTGAGTCGCAGCATTTATGAGCCAGCACATTAAATAGCCCAAATATTTTCGTATGAATGTATGTATATGTACTTATATTTAGCCCAAATTGCAGGGTCTCAGCTAGACATCTTGGGGCCGGGTCAAAAAATTTGCGGAGCTCTATTGTGTCGTTACTTTAATAACACATAATTTCTTAACGATTTTTTTTATTTACTTAGAAATTGATTATAAATGACATAATCGGTGTGGGGTTTACACTACAGTTGCCAATTCGGATATTTTAAAGCCAGTTTAGCTATTTTATAGCCCGTTTCACTAAATTGAAAATTTCTAAGCCGCATTTTTGTGTTTTTTTTTGTGCATATAAGCTTAGGTTTCTTTTTTACTTATTTTTATATTTATACATTTTTCTTTAATTAAAATTTTACAATCTGTCTATTTTTAACGCAACAGTGGGTAACGCACAACTAGCGTTATTTGCTCTGCTAAGCATAATTTGTAGATATGTTAGTGGTTAGAGAATGGTGCTGTTTTTAAGAATATTGCATAAGTAATTACATAAAAATGTTAGGAAATATGTTAAGATTTAAATTAACGAAGCATAACAAATTGTGTTTATTTGTTTGCTCTTGACCTTGGGTCTCTTGACCGCGGGGCTTGGGACAGTCTGCCATATTTGGGATGATTATTCTTTGAAATAAATTAATTCAGTTTTTGTAGATTTAGGTTTATTAGTCTTATCTTCTTTTTTATTTTTGTATTAAGTTTTTTGTTGTTTATTATTTACTAATTGTCGTTATAGCACGCGTAAAAACCCTATGGCCGCAATTTATCAGGAAGTATAATTTTAAAATGTTAAATAATTTTTAGTTTTTAGAGTCGAATTCATGAAATTGGAGGCATGTTTTGAAATAGTTTTTCAGAATGAGCTACATAAAAACTAATTAAAAATCGAAGTCTATTTTGATTATGCAAAATCAAGAATTCAAATGCTTCAATAAACAAAGAGTACATTAAACAAATTTAATATCTGATCAATTACTATATAACTTATTTTCTTGCAATTATTCAGTTGGAAGGACAGACACTCCTTAACCTGGATAATTGAATTAATAATTATTTATTATGCATTACTTAGATAAAGCCTCGATACAAATTTAAATTGTTTTAGGTGAATATTATGTGGCTTTTGGTTTTTTTGTTGTTGAAAACTTACCAGGTAAAAATTCTCCTGTGTATTTTCTATCAACAGTTGCGATAAAACCCGGAAACAAGAGCAATAAATGTTGGGAATTCTTAAGTTACTCGCAGCTGTTGTTTTCAGTTTAGGATATGTGATATGGGCTCTGCACATTTGTTGTGAATCAATTTCGATTTCGTATTAAAAAATGCATTTGATGTTTGCTTTTGACTGAAATTTAATTCAGTGCGTGCTAAAATATTAAATATGATTGCAGTATTGTGTCTACCATCAATTAAAGCTTTTATAGTTTTTACTTTATATTTTTTTTTATAAAGTCTATGTTTAGATTGGGACTGAACTGCTCACAAAACACATTCACTGCCAAGAACGAAACTGGCATATATATTTTGTGCGACTGAACAAAAATACACAATTCCGCTGCTAATGAACTATAACACTAGTTCTAGTTATTTGTTGACTATTTCAATTTGCTTCACATAATATTAAATTGGTCTTCTAATTGATTTGCGTGGAAAATTCAAGTGAATTAACTAATGGTTGACAGCAACAGTTATGCTCGGTTTGTTTACGAATTGCAATTTTGCAAAAAAAAAAAATATACAAATTTGCATAATTTGACAAGCGAAAGCGAAAGAGCAGCGAGCCGAACTCGTCGACCGATCCGTGAGCACTTAAAAAGATACAGATACAACATTTCAATGCACTTGCGGACGGAAACGATGGCCTCTCTCGAACCGAGTTTGGAAAATCACGATGGCATTCGGCTGCCATCCGACTATCGCTCAGTTTCGCTCTGACTATCCAACTATACATTTGTATATGTACATACAATAAGATATAAATGTCGAGACGATCGATTATCGCAAACACAAATTGTTTATGGCCTTAGCGCTTTTCATGCTCACTATGCCCTGTAATTACAGGGCTTAAAGTGAATTACATTTGTTTTTAATGTGTTTTCATTTAACGCCGTCTAAACGGCAAATACATACTAAGTAGTATGTTTCCATATCTATGAAATAAAAACTATTTTATTTTACATTTTTTTTTGTTCCACAATATAGAATTTCTGTTATCATTTGAAGTGTTGTCATCGACGATTTTTTAATCCATTTCAGTAAATTATTATCGTTTTCGAAACAAAGAATGTCAAAGGGCTTAAAATACAGGGTATTTAGCAGACCAATAACTTCAACTTTTAGGTGCCTAATTATTTTTTTATCTAAGTGTTAGACAAAATTGATGAAGCACAATATGATGGATTATGCAATTCCCAATGCAAGCTTATAATTATCACGATTGCCAACTATGGAGTCATAGTTTGTTTTGTATCTATTGAAAAATAAGTATATAAAAATGCAAATGAAAACTGACCATCATCATACACAAGTAATCTTGCATAGTAACGATACTTCCATATAAAATTCGATTGTTAAGCGATTTATATAAAGATGACTAATGTTCTTGTAAATAAAGTTATAGTATGATGATAGAAACTCTAAGTAATAAAATGGAATTACCTGTTTGTATTGCTGTTCTATGTTGGTTTAAAATAAAAACAATTTTTTAAATAAAAATCCCAGTAAACTTGCCATTACTTTAAAAAACAGCACTAAAATGCCTATGATTAAAAGATCTTCACAAACAAAAAAATACATTCGTAAATGTATATCAGTGCAAAATGGTGCGTTAAAATACAAATTGAAACTTTTTGGACTAAATTTTAGTGATTTTTTCCTAAAACTTTAAAAAGATTTTCAACAAAGATTGTTTTTAAAATTCAATAGAGAACAAGATTTCATTTTGAAAGCATTTTCATGGCAAACAATTTTTTGTATTTTTATTTCTGTTAAAACATTTTGCACAGATGAACATTAAAAAGATAAAAGTTGTTGCTTAGTGTCATCAGCAAATTTATAAACAAAACCACAAACTTTCTTAATATATGTTACAAATAAAAGTATATTTTTCAATATCTCAAAAACGTCGGTTTATAATTCTATATATTATATTACATTTGCGGCAAATATGTAAGTATGGTTGAAAACTTTATTCTTTTCTCATCTAATAAATTCAGTTCACTTATGAAAAGAAAGCTAATAACATGAAATTACTGTTAGTGATTAAAATTAGAGAGCTTTAAATTACCTTGTTGCATGATTATTTAATACTTTGCTAATCTTATATGCACATACATAGGCAATCCCACTATTCATTAATATAGCTAATTATAAATTCAGTTCGCTTATCAAAAGAAAGCAAATTACATGAACTTGCTGTTAGTAGTTTAAATCAGAGAGATTTGAATTAGTTTATTGCATGACAAAAACCAATTCTGTTCCCAAACACATGTCGATCATATCAGTTGTCTATTAAACTAACCCACTTTATATAATATTCATGACATTTTAATATTAAATATATTTTATTATAGAAATGTATAAACAAAAGAGTTGTTAAATACAAAAACAGAGGCGTACCCATTTAACGAGAAAGTAAGTGCAAAGTTTTTTTAATGGCTTTTTGTTTAAAAAAAAATTTTTTATTATTATTATTTTGTTTTATTAGATGTTAAATGATAAGAATGAGGAGCGTCAAATGAGTCACTTCATAAGCTTGGCATTGCAATTTACATAAAATAGAACTCAAGCAAGCCATTCTACGTACATGTATCTGCATGTGTAAAGGTATGTCGAGGACGTAGTGACGTAGTAAAAATAGCGTATACACAGATACACACTCTCACACTCACACACACACGCACACATATCGTGCAAAGTGTTGTCAAGTTTCCCATTGAAGTATTTTCAGTTGCAGCGCCAGCGTAAAAACTGCAAATATTCGTGTGACACAATAGATACTAACAAGGTGCGCGTACATAGATACACACAAACACGCACACCCATCCCACACACACAAGTGTAGAGAACTTTTTCGCAAATAGCTTTTCCGCATCCGCAGTTGTCAAAGTAAAAGGACCTTTGCACTCACTTGAATTCATTTTGCAAGCATTTTGCAGCTTTTTATTGATTGCAATAATCTCGTATGTAGCAATATGTCATATGCTTTAATTTTTTATTTTGTTGCACACAAATACACTCTAAAGGAAAACACACACAAAACACACACCTACACGACGCGTCGCGTGTCCTGCTGCAATGGCTGGCAAACGGATAATAATAATACAAAATATTTTGCACGCTGCCGACGCTATAGCGTTGTTGTTGGTGAGAGAGTGAGAGCTTTCACACATCTATCTACACATTCACACTTGGCACGTATTGCGAGCAAGAGAGAAAGAGAGAGACAACAAAGCAATGGCAACAGTCGACTGCATTTTTGAGAGCATTGCCTAAAAGTATGCAATGTTTGTTTGTTTGTTGCTTTCAGTCACACTGGACAAAAAACCGATCATTTTTGGCATAAATTTCAAATTAATTTTTTGTTCAGTATACATATTACAAGTTGTTTAATTTTATAAATTGTAATACTTAAGGCAGAATAAAAAGTTTTTTTCCAAATTTTCCAACTATCAACTGACAAAGTGCGCCAAAATATTATTCAGCTTGCAGCTTTAATTGTAAAAACAAAAAAAACATACTGTTGCAGGTGATTTTTTAATGGAAAATCCTTGAACTAAATGTCATGCCCAATTTCAAGTCTATTGCTATATATAAATTTTATGTCAATATATTGAACATCGGGAAGGAGGTAAAGGCCAGTCAAAAAAATACGAAATTCTAATTTAGTCTTACTTATGTTTCTGCAAATTTCAGGTCTCAAGCTTAATATTTAGCATTAATGCCAAAATTATCATTATTTTGCCTAGTGTGCACTGAGTGACAACTGAGACTTACACATACACACTCACCACGACTGCGCAGTCGATGCTGAGGCCTACTCTCATATCCTTTGCCAAGAAGAAGCGTCCTAACCATCTGTTGAATGCCCAAAATATTTGCAAATTTACAAAAATGCCGCCACAACCAAATTAAGGGAGAGACCTGTGTTTTATTATTGAATTTTCTGCACGTGCTTTTCACAATGAAAACAAAAACAAACGACGTGAGAGCCGTCAAGACGCCATTGCTCACATTGGGGAAGTAGCTGTAAAGTGTTTCGAGTGTAAACAGAATAAAAGTGTAGGACAAAATGACTGGACTATAGCTATAATATTATTTTGAATGTCTAAATATTGGTTTTTAAATGTACTGGTCGATTTCGAAACAAAGCCATCTGACAAGGTGATTTTGTTTTGGCCGTTTGATATTTTTTACCTTCAGGAACGATAATTTGTATGTTAACGTCTTTGTTAAGGAAGACCAAAAGCCTTCGAAAGCACTGGATTCGAGGCATTTCTCGATAAGGATCCTTGCTAAAAGCAAGAATACTTTTTATTACCATAAAATGTTTTCCGTACAACCGAAGCGATAGATTAAAATTTTCACAAAAAAGTTGAATTTTCATAAAAAATCGAGAACTTAATGGTGCCCCTAATAAATTTTATATAAAGGATATATTTGATTTTGACTTAAATTTGTTTTTCGAGATTTTATGAAGACATTGAAAAATCAACCCTTAGTAAATTTTATATTTTACAAAAATAATTTCATACAAAAAAGCTTGTTATAGTATTCCTTAAACAGGCCTTAAAATTCTCAAAAAAGGAATCGCTTAGGGGGAAAAAAAGAAATTAATATTCATAAATTACAATCCAATCTTGGAATGTACCCATTAAATTGTATTAAAAATCTGGGCAAATTAGTTATAAATACATAAACACATAGTTGAATAATTTTTTGACATTTTTTATTTTATTTTAAAAGTACGTTTTTTGTTATTAATATTTAATTAATGCATTTTTCGATGATTGTCGATTTGTATTGTTTTGTTTTTGACTGGAAGAAAGATACTCTATACTATGTATATGGGGAGACATAGTTAAAGTTAATAAAGGATTTGATATTGGTACATTACTATGTCTTACAATTTCATTTATAGTCATTTATCATGTACATCAAGCATTTTGTTAACTTATTTACAAACAAATTAATAGATAAAAATGCATCATTTGTGTATTTTTTGTTTTTGTTCTCGTTTCGATTTTTGCCTGGCCATATTTTAAATAAATTAGATAATTTCATAAAACTAAGCTAAGCGAATGAAGATTGTTTTTAATTTTTTGTTTTTCTTTTTGTTTTCGTCTTTTTCTTTTTGCGAAGTGTGAAAATAAATAGTTGAATGGGCACATGAATAGATTAAATAGGGTGTATGAATGAATGTGAATAATATAGGTAGGGATGATAGGGATAGTGGGGATAGAGTGCGCGTAGGGCGCACAATTGTCAGCATCGCTGAGTCAAAGGATGTGTTAAGGCATCCCTTGCTAGCAAGGTGGCAATTGGGCGTGGCAGGCGCATCCAAAAAATAATAAATAAATAAATAAATAGCGTTAGATCAACTTAATGCTAAATCAAAAATTAAATATTTCAAAATGGTCAGTGTGGGAAAAGTGCACGAAATAGTGTTGCAAATGTAGTTTGTAGATCATTCCGTGTTTGACAACGATTTACCACAGAGGCATGGGGCGATGTCTGGCCAAATATTCGGGCAGGCTGGCGGCATTGGGCGCAGGACAACCTAGAGAGAGCATAGAGGAGGAAAATTACCATGGGTATATATTTTAAATAAATGGATAGAACTTACGGCAAACGGCGCAGGTTTGCTCATCGGTGCCATCGCCGCAACCATCACGTCCAGAGCACACAATTGCCGTGGATCGGCACAATCCGTTGCTGCATCGGTGCGGGCAATAGGCATCCGGCTCATTGCGGCTGGCCAAGAGACCTCCCGCTTCGATGAGGCGCATGAAGAGATTGGGCATGGAACGGGAACCACACAAATGTGGCGGCTCATCGCTGCCATCCTTGCAGGAGACAATCGCATTGCAGTATTCATACTCCGGCAGACACTCTCCGCTCTTGCAACGGAATGTGTGAGGTGGACAACTGTTGCCACCCTTCTGCAATCCATTGCAGCCGAGCTCATCCTCGCCATGGGGACACTGCTTGCGCCCATCGCACAGTGCTGCCCTTGAGATGCAACGTCCACTGCGCTCACAACGGAATGCTTCTGCGGGGCATGTTTGATTCAGTCGCGCATTGTGGGTGCACTCCTCATCCGAGTCGTCATTGCAATCGGCACGACCATCGCATACAAAGAACCAAGAGATGCACACACCACTCGAGCGGCACTGTAAGAGAGGAAATCTTTTAGTTAAGTTTTCTAAGAAGTCAAATACCCCTCATATTAAAAAACAATTATAATAAAATGAAAAAGAAAATCCCTCATATTAAACTTAAATCAAATTTCACATATAAAAATTAGTTATGTAAAAGCTTAAAATTATGACATTAGCGAAATTAATACATTGAAGAATTTTGTAAAATTAGACAAGGAATTTCAAACAGTAATCGGTTTACTTTTAAGTAAGTTATAGAATTTTAAATATTTTTCATCAACGTAGAAGATGATCTCTTCTCTTCTTCCTATTACACACATGTTTACTATACCATATTATTTTTCTACCCTTTGTGTACCATGTATAACAAGAAGTCTTGGCTTACCTGGAATGTGCCAGGGCTGCAGCCTGTACGCTCTGCACTACATTGTCCTTGTGCTCCCTCCGAAGTGGCACAATCACAAACGCCGCGTCCATTGCAAACCGTGTGAGGATCCGCCAGCTGACATTGACGATCACTGGCACAGGGCAGACCCAGGGAGATGGCTTCCAGTCCAAGATCAACACGCTTACGCAACTCTGAGCCAGGTTTGCCACTGAGGAGAGACAGTGTGGAAACTGGAGCTGGAATTTCGGCAGCTGGCTGAGGTGTAGCCTCCTCCCAGTTCATCAGGGGCTTCAGTGTGGTCACCACAGGTGCTGCAGGCTCCATCAAAGTAACACGGCTCGCCAAACCAAGCATTGTTTGTGTTGTAATCTCAACAATGTCTGCGGGATTGGGAGTAGCTTCCTCATGGGTCTGACTGGGAGCTGCAGGTGAATTCAATTCTTCCTCAATGTGATTGTTTTGATCCAGCACTGTATCCAATGTGGTTGATTCCACAATCAAACTGTCCGACTCGAGTTCCTGTATTCTAACTGGACCAAAGCTATCGCTCATATCGAAGGGTAATTCTTCGGGGATAAGGTGCGTTCAGGTTCAGCTTCTGCCTCAGGTTGAACTGTAGTCAATTCTGGTTTTGGCTCGGACATGGCTTCTTCCTTCTCAACTGCAATTGCTGGTGAGGATTCCTCTGCTGCTGATGGCAACTCTGGATAGAAAGTTATTAGCTTCTCATCTGTATCGTTGACGGATGCTTCTGTAACTTCTTCTTCATCATGCTGTTGCTGTTGTTCCTCCTGCTGTGCTTCTTCCTGTTGTTCATGCATCTCAGCTGCCTCCGCAAGCAGATCTGGCAACGCTGGCTCTTGATCTTGATCCTGTTCAAACTGTTGCTCGTGTTCCGTTTCCATCTCTGCCGCCATGGGCATTGTTTCTGAAGGCTGCTCGCCAAATGGCACTGGAGGAACTGTACTGTCACCTTCGAGCATCAGATCACTGAGTATATCCGCAATGCTTTCGCTTTCCTTGAAGTCATCCTTGACCTGCTCCTCACTCACAATGGGCACCTCTGCAGCCATCTCTGGGATTTGAGTAGCTGAGTTCTCAGTGAGAGCTTCTGTCACTATCTCTGCTTGGGGCTCCTTTTCGGCTTGAGGTACCTGTTGTGCCTCGATGTGATCCTTCAACTGATCAGTCTCCTCGGGTTTAGTTAGCTCAGCTGCATCTTCTACGGTTGCAGTCTGTTGCTGTTCTTGAGCTGGGAATGGCAGCTCGTCGTGTTGTGCCTCCGCTGGAAGAGCTGCCTCCTCTTGAACTGATTCTGTTTCTGCCTCTGCTTCTGCTTCAGTCTCTGTCTCCTTCTTCACTTCTGTCTCTGTTTCTGTCTCCTTCTGCACTTCTGTCTCTGTTTCTGCCTCCAGCTCTGGCCTTGCGTCCGTGTCCGTCGCCGCCTCCGCCTCCGCCTCTGTCTCAATGGCCTTGATTGGCTCTTGCTCCACATTTGGCTCGGCCCCTTCTATGATATTATCATTTTCATTTTTGTCCATTTCCGTTTCATTAAACTCTCCACTTTCACTACGTTCGGTGACAGTTTCCGATTGCTGATCCACCTGCTCCAACTGCTCTGTGGCTGCCTCTTCTTCTTGAGTGTCGGTCTCCTTTAAAGATTCCATGGTTTCCTTTAGCTCCTCTTGCTTAATTGGCAATGCCTCAGTGACAGCCTCAGCCTGGGTTTCAGTTGCAACCGCACCTTCATCATGATAGGTTTCTGGCTCTGTCTCCGCCTCAATTGCATCCACATGCGACACCTCATCATTAGCCACGTTGTCTAACTGCTCTGGTTGGGTATCTGTCTCCGCCTCGAGCTCTGTCTCCGTCTCCGACTCCGACTCTGCAATTGTTTCCGACACTTCGGGCGTCTTAATTGCATTTGCATTTAGCTCATTCTCCTTCTCGGCCAGCAGCTGCGTCTCGTCGATTTCTGGTTCAGCTGCTGTCAGTTGAGTCGTTGCCTCCAGTTCCTCCTCCTCTTGCAGCTTCTCTTCCTCCAGTTGCTTCTCCTCATCTTCAGCTGGCTCTGTGGTCTGTTGTGGCGCCAATTCATCATCATTTGTTGGGTAAGTCAATTCTTCGTGTTGTGCTTCGTTGATTGCCTCCACTTCAGTTGCAGTCTCTGTGGCAACTTGTTCCTCAGTTTCCTCATGTTTCTCCTCATTGACTTGTTGGCTTTCGGTTGTTTCTCCATTCTCCTCAACTTCAGCTGGTTTCTGCTCCTCGATTTGATCTTGATTTAATTGATTGGCTTCATTTAAATCATCTTCGCCACTTGTCGGCTTGACGTCGGCGCTTTGTTCTGTCTGATCGCTTTCAGTCTCTTTCTCTTTCTCAATCACTGTCTCTGTCTCTTTCTTTGTCTCAATTTCAACTGCATTCTCTGTTGTTGACTCGATTTCTGTGGCTTCTGCTTCAGTTTCTGGCTGGGATTCGACTTCAGCTTCAGCTTCAGATTTCTCTGGCTGAACTTGAATTTCCTTCTCTACTTCGGGGATAGTCTCTTTCTCCGCTTGGCTTTCGTTATCCTCCTCTATTGTTGCCTCTGTTGTGCCTGATAGTTCCACCTCCTGCTGCTCCTCCTCCTGCTTTTCTGGCACTTCATCAACTTGATCATTAGCTGTTGCGACATCAATTTGTTGTGGCATCTCTGGCTTCAACTCAGTCTCTGTCTCAGTTTCAGTCTCAGACTCCATCTCATGATCACCTGATTGTTCCACCTCCTGAGTAATCTCCGCCTGCGTCACACTTTCAATTTCCTGCACCTCATCTTTATGCACGGGTATCAAATCATCATCAACAGCAACTCCATCAGTTGCCACCTCCTTCTCATCCTCCAGCTGCAGCTGCTCATAGCTCTTAGTACCTGTCTCTGCATCAGTCTCGGTCTCATTCTCGTTCTCATTCTCCTTCTCATTCTCTTCGTCTTTCTCAATGGGCACTGTGGCAAGTTGTGGTTGCTGTTCCTCCTCATCGACAGCCGTTTCATAATCGAATTTCATGGTATCGTCTGCGGTGGCCTGTGCTGCAATTTCTTGTGCACCCGATGCTTCCAACTCCTCCTCCTCCTTCTCCTCCTCATGTTGCTCCTGCGTCACCTCAGCAGCTGGAGGAGCAGTGTCTGCCTCAGTCTCTGCCTCTTTTTCTACCTCTTTCTCTGTCTCCGCCTCAGGTTTGATCTCGTGTTCCTCCGCATATTCCTCGTCTATTTTATAGGGATAGTCATAGGCGGGTGCGGTTTCCGTCTCCTGTTCGACAGCTTCAATAGCTTCTGTAATGACATCGGCAGGCGTCAACAATTGTTGAGCTCCCGTGGTGGCACTTTGAGTTGATTGCTGCTCCTCCTCCACCTTTTGTGGCAGATCTTCAGGCACCTGTTCCCTCTCTGGTTGCTTCTGTTCCTCAATTTTCTCCTGAGTTTCCTCTTGCTTCTCTTGGTTCTCCAGCTGCTCTTGCTGTTGCGTAAGCTCCGTTTCCTCATGAGCCATGTCTATGGGCTCCAGTTTTTCTCCATTGTCCATTTCGCTGATTTGTGGCCTTAATTTGGCTGCTTCACCATCATCTTCCTCTAGGGTTTGTTCCTCCACGCTAGCGGGTAATTCATCCTCCAGGACAACAGGCGCTGTAGTTGTTCTTGCTGTGGTGGGAGCAACAGTTGTTGTCGTTGTGGTTGTCGTTGGTGTGGTGCGTCTTGTTGTTGTGGGTTCAGGTGTGGTTGTTGTTGTTGTTGTTGTCGTTGTGGAAGCCTTCTCAATCAACTGCTCCTCATCGGCTGCTGCAGTTTCCACACATAATCCTCCCACCATTTTTGTTGGTGCCGTGCATTGACAACGTCCAAAGAGATTGGGAATTAGGAAATCGCAATGGGTGCGCGTATCAAACATTTTACAATGGGCATGGCTATAACAAACAGCGCCAGGATGAGCCGCTGCAGAGAGAGAGAGAGACAGAGAGGAAGAGAGAGTGTGTGAGTGAGAGAGGATGATGTGTGCGATTACGCATGAATTACGCAAGAGTTTTTCGCATGCTCTGCTTTTTCTGTTATTAAGTTAACCGTAAATTGTGCATCAGCCACCAAATGCATATTAAAAAGCCATCATCATCATCAGACAGCAGAACATCAAGAACAACAACTTTGTATACTATAGAGTAATGATAAAAGACAACAACAAACTGCAAGGCATTAGCCCGCCTTCGACATGCCTAATAACCGTCAATAGAGTCAACTTGCAACCACATTCGTATTCACATCCACATCCACATACACATCCACATACGCACTGCTGATGACGTCGCCCATTGCCAGTTTCCCGTTTCCCATTTTCCCATTTTGCCCAGCCCCTCATTACACCCCTTTTTCCATACCATTACATTTCAGCATTCCAAGAGTTTAAGCGCCCGCCCGATATGGTGCGACGGCTACTTGCAACATGCATACATGCAACATACAACAATATAACTGGCCACCTGAATCTCAGCTAGCTGCTTAGCGACTTCCCCCACTCAACTCCTCAACTCCAGCTCCAACTCCATCTATGTCTTTTGACTCTGACTCTGACCCACTTTCAGGGGCATGCCGCCTGCTGCAGGCGCTCAACTTGTTTTCACTTGTTTCGCTTTGGCTTTTGGCGTGGCAGGCAACAGCAACTTGCAACTTGCAACATGCCATTGCCATTACCAAGCAAAGCAAAGTTACCAACCAAGCAGCTGCTGCACCTGCACTCACTGCTGCCACTAGTTGCATATCCACCTCACCACCACCTTGCACCACTTGCCACTTGCCACTTTGGCGTCAACATTACCCTTAGGGCTGCGTCTGGTTGCGCTTTGTCAGACAACGGCTGAGAATGCAACTCAGCTGCAATGAGCCATCCAGGCGCCCCAATTTTAAATGCCTACAGTTCCCATACTTATTATAGGTATGTTTATAAAGCTAATACATATATCAGGAATTTTATAAATCTCAGTCTCGAGTCTCTTATGTTTTACAAAGTCAATATGCATATCAGAAATTTAAGAAATCCGATTCTTAATAGTTATATCTTACTTATTTGAACTGAAAACTTTTAAGTTAAAAAATATTATTAAGCACATTAGTTAAACAATTAAAAAACTACAATTTTCTTTTCCATTTAGAACAGAAAATATAAAAAATCAAAAGACTTTAAGCTTTAAATTGCCTATTATTTAAATATATAAATCAAAAACATAAAAAAAATTAATTCTTAGCAAAAAATAAAGCAATAGTTGGTATAAAACTGAATTGATTATGAATTATTAAACACATTGCATCTACAGCATTTCTGTCATGTAGTAGTTTTTAAATAAATTCCACAACAATTCCCGCGGGAGCATGCGTTCTTTATGGAGGAATAGAAAAAGGGGAAGTGGAGGGGAGTTCAACTGACAAAGAGTCAAACGTTGTCGGCTTTTCACAAAGGTATACACGGCGTTTGCCACGGCCTGGCATTGGTGCAACCGGTTGGCCTAGGTACTTAAAAGGCGCATACATGGCGTATACTTAACGAATGCGCCACTGACACTGACGCTAACCTGGCACTGACTTCAGACTCCGTCTGCAACATCTGAAGCTGACTTTGACTTTGACTCTCTGACTGTGACTGCGACTCGGAGTCGGAGTCAGAGTCAGAGTCTGAGTCTGTTTTGACTCTGGGTTCGCTCTCAGGCAGACAATGCGCCATTCCAAATGCGAGTAGCTCTAACTTGTCTCGTTGCAGTTTGACACCAATATGGAACCGTAGAAGCAGTTCAGAGTCATAGAGAGGCAACCAAATAGGCTGAAGATCTTTCACTTTTTTATTGTTGCCCACCCTGGAACTCTAAGTAGGAATGGGAATCGATTTGGTCATATCGATATCTTATCTATACAGAGCAACGATGTTTGGCTAAAAAAGATTTCCATTTAAATGGTATATTTTTGTTATAGTTCAATACAATATTTAAATCATGTGATTAAATATATAATATGATGCATCTGAACAAATTCGTAGTCCACGTTAAGAAATTTTTGACAAAGTAAGCACATATTAACCGCAATAACTATAGACTTCAAGATGTAATGATCCTATATCGGTAAGCACCTTAAGATAAACCAACAATCAAGCTATAATATACAACATTTTTAAAGAAAATTGATTCCGTTTCTGCTCACTGCTTATTTTGTATGATTATGTCTTACATTTATATTTTAGTTGCTTGCTTCTAATTTAACAAAATGGTTTGTCTTGCGAATATTTGTAGGTTAAAAATTAAATTAATAAATCTGCTTATTTAAAATTTGTACAATAAACTGATTAATATCGATCTTAGCTGTATTTAATGTGATAATGCAAATCATTAATATTGCTTAATATACTATTAACTAAGAAATTGATTTCTACACATTTTTCGTGAAAACATCTTTAAATTATTTAACTGACACCTTTTTGGCCCTTTGGCCCATAAAAATATCGAAGCATTTTGTTGACGATACATTGTCCCCAACTCTGACGACGCCTCTGTGCAGTCGCTACTATGATCGATAAGCTGGGGCAATGCCATGGCCACTTAGCAGCGCCTCCCCTCTACCCAACCTTCATCTCCGTCTCCATCTGCCCCTGTTTCTCCTCCTCCAGCTACATCTGGCGCACCGGTGTGACAGGTTGCATGCGAATGCGGCACGACTGCATCTGGTAACCCACTTCGATTACGGCTGCCAGCGGCGGCGCGTGTGAAAATGTTTTGTTTTTGACTTGAATTGCAACTGGAGAAGAAGAGATGCAGCGTTGTTGTAGTTGCAACTCCCGCTACTCATATCATAAAACTATAATAATTTTCTACAAAATCATCATAAATTCAATATGCAAAAAATAAACTATGTCAACTATATGTAGTTGCCACATTTAGTGGCACATTCCACAACAGAATTAATGAGTCAATTTGTGGTAAAGCAATTGCTAATTTCATATTAATTCAAGTTGAATTCAGTTTCATTTGAAGCGGTTTGTCAGCTGCGTCACCTCGTTTTTCCATCGTCTGTACACCACAATTATGTATTTTCTTTTTCCATTTGCCATTTGCAATTTTTCTCATTTTATTGTTATGGCATTTTTCATGTTTGTTATTGTTTACGGAAGTGAACTGGAAACTGACCAAAGAAACTGGTCAACGCTTAGATGCCGAAACTGTTCCACATAATTTGCATGCAATTTGGCTTCTGCCGCAATTTGGCCAAAATGATCAACTCAAAACACATATTCTCCCCCAAGGCGCAAATTAACACAGTTGTAATGTCGTTTCTTTTCGTTTTTATTCTTTTTTTTTCCACTTTTTCCATATTTTCCACATTATTTTGGGTGACTTTAAAGCGGTCAAATGAAATGAAATGGAATTCTTCTTTTTTTTTTGTGTTATTTGCTTGGCATGGAAAGTGTTTTGTGTTGTTGACCAACTCAGAGAAGTTGAGTGTTTAAATCAAAGATTAATAGTCACAATTTGAGGCTAGAAAAGTGAGAGGAATGCCAATCTTTTGTCTTGGTCATCAAAATGGAAATGGACATGCAAATGAGCATGATTAAGGCTGAGGGAAGATGCTTTTGTCTGAATCTTGATGATCTGCAAATTGAACAACTGATTAACTATTCTTTAAGTGGAGAAATATGAAAGGTTTTTAGTATCAATGAATGGCAAATATTTGTGAAGCTTGTATGTATTAACTCCACTTATAATATCTATTGTCTGGTTACGTATACGTAATATAGGAACTTGTTGCCATGACTTAGTTAAACTACTTATTAACAACACTTCAGCAAGTTAATGTTGTGAAATTACAAAGAACTAGCAATATATTTTAGGTCAAGATTGCAGATTTATTTTCAATAGAAGAGAATAGACTTTAAAGATCATAAAGTTACAACAAATGAATAACAAAATGTTGCCCATAGGATATCAGATCCCTTAACTTTCTTAACTTATATCTCATTATACCAGAAATTAACAATATAAGTGATAGTCTACAGTGAAGGTTTTTCTGTTATCTTTTACTATACATATATAACAAATCTATTATATTAATTATTATTAAAAAAAAGAAATAATATCAAAAGTTCTATAGTAAATAAGTGACTATGAAGCCTTTAAAGTCCTTCCCTTTTCTCTTGATTTATTCCAAATTTTATTTTGGTTTTTTCTCTGCCAAAATGCTTAGGACATTTTTCTAAACAGCATCTCTCTCCTATCCTAACAGCGCTAGTCATGTACCAAAGTTTCCAGAATAACATATAAATAAGTTAATTTATTCCCGAAAATCTTAGGATAGTTAAGATTGTAGTCTTCTGCTAGGTAAACTATTTAACGGTTAAGGTATTGTGAGAAACCAGAACAAGTGTCAGTTAATCGAGCTTCCAGTGCAATTCATTAGCATCAACATTGGCTACACTTTTGCCTTTGTATGCAGTTCTTTTTTATGCAAATCAACGAACACGTTAAAAGATCTTAATCTGCAGAGTTTCTTGAGCTGCTTTTGCCCATTTATCTGGCACTTTTGTGGCTTGTTGTCAACTCGATCTTCAGCTTCGTCTGTTTTCTGTCGTCATGGCTTTATGTTTGTTTGTGCTGCTGAATGGCAATCTGTTTATTGTCTGTTTGGTCGTATATGTGTGGCATACTTTTCTTACAGTCCGACAGACATTGTCATATGTGCATAACTCATAAAGATCGCTGAATGGTTATGGAAAAGAAGGAGCAGCGGTTGGGGTATGGGTAGGGGTAGGGGCAGGGGTACTTGCAAACACACAAACGAAATCCCGAAATGGGCTTGGGCTTCAACTTGAGCTTCAGCTTTGGGTTAAGGTGCATGGGAAACTGGAACAAGTGGCCTGGCGACAACAGCGAAAGCCTGCACACAAATCCAAATCTGGCACAGCACTTGCTCAACTTGACCCAAGAGAGAGACGGAGTTAAAAAGAGCGAAAGAGAGAGAGAGAGAAAGAAAGAGAGAGAGGGGATCTCATGTGAACGTTGTCAACGTTGTTGGGCAAAGCGGGAGTCACAGTTGCAGTCACAGTATTCAATGCATTCTTTTTGGCAAGCTGGAGACAATGTTCTGGAGTTGAAATCACTAATTGGACTTTCTTTTGGCTTTGCCGGGGCTTTCTTTCTCTCTTTCCACATAATCAGTGCAATTTAATTACAAAAGCAGCTCAGGCAATTAGGCATGTAAAGCAGCTGTTGAATCCCGAGATGCAGATAGAAATCGACAAAAGCCGTTTTCTGACTGTCACAGGACTTGGCCAGGTTTCTGTTTCTGTTTCTGTTTCTGTTTCTGACTACTGACTACTGGTCCACGGTGAAAGGTTCTTCTCTTTATATCTTTGGCTTTCTTTCCAGCAAGTTTGCTGTTGGTGTTTTTTGGTGAAAGTATCTCATAAATGCATGCAGCCACAAGAGCAGCAGCAGTAACTGCAACAACGTCAGCTGCAGTTCCAGCTTTGTTCGACCTGACCACATGTCATTAAAATTATTTTAATTAAATATTAAAGCATGGCAATGTCATGGCTGCCAGCTGCTGTTTGCCACGCCTACTGGGCGGCATACGTATTCAATGCATTTAAATGCGCTATAATTATGTCGCCAGCAGCAAGTGCAACAAGAATGCAACAGGTGAATGGCAAAGACACGAACTAAAGCTGCAACTGCTCCCATATCCAATGTTGCAGTTGCACAGTCTCAGTCTCAGTCTCATTCTCATTCTCAATCCCAATCTCAATTCCAACTTCATGTCCAGGTCTATGTCGTGTCTGCTAAGCAGCAGGGCAAACAAATGTACCGCAAGTCAAGCAGCTGCTTTTCAATTCCAACTCGAACATTCTAATCAGATTAACGCCATTAGGCGCCAATGTGCCAACACAGAGGGAATGCGACCCCTAAACCATTGATCAAAATCGAAACACAAATCAACTGAGAAAAAACTCAACAGTTCCTAAGTACCGAGTATTTGGAGAATCAGCGGAAATCTCACATTTAGCTAATGAGAAAAGCACACTGGAAAATCTTTCGTTTGACAAAACTTTTCTTTGCTCTAGCAGGGAACTTTTTCTGTAAAAGATCTGAGTTCCTTTACATCTAAACTGTAGAATGATGTGCTCTTTAGTTGAAACATACGGATACTGGCATCACATTTATCGTTTTACTACTGTTGATCATTTCTAATTCATCTAATCATAAATAAACACCACAAATCATTAAAGTATATTTATATAGAATTTACTGAAAATCCGAACATAATATTAACAATTCCAAATTATTACTATCTTCCAGATTATATATTCATATATATCCATATCCAAATCATGTCTGTTAAATGAATAACGTTTTGTACTTTTTTTCGAAGAATATTTATAAAAATGTATATTGCAATTTTTCATGTTACATATTTTACAAAAGAATATAATAAGATTACCATTCGATACGATATCACTTATTATGGCGATTGTTCAAGTAATGTTCGAATTCCTTGAAAGAAAATGTATTGTACAGAACTGAATATCACAATTTTCTAAGATATGTTTTTACGGTACACCCATATATGGAATAAATAGTAATATAATTGTTGAAGGAGAAATATTACTCTGATCCATAGAATCTATTGTACCCCAAACTGGTACTATATTATCTTTAAATATAACAATATATATAAAATCTAAATTCATAGCAACAACTATCCCATTCAAAACTTGAGTTGAAAACCCAGCTCAACACCTGTTTTCTTATGGCACAGATCAATGAAAATACAAATGGAAACTCCACATTTACATATGACATTCCATTCAGTTTCATTTCATGTCCATTTCACAATTCTAATTTGCCATTACGTTTTGAGCTTTTCAGTCCGAAGATTTCTTCGACTTGGGCTCATTACTGGTTCTTGGAAAATTAACCAATTATGCGTATAATTAGTGACACGATTGTCTTGTTAGCCCACGAGTAGCAATTGTTGTTGTTGTTGTTGTTGTTGTTGTTGCTGTCGAATGTTGCTTTTGTTGTTGTTATTATTGTTATTGTTATGCCCATGTTAATTGTTTATGTCAAGTGGCGGCAAAAGAAAGGAAAATTGTTATAGAAGTGTTAACGAACGGCAAACAATCAACGGAAATGAATGAGATGGTTAGACAGATTATAGATAGAGATGGCAGTAGAAAAGAAGTTGAGTTTATGTTTAAAGAGAGGGAGAGAGAAAGATCTGGTTGCGTGTAATTCCTATGATAAGCAATCAAAGTTCCATTCTTGTATTATTTTTTTCGTATTCGTTTCGAGCACATTTATTGCAATTTGCCAAACACCAAATAGAGTTGAATGAACGTCATTATCTTTATCATAATTATATAGTTATAGTATGATTAAGTATTATGGCTAATGTTATAATTATGAAATTCCATGCAATTAGGGCCACAATTGTTCAACTGTTGTCTGATACTTACGTCCCAGACATGTGTGCTTGCGGAATTGCAAGAATCCCTCGACGCATCTACAGGCGCCATCCAGGCAACTGCTGTTGGCCACCTTCATGGAACACTGCTCACTCAGTTGGCAATCCCCTCCCAATAGTTGAGCTAAAAAAAGAGAGAGGGAGAGAGAGAGAGAGGAGAAGTGAGAAATTAGGGTCTATATGAGTAACGGCTCTGCATATAAGCAAACATCTCATATCCATTTGTTTGCTGTCCCCAAACATTCATTCACATTCAATAAATGCAATTGTATGTTAGAATGGAATGTTTGCTCATCTGGCCGACTGTCTTAGCCAGGCTAGGACTGTGGGTTACTCAAAGATTGACTTTGCCTAGTTTAACTTACATGACAAACACCGCTTGGAATCCAATTGAACAAAGTAGGGCGCACACTCGCAATATCCCAGGGCTGAACAGCTGCTGCCCTTGATGAAATCTGTGCAATCCATATCATGCTGACACTTATCCCCAAGCTCCAATCCCTGACTTCTGTGGAGCAGTGTGAACAATACGAAAATCTGCAAAAACAAATAAAAAATCAATTTAATATAAGATAATAATCAAATAATTAAAACAAAATGTGTTAACTGTATTTCTAGAACTTCATGATTAAGAAGAAAAAGAACTCGAAATTAGCAACATTATAAACTAAACATTAATAACTAGAGCACAACACAATCTTGATTTTTATGAGAATAGTTAATGGACTTATTCATATTATATTTCTTGAAAAGTCTAAAAACCTCTCTATAAATCGGAAACTATTAAGATAGTCTGAGTTTAAATAATTTTAAAATGTTGTTTATTAACAATTTCTTTACTTTCCAGAACGTTTAAAGCTACTAGTAGAAATACGAAGGAAAGCTTTAAAATTCTACAAATATTTTAAATTTTTAAACCCTTTCAAAGCCCGTATTCTTGACTATTATTGTAGAGAACTGATGCACAAATAAAGCTTAGCAGAATTATCTGTGTACACAATTTTAATTAGAACAGATATTTATCAATTTGTTTTTTAAAAAAATTGCAAATAATTTATTTAAAAAACTTGTTTAGTTTAAACTGACAAAATGATAACTTTAACTTCTCCTTATAATTTCATAATTCGCCTATAATTTATCTAATTTATTCATATACGCTTTGGCACATCAGGAGCGTAACTGATTGAATCAGAGTCTTTGGACTATGTATTCCTCGGATACAATTGCACTGCAGATGATATAAGAATGAGCGTTAATAAACAAATTAATCGCCAGCTGAGCATAAAATTTGAGACAGCTCAGGCAAAGCGTATAGAATTGCAACAAATGGGAAGATTGTAAAGATTGTAAGAGCGAGAGAGAGTGAGAAATTGGTAAGCTAATTGTTTGAGCACACGAAACTGCCGTTAGCCAAAAGTCTTGGCCACCAATAAATTCGCAATGATCATATAATTATTTAATGTAGTCGAGGAATCACACAAGATACAAGATAGAAGTTACAAAAAACAAAAGCAGCGACTTTTTTATGAATGAAGAGTGCACACAGAGACAAATGTTGTGTATGTGTGAGAGTGTGCGTGTGTGTTACGTATATGTTTGGTTTGGTTTTTAGTTGGTAACTGACAGTTAGTAAGATAGACGAACACGTTATAGATGCTATAGAGATACGAGCCGAAGTTGTAAAACAAAATTAACAGTTGCCTGAACACAGCACAACATAAACAACAACAGCATACGCCCAGCCCAACAACGAACAACAAACAACCAACAACGTACAACGAGCAACTTCCAACTTCATGGCAGACTGAGGCCAATGGGCTCTATAATTAAAGATACTGGTACAAAGGCAAGGGTAAGCCTACGGGTTCTTGGGTTTTTGGGGTTTGCAGTTAGAACGAGTCGAGTTAGTACGAGTATCTAAGTATCTGATAGATACATTGCCAGAGTACAATGCACTCGACGGGAGCAGCGTAAAGCGCCACACGCCATTAATTATGCCAACTGTACTCTCTTCCCTCTTCCTCACTCTATCTCTATCCATCTCTATCTATCTCTCTCCATCTCTTGCAGCTTGAGCTACCTCACCGAATGTTACGTAACTGAATCCTATTTGAATATTGCCAGTCAACTCCCCCCAATTGGAAACGGTACTGAGCCATCTGATTTGTGTAATTATGTATTTAATTTCCAACTTTAAATTTTGTTGAGGCATAAAATTCAATGACACCACTAAATTGAAACAGATATACCCAACTCTGGAGGAATTCGGAGACTCAGCGACTCGGAAACGAAACGAAATTCCAAATGTTGTTCAACAACACGCAAACCAAGTTCTCTTAACAAATTTAACAACCTTGTACATAAGACAACAGTTAGTTGTTGTTGTTGTTGTTGCTGGAATTGATTGGAAGTAGTAGAAGAAGAACGAGAGAAAAGAAGTCCAACCTGAATGCAACGTGTTGTGGCAAGTTGGCAAGTTGTTTAATTATGTCAATAAATTTATGATAATGTTTATTATTATGATACTATTTATAGCAATTGCAGTCTGATCTTGATTCCATTGGTGGCAGGCTGAATTTTCAGATATGTTTTCGAATAGAAATTAAGGATAAAAGACAAATGAATTTATTTGCATTGATTTCATAATATTTAGAAATGTTTCATCTAAATTTTTACATTTCTTATTCTTTTTCTATATAATCAATCAGAATAAATTGAAAAATGTTTTATTAGCATTAAGAAATGTTTGGATATTAAATTATAAATAGTAAATAAAAAAAAACATTTATGAAAATACTATTTTCGATAATTTCTCAAGTTTTAATCGATTTTGGCAATTCTCGTAACCAATCAAAATTCTGAAACGAATCTTTTCTATTTTGAAATCCAATAAAATCGATTCACTATTAAGTTGAATTATAAAACATTTATCCGCATATCTCTTTATACAGAACAGTTTAAACTATGCCAAAGAAATTCGATTCTGAAGAGGAAATCCTGAATAATGAATAATATATATTTGAATCGATTTTTTTGGATTTCATAATTGCCAAAACCGATTAAAACTTTATCACAAAGAAATAAATAGAATTTCTTGAAGATGTGTTTCTTCAGACGAGCTTTGCGTTTCCACTTATTTTCAAATTTGCCTAGTTAAACTTTGACTTTCATTGTGGTCGATCTCTAATTTTAAATAATGAAAATAGGTACATATCTATTATCTGTTGAGTTTCGATTACGTAATATCAATTGGGACTGGTTGCCTATTTTTTCTGTTATTTCTAGGTAAAAGAGAGAGATATACAGTTAGAATTTGGCCCCATGCACTTTTCTGTTACGCTCTCCACAAACACTTAACAACCACAATTTCTACTTATTTTCAATTGGATTTTTGTTACTTCTGCTGCTAGCTTAGAAAAGCCGCAAAACTAAACGTGGGCTCATAACAAAACACTTAACAATCGGTAGAAAAGAATAGAAAGAGGAAGCAGCAGCAGCAGCAGCCAAAGCATTGAAAGACACAGAATCACAGTTCCATTCTCGGTCTTCATTGGAATCGGAATCTCAGTCTTCGTCTCAGCCTCAGTGGCGGCATCAATATAAAAAAGTCAATAAAAATTGTTTAATTATGCTTTCGAGTGGCTTTTAAGCACGAGCAGAGAATGTGATCATTGTTGTTGGCCCATTAGAGTGGCACCATATGAAAGACTTCTCTCTTTCTCCCTCTTTAACTATCTATCTATCGATGTGTGTATTTGTGTGTGTGTGTGTGTGTGTGTGTAGCAAGTTGACCCATTAAGAAGTCAAGTTACTTTCATTGCCAGACGTTTTGTTATTGTTGTTGTTGTGGCAGCAACTTTCGAGTGTCTGTGGCAAGAAAGCTGACTAAATACCCTAAAAATATGAGTTATTTGCAACGGGGCTGCTTAGGCAAATAGCTGACGTTGCATGTCCACCCGCTGATTCCCAAATGCCGACCTCTAATCCATCTTGATCTTGGAAGCTCTTAAAAGACACTTGGACACACACTTGTTTGCTCCTTTTGACCGCTAAAACATCATTCATTTGGAAGCGGCAAAGTCAGTTGCCAAGCTATTTTTGCCTTGAGGGGGATGGCTCTTTCCCTGTCTATGTCTCTGTCTCTGTCTCCAGTGATTTATTCTTTGTTTATGGCAACTTTGCAATTTTACAATGCCGTTGTGCTAATGAACAACTGGCCCCTAAGGCTTCCCTCTACATTCAGCTTATACTCGTAATTTACTCGTACAATCGTAAAAGAACAGCAACAGGACGAACCATTAAAATACACACCAACAACAACTACAACAAAAATATGAACAAAAAAAAAGCAAATCATTTTTCGTGTTTTACAAATTACATTCGTAGTTTTTTTTTAACGATCGTCGGGCGCCAGACTGTCTGCTGACCTTTGGCCACAGACTGCACACTACTGCCCAGGTGCAAAGGGGGCAAAGGGGGATGCAGGGGGCGAAGATTGAAAGGTCGCCCAGCAATGCAGTTGATGCAGCTGGTAGCTTACCGAATCAGGCAAAAGATAAACATAAAATCTTAAAGAAAAGAAGATTTAAATCAAAAGAGTAACAAATGTTAATCTTTGGCACTCCAAAGATTTTATACTATTGCAGGGATCTGTGCTCAATTTTCAACTGATATTTGCTATATAATAGAGTCGACTGATTTTTGAAAATTAAATAAAAATAAAAATAAAAGCTATATTCATTGAAATTTATTCTTGAGTCTGTTACATCTTCAAAGACTTTAGAAAAAAGATTAAAAATTAACAACTTTTTATTAAATTTAATTATCTGATTTGTACAGTTCAAATTCTATCGAAATAGATAGTTTTGTATTAAAATCTTTATGAATTTGTTGAATGAAAATAACTCTGAGAACGACTTACACATATCCTATGATTTCGAACAGAATTTCCTTCTAAGTTGTGCTTAAATCTTTCAAGGTTTCTTTCTTAAAAACCTATTTTTGATATGAGAAAATGTATCTAACATAAAATAAATCCCTTAAAGGAAAATTCTGGCATTTTTATTTAAAATTATGTTTGTTTAACTTAAACTTAAATTTCTTTGTTTACATTACAATTCTCTTTTAATGATTTTCTGTCTTGGTCTTTTAAGATTTATTACAGCAAATATTTTAAGGTTTCTGCAAGCCAGGAAACTCATACTTCAAGTATATTTAATATGAGTATTTAGAATAAATCATAAAAGTCTGTAACATGACCAATTAGCAAAGAACATCGATAGCGAATCTTAATGGCTTCCGAAAACCTTTGCAAACTGTTGCCAATTTTGTTCGGTCTTTAAAGAGTATAAACTTTATTAGGCTATTTAATTTACAATAGCTCTAAGTTCAAATTTAACCAATTAAAAATTCTTCCTTCAGATAAAGATTTTTCCAACTCGAATGCATTTGTTTTAATGTACATTCTTAGTATGGAAAACTCCATTAACATTTATGATTGTAATAACTCAAAGGTTTATGGTCTTCCGTTCCGTGCAATCCAAAACGACATAGACATAAACCTGCTGTTGCATGACTCCAGTTCCCAAGGCATAAATTCAAATAAAGAAAGAAAAAAAAACGAGGAGACTCCCACCTTTTTATTAGATTAATTTGCCTACATTACTCAGCGCTCAAGTGACGACTCCCTGCCAGGCAATAACAATAACAATAACAACAACAGCCACAACAGCTATGGCAGAACTAGAAGAAGAACATCATCATCGACGCCTATCCATCTATCAGCTACAGTTTGACCCAATGGCCGACTTCACAGCTCACACATAGAACGAGAGAAAGAGAGAGAGAGAGAGAGAGAGATGGGAAAAACTTGGCCAACGGCCCACGATCAAAGTCAAAGGCAAGTTTAAGTAAATGGCCCACTGTACGAGCCCAACCCACGCCATAAAAGAAATATCTACAGATAGACTATATCTTTCTGAACAATGAAAGTGTTGACAATGTTTCAAGTAAGTTTTTGGAGTAATTCGCATTGGCAACGCCCCAAAAATTAAAGATGCTCGTTTGTTCCGATCAATGGGATTTGCAAATTGAGTTAGAAGCACTTCTACTTATAGATATGTGTGTAAATTCATGTATTTGTGTTTGTGTATTGGGAACTTTGTTGTGCAGACTTACCGCTAAAAGCCGCTTAACCGTAAAAGCTTCACTGAGCATCGCGTTATTTGCAGGTTGCTTTCTCGTCGCAGCCGACGTCGACGTCGGCGTCGCTGTCGCTGTCATTGTTGCTGATGTTGTTGTTATTGTTGTTTTTGCTCTCACAGAGCTATTGCTTCCAAGAAGAATTTTCCAGTAATGCTTTATTTTTAGTTGTTAAATGCGACTCGTTGTTGTTGTATTTATTTAAATATAATTCTTATTTTATTGTTGCTGCAGTAGTTTATTAATATATGCTTTTGTGTGTGTGTCACAACCTTTCAACTTGAGGGATCAAAGCGGAAATGAAACGAAACGAAACGAAACCAAACGAAACATTTAATGGGTGTAAAAACGCCACAAGAAACCACGAAATGTGCGCTCCAAAAAAACCAAAAAAAAGAAATACAGAATAATAATAATAATAATAAAATTTGTGTGTTTCAGATTTTTTTTTGTGTTTGTCGAGTTTGCCGGCCGGCTCACACGCCCCTCATTCGCATTCAATGGGCGCTGTCATTGCGCTCCACTTTAAAAAACGAAAGACTTAGGCAACGAACTTGATATTAACACCTGGCTGCCTATAATTGTTTTGACTTCCTACTTTAATTTTTGTTTCTTGCTTTTCATGTCGCTATTTTCACTTGCTGTGACGACCTTTGTCTTTGCGACTAACTCTCTTTTGTTGTTCTTGTTGTTGTTGTTGTTGTTGTTGTTGGAAATTGGGTTCTATTTCTTTTCGTCTTCTTCTTTTTTCGTCGTCTGTTATAAAATCTCATTTTATTGCAATACGAGAATGTGTGCTTGGGAATGTGATGTTGGAGACTCGCTTCCAGGCCCATAACCGTTATGCCAGCAACCATGTGTCGCTAGTGCTTAAAGCGGCCATTCAATTTTTGGACGAGTTCAGTCTATTTCTCAGCTATCTTGTGTGCATTTTTTGGTTGTATCTGTTCCTATTGTTGTTGTATTTTTTATAACTTAATAAAAAAACTTCAACTTAGAGGCGTTGCCTGGTCTCGAGTTCCGTTTAAAGTGGGCTGAAACAGCCGCAAGCTGTGCACATAAAAATTAGTGAGCATCGGACGTTCAACGATGTTTGTGTGGCCCATTAAACTGCAGTCTATGCTAATGCCATGGAGCACACAGAAAGTCACACACAAACACACTCACACACACACACACACTGAAAGACACACATAAAATCGAATGCTGTGGATACTGCGAAGCCATAACCTATTGACCAATAATGTTCTTGAAAATTATAGTGATATACACTAAGCAAAAGAGGAATTGAGTAAGTTTAAAATACTGTAAGTTTGTGAGAAATCTTGCCAAAAGATTGTTGTCCTAAGTTTATTCCTGAATCCTTAATAAAATATTACGGAATAAACGCTAGCGCCTTACAGAGCATGAAAATTGACTGGAATTTGATAAACAAAATCTCATATCCTATAACTGTTTATTTTTACACATGTGAAGGAAAGTCATAACATATTGAACAATATGTGAAAGCGGCTTAACAATTTTTTTTTATTGTTTGGAAATGTTAATGGCAATTCATTTAATTATTCCTCTAATTATTCTAATAATTATATTTATTATTTTAAATTGTAAATGAACTTTATTTACTCCTTTTGTAAAAGCTGTTTTAAGTTGTATTACTTTATTTCTTTATTTCATGGAATAAAAAAATATAAATGAATCTAAAATATCGCAATTTGCAACTTTTTTCTTTAGCGACAGCTTTGAAAATCACTTAAAACCATTTTTTTCTTGTAGAATTTTTTCTATTTGTTTAAAAAATTGTTTGATTATCTTGTTTAGCTATATTTTCCCCCAGTGTAGTCACGTAGGCAGCGCTGCTAGCGGTTTATTTTCCGCAAGTCCTGCAAATGATGATTATTTACTTTGCGGTCAAAGTGCAAGCAGGGGCGTTAATCGCTTGTGGGCGTGCCAAAGTGCTTGGCATATTCAATCAGCTTAGCCACAGCCACAAGCCATAGGTAGAGAATCAAAAGAAGAGTGGGAAGATTGATTGTTTAGCTGACCCAGTCCCAGGAGGATGCAGCAGGATGCACAAAGGATGCATGCACCATGTGGCAGCTGGCAGAATTTATGTGTCTGCTACGCACAATCGATCAGCATTTTGAATGTGAAGTGTTGAGGCAGCGGCAACCACAAAACTGCAAATGGAGTTGCAGATGGATGCAACTTGCAACTAGAAACTTTAGCGAATGCATTTTTCTTTCTTTCTTCATTTGCTTTAGCTCTTTTTTTTGTCTGCTACGTCTTCTTCTTCTACTTCTACTTCTATTTCTTTTTTTTTATATTTATTTGCGGTTTTCGCTTGATCGCACTTTGGTCGTCGATCGTCGGTCTATCGGTCGCTGGGTCGTCATCAATGCAGCAGCCATAGACATAAACTTGGCAGCATAAAAAAGAGGCACACACATACACACACTCACACACGGAGACAGTAAAGCAAAAAAGCAGCGCGATTTTTGCACCGTTATGCGCCCAATATGGCGACGCAACAAGCAGGAGAGTGAGAGAGTGACACAGTACGAGAGAGACGGAGAGCGAGAAGACTTTAACATATGTGGCCAAGTGTTGTGGCTGTGCATCTGCATCTTCTCCCAAACTAGCCATGGCAGGAGTGTCTTCATCTGCTTCCCCTTCTTACTCCCATCCTCTCCTGAACTTTAGCTGTCTTCACTTGACTGCGTTCCATGTTTGTTTGTTTGTTTGTTTGTTTGCTTTTTCGAGTGTGTCTTTCTATGTGTGTGTGTGTGTGTGTTTAGAATGCACAGAAATTACAGTCGCTGGCCGCGCCTTGGACTTGGACATGGACAGCGCAGAACAACTGCACTTCCTCCCCTCGCTACCCGCCTTGCCCCGCCCCCTTCACAAAGAAGAGGCTGGGCTGGACATGGACAAAATCAACGCCGCCACAGCCCCAAACAGCAAACAACAAACACACAAACCCATTGAAGAGATGTTCTATGAGATCGAGACCGAGACTGCGAGACTTCGAGACCGTAAGAATAACAAAACACACAGACAAACTTGGAGAAATTCTTTGGCTTCGATTGGCAAAAATGTTAATCGCTTCATTTGCAGGATCACTTCACACATTATCCCTAATATTAAGTTATTGTTATTATTATCATTATCATTTCTTTTCTTCCTTCAATTTTTTAGTTTTTCTTTTTCGCACACGCGTCGCGCACATACTTTGTTTATAAAATGTATCAATTATTTTTACCATCAATTGTTAAAGATTTCTTGTTATATTTGTTGTAATATTGGCTTGTCTATTTTTTGTCGTGATTGTTGTAGCCAAAGCAACAATCAAGAGCAACAACTAAACACACTAAAACACGTTGTCGTATATCTTTTGATTTTTGGTTTTTGTTAAGGCGAGCTTGGCACGTCCGCACGTTACGTTGGTCAGCAACGAACTGAAGAGGAGCACGCCAACAACGGACTTAAGAACTAAGACAGCAGCCGTTTGCAGACACGAAGAAGTTACCAGCAGCAGCAGCAGCAGCAGTGGCAGAGGCAGCGACTGAAGCAGAGACAGCTACAGCGACTGAGAGACAGTGGCAGCTTAAAAGCTTCTCCAACTTCAAACTACCAACAACAACAACAACACTGGCCACAAGGCAAAGTCAAAGTCAAGGCAGCAAAAGTAACAGCAGCTGAAGACAAAAAGCTTCGTTACAAACTTCGAAGTCGGCGTCGCTGTTGACGCTGCGCAGACGCAGACACGACAAGTGCCGTCGACGTCAGCGTCAGCGTCGGCGTCTTCGATATCGTTGTTGTTGTTATTATTTTCTTGCACTATGTTAATGTGGACTCTGCGGCTGCGTCGTGGCTGCTGCTGCTGCTGTTGTTGCTATAGTTGTAGTTGTTGTAAGTTGTTGTCTGTTATGCCGTGTGCTTTATTTGTTTCTTTAATTATGAGTGTCAGTTGGGGACAGTTGTTGCAAGCGCAGATTAAAGCAGATAAACATAACCTACACACACTCACACTCATACACACACACACACACCGTTTGAGTTTTTCACTTTTCTCGCAAAATTAACCGATTTTCATACGCTTCCGCAATGCGTTAGGCAATCGCTTCATGTTGCACACTAAATAGCATTCTGACTAAGTCTCTCGACTTGCCCCATGGAACAATTCTACTCCAAAAATAAACAAAGCATCTCTAATTGAATAATGCGTTTTGGTGTCTTCTGTGTGTTTTTTGCCCTGTCCCGTTCAGTTGAAAATTTAAAATTATAATTTAATGGCTTTAAATTGGTCGCTTGGGGTGTAATTTTCGCATTTGAGTTCATTTCAAGCACTCACCAAGAGTCTGAACATAAGAAATTGACGCAAAAAGAGTGATTTTGTCCGGCTTTGATTGTTACTTTGGGTGGTTCAAGATACTTTCAAGTGGAAAAGGAAATGAAAAAAAGAGCATTTCACGTGAAAGCACTTATATGTTATGTTAACAGTATTGCAAATACAAGAAATTAAAAGTTGAATTCAATATAATATTATTACATGTATATAGAACAATATTGAATAAGTAAAGATTTATATAATAAAATATTTCGTATAAGAAATCTTTAATATTAACACTATTAAAAAATAAATAAACAAAATTTTTATTAATAATATTGATTCTAGCTTATGTTTACTGATTTAATATTAATAAATTAAGTAAATAGATAAGATATCATTTTAAAATGATTAATAAATACTTCAAATTTAAGGATCCGTACGTTATAAAGCTTATTAAAGATGGTCCTAGTCACTAATAGCTATGTTTTGAGTTTTGCCAAGTTTATTAGACTCTACAACTACATGTTTTAGTGTAATAAGTAATAAGTGATCAAAAAACTCTATTTAATGTCTTAAGATGTGCGTTAATATAAATATATTTTCCCTTTACTTAATTTGCTTTTACCTAAATTAAAGATATTTCTTTTTAGAGAGCTCATAAAAATTGTTTAATCGATTCAAGTTAATATACTGATCGTCTTATAAAAATGTAAGTCTTTCACGCCCACATACTATTAACTTTTCATACTACCCACGCGTAAAGTATCCAAGCAATCGCCTTCGCACAAAAGCGTAAAGATCTTTTTTATATTGTGCCAAGTGGGCACTTGAAAGCGTTGATCTTTTCTGATTTCGTTTTCTTTCTCTGATCTTGCTTAAAAATTGCTTCGATTTTGGTGAGTTTTCTGGAATAACGCAACAAGACAGAATTTAATTTGAAGATTTATATCGAGCACCGGAAGGCGTAAGATGAAATTTTTGATTGTCTCGAAAAATCACAAGGCAAATATACATACATATGCATATGTATGTGAATATACATATCTGTGTATAAATCGATACAACATTTGGACACAGTATAATTGACGCTGATTGTGGAAGAATGATCTTGAGTTTTATTATAGGCAGAGTTGAGGGAACTGTGAATATGTGTATAATCTACATCTTATGTCGCACATATATTCTAGCTTCCACTTGAAGAGATAATTTCTCAATCACGAAGGTCGTTGATAATTCTACCTCTTTTTCCATAGCAACAATCGTAGTTTAGATTGTGAAATAAAGCGCTTTTCAATAACTATTCGTTTTTTTGCTGTCAACTATTTAAAGATAGCTTCAAAGATCATGCGTTATATTATTAAGAATTATACAAAGATAAACATCTTAGTTCATGAATTGTATTTAGTAAATTTCTTTTAGAAGTAATTGAACTTAAGTCATTAAATAATCAATTTAAAAAAATTTACTACACCCATTAAAGATGCATTAATGTTGAGTTATCATATGATCATAAAATATGTAAATAAAGTAAATAAGTATCGAAATAAGGATTATCGACAGGAGAATATCCTAAGATTGAAAAAAAATTCTATAGTATTTCAAAACTAATCGATATCGAGAAACTTACAGAGATGTCAAATATAATTCTAGGCTTATAAGAACAAGGAAATAAAAGTTGGTTCACATCGTTTTAAAAATGAAAATCAGATATTAATTCTTTATGTATTACTCTGATTACAGGGTGTATAATTAAGCACTCGAAAAACGGCTACACATATTTAGAGAGGTATCTACATTTCAGTTACAATCGCTTTGATCTTCTAGCCAGATCTCTCCCAATTCTCTTATAGAAATGTTTGCACTTAATGGGCTTCTCCAAAGCAAATTGCGCTAAAAACCATAAAATTGTTATTAAAGCTTTAACAGAAATAACAAAATAGCCACCTACCCCACCACATTCCCTGCTCCCCTTTAATAATATCTTTCACTAACAAACGTCAGCTTCATCATCATCATCGCATTGGCGGCACTATTAACAATGAAAAGCAAAAGTAAATCGAAATCAAAGTAGCCTGCAAATGCAATGGAGAAATGGGCCCCAACTCTAGCTTCCAACTACCAACTTCCAACTGCCAACTACCAACTCCCAACTACAACAACAGCAACTACAACACTACAACTCTAGCCCCCCAGCATCTCGACTGCTAAACAATTGAAAATTGTGTTTTTATTTTTCTTTAGTCTTTTTTTTTTATTTTTTCATTGGCGGCCAACACGTGCCGGGTCTGGCTCTGGATGCTGTAAGGGGTGATGAGGAGGGGGCATGGTCAAGTGTGCCGGTGTGGCAACCTGTCGCTGCCACACAGCTAGTGGCAGTGGAAGTGGCAGAGCCACCGTTAGCTCATATCAGTGAGGCGCACACGTCTGCCCTGCCCCACAAACACATAACACACAAGACACACTCTATGGAGATCTTAAACTTTCATTTATACAATTGTCTTCAAACTGTGCAGCGATTGCCGCTTGCCTCCAACTGTGCCTCACTTTTGTATTTGTATCTGTATCTGTATCTGTATCTGTGTGCTGCTCCAAAATGAAAGTCGGAACAAAATGGATTTGCTTTTGGAATTTTTGTTCAAAAAAGATACATTTGTGTAGTTGCTGCTGCTGCTGCTGCTGCTGCGGCTTCGACTTTAACTTTAAGTTTAACTTCAACTTGGACTTCATTCGTTATGGGCCACAAGCGTCAAGCATTTGCTTTATTGCAGTTTTCATATGCTTCTGTGCCAAAGGAAAGGCCACGCCGGACGCGACTTGACTTGGGCCCAATATCTCATTAAATCTAAATGGACTTTTTTCTCTCTCTCTCTCTCTCTCTCTCTCTCTTTCTTTCTCTCTCTTCTCTTTAGTTTTTGGCCTCGAAAAGCCGAAAAACTTTCGCCGGTACTTAAACGGCAGAACAACAAAATTCACTATCCACCACCTTCGTAGTTGCTCCTCATCTCCTCCTCAACTCCTGCTGACCTTGCTCCCAACCCGTAGTCTCCTCCACGATATTCTGCGTAATCTCCCCCGAATAATACCTCGTTTTTTGGGCCCTTTTAAAGTGCTGGGTCATTGGCCGCATTGGCGGCTGCTGCCAAAAAGAACCTTAACTTTAAACTGGTTATTATAATTTTCGGTTTCGCAGAATTCACGCAGCACAGGCAACAAGGCAAAAGGCAGAAGGCAAAGGCAAAGCAGCGCCATTAGTTGGCCTCATTCTTGGCCAGGAAATCTTCTTCGCATCCATAGACCCATACAAGTACTCATACTCATACTTGTGTTCGTATTCGTATTCGTTTAAGCAGCATGCAACATTCACGGCATTCGCTTCGTGACAAATATGAATATTTCGAGCTTATGAAAGGGGTGGCCAGAAGTGGGGGGGGTCTGAGAAGAAGCTGACTTACATAGGCCTCTTCTCCTCCCCCCTTTCACCACTCTCACCTCTTTTAAAGCCTTAGAATGCAAGAAAGCGGCTGCAACGCGGAAGTATTTAACGTGTTTGTTTGTCCATGCCAATTCTATGCCTGCTGTTGCAACTCCAGCTTTAGCTTCAGCCTCAGCTTCGACTACAGCTTCTGCTTTGTGGTAACATTAGTGATGTGAATCCCAAACCAAACATCGATTTTAGCGATTTTAAAATCTCCAATGAAAAACTTGGATGAATATGCAAGTCGGTAAATGTGTTTAAGAGTTGAAATCGGAAAAGTTCTTAAATAAATCGATGATTGAAGATCATACATATGTTTTTTTTAATGCCTATGGAAATATCCGGCAGATTAGCTCACGTAATAATAAGTAAATTTGCTTTGACTGTGTTAGCGGAATTTTGTTAAATTTTTCCATGTTTTTACAAAAATGTATCAATTTCCATTAGAAGAATATATATCCATTTAGATGTGAAGTAAATCGCTTATGTAAAAATCGATTTTTCAATCTATTGTCTCATCTCTAGACAGCTTAGACTTGGACTTGGGGATGCGGTCGCATCGTTTCTTGTTGTGTGTTTCGTTTGGTGAAAAGTGTTTTGTATGCAAATCATTGAAATTACATATTATGGCCAGTTGGCAGTCGTAAGTAGCAGTTGGCCTGAAAGTCGCCTGACATGCAGCAGAACAGAGAGCCAAAGCAGAACCGAACCGAACCCAACCGAACCAAACCAAGCCAACAACGAACCCAACAATAACAATAGTACAACAACAACTACAACCACAATAACAACAAAGATGCATTCAAACGTTGCAACACAAACTCAAACACCGCCTCCTTGGCTGAAGAAGAAGTCTTCATATGGTCGGTCCCAAATGCACTGGGTGGGTCTTCCATCTCCGGCTGCCTTCAGATGCCTCCAATTGAATCGAGTTGCCTCCATTTGCCTCGAGGCGGCTACTGCTCAAAGCCCGGCCAAGTGATATGCCTGGGCACAGCGACAGCTCATAAATTCATTAGAGAATGCAACCAAATGTAGCAGCTGCCACGCATTGACCAAATACCCACGCATAACACTGAACAACCTACAATTAGAACCCTTTAACAATGTTTAACCACATTTCCTAAAACCATTGTTCTTGCTAATAATACTTTACCTCAATTACAGATAGCGTAGATCAACGTATTCTGGATCTCCATGGTTATGAATTTACTTGAAAAATATCTTTGAATTGCAATATCAAGGTTATGCTTCAGAACATTTCATATTTCTATTTTTCAGAAGAATGATACTCCATCAAACTAAAATTTTTGTATACATTCTTATACTACATTTGGATAATTTTAGAATTTACTTTACAGTTGAGATTGAGGTTTAGTAAAGCAATTTTATTTTAAAACAAACAGTAATAAAAGTTATGAAAGATGTTAGACAGAAGTTATGTTATACAGAATTAATGTGCTTTATAGCTTTAAAGTTAATATTTGGAGTATTAATATACATTGTGTTATTTTGTTTTGTTTTAATGTTTTAATTATTGAATTCACTTTACAATTGATGTTGAGGTTCAGTAAAGCAAATTTTCCATTCCTTTACAAAGTACTTTAAAATAGATATTTTTGGCAACGCTGACTTTATTTATATTTAATGTTTTATGGTGATATTTGCGAAATTAAGAATATTTATGTTAAATAGGCTCTGAATAAAACTGAATAATATATAATTTTCAATGTCCTATAAAAAGCTGAATAAGTTGTATGTAACTTAATAATAGTAATGCTCATAATACCATATTTGAGATCAGTTAAGTTTATCCAACCACATATAGTACGTCTGCATGGATGTGTGCCCTAGCTCAGTACTCAGTAGCTCAGTGATATGATGTGTATTTTATTTGTATCTACAGTACCCAAGGGATTAAAATTAAGAAGACTTAACAAATTGTCAACTCTTATTCTATAGCTTATTGTGTGAATTATTACACAACTATATTTTTAGATTTCAAAGTAATACTTATAATCCTTTTTTAACAAATATGTTATTTTTTACTATTTTATTTATAGCTTATCAGAGAACGAAGTTAACGTGTCTTAAGCTGTAGTTACAAATATTTTCATTTAATGATACAAATTTTACAACAATAATAACCATAATAACAATGTACATAGTTTCGCTTGTGCATTGTCAATGTATATTATTTGTTTATTATTTTTTATTTATTTATTGGAAATTCTTCAGGCCATTTTGATAGAAATTTCCCTGACCAAGTTTCGGTGGTTTGAATCGATGAGTTGAATTGAAATTTCGCTAACTTCTTGTTGTGCGATTTGCAAAAATAAAAAGTAGCAGGTGGTTCTCTCTTGTCAAAAATATCCAATTTCAGCTATTGTTATTGTAGTTATTATTGCTGTTGTTGTTATTGCACATAAAAACAAAACAAGAAAACTAAAAAATATAGAAAAAAACATTTCATGAGCCGTGACAGGCGTGAAGTTTGTGGTAAACCCTTCACGGCTATGGATGTACCTAGAAATTGAGGATGACTTTTAACTTGCAGGGTGAAAATCAAAAGAAAAGAAATTTAATTATAGTTTAATGACAGCACGCAAATAGTCGACAAATGTGAGTATTACAGGTTCGGTTTGGTTTCAGTCCCAGACCCAGTCTCAGTCTGAATCTCAGATTCAGTCTCAGTCTCAGCCTCGGTCGCCTCGTCGAGTCTTCCGCCTCTCAATTGTTTTTTGATTTTTTTTTTCTGATTTTTTGTTTTTTTTTGGTCGTCGAAAGTAAAATTTCCAATTGATTTTTGTTGTGCTTTATGTTTTACACGCTTTTCGTTTTTATTATGCGCATTGCGGACACATTTAGCAAAAAGGCAAAGTAAATGCCAACATGATTTGACTATCATGGACACAAGGAGAAATGATGGCACAGCCATCCCAGAGCCCAGGCAGCACTTTCATCGGCGCTTACGCAGCATGAGATTCAGATCTATTGCCGGTAAGACTCGACTCGACTCGACTCCAACTCTTAAGCTGTAGCTTTTGTATAAGTAGTATCGTATCCAAATCCCAGAGAGACCAGCCCGCCAGCGACTTCTTTGTAAGCCTGGCTTCTACCTTGCCCCATTGTTGCTGCGGTTTCGTTTTTCATTTTTGAAAGCTCATCGTGCACGAGGTCAATGAAGAGCAGCTTCAGCTCCAGCTCCAGCTCCAACTACAGCTCCAGTCGCTTCTTCAGCTTCAGCTTTAGATTCAACACCAGCTGTAAACGCGACGCTTTTTTGCGAAGTCTGCCAGTATCACAGATTTTCTTTCAACACAAGTTTTGCAACAAAGTTTCTGAGAAATATTCACTGAGAACGATCAAGAGCAGGCTTTGCTTAAAGATACCCAGTGAGTGGAATAGGGTGTAAATGCACTAATAAGTCTGTAAGTATTGTACACAACTTTGCACCAGACAGAAGTCTTCTTAATTTAAAGTTCTTCTGATGTAAATATATTTATTTGTTAATGCATGTATTTTTTCATTAATTTTTGTTAATAAATTTTAAGTTATTTATTATTTTGGAATTTTATATATTTATTATTAGTTTATTAATAGTTGCAAGTAATGAATTTTACTGAAAGAAATTAATTTAATAATTTGTTTTAAAATTGTTAAATTTAAGCATAAATAATGTACTGCAAATTAAACAATTTCAAAATAATTTCAAAATTGTTAGACATTGTCTTTTTTTATATTTTAAAAAGTTATATTGATTTTTTAAATTTTAATATAGGTATATCGAATTTATTTATTATTTTGCATATGTTGAAAAGTGTAATAATGTTATTCATACTATTTTAGTCAATACCTTTGCTGCTTCCTTGTGAGTTTTTAATTTAATAAATACCCTGTACTGTTTTTAGACACTGATATATTAAAAGTAATGATTACTTTTTGCCTTTCTGACTGCTTCTCCAGATCTGGCCTGCCCTCGGGGTGCACACTGGACACATTGTGTTGTGGGACTGAAAACTGGCATTGGGTGCTGTAGATGTTGGTGTTGTTTTTGTGGGTACTTCATTGTAACATTGTATGCTTTGGGGTCTCTGTCTCCTACTGGGGACAGTGCTCATACTCGTAATGATGTGCTAATGATCACTCTGTGCTGTGAACGCTGTTTGCCCGGCAATTAATCTTCTAAAATTGTTTGCATCGCACATTCGTTGACTTCATTCATACAATTTCTATATACTACTATATGTGTGTTGGTGTGTGTTTTGCTGTTGTCTGTGCGCTTTGTTAATTGATAGCAAAATTACTCGAAATTGAATGTTTTAGGCACTTTCACTTGTTTGACTCTTGAATGATGCATAGTTACAAACTACACACTGAAAGAGCCGTTTAAATTGACAGATATTTCTTGTCTAATGACACTTTTTTTTTCTTTTAGTTTTTGTTGTTGTTATTTTTTGCACAGCAGCTCGCAGCCGAAAGTGTCAGCTGAAATGATAATGATAAATGGTGCTTGTAGCCGGAGAAGGTTCGAGTGGAGAGATGACACCCGAAGGTGTAGGCATCTTGAGTCCAAATGAGCTTAATGAAATTCCGTTTGGAATAAGAGTTGAAATGCCATTCTAGAAATATGATTACTAAAAGTTGTTGGTATTTTAAAAAAATAAAATATATATAATAACGATTTACTTGTGCTTACTTAAATAAGTTTTAAAATAAGTATTGATATTCGTTGCTCCGTTTGAATCCAATTCAATTTAGAATTTTGAGACTTCTTTAATATTCTTAAACGAAAAGGTGTTTAAAATATATTAAATTTATTATAAAATATGAAGGAAAGTTAGATTAGTCCGCAGCAGCTTTGATTGGGCAAAAATAAAAAAAATAACTTTTAGAATAATATAAATATTTAAATAAAATAAAATATAATAAGCCTTTAAAATGTTATGAAATTTTTAACATACATTAATTGTGGCGAAAATAAAACATCTTCCAGCTAAAAACTGTTAATCTTAAAATGGTAGAAAACGTTGTAGAACATTTCTAATATAATAATAATAACCATTCCAGACAAATTTTTTCTTATTCAGAATCAAATACAATTTGCTGTCTAATCAACAAGGCAAATAAACTGCAAGAAAATCAAACAATTTTTACAGAGTACATTCCTCTACTTATTGTTAGTAGCTCCAATTAGGTAAATGCTAAATGGCTGTCTGCTTAGCTCATCGGCAGTTGAACAAAGAGTTGAACAAACAAGATCATAACTAAGAGCTACCGTTAGGTAACACATGTTGAGTTTGTTGACAAATCTGCATAACTTTCTTGGCATAACTTTTACTCATTTCGATGAAAAGAAGAGAAGATGCGTAATCCTTCTAAATGGTGATAAATTAGCATAAGCTCTGCTTACACTAACAAACTTAACTTATGTAAATGAGCAACAATAAGCAAAATCGTTTAAGCGATTAATTAAAAATTACGTATACGCAATTTGTATGCCATATTTGTAGCTGGTGCTTTAGCTGCTGTGAGGGTCTTAACATTTCTATGAATGACTTTTTACATGTTTTCACTTTTAATGCACACACTTACTCACACTCACACTCGCACTCACACTCAGACTCACACTCACACTCACGAATCACATACGAATGATAGTGAAACCAAATACACAACAAAACGAAACGAAATGAAACATTCGAAACATTACAGTTTTAGTTTTGCCTTTGCCATAATTTGGCTCTGTCTCTGGCTCTGACTCTCTAACTGTTGGCATTTTTTGGCATTTAATGATCATCGTTGCCATCATCGTACATTCACCGTGAGTGGGTCTAAACCTCCGCCTCCACCTCCCATCCCTTGTTCCCCTCTGCGCGTTCCTGCTGAGCTTGCCCTGCCTTCACACACATTTACTCATCCACAAGTCGTAGACGAGTATAAAAAGCCTTTCATAGCCTGACGCTGGTTCTGCTTCATTTTGTTTAATGACAATGAAAGAAAGATACACTCATTGAGAGAAAGAGAGAGAGAGGAAGAGAGAGAGATGGCACAACACATGTGTTTAGTTTATGGTGTGTCTTTACATTTTTGCTTTCGTTTATGAACTTTCACGTGTGGCGCTGTTAAATTGTAGAAAATTACATTGAAAGTGCCCCTGGCAATGATTCGTGGTCGGAAGTTGGGCTCGAGAAGATTTAAACGCTTAAATGCTTTACGGAATTACCTAATTTCGGTTACGAAACAAATCAATTAATGCGTGTCTATGAGACAGTGAGAGACAGGTGGAGACCCTAATGAATCTCAGTAACTGTAAATGGGAACAATTCTGACCACACAACATCATCCATTTGGGATTTCACTTGCATAGGAAGCTATAAAATTTAATTGCACGGCAATCGATTAAGCGAGAGGATATCGGGAATTGAAAGCCGCATGACAGCAATTGAAATTCTTCAATTGTGCCCAATAAAGTCATAAAAATGCTAATACTTTCACATAACCAATACTTTAATCTATACAATGCCAACATTCCGCATACGCCCCATCAACCAGCTCAGCTCAAATTCAAATGATGATGATTGCATGGGAAACATGAAAACTTTGCAATTTGATTGCCAGTTTCCAATTCATTTACGAGTTGTCTTTCATTAACTCTCTGTGAGACTTGGAAACTTTGCATAGTTTCTGATTATGTTTATAGCGATTAAAGCCTTGAGCTAACAAACAATGATGTTTGTTATTATAACATATCCGCCTCAATTTAGTTGTCAAAATACACAAAATATTGTCAAATCATAAGATATACTTAGATATCGATATCTGCTGAAATAAGTTAGCTCAGTTTGGCCTAAAAAGAAGCCAAGTAAGCCTTGTATCTTAAACTACACTAATTAATAACTTTTTAGCATAGATTAATCTTAAAATAACAAATCATTTCGTATCAAAATCGAAAAGTTTTCAACAACATTATTGAAAATTAATAAGAAATCAATTAAAGTTAAAGTCATTCAAATTATAAGCGAGATTTTGAATCAAACGAAATAAATGATATACAGAACAGTAGATATTTATCTCTTTTATTAATAGTATTATTGTTATAAATATTATACGAATGTCATAAAGTAATCGCTTATAGGCATTAACATTATATGAATAGTAAACATTAAATAGATGCTAGACTTAAGCTAAAAAAAATTGCTTAATTTACTTTAACTAAATTTCAGCTTACTTACACTTATACCAAATAAACACAGTTATTTATTTAATTAATTTAAAGTACATACATCGACAACTATTTAATTTTATAAATTTACTGTAGATCAGCTTTTAAACACACTTCACTAACGACTTACAAAACGACTCCGCATCGATTTGAAAGTATTTCTAAACCTGTTATCCAGCTTGCAACAAAGTCTTAAGACAAGGTGCTAATGTAATGCAACAAACAAATACCACAAACTCCAATTGATTGCAACTTTGTTGCACCCATGAACTATTGGAGGAATCTTTAGAGATTCACTCCCTATACCAAGTTAAAAGTTGTAATCAACTGGGCCCTTGTAGCCTGTCACTTCTGTATCCTGCTGTTGTGTGTATTGTCCTGCCGCAGATAGAGGAGCATTCAATTCCATTAGCTTCTAGCCATGGTCAATGTCAGGGCTTTGTTAACATGTTTAACATTTCCTCAGGCTGCACTAGAATTACTTTCAGATAGGCCATGTCAACTAAATTTGCATATAAACAGATGGATACAGGAATTAATATTTGGCTATTGGCCATATTTAGCTGACAAAACAATAGAGGTAAGAGAGCCACGATCGCATTGGCCGACTCGCTAACTGACCAACTGGCTACCTGTTAGCCAAAAGGTCCAAGTCTGAAACCATGTGAAAGCCGCTTCAACATGGCCAGCAATTTGGCGAGCTGCGAGCGCATTAATGATTTTCACATGAGAGTTAGGCTGGAGTTGGAATTGTAGTTGGAATTGTAGTTGAAGTTGGAGCTAGATGCGTTGGTCTGCGTTTGGGCCAAGTTACGATACATTGACCCAGTAGACATTTGGTATGCAACAAAGTCAGTTGGCAACAACAATTATGGCAATAGCTGCTGCACTTCATTAGTAAAAACGAACGCAAATGTTGCTGTTGCTGCTGTTGTTGCTGTTACTATTGCTGCTGCTGCTGTGACTCTTAACTTGGCTTTCGTTTTTGCATATGTTGTTGTTTTTTGGAAAGCCATTGGCAGCAAGTTATTGGCAAGGTTTCCTTGCCGCTCATATTGACAACGCCTTTCACTGTTCAATCTGCTCTTCTGATGGAAGCTCAATGCATCAAATAGACAAATTAAAGACCAATCAATTGGGTGAATCGGTAGCCCTAACCCACATCTCAAATCATCGACATCACACTCATACAAACACTCTTACACTTACACACATGTTAGAGAAGATCTGTTTCATGAGCTTAACATAAATTTGCATAAATACTATAGACGACATAACTGTAAACATAATCAAATCCAGCTTTGTGATGGCCCTGTTGTTGATCGAAACAAGCGCTTAATAAATAACTTAAAATCCCCAAATTAAAAAAAAGCCAGCAGATAGTGTGTGATAGCTGACTAGCTTATACCCTATACATACACAGTAAAAAACTGGAAGATAAATTGGTGTAAAATGGATACCCCGCACCATATAATTTGTAAAAAAAATATTTAGGCGATATAATTTGATGCATAGGATTATTACTTTATAAAAAACTTTTAGTATTCCTGTAGACTATCAGATATCCTACTAAACAAATACTTTAAAGTTTTATAGAACTTTCAATGTTCAGTTAAATTTTATTTTATAGATATCTTTGAATTTGGCATTAGTTTTTATATATTTTACGTCAAATTATCATTCCGATAGGATTTTGAGACCATATATGTACATACCAAATACGGCCTTTAATTTATAAGGAATATGTAAAGATGAAAAGATGTAGAGGCAATTGGATTGTAAGATTAAGATGGTTATATAATTTTAATTCCAATAAGATATTCAGCTGTCATCATGGATCCAAGGTAAGTTTATAATGATACATGCTCAATTTAAAAAATTCTCTCTTCAGTATTTATTCTACAGGGTGTTTGTGTTTGTGTTTGTCGCACATCGAGCTGACGAACGACATTTGCATTTGGACAGATTTGGTGAAATGAAATATATATATGTGTGCCACATGCCATATGATCAGCAATGCGATTAAAATATCAAGTGTAACCAGAGAGGAGAGCAGAGCAGAGCGTCTTCATCGTCATCGTCATCGTCGTCGTCGTCATCGCAGCGCGATCTTCAAAAGTTGGCTTAAAAGAATGCGACGTTCCACAAAGATAAGCTGCGACTGCTGTTGAAATGGAAACTGGCCAGTAAGTGAGTGAATGACTAACAGAGTAACTGACTGACTGACTGAATGACTGAATGACTGACTGACTGACAGCTGCGTCGTCTTCGACATCTTTAGAAATGGCGCACAAAAGCCACTGACGCCGGCCACTTTGACGAAATTGACTTTCTCCATTCAATATAATTAATAGTAATATTTTTGTAGCTTAGCTACACACGTCTTCAGAATTGTAACGGCTGACAGTCTGTCCCGTCTGTTTGGCTGCTGGGGAATGTTGGCCAGGAAGTAATTTATTATTGCAGGCGTGCAACAGGTGAAGAAAAGCATTTCAACATGCATAGATCAATATTTGACATGCAGAGCAACAGACATGCCAATCCCCAACACCAACTTAATGCTTCCCCCGAAAAATCATTATTCGAAATTCGCAGCGCACAACGGGACGTATGTGTAACAAGTGAAAAGTCAAAGTCGCCGTGTGTGGCAAACCCAACAAATAAAGTCACACCAAGATGCTGCAGTTGTTGTGGTTCCTATTTGTCAAATGTTGTTGTTGCTTATGCAAATGGTTTTAGCTGTCTGCAGCTTCTTCAGACTTTCAAAAAGCCAAAAGTATTTTTGGCCAATATTTTAGCATAGCTTCTGCGGCTTTTACTTTTCTTTAAGCTGTCGCTGAACTGAAATTTAAATTAGTTTACATTTTGGCCCACACTCGCTTCTGTTTTTATGTTTTTATTTTCTGTTTTACTTTTTTTACATAACAATCAAATTAACAAATAGTTTAAAATGCTTAAAGAAACAAGGCACGCACATTGGCCAGGTAGATGTGTGCACTTATAACTAGTGCCAGACATTTCACGTTCATTGACATGGCTAATGAAGGCAGCCGCTGAGACAACTGCTCCATGCCTCATGCTTCATGCCCCAATGCTCCAAGCCCCATCCAATTACTTGTCAAATTGTCGCTTTGGTTTGGCGTTAAAAAAAAAAGTTTCGCTGGCACGCGCTCATTTAACCTAAAGTACAATAACTTGAATTTCTTATTTTATTTTAATACGAAACGAAAATGTTATTTAATGCAGTTTGTGTTCGTGCAGTTTGTGGCCAACTCGATTAAAACCTTTTATAATTAGATTATATAACATTTCGTTTTGTTTAACGATTATCTAATTGTACAAAAGAAAGCGACACATGCTGCTACCAATTAGACAACTTGGCTTTTTTCCTTCTTCTTCTTTTTTTGTATTTCTTTCTTTTACTTGAAATAAATAAAAAAAAAACAAAATCACAATTCGAATTGTCGCCAGCTTTTGATGCTATTATGCTCACTGATCAGCTCAGTGGTCGCCTCAGATAAAAACGTCTTGGATATGCTAATAAAGTTTATATGCATTAGCATAAATGCAAATGATATTTTTTCTTTTTAAATATATTCATGCTCTGGTATAGCATTTGATAACACAACATTATGGATACCTATATGTTTTTATTGTTTATGCATTAATATTATATGTTGTTTTTAATTCTCTTAAGCACATTTGTGACACTTCCAATCCGAACTTTCGCGCATAAAAAATGTAATAAAAACACTTTAAGTTATCAGCTGAGTTACAATTTTTATTTGCATATCTATTTTTAGTCACATAGCTTGCATTTCACTTTTACAGCATAGTTCACAGTTGGAATCTCTAATCAAGTCAATAAAAAAAACTATATTAAATTAAAATTATATTTTAAAAAGAATTTGAAAATTATTAAAAACCAAAAAGTTGAGCGAAGAAGAAAGTTCACGAAATATGAGAAATTAAACATTTATAGAATTCTATAATTTATTTTCTTTCAATAATTCAAATTCAATTTCAATTAAACAATGTAAAATACTGAAAATAAAAATGGTAACAATTAATTAAAAAATATATTAAAATTTTCACTATACTTTTATTAAATTAATATCAATATTTTAACAACATGAATTAATTTTAATTGAACCCAAAGTTACAAACTTAAAGTCTATGTAAAAGAACATTTAAAGTTTTAGCGCCTTCACATCACACACCAAAAAAGATGACTGCTACAAAACTCTACTTTAAAGCTTCACACCAAAAGCTACCTGCGCAGAGTTGTCGTATTGCGAAAGCTTTCAATCATAGCAAACAGCTGACCGAAAAACTTGTATTTATCTAGCGCCTTATCTTTATACACACGCGCAGACGTCAGACCACTTCTTTCCTCCATTGTTTTCATTTCCAATCAGTTCTACGTTGCGTCTGATTGGGAGTGGTTCGCCATTTTGCGGTCTACAGAAATACCTTCAGTGTTCGTTTTTTTACAATACCGGCATTTTAATTAAATATTCTAGAAGGTGAGTAAAACATTAAAAATTTATTAATAATTAAGATCTCTAAAAAATATCTCTATTAAATAATTATCGTGACGTGTCTTGGCCATTTCTGTATCTAAAAGTCATGATAAATGATATTTTAACACACTTATAACGCTGACTTTCAACTTTTGCAATCAAGTATTAATACAATTCACTAAATACATAGTATATATGTACATAATTAGAGACACTATGCAAATGTAACACTTGAAATGGAGGTGTGCTTAAATGAATATTCTTCTATTACTTAAGCTTTGAATAACCTTTGTCTACCACTTGGATTTTTTAGCCCACCTTTTTTCATACGTTTGAGTTGAACTTTCCCCAGCAAACACAACACATATACACACGCATACATATATAGTATATATGCAAGCATATGAATGTATATGGATGTGTGCTGGCACACTCTCTCATTTTATATGCAATTTATGTGCTTTTTTAATTTGTTTGTCTTAGGCACAGCCGGTTTTTCAGAGATTGAGAGAAAGAGGGAGAGAAATCGAGAGAACAGTTAATTACACGTTGCCAATCGGACAGATGGCGTTACATTATTCACCTACGCCTTAGTTCTACTTTAGAACACCGTTCAAAGTTTAAGCAAACAATTAAAATGCAATAAGCAATGTCATTTTTCACTAGATTGTTCAACTAATTGTGGCTTTTATTAATAGCAGTGTAATACAAAGTCGCCTTTTGCACGTTCATTATTATTTAACAATGCCAAATCTTATCAGCTTGTGTAGGGCCCTGATAATGTATAAAGTATACATTAAGTAGACATACTTAAGTTTTTGCTGTAAAAAATAGTGTGTGAAAGCGTAAACAATTTCGGCAACCATTTTGTGTAGTCAACTCACTAATTTTCAGTTTTCGTTGTTGTTGGATATGGCGTGATTTTTGAATAGACAGAATCACGCCATTGGGATTCCAAAAGGGGCCGATGTGCCCAATGTGATAGTAATTACCGTATTAAACTTATTAGGCTGTATCGTTGATGCATGCCAATTTGCATTCAAATGCTCTAATAATAAAATCAGCGTCTTGAAAATCTTAAATAAAATAAGTCTGGACTTTTTAACTGTCTTATCAATTAATTAAATTGTTCTGTAAGCTCTTCAAACTGTTCAACAAGTTGTTCAACATTCCAATGTGAAAAGTTAAATTATCTCATAAGCAATACGATGAGGAAATAGACACACTGGCGCTATATTCAAAGCTCTTGTCATTACACAGCACTGTTGAAAGCTAAAAAGTCACCTATCGTTATCGATAAAGATCGACGTGCACAGCTAAACGTCTTCATTATCAACACTATTGATAAGTGCGACCATGAACTTGTCCTAAACAAAGTGTTTTTTATACATATGTGCTCTGTGGAAAAGTTTTTAGCACGCGCCAACAACAGCTCAATAACAAGAAACAGTAAGTTTATGCTAAGAGAGCATATTATTGAGAGCGAGAGAGAGCAATAGCGATAGACCCACCCACAGCGCAATAAAAAGTTGATTGACATTCACAGCCATGCAATCGGGCCGGCAATTGCGATAACGATTACACATTGGACGGATAGTTGTGTTTTCTCTCTGGTTTACACATTTAGTTTGTGATAACTGTTAATAATATTCTGGTTGCAGCTACGCTAAGCGAGATTAGAACGTAGCAACGCATTGAATCTTACCTGATTACGGGTCCATAACTGATAACAGCGATTGCGCAACATACAATTGAAGATAGTGCATTACAGACAACCAGGCGAATAACGGTGCGCACAGTTTACAGTTATCAGTTGCGGCGCGACAATTGCAGCGTAGAGAATACGGAGAGTGTAATTTCTATTTTTTCGCAGTTTGTTTTTTTTCAACGATTTTTGCCATCTTTATGTTCGTTGTGTGACAAAAACAAATAATTAATTCAGTCATCAAGGCATTCATTCATCAAAAATCAAAGATTGTACAATGTTTGCACTACGCCGTACTATCAACATGGCCAATCGAAGCCAGGCTCAAATGCTGCTGCGTGCCGCTTTTCAAGCGAATTTCTCTGCCAGCGCTGTGGTAGGTTTCCATAATTCGAAATCTGATCAAAGGTCACTTCTCGTTATTGTGTAAAGGGTGAAATTATACATAGGTAAAGTCTTGAGGCCAAACGAAACCGATATTCTTCTCCACGACGATAGATAAACAATAAACCATTTAATGTAATTTAAAAATTAATCTTATTTTAAGTGTGTATGTAAATTGATTTATAGTAGCGTAAAAAGCTTTTTTTTCGGACACGTTTCCCCTTAATAAATACACCTTGTTCAAAGCCTACTATCTCTGCTCAATTAAAAATGTTTGGCCTTTAAAATCAGCCTTCAATCTCATAGTTGTTAAAAAATCACTTGTCATAGTTAAAGGAAAAGTGTCTGAATAAGTTATTAAAGATAATGAGCGAGGTGATGTCTACAATTCGCGTGTTCACTTATTAAGCTTTAACATATTATTGATTTAATCTTTTTGCCTTATAGTATTCAATTGTTCTTTGTGTTCCCGAACAGATGGCCCAAAAGATCAAAGCTGGACCCGTGGTCGATGTGCTCGGAGATGAGATGACCCGCATCATCTGGCAGTCCATCAAGGATAAGCTCATTCTGCCCTTCTTGGACATTGAGTTGCACACATTCGATCTGGGAATTGAGTACCGCGACAAGACTGAGGATCAGGTGACCATTGACTGTGCCGAGGCCATCAAGAAGTACAATGTGGGCATCAAGTGTGCCACAATTACTCCTGATGAGAAGCGTGTCGAGGAATTCAAGCTGAAGAAGATGTGGAAGTCGCCCAATGGCACCATTCGCAACATTCTCGGTGGAACCGTCTTTCGTGAGGCTATCATTTGCAAGAATGTGCCTCGCTTGGTCTCCGGCTGGCAGAAACCTATTGTCATTGGTCGCCACGCTCATGCCGATCAGTACAAGGCTGTGGACTACGTAGTACCCGGTCCTGGCAAGCTGACTTTGACCTGGAGGGGCAACGATGGTAAGGTCATTGACGAGCTCATCAATGACTTCAAGGGACCCGGTGTTGCTCTAGGCATGTTTAACACAGATGCTTCCATTGTGGACTTTGCCCACGCTTCCTTCAAGTATGCTTTGGATCGCAAGATGCCACTGTACATGAGTACCAAGAACACAATCCTCAAGAAGTACGATGGTCGCTTCAAGGACATCTTTGAGGATCTGTACGAGAAGACCTACAAGAAGGATTACGAGGCTGCCGGTATCTGGTATGAGCACAGGCTGATCGATGATATGGTTGCCTATTGCATGAAATCCGAGGGTGGCTTCGTCTGGGCCTGCAAGAACTACGACGGCGATGTGCAATCCGATTCCGTTGCCCAGGGCTATGGCTCTCTGGGTCTGATGACCTCCGTGCTCTTGTGCCCCGATGGCAAGACCGTTGAGGCTGAGGCTGCTCACGGCACGGTGACACGTCACTTCCGTTTCTATCAGCAAGGCAAGGAGACCTCCACCAACCCCATTGCCTCGATCTTTGCCTGGACCCGTGGTCTGCTCCACCGTGCCAAGTTGGACAACAATGAGCCCCTGAAGAACTTTGCCGAGACACTCGAACAGGTGTGCATTGACACCATCGAGGGCGGTGCCATGACCAAGGATCTGGCCATTTGCATTAAGGGCAGCATGAGTGCTGTTGAGCGCAAGGACTACCAGGAGACCTTCGAGTTCATGGAAACGCTGTCCAAGAACCTGCAGGCTGCTCTGGAATCTGGCAAGCCACAGGCTTCTAAGATTTAAGCAAACACACTTTTTTTCAAACCTTATTGTCGTTTACTTGTACATAGTATATGTGAATGTGCATGTCCTTTTGGTTCTATATTCATTGTCTCTGCGAGACATCATCACCATTCTTTCCCTACCCTCCCTCTCATCTAAATGTGAAACGGAACACTTTTATAAATAAACATATTTTTATACCAATAAGTCTAGCTGTTGTTCTTATTGCTGTTACTAGTCTTAAGTGAGGTCTTTAACCTACTGCCCACCCACAAATTGTTGTCTCGCCTCGTCTGTTATATATGGGCCACTTGTGAGGCTTCAACATCGGGCTGAGCTTATTGGATTTGCGACCAGCTGCAGTCCAAACAGTCTTGAGTCAACCCTCGTGGACAACGCATCCGTGTCGAGAATCGAATTGAGCTTGTAATGCTAGCTGAAGCCTTGGGCTATGCCTATTGCTTGGCCTATGTCTTGACCTTGATTAGTTGGCCCGGCGAGGCGTATCCTGCAAATAGCTATCGGGATCTGGACATTTGCAATCATTGGAATGGCAGGCGACACTTTCTCGAGCTTGGCGAACGGGGAGAACTGCACGCCAGAAATGTCAGCACCACAGCATTTCGAGTACGTAATTTCTGAAGAGAATTTTGACTTTCTCTTATTCTTTTTCGTTCTTTAGAGTTCCCAACTGGGACTTAGGAACGACCTGTCGGCGCCCGATGTATGGTACCAGTGCAATCTGGAGCTGGTCACCTGCTCCGAGTGTGTCATCCGTGTGACTTTCACACACGCCAACTTCTCCAAGAGCTGCAGCAATACGGGCGGCAAGTCCAACATGTGTCCTTGCGAGCATATACAGTTCTCGGAGCCACCCTATGACACCACCATCTCGGGTCAGGAGTTTTGTGGCGATGGCAAAGTCTTTCGCAGCAAGACGCGAACTCTACAGCTTAAATTCTTTTATAGAGCTACCAATGCCCATGTCTTCTCCCTGCAGTACTTCTCCGAGCGTAAGATCTACATATCTCCATCCCTTTGAGGTTTTAATTTAGAAATGTTTAATTCCACAGGCAACGTGAAGATTGTGAGTGGTTCCCCCAAACAGTCAATCGTTGGCAGTGGCAATGCCAACGCCATACCGCAGGTTATATCAACGCCATATTTTCCCATGGCCTATCCCAGGGATTATGGCATAGAGCATATTCTCACCTGCGAAGCGGACAATTGCCAGGTCCGTCTGGACTTTACAGATTTCCAACTGGGTCTAGCTTCCACGTTGGAGATCTTTGACTCCAATGGACAGATGCTGGATTCCTATACGGGTGAACATTTCCGTCCTCCCATCACCGTAAGCAGTGGTAAATCCTTGCTCCTTCAATTTCGTGGCAATTCCGCGACAGGCGTTGGCTTCCGTGCCGAGGTGAGCTTTGTCTCCTCCAAGCAGTTAAAGGACGAACGTCTGGTGCCGTATACTGGTAAGCATCTAGGGGGTAAGGGTTTTCGGAATAAGAGCACTTGAGGGTCTGCAATTGTCATATTGATTTTTGACCACGGATGTAAGAGGAGAAGGCAGGTGGAGAAGGAGAAGGCAGGGAGGTAGGTGGTGGCATAGCTGTTGTATAAATTTCAATGTCAATGCAAACATCAAAGTGGAAATATGAGAAAGAAGTGGGCAACGCTTTGGCATGGTTTAGTTTGGTAACGCAATCGATATTGTTGAAGTAGGTGTCGACAGGGGGATTCAAGATGTCTGAAAAAGTTTTAAGTTATGAAAAGCTATCAGGAAGGGATAGGAATAAAATAGATTAATAGGTCTGTAGGATCTCTGTAAGTTTCACTTGGAAACAGTTGGCTAGTTCTAGTTGAACTTCTTGTTCAGGAAGGGAATAAAAACATGAAGATTATAAGGGAATAAGGGAGGTTCAGTTGAAACTAATTCATTGGTATCTCAAAAGGGAATAAAGAGAAGCTATACTAAATAAGCTAAGGAAATTTTTGAAATATTTCAATCGGTCCAACTTCATTTAGGTTCTCTCACAGGACCAAGTATATGAGATAGGGATTAGAAAAATTACAACAGGATGTTAGGCACTTTAGTGAATAAGGAAAAATGTTGATGGATAAACCAAAGATATTGTCGTGATAGTTACAATTAAAATAGAGTCACTTGAGAACCTAGGAGCTACCACGAGAAAAAATATCTTAGAATTTTACTAAAGGAGTAAAGATTAGCTTCAAGGTTTCGGGACTTTTGCTTCACAGACTGCGGTGGCATGGTAACCGGACCAGGAGGTGCCATAACAATGATGAACATGATAGAGAATGTCACAGATGTGCGGCTGTTTGACTGCATCTGGATTATAAAACCAGGCAATAACTACATGATGATGAAGACCCATATTTCGTTGCGGGTGGATGAGTTCTATGGAATGGCAGCGCGATCGGAGTTAACAATTAGACAGGGCACAACCTCGGATGCCTCAGAGATTGAAACTGTTATGTGGCCGAATAATGGGCTAGGTAAGGAAAGCCATATTGCGCCCATATTGACGGGTTATTATATCCGTCTTCGAGGTGTGTTTGGCATGTCCTCCAAACTGGCCATAGTCTACAGCGTCTTCAACTATTTGAGTGAGTAATGCCTTTGGATGCACTGCCTCAGTTGTTTTCTTATAAGATCTCTCTGTCTCTCTCCACTCCAACAGATTGTTACATCGGTTCGGAGTTCCTTTGCGGCAACAATCATTGCATATCCATTCGCTTACATTGCGATGGCTTCGATCATTGCGGAGACGGCAGCGATGAGCCGGATTCCTGTGAAGAGGATTGGGCGCATCTCCATCACGATCGACGCTGGTATTCCCACAAGCCGAATTACTATTTTCCGAAAATTGATCAGTACCCGGATTTGAAGACAGCCACAGGGATCTTTATCATCAGCACGTTGGGCATCTTTGGCGTCCTCTCTGGCTGGATGGTGATTCTCTATCGCATGGGAGTTCGAGCACGACATCAACGCGAATTGCAGAGTCATTTGCAGACAATTAGCGAGCTCCTCGATCGCCAGGACGAGGATCGCACGCCAGATGAACCGCCAAGCTATGAGGCGCCTCCCGACTATGAGGAGGTTATCAAGGTGGGCATGCAGCAGGAATTACGTGAGCCTCGTCGAGAGCGTCGTCGTCCACGTGCTCGAGAACGTGGTTGCAGTCGAGCTCCAAGCAATTGCACTATGCAATCTGTGGTGCCACTGCATCGGAGTTGCAGTCTGGAGGATCAGGATCGGCCAAGTACCTCAGCAGCTGCCATGACGAGGGCTGTGGCCTCCACAGATACATCACAGGATGCCAACCTTGGACCAGAGCAACCGCAACAACAGTTAGCTAACCGCATGTTGTTAGCGACTGCAATTTGTGGTAAGTTAAGTGGTTCCCCCTTTTCCAATTCCCGCCCCCAAGCAGTCGCTAATTTACCCACAGAATCTCATTTGCAGGCGCTGCAGGCACGTCTGGGTCGCCAGCAGCGCTCACAGGTACAGGGACAGGGGCAAGTCAGGTCATCCAATCCTTGGGGATTTCAGCGTGCCCGTCATCGATTCCCACTGGGCGTGAATTATCCACAGCCGCTGGAGCGGCACAGCCGACGACTCCCAACAGCACGGCGGACGATTGCACCGATGCCTTTCGAGACAACTCACTCAATATATCACTCTCTCTAGGTTTGCCACCCAGCTCAGTTGTCACCTCCACACCAGCACCATTACATAACCAGAGCCTGGCCAGCAATTGCACTGAGCATACATATTTAAAACGTTCCTGGTTGTGGGTTCAACAGCCTTCCCAAGGACATCGTTGTCGTGTACAACGTTTGCGTCACACTTTCTCCTCCCCGGAAGCCTTCAATGCCAACGAGCTGAATCTTCCTTATCCGGATTTCCTTAGCTACGGCACCAATTTGCCACACGAACGCAGCAGCAGCAACTTTGGCTCGGAGTTGTCCAGGGATCCCTCCAGCTATAGTATTGGAAAAAGAGCTCGACTTGCCGGCGCTGAGCAAATTGATTGCCACAGCGATCTGGAGGATTGCTCCGCCCAGACGCAGCAGTCGGTGATGGATCCCCACAGCGATAGCGAGGCGGAGCAGCAGGTGTCCTGCTTTGGCACCGTCACTCAACGTTCTAAGCGACGTCGTGTGCGGAGTCGATCCTTTAGCAATGCTCGAGGAGGAGGCAGTGGGGCAAGGAGACGTCTCAGGCAACGTAGCTCCTCAGCAGATTTGCTCATCTATTCAACCATGCGAAGAGGGGAGTCGTTTAGGTATGGGAGTAGAGAAGGGCAACGTTTGTTTTTTATTTAAGAGATAGAAAAGTTGGAACGATAGTATTATGCATGGTGCAATGCTGTCCAGGATCTGATCTTAACTCATATAATCTATTTACATATATAAACTGATGTTAACCAAGCTAAATAAAAGTTTACACAATTTGTTGAATTTCATTGATTTCTTTGATATTTCATATGTATATAGCATTTTAGGGGGATTATGCTTGTGTGCCTGTCAAGCGAACAGTTGGACAAGCTTTGGTGCAAAAAGGACATAAACATAATTCACAAATTGAAAACAAGGAATGCACATGTACATTATATACTTTAGCATAAGTGTGTATAAGTATATCTAGGTACATACAATTAATCAAGTAATTGTTTTGACATTTGTTTTTTATCTCATATCTCTTTTATTAAGCGACTATAAACCAAATAAGATAACAAAGCCAATAAATGCAAAGCTTTTGCCAAATCAAATTTGTTAAAGTTTTAATTTTATCAAAACAATTACTTGACCAACTGTATATAGTAAATGTATATATGTGTGTTTGTATATAGACGAATACGATATATAATACCAAAGGCGTAGGACTGCCTGCTAGCCAGATCGGCCTACATATGTTCTTGTAGTTGTTGCTGTTGATAAATATTCTATGGCTGCGATTGCAACTGGTGTTTGAGATTCTCGGCGAGCATGGATTTGCCCGTCTCCAATGGCACCACAATATTCCGCAAACTGTCGATGCTGTTGCGTAGTTTCGTGGTCTGAAATTTAGTGGGTAACTTTGGAGAGCCGCCAACAGATGCAAATGCAAAGGCCTTGTACTCCTAAAGATATCAGAGAAACAGAGTTAGTTATCTAAATATATGTTGTTGTTTTTTTAAATTAAAATAAAATTTAAAGTAATTTAATGGTATTCAAATTATATATATGTTTTATTTGCAGCAGCAATAAATGGTCAATCAAATTATCAATAAAACAAACAATAAACTTCAAGCAGATAAACAGCCGTTTAAGATAAATGTGAGAATAGTATAACTAAAATATCTACATATATAAATTCTTCAAATGAATCATATGTGTGGTGTGTGTGTGTGTGATTATAAATAAGCATAAGCATGGTAAAAAGTTGGAGTACTGGGAGATGGCATCGCAGGTGCTGCTCAACATGGCTACAAATTAATTTAAAGTGATAAGGAAACCCAATATAATAATACTTCATTCGAAAAGAGCTTAAAAAACAATATGATAATTATAACAATGCATGAAGAAACTTAATATAAATGGACGCTCCAGCGTTTGTCATATCAATTCTGGTCAATTGGGAGTTGGACTCGATCAGGTTACCTGATTGGCGCTGGGCGAACTGGCCTCACTGACTGTTGCCGGCGGCTGTCCCATGTAGGATTGGAATGTGGCTCCACCATGATCACCACGCTGTGATCCACCGGCTCGTGTGGTGACCTTTTCCTGCAGCGAATTGAAGGTCTTGGAAAGCCAAGGTTGCCAGCTATTGCGATTGGCTTGTAGTTCACTGAGTGTGTTGTTTAGCTGATGATTTAAATCCTGGCTCTTACACTCGGCCTCCACTTGAGCCAACTTGGCCTGGGCCAGTTCCAGTTCCAGTTCGCGGATGCGTTGTGCTGCCGCATTTAATGGATCAAGTGGACCCAATGGTGCCTCATTTGCATTGCGCATTGAATGCGACTGACGATTCGAGATGCCTGACGAGTCCTGATGCTTGGCATTGTCATTGCCCACATCAATCTGTTGCAAGCAGTGAGAACACTTGGAAACCGTGTGCTGCAAGTGAAAGAAGTTAAAGGGTCTCTAAAAGTAATATTCGGTCTACTTACCATAACCTTACCCAACGTCTCATTGAGTGTGTTCATATCCTGCTCCTGTCGCTGTATAATCTGCTTATACTCCTGTATAATGCCAGTGTGCTTCTTTTCCTTCTCCACAGCACGCTCATTGGCTCCATTTAGCTGTTGGGTGAGTGATTCAATCTCTGACTGCAGCTTGCGTCGTTCCTCGCCAAAGCGGCTTTCATAGATCTGCGCCTCTTTCTCCAGACGCTCCTTATGCTGTTTCTTAAGTAGAAACTCCTCCTCGTACTGCTTTAGCTTCTTAATCTTACGCTCACAGGCTTGCTTCATGACTTTACGTGCCTGACTCGAGCTGCGGCACTTCTTGGGCAACGTCACCCTAAAATACTTGAGTATACCCTCGAAATCCAATTGACGCAAATCGGATTCGCAGATTGACAGCAATGTCACAGCCACCTGAAACAATACTGGCAAACCGTCCAGCAGGAATACGTCCAGTACATGGAATACAAAGCAGAGAGGGAAACGTGCCGTGTAAAGTGTTAGGAACCACTGCGAGGCATACATGTGCGTCTCAATGCCGCAAGCCGTGAAATGTTCATGCAACTTGGGCAACTGATCTTTGATGAGGCGTTCCAGCTGATAAAGACGCAAATAGAGAACCTCGAAGCCAGCCTTGTACAGATCACGCAGTCCGTAATCATACATTAAGGACACTAACACACAGAAGGCATCCTCCTCGGGCATCTACAGATAAATTAAAGCACACCGATCGATTACAAATGAATCAAAAACAAGCAGTTCTAACTGCAGTTGTGTTATAAATATTTCTTGTTATGTTAGGTAATTGTAATTGTACCAAGTAATTATGGTAAAATCCCAATATTAATAAAATTAAGGTGCTGTATCAGTTGAAGTTTGTTAAGCTAACGATGGAAGTCGGCTATGATTTGATTAAGTTATGGGAGTTTGAAATTTTGGAAGCTACGTAAACATTCAAAATTCTCAAAATAACACTACTTATTCAATTCTGAAACAAAGATTTAAACGCTGAATAAATTAAGAGGTCAAACTATGAACAACTAAAATTTAATAAAGTTATGAGCGGGTCGTTTTCGTAAAAAATTTAAAGAAGTATGAAAAATAAATAAAAATGTGAAGAGAAGCTGAATTCCATTAATTAAATCTACAACATTTAAATCCAAAAGCAATTAAGAGGTCAAACCATGATTAAAATACAATTCCGCATGGAAGTAATTCAAAATTTGATAAAGCTACATATAAGAGAATTCAAGCTGAATCAATTAAGAGGTCAAAACAATGATCGAAAAGACATTTTTCATTCAGATTCGCTGTGTTTTGTGTTATAAAAATGTGTATGTAAAATTTACCAAAACTTGTAAATTTTTTTTTCTTTGGCACTTTTACAAGATGGTTCAAATGTCTAGAGAATGAGACGCTTTTATAAACATTTGTATGTTACGTACATACATGACAATGTTCTGTTACTCACATGCAACAGCAAGCTGGCTGCTATGAAACTGAGGCCCTGGCAATAGCCAACCTCACTGTCATGGACGGCATACGCTTTGGACACCTTGAACAAGGCATCCTGACCAGAGCCGCCGCTCTCCTTAAAGCATTTGTGCGCCGGAAAGGTGCGATGAATATCGCGTTGTATGACTGTCTCGCATTTGGTTTCCTATAAAAGAAACGCTCATTAAGCAATCGTTAAAACCACAACATTTGAAATGGCTACTCACTTTGGTGATAAGAATCTTATACATGTCATTCATTTCCACCTTGCGCTCCACATTGGCCAACTTCTGCCAGATCTTTTCACGCAATGCCTCTGGCACACCCAGACGTACCAATGTTGCCAGATTCTTGGGCCGTTTTTCGCTGTCCCATTCACGTAGGATGGGATCCCATTCATCGAGTGTGTCCTGGGAGCAATCCTTGGATACTTCACCGGTGCCACTAAGCAGCGGTTCATCGCCATCGCTGCTGTAGTCTGTGGGGCAATCATCCTCAATTGAGGCTATGGACGAGCTGCGCACAATGCGCGATAAATTGTTCATGCCCAGCTTAAGCAGCGAAGAGGAGCCTTGTGGTCCGCTTGCCTGCTCAACAATCTCCTCCGAGGGATCAATGCTATTCACCTTCCAGTTGAGTTCATCGGTACGTTTGAGATGCAAATAGAAGCGCAATGTCATCGGACGCTTAGACATAAAGTGATCCATAATGCGCATATCGCTAGCCGATTGAATGGTCACTGGAGTCTCGATGACAAAGCGGACCGGCTCCTGTATGCCACGCATGACGATGTCAACGGCTACGGTGAGATTGGTTTTGGACGTTTCCAGATTCAGCTGCTCGAATGCCTTCTCCTGAGCCTTCCATTCTGCCCGAATGGCATATGCATTGAGACAAGCACTTACACTATCCGGCTCATTGCCTGCTCCCTGTGCCAGAACATAGCCCATGTTGAGCATATCAATGAGATGCATATCCTTCTGGACCACTAGTTTACCAGGTGCAACGAGTACACCGAAGCAGCGTTCAATATACAAAGGTTGGAGCACATTCGATGCAGTTTGCTTGACTGTGATGCACACTTCCTTATCCGTATTTGCACGTAGCTTGAAGCATCCACGATCTCGTGGAACAGCTGCATATGAATTCTTCGCCACCTTTTCGCGTATCTCCAGTGAGACAATAAACTCATAGCCAGCGGTATTCAATGGATTACCACTGACATCCGATGTAACCGAGTTGACCATGTCCACAGCCGAAGTTAGACTGCAGCTCATGCTTGTTGCGTATGTCTGAAAGGCCTTCTGGAAACAGGCTGCAAATAAAAGAAATATTATTAGAATAGTGAATCAAACAGCAACTTCAAATCATCTGCATACTCACCGCTCACTTGATTCACTGCTTCTGGTATATGGCAACGAAATACATGGCACTGAAAAAGCGCATCTCCGTGCAGCCACGTAAAGGCGAAGCAACCATTCTCAGCGGTATCCACGGGACCTCGATAATACAGAATAATACTCGATATCTCATATGTGGCTATGATAGTATTGCTCTCTGCATCGTGCAGGCTGTAAAAAACAAATGAATGTTGAAAAATGTAAAAAAAGGTATTTTTGGAACTAAATACGATTGCAGAGACAAGTATTACATTTATTACAAATGTAGTCGACTAATTACCATTGATAATTATAGAGATTGTAATATGTTTTATGCTAGGATTGCATTACGCAATAGAGCTTGGCACAGAGACTCAGGGGTGCATCTGGGCCTCACAATCGGAACGGATTACAAATTTCACAACTGACGCCTTGTGCCAAGCTTTGTGACGCAATGTGAGTACTACGCTCAAGTTTTGATCAAATACTCATAATAATCGCTATTATACACATTATATAATATTGATTCACTTACACCACCAGACCATCTGAACAATTGGGTATGCTGACAGTAATCTTAAGGCCCACCGATTTGGAGCCGCTGTTGAGTTCGCTCATGATGCGATAGACATCTGTTTCAGATTTGGGCGCATTTATGTTGGCAGCACCCAAATAGGTAACCCCAGCAAAGATGGTGCAGCCCTGATCGATCTCTGAAACTAAAAGGAATGTCAGAGAACAAGTATTTTCATAGAACACTCTTTTGACTTACCTTCCTCATCGGTTGTGTCACATTTCTCAGGCTTCATGGCGTCCTGTTTTTCCTCAATACAGGCTGGACTGGCATCGATGCAGTCGTAGAATACTGACTGTCCGACACGGTTGTGTTCCGAGTTGGAGGCGTCTTCAGATTCATCACAGGTCTTAGGTGAGAAAAGGTTGCACTTGAACCGCATTTCTGAATCGCCTGCGGTTTCCGCTTGTGTTTTACGCCCAGTCAAAGGCAAAGTCAATGATTTTTGCTGCTGCTGTTGTTGTTGTGATCGCGACTGTTGCTGTGGTTGCTGCTGTTGTTGCTGATGACGCGTCTTATCGCCGACAGCTGCAAATGTTAATTGGCAATTATGAAAAAGTATTCATATGGAAATAACTTTATTCAAACATCATATCGATATGTGTTGAAAGTTTCTTTTATATTTATTTTCATATTTCTTTTCTGTTTGTTATTTGTTGCCATGACAGCGATTGGTATTCTGGGTTAGGCCTGCAGCTTTGTCAAGATAAGATTGCGCACTAAGCTTACTGGAAAGGGGCTTAAAAAGGCGCGAAGGCCCAAAATTGGAACGACTCAACGTCGCAACGTATATGCACAGCTGGCGTCTGGTAAACAACTAACTGCGCGCAACTTATTTAATTGTATTCTCAGTGTGCTTCATCTATGGATTACTCACCAACGGTTGCTGCCAGCTCCAAGTCCCTTAGGGCATCTGTCATTTCGTGTTTAATGTCGCTGAGATTGCGATTGTGCGCCATATCCAATGTGGGCGATCGATCCCCGCCAGCTCCAAGAGGCGATAGAGAAAGTGCGCTTAGGGATTCGGAAACCTTTTCGGCAACCACAGAGACTGTTGTCGGTGGTGCCACTTGCTCCAAAGGTGTTGCCACATTGCTATCGGTAACTATTTCGTATTCGCCACTGGTTGTAATCGAAGACTCGGAGGATTTGGTGCTTAAATTGTCATCCATTTTCTTGGCTCCTCTGTGGCTACCTGTGTGTGCGTTTGTGTGTGTTTTATCTCAAGGTTGTCTTAGGTTCGAGTTTTACGTGTGCAAACGAACAGCCACGAAATTCTTTTAGTTTTTTGTTTATTCTCTTGTTGCTTACGAAATGCACATTTTCTTGCAGTTAAACAATCAAATTTCTATTTTTGATCAATTTCAATTAAAGAGTTTCATTAATTTTCAGTGCACCTCCACTCCATTGTTTGGCTTTTGCTTTAAATCGATGACGAATCGGAACGTCTCTGTTGGGGGTACGTTGGGGGGCGTCAATTGCTCTGGTTGTGTGTGTTTGTTTGCTTGACACAATAACTACACTTTGTAGGAGGGTGGCGCTAATGTCGTCGTTGTCGTTGTATTTTGGGGTCAATAGTTGCCTTCTTCTTTCCGTACTATGTATAGACTTTTGTTTACATATTTTTGCTGTGTTGGTAAACGCAGCGCAGTGTGAAAATGCGAGTGTTAGTAGGTGACGCAAAATTTATCTGTTGATATACACTTCGACTTACAACATCAACACCATCCATTAAATGACACCTTTAATTTCTGCAATAAAAATTAAAATTACATTTAATAAACGCCGACGGCAAAACCTTGATATGTTCTGTGTTTTGCCGAGATACCTTATCTCTGTCATCGACAGCACTATCGCAGTGATCGATAAGAAAAAATATTTACCCAGCACTGTCACAAACGATTATTATGAACCTTGTACAACACTTTGAAATATCGATAGTGACGATAGTATTACCGCGCTGTCTCACCAAAAAAACGTGCGTGTGCTGCCATTTCATTGTAATATATTTTAATTGTTTCCTAAATTTCTGTTTACTGTCAGACATTATTCAAACTGCAGCAAGATGTGGCCGCGTTTTGGCATCAAAATTGGTAATAGCACGCTGTGTATTGCTTACGTAAGAGCCGATGGCAAGGCTGAAGTCATTGCGAACAAGCAAGGCGACCGCGTCTCCCAAGCGTGCTTGCTCTGGAACGGTGATACGGAAATCGAATGTGGTCTGACGGCTAAACAAAAGATGGCCACACGACCCAAACAGGCGGTGGCACACAGTTTCCAGCTGTTGCAACCGAAGGAAGAGCTCACTGAGGACAAACTGGCCAATGCGTTAAAGGAAGTGCCATGTGAATATGATAAAGAGACTTTTGTGTTCCGCATGGAGCACACAATACCAGCCGATAGAGAGGATCAGGATGACAAGATTGTGACGAAAGAGTTGAGTGCAGTCCAGGTCACCGAGCAGTTGCTACGCGCCGAACTGGAACTGGCTCGGCAGTATCATACTGATACCGAACATGCGCCCATTGCAGTTCTCTCAATACCAAGCTATTATCCTCCTCAGGCCGTAAAGCTGCTCTCGGATGCAGCCAAGGGAGCTGGTTTTAATGTGGCACAAGTCATTGCCGAGCCAACAGCTGCTGTGCTTGGTTATAAAATCGGAGAGGAGCAGTTGGAGAAATCGCAGGAGCGTCAACATGTGCTGACCATCAAATGTGGTGGATTGTACAGCGACTTTGCCTTGTATGCCGTCCAAAATGGTTATTTCATGGAGCTGGCCACTTTCGGACCTTTCCCCATTGGTGGCCGACAGTTCACCGAGGCCCTGGTGCAGTTTATCTGTGAAGAGTTTAAGCGCAAGTACAAGCTGGATCCCCATGAGTCACGTCGTTCTCTAGCCAAAATACGCACTGCTGCTGCCAATTGCAAGCACATTCTAACGACGTTACCCTCCACACAGCTATACATAGATTCTCTAATGGATGGCGTTGATTTCAATGCTCAAATGTCACGGGCTCGTTTCGAGAGTCTTATACAGCCGGTGATCAATAACTTAATACAGCAGCTTAGCGAATGCGTGGAACGTGCGCAGCAGGATCATCCTGAACTGAAACGCATTGACCACATTGTGCTACTTGGTGCCACCATGCAAATACCCAAATTGCAATCAGCGGTTGCGGCACGCTTTTCGGATGCCAAGCTACATACTAGCTACTCTGCGGATGAGGTGGTTGCCATCGGTTGTGCCCGTCAAGCAGTTTACCTGCTTGATCCTCATCAAGCACAGCTGCAAAAGGCTGACGATTGTGTGCTGGTTGAAGATGATTTGTACATTTGGCATGGAAATGATGAATCGAATGCAAAGCTGGTGCTGAGCAAGGGCAGCATATTGCCTGCCAAGATTAAGGTGTCGCTGCCACAGTCTGGCGAAGGTGATGCTATTGAGGCACTGGCTTCGTTTAAGCTACGCACCGGACAGAGCGAAATTCTGGCCCATCTGCCTGATACGACGCCCACCACGGACGACGGCCTGTTTCAGCTGGAGGTGGAAGTAGATTGGGATGACAAGGATGGTAACATTGTGCCATTAGTGCGACTACGTTGTATGTGAACTCAATCATTTAGTCTATTTATTGTTGGTAGCCTAATACTTATCATAAAAGAGTATATAATAAATTCAAATGCTTCAATCAATTACTTCAATCAGTTTCATTTAATTTCCTTCTAAAACTCCATGGGTTTGATCTTGTAATTCCGCTCCATCTTGCGCAGAAACTCCTCGAATACCACAACGCCTTTGAACATGCTGGTCTTCTTGTAATCCTTAATGCGACTCTTATCCTCCGGTGCCTCCATGTAGCTCTTGGTCTTGTCATCATGGGCATTGATCTCCTGAAGCAGCTGAGAAATTGTGGGCACTGTTGTCGGATCAAATTTGGCCACTGCGCTGGCGCTGAAGGGAAGACACACTTTTCCCGTGGATGGATGTATGCAGAAGGGTGCCTTGAGCAAGTGATTGAAACCCTTGGTCACATTAATATCCAGGCGAGGATAGAGCAGACACAATTGTACTTCCTGCACAATGTTTTTTAGCTTGCGACTCCAGATGTTGGCAGCGCTGGTTCTCATGGAGTTGGCGTAACGCACAAAGCTCTCCCAGATGAGCTTGGAATGAGCTCCATCTTCGTGTGTCTTCTGCAGGTATGCCTCTAAATCATTGCGTGCTCCCTCGTCGCTAATCATCTGAAGCAGTTTGTTAACTCCTTTAGGAGTGCCAAACAGATTCTGATCCTCCAGCACAATTTCCTCAAACATGGGCTCTACAATTTTTAAAGCACGTCGCAGACTGTGATGTGTTCGATCATTCAACTGAACGCGAGCCGTATTATTGGTATAAGTAAGTATATTCAAGTACTCTGCCACAGCAGCTCGTCCTCTTGCATCCAAATGACGTGCTGTGTGGTCACAGACCCAGCAATGGATACCACGACGACCGGAGAATATCCACAGCATATGCTCAAAGTCAAAATCCTCTCGTAGAGCGACATCAAGCACTCGTGCTGCCAGCACCATAAACTTCCAGCACTTGAGGCAAATTTCCGCTCCAGAGCAACAGTTACGGATTTCATCATAGTCTGTGGCATCGATATCAAATACTAATTCACGTTGTACGGGAGTCAAGCCACCGGGCACAGTACGGAAATTCTTGGGCCTTGTCGATAGCACGGCACCAATGTCAATTTTGTAAGGATTACGCGTACAAATCTCCTTCTCTAGCTCGGCTTGTGTTTCAAAGCACAGGTAACGTATGTAGATATCATCGTGAAGTGTAAATGAAATCTCTCGGTTCACAAAGATGGTGTCTTCAGCTACAAAATATCTCAAGTTATAAAATGTTTTGATTATGCATAGAATCAAACTCACAGTGACCATAGTTCAGCCAGCGATAGAAGTGTTCATGGGGAAAGAGTCGTCTGTAATAGACTGGCAACATATCCGGCAGCGCGCTGGCATCATAAACAGGCGCCTTGGACTCTTCTACTGCCGTCTGTGGCTTTGAATCATGCTCTGCACTTTGCTCTGGCATTGTATAATTGTTCTTAAAGAGAAGATCATGGTTGGTATTTTTAAAAGGTAGATGTGGAAGGTAAATTAAAGGCAAGGAAGTTACAATTTTCCAGAAACAGCATGATATTTAAGGCTTTCTAGAATTGCAAATATTTAAAAGTTACATAGATTTATATTTAGTTCATGTCTCCAAACACTTTGAATGTTTTCCAGAAGGAGCTAAGAATTATGTATTAGAAAAACCACTAGAATTGTTTTTTCGAAACCTTATTGCTATATTTATATATATTTTTTTGTTGATTTTTTTCTTTTTCAAAGAGAAATACACGTTTTGAGCTTAAAATATTTTAGATATTTTAACGACATGCAAAGTTAAAAGTACGTTGCTAATTAATTGTCAGTAATGAATCGAACTCAGATTTTGGGTTGAGTTAACACAATGGAATATAAGAGATAGTACCAGTTGAAAAGATAATGGTCAGTGAGTCTGATAAATTTGCTTAGCAGCTATATAGAAATTCTATATATATATATGTATATTACTAAATGTACTTGTAATGTAACTACTAATCGTTAATGTCTAGGTTAGATCATTGTTTTGTTGCTTAAAGTTAAATACACATCAAGCGTCACAGAGCCCACACGACCACACAGAACATACATATATTATCTACATTTACAAATGTTTTAGGCCACAGTCAGGCGAATGTCCTGCATTTTGTGCTGTTGCCAGGAGTGCGCCGGCTGTCTTGGCGGCGCCGTGTTATAGAGTGTCACAGATGCAATATGATTGTTGGGCATCACCTCGAATATCAGATCCTGATAGCCATAGCAAAAGGTCGAACCAAAGGGATTTGCAGTGTTCGTTGAGCTGGCGCGATGCAAAACCACAGGACGCTCTGAGGTGGCCAGCGATCCGCTGATCTCATCCCATTTGGTATAGGCAGTTATATTGACGTAATCATGCTTGTTTTCCATCTCGCCAGATTGATGATCGGTCTCCAGCTGGAACTGGAACTCGCAGCGATGGTACATGTTGAAGTTAAAGTGGCCCGGATAATTGGTGTGCAGTATGAACTTCTTGCACGTCTGTGTACGAGCATCAAACAACACATCGATTCCAAGCGTGAAATAATTGAAGAATATATCGCTACGTTTGCTCTGCACCTGACGATTCACACTCGAGCTGTGTATCTTCATTTTGTCCTCGCTCTTGAAGAAGATGCGATTGGGGGCGCCCAAGTTAGTGGCCACATCCTCGCAGCTGTCGCCAAAGAGCAGCTCACGGGTAAAGCACTGGCGGCGTGGCTCCAAGGCACGTCCAGAGCCTTCCGTGAACAGTTTCAGCTTGAGACCCTTGGTATGACCATATGAGGTGCGAAGCACAGTAGCCGACTCCAAATACATTTGTCGATGGTAGCAGGCCAATGGCAGTGAAGGTGCACGATTCTCGGCAACATTGCTGCCCGCATAGAGAGACATTTTGGATACCACAGGCGATGCGCCGTTGAGGAAAACCAGGGAACCCAAGCCATGAGCGTAGCCGGAGTGCAGTTTGCTGTCCACAGGAAATAGAAGCTCAGTCCACGGAAATGCAGCGCAAAGAGCTGCTTGGCAGCATCATAGACACCCGGATGGGTGGCACCAAACGAATGCTCAATCTGTTCAATACTGGGCAGTACTTCGGGGGAATTAAAGTAGACGCCACAGTATTTCAGCTTCACCAGCTTCATGTTGAACACTTCAATGGTTTTCAGGCGCTGCACAACCGGATCAAATATAAGACGTAATCCATCCTGCGGTAGATTTATTATGATGTCCACGCCCAGTGGATTGGTGTCCGAGTACAGCACCTGTACGCCCTTTATAATGCCCACCTGGGATTGTATGATGGCTATGGCTTGGGAGAAATGCATGCCCAGCACAAACTCCCAGGCATCGCAGCCCAGCGATATTTCGGGCACAATTTCCAGGTCGAGCATTTTTCTGTAGCAGACACACACAAAACGAATATTAAGACGCTGTTTTGTTATTTTATTTTCCGTTTAACTTTATTTTTGCCACCTTACTGACCTTGATATGTGAAATCAGCTGCGACCCACGAAAATATGCGCAATTTCGTGCTGTTTTTTTGTTATTGTTTTGTCTGTTATTTGTTCAAGTCCGTTGTTTCTTCTCGCTTCTGCTTTTGTCTCTCTTGCTGCAGTACTCACTGCTTATCTTTTATTCTTGTTTTTATTATGCCCGTTTAATTGTTTGATTGCATAAACATTTAATTTTGGGCGTTTTGCAATTAATCGTGCTATGTAGAGTATTTTCTAAAGTCTATTATCGTTTTCTAATACACACTCTGAACAAAGGCAAAAAAAAGGCAAATGCGCAGCAGAAATACAAATGTAATGTAATAACAATGTTTGGGTGTTGCCAGATCAGCCAAACAGCTGTTCGCATTTGTGACGAATTCTTGTAAACCACTTTGTAACTTATATTAACACACTTAAAAATAATTGTATTTAATGTTCCTTGCAAAAATGCATAGAAACAAAGCTATTAATGATTATTATCAACTATAATTAATATGTTGTCAGCAGGTGGCAGCACCCGCTTAGAACTCAACAGCTGTTCAAGCAGCCGCCCAACAATTTTGGCGCGCTTTTTTCTGGAATGTTTTGCACTTACCTTATATATTTAACTGGAATGATAATGTGATGCCACAAACAATCAGTCAATTCCTACAGTTTACACTTTATATTTTCGTAGTTTTTAGCCTTTAAATTGAACAATAAACAGGTAAACAACGCTTTTTAAAAACTGCAAGTTTCACGCACACACCGCAATCTAGGGTTGTCGAAAACATTTACATGTATCGATTATTTTTTGTGATGAAATATTTATGCTCGATATTTTTATGATGATAATATCGTAGTCGATATTTTTGAGCGATCACCCGTTAAATATAAGAATTTTTTTTATCCGTTTTGTATTTTATAAAATGTACAACCTTCTCTAAATCTAGCGTAGTATAATACAATAATCAGACACATTGTAGACCATTCTCCGGACAAAGTGCGCCACACTTACTACACCCAAAGTTGGCGTCCGTCAGTAAATTCGCACTTAAACAGAAGTAGCAATAAATATGCCCACAGCCCATATGATGAGGCAACGTAGGACGTTCCCCGCAATAGCTGCAAGTGGTGTTGGCCATCATCTTGGCGGCAACTGGTTCTCGGCTGATGCTCTCTCGTCGCCAGGCATTCTCTTCTCCAAAGAAGCCGGCCTTAAGCAGTCTGTTTATCTTACGGAAGTTTATAATCGGCAGCAAGAGACCAAGAATTTCCTGTACATTTTAGCCATTAGAAATTGATTGCAAACAAATTAAAATAGGCTTACCATAAATCCGCCCCAGAGCAATTCACGCGTCAGATACTTGTAGCCAATGTCGCGTCTTTGGTTATTGCGTAAACTGATATAGTCAAGACCCAACATGTAATCGATCAGCGTAGGCTTTCGTCCAGTCTTTAAAAATCTAAAATAATTGAGTACATTTAAGACCAAAGCGCTGTTTTCCGCCCACGTAATCGCTTGGCTGAACCACTCCACGCGGTGGGTCAATCGTCTTTCCTCCCAGCTCTTAATATAACCCGGCAGTACGGTCAGCGCAAAGTGTAATACCAATCTGGAAACTGTTAGCTTCTCGGCATCGTAGGCCAAGACAAGCAATTGCTGGCCAAAGGTTGAGCAACGTTTACCAACAGATCCGAACCAAATGGCCGATTGTATCAGTAAATCCAGTTCTGGTTGTATTTTAATAAACAGCACAGGCTAAAGTTCAGATAACGTATTAAGGCCATTATTTATCACATAGGGTTACTTACAGATATGGCTTGCAAGTTTTCTAGCAGATTATCCCGTATCATCCGGGTTATATCTTTGTTGAGGTAAATCGCGTCTACCTGTATTTTGTGTAAGTTATTAAATGTCAATTTATTTATGCTCCCAATTTATTTACCTGATTTACACGGGGCACATATTTATTTTTTTCCAGCATTTTGTTGTTTATGTGCGGCGCTTTGGCATGTTTTTTGTACTATGGACTCGTTTGTTATCGACGATAAGTGATAATTTATCATTTAGTGAAGAGCCCTTATCGATATTTGCGGTATTTTTGAGCGAGCGACATCGAAATTGTTGTCCATATTTTTGAGTGTTTTCGGGAAGAGTACGCCAAAAGTTATCTTACTCGCAAATGCGAACAAAACCGATAAAGCTGAGATTTCGCAAGGACTTTTTGTAGATTTTTCTAAAATTGTTCAGAATTTCCAAGATTTTTTAGACATGGTTTAAAGGAATTAGGCCCTTAGTGGGGATAAAAAACCAAACCTTTTTTAAAATGACGCCCTTTCTTTTCTCAAATTTTGAATTTAATTAGTTTATCTAAAATGTTTTGATTAAGAAGTTTTTAATTTTATTTAAAACTGCGCGAAAAGTATAACGTTGCTCCATCTGCCGTCAGCTGTCTGGAGTCACAGGTCTGGAGTTTCCTTTAAAACCAAACCATAGGTGGCGGGCTTGTGTTTCGCAAACAGACAAGAGATGGCGCTAAGTTGCAATAGAAAACTGCAACGGAAAATAAATGCAGGAATTTCAAGAAAAACACTCTTAAAATAGGTATTTAAACCTTGTCGCAAATTGGAAAATGTGCAAATTATTGATGCGAATTTCCACCGACTGTTTGAACCCCTACAACGCTTATTTTCACCTTACCAAATGTTTATCTAATTAATTATTGCAAATACAGTCATTTTTTTCAAACATTTAGGAAGCAAATTCGCATTACGTTTTTCGCAACTTATGTAATTCAATCAAAATAAACACACACAACCTGTTCCAAGGCGGAAAATTTGTCTGATGATTTCTTGTAATCACTTTTTATTGCTTATACGCCGCATAAACCAGTTGGACATGTCAACGATTTAGACATAAAACCATAAAATAAATGGCAAATGTTGTCCGGCTTTAAGTGCAAGTTCAATGCTTGGCGACTCATAAATATGAAATAAAAAGAGAGATTTTCAATTTGATTTTATAAAAAGTACATAATTCACATTTGTTTATTACACAATTTACAATTGATTTCTTTGTTCTCTGTAACAAATTTTTATACATATTATATGATAGTTATGGTAAGGTAGATGGTAGATTGATAAATTCGTCTGAGTGAATGAACTAGCGTTAAGAGAGGATGAATCCTAGCTTGATAATGACTAAGAAACAGTTGGAAATTGATAGTAGATAGAGAGATTCAGTTAGTTGAAGTGGAAAGTATTTGCTATCACAGAAATAAAATACGATATAAGAATGATATATGAGTATTATGAAGTATAATGCATATATAATGCAAGATGTTGTCAGTGTCCTAATTACGAGATATGAAGCTGATTACATTACGTTTACATGGTTCGTTCGTAGTTCTCTCTTGTGGAATGTGATTCATGGATGACGTTGCTTTAGCAAATTTGGCTAACTCTAGTGCACAGTTAAACATAGTTATGGTCTCTTGTTCAGTGAGTCGTGTTAGTTCTTTAGTAATGATGCTCATGGTGATCGTGATGTTCATGGATCTCTTCGTGGTGATGCACGGGCGCAGTCTTGTGGACGACGGCGTTGAAGCCATTGTGCTTATCGGCGGTGTAGTCAACGGTGCGAATGGAACCATCGGGTTCCACCAAAGAGTATTGTCCCTTTACGGTGTCACCATCACGAGTCTCGTGCTGGGACTTCACATCGCCGGTGTGGAAATCATTAACGCCATACTTGAAAGCGTATTTGGGAGGTGCCTTAAATAAACAATACTCATTAGGAAATACTATGTCTTAAATTTTGTTTATACTTTACTCACATAGTAATCCACATGCTCGTCCTCATGATGATGATGATCCTCTACCTCGTAGTGGGGATGCTCATGACCATGCTCCTCTCCAAGCGAAATGCGCTCAATCTGGTGCTGATGCTCGTGTCCATAATCATGTACGGGTTCAGCCTCATGATGGGTCAAATGCTCATAGCCACCATGGCTCTCCTCATAGTAATGATGATCAACCGGATAGGCCATGCCCAGGCACAAAGCTGACGCGAAAATCAGATACTGCAATTGCATAATTTGAGCCGTGGTTTAGCTAATTGTTTACTGGGAGTGTGTTAATTAGCGTAAGTTCAACAAGTGTGCGGAAAACTGCCTCAACTTGCTTACAACTCTTTTTACTTTGTGGCTTTCTGTGCTTTTTATTGAATTTTTAATAAAGTGTTAGTTGTGGTTGCTCAGCGGTTTGGTATTTTTTTGACTACATGCTTCAATGCACAAATTATCGCATTTACTTAAGTTGTGGTTAAGCTATAATTTATGTGCAACATTTAAAAAAAATAGGTTTTTGATGTCTTTGTTTAAGCAATTGTCCTGCAATATATGCAGAATGCAAAGTTTGGGTTTATGTAAATATTTTTTAGAGAAATATTAAAATAATAAAGAACCGAACATTTATGAGAATCTTTTATGTACATATACTTGTTAGCTGTCTAAGGAAAATTTATAGAATGAGAGGATCTTAAGAGTGAATATTAAGCTCTCCTCTTTAATCAACTGGAATACAAAACATAAGCATAAGCAATATAAATTTAATCCTTTAGAAGTTAACTCTTAAATAGTGTTTTATCCTTGACAAAAATAGATATATTTTATTCTTTAGTACATTTTGGTCTTGATAACTACTTTTAATTTATTAGAAAAAAAAAACAGTATACTTCAAGCAATTTCCTTAAGTCCATCAATTCATTTTCAAATTGATCTGCCCAAACCTGACATTATTATCAACAAATGATTGTTTAAGTATATTCACAGCACTTTAAGTGAATTATAGATACTGCAACGCATTCTATAAATCTGTTTTGTATCACTTTCAACACTTGTATTACGCTTTATATCCTTGTAGGATCTATTGAGCACAGAGAAGTTCACTGTTTACACTATATTTAAGTATCCTTTTGTAACTGAATCCTTTTTTTTCGGCAATAAGCTCACCTTAAAAGCCATTTTAATATTTGTGTTTTTGTTGGGGTCTTTAAGGAGATCACCAAATTGGCTTTGATTATAAACTTTGATTTTGGTTGGTTGGTTTTATCGACGTTCCACGAGCTGCACGCAACGGGATTCCACAACTGAATAATGTGGTTGCAACGATCCACGGCCGCTTTTATATAGTTAGGAAGAAAGTCAAGCAACGAAGCTGGCGTCGCTGTCGCCGTTGAAGCCGGCGTCGGCAGTGAACGGCAGCAGTGCAGATCTGAAATAATGTAAAACAGTTCAGTTAGTAACTGTAGTTAATATGTGGCCAGTATTGTTGTTAGTTGTTATAGTTGTTGGTGTAGGTGATTGGTGACGCATTTCGTTGCTTACTTTTGCAAAATTTGACAGCGACAACTTGACGTTGAAATGGTTAGTTAATACTTTTATGGCACTGCTACATAATCTTAGCAAGTATATCTCTATTACCTCTATCATAACCCCTCTCCCCTCACTTCATACGAATTTCATCGTTAAACACAGTTTGACCCAAATTTTCGTTTAACTTTGCTATGATTTTGATTTGCATTGTGGCTGCTGGGCTGAATTTTGGTTGATCTTCTATCGTTTACTTTTAATGCGCTAATCGTAAACTGGTAAATTGTAAATTTAACAATTTTTGTTTTTCGTTTTGGCTGCAACAGTAAAAACTAAGCGGACTATATAGACAACTTTTGTAATACTTAAGTGTTTCGCAGAGTGAGGCTGGAGGTCTTTTATTTGGATGGATTTTCATTAGCTGCACGTCGTTTAGATTGTACTTCAAATCAAAGTTAAGTGCAGCAGCCGCAGCAGCAGCTACAACAATAACAAAAGTAGCTACATCGACAGCATTGAGAAATTGACCAATTATTTTGCGTCCATTTTCAATTGAACGGTTTTTCAGAGCACCCCAAAGGAGTTATTTCTAACTGTTAATTAGGCAACGGAGCGTATACGTTAAACTTATTTCTTGGATAATCTATTTTTGTTGTACCCTAGAAGTAGTTCATGTGTGTGTTTTGGGTTTGTAAATGCTTTAAAATTACACAGATATCGTTTTGTTGTGGGCTTTGTAACAAATGAAGGTCTTTAATGCATTTGGCAATTGAGTTAATGTCTTGTAATAAGCTAGTAATGAGCTCTAATGGTAATAGCCTTGAATGTTTAGAGATTGGAATGCGATCGAACAGGAAATTACAGATCTGGGAAAATATAAACTTTTTAAATTTGGATGGTTTGTAAGCAAGGCGCAAATAGCAGAGGAAATTAACGGTATTTGTTGAAAAGCTTCAAATATTATTATTTACTTTGAAAACACAAATCTAAAAAAGGGCTGTGTCTATTCTTACATAACATATATTTTATCTGAAATTTTATAATTACAATAAAATAATAAAATATTAAATTTACATTCGCCGTATTGTACAAAGTTATCTCCTTTAGAGTTTTTTTTGTTTTTTGAAATAGTTTTTGCAACATCATTGACAATGCCATCTTACCCCGCTTTGCATAGAGTCTCAGTTCCCAGACTCCAACTGTGTTTACCTTAACACTTTTGTCTTCAGGTTGATGTACTTTTAAATGTAGCCACATTTTTTTTAATTGCTATATTTAAAGTCGACAACATTTGACAACGTTGCAAGCCATGACAAGCCAAACAAGCGCAAATAAATAAAGAAAACAAATAACAGAAGAGAAAAAACCAAAATATTTTTCATGATGATTACCAATCCGCAAATCCCGAAATCAAAAAGCATTTTCACGTACCAAAAGAAATATGGCGAATCAAATAAATGCTTAATTATGGTCTACAGAGGACGTCTAATGTGTGTGTGTGTGTGCGCGAGTGTGTGTGTTGAGTGTGTGTATGTAGCGTTGGCGTTGCAGCAGGTGAAAAATATAATGCAAGTCAACATGGCAAGAAACTCGACATCGACTTCGTCTTGAAGTTGGAGCTCAAGCTTCAGCTGGAGCTGGAAAAGCATACCAAAAATGCCAAAGTCTATTTATTTTTTTTTTTTTTAGATGTTTTGCAATTTGGCGAAGCGACGCAAATTGAACGCAATGTTGATACAATTTTCCAGTGTGGATTTTTATTTTCATTTCGTGGCAAATGCAGCACTTCAATAACTATCAAAAAGTAATGCACTGACTGACTAGATAGTCTTTAGAAATTTAAATTCATGCTTTGGTTTCAATCTTTGAAATTAAAAAGCAATGAATTGTCTTCGTATTTGCATCTAGTTACAACCAGAGTGACAAAATTTTTATGGCTTGCATACTCCAGAGATCTTTACTTAATCCTGCTGGAAATTTTAAAGAGCTTTTACATTTTAAATGCAAGTATTTTGAGCATACCATAAGATAGAACAAAAGATAATATAATGGCTTTCAGAATTTAGTATTCAGTAAGCTGTAATTAATAAGCTTTTTCCAGCAACTTTCAAGGGTGTTTTCATAACTTTTTAAAACCTTCAACTAAACAGAAAATATCATATCCATTGAAAAGCTTTTTTACGCTTACTTTATCCTGGCAACTTTTATGTGATTTCATAGTTTAATCTTATACTTAGAAGTATGCTTCTCTACCCACTTCGATTAAGTTTATATACCCTATAAATACTCTTCTTAGTGCACATAATAATAAAAACAATTTCATGTTGATTTAAGTGCAAGTTGTTTGGTTTGTTGTCCATGCAAAAGTTGTCGTCATCGTTGCATTCGCTGCTCACATATTTTCATTTTGTTTGCTCATTGAAGCATCGCATCTCGTTGCTTGTTGCACTTGTTGTTGTTGCTGCCACAGCAGGTGTTAATTTTGAGTTTGATTTTTGCTGTTAGCCAAAAATTTAGTTTAGTTTAGTTCAGTTGAACATTTTGTTGGCCAGCCACTCAATCAATTTCCAATCGGCAAAGGCTCACTAAAAGTGAAAAGTCAAAAAAGTGAGTTGCAAGTTGCAACTGGGTGAATTGTGGGGCATGTGGCACAGCTGTTGGTGATGGTTGTTGTTGCTGTTGTTGTAGTGGTGCCCCGGCAATTACCTAGTAACTCATATTTACCGTTGGACATTTAGTACATGCATTAAGTGCGGCTGCTGTGCATGTGCAACAACGTTGCCGTTGCAAGCTACAAGTTGCAAGTCGCAAGTTGCAGTATTCGTAAGCTGCCTGATTGTCTGGCATTTGACTAACAACAACAGGAGCAACAACTGCAGCGGCAGCAACTTTTGTCTCATTGTTTCATATTTATTTGGACTCTATGGCCTCCTAACGAGCCCGCCACAGACGCGTGCATCTTTCCAAAGTTGTCGTGGGAATCATTGCTTTTTTGTTGTTTTAATGCTTATCCTTTTATGCAGACTGCTTGCGCAACAGCAACAGCAGCAACATGCATTGTTGTTGTTGCTGCCGTTAAAGTTGCACGTAATTGAAAATTACATTTCGAGCGCTTAAGCGAAAGCCTTCAAGCCATGGCATAATTTTATTGGCTGCAATTCATATTCATTTATTTGAAGGCAACGCACATCAGCAATTTTGGTATTTTTTTCTTGCCTTCGGCTGCACACGCATTGTTAATGAGCCTACGGTGCCCCCTCTCTATCTAGCGGTACATTAAAGTGGTTAAAAACTAAACAAGATGCAGCGCATTGAACTTAAACGGCGCTTGCCACTGTCGGCAACATCAATATCAACTTATCAACAATGTTGCGAATCATTGCAAAAAGTGCGTAGCAACATTTCAAATTCAAAAACATATTGACAACGTGTCAGTAACAAATGTTGCCACTTTGTTTGTGTGATTGAGAGGGAAAAGAAAATGGCGGCAGGTGTGAACACAGTTTATCAATTATGTTAAAGTAAAGCACACTTGACATTTATTGAGATCACATTTTATAAACAAATTGTTGAATACAATCCTAACTACTTTATTAAAATCTATTAATGGTGTTGCTCAGGAATAAGGGATCAATAAAAAACACAGATAACACATACATATAGATATACACAAAAGGTTCTTAACGTGGTCTTTATTGCATAAAAACTAAGCTTTTCAGAATGGAATTTATAGTGTTCTTTTATATGTACTATTTTGGGCACCAGAAGCTGATTAAAAGTGAAAACTCTTTATTTAAAGATTATAAATATATTTTTATTCAAAAAACCAAAACTTGAAATTTGAATTTTCCGAAAACAAGCTATTTTTAAGCGTAGAATCAATTTACATATCGAACCATGATCAAAAAGACATTTCACTATAAAATTTGTGAGGATTTTACAAAGTTGTGCAAGTTTGACAACCTTTTGAAGTTAAATTCACATTATAGAGCGACCGTTTAGAGCAACTAGCTATAAGTAAGAGAGTTTTTGTTCCCAAAATACAAGCTAATCGAATACATGTTAATTTTATTCGCATATATAACAATTAATTTGTTTTATTACATTGTCAGCTCATTTTAATTGATATTCATGTCTTAATAATCCCGCATTTTTGCAATTCCAAAGCTGAACAAAGCCTAATATCTACTTTTAATTTGGATGCGGTAGAGAGTTAGGATTTGTTGGAATTAGTTTTGGGATTGGAATTCGGTTGTGTTGTGTTCGAGGCAGCTCTCACAGGTTGTTAGTGGAATTCGTGGCGGTGTCTAACGTTGACATAATAAATAGCTGCAAAAATTAATTAAATGCAAATTGTTAAATCACATAATCATATCATATGGCAGCTATAAGTCTGCTTCGTTGCAACATTATGTGGCAATACACGGAAAACTTCAGTCTGGCGAATTGAATACAATTGTGGTGCATTGAAAACAAAAAAATAGATCTTTCACAAAGTTGCAAGACATTTTTCAATTGAAATTAAGTCAGTCTGGCAAAGTTGTGGTCTAATTATCCGAACGCTAATCAAAATATTTACGATGCAAAATCGCTAAACATTTTAATTCGTGGCGAGTGCTTTTTCACACATTTCACTTGGGTTTCCTTAACGACAACTCGACCCGTTTCTCATGGCGACTTCCTTGGATTTAGTTGTTTGACTTGCCGACTTGACTCAGTTGTTTGTGCTCCTGTGTGGCTCATTAATTAGATGGCAGGGGATTGAAATAAATGATGGCGTTGGACTTCCTACAACGAAACGCGCTTAAAAGTTAAAAGTTGGGGACGCGTTCCACAACAGATCGAAGTAGGTTAAATACTTTTACCTTATTTTGTCGAGCCTGGCTGGAGTCTTGGCTAATTGCCGTCATTTTTGGCAGCTGCTGTTGTGTGTTTTCATTTTTTTTTATCGTTTCTTTTTGCATTTTCCTGTTTGGTAGCTGTCGGCAACCCCCAGCGTTAGACAATTAACAACTTTTCAAGCGCGCTCCAACCGGATGTTATGAAATTTACCAGTTTCGTCTGTGGCAGACAGTCGTAGTCCCGTCCTGGCCATATCAAGATTATAAATTTTGGTAAATTTATGCAACCGGAGCTAACCGAACTGGTTGGCTCCTCTAATCAAGTTGTCAAGCATCGCCGACACATTTCTGACCAAAATCACATTTTTTTTTATTATCCAAAATAAAAAACGACTAACAAATGATGACGTTGGTTGCTGCGTGCAGGGATAAAACCCGTTCAATGTTAAGTTGAAGTGCAGTGCAGTCTGACTTGACTTCTTTGCACGGCCCCACTGTGCGTATACGTAATGTGGCTTACGTTACGTAGCCGAACGCCCCAGACTAAGAAAACACTTTCACAGTCTCTGACTAGGCACTGGGTTGGTTTTGCAACTAAATCAACTACAAAAAAAAAAGTGATTACCTCAGCGGCCTGCCAGCAATTAGTTAATGACCAAATATGTATGCCAAATAATGCAGCGGCAGCGTCGACGTCAGCGTTAGCGTCAGAAATGAACGTAGCAACAATTTAATTAACATACAATAAAACACTTGAATGCATATGAAAGTTGGCAACAATGCAACTGGCAGCAACATGCCTCATGCCGCATGCCTCTCGTGCCACTCCATTCATACCCTCTGTCAAATTGGACGTGCGCGCCCCTTGTGGCCATAATCGAAAGAGTTATGAACGTGGCTAGTTTAATTGGCGCACAGTCGATACAGTCACATAAAGAAAGACAGGGAAAATGGGAGTAAGTGAGAGTGAGAGAGAGAGATAGAAAAGTAGTGCAATGTACAAGAAATTAAAAGTCCATCACTAAGTAAATATCATTAGTTATGAACTGTAAATGAAATAAAAAAATAGTTTCCAATGTCGATTCTTTAATATATGGAATTTACTTTATTAAACTTGTTAGGAGTTGAAACTACTACCGGCTAATATTTCAATTCGTTGGACTTAAAAGTTATTAATTATATTGTCACGATTTGGTTTTTATTGAATTTTTTATCGTCAAGATAAGTTAATTAATTTGTTAAAGAGATACGGGAGTTTATTCAGGATATGAATAAGAGTCAGACATAAATAATTTATACTATCCATAATATGCATTGCATATCCCGTCATATAAAATATTAAATATATTTTTAATAACTGATTATAATTAATTTGATTATTCAATGCTTATAATCAATACTTATTATCAAAGATAAAAGAAATGTAACTTTTATCTACCCAAGAAGCTTCATCTTTCAAATTGATTTTAAAAAAATAATTATAGTGTTCGAATATTTGTCTAACATTTAAAAATTAGATAGATATTTACACATTCAATCTTTTCATCTAGTAAAAGTAAATAAGATGATGGTTGATGTTGTTCATAAATACTTATATCAGATATTAAATATACTTACAACCAAGATAACTCAGACATTGCAACGCTTGTAGAGTGATAATAAATCTTTCGATTAAATATTTATAACTGCGAATTAAAATAGAGCAATTAGAAAACATTTCACCATTTGGAAATGAACAATAAAAAGTGAATGGACGATAGACAACAAAATTGTGAGTGAAGTGAAAAGTCCAAAACATAAAAAATACAAATGTATAAATATCAAATAAAATGTTAACTGTTGTTGCACAAGCTGAAGACAAACCACAGATAACAGACAGCTGAGGAGGGGCAAGGCGGAACAAGGCAGGGCGGGGAGAGGCCAAAGCGTGCGTGATACAAATTAAAGTTGGAATGGAATAATAAATCAGCTTAAATATGCATGAGGCAATTGCAAAATACGTAAAAACAAGTGAGAAAAATCAAAATGCAATACATTTCCTTCCGTTTAGCGATTTGTGTTGGAGAAGAAGAAAGAAAGAGTGAGAGTGAGAGGGAGAGAGAGAGAGAGAGAGAGAGAGATTTATTGTCTTCCTGATGATACGAATATTGAAATACAAGTGCGGGTATTCCAGCTTGAATCTGGGAAGGTAGGGAAACCAGTTTATCACCCACATATTGGCTAACGTTTAACCCACAAATAGCTTTGCTTAACACTTCAAAGGCGGCAATCGTTGGATAATCCCAAACCAAAGATTATTGCCGATATGCGGTTGCTCCAATTTTATGCCAACCCGGAAGATACGCAAAACTGTGCCACAAATGAAGCCATTTATCGATTGTATTTAAGCGCATATTTTTTTATTTGGAATTCTTGTTGAACTACTTAGACTTATGCAAATTAAAGTCATAAAAATTACTCATGATTCGACGACTTTTACCAATGAAAAGTGAAAGATCCTATGCCTGAGCCGGGGCAGCTTACCTAATATTTATTAGACGTTAAAGGGGCGTGTCGGCACAGCTACTATGGATAGTACAAGCTGGGGTACAGTGGGGCAGGCACTTGTGATTCTCTCTCAATGTGTATAATTTAGTGTGCGGCCAAACTGCTGGGGCCTTTATTTATCAAACATTTACTTTATTCAAATTTGGTAAATGTTCAAGAAATTCACGACGATTTGCTTGAATGATTTGCTTGTACCAATTCAAGCTGTTGTTGCTACTGTTGCTATTGACCAATGGCCTGGGAGGCGGTGGCTCAGTGGAGACCTCAGCTAAGGAGGCAACTTGAGGTGCCTTTTCATTATTATTGCTCTTGGCTTTGTCGTACTTGCCAAGCACTGGTGACTCAGTTGTTGACTGGGTTAACAGTTCTTGGGCTGGCAATTCGAATGGCACAAGCGGTAAATGATTGGGTATAAAATTGTTTAGGGTTTCAAAGGCCAAACTGCCATTGGGCTGCTGCTTTAACGGTGTCTTGCCATTGACTATATCCAGCACAGCTGGCTGCAGCACATCCTGCTCCACATTGATATGATTAAGATCCAGGCCATGCTGTTGCTTTAGCTCCTTGGCAACCTCATCCTCTACATCATCTACGCTGACATTCAAATGGCTTTTGGCATCCCAACTGACATTGGTAGGCGGCTTCATCTTATGTCTTTCCCTGAACATATCTGGTAGTTTTGTTGGCCAAATGGTTTCCACTTGTTGATCACCCGGACCATAGCTTTGTGAGTGTGCCAAATAACCGCCTTTGTCATCGGCCCTATAGCGAGTGACTTGAATAAGAGCATCGGGTCTCACATATCCATAACTTCCCTCAATGCTGCCATTTAGATAACGTCGCTCATCTCGGAATTGTATGTTGCCCGTCTCTGCATCATTGATCTCATAGCCAAATGCATAGGTATTCGGACCTGACAGGAGTATAAGTTTATTGCAAATGAATAACAATTTCATTCTGAGGCCTACCGTAAGGCTGATGCAGAAAATAGTTGCTCATTTTGCTCGGCTCACTGCGATTTGTGGCAGCTGTCTTCGAGTATGTTGCACTTTCATCTCGCAATGGTGTGGCCAACACGGCGTATACTTTTGTGATCAAGAGCAGCAGCAGCAGCTGTAAAAATAGCATATATAATTGCATACTTTCAGGCCATTAAACCACAGCTAAGCTAGTTTTCTTTATCACAACTAAATGGTGCTTTATATATTTAAAGCTTTGAATTTTACTCTGTCAGAATTGCAACATTTATAGCTTTAAGCTGTGATTAAAACTGAGTTGAAAGCCCAAGCTTTTATGTGAGCTCCAATACGAGTATAAATTATGTTTAGTTTGAAAACTTATTAAGACTTAAATGCTGCAAGTCAATTGCAAGCTTACCTAAGCTAGATAAAGCTACGTGGTTAATTCTCATTATGATCTTATTATCCCAGAAAATATAAAACAGTTTATCTCACTGTGACCTAAAGCTTTATTTTCTGCAAAACTTTTGTGAAACCTTTTGATAAGATATCTGCTATACTTCATTAAAGTAGCTCTTTTTAGAGCATTTCTACTTAATTAAAGGAATTCTTAAAAATTAAAAAGAAAGCTGTATTTTCCTAATGAAGAAGATTAAATCTCTTGACGAGGTCCTTTTGATTTGCTCTGAAGTTAAACAAGTTTTAATGATATGTCTACAGCATCTACTTTAAAATATAACAGGGAATGAAACCGTGACCGGAACCGGAACCGTTAACCAAAATTAACCGTTTCAAATGTAGTACCGAAACCGGAACCGAAATTCGTTTTGATTTCATTCCCTGAAATATACTAAAGTTTGAGTCGGAGGAACCACGAAATTTATAGAGGTGATACACCCGCTAGGCCACTTGTCTTCCAAACCTTTTTTCATGGCCGAGATCCATTAAGTTGAGAGGCTGAGAAATTTTACTTCGTTGATTCGTTGCCGGGATTAAGTTTTTTTTGCCAAATTGATTTTAAATATGCGTTTTGTCATTAAAATAAATAATTAAAACTATCTTTTATTAATGAACCTACGCACTTACAAGCAACCACAGCCGAAATATGCGAACATTTGACAAAGTTTCCATGCTGAATTTCAATGAGTTGCCAATCACATTTGCTACGTTCTTTTATCTATCTATTGTAAAATATATCCGGCGAAGTCCGCACACTTTCAGTAGACAATTTGTACTGAAGAGCCAGCTGAGTTCCAGTCGAAAAACATAATTGAGCACTCCAGAGAATTCCAATTAGAAGAACAACGTTAGCATGCTAATTATAATATTTCAATTCTTTGCCTCTCAAATTTTGACAAGCTCATACAAATTAATCTGAGCTGAGAAATCTTTAATAAACAATTACTTTGCGAATTTGTTAATCAGTGCGACCTTTGTCAGTGCTAAGAAAGCTGTGTGAAAAACTTAAGATTATCAAAAATGTTTATCATTGTTGTGTTTTTTTTTCATATGATTTTTATTCATTTTTTTTTGTATTTTTTATTATTAATACATTTTTATAATTCGATAATAACATTTTGTTTGCATTTCGTTTGCTGTTGTTTGTGTTTGTCGTGCTTATTGCTTGTCACAAATGTTTATAAAGAATTTCTAAAAAAAATACTCAATGAACTAATGAGCGTGAGAGACATGTGAGAGTGTTTTTTTTTTCCACAGAGACAATATAGTACATATTTTTTTTTGTGATTTTTCTTTTACATTTATATACATATATATTTTGATATTATAATTAAGCGGCATAATTGTTATAAATATACAATACACACAAATTGTGAAAAATACTCTAAATGCAAAAATGAAACTAGATACAAAAGTGTCAGACTGAGATTGAGTATGAGTGAGATAGATAGATATATAGATAGATAGAGAGTGTCAGTTGAGTGAGTCAGTGAGAGAACAAGAGAGATAGATAGAAAAAATGAGAATCAGTTGAGTGAGTGAGAGTAGTTCTGGATAATATAATTAAAGCGTAACTGATTGAATGATTGAATGAGTCGAATTAAATTCCCTCCACGAACTCCACAGTTTTGTGTTTGTTGCAGTCCAGTGCTCGCCAAACTGTGCTCCAACCAAAATGGCACAAAATTCTCCCTTTTGCTTAAATATTAAACAATGCTGCAGAGCTGCACGCCTTCGTTTGAGTGTAGGCGTGGCAGTTCTTGGGCTGGGCCACAGTTTGACATCGACTGAAGCAAAGGCATCGATAGCTTAGAGAGTTGCATAAATATATTACAAAAGTTGAGCAGAGAAAATGGAAAGTTGAAGAATCAAGAGTGTTTCTTAGAGACTGTCTGCAGAGTAGGTTGCAAGGTCTGGTCGGAGGTTGAAAGTTCTTGTCGATGCCTTTGCAGTGGACACAACAAACAGCTGCACATGTGTTTGGCCATGGAATCGGATTATGGATTGTTCCTTCTCCTGTATCAGTTGAAGCTTAACTTATAAATCGTTCACCATCATCATCTTCATCATCAAACCATGTTCAAGATCAAGTCATTGCTTATGCCATGCCATTGATATATTACTTTTGTTTTTGCTTTTTTCTTTTTCTTTTCCTTTTTCGTTATTCTTTTGTTTTATGTTTTCTGTTTTGTTTTTGTTTTGTTCGTATTTCCTTCGTCCATGCCATGCCAGATCAGCCGGGTGCCGGGCACTCACTAATAGTGCCCGTTTCTACTAAACTTCTTAGCTAAAATTTACTTACTTACAAAAAAATGTACATGCATTTTGTTTAACGATTTTTTCAATGGATCTGTCTTATCTGCCTGTTGTTCCTATATTGCTGTTGTTGTGATTGTGGTTGTATGAGAGAGCACCTTTATGACTCGGCTTCTCTCTGGCATTTAATAATGGTGCAGCAGAGGAGCATGTGCCAGCACGGGAGCGTGCACAACTGGAGCATGATGGATGATCTTGGGCGCGGTCTTGTGGACAACGGCATTGAAGCCATGGTGGTCATCGGCGGTGTAGTCAACGGTGCGCACAGAGCCATCGGGCTCGACCAGCGAGTATTGGCCTGAGGAACACAGAGAAGTATTGTTAAAATTTATTCAACATTCAGCTTGTGGCCTAAAATCAATATAAGTAGCTATTTATTACTTTAAATTGTAATTTAAATTGTTCATTTTAATTTAGTTTAGTAATTTTAGAATTTACTTTGTGTCGACTGTTTACAGGTTGAGAATAATTAAATAAATGAATACATCAGCAATCAAAGTTTGTCGCCTAAGTCCTTGCGTTATTAGAAGTTCGTTGCCTAAGTCATTACATTTCCTTACATATTCAAGTTCGTTGCGTAAGTCTTTGCGTTATTAGAAGTTCGTTGCCCAAGTCGTTTCCTTTCTTCAGGCATTCAAGTTTGTTGCGCAAGTCTTTTGATTAGTTGTAAAACAAATATTGGAAATTATGAAATATTAAGAATGTCATTTGGCATAGGAAGAACGATGATTTTGTAAATTGTAAGCTTCACTCAAAGAAGTTCGTTGCCTAAGTCTTTTGTTTTCCATGGCAATAATGTGCGGTATTGTCCTGGAATCATAGCCCTTTGCATTTTCAACCAACTTACCCTTTACGACATCACCATCACGCTCCTCAGCCTGAGACTTGATGTCGCCGGTATGGGGATCCTTGATGCCATAGTTGAAGGAGTATTTGGGATAGGCCACCGGCTCCGCATGCACAGCATGGGCCAGCACTGGCGCATGATGCACCTGCAACAGCGATGGGGCATAGTGTCCCAGCTCAATGGGCACAGCCTGGGTGGCAGCGAAGAGCAGAGCGATGGCAACAAAGTACTGTATGTATACAGAAGAACAGAAGAAGAAGAGGCAGAGAATGAATCCTTGCAGTTGCGATAAGGGAACTACGTATTTGTTTTTATGTTTCTTTTTTTTTTTTTCGTACCTTCATATTTAAAATTGAGCACAGTGGTAACACACGACGCGAGCAACAAAAGGACGAAGGATTCGTTTACAAAATTCAACTGAACTGTCACAACTGTTTGTGTGTATGTTGTTTGGGGGCACGGCAAACTGTGACGCTTTGGAGGACCGTTTAGAGCACGAAATCGTAAGCTGAACTGATGTCTGCAACGATGACCAAAAGTATTTATATACGCGCAGGCGATGCCAGCAACAGCAACGACGCCGACGCCACTGACGACGACAACGACGACAACAACAGCAACTCGAATCGTTCGGGTTGCAGCTGCAGCGGGTAACGGGAAATGGTCGGTGGGTTGGCGACGAAGAAGTAGACCTAGACTCATAGAGACCACGCATGTGCCGGCTGAGATGGTTGCTGCCTGTTGCCGATGCATGTTGCTGCTGCTGCGGCTGCTGTTGCTGCTACGGTTGCTGTTATTGTTGGGTGCGGCATATTTCTTGGGCTGGCAAAGTTAAGAAGGCGTTGCTAAGTTTTGTGACTTGGTTTTCGTCAGTTTTGTGTATTTCTGCTAAGGACCGATAACGGTGCAATTGAAAGTGACACTTTGCATTTAACTGTAGTTGTTGTTGTTAAGTTGGTTGCTGCTGCTGCTGCTGTTATAAGCTGAGCTGTTTATTTATTGATCGGCGTCAGTAATTACGAGTCACAGTCAGAGAGGCAGCTTTAATAGACTCAAATGCCTCTGTGGTCTCTACTAAAAAAGTATTAACATATCTGTGGCAGTCAACGGGTGGCGTTATAATTACTGCAACAGCAGCAACAGCAACAGCAACAACAGCAGCGGCAACAGACTTGACGCAATTTGTTGCACGACATTTTTGTCAAAGAACTTTTGTGTGTGCGTATGCTCGAGGAATTTCGATGTTGGCAAATGTTGGCAAATTTGCTTTTTGTTGTTATTATTATAATATGTTGGTTGAAATTGTTGTTGCTACGCATTTCAAACGCCGCTCGTTTTTCAATCAAAACTTGCTTGTGGCACATGACAGTTGCAATCTGTTGCCATGAGAGCCATAGAAAATTGTTTCTCTTAATATTTATGGCATTTTTCTTTGGCAAGTTTCGAAAGTCAAACATAATTATTAAAATATTTAAAATAAATTATAATAGATTATAATCAGAGCGTGCAAAATTGTTTTCAAATCCAAAAGAACAAAAAGAATTTTTATATTTCAAGCGGTATGCTTTTGTTATAAATATGGATATAAAATCTGAAAATATTTATGGTATTCATTTAGAATTTGCAAAGGTATTTAATCTCTAAATTTGTTAAGTAAAGTCTCCAATTTTCTATAATTTTTGCAAACACGAAAATACTGTTAAAAGTATTGTCATTTTGATTACTTTATTTCTGAAAATAGTTTGATTAAATAATCAAATTTTTTAAATATTATATCTCATTTGCATGATTCTTTTTTCAACACCAATGTGTTATTGAGGATCTGGTGGATATTATGCATAATACACATGCGCAGCGTTGTCTAAACTTATCAGTTTTCTTATATGGAATTATAGAAATCAGCTGAATTGTGTTACTATACGTATTCAAGCTTAAAATATGTTTAAGTACATTTTATGGTATGGATATACAGAAAAGATTTAGCTTCAGTTCTCAACTAAGTTTTAGCTCATATTATTAAGTAACTTAATTTAACACACAGAATTAAAATTATTGCAGGTCATTTAATACAAGTTCCTTCATCAATCATTATCACTCCTGGCATACCATTCACCTAAAAAAAAGACTCTTGCCCAATTTGTGGCCACATGGGGCGTTAAATTTTCTATGCCCAACATGTCAAATTTGGACACGTTGACTTTAAATTTCTTGAAACGCCCACGTAGACAGCAAACGCTTAACTCTAAAAAAAAATAAAAACAGCAACAATAGTGCAATAACAACAAAAACAGCAACAACAAAATGTTCTTGCATGACATATCAGAAAATTATTATTATATCTTGTAGGCAAAAGAGCACACAAGTGGCCAAGGTGGACATAAAGACAGACGGACAACAGAGAGACACATGTGCAGAGCATGGCCTGGGCTTAGGATTGAATACGATGGGAAAAAACTTTGTTTGTTTTTGTTGTCGATCACAGGCGAACAACAAAAACAAACAAAGGTGCAAAAATACTAAAAGATCATTTGTGGCTGGGAAGGTCTTTGCGAAACGAAAACAGAATCGACTTACATAAAATGACTTTAAAGGCGACACATTTACACGGCACACCAAAAAAATAAAAGACAATCAAGAAAATACTGTTTGAAACAATTGTGGGCTAAGAAAATGCAAACATTTGCCAGAGCAGCAACAACATCAATAACAACAGCAACAACAACAACAACAACAACAAGGCTGCAGGCTGGCAAACAAGTTGGCCACGTCACGATCGCGATCGCACTTTGGCCGATTTGACAGTGCAACAGAGACGAAGTTGCAGTTGCAGTTGCACTGTTGCACTGTTGCAAACGGAGTTTAGCGGGGTGAGCCTTTTGGAGTTTAGTTGGTTAGTTGGTCAGCAGTGGTGGTGATGCTGGTGGTGCGGCTTGAAATGAGTGGAACACGCTTTGTCTTTGTCGAACACAACATTCGATGATTGCGCAACTAAGCGGCACAAAGTTTGAGAGTCATTGCAAATATGTATGCATGCACTTGTGTGCGGGGGCGACAACGATGGCTGCGTTAATTGCTGCAGTTGCTGTTGCTGTTGTTGCTGAGTTTTTGGTTTCTACTGCAATTGCTGCTCTCAAGGCACCTGTACAACTGTCGACGCATGTCACAAAAATGCAGCCACGCCATGCATCAAAAATAAAAGCAATTGAAAATCGCAATCGTAAATCGACAAAAACAATCTGCAACTCGGCAACTGTCACAAACTGCAACCTATTGCTCCATAAGTAGAACAGAGTTTTTAATCTTGATTTATGCAACGCATGCAAATATTTGGACAATGGTTTTGTTGTCTATCTGGCGGTTCTCTTGAACATTTAAACGCACTTTGGAACTGATTTTAATGACTTGTCAGTTAGGCTTTGACATTGATTTATGTCTGCAAATGGTCAAATTTAGAAAGGCCCCGCAACCCACTAACAAAGTCACAGCCCAAATGTAATTTAAGCCAACTAAAAACAAGCAAAACAATTTGAATCGTCTCACCACGCTGCGTATGCGTAACTTGCCATTTCCTTTTCAAAGTGTCATATTGTGCACATCCGTTACAAATACCGAAGCACATTTTAAATTATGGGAAGTTTGTATATATTTCATTTCCTAATTGTAATATTAAACCTTTTCAACAATACGCATATTACACATACGCAACGTAGTCTGAAGTGGTCAATTGCTTCTGCTTAGCGTCGGGAAAGCTTGGGAAATTTAATGCATATCTTATTTAACACAATTTGTAAATGACTCTGAGAAATTCATATTATAATAGCCTAATTTAATTAAAGCAACTAAGGAAAAACTTAATTATGTTTTAAAAATTGTTTCAATATTTCTTGTGCTTTTTATGCTGATGCTGCTTATTAACATTTTGTAATAAAAGAAATCAAATTAAATATTATTGGTTAAACTACTTATCTTCTTAAATTTATTTTATTAACTGTATATAGATTTTATTATTATTAACTGTATAAATATAAAATAATAATGTTAAAACTTGCCACTCGAAGAATCTTTTTATATATTTATTTTATTAGGACACACATTTAATACGCATGTAAATATAATAAGTAAATAAACAAAACAACTTTAAATATCAAATATCATATTGAGGAGAGATGTAATAAAAAAATGTATGCCTAAAGAATAGATGTATCCTTTATTTATTTCAAAATAGGCTAGACACAATTAAACATTTTCCTTCAGGCATAAATTTTAAACAAAGAAAATAAAATGCTGCAAATAACAAATGAAATTTTTCGAAACATGGTTTCACAATTGTGGGCGTATCATATACTGGTTAAGTAAATACAAAACTTATGATTAAATAAATGCAATAAAACGAAGCAAACATAAAAAATGTGTTTACAATTTGTAATGTTTGTTGAAGCAGCAATAAATGCTTCTTCTTAATTTGCGATGTTTATTGATTTGTTTATTTGGCTCAAATGGCATAATAGATAAAAAATAATAAGTAATTGTAATAAAAAATGTGCACACAAAAGATAAATGTCAAATTAAAAATATATATTTTGTGATGCATGTTTATTATTTAATTTGCTTGATGTCTTTGTGGTTATGGCATCGCATCTTTGGCTAATTAAAACATTTTCGCCTCGACATTCTTGCACGTTTTGGCCAGTGGCACATGCTGTCCAGTTTTGGAGCTGGTTGCTCATTCTAAGCGGCACGCCATAAATCTTCAGCACATTGCAGCAATGGCTGCAGTCGAGTCCACTCTTGGGATGCTATTAGTGAGATTTCTGAGCTGGAGTAAAGCCACAATTTGAGGCAGCTTGTCAATTAGGCGAAACGAAGCCCAGTCAAATGCCAAAGAGCTGGTAACCCAATTGTGTCGCCAAGTCAATTGTGAGATTACTAACTAAATTTGGTCACGCTATCTCCTATTCCTCCTCCTTCTTCTTCTCCTTCATCTTCTGTGGTCTCTCTTTGGCGCCTGTAGCGCCTCTGGTATAGTTTGTAGTTGGTCAATTTCAGCATCATTACCGCATCGCTAGAGTTTGCTCCACTTTCGTTTGCAGTTGCTCACTCCCCTTGTTCCTCCTTCTTTCTGATCTACTGGCATCGTTTTGATTTTCGCACATTTAATGCGATTTTGCGCATTTGCGCGTATGAATTAAGCGAGTGACGAAATGGACTGCAAGTTGATCAGTCAAGTCGCCAAGTGGAGCAACAGAAACAGAAACAGTTTTTCTCGACTTTGCAACAAAGTTGATGCATGGTTGAGGCAATTGCCAATTGCTGCGCCTGATTGATTCCGATCGAACGCAACTTTAACAACAACAACAACAGCAACAACAACAACAACAACTGTAGCCACAACGCACACGCTTCAACGACGTCGATATCGACGACTTTGTGGATTACGCAAAAAGCATTCCCAGCACCACAAAATCAAAGAGACAGACGAATGAGAGATATTTCAATTAGCTTTTGCCTTAGATTTTCATATACATATTTTGAGCTTACATAAAGTATTGGTTTATGTATATTAATTTATAATACCACAAAATATCAAAACTATATTTATAAGCATTTCCCCTTTTGGTGTATCACAAAAATCACTTAAGTTTCGCTTATTTATATTTAGTGCATTTTGATGGACACCAAAATAGCACAGGATTATTATACAAAACTTACTATAAATAAAGGATATTAATTGACTCGGTTCATATCTATAAAGAATACACAGGCTTGGTATATTCTTCCTCCTCGTTTATCCTTATAAACAGAGTCAGCTAATACCCTTTATTTACAAAATAAAAGGGTGGCTATTTATAACAAAAATATACCACTTTAAATGGAAATCAATTTTGTTGCTTTGCAAACATAAACTTATTATAATTACTGCAGTATATTTTGAGCATTATTTTGGCTGCTAAAATCTAATGCAGTATTTTATGGGCATTTGTTTAGTATTTTCGTTGCTAGAAATCTGTTGTTAATACTCCTCGCTGCTGTCCTGCTCCTGCTGCGCATTTGCATCCTCATAGCCTTCCTCGCTGCTGCCTTCGTATTCCTCATGATCACCGCCGCCTTCCTTCTCCTCACCCTCCTCGCCACCATCGTGATCGCCTTCCTCTTCGTCATAATCCTCATGCACCTTATACTGACCTTTGCCCTTTCGTGGTGCATGTTCCTGTTCCTCTTCATCATCATCATCATCGTCATCGTGTGCCGCCTGATGATTCACTTCATTGTGCTCCACTTGCTCATCAACATCTGCACCGCCTCCTCCTCCATCTCCATCGTTGCCATGGCCGTGTAAACGAGCAACGCCGTTGGTGATAACCTCGGCCTGGAAACCATTCGCATCGTCTGCAGTGTATTTTACCACACGCAGGGTGCCATCAGGATCGACTACACTGCGTGTTAGCGACGTTAATGAATGCGTTGACATGAAAATCCCCCTCAGTTCTTCTCTACTCTCCACCTCCTCCTCAATTACCTACCTGTAGACACCGCGTACCTCGTCGCCAATTCGCGTCTCTTTGCGATTTTGTAGCACACGCGTCTGGCCATCTTCGATGCCATAGGCGAAGCTGTATTCGGGCCGTGCCACATAATCAGAGTGCGTGCCACCGCCATAGGCATCGGGCACAGTGACCAGCTGCTCTGGCCCCACCACTGGACCCTCGAATCTCGAATATGAATAGCCAACTGCCGAGCACTTAGCGAATAATGCTGAGAAGATCATGATGATCAACAGTTGCCGCTTAACGCGTGCCACATTCATTAAAGTTGAAGTTGAAGTCGTAACACGGAAGCACAAACAAGTTGAAATTGTTGTCGTCTTTGGTGTTCCAGCTGCGTGGTATGTTATGCGTTGTTGCTTCTTCATTTCGCTTGATTAATTGATTGAACTTTTAGGTTTTAAGATAGGACTATCTGAGCAAGTTAATCCTCTAAAGCGTTCGCGTTTCTCTCTGGAATTTACGTTTATACTAAGCGTGAAATGTTGCACTTCTGTGGTATTTATAGTCCCCCTCCAATAAATCGGAGGAAAGGTTCAGGCTTCAGACTTCAGACTTCAGTCACACTCACCACAATCATTTTGCATATTTCCGCAAATTATGCGCTTCAATGGTCACCGCATCCAACTGGAACTGACCAAGAGCGCCTGTGGTCGCCCATGCTCCGATGTGAACTACACTTGACGATGGGAATGAAATTGCGCATTTCCTAAAACTCTAACTGAAATTTAAATGTTTACACAATGCAAACAGGCCGCAGTGACGTCATGAATTAATTAAATGCAAATATTTATGCGAAAAATTAATTAAACTGTCTACATGGCAAATAGCGGAATAAGGGGCTTTAATGGCGTTATGAATGGTTATTTAACAGACAGAAGATGGTCAAAGATTTACTAAATTAAGTGTATGTTGTTGATCAGCGTGAACAGCAGATTGTATTTGACCACGACGATGTCAGGGACTATCTCATAGAAGCAAGTTTATAGTCAGGCTGCATTGTCTAATCTTTACTTTTGCTTTATAATTTATTCGATGTAATATCATTATTTTTCAGATATTGTTTTGGTCTTTGATTTCAAAATACTTTTACACGAGAAATTTGTAAACTACCAAACGGTTCAATTATCGGTCTGACTGTAATTATTTAGTTGTATTCATTTATATATGTAATGACTGTAATTATTTAGTTGTATTCAGTTATATATGTAAACATATGAATATATATCAGAAGTACAATATTAATGGATATAGTTATAAATGTACACAGTTAATATAGAAACTACCTCATAGATTGCAGAAGAAACATTTTTTAACTGTTACGGTGTAGCGTCTTTCTTTTGTAAATGTAATTGCTGTGTTCTTCTAACCGCAATTCACAATTCTTTGGGTCTTATTGCAATTTATTGTCTCTTCGCTTTCCAAGATGAAATGCAACATTTATATATATACAAATGTCAAGTCATGGTTCTTGACTTGGAAAAAACTTAATTTTCGCTTTCTTACACTCAATGAATAAATGTAGAAATTAGAAAAAAAAAGTAGAGAAATGCTACACTCAAAGAAAATTAAAATGGCACAAACTTTTTGTTATATTATGTTGTGACTAGCAAATTGTACTTATAATTTGTAAACAAATAATAATAATATTAAAATCTCTTTTATTCGCAATTACTATCAGCATTTAGTTTGTTGAATATGCAAAGTTTATTGAAGACTTATTAACCAATTTGCCTTGGAGGCCTAAAACACACCTGTCTATACAGACAACATCAATAGCATCAATTGCAACTGACACTCTTCGCCCGCTCTCATCAATTTGCTTGGCTTCGAAATGAATAATAAAAAAAAAAAACAAAAAAATAGACATGAAAATCGCTTTAAGTGCGTTCAGCTGATTAGCCATCGGCTTGAGGCGTTGTTTATAATGCCTGCTTAAAGATCGAACAGCTGGCGTCATGATAACCTGGCCAAAAGCAACACATAGCCAAAAAACGCAGCTGCAATTTTCGATTCTTTTTTTTGTGATTGTGATGCAGCTTTGACCTTTTTTTTATAACTAAGTTTTTGTGAGGGTTCCGCCAAAGAAATATGGCTATTATTTTGACTACTTCTAATTTATAAGCAAGGCGCATTGTTGTAGCTGTGTCGTGTTGTTGTTGTTGTTGCTGCGAGTACAACTGTAGTTTTGGCATGAAAAATGCATATATCATTGGCCTCTGGTACTTGACGGCAGTTTGTTGTGGGCTTTAAGCCGCGCACAGTAGCCCAAGTTAGGCCAAGATAGACAGAGAGACGAACAGACGGAGAGACAGACAGTCAGACAGTCAGACTTGCAGGCAGCCGGGCAGCGGCATCGTGGGAAAACTTGTTGTTGGCCATTGAGGCGCTTAATTACCCATTACACAAATGCGCCAGCTTTATTGTGGCAACAAGAATCGCAATTCGCAGTTTTTGGCTATGGCTTTTGGCTATTAACGCCATCTCAGTACGCGTAATTAAGACGCCAGGCGCAAAGTCTTCAAATCGCAATGCGCACACTCAGTTCGTTGCCTAAGTCTTTCGTTTTGCCCTTTAGCGGCACGCAACCAACCGTATGAGCCAAATGTGCCATTGCATTATGACTTATGTGTATGTTGTTGCTTTGTCCATGTTGTTGCTCATGTTGATCCATGTTGCAATGCAAAACGTTGTCACTGCTTTTCTAGTCTTGCAGTTGTTGTTGCAGTTGTTTGTCTGGAATGAGGGACAACAAAGCAATCAAAGTCTATTAAAAGCAAAACTAAGCCACATGCCAAAAAATCATGTTGCTGACCAACATTTTGTAGACAGTCAACAATGCCTAAATAGTCGCCAGACACAGACCCAGATCAAAGTGTAAGTAGTGTACAAGCAGGATGAGGGGAAGCGATCTGCTTTTGTATAGTAGATTTCTTTCTTGAGATAAATTGCATGCTGTGCTCTGTTTCTATCTGCGATTATGTAAGCCAACATCGTTCCAGTCTCACAGTCAGACAAAACTAACAGCCAAAACAGCTCGAGAGTATCTCCAGGTCCAGTTTCTGTTCCAGCGTCAGTTGCCACCACATCTCAATGCGGTTTCCATGCGGCTTTTCACTCTCAACACAGCCAACGGGCTCTGCTCTGGTTTGTCTCGCTTTTGATTTTCTTTTCATTTGCCTCGTCTCGACGAGTCGTCGTCGTTGTCGTCCGTCTGGTCAGCTTTTGATTGCAACAGCTTCGCACACAAGTCACTAGACACTAACACACAAATGGCTTATAATGAAAATGAAATTGAAATTGAATTGCGCATGCAGGTAAAAGCGGTTCCATTAGCCGCTTGTTATGTGGCGTGTGCAAGTGTTCTTTCTATGTGAAAAGCTCAAGCAATTGTTTTTTTTTAATAAGAAAATTGTATGTGGAAAATTATGCAATTGTTGTTTTATTTGTAAATATTATACGCAGGATATTGATTACATTTGTGAAAATGTTGCACTTGAGTATAGTCGCTAGTTTATTTATTAATTTTTATAAAAGCAAGATAATGCTTCCAACTTCTGTTCCTTCTTCTCAATAATAAAATGTAAAAGATGTATTTTTATAAAACCATTTCTTTTGTGCCAAACTTTTATTTACTAGTATTTTTGTAAAGATTTTATTGGTATATTGCAAATCTAGCCCTTCCCCTTTGACACTGACCTGGATTTCGGCAGATTCAAAAATAGTCTTATACACGTTTTATTCCACTTTTGACCTGCTTTAGATTAAAAACTGAACTTATTTAGCCGTTTGTTAAACAGAGTTGACCAGGAGTGGTTATCTTTAAATATAATTCAACTTGAACAGCAGCTTTATGTTGACATAATTTTTTAATAACCTTGAAAGCTCTTATGGTTTATAAGATTTATATATTTAGACTGCTGTTAAAAATCTTAATTTTTATTAAATCAGTGCAGTTCACATAGAGTTTGACTTTCAATTTAATAATCTTATTTGCCACCTCAGGAGCCATTAATCATTGTATTATATTGCATTTAAAGTATAAATCAAATAAATCAAACAAGTTTAAGCATAACTAATGTATCAGTTCTCAATCTACGGTTGCTGCAACATGCGTAACTCATGTTGCTTGGCATAGCGTGACCAAGAAGTGCATAACTTGCAACCGTATCATGGACACTCCAAAAGCCACCGTCAGTCTCACTGTCGAACTGTCAATAGGACTCTAAGCGTTGCGTTCAACCGTGTTACAATGTGCGAAAACAAATGCGAATATTTGACAAAGCACAAAATGCGTGGCACATAAATTGACGCAATCCATGCCATGTTGCCACTATCAAGTGCACCTACACAGCTGCCCCAAGTGGTGTTGCCCCAAAGGTGCTGCCTCAAAGTGTCGCGGTGCCAATTAAAAGAAAAAACCAAAAGCAAACTGAATCAAAATCGAAACAAAATGAAACCGATCTGGCCAAAGCAAAGTTGTTTTCATTCTTTCTCGTGTCGGCGTGTTTTATGCACCTTTGACATGCAACCGAGTCCAGTGAGTCGGCACAGTTTACACGATGCAACAACAGCAACAACAACAGTAACAAACAGCAAACAAAAATGTATATAGAAAAAAAAATTACGAAATTTGTCGTCTGACAAAAAGTGCAGAAAACGATATAAATTAAATTTACAATTTTGGTGCTCATTAAATGTTGAGCAGATCGGCTTCAAATGTTGCTTGCCGCAATTGTTATAGTTGTTGCTGTAGTTGTTAGCCAAAATTAGAACATCGCTTTGGGAAATCGCCAAAAATGCCTTTAATTGTTTCGATATTGGGTTGGTGTTTTTTTCTTCATTTATCTGTATGTCTGCTTCTTTATTTTGTTGTTGAATTTTCTCGCGATTGTCACAAATTGAATAATGTCTCAATTGAACAGCAACAACGACAACAGACAATAAAAACAACATTGTTTGCAGTTGTTTGCCCAGTTAACTCAGCTAATTACGTGCTAAGAGATAAACTAAAAGACAACTTGGCTTACATATATTTTTTTTTCGGCATCGCCATTGTATAATCGTAGCTATATTTAGAGGCATGAGGTATGAGTTCGTATGTGTATGTCCTGCCAGCTGGCCACAAGCGTGGAGTCGCTATAAAGTGAAAGGTAGACATGCAACGCCCACTTATCACAGCATATGTGTATATATAAATATATACATATAAGCATATAGACCAACATAACTAGATGTTTATATAATTGTAACTATTTTGACTAATTTACAAATGCTGTGCAAAAAAAAAACGAATAACTTGAACAACGAACTTGCTGCAAATGCAAAATTAGAGCAAACTTTCAACCAACCAAACTAAGCGTAACCAGTAGCCATTTGCCAAGTGCCAGTCAGGCAGTCAGACAGTTAGCCTGTGGCTATCGGACAATCACACTACTGACCAACATATGTGCCAGTAGACAACAACAACAACCGGCTGCAAGCTCAAAGATCGATACATAAATGGGTCAGCACAGCGTGCACGTAGACAATCTGATAATGGAGGCAACAAATGCAATTTTAATTGCCAATCATCAAAGGCAAAAGCACTGCAAGATCTTGTATAATTCAGTCGAACAATTGCCCAAAGATTGCATTTAATTCAAAGATAAAGTAAATGCAACGGCGATGATAAAGTATATATAAGAAATAGTTAAATAAAAGGCAAAAGACTCCGCAGTTAAACACAAAAAAATATTTTAAGTATTTTGTAAGAGTGTCTAGCAGTCGAATATTCAAAAAGAACGTAACTTTTACAGATTTATAAATAATATAGTATGATTTAATCTTTCACAAAAAAAAACCGCCTGGCAGCAACTGTTGACTTTGCCCCAGAAATGTCTTCAATTATCTAATAATCTGAATACGCTGCACCCTCTCGTCGAACAAGGCGAATGCGTAGCAGCCTTTTTAAGATGAAAGACCCAACCCCGCATTTATTATCCCCCCACGCCAATCAATTGCCATGTTCAATAACTTAATTAAGCGTAGATTGAGGTTAAATTTACATGCAAATTGCATTTGGTTGCGGGGGCAGGGTCAGAGTCAGCGCCTCCTGTTTGAATTCATAAACACGCAAAGATATCAAACTATTTACAATCAATTAAATTATTATATGTTTGGCGCAAAAAGCAGCAATCAAAGAAATCGCTTAACAACAAAAAGCCAATAATTAACAAGTTTACTTATATGTATTATTGCTATAACGAAGAACAAATAATTGCTGTTGATTAAACTGCGCCAAAAGCCAAAGTTAATTGACATTTAAGGCAATTCATTACTTAACGCTAACAACAAACATATTTGAGTTAATAACGTCTGCGGGGGCTGTTCGATTTTGGGCACAGCTGTCTTTAAATACCAACTGAGGACAGCCAAAAGGCATTGCTAATTGCTTGAACTGTACACGTATTCGCCAATTTTCTGGAAATGCAGTTTTCAATTTTCACATGCTCGACTTTAGTTTTTTCAAAAATTAACATACATACGTCTGTGTGCGGCGCCACAATTCTCAGGCTTCAATGGACATTAGAGCACTTGTTGTTAGTGGCAATTAATGTTACATGCAGACGGGCTGCATAAATCAGCCTAATTGCTATATTTAAATTCTAAATTTGGCGCTTTTTGCCAAGAGCACGAGCTGGTCGTGCATTATGGGCATGTGACCCGACAAGCTCAGCAAAAAACATTGTCTTTAGTGTATTTTTCGTGTAATATATGCATATATTTAGTTGATTTGGCAGTCCACAGGTGGTTTTAAACCATTTTAATCTTATTTTTAGACCCAGTACTTTAAAAAAGTACAAATGGGTCTATTAAGTTTGTGCAAAAAAATGTGCGTAACAGGCAGAAGGAGGCGTGACAGAACCCATCAAGTTTGTTTTGGATTTTTGCCACGCCCCCTTCGCCCCTGGAAATTGAAATACAAAATTTCAAAATCAAATTACAAGAGCCCCTTTAATGCTAGAGCATTAACGGATGATAAACGTGGAAGTTATTCAACTAACAATGTTACAGGCAAAAGGAAGAAGAAGGGACGCTAGTGACCTCTGTGTTAATTAACTTATTTCGTAGTGAGAAGAAGAACAATCTAGTAAACGCTATGCACTCAAAAAGTACTGGGTGTCCTACTGTCGAGCTTGCTCCACTGTAGCTTACTGCATTTTTTTTGTTTTCTTTTTCAATTTGCTAAAGAAAATCTTGGCCGACTAGTTCTGCGTACTATGAGTTTAAAATGAGCGCGTCGAATGTTATCGATAAGTTGATATCGACGTTAGTGCTGTAAAATGAATGAATTTGTCTGCCTCCACATTCACGGTGAATATGCTTTTGCATAAAAGAACAATAATAATAATAATAAAAAGTCAAAATAACTTGATATATATTTCATATTTTAAGTCAAAAGCTGTTTAATAAAATAATAGCTTGATGCGTATGCATCATTTATGTAAATAATAGTAACAAATTCAATTTAGTGCGAAATCAGCGTACCAGTTGTGAAACTAAAACTATCGATAAATGCAATTTTTAGTCGCACATCGTGAAGAAGCCGGCATAAATTAGTTTTTACAAAACAATTTTGTTTATTTACTCGCAATAAAATGTTGCCGTCGAAGGGTATTGATGTACCGATTGATAAAGAGTCGAGTGATAATAAATCTGATAAGGATACCAACACAACAGATGCAGAGCAAATGGAAACGGATGAACAATCCCCAACAAGAAACCCAAATGCGGAAACGCTTACTGACGCCGATATTGGAATGAATAAATGCGCGCCAGAAGATGTTGCACAAAAGGAATCCGTTAACAAGGACGATGTCTCAACAGTTGTTGCACCACATAACCGACCATTGGTTGATTCAAAATCCAAGCACAATCTGAAATGGAATTTGCGTGTAATAATCTCCAATTTGTATATGGAAAGCGAGCAACGATTACCGGGTGCCCGTGTACCCAAATGCCTACACAACACGAGTCTGTGTGTGAGCAATCATCGCTGTTCCATGCTCCCGGATGCACCTGGCATTAGGATTGCCCAGGAGCTGCGTAACAATCTCTATAACAAGCACTACGAAACTTACTTAGATATGTTGGAAACGATGGCACTGCAATCTGTCTACCCGGACGAGGCAGTGTTTGATCGTCTGCTCGATATGATTATGGTAAGCAAAGAGGATAAGGACGATCCCTTAACAATAATATTTATTTCTTTATTTACATGCTTGCGCCTATATTTTAATGTTAAATTGTAATAATTACAAGACATGGTCAGTCCGTTTAACTTTATAAATGTTAAGGCCAGCTTTGAATCATAATATTAATATTTATAATGTATTAATAATGTAAATCATTTGTAGATACTTACAAACAAAACCTTGGAAATCAATGAATTGCGTAGCAGATACAATAACGTAATACGCATATTTTATCTACTGGTGGACGCGTTTCCACCCTGCTGGACAGCGCTACGTACCTACTATTTGGACTTCTTAGGCGTTAGCAGTGCGTCTGAGCAAAAGCCAGAGAAACCGCAAAAGCTGCAGATATTATTAGACTTGTTACAGGAGTGTCTAAAAGTATGTAGTGACACTGAGCTGAAAGAGTATACCGCGTACTACGAGGATTTTAATCATGATTATAATGCAGAGGAAAATGCCAATCTATCACAAGAGTCCATGTTTCAGCGACATGTACAGGACTACGATTGGCAGGGATCCAAACAGTGGGTGGATGACTTTAAGCAAATGTCGACATCGGTGCGTTTGGCACGAGTCTTTGACGCTTTGGCCATGATATGCTGGGTACTGGAGCGTGAGTTTATGTCCTGGCTGGATCACAATCGCATGCAACATGCCGAGCCAGACATATTTCAGGACGAAGCAAAGCCATTTGCTCTTATTGTTTTTGGTATGACACCGGACTCGAGACTTACAAAAATAACGCGTCAGCTGCTGCGTTTGTACAGTCGTGCGGCAGCCAAATCCTTGCATCCATATCGATTGGACATACTGCAGGTAAAGAAAATAATTTATTCTCATATTGAACTTTTATTAAATTTATCTTTTTTAGCGTTTCGTATCACTGCTTATGGAGGCGAGCAATACAGCTGAACTGCAGTACGTAGAAAATTCATTAATTTATCCAAGTCTGGGACCGCAGACACATCGCCTCATTGGAGAGTTCTTCAAAATATTTAAAACGGAAAATCCTACGCATATACGCACCTATATCAAGATCATTCCACAACTGAATCAGAGCTATGTGCGTTTCGAGTTTGCCAATCTCTTTCTGCAGTTATTTTACTGCTCGAATGCGCCGTTTGAGCCGGCGAAAGTTTGTGAGGAACTCAAGGCTAAGCAGTGGCTAAAGTACAAGCCGCGTAGCACAATTAAGGATGATGACGATGAGCAATTGTCGCGGGAGGATTATCTTAAGATAATGCTGAATGCGCTGCAAGACTACTGCCTGTGGTTGAACCTGCAGCCTTTCTGGAAGTATATAAAAACCAAAGTTCCTGTTCAACCCTTGCAAACAAGAACCACAAGTCCGTTGGCTACTCCTGTGGGCGTTGTCACCGGTGAGGTGGGAAAAATATTTATGCTCGATGAAATGCAAAAGGAGGCACACACCTGGAAGCACCGCATCAACTCCAAAGTGATTATTTCAAAGCCCAAAGTGAATCTACCGGTAGCCAGGATCAGTGCGAGCAAAATGGCCGAGCGTTACGGAGGGGACATTAGAATGTTGCGATATTTACGTCGGGTCCTCCAGGAGGTGATGCGCTTCGTAGACGTAACAGATTGGCTGGACTATTTAGGGGAATTCCTAGGAGAAGATGAGCCCCCAGAGTCAGATAGTAACGTGAACACCACTGTGGAAAGTGATAAATAAGGATTTCTGTATAATATCTCATCTAAATTTAAGTTAATTATTTTGTCGCTTAGTATTAAGTTGAATTGACCTTTTTAATTTGTTTTTCTTCTCGTTGAACGAACTCTTATTATTTCAAGTTGGATTAAAGAAATGTCCTTTAAATATATTTAAGTTTAGTTTACGTAACGTAAACACAAAATGAACAGGGGATGTTTTTATTTATAAAAAATATTAATGTTAATGACGTTTCAAAGTTTTAATTTATTTCCCCTTTGCTCATTTTTGAGAGATTTTTCTGATCTCCATTTGTTTCTATGGTGGCGCCATCTTTTGTTTGTTAGCGCCGTTTGTTGTTAATTTTTAAAAGTAGTTTCTTGTTGACAGAGTCCGGCAAGTCTGGTTCTTTGACAGTTGGTTAGAGAGGGGGTTGCTTCGGCGGCTTAAAACTTATTTTATGTTATGATATTTTTAAGTTGTATTCAGTAGTTGACTCAGAGCTAAAATGAAGCGATTTCAACATTAAAAAAAGATACAATTCTCAACAATCGCTCTATCAGAAATTTTCAGCATTTGGTATTCGTAAAACTCCAGACTGGCGGGAAAAACAAAGAGTTGGCAACACTGGTTAACAGCCATTTAACAGTAAACTAATCGCAGGATAATATCCTTGCTGCTAAAAAAAATACTTTAGTTGATTTTAGCAGCACAACCCCGTCGCCAGCATCAGCAGCAGCAAATGCTTACCGTCGCGACAAGCACGCATTTTGACCAAGTGTTATTTAGATAAACTTACAAGTCAAGTGCAAATCACAATTTGTACGTGAAATAATAATAACAACAACAACAAAAATGTGCCGTGCAATATAGTGAAGTAAAACCGTAGCAACAACAACAGCAACAACCGTTGCAGGGTGTGCACAGTGGTAACGAGAAAAAGAAAGAAAAAAGTTAACGGGGCAGCAATATATAATTAAGAAAGTGTAGGCAAAATGTCGACAATTGTGGAACAGGTGAGAGAAACGGCGCTTCTAATAAATAAAGCGGCAGGATGCGATAGCACAGCAGCAAATACTCCTTACAACCGTTGAAATTTATGTAATTTTTAGGCAAGCTTATCAGCCATTAAGCCAATGTTACGGTATTTTTATCGAGACATATCGCCGACAACTGCTGCGTAACATTCAGTGTCAGTGTCTACCAGGCGGCTGACTGTCTGTCTGTCTGTCTTTCAGTATGTGCGTAGGTGTAGCCATATTTCTTTCCCTCTCTCTCTCTCTTACACACACGAACACACACACTCTCTTTCACTGTATGTATGTGTATTGGCATGTTCTGACTGTTTTGCATTGCTATGCCAACGGCAAACGAGACGTCGCTGGCACTTCCTGTTAGGCTGATATTGCTTCGATTTGACAGTAAAATTCGATTAATTTCTAATCTGTACATCAGCGTGACAAGTGCCAGACTCAGACTCAGACTCAGACTCCGGGACTCTCAGATGAGATACAACTTCCAGCGACAAATATAAATAGCTGCCATTTTGTCAGCGAATTGAAATTCGCTCACACTCACAAACGCACACACACGCAAATGACGCGACGTTGCATGCAAAATTTCGTTTGCATATCAGACATGTGTGTGTGGCTGTGTGTGTGTTTGCCGTGTGTCTGTCTGTCGGAGTGCGTTTGCATGCCTGTGATTTGGACATTTTGTTGCAAGAGTCATGCTTGAGCTCCCTTTTGAGTTCACTTTGCACAGATTTCAAGTGCACACACAATTCGAGAGTTCTATTTGAAATTTATTCTAATAGACAGAACTGCAAACAAGCTGGGGAAGAACTCAACTTATTTCTAATTGTATCTTAATTTTATGCAAATTATGCGTCATGTCTGAGTTCCTCTACATGGCGGGGAAAACTCTCAGTAGCTACCTTGCTGCGGCATTTCCGCATTTTCTTCGCGTAGTCGACGTCAAAGTCACAAAAAACTTTTGTTGCATATTTCAGGGCGCGCATGTAGCGCAAGTCATTACGTTTTATAGACTTTATAAGAAGTTCGTTCGTTGATGCAGTTTGGTCAAAACTTTTCGCTGCGTTGCGTTGCCAGGTGACTGCTGTGTATACTAGATACATATACATATATATAAATGGCAAGATATCATGTGAATTCTGTGACGGGAACGAAAGAGATAGAGAAACTCAACGCAACTTTTAGCCAAGATTAAAGTTGTGCAGAAAGAAAAACATTCTGAAGCGTTTATAGCCCACTCTCTGGATATAAGTATTATTGTCCTTGTACTTAATATGTTTTCTGTTGGGTTTTTGTCTGTGCTTCGTTTTAAAGAGAGCAAGTTGAAAAAAATAATTGTCAAAATGGGTTTCAATTTGCATTTTATTCAAATCTGAGTAAAAAATAATGTTGGCATTTGTTAGGTTCTTTGTGTTATACCAAATTGAATATAAAATAAACAGCTTTTTTGTTATTTAAGAGTCATAAATTCATTATGCATATAATCTAGTTTTGTCATCTTTTTGTATGACATTGGCTTGACAATGGGAATTAATAGAGTTTTGTATTTTATCTATATTTTTTGAATAGATTTAAAAGTGAAATTAGAAAAATGCGGGCATATTGTTAGCTACATTTTTAAATTGGTTGTGATAGTGGAATTAGCTTTCTCTCAAAGATATTTGGCTTGTATGGGAGAAATTTAATTTTTATTTATTTTGTTTCCATTTTTTTAAATTGATTGCTGGCTTAAAATTATTTTGTATTATTTCGTAAAATGATTTTGAAAAAAGCTTTCCAACAAAGATATTTTATTATTGTTTTAAAACCTGAATATACCTGAGCTTATTCTAAGTTATAGCTGCCTAAACTATAGCTGTTTGACCAATTTCAATATTTCGTTAAACTTCTTTAATAAGTTTTCTTATAAAAGCAACTTAATTAGTTAGTTTTTGTTTTCAAGATATCGAACTTTCTTATTTAATTATGAATATGAGATAATTTTTGGATTTATAATGATTGATGCGCATATTGTATTATGCATAGCAATACAGGCATCCGATTTGTAGCGGTGCATAGGCTAACTAACGAACCTAATAAAGGCATACACACTCACACACACACACCCACTCAAACCAACATAGGCACTCTCACATACAGACACATTTGCTTAGCTGTCGCTGTCGCTGCTACGTTAAAGGTTTCCTGGCTTTTTTTGTGCAGCATTTTGCCACAGCATAAATTACAACTTCAGAAGATCCCTCTCTTACAATACATACACAATGTAGGTGCTTTTTCTCCCTTTAGGGTCGCAACTCCTAGTGCCTGGTTGTTGCTTTGCTGGCTGTTGCTGCTGCTACTGCTGTCACTGTCGCCGGTTGTTGCTTACATAATGTTAATGATGCTGCCGCCTGTGCCGGGGCTCATTTCATGCTGTTTGCGAAAAACAGAAGTCAAGCCGGGTTCAGGGTGGGTGGAACAAACACGTGGCAACGCAACGGGGGCAACGGTGTGACCTCCGTGTACAATGGACGCATTGCATCCTGGGCTAAATTGTTTTGCCGTGTGACTGTCGCTCTTGTTGTTACTTGTTGTTTGTTTGTTGTGGAGCTGTTCATGTTTATATGCATATTATTTCAATTTGGCGGCATAATAAAGTGCTTCCGTTGTGAGTCAGAAGCAGCAGCAGCAGCAGCTGCATCCCCAAGGATAATGCCCTGCTACGACTTTGTTTCGTTATGCTTATTTGCCCTGATGCACATGCATACAGCATCTAAAAGAGATAGCGAGAGATAGAGAGAGTAAGTGAGATAAAGGGACAATGCGCAATGCATAAGGTTGCCCCTGGGCATTGCCAGGTCATGTATGTATATGTGCACACATATTTATATACATATATATTCATAAGGTTCATGGCCCCCTCTTCATATTATGCGGAGTGACCGCCAAAGAGCATGCCCCATTTCGTGTCATTTGAGCTGAAGCTATCGTTTCGGCGGCGCCTCTGCCCTGGCCAAGGTCAAATTTAACTGTTTTGATTTAATTTATTGTTGCATACATTTGAGCGCTCATAAAACGCCATCAAGCGCCTAAGCCCACTCACACATACACACAATTACAGCCACACATCCAGTCCAAATTACAGCTTCGTTGGAAAAAATATCACCATGCGAAAAAAAATGCCTTCAAAAAGAACGTTTTATGGATAATTCTTTTGCACAAAATTTAAAGAAAAGAACCATTAAATTGAAGTAGCAAAGAGAATTTAAATTAATTAATGTGGGGCTTTTATTGCCACCAAAGGACATATTATGTTAAATACCCAAAACTCTTATATAAGTTAAAAATGTGTTATTTTTATTCGTTGTTCTTTCTTTTTTCCTTTCTGCATGACTAAAATTTTTGATATATATATTTATAAATACACAATAATTAATTTAAATTCTGTTCGTTATTTTAAGTTAATATGCCAATAATTTCAACTGAAGGAATTACTTTTTAATGGTGCTATCTTAGTCACTAGTGCTGTGCTTAGACACCTGCTCCTACTTCTGCAACATTTCCTTCTTCTTCCTTCTGTTTCTGCCCCTTTTTGTGGCTAGCAAAGCCAATATTTTGTTTGTCTGCCTCTGTTTATCTTTTTCTTTGTCTATCTCTCTTTCTCTGTGAGTGTGTATTTTGATTGCTTTTGCCCATTCCCATTTCCACTTTGGATCCCTCTCCCACACATCCACATGATACAGTGCCTCCATGAGGTGACTCAATGTCTTGCTCATTTCCTTTGTATGGTCGAAACTATATTCAACATTTCTTTATACTCAGCGCACAGTGGTGTGTGTGGTTAAAGCAAAGGGGGTTGACCAGAAATTGGTGAGATACTTTCTAGTATAAATGGGAGGCTTATGGCGTTGTGTGTGTGTGTCAGAGCTGGCATCTCATTGTAGAAACAACGTTGACTTTAAATGACTTTCGTCTCTCAATTTGCAAATGTATTTTTATTGCAGGAATGATACGAAAATTTGTTTCAGTTGTGCAACTATTTTAAATAGCACTCAATTTAATTTTAGCTAAACTTTTGATTACAAAACTTGATACAATTATATCTGTATATGTATACTATACTATATAAGGCTTACAATTTATTTATATAGATTAATCTACCACTTTTTTGTAAAAACTTGATTATTTAATTTCTTTCTCACTTTGTTTCCACTGTAAAGAGTTTGCAATGTGCACCCATTAACTGTTATCTTTGTTACAGTTTCGGCTTCTGTTCTTGTTGTGTTCTCCATTTTAGTTGTCTGTTTCTGATTGCAATATTAATCATACTCTTTACCAAGGTTCCTAAAAATGTGCTGCAGAGAATACCTAAATGGTATAAATAGGACTCTAGCACTCTATAAAAATCTATAGAACCGATTGACAATAGTTATAAAATATTATCTAAGAATATTACGAACAAGAATAACAATTAAACAATAATTACAGAAAACTGTTGTGAACGTAATTTATATTTTTTTATTAGCACTTATTCTCATCTGACTGTCGCTATCAATAACGCCATCGATTGAAGCAATCCCTCCTTCCCACATTCCACTACCCACTTTAATCTTAACATATTTGAATATTCATACGTTTCGATTTATGTACGAAATTCGTATATTAAAAAACAGTTCAGCCAGAGTAATAAAATATTGGCTTGTTGAAAGAAGCTTTTTCCAAATATACATGAACATATACATATATGAGCATATACATTTTTTTTTTGTTCTTACCAACATAAGAGTCATATTGCGTGTATGAGTGTACTCTGTTAGTATGTGTGCGAGTGAATGTGTATGACTTTGTGTTTGGCTGCTTTTCTCATCTTCCTGATTTTATTACTTTTACTTTTTACGGTTTATTTGCTGAAATTGCTTATTTCCTTTTTGCACAAAAAACCAAAAGGAAATTGGCGTATTGTTATTGCTCCTTGTATTCTTTCTCTCCCTGCTACTGTTGTTGCTTTCTCTTTTATTGTTTTGCGATTGCATTGTCTCTCTCAAAACGCGAATTTGTGGCAAATTCAATCAACTTTTGCTGTTAATCGATTCTGAATAGTTGTGAAATGTTTGCCTTTGCTATTTTATCTGCTTTCTGACAGTTTCCTCCATCGCTTTGTAGTTCTTTCAACTTCGAGCATACGAGCTTGCATACATACATATATACATGCGCAATTTTCATTAATCATACGCCATGTTGCACTCACACAGGACTCAGTTTCGCTGCCGCTTCCGCTGCCACATGCAATCACTGACTTGCAACTGGCACTGCACACGGATTTTCCAAGCTTCTGCACACGTAGCTACTCAGAAGAATTGATAAAAAAGGGGACAGAAAAATAAAGGGAGAGAGAGAGAGAGAGAAAAGCTTTCTGATATCAAAATCCCATATGTATAAATGTTAGTTAGTTTTTGCCAAAAATTTAAAACCACACAATATTAATTTAATGAGCTTATGTTCTCCATCAGAAATGAAAATTATTTGCCAAAAATCATCAATTTGTCTACTATTTTACAATTTCAGATGTAAATAAAATTTGGAATTTTCCTATCTGAAACTAACAATCACCATTTACGTTATTAGTCCAATATTTGATACAGGTTTCCATCCTCTGTTTATTTGGCTCTCTTGCCTATTTCATAATTTGGTAAATTTTGGGCAAATAATTTGGCAAATTGCATACATTTTGGGGCTTGACTAAAAAAAGTACGCGTTCTCTAACAGGTTATCTAAATTGCAAAATTTGAAGGCTGAAGTAATTGAAAAAAAAAGCATTAGGATTCTGTATTAACAGTAACAGACTTAATTATACTCTATATAAAGGTTTACATAACGGAATAGAATTTTTATAGATTGGATGGTTCAACATTTGAATGATTATAATCATTAATAATTATTGACAGTCTATACTTTTATTTCTTTCTGTGATTTGACAGACTCTGTAGTTTCATTTCCTTTAATTTTATATAACTTCTGTTGTGTCTTTATTAACTTGTAAAAGTGTGGACATTAAGATGAGAGATACACTAGCTTCTGATTATATTAAGGAATAAGGAATAAACACTCCTTAATATCTTTAAATAGCTTTTCTCTACCTGTTACATTCATTTTCACATAGCTATTAACTTCCATAAGCCCTACGTGAATAGGGTATAAAAACATAAACCGACACCAGCATCAACGTAACACCTCTGTCCCTCTCTTTCTCTTGCCCTATCTCGCTTCCTCTCATCTTTCATCTCTTATGGCTACCGTTCGCCATTTTAGTTATGCCGCATGGGCAGCAAATTAAATGAAAATGCCGCTAAAAATAGCTAGCGAATGTGTCGCCTTTTCATCTCCCTCCCTCCCTCTCTCTCTCGCTCTATCTCTTGTTCACAGTCTCCCTCTCTCATTCTCTCCTATTAATGCAATTACAGTAGAGCTCTGTCAAAATGCCTCAATTTACTGCGAAATGGCTGTCATCGATTTCCGCTTATATGTTATTCGATATTTTTTGTGCATGTATGCGTTCGTGCGTGTGTGTGTGTGTGTGCTGATGAAATAATTTTGAACGAGGTTCGATTTACTCTTTCAATTCAGTTCAGTTATTTTATGTTTATTCTTTCTCTCTCAGTTCTTTTATGTATTTGACATTTTGTGCTCAAATTGTCATCAAAATACGCATAAATTTATGGCCAAATCTGTGTGTATGTGTATGTGTGTGTGTCCCTTCCGGACTACAACAATAACAACATTCGCTAACTGCCATATGAACTTCAATATTTGCTCCGCGTTAAACCATAGACGTATTAACATAATGTGAAAGCACAAAATGTGTACACACACATGCACACATTCACATACATACACTCACATTTGTGGCTTGGAAGGACACAAAGGCACAGTGTAACCAAATATCTATGTTTGTACAGAAATAGAAACTGTATAATTAAACATTACTTTTGGAATAATTTATGTAGTAACATTTGGTAGTAATAACTGTAATTAAAGTTAAGCTATAATTTAATTTAAAAAAGACTATTATGTATAAAATTTCTATTTCAAAAAGTATTTTTTTAATTCCCAAACTCTATTTTAATATTGTCTAATAATTTCGGATGTAATTAAACTTATTTCCATAAGACAATGAACTTTAACGACTTTTAAACAGAAGAAGAGAAACTATTTGCAAATTACAAATGATTTTTTAATTACTTATTGTTAATGTAAATGGAAAAGCTCAACTCTTTTCAAAGTGATTTGAGTAACATAATTAAATCGCTTGCTAAGAATGTTGCCAAATGAAACTTTTATTTCTTCATGCTTAAATAATAATTTCCTTTTCAAGATTCTGTTAATTGCTTTAAATGAAAATCTTTTTACCAAGTTTAAGGACAGCTCCACCCAAAATGCATAAATTAAGAAGCCGCATCCCACCACCCTACCTAATAGTCAAAATTAAATGTAGATTTTCTTAACATAGAAAATAATTTATACTGGCAAGACCTTCTAGATTAATAAAAGTTTCTATTTTCGCTTTTTTAGGGCACAGCTAAAAATAAAATTAATTAAAATCGATTCACATAATTAAAAGTTAGCCCAATAATCTTTTTGAAATACCTTATTTGATCGTTTTAATGTAAGTTGTTTATATTTTTCTGTTTTTGGTCAAACTCAAAGCATATTTGTACACTGTGTGTTAAGAGCGTTCTATTTTTAAGGAGCATGCTAAGGTCTTGTGAGTAAAAAATATGACGACAACTGTCATCAGCGATCCTAGGAGCAGTCATTTTTCCAGCTGAAAGATCCGAATTGGCATCAGCTTCACTTGCAGCTTCCTTCTTATGTATGTGTATTCGCTGTCAGTTGGTGCACAACGCTTCCGCCGCTTAAGAAACACACTCACACACACATATTTGCACTTTGGTTACACATATTGGAGACAGAGGCACGTCACGTATGTTTGTGCCCAAGCATTCGCATAAACATTCCGTCGCCATTACTCTGACGTTTCTACCATCTTGTTGTGGCAGCTTCCAACTCCACACTCCTGTCTCATCATCATCATCTTGTTATACCTGTCACTCGTAGAGTAAACGGGTATATTGTATTCGTTACAATGTACTTTGTGACAGGGAAAAGTGTTCTTCGCAGATCCTATAAAGTATGATGTTGATAAGGGTCCATCTGTTTGGCTGGCTGTATGAAGAAACTTATATTAGAGACTATTTAAATTGGAGCAAAACTAGTTTATATTTTCAATAAAAACATCTAGCATTTACACTATAATAGCTGGAGACTTTTAATGTGCTGGAAAGATTCATACGGAAAGGTTCCTTTATCCATCTTCTTTATAAGACGTACTTTTTATTGTTTTTAATAACGCTAGTTAATCAATTTTGGATATACATTCATGCGTGCATAAAAGTAACTATAGATATTTTAAGTTTGTAATCAACGCGAGCCCCTAAAAGTATGCATTAATTTGTGTACAGTTATCCTGAACAAGAGAACGATTATTAAAATTGAAACTAATATGAAATAAATTGTATTTTATTGTATACTTAGTCAATAGTTTAACTGATTAGCACACATATTCAAATTGAAATACGGGTATCTCATAGTTGGGGACACGACTATAGCGTTCTTATTTGTTCTTCTGCCACTGCTTCTACTCACATCATCTCCATTTGCAGTGACAACACATTGGCATTGACAGGCGCGCGTCGTTTGCGTTAAATGTCAGGCAGGCAGGCGAAAGCAGGTCCCTTGGCTGGGGTCATACCAATTGACCTTCCATTCATCACTGTGAAGCGCATATTGTTTACAAAGCATTTGTGTACGGACGCTAGAGAACTTCTCGCTATTGATGTTTACAAAATTCATTTATTGATTAAGGCAGTCGCCGAAACGAAAGTTTCTGTTACTAAAACAACACAAGCGCAAAACTCAAATGAGTTTGTGTTTCGGTTTGTGTTTTGGTTTTGGTTAAGGTTTAGGTTTAGGTTTAGGTTTAGGTTTTGGTTCTCCTTTGCCTTGGGTTTTTGGGTCTGTGCTCACTTCTTCTAATTATCCACTCAAATGAGGCTGAAAAACAGTTGAAGCAGAGTTGTAACTGCGTTGTGGCGCCTTCTACATCCTAAAGATAATGATGAGTATGCACAGTTTTCCACTGTTTTCCATATGGCGACTTCCGCCTTCAACGCTTTTAAGCCTTTTCTTTTTTGGCTTTGCCATGAAAAATAAAGGCAGCCAAATAACTGTAAATAAGCAGGTTGCCGAGGAATGCGAGAGTGTCTTGTCACTCCTCCCATTTGGTTTTTTTTTCTTCGTTGACGCAAATTTGGTTGGCAACACAAAAGGCAACAAATGAAAGACAAAAATATTTTGTAATGAAAGGACTTGAGAAATATAATAAATAATGACAAGTCCCCAAGCAAAGTGAAATGCAACCATGAGAAAGGCATCACCCACGCGTCCTCTTTCTCTCAACCCAATTCCCACTCCTTCAGTTGCCCCTTCTACAGCAGCTCCTGCTCCTATTTCTGATCCATCTACTTCTTCTTCTGCTTCTCCTCCTACTGCCTGTTGATGTGTCTTTAAAGCGCGATGACAATTACAAAATCTTTTGCACTGTATAAAAGGGTTCCATCTTCTGTTTTTTCTTCCTTTTTTCCCTTTGCTCATTTCGAAATTTGTTTTTGCCATTCGGCGTGAAAAATGAGCTGCAAGGCAAAAGCCTAAAGAAAACAACAACAGTGGAAAAAGACAAAAGATGGGAAATCTTTTGAGTTGCATTTAAGCGTGCAAAAAATTTATGCTTGGGTCTGAATTTTCCTTTTACTTTCGCAAATCACAATTTGATGAGAAATCTCTTCAGTCTTCTCGGCTTTCATTAAACTAATTGATGTAAATGCTAGTTTTAATTTAACTGATTTAAATTTACTTTAAGTCAAAATAATTTTCCTATGTTAATTAATTTCTTTAAATTATTATTTTGCTAAATCTTTTTCCTTCCCTTCCATTTTAAGATGTTTTCTTATTCTCCAAATAACTTCTTTGTAGTTCAGACTCATACATTCATTTTATTTAAATGCTTTTATGCCTTTTGGCCAGAATATATGTACTTAAAAATAAGCAAAGTAAGCCAGAGATTTAACTGTATGTATTGTGTGCAAGTCAAAAGTTTGCGTTTAAAAATACCATTTGAAAATTAAAACAGTACTGTATACATTTTTTGTATAAAGGAATTTTTGCAATGACTGTGTTAGCTTTATTATTTTCTGTGCAATCAAAAAGCGTTTAATAAATTATTAAAACATGAGCATAACTACAAAACACAAAAGAGAAAACAAACAAAAAATAAACATACGCTGACAATGTAGAAAGACAACAGAATATGTAAAACATAAAATTCATTTTATGATGAAAACCAAACAAAAGTAAAACATAACAAGTGAGAATTGTTCTAGTTGAGTGTGGACGACTAGGAGATACTTAGTACAAATACTTCTGCTATTTTCATTTTGTTTTAATTCAATTGTTAGCAAATGTTCAAAAACTTTTGGTACTAAAATGTTTAGGAAGAGAAACACTTTAATTGACTTTTATTATACCCTTTTTAAAATATAAACTATTCTTGTTAAATTCAAATAGCTTCCGCTTTACTCTTTGTCCTTTTCAATCAGTATTCAGTTAACTGTTGCCACTGCTTTTGCTTCTAATTTAATTAATTGCTTTGTCTGTCGCTGGCAATTGGCCACGCCCACAGCAGAGCAGAGCTGAACAGAGGAGAGCTGAGCATCGAAAACTATAAATTCAATTTTCCTATGCGTTGGCACAAATACTTATATGCGATAAAGAAAAGTAAAATACTTTTACTCAGAAATTTAAACGCTGGCGCGGCACAAGACAAAAAACCCAGCTCTGGAGACTAAGGAGAAGGCCAAGTCAGCGAAGCCAAGCAACTTTTGCGAGCCCGAAAATCCTTTTTTAATTAAATTTTCTGTGCATTTTGCAGTTTTTAGGTTTGAGGATACGACGACCTCATCGCCTCCATATATGACAAGCTCTCCTCCTTTGACTCTTTCTATCACATTCTGTGTCTTCTCTCTATCCTCTATCCTCTCTCAGCATTCTGTTGAGGCTTCTCGTTGTCTGCGACTGTAACCAAAGACAAAGTTTTAGCTGGCAACGTTCTGGTTGCTCTTCTTGTTGTTCTCTGTCAACTTAATCCAATTACAAACACACACACACACACACGTACAAACATCCATAGATAGATATAAATACACACATATGCACATAGTTTGCACTTTGATTGGAGACTCACGCCTGATGTGGTTTGTCTTTTACAGCTGTCCAGATCATAGTCTGACAAGATAATAATGAAATTGATATATGATTCCGATAGCGATATTCGAGTTTATGTCACACAGCTATAACTCTTCTTAATAAATTGACTGTTTTCGAATATGTAATTAATTATTTATAGCTAGATTGGTATTCTCATGCCAATTGTTGGAAATATGCGTATACTTAATTTAACCTCCAACTTGTAGCTGATCTTGCAATTGTTATCTTTTAAGTTATCTTTTTATGATGTCATTCATTTGACTCTTTATGATAATTTGCATTCATTTACAAAAGCAATTGTAATAAGTTTTTAATTTCATTACATTATTGCTCTCCGCATTGTTTCTCTCTATTCAACATGATCTCGTTATCTTGCTCTCTACTCTCTCTTGTTCTTTCGCTCTCTTTTACTATAAATGATGGTTTGGTTATCAGTAGATGACCTGCTATGCAAACTGTGAAGCTAATAGAAGCGCTGACAGTCGGAACAGCTCATTATAAGTCAACCTTGCGGGGTGAGCATTTGATACCCTGTAAATGTAGGGCATGCAGACTTATGTAACAGAAAAAAACATCAGCTTCGTCTTTAGAAATAGCCTATTTCATTTCTCTAATTAGGTTTTAATTTTTATATTAAAATATTTTAAGAAAATATGTATTTTAAGAAAATAAGCAATATAAATATGTAAAAAATAGAAATGTTAATTTTTAGTCGAAGCTTCGTAATCTTCTTGATACTCTACTTAGCCTCTGTACTCATTAGTTTTCCATTTCATATTTTATATAGGTTCGCAAGTATTTAATGTTTTTAGGCTTATCATCATGCAGCTTTTAGAATAACTATTTTAAATAGATTTTACTCAGGAAAGTGCTTGCTAGATAAATGGTATCTACCAGTTAATCATTATTGTATAGTTTATATTTACTACTTTGTAGGTCTTATCTCTGCTATTAGTACAAAAGCGGCAGATGCTGCTCTGTTGATTTGCGGGAGCTGGAAATGTTGAACAAATCCACAGCGCGTTATCAGTGCGCTCTTTCCAGCATACTCCCCCCACTTATTAACCTGATCTCTCTCACTCACCCTCTCTCTCTCTCTCTCTCTCTCTCTCGCTGTCTGTTACAGTCTCTTTATGAGCATGACGTGCATTTTTATTATGATATGAGCACATGCTATAAGCTTTTTAATTCAGTTGTTTTCCAAAAGATCCGCTTGTAATAATGAAATGGTTTGGATGCTGTCGTGACTCTTCCTCTCTTTCCCTCGCTCTGTCACGACTTTAGTAACATTTTTGCAGTTGAAAGTGTATGACATTTGTGTCCGGTATGCGCTGATGTCGGAGACGGAAGCAAAATTAATTACAAAATACACATTTTGCATCATAAATTCAGTTTTATTTTTGTCATATTAAACCGTGACATTCATTCAATTGCAGACGACCACCGATGCGCTCACAGCGGGTGCCCTGACAACAGCAGCAGCAGCAACAGCACAAGCAACGGCAACAGTTGCAGCCGTAGCAGCAGCAGCAGCAGCAGCAAAAACATTGACAGTGACAACAGCTCCAACTTCCTCCTCCACATCCAGCACAGAAATTGAGCAACTACAACAGGCGCTGCTTGAGAAGCAAACTCAGTTGTACGCTTTGGAGACAGCTTGTCTGCGGGAGGCAGAACGTCAAGTTGAGCTCGAGGATAGTGTAATTGCGTGGCAGGATAAATACGATCGTCTTTACGAGTCGCATAAACGTGTTCAAAAAGTTAATCAAAATCTGGAGGATAAAATGCTCAAACTCGTCGATCGCAATACAAATGAGAGAGCACAGCTCACCAGCGATGTGGCAACGCTCAGCGTTCGTTTGGCCCAAGCAAACTTCAATATTGCCAAACTGCAACGGGAAATTGTAAGTATACTTAACTAGTTTGCCAATACTTAAAGTATACAAGTTTACCTAATGCCGATTGAATCTGTGTGCTGCTTCTTAGTAAAGTTTCAAGACAAGCTTAGTTGCGTCTTAGTTAAGAACTAGCTGCAACTATCAAAGTTGAATAATGTGTTTTACAAAACTTTAAGACCTTGAACACTTGCATGGGGGAACAACTGATTTTTGAAGTGTTTCCACACTTTTAAGCTATGAACTGAGTATCAGTGCTGCCATTTTAGCTCAATTTTACAACTTTTCAAAAGGTTGAAAGTCTTTTGAGTTTAATATATTCAACAAAACTACAATTGTATGTGTTGTGTTTAGGATAAAGTTTGCATTAGCCTTTTTTCCCCTTATATCCACCTATGTATATTCCTTATATAACAAGTAATATTTCAAACTAATCAAAATCGAATTTGTAGTGATATTTGATACTAATTTGGGCGCCAGGAGTTGACAAAAAGTGAAAACTGAAGGTTTCAACTTTTAAAAACCTCTTTTCCAAAAAAATCTTAAGTGTACCCACTTTCTAAATGTAGAATTAATTTATAAATCAAATAAGAATCAAAACTACATTTACCACTACAGAATTTACCACTTATTATGCAACTACTTGAGGTACAATACTCTCAAAAGCATTATAGCTGTTCTTATCCAGAGTTCACTCTAATATTTGTTGTTTTTACTTCGTAATTAATTAATTAAGCTATTGAACAAGTGCATTTTCTTAACTGTGGTATCTGCTTCACAGGGTTCTGCTTTCGATGACCTCTTTATTACTTTGTCTTTTCTTGATTCGGTCAGAATGCCACCCATTATCTCAAAATAACTTTGTTGTCATTGTGAAAATTGGAAAAGTACTTAAAAATGTCGATACAACTTTGATAATTGATACCATTTTGTTGTTCACATGTTTTTGTCTACACATTTATAAAGTAGTATTGGCCAAATGCGAAGCAATTCTCTTGTATTGTCAATTAGTTTGGCCAACAAAAACCTGTCAGCACAGCAGCCAAATTGTAATGCGCTTTTACAGCAGCATGTAGTAAAAGGATCGAGTTTGGTTGTGTTGCTACCCAACTAATTGGCGAGCAACTTTTGTGGGGGGAAGTTGGAGTGAGAGACAGGAGGTGACTGGAGGAAGGGAGGGGGTTTGAATTGGTCGCTGAAACTTTAAGCCGCTCAAAGTCGCTCAGTAGAGCTAAACAAATGCAAGGCGGCAAAGCGTTAAAAACTAGAAACTTTTCCAATTCACTTTTGTTTTTGTATATTTCGGAGGCAAACACGAAAAATATCTGCACAAAGTTTTCAATTAAGGCAAACAGTAAAACGCCATCGGGTAAATGCACTTGAGCTTGCAAGTTGCAACTAAATGCGGAAAGTGTGTGGTTGTAGGCGAGGGGCATGAAGCTGAGGGAAAGAATTTCGAGTCTAGGTTGAAGTGGAAGCCTTTTAACGCATTTGAAACGTTGAGGTGTTTGTACAGGCGATAGCCCGTTGTTGCCAACAATTAGCAACCCATTGGCCAAGAAGAATCTGGCAAGTTGGGGGCAGGAGGTAATAGTTAATGTTGTTACCAACTTGGGGACACTATCGGTTGTGCAACAGGAACGTCAGCCATTTTATTAACTTGTCTTCATTCCCTTTGTTCCTTTCGAGCCAAGTGTTTGCGCAAATTAATGCTCGAAAGGCATTTCCACCTTTTAAAAACTTTCACAGCTTGGCATTTTCCACAGCTTTGCTTTGTTTTCCTGTCAGCGTAATGGAATTGAAGTAATATACCCTGTGACACAAGGGGTAGCATAGTTTCTATATTATCTAAGTACTTTTCTCTCAGTGTACTCTTTAACGTTTAATATCAAATAATATGCAATCGTTAGTAGCTTCGTCAAAATTATATTTTGAAAGTCAAACCAATATACAATTGTCTACAGATTTGGGGGTATGTTTCTTGGCAAGCGTTTTTGGATTTTCGCTGATTGCAGTTTTTCCATTCCTCCTCCTCTATTTTCTTTTTTGGCTTTTCTGTTGCTTCTTCCTTTTGTTGTCTGCCTGCTGCTCCGTGTTTGGGAGCTGGCGACAATGTCAATAACCTTTTGTCGTATGTTTTTTTTTGCGTTGTTTCCCTCGTTTTCCCCTCAACGTTTCCCACCTCGTCGCACTCTTAGCCGGATGAAAAATCAGCACTTGGTCATGGACTGTCGCTGCGTCACGTGCCATGGCGAATTCTCTCTCTATCATTCGCTATTCCTACCAAACTTGTATCTCCCATCTGCATCCTCTACTACCTTGGCATGCCTTGGCCATGGTTCGTTAATCTGCCGGTGGCTTTTTGCATGATAGCTCGGCATTTCCGTTGCAAAACACTTAGTCGTATGCCGTATGCCGTTCCATCGTTCCATCTTTCTACCGTGCAATGTAGTCTGTAGTCCGTGGTCCTGTAATCGCTTGCCATCCTTGAATCTTGTTGTTGTCGTTGTTTTTGTTGTGTGCTGTTATTGTTTACTGAATGGGCTAGCGATAAAGTCGATAAAGGCTTACCCTGAAATACCCTGTACTTAAGGCATGAGTAAGTACTTGGCAAAAAGAAAAGGTGCTTTAACTCGAGAGAAATATAGACTGTCAATGACTTAAGTCTTTCAACAGAAATGTTCACAGCTTTGTTACAATTAAATGTACAACATTTAAAATTATATGATAGTTTTCGGAGCTGGACTATGTGGTTTTATGAAGCTTTGATCATTGTTTAAATAAATTAAAAAATAAATGTATGAGCCAAGTACATAAGTATATGTATGTATAAAATTACGTGTAATTTATAAAGATCTGTGTTCCCCTTTTATGCTCCTTTTCGATTGCTTTAACCCTATATATAATATAATTTTTCGTTACATGAATAGAAAATAGTTGCTATAGATATTAATATAAATGTTTGGGAAATGTAAATTTAAATGAATTCGATAAAAGGATTTGAACTAATTAATTAAAATTTGTTGTTTCTCTCGTAAGGTCTCTTCATTCTTTGATTGATTCAGGACAATGCAAATAATTTAGAAATCAGTATATCAAATCTGCTTATTTAGTCTTTATAAAATCTGAAATAATAAACAAATTATACTTTATAGATATAATACAAGTACTAATAAATTAAAAGTACTAGAAGTTCTTCAAAATTATTTTTGCAGAAATATATATATTTTTTAATGATACACGATTAGATAATATTTGGGTTGTATAAACTTTAGGTTTGCTTTCGAGGAAGAATAATAGAGTATACTCTCCACTTATATTCAAGTACTTACTGGGTATTAGGTATATGCATAATACGTTGCTCTCTTGTTATACCATAGTCACTGGGATGTTCGAATATTTGAAAGGCTCATGCACCCCTCTATGCTTGTGTGCAACCCTAACCTGCACCTACTTCCCATTCCATTCCATTCCATTCCATTCCAGTCTCATTCCGTCCATTGTAATTCCCACTTGCATTAAATGCCGAGTAATTGTAAATATGCTGCGGCTCTTTACGAGGAGCCCCAAGCGCTGCAATTGGAGCAGATAAAATGCTGGCGGAGCACAGTTTACGTGAAAATTGCAATACTCATTCCCTGAAAAGTACAATGCGCCATCTCCTTTTTTTTCGGAAGAGACTCCAGGTGTTTCCTGGTTGCTTGTGGACTAGTAGAAGTGTGTAATTAATGTTACGCAGCTTGCGGTGAGCTGCTTTGAGTACTTGAGCGTTGTTCACTTTTCTTGACTTTGCCCTATTGTCAGTTCCATTTCAATGCGTTCACCGAACTTTTGGGACGACCTGTGCAACGGTGCGTATAAGTGATTGCATTGTAGACCTGTTCCCAGGTCTTGCTCATCGCCACAACTCAAGTAGACATTCTCAACTTGGCTGAGCTTAGGCGTCGCTTTTGGCTGCTTGTTTTGGGCCTGTGTGCTTAATTTCTTAAAAGTTATTTACATATTTGCCTGATGTGGTTGCCAACCAACTAAGCGAACGGAGGGGCTTATTTCTCGACTTGTGTGATTGTGGGTGTGGTAAGTCTACGTTGTTCCTTGTTGACTGATAGTCTTAGAGTCTTGAATGATGTAGGCTCGGGATTTGAGCGCCGACGAAGTTGCTTTTGCAGACAAATATTGAGGCGTTGATTTAATTCAATCCCTGCTTAGGGCCCTAAACTTAGATGGTTGAAACAATTTGAATTTGTATCTGCTTATATCCGAAATCTGAGATTGAACAGGGTTTAGTCACTGGGGCGTATGATCGATAAGCGGAATGTTAAATATATCAGAGATTAAACTATGCATCTACTAATAAATTCCTTTATTGCCACTCTTATAACAAGAAAAATTCAATTCATTTGAGAGTTTCCATATCCTCAATTAGTAATTCAATCCTCGTTCTAAATAAAAAATTCATTTTGCACCCATTCTTCAGTTTGGGTTTAGTTATGAAGCTACCAGCTCCATAAATATAATCTACCGTGTAAATCAGAAAATCATTTTTATTTTGTAATCGAAAACAAATTAAAGCAAAGCAAACAACATGCAATACAATACAAGTGCCTCGGCTAATCCCACCTAAAATCCACCTTGTTTTTAATTTCCCTGCACAAACATCGAAATTGTTCCGGTTGCATGTCAAATGAAGTAAAAATAGCAACAACGGCAAACGGCAACAGAACCGGAAAATATGCGGCCAAAATGCACGCAGAATAAAACAAAACAACAAGGAAAAAGCAGAAAAAAATAAAAGAGATCAACAGAAGCAAACGTACTGAACCATTGAAAAGCTGAAACAGTTGAACAATTGGAAAAGAAAAAATGAAAAGAAAAAAAATGAGAGAAAAATTGTTTCATATTACTGCAATAACAGTGCGGAAAATCAGACCTGAGCTGATGTTTCGACCATGATACGAATCGCAATGGTTTTTAATGTTTGTCTTTTGCAAAGGTACACAAAAAAATTGTTAAGCGGTCGGCAGAAAAAGTTCAAAATTACCAAAAAGAAAACAGAGTCAGGCTGTGAAAACAAGAGGGACAAATAGAGAGTGAGACAGAGATAGAGAGTGACAAAGGGGGTAGCCAGTCCGAGTAAATAAAACCAAGGCAACCATACAGGACACACAACCTGATGTACATTCGACCAAACTTCTGGTCTATAAATGTCTACCTATGCGCACACACATTTGCATATCGCAAACACCCACACAACCACACACACGAGTAGAAATACGTAGATAGACAGTGGCCATTGTTCTGTGGCTCCATTTTTTATGCTACAGTCTTTACATATGCTGTTAAAGGCAATAACGACCATGTTATTTACTATGTAACACATAAAGGCAAATGTTTTCTTTTCTATGCTTTTCCATCTCCCATTTCAGTTCAATTCCCTTTTTATTTTATTACGATTCTTTCTGTGTCTGTTCTCTCTGTGTCTCTTTGAACTTCACTGCTCACGGACATTTAACAAAATTACACCCATGCGTACTGTCTAATCGAAAAGGAGTTTAAATTGAACCTTATCAGATACAAAACTCTATTCAGTTCACATTCAGAAAGAAATTGAAATAAATCTATATAGTATAAATTTTGGCATGGGATAGATTTAAAACATAAAATTTAATTTTTATTTTTAACTATATACTAGTAAGTTTAGAATTAAAATTTTAACGAAATAAATTAGAATAAATAAAATATAAAATATTCTAAAATCTACAAATCGAAAATATATTTATATTTTTAAATACATTTCAAACAATATGGCTAATTTTTTCATTTTCCACATGTTTATATTCTATTTGGTAGATATCCTTGAATTTCACATTTGTTTTTGTACAATTCAAAAATGGGACTAAATATTGAAATTATTTCTATTTATATTAGGTAAAATGTAAATATAAAGAGATACAAATATTAAATAGCAAAAATGTATTTACTATGAGAATCTATTAAGCGTAAAGTACATAAACATTTTTTTTGAAAGCAGTAAAATTTTAGACGACTATTGTTATTTAATTTTAAAATAATATTTTCTTAACTGTCTGATATTAAGGAATGCATAACTTATATAATTATTTTTCTTATTACCTTTTATTACAATACCAGTTAGAGTATCACCTGGTCGACTCTTCCAGTTATTCTACTCTAACGACTTGTTATGCCTTTTTCCCTTTTAAGTGGCAGACTGTTGCTTTTTTGGTTCCTTTGTTTGGTGAGGGACCTGGTCGGTATTTCATTTGTGCTTAACAAATCGATATTTTAAGCATTTTAATGTCTGCGCCAAGCGCAAAATGTTGGCGCCACTTTCCGACCGGGGGATACCAGGGTTGGAGTGCCGTTGTCCATGTCCATGTCCATGCCAGTTTCCGTATCCGTATGTTGTACGTGCCCGTGTCGTTGCCAGTTTGGATGGATGGTGTATATACTCATGTACAATACATACCCTTATGCTAACTCCTAATGGCATTTCAACCCTCGAAACTGACCGAACTTCATGTGCACCTCATATTTTTGTGCAATTAGCCTGAATCTACGTAGTGTATCAATCATGATAAAAGTAACAAAATAAATTTCTCCTTTACTTCTTACTATTTTTAGAGAGTAACCCTAACTAAAACACTCACACACACAGGACTTTATATTTAGCCGGAAGTTGCAGAGATAGGAAAATACTACATACAACGTTGGGTTAGTTGAAGAGCCATTTAAGTTGTGGTTGAGTGTGGGCACAACTGAGATTTTGACTGTTAAGTGGGGTCAAGTGTGGGTCGATTGTGTTTTGCATGCCAAAAACACATGCCAGAAGCGTTTGGGTGGGGCACAAACTAATGGGTCACACTGTAGTGAGCTTTAGTGAAGAGTTTCGCTTCAGATTGTATCGAATATTTAGAATACCATAATCCTATGCATCTAAGGCCCATTGTATCAATAGCCATATAAGCTTTGTTTGATAGATATCTTTGAATTTGACATTAGTTTCTATACATTTTAGTTATTTTAAGCCTTATATAGGCATTGAAAACATGGTTGTAAGAATAATTGTTATGCTTGTAACTTAAGCAATTCATTACACATGTGTGTAAGCAAATTTAATCTCTTTATTTTTGTTTAATTTGTACTATTCTGCAGCAAATTCTTCGAAATCATATTGCACATCATGCAAGTAAATACACGCTTCAATGGGCTTTCAACAAAAAATAAGAAGCTTTAAACAAATTTCTGACGAATTTTGTTTACAGCAACGTAAAATTCTTTGTTCATATTTTTGGAATTTTGAAGAGTTGTTGTGTGTCCGATTGATTGCCTGATAGCTATGGTAAAAACCATGCAACCTATTCAGGATATGCCTCCCTGCTGCTGTTGGGCAACTGTTGACAGCAGAATGCAATTGAGCAGCGTAGGCTGCAACATGCCACATGCCACATGCCAATAACAAAAATAAGGCCTTAAACATGCTACATGCAACAACGTAGTCACAAAATACAAACATCAACAATTTCACGACACGTGTGCGAAGCAATTTTAGATTTTTGCTGCAAAAGCTGAAAACCAAACAAAATGTTAAAATGAAAAATATACAAATATGTATCTATGGGTGTTGCAAAAGTGCGACTTTACGTGTCTAACTGTGTGTGTGTGTGTGTAGCATTAGTGGTGTGTAGTTTACAACGCAGCCACATAAAACTTTAATATGCCCGAGTCGGGTCGAGTCGAGTCGAGTTATGTTCAGAGTCGCAGACCCTCAAGTGCTGCAGCTGTGTTTGAGAGAGTCTGAGTGCTACTCTCTGCTACTCTTCCCCTATACCCTGTAGTTATGCAATTTTCATTTTGAAGTTTTCATGTTGCACAAGTGGTAAAGGGGGAGAGAAACTTCCAAGTTGAAATGAGTTTGGCTTACACCATTAGTCGACAGCTTTTTAATTTGGAATGTGCGTAACATATCGTTGTTATTGTTGCTTCTCTTCTTCTGTTCTCGTTGTTGTTTACGCTTGTTCTTAAATCAAGTGTCAACACATAAGTTTACTCCAACCATTTGTCAAGCTTAACGCGGCGTATGCGTAATATTTTGCATGTAACAAAAGTTGTGAGTGCCAGTGGCAGGCAGCATCCCATCGATTCAGCTCGAACAACTCGTATATATTTTTGCTCTTGATATATGCACATTAGATTGGTTCAGTAGCACGCCAACCAACCATCCAGGCAACCACGCAAATCAGCCATATATCATTTTGTTTGCCTCTCTCTTTGTCTTTTGTCTTTGTCTTTGTCTGTTTCTCAACTCTCCGTGGATCATGGCTTAAGTGGCATGCAAAAATCCAACGTCAGTCAGAGCTGAGCTATGCTTCTCCTTCTGCTTCTGCTTCTGCAGTAGTACTTCAGTTTGTCTTATCGCTTACTATCGCTTTTATTTTGTCTTTTACTTACTTTTTTATTAGTTTCCTGGCAGCGTAACTTCGTCTATGTTCCACGTGCATGTCCGTGCACGTTCGTCTTTGTGCCATTTATTATGTAACGCAAAGTGTGGCAAATCATTTACATAAATCAATCCAAGGCGTTGCTCGTACAGCGCGTTACTCCCTAAGTTGCAAACAGTGTCCGTCCGTCCGCCTGTTCGTCCGTCTGTTCGTCCATGTCCATGCTGAGTGCCCATATTCGAGTGTCCATGCTGAGAATTATTGTCGTTGTTGTTGTTGTTACTGTTGTCGTTCCCAATGCCATTGCTGTTCTCGTTGCCATTCGGGTTAAGTGCCATTTGTAACGCAAAGTTCCAAAACACTTTCATCACTCTACACGTAATCTTCGAGCTCTTTGCTATATTATAACTTCCGCAATAAGTTCCAGAATCAAAACTCTCAACCTTAAGTTTGCTTTGTATGCCAAATAAGTTAAGGAAACATTTGCATAAGATTTATATCTGAATCTACTACCAAGTGTTGACGAAGTAATGAAAGTTAATATTAAGAAAAATCATCTGAAATAAATAATGATAATAAAACAATATAACTATTTAATCCAAATATCCTTCCTTTTATAGCTCAGCTTTCGACTAGCATTCCCGACCTTAGCCCTATTATAAGAACTAGTCCCTAGACATCTGTCTGTGCAAAAAAGACTTTGCTGCATGTTAATAACTCTTTCAGAATGTTCTAGTTCTTTATATTTATGCAAAATTTTTGCCAAATCCATAACTTTTCGCACTTTACGAAGCCCTGGATCAGTTTTTACGCTTTTTTCTTTTCTCCCATTTTCTTTTACGTGCTTTTTTCATATTTATATTTTGCATTTATCCCGTCTTTTGCACTTAAACGTTATACAAATTTATTGGTATGCTGGGACCTGAGAGAGAACACGACCTCAAATTATGTACATTCCCTTCATTTTTCGTTTCATGCCACACACATTGTGCATACGCCGCGTTGCACGTGCGGATTGTGTAACATTTCGTAGAACGCAGTTGACTGTTGTTGTTTGTACTCTTCATGTTGTTGTGGTTGCTGTTGCAGTCATAAAACTTCTCAGGGCTGTTGCGTTGCTGTTGCTGTTGCTGTTGCTGATGTTGCCCAGCTTAACTTTGTTGTTTAGTGTAAAAGCCTTACAGCTGGTTTGTTGCGCTTGCTTCACTCTGTTTTTGTTCCTGTTTCTGTTCTTGCACCTTTGCTTTTACTTTGTGCGCATTATCACTTTTGCCGAGCAGTTTGTGCATAACAACAAACATAAACTTTGTTCGATCTTTTGCCTTACACACACACACACACCTGAAGGCAACAACTAATACATAAACTGCTTTTGGCTTGCAATTTAAGCACTTAAGAATACACATTTGCAACACCTTTAGTTGGCCTTTTAGCAAAACCATCCACCAACTTAGCACCCCCTTTACCCCTCCTACCCCCTGTCTACCTTACATTGCCAACCTGGCAGCAGCTGGCAACTCTGGCTTCCGAAAAATTTCGTTTGCGGGTGTCAGCTTTCAACTTTTCTAAGACACCCCTAAAAAGTTGCCATTTCTCATCTTTTCCTGCCTTATAGAATATCTGTTTTTTTTTTGGCATAGAATGTTGTGGCACAAGTGTTGCCAGTTGTTGTTGTAATAAGTAGTGGTTGTTGTTGTGCCGCCTTTTTGTGGTTGTTGTTTACTCGACTACATATTGTTGTTGCCTTGCGTCGCGTCGCGCTCTAAATAAATAAAACTGAAATAAATATTAAATAAATGGAGCAAAAGAGAGAACAAAAAGGGTGGGTAGCAAAATGTGGGAGAGAAGGAGAGAAAGGAGAAGTGAAGTGTAGAACAAAAAAAGAACGCAGTAATGCAATAAAAAGGGATATTATAAGCTTTTTGTTGAATCTGTAGATATAGATTTATGATTTCTAGTTTAGATGATGATGTAAACTATGAGAAGTTGAATTTCTTAGTCTTGAATAGCAATAGATGCCACACTGTTGGCTTGCTGTCAACTAAAGTTTTACCCAAAGATTAGGTTTGTAAACATAAGTTTTCAAATAATTTTGCCTTGAAAGTTCACAAATGCATAGTACTTAAAGTCACCTATAAGTTAAAGTCATCCTAACTTTGCCACAAACGTGGGATAAATATAAAAGTGTGTCTTTAATGATTTTATATCTAAATTTAATCTATCTAAATAAATGCCAAGAGTTCTTGCTCAACTCCCAATTAAAATAATCCCATCAAAAACTGTGGTTAAGGTTTGTTAAGCTAGTTGCTTAAATGATTATCCCTCTTAAACGACAATCATTTTTATATGTATGTAAAGCTAGTGTTTTAAATGATTTTTAATATTAAAAGACAATAACTTTTCTATCTTAGCTGTGAGCATTTTATCTGAATAAACTTTAAAAGTTTTTGTTTAACTTACAGTTAAAAAATGTAATAAAAAATGTTGGTTTATGTTTGTAAAGCTAGTTTATTAAAAACAATTTTTCTTTAAAACAATAGAACTCATAAAAACCTCAAGCGTAATACAGTTTTTCAAATGTTATTTAAGTAGTTCAAATTCAATTGGTAAAGTGCAGTTTACTTAAACATTTTATTAAAATAAATTACCTTTATTTAACATTTGATTTTATTATCTCACGCTTTAAGGGTTTGTTTAATTGCTTAGGCAGCACTTTAATAAATCCTTAATGTAATTTGTGTGTTTCTTTGTGTTTTTAATTACGGCATAAAGTACTTAAAGTGTTTTGCCTAAATAATACATTAATTGAGTACATGCAACAATCTAAGGAGGATTTCCTTCGATTTATTGGTTACCTTTCTACCTTTTTACCTTTGCCATCACATGCAGCAGCATTTACATAAGTTATTAGCTTATCCCAGCCCTTTAGACCCTCAAGAACAGCAACAAGAATAACAAGAACAACACTCCACACTAATTGCATCTGCTTAGGACAACACCAACAGTAGCTCCATCTCTCTCTCTTGATTCCTTCGACCTTTTCTGTTCCCTTTCATGCTGCTTGTTTGGCATTTTATTGTTTCCATGCTTCGCATTTTAGTCTGACACGCAAATAAATTTATTTTTCCCTTAACCCACACGATTCGCTTGAGGTTGGTAAAAATCAAATGTTGTTACTGCCACCTTTTGCCTCATCATTCTCAGTAACTGTAACATTGCGTATACGCAACGTTGTCGCCGCCAATTCGTAATTACTGCGAAGTAATCGCTTGATTCTCGTTACATGCCAGCACGTGAATACCCTACGATCCCTCTTCCTCCCTATTGTTGTTGCTGTAAATCATATATTGTTGTTGCTGGCACGCTTGGATTGCATTGTTTTGACATTTGGCGCCAACTGGCTGCATGATTCATCGTCAGGCATCGTCCAGCCGTCATTGCCATCATGGTCAGGCCATCACGACCATCATGGCCATCATGGCCATCATTGCCATAGTCCTGAATCCAGTTACATTTCTGTGTATCGCACACGTTTCGCTTACGCAATTTGATTGCTTTCTCCTAGCAGCATCGTCCTGTTTGATTGAAACGCATTTTTATGAAAATCTCTGCTTTATTTTTTATCGATCCGTCAATTTGTAATTTTTGTAATTTTCCTCCTCAACATACGGGTACACATACACACATACGCACACACACACACACACATTATTTTGTTGATTGCTCTTTGCTCCTGGGGCTTCTGCTGTTGTCCTGCGTTGCCTTATGACCTGATGTCAGCGAAAGCGCATTTCATGCAAATATATATTGTTCCCTTTTTAATTAAAACACAAGCGTTAAATTAGTGCGTACGCATACAACGACAGACACACTCACATACACACACACACTTTCGTATGTGTTTTTTTCATTCTTTGCTTAAGCTTTAGTTAATACACATTTTTAAGGGACCTCATGAAGTCATTTTGTTGCTGATGCTGTTACAATATTTGCTCCGAGATTGTCTCATCTCACATTTAAAAATTCGAATTTTCTTTGCTTTAAAGAAGTATGCAGCATTATTTTCAGCTCGACCCACATACTCACCCGTACTTATTCAAGCCATAAATAAGTTGGCCAACATCTCCCTCCCCTACCACCCACCTTCGAATTCCCCTCTCAACATGTTTGATGTGTAATTTCTGCAGGTGCTCATTAAAAATAATTACATCTGCTTTGAGCCAAGAAAATGGCAATGGCAAAAAGGCAGCCAAGCTGACAGGTGAAGAAACTGTGAGCTGAGTTTCCTTTCCCTTCCATTTTTCCTCTTTCCACTACATTTTCTTTTCGCTTTTTATTCGCGATAAAAATTAGATGGCTGGCCCATTTATTTTCTATTTACAATTTGTAAACAACCCGTGGGCTAGCTGACAAACAATTAAAGAACATCACAACTTTAAGGCCATTTTCTTTCTTCTTTTAAGTAACCAACATTTGTACATTGTATATAAGAAATGATTTTTGCAAAAGAAGCACAATAAATCATTAAGTCAGTCAGTAAGTTGGTCAACTCAAATAAAGCGATACAAAAAAGAAATGATAAGATAAGAATAAAAACCTCACTTAATAATTACTTTAAAGGGAATTTTTCTTCTTTCCACTAAGAAAAGCAATACAATCCAAGATAGGATAAAAAGACTTGACTTTATAATCAAGGAGAATTGTGTCCTCTTTTAAATAAATAGAGAAATCCAATCCAAGATAAGAAAAACAAACTTCACTTTATAGTTTCGTCAATATGATTTTTTCTTCTTTACAATGAAATGGAGCAATCCAATCCAATATAAGAATAAAAACTTAACTTCTTAATTACTTTGAAGGAAATCTCTTCATTAAAAAACAATTTTTAATAAATAACCATTACAACTCTCTTCAAATCTGTCACTATGTAATTTTAAATATTTAATTTAGATCAAGGGAGTTTTTATATTTTTACATTCCTTTAATTAACAATAATTAGGTTCAGCTTTTTAATTCCATTTACTTTAGGTATTTACCGGACTGTTTGCTAGCATTCTGTTTCGAAAAATAGTTCAATAAATACTAAATTATTATGATTACATTTACAATAAAGTTGTTAATAAACTTGTTTTCTTATGTCAACTGATTTTGGGTATCTACAAGTCAAGCCATCTCCATTTCAACAAATTGACTTACTTATTACTGTTCCTATTTGGCATTGACCAATCGATTGTCTTAAGAACCTTGAGAAAGCAATTTGCACAGTCTATTTAAATTATTTAATGAAATGCAAAACGAATCAAAAAAGTTGAAAAGGTCACATGAGTTGACAACAACGACAACAACAACGACAACAATACTAACTTTGTATTCAGAGCTTTTCAGCTTGACATTCTGTGGCTAAACCTCACAAAATAAACATAAATAAATCACACAGAGACACACAAACTTACACTTAAATATACACGTAATTGTGCTTGAGGGTGATTCCGTAAAGAGAGACAAATGGTGAAGAAAGAACTTCCGTACTTTAGAGAAATGTACACTTTGCAATGTCCTGAACTTTGATATCGAACTTAAAAAGCAGCCCCCAAATGGCAAAAAATACAGAACAACCATCAACAAATATACATACATACATAGATATATACAAGTACAAGTATATGTATATGTATTTATGACCATTTTCATGATTGACCGACTTGCCAACCGACACACAATTTCAATGGGCATCATATGAGGGATGGCCATAATATGTGGGCCTGGCTCCGGCTTTTCATTCTGAATGTGTGTGATGAATAAATGATGCGGCTTGAAAGTTCCCAATGATTTGGTTTTAGTTTTGCTTTGCTTTGCTTTGCTTATTCTACACACAAGTTCGTTTACTTCAAGTTATGGATATGTTTCTGACATAATCAACTAATCTATACACTAACAAATACCCAAAACTACCCAAATTCACAATTATCAGCTTTGCATGATAAGGCAACTGTAAATGAGCCAAGGAAGGATTTAAATATGAGTGAGCTGAAATATACATAAATAGTATAATTTTATGGTCCAAATAGATGATAGTGTTTAAGAACAGTCTTTGATCTTCTTTAAATAATACAGACTGTTCTTTTCTACAGTCATGCTCACTTAAATAAGTTAGATTCGCTACAATTTTTGATATTTTGACAGCGTAACGAGTTGTAACATATTTTCTATAATATTTTTAGCATTTTTAATAATAGCTTTTAATATATTCATATTGTCAGAACAGTAGTACACAAATTTAAATTATTTTTAGAACAAACCGTTGTTGAGATAACTCTTATAATGCATAATATTTTAAATAAATTAATATTTAAGAGAAGTACATAAAAGATATTTATTTTAACAGAATAATAGTCTATTTATTTGCCAATTTATTTTTAATTGATGGAAAGCTTACACAGAAACTTAAAATAATTCATATTAATAAGCTAAAATTTACATTGAGCGCTATAATAAAGATAAAGATAAGGAATAAAATAAAAATTAAAAGTTAATATTATTAAAAAAAATCAAGTTGTCAATTGAACTCTTTAAAATGCACGATAATCGAACATCTGAGTACATACAAGCTTAATTTTTCAGCTGACCATGGAAAAAAGCAATGTTAACATTAAATATTAAATTGTCAATTATAAGGCAAAGTAAAAATAAAATCTTTTTAAATAATCTAAATTTGTTGAGTTATTGTATTGTTTTTAACTTTGATAGCAATTTTGTTAATATTTTGAAGAGATTAACATCAGGAAGTTAACCTTTTTGTTTGATAGAAAGTTGTCTATTTTCATGGCATAAACATTATGAATTTAACTTTAATGTGGGATTAAAATAAAACCCTTTGTAATCAACAGTAGGTTGGCTTTTGTTAGAGTCTATTACTAATTCTAAAGCTATCGAAAAGGGTATTTAATAGTTGATAAGCCTCTGGCTTAGCACGCTTCGTCAAGTCTGTTATTTTTGTTTTATTATATTTAGTTTTTTCTTTGGGTCTGACTTATAGCCTCAATTGCCATGTGTCGCATATTTGCTGCTGCTGTGCGAGAAATAAAAATGTAAATTCTAAACTTTTCTACGCACAAGCGAACATTAGCCCGTTCCCAGTTCCCAGTTCCCAGTTCCCAGTTTCCAGTTCCCAATGTTGTCGAACCCATCCACACACACACACGCACACTCATCTGTAGGTCGACCATTTTTATTTGTTTTTGGCATTAGACAATGCGCGTCTCTCTCTTTCTCCTTTTCTATCCGTTTTTCTTTCTCTTTCTCTCTCTTTGCATGAATACACAGCAGAGGCTATTTGTAACTGCAGTCAGCCTGTCTAACAAAATACATTCATAGTTTTCTTTAGCGTACGTCGATCAGCTGCCTTTGGATTAACATAAACTGTCTGTGTATTCATGCAGTGGCCTGTGTGCGTTGTCCCGGCAAATATATGCGCAATGTTGTGTATTTAATGCAGTGCCAAATGTTTAGCTTGGCACACAAACACGCACACACACACACACACACACACACTCGCTCGCAGTTATACAGGCACACTCGAAATAGACATGGCCCAAACCCAAGGCACTCGTCAATGTTTACGCTTATGCTAATTTTGGGCTGATCTGAGTACCGCTTAGTGTATTGCCATGTTGGCTTTCTGCTTGCTTGTTATCCTTCCTCTTCTTCTTAATGTTGTTGTTGTTGTTGCTGTTATCCTTGTTGTTTCTGAGTTTGTTGGCAATTTGACCGGCACATGCAACAAATTTGATGTGTGGCACATAAGTGCCTTTGAATTGTGATTAAAGCTGCAAATGTCCTTTATTGTAAGGCCATCTCTGTCTTTCTCTTTCCTACCCTCTCTCTCCCTCTCTCTGTATATCTCCCAATCTCCCTCTTTAATCTTTATCACCTACTGAACCAAGATTAACCGCATAAATCAGCAAATCAAATGCTGCAGTTTAACAATAATACTGCAATTTCCCTCTCTCTCTCTCTGTTTCTCTTTCTCGCACCCGCTGTCTGTCTGTCTGTCTCTATCTTACAACAGCCTCGAGCATGGGCCCCAGGGCATCCTGTGCCATCTCCCGAAGCACTAAATGTCCAGGCATAAATGACATGCAGATTCACTTTACTTAGTTGCCAGGATGCTGCGTTGGCAAAGCTTTTGAGCTACTAATTAGATTCAGAAACACCACCCCTTCTCACTGTCACGCCCTCTTCCCCGCCCATTAATACCTGTGTGCGTCTCCTTGCTTATCTCAAACTTCAGCTTCTATTTCAGCATCCCGTGCTCAAGTATATAACTTAATTTACTATGCAATTCTCTTGGTTTTTGTTGCTGTTGTTGTTGTCGTTGCAAAATTAATTTTCTCATGATTTAGTTGGCATTTGTGGTTTTGATTTTGCGGTTGAGTGGGCTCTAAAGGCCCTTTAGCCCAAGTAAATGGACATCAAAAACGTTAATTAGCGCAAAATATTACGCATACGCAATGTTAGCCCCACAGTCGGCAATTCGTTAGAGAGTGTGGGGAAATCTATGAGAAATGCACACATGCAAACCATACAAAAAACTAAAATAAATATAGGATATACAAACATGTATGTGGGTCATGTGGCAGGAATTAAAAACCCAACTGGCATGTGATTTTAATTTGTCCACAATTAAAGGTTTACTTTCACCTCGTTTATGCGTCAACATGTTCAGAATTAGACAGAGCTTAAAATAAGCTTTAGAGGGGGATCAATTTTGGAAATTGTCTAATTTTCAATGGACATAAACTGACAGTTTTCTAATATATTTATTTATTTATTAAAGGATTTGCTGGGTTTAAATCATGACTTGACTAAAGCTCAACAAAAATTGTCTTTGTGCCACTTCACTTCTATTTGTTTTAAATATTTATTTAGATTTGTAAACTTGGTTGGAGGGGAAAAGTTGTATTCATTCCAGGGTTGACTTATATATTTGCTGAGATTTAACAACTTATTTACTGATTTACAGCTATAGTATTTTAGTTCTTAAATAATTAATTATTTGCTTAATAAACTTTTACTTTTCTATGAACAAAATATCACTTTTATTTAATCAGTTTATTACAATCAGCAAATATGTCAAATCCATTTAAGTAATCAATACAAATAGCAAAATGTATTTATATTTACTTTTTTGAATAGTAAATATTGACCCTTGCCCTCGTTTTCCCCCATATTTATTTGGCAGCTCCTTTAGTACTTTAAAGCTGTTCAATCAATGTTTTCTCCTTTAGCTTTCAATAGAAAATTTATATATATTTTTGACTATTTAAGATTGGCAGCTCTCTGAATGCTTTTGGCTGGTTGGCAGCTTTCTTAACCATCCAATTTAGTTTAACTAACAGAGAGAAAGAGAGTGGATTCGCTTCTAATAAAATAACTTTATATTTCGTTATATTTTTGTAGCTAAAAAAAATGACAGCTGCCTCTAACAGTCGACACAAGTTGGCAAATCTTTTCATCCTTCAATCTATTTTTTATAAAAGTTTTTTATATTGCTACTAAAATAGTAAAAAAAGTCCTTATTTATTTAAACTGATTATGATTGACAGTTTACTACGCTGCACTTATATAAAGTTGGTAACTTTTTTGGCTGCCAAATCAATTTCAATGTATAAATACCGATATGCTTTATAGTTTTTAATTAAAGCTGTCAAAATTCGCTGCATTTAGACACCTCTATTTGTTATGCTTTTAAAATAGTAAAGTTAAAAGGATTTCCATTAGAGGTTTGCACAAATATATAACTTAATAAAATTGAGTAAACTCTGGCAGTATTCACTGAGCACTCTGTTCTTATTGTAAAGTACAGTAAATTTCAGACAACGAAAGTACATTTTATTAATGGTCATGAGAACTTGTAAAAATTAAAGAAGTATAGCAGTACATATCTGATAATAATTGCATTGCAAATGTAAGCAAAATTACACTATTAATTTATGCAAGAACAGGGTTTACTTAAACTTTTATTTAGCCTCGTTGAAAGAAAAGATTTTCTTGGAAAGTTTTTATTTTGTATGCAACTAACTCTTTAAAACCCTTTTATAATGGATCATACAAGATTACCAAGTCAGAAGTTTTGTCTATTTTATATTTATTTTTTTAGAAAAGAATATATGCGACGCACTGTGGCTCGTTTCAGGAAAACTCTTTCTTTCATGTATACTGATACGAGAAATTTGCTATCATGCTATAATATCCCTCAACTTTCTTCAGTAAAAAACAAAGCAATCATTCAAATTATCAGTTAGCAAGTTAAAGTCGCACACACCGTTTTGTAGGCATTCATGCAGTCCTTATCCGTATCCATTGTGACTATCTGACTAGCATTTAGCACAAGTTGGCAGCCCTTTTAAACTGTCAAATCACAGTAAATCAATGCATATCGTGGATATGCAGAGTCCCGCATAAACTTTACCTTGCATGTCAACGTTGCTTTCTATCAGCGAACTTTAACCACGACAAAAACACAAAACGAGCCTGTGACCACTCACCCTTTCACCGTCTGTGACCAATCTGTGACCAGGACCCTCGTATTTCCTCATGTTGCCTCTTTTTGCTTGCGGTCAGTTGGTCGCCGGTCAGCAAACAAGCGTGAAATTGCACAAAAACAGTGTCAAAGTGCGGGAGGAGAAGAAAATGTGGTGAGCGGAGATGGAGAGGAAGTGGCAAGGCAACCGGCACAAAAGGCAATCAAACTTGCGGCCTATGAATGTGGCGCTCTCTACCACTCACAACCTCTTTCACTTTTCCGGAATCCATTTTTTCTCCATTCGTTTGCATTCGCAATGCATTTTGGTCACAAACATGAGGCATGCCTCATCTACATTCCCCTTCTCACATCACCTGATGCCTGATGGCAGTGCAATTAATGCTGCATTGATGATGTTTGATTAGGAAAGTCTCTTAAATGTCAGCGATTGGTCAATTGTTTTGCAGAGGGGATAAGGAAGGGAGTGGGGGGAACAGCTGCGGGGGATTTTGTTATTGAAATTAAATGCATACAATTTGCAACACGCGCTAATGATTCAATTATCCTTATTACTTTGCACAACTCACACAAAACGCAATCAAAACAATGTTAAATATGCATGTGGTGCTACTGTACAGTGTGTACTCTCTGTACACAACACTCACACACATTCACACTCACACACATGCCACAGACATGCATAGGACGCGTTTGGTTTAATTAAAACCGAACTGAACACGAACTCAATCGATTGCCACTCGCTGTTGCACGTTTTAAATTTAGCGCACTTGTACCCCCTACCCCCTTCCCCCTTCCTCCCCCTTATCCATGTGAGTGGCAGCCCCAGTGGGAACTTCATTAAAGTGTGTAAAGTCGAACAATTTATTTGCATCATGCGCCAAGCGTTCCATGTTATTGAGTTTGAATGGTGATTGATGCAGGTTGCCCTGGTCAATGCAGCAATGCCGTAAATTTTCACTGCACACCCTTGGAAGGCTCTCCTGGAGACCTGTGAGACCTGCAAGGCCTCTGCACCTTTACCTCTACATACCTCTCTCTGCTTGTGACCCTTTAACTGCCCCACAATTTGTGGCTATGCTCTCCCATTTGCCTGGCAATATCTTGACAGGTATATAGGCAAAGAAAGTTGGCCCGTTGGTGCTGACCTTTTACTGCCTCTGACGTTGTTTTCTACTCACGGCTCACTACGTTAGATTAGTAATTAGTGATAATGTAATAATAACAAAAATTCATAATGTGAACATCGTCAATCTGTAATTAAAGACACTGACTGTGTTAAGGTAACTGCTGCCTTTTATTCATAGTATTTTGTAATATTTATAGGCCTTATTTCAGTTTAAGCGAATTAGACTCGAACTTATAAACTCCATTCCAAAAAACAAAACCACATTTTGAAGATGTTTTATTTATATATAGTTTTTCAATTCGCTCCCGTATCGTGTCAAGTGGAAAACTTTCTGAAGTTCTTAATATTTCAATATAGTCTAGTAACCTTTTATTCACTGCTAACTACATTATAAATACATATATTATTTTTCAATGTAAAAATATTATGAAAATTGTATTCCAAATCATAGTCATTTTAGTCATAGCTAGTGTTAAGGTAACAGCTAGCTTTCATTCCATAAAATGATTAAAAGTCGTTTATCCACAGCGAACTAATATAATTTATTAATGTTAGTTAAATCGCTTTATTTCATTGAAACACTTGCAATTAATTCTATTATAGATGCGAATATAAATAATTTGGTAGAAAATTTATTTATTATTATTTATATATAGATAGATCTATGTTTATAATCATATGGATATGTAAACTAAATCTGTTTTACTAAATGTAAGCTAATTTTACTAATAAAAACAAGCATTTAAATTTATTTAATTAATAATTTTGTTGGAGCTTTTTCACTTATATTTATATTTTTTTGAAATTTATTTCGTTTTCCATTATGTTAAGTTTCAATTATTCTTATATAAATATTGGTAATGTTTTTAAACGATAATTGGTTTTAATTTTCCCCACAGCTTGGAACTTTTTTGGTTGTTCATTAAATTGGGTTATTTTTCTATCTCGTGTGCTGTCAATCAAGTTTCAATTATTGCAGCTAATTTAGCTGCTTTTTTAAAAGCACGCTAGCCCATCTGCCACTTTCCAAGGCCCCCAAATTGAAATATAGTATGTAGGGAATGCATTTGGCATTGGGGCTGTTGGAGTTTATTTCATTTCCATTGCATGCACTTTTTATACATCTTTCTATATTTTTTTTTTGTTCGTTAAAAAAACGCTGCCAGTCATCGTGCAAAAAATAATAAAATGGCAGGATAAACGAGCAGAGAAAAATAAAATAGTCCGTGAAAAAGGGAGTGAAAAAAGGAGCGAAAAAGGGCGCATAAAATGCAAGTGGCGGCATTTTGCAGATTTCCATTGCGATGCGGCGTGAAAATGCACGGGAAACCAAAGCAAAACCGAACGGAAAAAATAAGTAATAAGAAACAGAAAGCACAGAAAAAGAAAGAGACATAACGGTGTGACGTAGCGTGTAAGTGTTGGTAAACGCGGTGCAAAATGCCTCAATGCTTTTTGTCTCACTGTTGTAACATATTGTTGTAGTTGTTGTAAGTATGTGGGTCAGCAATGCGGTAGAAATACTAATGCCATTGGTGTTTCGGTTGCTTTAATACCCTGTAAGTACATAGTGGGTATTTAAAGTTGAGCAATGGTGCAAAGGAAGAAGGGGAAAAACGAGAGCCAAACGGTTAAGTTCCCGTCAGACGGTCCGTTTTTGTGGGCCATTTATTGAGAGACGTCAAATTTTGCCATTCATAATGTTCGATCTGGTCACACTTTGTACAATTTCATACAAACATTTATGTATCCAGTAGGCGGCAGCTGATCAAAGCAAAAAGCCAGGCAATAGTACGTGTTAATTTTTCATCGGTTAAAAACCGATACTCTAAAAATTCTTGTGTTCATACGGCAGCGTTGACTTTGGAGCGTCTGACGAAAGCTCTACTAATCTCAAAAATCTTGTGGTATAATTTTCATAAATTTCATAAGTCATAAAAAAACACAAGTTCCTAGAACTCGTTGTTTAAATACTATTTACAACAATAAGAAACGATGTAGAGCCTTAATTTTATAAAAACAGATGCGCAAGAAATTATATTACAAAGTTTCATTTCCATTAGAGCTTATAATATTATTTTCTTTAGAACGTAGCCAAAGTTTAGATGGAAAATAATGCTGCTATGACAATAAAATTTCCTTTTGTGACAGATTGAACTATTTTTGTGGGTTTACCCAGCAGAAGTGGCACTAAAAGTTGTATATACTTATATGGGGGTATTTCCTTGTCGAACACTCAGTTGTGGTTGTTATTGTCGCAGCTGCAGTTGTAGTTGTAGTTGTAGTTGCAGTCGCTGTTGTTTAACAAGTTCGAGTGCAGCGCATTTGTAAAATTTAAGAACCATCTAAAGTTTTGTGTGCCACAAAACAAAACGAGCAATGGGAGACAAAAGGAGAGAGATAGAGTGGGAAATAGGGAGAGAGAGAAAAGAACTTTGGAGGCTGTCGCTGACACCAAAACACAAAAGCAACAGCAAAAAGTTTGTTTAACAATGTGTAAAGAAGCTGAGAAATGGTTAGAGCGGAAAATGGCTAAGAGAGAGAAAGGGAGTGAAGTAAAGAGAATAAGGAGGCTAAAGGGGAGGCACAGAGAGAAAAAAAAACCAAAAGGCAAACATATTTGACATTTGCATGCAAAAAGTGTCAAATGGAGGAAAGAAAACACACACACACATATACTTATGAGACCTCAGCTTCCGTTACTTTCTTATCTTAGTGTATTGTTGTCTCATGCTCTGTCTCATTCTCTTACTCTTTCTCTATCTCTGTCTCTATTTACAGGAACGTTACAAGGCCGACATTAGTCTTGCCATACAATTGCTGCAGTGCAAGCCGGACAGTTTTATGCCCCAAAAGGTGTCCTCGGTGAGTTATCCGTTACCGTACATATATCCCCTATCCTTTATCCGTTATCCATTATGCCTAATGCAAAAATCGAGTAACACATTTATGACCATCTTTTTGTTGTTAGCTGCCAATCGAGATACAGTCAAAGGTGTCAGCCTATATGCGACTGGAGACGAACTCACATTCGGATTCGGAATGCAGTAATAGTGGTGTGGGCGTGGCCACAACAGCTTCCTATAAAGTGCTTCCGGTCTCGGATTCGCCACCGCCGGCACCATGCCCCTTTCCGCCCACCGCCATGGTGTATTCAATGCGGGGCCTTGGTAAGTGTTAGTAGACCATGTTGATTTCATTTCCTTTTGATTTTATTATTAGTTTAACTTTTCGCATTCAATTGAAATGTCGTTATTTAAATGTAATTTTATTTCATATTATTTATTTCCTAGCCACAATTCGTAATTCCTTTTTCAGAATTTAATTCAATCATCGGTTGCACCAAATTCACTTTTATTTATTATTTAAATTATTATTATTATGTAGTTAAATACTCTATTTTTTATATACAAATAAGCGTATTTTATATGTAGAATTGTCTATCTGTTTTTCAAAATCCAGCTTGTTTTTTTATTACTATACGCAATTCAACAATAAATGATGTAACAAGATAAATTGTAAACATATAGTATTTATCTACATCTTCTATATTTATCCTAACCATTTCATTTTGATCGAATTAAAAAACTGAAGTTGCTCAAGAAATTCCTTAAGTGCGTAAAGCTCTTTAGACTTAGGGTATCTCCTGCTGGTGCATTCTTGACCAGCAACAATTTTTACTTGTTTTTGGTTTTAATTGTAAATAGTTTATGGTAAATGTTTTCATTATTTTTCATTTCATTTACATTTTAATTGAAATTTTTATTTATTGTTGTAGTTTCAATTACAGCTCAAATTTACTGTAAATAACTTGCAACATTTTATGTTTGGTTTGTATTAAATTAACCATATAAATATTTGTATTTGTTCAATAAATATTTATTGTTACCATTTGATCGAAGTTTTCGGCAACATTTGACAACTATTGAATGCAGTATGCTCTTAATTTTGTCCTCATTTAATTGAAACATAATGGGAGTCATATAATTAATAACTCAAAAACGAAACAATATTTTTTGTTAAGGTTAAATTTGGCGGCCAATAGGATAGATTTGGCGGGAAAAGGCGAGGTTTGGTGAAAAGGCTAGATTCGGTGGACAAATAAAAACTAAAAAACCAATAACCGTCAAGAATTGGCTAGATTTGGCGGAAAAGGCTATATTTGTCAAGAGTAGGCTAGATTTAGCGGGAAAACTGTTAGGTTTGTTGAGAAAAAGGCCAAATTTGGCTGGAAATATTAAGATTTTGGCCGGATTTGTTTGACATCAGACTACAAAAGCTGTCATAGAAGCAATCAGTTGAGAACGGGTTATTGTGTGGAAAAATTTAAAGCATATTTGTATCTACTGATTCGAAGAAAATTTTTAAATTTGGTACTACCCAAAATGGAGATCGGCTATATTGAAAGTATAGCCACTTCGGCTTTAAAACTTTTAGTCATTATTTCATAGGTCATTACTATTTAGGTTAATCTCTGCAAACTTTTCCTATAATAAGCGTCAAATATTGCCCGAGTAATAAATTCTCTATCTTCCTCATTGCTAGTTGATTTACTAAATACGCTTTCTTTTGTCAACTCATATAACAGATGCTAGCAATGGCAATACGACTCAACCAACGACAACAGCGACCAACAACAATATCAACAACAACAACAGCAGCAACACCACAAAGGACTCTATTAACAACAATAACAATATCAACAACAATTGCAAACACAACAACAACAAATTCAGTTCCAGTCAATCGCTCAATGGTCAATCAAAGAACAACAACAACTCCGATCCAGATATGATCTCTCCGACGGTAATGGCTAAATTCCTAGAGGATGAGCTAAAGGTGAACGATGTGAAGCATTGCGATACATGTCAATGTACCAAACAGGATCTGACAGTGTTGGCGGATGTCTCACGTTCCTATACGGTGGCGACACAGACACCACATAGTTTAACCACCGGATCCACAATAAATGAGCCACTGACTCAACTCTGTCTGCGGTGTCACAGCAATCTCAATTCTCCATCACGCACAAATAGTCCGTATTTAATGAAATTGGTAAAGTCGAGCGATTCGGTTATTTCGGAAACAAAAAGCTCAGTTTCGGACCTGAATGATATGGATAAATTGTTTACACCACCCAAAAAGGATGATCTGATGGTTAATCCAATATTGGGACATCACAGGCTCTGCGAACGGACAGCTGGACAGGATTATGCTGCCAGTAAGTTGACAGCCTCAACTATGATGTATCCCACAACACATCTGGGTGCCTATGCAGCGGAAAAGTATCTACTGGAGACCAGTAATCTTGGCCAGCTGCGTCATGGCTACCAGCGTCGTTTCCTGGACGGAGGAGGAACAGCGTTGCAGCTCCTTAACAAATATGAGGCGACACCAACTGCCGCAACGGAGGAGCTTGAGGATGAAGTCAGCAAGCCTCTTTTATCGGGCATTTCTCAAGCTAATCTTCTGGAAACAGAGCAAACGTTGTCGGTGCAGCCTGTGAAGCCGGAAGATGTTTGTGAACCGCAACCGGTAAAGCCAACACCTGTTGCAGGTTCTCAGCTCAAGTCAAACACTTCGGGCAGTGTCCAGAGTCTGTGGAGCAATAAAACGAGCAGCTGCGAGGGCGCCAAAATGTTTGAGACTTTCAACAGAAATCTTATTAAGACTATCAAGGTACAAACCATTTCTCCCTCTACAGTTAGGTTTTACTCAGATTTAGCTTATAGTTATTTCTGAACTCGCGAAAAATCGCCTATCACAGGAACAGAGGTCACCGAGATTAACTTTGATATATATTCTCATTATTACTTGTCAATTTTATATACAAAATATATAATAATTTTTATAAAACTTAATGTAAGTTTATGGCATCTGAATTTTATAACACCTTCAATAAATAAGTTCAGAAAATTAAATCTCCGATACTTCAGACACTAATTGTCCGTTTGATTTTGAAAGCAGTTGTCACCAAAATCTCTAATAATTACATTACAAAAAATATCATTATGCTGCTAACAGCAAAATATTTAATTTAATTTCAAAACAGTGCTTTTGATTTTATTTTACAGTTTCTATTGCAATTTTGATACAATTCAAAGTTTTGATTTTGTTTACGGAAAAACTTATTAATTAAACTTTATTTTAATTGATAAACAAATTTTTTGTCGACTGTATTTAGCTGTTGTTAAATTATTAAATAAGTTAAGTTAATTAATAAGAAGTTTCAAAAGTAATGTTTCCTCCTAAAATATTAATAAGGGTAGACTAAAGCAGAAATAATGTAATTGTATACTGTTTTTAATAAATTAAAATAAATTTCTTTTCTCTTTTCTTAGGCGGAGAATCCAAAGTATCGTGGTCCACGACTTTGTGCCATGCGAATTCAGCAGAATGGCCAAAGCAACATTTTGTTGGATAATCTGGAATCTATCGAGACTCATCTGCCGGTGATCTACAAACGACGTGAGAAATTGTTGGACGAGGAGCTCAATGATGGCAAGGATATTATCACGTCGAAGGAAAGCAATGCGGTAGCAGCTGTGGAGGCGTGGCAAGCATCTGTGGCGCCGCACGAGACTGTGGCACTGCAACCGGTGCTGGAGCCGCAGGTGGAGCTGAAAGAGACTGAAAAGATGGCACAATTGGATACAGCAATAGTAGGAGCAGGAGGAGGGGGAGGAGCAGCAGAAGTGGTAGCAGAAATTGGTGCAGTTGCAGTTGGCATTGTGGCCAATTCACCAAAGCATTCGGCCAACTCGAGTTCGCTAAGCGATGCTATTGATTATCAGGAGAGCGTGTTGTTGCGTCGTCAACAGCTGAACCGTGTGGCAGAGTGGGTTCAACATAATACACAGCAGTTGGAGCAGCGAGCGTTGCAACAACCAGCACTGCCAAGTGATTCCAACTCTGGCACAGAGAGGCAGTCTTCATACTCCACACTGGATCACATGGACTCCATATCGATAGAGAAACTAAGCATGGATTCGGGCTATAAGACAACGCCACAACAGTTGACCAACGGTTATGCGGATGCGGGCAAATCAACAGAGGATTCATTGTCCCCCAAAACGGATATCACCAGCAATTCCTTGCCGGATGCGACTCCGACTCCTGCAACAGTTGCTGCAACAAAGAAGGCCGAGCTCTGCACCACCTACTATAGGCGCACCACTCGATCTGGGTTGCCTGTGGCCTACACCACAACCACAACCACAACGACCACAATGACAGCAGCTGCTGCTGTTGCTGTTGCAACTGGTGGGGATTCCCAGCAAGGCTCCTCATCGTGTTCCCCTTCGCTGCTGTGCCCCGAACAGCCCACGTGTGATATACTCAACTACAAATATTATCCCAATGACACGGACAAAACACGGTCCGTACAAGCGGAGTTGCATACGACTACACAACATGTTGACATTGCCCAGATGGAGTACAATGTCAAGCAGTTTCTTCTTAAGCAGAATGAATGGTCCATGCGTGCCGAGGGAGCACCCGGAGGAGGTGGAAACGGAGTCACAGTCCAGGCTGGCCCAAGATTAATGCGGCACACACGACTTGTGGGGCCAGGAGTGGGGGAGAGGGTACGCATGGCAACACCTGGAGGCGCTGTGGCAGCCACGCCCAGTGTCCTGGCGCCGCACAGAACTGAAACGAATTTATAAGAGATGAAAATGCGGGGAAAGCCAGAGATTGATGAACCAAATTGTATTCTAGTTTAGCGCAAGACGAATGAAGAATTAATACCAAAAAAGGAAATAAAAATGAAATGCTTAAGATATAATGAGATCTATATATACTAGTAAATGTACGATATATATATACATATACCTATTTAATAATTAAAACTACATCTAAGCTAGCAAAGAAGCTTCAAATGGGGAAATCAAGGCGTTGGAGAAATTCTGTTTTCCGTTTTGACTTTTAGAGAAGTTTAATGAATCCCATATACGTATTTCTTAGGTCTTCCTGCTTCTGTATAAACTGTATAAACTAACTTATAGAGATCGCTTTTGAAATCGATTTCGCAACTTTTATGTCTTCCTTTCTCAAAATCTCTATTCTTTCTCTCTCTCTCTCTAAGACTCGTCTCATCTCTGAAACCAACGCCAGATTGTTCCCAGCATATTTAAAGCATATGATTATTCCATATGATATTCAAATTTCGCATTACCTTTTGGTGTCTGCATGTTAATCGCCCCATTTAAAATACTTACTTATATCTGCCTAGACTCTAAAGATAACTAAACGATATTATGCTATGATAATATACACGTAAAAAAAAACTACAATCGATTGATATGTATTTGATAAGCGCATTATATTTTCTAGATTCCAATTGTGCAATATTTGTTATTAGCGTGAAACAAAACCAACAAAAGACAAAACAAAAAAATATCGAATTTTTATTTTTATAAAATGCGACCAAAAAAAAAAAATAAAAAGAAAAGCGAGAAAATCGACACTTTCGAGAGTTTTACGTTTAGTTACTGAATACATTTCCGCAATGCACGGCTAAAAAACTGATAAAAAAAAGGAAAACCGCCAAGAACCTGCCTAATGTTAGCTTCTATATTATAGCAGCCGCTCTATAACTAACCTATATACAAGTGTAACTGTACCTTCTTAGTAAAAATTTGCAGCAACTGTACTCATTCCTGCCCATTAGATGACCTTCATACCAAACAAGCAAACCAAGCCTAAATACATAGATACTCTCTATCTCACACTCATTCATATTTATATATACCTAAAGACATGATCTTAAAATTGATTAAGCTACAATTTCACAGACATATACTTTTGGATGCAATAAAAACTCTCAATGTGAAATTGAAGCGAAATTGAAATTTGGATTCAAATCTGATTCCGAAGAATTACCATCTTCGGAATACCGAAGTTTAAATACCCTTGCAGTTTGATTAAATATCAGTTTTATTTAAATTTCTTTTCGTTTTCTTAACTTTATTTTGAAATTGGTTAGACTTTTGGAAGACCCACCTAGGTCAGAAAATGTAACAACTTTCTTTTCTAGAGTTTGATTCAAATATCTTCAATGAAAGTAGTTTTTACTCTAACCCAATTTTTGACCGATTGTTTCTATGTCATAGTCAGATTTTAAAGAAACTGGGTCCATATTTGCAAAGCTTACTTTAATAAAAAAAAGATCTATAGTACATTTGCGCGAAATATTCTTAAAAAAAAGACGATTTTTAATACAGAGACTGATTTCTAAAATGTTGCAGAATAGTCCTTTGAATGTAAAATTAACTGGTTATATATACAAAAAATTACATTAAAGATATTCATACGAAGCATGTTATATATCAAGTTCCATTCAAAAAGTTTCAAAAATAAAAGATCTACTCAAGGACATGGCTATCTCAACAAGGTGTTTTAGTCCGATCAAAATGATACGTTATTTCCAAGCATATTTATTTTAAAAAATATATTAAAAAAGTATCCTCTGCAAGGGTATCAATGACAAATGTAATCTTCAGTCGACAGCTAAAAAATCATAGCGTATGATATATAAAAACGTATCTGAACAGACACACACACTCACACACACACAACATATATATTTACATGTATACCGCATCACAAATATATATATACATACATATATATTCGTACATACCCAACTTACAAATGGCTTCAAATTATCTACCGAATCAATTTCTATATATGAAATCCTATATATACACACTCATATGCGTACTCCTCCCTGCCGTATTTAAATCAAAATTAAATGCCTATTTACTCGTCTATTTACACATACATAGTCTCACACACATACATGCATACATACTTACCTATATCTCGATATTAGTTTATCATGTATACACTGAGCGAAATGCTAAATGGAAATGCTTTAATACTGTTATGTTTGGCCTAATTATAAACGTTTAATTATATAAAAAGTTCTCATATAAACCAAAAACCTATTACTATACTTACATATACTTAAAGCAGGCTCAATTCCACTCGGAATCAACTCCAACTATATGTATATCGGAAATTATTCCGAGTGTAAGCACTGCACCTATCATTATAATAACTTAAACTATAAAGTCGAAATGTCATCAAAAGCAAATGAAAACAAACAAGACTTGAAAACGTTCTTCGAAAGAATCTCACACCAAACACAATCAAAATCGAGACATATTTCTACATATTTCCAAAAACTCCACATCATAAACACATTATAAAACTATCTCAAGACCCTAAAGACCATATTTCCAATTGAAAGTCGCAACTCAAACGTACATATAATATCATTTTTGATAGCAATAGAACACTGCCCCCTCCCCACTCCAACTGCACCTTCCCTCAGAGTCACCTCATTAAGCTTAAACATTTAACTTTAAGTAGAATTATTTCAACAAATTTTCTCGAGCTCAAAGATCTTTATGAAGGCAGCTTAAACAGTTGAACGATTGTTAGCAAAAAATAAATTAATTGAAATGGAATTTCAGCAAAAAACAAAACAAGCAACAAAAAACATAAACAAAAAGCAAATACAAATAAAATGTAGCGCAAATATTTGGGCATAAGTTTATAACTATTTTACCCCATATCCATTCCCTTTCCCCGCTGCTTTCCAAGGAAATTAGTTTTAAGCGTTTTGCTAAGTTCCCTTTCCCCTCTTCCCACTCCTTAGCCTTATGTAAGTGTACATTTTTGCGCCTAGGTTGATTGTAACAATTTTTGAGCTATCGAACCACCTTAATGTGTAACAAAAATAATAAAAACCAAAACAACATTAAATAAATATGAGATAATTTTTTGAAAAAACAAAGATAACAAATTCGTTTGGCTTCAGCGATTGTGAGTAGATGTTGGATAAATTTTCTTTGAATTATTCAGAGACAATAAGATTACAAATTTCATCTATCTATCTATCTATCTATCTGTCTGTCTATCTTACACATAATATACAAATTCTAATAAAGTGTGTTTTGACAGGTAACCAGTTATAAACAAGATAAGCATTATAAATATTTGACAACAATCTTAGCTCAGCCTTTATTTTTTCCTTACTTGGCTCAATATTTCTTTATCATTTTCGGGATAAAATGCATTTAATTATTTTGTTTGTCGATGTCTAGACGTAATAAATGATTGTTTGTAGACTTTCATATACAAGCTCGTAATCCTCATAACTCATTTACTTATCCTTGTTTGTATTTGCATGGTTGTCCTCTACCTGTATATTGAACATTGTATGTTTGAGGCAACATGTAAGCAAAGGTAGAAGTTACACACAGATTTATCTTTCAAATCTTCAAATTGAATCGTTAAGAGGCTTATCAATTATAGATTTGTGGATGTCTAAATGTCAACTGAGGTACTTTTCGGTTACTAACAGGAATGCCACAGAAAAGCAAACCACCTACAATCCAAACAAAAAAACCGAAGCAAGTTTGTTTTAAATGACACAAAAATCAAAACTCAATTCTCGAAACAATTGTAGAAAGATTTAATAAAACACAGAGCTTATTGAATGAAATTAATTTATTATTTTTTAATTATTAAGAAGACAATTTTTAATACAATTCTTTATTATTGAAAATTTACCACTTATTTGTAATTTTTCTGAAATTAACTAAGTTTATGACTCGGTCTCTGTTACTCTGAAAATGTTGTCAAAAAATGAAATCTCTCAGTTTTCTGTGTTACCTACGGTTTTATTTGGAGAGGTTTGGAAAACTGCTTTGAGTCAAATTTCTAAAATTTCTGTGGTACCCATGTAAGTAAATGATTTTTACCTAAAATTAAAATTTAGAGATCTGATATAAAAATATTGTATCATTCATTTGTTTTGCCCTTCTTGTATGTCTTACATTTATAATAGACACCGAATATAAACTTTATTATCAAGAAAAGCATATCAAAATCTATTAAAAAGTTCACTTAACAGATTGACGTGAGTCATAATAAATCTCTTTCTAAGAACAATCTGCAAAACTGCTGTAAGCTCGAACATTGAAAAAAAGTTTGATAAAACACCTTTTTTTAAATTCTATAAAATCATATTTTATTTCGAAAACTGTGCTCTTCTTTTAAAAATAATTCTGATTTTTCTATTGAATTAAATATGATTATATTATTAATAATAAAAAAAAGCCCAAATAGTAAATTTCTTATTTGAAATCAACTCCCCAATCTTCAGCAAGTCTTTTCCCTCTGTAAAGTCAATTAAATAAATCAAACTCTGCTTTGCATTTAATTATGATGTTTATGTTGTTGTTTTTTATTAAATATAAATTCCTGCGAAAATGAAATAAATAGTTTGTTGCATGCACTTAAACAACTATGGAAAGTTTTTCTCTTGCTTTTCGCGCTCTCTCAAGTTTCTCATTTTTTTAAGGCGATCGAAAAATGGCGATAAAATGGCTTCAGTCAATGCGAGTTTTCTGCCAGGATGCGAGAATCGAATCCTTGTACAGATGGAGATGCAAAATGATGAGATGACTTCACTTAAAGAGTAGCAGCATCAACAAATGTTGCCTGCTGATCGAGGGAGTCAACGGAGTTGTTGGGCACAACGATTTCATCAGGGACAACATTGGGAGCAACATCTCCAGAGGAGGCATCATCGTTGACCACAATGACCTCATTGGAGGGCACAGCTTCCTCGAAGGAATCATCGATGGCCTCAGCGCTGCTACGAACCTCATTCTCCGACACGGCTGGTTGCTCGGCAATCTCTTGAGATGCCTCGATTTTATCATCGACACCTGGTTTCTTGTCTGGATCTGGAGTTGGGGCGGCAGCTGGAGCATTTGTGGGACGATTGCCGCCCAGGAAATTGATGATACCCTGGAAAGGACCCTGTTGTTGTTGCTGTGGTGGTGAGGCAGCTGAGGCAGCGTTGTTGCCACCGCCAAACACATTGTTCACCAATGATTGTATGGGACCTGGAGGACGTGCTGTTGTGGGCTGAGGATTCTGACCAGTTAAACCAGAAAGAGTGTTCTGAAATTGTGTGCCCAGATTGTTGGCAAACTGCTGAATACCCTGGAATGCCTGAGTTGTGGTATTCACTACATTTTGTACTGCATTCTGTGCCGTGGTCACAGCTGGTTGCAGAAATCCAGGAACTGTTGGTGCTGCTGGTGCTGGTTGATCAGCGGCCACCAGTTGAGTCTGTTGTTGTTGTTGAGGTTGTCCATTGAATTGGCTAAGGAACTGACCAATGGGTGAATTCTGGATCAGCTGCTGTACAAAGTTCTGCTGTGTCGAGCTCTGTGTGGGCGTGGCCTGTGTAGCTTGACGTACATGAGATTCAACTGCATCCACTTCGGGAACTGCCTGTTCGGGAACAACAGCAACAACGGGAGCAACTACTTCGGGCACGGCTTGAACAACATCCTCAGCAGGCAGGGCCTTCAGTATAGGCTGTGGCTGTGACTCCACTTCCAACAGTGGCTTTGACTCGGATTCGGGCTCCTTTTGTAACTCTGGCAGCTGCTCCTTTAGAAGTTGGGGTTGTGGTTCCTCTGGCTTGGCTTCCTCTTTAATCTCAAGTTCAGCTTCTTTTCTGGCTTCTTTAACCTCGGGCTTAGTTTCTTCCTTAATTTCTAGCTTTGCCTCTTCGTTAACTTCCAGCTTAGCTTCTTCCTTAGTCTCTTTAATCTCCTTAATCTCCTCTTTAGCCTCCTCTCTTGCCTCTTTCTTAGGCTCCTCTGGCAGCGGCTCTTCAAGAGATTTCTTCTGCTGCACTTCCGGCTCCTTCAACGTTTCCTTCTCCAACTCTGACTTGATCAATGGCAATGCTTGTGGCTCTGGTTCCTTGATGATTTCAACGGGTATATCAATTGCTTCCTTGGGCGCCTGAAGTACACGTCCCTGGCAAGCAACCGCCAGGCAAAATAACAACAAAATAACTGACTTCATTTTGACTTCTTTCCTAACAACTTTTCTTACTCCCCACGACGCGACGAGATTTTGATATAACTGAATGTACGCTTGCGCCTCACGGCCACAACTGTTTGAAATTTCTTTAGCCTCGCCGCATTTATAACCCGACCCGGAGTCAGCGCCTACGTCAGCGTCGGCGTCACTGCCAGCTGCGTCGACTGCGACTGCGACTGCGGCAGAGACATCGCACTGTCTGCGTAAAAGACAATCTCAAGTTGGTTGCAGACTCAAACGCAGTCTTGGCCAATTCTTATGCTAAATGTCATTGAACTGATGCAGTCCAAGGGCCCAAAGAGGCCAAAGAAATCGCTGAGGATAATTGGCCAGCTCTTCTTCGACTGCACTTGCACAAGGGGTAAAGGGGTAAGAGGAAAAGGGAGAGGTAATGTCTACAGACTATTCTTGCAACAAGTTCTTTGCTAGTTGCACTGATCAAGGTTATCCATTAGTAAATAGATGAAGTTCATTTAGCGATCGCTTGGACTTTGACTTGGGTTTTTTTTTTTGTGAGAGTAAGGAGTGAGAAATTGCTTTTATACACAGATATGTAGATAAATGAGCTACAAGTGAAACTAATGATTTTTTGTTTAAAGCTATTAAGTACATTTATACCAAGTATTTAAAGAGGCAACTACTTTATATCTTAGTATTATCAACTCAATACCTCGATTGTTATCTGAATGATTTTTTAATATAAATGTTATAGGCTGAATTTGACATTTGTTCCTAATATTTTAAGTCGGCTTATTATTCGGATAGTTATTCAAGACCTAAGGTAGACATAGAAAAAATGAGCCTTAATGTCCAATTCGAAAATATCTATTAGATAAAATGTAATTGGAAAATGAAAAGCATAATCACAGGGGTTTATAGTCTTGTTTATCCGTCAGTTATATAGAAAATTTCCTAGAATAATGTTAAAATCAGTGAAAATTGTACTCTCATTGCTGGTACAATAGGTCTAAAATTGTCTAAGTCGTAAATTCATTATTTATATTATTTTAATCGATTTATGTAATAAATTCACATTACTATCTTAAAATTATCTATCTATTTTAAAATTTAAGCAATCGCTCAGACAAGTTGTTTATATTTTTATACCATACTTTATCAAAATGTAGTAACAATTAATAATAAAAAAAAACTATTTAAAATATTCTAGCTTCTTTAAATGAAAATAACTGAATACCATGTGGCTGTATCAATATCTTTTATGTCTCAATCTTTTGTAATCAATTAATTGTACTATTTTTGTATAAGTATTCTACAATTTGTTTCTTAGTCCTGCTAGAGTATTTAAACTTCATTATGGCCAAGTTAGTCTTAACGATCGTCGATTAATTTTGTAGCATCTTCTTCATTGTTGCTGTGTGTGCAACATGCACTTTGTCCCACTATGCAGTTGTTGTTCTTGCTGCTGTTATTTTTATCGATCGACGATCGACTACAGATCGCATCTTATTTTCCAGAAAAACCACCATAACCATTACCTTCATCCACCCACCTCCCCCTCTGTCTGATATATGTAACGAGGCGTCGTCTTTGGTTTTTCACTCTCATTCCCCTGTTGGTCATTTGATCAGCAACAAGATTGGATCAGACACTGGGTGCGTTTTTTTGTCTTTACAAGAAAGTCTTGATCTTGGTCTTAGTCGTGGTCTTGTTGGTCTTGGTCTTGGTCTTTGGGTTCTTTGGTTTTGCTGCCAAGAAACAAGTTTGTGACCAAAGAAAACCAGCTCGAAGTGAGGCTATTTTTAGAGCCAATTAAGTAGCGACTGAAGCTGAAGAAGGGTTTGTCTTGAAGAACTTGAGACTTAAGATAGTCACTTCAACTGCATTAAGATGCGTTTTCACCTATTTTTGTTGTATCTGTGTGTGTGTGTGTGTGTGTGTGTGTGTGTTAATAATTGATTAGAAATGCGTTAGCATATTAATGGCCAACGCCCACATGGCAAGAAAATCAACTTTGAAACATGCCAACAACACAATGGATTATGCAAATGACGGTTCAAGTTAGAAAATGTAGTTAAATGGGTCAACGATCGTCAAGAGAGAGAGAGAGAAAGGTGCATACGAAAAATGAGAGTTTCCCTTTGAGCGATGCTGACTGAGTTTTTCCTTTTTGGCATTGGGAAAAACAAAAGGAAAAATTATTTCTGTTGAACTTGACACTGTTTTTTTTTTTTGTTGCCAGCAATTGCAGACAATTTCAATGGAAGTCAAGTTGCTACCAATTTCCCTTCCTCTCTCCCCACTTTTTTCAGTTGAACAGGCAGAACTTGTTTGCTTTGGCGTCGTTTCGGCCCTTTAAAGGCCAGGCCAGGCCAGGCCCAAAGAGCCAAGTTGTCGTTGTTTGCCTGCAAAAGGACATTGACTTTGTCTTTTGGCTTCGACTTTGATTTTTTATAGACTGTTGTTGGTGGTAGTTGGTGGTACGACTGTCTCTTAATTGATTTCCGCAACAAGCAGAACAAGTTCGAGAGTCTCTCAAGTGTTTGGTTTATTTGCCAAAGTCATTAAGTTGCTTTTATGTTTGTTTTTTAATAGCTCCATTGCCAGCTAAGCTCAGCGCTGAGGCTCTCTAAAAAAAAGTGACTGAAATCGAACAATAATTATGCAATATCTACTTTTGTTATCACACACACATAACACACACTCAATTTTCAGACAACGTCTCTGACGTATTAGCATACTAAAGTGTAAGAAACAACAATAAAGTCAACTAAAATAATTGGCAAATGAAAATTAACACCTTACTCACATCATACACGCACCAACATGTGGGCTGATTGTTTATTGGGGCGTGGCAATAACAACAACAACGCCCAAACGGTGGCAACTTTCACTTGACAATCGTGCGGAATCGGAATAATAAACAACAACAATGTCAAGTAAGTAAGTAAGTAAAAAAAAGTACACACTCCAAAAATGTGGGTAACACGGAAAGAGGAGGCGTTGACAGAGATCTCGCCACAAATTACCGCACTTCAGCTTGAAATATTTTGTTGTTGCCGCAATATTTGTGTCATATTTATTTATTTGTCAAGGTCACAAATGTGGCACAAAAAAGAAAATATGCAGAAAAAATTTAGCACAATTTGCATAGATTGTTGTTAGCCAATGTCAAACTCAAGGAATTTTACACCTTGCAAAGTTAACCTCTAGACTATACAACTTAATAATAATGCTCACTTATATGTACAATGGCCGACAGTTGTTGTTAACAATTTTTGAAATTCAAATTCAACTGCCTGCTAAGTCTTTGTGGCAGGGAGCCTTCCAACAGTAAAACAGCTAATTGACAAAAGCTGCTTAGCATACAAGTTTACAACATACGATGGAATCGCAGCCAACCTCACGCTGTACACAAGTTTAGCGCGCAGTTTAACTTGTAAACAAATTCGAACTCTTAAAAATTCAACAATATAAAAAAATTTTCACAAATAATGTCAAGCACACCGGACAAAGAAAACAACCTATGGTTAAGTTTTAAAAGGCTGCCACCCGTTTTAGAGCTGTGGCGCCATCTCTTGTCGGTTGACCAAGTGCAAGCCGCCACCTATGGTTTCTTTTTTAAAACAGATAAACAGCATTCACAATCGGTACTGCTACATACTGTCAATCGATACTTAACGGACTCCGTTGCGTCGCGGCAACAAATAAATTAAAATGTTTTAGAAAAAACAGAGGTAAAATTAAATTAAATTAAGTAATTTCGAAACTAGTTATATTAAAGCGGCTTCTTTTAGTAGCTATCCCTACTCCCTACTTTATGGAGACTCACCTACTTCCTTTAAACTTTATCTAAAAAATTCAGGAAAAGTATGGAAATTTCACAAAATTTGCATGCAAAATTTCAGCCAAATCGAATTTTTAGCCCCAGTTTCGAGTGAAAGGAAATTGGATTTCACATGAAAGTGGGGCCACGTGGCTGCCAGATTTCAAAGCGGTGGTGGCGCCATCCGTTGTTCGCTAGCGCCGCCACAAGCAGTAGTTGTCTACTTTATGAACTAGGATTTTAATTGGTGGGTCTGGCCATCTTCAAAATAGCTACGTCTAGCTATAAAATTGATAAAATGGCAGCACTGGTTAGAGGCTGTGAAAACTCGCCGCGCGTTCGCGTTAATATTATTGTTAAATAAACAAATTGTTCGTAATAAACGTGTGTAATGTGTAAAAAAAATGTGTACGAAAGTGGCATATGTTGTCCTTAAATACAATTGTGAATGCGCGTTGGCAATAGCAGCAGTAACAACAACAAATTTCTAGCGCTGCTTGCGCCCACACCAACAGCAGCAGTAACAACAACAACACAGCAGGCCAGACCAAACCAAGTGAGGAAGAAAGAGAGAGAAGAGCAAGCATGCATGCAACAGCAGCATAAGCAAAGCAAAAGCAAGCAACAAAGTGCCAATAATAACAATGTTTAATTAGGCGCCGCAGTTATTCGCTTATAAAACAAATAAATTCGTGGTCTTATTCCTAGTTCCCTCCTACACAACAGCAACAAAACAACCGAAATTAATAACAACAACGACAACAGCAACTACAAAAAATAGTGTGCTGCTTAAATATATTAGTGTGTGCATATGTGTGTTGTTCATGTGCCCGTGTTTGTGTGTGACAAAAGCAACAGCAAAAGAATGATCGTTAACGGGAGCAATACGTATTGATAAAAAAGAAAAATGAAATACAAATAATCAATTAAATGCATAGAGAGAATATATAATCAAAAGTTTGGCCTAATTGATGTGCGGGCTGTTTTTTGGTTTCGTTTCGGTTTTATTTGGTGATTTCTTCTTCTGGCCTGCAACGAATGAACCATGAAAATGAAATAAATTAAAGAAAAAGCAGAAGCAGAAGCCAAAAGCAAAAGAAATTATTATTATCTGCTTGCGTGTGTTTGTTGTTGCCTTCTTTGCCTTTGTTTGCGTTTTTTGTGGTGACTTGTCGTCGTCCCGTGCATTTATTTCCTGTTCTCCTCGCACTTGCATACACATATGTACATAGATACATATATGCATGGGTATTGTTGTTTATTTATATGTATGTATGCGTGTGTTCTCATCAAAGCGTTATTGTCAAGCGTTTTTTCGCGACGTTCTCTTATCAGTACCAACAACTACGGGTTCAAGTTCGTAGCTGTCAGTCTCGACAACAACAACAACAACAATAACTGAGAACAACTTTAGATTTGACAACAATAACAACAATTAGAAACGTGACTAATGCACTGCTCGCGTAGCCTTTCAGCTGCTGCGGATACAACAACATTCTTCAGTGCAGCGGCAGCAGCATCGTCTTCCTCTGCCAACACAACACCAACAATGGCCACAACGACAACAACAACTAACGCTAAAGATGGTAAGTCACACATACACATCCAAACACACATAGAAATAAAACAAATTACGTATTTATAGCGTCTGACCCATAAAAACTAAATTGAGCCAAAAACGCTGAACAAAAATAATAAATAAAGTCAAATGAAATTGTCGTCGTTCTCTAGGTTTAAAAGTTCAAGGCAAGAACAGTTTGACACGAATTGTTGCTTCCCCAATGGCTGCATAACTGTAAGGCAAATGTGAGTCAGCATTAGTTCAAGGAAGAAATTTTGTAATACCCTTTAAAGTAGTTTGTGTCTGATTTCAAAAGTTTGGTGGACCTACAACTGTGAAAAATAAAATATAGACGCTCAATACATTTTCTTATTGATCAGAAAATTTATTATTGGGGATGTGAATTTTTCAAATAATTTTTAATTAGTACTTAGTCTGTATGTAATTATATTGCATTAAATTAAATTAGCTGATACATGTGTATATTTTATTGCTACAAAACATCGTGTCTCTAATATTAAAAGTACCTTAACAAATAAATTAGAGATAAACAACAGATTATTTTTTCTTTTTTAAAAGATAATTGTTTATTAAAAAAATTTAAAACTATTATTGTTCTATAAATTGAACTGTCCTTTTGTCATCAGCCCAGAGATTCTCGCTTAAAATGTGGTTTCTATTTGATGCAGAGAGTTGGATAAAATTGTGCAGGAGGTTTCATTTGATACCCTATAAATCATGTTTGTGTATAATTTACCCTTTAATTAACACTACTTTGAATTCTATTTGATGTTTTCTAATCCCCATTAATACGAAATTCGTTGCGGTTCAAACATAAACAGAAAAAATTGCAAAGCTTACGTAACTTTTGCGGCCTTAAAATGTTTATTAATTAAACGAACAACTGAAACATTGTTGGAAGTCGAAAGAATTCGCCAAAGAGAGGAAGAAAGAAAGAGAGAGAGAATCAACAAATTGGCTAAGAAATTAATGATTAACAATGCCGGCCGGGGGAAAATACACATGTACGGTAAAGTTAAACAGAAATCGCAGAAATCAAATCCAAAACCCGGCAGCATAAAAGCCACGCCAAAAGTAGCAAAAAACACAATACAACAATACAACAATGGCAACAACAATAATTAAGCATTTTTTGGCGTGCAAAATACGTTAAGAAATACGCACACACATATAGATTTAATTGGCCCACAGTCTGCAAACTTGTCGAGATGGTGGCAACTAAGTAAGGTAGGGATTTAAAAGGGGTTAGAAGGGAAAGAAGGAGATGGAGAAGGTCAGTAAAGTGCTCAACGGCGTTGATGAAGGTCAGAGGCATTTCGACGTTGTCGTCACCTCTGAACCCGCTCGAATTTATTGATTTTACACGCAGAATATATGGTAAAAAAAGCAATAACAAAAAAATAAGAAAAGAAAGACAAAACTATACGTATTGCGCTTGTTTGCATTACACCCTGCAAGTAATTAAATCAGCAGGGTTTAACAGGCTATAGAATAAACATGAACATCATTGACAAGAGAGCGAATACTCTCAATAATTATTAATTTAAGGATAAGTTCTAAGCACTCTTACCAGAGAAACAGAAAGAACTTGATTTTTTTAGCTGAAACTATTTTTTTTCTAAAGAGACATATAGATATTAATGTAGGGCATTTGCTCTGTCGACTATTCCTTCAATTACTTGCTTTATACTATTATTTTTTTCATGTTCGGCCATCAGAGCGACTTTTGTGCGGTTTGCCAGGCCATTCAAGCTGTTTCTGGGCCGGCTTCGGCTTCGGCTTCGGCTTTTGCGTTGGCTTATGCCAAAGGCCAATTGGAAAACCTGCTTTTTTCTGTTGTTGTTGTTGTTGTTGTTATTGCTGTGCAGAAAGAGACCCAGAAACAGCAGAAAAGCAAATCTCATTTGATGGTCACAGCTTCGCAAAAAAAAAACAGAAACAGAAACAATAATGAAATAAAATAAATTGTATGGAAAAGTTTAATAATCTTAAGACAGCAAAATATTTAATCAAATCAAAGCGAACGACTAATGTTAATTACCCAAATTAGCTTGGCTAATGTACAGTTTTAGATACAGTGGCTTTTTTTTTAAATTCTTCATTAACACACTTTGAAGTAATTTGTCATGTCGATATTTTTTGTTCAATTTTGTGATAAGAACTTTTGATAAGACAAAGTTACAGTCAAGTGAATCATTTAGTAAATGTACGAAATATATTTCACTCCTGATTATTTGAATAGGTATTTATCGTAATTGAAGTAGGATAAATAATATAAATTGATTCACATATGTATTCACATATGCATCAAAATGTATTTATTTAAGTTTATAGTTTTGCCAAGAGTTGCTTATTACTAAATTATATTAATGAACAATGTTTAGTATAATATGTAATAAGTAATTTAGTAATATGATTTGACTTTTAAATTAGTTCATAAAGTATTTTTAATTGTCTGCATTTCCAACACTAATTTTTTTTCAAAAAGATTTGATAGTTTAACTAAGTCTCACGGTTGTCATCTGAAATGGAAATATGGGATTTCTTGGATCTTTATTTGTGTTTTTGAGTTGTTTGAGTTCCTTACCACAAACTGAGTATCTTCCAGCTCCTTTAGCGATCTCTTGCTGTTGGCATTATCTTTATCTGTACATATATGTGAAATATATTCTCACATTTATCACAACTAATAGTTGGGTTCAAGTTGAGTTCGTTTTATCAGCCATTAGCTGGGAACATGTGCCCATTCATATGTATTTACACTATATTATTGTATCTTTTGTTATCAGTTTTATGGATTCGTGCTTATCAGCAAATACAACTTTACCCAGAGCAAATACTACTCGTATACACGTAGAGAATGAATTATTTATTTTTGTTGCCTTTTTCAATTAGTGCACAACAGCAAAAAGTCAACACAAAATGAGAAAAGTAAAAAAAAAAAAACAGAAACTATAGAACAGGAAAGCAACAATAATAATAAGAAACACTTTATAATTTCATTTTAGCAATGGCAGCAAAAAAGTTGATTCGCAGATAGCTTCACACAATATTTAATGAATATAAAGCGTGTAAATAGTGGGGTAGTAGTTGAAAGTGATATACGTAGAGGTACCCTATATAAATATTGTAATTATTGTAAATATAAATCTGAAAGTATATCAACGGTTGAATGGCAAATGTGTTTTCAATTAATAATCTTACAAATAAATGGTATACATAAGATTTCTGCAGTATTTTTGAATACCCTTTTGTACTGTTTTTAAGCTGCAGGGTATGCAAACGAGGGAACTTTCATATGATTCTCATGTGAATTTCACTCTGTTGATTTTGTAAATACAAAGAACAGAGTAAAAAAAGCTTAACGCAAAAATTTGCAATTAGTGGAGCGTCACAAAAAAATGAAGCGAACATTATGTAATATCATAATAAAGTAATAATAATAATACAAGTATTAACAGACTGTAAAAACATATTGACTTTTTCGGGGCTGCACATGGAGTTGAGTTGCAGTTTGAACTATGAGTTGAGTTGAGTTGTTTCCACTGGGAGGAGGATGCATTCTGTTTCCACTTCACGTGCTGAGCTCATTCGGCAAATGCATTTCACCGGCTGGGCATCATTTTTCATTTGCCATGCCATTTGCCTCGCAAGTGGCGGCAGTTTGTCATGTCTGTCCTATATGTGCTATGTGCTATGTCCATGTCCAAGCTTCATGCTCTCTCTGAGTAGGCAGGTGCCTCGTTTCGTTTCGTTCTTCCTGTGCTCAGTCAGGGCTCAGCACTTTTGATTTGTGGCAAGTGCTGCCTGCCCTGCTGCAACAACAGACCTCTTTTTTTCCTTTCTTTTTACTTTTTCTGCAATTGCCGTGAGACTGTTGCACTCTCAAATTGCTTTATTACAAATTCTGTCGCTTAACGTACTCAAAAAACAGCTGCCACTTTGGCTGACACTTAATTGAATTTCAAATTTGAGCACACGCTGGCAAGGATCACGTATTTGTGCAGGTGCTCAGAACGGTCCTTAAAGCTATTCCAATTGGTAGTTGAATGTCGAATCTTTTAAGTTTTAACATTTTAGGTAATATCATTTAATTGTTTGAATTGATGAAAGTTTAACAAATGTTTCTTAGTTGACGTTAAATAAACAAAATAGTCATTTTATGTAATTTTTTCTTTGTTTAATTTATAGATTTCTTTCTCCATAAACTTTCTAATATTTCCACCTCATAATGCTTTGAATTGATTGAATCAAATAAAGCAATAAATAAATGAAAAGTTTAAAGTTTTTACTCTGACTAATTTTCTATAATTTGTTCAAAGTATAGCTAATTGATTTTCTGAAAATATTTCTTTGTTATTTAGGTAACAGTTTTCCAATATTTTCGCAATATAATTGTTTAAATTGATTGAAAAAATAAAGTAATAATTAAGGTTTGCAGTTTTTAATCTCCATTCTATATTCAAAAGCCCAAGTTCTTATACATTCTCAGTAATTTGTTCTATATTTAAAACATTTCCTTAAGCAAAGGTTGCTCCCTAAAATGTCCCTATCGTATTTAGTTACAGAATATCCCTTTGCCCCTCCTCAGTTACCTAAAGTCTTCCACCTTCATTTGTAGCACAATCTCCATTGCTTTGATAGTCGATCTACTTGCTTCACGCATATTGCAAACTGACTTTTCACCCACTGCAGACTGTAAACTAATTTGTCTTACATTTCAACTGCACTTTACTCTAGTCTTGGTACCTGTTCACCCCTCGCTTCACCTCTTCCTGTCCCCGTTGACTGTCTTGTCTTGCACTTTGGCGCTTCCGCGCTAATTTGCTTAGCGTAATTTGCATTCTTCAAACGTCATTTGAGGCGTGTGAAAATAAAAAACAAAAATGTAACAACTGAAAGTCATGTTAATTTCTATTTAACGCTGTTGGAATACCCTTAATACAATTAAAGTTACACTTTATAGTGTAATTTAAGAGATGCCATGATAATTTATTGTAGTTTTTTACCTTTATATAATTGAATATCTAAAAAAAACATTCCCAAACATTTCTGTGTCTAAATAAGTGACAGCTCTCCGTAATATTAAAGATACTTTGCTACTCGGATGTACATAATTGTATGTATATCTAAAAACAATGAAAAAACCAAAAACTGCTTTAATAAATTAATATTAAATTACGAACTACAATTTGTCTTTTGATTTTGTTAAGATATACTCGAAAATAGTCCAATTGCTGAAAATTAATATTTTTGATTATTTCTGATTATTTTTGAACAATTGTGGTAATTTAAAAATATTTCTGATTTTTTGTAATCGTAATCATTAAATAGTTGAGCAAAACTGAAAATAATCGTAGTTTGATTATAAGTTCCCCTTTAAAATAAACTAATAATTATAATCAGTACTTAAAAGGTATGGTTTGAGAAGGAGAGAATCAAAAATGAAATAAGAAATTAAAAAATTAATTCATCATATTCAAACTAGTTCATATCATCTTTCTAAACTAAAATAGTTTCCAATCGATTGGAAGAACATTTACCTGAATCTAGAGTCCATAACGATTCGGTTCCCTCTATAGATAAAAGTTAATCTCAGAGATTTTATATAGGCTTTCTGTTATTCTTCGTGAATTTAAATTATCCTCAACCCCAATCAATAAACCAAGCAAACAAGCAAAAATTAACCTATAGCTTATTATGTAACTTAATCTTTTAATGAAAATCCTTTGCTATATTTTCAGATTCTCTCTTGGCTTCTTTTTTGTTTGTTTATTTCAAGTATTGAATCACCGCTGTTTTGACCCTTTCAACCTCTTCTCCACTTCTCCACTTGTCGCCTTGCCCCTTTTTGGTAATTGCTGCTAATTACGCGCATAAACTGCTTTGACGTTGGCTGTTCCCCCAATCCCCCTTGTCCCCTCCTTATCCATGGACATCCCTTTGGACCGCCTACTCGAATCCGGTTTCGCCTTTAATGTCCACTCTGGCGTTCTGTTTTATGTTGTGCGCTTCATTACAATTTTTATTGCTCAAAAAGAAATGGCTGGAAGTTGATTACAAAAATATGCATTTGCTCAAGAAGGCGGCATAGACGTATCGGACTTTTGCATCTAAAAGCTGGCCAACTCAAAAACTCGACAACTCGAACAGGAAGAGGTGAAGGACGAGAAAGAGATTGAGGAGTCCAGTTGAGGATGGGGATGGGCCCACCTGCCTTTTTCCTCTTGGCATAAATCAAATGGTGCGTTGTCCCATCAAAACTCGTTCAGTTTGTCCGCCAACTCCTTGAGGGCAAACTCACCTTACCTCCCTCCCTTTCTACCTCTCTCCCCTTCTAACCCTCGATTGCCCCTTCGATAGCTGCTCGATAGGCAGGTCCACTTGGTGTTCAGCTGCCTCTCATTAGTGCGCAATTTCCACGTGAATAACATTGAATGTTCTGTGACGTATCGCGGTTCGAGATTCGAGATTCATCATCATCTGCGATGCAATCGCCTAGCAAAGTTTGAGTTTTCTGAATGGGCAGCTATATATTTTTCTTTTTTTTACTGCTGTTGTTGTTGTTTATTTTCTGTTTTTTAATTGACGCTGCGCTCGTTTTACTGTCATCAAAATTCCCTCGCACCTCAAATGGGCAGCACCAAAATTTTGCGTCGGCTTTGTTTGAGTTGTTAGCAGTATTTTTCCTCTTTTTTTTCTATGAATCGTTTTGTGTTGAGTGGCTGTTGCATCCGTGAGATACACAGATACACACCTACAGAGTTTTGTGTGCGTTTCTATATTCAGTTTTTGCATTTTGCATATTTGACGCTATGTTGTTGAGGCTCACGTCAGCTAAATGGGCTGGAAGAGCTGCCCATTGCCCTGCAATTATATTAACGATTGTTACGCATCAATAGTTTTCAGTTTGTAAAGAACGAACATCTTTCTTTTCGCTCTGTCCTGCTATCTCTCTCTATCTCTCAGCAGCTCCTCTAATTTGAGTCTCAGCTTGCTTTAATCAGTCTATGTCCATGACAACCACAACAGTTTCCAATTGCCAAATTCAACGTCATTTTCATCAAGCATCTCAAACTAATTAAACTTGCATTTGAGAAGCATTCCCGGCATGCTGAAATTGCACTGCAATTCAATAGCCACCGTGGAATGGAATGGCACTTGAAAATCTACTTTGAATTTCAAATATGAATTTACCTTAATGGAAAGAACTTTAATTTTCAACTTGTTTGTGAGTCTGTAAATGAATTTCAACTGAAAGCAGTCGATCTAAAAACTGGCTTCATGTTTTCTCTTTTTTTTAGCGAATTAAATAAAGCGAATTAAATAAAATTTATTTCTTCACATCACATGTATGCAAAGTATTTCAACTTCGTCAGAATTTAATTCACCAGCTTAAAGTGTATTTAACTTTGACGAAATGAAACTAAAACATATGAAAGAAATTTAATTCAGAAAAAGTGAATAGCGGAAAAGGCGTGTGCACAATTTTTAAAATATAATTTAAATATAATACTAGTAAATATTTAAAAGTGTATATGTTCTGATAATGTCTTAAAATATGGAGTTTGATTTAAAAAGTGTTGTAAAAGGCCCGTTATTATATTTGATAATTTGTTTTCTGTTTTGTCTTCTTAAGCCAACACTGAAAGTTCTTCTTGCAACAAATATACTTGTTTATATTGACAAATAAATAAGAGGGACTGTAATTTTATTATTGTTTATTTACAATGAAAAAATTAATTTATTATCATATTAAAATGTTAAAAGTATGGTTTGCAATTACTATTGATAGCATTTTTTTCATATATATATATACATATACTATTATAAGTAAAAAGAATCAGTAATGCTGTTGAATCTTTTCTACTTTATGTTATTCTTGTAATTACTCTCTCAACCAACTTTAATTCCTTTTTGTGTGGGTTATACTTAAACGTTTATTGTCTAATGCTGCCCCACTGTGGCGCCTCACAGTGTGAATAGTCCATTTGGCACATAAGTGGCAACCGCATCGGGAACACGCACCAAAACGGAACAAATTTGCACGCCGAGAGCCAAATTCACCGCAAAATGCAATGTCGGACAATCGACAATGCGAGAGAGATAGATATAGATAGAAAGAATGAGAGAGAGAGAGAGAGGGATAAGGAGTACGTGGAATAGATAAACTACTCCTCGTTTTGCCCACTCGCAATGTTGGTTGATGGTTCATCCACTCAAATTTGTGGTACCAACAATTGCCACTGCAACTGTCAGTACTTCCTCATTCATTCCCCCTCGCGGATTCAGTGCATTTTACGCTGTGTGGGAGTCATTTTCCCTCCGTCCCCGCCTCCATGTGCGGTAATTTAATGCAATTTGTAAATATTTAATGTACATTAATTAAATGCGAATGTAAATGTGAATGCGACTGCGAATTGCAAAATGGTTTGTTGGGCAACTACACTCTGCCCAAATGTTGCCACTTCCTATTCCATATATATATTTTTATATTTATTTTTATATTTATTTTTATTTATATGTATGCGATTCCGGGTTGGTTTTTTCATATGGTTGCCAAACAATTTTCATTTAATTTTACTGCCAGTTGCAGAAAGCGAGTGCAAAAATTGTAATACTTAAATTTGTCTTGGTTTTTTCATTCCCTTTTTTTCAATTTGCGCCCACACTCTACACACTTTGCCACAGCAGATGTGTCCTGTTGTTGTCCTTGGGCCCAAGCAGGTGGTCCAATGGAAGTGGGAAGAGGGGACTGGGGTAGGAGTGAGGGGGGTATCCTTTTGGTCGCCTTTGGCACACACACGCGCCTTTCTTTCCTTTTGCTCAATGTGCGTAAACATTTTTATGAGTATAACGTTTGTTGTTGTTGCTGTCTGCTACAATTTTGAGGCCCCCATGCCACGCCCCTTTCATTCAAGCATTTTATGATTTTTTACCTTTTTCTTCTTTTTTTTTTTTTGAGGGGCAGCTGTTTCTGCCATTTCAGTTGTAGTTTTTTGCATGCGTTGTTGTGTAGTTGAAATATTCGGAAAAACTACGCTTGATTGCGCTCTTCTCTGCCACGCCCCCCTCGTTGACGCCCACAACCCTGACAGCCTTTAACAATGCTGTTGTGTGCTTGTTATTGTTGCTCCTATCCCAATCCCTATCCCTCGTCTCGCCTCCCCTCGTTTAGCTTATTTTTAGCATTCCTATGCTAAACCATTCTTTGTATAACCAAACTTCTAAGCCTCTTTCCATTGCCACGCTTGCTTTTGTTAGTCGTAGTTGTACCCTGTAATTTGGGGCGTGTCAGTTCAGGTGCACAAGTGGGAATGAGACTGAATCATTTGTACTTCAAGGTAACAATGTGATTTACATTGCTTTAGTATGACAAGATTTTCCACGAATTACATTTGAATAGGCTCTGCCCAAAGCTGGAAGTCGATTCATTAAATTTCCGAGAATTTCTGACACGTTAAGCGAAATTAAACGTAGGTTTCCAAATTTGTTTATTATTGTGTATATACAAAATGAAAAAATATTTGAAAATATATTTTTAACAAATTTGAAGTGAATGTTAAAAAACTTGCAGTTGTTTCTGCTCTCAAATTCCATTAAGGAAATAGTCTTTAGTTATGCTCTAGGTTTGATAAAAAAATTTAATTATTGAAATTAAATGATAAAAAAGAGATATTTCGACAAAAGATATGCAGGGATGTTCCACAAAGCTTTAGATCTTTTGCCGACAATTGCTTTTGAACACAACTGTTTCAATTTTTTATTTTTATTATTTATTTAAATTGAATTCAACAAATTTTAAGTTTATTCAAAGGTTTGAACAGTTTCTTTTTTAAAATTTTAAACAATGGTTGCTTTTGAGTGCTTTTGGGTTACTAGAGTTTTGTGGAACACACCTGATAGTATAATTCAATCAATAGATAGCAGGTATATAAAATAAACTATCTATAAACCTTATTACAGATTTAAAATGGATGAGTTACCATAAAAATATAAAATATAAATGAAAGATAAAATACCACTACAAATAAGCACTTATTTTAAATAAAGAATTCTTTAATCGATTTTTTGCTTCTTATTTTTGCAATGAACTTTCAAAGAATCTGTATGTCAAAATTGATAAATATAATATATAACATATATAGTAAGTTTTTGTATATGATTTCAGTTTATGTTTAAAATAAAAAATTATAAATATATTAAGTTAATACAGTACTCTTAATATAAATATTATTTACTCCTGCTTAATTCCTCACAGAGGTCAAAATCGTAGATATAAATAATTTTGTAACACTTATCTCTAAATTAAATGTGATCCTATAAACGTGCATGGAAAAACTAAAAACAGCCTTAAGCCATTGCAAATTGTAATTAGGATTGTAATTTAGGATTATTCTTAAGATACAACATTGTAAATAAAATAATAATAACACGCGGTATTCGTTAGTCGATGAAATATAATTTGTTTATTTGTATACTCTTTGTTATGTTGGCTAGTGCTCGGTTGTCATTGTTCTTGTTGTGTTTGGTCTTCAGCTGTCATTTGGAGGCAGTAATTTGTTTGCGCCTCCCTCTTTTCCTCTTTCCCTCTCCCCCACAATTTACTATTTGTCCCTGTATCTATCTCATTCATTGGCTTGTTATCTGTACTCAGTGCGTGGGCAATACAACTTTTGTTTTCAGCGGCTGCTTGAGAATTTCCATTTGTTTGTCAAGGGAGAAGACAAGAGGCGAAAAGAATGAACAACAAAAGCACTTGTCTGTCTGTACAATATGCACTACACGTCTTTCAGATACTTTTGATATTATTGGTATCTTCTTGAGCTATTTTTAAAATAGTCCAAAAAAAGAATCTTTTGTTTTTCAAACAAAAACAAAGACAGAGAGAGAGAAGGAAAGAAAAATGTTTTATTGCTGTGCGGAGCTTATCAGCTTTCTGAAGTAGATAAAGTTTTAACTTTCTGGCAGTCTGAGGCTTTTAATTAGCCATCAGTTGTGTTGGCTTCCAAGCTGGCTGAGCTCTGGTCAAGTGCTACGGCAGGGGACAGGGGATACGGAGCAGGGGAAAAATTACAAATTGTTGTCAAAATTAGCGTCAATTTTTCGAGATTTTTTTTTCTTAAATTTCTTTTTAAACGAGTTGCTTGAAGCTACTTTATTTTTGTTGCGGATGCGGTTTTTAGTCTGAAACATTATGATGACCATTTGCTTATTGTCGTTGTTTTCGCTGCGGTTACTTTAGCTGCCTTTTGTCAACGCAAAGATAGCGAAAATTACGACCAAAAGAGTTGGCCAAAAAAACTTTGTCACTTTCGTGTCAGAAAAGTTTGATATTTTTTTTTGTCTTTCTCTTGCAACTTTATAGAAAATGTTTTTGCCAATTTCTTTGCCTTCTGCTGTTTCCCTCTCTCTCTATCTCTATCTTTAGCTCTTTCTCTCCCACATTAAGCTCATTTATTTTCGTTGCTAATTTCTGACATGACATTTTTCTTTGGACAGCATTTGTGTTTATTTTCAAGTTTTTTGGTTGCCAGTCAAAAAATACTTTTCGAGATTTCAGTTCTTTATTTTTTCGCTCATCTTCAGATTTTTATTAGCGTGTTTTTTATGGGCTGGACACGCGTTCGTCGTTTCCAAATACACACACACACACACACATACACACAGTAAATTGTCAGCAGCCTAATATGAGCTATTTTATTTTATACTCGTATTCGATTCGATACGTTTTGTTAGTTTTCGCTTTTTGCCATTGGCAGTGCCTGTGAATGGGCCATAAATTTGCTATGTGCCGCTAATTGGCAGTCTCATGAGTGCGCTCAATTAATTTCCCCGTCAATTGACGCACGTCTGTAGGCCGCGCAGGTGGCGTATACTTGATAATTGTTGACACTTGCCATGCCATGGCAATTAAATTGAAATCATGGCACAAGTAACGGAGAAAAAACCTCAACGTCTGTCAATTGTCCAGCGTCAAAAGACAATTCTCCAATTGGCTAAGACACGGAAACGTCGTAATGAAACTAAAAAAGAAATGAAAGATTTGTCAATAGAAATTAATGTCAATGGAATTAAAGAGATGATGGAGTTGAAAATGTAAAGAAACTAATCTATATATGGAAAATAAGAAAAGAAGTAGTTTATAAATAAATAAAATATATAATTTATATACAGCTAGCTTACTACACATTGTCAGAGATATGAACCATACTGAACCACTTACAAACTGGTCAATTAATCCTTTAAAGACGTTTTGTATATATCAACTTATTCATGTTCGATTAAAACTTGTCAGCTCTCTGAAGTTTTTGCATTTGTTTATGATTTTATCATCTTCAATTGTCTGGCATTCATCCACTTAAGAGTTTCTCTATATCTTCTACTGCATTTTCCTTCATTTCCATCTATCTCGCTCTCTTTCGATTACATAACCTAGTTATTAATGGCTTCTCAGTTTACTCCCTCTTCCTGTAGAACAAACTCTACCTGTCAGGGTAAAAACCATTCCCGTTTGACGACGTGACGTTGCGACTTTGTGACATGCGGCGTGGAGAGAAATGTGGAGCATATATCTGAAGTAGTGTGTGTGTGTTCCCTCTTTCAGTTCAGTTTATGTTTGCTTTTCCCACTCGATGTCCAAGTTCATTTACGTCATGGTCAGGTGGAGCAGTCTTTGGGGAGTTGTAGTAGTGGCCTGACAGTGCCAATTGCCACATAAACTGTCGACTGTCATGTTCTTGTTCTGCACACACAGTTTAGTTTAGGCAATTTGTTAATGAGTTTTTCACAGCAATCTTTTGATAGCGTTTGGGTCCACACGGCGTATGAGTAATGCGTCAACAGTTTGACACGCACTGATTGAGAGAGAGTTCATAAAGTTCATGGAACTTTGGCAGTCAGCCCAAAAGGCATTTCAGTGACCTGTGTCTTCACAAAGCATTGACGCCGGCCTAAAAACGTTGCCAGCCAGTTTACCACACGACAGTGACTGTCAAACTGTATATACACACACAAACACACACACATATACATACATACAATGGCACACAATTGTGGGTTAGTTTTAAAGTCATACTTTGCCGCAAGTTTATGTGCAACGCCTTTCAATGCAGTGCCCACAACAATTGCGGCGTAAAAGCGTGAAATGGCTTCAACAAAAAAGGAGAAAAGAGTGTGAGGCAAGAGGGTGGATAGAGAAGAGAAAGAGAAGGGAAACGGTGTGGTTCCTGCCATAGAAATTGTCACAGAGTGGCAGAGTTCAGAGACTGCACAGGTTTGTTTTCAACTCAAAAGAAGTTGGGGAGTTGACAACACTGTACAAATTAAGTGCATAAATGTTGAAAGCTTTAAGTAAATTAGAGCAAATAGTTTTGTAGTGAACATTTTAATGAACTGTGTAGTTTTTTCAACAAAGAAAACGCTTATGAAGATTTTATATTTACTTTTGTTATGTTTAAGTGGAAATTAAGTCTATATTTAAACGGAGTTTGCCTCAGCGAGGGAGATATTAAGAAAGTATGAAACATAAAATAAAACAAGAGCCTAAAACCATAAATTTAGAATTTGCTAAAAAAAAGTACAAATTTGATAGTTATCAATAGGCAATAGTCTGGCAACTCCAATACATTTAATAAATTGAAAATGTTATAAAAAATCAGGGTTTTACATACACTCAATGGTCATTTCTGTTGGTACAAATGATGGATTTAAATCTTTAATAAAGATGCAATAATTCAGAAAAAAATAGAGGCCAATTGTCGCGGTTCCTTAAACCAGTCACCAATTATTAAAAATGAAAATAATACAAATTATTGTTAAAATTCCTTAAATTTAATAAAGTTATAATAATGAATAATTTAATTAAATAAATATAAATTGATTTCATTTTAAATGAACTTAACTGTTAAATAATATGTGCCAATTATAAATTATTTTGTTACAATTATGAAATTATGACAGCGAAATTTGTTTTAAAGTTTCAAAAACATTGGTGCGAAATTAAAGTCTCGTCATTCTAGAAGCACAGTCATTATGCTATTTTTAAAGCAATTGTCATAAAAATAGCTAGTAAACATTAAACTGCTCGCTTATTTAAACTATAGTAATTTCTCCAAGTGTACTTGCCGGTTTTGCGTTTATGAAACGGATGTTGCCGCTTGCATTTAGTGCACTTGAGCCTTGAGCGTCGTCCTCTTCGTCGCTGCCGTTATTCTTGGCGTCGTCGTCCTGTCGGCTGGCAGTTTCCTGGCATTGTGAGATGCCCCACATGTGTCGGAGGAGCATGCGAATAGCTTCACGCGTTCTACGACGCGTGTGCTGTGTACAAATTTTTAGCCGAGCACAGTCCAGTGTCAGTGCCAGAAGTGAGGTAACGGGAAGGGGATTTGGAGTAGAGCTGTAGTTGGAGTTAGTGCTACATAGAGCTGGTCTACTTTAGATCCCTTTTGGGCTGGTTCCCTGCTTTGTTTCGGGTTGCTTCTTCTTTTCTTTTCACATAGAGAAAGGAGAGAACGAGTGCAAGGACCTGGTCTTTGCCTTTAGCTGCGCACCTCAACAAAGGAACATCCTTAGCTCTCCTTCTGCTTTAGCTCTTCTCCTTCTTCCTGCTGCTCCTGAAGTCAACTTGGCAATCAAAGGCTGCCTTTGCTTCTCTGCTGCTCTGTTGGCTTTTGTGTGGCATTTTTTATTGTGTTAATTGAATTAGTTGGCGCTGAGGAAAATATATGCAACAAATTTCATTTCAGTTCACTTTATTTATGTTCCCCAAACTCTACTTTCGGCTTTTCCATTTTAGTTCTATTTGATTCAATTATTTTTCTTTGCTGTTTTTCAAATTGAGTTGTCAGGCAACTCACGTTGTTTATTGTATGATTGGATTTTTTTTGTTGTCTATTTTTGCTTGCAAAAATTATGCAAACATTTTTGGATTTGGTTTGGATTTTTATTTAATTTATAAATTTGAATATGATTTTTGGGTGAAAGGCAAAACTTTGATAAGAGACAGGCGTGAATTTATGCATATCTAAAACCACTCACATGACAATTTTGAAGAGACAAACTTCTAGACAAAATAATACAACGAATTCTATAGTCTTTGGTCACTGAACTATGAAAATGAATGACATTGTTATGAGATAAATAAACATTGTTAAATATTTAAACGATGCGCAGGCTAGACTAAGAAATTTGCAAATAAACATTTAAGATGTGCATAAATTTTCAGAGTCTTCATGTGTGATTTTATGTAAATATTGCTGAAAAGTATCTGTTATCTGTTATTAACGACCCCTGGTTGCTTTTTAAATAATTATATTATTATGATTAAGAGACATCTCTTTAAGATTTCTCAAATATTATAAATAAATTTATTATAACTATAAGTATAACAAATATAATAATTATAATATGAAACTATACAATAGAATTCTTCTGGTTAAACATCCTTTACATTTCTGGCTTCTTTTTGAGCAATTCATTTCGATGAATTATTTTTATTTATTATAGTTAATTTGAATAAAATATTTTCAGAAATAATTTCAATATAATAATGAGTAGTAAAGTTTTTATTTAATATATTTTTGCTTACTTTCCTGACTTCTCTTTGAACAACTAACTTACAATCACTTGCTTAACAAACTTTATTTAAAATACTATTTCTTAAAAATTTATTTTCATTGATTTATTTATATTTTTTAAGAACATTTTATAATAATCTAAATCCCAAGTTCACAATTTACATAATAATTGTGTTTATCTAGATTGTAGACCAATTTCCAATTTAGTAACGCATTTTTTTCATTCACGGATTTGATTGTATATCGAATGAATTCAATGCATTCATTAACTGATCTTAACGTGTACTTAAAATGCAATTTATGCAACATTCTCAAAAACATCAACCGAAAACAAAACTCAAGAGTCGAGACAGTCGTCGTCCGTTATGAGCGAACAGACGAGACGAAAGTCACACACAGACGCATCTGCTTAGCATATCAATGTAAAATATTTGCATTTAAAGCCACTTTATAGACATTAGTAGACACACAACGCAACACACACTCACATACACTAAGACACTTATGAGTGTGCGTTCTAACCGAATCCGTGGCACACCCTGTCATTTTGGTGGGCATCAAAGTCTTAGGTGTTATTCTGTCTGTTATTTATGCGTCTGTTTGCACTAATTCCAAACACACACTCAGACATAACTTGTCTCAAAGTTTTGGTATGGCTTTGCGTTTGTTTTATGGGGCAGCCACACACACACATACACACAAAGTGGCCAGTGGTCAAGGGGCAAGAGGAACAGGAAGGGACGGGCAAAAAGGAAGGCAACTGCGACAGTTGTTTGCCGATTGACGGGCAGCAGCTTTAATGCTGGCTTATCAGAAATTCTAATTGTCGCCTGCCACAAGCCAAAAAAAAAACAAAAACCTAACGGAAACACAAACTCACACACACACACACACACTAGTGAAATATAAATTGAATTACATATTTTATGCAAACAGTACAGACAGGAATACACGACACGAGTCTAAACTCCAACAACTTCAGCTGCTCCTCCAACACCTTCCATTTCCATTCCCCTCTATTTCCTCTCCTTTTCCTCCGCGTTTCTCCCGCATTTCCTCTTTGTTTTTTGGCGCTGGCAAAAGTTTTCCCTGTGTCCATCAGTGTCAACAACGTGGACGCCCCACGGTGTCCACATGCCACATGCTACAAATCGCTGCATTTTGGCCAGCGTGTCGCCAGTTGAAATGTCAAAGGGTTTTCCCCTCCACACTCCACACTCCACCCTCCACCCTTTCTTATTTTCCCTTTGTTCTACTCCAGGTTTTACTTGCATGTTTGTCTGACTTTTGTATATTTATTAAATAGTTTCGTGCAAATCCCTTTCAAGTGCTCGACGCCTTGTTATCCTTTGACTCCTGTCCAGCTATATCAATTAGCAGCTTGCAGCTACTGTTGTTTGGATGGCATACATGACTTTGGACAAATCCTTGTACGTAAGAATCTTGGCTGGATCTGCTGGAGAGATCAACAATGTGGTTGAAAGTACTAGAAACTTGGCTAAGCTATAACTTTGCTCAGTTTTCAACTAGATAATGTGGAATTTTGGGGACTTGGTTTGGGTGGGAACTTATATGTAGTACATATACGAATATACGAAAGAATATAGATCTAACTAAAACTCTTTTAATTCCGTTTCTTTCGCAAAATTATCTTCGAATCATTAATTGTAGATTAAAAATTAACTAAAGATTACTTTATTTGATATTAATATTATCTTTTGCTACTTAAATAACACATTAAATAAATTAAATGTTCTACATACTTTTTGACCTTTGTTAAGTTCTCCATCCTCAACTTATTTAATACTAAACATTTAAGTGAAGTCTGCGCTTAGTATGTTTTCAGTAGGGAACAAAATTGTCTACTTTTCGTAAAGAAATCTAGTTTAAATAAATAAACATATTTATTTGAATAGTAGTCAAGCAAACTTTTACTATTTGTAGTTGAACTTTTCTAACTGGCTCAAACTTGTCTAAGTAAAATGTCTTGTAAGTTTAACAGCTGATTCAAAGAAAACAAGCTTGAGAATCATGCACAAAAAGTGTTTTTTTAGATGGGAAGTGACCTCTTTTATGGATGTAAAGTACATGCTTTTTATATTGATGTTTTATGCCGTCAACTCGCTTAATGTTTTACGCAATTGTTTATTAGGCAATGACAATCATGTCATAAAGTACTTGACTGCTTGAAGACCTTACAGTTTAACGACTTCAAGTGAACTTGGAACTGGGTGACTTAATGCCTTGGCGACTTTGGCGATTTAAACATTAAAACATGTTACTTTAATGCTGCTTGAACTTGACTCGATTTTTTTGTCGGTTGCTTTATGAACTTGGTCTACTGCTCTATAAATTGTAATTACTCTAAAGCGAAATGATGTTGATATTATTTTTGTTTTGTTTATAATTGCACATAATGAATAGTACGAAAGATATTTCTCATGCTTCCTGTTGCTTTCATTTATGTTTTGATCGCATTGCAATCATGTTACTCATACGCCGCGTGTGTCCACTTTGTGCCACAGAATTCCTGACGTCTCTGTCTGCCCGTCTGCCTGTCTGTCTGTCTGTCTGTCTGTCTGACATTCTGCCACTGGCTCACACGCAATCAGACCGTATGATATTATTATTATTATTACTATTATTCTGCCAAGATATTTCCGCGGATTTCCCGCACTTTGCTCGCATTTTGTTTTCGCACGCCCAGAAAAACTTTGCCACACTTGAGGGAAGCAATATAAATATATATATACGTATGTGATGTATGTATGTATGTGTATGTTTGGTTATTCATATAGATAGTTGGATGTATCTGCTGGCTATATTTCTTGGATTTGGGCCAACGAGTGTGTGAAAATAGAAAATTTTGCTTAGCATTGGAATGTGCCATGTTCTTTTCGATGTTGTTCTTGTTGTTACTTGATTGTTGTTGTATTTGTATTTGTTTGGTTTGTTTGTTGGCATTTTGCACTTTGTATTTTTAAACATTTTGCAAAATGCTCCCAACCTAAAGTTTGATAGCTGCAATTTGTGGCATGCACTCAAAATAGCAAGCGTATCTCATGGAATGGGGAAGTGGCAGCCCCGAAACGATGTAGGCACTGCAGTAGAGGGAGGAGGGTGGTAGGTGCGGGGTTATATCGATGTTTTGTGCTTTTGGGGCGTGGCTGCCTAACGGTATTGTTGCCGCCTTGTTGCCAATCTAAAGTCGAAGTGTTTTTTTTTTGTTCGTGGAAGTTTCGCCATTAGCCTGGGCCACTTGCAAAACTTTTGGAACAGCATCTGATATGACCTATATATGTAGATGTATGTAGATATATGTAGGTATATATATCGCAGCATGTGCACTCACAAATGTTTGCTCAATTGAATTTAATCGGATTAAAGCGACAGCGAGCAGCTTTTAATAGTCGCCCAATTGAATTAAATTGTGTTGCGTTTGCAATAAAAATTCAATGGTCAGCTAAAGTTTTTGGATGTTTAAAATGGCGCCAAATGAAAATCAATTGAAAGACTATTAAATATTCAGACAGGCAGAACGAATAGCGTAATATATTTATGGATCATTGAGTACTAAGCGAAATATTTACATTTGAAGCATTAAAGAAATTTCAAATGCATTTAATCGAATTGTGATTAATTACTCACAAACATAACATTTATTATCTATTATCCATTATGCAGAATGTTCGTATTTGAAATTTATTCGCATTCCTTCTAGTAATTTGATACAATTTCCATGGTTAGTGTTTGTAATCTTTTTCATTTGCAGGTAATTCTTATTACTCCTTGTTTAGTTTTTCACTTTTGTTTATATAGAATAAAATTACGTTCATATTCTCCGTATTCACTTTATGGTCGATACGTCATAAGTAAGCTATAACTTTCTATTTTATTTCAATTTTATTTTCATTTTATACTTCACATATAAACTTAAACAATTTGTCTTCTATAATAACTTTATTAACGTTGTCTAGAATTTTAATTGTCTTTCTTGTATTTATTTTGTACATACATATATTCTATTGTACTTAAATATAATTTTGATTCTTAAATAGTTTCTCATTTGTATTTAACATTTTACGTTAAACCTTTCCTTAAATATTACATATTATAATAATATCACTTATTTCATTATTCCTTTTCCCCACACACTAAGTGGACACTCATCCTTTTAGTTTTTCGCTCAAAAGGTAACAAAAAACACAACGAACCTTTTCTGTTGATAAAATAAATTTACATAAACTATTGAAATATTCAAATTAAAGATTAGATTAATTTTTGCTGTTAATTATGTTTGCCAAGGCCAAAGTTAACAGGAAGCTTAAAGCACTTTCATTGTAGTTTATCTTAACTTCAACCAATGCTCCAACCTAATCCTCACTGACATTATTACAACTGCCTACGGGGTACCTGTCCAGCGACTGGTTGCGAACCTATTCCAACAAAAGTATCTACAAAGTATCCCTTGAGGCGTATCCTACACACAATTTTAGAACTTGCCCACCCAACGATGAGATGGCAATTATTAATTTTAATAAACTTGAATGGCGCAGTTGGAGAATTGCGATGGAAGGTAGAAGAGGCGCCAAACGCCTCCTTTCTGCCCTGCCAACCCGGTTCTTCCCACCCCTGGTTGTCTGCCGTTCCCCCCTTTTTTTTAGCTAATGATATAATTTTTCTCAGTTAACTAATTGAATACATTTGCACCAAGGAGCTGCCCACGGATGGAGATGGGGATGCCTGAAACACATGGCGCAGCTCACAAAAGCGCCAACAAAGATTGTTAATAATGGGCAAACAAGCGAAACGAGCAAAGCAGAGAAAGAGAAGGAGAAAGAGGAGTGGAAGAAGGAGTAGTAGGTAGCACCCATCTAGATCTACAACTCTTCGTCTTCGATGCTGGCACTTGACTGGAAGCCATTGACAGCGAACAAGAAGAACAGAGGATGAAGTTACACCATGGCGAAGAAGGGCAGCCCACGAGGAAGTTAATTGTGTTGGTAGATGGGGAAACATGGGATGTGGAAGAAAAAGGGGAAAAGCAAGGAGAGGGGAGAGTGTAACCAAGACAGAGACGAGCACACAAAACGACATTCCGCGGCAAGAACTTCAAGATGGTTTGAGCAACTCCGAGAGTTTCAGGTTAGGAACGGCAAACGCATTACAAATTCCATTACTTTGAGCAGCGAACATGACCTGATTTTTATGTAGATGTGTGCGTGTGTGTCTGTGTGAGGGTGTGAGGATGTGCAGGGGTGTGAAGAAGATGCTACTGAGAAGGAAATTAGGCAAAAGACAAGAGAGAGAGAGAATGAGAATATGCCACTGTCAGACATCCTCAAGCTCACGCGCTGCCAGGCAATCTGAGTGTGTATGTGTGTGTGTGGTGTGTGTATAAGTGTGTGTGTCTGAGTGTGTGCGTGCGCGGGTATTGAGCCACGTATTGGGCTAAATGCTCCCTTTCCCCTACTACCCCCGCACTTGTCGAGTCACGTAGCACAAAGTTTTAAGCATTGCCACTTGCGACGTGCAATGGTCGTCCTAGTCCCCCCACTTTCTTCTTCCCCCTTCCCACCTAAGCTGTCTTGGCTATAAATTAACAAAAATGAATGGGGCCAGCTTTTCAAGAGGTGTGGGAGGGAGGGAGGGACGAGCATCAAGGCAACATCAGTCTATACACGCCTTTTTATGTGTCTTAAAGTAAACTAGGCCTCCATGAGATGATATCTAACTTAGGATAAGGTTCACTTTTCGGGGTTATAAAGTGCAGTGGGTTATTGGCGCACTTTTATGACCAAAACTGCCCTTTCCCTTGTCCTGGCAGGACATTACACAATGAAAGTGTGACAAGTTGGGCCAACACACAGAGAAAGGGATACAGAGGGACCTCAGTCGAATTGCCTATGGGGGCCTCAAAGTGCACTTTATTCAATTAAAATTGTGGACAGAGGACATTGGACAGTGGACAGTGGACAGTCGACAGAGAGAGGAAATCATGTAAAATGTTGTAAATGTAGCCCAAAAGGCATATTGTGTGTCAGCTGCAAAAATGAAACTAATTATGAGTGGGCAAATGGGAAAAAGGACAATGGGTTTGGTTAATTTTAATGTTAAAGGTTGAGTGGGTTGATTGAAACAATAGAAAGCTAAAAAACTGACTTAGCTTTTTTGTTATTTTACTGAATGTTAAAATTGGTTCTATTAAATTAATATACAGTTCTTTAATTAGCTAACTTTAAAATGTAGCTTAAATATTTGTAATTTAGTTTACGTAGAAGTAAGTATTTTAGAATTAGAAATAGATTATGAGATGAGTTTAGAGCTTAGACAAGAGATTTACGTGCAGATAGAGATAGCTAGTCAGATTGAGTTATAGATATGAATTGAGATTATAATACAAATAAAGAAAGGGTCAGAGTCAGAGAATAAAACAGATTAAAAAAAACAGAGATAGATAAATGAAGAAAAAATACCCTAAATAGATTTAAATTAAAACGTAAGAAAAACTTCTACAAATTTTGGATATTAAGGATTTGAGGAGCATTCAAGTATAACCCGTGCAGTCCACACTGATTTTCTAATCTCAGGGTTATAACATAAATTTAGATAAATTTATGAAAAAATTACACAATCCTGTTTTAGAGTGTAAGCATTGGAACGTCTTATTTAGAACTAATCAGACTTAGATAAGATATCCATCTAAAGATTTGTCAGCTATTTGCAATTGCATGTAATTATTACATGTTTATTTGCAATCCATCAAACTTCAATAGAAACTACATTTGAATGCTCATTAGAAGCAGCTTACATGCGATTGCAACACTTGCAACTGATTGTTGTGGCAGGCAACGTTATTGGATACCCTTGAGATGCTATTCAAAATTCAAATTTCCGCAGGTGCCATGAGTTATGAGTGACAGAGTGACAGAGTGACAGTAGCATCAGCGAGACAGCCGGCAATGAAAATCACTCGATCTATTACAGCAATTTGCAGTTATTAATCAAAGAGCAATGTGCACTTCATGTGTTTGTCTTGCCTCCAGTTGCAGTTGGTTGTCCATCAAATATGCAACACCAGCAACAATTACAACAATGCCAACAACAAGAGCATTAAGTGTGGAAGATTTACGACCTACTTTCATATGCATGACAGCTGGGAAGCAGCCAACTGACTAACTAACCAAGCACAAACAGGAAGCCAGTCAGGCGCAATCAGCACCAGACTCCGATTCCTTCTTGGCCTCCAAAATCCTTGTTGGCAGCAAAAACAAGAACAAAAACAAAAACAAGAGCAACAAAAACAAATACTAGGTAAACTCACACTCAGGCACCCAAATTGCGTGTCATAATAAAGTAAAGCCTCGTAGTTAAAGTTTCTTCTACCATATGCCAGCTGACGACTGTCTGCACTGAAAGAAATGATTTAGCAATAAATCAAATGAGTTTGAGTGAACGAAGCGTATTTCAGAAAGCGTTGATGTCAAAAGGTCATGTAAAATAATCTAAGATTCATACAGAAACTAGATGAGAATATATTTCAATAAAGCATAGACAATATGCTTTATTATTACAGTGTAGGAAATGTCTCGCAATCTGTAGGTCGAGTTTAATTATGTGATTGATCTTTGTAGGAACTGTTTATGTCAAAAAGCTTAAAAGGTGTACTTCTTTGTACAGAATCTACAATTAATATTGATGAAGTCTTATCAATGGAGTTTTTGTAAAGTGTGTAGCAATTATGCTAAAATTAGTTTTGATGAAACATGAATTACTTTTAAAGAATTATCTAAGTATGTCAAAACGTCTTATATAATATGTGACTAAAATAAGTCTGAACAATTTTTAAGTGTAATTCCAAGCTTTGTACGATAAATTGTAGCAGCTTAGAAGCAAAATATTTTTTCAAAGAATGTTGTGAATATATAAATAACTATTGAGATATTTATCAGGAAAATAAGGACTTAAAAATAAAAGTTTGTTTATAAATAGTAGCAATAAATACACATTAGCGATAAATTCAATAATTTATGTGTATGAGTAGGATGTGAAAATTAAAATGATTCTCAACCAAATGTTAATATTAAAGCATTTCTCTCAGTGCATAAGTAGCTACTGCTGTGTTCTCTTTTTGTGCTCCAACTGTTTTGCATTACTCATTTGACACTTTGTCTATATATGAAACGTGGAAGAGTAGACAGCACCTGCTGCTGCTGCTGCAAACCTCAAGCCAAAACCAAGACGAAGTTGTAGCTAAAGTTGAAAACGAAGACGATGATGAAGCCGCAGACGAAGCTCCGATGAGAGTGAAGGGGTAAAAGACGTTGATGAACGACTGGGTAACTGTCTGGCATACAATTTAATCCTGTAGAGAAGCAGCAACTGGAAGACATGCAACTCATAGAGAGGGGAGAGACGCAAGGGTATGCTCTACATATGCTTGATATAAATCTCAAGAGCTGCCTGCCATGCACAACATGAAACCACTAATTGAAGTGAAAGAAAAGACAGCTTGCAGAGCCCAGCAATGACGTTAGATGAGTTGGTGCTGGAGCTGAAGTTGGAGCTGGAACTGCAGCTAATGCTACAGTTAAAGCTACATTGATAAGCAAAGAATGCCACACTCTGAACTGTGCCTGTTTGTATGTGTGTGTGTGTGTGTTCAGTTTTAATTAACATGTGGCATGCCAGAGAAAAAGACTTTTCGGTTGCATCATCCGTTGCAAGTTGCAAGTTGCAAGTTTGCCTCTTCGACACTCAATCAGCGTGGCATTCCGCAAAAAAGTTGCCAACACAAATGCATACTAATTGGGGTTAACAAGGCATGGATATCATGGATATCACACAATGTTCATCCGATCCAGAACTTGACTCTCTCGGACAATGCCGTAAAGATACTAATTTCGTTTTAACCCTGGCCGTATGTTGTTTGCTTAAACTTTGCTAAGTGGACAAGTTGAATACCCTAAATGAACCAATTGTGTGCTCAACAGTTGCTGAACTTGTTAATCATCTACTTTTTCTTTGTCAATCTTTGAGATATTTGATTTGTTGCAATTCTTTATTCTCTTGCGCTTAAATAACGTCAGTCTTAACCCATAAGCTGTTGAATTTTATAGCCTTAAGCCTATTATATTTAAAGAATCTTATATTAATTCATAAAATTCTCTATCTTTGGCTTCCTTATTTCTAGGTTCCCTAAGATTTATTTGTGGGATACCTAAGATCACTTTTAATACTCCCCATTTCTATATTAATTGGTTTACTTCGACTCTAGTACTTTTATTTATTTCATATTCGCATCTTAGCCGAAGGCCACGCTGCTAGTGCTATGTTTTATAAGTTAGCATAAGTTTTGTCAATTCGCCTAACTTTTATAATAATAACTATAATATTCGCATCTATTTTTACCTTAAGAATCACTAAACATTTTATGTGTGATTAACATTAATTTGTTTAATCTTCCTACTATTTTATTTCTTATATTAGTTATTGTTTTGGTGTTTCTTGAAAGTTCCTTAAGTTTCTTCTAGTTTAAACACAATTTCTTATATTTTTCAAACTGATTTTTTTAATCAATATATTTTATTATTATTTATAATTATATATATTATAGAAGTCTATCTGATTTGTATGTTTAGTCTATTTTGACTCTCTTTAACTTATCTCCTCAGTTTCTTAAGATAATAGTAAGCTTGCATATTTGGGGTTTGAAAATAACCCCAATGGATTGCTAGTGGGTTAAGACTAGATTGTAACGCAAGCTCAACTCAATTATAATCCATTTCGAATGCAACACAAATCCAAACGGATGCCGTAGGCCTCGACAGACTGCGACAGCTGAGTCAACCTTGACATTAGCCTTGCCACAGGGCAAACAAAGCCAACTGAGGGGGGGATTCTCCTCTCCGACTGACTCGACTGACTCGATGACTGACTGACAGACTGACTCTGGCTGTGGCTCACTGACTCACTGTGGCAAACAGTCAGTCAGTCTGGGTTTCAGGAAGGGGCACGTAAATAAAATGCCAATGATAAAAGCGAGAAGAGGCGTGCCGAGAGCCGTCAACGTCAGACAACGAGCTGATTGAATGCGGCACACAAAGAGGCAGAGGCTGCACCAAAAGATATCAAGTGAAAGAGAGAGGGAAGGGGGGAGAGTTGCATGTTGTAAGATAGGCCAACAATTCACAATTATGATATGCAAATTTGCTGGCAAAATATTCATATAAACTGTATGTGCGAGGCGGTTGCTGTGGAAAATTTATTATGAGACTCGGACAGCAGGCAAGATTTAAGACAGTCATACTCGAAATACATGAAATAAGGTACGGTTACTTATTTATGTGTGTACTTAAGCACACACACACATACATACATACATTCTCGTATGACTTGCAGCAGTTGGCTTTCAATTTATCGGTCTAATTGAAAGCCCAAAAATATTTGAAATATCTGTCTGACTGCTGTTCTCCAATAGCATTGTAATTGCAGTCTCTGGACTGACACTAATTGCATGATAAAGTTGTCGAATTGGGAAGGACATGCACATTGAAATCTAATATCTCTTCCTGCAGGGATAATTGGCTAACGTTGATAAAAGCATTGGTTGTTACATAAGAATGTATTTTAGTTACGTAAACAACATTCATAAATCTGCAATTAAATGTTGCTCAAATTGATTTATATTTTGTAGAGATTGAAAGAAAAGTCTTTATTTCAACACAAATAAAGAAAAATAAATGTAAAATTGATAAATATTTAGATTGACTTCTTGTTGAAAAGCAGATTTTATTTGTGGTAGGAATGCAAAACTCAAAATTTACATTGCAGAAATCAGGAGTTGTCTAAAACAATTCTTAAGTTTTAGACTAACAGCAGAACAGTTGATTTACTAGAATTTCCATGCTGGAAAAGTGCTTAAACTCTACTCCTTTTTTATCAGCAAGGATACAATTTTCTATAGTTAGTAGTAAAGTGGGAAATTGAAAACATTGTATTCTTACAATATATTATTTTTAATGCTATATAAATTGTAATTTTAAATAAGTATATAAATAATATTTACGACTTTAAAATACATTTAAATGTGATATATATTTAAAATTAATCTTTATTATCATATTATATTTACTATAAATTTTCTTTAATCTTTTCATTGCAGGTAAGTGACATTTGAAGCCAACCAAACTCAGTTCCAATTTCAAATGGAAGCCACAAACACAACCATCCCCCATTAAACACCCCCGCTAGAGGAAAAGCCTATGTGGCATGGTGACAATTTCGCAGCATTTTCAAGGACATATGCATTCATCATGATGTTGTTGAGTGAAAAACTGCTTCAAAACAGCCATAAAGCTTGGTCCTCAACAAGGCATAACCAAACCAAACCGTTACCAAAAAGACAGACAGACAGACTTGCACAGCGACCAGTCAACAAACCCATTAAACACCATTTATAACTCTGCCCATGATGATGATGATGAGGAGCAAGAGCAGGAGAAGCAGGTGGAAGAGCAGGAGAAACTGTCTCTCCGGCTGCTCTTCAATGGCTTCAAAACTTTCATTATGGCATTTTATTGTCCTGTCGACCATTTTTGGCCTGCATGTGCGACAGTCTGCCATTGTTGTTGTTATTTCTGTTATTGTTTTTGTTGGCATGGGATAGAAAATGGCAGCTTTGTTGGCCATCGGTGGCATCAGGCATCGGGCATCGCAATGTCAAACGCGCATTCAACATCGGTATGACTATGTGTGTGGGAGTTGCCAGATGCCACAACTCACAACAGCTGTAGGCGAGAGCAACAATAACAACAACACGTAGGAGAATTTTAGTTGAGGGTGCCCGAATACGATATACCCTGCGTTCAGGTCCTTAGATGTCCAAATATGAAATACCCTGCATACAGGTCCTTAGATACCCGTTGAATAAAGTAGCGCAACACTTTAAATTTGATTATAGAGATTTATTTTGTAGACTTCAAAAGCAAGTCCAGAGGGTTACCAAACCTTAAACTTGCATAACCATGTCAAAGCTTAACCGTTTATAATGTGGAATGTTGTTTTAGTCTTGATTTGGTCTAAAGTTTGATTGTACTAGCTTGTTTAAGCTTGTTCTCGAAAAAAACATATATTTTATTTATTTTCGAAAATTTGATTAGATGAATATGTTGTCCGATCGAGCTGAACACGGACAGATTCGGACTATAGTGTATATGATATGTAGTACTTAATTCTACTTTGAAATTTGTTTTTTCTATTTCCGTGGGCGGAATGGGGCGTGGCAAGATTGTAAAACAAACTTCATTAAGGCAATATCTAAGTATTTATTTAGTTTGGACTTACAGCTCTTATAGTTTGCGAGATTGCGGTGTTAAAAAATGGGATAGACGGACAGACAGATAAGAGTACATCGGCTATTGATGCTGGTCAAAAATATATGTATTCTTTATGATGTCTTTACGACTCCTCCTGACTGTTACATAAATGTGCAAAAATCTATGATACCCTTGGCTAGGGTATAACATGGTTAAAGGGGGAAAAGAGTAAAAGGAAGAACAACTCAGACAGCAGCCAAAACAAGGCGAAAACAATAACAAAATGGCAAAGTTTTTTTTTGTTTTCGTCCTCTTCAGCTGTCGCTCAATACATAAATACAGTTACACTCACTCTGTATCCATCTCGCTCTCTCCCCGCCCCACACATTTGCTTTCTCCTCTTTTGACTTTTGTTCCATGTTTTGGTTTTGGTTTTCCTTTCTGATGCCTTGACAATGGCGTTGATAATTATTATTAGTTTTATTATGTAACTTTACAGCTTTTGCGTTGTGTTGTTATTGTTGCTTTGTGTGGCTTCTGTTTACATGCGCTTTGTGTCACATTTCGGATAGTTACAGTTACGCGAGAGTGAGCTTTCACTCAGAGAGAATCTGTGTTTCGTTCTCCTCTCTTTCTCTCTCAGTCCAGTCTCTTTGTTGCTGGCGTTGAGTGCAAATTATAAAGTTTATTGTTGACACATTTTGACATAACGAGCAAATGATTTGTTCACTTATTAGACATGTGCCTGTTAGCGAGAAAGAAGTGGAAAGCAAGGCGAAGAAAGATAAGTAGAATGAAGTAAGCTAATAAATATGTAATAAAAAAGGATATATGCGGAGTTTATCAGAGTTAGTTGGGAGTACAAATCAGGAAGTATGCGCAGTAATATTCTTAAAGTGTGGGTAATTTGAAACTATAATATACCATATTAATATGTAATGCTTATTGGGCATTATCTATATCTAGTATCTAAATCCTGTTAGATCAACATATAAACGAAACTTCTTCTTGGTACTTTACTGCTTTTCCTTTGTTTTTTCATCTTTATTTCCCTTCTTACGTTTTTAAATACCTGGGAGAACCTGATTACCAATTATGATACCTGATTACTAGTTCATTTTCATATTCAGAAAGAATGTTTTAACATTCAAAAACCTTAAATTTTATAAGATATTATCTATCTTTTATGCTACTATGTATAAAGAACTGCATAAATTCGATTCTTCTTCTTCTACCTGCGTTTCTTTTCCTTGTTCCTCTGTATTTTTCTCTCTTCTGATTTAGATGCATTTGAGTTTATGAGTTGGTTTATTCTTTGAAGTTGTTACTTTTGCTATTCTTGCAATAAATATCTTGCAGCTCATACAATTTTCTTCCGTTTCTTTACTTTACTCTGTACTTTCTCTACTTTTATTTGGCTAACCTTTTCGCCAGTACCAACTCATTAATTTTAAGCCCTTTTCCGCCCTCAGTCCCATTTTAAGCCACATGATGTTGTAAATTGCGACAGCTCAATTATGTCAGAAATTTACTGGAGCTGAGTCGTTGCCATAAATGGTAGAAACTGCAGGCAGGGAATGCAATGGCCTACCAGGAGCAGCAATTGGGAGCTGAAGGAATAAATGGCCTGGCCTGGCCTGGCCTGGCCTAGTGGCTTCTGGCTGCAATCGCTCGGCAAGAAAATTAAAAGGCATCGCAATTGAGAGAATACACAAAGGGTTAAATGACTTAAACGATAAAGGGGAAGCAGGGAGTTGGGAGGAAGTGAAAAAGGAGGCAACATAGGGCGTGGCAAGTGGCCAATAAAAAACGTGAGTAATGTGGCGAGGGAGGAGACCAAACGAGCGTTGAGCAATAAATTGATTGTGGTGGAAAATGCGCGAGGAAGCGACGAATGCAACAGACTGCAACATGCAACATGCAAAGGACAGCAAAAAAAGAGTAAGCAACAAGAAGAGAAATAATTGAAAAAGCCAAGCGAGAAGCAAGCAACACAATCCCACAACCGAAATCCCAAACCCAATATGTGTTCTAAACCCAAATCTCAGTTGCAATGCGGCCCACGTGGCGTATGATTGACGCGAATTTATGTTCGCTGTCCGAGACTTGCAACTTGCCACACGTTCTAATCAGTGAATGCAACTTGGATTGAGTGTGTGTGTGAGTGGGCAACTGGTTAGAACCACATTGTTTTGTGCTGTGCTGAGAAAGTGTATGTGTATACTAGTCAGTGTTGTCAGTTTAGCAAGTTTATTGCTACGTTGGGTTAATGTTCAAATGGAGGTGCACGTAAATTTTTACAGAGAACTTAAGCCACAAATCTAACATAAGTAAACTATCATTTAACACTTTAAATTCATATGTCATGGTTTGAAATTTAAATGCTCACTTTCTTTTTGTCGAATGTTAAAGTTTGAAGTGTCTTCTGTCCAATAAATATAGTTAAAACCAAATTGCATATTATATCTTATTTAATAGCATAATTTGTAAATAAAGACATGGAATTTCTTTATAAAATGCATTTCTGTTAAATTTCAAATAGTTTTCTTTTATATTACATATTACATATATAGATTGCATAGACATATCAAATGTTGCACAATTAGCGTTCTAAATATTTAATTTTAATTTTTATACAGAAAAAAGTATTAGAATATTAATTTAAAATAGTCACTTAACTAAAAATAGTTTTTGAAGTTTAGACTTTGTTTTAGCATATAAATTTTAATTGCATATTTAAGCAATTTTTATTGAAAATCTAGCTCACTTTGACTTTAAAGCTCCGTCAGCACTGATACCAGTTGTGCCCCTGCCCAGCCTTTCTGCCACTCCCTTCTCCCCTCTCTTACCATCATAGTGAGTTGTTCACCTTCAACGTCCTTTAAGCCGGGCTGGAAAATCAACTAAGCACTCGAAGTAAATGCCACACAAAGCACAAGAATGCATTGAAAATACAAGTGTGTGGAGTTGAATGTGGTGTGTGTGGTATAGAAAAGTGTGTGTGTGTGTGTGTGCGTGTGTGTGGCAAGTGTGTGGTGGCAAACCAGTTAAGACTTTGCCTTCGTTTTCGCCTGCTTCTTCGTCGGCAATTACAATTCAATTAATGCGCTTAGTGCAATTTTTTACAGTGTAGTAAACACGTGATAAGAAGCAGAAACAGAGCAATGGAAATGCAAGAGTCCAAGAATATTTCTGCGTTTAATCGCCGACTCAAAAGTTAAACGACCGCGCAAGTTTCTCATAATGATGTTCACCATAATGATGATGATAATGTTGATGATGATAAGAGTGGCTTTGGGAATGTAAGAGGGTTGGAAAAGGGGGAGGGGCACCCTTGTAATCAGCTCATGTGTGGTACGCCTTAAGACGACGTAGTCTAAAGAAAATGGCAGCGTCAGGCCCTTAACTTCCACTTCACATGCATCCTTATAGCTGCCTCTTCTTCTTTCTCTTGTTGTTGTTGCTATGGTTGTTGCTGTTGTTGTTGTTGCTGCTGTTGTTGTTGTTGTTGCACACACGTCATGGGTGTCGTTTTTCAGCCTTTAAATGCTGTGTGGGTGCGCAGATAAGTAAGAGAAGGTTATGGTTAGGGTGGCTGAAGAAGAGTCAGGGGTAGTTGTGGGTGGAGGGGGTGGAATGTGGCATTATCCAACTGCAAATAATACGACTTTTGAAAAGGCAACAACAACGACAACGACTACGACAATGAACGGTGTTGAATTGCATTTTATTTAATTAAACCCAAATGGCAAATATGAAACAAGTGCGAGAATTGTTCGTTCGCTTTTATTTCATTCTACAAAAAAAAAAATCCATAAATGCTCTTCAATAAATACTAACTACAGTGAAACCTCTCTTGGGCGGACACTCATGGTCGCGCAATTTGTGTCCGCTCAAGGGGAGTGTCCGCTTATAGGAATATTTTTTTTTACTACTGCGTCTTAAAAAAATAATTTATTTTGGTTTGTCGAGCGTTCTTTAATTTCTTCTCTAATATGCAGGACTGCAAATGGCTTTCCAAATGTTAAACGTATTCAAACGCTTTATAGTCATTTTGAACTAATTTTTTTAATTTCTTAATTGTGGTCATCGCCTTATCATTCGAATTTATTGGGTCAGGATCATAGTCAGGCTCTTCCGGTTCTTCTTCAGATTCCGAATTATCATTGTATCCGCCCACTTCTGATTTTTAATGACAAAACTAGCTCGTCAGCGAACGTTTTTAAGAAATTCGTGTCCCGCCAAAAGAGGTTTTCGTTCGTTTTTGTCCTTTTTTTAGTGTCCGCGTCCGCTCAAGAGAGTGTCCGCTCAATAGAGGCAAAATTGGTCTGAAAACCCCACCAAAACCAACGTCACGGAAAAAGTGTCCGCCCAAGGGGGGTGTCCGCCTATTAGAGGTGTCCGCTAAGGGAGTTTTCACTGTATACATATAACTTAATAAAAATAGTGAGAGATTACAGCCTTTTTGACTTAAAATGAGAATGAGAAATATCTTGCAAACTTAATTAGTTTGAAATTTAATAACCTGGATGCGCAAGAATGAACTTCATACTCTTATTTTATCTCACATTGCAGATAAGTGCTTATAAAACATATGTAGTAGAAACTTTTGCAACAAAAGCTTACTTAATGGTTTAAAGCTTTATTTTCTTTAACTCAAACTTCTCATATAGTGATTTGTTCATCTAGAATTTTTCTAACTTTGACAAAATATTTAAATATTGTCTTCAATAGAGATTGCCTAATTAAATTTTCACAAACTTATAAAACTCGATTTGCTTTTACTAAAACTTCTCAAATAATGATTTCTATATCAAGATTCTAGAATTTCTTTAAGTTTCACAAAACTTTTAAATACCATAGAGATTGTCTAACTAGATCATCTCAATATTTCTTATCCTATTTAGTACTTCTCTAGCTCACATCTCCAATGAAAACTTCTGATTCAGATATAATTATTGGCTTGACACTTTTCGCCAGAGGTAAATTTTAATATGTTATTCCTTTAAATTATCTCAGTATTCTACACATTTTTCTTTTTTCTCTCCATTATACAACCTGAATGAAGCATTTGATTAGTTTATTTCCAATCTATTAGCCGTGATCCTATTATTTTGCACTACTTTCAACTGACCATGAACTGTTGATGCTGCTTCCGTTGGAATAAAACCCATAGCATTGGACGCCCACTCACAATTCAAATCACCGTTTAGAATCAGAGAAACACAAACTTCCGGTTTTGGTTTCAGTTTCATTCAATTTGCTGCATTTTATAGAAATTGTAAAACGCAAAGCAGAGGGAGAAAAAATAAAACAGCAAATAAAATGCAAAATTGCCCCTCGACAAAGTCTATAAACATATTTTGAGTCATCAAACGGACGGACAAACTCGTGAGAACGGGAACCAATTCAAGCGAAATGAACTCAAATTGAGAGAGAGGAAAAAAATATGAACAAACAAATATCACGCACAACTGTTTAATGGAATATGCTCCCCTCGTAGGGGAGGGGTAAATTGGGGGAAACATGTGTGAGACTCGTCCGAGGGGAGAGAGAGAAGCTCTTGCAATTTGCATAAAACGAAAATGAAACGGAAGTCATTTGCATACAGAATTGGAATGGGAACTGGAACTAGAATTTGAACTGGAACTAGAACTGCTGTCCAGTTGCAACTTCCGATTTCGCAAAAGTGTCAAATGGTGTCTCAAGTATTTTAATTGCCACGACGAGAATAGTTTAGTTTTCCCCTTCTCCCAATTTATTTAGTCACTTTGCCAAAAGGACAAAATAATTTTGGCTTAAACTCATTTCAGCCCTTAACTTGTTTGGCTTTCTAAATTCAATATAGTGAAAAGTGTAAAACTTTTGCCAGGGTCTCTCTCTTTATGGAAGCCAGACAATTTTTGCATAATTAGACAATTAGCCAGGCCAAATTCAGTTGTTGATAAACGAACTTTGATGGTCCTGCTGGCAGTCCAAAAGAAGTCCACTTCAATGCACAAAACTCTCCTCTTCTTTCCCTTTTTAACTCCTTTTCAGTTGTTTATTTTCCTCTTGGTTGCAACTTTGCAACTCATAAAAATGCAGCTCCCTTTCCTTTCTATTCGTTTTCCCTTCCCTTTACAACAAACCACAAATCTTTTTGTTCATCTTGGGCTAAAACCGTTTTTGAACTGAGGCTGTAACGTTGGTTTTGTCCTTATATCTTGTGCCTTTTGTCGGCGCTACAATACCCTGTAAATTAATAGAAAAAGGTTGGAATGAGCGAAAGCCTTTGGTTTGGATAAGTTAAGCAAAAATTGATATTCGATAGGATTTCCAATCTTCTGTTTTATGTCTTAGAAAAATGCACTTAAATGCTCTATGCTAATCTATAAATATTCTTTACTTCTAATTAAAAGCATTACAGTTTAAAACTATAAAAAAAGTCAAAAATGTATATATTGTAGATAAATGAGACTATCAATCTAGCTACAGAGTATCTTAAAGTCTACTACATCTCTCAATTATTGTAATCGTTTCTGTATTGTCTTCGGGCTGCACTCTCAGGCAAAAGAACATGAAAATAAATATCTCTGAATTTCGAGTTATGAAATTTATTAGCTGCAAATGTTATTTGTTGTTGTGGTTCTTATTGTTGTTGTTATAATTGTAGTTGTTGTTGTTGTTAGTTATCTTTGTGTTGGGTCACCCGCTCAGTTTTCTCAGTTCTTAACGGGAAGTGTTGCACATTAAAATTTTATTGTATACATAAGAGAATTACTGAGAATTTTCTGCCATTCGCCTTTTGCTTTTCAGTCGTTTGTTTGATTAATGAAGTTGTTGTTGAAGTTCTGTGTGTGTGTGTGTGTATGTGTGGAGATCTGAAGAAATAGGGGACTGGAGGGGTGATTTCAAATGTTGCTTAGATATCAACTCAATCGATTGGATTTGCAAGTTTATGAACTCTATTATAAAATCATTATGAATTGTATTTCAGAAGAATTGTGGCAGAAGATTAATTGACGCTGGGATTTTGTTATCTTATCACCTTGAGTGAAAAGGAGCTTGATGGCTAAGTTATACATATATATATATTAAAAATAATTTATATGTATACAAAACATTTTTTTGGTATAAGTTCCACTCTTCATGTAGAAAGCATTTTAATACTTTGATTTTAATTTATAATATTTGTAATAATTATTATTTAAATTTATTTGAATAAAGTTATACTAAATAATATTGGACAAAGACAACATTATGCTTAAACAATTGTCACAGCAAAATATGATAAAGATAATTATTTTTTAAAGTTAAATATTAATAAGAACCTGTTTTATTTATTAATCTATAACGAAAAAATATTTAATTTTTGTTTAGTTATAAAAAAATGGTTAAAAACTAAGAACTTTTAAAAATTACTCACTTTTTGGATTTACATATGTGTATAAAAAAATATTTCTATAAAATATTCGTCACGTATTTCTCCGAATACAATTAAAACCACACACTATTTGGGTATGTTAATTTTGATAAACTTTTTATGCAGGGATACCACAGGTCTTTGAAACTGAACCATAGATGACACAGAAAATTAAAAGATTTAGTTTTTCAAACATATTTTCGGAGTAACAAAAATTAGCTGCCATAAACTTAATTTAAATTTCAAACAAAATTGCAAGCTATCGATATATTTTATTTAATAAATAAATTTATTTAAAATGTATGCCATTTTATTAATTAAAGAGAAAATAATGTTATGTAATTCAATAAATATAGAGTTTTTGTATTTTAATATTTGTGTCACCTTTAAACTGATTGCTTTGGTTTTTAGTTAGATATCGTGTGATTTGTTTAGTACCTCTGATGCAATTTATGTCATCAATAAATTGACTATGGCTAATTAAAATATAAAAGAAATTTGTATATAAGTGGTTTAACTCGGGTGTGACCCTGTGTTACTAGCTATAGTATTTTATTCCCTTTATCTGTTGTAAAACAAGTACTCGCAATTCCAATTAGGATGCACTCATGTTATCCATTTCAATGAGAGCGCGTAATACGTTTAACCAGCTATTCATTTGCAAGCGGAAAATCTCATTAAATTTCCCCCATCCCAATGCTGCCCCAAACTGCATTTCCAAATAGCAACAACTTTTGCAGCTAACCACAAAAACCACAAACACACAAACTCACAAAACACATACATACATAAAAACACATACTCGACACTCGCCCGCAGTTAAACATGAATCAAGCATATTGATTTAAGTGCATGAATTATGAGTGTGGTAAACATTTTGGTGTTGCCACCTGGCCTTAAATGTTAGCAGGTCCGGCAACGTTGGCTGGCTTGATTTCTTGCCTCACATGAGGGGGAGGGTAAACTTTTAATGGCAAGTTGAGCGGGCTTAATCCACATCATTAGCAAAAACGAATGCAGTCAGGTGGGAAGTGCTACAGGACGTGGCATGCCCCCACTAGACAGTCAAGTTTCATTAGTGTCACAATGTTCATGGGGCTCCAGGCATGTGGCATGTGGTATGCGACTCAATTACAGGGATATTGCAGCAGCCTTGCTCTCTCTCTCTCTCTTTCTCTCTATCCATCTCTGTATACGTATGTGTATGTGTGTGTGTGTGTGCTCCAATTTCAGTTATTTGTAGTTATTTGGGTTTATTGATTTTATGAGCAAACATTTTGTAAATGTTTTCATTATGCTCGGCTTGCAGGCAACTTTGATTACGACCTTCCAGCTTAATAAACTTTTGCCACATTTATTATTTAAACGCTTTTATCTCCATGTGTGAGAGGAAAATTTGGGGCAACTTTTTGGACCAAAGTCATCACTTCAAAAGTCAATTAAGTTGGACAACCTCCTCATCCCGTCCCCTAAAAGCCGAGCAGTGTCAATACAGTTGACTGAGTGTGTTTTCTCCCTATTTTTTCCCTTCATAGTCCATCGCATCTGCTTTGACTTCCTTTCAGTTGCGTTTTCTAATCCATTTCGATTTGCAATAAATTCATTTTGTTTATTCACATTTCGTATGCTCAGCATTCGATGTATAAAGTTTGAATATCCTATAATGCTGAATGTACATATAGTAAGGAGTATTGTAAACGAATGCGGGACAAAAAGAATTAGAAATGCTCTATTGAGAGATTTAGATCAAGTAAGAGTACCGACGATTGTTTTCTCGAAAGAGATCAATAACACAATATCCAAAATACTATTTGTAAAACGTTTAAGAATCCAGCCAAAAGCGAATTGATAATGTTTGTTTTAAATACTCTACAAAAATAGTTAAAACTGAAATGGGAAAATTACAAACTCAAGAAAAATGCATAAAAGCATGCAGCATTGTTAAGCCTACAAACTTTAAAACGTTTACGAATCCGACGCAAAGAAGAATTAAATATGTGCAAGTAGAAATTGATAAAACAAGTAAAAAATATAAATCATTCATATAAATATCATAATTATCATTCATACCCAAAACTAAATTATTTCTGTAGTTGTAAAACATTTACGAATGTAGTACAAAGCGAAAATGAAATAATTTAAAATCTCTTCAATTTGCTCTAAAAAAGGGAACAGAACACTCTAAAATTGAGCAAATTTATAGTGTGTGTTTACACTCTTTTTAATTAACTGGGTATCTCTTAGTCCGCCATGCAGTAACCACAACACTTTTACCTGTTTGTCTTTGCTGGTAGGCGTGGCAAGTGTGGATTTCGACACACGTCGTTTTCCATTAAATTTGCCTGCAGATAAACGAAAAATGTCGAGCAAAAGTTTCTTTCTTTCTCTTCTTTTTGAACCCAAAACTCACATGAGATTTGCTCCCCGAGCTGCGACTTATCGTTTGTGGCAGGCAAGCGGTACAACTTGTGGCAGGTGGAGTGTAGTGGGGGAATGTCTCGCACTCCTGTGCATATTTAAATAGACTTATACACACGCACGAACACTCACATTCGGATAGGGACTGGACCACGTGGCGTATGCGTAATGTGGCGTGCCAAACCCAAAGGACTCGCAATATTTCCCTTTTTGCGTTCCTTTTCGTGCTGTTGCACATTGAAGATAAAAAGCAAAAGTTAAAACCAATTCGCACGCAATTTTTTGCCTCACTGTTTGTTGTATGTAGTTGTTGTTGCTGTTGCTAGATTCAATGTTGTTGTGGTCACCCGGGAGCTGCTTGAAGTCGAGTGCGTGTTTTCACCTGAGCCTCCTCACCTGAGCCTAAACAAATGCAACACTTTGTTTTAACAGGCGAGGCATGACTACAAATTTATTTGTTTACATACTTCTTCTATATATAAACAGGTACATTTATTTAGTAGACACTGTTTAAGGGAGCCCAGTCAGTAGCTCTCTTTGCGCAGGAACGGTTTGCGGTTGCTTCCAGCCTTGGGCCTGCGGGGCGTTTAAAATGCAAAGTAGCCAAAAAAATACAAATGTGGTAAGATATGCTACAGTTGAGCAAACTTGACTGGAACAGACCCTGTAGTTATACTGTAAGTGTTCTCCACTTTCCTTGGCTCTATGTGTTCAAATAGTCTCGTGAATAACTTCAGAGTTTTTATTACGATCGTGATGAAATTTTTGGAATATATCCTAACTATAGTTATATTTATTTTTGATGTTTTATTTTTTGTGCGAAAGGAAATGTTTCTCCTAAGCTAAAGAGGATCCTATGGCTCATATGACTTTTGATGCTGATCAAGAATGTACATTCCTTAAGGAATCTGCAACGCCTTCTTCTGTCTGCTATCCACTTTTTTAACGATAACTTTTAATAGACCCTTTCCAAATATAGGGTCTAAAAATACATGGAAAAAGGTTGCATAATTGAAAGAAAACTTTGGGAGACTCTGACTGTGATTAGGGTGCTGATAATAGGATCGCAGGTCTGGGTTCAGAGGGTCAAGGGTCGGGAATTGAGTTTGTGGTTGACGAAAAGATTAATGACTTTTGAATAGCATACGAAAGCGTTCGTGTGTGTGCGTATTCGTGTGTTTAAGTGTGTATTTATGTGTGTGTGGCGCCTTAGGCACTTGTTTTTGTGGTTGGGGCAAGCTTGTGGCTTAACACTTGGTAGATTAAGTTCTCTTCATTGCGTATTCCGATTAATCTTCAATTAAGGTTTGACAGAGAAACAGATATTATTAGGTTGTGGCTCAAATTAAGTATTGTTTGTATCTGAGAGATACATAGAATAAAAATATAGCGCAAGCTAACTTTGGCGCGCCAAAGTTTGGATACCCTTGCAGTGCCCTGTGTAAGCCGACAGATTTTTTTCAAAATTTGTTTAATGTTGATTTTTAACCGATCGTTCCTATGGCAGCTATATGATATAGTAGTCCGATTTAAACCAAATTTGGTCAGCCTGTTTAAAACTTATTCAAACACACAATGTGTATATTTGGTTGAGATATCTTGAGAAACAAAAAAGTGTTTCATACTAAATGTTTATTTCCAACCGATCGTTCCTATGACAGCTATATGATATAGTTATCCGATTTCCACCAAATTTGGTCAGCCTGTTTAAAACTTATTCAAACACACAATTTGTATATTTGGTTGAGATATCTTGAGAAACAAAAAAGTTTTTCATACTAAATGTTGTTTTCGAACCGATCGTTCCTATGGCAGCTATATGATATAGTAGTCCGATTTACACCAAATTTGGTCGGCCTATTTAAAACTTAATCAAACACACAATGTGTATATTTGGTTGAGATATCTTGAGAAACAAAAAAGTTTTTCATACTAAATGTTTATTTCCAACCGATCGTTCCTATGGCAGCTATATGATATAGTTATCCGATCCGGCCGGTTTCGACATATGTACTGCGTGCAGCAAAAAGACGGACCTGTACCAAGTTTCATCAAGATAGCTTCAAAACTGAGAGACTAGTTTGCATAGAAACAGACAGACAGACGGACAGACGGACAGACGGACCGACGGACAGACGGACAGACGGACAGACAGACGGACATGGCTATATCGACTCAGCTCGTCGCCCTGATCAAGAATATATATACTTTATGGGGTCTGTGAGGCTTCCTTCAATGCGTTACACATTTCGTGACAAAAATATAATACCCTCTGCAAGGGTATAAAAATATGTACATAAATAAATCAAATAATTGTAATAACATATCGAATACATTAGTAAATAAAATAATTTAAAATTTAACCAAAATATATATAGCAAAATAAACTAAGTGTGAAATAGATAAATTTTCAATATATACTTTACATTCTATCAGAGGTTTAAATTAACTATTTATGACGTGAAACATGTTAGATATGTTTAACTGAACTATAAATTATAGAATGGGAAATCAATAGAACTTTAAATGAATTATTGTTCACAACTAATTAGGGAAGATAAAAGGAGTTGGTTTTGAAGTGCTAATAAACACTTTTTAAAATTGCTTTATTTTTAATTAACCATAAATTACAAAAATGGAGTCAATTGAACTTTAGATAAACTCTTTATGATGTCAATTTCAAAATGCTACCTGATCCAAAATGTGAGTAAAGCTGTTAATCGAAAGAGTTATTTATGAAGACAGGCATCCATTAGTTAAAAAGTAAAACTAGTTGGAAGTGTTAACTATTTATTACATTACATAAGTCCCTACAAAAATTTATGTGAAGTCAGTTAACTATTTAATGACTTGCCTTCATTTGAGGTAGTACACACGAATTTCGCAGCCTTCGCACATCAGCAAATTGAGCTTTTATTTATATATATTTACCTTATTTTTGTATTTATTTGATAATTTTATGACTGCACTTACACTTGTAATAAAAATGAACCAGAACCCTAACCTAGCATACATGTACAGAGATATATGCATTATTTTAGCCAAGTTTACAGGTTTACGGTTCTAGGGGTCATATTATTTTATTGCCCAGCCACAATCAAATGCCGATTGCCCAGCAAAAGCAAAAGTAACCTTTAACCCAACAGGAGGTCGCCTAATCAAATTTGCGGAACTCGCTTCCTGCAGCTTTCCCCCACCCCCATCCCAACCAACCTTACTGCCAACTCCAGTTCCAGTTTCAGTTACAATTTCAGTACATCTACTCTCTTACACACCAGTGATGCCAATTAGTCGCAAGAAAAACAGGACATGCTTGAAAAAATAATAATAGTAATTTAAAAAGGAGGGCAGATAACTATTTCTTATTAAGTTATAGTATAGTAATGTTATAGTATTAAAATAATAAGGTAAAAAGAGTTGACTTTTGGAAAATATTACTATACGGGAGCTATTTATATTGACTTTGATAATTATAGTTTATATATGTATGAGCCATTTGATCATACTATTCTTAAATGTTTCATCTATTTCATTTCTTAAAAGAGTCTTTGCTTTATTTATAGCCTAATGTTCAAAATTAAGATCAAATTTCAAATTTAAAAAAAGGTAGTTAGTGATAAGGAGTACTATTTGATATTTTTCTCAGTTGAAGATGTTTTAAAAAGGACAGATCTATTCGCAAAAATTCAGAATTGACAACACTCTTACACACAGGCACAAACACTCACACCTGGGGAGTTAACTGTGCACGTTTGGCAACATTTTTGTTGTGCTCTTTTTTGTTGTTATTCCCAAGCTTTTAATAACTGAACAAGCCGCTCATTAATAATTTAAAATAGAGCAAAAATATGCGCGCTCTTATTTTTGGCAGCTTCATTGTTCTTGTTGTTGCTCTGTTCAGCTTCAGCTTGTAGTCCCAATGGCAGCGTTGCCCCAGTGGCGTATGTTTGTTTGTGGTGAGTTTCGTATGATTGTGGATTGTGGATGCCGTTGCCAAGCACCCACAAAACAAAGAGAGAGAATCAAGCGCCTCTCTCTGGCACTCTCTTTTGGTCTTTGCATTGGCATTCGCAGCGCATTCCTCCAAACACACACACACGCATTGGACTCTGTTGTGGATGCCTTCGCAGACAGCTTCTACCTACCCCTCTATACTCCTCTCCCACGCAAACTGCGTTCCACAGATGATTCATGCTTTCTGACTGCTGTTGTTCTCATTGTTGTTGTTGTACTCATTGCTGTTGTTGTTGTAATGCCTAAGCAATTTATTTTGCCGACACTTCCTCATAAGCAATTGCTTTTGTTTTGTTGCTATTGTTGTTGAGCGTATAGCTTTTATTTAGATTTTATTTGTTTACTTTTTGCTGCTCTCTTCTCTGCTGCTGACAGCGCTCCTGCAGTGACGTAAATAGCACACAAAGAGCACAACAACAACAAATAAGACTCTTGCCGGCTGCGCTTACTGAATGAAATACTTTTATAGTACAAGCTCAAAACTCACCACAGCAGCTCAGTCAGCGTCGCAGTTGGCAGCGATGCAAGCATTGCTGCAACTGTTGTTCCGCTGTTGCTGCTGCTGCTTTTAGTTTTAGTTCAGTTCACAATTGAACGCTCGCCGTGTCTGACGCGTCGCGCTCTCTTCTCAATTCGCTTGTCTTATATTTATGACGTGAGCAATTCGCGTTCTCTCTCTTACGCACTCACTCACTCGACGAGTGACTCTCAAACCTATGTACGTCACAATGTGTTTTGTTACGTGCTTTCAAAACGCTTCCGTTGACTTTTTGCCGCAGCATCATAAATCAACACTAAATAACAGCAACAATAATAACAACAATAACAACAATGAACATTCATCTACAATCATATTTAATAATTTTGTGCGCTGTTTAGTTTCGCTCTGGTTTTTGTAGTCTTCTTCTTCTTCCGCTGCTTTATATTTGTTTTATTTATTTGCTTTGTGCTCGCGTGTGCTCTCTTTATTAGTGTGTGTGTGCGTGTGTGTGTGTTTGTGTTTTGTGTTTATTTATTTGTGCAGCCGGCCAAGCATCAGTTCCAATTAGAAACTACACCAAAACTTGTACTGCAAACCTAAGCTTCTCCAAACTTCCCCTTTTCCCTACCCCTTCCTCTATTGTGCTCCAGTCGAAATGCGTTCAAAAACAAATTTACTTCCCCACTTGTCCCCTCTCGGCTTTACTTCTCCCCTTTAACTTGAGGCACCAATTGAAGGCTATTTAAAAGTTTGCGCTTTTGAGTTTATTTTTTTTGGTTGACGTTATCTTTGCAATTCACTTTTTGCGGAAATTTAAATAAGTTGAATGTGCGTTCAATTTATTCAGCGAGTTAAAAAAAATGAATATGACAATAAAGTGAGCTTTTCAAGGCGATTCTCGAAAACATAAACTCCTTAGAAAGTGCTAATCTTTGAATTCAAATGATTATGATGCACAAGAACTATTTTACAACGAAGATAATTCTATTGAAATTAAATTTTTCAAAATAAAAAAAAATTCTCTTTTATTCGAATTAAATATTAAGCTCTATAAATCAGCCGATATAAAAACAATATACCCAGAATTGGGTTTAATGATCCCATTTTAATGGTAAAATTTGTTTATGAAATTTTAAGACTCCTATTAGTATGAATATTACTTTTATTTTGTTTGGCATGTTTGCCAAAAAATTTTAAGAACATATTGAGTCCATAATAAGAGCTGTTAACGGCGATTCTATAAAGAAAAAGGCCTGTGCTTTTATGGAAGATAATTTTATAGACATTTTCTTTCCTTAAATTAAAAGAACACTTTACATATAAAAAATGCTTTAATGTTTTCTCTGCAACATAAGTAGTAAATTTAAATTTGTTCTAGTGAATTATTTAATCTAATAAATCAGCTGATTTAAAAAATATATGTACGGAGATGTCATATCTGATCTCTCTGACGTCTTGAAACCTTTTTGAGTGTCACCCAATACTTTTTCCGTTGAAATCTGATAAAAATAATGAACAAGTATGCCAAAGAACATTCCAAAAGTTCGAAAATTCTAAAAGTATTCTCAGGTAGCTATTAAATAAACAAATCGAAATAATAATTAATGAAGTGATTGCAATTAACTTAAAGCTCAAAGGTAGATCAAGATCTTTTGTCGTCTTTTAAAATGAGCTGTGACCTAGATACAATTTTTAGACTCGACTCCCAACAACGTTGCCTTAATTCAATTTTGGCTTGTTATTTTCGCTCTTTTGCCGAAAAACTTGTCAGCTGACTGGAAAGTTGACTCAATTGCAATTTGCATGCATCAGTTGACTGTGACGCAAATGCGAGTACAGTGGCTGTCAGACTGTGTGTTACAGCACACTCAGATACGATTTTAATAGCTTATCAATTGAGTTTCCTTTTGACCCAGAAGAAGTACAACAACAACTCACCCTTCCCTCTTCCTCGCCAAATACACGACCTACTCACCTATCATGTAATCAACATTGCGTATACGTAATAAAGGCAAGACAGTATTTTGTTAGCCGCCAAAAGACTCTACGCTTGCCCGGGCGTACCAAGAGAGTGAGAGCGAGTCGGCAAGCGTTAGAAAGAGAGAGAGAGAGAGAGTGAGAGCAAGTGTGAGGTGGAACGTACGTACGCACGCCAAGCCGGCTTGGTGTGTGTGGAACCTAAGAGCTGAAGTGCCCTCTCTTGTTACGCTCTCTCTCGTGTTACGCTCTCTCATTGTATCTTTTTGCATGTGCAGGGCCACCCACCCCAATCAGGTGGCGCCCTTGCGCTACTTTCATGTTGGGCTGCTTTCACGTCTCCTAACGTAAAACGTAACGTAACGTAACGTAGTATCTCGTTGACCTCATTTCGTGTGCGAAACTCAACGCGGCAGGTTGTGCAGCTCTCTGGCTCACCGGCTAACGGTCTATTGAAAACTCTCGTAACGTACCAAACATAAATTCCTTTGTCTACTACGTCGACAGCAACAATGTCAAACTACGACGTCAACGTCTCGTTTCATTTGATATCGTTTTAAGTGTGTTTCAAGTTAAATGTCAAAGTGTTTGCTTTTTCAAGTTGAACTCTTAACCTCGCGTTGTCAATGCTAATAGTGTGTGTGTGTGTGTATGTTTTCAGTTTTTAAGTTTTCCGTTGAATTTTGTGTTTCTTTAAAAGATTAGAAATAATTTGTGAAGCTGTGAAAAGTTATTGTTGTTGATCTATGGCCAAACAAATCGATTTGATGAGCTGCTAAAGCAAATCGAAAGATTATAACAGCAAAACACCCTCAAGCAACAACAACAACAAAAACATCCACAATAACAACAACAAACCACCCCAAAAAAAATATACACAAAACAAAAAGATTTCTTTTTATTTTTTGACGTAGCAGATTTTTCTTTCCGATTTTCTTTTGGGGTTGCCTTCTGCTGTCGTTGTTATTATTGTTGTTTGTTGTTTGTTGTTTGTTGTTTGTTGTTTGTTGTTTGTTGCTGTGTTGTGTTATGTTGTCTGTGGTCGTAGCTCAATATTTATTGTTGTTGCCGTCTGCAGATAAAATTTGACCTCGTTTACATGCGAGACTTTAAGCCATTATCCTGGCCCAATAGATAACAATTTAGTACACATTCGTTATAGTGAAAATAGTGTCATAAATATCAAGTTACAACTTGAACTCCAAAATGTTTGCCATAAACAAAAGCTTTGAAACCGTTTAAAAAAGCAAAACAAATTGTGTAAAAAATCCTAAAGCCAAAAATAAACAATAAATAAATAGCAGTCTTAATCTTCTGCTCAACAAATTATATTAAATATTTCTACGTAAGGCGCTACGGCGAAAAACGGCCTCAAAATTGCCGAACTAATCAATCAACCCACAAAGTTGAACAACAACAATTTTGGCGGTGCGTATATAAAACCATAACTATAATTATTAAACTAAATATTTTTAAAAATCTTTTCTATTGAATGAAATACTCAAGATGAAGAGCTCATCTGTTTTCCTGATTATATTTAACGCTTGATTTACAGCCGAACAACAACAAGAAATATAAAAGAATAGAAAAAGAGGAAAAACAATTAAAAGGAATGCCTAAAATAAACAATCATTAAACCCGTTGCCTTGGCCCACGCAGAAAATTGTTTAAACAAGTATTAAATATAATTTGATATTTTTATTTATAAATTTTGGCTTTATTGAATCCATCAACGTTGCCAGCGTTTAATTTTCATTTTATTTTAGCTAAATTTATGCCTACAATAAACAAATTTGTGTTTATTTTCAACTTAAGCACAAATTGCTAAAGCGTGCAAAGTGCTTTACTCAATGGAAAAGTTTAAAAGTTAATATTTAAATGAATGAAATGGAAATCAGATTTGCAGATAACTTTCCTAAGTACATTATCTGGTAATTTATGTTATATAAAAATGCTTTTTAGTGTATTTTTTTAGGGGAATATAAAGTTAAAAGTTGAGTTGAAAACAAAATTTATAGATAGTCAATAATAATGTAGGTTTCAATCCATTTATATAAGTGACAAAAAAAAAATATAGGAAGCAAACAGTGCCATGTAAACGATAGTCATAATTATTAGATTATAATAAATTGTAGAATGGCTTATCAAATGTAGACTTGAATCGAGAGGAAACTAATTAATTAAGAACAAATACATTTAACAAATTCACCTCTGAATATTAAATTTAATTTGAAACGGAAAAGAGATTACCTTTCCAGTTGATTTGTTAATGAAAGCAATTTATAGAAAAACACTATTAAATAGTTTGCTATCTGTTGGGCTTAATAGTTTATGTTAAAATTGTCTACTATCGAAATATTCGTGTTGGTCTCACAATCAGCCGCTTTTTCCACCGCTTTTCGCGTGCAACAGAGCGAAAAATGTGTATTTTCCATTTTGAAAATGGAGAAAAAATTTAATAAACAAATACATGCAGCCAAATAAATAATTTAAAATATGCGTAAAAGCCTATTTAAAATGCTGAACAAATATGAAACTGCTGCTGCAGACAGACAGACACAGAAAGAAAGGGATACAGAAAAAGAGAGAGAGAGATAGAGAGAGAAAAATGGGGAAAGCAAACGTCGTGCATCAAAGTAAACTTTATTTAAATTAAGCGCAAATATTTTGACACGCCAACAGAGAAAATAAAACAAAATGAAAAATATTGGGAAAAACAAAAACAGAACCAAGCGAGAGAAAAAGAAGATTGTAAAATAATTGAAAAACTGTGCAACACTTGAAATACATATTTTATGGCCGAATTGGCAATAAGCCTGCGGCAGCGTTGCCCCAAATGGGAATCATCGATTCTCCAATTCTCCAAATCTCATTCTCCAGCTGAATTTCCCTCTTCCAAGCTCTCAAGCACAGCCCATGGAACCGGCTTAAAACAGCACGCGGAAGACTTCGACCCGACACTCAATTTTAATGGCTGCTCTTATTGTTGTTTCTCCTGTTGTTGTTGTTGTTGTTGTATTGTGTGCAATTGAAATTAATTCAAGTTAAATTGAACTTTTTATTAGAGCATTGACCCAAGCTGACGTCGATGGCAAAGCATCTCTCTTTCTCTCTCTATCTACCTCTCTCTTTTTGGCCCAGGGACAAAAGCAACAATGTTAACTTCAAGGTCTAATCAGCTGTTAAATCACTTGTTTAATCAGCTTTATATGCGAATGATAAGCAAAACACACACATAAACACACGCACATACTTACATATATAGCTTGTAAGCATAAAACCAAATACATTTCCGTTATCAGACAGACGGACGACAAACAACGTAATCAAAACTCATTACAATGCACAGAGTAGTTTACCAAGTAAGCTGGGCGTGGGTAGGTCAAGAAGTTCACTAAACGATTTATCATCAATGAAAAGTCGAAAGTAACTGAATTATTTGGAGGCAGTTAAATATTTAAATTAAATTATTGTTAAATATTTTTGCCTAATCTAAAGATACGAAAAGTCGAAAGAATGAAATGTTGAAACTAGCTGAATTTATTGCAGACTTGTCAATATGTTTCACTTCAACAGATAGGGAAGGTCAAGAAGTTGCCAAAGGATATATCAAGAATGCATTTTTGAAAGTAACAGATTTCATTGCCGTCATTTTATTTAATTAAACTTATTTATTTATTTTACAAATATTAAATATTTGTTTTATTTCAAAAAACCAAAAGTACATACTTATATTTGTTTATAACACATTTATTGCTTGTTTATTACTTCCTCTATTTTCCTGACATTCTTCACATTTGTAAATTGATAAGAAATATAAACTTATCAGAAACAGAAATAGAAATAGAGCAAAACAAATTGGAGTCTCAACAATAACTTTCGTCTCAGAAATTGATTACACATGGGATCCCCTGTTTATGCCTTGTTTAGATTAGAGTTTTATCATGTATTGCCATTCTCTTTGATTCTCTCATTCCTTGATAGGTACTTCAAAATTTTAGCATACATTTTTCTTCGTAATTCTTTTTATTTACAATAGTTTATATATGTTCATATTTTGTAGTTTAATATACAAATAAAAATTTCTTCTGTTTTCATCTCCTTCCCTTTTAAACTACCAACTTCTTCGAATTCCTTGACACTCTGCATCACCCTTTTTTTATTATCTTTTTTAAGATTGATCAGATAAAGGAACCTAAACTTTTTTGTATTTTTCTTGACTTATATTCTCTCTCTATATCGTTCTTGAGTTTACTTGTGTATACTTTTTGAATATTCTTGCCTAATGTCTTATTGCATAAAATGTATATCAATATTCATTTTTACATATTAATCTAGTTATTTTTTGTAGATTATCTTATATTTTTCTAGTTTCTTATTTATTTTTAAATCTTCCCTCGCGGATACAACTTGACTGTGAGTTATTGAGCGTCGCACAGGAACTTGTTTAGTTTGAATGGAATTTAATTAGAAAATCGACCTGGAGTAATTAGCCTAAACCGCCTTAGATAACTAACAGTTACGACTAGAAGTTTGTTGACAATGTTGGTTTGGTTGTTTAATTAGTGATATACGGGTTATGATGGGGCTGTCTATAAATTGATGGCTAAGTCAATTAGAAAGTCAGGTTAGGCTTAAAGTAATTAAGATTTTCCAAACAGCCGTTGTTGCTGTAGTTATATACATTTGTTGTAAATTTTAATTAAGTTTAGTTTTGGCTTCATATGGCGATTTGGCAAGTTTGATAAACGGCCAACAGGCACGCAAACTTGGCCAAAAAGCTGCTGTCGTGTGCGAAAACTATTAAAACAGGTGGGCAATATTAAAAACAACCAGGGCTGGGTTCAAATTGTGGTTGAGGTTGTCTCACATGCAACTGGTTGACTAATACTTTTTCCTTTCATTTTTCAAAGAAAAAAAAATCAAACTTTTCTCTTACTTCTTAACCTTTACTTTGGCTTATCGCACACGCCCCATCAGTTTGGCCACGCCCATTTTAACAAAGACAGCTGCCCCTTTTAGTCGCTTTACGATAATTTGCGTTGCGATTTCTTCTTGGCGATAAAAAATAGTTCTATATGGTAATAAAACTTGTACTTTGCCAAACGATACGAAACGAATATTTTACATAAAAATCATCCAAGAAATATGCTAAATGAGTTAATGTCGGGGGAGTAGGTGGGCGGGAGGGTGTCCCCCGCAGAGAACTGTTAATGCCTCTGTTTATCTGGTTGATTTAATGGTTGTTTCGGGTTTATTTTTGGATAATTTTATTTTGATGGCTTTTAAATTTTATGGCTTTGCTAATAAATGTTTGGTGTGAGTGTGTGTGTGGTTGTGTGTGTGGTTGTGCGTTGATTGATAAGATTGTTCTTTGGGAATAAGAAAACTCGTTATTCAATATTATGGATTACAAACTTGTAGCTTATGCAACGCAAAGTTGACATGCGATTTATGGATACATCAAATATATTTTGTAATTGATTAACTGTTTTATTTGTGTATGTTTTCTTAAGAGTGAGGTTGTTATGGTTTACTAGTTAATTAGTTAATGATAACATTTATTTTCATTCGCAAACATTTCTGCTTTCCCTGATGTTAAATAAATGTAGACCAGAGTATCTATGCTTTTCTATCTTTTATCTTATCCATCTCATCCAAAGTCATAACTCCAGTTTGTCAAATCAATTCCTTTCTTTTTTAAACTGGTTAAATAATATTAACTGGTTATGTATTTAATATGTCCGTTTTATTCATCAATATTTCTCTATTTTATTGCTTTTATTTTATATTATTTATTGATCTATACAATTCTGGATGCTCATGAAGCTTTCCATCCTAAGTTTATCCAATCCAGTCTTCCTTCCATTCTTTATTATTTTACGCTCATTTATTAAAGTATTCCAGATTAAACAATTTTTCAATTTAATACTCACTTTTCCGCACATGTTTTAATTATTTAAGTATTCTATTAAATTGTATCCTCTGCCAATCTAAATATATTTGTCTACATTTAACCATAATTTGTCCTATTCGTCTGCGTTTGATCCTGTTAATTATTTTCACTACGCATTAAAAAAACTAAAAAAAAAATGTTTTTCTTTGTAAAATGTTCAACAATATATTTGCAATTTTCATTTAATTATATGAAAATGCATTTTAATTAATATTTCATAACAGAGACACGCACATCCGACAAACGAGAGCTAATCTCTGTCGTGTAACTGGCAAAAGGATTTTGCAAATTCCCAATGGAATTGTCATTAATTATTTGCATTATATTGAATTTTAATGGGATTGTGTGTGAGAGTGTGTTGCATTCACAGTTACCAATCGAGGGGGACTGACATGTCAGTCGGATTACATGCCACAGGCTTACCAATTATCCTTTATCCATTGTCCTTTTTTGTTTTTTTTTTGGTCCCTTGTCCAATGACATTCACCTGATAGTTCACAGAGGGCACGTTGTTGTGTCAATGTTTCAATCGATTTCTGGCAGCTCATCTACGCCTTTGCCAACATTCTGGCGCCTCACGTGGCATGCAGCAGGCGACAGGCGGCAGTCGCCAGTGTTGCATACAACGTCAGGGGCGTCACAATTGCTATTTTTGCCAGTGAATTCGACGACGTTGGCAAATTGTTCACGTCATTTATAAGCCACTTAATCATCAGTTCCGTCAGCTGTCTGTTGCTTTTGGTCCCGCACTTTAAACCTTTAGCCAATTGGATATTTTTGGCAATAGAGTTAATTCTCTCTATTCATTTCTCTTCCGCTTTCTCACTCTCACTCTCTCTCTCTCTCCAGTTTCTTCTCTCTTGCAATTAGTCAGCTGCTGTCGCCAAGTGTCAAAATATTTCGCTTGCAAATGTTCTAGAGTAAAATCTATTTTCTCATGCTTGAATTTTCTCTTGGCCATGCGCCCACAAATGTCAGACGCATCTCTGCCATTGTGAGATATAGGCGTGAGGGGGAGGAGGAGGAGCGGCGTGGCAGGTGTGGTGGGGCGGCTGCTGTTGCATGAGCAATGAGCCAGCGGTTGCATGGTTGCGTGGCCAAAATGTCACGTATACGTCGTGTGGCACGGCATAGCGACATGTTGTTCGCCTTTCGCATGTCACTGGTTGATGTTCCCCACCTCTCCTGCCTGCAACCTCCCGCTCTCCTCTCCCCATTGTTGCCTGGTAATTACGTCATTAACAAGAAATTTGAAAAGTGCTCATCACATCACTGAGTAAATGCAATTTCTTCTTTAGTCCCATAAAATGTAATGAGCATGCAAAAGAGGTGTGGACACAATTGGTTCCCAGATGATCTAGGAAAATGGTTGGCAAAATGTGTTTTCAATCAAAAAATTATATGACTAAAACAGTGCCATTCATTCTTGGGACTTACTCATTAGTAGGGGGAATTTTGTAGTACATTTTTATCAATATTGACTCATGATTATGATTGAAATATAATACTACTAGATTACTACATTAGTTGTAGTATTTGCTCTTATCAAAACTAGTTAACTTATCTACTTCCTATCATAAATCGTAGTATTATAGCTTATTAATATAGATCTTTTAAGTGTTTTGACTTTGAATTCCTAGACAAATATTTGCGATAAAATTATAATTATTTTATGCAAAGAATTTGTAAATGTTTATGAATTTCTAATGATGAAAATTGATGTAAACATAGAAGTTATTGACTGGGCACAAAATGTTTTATATTTGTTTTAGTATAGCACAAAAAATGAACCTACTAAAAAATATGCATAGAAAAGGGCTCTAATAAATACCTAAACTATTATGTACAATAATTGACTGCGCATTTGAATTTAAGCATATTCATATTCTAAATTCTTTTGTAGTTATTTAAATACGTCAACTCACTGTCTAGTCATCACATTCAAATAGAAATACTGCCCACTAAATTCCCTTTTTTCAGCCTTGTAATTAACCTCAGTAAATGCGCTGTTAATCATCATTTTTTGTTGTTTTTTTTGAGTAACTTGTGGAAATTAACAGCATTTAATAATGTTCAATTGGCAGTTTTGTGAAATGTTAATTGGGTGTCAAAAGCAAGATGAAATTTTCTGTCGCTTACTGTATTTATGTGTTTTTCTGTATGTGTGTGTGTGTGTGTGTTTGTCTGAGCTATTTCTGTTGACAGCACACGCCTCACTGGGCACGCCCCCTAGACTGAGAAAGGCTATTGAACTCTCAAGTCTGTCACCTGTCTCTCTCTCAGAATGACTGCAATTTGTCTGTTTGTGACATTGAGTTCGATTGAAAAAAGAAAATGCTTTGAATTTGTTTTTGATTTTGTGATGTGCGTGAGCATCTCATTAATGCAACAAGCTGCGGCAGTGGCAGTTGCAACAACAACAACCACAACAGCAACAACAACAGTTGAAAGTTGTCGTGGCAGCGCCTTTTGCAGTCTTAATTAAATAAGTTTTATGCAACTTCCACTTGCAACTTCAGTTGCAACTCATTTTGACTTGTTTGCCTTTCCATTTGCCAAAAAACTTTTCTCAGCAATTGCAAAACAACTTTAATGGGCTTTTTAAAAAAAAAAAACAGCACCAAGAACAACAACAACAACAATAACGAGAGCAACAACAACAATTGTCTCTTCACTTATTTGACAGTCAGTTTTGTTCTAATGTAATGCAATTGTTGATACTTGTCGTCAACAATTTGTCAGTTGCACAAACTATTAACTTGGCGCCATTTTGTGCATTTGCATATTGCATTTTATGCACCAATTTGGCAGCCAACAACTGACAACACTGACTGCAATTTGTATGTTATCGGGCGTTCGTTTAGTGGCCCATTAAAGTGCTGAACGAATACACAGCTAGCACTTATTACAATTGTGATTATTATGGCTAAATTGTGTAAGCAACTTTTGAGTTCACTTATGATATGAATTTTGAATGTGATAATGAAGGGAATTGTCAGCAATAGATAGAGTAACAAATTTACCCAATGCACTGTAATTTATTTTTATTAAGAAACTTTAATAACTCTAGCTTCTCAGAAATGTTTCACAACTTTCATCAGAATATTAAGTGAGTGTTAAATGTTAATATGTTGTCGTTGACATTCTTATCTGAAGAGCTGCTTGAATACATAAGTAGTTAACCATTATTATTAAAACTAAATACATAATAACCAATATAAACTTATTACTCCTGTATTTATAAACTCTCCTATTGAAAAATCATTTTATGATGAAATATTATCTTCTTAATCCATTTGTATAGCCTGGTCGATTAGATAACAACCTTGACTCTTTTAAGTTAACAAAAACCGCTCCTGTTAAACTCAACTTTAGGGCTAGACTGTCTGATTAAACTAACACAATTGTTTTCCAATTCCAAACTAACTAGTCTTATCATTTGCCAATGTTTCGCATGATTCGTTCTCGTTGCAACTAATTGATTCATACAACCTTTGTTGTGTATTCATGCAGTATTCCTGTATCCAGAATAGAACCAGAAACCAGAATCATTATCAGTTTAAAGACAAGCTTAAAATGCCATCGTTTTCGCTGTTAATCTGTTTAGCTTATGATTTTGAATAGCCGTTTTAAAGTCAACAACAACGAGAACAGCAACAACAACAACAACAACAATATTAATAATAATAATGGCCAGCATTCTCGTATGAGCTCACAGTTATGAGAGTGGGCCAGTAATTGAGTTGAAGTGTTGGCTTTCAGTATATGTGTGTACATATCTACATATATGTCTGTCTTTCTATATAGAGACTATAAATTGCTGTCTGCATTGTTGTTAAGCCAAATTGCTTTTGGAAACAACAACAACAACTGTAACAATAATAGTAACTGTGCGCTATAGATAAACCAAGACACTTGAGAGACACTTATCAAATGATTTAGTGCAGTACAAAAATATTCTAAAGTGTAAAAAAAATATAATATTTTTGTAAATTTAATTGCTGCTCTGTTGCTTGCTGGTTCATTGGGTGGACAGTCAAGGTGATGGTTCATCGAATCGATAGCGTAAAGTGGTGCATAAAGGGGGGGGCTGAGGGGTGTGGCATCCAAGCCATCAGTGTCAGTTTCGTTGACCATGTTTAATGTGAAAGAGTTTGATAAATGACTCTTCAAGTGACATTTTCCAAAGCTGACTTTACTTTTGGATTGCATTAAAGTTGCTTTATATAGTAAAAATATATAATAATAAAGTTAAAATAGGAAACCACAAAAGCTTTTGTTGGTTTTAAATTAGGTAGTGAAATAGCGAACATAAAATAATATTATATTTTTAGTTATGTATTTGACTATTATCAATATCATTATTCATTTTAAATTTGTGGGTTTTGATGAATAGCCATTTTAATTTTAATTATTCATTTTATCATACATACGTTATACATTAATTATAGCATTGATTTTGTCATTTTTATCATTTCCCCATATTATCAACTCTTATCATTAGCATGATCATTGCCTTATTATCATTACAAGTAGCTTTATCATTACATTACCATTATTATTATACTTACCAGCATTTTAATAATACTTTAACTACAGAAAATGCATAATCATCTAAAAAATCAGAGCTAGTATTAGCATTGTCATTGCCGTTACTATTAGCATTGCCATTATCATGAATGTAATTATTATAATGTTAACTCTACATTGATCTGAAGTTAATTTCTAATATTTTCTTTGGCATATCTTAATATTAAAGATTTATTTCAAGTTATTCAAATAAATGTTTGAAAACTACTTTAGCCTTCATAATCAGAATAACAAATGCACAAAGAATTGCCATAGGCAGGACAAAAGATACAAACTATTTATTTAATACTTCAGATACAGATAGAAAAGCAGCAGGTTTTCAATGCGTTGGGCAAGTCTGTTAAACAATCATTTGATTACACACATATTACACAGTTATTTGCACAGTGCCAGTCAAATCATTATGCCAATCAACCGACCAACAAAACAGTAACAACAAAACAATCAACAATAACAAAAACAAGAAGAAGAGGAGCCCTCAAAAACAGCTGATACAACTTTTCACCCTATAAATATGTGTGTGGCGTAAAAGTTTATACAATTTGCATGCCTCACTGGACGCTAAAATAACTTTGTGAAATGTTATTATTATACATACGAGTACTATGATAGGTATCAACAACAACAACAACAACAACAGCAACAACAACAGCAGAAACAAAGCGAAAACAATAACAGAGGGAATTATACAACTCAATTACGAATACGTCGATTTATAGAGTTCCTACAACATATAAATACATAAATAGAGTAAGGGAAGAGAGAGAAAAGGAGAATTGTGAGAAAGGGAGAAGGGAAAGGCGCCCCTTAAATAACTGACTGCATTTTCTATTTTCGAGCAGTTTTTCATTTGAAATTTGACAATAGAAATTGACTTTTGATTTTGGGAAATGTGCGTGTCTTTGGAGCTTCAGTCTTCAGCTTCCCCTCTTGGAGTTCCAGTCTTCTTCCCCCTCAGGGTCACAGTCCCTACTTATGTATTTATTATTATGGCACACCACGCTTCACTGATTTATGTTAATTTGTAATGTCAACTTTGTGTTGTTTCCACTTTGAATTCACTTTGTGTTTTGTTTTATAATTATCTGTGTCGTTGTTGTTATTGTTATTGTTGTTGTTGTTGTTGTTGTTGTTGTTGCTGTTGTGTGGGAGCATAATATTATATAATAATTAAAACAAACCGCTTACAACAACTGTCAGACGAGTCATCAATCTCAGTCTCTGTCATGTGCATAAATTTAGCTAATTTATTTAACTAAATTAAAATTTAAACATTAACTTGTTATTTCTCTTTTCCTGTTTCGTTATTTTCAGGCGTCACAATGCGGGAGAAGAAAGGTGGCGCCCTGCAGAAGCTCAAAAAGAGGCTATCGCACAGCTTTGGCAGATTAAGTGAGTACAAGCTATCGATAAACGATAAACATAAACGATAAGCAAATTTAAAACATATCATATAACATTTTCGGACCTTTAAACTTTTTGGCACCGACACAAAAGATTTGTTATTAAATATGGAAGGAAAACTCGCAACAAAACAAAAGCAAAACAACAATAAATCAACAACAAAAGCTAACCATAAATGGTCTAAAAAAATAAAAGAGAACTGAAAATAGCTGACAACAGAAGCCAAAGCGCAGATGCCATAGATGTGTGGGTGCAGTTCGCCATAGACAATAGATTTATGTATCGTATATATAAAATATATATATATACATATATATACATACATCTAACAATGGCCACATAAAGTTGTGTCTAGTCTCTGGGACTATGGGGCGTTGCATTGATCTATGAGAAAATGTCGTGCATGAATCATCCCATAATAAATTTCAACTTTAAGTTGAGAAACTGAGTACAAAGTACTTGAGGAAAAGCTTATAATTAAGATGCAAAGATTTGCTTCGAGGTTAAACGCCTTATGAACTGTGCAAATCGTTTTCCATTTGACATTGGCATGTTGATATAAACTAATTGCTAGAGCTGACAATTTATCGAAAAATTCGATAGTATATTGATGTTCTTTGGCTTACAAAATTGTAGAATTAAATGGTCAACGAATATAATTTAATTCCAGAATAATTTCCAATTAAAATTCGTTTAAAAGCTCATTAGAAAAGTACAACTTAACAATACTAAGAAACATAAATATTTTTATCGATAGTACCGATAGTGTCAAATAATACTAATGTATATTCTTAACTTTTTTATGGTAAATGAACATAAATCTTTTATCTTTACTCACTTATTCCTAATGAAATATTTTGAAAAGTTTAGTTAAATTACTCAGAGCAAGCACAACTTTAGTTAATACGAGTTTTCCTTTCTAAAAATATTTCCCATTAAATACTAATAAAATATATTAAGTGCCTTTCTAAGCAACGTCCTTTAAAGTTTCAAGATTAGTTTTCTCTATGTTTAGGGGCAATTGAGAAAATGTGCAAAACTCAAAAGCAATTTCGACAACTTCATTAGCTTTTCTGAAAGCCATAAATTCAGAGTAAAAGTTATGCCAAAGTTGTTGGCTGTATGAAATTTAAATCCAGTTGCTAAACTTGTGCCTCAAATACAAGCACGCACACATACAGCTAAAGAGCTTTGATAGACACTAAAATAAAGTTTACAAAAACCAATAGACGAAATTAGACACCTGAAAAGTTCACATGAAGTGAATTTGGTCGAAATATGTATTCACTGAGCTGTCAAAGCTGCCAACGTTGCGTCAAAACAATTCGAGTGCAAAGCGTTGCAGTGGATATTTAAAAAACTGCTGGTCACACCGAAAAAAGAAATACTAAAAACAAAAATGTACAACAACTGTCAATGTTGAATCATTTGACAGAGCATTTAATGGTCAAACATTTGGGAACTGCAAAGCTGCCTGCCTCCCGGCCAAGTTCCCTGCCAGCTGTCCATGGTAATTGAATGCAGCAGCTGAAACTGACTATGACTGACAGTCGAACAGACAGAGTGAAAGAGATAGAGACAGAAGGACGGACAGACTGACAGAACGACAACAAACGGAAGATGAAATAAATGAAAAATAATCCAAAATGTGCTTGCTAATACCTCTCTCTCTCCTTTTGTTCTCCCACTCCCTCCTTTTGCATATTTCGAATGCATTTTCCACTATGAATTCCATAGTTTTCCGATGGTTTTGTGTTTTTGTGTTTCATGCATCACTCGCTAGAGGCGCCACGGTGCTGCCCAATAGCATTTGTTGACTCACCCAAAAAACCCGTTTCGGGTTGCGGCATGCAGCTAATTGTCTCTCAACGCCCACAATCGGTGCTTGTTTTTAGTGCCTCTCGATATTCGCGGTCTAAAACGAGTTTGACTTTTGTCTAAAGAAAAACCCGCTTTATGTGCAGAGCATTATTATGTGAGCGGACCACAAAACCGCCAACAGCTGTTCTCCATTCTCAATAAGCAGAGAGATAAGCAGATTCAGATAGAGAAACAGAGACAGACAAAGAGAGAGAGAGAGAGAGAGAAGCCTGGCTTAGTCAGACAGCAGTTTAGTTCAGTGTGACCATATTTGGCCAGCAATTGTGGATTTCAACCCAAAAGTTTGTGAGGGCCGCCACGCCATGAACCAACTTCAATGACAACAAATTATTACTATCGATAAGTCACAATGTAAACATGCCCTACCCTAGGCATACCCCTAATATGGTATGTCTTTCTTAAATTGCTTGAAGTGGAGAACTAAATAACTGCTGAATAAAGATAGCTTAACATATTTAAAGCTATATAGATACTACAAAGATATAAAGAAACTTATTAAATTGTTAACTAAGAACTCTAAAAAGAGTTTTATATAAAAATTTTTATAATAATAAATTTAGTAATGATATCATACTTATATCATGTTAAAAATAAATGAATCGAAATATTATCTATCATCATTTTAATAGATTATCATATAATCTAATATAATCATTATATTATATACTCTTATATGTATAATTTTATCGGAGAATCTTAAATTCTAATGATAGAAATTAATTCTTCTTATTTTCTTATCCACAACTGCAATATACCTAATTCTCTCAAAATAGTATTCTATAACTAGCACAATTTCTACATTCACTTAGAGTCACATTCAAAATAATCTAATAAACTACAAGTTATACTTAAAATGATTCTATCCAAAACTACTGAATGTAATTTTCTTTGGCTTTTATTTGAGAACTGAGGAAAAGTTGGCCAAAAAGTGTTTCAACATGTTTCTCGTCGTCTGTCAGTCAGAAATCCAACAATCTACCAAATTGGAATTTCTTTATGCTTTGACTTGGAGTACAACTCACCCCCTTCTTTTTACCCCCTCACTTCCCCTAGTGTCCCATCAAAATACTGACTGCGTGACAACTCTGCCAGCTGAGTTTTTCTTTGCTGTTGGCAATTTTCATTGTTATTTTCCACACGATTTTGCCAGTGAATGTAGCTCATAAATTTTGCAATTGAGAAATAGTTTTTTTTCTTCTATTTTTTTTTTATTTTTTTTATTTATATGTGCATTTTTTTCTTCTTATTTTTCGGATGAGGAAACTGCAACGAAGTTGCAAAGTTGGCTGCAACTTAAATGTTTTCATTGCATTATTGAGCAGTTGCAAGTTGCAACAGCTGCTGTGGATGCTTCTTCTGCTTTTGATGTGGTTGCCACTTGCTGCAAAAGCAAAGCAAAGCAAAGAATGTCACACAAGTTGTTGCAACTTCCATTTGGCAACTTTGTTGTTGGTCTTGTTGTTCTTGGTCTCGTTGTCAAGGCTATTACTGAAGCCACTGCTAACTGTAGTTGTTGTTGTTGTTGTTGTTGCTGTTGTTGTTGTCAGTGTTGTGTTTAACTATCGTTAATTGCTGTTAGTTGTCGTTGCTGTTGCTGTTGCTGGTGCTTTAATTTCAACGGGTTTTCTTTCCAATTATGTACATGCTCGACAAGCTCAACTGCTTCATTCGCTGGCAATAAAAGTTATGAAGTAATAAGCAGACTAAAAGGAGGAATGGGGCAGGGGCATGACACAAGTTGTGGTTGTTGTTGTTGTTGTTACTGTTGCCTCTGTCCGGCATTAAGTAAATTGCATTTAACTGAGCTCCACTTCAGCTTCTACTCCCCACCAATCTCATTGCTGACCGCCCAGTCCACTTGATAGGCGCATCAAGTGTTTTCCACGATTTCCAGAAACAGAAACAGAACCTCAACCACAACCACAATTTTAACCAAAGAACTGGTGTCTGGGTTCTGAGTTCTTAGTCCTCGAGTCTCGGGTCTGGTTCTTGACTTATGGCTCTGCTGCTATTTTTTCTTTTTTCATTCTTTCTTTTTCACTTTATGATAGCGTGGCACATTCTTCAGCTTCATTCTTCCGCTGGCCGAGCTGGGGAAAGTGTTTTTATGAAGAAAAGTACAGATAAATTTACTAAACTTTTCTTAAGTGTAAGGAATAAAGATGTAAAAAAAAGAACATTTTATAATGAAAAACATATGAAAGTTGTCCGCATAGAAAACTAAAAGAAAGTTATTCAGTTATAAGAAATCCATGAAATTAATACGAGAAAACAAATTAAATTAAATTAATTAAAAACCATCTTAAATAAATAACTCTTGCTTAACTTTTCTTAAGATCTGAACTTAAAGAACAATAACCCATATAAAAATTCAATAATCAAAGAAGCTTAACTTTTCTTGAGATTTGACGATAAATTATTGTGAAAACTAAAAGGATAATATTGTATAATAAATATCACAAGTAATCCAAATGCTTACAATTTTCTCAAATATGCTTTAAAGTCAAAATCCTTTGAAAAGATGCTTAAGAATTGCAGATTTCTGAATTTTCTTACTTATTTAACAGCAAAGTGGCAACAATCTGACACTTATCCCAGTCTATCACAACTCTTGAGATACCATCGTCATCACAGTGGTTGCTGTTGTTGTTGTTGTTGTTTTCTTTCATATTTTATAAGTTTTTCTCGCCATTTTGCCAGCTCTTTTATAAGTTGTGTAAATATTTTATGGCATATTCGCCTGGTTTTTTGTTGCAGTTGTTGCTTTTGTGGACTGTCAACGATATCAACGAGATATCATTGTAGTTCGTGGGCTCTTTGTGCCACTGATACACTTGGCACTGTCGGTGATTCCCTCTCCCTCTTCTCTCTCTCTCTCTGTCTCTCCATCATCTCCTCACTCTTCACTCTTTGGTTTCTGTGCGCTTGTCATAATCCTTTTTGATAACATTTTATGTCACAAGCCAAAGCCAAACACTCGACGTTGTCTATGACTTTAACCCTTGACAGCAGCACCAGCAGCAGCAGCAGCAGGCAACACTTGATAACTTTACACTTGAGTCGAGCCTCTCAATGTTCCCTCCTCCCTCTCCCTTTGCTCTTCCACTTTTTCTCTTCACCTCAGTCTCTCTTTGATTGCTGCTGCTTCCCACAGCGCGATAAGCAGCTAATGGCCTCCTCTACTTCCTTCCCTTACTCACTCTATCTCTCTCTCCCACTGTATATCTATCTCTTCTCAATGACTGCAAACAAACTGCCCGCATATATATATATAGTTATATCTGTGTGTCCAGAGGTCCAGGTCCATTCAAGTATCTGTGCCTCATTGTAGGTTGCCACTATCAACACAGACACATCGCAGCTCTCGCATCACATCATGTGTCGACTTCATTGTATTTGTGCTTTGATTTGTGAAGAGAAAAAGCTATGCCCCCTCCCTTTCCCTTTGTCCATTACCTCCCCCTCTTTGTACATATGGCAAAAATCCGCTTTGCTGGTCGTTTAATATGCCATGCCATTGATAGGAGCCTCTTCAGCTATTGAAAGCACACCAAGTTCTTTTATCTCACATATGCTGTCAGATCTTTGCGCTTGCCACTCGGCGTATGAGTAATCACGCACATGACCTTTCGCGTGCTAGCTGAAAAAAAATAATATTATAAAAAAAAGGAAACCTTGTACATGAATATAATCTCAAATATCATTAAAATCTAAATGTTTAGTACAAAAATCATTAAACGAAAGACCTAAAAAAAATAAGAAAACAAATACTTAAGTTAACTTGAGGTGCCAGAGATGTTTTTATAACAAATTTGAGTAATTTATTGTGCGAACTTGAATCAAGTGTTTTACTGTCTGTATACAGTATCGACAGAGAGTATAGATAAATGTATAGCATAAACAGATGTGAGGCTGTGAAATAAAATGAGGTAGACACATAAAACTATATAGTAGTAATGGTTTAGCTGGAATGCAATTAACTCTAAATGGGTTTTCAATATAAATAAATTACAGTGAAGGCTTAATGATTTTATTCGAATTTGATACACAAAGTTATTTAAAATAAATTTGGGAAATACAATTTTAATTTTACAATTAAAATCAAATATGTATAAGTTTCAAACTTAAAACTCTATGAATAAGATGGTAAGAAAGTCTAGTAAGTATTACAACCCGTATACAACAGTGCAACTTCTTTATTCATTTTGAAACTGTTCTTTATATTTAGTATAAGGACTTTGCCACTTCATTACTCATCCTGTCTTCTTTTTTAACAATTTTTTTATACATTATAAGAATCACTTTGTCCTATTTTATCTCGCATTAACAATACTAAAACTTAAGACTAACTTTTATGCTAATCTAGTGCTGCTTTTTACAACTGACTGACACAGTTTTTCCTTTCATATCCGATTTTCAATCTCTGTAGTTTCCTTAATTGTTTGTCTGTCAAGTTTTTTCGGCTCAATCGAATCATCAATAGGAGATGTTTCACTTAGGGGCTTCTCTTTGTTTTCGATTCTGCTTTTTTTGTCCCATTATACCCATGCATATCTATCGCTTGACTTCCCACAGGGCATGTCAACAATTTTCCACTATAATTGACTCTTTATCTCAGTATTTTCTTGCTGTTGTTGTCTCTGTCTCTCTGGTGGGCCTTTCTTTTTTTACATTTAGTTATTATTTCAGTGGAAGTCATGTCAATGACAGACCGTGGCGTCTTGTGCATGTTCGATAATTTGCTTTTAAACGGTAGCTGCATCTCATTGTTGTTATTGTTATTCATGTTGTTGTTGTTGTTGTGGCTGTTAAGCTGTTGTCGAACGGGTAACCATTACAGGTACACACTGTCATACACACTCACACACAAGTAGCCGTGTGTGTTTGAGTAAAAAGCAAAGTTTTCTTCTACCTCGCGCCCATTTGGCAAGCGAAGCGTCAACGTTGCCTGGAACGTGCCCTGAATGCGAGCAGTCAACAGACCAGCACACACACACACACACACTCACCACGCCACACACACTGTATTTTTTTTATGTATTTGTTGGCTGGCAGCTCACCATAATAAAAGCGTTTTAAGTGAAATTCACTGCCTCAACGTAAATCGTAAAATTCTGTTTTCAATGTTTTCAACTTTTGTTTTTATACCCTGCAGAAATAGAAAGTGGATATGATGGCATTGTGAATAAGTGTGTATAACTTTCAACTGATATATATGTAATTATGTAAGCTTCGACAGTTTTCTTGTTATTTCTTCATACAAAAAGATTATCTAAATTAACTGATACCAGTTGCAGCCGATCTTTACTATTTGAACTGGTTCAACTTTTATGAACTCTATCAACTCTCAAACGATTTTGATATACAATTGCATTTTAATTACTGTATGATAACTTCTGTTCCTGAATCTTAGTTTTTTGGAATTATTAAATTTAAGTTTTCCCAATTATGTGTTAGTTAAGTTTCATACATATCCCTTTATAGTTTTTTAAGAATATCAATCTCTTATAACTCTGTCAAAACTTAACCAACTCCCATGCGTCTTGTCAATTTGATTATAGTTTAAGCTCTAAACTGAATCTACATTTAAATTTGTTTAGTTAGAACTTTTTACAAATTTTGCATTGCCTACATTTTTTTATAAATTTCTTAAAACTTTATCAAATTTCTTGAAAAATATAAATTTGATCTTGTTTTCATCTCTTATCGATTTTAGTTCAATGTTTTTTCAGGGTATCTTGTGGTTCAATATTCTAGCCGTGTTCCTTTTGTATTCTGTTTGGCTTTGACTTTTTGTTTTGTTTTATGTTGGCTTTTACTGTTTGCTGTTTGGCTTTGCACTGCTCTCTTGTCTCCTGTCCGTTTTCCATTGTCTGTTGTTAGCGGCGATATTTCTTGTGTTTTATTGCAACAAAACTACTTACAAATACATTTAAGCGCAAATCCGCAGCGGAACGCGCTCAGAATTGAATTAGTAGGCAGACAGCCGCAACCCCAACCCTAACCTCAATCCCAAACCCAATTCCAAGTTGCAGTCCGTGTCAAAATCCCCGCCCGCCTTCGCACAGTTTGAGAGCAATTTTACAATTAGCTGCGGGCCCAGCAACAATTTCAAAAATTTTCAGACGTCGCCAGCCTGTCTCGCATTTGCTTTTGGCATCGCTCACTCACTCACACATTTACTGTTGCCCTCTCACTTGCACGTTCAATGGACTCTGTTCTGTTTCGCGTTTCAATGCCCACTTGTCAGGAACGAATCTGCCCCTCCTAGAGATGGGTGTCGACCAGAATTTGCAGATATTTATATCAGGAAAAATATTACATGTAAGTAAAAAAAGTTACCAGATCAGTTATATTTATCCGAGTGGAAGATAGAAGAAAGACCAAAATGTAATTAATTTTTTTAAAGGAAAAATGCAATATAACTTATTTATTTACACTAACTTGTATAATATATATTTGAATAATTTGAATTTAAATAAATTACTACACCAGTGCTCACTATATAAACCAGAAGAAATATAGACCTCAAAATGTATACTTCACCATATAATTTAGGCATACAACGAAAACTCGAATACATTCAAGCAAAAAAAAATAAATGATTAAAATAATTGTAGTACACACATGTTATTAAATATCGAAATATTAGGAATATATACCTTAAATCTCATTTTTATGCATCGGTATTCTATAGATACATATTAACATATCAATACCCATCCCTAATAAGAGCAAATCTGCTGCATTCTCTTTTCCCTCCTGCATGCACCCCTTCTCCTCAGCCTCTGCTCCATTGTAGCATTCGCTTATGCAGTTTTCAATTGCTTTCCTCTGTTTATTTATTGTTTATCTATGTCTCTTTCCATTTGCATTGTTTATTTTCGGTGGCTTACGCGGCGTCGACGATCAGGCAGACATTTTGACTCCCTTCATTCCCTTTACAGTCTCTTCCTACCACTTTCCCTCCTCCTCTTTCTTTGGGGCTCTCCCGCTTGATGATTATTATGTTTTTTGCATGCAAAGTGCAGTGCCAACAGCAGGGAACGATAAAGAGTGTAGCAGACAGACAGCGCATAAACAAGGCGCAAGGCACAACAGAGGAACTGCAATGTCGGATAAGAAGGCATCATATAGAGTGGGAATGAAAGGAGTAGAGAAGAAGGGAGGAACAAGAGGGGAGCCAACAAAGAGTGTAAACAGCGACAACCGCAAAAGGCTTTTCGCATTTTAATAGAAATGTGATTCGTCTTGTCGTGTCTCCTTCTCGCTCACACTCCATCTTTCGCAAGTTCTATTGTTATACTCTTTTATAAGGTGGGAGTATATCACAAACTATGATAAAGTTTGTATAAACATAAATGTGTTACATATAGTAGGTCAGTTTATTTTATAGTTCACATTTATTTTATGTGATAGATACTTTTGAATTTGACATTAGTTTCTACTCATTTTAGGTTAACTAATATTTCAGATAGTTATTTGAGATAGTTATTTATATTCATTGAAATATAAATCTATTATTGGAAATATAGAAACTTACAAACATGTGTTAAACAGAGTGCATAAACAATATGTGATAATTATGTAAAGATTACATATAAGCATAGTAATCATATTCTAATAATTATTATTATGTAATAAATAATTTGAAATAAAATTTATCGATAAATCTCTTCATATATTTAGTACTATTTTTGCTTTAATCTTGAGCATAATTTGTGATTATATTATCTAAAAACTAACAAATTTGACAATGATATGTATGAAATATGGCATTTCGTAACCACTTTTTATCTAGTTTAATTTTCTTCATTATTTATTTAGATCTACATTTGTTTAGTTTAATTGAAAGAGTATCCATTGACTTCAACATATCAGTTTCGAGATAACTTTTCATCTTGTTTAGCATTTTCTTTATACATTTCTTTCCCATTTTTTTTTTGTGGTCTATCTCCCACCATTGTCATCGATTGTCTATTTCCATTCTGTGTGTTAGCGCGTGACTTTGAAAATCGCTTTTCACATACATAAATAGAATACACACATAAACATACTCATACATAAATGGGAATGAATTTCCCTTCGAATACTTTTCGATATCGGTGAATTTTCAGGCTTTTTTCCCTGACTTTTGGCCTGAAGCAAATAACAAAATATTATGCTACGTGATTTGCTGCAGCATTTGGCGCTCCAATGAATGCTGATTGCATTCTGAATTTGTGAGTGTTTCTCTGCTTCTTGATTTTTGTTATTCGTGGATTTGTGGATTTCTGCAGTTTGGCATTTCATGGATGTGTGGATGAGTGTGTGTGTGTGTGTGTGTGGGCTATAGTCAAATTGGGCTGCCATTTGGTGTGTGTCGCCCACTTGCTGCCATAAAAGGCGTAAACATTTAATTTCCATGTGCCACATGAAGTGGCAGTGAAAAACAAATGCAAACAAATGCAAAATAAACCAAGTGTTAAATATTTGACATGGGGCACGTCGACGATGACGACAACGTCTAAAATTTTCTTGTCCCTTGGGGCAACAACTCTGCTGCATTTCCTGACAGCAACACCAACAACAGGAATAACAACAACAACAACACGTGTAGAGTGTCATGCAAGGCAGGCGTCTTCCGCTAATGACTTTTGCTTGCCTGCGTCTCTGCCACAGTCTCTGCCACTGCCACTGCCTCTGCCTCTGCTTGCCACCCTGTGGCACTTCATTATTTTGAGTTGCTGCCTGTGATGAATTCTTGTTTGGGCCTCTTCTGTCTACAGTCTGTTTAAATGGTTCAAGGTGTTGGTGTTGACTTTGTAGTACAAAATAAAGTGAGTTGCTTGCCAACGTCTTCATATAGAGGTACCTACACTGAACAAATTAAGGATCTAAAGCTAACAAATTGTAATTATGAAAATCAAATATTTTATAATTTCAAGACCTAAACAAAAACCAAAAAGCTAAGCTAAGTAAAGATGTGTTTTAAAAGACGACACTCTCAAAATGTAATTGGTAACGATTGTCCTGTCTGATTGACTAGGATTTATGTCATATGTGTGCCTCTACAACTATTTGACAATTTCAAAAAGCAAAGCAAACACAATATTTAAAACAACAATTCTATAATTGTCAAATATAAATCTTCTGAGCATCTTTAGAATAATAATATAATTCTTCATATGAAGTTAAATTCATGACCATTATTTATTTGTGTCCTTACATTAAAAATTTAGATTTTAAAAATAAATATTCTTAGTTTTAAAATTTTTCCTTTAAAGACTATTATTTTAAGAACAAATTATTTAAGATGCATATTCCTGAAGCAGGTCTTCTTTTTGCGGTGTAGGAGGCACCTTGACACCGAGACACCTTCAGGTGCCTCTGTCAGCTCTGCTGTCCTGTTAATGGCTTCCGTCCGTTCTTGCCATGTGCTCGGTTATTGTCTGTCATGGCGTAAAATGATTTCCGTCATGCGCTCACCCCTCTAACTCCCACTCCTTGCCCCTCTATCGCACTCTCTCACAAAAACTGACATGACTTCCACCCACTTGCTCCCTTCTTTAAATTTCTTTCACATGTCTTTGCACTTGACACTCTTTACTTGGGTGGGCCGTCTTTTGCAGTTTTACTGTACAGTTTTAGCTGCACAGTTTTAATTACAGTTTGGCAGGAATGACTGCTCTTGGCACCTATTGTTTTTACCTCCATGGTATTGTTGTTGCTTTGTCTTTGCCTCCGATTTCAACGTCCCTCTGCGGTGGCTACTTTTATTTAGTCTTTTCCACAATTTACAGCCGGTGGCTATTGTCTAGCTGGCTTAAGCTAGGGTAGAATTTTATTTGTACCCTTTACTAATATAAAGAACGTAAAGGGCATAACAAAAGTGGGATAAACTAACTGGAGCGATTATAGCTGTAGAGCTTATTTTGTAGAATATATGTATATTTAACCTGAAATTAAAAGATGTCAAATAATCATATATATTTAAAATACTTTTAATAAGAAAAGGAAAGTATGTTGAAACATCTTTGTTTGTGGCAAGATTAAAGATATTTTTACTTATACAGGGTATAAGTTAGGGGTTATATAAAGAGTTTATTAAAAAAATAAGAATCATTAAAGTATGCATATGTGAAGAAAGCATAACAGAATGGTAGGTACATTAACATTACATTAAAAATTCAAACAGGATGAGTACTAACCGAGCACACTTGACTATTTAGTATAACAGAATCATAATAGTGTCTCATGAAGTTAGATAGAGTAATCTTTTTCTAATACTTCATAAATGGCACTCTGTTATTTTGAATATAATTCTTAAGCAAGAGTAAAACTTTTTATATGCCACATAATCTTAAATGAGGAAAGTTAAAGAAGAATAGGATTCAATTACTTTAAGAATTTATACAGGGTACCGGCTAGTCAAACACTCTCCTCTATTAAAGACCTCGTGTTTAAGTATGTTTTGTTGTTTTCAGTTGTATTGTTTTTTTGTGTTGTTCGCTTCCTGCACTGCTGCAAATGTTTGCTTGGCTGCGTTGGCTTAAGAAGAGCATTGCCACGCCCACATTTAAGTAGGATGTAGGCAACGGCCAGACTGTGTTGGCAATAGAAAACCACAAGAGGCGCATACCAACAGTCTACAATTACCGTTGTCTATCTCAACAAACCGAAAAAAAATCGTCTACAAATAAGAGAAAATACTTGTACTTTTTCTTTCCCTTGTACTCGGAAGCGTCTACTTTCCGACATGGTCAAGATAAAAAAGAAGTGTTGGCGTCTTTTGGGCACCTGCAAATTGAAAATTATTTTCCATTTAGTTTTTATGGCAACATATTCGAAAGGTTTTTCATCTCATGCAAAGGGTCAGCACAAATTATGAAAATGGTTGCAAACATGTTTTGAGGGAATGTTGCATGAGTATGAGGAAATGGAAATAATGTTTATAAGAATTTAGATTGGCCGTCATTTGCAATGGTTTTCTTACGGTTCAGTTGCTTACAATTCAACTGAAAAATCTTTTTTTAAGGGTCGGTATAAAGATGATTCTCAAATGTACCCCAATTATATCGAGGCTTAATTCTAAAAAAGATCCCTTCAATGGACTAATAAATTAGTACTAATAGTATGACTAGCTTACCTTTTTAAATTCTAATGTGAATTGTAGTAGCTTATATTAAAATGCTTATAATATATATAATATATGTATATACCCCTAACCCACTTCTCACTTTCGGCAAGATTTTTTTGAAGTGAAGTTCTTTTTGATAAATATAAAATATAATTTATACAATCTTAACATAATTGAAAAGTGAAAAATTTAATTTAATTTATTTAATAAATTATTTTTGATGTGTATATTAATGTTGTATTCTTTTGAAGTCTATTTGCCTACCCTCTTCACTTTCTTAATTCTTCTGATTCAGTTTATTAGCACATTCATCCCAGTTTTCATTGAAAGTTCTCGAGGCTTCTTATTATGCCTGCCTGGACTCTTGTTTGTTTCACTTTATTTGCACGCGAATAAACAAATGATTGAATGAATGTGCGAATGCAAATGAGGAACTCAGATTGTGGCCAAGAGATTGCAGTGTCGCCCTTCCTCCCTACTCCCCTCTCACTTTTCTTTAGCTACTCATTTGTCCCCTCTCGAGTAATCCCAATGGAGGAGCCACAACAGAATTTTTCGGGGCGGAGATTGCTCTGCTGCATATCGATGAGGTTTTGTGTCGTCTTCAGTCATCAGATTGATGGGCAGACAACAACGACAACATGGCAGAGTTGATGGAGAAGTGGAGAAAGCAGACAGAGAGAGGAGAGAGAGAGAGAATGAAGAGGGTCTCTGTTGGCAAATATTGACAAAGGCAACAAGGAGCAAACTATGCAACCGCAAACCACTTGACTGACTTTTGTTGCAAATTATTATTATTTTTATTATTATTATTATGACTATTGCGCCGTCGTTCTACTCCACACAATTTGCATAGTCAGGTGAGTTGCTGTGGCGCGTTCCCAGGACACGGACACGGACACGGGCGTTGCATTTCAATGACAATATTTCCACGGCTCAGGCACAGCCATGGGCACTTTAGTTGGATACAGAGTCCATTGCTCTTATGCGACTCCTCCTCCTCTTTTCATTTCCATTCCCATCCACATCCAGTTTTCGGTTTGACTTTGGTTAGTTGCCTTACATTTGCCTGTCGGGTCGTTGTGATTTGATTTGATTACATTAGTTGGCAGCATCGTATCTTCTTTCCCGTCGTCGGGTATCCATTTTAAAGTTCATTTACTTACCACATCTCCTCCTCTGTCCCGTGGTTAGACTTCCGCCCGTGTTATTTACTCAAGTGCGGGATTTCTAGTTCGTTTGTCAACAGCCTCCGACTCCGACTCCCATTGAAGCTAGACTCCCGCCCAGACTCTTGGTTGGAGTGTCAGTTCTCTGGGTTTGCACTCCAACTTGATTTGTTTCTTCATTTTCTACTGACTGTTTCGACAAGTTCTCTCCCCAGACTCCTCTTTGTATGTATCTTGTATCTTGTATCTCGTAGGTAGCTTTCGCGCATTTTGGCATTTACAGAAAATTTGCAAGTCATAAACAAGTTTTTGCTTTTTACTTCACCTACGTTTCCTTGGCTTATTCTCTAGTTTATTCCTCCTTTCTTCTCTTCTCCTCCTCTTATAGTCTTTATTTTATTTAACTTTCAAGAGTTTTTTTTGGTTTTCGGTGCTTTTGCGGCAGTTGCATGATTTGTGTCTTTTTGTTTTTTCTTGACAACAATCTGCAATGAAGTCATAAATTCTAAATTACTCAAACTGAAAAAGTTTTTGGAAGTTTGTTTTTTCTTTTTTAGCTTTTATTTATATTCAAGTTCGGCTCTCTGAAATGAGCTCATTATAAGTGCGTTCGTATTTGGCACAATACCTTGATTCTGTGAGATTATCGAACTGTTGTGGATTAGCCGAAAAAGGAAGTCTAAAAAACTTCAAAAATCAACTTGAGGTGAAGAGTGTTCAAGTCAAAAGAAACCCATCAAATTGTTGAGAAATGAGCATAGTAAAGAATAGGAAATAGTGTATCAAGAGCTCTGTTGTGGGTTGAAGAGCAGATAATTTTATAAATTTAGAGCTTAAATTAAAATTAAAGCAAATCATTAAATTTGGAATAAAAAAATACTTTTCTGGTTTCTATATAAATTTTAAAATTTGTATTTAAAACAGTACAATAGTTATTCACTTGATATGCTCAAGATGATTTCATAATAATGTTTTTTATTGAAAATCTTAATCATCATAATTCTTTGAAAGATTTTATAAATGTTTTTAAGAACCTTGAAAATTTTGATTAGATTTTTGTTGTTTATAAACAATAACTAGAACAGCAATTTGAGTCCTCACTTCTTACTTCTGATCTAGCATGGTATTTTTCAAACATTTTAAGACAATTTATTTTCAATCTGCCAAAAACAAGATAAAAAAAAGCATCGTACATCGTGTAATCTATAAATTTTGTATAGACTTTATCATTAGAACGGACAAGAAACACTGATTGGCACTTTTGTTGACAACTTTTGGGAGAGTTTTCAAAGTTACTTGGAACGGGTATGGAACCTATAGGTAGGGGCTCGTAACTCATTTGACTGAGTGCTTTCCGTTGTTTTCCTTTGAGTAATTTGCAAAAACATCAAGAAAACAAAAACCTGTACGTCCTTGAGCTGAACGCGGCGCATCGCGAAAGTCACCAGAAAAAGACAAATAAATGGTAAAAATACACAAAACTGGGCAGCCATCAATCAAACTGAATGTGGCTAACCACAGTAGGGGAACAGGGAAGAAGAATGGACAGAGAGAGAGAGAGAGAAGAGAGAGGGAGTAGCACATCTTTTGACAGCTGTTGTATGTCCTATTAGGAGGTATCGTATGGTTGTTCAATGCCAAAAATGGCTGAGAAATAAGTCAGGTGTGGTTGTCTTTGTGGTTTTACTGTCATACTTGTTGTTGTTGTTGTTGCTGTTGTAGTTGTCTGGCTAAATTAGCATATGACTCATGGCAGCAAATGTCGCACTGTCGTCCTGCGTTGTGTCCTTCACCGTTTACTTAGCCATTAATAATGAAAAACATACAAAATGGCTCGTTTAAAAATGTGTAGTCTACTTTTGGGCGCCATGGCAATGCCACTTAAAAATAGCTAAAAGCAAACAAAAGGCAAAGACTTTGTACAGTTTTTTTTGTTGTTGGCAATTAGTAGAGCTTGAAAGAGAGTATCAGACTGAGAAAGAGAGACAGAGAGAGAGAGAGATAGTGACAACTGTTTGGATACCGTAAATTGTCATTTGCAAACATTACACATACGCTCAGTTGAACTTTACAGTTTGTTGCATACCACCGAATGGAGCAGCTACTACTTGACTCCGACTCGTCCACAACTAGTTGACAATTTGTGTAAAAGGATGCAGTCAGCGTATGTTGCATAATGTTGTAGAATGCTTCATACATTCCAGCTCCAACTGCTCACTTCAAACCGTTCGACTGATGATGATGCCTCGCCTCGATGATTGTGCAACATTAGTGCTCGTCTGATGCATTGTTGCACTAATCGAGAGGGTATACTAACTATTTTATTCAGTTTGCAAAGCTTTTGGAAGTATTTCAGGAAGTGTTAGCTAAAAATTCTAAGCGAAATCTCTTTGAATAACCCTACAAACCTCTTACTAAAAGAACAGTTTTCAAATCGTTCCACACCCAAACGATTTATTTGTTTCTATAAAATGTTTGTTTTGTTAAGTAAAAAACTGGAGTAATTTTTATATTTTCTGATCATTTATTTTATTGCATAACATTTAAATATAAGAAGAAAAGTTGATTTATGAGAGTTGATTTAATATAAAACTAAAATACTTTTATTATCGAAATCCAAAACGTGACTTTATACTCTTTTTTTTTAAATAAAAATAGAGAGTTTTTATTGTACTATATTATTTATTAAATTTGATTATAAATATTGTAGACATTCAAATATAAGAAAGAGAGCACCTTGACTTCGTTTTCTGCCCTTAGGTACATTCCTTTTCTCATTTTCATTGTTGAGTTATTTGGGAAATCTGAACAAACTAGTATGCAGCTCATTTTTGCACTCGTTATGCAACAACTTGATTTATTTCGAGCTACCATCGAAACTTCTACCCCTTAACCCCTGACCTCCATGCATTTTCCTTTTTGCCAGCATATTCTATGAAAACAGTTATGTCTCAAGTCAACAATGTCAACATTTTGTATGACAGAAAACCTCTTCGACATTTTCTACTGGAATTTGTATCTCGTTATCGTTAGGTTGCCTCTTGATTTGTAGCACTGAAATGTTCTTTTCTGCTCTTGGTTATTTAATATTATTATTCTTTCACGACGCTGAGCTAATAAACTATGTAGACTCGACAAGGTTTCTCCCTCGCTCTACATATTTTGTAAATGCAGCTAGGAAAATGCCAGCGTGGGAATTTCAATTTGCTGTGGCACGTGGTTGTCTTCACTCTATAATTGACTTTGCATGTGAAGGTTATAGTTGCAGGCAGACATAAATATGTACATATAAAATATATATAATATATCCCATATCGATTGACTGTCGGATAATGGAACCGTGTAGAATAAAACTTTTGCTTTGAATGCAGTGTTTTTTCAACATTTTAGAGCGCAATCTCTTTGACCATTTTGTTTAACCCGCATGTAGACAACTGTCAACTGAGTTGGTGCCAAGTTTTCAAAAGGTTTTGGCCTTTAAAAGCTGGCAAGGAAATGCTGTTAACCTCTTCAAATCCCGAACGCACCTTGCAAAACTTTTCTGACTGACATTTTCCAGCGCATGCATTTTTAATGCAAAGAGCAGCAGAAACTTGCTACAAACAGTTGTACAACTAACAAGTGCGGGAGAGGGCGTTGACCAGAGTGGTAGAAGGTGTAACAAGAGGGGGCGGAGAAGTGGCAAGGGAAGTCATGTGAAGCGTGCCGCGTGTCAACTAAGCTGACGCAATGCGACAGTTTTAGTTTCAGCTTTGGCTCAAAACGGAAACCTTTTTGACCAGCCCCAAAAAAGTATGCCACACAAATTGAATTGGTTTTAAAAGCACCCACACATCGAACTACAGACACACGCATACACTCTTATAAACTCACTCACACCCTCACACACACATTGCTGCTGGAAGTAATCGCTTCCGGTTGACTTTGCGCCAATTATGTCAAATAAAATGCTGTTGCCGGTCCGCCAGGAGAACAAAAATCAAGTTGAGTGACAACCCTGGAAAGCGCTGAGCTGTGCGAAATGCTGTTAACCCTTTTTTTTCCCCTCATAAGCAAAATCAAAACGAATCAAAATCAAAAGACAAGTCATTTCAGCTCCCAGTGGGATCACAAAATGCGAATGCGAATGTGAATGCGAATTTTCTATTGTGTTTTTTTTTTTTGCACTTTTCAAGCAGAGATTTCTTAGCTGACATGCGATTTAACTAATTGCCAGTGAGATGTCAGAGATGAGGATTCCTCGAGCTACTGATTTAGACGACCCTCGTCTAATTGAAACATTAACTGTTGAAAAACGGCAGCAATTTTTGTTGCATAAAAGATTTAAATTCATTTGAGGCGTCGTCGGCAACACAGGAAGCGGCCCTTAGGGCACAGGGTATATACTGTATAGTCTACACTCTCTGTACACTGTACAGGAAGCAGGGGACATGAGCAGCTCTAAAGCAGCGACAGCCTCAAAGGAAGCACTCAATTTATGCAAATCTCATGTAAATCTGTTGAGAGTCGCGGAGATGGAGCAATGTGAGGCAAGCTAAAATTGCAAGCAGAATTGTAATTTGTGTGGAGAGGGGGAAGTAAGACAAAGTGGGGGAAATTGAGGACTGAACATATATACATAGCTTAGAATGCTGGTAAATGTCACTTGGATGTGAATGCCAATTTGAATGTGCGTTAAATGCCACTTTCCAGTTTGAGAGCAACTGACTGCTCAAACGACCGGCATATGCAAAAGAAATAATGGTGAGACTATAAAAAATAATGAGGCTCAGAATGAGACGTGCCATTGGAAAATCAGAACTGAGTCGAGTCATAGACAATTTTTAGTACTCTTGTACTTGAACTCTGACAATTGGAACTGACATTTCGCACAGCCAGCGAACTGTGAATTTCAAGGAAAAAAGTTCAAGAGCTGTTGCGTGATCTTTCATTGTATGTGGGGTTGAAATTTTAGGATTAAGGCTGAAAAAGGCAGAGATACAGCAAAGTTAAGGAAGACTAAAAGCCAAGACTCTATAAGAGATAAATAAATTTTGTTCTACTTAAAAATGCTGAACTAAAAACGATATGTTATAATCAAGTACACTGAATAAGCTGGAATAAAAGCAAGATATTGATATAATTTAGGAAAAACTGAAAAATCAAATGCTGTAGTTTGTTGTCCTTTAAATAAACTACTTTCTGCATTAAAGTTTACTAAGAAGCTTTTAGATTTTACACTCTATACGAAAGTTTTGTTTAAAATCTCTTTCGATAATGTTCTCCTGTACTTTGTGCAAGAATTGAACCAACTTTAGCTCTTGCAGCTGACACACTTTAAGGATCTAAGATTTGTTGCGAGTTTTCTTCCTGTTGTGTGGAGTACTTTCAAGCTTTGCCTCATTGGCTGCTTCTCACGCATCGTTGACTGCATTTGAAGTGCAGTAGGTAACCAAAATAAAAAAGAGGAGCGAATTTAAAAGAATAAAGTACAGAGCAACCCTACGATACGAAAAACAACAACAACAACAAAAACAACACTTGTGACTGGCTTTTGGGCCTCAGGTGAGTTGCCACCAAAAAAAAAAAAATAGAAAGACGAAGCTGCAGGTTGAGAGGTTTTTGCGAGGGTTGCTTCATGCCTCTGGCTTAATGGAGTTGAGGATTCGTTGCTTCGTTTGCGTTCAAAGTGCAGACACGTGCCACACATTGGACGCTGACTGTTACACTGCTGGCCAAGAATATTGTGCACACTATTTGCGGTGGCTGAAAGTTGTCATCGCTCTCTTTGGAGGAAGATAAAAAGGAAGAAGGAGGTTGACGCGGTTCATTGTACGACAACGGCAACGTGCCGAATTTGCATGGTTGTCGAGGAAAGGCAACAACCACGTCAACCACGTCAACCACGACAACCACCCAAACCACCCTCCCATACATCATTCAAAATATGCACAACCACCCATTTGGACGCTATCACAAGCTGCCACACGTTGGCATTGCAACATTTTGTAGCCATGCCTTGTTATTGTTGTTGTTTAGCTGCTGCTGTTGCTGCTGCTGCTGCTGCTTCTGCTGCTTATCAGCGCCCCTTGGGGGTTGTTTAGCATTTTAGGGGATGGCCTCTGCAATCGATATGCGTCTAACGAAAGCGCGCAATGTTTTTCAGTACTTTCGAGTTTGCGGTAGGTACAATTGTTTCTGACCAGTCCAAGCCAAAAAACTTCCCCCAGATCCCCTATATAAATATTGTTAAGTCCCGCTCCAAAGTGCAGCGCTTAAGTTACCCCCGAGTTAAGCACTCGATAAGCGAGCTTCTGTTTATTTTTATGTTTTTTTCTCTCTTTGTTTTTATTTCATACAAAATGTTGGTTGCCCTTGACAGCCATTGATGTCGCTCGTTGTTCGTTGCTTTTTTTTGTTCCTTTTTCTTTACTTTCTCCTTCATCATTCCCACTAAAATTTGTCGCGCAGCAAATATTTTTTTCCCCTGTTATGTTTTGTTTCACACTTTTTTTTGTTTTGAGCCGAGGCTCAAGTTTCATTTGCATTTGTTTATTGAAGGCGCGTACCCTCAACATTTTCTAATTTTAAACCAATTAAAGTTGTCAAAGTTGCAACTTTCTGGCTGACGAGCTAATCCGGAGCTAAGGCCGTAGACCCTGGGCACATATTTATTTTCATTAAAGAAAATGCCAAAGTTTTAAATTTCATTTGAACAAAATTTGTGTTTGCCCCCCAAAAAAGGAAAAAGCGTTAGAAATTCAATTTTATTCCTGCCCCGTGGGTGGTCTGATTGATGCGAAATCTTTTTCTCTTCGTTTTTCCCACCTATCCTATAAAAAAAAGTTTCCATCTCTGAATTTGTCAGCTAATTTGAGGCAATATGTGTAGAAAAAGCAAGCTGCAATTGAAAGCTGTCGATAATTCTTAAAAGATATTACATTTGCAATTAACTGTGTGTTTTTTCCCTTTAATAAATGTCAGATTGTTTAATTTATCCTTAAAGTTGTTATTTCTAATATTTAGGCAAGATTTTGTTACATCAAAGTCTAGACAAATTAATAGAAATAATTGAAGTATGGATTTAAAACAGAAATATTTCAATCGATAAGAAACTTTACACTTTAATTTAATTTAAAATACATATTAGAAAATGGTGTTGATATTCGCAATAATCTCATAGAAAAGAGAAGAATCACCTGCTGAACATTTATTTTAGAAAGTTATTTGTTATACTTTTCCTTTTCCTTCATGCGTGGTATATTTGTTGGCGGTTTTTCACCCGTAACTGCAAGAAAACACGAGTTACGAGAAAACCCGAGTCTCTGCAGCTCTTGTTACAATTATTTCTATTCATAGCCATTGTATTTGTTTCGAGGCAAGCTCAAGTTCCAGTTTGACACCTTTTGCTAGAGCAATCACCAAGTACAAAGCGGCGTATACTTAACATGGGCTTGGATTACGCGACAATGATCAAATTCTGGGCCAAGTTTTTACATTCACTTTCAAGTTGTTTACTGATCACGTGATTTGCTTTGATTTGATTGAATTTGTCACTAATGTGTTAAATGCGCGTCAAACTTAATATAATTTAGATATTAACACATTCCAAATGCCGCTTGTCGACATCGTCATTATTGCTTATCGTCATCGTCATCGTCAGCGTCATTGTTATCGTCATCATTATTATTATAATGATTGCTGGGGCTGTTGTTGAATGCTCCATCACGTTTCATGCACATCGAGTGCGAACTTCAAATGAAAATTGTCACGACAATTGCCGGTTGTCGTTCCGTTCGCAACGTAAATCAAATTTGCGGCTCAACAGTAACATTTTCTGCGAAAAATTTCTACACTTTTCTCGCAAATTAAATGAAAACCAAACGAGCTGTAAAAAGCAACAACAATCAAAGCGAACAAATAAATTGTATTTACGTTAATAAACAGAAACGTCGTCAAGTGATTAACACTCCATTTCCATGTAACGTTAACGTTACATGTAACATGTATTATTAATATTATTATTCAATTCAATTTGCACGATTGCCTTACAGTTTGACATGCTCACGACAAATAACACTTACATTTCTGAAATTAGACATAAAAGTAAATGAGTTATGCTTGGTTTAACAAAGGAATGTCTTTCTTGTTAACTGTAATGATTTGTTCGCAAATGAAGCAGTATACATTTAGATATGTTATTAATCTGATATCTGGTTCACTCTATTGCCTTCAATTTTCTTTAAAGTTTAGTATCAGACTATTTTGTATATGATTTTATTTGCAAACAAATCTTTAAAATTTCCTTATTTTGAAGATTTTAATTTTTTATTTAATCGGAGAACAAATATATTTCTTGTATTTAAAATCTACAATTTTCAAAAAGGTTTATTTTTGAAAGTTTTTTATAACAAATTTCTTTGACTTTTATGAAAAATAAAAACCGATTTCAATGGTTTAAATCTCGAGTTAATATTTGGTGCCCAAAACAACTCTTTAAACTTAATTCTGAGAGGGTTTTTTTTTCTTTTTATACGAAAATCATGTCAATTCGACAAAGATATTGACAAGTAACGTTAACTATTAACAATCTCCTTAAAGCATTCAGATGTTTGACTATAAAATTAAATTAATAAATTTAAGTTTGAAGAGGAATAAAAAAGACAAAAGTTGTGGGTAAAAAGCGTTACCATAACTTACTTACTTAACTTAACATATTAACTGATTATTGAACAGCTCTAATTAAAATGTTATAAAAAAATAATTTAAAAGTTTGTTAAAATAGTTCATTTTCAAAGCAAATTCCTTTTTAAAAAATAAAGTTGCCCTACTATATTGCCCTCCCTCCCTTCATTAAGCGTTGGTCTGATTGCATTCCTTTAGCCAAAAAGTCTGCATTTTAAAGTGACCATGGAGGACATGCAGAAAGTAAACTTTGTAGAGAATGTACATGGTAACAAAATCTGCTTGCGTCATATTTGCAGAGGTCACAAACTAGTCATCTTTCGTGTCAACATTGTATGCGTAATGAGGTTGAAGCAGATGAAGAGGCAGAGGCAGAGAGTCAGCTTTTGTTGCATAAGGCAACTCACCACAGCAACAGTATGTGACTGCCTGCATGTGTAATCAACATTAAACTGTATTTTGTAATCAACCCACACACAACCACATCCACACACACATGCAGCTTCAAAGTTGCCAACTCAGCTTAGGCGGAAGTGAAAGCGTCGACGGTTTTGAAAATGGCGTTCAGGTGTTGCTTTTCTTGGAAACTTGCAACTCATGTAAGGTGGAGGGGGTTGCTGAGGGGATGGGGCAAGCTTAGAGAGAACGCTGGCAAACACATTATAAAATCTATACACGCTCTAAGCGCACTTTTAACCCATTAACGCCCACATGATTCTAACTAAAATGCAGAACTGCTTCCTGATGACGTGGCTCAAAAACACCACACAGTTGTTGTATCTCTTGTTGTTGTAGCTCTTGTTGTTGTTGTAGTTGTTGTTCTTTCCTGCAAGTTGTTGAAGAAATAGTGTCAACTTGTGTTTGCTAGATTTTAATGCCTCCCACCATCATTGGGGGCACCTTTAACACCTCGATGCCCCCAAGGGTTGTCTATTGTTTCCTCTTTTTGCTTGTGTCCTGCTTTTCCCTTCTTTTTTTATCTTTTTTGCCTGTCTTATACACGTACACACACACACGCACACACACACAAAACGTTTTATCGTCTGTGCATAATAAATTTTGTTGCCTTTGTTGTTGTTGCGTGTTTTGAGTTCCTTGCAGTCGCCATATGAAGTTATTGACAGGAGCAAAAGCAGCAGGAGCATCCTGTGTGCAGTCCTGAAGGACTTCTGGCCTGCAGCAGCTTATCCAAGGCGCATTAGACACACTTGCCTGCGTTTTTGGGCTCTCACATTTGGCTTTTATCAGCCCGGTAACTGATGACATTATATCTACCACACACACACACACGCACACTCACACACTGACACATGTGTGTAACTGCGATATTGCCGTGTATAAGTACGTACTTATGGACAATATGCTGACTGCTGCTGTTACAGCAAACAGTGCCTGTCAAACCCATTAAGCGGACGCGCACAAAAAATATGCTACGATTTCTTTCTATATCGTCCGTTGGGAAAATAAAAAGAAACAAAAAGAAAACTTCTTCTGAGTGTCTATTTGGTGTCTTTCGGTTTTGTAATTATTTTAAAAGCTCAACTTGTGCACGTAACGACATTTGCCGCAGTCGCGGCAACGATTGCCACTTTTTGGAGAACATAAACAAAGAACCTCGAACTTGTGCACCACCGTGTAGCCCAGCAGTAAGTGGAAGTCGCTGTGGAATTGAAAATATGCGTGCTTGGGCGATGCACAGTGTCGCAAGGTTGTTAGAACACAGACATTTTTATTGAGGGAAAAATTGAACATAAAAATACGAAATATAGTCGATTCTAAGCTAATTTATAGTTTAAAGTTGATTGGAACGATTAAATTCTTTAAAGTGTAATTTTATTCTGTTATTTTTAACTATTTCCTGGTATTTTCATAAAACTATTATATTCCACATTAATTATATTGACGTTTTTAAAATTTGCTTTAAAATCCTGCTTAAATTATTGGTTAACAAATAACTATCCATCAACGTGAATGTTAAGGTATTTTGTTTTTAATACAAACATATTACACACAAACTAATTTTTCATTTGTTTTCTCTAAATTTTGGCTATAACTTTCTCAACAATGCTAACTGCATTAAATCATAAACAACTTTTTAGCTCTGCTTAAACAAGAACTTTCAAGCTTATCAAACTCCACATCACAGCTCACTGCACTGAACTCGACTGTCAGCTTTCATTGAGCACTTTCATCACACTGTGCACTGTAATCCCAAAGGCTTGCACTTCTCGCTCCTCAAAACTTCCATAACATAGGAAGTTAAACGAGCTCACTCATAAAGAACTGCGCCTGGAAAGTTTTTTGGCGACGTCTAGAACGTCAAGGGTTCAACTGGTTGGCCATGCCCACATTTTCCTTCAACCACCTCCGCCCACACTTATCAGACTTCATATTTACCAACTTGGAGCTGGCTTTTGTTGCGCCAAATGCAGTGAGATGAGGCTTTTGGGTGAGGCCGGTCCCACTGGGATCTAGAGAGGGGCAATGGGAGGGAAATAAAAAAAACTTGCGACGCCGCGGGCCATTAGCCGAGACCCTGGAGGCCACTTCAAGAAGCGCCGTGGACTCGCTGCTTTTGGTTAATGATAATAAGCACAAATGCTCATTATTATGCCATGAAACATGGCGGATTGCGCTGCCAAATTAAATGCTGCAAAATGTTTGCCAGCACTTGAACAAGCGCCAACAAACATTGCATTAAAAAATATGCATAAATTAGAAAAAAGTTTTTGAAGGCTTCAAGTTGTTTGCCTCTCTCGTAGCTATGTAAAGTTGACTTTCTTCAGGCATCTTTAAATACGCTCTTTGTGCTCGAATCACGCCTTATAATTCGGTTGGAGGGAAATCCCCTCTCTGATTTTCTCCTACTCTTAAAATCACTCTCCTAATAGTGTCTCAAGTAGTTTTACCAGCAGCAGGCACGTGTCTGTCACTGAATGCTGCCTAGGCTCAATTAGTTTGTCATTCCTCATTCACTTGTCTGCTACTATCCCCTCTCTCTCTCTGTCCCACTTGTCCCACTCTCTCTATCTCTCTCTGCCCCTATAGCTACGTGCTGTTGCTCATTTTTGTGCAATTTTCAATTTGCTATTCAGTGAAATGTCTCGTAAATGTCAACGGGCCACAAAAAGCGATTACTGCACAATTTCCAAGCTGGTTTACTAAATACCCTATAAGATTTGTTCAATCTTTAATTGAGAGTTGATAAATTAAATAAAATAAATTTTAATTAAATTAATAAAAGTCAGTACAGTTTATTTAAAAGAAAATTGTATAAGTTTATTTAATAAAAGTACTTTTTGAAATTATTCTATCAAAATTGTAAAATATTTACATCTATTCGAAGGTATAAAATAAACCAAATGATTTATAGAATAGTTTAAGATACAGGAACCGTCAATTGATTAATTAGATAAATTATATTCTATCAAATTCAAAATTTAAGTGAAATAAATGTAAATGATTTAGGGAATAGTTTTGAATACAGGAAAACACAATAGTTAGAAAACCCCATATCCTCTTTCCTATTTTGAAACAAATAAAATGAAGATAAACCTGAGTATACCCTTCTAGCTGCCACTACAGAGTATAAGAAATGCTGTGAAAGTTTTGCTTAAGTCAGCGCAAGTTCTCAAATCTTGCCAACTTGCCGCGTCTCCCATTTTGATTGTCATTATGACTACAAATGCACTGTAAATGGTAAACATTTTCTTAATTATTTTGGCAACGTTGCTCAGACGTTTATCGAGAGAAGTGAGATAGAGAGAGAGAGAGAGAGAGAGAGAGAGACTGAGAGAGACTGAGAGATAGGGAGGGAGACTTTGACTCCATTTAGTCGTCTGGCACTTCATTTCACTTGAGTTCATGGAACAACAGCACTTCAACACGCTCCAGTTGGCTCCACAAACTTATTTTCCTGCCTTCTTGCCACTTTAGTTTTGCGGCTGGCAAACCCATTTGACACTCAATTGCACTTGAAATTTCAATAATTTTGCATTTTCCCCATTTTGCAATTTGATTCCATTTGGAACATTGTCAAAAACCGTTCTCGACTGTCATTGACACACTGCAAAAACAAGTTGAAAATCGACACAAGTCAAAGTAACAATAAAATGGAAAAATATTCTATTTTTCTATGCAATTATACAAATTGTTTTTGCCTTCTGGTATAAATACTTATGAAGAGGAAAGTTGAAAAGTTGCATTATTCCATTTTCATTGCTTGGGTGAAAATCTCATTTGCAATTTTCATTTCCTTCTTGTCGCTGGCTGGCAACTGAAACGAAGAACAAATTGTGCTCTGAAATTTTATTATGATTATCTGGCGGCGCATTTCGTATTTATGAGTTTTAAATTAAATGCGATTTTGGGCACCTCAGACAGTTGCCAAGTCCCAAAAACGGAGAATCTCAACATGTCTCCTGGGTGACTCTTTAAATATTTATCGATTTCTACCTAAAGCTTGCCCTCTTTCCTCCTTCTCTACATTTCATTGTTTACTTTTTTCTTTCGCATCTCCTTTATGGAAAAGGATAAGTTTGTTTTGGGTCTGATAATTTTGGCAAAACGTTTTAGTGGCTGTTTAGGCAGCAGCTCCAATTGAACATGAACATCAATTCGAGCTTTTCCTGTCGCAATATTGCCTTAAATATTTTATGCTTTCTATTGGCATATCCTTTTTTTGGGAAATTCCTAACAGCCTCGGGGATCAAAGTAAAGTTAAACATGAAATGTTTTGCAAAAGTCCGAAACCTTAATTTGCAACTTATTCAAATTCACATACTTCTTGATTATATGCATATTCTATGCATATTTAATGTTTGTAAGTTAATATATTAAAGGCAAGTAAAGTAGGATGGAGTTTTGATAAATAAACAAACATTTACAGGAATAACGATAGTAGTAGTGAAAGTGTTGATGGCAATGCTTATAAAGGTTTCTTTTTAGACATACTTTTTACAGCTCTGGCAATCGTTGGTTTATCTTTAACGTTAGCTGGAAATTTCTGGAAATTATCAAACAGACTATCGATTGTGTGATCTTCAGAACTCTCAATATTTTCTCTTTGAGTAAGACTTAAGTGTAGACACAAAAGCACGCAGCTGATAGTTCTATAAATGTATTTTGGTAAAAGAGATAATAGAAAAGTATTAAAAATTATTTTTATAAATATGCATGTTTTAAAACTACCAATGTTATCTATCTTCTTTCGAAACTCTCAAAAATGTATTTGTGCTGCAAAATAAAAGCTAATTAAATTCCAACTTTAAGTTTCAATACTTGGAAGTATTCCTTTCTATTACATTATTAATTTATTTCACCATAAAGTATTTTACTCTTGCATACTTGCAAAATGGATAAAGTTACTTTTGTCCCCTGGTCGTTGTCAATCCATCTCTATCCCTGTTCATGTCTAACGTTGAGAGTATTATACTTCTTGAAATGCCTGCCGGGCCTGTCTGATTGTCTGTCCTTATTCTGAATGTCTATCTATCTATCCCAGGGTCTACCTGCAACTTTGCTTCTTCTTCTTCTTCTGCCCTTTTGCGCCGGCAGCAGAAGTGTTAACTTGTTTGGCCAAGATTTACAGCTGTCAAATGTCTAAGGATGTCGAACTCAGCCACGTCCCCCTTCAGGGTTTGAATGACAAAGGCATAAATCGGCGGCGACTCCACAAACTGATTTACACTTGGTGTTGCTTTTGAAGTGACAACAAGGACAACAACAAAAAAAATTGAAGGAAAATCATGGCATAGCTCGAGGCGCCAACACTTGGAAACAGTTGAGTTCAGTCAGTTGAGTTGAGAATGAATCCGTTCGTCTGCCCTCGTCTGAGTGGCATTTGGCAACAAAATTGTTGTACTTTTCAATTTCAGTCAAAGACTTGCGACAGCACTTTGACAAAGATAGGGATAGAGACAGGGCCAAGGACAAGGAGAGGGACAGTTTTTGGGGCAGGAGAAAACACCTTGGGAGAAACCACTTACCGCAGAACACTCTTTCAACTGTCGCAGCTCTTTTACAGCCATTTAAGTTAATTGTCTGCCCTGTGAGCGATGAAATTGTCTACGAAATGAAAATGAAAATGGACTTGCACCTTCCACGCACCCTCCTCCACACTTCTCACACCTGAACTGTATTTTTGCACCTGTCCCTCGACATTTAGACGAGACAGCCTCGAAGCTTTCTGTGGCATCATTCTGCGGGCACATTCTGTGGGCCAACAAGTTAAGGAACTATAATTTGGCAATTTCCTGCCACGTGCCGCATTTTTGCGGTTACAGTTCAGTTGCCAAAGCTTTTGTCTATGTTTTCTTATAATGCCTCAAAATCCCCCAAAGAATGTTTGAGAAGCTTCAATAAATATTCAGTACTTTCTACGATGTCAGGCAAAAAATTATTTTTAATTAATCATAAGTTTGAAGAAGCCGTGGCAATACACACACTCACAAACACTTGCACACTCACACACACATACACACAAAATACACCTATCGCAGCTCATTTTCATTTTGAAACCCGTCCAAGTTCCAACTCCAACTCCTCATCATTCTCTCCTCTGAACTTTGTGTAATTCAATGCCTTTGCTGTCTCTGGTTTTTGTGCTCGTTGCGGCATCGTTGGCGTCTATTAATTAAATTAAAAAGTTCACAGCCATCCTCTACTTATACTCTTCTTCCTCTTCCTCCTTCACCTCATCATTGTTGTTGTTGTCAAACCCCTAAAACTTCGTCGCCTGCTGCTCTTGCTGTTCTTAAAACTATGCGCAAACATGCAAAATTATCATGCCATGTGGCTGTTAATAAAGTTTGACAGCAATTACATTTGGAAAGCGATTGTGCACAGTTTGAAAGTGATTGCAGTGCCTCGAGCTTGATGGAGTTTGGATGTTAAAAAGATATATGAATATTATTTATATGAAATAAATAAAAATGCAGTAAGCTACAGTGGAGCAAGCTCGACAGTAGGAGACCCAGTACTTTTTGAGTGCAAAGCGTTCACTATTGATTGTTCTTCAATAATGCGTACCAAACAATAGATGGCGCCACTACGAAGTTAATAAACACAGAGGTCGCTAGCGTCTCTTCTTCTTCTTTTGCCTGTAACATTGTTAGTTGAATAACTTCCGTGTTTATCATCCGATTGGAATGAAATTTTCTGGACTGGTTTGGATCATAGTGTATATTATATGTACCAACAATTAAGGCGCTAACATTAAAGGGGCTTCTTTAATTCGACTTCCAAATTTTGTATTTTAGTTTCCGGGGGCGGAGGGGGCGTGGCAAAAATCTAAAACAAACTTGATCAATGGTAGATGTGGATGATCCTACATACCAAATTTGGTGTCTCTAGTTCTTACAGTCTCTGAGATCTAGGTGTTCATATTTTCGAAATTTTGAACAGCCGTATACTATCCGTTTATTATCCGATCCGGATAAAACTTTCAGGACAGGATTGGACTATAGAGTTTATCATGTATGCCAAAAATCATATCGCTAGCATTAAAGGAGCTTTCGTTATTCGACTTTGAAATTTTGTTTCAAATTTACGTGGGCGGAGGGGGCGTGGCAAAAATCTAAAACAAACTCGTTTAATGCAAAATGCAGATGAACGTACATGCCAAATTTGGTAGCTCTAGCTCTTATAGTCTCTGAGATATAGGTGTTCAAAAAAGGGACAGACGGACAGACAGACGGACATGGCTATATCGACTCGGCTGTTGATGCTGATCAAGAATATATATACTTTATGGGGTCTGCCACGCCTCCTTCTGCCTGTTACGCACATTTTTTTTGCACAAACTTAATAGACCCATTTGTACTTTTTTAAAGTACTGGGTCTAATAAAATATAATATAATAATTAATAATAAAGCATATTAGTTTATGTTTATATGACTATCAATTAGAAGTTCTTTTTATTTTAAGCGATTCTTTTAAATTTGTTTAATTTGACCTCCTAACGCTACAAGTAAAATGGACTTGTAACTTAAGGCAATAGTCACAATGGAAAAATGTAATAACTTAACTTGATTAAAACAACTAATATCTAGCCTATCTAATAAATTTTATTTTTGTCTCTCAAATGTAATGATTTTGTATACCAGATAAACCTATAATGTACATACAAATCCATTGATGCAATTTTAAAAGCTCAAATTAGGCCAAAAATATAAACTTATATTAGAATTTTACAAAAATTGGTGTCAAAATAAATAATAATATATTAATAGCATTTATTGATTCGTCAAACGTTTACATTTTTGAAATCATCACATTCAGTCGCCTATTGATAAATTTTCTTTGCAATTATGCAAATGGGTTTAAACAATTAAAACGCTGTCTGGCCAACAGATTCAATTGAATAACCCCGCCCCCAACATCCTCTCGGTTCAATGCTTGTTGCTTTTTACTTTTTGCTTGTTACTTGTCCATCAGTTTGTAATTCATTTTGTTGTTGTACATGTTATTTTTTGCTGTTCTCGCAACAATTATGCATATTTACAAATGTTAATTGCCGCCGAGCATAACATTGTTGAACGTACGTCATGGGCAACAACAGTAGCCATGCCCACATCAAATGTACGCCCCCCAGCTGCCAATTAACAACATTATTGACTCTGTGGAACAAGCCAACGACAGACAGACAGACAGATAGACAGACGGAGGGACAAGTCGACCAACGGTCGGCACTTTGAAATGCTAATGAAATTGGCTTTTAAAGCCAAACTTGGAGTGCCGTCAAGTGCAGGAAAATGTATATACTACATATATAAATATAAATTTCTGTGTTGAGTTACATCAAAAAGTCCTGGCGATGTCCTCAGTTCTGCACTGTTCGGTTGCTTAATTGATAAATTGATTAAATTGCATGGCTTAATTGCATGACAGTCTCATTGTCTTTCGTCACAATGACAACCACATGACATCAGCGATCTACAAATGAATTTTTACATTTAATTTTGCAGTCCCTCTTGTGACCAACTCCTTCCTTTCCCCAAGCTCTCTTCCTTTTTGGCAAATTGCATTTACTTTGTTCGCCTTCATTTTGGTCAAATGCTCGTTAATGCGACTTATTTGTCAGCATTTCAAGTGTCGCCTCTGCTTTTTGGTCCTCCATTTGATCCGATGCGATTGGATTAAATTGCTTTGTCTGGACTGAAGCAGTTCCTTCCTTGTCTCCAATCAAATCCCACGTTACTCTCAGCGTTTACCGCCTGCGGCTTTTCAACAATTCAACTGATTTTGGCCATTGTCTTTTTTAGTTTACATTAGCTGAGCATGTGTGCCCTTTATTGAAATGGTTACGATTAGCAGAACTACAAATAGATCTCTTAAATCTGCAAAACTTAAAAGATACCGAACAGAAATCTTTTATTTATTATCTTTCTTTTTATTAATTTACTTCTAATTCTTTAATTTTCATAAATTTCAAACTTAGTTTAGTTTTCCTTTTATATTTGAAATAGTATAATAAATAACTAAATAATATTTTAAGACAGAATGGAATATAATTTATTTATAAACAACATTTCAAAAGTTATTCGACTTTTTGAAGAGGAAACTTGAGTAATTATTTAAGTATAAAAGATAATTGTTACTTGCTTAACTGCAAATAAAACGCTCTCTATTTTAAACAAAATTATATCTATGTGTCTTTTGCTTTCCAAATTATCTTAAGTACTGTACACACTTGCAAGAATAAAACCTAAATAATCTCTGCAATCATCCTTCCTAATATTCCAATCTCCTTGCTTACCCATTCTATTAACACAATTGCAGACAGCTACCTCTATGGTCACTTCTTTTTCTATGCTGTGCATTAAAGTGCCGCTGGATTTTCTTTTCTCTTCCGGTCAACACATTTCCACACTCTCAATATTTTGGTCGTCTTATGTTTACTACCCGATAAGTCCAAAGGATTCTCGAACCGAAATGCGAACAATAAAACTTTAGCCTGTGACTAAAGCGCATTAAACTGCCGACTGTCTTTTTATTTTGGGATGGTCACTAACAGTTACATAGATTGCATTTTTCCCCTTTTTTCCTTTTATTTTCTTTTTTGTTGGTTTTATTTTTTTTGGTGCGGTTTTGCTTTGATTTAATTTTGCTTTTACTGTAGCTTGTTTGTCATTGTTCCTGTTCTGTTCACTCCTCGCATCCTACAGCCATTGTCTGTTACCAATTTGTGAGCTTTGTTCAATTGGCTTTTCTCTACTCCCTACACTGACTACTGTCAGTCATTCGTCAGCAAAATAAATCAATGCTGGGCGGTATGTAACTTTAAAAATTTGCATTGCCAAAGCAAAGTTTGAAGGGCCACAAAAGTAGGCAACACTTTTAAGAGCAGCCCCAAAATTTGGTTACTTTAATGTTACTTAATTCTAAGGGATTTTAGCCAGAATGTTGCCCTCAAATATAAGCTAAATTCTTTATAGCATTGCATAGCTCATATTGCATAACCGGCAGGAGAAGGAGCATGATGCCATTAACCTAACTCCCAACCACACTCGAGTTGTAGTTCATGGCGAACATATTTTATTGATTACATTTGCTACTCCCAAGTTGTCCCCCACGTTTCCTATCCCGCTTCCACTCTCCCTTCCCCATCTCTCTACGTGTTTTTGCACAAGTTTATGAGATTTTCCTTGGTTGCGGCAACCCCAAAAAATCAACTAAGTTCTCGACAAAATTCCACATTTAGAGGAATTGCATTTCTGTGGCCAGTATGTGTCTACAACATGAGTTATATAAGCAAATAAATTGCTTATTTGTAGCGACAATTTGCGGTAATTTTGTGATTTGCGATTTTTGCTTTGGTTTTCATTCAGCAAATGTTGTGCTGACATCATTTGTGTTTCTCCATCTATCTCTAAGGGTTGTTGCCAGGCTCATCCCTTGGGTAAGTCCTTATGGCTATTAATTAAACATATTTGCTCTATCTCCTCGCTGTCTGTCTGTGTATTGGCATATATTTCATGAATGGCAAAGGCAGCGACTCCCCTTCGAGTTGATCACAGTTTATTGACTGCCTTTTTCTGAGCTCCACACTAAACGTGTAATCCTTTTTGGCGCTGGCATTTGCATACAAGAGACACTGAGACTGAATGCGAGTCCTGTGGAACCCCTTGTATGCATATCGTTAGCAAATTGCAGGCTCAAAAAGCGACCGCGTTTTTGGCCAAAAAACGTACAGAAAAAAGGCAAAACACTCGTGGCAATGTGTGTGTTTGTAAGCTAATACCCAGCCAATTTCCGTTAGCTGCTGCTACGTTTCAGGTAACATGGCCAACTCTTCTTTCTGCTGGTTTTTTTCCGCTTTTAGTCCTTTAGCCGTTGTTGGGCGTTGTTATTCGTGCCTTTTGTATTTCCGGTTTGGAAATTAGAAGGCACACCTTGTTGCTGTCCCCCATAGTTTGGCTTGCGAGCCCTCTACAGCAAATTTGTACAAAAGCTTAGCTTATTCGTATATTTTTTCGCTGATCTCATTTGCATATTCGACACATCCTGAATTGCCCCGGACCAGTTGGTCGTTCTGTTTACGAACTGTGACTATGAATTTTTCCAAGGGGGACGCAGCTGTGTAAGCCATTTGGGGATTTTAAGCCTTTCTGAGCTCAAATTTGTAAAATAATTTTGAAATTGACATTAACTTTTTGAGCAGCAGCTCGAGGTGACTAAATGAAGCCATTAGTAGTCAAAGCCAGGGCCACAAGCCCATCAATTGACTTCTGGACAGAACCCGGAACCGCAATCTTGTGGCCCACAAACAAACCGGCAACACAAAGGCGTTGATTGGCTTTCAGGCCCTTTTCCCCTCCTTTCTCAGAAAATTGAAACGTGGTCAAGTTCCACTTGAATATTTGGTTTGACAAGAACATTTCTCAAAATAAATTTGATTAGGGGCAGAGTTTAAAGTGTTCCAACGTCCATTAAGTTTGGATAAAAGCCAATTATAATAATTGTAATAATGATAATAAAAACCATATTTATATTTATCTTTTTTATTTTTTCTCTTGCAGCTATTTCCCGCGAGGATGGCGACGACTCGACACATCATCATCATCACCATCATAATCATCATCGCGGCGGTGGTGCCCATCACAATCACGGTAATAAAGTTCCATACAATGGTTACAATTCAGAGGAGTATCTGGATCGCCTGGAACCCAATGGCAATATACCCGCTGACAAAACAAATTGCAGATATGGCGGTAAGTTTATGTTCTATGTCTTATAATAATTAATACATTTTAGACAGTTGAATAAAGTATAAGAACTCAATTGAATGTAAAATAAAAGGGAAGAAATTAATTTGATAATTACAAGTAAATAACAAACCTAATTCTGACAATTGAAAATATACTAAAGTTTTCTAAAATTAATTTTTCTGTTTTTAGTTTTTTTCTACTTATATGTTGACTGTCTTAAATGATCTCTTAATAATTTAATTAAAATAAATAAGAAAATATTCTAAATTATAAATAAAATATAAAAATATTAACGTTTTAAATTGTTTCTATATTTATTTGTCTATCTTAAATGATTCCTTGATGAAATGCTACTTGGGCTGATAAAAAGAATAAAAACAAGTAGAATTTACTAAAGTTTTATACTATTTTCTTTCTTAAATTCAAGATTTAAGATTCTGCTTTCAATGTTTTCTACTGTATGTTATTTGTTAACTATCTTAAAAAATAACAAAATGGATAATGTTTATACTAAAATTCTACTTGGACTAAAAAAAATAATTAAAATAAAAAAATATATACTAAGTTATTATAAAATTTAATTATGTTAAATTCAAGATTTAAGATTCTACTTTCCATTTTTTCTTGTTAATATGAGAAAAAATTGCATATTTGTTGGCTGTCCCAAATGATTATTCTCTTGATATAATGCCGGCTTATGCTTTTAGTGAAATTCTACTTGAGCTCGCTTTAAACGAAACTCATTCATAAAGATTTCGTCTAATTTATTGCCTTCACTTGCGCCATAATCTCTTATTTAAGCTAGAGAAACTAATTTAATGATATTTGTGAGCGTTAAACTCCCCACTGACTTGAGTAATTTATGCCGCATGTCTAACTAATATTGGCTCTGTTGGAGGAGTTGGGCGTGTCTAATTATGGAATGGGCATTTCCCCCAGTGGCATAGATAAACAATTCTGTCAAATTCTCCCCAAATGCTTCTGAATGTCCTACACTCGATTTAGTCGTGCTTCCTTTTTGCCCACACTCCATTATTATTTCCTTCTGTTTTTGTGTGGGTGCAATTTATCAAATTTTTGTCTCATTTAGCAGCGTTTACATTTTCTTCGTCCATTTGCTGTTTGTTTATCTGCGCGTATTTTGTCTGTAATTTTGTCATTTAAACGCGTCCTTAAATGGTTTATCATATCTTAGAACTAATCCGGCAGCATTTCAATGCGTTTGCTTTGTTCTCCATCTCTTTTTCTCTTGTATTATCTCTATCTCTTTTTATTGTCATAATTGTAAATTGCAATTTTATGCAAACAATGGCGCAATGGAGCAGGCTGTCTCGAGACTTTAGACTTCAGACTACAGACTCGTTGACATTCTCGATAAGGCGCATCATCATGATGAGGATGAGAATGAGGATGATGATGGAGGCGAGGACTTGTAATAGCCTCATTTGTTGTTGTTGTTGCTTCAATTGTACTTGAAGCTGTTGCTCTTGTTATTGTCCTTGTAAAACGGGGCACTCAACTCGCTTACCAGCTCTTTCTCAATACGTATTTCTCAGCTTCTCTCTCTATCTCTCTTTGTCTGCCTCTGGCGGCGTCTAGGCGTTACGGAATCGGCTCATAAAGCAACGGAAATGAAAATATTAACAAGCAAATGCACAGCTGTAACAACAACAACAACATCAGCTATGCCTCACAGCAACGGCAAGCAGAATTATTCATAGTTAAATGGAAACTGTGCATGCCTCATACTCATATATCTGCCCCCGCTTGAACTCAAAGAGACACTGCCATTGTCTTTGCCACTGGTGCACTTGCAACTTGCCACGCCCCCCTCCTCCCACATGAACTGCCTGCATTGCCAAGGTCTTGCCTTCCCCGAAGCTATGCCATTTTCCCATGTATCACTGTTGTTGTTGTTGTTGCTGTTGCTGCTGCTGCCAGGCACTCAACGCTAGGTGGCGTGTTTGTATATTGCATTTGCGAGGGTCGTTTCGGGGCTTAGTCAAAAGTATTTATCTCTTACCAAGTTGACTGCAACGTTAGTCAGAAATGAAAGTGTAAATAACTTGTCCAAAACTTTTGCTGCATGCCAAGTTAAAGTTAAAACTGAATTAAGATTAAAGATATCCAAATTGTTGCGTGTTTTATACTATTTTTGATGAATTTTTTGCATCAAATAGTTTAACTTATTTCAATAAAATTTTTAAAGATTTTGAGAGTATTTGTTATTAACTTTATGGGAAACTATTTGCACTTCTACTACTGACTACTTTTTTACAAAACAAAAGAGTACAACCTACAAGCAAATGAGTAAAATTTAAATGCAATTTCATGATTTTTCGCTTGTAAATTTAGTAAATTATTGCACGACTGGGAAATAAAAAACAACTGTTTAAGTATAAACTCTCAATTTTTATGCTTTTAGCCAGAAAATAACTATAGTAAGTAGTTCTGAATAAATATTCTTTATAGTATATTTATCATTACAGTGAATTTTATTCAACTGCAGTCAATTTCTTTTTGAAGAGCACTATTAAACAAATTGTTAGTTTATCTAACTCTCCCTCATGATTGATAGTTTCAGCATAGTTCCTTTTTTTTCTCTTATTCGAGAATTTAATTCTTTGTTTTATTGTTTGGCATCAATAAAGTATCTCAAGCTACCCAAGTCAGTTATCATAAAGTTATGTAACGCACAATAAATTACACACTTTGAAAGCACATTCACCCACTCAGCTAGACCATTCCCCTCTTGGCCCCTTGGCCCCATGGCCCCTCTCTTGGTTCCAGCCAAAAGCAATTTCAGTTTTTCATGCTGTTGCCTTTCCACATTGTTTTTGTAGCTGTTCTGATTACATGATTTATAAGTTATCTTCAACTCAACAACATCGTTGTTTGCCATTGGAACCAGGGATGGAGTCTGAGTGGAAGAGGGCTGGGAAGCGGGGCCAGGATATGCGCAATTTATTCTGAAAGCCTTCACTCCAACAAAGATTATGGTTTATATGTGCAAATTATGCGCTGCCAAAAACCTTTACAATGCTCCCCTCCCATCTCCCTTAGTCTGTGCCCCATTTATTAGGCCATTACAAAAGTTTTGCCCTGTAAAAATTTTAAAATGCGTTAGAAAGCATGTGGATGTAGCAAAAAAAACATATTTGCCAAATTCGCATAAAACATTTGACAAATTGCATGAACAAGCCGTTTCCCGACCCACAAATTGTAAATCATTTTTAACAATTATGCGCTACATGCAAAATTATTAGAGTTTCATTTATGTTCTCGCTTTTGAGAAGAAATTTGAGAGTACTATTCAACGCCTCCATTTGCTGAACAACTCTCTTTCTCTATTTTTTAAGGTATCCTCAGGTGTCTTAAGTTATCACTCCCAAGTTTATAAACACGCACAAATAAATCCTTTTAGCGCTTTATTTGGCTTTTGATACGCTATTGCTTGGCCTCCAGCTTTTGTTATATCTTATTTTTCTAAGCTTAAATGGGGGTATTCTTATTTTGTCAGTCAATATGCAACAGAACATCTGATAAAGATGCTGTGAGGATACTCAGACTGTGATAAGAAAGGTTTGTTGAGTTTCACATTTTCCTAAAAGTATTTACTGAATATATTGTGAAGAATATTTCATTCTGTTTCAAATTCTTCTTTCATTTTAATTTCTGGACAATAGTTTCTTTATTTTCATTCTAAACAGGGAGTACAGTTTCATGCTTTTATTATGACATTAATAGTCAATAAATATAATTTTCATATCTTCGGCCTAAATCCTTTGTAATATCTAAAGACTTTTCTTAAAACATTCCAAAATATCTATGAAATGGATTCATATGTGAACTGAGGAATAAAACTGACTGCTCAAAAGTGTATTACAACTTCTACCATCTATTCTTTATTATTACTTCATCTCCTGGGCGTTGTGTCGTTTGTTTTTATACATTTTTTTCCAGCCTACGCGAAAAGTCTTCCCCAACTGCCTTAAACTGCCAGGACTCCTTGTCTATTGTTTGGCAAGGCTCCTTACGCTTCCTTGCCTCCTTACTGACTGTGATTTAAATTTATTGGCAAAATACTTTAAGTGATTTTTTTTTCTTGTCTTATATCTTTTGTTTTGGAGCTGTTCTTGCCGTTGGGGGAGGGCATTTGTCTTTTGCTGGGAGGAACCCTTTGACAGTTTGGCTGGTTTTTCTTGTACCTTGGAACCATTAGAAAAAGAGCCTTGTCTTGTCGCCTTGCGGTTAGACAGCCCTTCTTGCGGTTTACAGCTCCGAACCGCTGTCAAATTCGTTGCAGTTTATTAACGAAGCAAAAACATGTCGCCTTTCCTTTATTTTTTGTTTTGTTTCGCTTTGAGCTTTGGCATTTTCTTTTCCTTTTTTCTTTTTTTTTACTGTATGTTTTGTGCACCGCATTTTTAATGATTTTGTTGAGGAAGTGTTGTGGTTTGTGCTTTCCTTTACTTTTGTATAGATTGTGCAGATTTTTGTTTGATGTCATCTCGCGTGAGACATTTTTGTTGGTTTCGGCTAATGAAGCGACTTATGCACTGACATGGAAAATTTGCGGTCTATTTTTTTTGCTGTTTGGGAAACGTTTTTGGGTGTTTTTACGCTTATCGCCTCGCATTTGCATAAAGATATTTCAACTAGAGGTTTGAAGGAATTTTAAAGCAGAAAAAAGGTCGAGCATTTACAATCAACTGGGAAAGAGAAAAAACTTTGCTAATTGGCTGGAGAAATGTAAAATGACTGAAGAAAATAACGAGTTATCTGCAGGGCAAATTAAAAGAAATAAATTTAAGGCTTTGTTAAATATTCCAAAATATACTTTGAGTTGGGTTCTAAACTCCCGATTTATCTAAGATTAAATATAATTAAAGAAAGATAACAAGTATTGTAAATCTTAAAGTAGAGTTGTGATATTTAAACTGAAAATGTTTTAGACAAAAAATCAAAATATTAAGTATATTTTTAAACAGAATCATAACAGCTTTCTACAAATACTTCCTTGTATACAACTAATTTGTATACCTTAACATTTCCTTTCGAGATTCACTGCTATTTTATATCAAATAAGTGATTTACACACAATTTTTATCGACGCTATTAATATAAGGCCACCCCAAAAACACCCAAAACATATTTAGTAGCTGTCGTTTTGAAGCACTCTAAAAACGCGCAAAAGACGCGTAATTCGTTTATTATCGATTTTTTTAGTGCTGCCAACTTGTTTTCAGATAACTATGAGTAATGTCAATGGAACTACAGCGTGAAGCTCCTAACATAAAATGTTTTTTGCAACGCTGCGGCATAATAAGATCATTTTCCCCAGTTCCTTGGCTAATGTAATCAATTTTCTTTGAAAACTTTGTCCACACACAACTAAGCAAAGTTGTGGAAGAGATACCCTTTCCCTATTTTTGCTCATAGAAATTTTAAAGTTACTCCGCCAGCAGCAGCCAATTTTGGGCATTGTCCAAATGTCACGACGCGTCGTCTCATCATTTTCAGCAGAAGAAAATAACTGTAAAACTGTCCGAAAATGAATCTCTTTTTGACAATTCCCGTCCATCTTCTTGCATACTAAGCTCATTATGGAGCCAGTGCTCCAATATGAAGCTAGACAACGCACAAAAGACAGACAACTCGTTGCCCATTTTTTTGTGTCCAGTTTCTTTTACTTCTTTTTAGCCGACGGGGTTGGTAAACTTTTTAATAGTGTGGCAACCCTGCTACGTACCGCCAAGACAATTTGATGCGGATTTTATTGCAAGCGATGGGGCTAACAATGCCCCCTGGGCAGAGCCACGCCCCTTCGACTGAGTAACTGAAAAGTAGCGCAATATGGAAATTCACGCTTGTCATTATAAATATCTGAAATTTTCTCACTCCATCTTCCCCCCTCCACCACATTTCCCATACCCTCAACTAAAGCAGCAGACATCATAAAAAGCTTAAAGGGAAATATCTTTAAGTCCTTGTCGAGGGGAGAATGAAGACGAAAGCTTCGCTTGCAATCAGCGCGTAGCTCGAATACATTTTGAGTGACAGCTGAAGTATCCATAACGTCATCAGGAGCTCACACAAGAGCGAGACAGACAAAGAGTGAGAGAGGGAGATGAAGAGGGAAGAGCCTTAGGTCACGGCCTCCAACGGAATTAGGATTCATAATATGACAAAGTGGCGGTTGGGCCATGTAACTAACGCTTGTCCTGTATGTAGATGCGAATGTGTGGAATGTGTTACAAGGATACTCACACACACACACACTCATACACAGGCTTACACACGTGTGTGCTTAGATTATAAGCAGCTTCAGCTGCGGTTGCCTCAATGTATTTGTATTGGTCTATGGGGAGAACTATGGCGGGGAGGCTTTGTCCTCCTGCATCCTCGTCATCCTGTCTGCCACTGCAGATAACGCCCCATTCTACGTGTTGACTCTGATAGCCTTGGGGCATGTATGTGTGTATGTGTATGTATGTGCCACACGCATTTGATTTGGTCAGTTCGACACATTGCAGACTCAGGACATAGGCCAGGACATGTTTCCTTCCTTACTGCCAGCTTTATTCCCTCTACTCCTACTCTGTCTACTTCAAATTTTGATTGTCATTTACGTGACTGGGCGTATATATATGCGTGTGTGTGTGTGTGTGTGTGTGTGTAAGAGGCTTTTTGAATGAAATTGCTGCAAATTATTCCCATTACGATTTTGTGGGGTAGCTGCTTTTCAAGTTGATTGTCGTTTACATATGAACAAAGCACTGTGACTGAGGGCTGGTCCTCTACTTAGGCGCCTGATTGGACTTTCAAGAGGCTCATGGACAAGTTGATGGGCTGTCATGTGGTTTAAATAGAAGCATATATATATTGGACAACCGATTGGTCAATCAGTCAAAAACACTGCCCTTCACTTGAAAGAAACATTAAGTTCTTGACATAATTGCGTGAGAGTTAAAATAACCGATTAATTGATCGATCCGTTGACTCGAGCTATAATACATTTTTAAGCAAATTCACACTTACTTCAACTACAATCGATGTCTTGTTCAGTCTAAAAAATCGATAACTGATTTATCAAGCCACATAATTGATACTAATTATGGATAATACTCAAATCATTACATTTAAGTTAACCTATGTACCGATAACATCATCAATACGAAACGTTTAAATCTTTAACAATCGATAACCTATAACGAACACGTTCAAAATTAATAAATTAATTAATCGTTATTATAATTTATTAAGCAGAACTTTAATTGTTTTTTAAAGAATTCATACACCATAATACAGCAAATATTAAATTTCTGTCAAAGAAAGACATTAATGTAATTCAAACGATAGCTCAATCAGTATATAAATCGATAACATTAACAGAAGGCAACACTTGTTTCTTCGGCAATCGATAACTTATTCATAAACGGAAATTACAGAGAAATTGATGAGGTATTTCCGGCTGTCAATCATCTCGAAACTTTAATCCATTACGTGCATTTACCCCCTGCATTCCACTGTGCGAGTATTGACCACTGTGCCTTTCATTTAAGCATTGTCAGTCTATTGACCAAGCAAATGTCTCTGTTGAGTGCGTGCAGTGCTCCTGGTGTCCATTGATGTCCCTCCTGGCGTTCTATTGCCATTGCCATTGCCATGGTCGTTGTACAGAAATTGTCTACGTGCCTTTTGTTTCTCATTTCCAACCTGCCCATGACCCAGCCCCATGCCCCTATGCCCCAAGTCGTGGCAACTCCATGTGTTGTTGCCTGAAGCAAACTGTTTTCTGCTGCTGCAGAAACTCTATTGCTTTATGACGAACGCTTGACGGAAACGTGCAACGTTTTTTGTGCCGCTCGCATGTTGCAGATTGATGATACTTTTTACACCACCAGCACTGCTACAGTGGCTGCAATTTGGACACGCCCACGGGCTTTATTTGCCATTGCCACAAATCAGTGGCCAATAAACGAGCAAAACGCGAGACAGAGAGTCCATCTGGGATCTCGCCCGGGGACCTTTAGAAGTTAATTAAAAAATGCAGGCAAAGGGCAACCATTTTTCAATTACTTAAAGCTACATTTTTTTGATGGGATTTCAATCTCATTTAACGTTGCGGGTTGTAAAAATATTATTGAGGATTCAACTGCAACTGCAACTGCAACAACATTTGATTGCATATTAATATTCTCGCAGCATACATTTTATTATTATTAGCTGCAGTTGCAGCTGCCACATTCTCAGCGGTTGCAAGTAAATTGAATTTCCTTTTAGCAACCATTGATGCCACAGTATTATCCCCTATTTATCTCGCCTGTTGTCCAACTCCAACCATTGAATTTGCTGCTCCTTCTGCAATTCCTTCTTCTGCCAAGAAAGTCACCTTCTGTTGTCCTGTATTGGCGTATTACTGTTGCCTTCTATTGTCGTCCTAACAATTCGCATTAGAAATCAATTCATTTTGTGGCTATTGTGCAATTTCCGATTCGTCCAACAAATACAACGCAGCTATAAAGCAAATAATGAACGACAAATTGCAGCTGAGATTGATGTTTTTCGGGAAAGAGCATTTTGATAAATATTTTGCCAACAAAAAAATGTGGCCAATAAGTAAATGGCAAACAACTGTAGCTGAAATTTAATCAAGTATACGTAGATTAATGTACTTCTATGCCGCAATTACTTTCAAATGTGACAAATGTTGACAGCATTTCGAATACTTAATAGGAATCAGAATCACGTAGATATAGTGATGGTTAGTTAGGTAAGATAAAGCCCTTTAAAAATAAGTTACTAGAAAAAACTAGACAATGGTGTGAAATACTGTAGTATTCATAATTATTTGTAAAAGAAAGCAAGTCATAGAGGAAAGGATTTGATTTAACTAAACTATGTAGATTTAAAATTTAAAACTATAATAGTAAAAAACCATAGTTTTCCAAACAGGAAATAAAATCTACAATAAAAATGAAAAATATTTAAATTATATAAAGATGTATTTAAAGCCACAAAAATATAGCTTATTAAATAGAGAGTAAAGACATTTATACAAATTCGCAAAGTGGATGGAGTATGTCAACATGGTTATCTTATGTGTGACACAATTTGGCTAAAAGTTTTCTCAAGTAAAGTTTCAGAAAGTCTCTAGAAGTCACTCACAAAGTGACATGAGATTTGTGCTTAGTGTCCTTAGTCCTTAGGCCTTTTTTTGGTAAGACAAAGGCGACCGCAAAGGCAACCAAAACTAACGGATGCGCAGCCTTCTTCCTGTTACCGTCTTCGTATCCGTATCCGTATCCGTATCCGTTCCCATTGCCATATCCATAACCATAACCATGCTACGGTGTGTTGGCCACACCCGCAACAATGTTGCATAATGGCAACGTTTAGTGTGAAATTTTCTGCGGTTTTTCGTGCTTTCCCTCCTTTTCCCATTCCTTTTCCACTGTTCCTGTCCCTGTGGTGCCATCCCCTTAACACTTCTTTTCAAATTGCGCACATAAACTAATTTCGCATGCATGAAATGACTTTCATAGAAGAAAGCATACAAAAAATAAAAAAAAATTAAGGGGAAAATGAGAAAATTGCAGAGTTGGCGTCAAAGCAGCTGGTGATGTGATGGTTATGTTGGGTCTGTTGCTGGGAAATGCATCCATTAGGGTTAAGTTGCGTCCTGTACGTCCTGCAATGCATCCTGAGGGCTTGGCCCCGCTAATTGTGTCACAATGATGAGCGTAATTTGCGCACACTTTACATATACATATACTAAGTATATACTAACTATAGTATGTAGGGTATAATAACCAGCACAAAAGCGCAGTCGGAAATTAAGCATACGCCATGTGTGCTTATGTGTTTGTGCAGTCAACTTTTATGCACAATGCCAGCACTAATTTTCCGTTAGTAATTGCATTTGGTTTTTGCCACTTTTGAAGAAGATGGCCAAGAACGTCTCCCTTTTGGCCCATTTGCCGTGCATACGAGTATTTAGTTTACTTTTGGCATTTCATTAAATGTAACCGGAAACAGCTTTCATTCTCCCTGCGGTCGTCAACTTTTTCGGCGTATCCATTACGTTGTGTGTGGCGTCATTTGATAGCAGGCAATTCTCATACTCTTTCCCTTTCTCTGTCTCTGTCTCTATCTCCATCTCTGTCTGTTTGTGCAGCAGACACGGCTTTTAATTAGCATCAACGTCATTTGTCTGCCCTCAGATTTCCGCATGTAACATTTTGTTTTGCCAATTTAAATGTCGACACACTGAGTGAGAAAAAGAGAGAGGGTGATAGAGAGTGTGTTTGTGTAGATAGAGACAGAAGCAAGTCAAGCCCTTTTATATAGAAAATATGCTGTCATATGTTCGCATTGTGATGAATGATGCCGCCAATTGTTTGGTTTTTGTTTTTGTTTGTGCATTGCAAACAAAATGTCGAAAAGTGGAAAAAGCATAGCAACCACCCCTGACAACCCCTTCTCGATCCTGGTCCTTAGCCATTAACCAAGGCCTAGCCATACACATTTTGACATGACAGCCGGCACTTTCCTCTATATATGACGTACAAGTTTTAGGCCAAAATGCGAGTGCGAGTACTTGTATCTCTCCTCTTATGTCAGTCAGTTTGTCTGTCAGTCTTAGCCTCTGTTTGTATAAGCTGTAATCGCTAAGCGATTTCTTACTCCTTCCACTGCCTTCTTCCCTCCATTGCTTTCCATCTGCTTTTGTTTGTCTACTCGTACAAGAAAAGTAATTTTATGTAATTTGTTAAGTAATATCGTTCCTTGTGTTTGCCTACATGTCTCGGCAGGATGTGTCCGTGTGGCGAGATGCGGCTGTGTGGTTGTGTGGTTGTATTTCCACTAAGATGAAGGATTTACTGCTGTGGCTGCTGCAGCAACTCGCAAGTTAATTAGAAAACGAAAACATCAAAGTGCTATTGTTGTAGCTTTAATCCTTGATAATGCCGCAGCAATTTCCAAAGTCAGTTTGACTCATACCTCAGTTTTTAGCATGCTTTTTGTATTTGTAAAAATTCAAATGCCGATAGCCATTTTAAACAAATTTAAGAAACAGAAATTATTTTTTTATTTTATAAATTAATAGACAATTGATAATTAATAATTACAATTGAAGAAAATGAAAAAGTTTTTGATATTAACTGGAGAAAGTTGAATTTTTATTTTAAAATTGTAAAAACATTTCAGCTTCTACAATTGAAATTTAAATAAAAACGTATCATATTAAATGGTAAAAAAAATGTATCTCAGTCTATCGTGTTCATCAAGCTAACATTATTACATTTTATTGTAAACACAAAAATTTAAAATTTATATATCTTCAAAATATGTTTGAAAAACATTATTTTTATAAACAATATATTTGTATATGAAGAACCAATTTATAGATCATACCATGATCAACACGACATTCTGAAAGCTTTAATGTTGGTTAGCTTTAGGAGTGGACGCTTAGTTCGTCGAAAGCTTTGGATATTCTATATGTTAAGCTGAACAGCTGTTAGCTAAGTGAACCAACATCACAAGTACACGTTAATAAGAATTTTGGTACATCTTGAATACCAATTGACCAGTTTTATGCCTCAACTGAAATCAAAACACATGCATTTAATTTGCCTAAGTTACTAACTCTAATCTGACATACCTGGTGTATACAAATACTTATTTGTCTATAGTTTATATAGTATATTTGTGGTGGGTTCTCTCAAGTTTCCACTGTACACTATTGAATTCTTTAACAAAATATTTGCTAAAGTTCGATTTGTTTCTTAAAGGCCCCATTTGTCAACACCTTCAGCTGTCAATTATGATAGAGTGTTTTGTCTGCATATGTTTTATATTTTAATTGTCTCGCCATGTCGCGTGCAACATGTGGCATGAGTAATTATGTGTGTGCTGACGCCACAATCAAATTGCTGTCAACAAAGGCAAACACAAATCCATACCCAAAAATTCGAAATCCAAACTTCCAACTCAATTTCAGCAATTATTTGGCCCAAAAGCGATGGACCAACAAATTGTTTTGTACGTGTTTTTTGCCTTGTAAGTCGCTAGAACAACAACAACAACAAAAATAATAGGAATAACAAGAAGAAGAAAAACAGCAACAACTTTATCCCTTCTGGTGTTTTCTAATTGGAAACGCTTTTCATTACAACGCAAATGAAAATCAATGTTCGACGTTCTGTCGTTTGGTTTGAGTAATTAAACACAATCAACGGACAAGGAGATTCTCTTGTTTTTCTTAATCTCTCAACGTGATTCTCCTTCCCTCTGTTCTCAGAAAACACGGGTCTTAATAAATCCCGCTGTTGGCCAGGAAAGGATTTAGAACACAATCCTTAGACGACAGAGCATCGTCTTAATACAAGTACACACACACAGATGCACACATTTCCACGCACACACAAGAACAAATCAATTTACTGTCCTCGGGCAAGACTTTGACCCTCTGCCCCCTGTTCGCCTTTCAGTTACGACCAAAATGAAAATGAAGCAATAAATAAGCGGTAATTGGAAGTGATGAACGAAAGGATATGTTGCTCCTGGCCAAGAACAGGCCACAGGACATAGTGAGCTACAAGAAACTCAGCTGAACTAACATTGCGCTCAAATCTCTAATCAAATGTCAATTCTTTATTCAATAATATGGCAACATACGAGCCAAATTTGGCTTTCCTCTTGACCACTTTCGTCTGTATGTACATATGTGTATATGTGTGTGTTTTTGAAGTGTGTGCGGGCGTGCGAAAAGAAATATATAACCAAGAAGTAAATCTCTTAACGAGTCGCAGTAACATCGACTTGCCACTGCCACAGTCAACTTGCCACATTCACATTCAGCTTGCCATTGTCCACGTCCTTGACGTTGCTGTAAGCCATTAAATGTGCTTTTTGGCCAATTATTACGCGCGATTTATGCTTTTATTTTGTCAACAAAGTTAGCTGTAATCGAGAAGCAAGTTGAGTGGGTGAAACGAGGGTGGAGTAAGGGAGGAGCCTTGCTCGTTGGTTGGTCAACAAGCGTGTAATGGCCGTGGACTGTGAATGACTCTGAGTGGATTACGTGTACACTCTGCTCTCCAGAGCTTACACCATTCCCAAATCGATATATAAACACACTCACAATAAGACACATACACATACACAGAGAGACTAGTAATGTGTATAAATAATATATTGACTTGCAATGTTTTGAGATTTAGTTGCACATTGCACTAAGCAACATAAATTGTTGAATAAGCTTTGCAGTTTGGCCGAGGATTTAGTTACATTTGGAAGTGACATTAATTTCTATTCCGAGCGAGCACAGGTAGCGGAAGGTATACTAGCCTCATCGTTACCCTATAAGGGCTTCACAGGGTAGGCAGCCTTAAGTTTTTGTTCTCTTGTCGATTGGTTTATCTTGTACCTTGTAAGGTTATCGGAACGTCAAAGCTCAAATCAAATTGCACAAGTTGTTGAAATTCATTTGTTGTTATGCTTAAAATAAAAATATTAGCACAACAAAGATTTTTGAGTTGTGAGACAAAATATAAAGAAAATAATAAATCGTAAAATTACATAACTTAATAAAGAAAAAAACAAGATAGACTAAGCTTAAATGCAAAACAAAATATAAAAATTTTACAGTGAGATAATTTTTTTTATCTCAAAATATCTTTCAGCAAGTTAACTGAGACCATAACTATGCATTGAAAAAATTATCCTGAATATCTTTGTGTGGATTGTAGTTTTCTGACAATCGTTTTGACAACTTGGAAAGAGAGTCCAAGCAACTGTAAGATCAATAACAAATTGCTGTTAACATTAAGCTGATTTTATAGCAAGTTGGCAATACTCTTATTTTAATAGCATGTAGAAGACTTTAACCCTTTAAAAAAAAGAATTAGCTTTGACATTAGCTACAATTATTTATCAACTTCCACAGAATATTAGTATTATGATAAACACTTGCTTATTTTATAACAGATGATTTTAAAGTTACTGTTAAAACTGTTAAAATTATTCATTGAAAAAATAAATGTCTAAATCATAAAAAGAGAAATAAAATATTTATAGACAGAAAACATATTCCAATCGCTTTGATTATATTATTTAATACCATAAATATATAAAATAAATAAGCTTCTTGCATTAATTTAGCTTTATAATTAATCATTTTTAATACGCTTCCAACCTAGATACAATCTTGATATTGGCTTTTTCATATGCTTAAAATACCCACAAAATATATATTTTAATATAACTTTAAAGCAACTAGTTTTAACTGCAATATTTAATTTGTTTTAAAACTCGCTTAGCTTGAACTTTACTTTATTTAAACAAAATTTTAATTTGCACTTTTGCATTTGTTTTCTTCTACCTTTTATTTTTAGCACAAGAATCTGCGAAAAATGATAATAATAAACCACAAGGTAATGCAAAAATGAAACCATTCCTTAGCTTTAAAGTAGATTTAGTGGAAGTAGTAAAAAGTAGTATTAGTTATGCTAAACTGAACTTTGCATGCCTCAAAAGCGGAAATTACCGGACTTTTAATAGTTTTTATGATCATTTTCAGTTGCTGTTTTTTGTTGTTTGTTTTTATATCTATTTTGTGTTGTGTTTGACAGCAATTTAAATGGTCATATTTTATGGGCGAAGCTTTCAAAATGTCATTAAAATAGATGTCATGGCTTTCTCATATTGTTAGAGCCATTGTTGTTGTTGTTGTCGTTGTATTTTTTGTTGTTGGCATTAGAAGTTGCCTTTGTCATTGTCATCATCGTACTTTGTCGTTGTTATCCTTGTGCGACGAGTGCAGTCGACAGCCAAAAGTAATGACAAAACGCAGCGGGTTATCATTTTCATATTGAGACATTTGCCGAACGTCCAAAATGGTCTCCGGCTTAAGCCATGGCTTAAAGGGGGAGGAGGGGGTTGGCATTTAGGGGTAACAATATTCAAGGATGCAATATTGAAAATCCCTTTGGCATTGCTTTGCTGCACTTGTCTGGAAGTCTCGACCGTTGTCTCTTCAACTTGGCCTTGTCCTTTCCTCGTCCATACCATAGTCGGTTATCATCTTTGTAATTGAATTCAGCAACAACACAATAAATTTTAGGCACTAAACGGGGACACAGGATGTGTGTGTGTGGGTGGATGGGGGCGGGGACATGGCAGGAAACGGAAGTGCGGGCAGTGAAAGGGCTGCCAAATATTTGGAGACAGTTTCGGGTCGCCTGCAGTAAAAAGAGAAAACAGAAAATTTAATTTCTTGCCTGAATAATAAATCACAAACATAACAGCTCAAGGGTGAGAGAGAGAGAGGGGAGTGTGGGGTAGAGAGAGAGATAGAATGGGAAAAGTTCGTGGGGGAGGCAAACAAATAAAACAGCGCAAATGTTCAGCTGGAGGACACTTGATGTCGCCAGAGATAAAACCCCATTTTGTTGGCCAACTGATGTTTGTGTGTGTGTTGTGTCTGTGTATGTAAGTGTGTGTGTCTATATGTGTCTGGTTGCCCAATTTGAAATTCGTTGTCGATGGCCAACGTCCGCGTTTGTCCCATTGCATTTATCAAAATGCTGTTTCCTGCCCGTTTTGCAATATGGCCAAGGAAATGCAAAGGAAGAATTGTTAACAAACCCCCTTCCCACACGCAGAATATACATAAACACACACACACATACACCCATACAGACATATACATATATATTTTATTTATTTAAGTGAAAGAGAGGTGAAGGGACCAGCAGTTGATACTTCTGGTTCGACGAGTTTGCCCAAATGTTTTGCTTTATTAAATTTTTACGCAAATGCGCGACACGCGTATATGAATAATAACAAACACTACGAGTAGGAAAATGGAGAAAGGGAGAGAGATAGCAATCGAGAGGAATATTGATGGACCAACAGACACTCCTTAGGATGCTCCTTCTGTATTAACAGTAGGTGTGTATGTTTATTGTGTTTTATAGAAATTGCTTAAGCAAATATCAACTTTTAAGAAGCTTGATTTAATTAAGTATATTCTGAGTTAATACAAAAGCTGAGACTAGGAGATACCACGTATTTGCATAAATACACAGAAAAAGATCAGTCTACATTTCATGTTTTTAGTTTGCCTTGAATATTTTGTGTTTAATTTGATAAATTTATTTTATTAACTAGCACTAAAATAAGCAAGTAAACTTTAGATTTGGAAACCCGATAATCAACATTTTAGCTGAAACTGAAATAAAATCCATACTTAAATCAAGTGTTTTGTACTCGGTTTAAGAAAATCCTAGACTACAAAAATTTTTTATCCCTTTAGGCTTGATTTTTTTCCGAAAATCAAGGATCTTTTTCTGGGTACATAACTTCGGCTTTAGTTCTGATTTCTTTTGCTTCTATTTAATTCATTAGAATCTAATGATCATCAAATTACCTGAAACAATCTTCTCTTGAATGAAATACAGGGTATTAAAGTAACAATGAACAACAATGTGGCATAGTGCTGTTTGTGAAGCACTACAAACCCAGTAGAGGAGCAGTACGTGGGTGGCCCATCATTCCGAGGGCTGTTTTATACTTATGCAAATGAAAAGTAAAATATTTTATGTGAAGCTCATTTTTTTATAGACGACACACTACCGATGTGGCATGAGTGACCCACTCAGCAAGCTGCTGTGATTTTTATGATAGTGCATAACGGAGGAGGTATGGTGGGTGGAAGGGGGGTTAACGCACACGCACACCCATAAATAATACTGCAAAGCCAAAAACAAATACGAGTAGTAAACAGAAATTGCGAATAATATGCAATAATGCAAAAGGCCAACAGAAGTGAACCCCACTCAGCTGTAGGGTATATGGGAATGCATATGCAAAAAGAGAGGTGGTAGGTAGGAAGTATAGGGATGGGAAGATGCTCCCAACCCTGGTCGCATGTGTGCGTGCAAGTGTTTGCCTGGGTTTAAGTCACAGCAGGACGTGACATCCTTGCATAGCATTTGCATAACTATGACCACCAAGAGGCAGCGACAATCCGGCCCCAAGGATCCCCAACTTCAGTCCATTACACTCTACGTCTCAAACCCCCCTCGGATTCCCCTTTTGCAGTCTTCTGCTCTAGCGCCCGCTATTTTTATCATTTCCGTTTTTTGTTTGACACAATTTTTTGTTGTTATGCTCTTCTTGCTTTTTACTGTGACGTCGTAATGCGCTTGCATAATTTTCATTGTTTTCATTTTACACGCAAAAATTTCTGCACTCTGTTTTCTTTATCATTGCGTTTTTTTTCCTTTTCCTCTTATAGTGCGAAACCCGTTTCCTGTTCTGATTTCTGTTTGTATTTCAAGTTAGTCGCTTGAGAGAATTTTACTGTGTAAAGTAATAAAACTTAAACATAAAGGGCGTTAAAGAAGTTAGAGCTCTTCCAAGGAGCGTTACGAACTCTTCTTCTTCTCGGTGTATCAGTGCTCACTTGAGTGCATCACTAAAACTGGTCATATAACTTTATGAATGCTGTAAAAAAAGCAGTAGCAGCCAAAGAAATAACCAATTTTATCAAAATGCCAGAGAAAATGTATGTGCGTGTATATGATGACTAAGTGAATCTGAACTCGATAGTTTCAAGATGAATCAGGGATAGCAAAGATGGTCTGTAAACAGAGGATAATTCATATTGTAGTTATCGCACTATCTACCATCATGTATTTAAAATGTTAATGTTAAATGATTTCTTTTTATATAAAAAACTGTTAGTGATGAACTGCACTTTTTAAATATTATCGATTGATAGATTATCATACAAATAAAGTGTTAGACAGATTTTAAATTGATGAAATTATTGATATGGTACAAATAAATAAATTAATGATTATTTTTAAATGTATTTGCGTACATTTGTTTTGGTAAATATCAATTTACATATATTGTTGGACAGAATCTAATTAATTTATATTGATCCGAGTACTTTTATTCTTTCGATTTCAACTTAATTCCCCTTGAGAGTCAATCACAGCCAACATAAATAATTATTATTATTATTATTACAATTATTCAGTGTTCCAGATTGCTTGATTATTTCTTGAATGACAATATAAAAACAAATTAAAGTATGGAAATTACTTACAAGATGAAGAGTACTAAGGGTCAGCTACTTGAATCCATTGTGACAGAATCCTATTGCCCCAGTTAACATATATAGATTGCGCAAATAAAATCGATAACTACTTATGTTTATCGTATATGTAGGAGTCTGTCTGGCAGCATGAGGAGTCAAGTATAACCATTTTCTTTAGCCCATTCGCCATTTTCGGGGCATTATCATTGCCAAATGATTATCGCTGGGTTTTTGACAGTCGGCAAAGTTGGAAGTGCCATTGGCAATTGTTGGCACACTCAGACGAATAATCACGAGTATTCGATTTTTAGAACTTTCTAATATAGCTAAAGTAAGCGTAGCTCTCGCTCTCGATTTCTCCCTTTCTCCCTCGCTCTTTACTGGCTGGCATGCGAGTCATTTTTCCAATTTTACAGCCACTTTGCCAATGCTCAGTCAATTTTTGGAAAATCAAATGTTTTTTTCTTGTTGTTGTCATCGGATTGTTGAGCCAAAGCCAAGAAAGACTGTGAGACTGTGAGAGCGGAGGCTGCCAGGACAACGATGAGGACGATGCCATTCCGCTTGAAGGCTCTAGACTAGATGATACGAGTTTAGACATGGATGATTCTACTTTCAGCTGAATTTTTTATTGAAGTTTTCAGCTTTCTTTTATTTGGCTCATTTATGGCGCATATTGCGCATTTAATCGCCGTCAACATTTCCCATGAAGAGCATAGAATACGAGTCTATATGCTTTACCTAATATTCGTACATATGCCAAGTCCTTAGTCCTTGGTCCTTAGTCCTTAGTCCTTGTGCCCGCCATGCCGCATTCACAGTCGGATTAGCTTTCAACGAGCGTCCGTTCAGCTTTTCATATCCTCATATCCTTACATCCTGCCCGAATAAAAGGCAGGAGGCAAAGGCAAGTTTGCCCAAAGTTTTTGCTGCTTCTCGCACAATCAGCTGCTGTTGAATTTTTAATTTTTATGTTAGTAATTTCTCAACATTCTGTTTCACTGTCGACTGTCTTACAGTCTCACTGTCTGGCGGAAGTGAACATCTTGTGCGCGCATATTAAATTTGTTTTATTTATTCTTTTCTCGCTCTTTTTCTCCAACTCCATCTCCTTTTATTTGTATTTTTATTTTTATTCGCATTTTCTGCGTTTGGGGAGGCGTGAAAAACAAAAATGGGACCAGACGTAGCTGGCAGACAGTTCTTGAATGCGAGTCTCGTAAGTGGAGTTTTTACTGTGGCCACCACACCAGGCCATTGACTGTGAACAGTTATGTGTACAGTTTTTAGTACTACTATAACCTCTTGCATACTATAGTAAAGTGAGGGTTGTGTTTTTGCCAAACTGCGGAACTGGGTTACAAAACCCGCAAGCAATGCAATTTCAAAGGTTGCCCAAGTGTATAAACAGCAAAGTTTGAAGGTAAACTCTAAAGGGAAGACATAAATAAAGAAGAGGAAGAAGAGGCCAAAACATATAGATTCAATATAAAGTCAAAAACCACCTTTAAAGTGTAGGCTATAGAATTTACCGATATGTATATCTGTTTAACAAAAGACCTAGAGATAAAGTAAATATATAAATTTAATGTTTGTTGGATATTTAAATAAATAACTGTATTAATAATATAGGTCTTTGTATTAATTTCCTGTTCCTTTTTTTTTGTATCTCGATGCATATAAATACTTGAAATATTTCCCACTTTTCAAAAGTTATACATAAATAATAACTTTGCTACTGCAAACAAGTGAAGTAATTATAATTTATAAGTTTTCCAAAAAATATAATAGACAGTCCATTAACTTGTTTGCGTTATTTCAATAAGAAAATATGTCTAAAATCTCCATACTCCATTTTCCTGCAACAATTAGCAAAATTTCAAACCAAAACAACTGTTTGCAAGTTAAAGTTTACTTAAAATGTCTTGTTTTGCAAACAAAGCCAAAATAATTTCAAAGCTAACTAATTTATGGTATGTATTTTTGTTGTTACAAATACAAACAGGTAAAACGGCTTTGGCAATAAATAAGTGTAAGAAGGAAATCAATATTTTATTAACAGAAATTTATTGTTTTTGAAAACGGAATTTAAAGATTTATAACTTTAAATTATACAATAAATGTTTGCATATGAAGGTGAACTGCAACTCGAGCTGTTTGCACTTCAATGCGTATATGTATCTGTATCTGTATCTGTATCTGAAAGTGAACACGTATTTCAATCTCACTGCACTCGGTTAAGAGTATTACATGAGTGTGAACCCCTTTTCCCAGTCCCACCACAATTCTAAGCTGTAACAAAACCAATTTACGAGAAGTGCGACTGAAACTGAACTGTTGACAGCCACCAGCAACAACTTTATTATATAAATATTTCAATAAAGCCACATAGATACATTCGTACACAAACATAAGCCACCTGCAGGCTTAGAGCAGAGCAAGAGTCATGGGAGCAACTGCATCCAACGACAACGATGCCAAAAGCAAACATAATTTAAAATGTAATTAGTGCTCAAATAGAAAGCCAAACAAACAGAGCGTAGCTGGGGGAATAAAGACAGGGGTGTGCGGGCAAAAAGAGGGAGTGTAGGGTAGTGTGTGTATGTGTGTGTGTGTGGCTGTGGGCGTGGCAGTGGCAATGCAAACAAATTGCAAAAGCAAATGAAAGCAGCGCTCGTCGACGCTCCCAAGTCAATGAATATCACCAGGTTACTAGGTGACCCACTGCCGCAGTCTGGACACAGCCCCTAGCACTGTCACGCCCACATCCCGCCTCTCCTACCTTCGCGGTATGAAGGATGGGAACTCCTCCTCATTTTCCTCCTCCTGGTGCAATGCATTCAATTACAACCAGCTGCGAGTGCAAAACTTTGCCCTAGACCAACTTTCAACTGCTGACTGTTGCCATCGTCCTGCCTCTGGTTTTTATTCTTTTGAAACATTTTTATTATTTGCGCTCCTTTATTATTCAGAGTTGTCGGCAACGAATTCGATTCGTTTCGGTTTTCAGTGTTGGTTTTGCGAGTTGTGGTGCTTCGGTTTCGGCTTGTGGCATTGTGTAAACATGGCATATTTTCAGTTTTGCAGTTTTAAGTTTCATTTTTTTTTTTTTTTGCACAATTTTCCAGAACTGTTTCAAGGCTTACGGGCCATGGTTCATAATGCGCTTTATGCTTTGCAGTATTGATGATGACGACAGCGTAATGAGGAAACTTGCTAACAACTCAACTGTGTTGAGGGAACGTTGCTCATTATGCAAAAGCCAACAATCCTTTTTTGCCCAGTTGGCAGTTGGCAGTTGCAGTTGTAGTACACAGCACTTGACGGTCCTTGAGTAGAGCCTCTTTGCCGTTCTTCTGTTGGCCATTTGTCGGCTTTTTGGCCTTTGTTTTCACAGTGCCACTTCGCCTCCTCAGTAAGTCTGGTTCCGTTTTGGGGGCTCACTAATTTAGATTTTTAAGTAGTCTCCACTCAGTTGGCTGCCTTTTGCGCCAAGCACTTGTACAACTCATTAAGCTGCACAATTTTTTTCATGACTTTTCCTTCTTTTTTTTCCATTTACAGACTGGCGCAGCACAGATAGCACCGACCATCATGATCGGGTACAGCGACAATTGTCGGTATCGTCGGACAGCAAACTGTTGGATGATGACATTAGGGAGGAGATGAAGTACCATTCGCATGTTGTGATGCGACCCAAGAAGCCCCCCAGACCCAAGTCCGAGGTATTTCTCAATAAACAGGATCCACATCCGCGACGAAAACGTTTTAGTGCATTTGGTGTAAGTACTTTCGCATTTCTCACAATCAATTTTCATTTATTTCAATAAATTATCACACACACACACATTTGCTAACTGTACTTTATAGCCTGGTCAAATGATAAATCTTTGCTGCCAGTCAAGCAGTTCCTTTATTTATGTTGTTATCTCTCTTTCTCGCTCTCTTACTGTTCGTGTGTGTCTTGCGCCCTATAAAAATATCCAAAAGCACTGCATACTTGTGTGCGCTGGTTTTTGCACATTTTGCGCTTGCAACTCCCAAACCGTTTTAGCATGCAACTAATGAGACTCCCCTTGCTGCTCTAAGTCTTCATTATATTTGAAAATTTTAATCTCTTTGAAATTTGTCCTGGTGGGACCCTTTGCTTCGGCACTGAGTGTTCCCAATAATGAAATACATTTGAGAAAAAATGCAGTTAATAAAAGTAATAACTTAATGCTGCAGACTATGCAGATATGCATAATGTGTTGACCAACTTTTTAATGCATAACTCTTATAATATTCTTAACAGACTCAACTAGTTTCATATATAACGCTTAGTAATTAAAGTTGGTTGCAGAAATTCATTTAAATCTGGCTAGGTTGCCTTCATTATGTAAGAAGTGTATTCCTACCACACTTCAGTCACACCAGGCTCTTTAAATACATTATGATAATTAATTCTGTTTCCCTTATTGATTTATTGCAAACAGACAGACTCGATTTTAATTCTTACAACGTCCGAGTCAACCATTAATTTTAATTAATTTCGCATTAATTGATTTTAATTTGATATTTAAGTGTATGTAAATATTTTATTGGCAACCGCGAGAATCGTTATCAATTTGAACGTTGCCTTCTTTGCTTATAATTTACAACTTTTATTGCGTGTCAAAGGTATTTTATCTGTTTGCAAAGTAATTTATTATTATATTTCTTTCACAGATTTTTTTGGTTCAAAATAGTAAATCACAAGTTTTTATGTATTTCTTTGATTTTTATTGGTAACAAATTAAATATTAATGTTTTACATTTTAAAGAGGATAGCTACACAGTTAATTTTTTTTAGTTTTAATTTGAATTCATTAAAGATAATTTCATAAATTGACCAGCAATAATTTTAAACTACATTATCAATTGACAAATATTGACAATTTAATTTTGCAATCTATTTTCTATTGCATAATTGCAATTAATATTAAAATTCAATTTGTCAAAAATGATTGTATATTATAATAATAATATTATTATTGCAATTACATATATCAAACTACAATTATACAACAAAATGAACTGACAAATATCTCATGACTTATTTTAAAAATTTTAGTTAATAGAAATTGCCACGCCTCCTTCAATTGAAATGAATGAAATTCGAAAAATTTACATTTTATGTTTTTTTGACTCGAATTTTCTTTAACTCTGTTTCTGTTGAATACTTTTTGTACTAAGACTTAAAACACATTTCATTGCATACTTTTAGGCCGCACTTTAAAGTGCTTTCACACAGATTTATAAGACCTGTCATATCAAATGCTTTGTGACTGTCTAACTAATTACAATGTTTTGTGTACAATTTGTCTATGTTTAAACAGGGCGACTCACCATTCGGCAAGCAGGAAGCCTATGTCAAACTGGAACCGCTCGGTGAAGGCTCCTATGCGACAGTCTACAAAGGATTTAGCAAGTGAGTATAAACACATATCCCTTTTTTAGTGGGAAACCAAAAACCAACCGAGTACAATAAATCAACTACGCGAACCGCTTTGTGGCCGTAAATTGGGTTGCCATGTCAGTGGGTTAAACAAAATTATTGCCGTCGACTTAACAAAACGGTTGGTGAGGGGGGAGGTGTTGCCTCCCATGAATTTTGACGAGCTTGAAGCTCCGAGAGATGGACAAGTTAAAACTGAACGGGTTGCCAGTTGCCTAAATCAAATGCCTTTTAAGCAAAATGTGTGACAATGTCGCCGTTTTCTGCTGATTTATTTACAAATGTTTTCCCTCAATCTTCTCTTCTTATTTTCCTTCTTATTTTTTTTTTTTTTTTGCATCCGTTTTGGGTCCCGGCTCCTTGCTGACTGTGTGCTCATTTGCCATGCAGTCAGCCAAGTTCTGTCCTATATATTTATATATGTATAAGGAAAGCTGCTGGCAGGCTCATTACAAACCCGAGTCCCAGTGCCAGACCGAGATGCAGACTCAGTTTCAGTTTACCATGCAAATGCGGCTATCAATCAAGAGACAGAAGAGTGAGAGAGAGACAGAGAGGGAACTACGGATGCTGGGCACAAAAAATGGCACACAACAACAACAGCATTAACAGCAGTGCAACAACAATGGCAAACTAAACTAGCAGCCAAAGCTACAGTCAAGATAACCCGACTGTCAAAGACTCTGTACTTTATCTGCAAGAAAAAAGCATCAACTCACAGAGAAACACCTTGAAACCTATTTTTTAGTCTTCCGACCCTGATGAAAAGTTCAAAAAAAAGGCTTTATCATCGGAATTGCTCTTGAAATTCGGGTTTGTTAAATATTTTAAAGCTAACTGGTTTTTCTTATGATACATGGGAATTTACTTACCAAGTTTGGTTTTGGTTTTTCATACACTCAATAGACCCTTCCTTCTCTTTTAGTGCAGGGTCTACAAATTCTTGCAACCTCATCAACATTGTTGTAGTATCCGTTGTTGGTCCACACAATTGTTGGCTTTTTGGGTCTTTACGCACTTTTCAAAGCAACGGGCACCCCTTTTGCCATTTTTTTTTCTTTTTTAGGTCGCACTGACACACAATTGAGTTGCCCCTGCCCCTGGATCTGTCCCTTACCCCCTGCTCCTGCTGCTGATCCTGTTCAAGCTTTGTCCGCATGCTTAACAAATGCCGCCTCATTTGCGCCTTCTCTGATTTTGGGCTGACTGCGTCTCATAATTTGACAAATGAGCTGGGACCCAAGGAAAACAACAACAAGCATCGTCACCTTTTTGACAGGCAAACTTACATTTATTCAAAGGGAAGGGGGGTGTCAAGAGAGATTGGGAGGGTGTCGGCTGCTTATGATGAATTCCTTGGGCTGTCAGTTGCATCGGTCATAAGTCTTTCTTCTACTTCTACTCACATTTTGGCGCTGCTTTGCTTTCTGATTTATTTGACAATCATTTGCGCTGCCTCCACTCACCACGCCTCCTTCCCTAACCTCCCTTCCAAGTTATTCAACAATGGGTATTACGTGAATAACAAGAAAAGTTGTTGTTCTTAAGGCTCCTCTCATTTGGCATGCAGAGCGGGCCACAGGCGAAATGAGTTCCAATTAGCTTTGTTTATTCGGAATGCAATTAATTCGCTCTAATTTATCTGGCAAAAAGGAAATGGTAAATGGCATACGATGAAACACAGAAATAGCAATAGAAAATTTGAATGGAAATGGAAATGCAAATGAAAATTGCGATGCATGACAACTTTTGAGTTTTCTCGTCTCCTTTTTTGTTTTTTCTTTTTCTATTTTTCTTTTTTTTTTTTGAGAAGAGTCTTCCTGCCGCTCTGCTTGGCTTTCTGATTAGCTTTTCATACGCAATACGTAAATTTGGGTCAGTGCTTGGCTTTCTATTTTCGTTTCTTTGCTTTTCCTTTTACTATTCGCCTTGGCAGCTAATTTGGCCAAGATTTATGCGGTACGCTCTTTCCCAAATTCTCTGTGTCCCCAAAGTTTGTTTTTCCTTTGCCTGCTGCTTTGTTTGTGTCAATTGTAAAAGATTTCATGAATGATTTCACTTCTATTTGACTTTTCGTTTCCCTCGCTCTATTTCCCTTCTTTTTCACTAAGGAGGCGAACACTTGAACTTTGGCTGATTAGCATTTAGTAGGTCAGTAGCGCCATCTGCTGGCGAAGGGCAAAAGTTTTCGCTGTCGTTGCTGGGAAAACTTTCGGCAACACGCTTAACTAAAATCGTATTATTTTTGCATTAACAGGACAAATCCTGCGACATTCTTGTTCTAAGTACAACACTCGACGCCTTATCGAATTTAACATGCCACACCCCTTAACCTCCTACCTCCTCGTGCCTCTATCTACCACTCGATGTTGACCCAGTTAGAAATTATCAACCGCTGACGGCACTTTCAGCAGCAGCTCATACATTTTTCATGGCACTTTGAGGTGGGTGCCACCTCCGCCTCCTCATTCTTTTGAAAAAAAGAAGAAAACATCCTTGTAGTCGTGTAGTCCTTGTTGTTGCTGTTGTTGTTGTTGTTGTTATCGTGTAATTTGCCTGAGACACTCGCATCCAGACAGCAGCTGCTGGTAACATGGAAATTTCGCATGTCGCATGGCCCCGCATCGCAACACATCCCGCATCCTAAAGCAATAGGATGTTTGCCGTGGCACAGGATGTGCAAAGACATAAGCTCTTTATGGCATGATACTTGCTTTCGAGGTTATAAAAGAAGAGCGCGTGTTTCGCAACATTCGCCATCACATAAAAGGCTTAATTGATAAGGTTGCGGCTTCCATGCATCCAAAACGTGCCCCACTTTACAGCTCACATGCAGATACATTCCGCCCTAAATCGAGAGCGTTCCACCACAAAAAGACATCAATCTAGAACTGCCTAACAGTTGATGATTATATAAAACAAGACTTAAATTGTACAAAAAATGACAGTACTTAATCCTTCATGAAAATGTTTTATGTTCCAATAAAGTTTTAGACATTTTATGGCTGAAGAATGCGCCAATTTCAGTTGATAAAAGGAAAACTTAGCAAGAGATTAGGTTTTAAGGAAGTCAGACAATTTATACACTTGGTATCTTTATTAGAGCAAAAAGAAAAACATTCTAGTAATAAATTTAAAAAAAAATTACTAAATAAGAAATAGAAAAGCGAACTTACAGTAAGATAATCTGTAATCTTAGTACCTTCATTAGAACAAAATGATCAGCTGCTTGGTATTAAATTTGAAGTACTAACTAAACTAAAAATAGGTAGAACAGATCTTAACAATAGAGATGAGCTTGGTCTCTTTCGTCCTTACTGACTTCTTGGGAATAACTATAACAGTAACCAAAAACTAATTAAAGCTAAAATATTATCCCTAAAACAACAAATTAGTTTAAATTCCTTTCAACTTACAATTCCTACTCCAAATATCATTAGTTGTCTACTTATGTTAAATTGATAGTATGAATATTATCTAACAATAAATTCATTTTATAAACTGTTAATATTGTGGGATTACTTATCGTATTGAACTTTTATATGAACTATTTGTTCATTCTAGTCCAATTGAATGCTAAAACAAATCCCTTAATACTAATTAGTTATCGAACAAAGTTTCACACTTAATATTCCAATTATATTCCCATTTTGGTTGTCATTATTCATCGCTTTATATGGTCTTTAGTTAGGCGAAACTTGTGCTGAGCTGAGTATTGGCCCAGTTAGAACGAGTTTGAGTGGGAAGGATAATCATCTATCCGACAGTTGATGGCTTCATTTTAAGGACATTAAGAGTATCGTATCTATCACTCAGTAGCAGCTCATTAACGCATGTCATCATCATTAACCATCGTGAAACTCTTAAGTGAAACACTTTGGTAGCTAACATCAACTGCCAATTAGTTTTGATATCGCGGCCAGAATTAACTCTCAGCCTTGTACTTTGATACACTTTCGAAGAGTGGTCCAGACATCCATTCTCACCTCTCACCTCTACTAGACAAGATAGAGAAATAGAGAGAGATGGAGAGAGAGAAAGAGAGACCTTTTCCAGGCTCTTGAACCATAAAAACTTTTGCTCAAATTTTGCATGCACTTTGGCAACGGAGTCAACAAGGAGAACGCTTAAAGCAACTACTTTATGACTGGGATTTGCTATTTTATGGAACCTACAAAAGGCAGCTGAGTCCGAGACTGAGACAGTGTAGGAGGGTGGGGGAGTGGCAGTTGGAAAAAGGGCAGTGGCAGCTCCAATTAGAATTTGCCTGGGCAAAAGCATCTCATAAATTGTCAGCGTCTGTGGCGCGGTGTCAAATAATTTAACCTAATTTGACACTTCAAATGTGCGGCCTTGTATTGTACTTTGGGAGAGGGAACACGGAGATGTGGATGGAACAGACTTGTGTCTGTGTAATGTGCCTGGCCTTATCCTAATTTAAGTGTTGCCGCACATTTCTGTGCGTATTTTTGTTGCCACATTATGTCTGTTTAATGTATATCAAGGAGGCAACTCCAGCTCCTACATGACTTTTGGCACAAGGACATTGTGGGAGGTACGCCTGCGGTGCTGTTGATGGCATTCCCGCAAAATTGCCCGTCTAATTCCGTCTGTAGATTCTTTGGACAGCTGTGCCAGTAACTAAAAGGCGAAGAGGGAGTGGAGACAGAAGGGGATCCCCTGTCATTGCTGTCTTGGCTTGCGTATTTATTTTATTAATTTCTTGCCCTTGCCTCTCCACAGATTAACCTACCAGCGTGTTGCACTGAAGGAGATCCGGCTGCAGGAGGAGGAGGGAGCACCATTTACGGCCATACGAGAGGCCTCGCTGCTCAAAGAACTGAAACACAGCAACATTGTGACCCTACATGACATTGTGCACACCCGCGAGACGTTGACCTTTGTCTTTGAATATGTGGTAAGTGCAAATGAATCGATATCTTCAGTAATCAAAATAGAAATTAAAATATTCTAAATGAATCTCAGATTAAAACAATTCTGAATACAGAATAATCTTTTAGTTTTTGCAATAATGTATTTTAACTTAAGTTATTTATCTACATAGAGAAGATATGAAATAACAAAAAATGAGTTAATTTAAGATTCGTAGTATACTTTTTATTTTTTAATTCAGTTTAAAACAATACTCATAGTTGACCTATATAAAGAAAATTATTATAAAATTATAAAGTTTTTTTAAATCTTAGAACAACTCTTATTTGATTTTGTTCAGATTCAAAGAATATTAATTTCTTAATTTTGGAACATATTTTCTTAAAACATTACCTGATTTCGCTTGACAATATAAATATTTATTTAATTTCTCTATGTTTCTGTTTTATAGAATACGGATCTGTCGCAATATATGGAGAAGCATCCGGGCGGTCTGGACCATCGCAATGTGCGTCTGTTCCTCTTCCAGCTCCTGCGCGGTCTTTCCTACTGCCACAAGCGTCGTGTCCTGCATCGCGATGTGAAGCCACAGAATCTACTCATTAGCGACTGTGGTGAACTGAAGCTTGCCGATTTTGGACTGGCCCGTGCCAAGAGTGTACCCAGTCACACGTATTCCCACGAAGTGGTTACGTTATGGTACCGTCCACCAGGTAAGTCAGAATTACTAGAACAAAATATGGAAATGAATTTGAATTTCACAAAAGGGAAACTTAAATATAAATAGCGTCAAATTTAAATGTTTGAATGAGAAAATGACATGCAGAAAGGGACGAAATGAAATACTTAGTTTAAAAGAAAAAGAGATGTTGATGGAGATTAATTTGAGTACTAGGAAAAGAAATAGAGACTAAAATAGAAAAAAATGTAGCGAAGAAGGGAAAGCTCGTTTACAAATGTAATTCTTCAAATCACTAAGGTATTGTAGTCAGTTATTGTTTAATTACATTCATGATCATTGATTGAGCATGAAACAACAATTAAAAGAGAAAGAAAAGTAAGATGATACAAAGTACTATAAGAAGATAAAAAACTTTATAAGATATAAGACAAAAGAATAAAATTACGAGAGAAAAGAATTGACAAAAGCAAAAATTCATATAAATGTTTGCATATACATACATGTATGTACATATGTAGTATCTACTGGCACTCAAACTCAAATGATAAATAAAAGTAATTTATTAATGTTGCTTTACTTGTGTATGTCTGATCAACTTTTGAATTTGTGTACTATCTTGAATGTGACTTTTCACATTTGATAACTAAATAGCTAAAGTCTTCTGCTGCAATTCCATTTGTTTTTAATTAATTTGGTTACTATAATTACTGATAATTTCTTATTTTAAAAGTTAAGCGTAATTTCTCGATAATCCCAAAAGCTAAATCAATATTTGCTTCACCAAACTAGTAAACATTAGAAAAAAACTGTACAAAAAAGCATTTAATTATTATAAAGTTTGTTATTCTACGAAGGCAAACCATTAATAGTTGAGATGGATCTGAGAATTTTTCATTTAGCTAAGAGCTAAGGGTCAGATTAATTTAATACCAGACTAAACAGATGCCCTCCCAATGGGTAAACATTGCTAAAAACAATTTTGCTACTATATTTTTTTTCTTTACTCTATAGAAATTTCCTATCAATTTGCAGCGCTAAATTGAAAAGGGCACTAGATAGAGAGAAGGAGAAGTGGGAATAAAGTTAATTTTTTAATATGCAATTCCCCGACATAAACAGTTTGTTGTAGCCTGAACGGAGCCAAACATCCTAGCTGTTGGAGGTCCTAGTCCTGCCTGCTCCCTAGACTGACCTCAACTGGGCAAGTCAAAGCATGTTAAACAAATTTAATCTGCACTTCTTAGCAGACGACCAGACTCTTGACCAGCGTAGAGACCGAGTCCCAAAGAGCATAACGGATGCATGCAAAACGAGCGGACGTGGTTGCTCAGCGGTTAAAAGGGGAAGGTGTAGTGTAGGGGAAGAAGAATGGAGATTTTCAGGAGCTTAGGCCACCTGTGTATCCTGTGTGTATATGTATATGGAAAACTTTGTTAGCCAGGGGCTGGTCTAAGGGCCAACTGAGATAAGCGTTAAGAAGCGACCTCTGCCTGGGCTGTCAGTCAGTGTGTCAGGCTGTCATTTCTGGCTTCCCGGCTTCCTGGACTCTTGGCTGGCCAGGCCAACAACATCTCTGTTTATTTATTTAAAATTTGCAATTTATTTTCATACAAAAAGTGCATTTACCTAACGAACCAAACTCCTTTCAACTCCCACTTTAATTTATTTAGATGTTTTGCTGGGCAGCACGGAGTATTCGACGTCACTGGACATGTGGGGAGTGGGTTGCATATTTGTGGAGATGGTGACTGGGATGCCCACATTTCCCGGCATACGTGATACCTACGATCAGCTGGATAAGATATTCAAATTGCTGGGAACGCCCACAGAGGATACGTGGCAGGGCGTCACACATTTTCCTGGCTATAAACCGCACAAGTTGGGTGAGTAATTGGCCAAAAGTTGGACAAACATCTGTTTCTTCAACTGTTTGTCTTCATCATGTGTATCATTTTTCTTTTGTGAGTGTGAAACTAATTTGACTGCATTTTCTATCTCTGTGTGTGTGTTGCAGGTTTCTATCGACCACGGAAACTGGGTCACAATTTTCCACGGCTGTACGACATCATCGAGGGCGAAACGATAGCGAACGCGTTCCTTCAACTCAATCCCGAGCAGCGCATCGGAGCCGAAGATGCACTGCAGCATCCCTACTTTGCGCAATTGCCAAAGAAACTCTACGAATTGCCAGACGGTAAGAGAAACCAAACCAAACCAAACTAAATTAATATATTAAACATTTACAAAGCCAAGCCAAGTCTTGAATAGTGTAATGAATTTCGACTGTCGCATTGTCTGGGAGACCAAAGAGAAAAAAAACCAATTAAATTTCAACACTGCCAACCTTGTTTGTCTTAACAACTTTACACTTTGCACAATTGAGACAACGGTAGGCTTTACATTTTTCTTAGTATTTTGTATTCTGTATTCTCTGTCTCTCTAGCCAGGCGACAATTGGGCGACATCTCATTTAAGTTTTGCGACAACTTGGCAAAAACAACTCTGTCTTCTGTTGTCTGTTTAACTAATGTTTGTCTAGCTAGACCAGTTAACAGTAATTACTTTATTTTACGTTTTAATTTGTATGCCTTCCCAGGCTTGGCTACGAAAAAGTTGCTTGCAACAAGTTGAAAGTTGCCAGGAGCAACAGAGAAAAGCAAAAAGCAATTTCGTGGCAAGTTCTAAACGCCAACTAGTTATATAGCTACAATATACATAGTTGAAAACAAACCAAAAATACTGATTAAGCTTAAAGATACTGCGACCGCAGGCAATTGATAGATAGACAAAGAGAGGAGAGAGAGAGAGAGAGAACGAGATAAGTTTTAAGAGAAGCTAAAGCAATCAAGTGTCGAAGCGAAATGCTTTTAAAAATATATTCGGCTGTGTTCTACATTTTCAAGGCGATTGTCAAACTCGATTGTTGAATGCGACAAATAAGTTATTCAATCACATTGACATTCAGGGTTTATCGCTGTTGTAAAGTAGTCTATTTAAATGTTTTACAAGAAATCTGCATAAACTGTATGAACATTGTTCTTGTTTCTTTAAACAAAGCTAGTTCATTTTATTTAAATAAAAAACTATCATAATATCAACGATTGGAATATTAAATTTGTTTTAAATTCTTTTTAATTTAAATTTTAAATGTTATTCTTGCCGAAAGCAATTCGAACTGAGCTGAAAGAAGCGTAAATTGTTTTAAATCATTTTTATGTTTAATACAATTTGTAAAACTAAAGTTTAATAAATCAGTCAGTTCTGACTCTAGTCAAAAAAGGCACAAATGATTTTTTAAATTATTTCGTGAATAAATACATAAAATATGTTTTTTGAATAAAAAATTATAATATCAACAATTAAAGCAAAAAAATTGTTTAAAATTCAATCTGTTTTATGTTTCATGCTTTTAATTTAAACATTAAATATCATTGCTGAAAACAATTTAAACAGAGCTTAAAGAAGTGCAAATTTTAAAGTTCTATGGTTTAATAAATCAATCACTTTAGTCAAGTAATGCCCAATGAAGTTCTCAAATTATTTCCCGAAAGAATAAATCAATTTAATTGCATAATTTAAAATTTTTTGTGGCTTAACATGAATTATGTGCTGGCCAACAACAAAGTAGAAGCTAGAACAAGTAGTTAACATAACTAAAACTATCAAATTTAATTGCTAGATATTTCAGCTTAACATTAGCTGTAGTTTAAGCCAAGGTACACGTAAATCAATAGATAAACCTTGGATAATCCAGTTAAAAGCAACTTTCTTGGCCCATCATTAATTAGACTTAGACTCCAGGCTGCCTGCAATTTGCATTTGTGAATGGAAACATTTAGCCAGACTGTGACTGTGACTGTAAGTGTATTCATTGGAGGCTCCTCAATTCCAATCGAACTCTGCAATTTAGCAAGTGCAATTGCATTCCTGAAATGAAAAGAGGATCCCTTTGGGGGATTGCAATGAATGAGATGTTAGATTAGGGGTAGACCATACCAAGGATGCCCACTTAATGACTGGGCAGCTTAATGTGTGCTTAAAATGTGATTAACGTTGATTTGTGTACACATCCATCTAACCATGTTCATGGTAAACTTTTCAGACTCCACAGGACTATTTACCAAGTCAAAAATATGCTAATTTTGGTCAAAATTGAAATCAAAGCGCACAGGTGAACTCATTAGGGGAAAAGCGAGTGGTTGCGCTTCACAGGATTCTCTCTTTCCTATCTTTCTCTCTATCTGTATTTGCTCATTAAACATTTGCGTAGTTGCAACACAGCTTAAACATTTTCCAGATAAAATCAATTAAAACGCAACTAATGTGCGGCATTTATCATGTTCCCTGCGGCGACTGTGGGACTGCGGAAAAGGTCAACGCACAGTCCATAAAACCACATCAGCCGATTCGACCGTGTGAGCTTCGTGGTTGACCCCGGGGTGGGAGTTGATCCAAGTCCGGGTCGTGGTCTGGGTCTGGATTGAGTTGCAAAATGAAATTTGCGTCGCATTTTAATTGTCAGCGCTTTCGACAGTTAATGAAATTATGGCCTGTGCCAAATGTAGTTATAATTTTAAGTTTTAAATAAAAATTATGTTATTTAAATTATATATTTATATTGTTTTGTTTTTTGCAGAAACCTCAATTTTCACCGTGGAAGGCGTGCAACTTTATACGGAACCAAATCGACAGAATAAATGAAAATTAAAGCAGGTCCTCTCAGTGGATGGCGTACGTTTCTATTGTTAGACCAAAACCCAAGCTACAAATCCGATCAGCCCAGCAATCCAGCAATCTATCAATCCGGCAATCTATCAATTCAGCAAACCTAAACAACCCACAAACAACATCAACAACAACAACAACAGCAACTACAAATCGGCAGCCATAAAAGAAGAGTGTACGACATGAGTTTTGTACCCAAAAACTGTTCTTAGTTCGATTTCAATTGCATGAAAAGGAGAAGGAAAACTGTCAACAAGGGAAGAGGGTACGGAGAGGGAAGGGGCAGCAGCAGCAGCAGCAGCGTTAGCATTTCAGTCAAATTCGTGCCTGGGCGTGTTAAATATTTTAGTTTAGTTACTTAGTCTAGCATGTCGTCTTCGTTAGAGCCTTGTCTAAAAAGGATACTCAGCTTAGTCAAATTTATTGCCCGAAGCAGAAGCACAGACTTTTTTCAATAAATTTTAATTAAATTTACATATATATATTTAGACTGTAGGATCAACTAATTTTGTCAACGGTTTGTAATAATTGTGTGAAAGCGAAAAGTTTTGTACAAGTATTTTTTTCCTTTTTTTCTTTGTTTTTCTTTTAGTTATGCAAAGTGTAAATTTTCAAAATGTATGTGTAATTGTGTAATGTCTGCATGTATTCAGCAATAATGTGCAACTATAACGATATTTTCTATTCACTTCATATGCAATCAATAACCCAGGGAATGCTCCCTCGATCTAGGGAGAATAATAAAATATAATCGATCATTTAAATTGTTTTATTTTCCTTTTATACAGACATATTTTACAAAACTCTAGCAGCTTAAAAATAACTCCTAAACCATTTTTGGTGTTCCCCAAACCAACCAACAACAAAAAATTGTTGACACTTTTAATTAAACCTAAAATTTACTGAAGTAAATTTAACAATTTATAAATTTAATAAATAGGCAAAAAAATTTAAAAAATACTGCAATAATAAAAAATTTTATAGAAATTTGAATTGAATAAATAGCAGCCGATTTTCTAACTTCGAAAAACTGTCCGAAAATTAAAGGAACACCAACCTAGAAAAGTTGTTTTTAAAAGCAACTGCCAGGAACAAATCTTGAGCTTTGTAAAACACCCTTGATAATCTCCCTGTGTTTTCAATGACTAGCATATAGTTTTTCTGGGGGAATCCCCCCCGGGCCATCTAAGACAAGCATATGCATATGCAATTAATAAGTACATAGTTCCAAGCAAATAAATCTCTAATATGACAGAATAAATAACTCAATTTCTCAAGCAAATCAAATTTCGTATAGTTCAGAAATTTTTAGAAGTCAAAGTAGAAGCAAAACTGTCTTTAAAATTCTCAGAGTCGTATTATCAAATAGATTTAAAAAATTTTATTTTGGCAATCAAAAATAAAAAGAATTTGCTTATAAAAGTTTTTAACAAAATCTGAAGATTTTTCTGTGAATAAGAAGATGTAATTGAGTATTGAGATAGTTGATATTCCTTTCTTCGAACAACTGTTTACCTTAGAAGCAATTTTGTAATACATGTTTGTAAGGGTATCCAATATTCGGCATGCCGACAGGTAGTCCTCATTCTTGTTTCTTATTTTAAACATTCATATATTATTATTTTAATTTTTAATGCTTCTTTGACATAAAAAACGACATCAGAAAAACTTTGCCGCGCTGTTTAAGTGATACAATTTTAATAATTAATGGAAATACAAATAATAAATGAATTTATGTATAAAGCCAACAAATAAATTTAAATCATTTATACCGTATAATTTGATATTGTTTTTTATTTATTGTTTTTTACTAGTTTTATTATTTCAGAGTCAAAATTGCTGCTGCCCACATGATATGTTAAGGTTGGCAATTGGAATTGAATGAAGGAAGCTGTTGAGGTAGTTAATTAATTAATAAACTAAATCGCGGAACCACCAGAAAGAGAGACAGACAGACAAATAGACAGAGAGAGAGAGAGAGACAGAGAGATGGGAAAGGAAAGAGGACGAAAAGATTTAACGAATAGTTCATACAATACAAATTTTTGAAGACAATTTATGAGAATAGTTAAAAAATTAATCTAGAATTGAAAAGTAGTAACAAATTTTTAGAAACAACAACAAATAAATTCTAAATAAAATAGTCAACAACTACAACATGAAGATAAACTAAAGCTAACATTTAAATTAAACCAAATAACCTAACCAAGTATTTTACATAGCGTCGTAGTAAATGAAATCCAATCAATCCATTTCCATGTTTTAAGAAACGTTACGCAACACAAGAGATGAGAGGACACAAAAAGAGTGATGAAGTAGATGAAGAGAATGAGAAGGAGGAAGAAGTGGAGGAGGAGAGAGAGTTGTAACAAATGTGCAAATTGAAATCAAAGACACTTCAAAAAAGGTTTTGAAAAGTAAATGAATCAAAATACGTTATGTATTCAAGTATAAAAGTGAGGAAAGAAGCAACTAAATAAACGTAGAACAAAATATGTTAACAATTATTTACTTAAATTAATGAAATACTTGAACAGCCATAAATGGCGCCCACTGTGGCCCATTGGCCCTAAACTTTTATGAATGGAGAAAACAAAACAATACCAAAAAATGATATCAAGAACATAAACTATCGAGTTTAGTATAAATTTGAATAGAATTATGACAGCGTCTAATGAAATATTTTAAAATTCTACTTAACCAACTGTCAGACAACTTAAAGCTGACACTGTTCGACGCGGTTAAGGTTTTGAAACGCGCGCTTTTTAGCAGCGTTTAAAACCGCAACCAAAGAATAACAACAACAAAATATTATATTTTGTAGTAGAAATAAAACTAAAAGTGAACTTGAATATTAAACTTGAAATTAACAAAAGAGGCGAAAAGAAAAAGACACAATTTAATGAGAAAACTTTTTCTGTGATTTATGAAAAAAGTATGTAAAACTAAAAATAAAACAAAAATAAAAGTAAAAATACAAAATTTATAAAACGAATAAATCAAATAAACAGAAACCAAATGAAGCACTTTAGAGAGAACAAAATTAGATGCTGAGCCAAACGAAATTGTTTAGAATTATTTGCTAGCAGCAGTGGTTAAAAACAACAACAACAACAACAATTGCACACACACTAAAATTAACAAGAAAAAGACGAAAATGAAAAGAAAAACACAATTGCTAGCAATTTAAAGCAAAAGAACACACAGCTCGTAGCTCGTAGCCCGTATAAACATTTCGCATTGTTTGTACTTAGTTTTGGTTTATGCAATTTCACATTGAGTAAACACTTAGCAAAAATTAAGAAAAGGAAATAGGAAAAGCATACAATTGTATTTTCCGAAGAAGATTAAAACTGTAACGAGCAATGGCAATGCACTTTTTGCACTTTTCCCATCCCAAGGTTACGTCCATAGTTAATAAGCCAAAGAGCCAAAAAATAAAATTAACAAATCGAATGAATCTACAAATTTTACGAATCAAAAGAAGATCGCCAACAATTTCATTGATTTTCTGCAATTACTTTGATTGATCGATTGATCTCTTTTCGTTGAGTGTGTATTGAGTTCTGGAAGAGCATCAGTTATACAATTATTCAATTATTAATTGTTTAAATATGCACAATACAAATTCGAGAATGAAGATGAATTAAGCTAAAGTAAAGTACGAATATACTTAATAACTAAAGTAATCCCAAGAAATGGTAATGGTAATCACTAAGAATGTTTTTAGCTGAACGTGTCTCTAGTTGTATTCTATATTAGCTAAGCGGTAAGGGTTCCCGCTGTGAACCCGCAGGAACGAAAGGTAAAAATCAATATGAAAATGAATCTTGAATCTCGAAACTCAAAACTCCAAAAAAGAAAAAAGAAAAACTCGAAAACAAGTCAAAGAGATGGAATAACTAAATTATTTTTAATGCATTGAATTTGTCGTAAATATTTAACGTACCTTTGTTAAAAACAAAACAAAACAAAACAGAAATATATAAATAAAAAGTAATATTAATAATAATGAATCTATTAACACAAAATAGAAACCTAAATAAATATATGAATTCTCTTGGAATTCTCTCTATAGACGCGTGTAGTTTTTATGTTTACACTGTAAGCATTTTTTGTATAGTTGAAAAGGCAAAGGGTTAAACTCGCCTCACGAGGCAGCAAAAAGAAGCAGAAGATGAGGAAGAGATTAACATAAACAATTTTTGTAAATATTCGTAGTTGATTTCTAAGTAGCGAAAAAAAAAACAGCAGAAGCTAACAAAAAACCCAAAATTAAATGTTTATGATTTAATACAAAAATCAATGGCAACTAAATACAATTTGAATAAGTTCAACCTGTACAATAATTTAATATTAAATAAAATGCAAATAACAAACAGAATAGAACCGCAAAACCTCTTTTTATCGCCTTACATAGAAGATCGTTTAGTTTTTATTAGTTTTTTATTTATGGTATACTCAGAACACTTGCGACTTTGAACTACTTTCTTATGAATGTGTGTGTATATTCAGTCGATGATTCATGACATAGTTTGTGATTCGAGGCTGTCAACTGCAGACTTGATGAATGTCTCTCTCAGAGACTCTCAGGGCATCAAAAGGAATAAATAACAATCAAATCTAATAACTTTTGATGACATTAATAAAATAGTATTTGCCCGCATGCCAATTAATTCATCGCAATTCGAGTTCAGTTATTTCGGCATGACAATTGAAATGCCTTCGCTTTTTATTAAAATGGGACAACTTTAATTCACAACACCCACAATTCCACACACAAGCCACAATCTACTCTACAACGTCGCAAGCCTCAGAGAGTTGTAATTATTCAAATGACAAGACTCTTTTTTTGGGCAAACAGACCCGAGACATGACATCAAGTAACTTTTTCTCTATCAATTTATTTGTATGCTTTTTTTTTTGCCATGATCTTGCGTCATCGAATTGCTTGCCCATTCATCCGGCTGATGGGAGATGGTTGCAGGAGCTGAAGGGGCTGTAATCAAAGTTCATCTTGTTGTCTTTTTTATTAACTTTGGTATATCTGACTTGGTGCATCTCCTCACGACTCCAGCAGCTGGCCAAGAGTCTCGGGTAAAACTAAAGGTAAAAGGTTTCCACAATGCAACGATGACCGGAAAACCTTCAAAATCCCATAACGGACACTCGACATAAAAACAGACAGACAACTACAATTGCTTAGTAATTTAGCAACTAAAACTAAAAGTGACATAATGCGGAAAACTATAAGCTACATCATCATCTAAAAGGTATCTCTCGCAGAGAATACAAAATTATACTTGTATATAAGATTAGTATACACAAAGTTAAATATTTTTTGAAATAATTATTTCCAAGTTTTAGAAGAAAGACGGAACGGGAAGCTTTGATGTGCTGAATTTTAAATACCCATTAATCTATTACAATGATAAAAACGAAAAGTATATCTCTTTATATATCAATATAACAATAAATTAGTCTTTAATTTCATTTAGGGAATGTCTTAATTTATATCTTTATCTATAATCAGATGAAAATTCATTAAATATATATTATATAGTTACTTTACTCAATTACAAGATTACATAGATAGATAGAAATTGATGACTTTATCAACTTATCACATTGTTTGCAACAAGAAGTATTGACCCACGAGAAGGCTATAAACAGATATTAATAGCATTAAAAATGCAGTACGTTATTTATAATTATAAATTCAAGCCACAACTGTATTAATCAAGTGAGTAATCGAGTAATCGGGGACTACACTTTGCTCTCTTCATGCCCGTGTTTGGTAAAGCACAAGGGAAACTTATACCTATGTAGGCACATACCATATGAGTAGATACTATGTATATAGATCACTTGAATGTGACGTAAGTATTGAGGTAGGTTTTGAATTAATGAAGAGTATAAATGAAGCGAGCTTTAGGCAAGCTAGCTTGCTCATATCATTTATGGGTTAAGAAGCTTTTGCTTAAATTATTTAACAAATAATAAGCAATAAATACTTAGATAAGCAAACATCTTAGTGTTGAATTGCAACTGGTTTGTATAATTATTTAGTTTTGCAATTATTTATATAATTGTTTGTAGATTATATGTTATTATATGCATGCTTAAGTTTAAATGATTCATTCATCGGATGCTCTTATCAATTCAAACTGTGTCGTGATTGATTGACAAAGCTGTACTTCTAAGGCCTGGGGGATTTTTTCTTAGAGACAAAGTAATGTGGCATGTAAACAAAAGAAAGACAAGCCCATCCAACACTTTAAGAGATTATGCGAAAGATTCTCTCTCCGGTTCTCTCTCGAAAAGCTCGCTCAGTGATCTCTGTACGCTCACTGTTGACGATCGATGGATGGTTTAGTCGCTTCGTGGAACTCGTGTCGATCGGTCGCATCAATCGTTCTAAAGATTCAAGGTGTAATCGATTCTCAATAAAATCAAACAAATCTTACGACAATCGGCAATGGGCACAATATCAATGCGCCTCGTGTGCGCGTTCCTCTTCGCAGTGATCTGTGTGAATCACGAGGGAATTTTGGCTTTGGCTGAGCAGGAGAAGGAGAACAAAGGAGTAGCTGGGACTCCTGCTGGGACTCAGTCTCAACCTCAGCCACATTGGAGATATCATGCGCGCGGCAATCAGAGAGTGCGTTAAGTATACGACGCGTCGTAAAGTGTTTTATGCATAAATAGGAAATGTGATTTACGTGGTTTTTGAATTATGGACTGACGGACTTGTTTGTTGTTTACTTTATGCAGCAAAATGCGGTATCGAGTGCCACGCCCACTCAGTCTGCCCCTCAACACAGTGAGATCAAGGAGCTGATGACAAACCTGCACGATCGTGTTGGCATCTTGGCGACCCTGGATGAAGACCAGCGCCATCGCCTGGAAGTTATCGATAAGAAGTAAGTTCGAGTGAGGGAACCAGACTTTTTGACTTTTCGACTTTTTTGGGCAAGGTGACGCCAGATCAGAAGACAATGGAACTTTTGCCCAGTGTCTTGTGTGTGTCGCGGACGTTGACGAACAGGTTTTGCACGCATCGCAAAGTATTTAGGAAAACCGGTAAAAAACCGAAACCCCAACTAAAAAAAAAACATAGCTTCTGGTTATGTTTTTGTTTTACTTTTTTTCCACGCCGTCAAAAGGCCGTCAATTACAATGCCATTGATTACGTGAAGATGCGCAACAATTGGACGTCAAACAACGCCTAATTATTTGGCATTAACAAAGTATCTACAAGATACACAGTATTTCTCTCGCACATTTACTCGGTAAATTATGGATTCCCACTGTGTCTGCCTTTATTTATTATTTGCTTTTTTGGCAAACAAATTTCGCACACTTTTTCGTCTGTTTATTAATCGCATCTGCATTTTGTAGCTGCTTTCGTTTTCTTTAGAATTTCTCAAAATTTGTTTCCAATTTGTTTCGCTTTGTTTAGGAAACGTCAAATGTTAAGCACAAACAGGTTGAGAGCATAGTATATAATTAAATTAAGCGCATAGTTAACATATCATAAGGCGAAACACCCAATTGGAAATACCTTACTGAAACTTAAACATACTCTCATATGACTTGCGATTTATTGCCGCTAAATAATATACAAATATTTGTAAATATATGTGTAATTTATAATTTCATAAATTTGTGTGTTCATATTGAGTCATATTTCTTGGTGCATATAAAGAGGTCAATCTCTTATTGACGAAGATATCTTAAGTCAATACATTGATGATATCATTTTATTTTGGCGAACTGTAAAAATATTTTCCAGCCTTCATTTTATTTACTTTTTACAAAGTGGTTTTTGCAGAAATGGTATTAAAATTAATCATTAACAAATTGCACTGTTGCTTATTAATGGATTTTGAATCAATGAGTCTTCTTCTGTAAATCTAGAGTCTGTTAAATATAGTAAAGGTATTTATAGGGTGTATGGAGTAAAACCATGAAACAAGTCGATTCTTATTTTTTATTTGTACGTGTTGATTAATTTTGGCAGAGAATTTTTATATTGAATTAGAAGCTGATCAGATGAAGTACCAAGATATTGCTCATATTTTTATTTAGTCTCCCTTGTTTATTGATTCAATCACAGAGCTCGTTAATTTTGATACAAGTGAGAATTACTTTCGCAGTCGTATATAAATAAAAAATTCAAGATCATCGAAGTAAGAACAGAAGTGTTTGAGCAACTTCTGTTCTTAATTCGATGATCTTAATTTTTTGAATTTAAAACCAAAAATAAAACCGTAATCAGTACCGGAACCTTTGACCGAATTTAGTTTAATTTAAAATAATTTCTAAGAACCCAAATATTAATTTATTTTTTAATTTTTTGTATGTTTAGAATAGTTTTTTTTATTATTATTTAAATAACTTTATAATTAAATAAATTGTATAAAGTTATAAATAATATGTTGACGTTTCATAATATCTTTAAATTCTTACTGATACCGCAACCGAAAAGACAAAGCCGAAATGTAACCATTAACCTATATTTTAGTTTGGGATTAAACACTTACCTAAAATTCACTATCAAATTTGTAATTCCTTACTTACAAAGAATATCTAAAAGATACTTACACTATTCTTTTCATTGTCACTTTGCAGAATGGATCAGTTATTGGATAGTAACACGGGTCGCATGGAATCGCTGAAGGCTCAACAATTGAATTTCCAGCAGCGTTTAGATAGCTTCGAGCACATTCAACGACTGACAAGACACACGCTGGATGAGCTGAAAGGTGAAACGGATGTATTCATGGGTCCACGTATGGCAAGACAATTAAGGCAAAAGCAAAAGAATCGTGAAAAGTTGAAGGGTAAACCACATAGACAGAATTCAGTATTTGATGTTGTCTGATGCTAGATGCTTGATGTTGCTGGCAAATCATTTTGAATGATGTAATTGATGTTGTTTTTGCTGTTGTGCTGCTAGATTCGCTGTCTCTCTGCCTCGCAATAAATCTAAGGAAAGCTTAATTAATTACTCCCCTTACTATTCTCTTCCCCTGCAGATCTTTCTCGTCAGACACGTCAGGCGCCACAGCAGCCGCCGCATGTTGCGGAAAATGTGGCAAGCATTTTCAATAGTCAACCTGCCGCAGCAGCCACTCTCTTCAATGGCACCGAGTTGGATGTGAAAAGTCGCCTTGATGCCTTGGCCACACTTCTGGTCTCCGTAGCCTACAATGTGAAGGAAACGCAGCAGAATACCAAGTGAGTCTTCCAAAGAGATCATTAGCATCCATAGAGCTAACTTCAACTCAATTCTAGCGTCATCAAGCGTCGTCTGGCAAATCGGAACAAGGGACAATCTGCCCGCCTACCTCAATCCTCAGTTGCTTTACCCGCTCCCTCGGAGGAGCAGGCTACGAGCTGTCTGCAATCCTACTTGGGAACAAAGGGTATCTTGAAGCTACAGTTGACGCCTGAAAGTGAATCCTTCTATGTGCCCTGTGAGGACGATGGTTGGACTGTGATCATGAGACGTTCCTCGGATGACATCAGCTTCGAACGTAGTTGGCTGGAGTACAGAGAGGGCTTTGGCAATCTGGCTGGTGACTTCTTCATTGGTCTAGACAAACTGTATGCCCTCACCTCCTCCGCCCTTCACGAACTGCGAATTGTCCTCGAAGATTTCGATGGAAATGTTGCCTATGCTGGCTATGATTCTTTTGCCATTAGTGGAGATAGGGAATACTATACGTTGAATCTGCTCGGCAAGTTCCAGAATCAATTGGTGCCATCAGCAGGTGATTCTCTTTCTTATCATGCTGGCGCCAAGTTCAGCACATTCGATAACGATAACGATAATTGCCTGGAATGCAGTTGTGCGCAGCGTCTTAAGGCCGGCGGTTGGTTCAATTCTTGCGGCACTAGCAACTTGATGGGCGTCTACCACACGCAGAATCCCAAACAGGCCGGCGAGACGGGCATCTACTGGGACACGTTCCAGGGCAAGGACTCCTCGCTCCGTAGTGTCAAAATGCTCATACGCCCCGTGGCACAGGACGAGGCGAGACGCTAAAGGCGATCAATGAGCCCGAAAAAGCTGCCATCAGTCAGGGAAGCATTATTTTGCTCTATAACTACGAGTATATACAGCTGTGGTCATAAGTTTCTCACAGATAAATAATTAATTATTTATATTTAATGAGGAACTAAATACAGTTTATCGAGCATACTTTATTTAAGTTCAGATTTGAGAAAATAATTTAATTATTGTGAAAGCATATTTTAATTTAGTTCAGTTTTTTCAGTAATATTTCAGAAATAGTTGCATTTTTTAACTAAATATTTTTATAAATGTTATTTGCCAAACTTGTGACCACAGCTGTATGTAATCCGAAACAGAAACTCAACCCAATCCCAAGCTTTGCATTTCAACTGTAGCTTAAGCGCCGTGAAACCTGTACGTTAACTTCTGCTCAGCACTGTATATTTATGGAAAATTACCCAATACCCTAAGTTAATAAAGTTGCGCTATGTGTCGTGTATTTGCACTGTGTCTCTGTTTTCTCTCTCTCTTTCTTCCCCCTCTCTCTCTCTCTCTCCTCTCAATATGTTCCACTTTCAAGTCGTGCGTCAGTCACAACATTAATCGTTCCGATTAGCAAAACGCAGCACACGGTAACATGCAACCTGCAACTCTGTCTCCACTTTATCTATTTAGGCCGTCCCTCAATAGAAGCTCAGCTCAAAACACATTCGACTGCCGTTGGCAACTCTCTTAACATGGCTAAAATGTTTTTCTGTTGGCTGTCCTGCTTCTGCCAGTTGTGGAGCCTGCATGCATTCAGTTTGGAGTCCTTGGTCTCACAGAGCAACATCTATTACCAGCTGGATACAACGGAACTGTTGCTGCCACAAGTGGAGCAGTTGTCATCGATTAATTCTCTCAAGCTTATTGTCCATGGCTTTCTTGGCTCTCGAAGTCACAGTTCCATAATGCCGCTAAGAAATGGTAAGAAAGATCCCTTTAGAATCTCCTCTTAGCCTTGCTGACAGTATTTATTGACAGCCTACAAAGCACAGGGATTCGAGAATGTTCTGATTGCCGATTGGTCGCCAGCTGCCAACTTGGATTATCCCAATTCTCGGCGAGCTATAGGCAAAGTATCTGTGGTGTTGGCCAAACAGTTGGAACAGTTTCTGTCCAAGCACGACCTTCCCAATGAAGCTGTACATGTAGTTGGACATAGTCTTGGTGCCCATATTGCTGGACGGATCGGGCATTACTTTAATGGAACTCTTGGTCGCGTTACGGGCTTGGATCCTGCGTTGCCCCTCTTCACCTCCCGCTCTGATGACAGCCTACAGAAGAATTCTGCACTCTTTGTGGATGTCGTTCACACGGACTATCCGGTATTTGGGGATCTGACCCCACGTGGCACCGTCGACTTCTATCCCAACTTTGGACATGCACCACAGCCGGGATGCGAGGAGGTGGATCTGCTGGCGGCCAGTAAGCTTATACTGGAGGCCTGTAAGTGCATGTAAAATTACCTATTAACTGCTGTATCCGATCTAAATCTTCCAGATAGCTGCAGTCACAATCGTGCTGTGCTCTTCTATGCTGAAACAATCGGGATGCCCAAAAGTTTTCCCAGCATTCCCTGCAATTGGAAATCCATCAGAAGCAGCAGAAGTTGCTCCGAGAAGCTCTCCAACTTCAATATAAACAGCACAGAGCTAGAAACAGCCATTAGTAATATGGATGAATCTCAGGTAGTTTATATGGGCGAGCAAGTGTCACGCAGGTAATTTAAATTCACAACGAACATCAACAACAATAACAACTCAATTTAATCGTTTTATTACTTTATTGTGCTAGCGCCACCTCGTACTACTATTTGGAAACCAATGCAGCGCCACCTTTTGGTCAAGGCGTTCGTGCCAAGTTTAATTGATTCGAAACTTGGCTACAGTAGATTACAGCATATGGCCGATAGATGGCGTTGGCATAGCAATCAGCTTTTGGCTGACAAATTCCACAAATTCCCATTTTTGAGTGTATTCCAAAAACGAATGACCAAAAATGTTGCTAATCCAAAAACTGGGGTGCTCACCGCTTTGCTTGAAACTTTGCACAAATTTTCATTGGATTCTTCTCAACTTTAGTTGACCCCCAGTAAAGCTAGAAAATCGATACATATTTTAAAATAAGCGGATTTAGTTTATCTAATTAAGAAATATTTTATTTTGTTAGAAAAAATTCATTTTCTTAGTTAAAAAATTAAATTTATTGAATGCACTATTTTAATGCACAATAGCGCCGCCACTGGTCTCATAGGGAACTACAAAGCGCCGCCACTAGTCACGTTTGGACCGACGAAGCGCCACCTGTTATATTTCTTTTTGTAAAAGAAGGCGGGAAATGGAAAAACATTTAAAAAAAAGGCAGAATTTCCGCTGCGCGCTGTTTTTGTAACTTTCCCGCAATTGGACTTTAAAAAAAAGCCAGATTTGACGGAAAAACAGCTGAATTGGCAACACTGTTTGGAATCTTTCTATTAATTATCTTAAACATGAAAGATACAGTACGATTAATCCCAAGGTATTGAGTAATTTGTTAATTAACCGTAATAAAATAAGTATTTTCATATATAACGAGATTTTCCTCCTTTTTGGCGACTTTTGCAAAGCTTTATGATACTTAAAAGTTTCCTTGCCGAATTTCATTGCGTTAACCGCAAGCTCAATTTATTTCAAGATTTAATTTAGCATGAGCCTTTCTGTTGTAAATCACAAGAATTTTATGAATGAAGTTGAGCCGAAGACGCAGACTCAGTTATGTCTGGGCTGCATTCTGAAGAAGGAGGAGAAGAGGGAAATACCAAACCAAAGATATTTATGAGCCAATAACTTAACAACAAAACGCTCATCTACATTTAATGGCGATAATTTTTGACGCAATTTGAGAAACAGACACAGCGGCGGTCGCCTCGCAGCGAGTTTAGTTCAGTCGAGTCGAGTCGATACCTGTCGACTTCTTGGTTTAAAAAGAAAGCAAGAAGCTAACCGCAGAAGAGATAACACAAAACACTTGACACCTTAGTGAGCCTCCAGGCAGAGTCCGGCTCTAAATACGTTGCGTGGCATAACGTGAGGTAAGGAGAGGCACCTGAGCACAATAAAAGACGAAGAAGATGAAGCAGAAAAATAAAAACAAATAAACGCAGTGATCGTAAATTTACAATAAAAAGATCCCAACAGAGAGTGGAAGCGGTAACCACTAAAAGGAGGGCAACATGCTGTAAATTTTAGGATTTCCAGATGGCAACAGCTGCTGAGTAGAGCTCTGACCATAGCTTCCTTCTTCAATGGCATTCCTCGCTATCTCGAGAGTGTGGGTGGCTTTCGGGAGATAACATTCATGGTTGCACTCGACTCGTTGACTCGTTGCGTTCTAATTCATTGCCTCACTTGACTGGAAGCATTGTATGTGCTTGGTTATGGGCATTTGAAAGGGCCTCCAAAGCTAACTCGTTCCACAAATCGATTTCAGGCTTCATTAGCCCCACATAGCGCACAGGAAACTCCCGCACTTTGCACCATGATTTTCTTCTCTTGTATCTTTTGTTTCTCTATCGCTCCCCATTCATTCTTTGGCGCATAGTTTACACGGTAAACGTAAATGCGTAAAACTATCCCCTCCCCCTTATGACCCTACCTCCCTCTCTGTATTCCATCCCTTTATTGATGCGCCATGCTTGGTCAAGCAGCGAGTTGAGTTGTTGCTGTTGTTGATTCTTTTTTTTGCTCCCATAAGCGTACGTTCTCATTTTCCCTCATTTCCCTTCATACGATTTCATTTCCATGCTCAATTTTTGTCGTTTTGTGTGTGTGTTTTTTTTTTTGTTTTTCCACCTTTTGTGAATTTGTGTCATGCGTCGGTTTTTCCTGTTCGTTGGCTCTTGTTTTATTGTTTTTGTAACTTGGCTTTAATTTCTGTTGACTGAGAAAGGAAAACACACAAAAGTGTTGTTGACTTTCTAGCATCATTGGACGGTTGATAAAGCTGGCGGGGAAGTTGCCTACCTTCAAAGTGTTCCGCTCCAATTCGAGTGATTTGGCTAAAGAATGCAAAGAAATTGCTAATCATAAAATGCGATTCTTTTTGTATTTTCAAAACATTGCAGCAAATAAAAAAGTTTCTTTAAAAATAATTATCATAAGAATATAACAATAAATTCATAATCCTTTTAAAGTTTTTAACTAATTAAAATTTAGAATTTGAAGTACTTCTGTAAGCTAAAGGATTTAATTACTTTTTATATCCCTAATTTTCTTATTTTTGAATATTATTAGATTCCTATTCCTTTTAGAATTTCTCATCTTTTCTTTTTAATATCCTTATTTTCTCATCCTAATATATTATTAATTAGATTCAGATTCTCTTTAAATTTAAAATTTTTATCACATTCTTTTTCTTAAACAATCAATAAATGAAATAAACACACTCTTCTACCTGATTTATCCTTGTCATCAGCCTTAGCTGTGTTCAAAATTATATAATTCTTCAACTGTTTTGACACATTTCTTAATGGCACTTCACACACGCACACTCACACATAATGTACACACTCGCACACACACACATGTAGGCCAGTGAAGCATACAAAATGAAATGAAGAAACGGAAAGCCAAATGCCAAGGAGACAGAAAGCCAGAAGAGAAATGATATTGTAATTGGCAATCGCTGTCGTGCATAAATCACATGCATAAATTCAACCTACGGACATTTTGAAGCGACACCAACGCATTTCGTTCTTTATTCTCCCGTAATCCCTGTAACCCCTCCACCCTCTTTCTCTCTCTTTCTTCTATTAGCCTCCCCCTTGGTATGGTCGTTAGTTGAAGTCAATGTTGCTATCCAATTGGAAAATTTTTCATTAACTAATTGAACATTTTATGGCAGCACAGGTCGCACAGTAACTCAGCCAAGGAGTCGACTCCTGGACTGTTGAACGGGTCGCTTAGTTGGCACTAAGAGAACGGCAATGGCGCCAATATTGATGACAAACATAGAACGGGGAGTCCCCCTTCTTTGTCTAGTTAGTAGAGGGACTGCCTAAAACAGGCCATGGCAAACAGACAGCCAGGACATAAAAGGACGTTGGCCCAAATGAATAAACATTCACATAGTTGCTAGTCTGAATATAAAGTATACATATGTGTGTGTGTGTGACTTTAATAATTTACGAGGACACGCTGCGGTCGAACTGCCCTCGCATTGTCTTCCCTGAATACACAAGTAATGCTGGAAATTTGCATAACTGTCTGACAGCGTGTCCGCCATGGCGGATATTAAACATTAGCGCGTGCTGAACAACAACACATCACCCCCGACTCCCTCACCTCTGTGCCTGGCGAGAAACCCCAAAAATAATTAAGGTGAAAATTGCTGTCGACACGCAAACTGTAAAGCCAAAACAACAAGGCAACAAGCCAAGAAGCAAGCAGGCAAACAGGCAACAGCTCGGAGCTCGGCATTATTTTTTTTTTTTTATATTTTGTGGCTTTTTGAGAAATGACCAGCAGCTGATAAAGAGGAGAGCAGACTGCAGAGAGCAATCGAGAGACTGGAGACTGACCGATTGTCATGACTAATGAAACCTATTAGCCCTGTGACAGATGAGAGTCTGCCTCGTCCGTCTGACTTGGCCTGATGATGGATAAGCTCATTAAACTGAGCTCCAGAGGAAGGCGACAAGATTGCGGCAGTCACATTTGGATATGTTGGGTTTTTGGGAAGCTGTCTTGGATCAACCAGTAGCCCAATAGTTGACGAGGTTGCCATCAGTTGGCGGCACCATCTATTAGATTCCTCCATACACCTTTTTGACCCATGGCCCGGCATTTAATTGAAGCTTGTTGGTGGCCCTGCTTCGCTCTGCTGACATTTCCTTATCGCTAATAAAAAATTTTAAACTATTTTTGAGACTTGGCAGGGTAAGTAAGTAGAAGAGAGTAACTACAACTGATATTCTTATCTCAGGGCACCCTCAAAACTCATTTGTTGTTTTCAATGTCTGGGAATGCCATTTGTTTAGTAAAGCATTGACTTCTGACATATCAGAGTATGGTTATAAGACCTATTATCTGGGATAAGTCCACTGAATGAGGGATTAACTTAAAAGCCTCCCATCAACGAAGGAAGTTATATTCATTAAGCTCAGCTCAAGGCACTTTTGAATTTGAATCGATTTCTATGTCTGATGGTTACGAATTTTACTTATTTATTTATTTTAGCACTACAAACTCAACTTATTAATTATTGTGGAAATACAATTTTAAACTTAGTTTTATACACTAGATAAATATAGATTTGTAAAGATCCACATTTTTTCTCGTATGAACTATAAAAAATATTTGTTTTTTAATTTGTATGAATTTAATTAATGTCAATCGAAATTAAAATAAGAAATACCATATTTAAAAATAAAAAAATTGAGGATACTGTAGTATGGTGTAGTGTCGATTCTTTTAGTAATTTTATTTATTAAAAAAAAAACACATAAAATGTATGACAGTAAACATTCTGTTAACTAGGGTCTTTATAGAAGTATGATCCTTTAATTTCTGTGATCACCCATTAGCTTTCTAAATCGGAACTGTTTTTTAGATAGGTGTATAAGACACAGAAAGAATGTATCACCTTATAAGGAAACAAACTGTCTTATCATTCCAAAGTCGGAATCTAATCTGAATTTCAAATTCAATCAAATTAAATGTTGATTTTGCTCAATTTCTCACAATATTTCTTTATCGTTAATAAAGTTTTCCAGTCTGCCATAAAATCGATAGACAATGGAATGGAAATTTTTTACTAAATATTTGCCTTTCTAGTTAGCTGAGGAATAACTAATTTGTTGTTCTTCTTGAACAACAATAATTTTTTTTTGGTGTCAGTGTCAATTGTTGTGTCGTCTGCGTCGATTGTTTTGTTGATTTTTGGGATTGGCAAGTGATTTCATTATAATTTTTCTACTCTTTTATGATTTAATTACATCAAAAATTATATTATTATTATAGATATGTATTGCTTAGTGCAATTATTTTGTGCGTCGTCGTCTTTACGATATGTCTGCTTTATGACTGAAGTCGAGTCAAGGCAATCTATTGGAGGAGCTGAGATTTCACAACTGAGCCAAAGCCTTATGGGGGGTTGTTAGTCTAATTAATAACACATATCTATGGGTGTTGCTAGCTGTAACTGTAGGTGGAGGTGGAGGTGATGGTGGGAGATAGAGGCGGGGTTGTAGGTGGCATTGGCTTTCTCCATGTGGCTGCCCACACAGTTGGCTTTAATTAATTATGTAGAAAAATTAATTTCATTTCAATTGTGCGTCTCGCAGGCGCATCTCGCATCATTAGCAGCTGCTAGCCAGATCTTCAAGATCCAAAGAGACCCAAAAACAAAACCAAAATACAAAATCCAAAATCCAAAATAAAAAACCCGCTGAGTAAGCAATGATCGCACTTGCCCCGCATCCTCAAGCTCCAGCCGCCACGTCCACTCGAGTGTCATATTCGAGTGGGCTCAAAGGTGATTAACGCGATCATAGAAATGATGTTTTCAAAAAAGTATATTTAAGATACGAGTGTGTATAACCAAAATGCGCGTAAGTGTGTCGGATCGTCTTCGTCTTCAGTTCACGATGCTAACAACACCTGAAGTGGCCCCTACAAACGATCGCCCCGATGATCACAATAACTGATCGCGTCTATGATCATGACTCTTTCTTTCTCCATTTGCGCACGCGCTAAATGTCAATAGTAGACAATGATGACACACCGCAGCTTAAATGCTCTATTCACATTTAAATTTTCTACATAAAGTAGAACTTTTCTAATGATCCCTGATACTTCGGTTTGTTCTCTTCTGAGTTGCTATCATGTATACATTTCTTCTTTTACATTAATCCAGTAAGTAAGCTGACTATTAAATACATTTTTATAATGTTATCATTTCTGATCCCTTATAGTCCCTCTCTTATACTACTTTCTTATCCTTCAATGTTGTCCTGCCGGTTAAAGTGAGGATACACATATTTTTCTTTGTTTTCCAATTTGTTACAATCTCTTTCAAATGTATCCCTTTATTTGTCTTTATACGAATACATTAATATTAAAAAGTACATATTTATTTATCTAAGACTATCTTTCACAACAATTAAGCAATTTTCAATAATAAAAGAAAACGTCCTGATTCTTTACTTCATTATTTTTGTTGTAATTCGTTGCCAAATTTAATCATACAAATGTTTTGGAGTTATAGACCTACAATAGGCTTTCTTTTGTTGACTTCTTGAAAGTCTCTTCTTTGATCGATGCTGTTCACTCTCAGTCCTACTTGCAAATTGATATACTCTATTATTTATAGGGTATTAAATGTACTAAAGGCCGCCTGTTGTTTTGGCTTTTGGTGTTTGATGTTTGGTTTGCTGCTGCTCTGGCTGTGACTGTGACTGTGGTTGTGACTGTGACTGTGGCATGGGCACGCCCTCAGCGGCATGCCGCCCACTGTAACATGTCGAATCATTCATTGCATTGCACAGAATGTGGGCTGGCGCTGGTGGCCTGTAAGCTGTAAGCTGCAAGCTGTTAGCCATAAGCCGGGCCTATTGGGCCTTCGAGGTGTTGAAAATAAAAAGCAGTGAGTACGCCGGCTTGAAGCGTTTTGTGTGCATTTGTAATTGTTAAAAGGCTCTGCCCGTTGCTCTGTCGCTGTCATTATTTTCTGTAACATTTAGCAAAATCATTAATAATTGTTGTAGCTGTAGCTGTTGTTGTTGTTGTTGTTGTTGTTATTGTTGCCGCGACACAGATACGCACTTAAAAATTGTCAGACGATGTCGAGACAGAGACATCGCAGTTTTAGTGTTAACTTGATTAGCATTCGCATAAATTGCGATTGTTGATTGTTGTTCATTTGGTTTTTTTTTTGTTGACTTTGCCGGTTGCATCTTGGCATTTGCATAGAATGCACATTTGACTGCAATTTGGGTTAATACTTCAATAGATGTCATCCATAGTTAGATATCTATGTAAAGATCTATCTTTAGCTGGAACTCACATATTCGGTGTGGCATGTCTTCAAATCCACTGAGAATTCAATTAAATTGCGTTATGCAAACAAACGAATCGATTCGATTCATTTTGATTCATTTGGAGTCTCATTCCCTAGAAGATAAACAAGCGATTCTGTGGAAAATCGGGAGAGAGATAGAGAAACAATACAAATTGCCGCGTAATCTTCGAGTCTCTTTCGAGGGCGACAATAAAACGACATCGAAACAATTTTTGAATACGAAAATGTTGTCGTTGTCCTTTCGTTTTATCAACAAGTGCCGCCAAGTGGAATCAATCAAGTGAACACAACCGATCCAAACGGAGAGATTTCCAGTATTCCTCGGAGAATTTCGGCAGCGTTTGTTGCCTCTCTCGAAGCGTGACAATATTTTGGCCACAGTTTCAACTGAAATCGGTTGAAAGAAAGGAAAGAGAGGGAAGGGGAATGGAGAGGGGGAACAGGAGCCTTGGGACAGTTGAGCTGAGGTAATTAATCATGCAAGTTGAACGATAAGGTCACATTGGAACTGAGCTCAGAGAATACACACATATATTCCATTCTTTTAAACAACAGGTACTTTGTCCCCTGAGGGGGGTGAGAGACACTGTGTGTGTGGGGGGTATGACAAGTAAGTATGGTAAAGGGTAGCATCCATAAATCCCACAGATATCGTAATGAGAAAATCACCGAACCACATTGGTCGAAGAGGATTGCGGGTGTGGATTACAAGGAATTTAAATATTTATTGTGAGTGTGTATCAATTTGACATAAAAGCGCCAATATTGATACATTACAGATCAGAAAAGGAATCAAAAAGGAAAAGAACAAGACAAATTGAAATGAATAATGAATCTAAAGAATTAAGCTGGAAAGGGGAACTCGAATATTGGATCTACAGCAATTGAAATGAATATTAAAATAAAATAACTAATATTTAATCCTTAGTATAAAGTACAATATTTGATGATCGATTGAAGAATTAAGCTGGAAAGGGGAACTTGAATATTGGATCTACATCTACATAAAATAACTAATATTTAATCCTTAGTATAATATACAATATTTGATATTCGATTGAAGAAATAAGCTGGAAAGGTATTGAAGAGGAATTCAATAATGAATACTCAGCAGAAAATTAACTTCAACTTTAGCCTTTAACGCTATCAATTCAATCTTCAAAAGCCAAGTAACTACAGATAGTAGTAGTTAAGATATTATCGAAAGATTGGTATCTTAAAGATACGTAAGACTGGCAGCATAAAGCGATGGCAAACAAAGCAACTGACGTTAAAAACAACAAAGACAAAAGCTACACGCAACTGACAATGTCAAAAGCAAAAGATACATTTGTATCTCAGGTGTGTGTAAGCTTGTGTCGAAGTTGAAGCGTCTGCTCTAGGTTTAATGGCAAATTTGCACGAGGTAAATACGAAAAAGCATACAGAGAGAAAGAAAGAGAGGGAGAGAGAGCGAGACAGAGAGATAGAGTGAGTGAAGTGCCCGAAACGGCAGTCAATTATCAATTGACAGTCATATGTAAGTGTGTATCTGTATCTGTATCTGTATCTACAGCTGTGTGTGTGAGTTACTAACTAACGTACAGCAATGGCTTGGTATGAGATACATTTGTATCTCAACTAGTCTGCTACTTCACCTGCGTGTCATGTTTTCAGTTCGCCTTGCCTTCAATTTCATTTTGTTTTCTTTATTGTTGTTTTCCCGTTTGCCGTTTGCCACTGCACACGCAAAACTAACCGCAATATTTGCTCTCACTCGCTCGCTCGCTCATCAGCTCTCCTATTCTCCCTCTCTCTGTTGCTCTCCCACTCTCATCCGGCAATCTGATTGGCTGACAACCGGCGTCTGCGCCGCTGCCATTGAGACCACACCTCTATTGACTGCGGTCTCTGCTTTTGCCCCCATATTTAGAGACAAGCGTCTCGTCGCGTCTCGTCGCGTGTCGCCCCCAACCCGAACTTCAATCCGAACCCGAATCCGTAAAGGTAAACGTATCTGCAACTCGAAATGGGAACCCGCATAAAGCTTCGTTAATAATGGACACCCTGAAAAGGGGTTGGGGATTGACAAGGGTTCCGTTTGGTCAAAATGAAAATGGCTTTTATGTTTGTGGCGTGCGTTGGGATAATTTTGCTCCTGACGCCGAGGATTCAGGGAATTGCTTATGTACACAGATACAGATACATACATAGATATAAAAATATATATCTGTCTGTATATTTAGTTTGAGGGACATGTTTAATGGCTAGTTTATCGATTTTGTTGTTGGTGTGTGGCTAAGTGAAATTTTGTAGTAAATTTATGATTTTATTTTATTATTATACATTATGTTTCATATCTGATCTGCGGGTGGCCCATAAAAAGAGTAATTAAGGAATTGCTATTAAAGAGACTTCCTATTCTGTATATTCTGACATTTTTGTAATTTCCTGTTTCCCTTTAATCGATTTTATATAAAATTCATATTTTATATAATATGAAAAACTGTAATGAGCTAATCAAAACTTGATATGCATATATGTATTCATTTCATATTTCAAACTATAAATATTTTCCCCTTGAGTATCAGCTTACAATTTACGAGTGTAACGATATGTTGACAGTGGAGTTCATGTTTTATTTTCATAAAAAACAATGTCAAAACGTGTCTCAGTCTTGTAATATGTTAAATTTATTGATATTTATGACTAATATGCAAGTATTTCTCTGTTTTGCATAATCCGAATAAATGTTGAACTCGAAATGATCCGCTTTATATGCAGTCTAAACCGTCTCAATGACGTTTCAATCTAAAATGGCGAATCGAAGCAGAAAAATATTCATGTAGTCAAAACGAATCTCTTATACCCTCCAATAAGATCGGCTTAGCAGTCTCTCACCTGAGTGAGAGAGAGAGAGTAGCAGAGTATAAGAGTGCTGCCGTGTGTAAGTGTGATCAGTGAGAGAGCGAACAACACTCTCTGAGAGAGGCAAACACCTGGTTGCCGAACATATGAGCAAAAAGTGGTAAAAACAACAAACAACAAGCGTTAAGTCAGCTAAGCAAGCAAACCATAAAGTCACTGAGCAGCAGGGCAATATGGTGAGAGGGAGAAGGGAGAGGGGAACTCACTGGCAAGGGCAGATCCGCTCGGGCTCAGTCGAGACTCGCGACTGACAGAGACTGAGGTGAGCAGCAGACACAGCGGCAGAAAGGTAGAGCGGGGGAGGAAAAGAGAGACTCAGAGTCTGGTTAGCCAGGTATAAGTATCTTTTGAAACGTGTGCGTGTGTGTGTATCTGTGTGTCCGCTAGCTGACTGGCGAGGTTCGTCTGCGCGAAACCTTCGCTCGTCCAATCAGTACGAACTCGGTTCCCGCCAGCGAAGAGACAACAACAGCGACAGAGCGCTCGGCAGCGACTTGAAACAATTTTTGAATAATTTTCGAAACTCAAAATAAGCAGTCGCGTTGCGCGTGCATCGGTTGCATCTCGTAAAATACATATATACATTTATCTAGATACATATGTATCTGTATCTATATCGATATATATAGATCTCAACTGTCTGATTTGAGGCTTTTGTCATAACAAAATCAACGACGCTGAAAGTCAACGCGGAAGTGAACAAAAAGCCGCCGGCATTTCGAGTTAAGGATGTGCAAAAATTCTGAAACAGCAGCCGAATGATTTTTAATTGTTGTTAACAAATTGTGCAAACAAAAGAGTATCGGCGTGTGTCTGTGTGTGTTATTGTGTGTGTGAGTGTCGGTGCTTAAGTGCACAAATCATTTGCATATCCTTGCAAATGAATAAAGTTCATATTCAATTATTCAGCAAATAAATGGTATACAAAATTACAACAAAATCTTCATTAAATGAGTAGCAACAATTATTATTATTGTTGTCGATCTACAAGTGCCATGCAAATGAATTGAAAAAATATATTGCAATTGTTATTAATTATTGTGCCTTGAACTTGTCCGTGACTTGTGACCTACAGAGAAACCCCCAAAAAATAATAATATAAATTAACATATAAATAATAATAATAAATTTAAGCAGTCTATTTGCTTAAGTTAAAATCTTTTATTGAGTTGCATTGATGCTAAAAATTCAGCTTAAATGCATACGGATATTATAATTGGTGATCAATTTACCACCAACAACAACTATTGGGTGATGCAGGTGAGAATCATTTTTAATATCAGATATAATACTAAATTTAAATTGAGGAATCAATCAGTTATTTGAGTCATTTTCTGTCACTTCCCGTTGAGGTTTGTCTGAGTCAGGCCTCGAATTTAGTTGATTGTTAAGAAATTCGCAGTTAAGCAATTACTATCCATAATTATGCCAAATGTGCTAATTAAATTGTGTGTGTTTTTATTGCGTATTTAAAGACTTCCGCTTATCAAAATGCAAACTTGCACTGGCCAGTGGCTGCGAATTTGGCTCTTATTTTTGTTGTTGTTAATCTCTGTTTCGTTTCCCGGGCTAATTTCGTTACCAACTTGATTCAAGGGCTATAAATAAAACGCACGCGGCAATCATATTAAACAAATTAAGTTGATTATCGAGCGGATACATTTGTGATAATAAACAGTCCAGACACCAGATACAAGATACGGAATCTCGTAATCAGTGAGAGAGAGAGAGAGAGTGAGATTAACACCTTTTGTGGCTCAGGTGTTCAGGTATCCAGTTGTCCAGGTGTCTTCAGGCTCATCAAAAGCGCATTTATGAGTTTCATATTTGAATACACTTGAATATTTGTCAAAGCGCCGTCGGCAATCGATTTGTAAATCTTGTTATCACTTGAAACACTTTAAGCCGTTCTTAAACATTCGGTCGGTCAACTCTTTTGAACTTGGTCAGAGACTCGGTCTCGGACCGGGAACTGGGAATCGGAGACGGAGTCATGACTCTGTCGCACTTTTGACGCACACCCCAAGGAAATTGTAGCGTGTTATGTGCTCTTGTAAATGTTTGTCAGCAGGTTTCAGCCAGTTCCTGTTGCCCTCCAGTCAAACTCTTCATCTATATCTCCTCGATCTTCGTCATCGTCTCCGTCTCCGTCTCCATCTGCGTTTCCCTCTTCGTCTTCGTTTGTTTGTCCATTGTTTGAATCGCGCTTACTTGCGAAGCTCTGGGTCAATATTTGTGCACAACACTTTGCCAATGTGCCAAGTGTTGTTGTCGCTTGTGGATGCCTCTTCGTTCTGGTTGCACCCTCCATCTACATCTACATCTTCTGCCTCCTATCTCATAACTAGTCGAGTTAGTTTCATCAGCAACAACACTGGGTGGCATTAAACATTGGCTTACTAATAAGTATGCTGTATCTGGTAGCCCGTAAAGTGACTTGAACCGTACACTCATGGGTTGACACAAGTAAATAAATAGGCACTATTAATATTAAGCAATCGCTTTGAAGATCAATGTATGTGTTCTAATAGTAAATGATCTCATGATCAGATGTTATCGTAATCGAATTGACATCGTTTTGATCACTTAACTTGAATATATAAATAATTACACATTAAAACAAATAACCTGTATATATTATATTTATTCAATTTATAATATTTGTTTTAATTTAAAACGTTCTTGTTTCCATCAAAGTGATGTCACTTTAGAATGAAAATTTATTAAAGTCTACAATCTAACATTTGATTGTGTTATCGTTTTGTTTTTAATAATTTTAATTTAAATACATAATTACTTCTGATAATAATAGAGAAGTGTTTCTAATAATACATTGTACATAGTTTATTATGCTATTGATACATAGATTTTGTATATTAATATTCAAATTTTTCCTAAGTAATTCTTTTTATTTTTGAGCTAGTTAGTATATGCATTTACTTCATAATCGCATATCTATTTTAACATTTTTTTTAAGTTCTTCAAAAATAGAACTTTGAACATATTAAAATAAGTCTTTTGTATATGTTATAATTATTTAATTCATAAAAAATATTTCTTTCAATTTAATATGTTCTTAAAAGTATTAAAACCAATATTATTGGATGTTATTTGTAGATGTAGTAGTAGATGTTATTTGCATTTGATTCAAAAAGCATTAAATTTAATATGTACAGTTTTAAGTTAAGTGTTTTAGAAAATATTGAAGATTTCCCTAAGTAGTTTTAATTTTAATCTACCATATTTGTCTTAAAGCCGTTATAAAAGTTTCTTGAAGCTCTTCATAATATTTGTCTCTAGCTTTTTTACTTTGATAGTACACCTGTCTATCAATCTATTGACAAAATGTTTGCTTACAAGACCCCTAGTCTTACCCATAGATAAGTAAGTTGTTGTTTTTTGCAAATACATGCTGGAACTATTGCCTTACTCAATGAATAGACCCTCTCAAGACCCCAACTCTAATATTCGGAATACTTTCCCACTTAGAGAGATAAGAAACCCAACTAGAGAACCGTCTGAGGCATTGAGAATTCTGAGGAAACGACATCGTAAAAGACAACTCGTAGTCAAAACATTGTCGTTCCGTTCCATTCCATTCCCAATTCCAGTCCCGTTTCCGTACCCAATTCCTCCTCCCTGGTGTTCGACAAGTGCCGTTGTTGCTGTTGGTGTTGGTGTTGTTCCGCTGTCACCATCAATAGCTGCACTAATTAGGCATGTGTTGTCAAATATTTACACACGGTCGCAAAAGTACAAAGCGATGTTGACGTCTCTCCGTAACTGATAGGACAGGCAAATGGACTTGGAGTACCCCCACAAAAGGGAACGTGGGAGGGGGAGGGGGAGGTGTGTGAAGGGGGTCTCTTCTTCCGTTTTCACTGATTTACCAATGGCAATTCCCACGACTCACACTATATACACGGAGTCGATTATGACGAAAACTTTCATATTTTATGGCGTTTAACACAAGAAATTAGTTTATGATTTCTTACACGGAATTAGCAAGCTAATGGCCCGATATGGCTAGATATGGCCCGATATGGATACCATGACTTATGACGGGGCCCGCGTACTGTAACTGCATGAATAATTGAGCTAATCAAGCACGTAGGCACTTGGCTTGGGGTCTTGGACTCGCACTGGCTTTGGGTCTCTGGTCTTAGACTTGGTCTTGGTCTGAGTTTGAGTCTGAGTCTTGGTCTAGTCCCAGTCTGGCCTCTGGTGCACTGATTAATGGCCCTGGCCATTGTGCTTCAATCACATATGCGCAAATAATTAAATATAGATAAAAATCAGATTACTCATACGTCATGTTGCCGGGGCAAATCTTTGCCGGGGCGTGGCTGTCAACGGGTGCCGACGATTTATGCAAATTGTACATAAAATGCAACAAAACTCTTTTGCGATTCAGCCAAGCAATTTGTCAATTTTTGCAAATGATCAAACCAAGTTCCAGTTTGAGTTTCAGATTCAATTTTGGGTACACAAAAATTCGTATCAATAAAAAGTAATATTTGCATTTATATACACGCATTCAAAAGGCGGCCGCCTTCAAAGAGTCTATCAAGAATTGCATTTTGATATCTTGCAGATAGACAATTAGCCAAGTACACATCATTTTTTGGCCATAAAATTGTAGATAATTAGCTACAAGCAAATGTGAATTGTTTCTAATATAAACTGGCTACAAAAAGTATACAACTAGATGCTGGGATGCCGTTTGGAAGGCACACTTTCCATTTCGAAATTGATTGCGAAACGAGTTCAAGACTGGGTCAAATCGCTGGCCAAAACCAAATGCCAATTACAAAGAGCCAAAAAGCGATCAATGTTAAATAATAAGTAAAGTGGGCCAAAAACTATAACAACAACACACACAAATAGAAGGAGGAGAAGTAGGAAAAAATCTCATTAAAACGCCGAAATCACAGCCGCAGCGCACAGTGGGAGATTGCGGAGATCGATTCAATTCTATGCAAATCTATGAAAGATTTCCTCAATATTGGATATGGGGGTCTCTCGCATTTTTCGCCAATTCATGCAAATGAAAACGAAAACGAAAACGAAAACGGGCTGAAAATGGCACACGGCACAGTTTGAAAATGTGAAATCTGAAAATCATTGGCCATACTCGGTATTTGATTGATATACCGCCTAGACAGGCTGGAGGTCAAGTTTGCTATTTCATTTCGCATTTTGGGCAGACGAGAAAAAATTGGCAACGGAAATCAATCACTCACAACCCATTGAATCGGGAATGTGCAGTGCTGCACAGTGGTGCAAATGAGGCCAAACATATAAAAAGAGAACTGGAATGTCTGCATTTGAAAACGATTTTATTCTGAGAAACCATTCCATATAATCAAAAGGTTTATTGCTCAGCTTAAATAATCTTTAATTTAACCTTGTTTTTGTTTTGGAAATCTGACCCAATCCACTGTGCAGCTTTTTATGGCACGTGTGAGCTGAGCTACAATATCTGGGGACCATCTAATCCGCATTTCTCCGGCTCACAGTCCCTAACTTATTAGGGGCTCCATAATTTTTGATGGATTGCGAGTGTGTATTCGAAACGATCCCAATTCGTAGAATGATTGCGGAAACTAGTTTGCCAAAACGAATGTTTCTTCGAGGTGCTAAAACAGCGCAACATTAAGCAACAACAACAATCATAATAACCCCCCAAAGACTATTGTCAATTTTCGCTTTATACCTTTGTTGTACTATTTTTTCTTGTTTTTTTTTTTTGACTTTTGTTTAAGCTTCAGCATTGAAGCGCAATTCGTTTCAAGTTTGATTGGATCAAGAAAAGGCTTTGAGCAGCTGACAGACACGTTTTGAGTATATCAAATGAAATGAAATTTCAGCTGTTGACTGTGGATCTCATTTGATGGCGCATTAAGATCAATTATTTGATTATGAAATCAAATCTGCATGAAATCTTCAAATAGTTGACCAGCTTATTTCGACCCCAAGCCAACATGTCACATGTGGGCGCTGTAAATAACAGACTGAGTCACACAAGGGTCTGAGCTCTCTAAGACAACTATCAACAACTAAAATAACAACAACTCTAACAACTTTTGGTAGGTGAGAAAATATTATGAAACGGCCAATATTTAGCGTTGATCATGGATCGTTGATAAAGCCATCATCAGCATTAGCATTGTCGACGTCGTAAAAGCCACTCAAAAGTTTAAATAAATAAATAAGCAAGCCATAAATTCCAAAGTTGCAAAATTAAATTAAAAATTAAAGTTAATGGCAAACCAATTAGTTTTATTTTTAGTGCACATTTCGCTTTCATTACAGTTTATTGCCGGCATTTTAATATATAAATTAATAGAAATCCCCAAGTGGGGTGTTAAAAAGTGTAGGTATTAATGTTGATTGAAAGTTGTTAAAAAATTAACAGTTGAATTTGATATTCTTTATACCTCTTTCACTTTCCGTATATAGTTCCTTTTAAACTATAAATTTCTAAAAAGTTACTTAAGCTTCTTAAAATAAAAAATATATCAAATATAATATAAATAATAAATAAAGAAATAACTATTTTCTCTTAATTAATTGTTTCGTTTGAACATGTCTTTCTTTAAATATCTAAAGTTACTAAAATTTAAGTAAGCTTCTTAAAATACACAAATTAATTATTTCCTGTACTTAAGTTTACCTAAAAAATTAAATAGAAAACTTGAAAAATATTGCTAATTTAATATTCATTCACTAGCTGCACAATGAACTCGTGTTACCTTCTCGAGTGCTTTAACAGCTCATATCCACAGACGCTTCCACATCTGTAGATATTGACATACATGTGCCGCTTGTCGGCCTAAAATTACTTCAATTTTATTATTTGCTTATTTAACTTTTATCACCAATTAATGATGTCTTTTGTTGTTGTTGCCATGGACGTGGCTATATTTGATCGATCATTAACGCTAATTGCCAGAGTATGCAAAAAGGCAACAATAAGAAATAACAAATTAAATAACATAAGATAAATAATATAAAATAAAAATGAAAAGTTTTGCTCGGCCGGTTGATCATTGGCAATACCAAGCGGCCAACTCGCACTTGGCCTAAAAATAAGCACCGAAATCTTTTGGCAATTGACCCACTAATAGGCCCTGTCAATAAGAATGCTGCGCGATCATGAATGACTTGCTGGCTGACTGGTTGGCCAACTGCTTGGTTTGGCTTGGCTTGAATTGAATTGACTTGGCTTATTGTGGACCATTGGCCGTTGAACTTTAAAACCCCCCTTCCTCTCCCCTATTCCCACTTTTGAACGAGGTTACAAATTTTGTTTCCTGTTGCTTGTACACACAAATTAATTGCCCGCAAATCCTGTACTTTTGCCCCCTGTCCCTGCCCCTGCCACACAACAGGGTGACCGCCGCATTTGTTGCCGCATTATTCAACAGTTTTCACTTTAAATTTTATTGATCAGAGTTGCATTTGCGAGTTGCAACGTGTTGCGCCTGCGTAGCCCTCTAATTCTGACTCCTACTCCCCCTCCCTCTCTCTGCTCGTTAGGCCTCACTGCATCGATGCCCTTTCGATCGGAAATTGGTTTTATGCCTAGCTTCCAGAATGCCCTCAATTTCCCCCCTGCTCACACACATTTCCTGTATCTGTATTCAACTCGGGGTCTGTTGTCACCCCCGTCGGAGGAATCGTCATTTAATAGCTTCAGTGGACACCCTAAAAAGTGTGTATTTGCATTATGATTGCTCAGCGTGAAATTGTGAGAATATTTCAAAAGTCTTTTGCCCTCAAATTATGTTTAATTATGCCTTGTGTTTGTCTTTAGCCCTGTAAAGAGAAAGGATATTCAATATCGTCCTGATGATATTGCAATGCAATAGCTGTGCGAAGATTTTTATGCAAATGAGTTTAGTTAATAGAATTCAATTTATGGTTTTTTTCTAAATAACTAAAATGTAAATGTAAATATGTAAATTTCTATACTTCATTTACTATTTATGCAGAATCTCAATTTAGATTTGTAACTTTAAAGTACTCTAGATAATGAACAGATTGCCTTTTACATCTACTTTAATTCACATAAAATGTATAAATAATGGTCCCCTACCATAAAGACAATTGAAATAACAATCATTTCCATTTCGTTTCAACTAAAAATAGTCATTGGAAAAATACAACACAAGAGACTCAATCACAGAGCTGTCGCTAGAATAGCAAAGTAAACTTAATGAATAGAAAAAAATACCATTTAAAATCAACCAATAATGACAATACAGATAGATACACACACAGATCGATGCAAACAACAATAAATACACAACTACATCAGTCAAAGATATGTAAACTAAAAAATAGTTAAAAGCAGCAACAAAAATGTAAAAAAAGCTACAACAAAAACTGTCGCAAATTGCGGTCATTCGTCATGCGCACATGAGCAGAACGGCAGCGACTGCGACGCCGTCAGAGGCAGCGACAGAGGCAGAGGCAGAGAGTAGCAGCAGCAACAACAAATGCTCGACAAATGGCGTCTTGGCAAATGAGGGCGATTTGTGGATACAAGTGATGATTGAGGGGGGAACGGGTGGGCAGAGCGTCATTGTGAACGCTTCAACTATGTAAGAGTAGCAAAAAGCAACAACAACAACACCAACAACATCAACAGTAGAAATGACAACAACAATGAGCAGTAGAGTAACGGACAGCAGTGAGCAGCTTTTTATTATCGCTTTGCTATTGTTTTTGTTGTTATCGAGGGGCTGATGAGGCAGAAATAAATGGAGAAAAAAAGCTGGCTACTTTTGTCTTTTTTACTCCACACACTCACTGTGAGTGCTTTACATATAGTGTGTATGTATGTGTGTACACTTAGCTCTTGTTGTTGCTGTTGCTGTTGTTGTCGTTGTGGTTGCTGTTTTCTAGCTATGAAATGTGTTTTGATTTGCTGCGCTTGCAAAAGCTTTCAGCTGCCCGCTGGTTGGACGACAACGATAACGACGGGTTGCTGGAGTGGGGAGGGGGTGGGCTATTGTGGGGTGGTGTCACAGCTCAATATGGCGTCGCTGCGACGCCGACGCCGACAGCGAAAACTTAATGGTGCTTAACTGCGTTCAGCAGCGTGAAGTGCGCATGTCACAGATACAAAATGAGAAAAATATATACAAATAAATACTCATACATTCACTCATGTATTCACGAGTATACTCACGAGTAGTTTCTGTGTGTACATAGGAAGACAATTGTAAACTACAGTTATGAGAATGAGCAAAACACTTGGATAATTTGAATTGCGATGCGCCATTTTCAATTTACGAGTGTGTGTGTGTGTGTGTGTGAAATGTAAAGTAGAATTATACGAAATATTGAATAACTTTATCGTTGTGGTATGCATAAATCAGCTTATAAATGACATATAAGTAGATGAAATTGTCATATTTAGAGCGTAATAAAATTCAACTCTTTACCTGAACAACCGTTAAATGAATGAGTTATGCAAGAAAAAATAAAGGTACATTTTTATTTATTGAATCTACAGATCCGGTATTGCGAAAAATAACATATTTTAATTGAATATAATAATATATTTTATTGGCAATTAAGTCTTGATTAGATTTACAGTAGTTTGTAATGCAGTTAAAATAGAACAGTTACTTTTAGAACCGTTGAGTGAATTAAGTTTGTGGGAAAAATAGATTTATTTGTATTTAATCTAAAGATCTGTAATTGCAAAAGAATTAAAATTATTACTGAAAAATAATTTATATAATTGACAATAAAATCTAAGCAATTTCTATTTATGTATACAGTAAACTGTTTCCAAATCGGTTTCGAAAATATGCTTTTAAGATTAAAGAAATTTTGTATATTTACCGGAAATTTAAATGAAATTATATACACTTTATTTTAAACATAAACTACACTGTTTATAGGCTAAACTGTTATTTACAATCTGTAACTTCCGATATGACTCCTTAGCTCTTTCATTCTTATCTTGTTCACGTTGCAACCACAATGCTAATGGGAAACCTAAACTCAACGATTTCCAGCTATATCAATTTCATTTAACAATTTGTTTTCCATTAGTTGACTCTGTGAGGCATATCTGTGCTCACAATAGTTCCATTGTTTAAAACGATTTCAATGTATTGGGAGCCACCGTTGTTATTATGCCTATTAACGCTATTATTATGAAAATTTTCAGCATCATTGATTTTTGTTACCGATTTTCTAATTTATACACCCATGCTGTTTTCGATTCGCCTTCTCTATCACTCTTTCTCTCTATTCCTTTCTCTCACTGGCTGATTTATTGTACTTCTAGGCTTTATTTTTAGGCGTTCTATGTGCGTTTTTTTTTTGTTTCATGTTCAGTTTTCTAGAGGCCGCCAACTGTTAACTGGTTGTGTCAATATCTAGCCGAGTCTTTGGGGCTGAATGAAATGCCATCAACTTGGCTTTTTCCTCAATGAAACTGGACATTAGCATAATCTTTCGATGACCAAACTTACTTATATACATATGTATATTGATATTTATGAAAAGAGAGCTCTTTGGGTCGGCAAAAGGCGAAACCTGTTCGCATTTGAAGCCAATATCTTGTATTACACGATGTTTCTCTTTGGTTTTAGGGGTATGGAGGGTTATGGGGTATGGTGCTGGTTATTTGTTAGCTGGTGTCAAAGCTGTCACATATATCACGGCAGAGTTCCATGGGGTCAGCGAGTGGCCCACACGCATCTGTCTCTGTCTTTCTTTCACATTGAATGGGTTTGCACATGCATTTTGTATACACTATACAGTATATGCTGCCCACTGTTGCCCCCTGCATTTGTTGTCGTTGTTCGTTGCAAGGTAATTGCTGTGCTGTCCCCTGGAGCCATCATGCCGCATTTGTCCACCGAGAGGTATGATATTAACACAGTACAACACACTACGACACAACACAACACAACAAAACACATAATACTTTTCATATGCGAGACTTTTGCAGTCGTGATTGCAATTGGCAGCCATTCAAGGGGAGTTTAAGGGGTTTTCGGGTTGGAAAATGGATTCCAGACATATGTTAGCCTTATAATTTATGTCTCAGCTCGATGCGATTTTAATTTTTCGTTTATTAATTGTCCGACTTGATCAACGAATATTTGCCCGCAGGTCTGTTGTGTCTACCATGTTGCTTGTCTCTTGACTGGGCTCTGGGAATTATTTGTCTTGTTGTTTTTTGCATTTGTTTGTTTACCTGTGTAATTCGTTTAATTACATAGAATTTAAACGCCGCTCAAGGTTGATGCGAGCTGCTAATTTATATGTCACTGGCGAAATTAAGCGCATTTAGCACGTAACTTGACAAAGAATACAACAAAAATAACAAACATCTAACAAAATTATTCAGTTTATTTATAATTAAACTCATTCGGGAAGCTCATTAAATTAAAACACAAACTGACGGATGGACGTGTAGCGGGAAAGTATCTGCTAAATATGAGGTGATCAGCTAATTTAGCCAAATGAGCTATAAACAATCTTAGAGTGACTGAGATAGCGATGGAGAGAAGAACACAACTTTAAAAAGATTCCAGCTTAAAAGAGAATGTGAAATAAAAAATGATTTAGGCAGCTATCAAACAATTTGTTGGCCAAATAATAAACAAGTTTCAATTTCCTATCAAGTGTTTAATTGATTTATTTATTTTTCTAAGCAGTTGATTTGAGAAGTTTGTAATATTAACTCAATTCGTATATGATGTTATACGATATACTAAATTCTCTGCTTCATGACAACTTTAAGTAAAAGTTGTTTCAATTGCTCGCATTTATTTTATCTGTGCGTGTTTATTTAAATTTGATAAGCTTAACTTCCGTTTAACTTATACATAAATTTGTATATCTTAATATAAATATTAGGAACTAATGGTCCCAGAATTTAATCAGTTTGTCTTTACATAATTGAATTCTATTTAATTACTCGTTTAATTATATTTAAAATCTGTCTGTTATTCCTTGCACCAACAGTCTCCCACTTCTAGCCACATTGAACGCTTTTTATCATACTAATTAAAGGCTAAAAACGTTTTAATTGGACAGCCGATAGACTTTTCAATATGCCCCTCTGAACAGTAGCTTAAAATAAGAAAAAAAGGAATGTTAAAATGCAGCAGCAGTTGCGATTTAAAGAGACTTGAGACTCATATGAGCACGTCTTTGACGTTGGTTGAGTAGCTTGGCATTTGGCTTGCCACACAACAATCTGCATATGAACTGCGAGTCTGTGGCATGCATTTGATATTTAGCAGCGACTTTGGCTTAAGCTTTCCGTTAACTAAATAGATAGATGCCAAAAGATTTTGACAGGCCAAGTATCGATTCGTATTCGTGATATCGTTAGTTAGTATCCGAACTTCAAGTGTATCTGTATCTTAAACGGAATGAATGTTTGACAGCCGCTCAGGGCTCAAATTGAAGCTAATTGAAATGTCGATAAGGCAGCTGTTTTGACATACTGACAGCCTCTGATAGCTGCCCCGAAAATCCGACTGTCAACTGCCAACTGTCGCTGGGCGCGACGAAGAAGTTACTGCTTGGCCCACATTGCGTATACGTAACGTTGACTCATTCATTCATTCATTGGTTTATTGTCTGGGGCGGCATTCTAAGCCAAATCCAAAAACAAATGCCGCATATTTTTTGACCCAGTTTCTTTGCGGCTACAACGCAGACATGACTCACTCGTGGCTCTACTTTTGGATGCCCCAGCTGTGCCCCAGGCATACAATTGTTGTTGCCACAATTTTCGCAGTTGTTGTTGTTGTTCTTGTTACTCCTTTGAAGCTTGTGCGAAATTTATGCGAACAATATGCGAAATTTATTGTAATGACAATCGCTTAGTGCATAATTCGCTGTTCAACGATACAGCTCTCGTCCCCAGCCGGAAGCGGGTAATCATATTGGTATTGTCGTCATCTTTGTTATTGCTGTTGTTGTTGTGGTTGTTGTTGCCGCAGCTGCTCCAATTGACGCCCACCTGTGTTGGGGCAGATGATGCTGACGCGGAAAGAGCCTGCAACTCAACATCAGTGGGTTTTTTAAAGCCACCCAAACAACTTACGCCCATCTTAAATCGTTCTCCCTGAACTGAACCGGTTCTAAATGCTGTTAAATTGCAGCGGAACGAAGTTAAAGTGAGCCAGTTTCAGTGATGAACTTGCTCAAAAATTGTAAAGGAAACTATACTTAAGATTAATCTATTTAAGAGATAGATTTCTTATTTATTTAATTTCAACCTACTGAACAAATTAAAGCAAAATTTAAATAGAATTCTGGGTATATTCCATTCTTTGTCTGAAGCCCTTACTTAATAGGGTTAAAATTAAAATATAATAGCTTAGTTAATAATAAAAATTAAATCAAATAAAAATAATAATAGTAATTTTGATACTTATTTCCCTGACTACATTCCATTCATCATCTGTAGTCTTTATTTTAGGTAAATACAAGTTATATCTAACTAAGTATAAACAATTAACTAAAATTGTAATATTAATATTAAATTCTGCATAAATTCCAATCTTTATCTGTAGCCCTTACTTTAGCTTGAGCCTGAAATATATGCAGGTGTCGTTACTGCCCTGCCTCTGCTTCTGTCTCTGCCTCTGTCGCTGCTGCTGTCGACGTCAGCTGCAGTTTGCGTTGTTGCTTTCATTTTCATTGAACAATGTGCATCATTAACGCAAAAATTGCCGTTGTGCTGTTGTTGTTTGTATTGTTGTTGCTGCCTTTTAAAGCTCGTTAACAAAGCGCAAATATTTTAGGATTAAAATGTTGAGTTTTTTTTATTTTTTCCTCCCATTTTGTTGTTGTTATTTTTATAACAAATACACACCAAATTTGTTTGCGCCTTTTTTTTTTGCATCTTAATGAAGTGCGATTCAGATTCACTTAACAAAAAGTTAAATACGTTTATATTAAAGTTAACTCTGTATTTTCGCTAAATGAGGAAGTCGAATATTCAACAAGTGCCCCCTGTCTCTGCCCCCTGCCCCGCCCACACGCCTCTGCTTTAGTTCCATTTTTCGCCAACGTTCACGTGTCGCAGTTGCAGGTCGCTGCTTTTATTTCATTTTATTTGATTTGCTTTTTGGCTTTATTTTTTTTGGGCTGGTCTTTAATTTGACCATTTTTGGGAACTGCGTTAGTTTGTTTTTTGTCTTGATGTTGCATTGATTAACGCATTTTCATAGTATTTTTTTGTATTTTGGCTAAACTATTTCGCATTGTTGTTGTCTTCAGAAATTGCTGTTTGCCATTGTTGGCTGTGGCAGCTGCCGTTTGTCAAGTGATTTATGCCGCCTCTTGAGACTTTTAATGACACACATCGAAAGCTGCAACACATTTGTGGCTAATAAGTTTGTTGGCATAATGAGTGTCAGTTGAAAAGGTTCGGTTGAAGTGAGTAACCTGGTTGTTAATGCTTTTTCAACATTTTAAAACTTATTACACGTCCACAAATAACTTTCAAGAGATTGAATAAACGTGGAAAATATAGATTTAATATAGACTATTGGACATTGAGATTTTATTTTAGAGTTTTAATTGTAGGAAAATGAAGTTCGAGTAGTTTAGAGAGTTTGCCAATCTCATCTTTTTGCTAAGACTGACCATCTAAAACTCTCTTGTATCTTTTAAATGAGTATAATACAGTAGGTAAGTAGTAGTAGGTTTAGGGCAGGCTACCTTGTTATTGTGAAGAATTAGAATTGTAGGTCATTTGCAATATTTTAGAGCTGCCAAGCTTATTTTGGAAATAATTACACTTTTAACCTTACAAATTGTTAATCCCAGTTAAGTTTGTTTAAAGATTATCTAATCTTATCAAATTAGAGCTAAGTGAATAAAATTTAATATACAAGCATATCTTTTAAAGTATTTCCCCTTCTTTAGGCTGAGAAATAGCTCTTCTGTATATTTAGTAGATTTTTAGTGTAGCTCTAAAGACAATCGTAAACTCACTGACATCAGTAAGACACTTTTAAAGAGCCGCACGCGTCGAGGGCACACGACAGCGTCACGTCGACGTCACAGTCACAGTCAACGTCTCAGTCGACGTCAGCAACATCAGAAAGGTGTTAAAATGCCGGTCAGAAAAAAGGGCGCGACGAAAGGACAGACATGAAGGGCAGGCAGGAAAACAAAGGCAACAAAAGCAACAAAATACATAGGTGGTTAATAACCCGAACGCTAATGAAAAAGACACTGACAAGGGGCAACAGCAACAGCAATAACAACGACAATAACAACAACCAGAACTGAGGAATGACGTCAAATGTTGTATGTGTTGTGTGTTGGGCACGTGAACAACATGGAGGTTAACTGCGACCAGGGCTGGACTAAAGGTTAAGGACGAGGACGAGGACGGGAAGGATTAGGAGTGGGACTAAATGTAGGAGGATGAACATGCAACTAATTTATGAGTCTGGTTGATGAATTGGTGGCATATGGAAACATGAAGCAAACCTTTGCAGCTGCTTGCTGATGATCGTTATAATGATCGCCAATGATCGTGAAGATAATGATGATTCTTTTTTTAATGGGTCGACGAGAAAGCGCAAGATAAACGCTCCATGCTTTTCTTTTAACACCTTTTCGTGAGATTTGTGCGTGCGATTTGTTATTTTGTTTTTTTGTTTACGCCGCCACTTAGCGCCTCCTTTCAAAACTTAACGATGATCTCTGCAGCTGATTAGAGAGAGGCTTAAACACAAAACTACGACACAAATCTAGTCTGGCCATTTAATTATGTAAACGAGAGAAAGAGAGACAGAGAGAGAGACAGTCCAAAAGGGCTATTTATGTCAAATTGACACCTTGGCTCTGAAAATGCATTTTCAATGCGTTTGTCTAGCCTTTCCCCATTTTCCCCACTCTTTTCAGCTCTCTTCCCGCCTTCCACACTAAATATTTATGAGCGTGCGCCGTCTCTTTGCCTAATTGATGAGTTCAGTTTGCTTAGCTCGTGGGCTCAGAGCAGGTGTTAAGAGGGGGACAAGTTCTACAAAACTTGGCGTGCTACAAATTGTTGTTCATTGAATGATTGTTGTTGTTTGGTTTTTGGTATTTTAATGTTGATGCTGGTGCTGGTGTTGGTGTTGGTGTTGGCGTTGCAGGTGCCAAAGGCGCATCCAGCTGTGCCGACAAATGAGGCTGGCGACAAGAGCAAATAAACCAAAATCAACTAAACGCCGCATGCATTGTACTGCAGCTTCTCCTCCGTTTCCTTCTTTTCCTCTTGCTTCCATTCTACCTCCCAATCAGCACCCCACTTCAAACCTCCTTTGTCCACTCTTAACACTCTGTGCTCTGCTCGCGTGTAAATGATTCTCGCCAACATGTCCAAGTCTGCAACTGAAGCTGAAGCTCAAGCACTGTCAGCTTGTTGTTGCAACATGCACAGCACTCTTGGTATACATGGGATACTTGGTGCACTGCTGTGTTGCTGCTGTTGTCGTTGCAATTGCATATGTTGCAGGTTGCTGTTGCTGTTGATGTTGCTGCTGCTGCTGCTGCAACAGGTAGCTAGCTGGCCTGTCAATACCTACACGCCTGCTTGAAAAACTGAATGCAATAGAGTCAGCAGAGCGCATTGAGCTGCATGTGGCAAAGTGGCAAGTGTGGCATGTGGAAGCGACGTGAGCAAGTGAGAATGTGAGCATTTGAGTGATAGACACGTTGGCCACTCTACAGATATGATCTACAAGCAGAAACTGGAAATTGTGAAAAATGCAGGCTAACAAAATAACGAGAATAATTAGAATTATAAAAATGAAATATAGGCAATTGAAAAATATATTTTTATCATGGATTACAATTTTTTTTCAAGTTTACTTGTTATTTATAGAATAGATCTACGAGCAGAAACTGTAAAATTAAGAGTGAGAAAATATTGAGATTCATATTAATTTTTAAAATTATATAAAAATAAAACAGACGCATTTTAAATATTTATCACTTAAGATAAATTAATAATAATATATTTTGCAAGTTTATTTATATTATCTACAATTTACAGAGCATTTTTCAGTCGACTCAGATCTACATTATTCAAACACACATTAGATTTCCACGCCTAAGCCTAAGCCATATTACAACACATAAAATAGCAATGTGCCCCCGCTGCCTAAACACCTCATACCCCGCACACCTCTCCCCCATCACCCCTCTTCCCACTCCACTTCGACCAGCTGGGCACAAGCAAAGTGACCATGTAATCTCTCTTAGGCACAAATGGACACAAAACTCAATTCCAAGAAATTGACTGCAAAATCCGCAAAGCTTACCTCGTTTTCCCCGGTTGACATTTAAATGCTGGACATGGTCCAGGCAAGGGTCGGCTGTGGAGATTGGAAAGAGGGGAAATTGGGGAAAAAGGAGGAGCAGGGGTACATGGTTTTAGTGAAAACGAAACGATGCCAAACGCATGTTTAGCATGCGCTGCACTTGTCCAATCCTCGCCAAGTCACAGCAACCTCTCCAGTCTCCTTCTCAGTCTAAGCCTCAGTCTCCTAGCCATGTCTACTACTGTTCCAAATTTGATTTGCTATGCTGATTTGGACAAAGCTGGAGCCTCAGCATGGCTCTGGCCAGGTCTGGTCTGGTCTAACCTGGCCTGTTTGTGTCCCTGGGGCGTATGCAAAAGAAGAAAATGCGGAAAACATATTTGGCATAGTTTTGGCTTGGTTGTTGTTTTCTTTTTTGACTGCCACCAAATGTGTGTTGTTATTTTTTCTTTCTTTTGTCAACTGTGTGGCCAGAGTTGTTGTTGTTGTTTTTGTTGTTGTTGTTATTTGATGGTTTGCTGAGGTTGTGGTTAACTCGTTGTCGGAGATTTACGAGCGCTTGGTCCAATAAAATGATTGCCAGCGATTTTTTATGCAAATTGTTATGTTGTTTCAGTTGTTGTTCTTGTTGTTGTTCCTGTTATTGTTGTTGTTGTTGCTGTTGTTGTGTCATGAGTCATGTGCATATTTTTTGTAAATTCAACTATTTTTACGAGCTTCTACGCAAGCAACATCATTTATGTGTTTGTTGTTGTTGTTGTTATCTTTTTATGAGTCGCGTTTATAGCATTTGCTTTATAATTTGTTGTTGTTAAGAAAAGTTAACTGCATTTTTGGTTGCTGTTGTTGTTATTGTTGCCGTGGGGTCAGCAAATTGAATTTTTTTTTTATGGCTTGCGTAGTGTCTCTCACTTTGGAGATTTTTTTTGGCGAGGCTGAGCAAACAAAAGACTTAGGCAACGAACTTGTTCTCTACACACACTCACACAGAAAAGTATTCGATCAAGTTCGTTGGCTGTCAAAAGCTGAGCTGTGCAAACGTTTCCTGTCGCATTTGAACGCTTTAACCTCAATAGAAACTTTCACTACATCTCAATACAAAAGTTGATACAACAAACTAAAAAACAAAGAAAATAAAATAAAAATAAAAATACATTAACAGACATTTCATTAAACAAATTTCAGGAAATATTTTGCACCGTTTCGTACCGCAATTGCCAACTGCGTCGGCGCCCCGGGGCTGACAGAGTCAAACAATAAGCCACATTCAGCGGATTATTTAACGATTATCTCAAAATACATAAAAAGAAGGAGAAAAAAAACGAAATGTAGTTATATCTATTGCGAGGTTTATCATCTCTTTTCTGCTGATTCCCTCTTTCGTCTGTCCTTTGTTACAAGGCGCGTGGCATGTCCCCCCTCTTATCCGACAAACCTATCAGCTGAAAGTATGTTTCCTACTTTGTCTTATCAGAGAAATTGCTCAACCTCTCTTTCACTCTCTCTCTTTGTGTCACTCTATTGTCTCAGGCTAAGACAATTTGATACTTTGTACAGATATCTGGCACGTGTTTTGACTGAAGTTGGGCGTATAAAACAATTATGGACGAGATCTATTTGTATAGAATGCGATGCGAAAAGTCGGTTTAGTTCAAAGGGAAATTATTTCCGAGCCATTTCTAATAATGTTGCAGCTCAAATTTGTCATGGTCGATTCGGAATGCATTTTGCGGCTGTTTAACAATTCGCTTTGCTGATTTCTCATAGACATTTTGTTTGACTTTTATGAGAGTTGACAGCTGTTGATGACTTGTGGCTGCTTCATTACTTCTTGCAGACAGTCAGGCAGCCAACCAGCTTGCAACAGGTTGTTGCATGTTGCTTTGGCATTTCACGAAACGTGAGTAGCAATTGTTGTTGCTTAGAGTCAAGACGTTGGGCGCATATAAAGGTATTCGAATAAAGTTGTTAACTACTATTGTTAAACGCAATAAGACGGCGCAAATAACATTGTATATATTAATGCTCAACAACAGCAACAACAACAGCAACACCAAGCATATTATGAACTAACAAGAATATTTATATGAATAACAGCAACAACAAAAACTGGCAGAAAGCATAAAAAATAATGACAAACATAAATATCGACTTTACGATTGCAACGTGACTTCATTTAAAATCGAACAAAATATGCAAAATAATAACAATAACAACATCAAAATCAACAGTAAGAGCAACAACAATAACTAACCAACACACGTACAGCATGGGTCGCACATTTAGAGCCACACGTGCGTGGTCAAGCACCCCAAACCAAATTTGGCACTTGCCTGAGAAATTCAACAAAAAACATTAAAAGCCAAAAACAAAATACAAAAAAAAAACATTACCCAGAAACAAACAAACAAATGAAAATAATGTCTATAAAAATTAATAAATTTGATGTACCATTATTATTGTTGTTGTTGTTGTAGTTGCTGTTACTTTTATTGTGGTGCCCCCCTGGCGACGGTGGCAGCCGCTTTGCATTTTAAAGAGCTTCTTTTTGGCCATCATTTCTTTTCAATTTGCCCAACAGTCGAGCGGCTCTATTAACGGCCATCAATATGCCAAAAAATTCATAAAAAAAGATGTCAAATTGCCAACTGTTAGCTTTTTTTCTCCAATTCATTATTAATTTTACTACATTTTTCTGTTAAAATAGACAATAGACAGTATCCAACTGGGAATGGGATTGCGGCTGACACTGGGAATAGGTCTCGGACTGAGAGTGTCTCTAGCAATATTGAGCCATAAAATTGGCCATTTTGCGTTTGGTTTTCGAATTTGGATTTCGAATTTTGACAGCTGCGCATAAAGTTGCTCATAAATGTCAGAGACGCAGTCAAGCTGACGATGTTCCAAAGACTCTTAAGAGTCCAAACAAGTCGGCCCATAAAACTCGTGTGATCGACAAAACATATCAATGACAAAAAACCTTTAGAACTGCGGCAAAAAAAATACGAGCATAATAAATTAAATCACTAAATGCTCTTTAGGACTATAGAATAAATAATAGAAATGGGCGCCCACACAAAAAGAAAAGAAAAACAATAAATAAAATAGTAAAAATATAACAGTTGAACTATTTATAGGGCAAATAAAATAGAATAGTGGCTATAAATAACATTTTGATAAATTAATGGGGCGTATACTCAATGAGCTGCAAAAAAAAATACCAAAGACTACCAACAAGTCAGTTATTTGCAGTAAAATATCTCGGTTTAATGCTCACATAGAATATCAACTAAAAGATACTAGGGCCATAATAAAAGATAGGTTATTAATTATATTACAATTTCTATCTTAATGTTAATATATGATTCTGTACAATATAAATGATTCGTTTAAGAAATTGCATTTTTTGATAAAAAAAATTAAATAAGAATTAAATTTTCATCTATAGTATTTTATAAATGTAAAAGTCTTGGAATAATTCTTAGATAAAAACAAGAAATTTTATTATAAAGAACATATAACAATTAAAAAACCAATAATATAGATTACTTTAACTTTCCTGTTAATTTCTCTGAGTTGTCAGCAAATAATAACAATTAAATAGTAACTTGTAATTGTAATGGTCGCTGCTTTATTCATCACCTCGAAATGGGCCAAATCCATATTAATAATAATAACAATATCAATAAAACATTAGCTGCCAAGAGAACGGTACAAGCCATCTCTCGTTTCCTCGATGTGCTCAATTTATGCAAATGTCTTTTTTGTACGTAATGCCCATTTATCGACTGCGATTGTTGACAACGGCATTTTAATGCCTAAAAGCAAAACAGAAACAGAAAAAATTGAATAAAAAATATTAAAAAACTCAAAAATAACTTGGCGTACGCGCTTATTGAAAAGTATAAAAAAAGAATTACCTGAACATAATTTCACTAGGCACAAGACAGAGAACTTGGCAAGCGAAAGCCCAAAAGAACAGGTTCATAATTGAAATTCATGATATTTCTTATGGTTGTTGTCAATGTGTCAGGCTTCAGTTTGAGGTACTTACTTCTAGTTGGAACTGACGCAAGTTACCGTTGCGACTGTGGCACGGCCGTCCGACAGCCTGTCCGCCTGTCTGTCCGACTGTCTGTCCGCCTGGCAAAGTCCAACTCCAGTCAAACTAATGCCGAGGGAGCCACTTAAAGATTCCGCGACGCTCCAAGGCGACACGTTACGCATTTTTATGAGGTCATTTGCGTGTAAAGCTCACTAAATACGGCCCAACGAGCTTAATACTCCACGCTCCTGGCTGGACAAGCTGGAAAATCGAAATCAATTCGTGGAAATGCGCTAGGAAAAGCCATTGGCATAGTCAAAGCTAAAGCTACAGCTAAAACCAAAGCCAACCGAATATTATTACTCATATTCGTGGGCCACAGGCAAAAGTAAAATCTATTAAAATTATCACACGCCATGTTGACCTCTGGGCCGAACAAACATTTTTCAAGTACCGTTCCAAATACTCGAATTTGAAGAAAAAAAAACGAATATGTGTACTTATATATATGTGTACACAAAAATAAAACCACAGCCAATAAAATGAAAAATGCTAGCAAAAATATTGCGGCAAAATAATTTGCCACGCTCGTAAATTTTCAGCTCATAAAAAGAAACAAACTACGCTGGTGGGTTTCATTTATATATATATATATATATATATATGTGTGTGTATGGATATGTGTGTGAGTCAGTGTTGAGCATGTCATGAATTGAGTCAGAGTTTAGTTTTCAGTTTTAGTGGTCTAAAATCCATTGGAGACTCTCTGATCGACACTTAACTCTGCGTTTTTGATATATTGCCCCCTTCTTGGCCAGGCTTGATTTGCATGTGAAAAGCCTGGAAAAAAAGTTTCTCTAATTTGCCAAATGATTATTATGTGTGCCTAAACAACGTTAAGTGTTGTCATAAATTAGCTGCCAAACAATGTTGTTTGTTGCTAACTTGCCTATACACCAAAAATTGGCTATAAATTTACTACATCTAAAGGCGACAAATACATACTATTGAAACATGGATTTAATGTGTTTTTTCTTTAACAATGACAAATAAAATTTAGAGATGAGCAAAAGATGTAAGTTGAAGCTGGGGAATGAATCTAAATTTGGGCATACAAAACTATACGCATATTTTAATATAATTAAGATATGTAATAGAAGATAGAAGAAAGTAATTATCTTGGCCGAATTATGTGATTCTTTGTGGTTGATTCCCATTTCCCTAAAAGTTGATCTAGAAAATAAAATTTCATTAGAAATACTTTTGTTTATGAAAAAGAAATGTATTTGCTCTTCTATATAAGTTGACTTAGTTTTTACATAAAGAATCTAATAAAACGAATGATATTTTTATCTTAGCTTATCTCTACCTAAGAAAACTTATTGATTTATTTTCAAGATCAGGAATGTTTAGATATACATTTCATTATATAACATGATTAATATATCATTTCAATATAGAGAAATGGCAGTGATTGATAAAATCTCTTGATTTCAAGTGTTTTGTTTGTTTTTGAAGGAATAAATTAAATTATTGGAATATTGACAGTTGCTTTAATATTGCAATAGCATTGTATCAATAACAAATTGAATGACAAGTAATTAATTAACCATTTTCTATGCCTCGTATTTCCCTGTTAAGTATTCATACCTCAGCTCATTTTTAACACTTTATAAGCGTGCATTTCGATGGGTTTGCATTTGCACAAAGTCAACTTCAACGTCGGTGTTAACGTGACTTAGGCAACGAACTTGCATTCCTGAAAGCGCATGCGCATTAAGAGCACAAAACAATAAAAAATGTGTATAAAAATCAGACGACAAATCTACAAACAAATTTCGGTGCAAAAGAAACAAAAAAAAAAAACAAAAACGAAAATTAAATTGAAAACAGCCCACAAAAAGCGATGCTCGGCATAAAAATAAAGAAAAGAAAACGGCCAAAATAAAGATAAGCGGAAAGTGGCAGCGAGAAGTGAGAAGCGTCTTAAAGTGTTGACCAGCGATAAAAATTTAATCAAAATTTATGAAGAGGCAACCAAGAGTGGGACCTTGTCTCTCATACACACACACACACACACACACACACTTACAGAATTTACTAACTATTTTCTCGATCTGTTTGCAGTCCCCGGAACTGGATTATCGGCACGAGCTGATGGGACGTCTGCATAAGATTGAGCCCGCCGATGTTGAACTTGAAGTGCTCGCTGCTGCTGCTGCTGCCTCCAACAACAACAACATCAGTAGTAGTAACAACAACAATGCTAGCAATGATAGCCAAACGGGGAACAGCAACAACAATTCGGCAGCTTCACATCATCATCATCATCATCAGTTCCATCACCACCACCTGCATTCGCATCATCATTCGCATTCTCATGCCCATCATCATCAGCATCATCATCAGCATTTGCCCCACAGTCTGCAGAGTGGTGAGAGTGGATCAGCGACAACAGCATTGGATACTTGGCAGCTGGCTGCCTCCAACTATGCCAGCGATCAGTCCCAGCAACAACAACAACAACAGCAACAACAACCCGCCGGCTCGCCCAATTCCAATTCAAATTCCGCCTATGGATGTGCTCCCCTCTACGATGGTGCGCCCTACGATGTGGCACTGGGCTATGGTGGTGGCACGGGCAACGGGGCGGATGGAAACACAACTGGCAGCAGCGCTGAGAAGGAGTATTTGTATGGTAAGTAGAAAAAGAGGAGGAGGAGAGAGAGAGAGAGAGAGAGAGTAAGAAAAAGGGAGGGAGGGAAGCTGGAAGCACACAAAATTACACGCATGGTGAAATCTCACAAGTCAATAGCAAAATGACAGAAGACAATATCTTTGCTATTCGTTTGTTTCATAGTTGCGTTTCTCTGCTGAATGTGAAATTTGAGACCCTCAATTCGTAAAGCCAAAAAACCAATAGACACATGGGGGAAGCGCTCTGTAAGTGTATTAAATTTAAGCTTATACGAACTGCCAATGCGCTACATTGTTAAAGAAACAATCAATATTAATCAACTTATTATATACGGTATGATAAAAGCTATGCTATTCAATAAGTTATACGAGTAAATTCGGAGCAGATAAGTAATTTATAGTTGAAAATAACTCCGAATTGTAGAAGTCTTGTTTTATAGAAGGTAAAGAAACTCAGTCGCGGATCTCTAGCGTCATTTCTCAAATCTCAACTCTCTCAAGTTAACGTTCAGCTAAAAATATAAATAGTTAAACACATCGTTTTGGATGCTTATAAATTTCATGCATATGCGAGATTTCTTTGTTTACATTAATAATTCCCTGAGCATATAGATTTGCATAAGGCATTAGCAAGTTGATTAAGTATAAACCGAAACGATTTTCATTTTTTTTTTTCAGAAACCAAAAACAAAGAGGCTCTCTTCGGCGATCCCCTCGACGATCCATATCAAAGGCCTCCTCTCTGGGATGATATTGCCTCCTCAATACAGAATATCGATCCAGAGAATGCTCTAATGTTGAGTGCCAGCAGCACAGTGGCCAATGGCAGCGACAATTCAGCGGCAGCAGCGTCCACACAGCAGCAACAGCAACAGCAACAGTTGCTACCACAGGTCAAAATGGAAGCAATAGATGAAACCCTGCTCGAAACTTTCTCGACACCAATGCTCAGTCCCATGGAGATTAAAACTGAAAAGCAGCAGCGACAACAGCAGCAGCATCAGCACTACCATCAGCAACAGCAGCAGCAGCAGCAACACTATCAGCAACATTATCAACAACAGCAGCAACACTTGTACCAGCATCATCCCAGTCTCGCGTTGCCTGGACTGCCACCCGCTGCTGAAGTTGTTGAGCTGCAGCTACAGCAGCAACATCAGCAGCAGCATCAGCAACACAGCGGCAGCAACAGTCCCAAGCAGGCAACGGGAAACGACAACAACAACGGCAGCAGCAGCAACAGTAGCAACTCCTATCAGCAACAATACGCATCTCAACTGAACAGCGCATCAGGCGCTGGCTATCTGAACAGTAGCAGTAACAGTAATAGCAGCCTCAGCAACACATCTGGTGGCAGCAATAGCAGCAGCAGCAGTATCGTCACCAGCAGCAACAGCAACAGTTATGGCTACAGCTGGCACAGCAGTCAGGTGAGAGAATCGTGGGCAACCTTTGAGCTCTCAGCAGCAACAACAACACTTTCTGTAACTATCCATCTATCTCTCTCTTTCTCTCTCTTTCTCTCTCTCTTTTATAGACCTTTCACACCAAATACCAAATACACCCGCCATCAGCTGCTGCCACAGCAACACCAAACACTGCCACGCCCACAGCTCAACATGTGCTGCAACAACAGCAGCAACAGCAACATCACCAACAACAACAGCAGCAACAGTTGCTACAGCTTTGCCCACCCGCCGCGCCCAGCACGCCCTCCGCCACCTCCGCCACCTCCGCCTCCTCCTCGGGCAGTGCCTCCTCCAACGGCTCCAACTCGACCCGTCACATGTTTGTGCCCCCTCTGACGCCACCCAGCTCAGATCCCGGGAGTCCAGGTGCCTCGATGGTGGCAGCAGCAGCAGCAGTTGCTCAGGCCCAAAGACGGACCACTCCCCCGCCGCCCTATCAACAGGGTCATGCTCTGGCAGGACTTTGTCCCAGCCTGGTCAATCCGCCGCCCACGTTACAGTTGCTTGGCGCCGTCCCGCCCACCACGCTCACCACACTTACGCCCGCCAATGCAGCAACAGCAGCAGCAGCAGCAGCTCAGCAGCAACAACAGCAGCCTGTACCACCCCCACCGCCACCACCGAGCAGCAGCAGACGTGGCAGACACTCACACCACCAACCAGGAACACCAGCTCACATTGCGAGTCTGATGAGTGTTCGCACTGTTCGCTACAATCGGAGGAATAATCCGGAGCTGGAAAAGCGTCGCATCCATCACTGTGATTTTGTGGGTGAGTGTCACTTTTAAATTCTATATACGACATCTGCTTAGTACATCCTCCTTCCCGTCAATGTCCTTCTTCCTCTCATTCCCTTGTGTCTGTTAGTCTAATTTCACTAAATAAAAGTACTTCCCCAAAATGTATACAAATAAGTACTTTATTGTAGGTCCATTAGCATGGCTTTATAGAAGGGCTTTCATAAAAGTTGGTTTTCTTTGGGTGTAGTCTAAAAATAAATGTTACAATTAATTATTAAAAAGTATTTCAACTTTACTGACTACATATAAATAATTAAAATATAAATAAATACAAACAAATATTAGAATTAATCGAAAATTACAATATGGTTTATCAACTGAGAAAAGAAGGGCTTCAGGCTAGTAAAGATCAGATAATAAGTATATATTGCGACACTCTAAACAATGTTTAGTTAAAATCGGGTAAATTAATAAGCTTAACAAGACTTAAACAAGACTTTAGTATAATAATAGGTGGAGTTATTCAGTAGAAGATCAGCTAAAAGTATAGAATTGGCAGTTGCACTCACAAAAGCATCAAGATAAATGTAGGAGAATTAGGCTATCAGCCTTAGTCTTATTTTCACAGCATCAGCTTCTACTTCATCTGATTGTCATGCGATTCATGTGCGACTCGTTTATCATTTAGCGCGCTTTGTGACACTTTTCGTAACAAAAAGAGAGAGAGATAGATAGATAGAGAGAAAGAGCAGCTCTGTTTCAGTTCTCCTTCACCCGTTGGCATTACATACTCGCATTTAGCTATAAGCATGTATAGTATGTGAGTTCAGCTTCAGATCACATTGGACTCATTGCTCATGCGTAAAGCGTATTTCCAATCGGCATTTATTTATTCTCCATTTATCTATACACTTATTTATTATCTTTTGTCCACTCGTTGTCATTGACAGTTTGTTGTGGCGCTTTTTCTAATTTTTTCCTCTTTTGTAATTCTAATTAGCCAGTGCCATACTTATGTAAGAGAAATGCTCTCATCTGTCCAAACGAAGCTTCGATACAGTTGCATTTTCAATGTCAAATTCAGGTGCTTGTCTTTTCCTTTAGAATTGTATTTTGAGATAAAATTTAGTCAAGGTTCGAGACTCAGACTCTTATGTAGATCAAGTAAAGATCATAAAAGATTGGTTAAAAATATAAATAGAAATTAAGAATAGTGTTCTACTTTATAAGAGAAATATTGTAATGCTAGGATGCCAGAAAATATTTAACAAAAAAATAAATAAATAATTCTATTAATATCAGATAATAAGTACAGATAGTTACGTTCTAAACAATTATTAGTCAAGGTCAATTAAAGTTATTATCTGTGGCAAAAAGAAGTCGCATTGACAAAGCTAAAATAAACAGAGATCATTGAAATATAATGTTTACAGAAGATTATAATATAGTATTTGGTAAAGTTGTTCAATAGATACATACAATACATACATAACTTTGAGGACTTACCGGATTTAACATCAGCACTAGAATATACTGTAGAGATTAAAATGATTTATTCAGTCTGAGTTTAAAATGGAAATTCCACTTAATTGATGATGTGAAATAAGAAGCTCAATTGAAGCGAAATGAAGTTAAATCGCTGGAGCAGCAAATGAAGAAAAGCCAAAAATAGTTAATACTATTGGCGTGAATCAATCAAACATTGAATCGAATCAAAGTTTACATAATTCAGTGTCCATTAGCTTTTAGATTCGTTGCTTTGGTGATCTACTCGAATCGAAGAACCCAAAAAGCACTTAACCCAGCTAAATGCCAACGTTGTCTAGCCAAACGATTGTCCGTCTGTCTGTCTGCCGATCTGTCTGTCAGTGGCGTCTCTACGTGCGTTGCCACTAATAAATAATTGACAATTGTCTGACACGTTTGCTGTGTCCATTTTTAGACAAAAAGCGCGCTCTCGACCACAAATATTATTAGAGCCCCGATTGCTTAGCCAAATTCAAAAGCGGGGCTACAAAAATGCTGTCCAAATGAAGTTATTATGCCATAAACGCACGCATCAGACTCAAAGACTCGGGACTGAGGACTGAGGACTGAGGACCGAGGACTGAGTTGCAAGTAACTTGCAACCAAGTTGCACATGATTCGAGATTGCAACTGCGTGGCAAGTGAGTTATGTCTCAGAAGTTCGCTGTGATCAACAATCCTCGTAACTCCACAGTCGAAGCCAATCACGAGTCTAACTGTCATCGTTGCTGGTTGTTGTTGCGGATGGTTGTTGTTGCTGATGGTTGTTGTTGCTGGTTGTTGTCTGGCGTCGACGCAACATTCTTGACTCGCTTTTTAGCTATCAATTCGCTTTGGCCATGTTTGTCAGCTTGATGGTGTGAGTATTTTTAGCTGTTGCTGCTGGCTGGAGGTGCTGCCAAGTTTTGGCATTGTCTTCTGTATGCGAGGCACGTTGTACTCAGCTTTCAATTAGAGCGGACGTGCTGGGATCTCTAAGCATCCTTTTAAGTGCCACGTAAATGTCTCATGCTGTGTGCAAGTGAATCTTGTTGCAACTTTCACCCAGCTTCAGTTCCCAGCTTCAACTTCAACTCCCAGCTTCAACTTACAGCATCAGCTTCCATCTTCCATCTACCAGCTGCATTGGGCTTAATTAAAGGCGTCGACGCCCACTGACCCACTGTGCTAGCAACCACAGCTGCACTTGCCTCTTGCAACCACTGCAATGTGCCTCTTTTCTCATAGTCCTCTTATCAAGATTTTGGCTGTGTTTCAAATGTGTATTTGCTCTCTGCCCAGATAAATTGCGAATTCAGTTTCAACAACTGGACAAGGAGATATCCATTTGGAAAGACTCCAAAGTGGGTCCAGTTAAATAAGTAGTTTAAAATCTTTAATCAGTCAACAAATATCAGTCTATCCTACTCTAGAACTTAGGGAATCCATATTTAATCATCATTGTATTCATTTATTCTCAGCTTCTACTGTGCATATCCCTGTAAAATTACTCTATCTATTTCTACAAGAATTGTGAGAATCGTGCTATTTTTCCATCATCAAATCCTATCATAACATAGATCTATCCTATCTTTTAATCTATATAAGGTGAAGTCCATCTGAAACTGTCTCATTCTGTCAGATATTATTTTTTTTCGCTGAATGTATTTGTTCTCTCTATACAATACATATTAATACATGTTATATCGATCTATCCTTCGTTTCTTCCTATCTATCAACCCACTTAACTAACTTTTTTAATTTTCTCTATATTTTTAGGGTGTTCCAAGGTGTATACGAAGAGCTCGCATTTGAAGGCGCATCAAAGGATACACACGGGTGAGTTGTTATTGATTGTTAACTGCACCACTGACCCACCCATCACCCACCTGGCTTTAGTTAGTTACAAGACGCCTCGAGTCTAATACTCTGTCACACACACTCAGATCGATCCTGGGCCAAGTTAAGTTGTAGGCGTGGGTTGGCTTATTACCACACCACAGAGATGCTGACGATGAGCCACTCGATCGGTGGTTCAGTGGTGCACAGCTGCATTGGGCAACTGACTTGACTGGCGGAAAAAAAGGCTTTTGATTAATTCGCGCGCTCATATTTGTAGTTGCCAGCACATAATTTGCCAAGAGCTTGGAGCGCCTTTTGCTTTTTTCAATTTCGGGGCAATACAACCACAGAAATCGTGATTTCTACGGTTTGTTTTTGTTTCGGTTTTTGTTGCTGCTGTTGCTGTTGCTGTTGTTTTTGTTGTGCGGCTTTTTGTGGTCAGTTGCAACATCAACATCAACAACATCAACAATCGCCAATCGCCAACGCCATCAGCTGGGCGCACGTTTGGCCTGCATTTCCTTCTTGCTCAGATTACACTTGACGTTATTTTCAGTTGCTTCGTCGTTCTGTCTATCTGACAGTCTCTCTGTCTGCCTCACTGTCTGTCCGTGTGTCTTTTGGTTGGTTGGATCGTTCATTGCCTGCCTGATTGTTGGATGTTGATCACCTGTCTTCATTTTATGGGCCACACGTTTTATGCCCCTGATTCGCGACTAGCGACTTTGCGACTTTGCGACTTTGCGACTTTCAACTCTCGACCCAGCCCCAAAAGTCGCAGAGAGTCTCTGTGTTGTCGCCTTCGTTTATCCCGTTTAGTTTCAGCTCTCCATCTCCACCTCCTTCCCCCTCGGTGTTTTATTAATCGCACATGACCAGCTGATTTATGCGCAAACTTAAAATGCTGCATTAAAAAACATTTTATTATTATGATTTTACGCTGTGTGTCGCGCTGATTTTCACTTAACTGATAAACTTAACGCCCCAGCTAAAGAAAAACGAGACATTTGATGAGCCCGACGACAAGTGCGAGTAAAGATGAAACTCATAGTGCCCCACACTTGGATTTAGAGAGTACAACCCTGTTTTGACTTGACTTAATCAGGTTATTTCAAAGAAACTGAGTTAAATTGAGTACGATCGATTTTTAAACAATTTAAAATGTCCTTAAACACCTTCCCTATCTCCATTCTTTTCGAATTTCGTCTCAATTCCTCATTCCTCATTTCCTCATTATTTCCCTGTCTCTTTCTCTCTACCTTCTTTTGTCCTTAGCTACACTTGATCTAGGACACTTCAATGCCAGTCCATAAATCTATCTTTAAGCTGTTTTAATTGCCTTACCCTCGCCCAGGGCCAACACGATTGTACGACTGATTCTTGTTGCTTAATGGCCAAGTCTTTGAGCATTTAGTTCAAATCTCTTGGCCAGGCTATTTCACAGTAGGTTTTCGAGTGGGGCAGCAACCATTTGTGGTTGCTACCGTCTGATGGCTGTCCGTTTGTTTGGCTTTTGACTTAGTTAACGTCGCCCAACAAACACACACACACAGACACACATACACTTACACTCGAATGTACACACATTTTTCATGCAATTTTGAAGCTGTGGCATTTGGTGGCGCCAGACATCAACTAAAGTGTTGTCTCTGCTGATTAGCAGGCCCGAGCACTTGGAAGAGCATTTTGTTTAAATATTTGCAAAAAAACGCACAAGACTTTGAGTTCGTTGCCTAAGTCTTTTGTTTCCAAGTCGTAAATTTGTCGTTTTTATTTGGGCTTTTTGTTTTTATCTGGACGCGGCGATTAGAAAATCATTTGCTAACTAATCTTTATGCTGCAAACGAACGCATAAATTGTACAATATCAGTTGAGCTGCCAGCGGATAGAGACTTTTAGTCCCTAGGTGTAAACCGAACTGAAACTGGAAGATTGGGAACGGGAACGGCAGTGGACGTGTTGGCTGTAGATTGCCCACCGGCTGGGCTTATTTTGTACTGATTTGTTTGCTAATATGTTCGCACTGCCATAAATTAGCTTGATTTTCATACCACGGCAACTGGAGGAGGTCTCTGTTCATATGCCTGGTCGGGACACGGACTCAGACTCGGACTCGGATTTGTACTGCAGACTGTGTGGCCTGCGGCTAGACTTGTCTTCGAGCTTGTTTTGGGCCTTAATTTATATATGTATCTGTGTGTACGTATTTATGAGTAGGTTGATTGTTAGTGCATGTTGCGCTTATCTCGGCTATACGTAAAAATTATGAAGTAATTCCGTTCGAACTTATCGCATTGCGTTCATCGCACATTACAAAACAACATTTACATAACTTTTGTTTGTTGTTTGTTATTTGCCCGGCCCCAGACCCAGACCCAGACCCGGCCTCTGATTCGATGCTGATCTTTGATTTAGTTACGAGCGATTTCAATTTTTGCCATTGCCAAATGATATTCCCACGAGTGTGCGATACTCTCTTCCCTCGTCCCTCGTCTCTCATTTCTCGTTGTTGTTCTTTTGGTCAGTTTCTGTAGCATGAATCACCTTAATTCACCTCAGCATCAAAGCCCAGCCATTTATCAATGTTTTTTGGTCTCAAACAAAGCTTCTTACACACACACACACACACACACACATACAAACAGCTGTAAGTGTCGATAGGTAAATTTTTGATTATGTTCAGTCATCTCCGAGGCACTTAAATTCATTAAAAGAGATCTAAATAAACCAATAAGTCACGCCACGAGTCGCTCGTATTGAGTTTCTATTCGAAAATCCTACAAAAGTGTCAGCTGAGTGCCACTCCAAGTGCCTCAACTTGAGCGAAGTATCCCTCTTCCCCTCTTTCTCACTTCTCTCTCTCTCCTCTCCCAAAAGTGTATTCTCAAGGGCCATTTCAACCGAAAAATAAACCCAACTTGCGTTGTAAAATACAAACATCGACAACAACATCTTGTGGCTGATTAAAATAATGTTGTGAAAAGGGTTTCAGGGCTTAGATGAGCTTAGAAGTGCGAGTTATTTCAGTTGTAGTGCTATAGAAGTAAAAAAAGACTCTGCAATAATAATTATATATTTGCAGAGTTGCATTTGAAATAGTTAAGATGAAATAAACAGCTTATAAGAGCTTTTTATTTGATTGGGACATATTGGAAAATTTAAATGCCTTATTAAAAAGAGAGATTAATTATTATTATAAGTTTGGAGGAGTAAGGAGTCTAGTTATTCTAGCTATTCAGTTAGCGTTGTCCTTGAGTCTCTGTAGTTTTATGCCCTGACTCTTTGATTTGTAATCAGAAATAACTGAGAAGCAGTCAAGAGTATTGATCCACAGCCAATTCGATTCGATGTGGACAATGCCAATCAAATAGATATACCACGCTCGAGTGAGTACCCGGTTTGAATAGTCAAATACAATGGCTGGATAATGCCATAAAATGTCAAGTTCAGCTAAATTTAAAACCGCAATAATTGTTTCATTCAATTTCAATTTCAATTTGAGCATGAATGTTTATGTTTATGCTTATGTTGTAGCATTGCAATACGACTTGTAATGGCCAAAACACGCTGATAGCCAAGGCAACAACACTCACACACACAAACACATACACACATACAGAGTCGGCAATCGAGTGACGATCGGTCCCAGTTGGAGGGAATTAGTCATAGAGCAGCGGGACCAAAGTTTTGGGCACCGGCCGGTCGCATTTTTGTTGGTACCTCGACATGAGCTGAGCAAAAGTCACTTGCAAATGTCGTCGTGTTTGTTTTGTTGTTACCATTGTTGTTGTTGCTGCTGTTGCTACCTTTTGCCGTTGTTGTTACTGTATTGCTGGTAATGGGGCATCGTCAGCAGCAAGTCGTGTGCCACAAACACAAAAAAAAAAGACTCCAAATCATAAAATACGAGACTGAGAGTAACTCTGACTGCGAATTGACTTACCATTTGCTCCAGCTGCCGTTTTCTTGTCGTCATCGTCATCGTCATCGTTGTCGTCGTGTTGTTGTTCTCCAAGTTACATGAAAATTCAATGAAAATGTTAATTTGTGAATACATGTTTAAACTACATTGCTGCACTCGTATGTCAATGCAAGACAAGTAGCTCTTTGATGACATACTCCAGGGAAGCCAGATGGAAGCAGATTCGTGCTCACTTTGTATATTTCAAATTGCACTTAGGTAGCTCTGCATAAAACACTAGTTAACAAAATTATGTAGAAGAAAAATAAACTAGACATGCTGATTTCTCTGTCAACTTCTTACCCAGTCTTACCCCAAAAGTCTTTGCTTGTTAAGCAGTCTAACTTTTCATATAATTCCTCTTAAATTTAATATTTTTTAATAACTTATCTCTCTTCACATGTCTCTTTCTCTTCCAGGTGAAAAGCCCTACACCTGCCAGTGGCCCGAATGCGAATGGCGATTTGCTCGCTCCGATGAGCTGACGCGACATTATCGTAAACACACTGGCGCCAAGCCCTTCAAGTGCATCGTCTGTGAGAGAAGTTTTGCGAGAAGTGATCATCTAGCTCTCCACATGAAGCGTCACTTGCCGAAGAATAAGTAAGAGCATCTGGAGAGCGGAGTAGATCGAAGGAGCAACAGCTACAAATCAACTATATCACAATCCAAAGGACTTTAGTTAAGCTAAAATGAAAAAATGTTTAGTAAATGAGTACTATTACATAATAATCAAAACCTGAATACTAATTAGAATAAAACTTAAACTTATAAACTAACTGAAAGCCTTCATAGCTTAAAAGTGAAGAGAGTTAAGCTTTACGCCAATTCTGACCACAAATGCCATCTGAAATATGCAACATTTCGTATCGCAATAAAAACAAATACTATTTGCTATTATTTTGTTACTTCGAATATTCATTTTATATTTTAAACGTTTTTTTTTAATTTTAAAATTTCTTGAATATATTTGAACACTCGAGCATTTTATTGTTTTACCACTTTTTCGATTGTGCATATAAATATAGTCTTGGATAATTTTCGATTATTTTCGTACCACATCTTGAAAGAAAAAGTACCATTTCAAATAATTGTACCTTAGTACTATAAGTGGCAACCGTGATCTTTCCTCTCTCTAAACACTACGGCATTGAAAGCTTTTACCACTTAAAAGAGAGTTAAGCTCTTTGTCAATAACCATGATCTTCGAGCTCAAAAGTGCTTATGCTTCAATCCTCTCAATTTATTAAATTGACTTGCTCTCTCTCTCTCCCTCTTTCTCTAAGCGAAAGTGTATGGCGCATATTTTAAAAACTCAAGCGTAATTTAAGTAAATTAAATTTCCACCTGCTTAAATACATTTTAATGCAAATCTTAATCTAAGCACCATTCCTAACTAACGATAACTCGTACGCATCCACATTACAAATCATAGTTATGTTTTAGTTCATATTGTTCCAGCTCTCTCACTCTCTGAAGTTATTCAATTGCATGACGAGAGTCCCGTGTATTAAAGTGCATATAGTACATACTTATTCATAGAACCTTGTATCCTTGTATACTTAACCTAAATGAATGCTAAGTTGTAGGACAACATTATCGCCACGTGTCATTTGTCTCCTAGTTTCTGTATAGTTTTCCCTTAGCCATAAACTTATTTTAGTCTGTATGTAGTCTATAAATTAAGATATATGTATCTCACTTACGAGTATGTGTATCTGGTAGTTGATACTACGTAGCTAGCGTATTATGTATGTAAACTTATGTGTCTCTATATCGTTTCTAAACACCAAAAAGTGCTGGCACAAAACCATCAAATAATAAAATGTTTTTGAAAAACCAAATCTTCTTTTATTATAATTACTTAACGACCTAAATCATTTATCCTTATTTTATCATTATTCATGAGTTTCGCATGACATGTCAAAAGCTTGGCGACCCGTTTTAAATGCATATGTTTATTAATGGATGCAAAACGTCTTCCAAATTTGGAATCAAGAACAGCTGTGGTACCAACACCGAATTGTTTCCTAATTGCAAAGGACACCAAGGAAAAATTTTCATAGGGAAATGAAAATATATTCAATTGGAGACTTTGTGTATAATCATATGTCCTCTAATCTGCAAGGGCAATTCTATCATCGCATTGGCGTCGTCCTCTTTTAGATCGAGAGATCGAATGTTTAACTAAGGTTTTCTTTTATGAAAAAAGTAAAATATTCTCTTCTCGCTGTTAACTGGGTTCTGTTCACAATGACTGGCTAAAGCTTTTGGTGAGCACGTATACCACTTAATGAAAATAATTTGAACCAAAGATTATTGAAAAATCTGCCGCCTTTGAATATGTGTACCAACTGTTCATAAGTCCAAGATAATCTGGTTTATTTTAATATTTGGTATTTGTATTTGAATTATGAATGACTTAGAAAAAATAAAAGAAAACAAATTAAAATTAAAACGTATTTTGTGTGTTAGGAACCTATAAAATTTAAAACATTAAGGAACGAATAAAACATATCCTAGTTTTAGTAAATATATATCAAATGTCACAACCGTCTTGGCAAGTGATACTAAGAATTCAATATCATTACACTCTGATATTAATAAATCTAGTCGCATCATCTTAAAAGTCAGAAGAGTCGGAATCCTATCAGAATTTTCCGCCTCGTGCTCTCAAAGAAATATTTTTATCTTTAAAAGTGTCTCTGTCTTTTTGGAACCTACTCAATTTTTAATAAGTTCAAAAATAAGTCAGGAGAAATAACGAATATAGATACCTAATATCCATAGACATTGTGTTTCGCATGGAAGTCGTGCATAAATTGCCGTTTGCTGTCGATTTGTTGTCTGTCTGAAGGTCTATTAACAATTCATTGTCAGTGTCAGTTGAATGTGCAATGGAATTCCTGAGTCGAAATGATATTTACTGCACTCACTTGCATTTCATTCAATTATTAACATTTCCCAATTACGTGCCTGGCAATGCAATTGTTAAATTCGAAAGATTTCACTGGGCATTGTCAACATTTTCGCAGGGGTTTAAGAAAAATGTCTCTTTGGAAAACTCGACACGTCGGTGAACAGTTAGGTTATTAGGGAATCAAATAAAAGACAAATGTACATAAACTACAATATGTATTTTTGTAATTCTTTATGGGTTTATTTATTAAATAGAAAAAGTCACAGACATTTATGAGCAACAAAAATAACTAAGAGACAATAATTTCTTATAGATGAGAATGCAGAGCCGATAAGTTTGACTCGAGCTCAATTGCTTTTTGTAGTTGTTGCTGTTGTTATGATGATTATCAAAGAATTTTAAACACGAAACAAACATGTCAAGCAAATGTGCTTGAAAATTGTTTAAAAACCAAAATAATAATATTCTCAACTGCACTTTTCATTATTTTCTTCTTCTTTTTTTGGACGCGTCATGTTGTTTTGATTGTGGCGATAAAATTGTTGTCATTGGAAATTATAAAGCGTTTGTTTTTGATGAGGCTCATTTATTTATAAAAGAGTCGAAAGAGTTCTCTCAAAGTAAACCAGTTTATATTTCCAACTTTGATGCGATGATATATGTATCTAAAATGTTGTGCAGAATAATATTACAGGGTCTTTCCCTGAGTCTACCTCTCCCCAAGTAAGTACTTACTCCATATGCAGACAGTTGAAAGAAATCCAAGTGAAGTCAACGCTTGCCACATGACTTTGCCTCGCATCCATCAAGCTCAACGTGGGCGATGGGGATTCAGTTCATCTCCCTCTCCCTATCTCTATCTGTCTCTTTCTGTGTATCTTTTGCGCTGTAAAGTATCTTCAATTGTTGTGCGTTGCGCTGATTAATCATGTTACCACTGACAGCTCAACTTTGCGTTCAAGCTGCTTATTAAATTGGCTTAAGATTGCTAGATAAACGTAATAAAAAAAAAAAAACGTCCCAGATACAGATACAGATACATTCATAGTAGCTACATATGGAGAGTACGTGTAGGTATGAGGACCCCACAAATTGATAAATGCACAAATCGCATTGGCAACCAGCCACTCAACCATTCAACCACTCAGTGGTTGCCTGTATTCCCTCAATGCACCCACTTGAAAGTAAACTCGCAACAAAAGCGTTTCATATGAAATTGATGCGATTTCAGTCAGATCGCGTGTGTCTGTCGTCTCACAGATAGATATATATCAATATATCTCTTATTATTTTCAATTAATTTGTGCGCTTTTGTTGTGCTCATTTAAGAGGCAAATCATTAAAAAAAAGAAAAAGTAAATAAATAAATAAATCAAAAAACACAATGCCAAATTGTGCATACAAATACGAATTGAATTGAGTCCTCAAGTGGGTGTACTGTTTATTATGCCAATCTGGTTAATGTGCCACTAACGCTCTCGATATATGCACATACTTACTTATATAGGAAGTCAACGACAACAGTCATAATAATTTAAAATACACTGCCAAATGCATTCTAAAGCTAATTACATTTTCAGTTCTTAGTCTATTTTAATTTCCTGAATCATTTTTGTTATGAATGAATCATCTTCTGTGAACTATGAAAAAGTCTACTTAGAAGAAACGTCAACTTGGATGAAATTCAGATCTCTTTGTAGCCATGTATACTAATTACAATTATTCAAGAATAATCAATCCAAGTATCCTTTTTCAAATCAATACGCAAATATTTTTAAGATATTTATTTAATTTATAATCCATTTCATTCTTTTTAAATTAAATTTTTTGTTAATTTTTACGATCATTCTAAAAATTTATTTCCAATTCGTTTTCCTGTTCACTTGATGACTTTATTATAACTAGTTCGTTCCCGTTCAACTTTAGTGTTTAGTTACAGCAAGGTGACAACTCTACCACAAATTTAAAAGAGAGTAAACATAAACATGATTCTTGTTGTGTCTCATGTAGAGTATCTTCATTTTGTAAGTAGAAACTCATAGTTTTTGACCAACTTCTTAGGCTTCCGCAACAACTTTTACTTTCAGACAGATACAGCGTCCAGCTGCATGCAACACCCACAACACAAGGCAAGAGGCAACAGATAGCAGGCAACAACACCCGGGAGGTAACCCACACACATGCCACAAACAGGCAAAGAGCGGGTTCATCCATTTAAAGCCAAATGAAACATACAAAAGCGCCCATTAGCAAATAGGGGGGACGCACTCGTGTCGTGTTTTGGCCGTGTCGTATCGTGTGTTGTTGTGTCTCTTTCCCTCTGTGTCTCTGTGTGTGTGTGTTGTCCGACTGTCAGACTGACAGAGGGGCGCAGCCGCAGACGACGACACAAGCTCAAGCCTGCCACCACCACCAAAAACCAAATAACTGAAAGAAAAATAAATAAAAACAGGAACTCCTCTCGCTAAATGCTAACTGGCCCATGGTTGCACATGGTGACAGGAGGACTGGAGGGAACATGGGGCAAGGGGAGACGACGCGTGTTGCAGCAACTACTTTGCATACACGCTGCACATAAACAACGCTGACTAAAAACGGCGACAACTATAATTAAGCTTAATTGCTGTTTAATGTGAGCCACAGACAAAGTCGTAGTCGAAGTCTGAAAGTTTGTTTTTTTGTTTAATTTATCAGCCGCCCACGCAATGACAGTGACTGCTAAACATTTCGCATACACCCGTACCTTAACTCGCGTACTGCATTTCATTTAGTTAAACTTAATTATATTTATAATGTTAAGAAAACTAGATTAGAGCCAGGTGGTTGAGCGTATTTGATATAGTCGCTTATCTTGTGGCATTATTGTTTTTGGAGTGTCGGGGAAATTAATTAGCAATTAAAAATGCAGTTCCAGCAATGTGCAGCGTTCCTCTAATCTGTTGTAGAAACACTCGTAATTCATATTTATAAATAGACAAACATTATTCAAGGTGTCCGAGCGGGTCGAGAACCGTAAATTAAATCAAAATCAAAATGAAAACGATATGGTTAGAATTTATAACGAAAAAAGGTAAAGAATAAATAATACAGAAAATTAAAAGCAAGAAATGCATACTACGAAATAAAGAACTTTTAATACTCTATCATAAATTATAATTTATGAATCTTTTTAAAAGAATCTTTGTAATGCAAGATTGTGATACACATTTCAAACTTTCAAAAAATCCTAATCTGACATTAAATAAACTTGCCCTATAAATACGAAACTTTGTTCATTTTTTAAATTAAATGATGTAATTTTCAATATAGTAAGGTTCATGCAAAGCTTATTTATCAGATAGCTATAGAACCTTATCTAGAACTAAGATAAATAATTACATTTCACAAAACATTAATCAAATATTTATGGACAAACTGATTGTTCGTTTGTCTAGGTTAAATATGGATAATTCTCCTCTTTTAAAATTCTGCAACTTAACTAAATTATAAATATGAAATTTTATTGCAAAGAAAATACATTTCTAATATGAAATGGGATAACTTGGAATATAGTTAGGATTATCAAAAGCAGTAGACTTACTTAGAGTTATAGTTATAGTACCTTATCTAGAACTAAAATAAATAAGTAATTTTCAGGAAAGAGTTATTAAACATTAATGAAATATTTACAGAAATGCTGATTCTTCGAATAAAAACTATGTTTGGCTAAATTAAATTTAGATAATTCTTTTCGATTTTACTTCAGCATATCTGTATGCGCTAACGTAGCTTAATATCCCTTTTGTCAGGGTATGTAGAGAAAAAAACCCATTTGGTCCGTGGCCGCCTACAAATTTGACGGCATACCGTTTTCGGACCCCGACCACAGCCGGCAATTGGAGGTTGGGGTTGTTGCAACTTGGCAGTTGGATCTTGGCTGTTGGCAGTCAGCAGTTGCCAGTTGGCAATTGATTGTTTCGTTGTTGGCCGGCGTGTGACTCAATCTCCCAGCTGCAGTTGATCGACCGATTGGCGACCCAGTGGCGACGACTGATCCATTTGGCAATGAACTTTTCGATATCGAAATATGTATGCATGGGCTAAAAGGTAGATAGAGATAAATAAACCGAACGTGGCGCTGGCAATTTGACTTTGAACTCGGTCAAGTCGAGACACATTTGAAGCTGTTTGCATATTTAATTGAACACCTACAACTGCAACTAACACTGCAACAACACCAACAACAACAACATCAACAACAACAATAGTAACAATAACAGTTAACAGTAACAGCGTTGGCAACAAATGGTCTGCAGCTGTGTTGGCATAATAATAAGCATTATAATCAGGCGCAAAAGGCTCAATAGGCCAATTGGCTGCCGGCCATGTAAATGTACAGTTACTTTGTCAAAGCGTTAAGTCGTGCCTGACAATATAATGACCATTTATGCATAAACCTATGGCCTTTCCGCCAAATCTCATTAAAACACACAACAACTGCTACACAAACTCCTACACCAATGTGCAACTCTCATAATTCTAAAGATATACATAATAAAACAATGAAACAGAACAATTTTAATAATTTTTAGACTCTGTACTTTCAATATGGCAAATGTTATCGAACTTTTAACTGATTGTTGCATTTTCAAAGAAATCGATGTTATCGATACAAACTAAATTTTTTTCATGCAATGGCATTCCAAATTTTTGGACAGCTCCTCTTTATAAACAATAAGGTATTTGGAAAAATTTTAAAATTAAAATGATCAGGTTATAAATTCATATTTTAACTGTTTAATTTCATACGATTAATTTCATTTGTGTTGGTTTTCTATGCATCCCTGGTAAATGAGCTTTTTTATTTTTTTTGGTGCGTTCGATTTGAAATGAATTGAATATCGAATGTGAATTTGACAATGTCAACTTGACATATTGGTGATAAAGTTGTAGCAGCCAGAGCAAGCTTTGATTTTTCTGTCAATCAAAGAAAATTTGATATCGTTGTTTATTTCCGGCATTGATTGTTTAAAATATAATCTGATTCGCAACTGTGCAAGGTAAGATATTTGTAATATTAAATTATCATATAATTTTCTTTAAATTAATGCACATCTTAATTAGCGCAATGCGGCCTCGACGCAGTAAGCGCATCCAACGGATGCAAAGGAGAAATGCTAATACTGCGCCGACTGCTCCTAGGAGAGTGAGAGGTCCTCCTTTACGACTGCTGCAAGCACGTGCCAGAGCTCAGCGAGCTACAGAAAATGATGAAAGAAGCCGCGAAAGGAACAGACGCCCAGATATTAATGATATTCCACTTATACAAATGTATTTTGGCTACTTAAGCCCCAATGATGACAACAATTTTATAAACATTAGGAACTACATTAACAATGACACCGAGGACGATGAGGATACGTCAAGCAACCTGGAAGAGTTTTTTGTACGCGTCGCACTTTACGAGTGTCCCTCTTTGGCCGAATTATTTCAGACCAACTTTTTCCGGGCTTTTAGGAAGTTAGCTAGAATTGTTCGATATTTGTTTTCTCATAACATAAATTAGAATCAAGCTCATCTCATGATGTGGAATCATTTCCTGTACATTTCTCGTTTTTCATCTTTCTTTTTATTATTCTCTCTCGCTCTCTGGTTGCACCTCCAAATGATTAATTGGCTGGCACGCGTTGCCGATGCCTATCGTCTGGCCAAGTGACAAAAATCAATGCGCTGCAAATGTGCGAGATGCAACCGCGTGTTGCAAGTGCCCGCAGCAGAGAGCCAGAGTCAGAGTCAGAGTCAGAGGTTGCAGCGTGTGTGTCGCGACGTGTGAGTTACTCAGAAATGCCAGGGCTCATAAATCTTTAGTCCCAGATCAACCCGATCCCGATGTCATTTGGCAACCTGTAGCCCACGCAGTTGAATGAAGAGTGAAGGCTGCTTATCGGCTGCCAACTATCGCAGAGCCAAGACAATTCTTCTTCGGAATGTAATGTGTAATGAAACGGAAGTTGTCGACTATCAATCTCAATTAAATTGATTGCTACCGAATGCAGCCACAATAATATCACTTGTACTTTAACACAACAAACACACGTGAGTTGTTGTGTAAAAGAAGTATCACTTTTTAAGCCTGATGGCCCGGCAAGATATTCAGACTCTTCTTATGAAGAGCTACAGTTTTAATTTAAAAAACTGAATACTTATAGTACTTAGTAAAAAAACAAATAAAAACATTACAAATTTATTTATCTTACAGAAATTATAGCTTGTGTATAAACTGCATAAGTTAGTTGTATTTAGAACTATTTTCTATGCCAAGTTATGGAATCTATAAATTGCTAAATAAAAATAATAAGAGAATAGTTAATAATAATAATAATAATAAATAATTTCATTAATTTTGTTGCACAATTTTTTATTAATTTTCTCTTTAACAAGCGTCTCTAAAGGATAAATTTACCGTCACATTTTTTTGGAATTATTAACAAACTTGGATGTGTTTTTCCATATGTAGCAATTACTTGCATATCTTTCAGTTGACGGGAACCTTGTCTTAACATAAATTTTGAGCAACTTTACAGTTTTTTATAGACCAAGTTGACAATTCAAGAGTTTTGCTGTGTAAATTGCGCACATCCGTTGGTTTGGTAAAAGGAACCGCAATAATTTGCAGCAATATGGCTAAAATAAACGCAAAGCGTTCTTGCTAATGGTGTTGGTGTTGGTATTGCTGTTGCTGTTAGTGTTGGCTATGGGCTCTCGACCTGGCTGAGAAGTGGCAATAAACAAAGCCAAGAGCACGCGTTATTTTGTGCACATTTCCATGCAAATGTTGGCGGCAAATCAGCGCAAATGAAAGAAGCAGCGACAACTGCCACAACAGCTACAACAACAACTGGCTTGAGCAATTGGCAATTGCGTGTTGCACAATCATTGGGAGCAGGAGAGGCAACTAAACTGGCAGCCTACACAGAACTGGCAAGAGACTGGAGACCCCCAGAAGAACATGACATCAAATGGCAAACAAAGAGCAATTACATGAAGCGACAAACCGAATAGAAGAGAACTCAATGGATGCAACATGGCTTGCAACTGTGGCACATGGGCGGGCGAGTGGCATTAAAAAAGCCCACGATGCCAAAAAAAAAACTGACTCACATGCTAAAGATGCGTTGGACGCTCGCTTGGTATCGGTATCGATATCGGTGTTGGTGTTGGTATTGGTATTGCTATCGATGTATCGACATTGACTGTTGCATGCCACATAAACGTTGCTAAACTAAAGAGCTAAAGCCATTTATCACTCCTGCTCCTGCTCCTAATGCGCCGTCTAATTAATGATAATGTTCCTAACGAATATGCGACTCGACTCGACTGCAGTTTCAGTTCCAATTCCAGTTCTACTTCCACCTTCAGTTGCCACAGCTCATCAGTTAACGTTTTCATTAACCATATGTCACACGCACGTCCCTTTTAGCCACAAAGGGTCCTCTGGCAACCCTCCCCTCAACTTGGACCCTTGAAAATTAAATTATGCGCTCGGTCGCGTGTCCTGCGCTCGAGTTCTGTTCACAGTCGGCGTGTGATGAGTCAAAATACATAAAAAAAAGAGATATACATACATATAAAAATGCATAAAGTCTTTTCTATATTCTTTGCCCACACGTTATGAGTTCCCTTTTCCTTTTCCATTCCCAGTCCCATTCGCATTTCCCATAAATTTCAGAAGCTCCTCTGGCCAGTTGTGCAAACTGTTTGCAGTTGGCGCGTGTTTCGGTCCAAAAAGGTGTTAAAACTGTGCCACAAAATTGTTTTTGTTTTTGTTCTGTTTGGTAATAGCCCGGGGTTGTTTTTTTTATAACCGTCTGACTTTTTGGCTATCTTATGAAGATACCCCGACATAATTACGCATTTTGTCGACAATGAAGTTTATGTTCTTTTACGAGGCGCGTGCCCGGATACGAGTAGAGTTCAAGTCAATGTATGAAAAGGTGCTCAAAAGTTCTTTATAAAGCCCTAACACGCAATGCCCCTTGAACTAGGGGTTAATATTTCTGGTTTTTTGTTGTGTTTTAATATACTGTGAAGAACTATATAATTACAGAGGCACGAGAATCTAATTTGGAGCATAGTTGATTTCGAGGGCGGATTATATGTATTTACCTCAAGGAAAGTGTGAAGAATTCCTTACATCATTTAATGATCAATTATGATCTCTCAAGAACTGTGATATAGTATCGTAAGTGGTTCGTAATCCATTGCGTAATCTACGAATTTGATTTGAAGTTAACCCAATTAACTATTAACCTAATTTACATACAAGGCAGCATAAAAACAAAATTCCACATCATGCTGAGAGTACTTCATATAATTAGCCAAGTTCCAACCAAAAAGCGAGACTCACGCATTTGATTTGCCAAAATGAGGAGAGAAAAAAAAGAAGGCTTTGAAAATTGGCAGCCTCAGTTACATAATCAATATGGATGTGGCTCTAGCTGATTGATGGATTGGCGAAAGATCAAAGTGAGGCAGAGCTGAGGCTAGAGGAACCACTTGGTTATTGAAAGACTAATTCAATTGGTTTATAATTGAACTAAGGAGGCGCGACGAGGCGACGAGACGTGCAGACTTCGGAATCAGTTTGAGTTGCTTTAATGAGTTAACATCGAGACGGACAAACTCACATGTGGCTTGCCGGCACAGCAGGTTTATTACCCGCTTTGGCCAAGTTAATAATTTAATGGTCAACGTTGTAATTTTTCTACAAAATTGATCAGTAATCTCCAGAGCAGAGCTCGCGCCGAGTCCAATTCAATTCAATTCAAACTGAATTCAATTGAATGCAATTGCGATTGAAAATGAAATTTAATGCCGAATTAATAGAGAAAAATCTGTTGTGGCATGCGGCTTGCCGCATGATGTGTTGAAATGATGATGCTATACATTTATGGATTGATGGATAGCCACAACTTTAGTTGGTCATTAGACTTGAGGGCGTGGCCGGCGCCCACGCTAATTAGCCATGGCAAGGCCTCCCAGCCAGGGGAACAGACAAACAGACAAACAGAGAAACAGACAAATGCAAATTTATACGAGGTCTTGAACATTTCGAAAAGCTTAAAGTGTGTGTCCTTTGTTTAATTAGTACTCTGAAAAATTAGCAAAAAAAAAAAGGGAAAATAAATACTTATACAATAAAAATCACATAAATATTTAAGCGGATTATGCGGCGATTTATCAAAAGCAATTAAAGAGCAACGAAAATGAGTTATTTTTATGCGAGAATTACTCGAATTTTGCTGATTCGTGGAATGCGCTTTGATGACAAATAGTAGCAAAAATGTTGCGCCATAACTTTGCCCAACGGAGGGTGTAGGAGAAGGTTGGAGGGGATAAAAAACAACGGCGAGACAAAATGTTTATAATGCTGCTAAAAGCATGTCAGTACGAGTATCTCGCAGATACAAATCAGAAAGCGGCTCACAAGTAAAGTGGGCCACGATGCGGCAACCACAGGCTGGCAGTCTGACGATCTGGCAATCTGTCTGACTGTCTGTCCGGCAGTCTGAAAATCTGGCAACCAGGCGGCTATCTGTGCAGATCACAGCCGCTTGAGAAATCTGTGAGATATACGAGTATATTTAGCAGCTCCCGTGGCAAGTGGAGGCCAAGTCTTTAGCTTAAATACTAATTACCCTATGGGGAGCTCTGCTCCGCCAGCTTATCGCTGCAGGAGCGCTACCTCAAGTCGTGAGTCGCAAGGCTCCAGTTGCAGTTGCAGTTGCAAGCTCCATGCTCCATGCTCCATGCTCCACAGTCGGTGGCACAGTCTCCAGAGTTTGCGTTGTGCGTTGTGCGACGCGTCGTCAATATTTGTCAAACTGTCATTCGGTTTGACATTTACGTTTGATCAACACCAGGTTGCAACTTGCAACGTGCAACTGGCCAGTGGCTGTTGTCCCTGTCCGCTGGATGCTTGCCGCTTGCCTCTAGCCTCTTGCCAGTTGCCAGTTGCCACTGCTGGGCAGACAGTTGTGTTGCACGTTGCACGCTTTCAAGCCAGGAGCCGCTTACCGTCCGCTTTGCCATCGTCGTTGACATAGTCAGATAAAAAGCTAAAGCGAAAACTAGCCCAACTCCGATTTTTCAATCTGCTGCAATTTAAAGGCGACACATTAACGAGTTCGAGACAACGGCAAACACCAAACACCAAACACTCTGAGTGTCGGCGTTGTTGCCTTGACGCGCTTTTGTTATACAATCTGCCCCACATAAGAGATCCGAGAGTGAGTGCTGCAACTGAAACTGTGGCAACTTGCAGCTGCACATCTGCTGTGGACAGTCAAACTTAATTTCAGATAAAAGAAATTCTGTACAGAAGTAAAAACTATGCAGGTATGTTGTTGATTTATCTATTCAGACCGCTAAGAGTGAAAAGTAATTTAAAATTAAACACAGGGCATAACAATGAATTTAAGGTTTAATAGTAAAAAGAGTAAATTATACATCAATTTAAATTAAAAATTTAAATTAAATTAAATATTTAAAATTGTTGATATAAATCAGATAAGGAATTAAATTTATACCGATACACTTCAACAATTTGATTCAATATATACATGAATATTATAAACAAAGCTTTGAAATTTAATGCGACTTAAGTATAACAATTCATATTTGCTCTTTTTGTATCTTCCAGGTAACCAATTTTAGTTTCAAATAGAAAGATTTCTGTACAGAAGTAAAAACATTGGAATTGTCTGTTAGTTAGGTTTTGATTATTTTTGAAATGTCAAAGCCGTTTAATCTTAAAAGAGTTTATTTGAGTTTTATTCTAAAGCATTTTTTACTCATCAGGATATATAAAAAATAAATTTGAATTTATTTTAAATTAACATAAACTATAATATATTACTAATAGATTTAAATTTACTTAAGCTTCCTTTTGATATTACTAATAAATTTAGATTTATCTATTCTATTTCTATTTCTCAAATATGTATCATTCTTTCCATATTTGCTTTTATCTTTTCAGATTGGTGGCCTATTAATATTTACCGGACAGACTGAAAATCGTTTCTCATTGCAAGTCTCACAAGTCTCTTTTAAACTTATCCTTAAAATATCTACAATTACAAATCATATTGGCCACGTTTATCAACAATTGCTCACCTAATTGGCTACCAGTTTGCGCAGATTATCGTGACACAAGCTCTTGTGGATGATTTATTAACAAAGACTGAAAGTTCACGAAACATAAATCATAAATTTTGATAGGAATACGAGATGATTACGATGAGTATCTTGTGATTCTTGATGCAAGTGAAATTGCAGTCAATTGACAGGAATTTCTATAGTTTCACGCTGATTTCTGGCTGCTGGAATTGTGCTACCTTGTATCTCACTCTGACAGCTTCCCCTCACCTCTCTCTATCTCATTTTCTCACTCTCTCACTTTGCTCATTAAGCTTTAAGCGTTGATTGATTGAGGTTGCCAAAAGTGCACAAAAAAGCATGACCTTCATATGAAAAAATGCGGGCAAATAAACTTCCGTTGTGTGTGATTGACCAAGCCGTAGCCACTTGGCCAGTTGGAGTCTTGGCCACTTGGCACACTTTTACTTGGCTCATCTCCTGGCTAAAACCTGCGTCCATTCAGTGTGTGTGTGAGTCACTGAAAAGTTGGCCAAGTTCAGGCTCAGCTGGAGACACCCGCAGCCTCGAGAGTCGGCAAAATGAATTTTTATGCTGCGTAAGAATTTGTTAACAGGCATGTTTAGGAGCGCCCCAAGCTCGCAACTAAACACATCACAAGAACAACAATATTATACACACAAGAAACACACACGCACACACACACACTGTTAAAGAGAAGAGCGTTTATATTTTTGTGAATGAACTCAAGAGTTTCTCCATGGCGGGTTTTTGGGACTCGGGTCTTTGGCTTGAGAACATGCGTGGCGTGTGGATTTTTATGTTCCATCAATGAAATGGCATTTAATTAACATAATTTTTATTGATCGAAAATTCGAAAACAACAGAAACAACAACAGAAAGGCAACAACAATCGTTAGGCGATCAGTGTGGCAAGTTCTTTCAACTTGCTGGGGCGATAATTTGCATAATGCGCACATTGAAATCTTTGGCATAGATTGAGGCCCCCATTTCCATTTCCATCTCCATCTCCATCTGCTCCAAAGAGCAAACAATAGCTCTCTTCCCCATCTCTGTGTTTTTCGAGGCAGATCGCGTGGGCTTTAATCGCCTTGTAGTGTATATACTTAAGTATATATATTTATATATGTATCTTAAATATGCATGTAAATGCCGTCAAGTGTTTGGCCACAACCGGCGAAATTATGATTAAAATTTAGATAGTGCTTCGGGGGTCCAACAGGTGACAATCGAAGTATATATAAGACACATATATCTCTAGCATCAATCTTGCATTAGTTTGTGCTGAGTTCACTGCATTATTCATGGATGGTCTATAGCTCGATGCCCTTAAGTTGTCGGCAAAGCTAAAGTTGTATTTAAGGGAGAGAGTGTCAAGATTGGTGACAACTAATAAAATCAACTACCGTTAGGAGTATAGATCTGAAAGCTGAATATGATCTCCCTGGGAATGATCTTTGAGTCTCAGGCAGACTTTAATTAAGTGTAGATTTTTGACTGGAGATAGATCACTATATTAAATTTGTAAATACTATTATATTTATTATTATTGCAAATATTCTACTGTTGCTTTAAGTGTAAGTGCTCAGTTTTAAATCATAAGAGTTTCAAGTTATGCTAATGGAAATTCAATCTGTAATAAAGTATATTTAAGGTTGAAATTAGTTGTTAAACATTTGAAGTGCACAACTCATAATGGAATAATATTATGGGTCAACTTTTCTGTCATTAAATATGAAGCCGGACTTTGTGTTTCATCCTGGAAACATAGAAAACATTCTTATTAAAACTATAATACTGTTTACTGCAATTGCTTGACTGTTTTTTATATTTACGAGCATAGTTTTTTATGTCAAATGGAAACTTAATCTGTAATTAAGGCGTATTAATTGCAGAAATTAGTTGTTTAAACTTTAAAGTGCAATCACTGTAATGGGATAATATTATGGGGTAATTTTTCAATCATAAAATACGAGCGTTCATTAAATGTGTAAATTAATCATGAGACAATCTAGCGTTCCATCAATTCTATCCCTCTCATCTATCCAGTTCAAAGCGTGTGTAATAAGCCAAGATTTACTCTATTGCAATAGTTATATTTTTTTTATTTAAAGCACACTTTGATTTATTGTGTGTGTAAAGTGTCACGCGGGCGACAACAGCCACCGCTGTGACTGTGACTGCGACTTTGACATGTCACACTGTAGATACAGATACAGATACAGATACATTTGCAGATAGAGATACAGATACAGAAATAGCAACACTCATAGTTACTGTATGCGGAGAGACGACTATCTGATAGCTGGAAATGTCATATTGCAATGCATATTAAATGTAAAACTAATAGAATTTAGCGCCCGACACAAGCAGCAAATGACAGCGATTACAATTATGACAGTTGGAAAGGTTGGCCAAATCAAATGTTGGCTCAAAGCGATTACAATTGCAGTTGCAGTTGCAGTTGCAGTTGAAGTTGCAGTTGCTGTTGATTCTCCATTTTGTGGCTTGAGTGTTGGCGTCATTTGTTGTGCGGGTGTGTGTCAAAGTTATCCACACTCACACTCACACTCACACTCACACACACACACACACTGTGAATGATTTCCCACGATTTGCAAACGCCGCTTGCCAAATTCGAATTCGAATACGAATCCAAAATCCAAATCCAAGTCCAATTCAACACAACGAATGACTCATTTTTCAAGACAATAACTTTGAGCTGTAAGAAATGTTCAGCTTTTTAGGCAATAAAAGAGGCAGCTACGAAATGTATCTACGAAGTTGACTCTAAATAGTTGTTTGTAAGCTTCAAAGAAACTAAACCACAGAAATCAATAAAAGCAGCGGATAAAAAGGAGCAGCAACAACAACTGCAACATCAACAACAACTCAAACCATTGCGCAGGCGTCTCACTAACTTTGATGGCCCCAGGGACGGGGCATCTGTACCAGGGCAGGAGGAGAGGTAGTCTAGCTCTGAGCTGCAATTGAGCAATTGAATTCGCACGCTTGCGCGCCTTTTTTCGCCAACTGTTGTTGTTGTTGTGGTTGTTGGTATTGTTGATGTTGCTGCGGCGGCGGATGTCGCAGACACATCTCGGAAGTTTGCCAACGTTGTTGTTGCTGTTGTTGCTGTTTGACTTGCTGTTGTTGTTGTTGAGAAAAGGCAAACAAAAAGAGTGCCAGCTAAGATATTACAAAAATCAATTACCAACACCTCAAAAGTTGTTGCCGTGTTGTAGCTGTTGCTGCCGTAAATGTTTGCCTCTACAGACAACAGCAGCAACATTAACAAAAACGACAATAACATCCCAGCATAGTGCAACAAGAAAACAAAGCACACTTTAAACAGAACGATGTTTAAATACTCTTAACTATTTCGATTTATTATAAATAGAACTATATAAGTGATATAAGTAATATAACGTTTAGTAAAACTTTGTAGTTAAATCGCTTTTGGCTTCGATAAACTTTTATAATAAAATCAATTAACAATATTTTAAAAATGTAATTATAGTGTATATTATCTATAGAATTTTTTGGATTGTCAAGAAAATGATTTACCCAAAATAACTAATAACACAAAATTTTATTTCTTTTGTTATATGCATTATACTTAGTTACTGCTCGATTTATTATTTCATTGCCAAAAAAAAGCGTAAAAAAGTATTCCTTATTTTTATTTAAAAGTTTAAGTTTAAAGTTTCCCATTATAAACCAAAATTAATATTACTCTTTTAGAAAGATACAGCTTGAAAAGAAAGAAAAGTTTTCAGATTACAGTTATTCCTGTTCAAGTGAATCTTATTAAATATTTTAATTATTTAACTTATATTTAAAACACTAGTTATAATAATAGATGGTATACAATACAAAACTCTATAAATATGAGTGTTAAACTTTATATTTAGGGTGTACAAGTTTATTTATTTTAGTTTTAATGTTATATAAACTGTTTTGTTCTTCTGTTCTAAAAGTCTTTTTGTTTATTTCAAGTCTCCCGAGCAGAACTTGAATGTTGAAGACCTCGTTCTTTTAGGGTATACAAAATAAGGCAAACGTGCGTGGTTGCTGGTAATAGACACAATCATAAAAATGAAATATATCTGAGAATCTCTCATGACGTTTGGGCTGGCGAAGCGAGACTTGCGCAACGTCGTCGTCGTCGTCGTCGTCGTGGTCGACGTCGTCTCCTAAGCTGGGCTGCCTCATCAGCGGCAGAGCAGCAGCAGCAGATGTGGCAGGAGTGGTTGAAGCTTGGAGCTTGTAGAGCTTGGAGGTTGGAGGCTGGCCGCCAGCGCTCGTCGATGTCGATAGCCAAAAATGGTAAATGTGGTAAATGGGATAAGGCAGAGCCACGCGTGGGCTGTCAACTAGCAACTAGCAACTTGCAACGGGCAACTGGCTTAGATCACGTGTGCAACACTGCAGATTCTGTAGAGGAGGGCAGAGAGAAGGGGGAAGGATGGGCAGTCCCAAAAGTTGGGCAGACATTGCATAAGACACGCTTGGGGGTGCTCACTGGCAGCTCCTGCTGCCTGCCTGCAAATATTTAAATTATTTCATCGCATAACCAAAATGACCAAAAGGCATGCAGAGATTGCCGCTTGCCTCCTGCTGCCGCCAACTACACTACAACTACAACTGAAACTACAACTGCAGCCAAAGTTGCCGCTCGTTGTTCATAATTCATGTAAACGCCAAAAAGCCTGGCACAAACCCGGCAGCCGGCAGCCGGCAGCCGGCAACCGGCAACCCACTAGGCCAAGACACCCAACCAATAGTTTTAGCGAGGTGCGCGATTTGCGTTTAACAATTATTATTGGTGATTAACACGGCATGTACAGAGCTCGTTGATGGAGCTAAGGGAGAGGGGATGCAGAGTCAGGCGGGGGCGAAAACAACCTTCGACACCTGCAGTCAAGTGACTCTGAGTGGTGCCTCAGTGGCTTGTTGTCTTGGTGGCAACATGTGGAGCGCCACGTTTGGTTTCTTAATTAAAATATTAAACGAAAATGCAACTGCACAAATTGTAACTGGATCATTGACTTGGCAATGATTGGGATTTGAGATCAGGATCGGGATCGGGTTGGGAATGGTGTACAGGGGAGTTCACGACGTGATCATTGCGCACGCTTGAGGTTATGTATAGCCGGTTTAATATTAGTTTAGACTCTTAACATTTTCAGAACATAGGCAATTAGTGCAACATTGATGCACTGACAGAGATTACAGTGTGTTACAATAATGGTTAGCCAGGTCAGGGAATATACAATGTGAGATATGAATAGGAAAGCACTAGTTTGAAATGTACATTTTATTTAAATTAGAGTACATGTTTTTTAGAATGCAAGTTTTGATTTAGTTCTGAGTAGACAGAAGAGTAGATAAATGAGATAGTTAAGTTAAAAAGAAAGAACAGAAAAATTATTAGAAAAAGGAGGTAAGTAGAGAAGTAAAAAAAAGAAAGAAAAATTGTTAACAATAGAACAAAAATTAAGGAGAAAGTAAATATGTTAAGAGAAAACAAAAGTTGAAAAATTAAGGCAAAGTGATAAACAAATTTAAGAAATTATAATTAACAAATAAAAAAATACATTATATAAAAAAACAAAATACTTCTTCACAAGAACAAAGACTAATGATTTTAAAAACAACTTCCTTACACCCTTGCAAGGCCTTGTGAGAATTAGTATGTAGTAGTTGTGTTCGAAGGTGCGTCATATGTATAATTAGGTTCCTTTAGAAAGGATAACAAAGAAAAACACAACAGCTTAAACATACTTTAATGACATAAACAGTGAATACATGTATCAAGTTTCAAGTTATAGTAACTACTCAGTTATGCAAAGATATGGCATAATAAAAGACTGATAATTCGGCAATTGCATCTTCAAAACTTGATCATAATTGGACAATACGCAAATCTTTGGCAACAGAGAGATTGTCAGGGGTAATAAAAGTACCCCGCGGGGATAGAGAAATATTTATATGTAGGAATGTGGGGGATAGGTGCTGTGAACAAGGATGCTGTGTGAATAAAAAACCAATAAATTTCCAATGCCGACATTTAAGACGCACACTTTAATTACAGCTACTTTGAAAAGTATGCGCTCAGCTGGGCTGGCAATTTGTGCAACAGTCAAGGAGGCGAGTGGCACGCAAGGTGGCAAGGTGGCAAGTTGGCAAGGGGTCCAGGGGGCAAGTGGCGGGTGAGATACAACTGTACATGGACATAACCAGCAGATCGTGCGGAACATGGCAAATCTTTTGGCTCGCTCGACGGGTAAAAGATATACAAACAGACTGTCGCCGTAATTCAGTTGGCAGTCAGGAAAAACAAAGTGGCAGCTGGATTGGTAGATCGTTGGTTGACTGTTGGTTAAACGTAGCTTCGTTTAGCGTTCAGATTTATAGGTTGGATTGATCGATGGCTGCAGTTATCATTCAACAATTATAAGGCCCCGCGGATAATCGAGAGCGTCCATTCCGCACACGAATCATTATCATTGACTGACAAATTAACGATCCGTCTACTTACAATACTTAAAGGGGGGAAAAAGCTCAATTTGTGTCACTGAAATTATGTCAAGCACTTGGAACGGTAGCTCACAATGAGCATTTCATATAAAAGTTAATCAAAAATAATACAAATAATAAAAATGAAATTAATTTTTATATTTTTGTGCGCCGTGCGCCATAAAAAAACAAACTGACAATAAAGGTAGCCAGAATTGTATAATGAAAATCAACTGAAAGCTGATTTCCAAAGAGAGACAATAACAACAACAACAACAGCAACAACAACAATAATAATAACTACCAAAAACCCAAAGAAATCCATGAATAATCTTGACAAAAATCAGTACAACAAAAATAACTGGGAAACGTCATAAAGCGTGCTGGAATTTTGATAATGAATAAGACTGTGATTGAGACTGTGATTGCGACTCTCGCTGTGACTGCGATCAGTCACAACTGAAAACCAACAAGAACAACAGCAACAACATTTGTGGCTGCTCTTTAATTGAAACAATAAACAATCATAAAAATGCTGTCATAAAGACATAAAAATCTATGACAGAAACGTTGTTGCTTTTGCTTTTTGGTTAGATTTGAAAATCACACGGTCCAAACACGGGCTTTTGGTCAAAGACATTCGCCCCATTTACTTGGGGGCAACTCGTACTATCTGTAAACAAGAATCTTGTTTGTTTTTCCCCCCGGTGGCATATTGATTTTCATATTGAACGAACAACAACAACAACAACAGAGAAAATTTCACTGCATTCGTAAAGTTTTTTTTTTATGCGATGCTCTTTACGCTTTTATTTGGAGCCCGCATTCATATTTCACTGCCAACCAGGGACTTCGTTAGACAAGTTGGTCAATAGCTGAGTAACTGGTCAACAACTGGTCAAGTTTGCCCGCCAAATGAAAACAAGTGTCACATCGAGAGCCCAAACAGCAGCAAACGGTGAGCACAAATCTCAGCTAGTTACTAAGTAAGTAAAGTGTGTAAATATTTGTTTAATTATGCTCATATTTATGCAAGCTATATTCAATCTTGGCCCATGGAATGTGAAATGTGCATACTCTGAGTGCTGCCAACCGAAATCAGAGACACACTCGCATACAGTTCGAGTACGAATACTACTTAAACAGTCTCCAACTGCTAGTTCAAGTTAATGCAGTATTGCTCACTTCACTTGGGAAAGTTGTTTCAAGTGAGAAAGATAAATAACAAGATAATATATATAAATAAACAATTTCTTAGATGCTCAAATTGTAACAGAAAATTCTGCTTTTATTACTCAAGTTCTTCTTGAGAATCTTCAGTATCTTTAGGTAAAACCTAGTCCCAGTTAGGGCAATGACTTAACTGATTACTGCATAGCATTGGTAATATAGAATTGAAAAGATAGTGAACCAAAACGATCGAGTGTGTTCCATTTGGTATAAAGATAAAGATAGTAAGTACAAGTAGTATCGAAATCGAATTTAACACTATTAAAAAGTTGATGGAAACATAAAACATATTTTCTATATCATCAATTTCGTTGATCTCTTTCCTTCATTTTATTTTTATTAAACTAATAATATTATTGTAAAAAATTATAGTTCTCATATAACTAATATCCGAGTTGTTAGACACATTATCTGTATTACAACTATAATGATTTACAATTTTGCAGTCTCCCACGACTTGCGGCAATTTTAACTCTGAAAACTCTATTAATCTGCAGCAGCTTCAATTATGGTAGGCAAATACAAATGAAATATGGCTTTAACATACATGTTTATTGTATATTACGTATACGCAGCATACGGCCAATCCATGGATTGAGTAAATCCCCCGAGAGAGGTAATAAATGTGTCGACCATTAGAAATCGCTTTGCACTAATGTGTTACAAATATTTCATCTGCGACCCGGCGAATGTGAATTTCGATGCGAACAATGTTGACAACATAAAGAGAAGAGATGGAAAACGAGGGTGGAGAGGGTAAGGAGGGGAAACCATTTGGAAGGCGATTTGTTAGGCTCTTTGTGGTCGGCATATGGAAAGCACCGTTAATGGCCGATACATTGTTGTGGTAATATGTTTGGTAAATTGCCGAGGCATATTTCTGCTACCGAGATGGCGACAAGAAAACAACTTCATTTTGGGGCTACCATAAATATGAGTATGAGTATGGCTAGCGAGTACTCGTAATTATTCATATTTGTGGTCGCCTTTGTTGGCGGTTTCTGAATGTTTTCATGTTGTTGTTATATTTGTTATTGTTATTGTGGTTGCTGTTGTTGTTGGGGATGCGTTGTGACCCAATGGAGTCTATACATAGAGATCGGAGCACAGCTGCTTTATGTGCCACATCAAATTGTCAGTAACAACTACAACTACAACTACAACAACAACAACTATAGTAGCAACAACAACATTAGCCACAATATATCTTGCAACACGAGTCAACTGTCGGTTTTTATTGTCGTCTGCTGGCAGGCCAAACATTTCTTTGTTTCGTTTGGCATTTTTGCATTGCAAATTGCCACAAAAATCGCAGCAGCAGTAGAAAAATGTTGCGGAAAAACTCATAAAAAAAACTGTGGCCCGAAGCTCGCTTTGAGCTGAGCTCATTTGAAAGTCAAATAACCTGGCCAACCAAAATCAGACAGCAAAAACAAAACAAAACAAAATAATGAAACTAAGTAAAAACTAAAACTATTACCCAAAAAAAAAAGAAGAGAAAAAAAAGTGCACTGCAAGTCACAGAAATTGCCTGTTTTGCATTCAAGTTTCAGTTATTCGGTTTGATTTCTTCAAAAGACTTTGGCGAAAATTACTTGCGAAAATTATTTCGCTAAATGCTTGAGTTCAGTTGAGGATAGGATTGAATTGCCGCTATCCAAAAATGGGCAGACTTTGACTGGGAGTTAAGGCAAAAATGTTTTAATTAATTTACAAAAGCATTTTTTGATAGTTGCCAGCGGCGAGCCGAGAAACAACAAAACAACTCAATAATTCATAAGCATTGCCAGACCGAAATCTACTTTTTTTTCACGTATAGTTTCCTTTTGGGTCTTTCCACAAATTTTATCAGTTTCAGTTGGGTTACCCCTCCATCTCTCCTTCTGTCTCTCTTCTTCTCATTCTGTCTCTTGAGACAAAAGTGTCACGTAGTCGGGGCGGGCGGGCGCTAATGATTTCTGGGATTTCATAAAGCGAATGGTACAGATCTTTCAGTTGGCGATAATAACAACGACATTGCCATATGGAGTTGTCTCATTGCTTTTCGGTTCGGTTAATTGGCAGCCAACATCCCAACAATTTTTGTGGCGCTTCTCGTACTGAAAACGAGTTCATAATGAATGGCCAACATGGCAAGCTCACGTTTTTCTAGTCCCCTCAGCAAACAACAACCACAACCACAACAACACAACAGCGAACCTATTTTGATTGTTGTTTGACGCATGTCAATGGAATTGTTGTTGTTGGTACTTTTATTGTTGTTGTTGTTGCTGTTGCTGTTGTTGGCGCCACAAAAATGTCAAAAATTGTGACTACACGACGCCGTCACCATCGAGGACTGAGCCCAAAATGATCAAATGAAGTTGTTTCGCTTGTGCGGCACGTGCGTTTACTTTTCCAGTTTCAACTTGAGGTTGAGCTTGAAATTGTTTCTTTTACTCTTTATTTTTTAAATTTTTTTATTTGGATTTTTGGTTTTTCGTTTTGGTTGCAATAAAAAGCAAACACTGACATGTCTACGCAGTTGGGTGCCTCAAACGAACAGAGCATTTGATTCAAGTCTAATGATTGGCATTTAAGCCAGATAAATCCTTTCCAATAGATCTAATCGTTCATTTAAGAGTCAACTCCATCTCTATCGATTCGTTTGATCAATTTGCAAAGCTGTTGATCTTCCATTTGCATAGAGTTGCTTAGGACCTGCATAATTATTACAAAGACTCGGAAATCAATGCTGAAACTTAAACAGATTTCTATTAATCTTTTCCACATCGATTAGGGACGTTAGCTAGTTAGATATTCTTCAAATTGTTTTACGACTATTATGAATTTTATGTCATTCAAATAGAGCATTTGATTCAAGTGTAATGATTGGCATTTAAGCCAGATAAATCCTTTCCAATAGCTCTAATCGTTCATTTGGGAGTCAACTCCATTTCTAGCGATTTCTTTGATCAATTTTTAAAAGATGTTGATCGTACATTTGCATATTTATTTATTGACCGTTTATTCCTAATGCTACAAGTACTTTAAATTTATTTTATTTTTATCACTACGTTGCATTAACGATTTATGATATACATAGTTAAACTTTCATACTAAAAGGAATACTATTAATTATAATAATAGTTTTCTGCAAACATTTTAAAGAAGTTTAATAAACTAATTTAAAATTGCATATAAGTAGTTAGTTACATACATGGAACCTGTAGAGTATCAATGAAGTTAGCAATCAAAGCTAGCATTTAAACAGATTTCAATTGATGTTCAAAAATATAGACTTTAACATAGCAATAATATTTATTAGCTGTTTTTTAAACCACTATGGGAATATTTCCCTAAAATTTTCTTGGTATTAATATTTATTATTTAAAGACACACATGTAGTCCTTACAATGGTATGAATGTTCTCGTAGTTCTACTTATTAACAATAATAACTCTTCCCATTTTAAATGCTTGTTCAATTTACTTTGTTTATCTTGACTGTCTTGTGACGTCTCCTGTTTGTATCTATGATGTACGATCTCATTGTTACATCATTACAGAGCTCAACGGCATCTGCTTCATTAGTCGAACAATTAATTTCAGTGGCCAGCTTATCCAGCATATACATGTGTAGGCATTTGCCGTATAAGGATTGCCAAAGAGAGCAGGGCCACAACTTCTTCTTCTCCTCCTCCTGCAGCTCCTCCTTCTCCTCCTAATGCTGGCAGCTCCTCACGAGCACAGATGGCACCGCGGGCTAAAATTGAGTAATAGCCCGGCTAACTGGCAACAACAGCAACAACAATACCCATGGCATGACCAATTGATTTATTTTATTTTCTATTTTTTATAAGCCTCATGCAAGTAAACAATTTGCAGCGCCTGGCGAAAAATAAAACTGAATCTGAAACTCAAACTGAAACTGAAACTAGACAAATACTTGAGCGGAAAGTAAGCTCCACACACTTCGTCATCGTTGGCAGTTGGATTAATATTGAAATATTGCCGGTCACTCGACGTAGCCTATGCGCATGTAAACTGAGCGAGACGATCAGACGGATGGGGGAAGTCGGACGGACAGATTGTTAGCCAGGGCCACATGTGAGACGCCGTCAACGATATGGAGAGCTGGCTCTTTGATTTATGACCGCAGCGCTAATAAAGACAACAAGCTGCAAGCGACCACAACAACAATCTCAGACTGCATGGAGTATACAGACAGGATGTGCCGCTGGCGAATGACAACCATAGACTCATTGATGTATCCAAACGAGGTAGCAGAGTCTTTTAGATAAAGGAGATATGAAGAATTGTAAATAAGCAATCGATATTCTTCATATAACCAAGCTTAAGATGATGGATGTGTCTTATCTAATGATATATACTCTTTGGTAGAGTATAAAGTACTTAGAGAACAAGGTAACCAAGTGAGATATATCAGGGAATCCAATTATTATTATAATGTTAACATTATAATAATTAAATTGTCATAAGAAGTGATGCGCATTGCCCTTTATCAAGAATGCATAGAATAACGAAACAGAACGAGATATATGAAAAACCATTTTGTAGTATTTATAATAGTATTAGTCAATATCGAACACTTAATACCTCTCTAATGAAATAAGTGATAAAGAGAGCATTGAGTATCTATATATCATCGATCTATATGATCTTCTTAATTGATATAGAATGATGGCCTATTTATGTTTGATATAGTACTAGCTAGAGTATAAACATTTCGTAGCTGTGCCTTTTCAAGTTTGTTGCCTGAGTCTTTTGTATTAATTAGGTGGAAGCTCCTGAAGCTTCTGCTTCTGGCTGCTGCCAGGCGTCTGTAACGTTGCTGTCACAGTGACCCAGTTAAAGGACTGTGCCGGCAGCAACTTGTTTGGCAACATGTTCTATGGAGCTGCTGTGGCCCATAAAACTGGTCAGGTCAGCACTAGCTTTAGCACTTGCTCAGCTAAACGGATTCGAGCACTGTAAAGTTGCATCATCATCGTTGAGGGACATGAAGAGTAGGTTGTAGAAGGAGTAGGTGTAGAGGAGGACGACAAGGTAGAGGAGGTGGTGCACCACAGAGTATTGTACAACAAGCAAACGCGCGCCTGGCAGCAAATGATGCCATGTTATATATTTTCGTATGGTCCATCCGTCCAACTGTTCGTCTGTCCGTCCATCCGGCAGTCCATGTGTCCGTCTGTCCGTTTGTTCGTGCAGCTCAGATTACTGCGGGGCGATAAAAATGACTTGCCAACTTGCACATTCGGCCAAGACCAAGAGCCAAGAGCTGAAGCTACACTTGGAGCTGTAGCTGGAGCTAAAGCTGAAGTTGGACGACAGACAGAACGACAGAGCGACGGGACGACCGACTGGCCAACTCGTTGCCTATGGCAAATATTTAGATAGATTTGACTTTTCATGTTAATGGCGCGCTTTCAGCTGTTCATAATTAATCGGGCATCCACATTGAACAAGTGAGGTATTTTTATTTGCCAACTTAGATAGCCGAATACCGAATACCAAAAGACATTTTATGGCTAATTAAATGCATTGAAATCTCATGACTTGGTAAACAAGCGAAACAGAAAATAAGATATTTCAACTTACAACCGAATGACAAAGAATATATGTATATAACATATGTAGTAGAAATAATTATAGCTGGACTTTGAGCAAAAATGTGTCAAAATTGAAAGTGTATCTTGTGAAATGCATAACGATAAGCAATCCCCAAATCATTCCAAAGAATTCGAGAGACTTTTAATGTCTAATTTAAGGACTGGCGATGTAGAAGCTTTTTTACTTAGAAGTTGTTATTTGTACTCCTCTTTAACACTACCTTAAAGATAATAAACAGCCTATCCTTAACACACACTTAACAGACTTATAGAGTACACTCCCAAATAAGGTAAAGTAGGTTGTAAAATTATATTGGAACTACTTATTCCAATGATAATAAAAACAATAAAAATTGACCTAGCTATAAAAAACAAATCCAATACAGTACTTAAGGCATAATTTAATAATCTGTAAACTACTTCCTATTAACGTGAGCAGAGTTAAAATGAAAATTATCTTAAGCTTCTTAGAGTTTTTATTCGAAATTCGTGCTCATCCCTTAGGCACGCCAGACAGGTGAAGTTAATGATTCAATTACTTCCTCATCGAGTTCTTGAATCACTTTGAAAATGGTTGTAAAATCTAAGACCTGTCATTAAATAATACCACGCAATAAAAGCAATAAAAATATGTACATAAAATGCATATGAAAATGCAAAACACTTTGCCCACACCACAAATAGAAACATGGTGCAAAAAAACAAAACACAAAAAACAAAAAAAAATATTTTTACAATTTATTAAAAATTGATTGTATTGCCACGCAGCAACTACAACTACAACTACAACTACAAGTAGGCCTGGCTCGCGAGTTGGCTCGAATCGGTCTGACCAGGCCCAGACAGCGATTTTGGTTGGAGCACTTGTTGAGCGAGCGTTTTGGCAAATGGCAACATGAAAAAGAAACAAACCGAAAAATAACAGAAAAAGATACAAAATATCAAATCCTGAAGACAAGCGGCAAACATGCAACATTCGCACACCCAAAGCGACAGCAATGTGAAAATTGCATTTTAATAAATTCAGAGCTGGTCTCTTTATCGCTATCTGGTTGAGAGTGTGAGTGTGTGTATCTGTGCTTCATAAATGATTTTAATGCGTGAGTGTGTCAATAAATTTGCCATTTTGCCCCAATGTTCCTTACAATCGCATTCATGCCCCATTTGTTTTGGCTGCACTCTGATAAACTCTACTCTGAAGTCTGAAGTCTGAACTGAGGCATTGCTGATAGCACAGAGATTCGCCTGGGTCTCTAACTTGGTATTGGTTATGGTTTTGGTTTTGGTTTTTAATTAAACTTGTGCACTTGAACCGCAAGTCAATTTATCAGCTTCGATTTATCAGCCCGGGGAGTTGTGTGAGGCATTTGATCGAGGCTTTTTTTTTCCCCGAGTTTGCCGTGTCTCGTGTCACTCGGCGTACACTTGCACCTCAGCGAGACCGGCTGTCGAGATTACAACGCCAATAATTTCTCACGTTGCAAACATAAAACTGTAATCTCTTTCGGTTGCAACAGAAAATTATGACAAAATATTAATAAACATTCAACATTGAGTTGAGCTCAAAGGCTGCCGCCGGTCCGACTCTGGTCCCGCTCTGGTCTTGAATTTATTTATCTGTGCTCTATCGATTTGACCCGCTCTAGAAATGAGCTCCAACGACAACTACAACTTTAAATCCGAGTTGGAGTCCAAGTCCGTGTCCGAGTCTGAGTCCGAGTCCAAGTTGTAGTACGTATTTCGAGTCTATGGCCAAATGTTGTTTGCATGTACGAATTTAATTAAAAATTTAGTTTGCGTGCATATTTCATAAATAATAAATAATTATTATCGTTGTCTTTGCTTGGGTTGTTTATATTATTTATGAGTTTGATTGTACAGCATGAGTCTTAATCATATTTGGATGTTTGCCATTAATGAGAAATCAACCACGTTGCGAAGGTGTAAACTTCAGTTCAACACATAGACAAATAGCTGAAAAATCGTTGAGTTGAGATTGAGATCAATGTGCGAAAACTCTATTAATTTTAATACGATTAATCAATGAATTAGGTAACGCAATAGTTCTATAAAAAGGTTGACTGTAACATCTGGTAAAGCAAGGAGAGAAGTCTCCAGAAATAATATTTAGCACTAAATTATTAAATGAAATATATCTTTTGTGATTAATGCATTACACTGCTATTGTACTTGTCGGAATAGTCAAATTAAATAAATAAATAATATTTTGAATGGTTAATAATAACATTTTACATTACTTTTTTTATGCTCTTCTGTGGAAAACTGACTGATTAACGATGATATTCAAGTGAAAACCATTACAATAAATTTAATGTGCAAGCTATTTTTACAGTCTATTTCTTCCATATTACTCTGCCTATCTCTCTGTCGATGAAAAGTGTAATGAAAGCACAAATATTCGATTCATTGTTGCAATCTGGAAATAATTATCGGCTAATCTAATCCTTCGGTAGAGCATAGCACTTTCACGCACTTTTTCCACTCCACAAATAAGAAGAAAATCAGCTCATTATACATTTTATTATGGGGATAGAATTTGCTGCATATGGGATGCGTTGTTGGCTTTTGGCCTCAACTTTCATACGTTCATTAGGCCAATTGGCGTATTTATGACGCTGTTTACACCAAGCGAAGCCATTTGCAGAAAAAACAAACTTATCGAATATCTATCAAAACTCCATCAAAAGTCCATAAAAACAATTTGATGCCCCATCACGCTTTGAGCTCCGAAAGCTGGAACTGCATCTAAATCACAAGACAGCTGGAAAATTGTCTATAAAAGTTGCAATTAAGCGGATTGAACGCATATCTAAGCATGTCGAGATCACAAATGGAATCACAGTTAGAGAAGGGGATAGAGAGTGAAGGATGGCAATAGAGAGAGATAGGGAGAGGGAGGAGAGGGAGAGTCGATCTATGCCAGACGAGGCGACGTCTGTGACAATTTTTGTGGCGGAGTTTCAATTTTAGTTGCAGTTGCAAGCAGCGGCTGCAGCTCGTTAAAGCCGGGCTTATTAAAGGCGCACGTCGTTTATGGCACATGAAAATCATTTAATCGATGGCCATATTTGGCGGGGGCTTACATTTTGGCAAAGACAGCTTATGTGGCAGCTACAGAGTGACGCCCACGACTTGCCACGCCATCTCAAGCCCAAGCCAGACGTTATGACAGACGTCTCTCTGACATCTCGAGCCGTTGACAGTAGCTTCAAATTATTATGAGCCACAAATCGTAGTCAATTGAATGTTTATTTAATACCCCTTCCATATCTCTCTCTTTTGTCTCTATCTCTTACAGACTCCCTGTTCCACTGGCTAATTATGAGTCTTGAATCGCAGCTAATTGCAGAAATAAATCTGCTCAACAATTTCAATTTGTTGCCTCAAAGTCGACGCTGAGTTCATAAATATGCAAGAGACAAATGCTCAGACTTGAGGATTGTAAGCGAATTGTCTTTGGCAAATAATTTAGCACTAATTAAACAAGAATCGAGTCTGGGAAAAAAATAAATAACTAAGAGAAACAGAGGCGAATTAGCTGATATTAATTTATTAGCACGGCGCGTAGAAATTATCGCAAATGCTTATAATCCATTTATATTAATTATAATTAAACGGTTTCTGTTTTGTGGGAATGCAACTTGCCAGAACTAGTTTCGCTTCGAGATCTTATCGCAGTTCAGCGATTCTAGTGGGTAAACAAAACGTTCTTAGTTCATTTAGAGATAGTTTATAAATCGATCTTATAAATCATTATGCAAATTGAATGAGACACTGATCATCGCATTCTTAAAGTGTTTCCTATTAACATGCATCTCATTGGGGATTGGGTCAAATAGTTTTTCAGTCCCAGTTTGCAACTTGGCAAATGCCAAGCAAACAAATATAAATGTTGATTGCCAATATTCACATTAATATCTCCCCTACTCCTAGACACCCCTTGACCCCTCTCTGTGTCCCCTGATCTGGTTGCCCCTTGAGCTGCAACAAATGCCGCGCACGCCACAATATTTAAGATGCCAAAGCGTTTTGCGTATTAATCGCCAGCAACTACTGCAATAACAGTGAACGTGACGCAAATCGAGTGGCGCCACAGTCAGCGCCTCCCCCCTGCAGCTTTGTGGCAAATGAAACCGAAAGCTGCAACATTTGTGTAATTGTGGGCAAAGCCAAAAGATTTGCATTCGTATTTAGAATCTACACAGAGAGATAGACACGAAGAGAGAGAGAGAGGAAAAGTGTCGATGGTTGCGAGGATTACAACTGCCCCAAGTTCCCATTCCCCGTTCCTCATTCCCCATTCCCCGTTGACAATGCTCCATCTGGTGGCACATCAGACAGTGTGACTTATGCGGGTGCCACGAAATGGGCAACAACAACAACAACAACAAAATTATACCAGTTGCGAGTCACCTTCATTGCGGCAACTGCAACTGCAACTGCAACAACATTTGCAACATGAATGACTCGTTACGCCTGACCTATGTTGGCCATTTGTTGTTGTTGCTGTTGTTGCTGCTGCTGTTGTTGGGCTTTGGTCGCCGTCCTCAATTGCCTGGCTGAATGGCGTCCAATTCGATTATTCTAACATGAATTATAGTTCGTGTTCGTTGAATGGACAATTATGAATTTATCATGTTCAATTTGAACAGATATTTTGAGCTATATTTTTTTTTGCCTGTTGAAAATTGCATTGGGCCATATTTTGTTTCTTTTCTTAGCCACGTTTGTTATTGCATTCGCTGTTGTACATAGTATTCGTAGCTACTCGTACATAATTAGTTTCTGGCTCACAGAAAATTGCTCTGAAGATTTATACGCTTTACATTGCATAATTGCGAGACAACTCACAGTAAGTATAATATCGTAATATGTCGATGCAAGATTTACATGCTGTGAAAAGAGGAGGAAGTACATGATAAGTCAATTCATGATAAGTCAATTCATGATAAGCATAGGAGCACACACATAGATATTTGGTCGCATGTTCGACTTGCATTATTCACAAAACAAACCAAAGAAACCAACAAACACGACATAAATTTCTTGAAACTGGAGACTTGTGCAATAATTTAGCAGAAATTGCGGTGCTCATAAAAATATATAAAATATTTATTGAATTTAAATAAAGAGAAGAAAATGAATGAAAAATAAATGTTAAATAAATACGAATACCGAAGCCAAATAAGCATATGAGACACTGAAAATTACATTCCGTATTTTTATTTTTGTTATGGAATACTATATATACTTATATCTATAAAGATATGGGATCGAATGTACATACGGTATATAGTGTGTCGTAAATTAAAATTGCGAATTAGTCATGGTGCGTGATAAATTCGCCTTTTATTTGTCTTTCGTGTGAGAATGTTTTTCCCTTATGAATGTGTTCTTTGTTGTGATTTTGAGTGTGTTTTTACTTTTTATTTTATTTTTTTAAATTTTATTTTTTTTTAACAACTTTAGCAACATTTAACTGGTCATTGACGCCTCCGCCTCTGAAACGATCATTCGCTCAGTCGATCAATCGATCGTGCCTGTTGCCTCAATGTCAAATTTCACTTTTAAGCCTGTGAATCAGCAGCTGCAACACCAGAGGGGCACTTGACTGGATAAAAAGGGAGGGAAGTGGTGGGAGGGGGAGGGGATAAAAATAACACAACACATCTGAGTGCAACCTGTTCAGGCAATTCTCTGTAAGTATTGCCTGCTGCCAGATTATGCAATTATATTGGCAATCACTTTCATGCTCGTTTAGAGCAGCGGGCGGCCATTTGGCCACTTTGGGTGCTTGGGCCATTTGGGCATTTGGGCACTTGGCTCACTGACTCTTTGCCTCTTTGTCTTCAAAGAAAAGGGAAATTACATAAAAGTGAGCAACTAAATTTTTACTGGATTTCTGCACGTTCGACACACAAAAAGCGCAAATATTCAGACGCCGAGGCTCGAAATCGCCACGAATTGATCGCAAATGAGGGTTAGAGTTCAGCATCAGCTTCAGCTTTAGCTTCAACTTCAACTTCAGTCTGGGCTTTGGATTCGGTTTCGAACCCCAATTCGTGTAGCTCTAGCTCTAATGGCGTTGCTTTGCCATTATTGTTAGCAAATATTTGTGTTATAATGGCGCGAGCATTTGGTCGGGGGCTAATGATATGAATGAACTCGTTAACGTTTCGCCCCAGAGCCAAGTCGCATAACTAACTTTATGTATGTACAGGCAGGCAGCCAGAAAGTGAGAGAACCACGCAGATAGATAGCCAAGTGTCAGCTTGAGCTCGAAATATATGTAAAACTGATCAAAATTTCTGCTTAGCATAGATATCACATTATTTCGCAAGTACATACCAGCTCATGGACACACATCTATAACACATAAAAGTACATATGTGTAATATCTTTGTATATAATTATGGTATATTTTAGCACAGATATTTGTATATGTTGTTGGTGGCAGCTCAATAAATTGTATATTAATTTCGCAGTATTTTAATATAGTTTTTTAATATTTTAAATTTATATTTAAGTAGTACTTACTATTACGGATGCCATTTAAAGTATATATCACATTATTTCGCAAGTACATACCAGCTCATGGACACACATCTATTACACATAAAAGTACATATGTATAATATTTCTTTGTATATAATTATGGTATATTTTAGCACAGATATTTGTATATGTTGTTGGTGGCAGCTCAATGGATTTTATATTAATTTCGCAGTATTTTAGTACACATTTACATAATTTGTTTTTACTCATTTAATAAAATGATTCCTTTCATTCGTTGCAAGTAGTAGATAAGTAGATTAATTGTGGAATATTATCTGGTGAAGCTAGCTACCAGTAAACCTGATTCATGCCCAAAATAAACTGTTGTTTGCTCCCAATATTTCTCTCATCTCAGTTCAATTAACAATCACAAGAAAGAAAAGGTCTATTATTAATAAATCTACAGTGCCTTTACTTTTACAGACTTATATGTTAATGGAATCCTCACTGCAAACGTAAAAAGCATAAGCAATAAAATAAACATATTTTACTAACAAATATCATATTATCTTTATTACAAATAGTTTACTTACATTATGTCTATTACAAATAGGTTTACTTTTAGATGATATTATAGCCGAGCTGCTTTTATGTTTAGTCAACGGCTATTGATATTTACTGAGACTCCAGTATAGGTCTTATTGATCGCAATCTGTGTATTGGCACGCATGTGTTAATTGTTGTTGCAACAACAACAGTTACAGTAACAGCAACAACAATAAAAGCAACAACATCCTGCGCGTGCCCCCAAAACATACATATATCAAATCTAACACTGTACTCGATATCGCGACCGTCTGATTGCGTTGCCTATAAATCACTCGGAATCGGAACCGAGTCTCCAACTATGAGTATGCGAGTCCATAGACTTTTGGGACTAAGTGTGAGTGTGGTATTTTGTCGATTGCAATCATCCGAGCAGACAGCACGCACGCGCGTAATGCAAGCAAGGAGGAAATAAGTCTGGAAAAGAGATTGAAAATGGGGGAAATGGGGAAATGAGGAGGTGATAAGTAGGCGGCAATGGGAATAGAGATCGTGTCGCTGAACAACTTCATTAGAGCAACAATGTGTACTCTGATAGAGATACGAACTGCGAACCCGACGCCTATTCAAATCTTTCAGGCAAACACAAAAAAATATATAAAATGATTTACGCGAAGCGACAGGCGAACAAGTTTTTGCACTCATTTCAGCAATTTGACAATTAATCAACAGCAACAACAACAACAGCAACAACAACTGCAACAGTAACCAAAACAACAACAATTGAACAATCGATCCAATCGAACATTAGTCAGCAATCAAAGACAGGCAATGAAAAGCCTCTGCACAAATGTTCAGCTTTGGAGTCAAGTTTTGAGGTCAAACGAGCTCGAGTTCAGAACGTGCAGTTAGGAAAATCTATCTGCATATCTATCGATTGTATGGCCAATGGATTGGCCGTGCTAAGTGACATGTGACATATTGTCAACGCAATGCCAGGCGATCATTTGCATAAATTCCAATTGTTGCCCAAAACAACAACAATAACAACAACAACAACACAACAACGTAGCTCTGATCAACAATTGTGTTGACAAACATTGTTGCTACACATGCACGCGAATCTGAGCAGAACAACAACAGCAACAACGAGAACAACAACCTTAAGTCGAGTGACAAAAATGTTGCTGCTACAAAATGGCTAATTGGTATTGGTAAGCAATCAGCAATAGTTGCTGTTACTGTTGCTGTTGTTGTTATTGTTATTTAGTTATTGCTGCCAGCTGCCAGGTAGAAAGAGAAGGTAAATTGCATATCCACAATGCCCGGGTTACTCACCTTTTGCAATTCTGTCAACAATATTGCGAAACAGACAACACGATCTTATACTCAGCCCATACATTCATCTGACAGAGATCCACATACATGTACACATATCTTAATGCTAAACTTGTACAGGATATTGCAGTTGACAGCTGAACACACAAAACAATTAGTAAGAATTATTATTAAAATTCAATTTCAATAAGTACCATGTACAACATTTAAACAACGCTTTAGAAACTCTTATTGTTAACTTCATATTGTTGAAAATATTTAGTTAATTAATAAGAATTATTAATTAACTACATAGCAAACTCGAGAGAAGAACATTTACTTTAAAGGGGCTTACCACAAAATCAAACAGGAAGTTTTTAATAATGAAAGTGAGAAATTTTAATTTTTATTGTTATTTTATGATTAATGCAGGATACATTCCAGTAATTTTAAATATGTACTAATATTTTAAATACTAATTATTTCTTCAATCAACAATCAAGATGATACTAATTGTTTCAAAATAGACAAACATGATTAAATTAAAAAGTAATAAACTAAACTATAATACGGTATTAAAACATTTTATAATTAATTAATATAAATATTAAATTAAAAAATTTTGAATATGGTTTGTACTAGAAATCAATTGTTATTCAAATTTATTACACACTACTCGTATACATAATATGTTTTCTTACAACTCAGGTGAAAATTATAAGCTGCGGATGTGAAAAGAAAGTAAATGCTAAAGAGGTGATGAATATATTGTTATGAATAGAAGCGGAATATCTGTATCTTATGAATGTCTTAAGGGGCAACTGGTCAAAGTGTTTTATATTAAATTAAATCTAAAATGTTCGCCATCGACAATGCAACAAACAACATGCAGCAAAGCGGTGCAACATCTCCCAAAGCAACAGGATGGAGAGTTGCCTAATAAATTGCAACTATTTATGTGTTGAGCATAAATCGATGCACTCATGTATGTGTATCTAACAATGTATGTGTGTGTTTGTGAACATGTATGTGTGTGTGCTTAATTTCAATGGGCAAAACGTGACCAATTTGGTTTATTTACACGTGGTGAACATAAATTGTAATTGTTTAATAAACATTTTAGCACAAATACTTGCAGCATTTGCTGTTCCTGTTGCTGTCGTTGTTGCAATTGTTGTTGGTGTTGCAGTTGTGGCATGTAGGCTGTTGAAGCCAAATTCGTAGAAGGATGCTTTCCCAGGCTGTGGCTTGAACAACTTTCGCTCAATTTGGTCTTGTGGGCAGCCCAATTTGCCGCCTTAGTTAAAGGAGGCCATTTGAGACGACGCAGAGAGCCAAGAGTCGAGAGCCATTAGCCAGGCCGAAAACAAGGCAGACGCACTTAAAAGCCAGAGCCAACCAACTGAGCCAACTCGGGTGCTTAAAGTCAGTTTTATGTCTTCATCTGTGTAAACATGTTGCGGGGCCAATTGTGTTGCCAACAAATTACGAGCAATACCAACACCGGAGCCACCATCAACCGTTGTTGCTGCTGCTCTCGTTGAAAAGGTTGTTAAGTTGTTGTTGATAGACCCTGTACTACTACTAATAAAGTATATGAGGTCAATTAAGTTTCTGTCTAACAGGCAGACTTCATAAGGTATATACATATATGTTCTAGATCAGCATCAGCAATCTAATCTTTGTTACCAATTCTGTCTGTCTGTTTGAATGAATTATCTTAATTTTAGAGAAGTTTCCCGATAAATTTAGCAGATCAAGAAAATTTTAAAATTTGGGAACATCAAATCACAATAGCAACTTGACATATTTGATACCTTTTGTAATCCCGAAAGCTGAAACTGTCCTGAAAATTTCATTCCGATCGGATAAAAATTCTAAAGTTATAAGATAATTTATTTTTACATGAAGAAAAAGAGGATACATACAAATTTTGTTTGTTTTAACTTAATATATACAGAGTCTCTTACAGTCGGGTGCTCTTAACTGTAGCCTTTCCTACTAGCTGGTGTTACTTTTGGTGTTCCCTGGGCTCACACGTGCGGCAAATAGCAACTGAAACAGAAATTTGCATTTTAAGTGAATTCTCTTCATTTGTATTGGTTTCTGCTGCGACTTTATACGCGTGCCAATTAGCCAAAGCAATTTGGCCAAATTGCAATTTGTTGTTAGCTGTTGCCTGTTGGCGTGGACGTATTTGGTGCTGTTTATGAACTTGTCGGCAGTACTTCGTACTAGGTGCGATTTATGGGTTTTTATAGAGCATTTCGTATGCTCAACAGAAGGTTTTTACCCAGAATGTCTGTGTGCGAACTAAAGTGCTTTAGCTGTTGGAATTCTTGGCTAAAAGTGAATTAAAGTACTTAAAAGTACCATGTGATTATGTAATCGTTACTCTATTTGGAAGACATTCAGTTTCTATTGTAGTACAATTGAACAGTCTCATGTTTATATGACAACAGACTTCCTAATGAATTATTTAAATAATTATAGTAGATAATGCCTAGAATATTACTAGCTTACTTTACTTTTAGGTTTAGTTTAAATTGAAAACTAACCCAACCACACTTACTAGGTTTTAAACTGACAAAATTCTTAATTGAATTACTATCATCGGTCTGAAATATTACTTCGTTTTAAATATATATCCTAAAACGAACTTTTTATGTTACTGTAAAGAACCTCCTTTTTATAATTCATTTCTTAGAAAATTAAAATTTTTAAGGTATTCTTTACTTTAGCTTTGATTTATTTTCTCCAATTCCAATTTAAATTTTCTCCCATGAGAATTTATTCTTATTTTCATTCTAATATCATTTCTTTAGAGTACCTTTAAAAATGTTGTTTTTCTTTCAAAGAACTTCAATCGAATTTAAATTTTTTTTTAAATTTCTTATTTATTGTATTCTTCACTTTGGTTTATATTTATTTTCCCCATAACAATTTCAACTTTTTTTGATGAGAATTCACTCTCACTTTCCATTCCTCTTAAATTGCCATCAGTTTTGCTTAGATTGAAGTTCAAAATAATTAAATGTCCTTACCTTATACTTATAACAAAACTATTATTTATTTATGGAGCAACTTTAACGTCATTCACTGGCAAATGTAAAATCAATTCTCACAGAAGCGGAAAAATGTTAAATTTTCCGTCTAAACACAATTGTCAATTCTCTCATGTAGCCTTTTGATCTTTGATCTAGCGGTTAATATAAAGTTATAATCCGAATTAAAATAATTATGCAACTAAAATCAATAAAGTTTAATGCTCGAGCATTACTCGTATTTCAATATTTTGTGCAATTTGCACCCGAGACGAAAGGCTGGCAATCGATGAGAGGCGGGAGACTGGGGACTGGGAACTGGAGACGGGAGACCCACTGAACCAAAGAGCCACCCACTGCAGGCACTGTACTCGTATTGATTGTGTTTTTGTTGTTGTGGTGGGTTCAGTGGGTCAGCAGCGTCACGCGCGATGTTCGGCCCAGGAACCAGTTGCAGTTGCAGTTGCAAGTTGCAGTCTTGCAACGTTTCGTCGCGTCTCGATTCGCGCACCAATTTCAGTTTCATTTGCAATTTTACTCTCGATGACTCTAGTCTTGAGAGTTGAGACTGCAGAGTCAGAGCCTGAGTGGTTGTATCTTTGGCAATCAATCATTAGACGCAATCATTGGCCACATTAACTCCGCACTCGGCACTCGGCAATCGCTTGCCATGTTGCATATATTGAAAACTAATGTGCCGCCCACTGGACAGGCCAGCTCTGGCTCAGGCTCTGTCTTGGGTCGGATCTCGTTAGCGGGATTAGCAATTACCCAAAAGCGACTGCCATACAGACAGACTGACTGAATTGTCAGTCATTTTGTCATTCGTTTAATTGCAGCTGGCAATAAAGTAACAGAAACTGGCAACAGTAGCCAAACAATGACACTGAAACTGTTCAGATTGGCAACATATGAGTCAGTCTAAGTCTCAGTCTCAGTCTCAGTTGCAGCGTCGGGAAGTTTGCAACAACATTAACATACGCTCTGTGGCAGCAACTGAAATCCTTGACATAATGACCCCTTTTAGCGTTGGCCAAGATAACAATGGCCGAGCAGTGTTGAAAATTGCAGCAACAACAGCAGCTTCCAGCTGGAATAACATAACAACATGGCAACATTTGGGGGCATTCAACTGACCAAAAATGCCAAACAGCAGCCGCTTCGAGGAGAGCAGACAATGACGTCTAATTAGTAAAGGTAGAATCCAGTCAAAGCCAGTCAGACAGTCTGTTAGCCAGGCTAACACACGTGCAGGCTCACGCTTGCAGCAGCAGCAATAGCAACAGCAACAGCAACAGCAACATGGCTTGCAACGGTGCAACACGGCAACACACAATGTTGTCTGAGTTGTTGCTGCTACCGTTGGCAACATTGTGGCTACCTTTTGTTGCATGGCTTCTGCCCTGCTCCTTGCAACTGCCTCTGGTTGCTGCTGTGCGAAATGTAATTCAATCATGTCCTGCATGTTGCAGTGTTGCTGCTGTTTCTGTTTGCTGTTGCTGTCCATTGGGCATGCTTTATTATGAGGCGTGCAAGCAACATGGAAGCTTGCACAATCGATGGTTGGCCGACAGAGTAAGAGAGATAGAAACTGAGACAGAGAGGGAGACAAAGAGAAGTCTTCGGCAGACGCACGTTGCTCACCTTTATAAGGTCAGCATCCAATTTACAGACAGTTTGGTGAGTCTGGCTGATAGATAGAGTGGCCCAAACGGAGGCCCAGCAACAATGGCAAACACTCGATCCCAAAGGGAATTCGCCAATTGGGCTTTTAGTGTGCAAATTTAGTGTAAATATTTGTGTGAGTCACTTAACAATGGCCCAAACAGATCGTGACATTGGCAACAGAGTCCTGTTGCTCCCCTCTTAGCCATATTAATTGTCTCATTGCAATCATGGTGTAAATATGCTCAGATCATAAACTTGTTGCATGCCCCCAATTGCAAGTTGTCAACTGGCTTTTTAGCGTGTTTAACCTCATTAGCCAACTATTTTTGGCCAATCAGAAAGTGGCCACCTTTCGCTTAGCTTATTAGAGTTGTTAAATTATGGCAGGCAGTTTGGCAATGCAATTTTGGATTTATCCCAAGCCTGTCTATCTCTTTTGCCTCTCTCTCTCTATCTCTCTTAATATCTATAAATCTCTCTCTTTCGCACCCGCAATGCCAATCTTAGTCTGAGTCCGCCCACGCGTTGCCACTACGAAAATGAAAATGTTCATTAGGTTTGCAACGGTTTTCAGCGCAACATGTAATAAGTTTGTGAATACTCTAACCTGGGCTACATTAACTATAAAGGATAGTTTGACAAAAAGTCCTTTACTTGTTAGGATAGTTCTGATAAACAATAAAATATGAATAATGAAACTGTTAATTTATTATAAATAATTAAAAATATCTTTTAAAATGAATACAAAGGAATCAAGTTATTGTTAAAACTATATCACTCACTTGTAATCAATCTGAAATTCAATTTTAATTTATGGAGACTTTAGTTTGACACCTGTTAAATTAAAGATTAAAGAATTAAGTTTCCAAATTATTTAAGTATGAAGGTTTCATTACAGTTCATTTGTATCACAGACTTAATTCTTCGATTGCTTTAAATTATATCAAATTGTAGGGTATCTAAAACTCATCGTGTATGCTGTATTGTTGTTATTCTCACCGTTTTGAGACCGCAACGCAGGCAAAGACAATGATTATGTGTCAATATGCAAAAAGGCGATTTACACGCAAGTTAAAGCAACTAAATTGTATAATAAAAAACATTTTATTATTGAGGCAGCAGCCGGCGGCCAAACAAATTGAGTGCCATGAAGGCAATAAATGGCTTGGCAATAAGCAACCAGCAACCAACAACCAGCAACCAGCAACCAGCAATGGCAACAGCCGGGCCCGGATTCAGACTCCGTCGAGTCACAGAGTCTCTTTGGGTTGAAGCTGGTTCTAAAAAACGCACCTAAGTTGCAACGCACAATGCAAAAAGGGGGCGGCATATGCAAAAGGGGGCGCGGCAGCTGTGCTGTTGCGGTCAATGAGTCACAATGCGGATCGACTGTGGGCAGCAGAACAGCAAATACAACAACACAACAGCAACAACAACTATAGAACGTAGCGAAACAATTGTCAAGTTAAGTCTGTAAGTTTTATGGGTCAACGTGGCGTATAATTAATACACTTTGGCAACTTCCATATGACATTAGGCATCGCACTTGCATTGCGGATGATGTTCATAATTATGATTGTCATTCTTATTGTTGTTGCTGTCGTTTTTACCAAGTTGCTGATAATTGTCATAACCTTGCCATCATTTCCTGACATTGATCGATTTGGCAACATCAATCAGTTTTCATTTTGTGTGCTTTTTGTTTTTACTAAGCGCAAATAATTGAAACTTTTTTTTGTTTTTTTTGGAAAAGTCATGCTGAGTTTGCAGTACTAAAATGGAAGCTTAAGAACAGTCTGCAACATGTTAAAAAATAAAAGAATAACTTTTAGCAGCGACTTATGCAAATTGACTTCAAAAATTAGATTATAGAATTGCTTAGCATTGAGTTTAAATTAAATTTAATGACAGTGTTGAAGTGTCTAATATATGCACTTCGCGATAATTGGCTTAACGCTATTAAATTGACCATTAACTTGGTAAAGAGACTTGGTAAATAGAACTGATGTGGAGGGAAATGGATAAGAAATAAACAAAAAGAACTTCCGTGTTGAAAATATTAAAACTTCTTTTAACCAATTGGTGCATTGAATGTACTATAAATAAACTATCATAAGTTTGTGAAGTCTTTTAAATGTAGTTTAAAATTCTAATAAAATAGTAAACCTGATCACTGAAAACAAATCTAATTAAGGACTAACTAATTACATAAAAAGTACAACAAAAATATATACATTTGAATAGTTATAGAATAAGTAAATATAAATTATATAAATAAGTAAAGTTAAATATATTTTATGTCTACCATGGATCCTTCTGCCTGTTATGCAGATTTTTTTTAAATTCAATAGACGCTTTAAACTTTTTTAGACTACTGAGCCTAGAAATACAAAGGTAGATTTTAATTACCTTTAGGATAGTTTGGCTCTAAGTTAGCCAAGATGCACTTCATAAACCATCCCTCTGCTTGTTTTAGTGAATCTATGTTAAACAGTTAGTTGATCTTATTAAACATACGCAATGTGTATTACACCTACCTAATATTTAAATCAATACTACTTTTGATTTATTTGAATATATTTGATTCACATACTAAATCTTATTTCCTAATTTAAATTGAATTTTTAAAAACCTATAGTCGACTAAATTGTATAATTAGTTTATGTTGAGTAATTTAATAATATTTCTATGCCCAATATCTCTAATAAATATAAATATTGTTTATTCACATTCACATTCATTGAGTAAATGTGGCACCCACTCGAAGCTAAAAATTCCCATGGTGTTGAATCTTTTTTATGTTATTGTGAATGACACTTCTGCATTTAGCAGTTGTTGTAGTCGTTAGTGTTGTTGTTGTTGTTGGCTTCCGCTTGTTGCTGCCACACATTGGCCAGAGTCTGACCAAATTTGGCAATGGAAGGCAACTCAACGATGGCGGCTTGTGGATGGCTTTAACTTGAGGCAGTTGATGATGGCGCCCGCGCATGCGTTGATGTCAATGCTGGTGTTGTTGTTGTTGTTATCGTTGATGCATCATCATCATCATTTATTTTGTTTAATTGTAAATTTGGAATATTGTACGTCTGTCTATCCGTCTGTCTGTCTGAAAGTTAAACATATTGTGCATGTTGCTTATGGGATTACAACAATCGAATAAATAATGAAAACCCGCTGTCCGTTGCGCGTTGTTCTTTTACAATTTGTTATAGTTGTTGCTGTTGTTGTTGTTATTATTGTTGCTGTTGTTGCAAACGTTGTTGTTCAGTGGGCAAAATCTTTAATGAATCTTTGACTGTTTGCGTGTGGGCCTCAAATCGTTTTTATTATTGTGCATGTCGTGTAATTTAATTTATGAATTTAAATGAACAAACGAGGCTGCCAGCGAGCTGAGATTGTTCAAGGGGTACCAGAAGGGGACTTTGAGGGGGCACCTGCGGGACCTGTGGGTCTTCAAGCTCTTCGTTTTTCATTGTTGCAGGTATTTATTGTAGTTGTTTGTACCATAGTTAGTTGTTTCTTTTTTTTCGGCTGCATAATTTTCTAATGCTGACAAATGGGATTTGGATTTATGACTTTTGTCGTCGTCGTTTGCTTGTCTCTTTTTTGGCCAAAATGCTTGCAACTATATGTTGCACGTAGGTGTTGCACTGTTGTTGAACTGCGGTGACTGTTTTTGCTACTGCTGTTTGATTGAAGATGTTGCAAGCTGACCTCGAACCAAACATGAGAAACAGCTTCAACATTTGTACCACGATTGTGTAAATGTCCTCCTCGCAAATGTAAAACTGTTCATTCGGTTTGTCAGTGTGCTTTGTAGACAGAGGAATTAGATTAGAGGGAACTGGGATTATAATTGAATATAAATTGATAGAAGAAAAAAAATTTTGGTATATCTTTGTAAAAAGGCCTTGTTGATCTTTACGTTATAAGTAACTAATGGATCCATTTCGAGATTGATTGCAAAACACAGTTTTACTCTTTATCTACCCTCTTTATACTCTTATATAATAATAAATAACATATTTAATATTAAGTAGTAATCATCTTGAGTGTCAAAGTCTGTTCATTCAGTTAGTCAGGGTACTAAATAGACTAAGGAGTAAGATTAGAAGCAACTTGGAATATAATAAAGTATTTAGATAATTTAAACGAATAACATTCCTTTCATGTATTTTAATATAATTTCCCCACTTCATTAGTATTGTTGTAGCATATTTAAAATGAATTTTAGTTGTTTGCATTTTTAGTAAATTTTATTAGAGTTAATGATTTTGTCTTTTTTAATGAGAACTCTAAAAACTGTAGTCAAAAGTCCATTCCAAACGACATTTAGCTGAATGTATGACATATAACATATAAGAATATGTTGACGTTAACGTTAAAGTTAAAGTTCTCAAGCTATCGATAATCTCGAAACCACAGAGAGAGAGCGAAAGAGAAGGAGAGAATTGAGAGTCAGTCGCTTTGTGTGTGCCATTTGCCGACAGTTGGCTTTGTTGGCGTTGCTCCCGTTAAAACGTTTCTAATCTTAACTCATTATAATTAAATAAGTCACGAGTTTTGAATTTTAATTCGCTTTTCTGACATTGCCCCGACCAGAAAGACAAAAGGCTGACAGACAAATTCCCCCAAGTCAGCTACCAGTCAATGGCAGTTGCTGTTGTTATTTTCGGGTCAATTTTATCAAAATCGCAACAAAAAACACAAGCCAAGGTCTGTGGCCACGAAACTTAATTATATTGCCCAGTTTGCAACAACAACAGCAGCAACAACAACAACAGCAACAGCAGCAATGAAATCTGGGCAGGTAAATAGAATCTTGTGAGGGCCATTAAAATTTGCACTTTAATGTTGCAGCAAAAGAGACGAAAAACAAAAGCAAAAAACAAAAGGAGTGAAGTACAAATTACTTAAAAACAAAATGAGCCAAATTAGCAGACTCACTTGGTTGCTACTGATTTGGATTTGGATTTCGATTTCTATACAACAACAACAACAACTAGGCAAATAACTAACAGCAACAATAACAAGTCAAGGTCTTTGCGAAGGTGTTGAAATGCTGGCGACGTCGCGGTTGAAGTTGAAATTGAAGTTGAAGTTGTGTTTGATTTACGGCTGATGCTTGGAAATTGCTTTGAAATTGGCCAACAAAATGTATATATAAATAAGGTATAAGGAATGAGGCAAAGTTAAGAATTAGCCCAAGCCAAAACTCTTAGTGGTTGCAGTTGCAGTTGTGATTGTGGTTGTGGTTGTGGCTGTGTCTGTTGCATTGTTGTATGGCGATGTTGATGTCGATTTTGTGCGGCATTATGCAACTCACGACAATGACAATTCACGGCAGGACCTTTGACGACCTACAAGCGTGTCGGCAACCCCTTCTGCACCAAACAAAAAAAAAGAAGCAAAGTAAAAAGACAACTCAAAGAGTTCTCCAAAGTGGTGGCTCACACTTATTTGAAGTTGAAGTTTGAAGATGCCAAAGTGTCAGTTGTTGTCGTCGTTTGTTCAGTGGTTCACTTGGTTGCTGGTTGTTGGTGGTTGGTTGGTGGTTGTCTTTTGTCGTTCAGTTCAGTGGTGCTGCTCGTATGACAAATCGACAAATCGATTTACATAGCATCGCTTGTTGGCGTTGCTTTTGGCTCTGTTGCTGTTCATTAGGTTTGGCTTTGCATTATTATTTCTATTATTTTTTCTTTGGCCAATTAGGTTTGCTAGCAGTTTCTCATTTACTTCAATTCGTTTTTGAGGGGGAACTCGAATTGATATTAAAATGTCAATGCTGGCGCCTTGAGGGCAATGACAAACGGCATGAAAGATAACATAGTTTGGAATTAAAGGAGTTCAGATTAGATAAGATTAACTGAGTTGACATAGGTAAATTCTCTTTATTATTTTTATTTATTAGTTTAGCCAAAATTAATATAAATAAAGCTTGGAAATAAAACTTTACAAATAAATTGAACGAATAATATAATACATAATTTTAAATTATGAACTAAAAATTAAAATAAAATAAATGTTTAATAGTCTAGAGGTAGTCTAAATATTTCTTCCGAAAGCTGTCAGTAATATATATTATCTCATTTAACCCAACTCGTTTACTTTATACAAAACTATTACTACTATTATTTTTGTACATATGTTGTGTCTACACACTTGGTCACTTGTTAATTTAAAATTTAAATAAAAATAATAATAATGACTGTGAACGATGACTGTTTCAATATAATTATTTAAATGAAAAATATTTTGATCAAATACAAGTTCAACTTCTGGGAAATTTTTAAAAAGGTCCCTTTTTAACTTGAAAACTTAAAAAGTTCGATAAAGTTCGAAATAGGAAACACGAATAGACATATCTCTAGTTGTTTATTTGAGAAATTGATTGAAGATGTTATAAGGGTGAACTAAACTTATAAAAATAAAAATATGTTTTAATCTTACATTTTCGGTTATCCTGCTGTGAATATAATAATCATATTTCGTTTTCATTCTATGAAAAATTTATCAGCATAATATACTTTACACGTCTCTAAATCAAGTTTCAGGTCATTAGGGTTATTTTAATTTTAAACACCTTTACAAAGCATTTTTTATAAGATTCTGATCCTGTTAATACTGAAAAATTCATCCTTCACTGTAAAATTATATCATATTTTGTATTTAATAATGATATTTAATAGCTTAATTTCTCTACACGTCTCTAAATTAAGTTACAGATGTATAGAGTAATTTTAATTTTAAAAAGCTCTACCAACTATTTGAAAATTGTCTGATCCTGTTAATACTGAAACAGTTGTCCTTTAAGACCTTAACTGTAAAACTATTTCAACCCCCACAGTTGTTTAGCAAATTTACTTGCCTCCTAGAATGAATTTATTATTTCTTTAGGTATTCATTTAATCTTGTTAACTGTGCAAGTTTTTTTCAATTTCCAATTAACTTCTGTTTACCATATGGCTATTGTTTTCTAAACTGATTGACAATTTTGAGATAAGCCTTTTAGGCTCCCTTATGGTAGACCCTGTACCCTGTCCCCTTTGGCGTAAGTACAGCAGCAGCTGCAACAAGAGATCCGTTGAGTGTTTCTTTCGACTTCTTGGACATGTTGACCATGTCTATGTCGTATGTCCAATGTGTCTGAAGTGTCTTGTGCCCTATTAAGAACATGGCATTTCAAATGATTTATATAATTTGTTGGCATTGTTTCAACGATCATAGACATGAGATATGTACTCGTACCAATGTGCCAGTATGTAGGTGTCTCTTAACTCGACGGAGTACATTGTCCAGCATTGGGAACTTGAGACTTGGTGCTTGGAGCTTGTCAGCAACAATTTGACATATTTGTTGTCACTTTTTGGTGTGCCTGACATTTTACACACAACATAAATTAAAATTTTGCTCGCAAAACAAAAACACAAAACTAAAGCATACACTATATAAAACCCGTTGACCACCAGCTTGGACTCTGAGTTGTAATTGGAGGGAATGAGTTGAAAGTAATTGCAAAAGGAATAGCAAAACAATTAGCACATTGCACATCGGCAAATGGCGTTTAATTAATTAAATTCTTGGCATTTTTAATGCATTTGCAACAATGTTAAACGTAATGCAAACAATTTTTATTATTTATGTAATTTTCTACAAACGATTAAAAATAATTTGGAGCGCACCACAGCCGACGGCTGTGAATGCCTTAATCAAATGTTAATAGCTTAATCAATATGCCATAAATATAAAAAACAGAAACAATATCAAAATGAAAATCAAAGACTCTTTGTCCGGAGCACTCTCACATACATATTTTATTATTACGGCTGCAACACTTTTGTATGCGAACAGGGAACAAATTATAAAAATAAATTCTTGAAACTTGTTTGCCGCATGCGATTACGTCGACATCGACATCGTCGTCGTCGTCGTCGTCGTCATCGTCATCGAGTATCGCATGAATTTCAAAATTGTCGACATCGCCGCAGCTGTGACGAATCTTGAAAACTGCCATTCAATGGGCTACATGTGGGAGGGCGGGGCAATGGAAATACGCTCGGCACTTGGCTGTGGCACGGACTCGGACACGTACTCGGGACATGCAAGGAGACAAGTACAAAAAGAGAGAGAGAGAGAGAGAGAAAGAGAGAGGCAGCCACAAGTCTCTGCAAAGCGCTTTTCACTTTTTATAGCCACACCGCTAATTTGACAGGCGGGCGCGCAATCTCGATCACTAGACTCCAACTTCAACTCCAACTCCGATTCTGTCCCTGTCTCCAACTTCAATTCCACCTCCTTCTCCGTATCTAACTTCGACTCCAACTGCGACTCCAACTTCGTCCAACTGACAAAGTGTCGTGTATGGATAAATAGATCATATATATGAGCCATAGAGTTGCGGTGAAAGGGGGAGATTTATATGGCACACTGGGCTGCAGGTGATGACAATGGATGAATGTAACAGTGGAATTAAAAGAAATGTATGAGAAATTTAGCTAAAATTAAAATTAAAGGTCACTTTGAATAAACAACTTTTTAAGTTCGTCACTAAGTTAAGTTCTATTTAATATAGCTTATTTATTATTATTTAATGTCCTAGCACTACAAGGTCTCTGCACTAGTTAGAATGATTAGTCTAATCTAAATTTTGATTCTTATGCTTTAAATATTTATTTCTCTTATATTAAAGCTTTTAATTAATTAAATGAATTATAAATCAGTTGTATTTTCTATATTGTTCAATATATATATACGTATATTATTCACAAAGAAAATGGAATAAATGAAGAGGAGTCGCAAAGTTGGAATCAATACAGTAGAATTTAATTAATAAAATATATTACCAATATTTAAAATAGGTAAAGTTTAAATATTAAACTTTAAAATAATGTAAGAGACGTACATATTAGAATCATATGTGAAGAGTCAATCCATTTTAATTTGTAGAAACTTATAACTCTCAGCTGATTTTTGTCTTTCAGGCACAAAAGTCGCAATTTGCAAATTCATATAAGATTAGATTAGAATAAATCAATCAACAATTAATCAATCCACTTAAACAATCAGAATTTTTTTACTTAAAGACTAACCACTTAAATGGCAATTAATCAAAATTTATTAAGAAATCATCGATTGAATTTAGTAATTATATGAAAAGAAAATAGATTTTAGATATGGAACTTTAATGATATATCATTTTGATAATGAAATTACTTCTGCTTCAATTGCAGCCTGTATGCTACTAAATCTTCGACTTCTTACCACAGTGTGGTCACATTGAACATTTGGTTTCCAGCTTAGATCAGATCAGCTCAGCTCAACTCAACTTGGGTCTCCAGTCTCTCTGGTATCTGGGTATCTGGTCTATTGGTCTCCAAAGATAGACAGCTATCGATCAGCTGCACAGTTGGCAGCTCAGCGAGCTTAATGGAAGCCCGCCACTTAGCCGGCAGTTGACTTTATAGACTTTAATTTATGCACTCAGCTTGAGGCACTAGATCTTGCCCCGGACGCGACTGGGCTCTCCTCTATCTCTCTTTCTCTTCCTCACTCTTTTGCTTTATCTGCCTATTGCCTTCCTCTTCTTTGTATCCAGCTCTGTCCCTGAATGCGGCTTTAACTCTTGCGTTCGAGATGCGTGCCAGCGATAAAAGTAATTTGCTTGATTTAATTTTAGTCAGCAGCTCACGAGACAACTAAACAGCCCCCGCAGCTGTTCCCCTCCCCCTCTATTACCCCCCGCGGTGGCATCCTGTTTGCCAGCTCTCAGCTCTGACTTTAGTCTTAGTCTCAGATTAAGTATTAGTTTTAGTCGATTTTTTAATTAGGCAACCGCAACAAATTTTTAGCAACGTTTCATGTTGCAAAATGTTTGTGGCGCATGTAAGTGGCAAATGGCCTAATCCAAAAAAAAATGATACAAAAAAGAAAAAACTAAAGAGCAACAACTACAACAGCAGCAACAACTTCTAAAGTGGCTAATTGTGTTATGGCATAATTTACACGTTGTGTTTTCGGTTGCCAACAACAAGGCGCTGGACATGTGCCAAGCAGCAGCCACTTTAACAATTTTGTATCACCTCCACCATCAAAGAGATTTTTCCTACTTTTATTATTGTTAATATTAAGTGGTATATGCACGGTACATTTAGTTAAGTACTTAATTTGTCATGAAAACCTTTTTTATCTATTAAAGGGATTCAAATTAAATAATTATTCATTTAAATATTGCTTAGGAAAGTTAATTTTACTTTAATTTACTTATTTATCAAGCAGACTTTCACTACTTTTCTTATTGCTATTATTAACTGATATGTGCATAGTATAGTTAAGTACTGAGTTTGTTTTAAAATAAAGTTTTCTATCTATTAATGGGACTGAAATCAAATAATTATTATTTTAACTATATAACCATAGGAATGGTTGTTTTATTTATTTACCAAAGAGATTTTTACAACTTTTATTATTAAGTTCCATATTCATCGCATAGTTATGTAGTTAATTTGTTAAGAAAACTATTTCTATCTAATAAAGGGACTGAAATTAAATAGCTATGCATTTAAATAGTGCTTAGGAAAGTATATTGCATTTTAATTTATTTATTTATCAAGCAGACTTTCACTACTTTTCTGATTGATTATTTTACAAATGCGAAAAATTATATTCCAAATTTAAATTTCTATTCTATTTCTATTTGCCAATAACTACTACTTTCACAATGATACTTTTGTAATATTCACAACTTACATATTTGTGTATCTAGAATCTAAATTTCTGCATTATACTTATTTCAATACTAAATACTTTCACAAAGATAGTTTTGTAATATACACAGGTTATTTGTATATACAAATATGTATAGCTATAGGGGATTTTGATTGTCATTATTTCATTATATTTATCAGTGTCAACTGAATGTCCCCCTCTTTGGACGAGTTCATTATATTGACTGATGTCTTCATAAGACTCGTATTCATAAACAGTATGTATGGACTGTAAGTAAGTATCTTCACGCACCTTTGTGATTCAGAGACTGTTGATTGGCGATCGGGTAGCGTGGGAATTGAATGCGCTATCATCGGGTATCGGGTCTGGGTCGCACAGCTGCGCTATTTGATTAAATGCCTCGTTTTATTTAATATTTAATATGTGAAATTATTGACAGTCGATTAAGCAATGCAAACGACACATACTGAGACACAAAGAGACGCTGACTCGACTCGACTCGACTCGACTCTGACTCTGACTCGGACTCGGAGACACTCGACTCTCGGTATTCAGATTGTGGGACTGCCCGCATTTCATTTGGCATTAGCTGCTATCGCTATCTACCATATGCCATATGACATACAGTATATGCTGAGTGCCGGTCTGGTCAATATCAAAATTCAAATATCAATATTTACGCAGCAATTATGCAAATTAAGTTCAAGTCTAAACCCAACGAACACCGAGTCGAGTGGAGCTAAGTCGAGAGGTTGCTTTGGCTATGACGAAATGGCGCTGGCATCTCCAATGGAGGGAGGTAAGGAGACACTTAAGAGGGGAGGCAATTTATTTATTGAGCTTCTAATTTAATTGTTCTAATTATAATATAATTACATGCCTTATCGCATTCTGTTTTCTGCTCTGCAAACGTTGTTTAATTGCTTGTGGTAAAACTGTTGCCGACTTGCCGTCTTGACTTGGCACATTGCCATATTTGTTCAGCTTTGTCTTTGCCTGTGTTTTGACCAACTTTTGGTGGCACACGCACAGCTTGACACCTGCCCAGCTGACGGCCAATGGCGCCTGCCGGCCGGTTAGCCCGCTGTGGTTGCAACTGTGGCTTGTGGCAACAGTTCTTTCTGTTACTGTTGTTGTTGCTGTTGTTGTTGATACTGTTGCTGCTGGTGTTGCAGGCGCCAGACGGCTTTGTCTATGAATCCAACTGGCACTCAGCACTAGGCCCATTTCTGTCTCTGGCCAATTGTTTGTCTAGGGACAACCCGCTGTTGTCGTCTGTGCTTCTTAAATGTCATCGAAGTAAAGGCGCTGCCTCAGAGAGATTTACTCAGAGATTTGTCATTGCAGTTGGGTTGACACCAATCTGACGTACCAGACTATGTAGAAAACTAGTTAATAGATTGGTTTCGTTTTCGACTATTAACTTATGAATAGTTTGATGAATAGTATAATTGATTTCACTTTTCACTTTCATTTATTCTGAAATCTTATAGTGATATAACATTAGAATAACTAATAATTCAACTATGGAAAAAGTTTTAAGCTTTCGAGCTTATTTGCAGCTACAATAATTCTACTTAAATAAGAATAATTGAATCTAGTTTTGCTTTCCTTTATCCTAAAAGTCTAAAGACAACTTATAAAACGGGTTGTCAAAATCTTTTTTTCAAACTTTTTTATATTTTCAGTGATAACTGAATAGCACATAGATCAATTAATTAAGACGATAAAAAACCTTACAGCTTATTTGTTGCTATATTACTTGGAATGCTTATGACTTAAAAATTTGATTTAATATTTATATTTTACTTTATTATATTATCCTATCAATACAAGAATTTCAAGAAACTAATGCACCAGTCACTAACTAAATAAACATAAAAAGCCTAATTTATTTACATAGTATATATTTTTTGTATTCTAAATATTTATTTAATTTTAAATTCATTTATTAATTTTATATCTTTATACTTATTTTCAAACTTTAATATACCTTAATAATTGTTTAAGTTATAGTCAGATAATACTTTACTCTGATTCTCCTCTCAGTCTTTTTTCCCTTTTCCTCTATATACTCCATAAATTATGCACTTATTTTGCGAAAAGTCTCTTATACATTAATACCCTCACCTCATTATATTAAGTATACTTTAAAGAGGTGAGCAGCCTCCGGAGTCACTCGATGCTCATTCCCAGCATGAATAAGTGACAAATTTATGGCGCGTGTGTTGCAAACCACATAATTTGTCTGATTCTGACCCCAACAAGCTGCCTGTGACCCCCCGACAAAACCTCTTCCCCTTCTCAAAGTCTAAATCTATCTATCTATCTCTCTCACACAACCGAAAATCACCAAATTTATGCGCAACGCCCGCGCGCCAAATTAATGTATGCTTATTAATTTATTGCTATTTAAATGATCGCGAGGATCAGAGGAAGACAGGCAGAGAGGGATAGAAGACAGGAATGAGACAAGGAGGGAAGCAGGCAGAGGAAATCACAACATTCCAAGGTTGCTCAGTCGATTTTAGAGCTGACCAAAATATCCTGATCGTGAGTCAACTTGATATTTAGTTCAAATATATTTTTTAAACTAGAATGAACTATTTCGTATAATTGTATATATCTCTTCAAACTTAAAACATTTTTGATTCAAATTATTAGCTCAACATAAATCAACATCTGAATGAGTTTTGAATATATGGGGTTGTGCTAATATGTATGAAAAGGTTTTTAAAATTTCAATCATTTTCGGTTCGAATTCATATTTTTGAAGTCTTTAAAAAAACACATCTCTTCGTTGCTAAAATGGAGTGCAATCTGTAATCTATACAGAAATAAAAGATGTGTATTTTCAAAATCTTTTCAAAATTCCAACATTTCCGATTTGAATTTTTCCTCTTCCGATTAATCGTCATGGACTCGAGAGTTTTTCCCTTGAATACCAGAGACACGCTCATCTCTAGCAAATGTCCGAAGTTGGCTAATGAAGTCTGATCTGTCGCCTGGTCGTTTTTGGTGGATTCGTGTCTGTTGTGCCCCTGGGGACCCGAGTGTATTTAATTTACACCTGAGCCGCATCAGCGCGAAACCGAAAACCGAACTTGAACCTGAACTCGGCTTGACATCGACAACGACAACGACAACGACATCGGTCGCGATGTCAGTTTTCAGTTTTCAGATTTCAGTTTAAGGTTTTTTGGTGTTGGATTTGGTTGGGTTGGGGCTGCATATAAATTAGCATCATGGGGTGAGGTCTGTTCGAAAAATTGAAACATTTTTCGCTTCTTTTTTCACTTTATTTTGGCTTTTTGTTTGCGCTCGCTTGGCACATTTGAAAAATGAAAGTGTTCGCTTTGGTTTCTTTTTAGCAAGCTTCGTGCAGCTTGTGGCATTGGCTGGCCATAAATTAGCCCAGCTCTTAACTGGACGCCACGCGGCTAAAGCTAAAGCTCCGACTCTGAGTCCGACTCCGAATCCGATTCCGACTTCAGCTTCAATTTCAGCTCATCGCATGGTGCGCTCTGTGTGGTCATCGAGGCCGGGTCCAGGTCGAAATGGTTGAGGTTCGGGGTTTGGGGCGCTTCCTTTCTATGACTAAGCCCGCACAGCTGGCCAATGCCCAGGCAGTCAACAGTCAGCAGTCAGCAGTCGAGAGTCAGCAGAGAGGCAGAGCGATTGCATCTTACTCTTTCTCCATTTGAAAATTACTATTATAGTTTTATGTGCTATTATTTGGGCATAAAGAAAACGCCAGCCCCCGCAGCGTTGGCCAAGACACACATGAAGCTGGCCAGTTTGTTCAATCGAGCTTTGCATAATCGAATCGAAGCCGACAGTTGAAAAACTGGCAAGTCGATGGCGGCATCTTGATTGGACTCGACTCGAAGAGTCGCTGCCACAGTCTCTGCCGCAGTCGCAGTTGCCGTTGCAGTTGCAGTCCAAGTCTCAGTCGCCTGTAGGGTGGCAAGATTCTTTGGCGCCAAAGTGAGCCCCGAATTGTGGCTGCAACGCTTATCTTGCATCTGCCTCACTGGCCAAAAAGCATTTGCGCATGCGGCATGCCACAAAACGCTGTTGGCCAGCTAAAAACATTTTGCGTATTCGGATTCGGAGTCAGAGTCCGAGTTAGAGACGGAGACGGAGTCAGCGAATTGAACTAATCTCTTGATAAGCAAACATTTGGTTGGCCTCCAAAACTTGGTCATGGCTGCCACAAAGTTCTCACAATTAAAATGCTCGCCTGTCGCAGCATTCCAGAGTCTCACGGAGACTCATAGTTGGATTCATCGCTTGGAATGTGGCGGCAACTGTCAGGGCCATGCCCCATTCCTCTGCCTCATGCCTCTGCCTCTGCCTCTGTCTCTATCTCTGACAGTAGACCCAGTTTAAAGTGTGGGCGTTGCGTAGCTCAGCAGCTTTGACTTTGTCGCTAATGTCGCTTCGTGTAAATGTCACGGCAAATGCCACAAGGCGCCCCTTAACCAGGGGCACTCAATCAAAAACCAGTAGCCAATGCGCCAGGGCAACCAACTGGAAATGTAACAACTCAAAAGCCAAAGGCCAACTTAGATGGATGGCGACAGAGAATGCGCAATGGGAAAAGGGGAGGGAAAGATTTTGGGACAATGACACCTGACGATTCTTAAGGATAATTCAAAAACCATTTAAAGATGACTTGAATTTATTTATTAACAATCAAATTTAAAAGAAAATTCAAGGCCTAAAATTATTAACAATTATAATGGCTTAAATTTAATTAATAACAATTCAGTTTCTAAGAAACTTCAAAACTTAAACTTAAAATAAAATTCAAAATATTTAAGAATACAAAACTTGAAATTTAAACCTTAAATTGGGATGTATATTTCGAAGTTTTCTTGGAGCTCTATCAGAAAAGACAATATGTGTTTAAATATAATTATTAAGAACGAGTCTAGAAAATAAAATTTTTGAATCTTAGGTGAATTCCTATTCAAGTATAAACAACAATTTTTAAAATATTTTACTAGTGAAGTACTCTCAATAAATTTAATTTTTATATAAAGTTCACAATATTAATAAATTTTATGAAATGTATATTAATATTAAACAATAATTTTAAAAGTCGGATTAAATTTACTTTAAGACCATTAAAAAAGATGAAATGGGTGTTGGTATAATTAACTTAATTAATTTAAGCATACATATGCCATAAGTTTATAATATAATTCTGAATATGTATTTAGTTATTGTACAAAGAGGAATTTTAGTTGCATTATTTTTCTAGAATGATCCAACATTTAAGGATAATTCCAAGATTGTAAAGTGTGAAGCAGTCACGATTTGGCAAATCCTAAAATAAGTCACAGTGACAGAACACATATGAAGTGATCACATGAGATACACATACAGACACCCATGTACATCTAAATATATACACTTTTGCAAGTCCATATGGTCACGCCCCAACAAAGAGCGCACGCCCACGCAAAGGCTGCAATTCGAGGCAACGAGAGGAGACTGAAGAGGGAAATGATGATAGGTGGAGGGGGATCAAGGGGACAGTGGGGCAAAAGCAGCGCAAATTATTTCTCACCATTTATCTGTAAAAATTCGCATATTAAATAAGCGTGCAACCCAAAATTATCACGGACCTGGCATCAAGGCAGCCTCCCAGACCACAGACCAGAGACTAGAGACCAGGGAGACTTGAGACTTGAGGGAGACCAAGAAAACAGTCGATCGTAATCTGTAAGTGTTTGCAGCGGCACACGTAGTCGACTCTAAAGCGTAGCCATTGACTCCATCTCCATCGAGTTCAGCAATGAAGTTTTTCAGCATTTATTTGTTTTTGCGCGTACGCAAAGGATATGCCGAGGAACGCCTACTCAAAAAGGAGGCAAAAGGAGAGGGAAGCGAAGGAGGAGAAGGTAGATACGATGCCGATGCCGATGCAAAAGATGATGATGATGAGGATGAGGATGATGTCGACAACGATTGCGATTGCGCGTTTGGATTACAATAATTTAACATCATCATAATAAAACAATCAACGTAAGCATTTAACTGCGCCAAAGAGCAAAAAAGAGAACCCAAGAGATCTCTAGAGAGTCTCCCTGTGCTATGTATGCTTAAGTCGATACAAATCGCATATGCCAAAAGGATAAAGGCTGCACAATAAATTGAGAGGTCATTCTTGCCACGACGACGACGTGGATGGCGCTTGGCCAGAATCATCCTCATCTTCAACTTCAACTTCAACTTTAAGTTTAACTTTAACTTTAGCTTCAACTTCAACTGCGACTAAGACTGAGACTGAGACTTCGACTTGTGCCAAAGTAATTGATGTGCTCGCCTGACCTGTGGGAGTTTACGAATCACAGATTATCTGGCACAGACAATGGTGTGCCTCAACCTCATGTCGTCGCTGGTTCTCTTCAGGCTGGCTCCATTGGGTTACGCCTCTCACAGACTCTCGACGAGATCTCGTCGTGGTTGATTCTGATGATTGTTGAATGCTCCAACTCTTTTCAGAGTCTTTTGCTTCGATAACGCGTCGCATTCTCATTGATGTGCTGCTGATATGCAAACTATGGCCCAAAAACAGGTGGCGGTCTGTTTTTTGTTGTTTTTGTTTTCCTCTTAGTGATTGTTGTTGCTGTTTATGTTGCTGTTGTTGGCGGGCGACAACTACGAGTAAATCGCAATATGCAAATCGCTGCTGCTTTTGCAATCTGCACGCTCCCATGCTCCAACGCTTGACCTCCTCCACCAATGGCCAGTAAAACTCTGAGTTTAATGCTGTATGTGTTTTTGTGCCCCAAAATGTGTGAAAGGCTTTGATTTGGCAGTGCTACGTGAGGCAGCAGCAAAGCTGAATTCCAAAAAGCAGCCTAACTAATTTGTCTGCCTCATGAGCGTTGTTTTTTTTCTCTTACTCCTGCTATTTGTATTGTTCTTGTATGTAGTTTCAAGATGCGTAGGTCGTTAAATAAGTGCAGCAAATTATATGGAGACAAGTGCCACAGCATGGCCGGAAACCGAAAGGAACTCTTGCGTGGGCTTATGTCTTAAAATAATTGAAGGTGTTATCTTTGTTGTTCACTAAACTTAAATGGAATACATAAATTCTTAAATAACAGAACAATTTGTTTCTTAGACCTTTCCATAATGAAATAACTCAAATTTCCACTCCACAAAAGAGTGCTTTAAAATGGAAATAGAATGTTTCTTTATAAGCTATTAGTCCGTTTACTTTATTTATAATTATAAATTTTGTGACTTAACTGAAAGTTATCCACACATATATGATTCAATACATTCAACTATTCAAAACATTCCCTTTTGATCCTTCTCAGAAAAAAGACATATTCCAATAATTTAAGAAATATCAATCGTATCCTGTTTAAACGCTTGGGGTTCAACCTTAAACAAAATAATTGTCAATTCTATATATAGTATTACTTACTGATTTTTATCTATGGAAGATAATTTTCCTAGCAGTTTTTCTACTGCTCAAATACTTGGTGTAAGGAACAAAGAAGATTACTTACCTTACCAGTCCTTCAGACTTGAGAATTATTTATAAAAATGGTATATACTCTTTACTATTTTCTAGAATTGCAAACCATCCTGGAACATTCATTTTATCTATATTTCCATCTCAAATAATCCATTTATTATGCACAATCTAAGCATCTGCCAAGTCTGCTGATGGGCTTGTCTTTTAGTCTTTAAGTCTAAACTTTTGGGTTTTGTTTAATGTTGAAATTAACCCCGGGTCTACAGCAATTTTCAATTGTGATTGTGTCCCGTGATACGCCATAAGACTGCATATATGAGTACGATTATATATGGCAGCTTGACAGAGAAACTGAGAAAAGAGACTGAGGCCAGAAACCTGCCAAGATGGCGAGATGTGCCATTTATGAATTGCTGTTGCTTTTGCTGTTGCAGTTGCAACTGTTGCTGCCACCCACAAATATTTGACTTCTCACCTACAATAAATAAAACAATAAACAAGAGTTGTTCAACTGGCCTGGACAAATGCGAATACGAATGCAAAATACGTTGCATATTCAATAAATTTCTTGTTTGTTTTAACTATATTTGAGATCTTTATCGGGTGTATCGAAATGCAAGGCACCTTATAGACTCAAATACATACATGTACTCTTATTCCTCTGGCCATTGTTGTTGTTGCTGCTGCTGCTGCTGCTGCTGCTGTTGTTGTTGTTGCATTTGCATGCCAGTGGGTGAACCCAGCCAAAAAAAAGCAGCAACAACTACAACAGCAAACGCCTGTCACGCTTGGCTAAAAATGGTAAAAATGACAAATGTTTCACAGCGACCAAAAAACTGCAGCAACAACAGCAGCAGCAGCAGCAACTGTTGCTGCGGCAGCAACAACAAAAAAGTTCAATTTCTAAGCGCAGAACATGACAAGCATGAAACTATCGTAGCTCTAAAAAAATACAGTATGTAAAATAATAACATAGCGACACACACACACACACTCAGATACACGGCTCAATGCAAACAAAAGACTTAGGCAACAAACTTACAGCTTACAACATATAAGCATCAGCAGTCGCTGGCATCATTATTATCAGCAATTTGTGCCTTTTATTGCCCGAAATTGTTCAACGTCCAGTAATAATGTTAAAAATCGCATAATAATAATGCCCGAAAAAATATTTATTTATTTAGTTTTTGTTGTAGTTGCTGTTGTTTTTGTTGTTGTTGCTAGGCGGCCGCCAGCGTAAAGTGTATTATTGGAAAGCTCGGGAAAACCTCTGAAAGAAAATCAAAGATAAGATGAAACTGAGGATTAAACACACTACTATTTCTTTGTCTCCCTGATTTACTGATTAAATAATAGATTAAACATATGATGACATTATTAACTCTATACTAAAATAATATTTTTACATTTTCAAATAGAAATAGAATAGAAATTTTAACTTTATATTGAAACATAAATAATTGTTGTTTATGTATTTAATTTTTTAATATTTTTATAGCACAATTCTAATCAAATCTTATAATAATGATATTAAACATTCAATGATGCCAAAAGACCAAAAATAGTTTTCATTTATAATGGTATATTTGTGTTATAACGTTCAATCAATAAACACAATTTACTTAGAATACTTATTATTCTTTTGTATATTTAAACTACATTATTTAGCCACATTTGATTCTTGTTAATCCGTGGCATAGTGCATAATCAGTTGGTAAGGGTATTCAAACAGCGAAGACGACGCCTTAGCATACTTACGACTTTGCGATTGCCTGCAATTTGCTTTGGGAACCACCTACAACTCGACTGCTCTGTTGCTCTGCACTAGCGGTAAGAGGTCGTACCTCCCATCTCCCATCTCCGATACTTCAACTGTCGTCCGCCTACCCGCAGCTTCCACAAGTGGGCCTACCATCTTCATGTGTGTTGGCCATAAAAATCAAAGTGGGCTGGCAGGCGATTTGCTCTGTTGTCAGTTTATTGTTGTTGTTGTTGTTGTTGTAGTTGATGTCTTCATTATAATTTCAACATGCGCAGCACACATGTTGTTGTATCCACATACGAGGTAAGTATAAACTTATACGATATTTTGGCATCGATACTTTGTTGCCATTTGTGAAATAATTTCACTGTCCAAACTGACTGCGTGGGCTCTTAGCTGTTAACTGTGGTTGTTGTTGTTGCTGTTGTTGTTTTCTGGCTGGAAAATTGGTTAAGCCCATAAATGAAAGGCCCTTCTCCTGTCTTGATCGCCTGCCTTGGTGCTCATTTGTTTTCTCTGACATTTTCCAAAATCCGCATAATTGAGACATTTTACAGAGGGTAAAAGCCGACAGCGTTGTGAGGTGTGAGCTGGCTGAAAGTGCCAAGTGTTGGCTTAAAGGTGTTAGCTTCTCCTTAGACCCGTTTCATTTATAATTAATTAACTAACAAATTGAATAGTCTAATGACTTTCAACGTTTGTTGTGACCTTTCAAGCCACACTCAATACACTCCACTCACTAACTATCTGGCCTGTCAGTTGCACTCATAGTACAAGCAACTAATTTAATTTTCATTTATCATAACAACTAATTAATTTCCCGCTGCGCTTTTCATTTGCCCGCCCGCAAGTAAATCGATCGACACAATCAGCAACAATTTGATTGTTCTCGTTGTTGAAGTTGTTGCTGAAGTTGTTCGTGAAGTTGTTGCTGCTGCCGCTGCACTCGAGAGTCGAGAGTTGGACATTTTAATTATTTAAATGCAGCCGAAGGCTAAAGTTCTACAAGGCGCAGGCAAAACGCAAATCATAGCTCATAAATCCATCAAAAAATATGAGAACAAAAAAAATAGGAAAAACTAAATCGAATATCGTATAGATATTTTGTTGCAAGCCAAAGGGGCAACAGCAGAGAGTCAAGACACCAAAGTGCCATGCAAATGTTGTACAACATTAAAGCGTACAAGAACAATCACAACATGAATGCCCATTACTATATCTGTTGTTGTTGTTGTTGCCGTTGCTGTTGCTGTTCTCTCGAGAACAATTGTTTTAGTAGCAATTGTTGTAGTGGCGCTGCCGTTGCAAGTTGCAGCTGCCGTTTACCACGCTTACCACGACTTTATCCGACCGTCCACTAAACACCGTGACCGTGAATTCCTTTTGAATAATCGTAATTTGCAATTGCCATAATATTTTTATGATTTATTAAACGCATTCGACGCGACGCGACGCTACGCGACTCTTGTCTATAGGGCACTCGACCCCGACTTGGACTCGATGTCGAGATTGTAGTCGCAATTAAATTGTAAAATAAAACGGTTAACTTTATTTGCATTGGACCGACTTGGCTGGCTGGCTGGCTGGCTGGCCGACAATTTATTAAAAATGCATTAAATAAATAAGTCGTTGGGCATTAAATATTTCATAAATTCTAAAACAAAAGACTTAGGCAACAAACTTGGCAATTTGCCTTGGCAGCAACGCAACATGAATTATGATTATTCTGTCGCCAGTTTGTGCGCTTTTTGACAGCTTACAGTTTTTAATTAGTTGCACGCAATGAGAACGACAAGTGCGATTTTCCCACTGCACAGTGGGGCAAGTGAAAGTCAAATTAATTGAAAGAACTTTGATAAAGAATTTGATTATCAGAGCAGTAAAAAATGTGAAGAACAACAGCATCACATGAAGCTATTTTTTATCGAGTTTTCGTGACTTTCTCACCACTGTGCCCAGGAGCTGCTGTATAATGACTAATTACTGCTAGGCTGCCAATAATGTCAGCGACGTCAGCACGCGATGTCAGGCGCTATGTTGCCCCAAATGGCTGCACATGTCTAGAAAAACCATATAGCCAACAATTTGTTGACTGCATGAACAGAGAGGCTGCTGCTGCTGCTGCTGCTGTGGCGACTAATTAAAAAAGTGTCATCAAAGTGTGGACAGCGCACGTTGTGGACATTTGTGCCACTTGCGTGTCAAAGGCAACATAAAAACGCAGACTTTAGAGGCCAAAAACTGCAAGTTGGCCCACTGGGTGGCATTTGCAACAACATCAGTGGTTGTAGTGCACATGTGGTGGTTGCCTGGTATGCAAAATCTATTCCCATGAACATGAAAACCACTTGCTACAAATTGTCTTACAAGAGCAGCCACTAAAAGCGCAACATTTTAAACGGATGCAGATAACGATCGTCGAACACAAATGGTGCAGAAATAAACACGAGTGTAGATGCAAATCAGTTGATAAGCGGGCGACGGGGGCAGCAGCTTACAGAGGGAAGCTGCTTAACCCATGACTGCCTGACCAGTTGCTGCTGCTGCTGCTGCTGCTGCTGTCCAGTTGTCCATCAACTGAGCATAAATTGGCACTATGCAAATTAAATTATCAACTGCAATTCGAAACGAGTTTGCCAGCAAATTACTGTCAACGGCGGCGGCCAAGACGCCAGCTCAACAAAATGCAATGAATGCGCCGCTTATTACCAAAGAGCCAGAGTCACAGAGTCACTGAGCCACAGTCTTGGCCACAACCCGCAGGAGAGGCGATCTTTGGCCAATTATGTGTAAGACAGGCAGCTTCTGTTTCTGTTTCAGCTTCAGCTGCAACTTGAGCTCCAGCTGCTCAGTTCAATCGAGCTCTCAATGGTCGCATCATTATAATCACGTGTTGATTGCTTTTTAAACTCTGCCAGTAAATGAGCAGTTGCCGGACATCAGACTAAGTGGTCAAGTGGTGCCAGTGGTGCTAGTGCCAGTTGTTGTTGGCCAATTTCCATGAGAACAACAGGCGCCGCCAATATAGAAGTAAATTTGTGTTATCGTTGCGCCGCTTTTTGTGTGCCGGCCTTGTTTTAGCCAATGTTGACAATTAGATGGTCATAGTCAGGCAAAAAACTGGAACCTGTTGACACATTATAGCAGGCCATTGTAATTGAAGGCGCCAGGCCGGGAGAAGCTGCTACTCCTCTTTGGATAAAATGTGTTTGAGGAAGAGCAAATTAACTGGGTGGAGTAGAGCTGGAAATAGATTTAAAGAAGCGCATTTAATACAGCAAATCTATTTACTTACTTAACTTGGCTCGGAGTCAGCTGTTTAACTTGGTTGGTCACTTGGCCAGTTGGTCATTCACTTGCCAGTTGCCAGTTGCCAGTTACAAGTTATAATCAGATAAAGTTTAGCTGCATTTCATTTTGGTCGCTGCCTGTCAACTTTTACACTTGTCAGGCAATGGCCAAGAGAGGTGCACCGCCCCCGCTTTCCTCTCCTCCATCCGTCATGCCGTCAGCCAGTCAGTCCGTTTAAGGCATATCAAATTCATTTGAGTGTGTCTAACGAAGTCTGCAAATATTAGCGTTGAGTTTGTCAGATTTATGAGCAAATCTGCATGCTGACCGAGTCGAGTCGCCCAAGAGTGTGTCCGACAGTCCGACAGTCCGAGTCCAAGTCCGAGTCCGAGTTTGTTGAGCTGCACTGGAGGCCATGGCGTTACCCATAAGTGGAACACACAGCTCTGTGTTTGTATGTTTGTGTGTGTGTGTCGCCCCCACTATGGTTGCGCTTTTCAAGCCGCAAACATTTGTAAAAAGGCGTGAAAATAATTCAGCGTCAAGTGACAGAAATGCCACACACATGGGAAACGGGAAATGGGAAACGTGCAACGTGCAACAGAGCAACAACCAGAGAACGCAGCGTGTAAACACTTCTTGGCTAACTAAACGACAGGAGATTCAACTGAAAGTCTCATTTAATTAAAATGTTACAAATGTGCAGAAAATAATATTCCATCTGTAAATAAATTTAAAATATTGAAATATAAACTATAGACTTATTTTGTTAAAGGTATGAGCTACCTTAATTACTTTACTTTACTTTACTTTAATTTTATTTCAAAACATTTTTTTGTTACCCAAACTATAGGACTTCAACTTAAAGGGACCGTTGAAAAATCAGAATTAAACAAATCAAATAGCGACAAGTGCACTTTGAAAATATTATTAAAGATAAAACATGGACTTACTTGTCAATAGTGAACTATGAAATTCAGACATTGAACAGGAAGATCAGATAAATAATAAGAACAAATGGGAAAAATTATTTAGATATAATATTTTAAGAAACTATTGATTTTTCTAATGACATTGTTATATTTTTGCAATTTTTGCAATGTAAAAACAAATTTCAAAATTTAAAAAAATGTGTAAAGTTATTAAGATTTTGTTTAAATATGATTGGCCCATTTTTCGAATAATACTTGACATTTATAATGAAATATTTATTGATTGATGCTTTCATTTGTCTTTGTTTTAAGATTTTCCCTCTTCACGCTGCCATCTCTAGAGGAGACGCGTGCGATTGCTGTGGTTTTTGGACTCGATGATTCATTGGCTAGACCACAAGATTGCGGTCAGTGCGTGTGCGCAGCGAAATCGATTTGTGGAATGCACACAGCCAGACCCAGAGTCGCATTTAGAGTCAGAGTCGTAGTCGAAGTCAGCTTCAACTTGACGCTAATAGCGGTCAGTTATATAAAGCGACTGACACCCACACACACACACACACACACACTCAGGTACACAGTCGTAGACACAACGCTTTCCCAGCTGGCTGAGCAACATGTTGCCAGGCGTTTGTTGTCAACATGCCATGTTGATAGCGCTGTTTAATGATAGCCCGAGTCGACAACATGAAAAACACGGCAAAATGTCAACTGCTTACCAAATTTGGCCAGCGAATTGTGTCATAATTTGTTGGCAGCGCCACCTAGCGTCCAAAAGCAGTAAAAGAAAAAAAAAATAGGCATACTGAAATTATGCCTGCCATTGGCATGGGGCAAGCGATCACTGATCGCCGATCATTGAGCAAATGGACAGTTTCAGCTTCAGTTTGAGTTTGAGTTTGAGTTTGAGTTTGAGTTGCAGGCGTGCGCTTTTACATTTTCGGACAGTTTGCCTTGGGGTGGACCTGGCAATCGTGCAGCGGGTCGTGACAAATTTAACCTAATGATCCGAAATTATTGCACCTTAATTGCCTCGGCTATCAACTGCAAATGCGACTGCAACGGCAACGTCGACGTCGATGGCGGCAGCGCTAAATGGAAAATCGACTTGCAAATATTTAGATATTTAGATATTTTATTTATACTTTAAATAATTTTTACACCATTGCCCGCAGCTCGCCATTTGTTTGACAGCGGACAGGGACAGCAACTGACTTATCCAGGGACGGAAAACGGTAGACGGTAGACGGTAGATGGTAGACGGGACTGGCGTCTCCTAAGAGCCAAAGCCTCTGTCCGATTTCGAGTAAAAGTGATTTGTAGTTTGCCCAAATGTTGCTGTGTTGCTTGTTGCCTGTTGGTTTGTAGCCTGTTGGTTGTTGGTTGTTGGCTGTTTCGACTGCTCTGAGTTATTTTGGCGGCATTTAACGGCCGTTGTCTTTCGGTAGTAACTGTTGACAGTTGAATGCTCGTCGAGAGTTGCATGTCAGATGCCGTCGACGTCGTCGTCGAACTGTGCAACAGTTGCAACAGTCGAACAATTGGCGGCCTTTTTGGCCGGCGTGTAAAAATTTACACGACCAGCAACAAGCGGTAACACATTTTATGACCTTTTGCAGTTGAGCTTTTTTTGATACTGATAGCCAAAAACTGAGCAGAACATTTGTTGTTGTTGCCATTGCAACTAGCAACTTGCTGTTGTTGCAGCGACTGCTGCTGCTGCTGCTGTCATGTTATGAAAACGCAACCACAAAACTTAACACAAAAAAAAACAAAATAAAAACCAAAGCTAAATCCAAAATCTGCGGGTTTCCATTTGCAATGTTTCTGTTGTTGTTAAGTTCAAAATGTTGGCCTGGGTTGGGTCAGCCAACAAATGTTGACCAGGTGCCTGGTGCAACATCGATTGAATCTCGTCCCGCACTGGTAACTTGAGACCGCCTCAAATAAAACAAGCGGCCATGTAATCAGATCAATTAAAACTAATTGTGAATATGTTCTAAAAGATTGCCGAGGGGAGGCAGAAGAAGAAGGAGATTGATTTTTATGTGCTTTAATCTATTACTGGTTGAGTTTATGCATGGGAAACAGATCTATAAAGTAATACTACAGAGCGATATTTCAACACTTTTATATATATATTTATATTTATTTTATGTCAAAAGAAAGCAGTGGACAACAAATTAGAAATTTAAACAGGTAAACATAAAAAAGAAGATGAGAAAAGATAAGATAGGATAAGATAATAAGCCATTCAATTATACATATTAAAGGCCATATTGTTTTTTATTAAATATCCTTTCTCTATTTCGAATTAAATTATTTTAATAGAAGCTTAAACACATAAGAATAGATATTAAAAATTATTTATTATTCAAATAGCACACCTTAAATTATGACTAATTTATTACTACAAAATTCCAATTGTAATCTTTTGCTCTTAAATCACAGCAAAATGTTTTTAAATATACTAAAACATCGATATCCATCCGAAATCAAAAGAGATTGTAGAATTATTTGTCTGATTCATCATTTCATCTATTAATCCTTAAAAGTCAAACGATCCATCAATAATTAGTTCGAGGCACGAGACATTTCTATAAGTCTTCAATCTTAAGCTATCTTAACTGCCCACTCACTTTTAAACATCCTGCTAAGTAGAAGTATTAACTTTAACTATAGCCAAGTTTATTATCATTACTCAGCTGTTTATGCTCTAGTTTGGATTGTATTTAAGCCGATCGGGGGTAGACTCAATCAGCAATCAGCTGCCACTAATCCTTCACATCTCAAAAAGATAGAGAGACCACAAATCAATGAATTACTCTACAAATGCCAAGTCTAACGGGTTTCGAGCTGTGATTTAAGCGCTTGACTAATAAGCTCTGGGTAAAATCATAAAGCCAACTTAAATAATGCCACAAAATTAAATAAATTATGACAAATATTTGAATTAAACTTAAAATCTGAAAATCGAAAAACTCGGCAAGTTGCTGCCCCTTAGCGCCACTTGGTGTTGCACACACACTTACACACACACACAATGCAACTGAAAGTGAAATTTATTGGTCGTAAATAGCTAGACAATATCGATTAGTTGTTTGGTGGGTGTGGCTCGGGGAGGCCATAAAAACGGCAAATGGCAAACGGCAGCCCGACAATCTGGCCGTGGAGTTACCGCCTGACTTTGGCTCTTGGCTGTTGGCGAATCAGCTGCAGGTGCATAAATTAAAGTGCGAAAATTCTAATATTAATGATATGGGGGCTGCAGTTGACTTGGCTATTGAAACGAGCTCCCATTGTGCGATTGCAGTCAACAGGAAGCCAAAAGTTGTTCAAACTAAATGTTAACTAACATGCAACACTCACATAATCACACACACACATACATCTGGCTGCTTGTAATTGATTCAATGTGTTCGACGGTGTGTGGGAAAGTTCATTTGCAACGCCCACAAATAAGTTTAAACAGTTCATAACAATACAATTCTATTGTTATGCTCTATGGAGATAGGAGTTCATTGATATTCGTACAAGGTTTGTCGATTAATATGATATTTCTAAAACTTATTTGAGAAGTTTAAAACTGAAAGTGATCATATAATATATTAATATAACGAGACTTATAAGCTTGATACATGATTATAAGTAGGAATATTTCTGAAAAATACATGTTCATCATTGTGAGGTAAGTAATTCTATGTGGTATCTATATAAAGATGCTCTCCATTAATTTTCTGCAATTAATTCAGTTATTATCAGTTACAAAGGTTACATAACAATAAAGTTTTATTGTTAGATTATGCTTAAGATTTTGGGTTCATAGGGAATATGATATTTCTATAATTCATTTGAAAAGGTCAAATCAATACACACTTTTAAGCAAATCATAACTTTATTTAAAAATTATCGGAAATAAGAATATAAGGGAAATTGTGAATGTGTATTCATAAATGTAAGGAAAGTAATTTGTATAAATATAATTTGAAAAATTAGTGACCATTAACAGTCAAGATATCTTGGGTAAGTGAGATATTAACTGTCTATCCTAACTAATAGGCTATTCTAATTTCATTCAGGTGCAATAACTCTTTCTTGAAAAGACTCTGTATTTCTTAGCTTTTATAATTTGTCAGTGTATTTAAAGTATGAAATATTCGGCTAAAAGTTGTTCATATTGTTTACCATTTAAACGGAACCTAGCGGCTGACGAGGTAGCAGCAACATACATTGTCTGCAGCAATTGACAACAATTGGTAAACGTTGTCCGCCATTTACGAGCTTATAGCAATTAATAGGTAACCACATACATATACAAATACAATCGTATATGTGTGTGTGTGTGAACGTATTATTAAAGTTAATCAAATACATAGAGTGTTTACGATATGTGTGGCATTTTAATGTGGCAAGTTCGTTGCCTAAGTCTTTTGTTTTGCCCAATAGCAAAAAGCTAAAAAAGAAAAAAACAATCAGTCATACGATTAGTTGATTTAATTTAGATTCTTTCTGAGGGCCCATTGACAGTTTATCAGCCCGGCTAGGAAATGTTTTCTGCGCCTTTTTCTGCTGTCGACGTCGTCGTTTCATTTCGGGCTGCCTTGTCGATGCTGCACAGCGATAAAGTTGTCAAAGCAATTTTTGGCTGGCTTTAAAAATTTTGTATGTACGCCTGCTTGGCAGCCTGGTTGCCTCGCTGGCTGTTAAGGCGACTGGCAATGTTGGTCCGTCGTATTGCCAGGTTGCCAGCTTTTGGCTTTGGCCTGTGTACGAGCTGTTGAATGTCTAATGTCGTGACTCGATTAATGAAATGTTGCGCTGCAACAACAGCAACAGCAACAGTAACAGCGACAAGGAAAATGCAACAAGAATTATAAAAAGTTATAATAAAAGCATTGACAGTCGCTTAATGGACAACTAAGTATTGTCGCTGGCAGGCGTTTCTAAAAAGCCACTTTAATGGCCAGGCTAATTAGATATACACAAACGATTCGTATTACAATTCAATCTGGCCATAAAGAAAGCCCCATTTATAAATTGAGATGTGAGATAATTTGTCTGTTTCTCAGCAATCTCTTTTCACATTCCCCAATTACAGAATCTCTAGGTGAAGTTGAAAGGTTATGATGAGAGAGGCAAACACTTTGCCAGTTGACAAAACTGATCATCAATTTCAAATTAACGCACTTGATTGCCTTAATAACATAGCTCTAACAGCAACGGCAACAACAGCAACAACAACAACAACAATCATTGTTTAGACAATACGCTGGCAGCTCTATCAACATCTTCATAATAAAACAATCAACGCACAATCGATGCCAAGATCAAGTGACTTTCCATAGACAAAGCGCCGTCTCAGCCCCAGTCTCTGTCTCAGTCTCAGTCTCTGTCTCAAGTCTGAGACTACGACCAAGTCTTGGCTTTATCCTCATCCTCATCCTCACTTGGTAAATCTTGGCATTTCCTGGCATTATGCGCGCTAAATTGAGAGGTCAACTGTGCGAGTGTGTGTGTGTCTTGTGCTTTGAGTGTGTTTGCAGTACAGTTTCCTGTCTGTCTGTCTGTCTGTCTACATGTCGGTGCCTGTGTCTCAGTCTGTGGCTTTTGGGCCTGTGCCAAAGTAATTGATGTGCACGCTTGACCTGTGGGAGTGAACATATTGCAGATAATCTGCAACGCAGACAATTGCCTCAATGAATTTTTTATGAAGTCGCCGCAGCGCAGCAAAAATAAATATGTACACAGTTTTTAACTCATTTTTTTCTCGTCTTTTTATTTTTCATCATGCCCCATAGTTGTAAAATGTGGCCCATTGTTTTCCTCGACTAGCTTTGCATTTGATTAAGCGCCAGGCAGTGCTTAAATATTTATTGAAGCATTTATTAAACGCTTTTCACCGCAGCTCATAAAATGCGTTAAACAAAAAAAAACTTGATAGTGCTGTTGTCATTTGTTGAACAATGAAATATAAAAGAAATTCCACTCACCGCAAATTAGCCCGTGTTGAGAGACAGAGTATCTTATACATAGACCCAAAAATAGATACGAGCAACGTGGGCGTTTCTAGATTTATGTTGTTAAGCTTAAAAGAGAATTCTTAAAGATTATTTGACTTAAAAGAAACATCAATGGATTATCATTCACACTCAAAAGATGACTTGAAGTCTTGCTAATGAAATCTCCGATTTCATTATTTTATTGTATATCTGAAGCTTGACTCTTGATAGATATTTTAATGATAACTTGATGATTTCTTTTAACACACTCTATGCCTTACTCTCCCAAAAAGTTTTTCAAATTTTTTTAATATTTTTAATAATTCAAAGCTTTACTAATTTATAAACTTTCATCAACGAAAATCATGATCATAAATCATTGACCATTCACTATACATTTTTCAGTAACATCAAAACTCATTTGGTTCTCAAACTCTTGAGTTGTAGTCAAGTGTAAATGATCTTACAAACGCTCATAAATGTTTTATAAAAATAAAAAGCAAAATTCAAATAAAATTGATACGCATCATTTGAAAACTCATCACCATCTCCGTCAGTCAGTCCATCTGTCGGTCAATCAGTCAGTTAGTCAGTTCAGCATTTGGTTTAAACGTTTCTTTAGGCTTGTTTGTTTTTCATCTCTCTTTGTGTGTGTGTTTCTGTTTGTATATTTCTAATTAATTAGTCGAGGTTAATGAGTTGCTATTAATAATAAAATCGCTTATTTATGGTGCTAAAAGTAAAAAGAGAAAAAAAAATGCCACGCATGTTGAAAACTTTCACCCAAAAATCAGACTCTGATTGCATAATTCATAGTATAGGCCTATCTATAAATCGATCTACCAATCCAATCGTATATCTATCTATCTATCTTTCTATCTATCTATTTATCTGTTTATTATATATGTATAATTATGAATTATGCACAGCAAATACAGTTGACACCATAAAAACTTAATTAACGCATACGTTTTAAGTTAGTTAGTTGAGCTTTCGACCAACTTGACTCCATTATGGCCAGGCATTCACTTTGCTCTGCAAACCATTTAAGGCTATCTGAGCGTTGTTTGTTGGCCATATTACATATTAGAGTCAGCTCTAGCTCCTTTCTTAGCGCTCAGCTCTCGGCTCGATTTGATAATGATGAAGGCGCTGGCCATTTAGAAATGAATGTGGCGTCACAATGGAGCGGGGGCAGTCAGTTTTTTTCTATTTCTATATCTGTTTTACCCGTTTCCCATATGATAACTGTAACTTGGTAAGCAGCCGGCAATTGTCTTGCCAATTTGCCGCAAAACAACCTGTCGCCGTTGGCCAAAATGGAACTCAGATCGAGCCAGATATGAGCCTTCAGAATGCGACATTTCATTGTCTTTCGATTCGGTTCAGGCCAATAAATTGGGCTTAGATTTCCAATTCAATGCAATTTAATTAGCGATTACTTATCACTGATTATGTCAGTAGGGAGAGAGAGAGAGAGAAAAAAAGGAGAGAGAGTTCTATGCAGAGTGAGAGTGAGAGGGGGAAAAACCCACGCATTTATATTTATATAAGAAATGCGTTGCGTGATCAGTTTTCTAATTGGATTTTACAATTTTCACACCACAATCGCAGAAAATGGCCAGCAACATTTTCTGTTGCTTGTTGCCTGTTGTCTGTTGTCTATTTTCTGTTGTCTGTTGTCTGAGTCCGGCTCCAGCTGGCTGTCAACCATTTCGAGACGCTTCAACACCGCATGTGGGCAGATCATTACGTTCCTCCTCCCCCTTGTTGTTGTTGTTGCTGTTGTTGGTGTTGTTGGAATTCATGTTGTTGTTACTGGGTTGGTTGTTTAGTTGTCGCTGGCTACCGTTGTCGCATGGCAGCCTCTCTTTGTCCAGCCATAATGGAGTGTGACTAATTAATAAATTAATTTCGGCGTTGTCTCATTTGTAATTTCAATTTGTCTAATAGGATTTCATGTTTTGACCATTTTTGTCTTGACAAACTTGTAGCCCCAGAGTTGGCCATATTATAGCCACATTGAGAGTTTCTCAGCTTCTCAGCTTCTCAGCAGTTAACTCAACACCAGATGAAGTTATTTTCTCATTCCGTCTAATTAAGCGTGAAGTTGAGGCTTAAAAGGTGCCATTCAACAGATATCTTTATGTAGGCGTTGAGTGTTTAAAATATACGAGTCTTTAAACATACGAGTAAATCTGTGAACGTTTTTGAAACGCTTTAGTGTTTTCTGTAATTACTAAAGCTTGTCTGGCACTGAAATAAAACGCTAGAAGTGTGATCGGCTCTTATGTAAATAAAAAGCTATTTGTTTTAATATGTTCGACTTTGTTAAGATATTTTTAAGAGGTTTTCTTTTGTCAAAGTGAACTATATTTAAGATATACAAGAGTATCTACCAGTTTTTAACAGAGAAGTTTTTAATTGTTTTGATGAGAATTTATAAATTTAAAACAAACTTAAATAAAAGCACTTATTTTATATTGACTATTTGAAAAGAGAATTGCAAGAAATAAAGCTCGGAAACCAGCTTGTTACAAATAATTGATCTGTTTAATTGTTTCGAAAATAGCACTCGTTAATTAATAATGATGGCATATTTTTATTAAACATAAATTAAAATCTTGGAATATGTCCAACTGAAATCGATATTTAAAAGCTGTACTGTCTTCATTGTTAAAACTGAATTAATCTATGTGTTTTTATATACTTAAACTGACCCCCATAACATTTTCAAAACTCATATTTTATATCAATTGGAACGATTTATGGAAATCATATAACAGAGCAAATAGACAGCCAACATCGACAGGCAAACAGGCTGCAGCTTTGAAAGTCTGAAGACAGAAGACAGGCAGCAACAGCAGCCACAATGGCAGTCAATATGTCAGTCAGAGTATAGAGTATAGACAGTGACGGCAATGGCGACAGACCTCGGCAATATCATATCAGCAACTTAAACGTTTAATCACGCGTAGACATTTGGGCGAGATAAATCCAGAAAATGAAACCAGAAATACAAAACAGAAACAGAAATCAGAAATCACAAAATGAACAAACCGCAAAAAAAAAAGCGGAGTAAGAGAAAGAAATATGCGAGTTCATAAAAAGTAATTACAGGCGCACGTATGTAGGCAACAACAATAACAAGAATCAGGCCAGCAACAACACCAATAGCAACAACAACAATTGCTGTGACAAATCTGCAATTTTTATTATTACCTGTCGTTGTTGTTGCTGGTGTTGCTGTTGGTGTTGTTGGTGTTGCTGCTGCTTGTCAAGTCACAAAATGATCGAAGAGCTGCATATGAAAATGCGAAGCAATTGAGATTGATGGCTGGCCTGGCCAGGCTCAGGGCTGCCTGACTGTGGGCTGTGCAGGAGGCGTGGCAACAACAGTTGTTGTCGTTGCTGTTGCTGTTGCTATTGCTGTTGTTGTCGTCGTCATTTGCAGGGCCATTTTGCATTTGTCTCGACTTTTACATGAAAATTACAAAACTACTGGCAACAGATTTTTTGTTTTTGCGTAGGCTGCTGCCCCCGGAGCGAGGGGGGGAGTGTGTGAGGCACATGCCAAAGGCAGCAAAAATTGTGTCGCCAATTGTGGCAGACAGCGCAGAGAGAGAGGAACGGTGGGGAAGGGAATGGAGGCAGTGTCAAGCTGGCATGACGCATGTGCGGCAACGCGCGGAATTCATGATCAATGACTGTGCACACACGCCACAAGCGGCCACAACACAACGCAATAATAGTGCAACCAGACAATAACAACTGCAACAGCAACAGCAACAATTGCAACTACAACAGCAGCCAGCCAACAACAACAGCTACAATCAGAGCAAGAGGGAGACACAAATTAATGAACACTTTGGCTGACATTTTAAGGACAAGTTCGGCAGCGGCATTTTGTGCTTTTGTTTTGTCTTTTTTTTCTCTCTTTCTGTTTGTGTCTGTGGCATGCAACAAGAGGTGGCAGCACAGCCTGTGGTAGCAATACGAATAGTAAAAAAAAGGAAGGTTGATGGCGTTTGCAATTGGACATTGAGTGATTGTCTGCTATTCAAAGTTGTTGATTTAATGGCCACAATGACGATTCTTAAGGGATAAGATTTGAATAGATTTTGTATAGCGAATATCTAATAGGTTAAAGGTGAATGCATACATACATATTGGATAACTTTACTTATTTATGTATTTATGTAACTGTATGTGTAAAATTAAATTAAACAATATTAAAATTTGCAATTGACATCTAAAAGTAAAGTTGACTTCTGGAGTACATACATAAGCTGCAACGAAATCTCATTCCTACATTATTGTTATTTATAAGGTAAACAATAATAAATTAAATATATTTATTGTTTCTTCTTCCTTTGATAGCTAGTCATCTGAATTTTCATGGAGAATTCATCAGCAACACTGATCATTAAAGTGGCAACAGCTGAATATCCTTGAACCAGGTTGTATCTAAGTTGGAATCTTTTCTAGCTTGCTTCTTGCATCTTGCAACTTCCACCTACACTGGCAGCAACCTACTCACAACTGGCACAAGGACAAGCAGTAACAGCAACAGTTGCCTCTCTACTAATTAACTGGCTAACTGCCTAACTGGCCTGACTTTGTTTGACTCTGCAACATGGCCCAGAGACACAAGAGTCGCGACTTGCAACTCGCGACAGGGCTCAAAAGTCAGCCAAGTAAATGTGGGGGTGTTGAGCTGCAGTTGTGCCAGCCAAGGGAGCACCAACATGTATGTAATTCAATCAATTGAGCTTGCTGCAACCACAACAGCAACAACATCCGCAGCAGCAGTGCAACAGTCAATGACAATTGGGGGCAACACAAAGAGGCAACGGCAACTGCAACTGCAACAGCAAGAGCAAAGACAGTCAAAAGGCAATGGACAAAGAAGCTGACAGCTTCGGACCGCTACAAGGGTCACCTAATCAATGGGTCTCCTACTGTTGCTGCTGCCATTGCCCTGGGTTGCTGCAACTTGTTGCTGCTGTTACTGCTGCTGCAGCAGTTGTTGTTGTCGTAAGTGGCAGGCTATTTGAAATTGTTGCACATTTTCGACTGTGCCTATGTGCAACTTGTGAGTGGGTGTTGCTGTTGTCGTTGTGGTTGTTATTGCTGCAGTTGTTGCTGTTATTGCGTGCAACGACAACAACATGTCAGTCGCAAGTGTCAAGTGCGCCTGCGATGACAATGCCAACACGGCAATAAAGCTAATGAGCTTATTTACAGGAAGTTCAAATAGCACTATCATTTGATATCGGTTGTTAAATAGTGATATACTTATTTAAGTGATGTAAAAAAACATCGATTGATCGCTTTCTGCATAAGTGATTTTCGAGGTTTTTAACTCGATCTATTTCTAGCCGATTAATGGATTTAAGCAAATTGATTTTCATGAAAAATCGTCCCCTTTGTACATCCTAAGCAAACGACATACGCGGTGTCAAAATTTCATTTTATAAAAAAGTTAAAGTTTACAAATATGCTTTAGTAAGTATGAGTCATAATTTTATTACGAATATGTATATAAACAACATAATTCGATTATGTTACTGATCGCGAGCTGAGTAAAAATGTGTTATGTGTCAAAGTGTTCATGCACTTTTCTGTGTATTTTTATGAAAAATCGATCAATCGACGTCAAAATTTCCGACTTTTCGATCAATCGATTTTTGCATGGGCGATTTTAAGATTGCGATTTTTATATCGATGTTCAGTTTGGATTTACATCACTAATTTATTTAAATGGTAACCCTAGAAAAATATAACTAAAAGTAAATATACTTAGTATAAATCAATTAGAGAATTTAATATTTAGTTTTATTTAAAAAACAATCTATAATGGGAATTAACACCTAGTTGTCATTTCGGATGTGGGAAAATGAGTTAAAGAAATAAGTATTTTATAATTTATTTGTAGTAAAAAGGTAAATGGTAATGCACATGGAATGGGTTCAAATAAAGGGACTTAAGTATAAGGGCATTTAAGTTGTTACACAAAATTAAATTTATTAAGAAAAAATTAAATACACTATAAATAAAGTAGAAAATTAATCTAAAAACAATCTATGTATATGGGAAACTAATATCAACGTGTGACTTCGGATGTTAGAAAAGTGTTTTAAAATTTATTTGTAATAAAAAGCTTAAGATAGTGGAACTTAAGAATAAAGACATTTAAATTGTAATACTTTAAAAACAGAATCTTTATAAAAATTAAAATCAATGAAGAAGGGAAATTAAAATCTAAATCTATCCGACAAAAGCATAATTGTGAAAAGGCGTGTGATTATAATTCTATACTTATATTAAATATTCGTTACAATAATTCTCCCACAACTTTTGAGTGATATTGAATTTTATTTTTTTAATTTATTGATATATCAAAATTCACACGATTGTCTGAAATCAAATTAAAAATGAATTTAAAATTAAACAAGAGCTAAAAAAATTTAAGAGACAGTTTTTATTAACTTCAACTTTGACAAATATTAAAAAGAAATGTATAATGTTACCATAACAATTATGAACGGCCTAATAAGCAGCATTTACTTCCTCAAATGCAATGAAAAACTTTCTTAAATTCTTGCAACATTTGGTTGCTCCACTCACGATTCCAATTGCCATTTACCACGTTTTGACCAGGTTTTCATTTGGCGACCACAATTTGCTGGGCTATAAATCAAATGCCACAAACGAAAGTAAAATGTACAAGTAATTACAAATTAAAAGCAGCAAAAAAATGAAAATCCAGGAGAGCGGCGAGAAAAGCGGAAAAGCTGGCGACATTGCGAGGCAATTTAATGAAAAGTCCAAATGGAAATAAAATTGAAATTATATAAAAGCAAAATGGCAAAAAAAAATGGTAAGAAAAACAAAAACAAATCAAAATAACTGAGTTGGTGGTGGGGGAGTAGGGGAAAATAAAGAAAATTAAAGTCACGGTTTCTAGCGTGTAAAGTTGTTGTTGTTGCGACACTTGCACAGCAGCAACATCAACAACATCAGCAACAACAACACTTAACAGTAGAATGTAAATGTCTTTTTGGTCAGGTTTGTTAGCCACAAAATCCGAATTGCCATCACAGCAACAGCTACAAAAACAGAAACAACAACAATAAAAGCAACGACAACAAGTGCAACCTGCAACCTGTTGCCTGTTGCAAGCTGCCTCATCAATTGATTAAATTTGCAGCGCATTGAGATACTTTGGCCAGACTTTGGCTGATCTCGCCGATGCCTTTCACTTAAGACCAAAATGCAACAGCGCACGATTTTTATTTATTTAGATTTAGATTTCGATTCGAATTTCGTCTTCGATCCCCGCCCCGCCCCCTTCACTTCAACTATCTCACCCTCTTTCTCATCCTCAGCAACTATTGGTGCTGGAATCGCAATCAACCGGCAATTTGTTTGTTTGTTATTGTAGTTGCTGTTGAGTTTTGTCGGAACGCACAGAACGCAAAACGCAATTGAAATGTTTAGGCCACGTCACCAAATCTACAAAACAATAAGCATGTTTTTGTCTTGGCCATTTTTGGCCAAAGCAACGCATTGATAAGATCTTCAGCTACAACTGTTGCTGTTGCCACCGGGCACGGGATCGAGCCCACCAACAACGAGCGTCCACATCCGCGTCGCCATCAACGCCATTGTGAGGCTTGGAAAACGGCAGTCAGGTGTTGCTTTTATTGTTTTACAATCACCAGCTGGAGAGAAAAAAAGCCAACAGCAATGGCCAAAACTACAACAACGGCTGACGCTGCGACTGCGACTGAGACTGAGGCTGAGACTCTTCGACATCAGGGGCTCATCGATAGCGTCGTCTCTGTGCTTATTGTAACTTTCACAAAACAAATCTCAGCCCAGCTCATGCTCAGGCCATAAAAGCAAACCACAATTCAAATAAAATGAAAATAGAATCAAATAAACTTGCAGCCGAACAAAGGCCACAGCTGAAATAAAACTCCACATCACCACGGCCTCGACTCGGGTCATAAAGAAATCCCCCAGCCAGCCGACAAGTCGCGAACTACGATCAGGACAAATGCAAATTTTTCTTACATTTCTGTGTTGTTCAACTGCCACCCCATACACTCACACACACACACACGCATACACTCAAGACCAAGTCACAAGACCCAAGACCTAACCCAATGCTATGGACAGCACTGTGTGGTCTGCTGCATCTACTAAAAATTGAAGATATTGTCTTTACTATGCTTTGACTAGCTTCAGTTTGTTATTGTGTGATGTGATATGATAATTCAGAAATCTATTGTTAAGCTTGCTATATTGAGCACTGCCCAATAGCAAATTCTACAATACAGAACTTTATGTTTATTTAAATAAATATTTTTTGTAATATCACTTTTTTGAAACTTGAATTGCAGTCAATTTTAGGAATAATATCAATAATATAAAATATTTTGAGTACTTACATTAATTATAGACACTGGCACTGAGTCATTGATACATCCACAAATTTCATTTTAAACATGTCGGCTACGTTATTTTTTTCGAAATATTAATGCATATTAATATTTTTTCGATTTATTAATATTTCAAATGGAACATAAACTGCAATAAGTGAATGTAGTTATCTAAATTTAAATCCAGAATCTTTACAAGCTTTTCATTACAAATATGTACTGCTATATTATCGAAATAATACATATTAAGCTTAAGCACAGCACAGTTCTTGCCTACTACTAAAGCAATAATATATTGATTATAGAGATCACTTAATCTCAAAAATATGTTTCTTAGAAAGTCATACTGGAGTAAAATAAAAGAAATTTGCATCTTCAGCTAGTTAATGGGGATAATACATTTAAAAGCTGCGACATTTATTTAAAAAGTAGTTAAAGCTGATAAGAGATTCTTAAAGCTTAGAAGTCCTGTCAAAATCTCGATCCTTTATTTTCTTACCAACGTACGAAATGTTAGTCTCTGCAACAAACTATCATAGTCATAACCAATTTGTTGCTGTTTTTTGTAGCCACATGACTCGGCAGTTGGCAAGTGGACACTTGGGCAGCTTTTCCCACATGAACTTGCCTAATTAAGAGGCCACATTTTGCCAGTCTTTAAATTTTTGCCTACTTGCCCCATTTCGCAGCGACACAGAGAACTTGCAACGTGCCTCGCCAGCCAACAAATGGCCATCAAATAAATCAGCAGCAGAAACGCACATGCAAAACACGTCGCCAAGTTACCGCAGCGTCTCTTTTCTCCATTCAATACCCTCTTCCTCTCTCCCTGTCTCTTATTCTTCTCTCTGTGTCTCACTTTTCAACATCTCCAGCGTCGCCATCTCCATTTCGGTTATCAGAGTGCGCGTTTTAATGAGTTCGAGTACGTTTTATGAGCATGCAAAAGGCAAACTCTTGAGAAATCCGAAAACGCACCAAAGTGGAATGCACACAAAAATGTTAGAATCTTGCCGCGTTGATAAACTTTCGCGAGGAAAGCAGCAAAAAAAAATATGACAACAAAAACGAAAGAACTGAAGAAAAAGAAGAAGTTGAAGATGGAGACGAGACGAGCCGGCAAGCACTTGAAGCAAAAACAACGACAACATCTCAAAAAGAGCTCATCATAATCAACTGCGATGGCGACGGTCTTATGATGATTGTGATTGGTGTTGTTGTTATTTTTGTTGTCGTTATTGTTGTCGCCTCACCTGAGGTTGCCGTTTCAGATGCTGGCTGATTCTGCTGCTAGTTAGCCCAACTGCTTGGCTGACTGTCGGACTATCTGACTGTCTGGCACGTATTTCGCGACGACTCTCGACCCTGACGAAGATACATTCGCAAAAATACAAAAACGCACTTGCTCCGCTTGGAACGCGACAGAATTTATGAATGAATTCAATGAATGTCTTTAGCTCAGATATGTGGAAATGTGAAAATGCAGAATGTGTGTGAAAATCAAGCGCGTCTAAAATCCACTCAAACATGGGACAAAACTTATTTTTTTCTTTAAATAATTTCAAATTTTCCCGAATTTCCTAGAGTTTATATACATTGTTTGAAGAAACTATGCCCCCAGAAGGGCTTCACAAATGAAACATATATATAGAGAATCCGCTTTAGTTTTTCTAATTTATAAAAACATTGGTTTGTTAAAAAAAATATCATTTTGTTACTTTAAAACTTGTTTTTATTTAATTTTTTTTTATTAAATTTTAAACAGCCCGCCATTCAAACACTTTTGTTGCATACTTTTAGGCTTTTTGATTTTTGTCCCATTTTTGGTGGCGCTATTCTTTGGTTGCTGGCGTATTTTAGAACTACACTTTCCCTGATTAAACATTTTGCGGTCGATGTTGTTGTGTGATTTTGAAAACACAAAAAAATTATAACTGAAAACAAGTAAACTGAAAGTTTTGAAGAAGGAAGAATTGAGGAGTTAAAAAGAATAATGTTTAAAGTGGTGGGGTTATTTCCAGCGGCAGCGATGTAAGCCAAGGCTCCCCCACGTTATCAATTTCTAGTTTGTACAATAAATTAATTCAATCCTTTTAGATTGAAGATTAAGAAGAGCGATGACATTGTCGATGACATTAAAATAGTAGCGTGTGAAATAGATTTCTCACAAAATATAGTTTTGCTTGACTAAATCTATATAGCACTTATCACAAAAATGTGTACACTGCCACAAATTTTAAAAGTCCGTACCAGCGATGGCATCGACTTTGATGTGAGCCTTGGTGTCGTTAAGCAAATGGGATTAATTCGAAGTTGTCTGGAACAGGAGGATATTGATAACAAGTGGAAAGACTTCGATCATAATGATGATGAAAATATTATTTATCTTGATCGCGTCACGTCTGATATATTCAAGCTGGTGCTTCAATGGTGTAATCAGCTAATGGAAGTATCTGTAGATGTGTGGAATACCCAGACCACATTATTCTCTACCATCCTTAAGCAGCAGAATGACAACAATTCAACCATGTTCGAACTAATTATGGCAGCTGATTATCTTAATATTGAAAGTCTATTAGAAGTAGGAACTACGTATGTTGCAAAACTCATGACGGAATGCAATAGCATTGATGATATTAGCAAGCGCTTCAAAATCGTCACAGATGTGGAATTTGAAGAGGATTTTTAAGCATACCAAATTTGTATTAAATTTATAATGAACTTTTAAAAGCATATAGTGAAATAATTAGTTTACTTCTGAAATTTTCAAAATTCATTTAAATATTCTGAACTATTTAAAACAATATGCAAATGTTTCGTGTTTTGTAAGTAATTAAATCTTTATTAAATCTCAATTTGTCGGTGATTATTATTCAATATTTTGTTGTCATTTTTCTTAGCTTCTTTCTTCATTAAATTTTTCCTTTTTCATCCCAACCTGTAGCATGTTTTATCTTATTTTCCATCTCCTGTCTACGCTTATTTAGCTAATTTACTTAATGTGTCATTTTGCAAATCTTCACAACTTTTTTCTCAGTTTCTGTCAATTTTTATCTTTTATTTTTTGGCCACTTACAAATTTTTTTTTAGCGGCCCGCTCAGAAAATTCTTACAATGCTCTATTCCGAGTACTTTCTGGCTACTACATCTTTTATTATTTAAGATTTTCTTGTGGTGTTGCTTTTTATTTATTTATTGCTACATTACATTTGTTGTTGTTGTTTTTGGTTTACTTTGCGTTAATACAACGAACGTCAACTGCAAATTTGTTAAATCGAAATCAGATATGGAAAAGACTGTGTGAAATGCTGTACACAATGTTGCATTGAACTAAACTCGTCACTAATTTTATCGTATAGGTATGCAATCAATCAATCAATCAATCAGTGTCAATCAATTAACGCGGGGGCTCGAAACCAGCGTAATGCTCCTCCTTATCTTCTTCTTTTGGTTGCTGTTAATATAAGTAGTTATAGTTGTTAGTGGTGTTTGTATTGTATTGTACACTATAAATCGATTCATAGAAAAAGTGTAAATTATGCTATCCCATATTTGATAGTTGTATGTATAATAGCTTCAGCTCTTCCAACTGTTTCTTCTCATATAAATAGTTGTATACATATAATATACATATATATATAGGTATATATATATATATTTATAGTTTGTATAGATATTAGATGTATATATATATATATATTTATATTTGCAATTTATATTGCTTAACTCTGACAATGCAACGCTTTGAAGCAAAATACAGAGAATGAGAGAGATACAGAGTTACCAATTCAGTTTTTTTTTTTAAATAGATTTAGATATAGAGATTGGCAGCTGACTGAACAGATCCTAACTCTTGTCCATATATGTATGTGTGCTTCAGTTTCAGCGAAAATCAAGCAAAAGCTTTTTTTATCAATGACAATGAGCCAAACTGCCCTGAAACAAGTACAAGTATAGTATATTTTACTTTACGTTAGATTTAGTCTATTTTACTTTAAATTGTGTCTGTCTGTTGTTGTTTTTGCTTTAGAAATATGAAACTTGCAAAGGAAGCGCCAATTTATCTTTAAACTAAGTTTGCTATATATCATTCTCTCAATTCATATGATTTGAATCTTACTAAATTGTCGCTTTGAAACTGTTTACTTTAATTTTATGCATTTTACTTTACTTTATTTATATGTATGTTTACTTTACTGTTTAAATATTCACGAGCACGCGCGAGCATTTTAATTTGCATTTTCTGCATTTTGCATATTATTTATTATTTATTTTGTTTTCAAAATTTACAATTAGGAATTTGATTTTTTAGGTTATTCATAACTATTTGAATTTGCTTTGGAGTAAAAGTTTCAGTTTCATATTCAATTTATATTCTGTTCGTAACTATTTGCAACTTGCTTTACAAAATAGATATTCATCTTTAAGTTGATGATACTGTTTTCTTATGTTTTTTTCTTTTTTTGGTTCCATCTGCCTCTAAAATCTTACGTGTTAAATTGTTACTGTGTTTCTCTAAAAAACATCATACTGGGTCCAACTTCAGTTTGTAATTCCTGATACTTTGTTGCCGTTATTTATAAGAACTTAATCAATCATTCTGTGATCTGTTTTCTGGTATTTCTAAATCCTTTGCAAATTTATTTGAGCGTCTTTTTTTGCTGGCTTTTTTTTTACCTTATAGCGATAAGATTTCAAGTTGTATGCAATTTGGCGATATGTATGTACATGTAATATACAAATCAAAAAGGAAATAAAACAAAAAATTAAATAAAATCGAAAGTAAAAAATAAAAATAAAATATGGGACAATTTTTGCTCAAATGTCTTTCAAAAAATGTAAATTTATTTTGTTTTCTTGTTGTTTTTTAGCTCTATTATTAATGTGTTGTTTACGTTTAAGCTTTTTACAATAATCATAAGTTTAAAATATGTATATAATAATATTTGCTTTAGAGCTGTTCTCATTTGTTTTTGTTTTGTATATTTTATAATAATATTTTCGGTTTTTATTTTGTAATTGGCTTAATTCAAATCTATAAAATTTATGGAAAGCAGCAGTAAAAGTAAATTTATGCTTAAACCTTAAGAATTTCTTTGCAATCGACTTGCCTTTTGACTTGAATAATTGTAATTTATGTAATTTACTTTTCTTCAATTATTTATCAAAGTATATGTGTATAATTTCGATTTCCATTCATTGTTATATAATATAATACATAATTGCCTTGACTGAAGAGTTGACAAATCGACTTAATACAATTACATAAGACGAGAATTGATATTTTGATTTGCGTTCAATAAGGTTTCCAAACAAAATATTTATTTACATACAATTAAACAAAAAGAAAAAAAGAAATAGAAACACAAATACGTACAGAAAATAACTTAAAATTAGAAAACCGAGCGGAATTCGCAATTAACAGAAACCTTAAAAGATGTTTTTAATGCGACATTTCACTTTGATTCTCTCTTTCCTTCCTTCTTTTTAACTATTTCATGCCATTTAAAATTGTTATTTGCATTACTTTTCTCTTATTGTGTGTTTATCTCTCTTATTTTATGTTGATATTTTTTTTTGCAATTTTTTTAAACATTTTTTTGGTTTTTTTTTTGTTTTTTTTTATTTTGTTAATTTTAATGTTTTGCTTTTAGATATTTGTTGACAATTTGCTGCTGCGCAAAATACAATTTTTGTTTGGGTTGTTGTTGTTGTAATTTGTTGGAAACTTGCTGCAATTGCAATCGTCATGGCCTATGGAATCTGTAAAGAACAACGACAAAATTACAAAAGTTGAGATTAGTTTCAGTTTCCGTATCCGTTTCAGTTTCAGTTTCACTTTGCAGTGGAAAAGTTAAAGCGACAACGTGTTTCCCAGATTAGATTTCATTTCTGATTAAGACGCAGACACAACTTTTCAAGTTGCTTTAAAGTTTCAACAACAAAAATTCTAGCATTCTGTCTGAATGTCTGGCGAATGTTTAGCTGGAAGTTTGCCAGCTTATTTGTGACTCTCTCGGCTTGTCTTATTTGTAAGCCAGTTAGTTCATGTTGCTGCAATCAGTTAGTTAAAGCAGAGCTTTTGGAGGCTTGCCGCGAGGGTCTTAAAGTCCAACTTGCCATGCCATACCATGCCACAAAATCCAAAAGCCATTATAAAAAGTTGGCTGCTACTGCCCTGCCACAGCAGTAAAAACTACAGTTGGGAAATGGAAAATAGAAATGTAGAAAAGGGGGAAAAAAAACCATTGCACGAAAAATACGACAAAACGCAGTTACCACAGAAAGTCCTTTGTGACCACATATATAGCACGAACAATCCGCACAAGTGGCCAACTGGACGAGTGGACAATTGCACAACTGTGCAACTGAAGAGAGAGAGTGAGAGAGAGGAGAGAGTGATGGGTGCTTTTGGAACTGGGACTGAACTGTGGCAGTGAACTGCACGTGACACTTCATTGGGCATTTGGCAATTTTGTACTTTTGGTATTGATGTCTTCTGGCCAAGGACAAAAAAAACTGTAACGTGGGTTTAATTGTGGTAAGCGTACCTCGTCAGATGGCGACTGCCCTCGTGGACTGCCATTTCGGAGGACTTGAACTCGTTCAGCTCCTTGCGTATGGCAGCCTTATCCTTTGGCGTCAGTCTTGTCCATGGCTTATCTGCCCGTCGATCGTAATCATGCGCCTGCGTCACCTCAATGTAATCATTGAAGCGAATGATCTTCTTCTCCTTGAGCTCCTCGACGGTGGGCCGAAAGCTGAGCTTGCGCAATAGATACGATTTCTTCTCCTCCTTCTGTTTCTTCTCCTCGGCGGGTGATTGAGCTAAGCATTGAAAAAAGACGGCAATTAATTAGCTGTCAAATGTATATTAAATATTATGGTTATTTACTTTTCAGAATGTTGCGCTCCACCAGCTCCTCGGCGGTAGGTCGCATTGACAGCCGTCTGATTAGGCGAGCCCCAATCGCCTCCTTGGACTCCTTGATCTCATTATCGTTGACCTGATGCAATATATTGCGATTAATCAGATCCTGTTTATCCGGCCTCAATTGCAGCTTCAACGACAGCGATTCCTTGCGCGCCAACTTGGCCAGCCTGGTGTTATCGTTATCATCATCCCGATAGACAATGTGACCATCACCCTCATCACTATCGCTGCTGCTCTCGCGTATCACAAAGGGCCTCGTGTTCTCCTTGTTCTCAACGGTGCATGGCAATTGGATATTGAACATTTGCTGCCTGCTGTAGGAAATGGTTCAACAAATTGTGCATTAGTCAATGATATTTGTTGGTACAATAAAAATGTATATAAATATAAATTCGGGCATTATTCAACTAATATTGCTAGTCATTAGCCATTTCACATACACCAAAATAGGGAAGGAAAGGGGAGCGGAAAACATGCAGCAGGCCCCTAAAACTAACAATTTGCATTCTACAATCTTAAACAAAAGGGCAATCTGCCCAGATTTAAACACAGAAACACATATGTAGTATGTGTTTAATTTATTCATCTTCCTGCATAACTCTCAGGCACATGTCCTTAAAGTTTTTTTGTTGCTACCAAAAATCCTTTTGCCTGTGTCGTTTACTCTGTTTTCTTTTCGGTTGCTGCGGCAATTTGTGTTTTCTTTTTAACGACACGTGTGCGCACATCTGGCAACTCATTCGCATACATTTGCAATGTGTGAGTGTGAATGGGTGTGCGAGTATGTGTGTGAGGTTGAGAGTGTGCTTGGCTTTGTACTTAAAGCTGTCGTGGCTGAAAAGCCCTCCCAGAATGTTATATCCTGTCAGGCGCATCCGCAACACTTTCGCATTAAGAGTATATACATATATATGTATATTCAGATCGCATCGTCTCTATGGTAGCCACATTACAATGCAAAACGAGTTTAAATTGAAATTATGCAAGTCACAGACACCGTCTATATACCCTTACTTTCTAGAAAACAAAACAAATCAAAATTACTTGCAAATAAAAGAAAACGCAGGATGGGGCAGCATATTTGAGTAATCTTTTGGTCAGAAGAAGCCCTAGAAAGACTTTTGCTTATTTAATGCTATTCAATTTACTTGGCCTTCTATATTTTAATTAAACAGCAAATTATTTAGTATTTCTTGGAATTAAACGTGATTGCATAATATATAGAAATTCTTTGAAACATTTTAAACAATTCGTAGAAATTTAATTGAATCAAAATAAATTAAATGACAATGTTTTTAAGAGATTCTTGCTAAGTTGTCATTTCGCTACTCACTGAGCTTTCATTTCAAGATTTTACTTCTGCCTTTCTCATACTGTGCTTTGTGCTAGATTGCTTTCAAATTAAAATAAGTATTCCTACTTTCGCTTTTACCTTGCAATTAAACGCTAGTTGATAACACAATTAATTTGCAATCTTAATCAAAATTGGATTACCAAGAAATGTATATTTGATTAAAACTTTCTTGAATAGCGGATTAACATTAAACAAGAAAAGAGAGGAAAAGCAATTATATAGAAATAGAACTGAAAAGGTTTATTTTATTCGATGCTAGTGTTTTAGTAACCAAATCGGATCTTGAACAAAGCATTTTATATTATCCATCCCTCGAACAGGTTTGAAATTTAAATAATAGTTTTAATAAACTGTATTTACTAAGTTTTGCAAAAGTCGAAACGTAATATTACAACCTAATATATTAAGTTATATTAATAATTTGACAAGCCTTTGTTATACCCTTGCAGAGGGTATTATAATTTTGTCACGAAATGTGTAACGCATTGAAGGAAGCCTCACAGACCCCATAAAGTATATATATTCTTGATCAGGGCGACGAGCTGAGTCGATATAGACATGTCCGTCTGTCTGTCCGTCTGTCCGTCTGTCCGTCTGTTTCTATGCAAACTAGTCTCTCAGTTTTGAAGCTATCTTTATGAAACTTGGTACAGATCCGACTTTTTGCTGCACGCAGCACATATGTCGGAGCCGGCCGGATCGGATAACTATATCATATAGCTGCCATAGGAACGATCGGTTGGAAATAAACATTTAGTATGAAAAACTTTTTTGTTTCTCAAGATATTTCCACCAAATATACACATTGTGTGTTTGATTAAGTTTTAAACAGGCTGACCAAATTTGGTGTAAATCGGACTACTATATCATATAGCTGCCATAGGAACGATCGGTTCGAAAACAACATTTAGTATGAAAAACTTTTTTGTTTCTCAAGATATCTCAACCAAATATACACATTGTGTGTTTGATTAAGTTTTAAACAAGCTGACCAAATTTGGTGTAAATCGGATTACTATATCATTAGCTGCCATAGGAACGATCGGTTCGAAAACAACATTTAGTATGAAAAACTTTTTTGTTTCTCAAGATATCTCAACCAAATATACACATTGTGTGTTTGATTAAGTTTTAAACAGGCTGACCAAATTTGTAAATCGGACTACTATATCATATAGCTGCCATAGGAACGATCGGTTCAAAATCAACATTTATCAAATTTTGTAAAAAATCTGACGGCTTACACAGGGCACTGCAAGGGTATCCAAACTTTGGCGCGCCAAAGTTAGCTTGCACTATATTTTTTAAATTAAATTGAGCTAAGGCTTAAACCGGTTCGAACCATTGAACGAAACCTTTTCGACAATTTCAGAGACTTGCAGCCTTGATTACATTCTCATTTTGTTAGACCTAAAGTATATTTACAGTTATCTCTATGCAATTTGGTTGAATATCTAAAGTTGATACTATAGTGTCCTTGCTTTGTGTCATTGCATATAGTGAAAAACAAATCTAAAACCTTATGCTCTACTCTGTGTTTATCACTATGGAAAAAGTATCTGATTTCTCTTTATTTTCTTCTTGCACAATTTATGATAAATATGTAACAATTTTGCATTTCCCGTTCACTTGGTTCACTTTCACGCATTGTTGCAGACGCTTTGCATATTTTCCATCTGCATTGTAAATGTGAAAATGGGCGAAATGGAGGCTATTTGGGCGTGGCTAAAAGGACTCGACTCTCATGTGCGGTTGCCTCCAATTGAGTTTCGATTATGCCGCATCGCTGACTACGAAAATCAACTTGTGGAACATGTCAACTGTCATCCTTTTATTCCTTTCCGACTTTTTTCCAGCTTATTAATGGGAAAATCTATTGTCGGACTGTTTTCCCCACCACCCCTAAAAGAAGGGGTTGTGTCACATACAGTATTAAATGAAAATGTTGATGATGTTTTGTTATATCATATTCTTCATAAGGAAGTTAAAAAGCGCGAGTAATTTGAAATGAAATCTTGTTTCCAAATGAAACATGCAACGGGACAAAAGGCCAAAAAAAAAAAAGAAAACGAAAACTTTTATCACACACACACATACACACAAATATATAGTTATATACGACATTTAGGGCTTGTTGGAGAGGCAGGCATTTGGGGGGAACAATAGAGGAAAGGCACATGAGAAAATGTAACTTAATGGTAAACACAACCGAAAAGTTTGTAAATTAATACTAAAGTAAAACAACAAAAGTGAGTGTTGTGCGGGTGTGCGGGTGTGCGAGGGTTGCTGTGAGTGTTGTCAGGTTATTTCTTTTTCTTCTTCTTTGTGGAGGGGCAGTGTTTAAAGTTAAATCAACCGAAAAGATGATTATAAAGGTGCAAGGGGAGTTTTATGAGCAGGACATGTTGGAATTTGTTTCACTTTAAGAACTTTTTATAAATTCTTTAATAAATATTTTAATTTGTGGTAATTTTTTAAAATATTTTAGGAATTTCTTAAATATATTAATATAGTATAATTTGACATAAACATAAAGTGAGTTTTGTAAATCATAAAAATGGTTTTACGTTTTTTGTCACAACAGTTAAAGGAAGATAAAATTAGCGGTAGATTGAGAGTTGGAGAGAGCGAGAGGGTGAGTTAGAGGGGGTATATAGGGGGATATACACTAAGTAAAAGCTTTTTGGCATACGTTCCACATAACAAATAAATTAGCTAAAAAATGTTTACCATATTCTAATCCGTGGTCGTAGTATAGGCCTGATTTCGAGGTACGTTTTCGGGTTGTATTGGTTGATTGATTGTATTGATTGATTGTTGTAATAGTAGAGGTATTTGTTGGTTGTTGTAGTTGTTGTTGTAGAGTAGTAGATAGCGAGAGAAAGACAGAGAGAGAGAGGGAGGAAAAACGTGTTGACCACGCACACACAAACAAAGAACAAAAAACAAATTCGAAGAAGAGAAAAATTGTCAAGTATTAAAAGAGAAAAGTTTTCGATATTATTATTATTAACAAAAAAAAAAACATAAACAAGGGTGGGGTCGGGGTCGGGGTCAAAGGGTGGACGTCGTTATCAATTCATAAATTTATTGCAGCACAAAATGTGATGATTATAAAGAGAGATTGAGATTAAGAGAGAGATTGGGAGAAAGACAAAGTTAAGTAAAAACAAGTTCAAACTACAAACAAAATGAAATGGGAAACTACAAGTATGGAGGCGTGTTGCAAGTGGCAACAACCGCCGTTGGGGCGTGGCAAGGATACTCACTTGAGCGAATAGTTGTTGCCCGTCGCATCCTGACGCACCACCAAAGGACGCTGGCTGGCCGAATGTTGAGCCGCCGCTGCAGCTGCCGCAGCCATGGAACCTATGCCTCCATTGCTATTGGAAATGGCAGCCGCTTGAGCGGCACTGTGATGATCCTGTGTGGGCGTAACGGGCGTGGAGGCGGAGACGGAGGGACCCTTCTTTTTCAGCGCCGATTTGAGAGGAACTGCATTTGGTTTTGGCTCTTTGGCTGGAATTTCCTCAACGCGTTGCGTGTCCATAACGCGAACATGATTGCCACCATAAGGCGAATACTCATCATCCGAGTCCAGTTCGTCCTGGTCGGGATCATGATCTGTGAAATTTGCAAAATAGATCCAAAGTTAATTGATTTTATTTTTGTTAACAAATCTCTTTGATATTGTGGGATTCGAGCGGAGTGGGGCACTAGCATAGTTTATGAAGTGCGCATTTGTAATGAAGCTGAAGCTGAAGGCTAGCCTGACATTATTTTCATTGTGTTTAATTTTACCATCATAATCGTAGTCCTGCTGGTAATCCTGATCGTTCATGGCGCCTGGCCCGTGCGGTCGTCCAGCGATGAGCGTCGGGCTCGGCGTGGAGAACATTGGCGGCGGTGGGATAGGTCCAATTTCCGATACAGGTATCGGTGGCTCCGGCAGCTCACTGAGCATCACGCCTGGTGGCAACTTGCCACCGGAATATGGCGGTGGTGTGCTACCTGGTGGTCCACCCAACATTTTGTTATCGTCGCCGCCATCTAAATAAACCGGGTTACAGTTACATAAACGGGGGCATTAACGGGTGAAACGAGAAAGAGAGAGGCAAGACAAACAGTGAGTGAGTATGAGTTCTTCTTCTTTTTTTATGCTAGCATTTTGATTTAAATGTGTGTGAGAGTGTGCGTGTGTGTGTGTGTTTGTGATAATGTGTATGTGAGTCTAAGTGTTTTGTGAGAACTGTGTGGGATTGTAACCAGGCAAAGGAAATCGGCATGATAATGAACGTTGAACGTTAGCAAAGTACTACGTGTTTTATTACGTTAATTGTTATCGAATACTATCGATAAGTTAGACAGTTCTGTAACAAACAATATAATAGTATTATCTGTGATCTAGGATATCGAAGATACACAAATACGAGCATACATTTTAATAAAAGTAATGCGAGTTACATTTTATCATAGGTTATCGAATACTATCGAGTTCAGATATTCGCAGTAATGACTTACTATATAAAATACATAGCGAATCAATTACCACCAATGCATAATCAGCTTGAGGTATTTTTAAAACTGTATGTTGATGCATGTAACAATCGTTTTCTTCATTAAAATAAAATCTCTTTTATCGAATACACTCGATAACCAAAAAGCATTTATTTAGCAGATTAATGGACTTGTACAATATAGTTAGTTTTTAGGCAATATTGCAACTGATCAAAGATATCAAGTTTTATGTCACTCTTATCATTAAATCATTAATCATTAGAGTCTTATGAAACATCTTTAGTTATCGAGCGTACTCGATAGCCGATAAGTCAAACATTAACATTAAAACGGACTTTCAATATCGATAACTCAAATTAAAAATTATCTACAAGTTAACTAATAGATTAATTGACTTGTAATAGTAAAACAATCCTTACAATATTGTCTGTAGCTTAATAATTTTAAACTATTATCGATTTCTTTGCCTGGCTTGTGGATCTACTATTTTTAATACTCTAGCATTTGTGTACTATACAACACTGAACTTACAATGCTCGTTGTGATAGCAAATGTTGACTCCTCGCCGTGATAGCTTATTGCTGCCACCGAGAGTGTTGGGTCGCTCCTGTTTGTTGTTGGAATCGGCCTGGTTGTGTTGTTGCTGCTGGTGCATGCCACCAACTCCACCCCCACCACCGGGTGGTGGCAACATGGAGCCCTGGCATGTCGGTTGCTCAATATTCGGTGTTGATAATGTGCCATTGCCACCGTGTTGTGCATCAGTCTTGTCTTTTCTTGGTTCTGTAAAATAGAGAATGAAAGAGAAAGAAAGTGAGACCAGAAGCAGAATGAGAATAAGATAGAAAAGCAAATGAGTAAAGAGCATAATCTGTATAACAACTGCATGCAACTAATTTACGAGCATGTGCGAAACTAACTAGACACAAAGAGACAGACTCTGACTGAGACAGAGACAAAGACAGACAGAAACATGTGGGCCCCACTGCGTATACTTGATGAGCTTTTACATTAATTGTTATGGTGGCTGCTTTGGTGGTTTGTTTGGTTTGCTCGGTTTGCTCGGTTCCCTCGGTTTCTCTTGACCACACCAGCAGCTGGCACCACGGCAAATTGCCTGCCAGAGCAAAGTCTCAGTTTGCCTGGCCACTTGAGTGCCCACAAAGCACTCAAACACTCTCACATACATATTCACACTCACATCTGCTCTTTCGTTTCCCTTCTCTTTCTCTCTGTGTTGGTCAAGTGTAATATTTTTAATTGTTGTTTAAGGGTTAAGCGTCCGGGTCTCTTCAGAGTGAACCCGGCCACATTTGGACAGTCGTGGCCAAAAAAGAATATGCCCAACGGACAAACTGAAAACTGAATGAATGTAAATTGTTCTTGTTGTTCTTCTTGTTGTTGTTATTTCTCAAGTCCTTGTGTAAGTGTAAGTGGGGCGACCTCGTTAATAATGAGAAATGGCAAACAATTATGTGCCAGTTTATTTGAGTATAAAAGCAGCAGTGTTTAACTACACTAGACAACAAATTCCACAGAACTTTTATGCTAAATGTTTCATTTAAGCATTTTATGTTTTACATTTAAAAACTATTAAAAATAATACATTTTAAAAAAAATGCTCCCAATTTAACATGTATAAGGATACTATGTTGGCTTTGTCTAATATAAATAAGTTAGCCTATTTATGTTTACAGTGTTGAAATATAATAAAAATAATTTATGAATGTATTGTCTTAGATTAAGCATAATATATGCTCCTATTATTGATTTTAGTCTGAACGTAGAAATTTTAATGAAGAGCCTTAAAGTATTGTTAACTAGTGTCACTTTCAAGTGCAAAAACTTATCTCTATTTGCGCAGTATTTGAGTTTGGAATTATATAAGAATTTAAACAAAAGAGAATTAAACAAATTTCAGAATTTAATCAAAAATAGGTGGAGTATTTGTTGAAGACAAACACAAGTTAAATGCTGTAAACGATTGCGAATAAAACACACAAAACAGACTCGAGTAAATGTCCTGCAAAGAGACAGATGAATTCGAGTCTATGGTATTCCATAGAGTACAAAAAATAAAAGAAAAGCTGTATCATTTCCACTTCAATGAGTACAGAAAATATCTATATTTAATTTCAACAAAAGTCAAAGACCGGAAATTGCTTGCTAACCTATTTTCCTGACTATTTTAATCAAGCATAACAAATGAAGTTTCCTGTCCAAAAGATGGTCAAGAAAACGGCAAAGAGATATCGGACGTATGGGAAATCGGCACGATATCATTTTCCACATGCCCGAAAAGCAATTAAGTGGAAATTCCTAACAAGTGCTTAAATACTTTTCATTTACTTGCTGCTCGTTGGCTTGTCAGTCATTAAAAAAATGTTACACTTGACAGACAGCCAATGTTCGGGGGGTAAAAGAGTGAGAGCTGTGGGTGGGAAAATCTGCGCGCTTTCCACATAATATTTATGGTCTAAGCAAATGAAAATGTCTTGATTTCACGTTGGCATAGACCAAAAAACAAAAACAACAAAAATTCACGGTACCAATTAATTGCCAAATTAAGTACATAAAAACCCAACAACTGCAACACTAACAAATTAATAACAAATTGAATCGAAAAAGAAATGCTATAAAATAAAATCACATCAAATGCAGAAATGCATAGCAAATGCCAGACTGCTAACCAATTTTGCTAATCACATGTAAATAAATATCAAAGCGTGTTTAAATAAGCAACAGAGGAGTAGGAGCTGAAGAAAGAGAGGGGAAAAAGCAAAACTATTTGAAACAGATACAAATTCCGTTGGCCAAGAGCCAACTAAGAGGCTAGTGCGAAAAGACGCGCAAGAGACAAGGGAGGGGAGGGAGGGGAAGAGAGAGGGGTATGGTTTGACGTGTTTGCAAAAATATTTTGAAGAAATAAATAAAAACATTAAACAAATACATTCATTTCATTTCATTTATTTATCTATAGTATTTGTTTTTTGTTTGACAATGCGAGTGATGAAGTAATGAAATCATTTCTGAAAGCCAAGAAAATACATTTTCATGCATCAAGTTCAAGATGTGACCATAGTCTAGGACAACCATGACCAAAAGAGAGGAGGAAAGAGAGAGAGAGAAAGAAAGAGAAGGAGCGAGGCTGTTTCAGAGTGACTGCAGAATATTTTAATGAATTTATGTGCTTGTCAAATTATGGCGACAAATGTCTTTGTATTAACTGGCAACTTGCTGCCTCTTTCACTCTCACACTCTCCATCTCACTCGCTGTCTCTTTTGGAATTTATGAGCTGACAGCACTCGTTACAAGAACAACAACAACAACAACAACAACAGCCGCTGGCAAGAATTATAGCATAAACATAAACAAATTTGCAACTTTGAGTAAGGTTCAACCATTTAAGCCCAAAACAAAATGAAGATTAATGCTCACAATTTAATGCATGAAAATCTGAGCATTTAATTGAATATATAATTGATCTAAAGTAATGGCTAAGCAAAGCTCTTAGCCCGGTTTATACCAATGCCAAATGTCACATATATCAATTTGTTTATCAGGAGAATCTCAGTCTTACTTTCTCTTTCTCTCTCGCTATCTCTTGTGTTATCTCACACATTTGGCATTCTCATTTGGCGCACTCTAATGACAATATTAATTAGGTAGAACGTTTAGCCTCCTAATTAGCCAGGACCAACAGCTGACTGGAGCGTTGTGCCTTTTAATCAATTACGAACCATCTACACAGCAGTCACAAGTCCAAGGTCCACATCCATGCCAATAAGTATGCAATATGAAATGCGTATGTGGGCGACTTGTGACGTCATTGGGAATTGCAATTCCATGGTGTACAATGCAGAGATTTATTTATAATGCAAAGCGAAAAGCACAAGGAAAGTAAAAAAAAAACTGGCAACAGGCAGAGAATTTGGTAAGAAGCCGCAAATTAATTGTGCGGTTTCATGTTTGGCCAAGGCAAACAAAGCAACAACAGGGTACAGAAAACAATGCTAACAAGTCCCAACAAGCGATATGTATTTGGTCTAAATACCCTATAAATTACAAAACAGGGCAAGGCAGTATCTGATGGACATTTAACTGTCAAAGATAGAATTTCGTAATGTAAATTGATTAAATGACATTACAGGGTATCCCCAGAGTCATTTATTCGCATCAAACACACTTCATATGTGCATTTTGTTGTTGTTGTTGTTGCGGTTTTGCTTTTGTTCTCAACTCAGGATTTTTGCTCTGACAGCGTGTGGATATTTGATAAATAAACAATGAGAGGCTGTGAATTTCAGGACGCACCACAGCACCATCACACCACCGCACCACCGCACAAAAATAACTGAATGCTCGTATAGGCCTCGTGCCTTTTCGTAGCCTAATTTTCATTTGGAAAAGGCATGTGTGAAAGAGAAAACCTGTACAGCCACGCCAGTTGGTCTTTGGGGAATAAACCAACGAGAGGCAACGATGAGGCAACAAAAAAGTGTGGCGTGGGCTCTGCACATGATGCCACAACTGCTGACGTCACTCAAAACGAGCGTCGGCTGCTCCAGAGAAGCTGTCAAATGGCAGTGACATTTATTACGTTAACCATACGCCCGAGTGGATAGAAATTTCCGTCGCTTTTTTTTTTGAGTTAGGTTTCACTTTAATAAATGCAACAACTGCTGGGGCAAGATTAAGGTTTAGTGGCATGCCACACCCATGCTTGTGCTCTGCTCTTGGCCTTAATTATATAAAGCACGTATACGCCGCGTTGTGTGCACAAATTTGTTGCAGCCGCCAAATATCAACGCCTCGACATAATTCATAAAATTTAATTAATGGCACATCGTTAAACTGCAACAGCCACGCCCACCTGCAGAACGTGTGATTCATGCGCCTTAAATTTGCCCACATGCATAGCAAAATATAATATACACTCGTGAACAAATTGCAAACCATTCTAGTGAGTCAATCTTTGGCTTCTATTGTTCCCAGTCTTTCCCATAATTTGCATATGTTTTGTCGATTCGATTTTGACATTTGTTTTCTGCTCGAGGCACATTTCACATTTACGGACGAAGCCATAAGGACTACAAGTGTCTTGATGCCATTTGCCTGGCTTGTCAGGAAAAATGCTCGTATCGTACTTTCCGAGTGTTTTGTGCTCCCATTTGTTTGACAACCAACACTTCAACTATGAAATGCTGCCTCAAATTTTATTGATTGAAAACATTTGTGCGGAGTGCTCGCTCTCTCTCTCTCTCTCTCTCTCTCTCTTTATGTATCCCAACAACAGCTGCTGAAATTGTCATTTTCTCGTAAGAAAAGAACAATACGGAGCATGTTTTCTCCCCGGAGTTATGTTGTCCATTTCGCATGTGCGCTCAAGTTGTGCCATAGGACAAATGTAATTGAATCATATACATACATATATATTTCTATTGAAGTTGAACTACTTAAAGCATGGCCAACCCATATGCTTTGTAATGTGAAGCATATTTTAGGCTGAGTATGGTAGGTTGTGTTAAATCTGTTAAAAGGTGTTTTTCTTTTTAAATTTAAATTTTTATAATTTTTTATGTTACGTTTAAGAAAACTTAATATTCACTAGAAGTATTTTACGACAGTTGATTTAGAACAAGTATTCTAAATGAATTTGTTTCTATACTTCAATCTTTTAAAAGATTAATTATTTCGAAGATTTATCTGTTTTAAAAAATTGTTTGATTCTTCTTTTAATTATATATTTCACAATAGAATAAAGGTATGTATAAATAAATATAATTTAAATTTGGGGTATTTTCAATAAATATAGTTTACTTTAAAACTAATCATCATATCATATAATTAATTCACTAAAAGTTTTCTCCGATTCGAGATAGGAAATTTGTATGCCTGCATTTTATCTCAAGGAAACAATCCACATAATTTTCTAAATGGCTTGCTATGCTTTCTTTAAGTATATATTTTTTTGAGAATACTTTTGATTTTTAATATATTCAATTTCCTGTCAAGAGCTTTGATTGGATTTCAGATATTTGTAGTAATCTTTTAGTTAATTTCGTTTGTCTTACAGTGGGTCAGTTTAGGGTTTCAACAATCAAACTTCATTTCACATCATCTGCCACAAAAGTAATTGAACCTTTCTTCGAATTTTCAAGTCTTCAGGCACTCGTCATGCCTTCAGGCACTTGTCAAACCGCATTTACCAAATATCCGAAATCTCGAGAGTAACTTCTCGCAAAGCCGTCAGCTTATAAGTATATTATACATGAACTTTGCCCTTTCGTTCCCTCTCAAATGTTTATTTTCAATATACTTTTTTATGTTTTATTCTTGGAAAAAGGTGTAGGTGCTTCGTCGGCAACGTCGATGTCGTCGACACATTGGCCCACAATTGTGAACTGTCGGTGGATGGTGGTGCAAATGCGTTTGGCATTTCAAGAGTTGAATACAAAAATAAACATCAACCACCAACAGATCACAACAGAGTTGAGGAGGAGGAGGAGCAGAAGGAGGAGGAGAAATACCTTAGGAGCAATTAAAAGTTTTTATACGCTGCAATCTCGAATGTAAAGAAAACAGCGGGCAGCCAATTAAATGGCGATTAAAAATAAATTAAGTTTACTTTATGTACAAATTGTTTAAAAACCAAATGGCAAACAGCAACAACAAAAACTGACTGAAAAGGCAGCGTATAAATAAATAATTTGCGAGCTTAGTGTCTGGAGCAAACAGTGAATATCCAAGCGAAATTGTGTATAAAGGTGAAGGCCGAATTGGCCGAACAGGCCGTGTGGGCCAACACAGTCATCAAAAGAAAAACTTAGCCAGCTATGCAATCCACACACTCACGCACACGCACACACACACACACACACACACACACACACACACACAGACGAACTATAAATAGACCCCTTGAAATATTTTTGTCGTCGTCGTTGCCACTGCCGCATTTTTGATGCGATTAGCCAGAGATTTGCTGTCGACGTCTTAGCAACTGAATTCAAATGCAAAACAAATCCCCAATGAAATCTCTCCCTGTGGGCGACCCACAGCGGGGTGTGAAATGAAAAATTGAAATTAAATTAATTTTACCCCAACATTCTGTGGGCCTGTCAAGGTGCCTGCATTGTTTATCTTTTATCTAGTGTGGGCGTCTCAATTGGAATACTTCTAGTTCCCGACTCTTTTGTGTACAAAGTGTTAATAGTTTTGTATTAACTTTGTTGTTGGTTTTTGCTGGTTGTTGATATACGATTTGGCACAGTCAATTAGCCTAATGGCTAATGCCTGAAGCGCAATACTTGTCATTCATAAATGAATGAACGAATAACTTATGAATAGACGTTGCAAGTTTTTGTTTAGATTTTGAAAATATTTATTGAATTGTGCAATGCGTCTGTGATTTTATTTATAGAATATTTAGCTGCCAATTCATTCTGACGAGCACAACACATTTCTTTTCAACAAAACGCTGCAGGTTGTTTTTGGCGAGTTTTAGAGGAAAATATCAGTTATACAGTATTGAATATTAAGTAAGTCTGATTTTTATCTTTTAATAATTTGAAGTAAACATAATCCATTATTGATTGAATAATTGCATCGGATAAGTGGATGACTTCAGTTCCGATGAAATATAAGTTATTAAAAGCCTCAGGTAGGCATGTTTCTTTGATATATTGTTGATTTATAATTAATACAATGATTTATAATTAACAATTAAGGCTCTTACAATAAGAGCTCATAGCCAATAATAATAGTATATTATCAGTCAATATAAGTACATGGCTTTATTGAAGCATAAGAAACATAAGAAATGAAGCTGCCAATTAATAAGTACATTTAATTAAGAGCTCATATAATTGAAATGGGCTTTTAATTATGTACACGATTAAAAGAAACCAATTGAATGCGAAAATCAAAGACTTTACTTCGCTTTTTGTTGCATTCCCTTTCCTTAATTCCTTTTCTTCTTTGTTTTTCAATCTTTAAGTGTTAAATGGTATCTATTGTGACATTCTGTTCTTACCGTGTCAAACTCATTCTCCACAGAAAATGGCAAAAACAAAGCTGTTTAAATAATTAAATTGTTCAATTGTTCGGTAATTACGAAACAAGCAAAAAATATCCCTTTTAAGCCTTCTTCTTTCTGCTTTGGCATTTGGGTGGCCTCACTCAATTAGTAACGTTTAAGGAACCTGGCGAGAAATGAAATATTTTGAAATGAAAACTTAATTGAGTTTTTTGGGCAAACAAAGCGTCAAATTTGAGTCGATGCCACAGAAAATGGTCGTTGGAAATTAAATTTTAATGGCAGTTGACACTTTGACGCTCGGCCACGCCCCTTTCTCGCCTAAAAATGTTGTTTATCTTGTATTTTAATGACAATTTCTTGCCGCATTGTTTCAGCGGCGACAACCACTCGCCATATAATAATAATATGTATTATTTTTGTGAAATATTCTTAGGCGACACCACAGATTTACGAGGCGGAGAACTGAAAAACAACGAGACGAGTGAGAGCAACAATTTTTAGCTTTTACTTTCTTAATTTGATAGATGAAATCAGCGCAAAGTTATGCAGCCCCAAAGAAAAATCAACAAGAAACGACAAACAAATGCGATGAAATAAATAAGAGAGAAAAAACAACATTCAACAAAATTCAGCTTTTTCACAAAGGTCGCCTACCCTGGAGGAAGGTGTGTAAATCTCTTTTTATTTTTTTGGGGAGGAAAGAAGGGGCCAGGATGTCATGCTCTCTGACTGCGCCTATCTGATTTATGGGCACAAAAATTGGCGTATATCGTAAAGTGGGAAGGCCGAACAAATAACATTTAATTTCGGTCGAGTCGACAGACCCAAAAACTTGATGGAAAACTGTTTCGACAAAGCCTCGCATAAAAAAGAACCCGGTCAAAGTACAAAATAATGCGATGAAAATAAAAATGAGCAGTCGACCGCTAGCAAGAGATAGAGAAAGGACGTCCGAGCGAGCAGAGAGAAAAGAAAGCAACACTTATGCAAAAGTTAAGAAGACCCGATTTGGAACATAAAAGAGCTGGAAACCTGAACCTCTGACTGACAAAAGATACAAAACAGCAACAACAATACAACTTCAATATGGAAAAAAAGAAACTTTACGAGAATCACACATACACACTCATACCCAACACCCACACATGCACACACATACACACGGAGAAGCTGAGCAGTTTGGCGAGGTGTCAAATTTATAGACGTTTGCTGAAAAGTAGGCAACAAAAAAATAGTAGCAAGTAAACTGTGTTGATAATAAATGAAATACTGAGCTTTTTACAAAAGCCTATTTCCCAAACAAGTTCAACAAGAAAATACCAAAGATATTTCAGGGAAATTCTCACATAAGTGGTATTAAGCCGAAATGTGAAGAGGTTTTTCTTGGAGAATATTTTCATAAATCATCTTAGATTGCATTGAGAAATAATAGCTTAAGTGACTGGCATTAAGTTCAGACTGAGCTTAATTTCTAACACAATTCACAGCATCGCTTACATACATATATCGAAATCACAGATCCATATACACACACACACGCACACTCTCGAATACACACTCACACTGTGGGTAATGGGCGTAAACACGCAAAGGCAAAGCCAAAAAAAATAAGAAAAAAGGAAATAGAAAAGCCTATCAAGTTGGATTTGTAGCCAGGGAAACATGTAACTTAGCAAAAGCTTGGGATACTCTGTCCCCTAGATTCCACTTCACTTATCCTCATCATCTCATTCCATACTCCAATGTTTCTCACCTGCCTGTAATCACCTGTTTTAGCAGATTTCAGTTGGCTCAGTCATATTTAAGGTTTAAATTTAATGAAAGGAAGCCTTTAATGTGCCTAGGCGCCCCAAAAGATAGGGAGGGGGTGTCAAAAAAAGGCGGCGCCACAAAAACTGCCTAAAGGCTTAAACGTCTCAGCTTTGTACTGGGCTTGTTGGGTTCCTGCCAGGGCCATTAGGTGAGCCTAGAAGGCGGCACGTGGAGTGCTCGACTAACAGTAAACGTCACTTTAACGCTGTTGCCACTTCTTCGTTGCCAAAGTGCTTTTCACACCCAATTTTCTGCACGTATGTTTGTGAGTGTGTGTGTGTAACAACATTGCGCGAAAAGTAGCAGAAACAACAACAATAACAACAATAATACAGAAGTAGACGAGCATCGCGAGTTAAATGCTTTTCAGGCATAAAACTTTGACAGCCAGGCAGCCGAAAAACAACAATGACACCCTAACATTCACACACACACACACACAGCTATTTTCCCTCTCTGTCTGTTCGTGGTGTTCTTGTATTTGGCTACGTGCTTCGAGCTATTTTTTGTTATTTTTAATGCGTCGCCCGAGTTATGATTACAATTTGGACCAGCACCAGGACTACAAAATTCAAAGGCACACACATATACAGGCAAACTAGCCTATAGTGAACAAAACAAATACAGCTTTATTACTTTACAAATACATAATCTATAAAAATAATATTAATTAATAATTATCAAGACAATACAAAGAATTTGTATTATTTCATGTGTAAAATAAAAAGAACAAAACAATAATTTTATAAAAATTTTAGCTAAATATATAAATATAAGTAATAAATTTTATTTGTAAAAACTGGACAACGCATTTTTTTTATTTATTCTTTTTGTTTTATAATAAAATGCAATTTTATTTTATTTAAATTTAATGCACCACCAAAAGCATCCATCCAAAAAAAATATATTTTAGTACTTTTGGAATTTCTTCTTGTGAATCATAAATTATGATATTTTTTAGATTTAATGGAATATTTTAGTATTTATTGTATTTTTTGTAAATATGGTAGTTTTTTATTAAATTTGGTTTTTAATTTAAAATAATATTATTATTTCATAAGACTAATGTTATTTATTTATTCAGCTTATGTTATTCAGTTTTCAATTTATTCATTCATTTAAATTGTTGTAAAGATCAAATCAAGCAATGATTGAATCAGACCAGAAAGAGCTTGATTGTATTAAAGTTCACTATTGAGAAGTTTAACTGTACCGTATATGTGTTTTTGCCAAGAATGTAGTGTTATATGTTGCCCATGTTGGACAGCAGCAGTTTGGCCCATAAACTTGCTAACGTTTCAAGCCATGCAAGCCTCGTTTTGCTCGAAAGTATTCATGAAATTCTGCCAAAGAGTGTGTGTGCTTGTTGTGTGTGCGGTATGTGTGTTGGGTTATGTACGTGTGGGTACATTTGATATATGAGGTTGTATGGCGTGTTGGAGGACTATTAAGTATCCAAATGCTTGTGTTGGATGTTCAAATTTTTCAATTTTGGCTAGTTGATTTGACTAGGATTACGTGATAGTTGTTATACTGCTACAATGAGTTTTGCCTGCTCCGCCAGATGCCTAAACTGCTTTATCAATATAAATACTGTCTCCTTAAAATATTGTAGCGCATCTCCATTTCGTATATATCTTTATTTACCTTACTTATAATATTGTGTGTATTATATTATCATAGCTGGGGCGTTGCCAGAGACGACTTCAATCAATAGCTGAAGGTCGCAAAGGTTTCTCTCTTCTTTCTAATACAAGCATAAACATAAAAATAAGAAGCAAAATTGATAAGAGCCTGGGAACATTAATCATACGCCATGTGTTGTTGCTGGCACACAGCAATTAGTTGCCACATAAATTGTAGGCCTTTGAATTATGTAGCAATGGACAGATTCTCTCTCTTCTGTCTCTCTCTATCTCTATCGTCATAACGGAATGGTCAGCAAAGGCTCAACAGTAAATTCTACTTGAATTGGCAACGGAAGTGGCCAAAAACATGGCCAACAAGAAAACATCATTCCCAGCTGGTCCCGAAAGTTGCTTTAAGATCTGATAAATTAGCAATAATATTTGGCAACAGCGGAAGTTGGCAAGGTCAACCTCAAAATGACGATGACGACCATGATGATGATGTTGTTGCTGATGATGATAATGAAAAAATGTGGCTGGTCTTTGTTGATTTGTGGGCAAAAAGTGTCGCTCGAGAGTAAATAAATGAAGACGATTCGATGACAAGAGTCAAAGGGAAATGCGATGCGCAATTTTCCGAAATTGACATAATTAAAATCAAATTATTTATGGCCACATTTTCAGCAACATTTTTCTAGTTTTTTTTTTCGCGTTAATAACCATAAATTAAAGCTAAGCGTATCAACTCAACTCAAATAGAGAAATATTATTGCTCATGGCCGCCAGGGCAAGCTGACTGTCATGATTGATGGTCTGTGTATGAACAAAAGCTGCCTGCTGCATAACTCAAGACACTGAGTTGTATTTTAAGACTCGCTGAATGTCAGCAGATGATCTTCGGATGATTAATGATGCACTTGCTCAAACTGATTGATTGTGTCTGAGACAAAACAATTTGAGATTAAAACGAATCTATAAATATGATTAAACAACTCGACAATCCATAAAAAATTCCTCTTGTCGTATTAAGCAACCAGTTGCATTATGTTTCTAAAAGTTAAAGGATTAATCTTGACACTTTGGGGGTTGAGTAACAATCAATTAAAATCAATCAATTTAATCAATCTAGGACATGTCATTAATTTACTTTCAAGATTAAAAGCAATCTGTTATAAAATACCAAGTTTCACTCTCTTATCTATTTATAAAATAATACTGCAAATTTTGTTGTTTTCAAAAGAAGAAGGATTAATCCGCCCACTTATTATTTGATCTGTTGCCATATATTCAACTATATGTGCTAATCAAACAAGTTGGCAGAAATTTCAGCACGGCAACACAACTGCTTTGATTTATATTTATTTATTTTTTTATTCCTGGCCATTTTCATAAACCTATTTATTCAGAGTCATTAAATGAAAAAGACAAACAGCTTCGCATATCCGAAAATATTCAAATGCCTTTAGTTGTTTGCCTGATTTTTGTTGTTGTCTTAAAATATTTGTGCAACATTTGTTGTTGGCCTTTTGCTTTTTCATTTATTTTTTATTATTTGGCAATCAAAGAATTCAAGCCAAGTAAATAAAACATATGAATTATGTGTTGGTCGACAGATTTCCTACAGGTTTTCTTGACGTCACAGCGCCAGAGAGCCAGAAGACAAAAGTTGATGATGATAAAGAAGAGGTATTTTGGCAGATTTGCTTAAGGCTCCGCAAAACGAAAATGAATCACATCAAATGAAATAAGTATTTTTAACCTGTCGAGAAAATACTCAGCGAGTGAGTCAAATGTGTCACATGCACAAAACACATAATGATTATATTAATAACAATCATTATGAATATATAAATAAATAAATAGACGCGGAATACTTGCTCGATATACTATACTAAATATAAATTTAGATCTGAGGGCAAATAATACTATTTTGGGTATGACAGCACGGACGTAATATTCACAAGTTCATTAACATGTAACAACACCAACAACATCAACAACTACAACAAGGAGCAGAGCAACATTAGACAACAACAAATGCGACTTGTTTGAAGGTGAAGTTCATTAAAATTCCGCGTCACTCAAAAACAGAAAAGCCAAAACAAATGGGAGCAGAGCGTAACGATTGGGTGAAGGTCAGTTCGCAAAAGAAAAACGCAAATACACATAGTTTATGATTGTTTATGGTATTCTCCTCCCCGACCCCATTCCTCCCCCTCCACAATCATTGTCGTCAGCATATTTAGCGACCTGCTGCCTGGAAATTCGCTTTTGGCTATTTGTATTTATCTTGGCAGCAGCCAACGTTTGGAGGCGTTTTTTTCTGTTTTGTGGGTCGATGACGTTGCTTCAATGCTGACGCTGCAAGTGTGCGGAAATGCGTTCACAAACATATTTTGGATTAGCTCAATCTGAATGTTACCAGAGAGATTGGCATGCTGATGAGAGATGAGGAGAGATTAACCGAATGCGAAGTGAAATGGAAAACGCGTTGAGCTGACAGCACATGAGATAAAAGCCTGAAAACATTTAGCTATTTAGTTGGGATTACCAAATACTTAAGAGCATTTGAATTAATTTTAAATGCCAGTAAAAAACGAATAAAGGAACATGGAAATGAAGTATGTAAGGTGTTCCAAGATAATTAGTTGAGATTATAAATTACTTAGGTGTATTTTAAGTTATTTTAAATGTCAGTATAAAATAAACAAAGGAAACATAAGGTGTTCCCAAATAAATACATAATATAACTAGACTTTTTAGCAATTTAATGGAGATTATCAAGTTCTAAAGACCATTTGAAATATTTTTATATATCAGTAAAATAACAACAAAGTAAACATTGGGAAGCAGTATGTAAAAAAGATATTCGACAATAAAACACATACTATAAGCAATTTAGTTGTGATTACCAAGTACTTAAGAGCATTTAAACTCACTTTAAATGACAAAAGAAAGAAATAAAAGTAAACATAGAGAAAAGTAAACATAAAATAAATGCAAAATAAATACAAAAAGTTGGCAACTGAGCTAAGAGTATTTAAATCAAATGAAATTCTAGTTGTAAAGGAAAAAGTGTACGCGGAGGTCAGTTGCCCAAACTAGACACAAGATTTGTTTATTTAGTAACAAGTAATATCTTACTTATCATGTAAGTAAAATGTTTAATCGAATCATCAACCGAATTCAAATTTAATTAGTTACATCACAGTAAATTTGAGTTTTGTTTAGTTTGTTCTAACATGCCTTCGCCTCAAGCTAATCAACTTACTAAGAACTCTTCAAGTCTTGGAAGTTTCGTATTAGCTTCTGTTTCTCCCTCCTGTTATTCGACGTACATTAATATTTCGCTCAGCATTTGGCTAATTAGCTCTAAGGTAATTAAGCCACAATCAATCAAAGCTACGCAAGAGCTACTGTAGCCAAATTACAAGTTATCTGCTCACTTTTACTTTTATTCTCAACGAAACTAATTTGCTTTGGGCATTTAATTGAATTGACTTTGTTCTTCGTTTCGACAACTTTAACAACATTGTTTAGCTTAAGGGGCAACAATGTAATTAAGCTTCCTCTGTATGCCAACTGTGTGTATAAATAAATCAAATCCGAAGATAGCCCAAACATCACACACACACAAAATAACAAGAGTTTAGTGGTAAAAATGTAGAACAAAAGTCCGATGAATAAAACAATCTACGCGTGATACTAGAAACATATGTGACAGCCCCTTGTGGCATCATAATAATTCACAAAAGTCAGACAACAGGCATCATCATGCAAAACTAACCGCAAAAACTTTTACTTTTTCCATTTCCTTTCAGTCGAGAAATCTGTGAAAATCTCATCGCCTGACAGTCATTAGTCATGAAAAATGTTTTGCAGCGACTGCTGACGTTGATCACAATCCTGATGATAATAATAATGACATCAGACGAGGCCAATCCCGAAAGAAAAGTGAGATACAGAGTCAAGGTTTCCCTTCGTACAAGGTCTACCGGGTACCGCAACAACAAGGACACAAAATTGGTCGAGACTGCAGTTTGTTGCATACTTTGTGGTCAGTCAGCTCGGCCAATCTGACCTTGAGTGTCGAGCAAAGGCGTCAATGAATAATTGAAAGCTTTAAAGCCACAAAAAGTGTAAGACAATAATTCACAAAAACATAGAACAGAGAAAGGTTCAATTGGAATTCTATTTGATAAACCTTTTTCTAGTCCTTTTTTTGCAAAATACTCTTAAACGTTTTTGTCATCATTATAAGGATAGCTATCAGCATTTATAGAAGACTTCTTTAATTTTGTTCTTTTATCAGCAAGGTTACAGCAAGAAAACTTAGAGTTCCATTTTCGACTTCACTTTTCACAGCATTTTTTCTAATAGATTCTTTAATCTCTTTGAACAAATTTTAAATACAGCAGATTTAAATTTTAAATGTATCTCATACTCTTCTTTTGAGCTTTAACCCAATTTTTTTTGTACCAAAAACAATCAATTTTCTTTAATAAATGTATACCTTTATTTTACCTTAAGGTAATCATGACATTATAAACGATTAATCAATATGCAATCCATTTTATCCCTTTTATCAATACCACAAACATCTGAGCTTAAGCAGGAAATGAAGTTCTTAAACACGGTAAACAGTTTAGGGGGTGAACTCTACCTTTTTGTTTTACATTGGCATACCCTTCTTAGTCTTTAGCCAAAAGGACATAAAACCTAAAGGCCAGTACAAATATAAAGACAAGAGGAGGCCACAAAAGCGCAGGCCAAGAAATTATGCAACGAAAACGAGAGAATAAGGAAAAAGCCGCACAAAGCGAGCATGAGGAATGCGGTAAGGCAAAGCATACAAAAGTACGCCTATATAGAGTACATAAGATATAAGATATATACTATAGAAGGTATGTAAAGAAAGAATAAATACATGTATTGAAGGTTATGCGGCGCTGATTTTGCTTTAGGCCAACTTTTAGCTGAGGTCGCATTTGTGAGCATCATCATCATCTGTCTGCATATCTCCGTGTGCTTTTCCCGGCCTATCAAAGTAAGTCCCCCGGACAGACAGAGAAAAAAAAGGTTAATTAAAATTGTCCGTTTGTACATTTCAAGTCTTAAGATTCTGTGGAATTTAAGTAGCTCAAAGCTTGAGACTTTGCTTTGCCATTTTAAGTATTCGGAGCATTTTGAGTATTTCTCAATATGTATGTATGAAAAGTCCTAGTCTTTTGTACTTTTGTGGCACATAAGCGCCTTATGCCCAAGCCGAGTAACCCAATCAACTAAAAGGATGTTGCACAGACAGAGAGAGTGTGAGAAAAAGAGAGAGCTCTCAACTATGTGTAACTGACAATGAGTCCGGACAGAGGAAGCCGAAGCAGAGTTGCAGGAAATTAAAATTTAACCCAAAATATGCTCAAAACCCGGCAAGCTTCACATTAAAATGAATTACCAAGTGACACAGAGATAGAGACAGAGACAGCTGCAGAGACAGAGAAAAGGAGAAAGCGGAAGCGCTTAATTTGAGCCCTAGTCTAGAACCAAGCCTAGGTTCGTCGCATTTTAATTTTCATTTGAATTTTTAATTTCTAGACACTGTGACACTTTTTGCATTAGTTTGACATGAGGCGGGGCCTGAATTATACACGCCACTGGCATCTATTTAAGTGAGTGAAAACTTTGCTCGGCATTACATAACAACAACAACAATAACACCCCCTCACACAACCACACACACATACATTGAAGCTGGCAAACATTGTGCAAATTTTCAAGCGCAAACTGTTGAAAGCGGTTTCGCATATTTCATGCAGAGAGAGATGGCAAGCTAGCTAGATTACATATGCCTTCATGGGCTAGAATGAGCTAGCGATAGTGTAGGTTCTTTTTTTTAGAAGCTTTTGTCGTTTCCTGCAAATTTTATGCATAATATGGGAAAAAAGCGAAGTGAACCTCACACAATGGCTGCCTCTACGTTAGTAAATAAAATTTGTGCCTTTTACATTGCAAGCAACAAAAACGATAACCAAAAAACAAGTCAAGCAAATGTTGCACTGCTGGATACCCTGTAAAAGAAATGTCTACTATGCTAAAGAATGCAGTTTACTAATTATAAATGCTGTACTTACAAATTAGTTCAGGTAAGTAAGTTGAGAAAAATACGTAAATGTAAAAGGAAATTATGTTTAACACATTTCTGAGAAATTCCTGTTATCACAGCAAAATTGTTTAACTTTTTTAGGCAGCAACTGAACTGAAAGTGCAAACAATTTAGCTTCCAGCTGCTGGTTTTCATTTCATTTTCACTTTTTTATTATGTTTTTAATACATATATGTATGGAAGCATATAATATAGGAATTTCGTATTCTTTGTTCCTAATGGAGCTGATTTTAATTTAAAGATTAGGCGTTGAATTATTTAAGGAACGTAGTGAGCAAACAATTTGAGTTATGTAGCATAGAAAATTATGTAGCTTTTGAGTGACGAGGACGAAAGAGAGAGAGAGAAAGACAGAGAGAGAGAGAAAAAGAAGGGTCATAGATAAATGGGCATCAAATTAGTTCAACATGGTGTCGGTCTCTTCTGTTTGTTTGTTGCTTTCGTTCCTCACTTGTTGCAGCCCTGAACCCTTGTTAACAGTGAGCAACAAGAACAAAAAAGTGTTGGGTAAACAGTAATTTAAAGGGAAAACAAACTTGAAAGTTCTTCAAAGGTTAAACATTCTATTTTTTATGCAAGCTACTATTAGAGATGGTCTTGTTAAGGTAATTTGGCTTGTAGTTGCTCTTAAATTGTACTCTTTAAGTTATATTAATATTAAAACAAAGTTGCTTATTGTTGTTAATGAGATGATGTTGCTGTTGGACTTATTATGTTAACTTCCTAACAGTGTGATGGATATCGATATTTTAATATTATTTTTATTTTTGTTAGCTTAACGTCGACTAACAGAAATATAAATCTAAATGCTATATAAATAAAATTAAATTATATGATTTTAACTTAGCCCTACTCTCTAACTAAAGTTTTACTCTATTAGTTAACTCTTCCTGTAATTTTAAGATAAAGATTTAATTGACTCAATTGTCTGTTAAAGTAGAAACTAAATTGTAAACAAAATTGATCATATTATGTTAATCTAATTCCTTTTTTAATATAATAAAGTAATTGTAATTGATCCAATATATTAAAGCAGATACCTTGTCTCACTGTCAAGTTAGCAGTATAATTCTTTTCGCCCAACCACTAAAATTTCCTTACTCTGTAAAGTTACTCGCACTTCTGTTCTTAACAGCAGGCAACTGTATAATCATGTCGTAAATCTGAATATTGATCAACTAATAAATCAACATGCAATTATACAAATGAATCCCAATCAGTGTAGCATCTATGTAAATCAGAAATTCAACTACACAGAAAGACATAAAACAAATTAGTTAACGTATTTGCTTAATGTCAAAATCAGAAATGTTCATCTGTAACTAATTAGAAACTCCTTGATATTTGAAGGCGTATTTGGCATGTGGTTTTAGCTGGAATGCCAAAGGATATTCGACAACAGTTGACGTTGTAAACTGTTAACTATGATGTTTCAATTTGGTAAAACCGCAAAAGGCTAAACGCAATGAAATGAAACGTCACAGCAAACAATGCGCACAAAATGGCGGTGCACACATACACAGTATGGTAAATACAAATACAATCGAACAAACCAATGAGACAGAGGGAAACTGCAAGTTGACTGAGTGGGCGGTGGGCGTGGTCTGATGGGCTGCTGCTGTTGCTGTTCCTGCTGCTGGCATGTCCTTCAACAAAGTTGACCTTGCACTTGCCACTTGCTGCAGTTGCTGCTGCTGTTGCTGTTGCTGCCGGATGTTGATTTTCATGGCTGCCGTTTTGGTTTTTCCTGCGATGTGTACAAGGACGCAGCAAGCTGATAAACCCACACAGATACTACAGCAACAACAACTGTAACTGCAACACACATGACTGCGTCCACGTGCCGCATAAAAAATGCATTGAAAAGTGCGTAAAGTTTTGCCGCCAGGCTCAAGGATTATTCCTGCCTGCCATCCTATTCCTTCCATCCCTTGCATGATGTTTAATTACACATTTTGTGCTATGCAAATTTTTGTTCAAATTTTTTCCCATTTTTTATTCTTTGGTTTTTGGCTCAGCGCCAACACACACACACACATACATGAATTGTTATGTAAAACTATAAAAAATGGCAATTTAAATGCCGCCCAAAAAAGTAGGCAATAGAAAAAAACAGCTATGAAATACAGTTTTGATTGCAGCCCCTCCACTTTCTCTCTCTCTTTCTCTTTCTCTTCCTCTTTTTTCCCTTTTTCTCTGTCTGTCTCTCTCACATCCTCCCACTCTATGTGGGTGCCTGAGTAATGCAATTTAAATTGTTTTCCAAAATGCTGGCGTGCCATGAGATCTGCTTATTGTTGCAACAACAAACAAGACAGCTCTTGTCGAGTGTGCACGACTGCAAGATACCCTGTGCACCTTAAAAGCTTGCAAGCAACGAGTGCTAGATGGCGCCACGTTTTCTAAGAAAAAACAGAGAGCATGTTATGACCAAAGGCTACATTTTCTGTTATGAAATTCTTAGGAAACTATTCAGTAAAATCTTTTGAAAAGGGGACATTTGAGTATCAAGGGTTTCGCTTGTTACACACATTTGCACAAGTCTCTTATACCCTCTTAACTATTTTCAAAGAGCACCAACAGCTGTCAAAATGAAATATCCTAGAAAATGTAGCTACTGGAAATGCAACTACAAATCCCAAAAGGGGAACAGCAAATAACGTTGCGCAGGTTATAAACTGAAAACAAAAATAAACGCATTTCTAACTTGAGTAAATGCATTAGAAATCGTTGCTGAAGCAATCTCAACTGCAGAAATTGCAAAATGCTTTTCGTTTTGTCATGGCTTTTTATGAAGTTCCAAAGCAAAGAACGAAGAGAAACTAAGTAAGAAACTGTTGAGACAAGGAGAGTAACTATATATATTGGAGGATAATTGATTACACCATAGCCACACAGGACTCCTATTGATAGTTTAACCCAAACCCCAACCTCTATCTAACTTTGGACACATTTTGATTAATGTTAAGGCAAACGAATTGTTGGTTACAGAAAATCAATCGATAAAGAAGGTTGCAAAGTTTTACTTAACTGATGTTTTTCTTTCAAATTATAGGAAACTCACCTGTAAATAGAAAAAGACAAGTGTTGAAATTAGTAAAGTTATAGTAAGGCAATGTATAGTAGAATATGTAATGTATTGATATTTTGATATTGATATTTTGATGTAAAATGTATAGAAATTAATGTAAAATTACAAAATTCTTCTCACTTAAATTGAAGCACATATAATTTCAATCATGATTCAATTATAAAAGTCCTTAAAAAACTTTGCCAGCTGTTCATGAAACGAGTATTCAAAACGGGCTTCGTATAAACAAAGTATATGAAAAAATGGGTCCAAGTTTCTAATAGCTTAAAGTGAGAGTTAACGCTGAGTAGCTTATGTTTTAACTTAAGTCATTAAAAGTTAATCAATACAATTATTGTAATTAATATTAGCAGCTGTGTATGGCTTAATCTCTAGGCAGAACTTCTTGAGCCTACTTATGCTTGACTTAATACACTTATACACTGCCTAAATTTTGGGCCAAGTTGACAAAAGGAGCAAGAGCTGTGACAAGCCTATAGCTGCCTTTTCTGCTGACTTTTTGTCCTTTTGCCAAATCATAAAAAGTTTCAACAAGTCACGCATTCAATTAAAAGCAGTCTTCCTTCTCCTCAACCACCTGCCCCTTGTCATCTCTTTACCTTCTACTTCATACTCAATCTTGTATTTTGGAGTGGGTGCGTTAATGTTTACGGATTATAACGCCAAGGCCTCCGTCCAGCCGTCAATGTGGTTATAAAAACTCGCATTTGCATTTAATTATTAAACGCTGCGCTCTGCGACTAAGTAAGTGGATGGGTGGGAGTGTGTGTGTGTGTAAGTGTGGGTGGGTGGGAGAATTGTGGCACAGCCGTCATTACAGATACCGTTATGTAATGCGGAATGCGGCATGCAGCAGCTTTTAACCAGAACCCACAGGGAGCCTCAAAGTTTTGCGGCAACTTCAATGCCACATTACCAATTGCCTCGAGATGTGCTCAGCATTTCTTTTGCGATACTTTTGAGAATCTCCGCCCCGTTCTCTCTCTTTCTCATTTCATCATTCTCTGCTTCCTCTTTACGAATTCTTAGCACATTGCTGGCTTGTTGCTACGTTTAATGCAATTTCAGTTAAGTTTCTTAGCCCATTGCAACCAACTCTTTAAGCATTTTCTCTCCATCGGGCTTTACACTCTCAAAGTGCACTTAAAAGTTAGTACAAACTAAAAGCAAACTTTTCAATTAACTCCCAATTAATGTGCTCCCACCGTGTGTTGCAAGTTTCTAAAAGTTGGGGTCACCATCGAAAAGTCGAACCCATCAGCGATATTAAAATTTGCTGGATTTTGTATGCCCTTGATTGGAATTTCAATTGATGAATGTGGCTGCTAAGAATTTCTAAAACTTGCAATGAAACTCAGCGTACTTGGAATAACCTGCTTGACGAAGCAGCAACCTCCTAAAGGAGGAACTCTACATTGTAGTTAGGTAAAAGTTTAAGGACAGGAGAATTGCATAACTAAATGTTCTCTCGAAGTAAGGAAGTACAATCAAACTGAGTACAAACTCTCTTTAAAAATGCATTAACAGTTTAAGGACTCCAAACAAAGAGGATTTGAATTAATAAGTGCTCTCTCTCGAGAGAGAGACGTTAATGAATGCAGCACAAAGGGGACTTCGATAGCTAAACTTTTTTTTAGAGAGAACAAACAAAATCAACGTACTTAGAAGCAAATATAAAATTACTTTATTTTGCTAATTAGCAACTGTTTGTGGCGAGCCCAAGAAATAATCAGTAAACATTTCAGTAATTAATAATAATATTTTTCTTTTAGGCTATAACAATTGGATTCTTGATCACAAAACTATTTTCCAATTACCCAAAGTAAGTACGTGTGCGGTGTCTTCATATAATTGCTGTAAACTGTTCAACAATTTTGATAAATTTCAATTTCAAAGTTTTCTGAGAAGAAAACTCGAATAGAAAATAAATTACATTACATAATCCCATTTTGCACCATGCTTTCAACACAGCTTGAGTATGTCCAATTCAAATAGTTTGGCATAGTAATCATTATACTGACTTGATTGTATTGCATAGTTCCAACTTGCCCGCAAATCATTGCACTCTCTCTCTCTCTCTTTCTTTCATCTCCCCCCTCTGTTAGTTGCCCCATTAAGCTTTAGAAATTCGTTTGCTTGGGTTTTGCCTGAGGGGGCTAGAAATTTGGCCAAAAATATCGTTGGCAGAGGTGAATGCAAGCAAAATATTTTAATAATGAAATGAATGACTAATGGACCAACTCACTGAGTGCACAAACTGACTGAAGGACACACAGACTCACTGACGAACTGACTGACAGAATAACTGAGGAGTCTTGACTGGCTTTTGTACACTGAGGATAGTCGGATTTTCGGCTTCAAAATTGTTTGTTTTGATTGAATATTTCATAACATTGTGCACCCTTTGTGTTGTTGTAGTATCTTTAATGTTGTAGTTGTTGTTTCTGAGTTATGAAAGCCCTGCTGCATTATTAGATTGCCATATCATCGACTCACAATAAGTATATATTCTATACTCGCCCGACAGAAAAGTGGCATTGAATATTATGCAAATTGAGCAAATAAATAGAAATGCATTGCACAATATACTAAAATGTTGACTGATATTCACAGCAGATACGGACCAAGTTTACAAAGTGAATTTTGGCCAACTTTTTGGGGGTGGATGGAGTAACCAACAATGTTTGACACCTAGAATTTTCATTTTCCGCTCGTGCACATTCGAAATGCAATCAACTATTGAGGCGTCAATTGCAATTGCAGCTTTAAACTTATTTGTATTGACATTTAGAAGGAAAAGGCAATAGATGCCGATTATCCTAGGGCAGCATACAATATTAAATATTTGCATATTGAACTCGGAGAAAGAGAAATAGAAAAAGAGAGAGAAAGAGAGGAAAGTGAGCAGAGAGAAACTTTAATACCAATAAGTATACAGCGATTGTCAAACGTCGATTCTCTCGATGGGCATACAAATATGTAAGTATGAAACGAGTGGAAAGTTTATACACAACTTTCCAAGTATTACAACATCAGTTACAGCAACAGCAGCTGTTGCACTAACAACAGCAACAACAACAACTGGGCAACAACATTTTCAATTAAGTTGCACGCTGCACACGCTCGGCTTATATCTAATCCCCTGACCACCAATCTGCCTTGAGCCTTAGCAACAATTTGACGACCTCCACACATACTCATACACTCATGCACAACAAATACCATGTACACACACACCCACACAAACATGTTTCCCCTTTTACTACTCCCACTTCTTTATGTTCTCTCTGCAACCATAAAACATTCACGCATTTTATGTTACCCATTCAAGCTGCCAGCGAACAATTTGAATTGAATTTTCCATCAATTTTCAAGAACCGCACAAGAACTTCAGTCACTAGTCACGTATGTGTCGAAAGTATCGAAGCAGGCAGCACAATCATTTGTCTAACAGTTAAATAATATATGTATATGCATAACAGACAAAAATAGGTAAAAGGGAATTGTTTTCAAGTTTACTAACTAAAGGCCACATACTTCAAAAGTTTAGCTTTTAAAAACTCTTTGTAAAACTTATTGTTAAAAGAGGCGAGAGAATAGAAACCATACTCATATATACTAAAGATCATCGATTGCTCATTATAGTAGTAATTAAAATTTCAAATTAAAGGATTCTATACAGAAAATTTGCATCTCGAACTGTTATATTTAATTTGTTGTATTTAATTTTAAAAAGAATATAATATTTTATATAAATAGTTCTAATTAACTTATCATCGGAAAATTACCTACTCTAAAACAATAAGTTATGATATTTGAACTAAAATTTATGGTTACAACTAAATTAAATTATCATTTTGTTAAACAGGTAAAAACGAAGCTATAAGGACAATTTTTAAACACGTTTTTAAATACTGGAGTTGCTAATAATTTTCCATTTCCATATACAAATAATATAACCAATAAATGACCGTGTTCACCAGCTTACATCAACCAACTATCTCCTGTCAAAAGAAATTGTAATAGTCTGCTGGTCAAAGCGAATTTATTGGTTTTTTGTTAAATTAAATGAAAAGCCGTAGTAAGATTTAATAAAATGTTACTTTGCGGCGGATGAAAAAAGGACTTCACATGAAACATAGTTGTTGTTGGCCCGTTACTACGAAAAAAATTTAATTTCTGAGAAAATAAAGTCGCTTGCTTATTTATTACATTCTCTTTAAATTTAAGTCTATTGTTAAACGAAATAAAAAATCATAGTGGGCTTTTTGTTAAACAAAATTAATAACCATTGCAAGATTTAATAAAATGTTACTTTGTAGCGTACAAAAAAAGGACTTCATATGAAACGAGTTTCTGTTGTCCCCTTACCAGGAAATAAAATGTAATTCCCGAGAAAAAAAGTCGTTATTCATTTAATTCTCACTAATTTAAAGATTATTGTTATTTTGCTTGTTAAAAATAGGTTTTTTGTTAAACAAAATGATAACCATATAAAGTTTTAATAAAATGTAACGTTACACCGGAAAAAAAGGACTTCCCATGAAACGAAAATGTTGTTGGCCCCTTACCAGGAAACAAAATGTAATTTCCGAGAAAAAAGTCGTTGCCTTATTCATTTCATTCTCAGTAATTTTAAATCTATTGTTCCTTTTATGAACAAAGCATCACAATAAGCACATATTATTAAGTAACATCACTACAAGAGCATCTTAACATACTATTTTAGAGATGAATTTCTATCCATCACAACTTAAATTTGTATTATTAAAAAGGTCCCAAAATGAACTTCCTATCATTGCTAACCAATTATAATTATTCCCTTGCACTTTAGCGACACTTTAAGCTTACCTAAACTTCGTTTGACTGTGCCACGTGGCTTGCTGCTATTGATAGTGACGGCAATTGTTGCCGTTGTCTTTGGTTTCAGCTTAGGTGCTGCCAGAGTCAATGGCTTCTGGCTGCGGGATAGAGGCGGTGGTGGTAGTTGCTCCTGTTCCCTTGTGGCACTGGGCAACGCCGAGGTGGACACCGAGGTGCTGGCACGCTTATAGCCTTCGGTGAGAAAGGCGGGTGGTGGTGTTATGGGTGGTGCCGGAATGCACAGCTGTTCATCCACCGGAGAGCTGGCGGCGGTGCTGGGAGCCGTAATTGATTCGCGCAATCGCAAGCCACCAGGCTTGAGAGTTGTGGTTGAGCTGCTGGCACCACCACTGTGGTTGCTCTCATTGCAATAGAGCTCCAGGTGGTGCTTATCGCAGCGACGCCGTCGGCGTATATTTGGAGCAATTGTCTTCATTTTGGAGCCATGTGTTGAGGATGAGTTTGCCAAGGCGGCCGAAGCCGCCGTCCGACTTGAGGAGGAGTTGCCGTCTTTGGAATTGAGACGTATATAATGTACTCGAAATATGCGTACAGGTTGTTTCGATTGTTGTTGTTGTAGTAATTGTTGTTGCTGCTGTTGCTTTTGCTGTTGATGTTGCTGTAGATACTCTTTGTAGGTTTGCTTCCGATGTGATTGCGGTTGCGACTGCTGGCTATGATTGCAGGCGGTTTCGTATTGCAGCATTGAGTTGGCTAATCGTGGCCAAGACTTGTTACCAATATGTTGAAATATCCTTTTATTTATATAGTTTGTGTTTCGCAAAATAGTAACTTTTCATATATGTTTCATATAATTGTTGTATATATATATTTGTATTTGTATTTGTATTTGTATTTGTATTTGTATATGTTTTTAATTAGTTTGCATTTAAAATGGAAGCTTTCAATTGCTGCGTTTGTAACTTTGTTTGCATTAATTTGTATAATGTTGCTGTCTCTGTTACTCTGTTAATCTGCTAATGTTGCTGTATCTCTCTCTGCGTTTGTGTGTGTCTGTTTATTTGGCTTTTTAAATTAACAAATATTTGCACGTTCAATTCAGTTCAATTCAATTGTTTGCGCATTTGATTTGCATAACAATATGGCATAAATATTTATTTTGATTATATTTATTCAATATTATTATATAATATTATTTGTTTTTAACTCACACACTTAATAACAATTATGTATTTGTTTTAAATATTTATTAAAAATATGTTTGTAATATTTATTGCAACATTGAATTCGAAGCGTTTTTGTTAAAGATTTATATTTATAGTATATGTAATTTATTGATATTCTTTGTATAGTTTAGCATAAATATTTGTGGTTTAATTAACTGTTAAAATCAACTCACATCAATGTACTGAAAGCCTCTTTCTTTCTTCAAATATGTTTATTTAAATATTTATGTGTATATCTAATCTTTTTTGCATATTATCGAATAACTACAATTAAAATTGTATTTATTTTGTTGTTAATTAAAAATACATTAAAATCGTAGTGTTGTTGCTGTTGTATTGTAGACTTCACTTCGAGCAGGAAACAATGTTTATGTTGTTGATGTTTTTTTTCTTTTTCTCTCTTTTTTTCTTCTTTGGTTGTTTGTTTGTTTGTATGTAGTAACTTGTTGTTGTCTTTTTCTTAGAAACTCTTGAGTTTTTGTTCGCCTGTATATGCCTGTAAATGGAGTGTTTCCTTTAATTAACTTGGCCTACAAGGACTGCCAATAAATTTGATCCAAATGTGTTGCCAGCCAATGAATGCAAATTTTCCCAAAAAACTTTTGCCTTCTACTTAACTAAGTAGCTGCCTTTCTCACTTTCTCACTTTCTCTCTTATTCTCTGGTTGCCACGCCTCATTTTGGAATTGCTAATCAAACCGAAGAGCTGCCGCAATGCTCATCACTATGTAAATGTTGATTTTTCATAAAATTAATGACTTGGCACCACATTGAGGCAGGCTTAGAGCTGCGTGACCAATCCCAGGATTTCAAGGATCCCCACAGCAAGAATCGAATGGATGAAAGTTTATACTGATGCCACTGACATATTGGCAACAGGCCCCCATTGATAGCATTGAAACGTGCCCGAAATATTCGATTTGATTTTACGATGAACCATAAAAAACGTTAACAAACAAAAAATTGGAATGGAGACGAACATTTTGTAGCCAAATGAAAAAATGGGCGTGCAAAGTCGAATAATTAAGCTTGAGTCGAAGCCACAAAATCGAGTGGGTGTATAATGTAATTTTGATGTTTCTCGACTGCCTGCCAAATTGAAAAGCATAAGAGTTTTTTCTCATCTTTAGAAAATGAGGGAAAAGCTTGGAAAAGTCGCATATGGTTTCATCAAATGAGGCTGAATCTAAACTGAAATTGCGTTGCGTATTTTCTATAACTTGTCACTTGAATTGATGCGAAGCGACCGAAGAAAGAAGGTTGCTAACATATGAAAGACTGTATACCCTGTAATGAAAAGTATGAAGAGACAGAAATTTGCAAAGATTTCGATTGAGATGCAAAAGCTAATTGTCTACATTGTGAACTCTACAACTATGTGAATTTTCTAACACGCCTATGAAACCAATTATAGTTACTTTTCAAACAAAAAAAAAAAAAGATCCAAGCTAGGAACCAGCAAAAGTTGAAGTGAGTCAAGAGCTGTGACTTAGTATATCTGAGTACCCTGTAAATAGTTTAAATATTTACAATTTGAAGAAAATTCAAATACTCACTGAACCATAGTCTGATAGGTATAAAATAAAAAACTTTTACTGTGATCATTTATGAGCGAAAGGGAAGCAAACTATGTGTATATCATTCTTTGAAATATTTGATTATAGGGTATGCTGAGTAAGAAACTGCCTCACGCTTGTCATCATGCTGCATGACATCGCAATCCACTTGGACAGAGTAAAAGAATTCCATTTGGCTGGACGGACGGACGGAAAGACAGACAGATGGAGGGAAATACAGACAGAACAGGGAGCTATCAAGTTGCGTTCGTAATAAGCCAATCAATTCAGTGTCAGATGAACTGCTTCATTAATTTCACTCGGCAAGCATACAGAAGTCCCTAAGAACGCACCAGAAACAGAATTATGAAGAGCAGCAGCAGCAACAGAAGCAGTTCAGACTAACTGAAGTATCCAATATAAACGACGCATGCCACAAAAGTCACGTAAGCCCCAGGACAGACAAGGCGAGTGAAGGAAATGGGAAATGTAAAAGGAAAATGGTATGTTGCACAGACCAAAAGCTGAGAAATAAGCCTGCTTAGCTGTTGGCATGTGCCGAACAAGGACACTTCAGGATAGCCTGCCAGCTGGCTCTTACCAACATGTATTGGCAGGGCGGAATCTCCAACTTATTATTTATGTAGCTCAACAGAATGAAGAAGGAAGAGAGAGGGAGAGAAAAAGAAAGGCAAGGCAAATTATTTGGAGCTCTCAGGTGCGTATTTTAAAAGCAAAACAACTAAAGGAAAAGCGCGTTAACATTATATCAAGCGTCTGTGGCGGTAAATAATAATATTCTTATGCTTTTGTTGATAAGATAAGTAGGAAAAAAGCAGCAGAAAATTATAGAGAATGGAAAGGAATGAAAGAGAAAGCCTAAGAGAGAGAGGGGAAATCTCCTAATGGCTGCTCGTTAGCTGGCATTAGGGAGTGAAGCAAATTGACCGACGAATGACATAGGATAATCGCACTGAAATGCTCCTGAAATATCATCAGATGCTACAACAGTTATTTGTTAGTTCCAATTGTAATTGTATACGTGTGTGTATCTTTTTGTATGTCGATACCAGCTGCCTATATCATTAATTGTAAAAGTTTAGGCCTCTTGTCAATTTGCGCCAAGTCGACAGAAAGTTTGTGCTTTATTTGTTTGTTGGCTCATCAAATGGAAATTTGGCTATTTATTTTGGCTCAAGCAAAAACTGAAACTCGTAATTGAATAGCAATTTCAAATGAGCCAAAGCAGTAGTGTATGTAGAAGAAGTATGTGTGCGTGTGTGTGTGTGTGTGAGAGTTAAGAGTCTTTGCCACAAATTGAAACTGCTTTTCCACCACAACTTGTTTGCATAATTTTACTTGAATTATCTAAGACTTTTGAGATTTTATTCTATTTGCTTAGCAGCTGAATAACAAAACTGATTTAAATCAACATAAACACAAGTTGTAATTGATTTGAAAAGTTGTTGAAGGATCTCATGTAATTCAAACAGAATCTTATGAATTCCCAAGTGTTTTGACTCGCATATGAGCTAATTAAAGTCTTGGCTTTCCTTTTGAATAAAATTATATTATAATTTAATTATAATTCACAATTTGTACGTACACTGAATAATAAATTACATTTTAATGACATTAACGTAACAATTAAGTGACAACGCATGTCTCAATAACCTCAGACACAATTAATTGCATTAAGTATACGTAAATTAAGTATACGCACATGTAAAATACATATACGACAAAAAATTCATGTGTAAAATGTATCATTTCAATAAATTTGGCGCACATTTAAAATGAGAAGAATCGTGACAACGCCTTGACTTTGTGCCTTGAATTCCTCCATCTATGCTTGAGTATTTCTCCTGGCAGTCAATGCACTTTCCTATGAGTTCTGTTTACTTGAAATACTTTGTGTATGTTTATTCGCCGCCGGAAAAGAGACAAGAACAAGGAGAGAGAGAGAAAGAGACGGCATTTGACAAATATGTATGAGTACTTGTACTCAATTTTCGGTTTCATTCACGGCCAATGTTGTGAATATTGTGAATATTTATTTTAGACCCGAATGAGTTTGGCATGTGGGCGTTGATATACTTTTTATTATTGGTGGAATATCATAAACATTTTGGCCACATAAATAGCAAAACCATAAATACGAGTATAATTTAACTTTTATATCTACCCCAAAATAAAATACAAAACCGAAACCGAACTGAAAGCGAAACACACGATGTGTTTAACAGCTCGTAAAAAACGTATTGAAAATTATTACCGTAAGGAAAATAATTTGACAATCGATCAAATCAATTGGAAAATCAGGCAAAAAGATCACGGGTAAAAACGAAGGGGAAAACTTAATCAAAACGAAAAGAACAACGCGTCAAATTGTCTTTTGTATCACATCACAAATGTTTTGGATTTAATTAATAAACATTTTGCATCATTTGTTATTGTAGTTGTTGTCTTTTCTTGTTATTGTTGTTCTTCGTTTTTTTTTTAATAGATATTGTTGTTTTGATTGCTCTTGCTGCACGTTTTCCCAGTAGTTGGAAAATTAAGCTTTTCGATTTCTGGCGATTTGCGGCCGACGCGTCTGAGATTTGCCAACAAACTGATGCCAAACGGAAGCCGTCCAAATGTTTTTCATGACACTCTGCCACTCTGCCGAGGCAAACGACGCGTCGCGACGCGGCGACCACTCGAAATCAACACACACACACCACCACCAGCCAACCAACAGTGACTGCGACGCTGACTTCGACTGCGACTGCGACTACAACAGAGGCAGCAACTGATAAGCACAAGAGAGCTTTTCACTAAGAGAAAAGCGCATGGCAGACAGAAACTTGTGCTCTTTGGCAACACTTTACGACGGACAATGGCATTGTGAATCGGCCATAAACTGTGTACTTCTATTTAATGACATTCGACAATGAAGTCATTAGCTAATGCATTAAAATGTAAGTAAGCAAAGCGAGTAGCTTTCTTAATGAGCTTGGAAATTGTAAAATAGAACTTTAGCTAAGGCATAGATAATTAGGTTAAAATTAACATAATTAGACAAGTTAGGGAAATGTTAAGTTGAAAATGATGAGGATCAAAAATATTGCACTTTTCAATTGTTAACCAATTTTGGAATTCTATAACTTTGGGAATTCTGTGCCGATTTTTATAAAAGTTTAAAGAACATTTCGAACGGAATGTGGCCCAAAAATTCAAATTACAATAAAATTCTATTTAATTAGAAAATAATTAGCATTTTGAGCAAATTTAAATATCAAGTTTTCACTTATAATCAGTTCCAGTAGTCATATTTAATACACATAAATGTATTGTATTTTTTTTTATAACCGTATCAAAATGGTAAAGTTTTCAGACCGAAGAGGTTCAGAAACACTTCAAGCTGCTGATAACTTTTTAAAATCCGTGCTTATGTTCAGCTCGAATATTTTTAGGATCAAAACTTGGCCTCCAAAGACAATCTATGTTTCAACTTTATTAAAACTATTATATTTAGAACAAAAGTAATCTCAAGTTATCACTTTCAATTCACTTTCAATTAACATTTTATGTCTTAATCCAAGACTTTTTATTTATTTTGTTAAAAATCATCACCAAATGAACAAAAATTTGTATATTTAAAGTTGTCACACCTATGTTTAATGACTAAGAGTTTACAAGCTCTTTTAACTGACTAAACTCTGTGAAACCAGAACCAATTTTTGTATACTCCAAACAAAATAGAATTTGACCTCAAAATTCATTTTACATTTAAACTTTATTGACTTTGTAAAAAATTGGTAGTACATAAATGGTTTAATTTAACAGAAAATATTTTAATATTTTAACTTTAAACCTTAAAATATTTTTGATTATTTCTGTATACAAAGTATATACATTTTGTTAAAGTAAATATTTTTTAAAAATGTTTTTAGAAATGATTAATATTAAGAGTGACCAGCACATTGAAGTATAAAGAGTACACGCTGCTAATAAAAGCTTTCAGTTGCTCTCTTTAACGCACACCACGCCTGAGCGAGCTTTTTGACATTTCCTACTCTTTCCAAGTAGCGCTATCTTACTCTTGCACATATCGTGTGTTGTTGTGTGCGCTTTGTTTATGCTAGGCCTGTTTGTTGGCCCGGCTCAACACTCACACACACACACACAAACACACACGTACACCCACAGATAGGCACCCTCATACACACTTTGGCTTAAACTGTGTGTGTTGTCCTTTTGCTGTTTATGCATACAGTCTGATTGAAATCAGGCAAGGACCCAACTGAAGGGAGGAGGGAAGGAACCTGTGGCTTGAGCAGATTATGTGCGTCAATGCAGTAACGCCATTGCCATGGCCAAATGCGTTTGTATTTATGTCTATCTCTCTCTCTATCTCTATGAGTGTATGTGTGTTTATGTGTGTTGTTTGCCTGTTGCATATTTCGCAGTCAAAAGATTGTGGCCTCGACTGAGTCGCAAATTTCGGACACTTGTGAATTTCAATTAAAAAGGAGACGCCCACAAAAGCAACATTGATTAATTATTGCAATTAGCAGCGAAGCGAAACTAAAAGAATGAGAAATCCTAGTAAAATAAAATGAGTTGCTAAAGCAAACAGAAAGAAAAGACAAGAACAAGGCAGCAAATTAGCCAAGTAGCCTTCATTAGCAACGCCCATGAGTATGCTATAGTTTATTTTATGTATTTCTTTCTGCTTATCTCTCTCTCTTTCTCTCCAACTTTCTCCAATTCAATGTCGTCTTGCAGGAAAATAGTGAAACCTTCCCTGTGCTATTGTAGCAACCGATTGACAGTCATAACTTAAACCTGACGCCAACACTGTCCATAGAAATTCCTTTGCATCCTTTTTGACGCTGTCGTTGTCACCGTCAATGCCAGCGAGACTTCCTGTGTCCCTGTGAGTCGCCCTTCAATGCCAAAGCGCCGCATTGTCAACACTTCATTTCAGTTTTCCCTATATTTTATAACCTGTGCGGGTACATTTAGTTTGTTAAAGACATGCAACAGGCAGATGTAACTTTATAGACCCCATAAATGGGAATGCCACGCCCCTTTTTGCCCACAAATCAAAGCAAACTAAGTCGCCAAAAACCAAAACACGGCAACTATTTAGCTTCTCTCTTTAATTTCATCACGAATGATGTCCACTGTACAAAATTTATCAGATCATATGATCAAATAATAAACCATGATTGTTTGTTAGGGTATATAAGACATAATTTTTACAGATACTAACACAGAGTATTATACTGTCGCGTATGCTCGACAGCTGCTTTTTTGCTTTGGTGTAAACGTTTTTCATTTGCAATCAGACGCTGTATTATGAGTATCTCCTGACAGCGACTGCCAAAGGATGTGCCTCATGGTCGAAGGTCGTTCTTGTGATGCAGCTAAAAATAATACTGCCCCAAGTTGTTGTTGTTTTCGTTGTTGTGTCCCTGACAATGATTGTAACCCCTCTGAGCACCAAAAGGACACCCGTAACGAAGCAACGCACATGATAAAAAATAAAATAAGGATAAAAGGTATGCACAACTTTTGGGCCATAAAAATAAGCTTATATTTAAAGCAGTTACAAGGATTAAGTTTGGGGACACTTTTTGTGCTTTCTTTAAACACTTTGCATAAGCTACAACTCGAACTACATTTTTGGATTTATGAAAGATGTAAGCTTTAAAGAATAACTTTTCTCAATATAAAATAAACAAATATAAATAAATAAGTATATAAATAAAAGAGATACTTATGTAAATAAATAAGTGGGTCTATATGTCCCAAATATAAACATAAGTTAAACAATTTGTCGACATTTATCTCTTCGTATATGCATAACTGATGAAGCTTTGCATTTTTGTAATGTCCTTTATCACGATTATTCAGACAGAAATCTTGCTCCCTTTCTCTCCCACTTATTTTATTTTAATTATTATTGATTCCTGGACATACACAAAAAAAAACTAGCTAACTAGAATTTGCTGCAAAGAATTTTGTAACTCTATCTTATGTGAGATTTATTTCCCATCCTTATGAATTGAATGATAATCTACTATTAAAAGCCAACAGTTTGACAACCTCTGTCACTATGAATTATAAATTTACTAGCTCTAAAGCGAAACTATTCCTTATACTCTCAACTAGTTAAAGGATATTTACTAGATGCAATCTCTTTTTCCCACTTTTCTTTTAGTGAACTGTTTAACTGTCATATTGGAATTATGTGTCTTTTAACACAGCAGTAAAGCTAGAGGCTAATCAAAGTTGAGATTATTCTTTAGATTTTCAAGTTTGCAAGTCCATTTGGAATGAGGTTAGAGGATAAAACAAGAACAGTATAAGAGAAGGAGGAAGAACCTACAGGGTCAAATGAATTTGTACGCAACAATAAGAGCAAAAATAATGTGAAATATGCATAAAATACAAATATATAAATACAAAGTACTGTTGCCACATACAGTTTATGAGGTTATCCAACAGCAACAACAGCAACTACAACAACAATTGACTGAGAGCAGTCATCCAAAATGCCGGAGAAGAAATGGCGTCCTTCCGTTGCTGTTGTTCTTGTTGTTGGTGTTGTTTCTGTGTCATTGACAAGCCAAAAGCGATGGCAAACAAAGGCAGTGCCACATAACAACAGATAGACAGCAACAGACCACAGACAACAACAACAACAGCCGCCAGCAACAACACGCAAAAACAAAAACAACAACCAGACCAAAAGGGATGACCGCGGGCTTTGAATTCCAAGGCAAATGAAAAATAAATACCAGAAAGATACAAAACAACAACAACAACAAGGAAAGACAACAGCAATGCAATTGAAAATTTTGCCGCAAAAACAACAAAAACAACAAACAAAAGAACAAAATAGCCCAAAAAAGAAAACACAAGAAAAACAAAAACAGAAAAACAACAAAAACAAAACGAGCAACCGCAAAAAAAAATTGCTTACATAATCACATGAAAAAAGGAAAGGGAAGTGGATGCAGCAGATAGCTCAAGAGAGGGAGAGAGCAAGACTGTGAGAGAGAGAGACGGCAAGCAAGAGAACAGCAGCACGTGTTTATCTCTCAACTTGTCCATGAGCTTGTGTGTGTGTCTGTGCGTGTATGTATGTGTGAGTAGCCTCCGCCTTGAAGCTGAACTTGCTTTTCAATGTTTTTACTTGAACTTGAATTGACACGCTCTCTCGCTCTTTCTCACTCTCACTCTCTCGCACACTTCACTCATTAGATTTGAGGCGCACGTGTTCAGAGCTTTTACACCCCCCACACACACACACGCACACGCACAACTTTATAATCACTCTCTCTCTTTCACTCTCTCTGTTTTGCTCTTTGACTTTACTCTTAACTTGGCAAGTTTTTGTTGGGCGTCATTAAAAATGCGAGTGACGCAAGTGATAAAAAATTAATGCCGAAGAGCGCAACAGAAGCAGTAGCAACAACAACAACAACAACAACAAAAGGGAAATGTTAACAAAAACAACAAACTATTTAGCATGTTGATGATAATTCCTGGTCATAACTTTGATGGTTTTTATGGAGCTAACAGGTTGCCCCAAAAAGGCGGCAACACAAACCCGAAAGAAAAGAAAACTCATTGAAATTAACAATAGAAATATTATAGACAAGAGTTTTCAACTAGAAGATACTTTATAAACATAAATATAACAAATTTAAATTATTTTTAAGCAAATCTAAATCAGTTGACTGAACGACCCTTTGTGTACACTGATTATATTAAGACTTCGTGAAAATTGAATTTAAATCACTTTTAACTGCCTCAAAGCTGATTATTATCTTTATTTCAAAACTTTTAGAGTGACCAAATTTACTTTATTTTTTCTGAGCATAGCTGATTGCGATAAAAACTAAACTAATTATATTCCTGGACTCAATTCTTTAATTAAAAGTTTATTCTAAATAGTTTATGAATTTTTAAGAAATTAATAATACTATGCATTTTTAGAACGATATTCGGGTAAAGTTTCCTGAACGTAAAGAAAGTTTCCTGTTACGTATTCTGTTTGTATCGTATGTTGTACAAGTTTTAAAATTATATTTCTTACCGTTTTATTCTTCTGCTATAGAGAACTTTATTTAAATTTAAACATTATGTAAAAAACTTAGATACAGTATGAAGATTTGGCTTACTTCTCTTTTCAAAACTCCCGCTTAGGCAAATTTCTACAGTCGAGGGTAGAAAAGCAAAAAGACAAAGTTGATGCTTAAGCCAAAATTCAAAGTAGTTTTTATGCGGGCATCCGTAATATTCATGAGCCAAGTCCAAAAGGTGGCCAATAAAAAGAATCGTGTGTATGTGTGTGTACAGATGAGAAGAGAACTGCGAGAGTAAATTGACTAAATTAAATTTTAATAATTAAATGCAGGCAATGCCTTGAGAAAGCAACAGAAACAGAAGCTACAACCAATCCCTCCATCACTGTTCCCATCTCTCTTCCTGCCCCCTTCTCTCTCTCTCCGTCACTTTATTGGCCAAGAGGCACCCACGTGCAAATTTGCATGCGAAATTCGGTTAGGAAAACAGCTTGAGGAGCTCACTTGAAACATGTCGTTGCATAAATAAAACCGTTTTAAAACACAATGCTGACAGCGATAATCATGATGACGAAGAAATAAAACGATGATGATGTTTAGTAGAGACTAAGAGCGAGAGAAACCTAAAAAGAGAGAGAGAAAGGGAGACAGCTGCAGGCCTTCGTCGACTTTGATTGACTACCAGAAACTTGAACAGCATTTGCATAAGACTCGAGACTTACACAATGGACAATGGAAAGTAAGTGAAACAACAAAAACAAATTACTTGGAAGGTTCTTTCCACCCACAAAAAGGTGGGCCCATAAGATCCGATTATTTCCAACAAATCCATATACATATTTAAATTTATATATTCAAATGAAGCGAATGCACAAAAATTCCAGATGAAAACAAGATTACAAGTAATCGAGTAAATCTACAATGTTACATTAATTAAATTATACGATTACATAACAAAAATCAACAGATTTTCTTTTAAAGCAAGTCAAGGGTAAAAGTAAAATTCGCATTAATGTGACCATGGAGGACAGCAATGAAAAGTGACTGTAGGCAGCCAAATGTGACACACAAAATAAAGGAAAATAAAAATTGTGGTCGCAATGTGACCATTGGGAGTCATTTAAATGTCGACGCTGTTTGGGAAAAAAGTGACCATGGAGGCGAGTAGGACTTGAAGAGGGGACAAGGGAAGCATGCACAGCAAAATTATCAGAGAAATTTATGTAATTTTAAAATAATGTCATCCAATATCAAAAACGAAACATTATTAAACTAGTAGCAAAGAAAGATAAATAAACAAAGTAAAAAATCCCTTGAAGTCAATTTAATTAAAAAGATACTAAGATGTTAATTAATACAAGTAAAACGTAATGAGAGAGTCAAGAATTTGCATTAAAAAGAAAAAATCCTGGCAATCACATATAAAATCTGCTTAAATAATCTTAAATCAGAACAGATTGAACACTTTACTGATAAATAAAAAGTCCATGGATTAAAAATAACGATCTCTGAAGTAAGTCTTAATCAAGCCAGCATAAAATTATAAATAGAAATAGAATCTGCCAAATTGTTGTAATTTAATCAAAGCAAATTTGTTTATTTGGATTTAACACAACAATTTATAGACGCAATTCGCTCTCCTTACTGAAGGTTAACATGAAAATGTTCTTTAGCTGTGCAAAAAAAAATAAACAAAATGTCTATAAATTATGTATTCAGTTGCATGAACAGTTGGCCAAAGCCAAAAACACGCCATAAACAAATTAGCCAAGCATGCAGTCTGGGACGGAACTGACTTCCTTTAACAGAACCCTCCAAAAAATCCTCTAAAAAACCCCTCCTACAAACCCACCTATCAACCCCACCCGGTACCAACTCTGTAAGTAATTCATTTTTATGAGCTGATGCTGTCTGCCACAACTGTGGCTTGTTGTTCCTTTTGTTGCCACGCGGACGGGGCATGTGGCCATTGGACTTTAGCTTTAGACTTGGCTTTAGATTTGGTTTTGGTTTTCGTTTTCGTTTTCAGTTTGGTTTTCGTTTCTGGTTACGCTTTTTGGCAAAGCTAACGAAAACAAATGATTATCATTTCCATTTTTAGTTGTGCAATGCAAATGTCCAAAGCAAGGAAAAAGCTGTGAAAAGTTATGGAAAATACCTTATAAACGAACTGTACCTGCCAAAAAGTTGTGCTGTCAATGGCAAATAAGTAGTATAAACATACCATATAAATACTATTGACAATTTATAAATCATCATTTACTGCAGGCAATTGTGATTTTGGCATTTTGTCATTTGGCCAAGGCCAGGCAAATAATTAACTTGGCCAAAATGGTTGCCAATGTCGCAGCAGCTGTAACTGAAATTGAAATTCTCAAAGACACAGCAAAAAAGTCAACTATAAATCAAGCAAATTGCGAAGAGAGGAGACAGAGACAATGAGAGAGAGGGCAAGGACAGACAGAGAGAGAAAGAGAGAGAGAGAGAGAGAGAGAGAGAGAGAGAGGTAGACAGTTGATGGCACAGGGACAAAGGACAAATTGTTGCACAAAAATGCGTTGTAATTGCCGAAATCAAATGGCCGTAATTTAGGTTGACAGGCAACGACAACGGCAGTTTGAACAGGGACAACAACAGGAGCAAAAAAGAAAAAGGACACTACAATTTTATTTATGCAAATCGCATGTAACTGTATGTGGGATGTGGGTACGTACGAGTATTTGGCCAAATGAATGCTTTGGTTATGGCCACAGAGGAACTGGCTACGACGTCAACTAGAGGCCAAAAATGCCATATTAGAATTATGCAAATGAGGTTCAAAGACAGAGCGAGAGAGAGAGAAAGTGAGATAGTAATCGCCACAAATACAGGACATACCGACCAAAAAAGAAAATTGTGATACCCTGAGTCAGTCTTTATAATACCCTCTATAGAGGTATAAAAACTGTAAAGTTGATTCAACTTATGTCAAAACAAGGTTTCCGTCAACTTGACAATATGTAAGTAATTGTTACATCTGGAAAAATACATCAACTTCGGCTAATAATCACAAGGAGAAGCTTGCTACAGAGACAATAAAATAAGTAGTCAGAGAAAACCGTAAAAAGAGAGAACTGTAGGGGAAATTACATCAGAATATGAGGTGCGACTTAACGATTCTATTTAAACAGCAAGTTTAATTTTAAAAGAAAAAATATCGAATTATTCGGATAAACTTCCTGATACCCTCCCGAGGATTTGCTTGAAACAACTCGGCCAAAGAGGGGCACTCGTAAAGTGCGACGTTTACGAGAAACTCGAACACACGCAATATCAGATCCGCAGGGTTCTCGACCTCGTCGACATTTTCGTTGCTGATGTAGCTCCTAAAGTTCAGGAAGTTGTTGTCCGAATTGTTGGGCCTTGTGTTAAGAAACCATGCGAACAGATTCTGGATGGCAGTCATCTCTGTCCGATTGATCCTTTCACGCCTTTCCCTGCGTCTCTCTACCCTGACACGCCGCCTTCTAGGGGGACCCCTAACATTCCTAAATCCAGGTGAATAAGCACGTGCTTCGTTTATCCTCCTTATCCGCTCACTGCGTCGACGTGGCATTTTGCTAATCAATACATTCATTTAATCATAATTATATTACAATATAAATATTACAAGCTTTTTACCTTCTACAGCTGCAAATCAGATTTTGTTTTAAAAGGTTTTAAAGCAAACAATGTGACATTGAGGAATTTCATTTGATTGACAGATAAATCATAAGTTGCTCAGGCTACTACAACTGTAACACCAATATTATTCAACTAAAGTTGACATTCAAGATTCTATTAATTTTAAACCAAACTGATCGAAATTTAACCAAACAAAAAAACATTAAAGTCGCTATTAATAAATTGAAAGTAACTATAAACAACAAATTATGAAGTATTTAGAAAAGTCTTCAATGAAAAATAATAAATTCTCCGGACATCAGACAGCTCAAATTGAGCCTATATGTGTCAAATCGAATCGAACAAGTTGAGCACCTTCTTATTGCATGTAAGGACCTATGTGAGGACTAATAAAATGTTAAAACTGCATTAGGAATCGACGATCCATATTTTTCTCTTTATGCTATTGTTTTTGAGAACGTAATTCTTGACATAAGACAAAAAAAAAGTTTCTATTAGAAAAGGTAAAGCCATGGCAGAACACAAATCCTTTGGGATATAAATAGCTCAATACAAATATAATTATAGTAGTTTTTCACGTAAGCTGTTCTTATTACATCGCACATACATATATTCGTCAATGCATTAGACATATTGTGACAAAGCTAACTATAATACCCTCTAAAAGAGTATAAAAAAAAACTGAAAATTAAATAAATATGTAGTTTTAGAATAAGTCAACTCTTTTAGTAAACATTATTATTCGGAAACTATTACATACATACTATTACATACACAAATGTCAATATATAAATATATTCCAATGATATTATTATCTATTTATTGTGACTCGCGTTCTAAAACATTTATAACTTTTGTTTGAATCCTTAAAAGAGGCTGAAAATTACTTTGATTAATTTTTAAATTTGTGAAGCAGAATAGATTTCCTAATAGATAATTTTAAACATATGCTCAAATATATGTGAGTATAAGTAAATAGAATGGTCCTTGGTAAACAAAAACTAAGTATTTTAAAATGGTAATTAGTTTGCAAGTTTTTTTTACCTAAAGTTGTTTTTAAAGTACAGATATATGTATCTGGTAGAGAACTGAATTGGTAGCACTGGCAAAAAAGGAGTATAAATACGAGTGTGTGTCTGGCATGAGAACGCATCCTGTGCACGTGTCTTGTGTTGTTGTTTCTTGTCTGTTGCATTGCGTTGCTTTGTCCTTGAGTCCGTCAGGATCACAAAAATGTGCGCTCTACGAATTAGCAAACATCCCCCTGGCTGCCTTTTAAAACGAGGATAACACAACACAAGTCTGCTTATGGCCATGGCTCAGAATCTACTCAATATGCGTTCAGTTTACCGACAATAATGTTACTGCCGCCGGAATGACTTTGATTAAAGTCTTCAAAAATGCTGTTAGCACAACTATGCGTATGTTATTTATGTGTGTGAGTGTGTATTTGTGTGTGTGGCAAGGTGAAGGGCATACGTACTTAAAAATACCCATGTCCTTGCCTTGCCTTGCCTTGCCTTGCCACAACTGAGAATGTGTCTATACCTAAATACCATACATACACATAAATAACCAAAAACACGAGGGCTGCTTATTAGTTATCTAAAATTAACAATTCGAAATACTGATCGACTATGCGATACCTTGGGCTGATTTCAAAGAACGCCTAACATGCATTCTGACACAATTAAAACACATTAGGACAGAGTACGACAGTAAACACATGAAATCAAATATATATAAGGGCTTTGCAATTTTCCTTTGACTATACTGTAAAAAGAAGTTTCGTCTCTTTGTAAACTAATCTACCAACATATTTTAAGATGAATAGAGAGATTCATATTCTATCAGTCCTTTATTAAAATTCCACTGCTGAAAGTTAATTTAATTCGCCAACATTTTGACGAAGTAAAATTAAAAAAAGGTGAAGGGAAATTGACTTTCAGAAAATCTTAAGGACAATGAAAACATAAACATATGCCTGCAACAAGTTGAATTAAAGGTTCACTAAATATTAAAAAAATATTAATTATTAAACATAAAAACTATCATAGACTAAACAGATCAATAAGAGAGTTATGTTACGTAAGGAATGACACTAAAGAACAGTAAAGAGTATCTTTAAATTTGTGAGAACACTGTCAATTTAGTTTATGACTTCAAAGAAGACAATTAACTCTCTCGATATTAATGTTAGTACATAGTTTTAATGCTCAATAAAAAATCTACCTTTTACTTGGCAAGTTGCAGTCATTTAAGAAAATTATCATATAAACTCTATGTACATAAATATTGTAGTTTAAGTAACTACTCCAAAAAATACAATACATATTCCTTAAATCTCTTGAACACACCTCGAACATTCGCTTAAGACTTGACGCTAAATCATGGAGAAGAAATCACTTAGGACCATGACGCCGCGGCCTGATAAGTTGGTGGTTTTAAAATTAATGGAGACGTTAGCATTGTTCAAATCGTTGAAGCTAAGCTGAGTGCTGGTTTCGGGTCGGGGTGGGGGCGTTTTCTATTGGCCATTAAAAAGAGAGTTGCTTACATTGCAATTCTGTGGCACAATGATTTGCACTGATGTGTGGCCACATTATATGGGATATATGTATGTAACTATATGACAAGCTCAAGTGCCACGACATCAAAAAGCACGCTCTTAACATTAAATTGATTACAAATAAAACGCAGGGTATAAAAAAAGATTTCGAGTAAAATCACATTTTTCATATTATTTTAAATTCGAAAGCTTTATATTTTTAGCTTTCTAAGCTTTTACATTTTGCAGACACCCTGTGATAAAAGCTTACGAGTGAAAAGCTTACCAACTGTTATTTAACAGTGCGTCAACAGCTGCTGTTAATCATTCAAATATTAGGTACGTTAACTTACCCCCCACAGTGATAATTTTGTATACAGTTAAAAGCCATGTGAAAACTCACCTGAAATTTAAAAAAGGTGAAAGAAAATTGATTATTTATGATATTGTGGTTAAACACGAAGGTAGAAAATCAATAGAAAACATTAAAAATTGGGTTAGATATATATTTAAATATAAAAGTTTACGCGGGAATTCATTTTATCATTTGTTAAAAAGATATGATTGTTATAAAAATATATTACGAATAAATTTAGACTTCCAACAACATTGTTCTAGAAAAGTTCAAATTTTTGTATTCAGAGAAAAGTTGATAAATGTATTTTAGTTTAAGTGTGCACTTTGAACTTTCAATTTTCACATTTGCAACTGCAACAGTTATTCCTTGAATTCCTCATAGACCACTGCAATGAAATGAATGTTCCATGAAAAGCAACAACTCATTGAAATTAACAATTCATGAGCTAGAAGCCACCTGAGAATACAAGGAGCTATCGATTTTGTATGCTTAACCTGACACACATTTCTATCTACTATATGTCGTGAAGTGACCTTCTTGATCGACACACTAGACTATCTGTAAAATATCTCTCATCAAATTTTTTGTATAGCTTTCTCATCTATTGCTCAAGTAAATGATGTGCTATTTTTTCAACATACTTCAAGTAGTCTCTGCTCAATTGTTGATGGCAAAGTGGGCGTGGCTGCAACGAAGATAAATTTTCAGATATGCTGATGGGGATGTGTATGTGTGTGTGACTGTGTGTATGTGTGTGTTGCCTCAAGCTGTTGACGACTTAGGCGTATGTCCGACCAAATAAATCAAACTAATTTCATTTGCTGTCACATATGGCGTATGCGCAATATTTATTGTATGTACAGTACATATATGCTCCCTGATGGAATCACAGCTCATCAATGGCGCCAGTTCTGCCACAATCGAAATACCATAAAGTAAACAATCTCAAAGCCACTGATAAACGAGCAACCAATGCAAACGCTCAAGACTCCTCCAACATTTGCTGCCCAGACGAAAAAGAAAACACAATTCCAATCACAAATATAATTGGAAGGGAATTTGAATTAAAATCAAATTATCTTGACTCACACAACACTTCGTACCAATTGTAGAGACCATCCTGACTATACAATGGCACACGTTGTCCCCCATAGCGAATATTCACTTTAGTTTCCAGCGGATGCACATGACCCAATAAACTCTGACTTAGCTCATATCGCCAATCATTACAGGCAGGCAGGCAGTTGACACAACTCCAAGGCGACCAGTTGGCTTAAAGATGGATATAGGGAAGCCAAAAGGAAACAAAGAAGTCTTAAGTACCCCAACAGTGAGAGAAACAAAGAGGCTGAGAGAGAGAGGGAGGGGAATGTAATGTCTACAATTAGGATAACTTTAGATCATTTACGGTTGACAATCAAACAATATTTTTAGTCATTTTATCCGTTATTAATCCGTTATCTGTACGTTGTATATGTGATATTTATATGACCTAAGTTGTATTTCCTGTTTGGTTCATGTACTATAAGCACAGTTAAAGTATGATAAAGCTGGCTTTGGCTGTATATCCTTGTGTATCCTTCTGTAGGATACGATTCTTTTTATAGTTCAACCCTTGCCTGTTACCCACACTGGCAATGACTTTATGACACCCTTTTACAACACTATAAAAGCCAATTATAGTTGCCAGGTCAAGAAGTTTATTTGTAGAGGGATAAGCTGACCATAAGATATCCTTGAAACGTCACGCTAGTGGAAACTTTACGAGTGCACTTTTCTCCCACTCTTTCTCATGCTCCTCCAGCCACAACTTACCCTCAAGTTGCTGTAGGCAAGCCGTGTGTGTCAAATTGCAGTAACTGAAATTGTGTTGACCAACATCTCCAACGGACAAGTCAAAGGTTATAGCTGGTGCACAATTGCAGGCGTCAATGGAGCTGCGAAGGCGACACAGTGGCAGACACTGCACCAGATGAGCCGCCTCATCCGGAAAGTGGCAACCACGTTCTGTGATTGGATAATTGCGAAGTTGTTCATCTGCTTGCAACCTAATTGCAAGTATTTCCACAGATGTGGATTCACCACCTGTCAGACTAAGTTTTCCCAACCAACCAGGCAGATGGAGAGTAAATCCGACAGTTCTAGCCACGCGTGGCATGTTAAACTCATCCTCACGCGAGGCATTCAACCGCAGGGTAAGAGAGCCCGTAATATTGCCAGGTTGCAAGACGCAGCAGTTACCTTCAATGGTGGGCGTCAGGTGAAAGAGAGTGGAACAGTTGTGCTGCAATCCCTCCAAGTGGCAACTCAACATCAACGACTCACAGCTGGGCGATAGTTGCAACAACGTGGCTCGGACATCACTTGGCCAATGTTGACCGAGAGCAGCTTGCAACCTTGTTGCAGCTTCAGACGGCACAAGACTTGCAGCAAAGTAACCAGCAAGCAGCGGTAATTGATGCAACCAGTAGAATGTCGAGTTGCCACTTGTCTTTGACAGCTGCTCAGCAAATCCTTGCACCTTGTGAAGACTCAGTTTGTTGCTGCTGCAAATGGTCAACGGGGGAAAAGTCAATTCAACCAGACTCGTACTTAGGGTGGATAAAGCTGTTACTGTGGGTCTGGCTAGAAATTGCAACAATGTTGCAAACACCACAAAGCTGGCCGACAAAATGCCAGCGGCAATGAAGAGGAACCAGAAGACGCGTTGATAACGTCGACGACGATTATAATAAAGCAATCCAAAGCCATTGAGACTCGTCTTCTTGAAATACTCGACGAGAGTGGCATTGAGAGCTTTACCAAGACGAGACATTGAAACTAAACTGAAGCCAAGTTTGAATATCAAAAGTGGCAAGATATTAGGGATATTAAGCTTATCATGATAACCTGAACATAGACACAACAATGTTCCTGTCAACGATTGTTGATAACACACTTAAATTACAGTAATTATCGCGTGTCCCGACAAGTTAAAGCCCAAAAAAAACAAGACAAGCCACAAAAGTCTGCTTTCGTGATGAAACACATAAAAAAGTTCTTCAAATTCGGATTATTATCAACAGTGTTGATTCAACACTACAATAAGTAGTGCGTTGCTTATGAAGTTATATAAAGTCACTCCATCAAGGATTAGGTGTCCAGACATGACAGGAACAGAAAAATCACATTTAGGAGGAAAAACTGCTACATTATGCAGAAAAAAGCTATATTTCGTCGAGCCAACTGCTGCAGAAAGGCTAGATTAAGCCGAAGAAAGCTAGATTTTGTCTAAAAGGCTACATTTTGGCAAGGAAAAGGCTAGACTTGGCGGAAAAAACAAGTTTTGACAGGAAAAGGCTAGATTTAGCCGAAGAAAGGCTAGATTTGATCAAAAATTCTATATGTGGTGTGAAATTTGGCGGAAAGTTTCCAGCTTTGATGGCAGCAAATTTTAGAAATAACTAACTTATAAATAACAATCCAATTCACAAGTTACTATTTTGATAAAATAGAATTATATTTATGATTTAATATTATTATATTTATTTATATTCTAATAGTTTGAATGTTAATTGAAAAGTAAGATATGAAAAACTAGAGACAATTATCTTTCTTATTATTGTGCACAAACGCCAAAAAGTACAAATTTAAAAAGAAAACATTTATGGTTTGTTTGTCAAATCTTGCAAGTTTAAAGCTTCAATTTAAAGAGAAAACTCACAAGATCAAGAAAGATGTTACTTGACAAACTTCTTGGAATTTACATTTCAATAAATTGTCTTGTCAATCAAATCGTTAACACAAATCCCAAGCCAAGTAATCCATAAGATTGCGTGTTTGGAAAAGCAAAAATTCTTGTAAATTATATTTAATTCAACAAGTGGTTAAGCCATTTAAGGCAATGACTACAATAAGTTGAAAAGTTTGTGTTGCAAAGTCAAACGCCACATGGAAACCGAGCTAACTCAAATAGAACCACACCAAAGAGAAGACACATTTAAGCACACGGAGACATACATACATATGCAAATACATAGATACATCTACAGTTACAGATACAGATACAGACACATAAACACAGCTGACATGCAATATAACGAGCTTCAAAGGCAATTTAGCGCACATAGAGGAGACAGAGAAGGGTAGAGAGGGAGAGAGAGAGAGAGAGAGAGAAACTTGCTAATGCGACGTTGCATATTAATAGAAAAGATAGAGAAACTGTCTAAGGTCTAATTGGCAGAGCGAATTTGAAATACTCTAAAAAGAATAAAAGAATATCAATAAAATTAAATTAAGAAATATTACAGAGTAAGAAAAAATTAACTCTTATAATATTTTGGAAAAATGAGACTCAGTTATAGGAAAGAAATACTCATTTTTGCATATATGGGAAATCATTTCATTTGCGCAGAAACTCTTTATGGCCCCAATAAACACCTTTTCGATAGCCTATCTGATCCATAAAACAGTTTGATATACGAAAACCATTTCATTAAAAATGAGAAAAATACTCAATTTTATGTGTGATCTTGATAATAGAGTATAATAGAAGCTGATAAAACGACAAACTAAAACAGTAACATGAACAATAAGCTGGAAACCAGTTCTATTATTAAATAATTTGTTTACATTGTTTAAATATGAATAAGTGCTGCCAACTTGATCGAGAAGTGTGATGCTTTGACAGAACTCACATTTGGTTATGTTTTAAAACATTCAAATTAAATGTCATATATGTATGCATAAGATTATCTAAAAAATTTATGATTTTTTGGGATGCCAAAATGGCAAAACTGACAGATTTTCAAAATTACGCTTTTAATATTGCAATCAACTTTAATAAGAAGGTATCATTAATTTTATATCAACTTAAAGGATTAAATCTGCGTATAATATACATTTTTTAGTCATTGATTGGACTTTTGTTCATAATCCTCAGCTGCCAAAGAGTATAACCAATATGTGAGCTTGCCAACTGGCGTCGAATATCCTCTCAGTTGCCGCATTCCTTTCAGTTATGCTTTCCCTCCCCTCCTCCCTCCCTTTACGCGATGTAGCACAAAGCGTCAAAACGCAAAGCAAATGGCAAACAACAAAAACAATGCGACTAGAGCACAATAAATTCCAATAAGAAACACACACTCACACAAGGGCAAACATGCATTGCAAATACACACGTACACACACACACACACACACACACACTCACACATCAATGGAGAACCAATCGACGCCCACACAAAAATAATTTCCGGTTCAATTAAACGCTTGTTTATTTATTTATTTATGCGGTGCTCCCACAGGCGGTTGCTGCTCGGGGGCAACTAGTTGTGGGGGGAGAAGGGAGAACGGGGGGTGTCTAATATGTAGATCAGACGTTGTTAGTTGTGACCGTATTTGCGGCTTTTATTTTCAATTTCTATTTAATTGTGGACCACAAAAATGGCACTAATTTGTTTATGAATGAAACGCGCAGTGGGACAAAAGTGCGATATAAAATCAGAGCGTAGTGAATTGAAGTTTTAAAATATGAATTCAAAAATAAAATTAGTAAATAATACTAGGTTTTCAAAATTTGGCTGATGTATAAAACATAGTTGTAATTTATTTGAATATAACTATTAATTTAAGTTTTAATTTTGCACTCTTTAATTGAATTAAATGCACGATTGTTATCGATGATTAGCAGTGCTTTTAAAAAGTTTCGATCAAATTGCCCGGATTTGAAGTGACGAGGACATTAATTGCATAATTGTGTCGATTGGATCGCTTAGATTTTGATGGGCTTTCCACAAAGGATGTTTTGGCTTAAATAGTAAATAGGAGGTAATTGCTCGGTATAATGACATTGACATTCCAGTCTTTTTTTTGCAGCCGGTCATCCCGTCCTAGTCGTCGTTTTTCAGCTGTTCGATATCCCGATTTAATCTACTGTGATTTGATTTTATATATGCGTCTTGCAGTGCTGAAACCGCGACTAATACAGAAATCAGGGTACCTGACGAGTTGCCGAGTTGACGAGTTTATTCAATGTGTGAACATTCGCCAGTTTGTTTTGTTGTTTGTGGTCCTGCAGATGCTTTCGACAATGTCCGGGTGATGCAGAAGAAAGAATAGACTGGAGAATAGTCTGATAAGAAAGCTTGTTGATTGGATTGATGATAGCGATATACACATGTTGTATAGTACTTAGTTTTTTTCTGCTTCATTAAGGTGTTTGGTTACTATACGATGGTCTTTCTGCTTCTGCACTTTATTTTCATGTAAATTTATGTAACTAAAGTCCAGATCCAGACGAGACCGACAACAAAAACTAAAATTAATCTCGAATATCTTTTCCACGAAATGATTTATTGCCAATTGTACAATATGTGTTTTTAAAGATATTTCAATAAAAATTTATATATCCTTTTCGATTTTTAAAAAAATAAACTCATGGAAATAACACAAAATTGGTGTTATTCTGTAAATTAAGAAATAAATTTAAAAAAAAAGATTCACGAGTACTTTAAAGAAGTAAATTAACAATAAAGACATAAATAAATTATTTTCAAGAATACCAGGCAATCCCAAAAAAAGTATATATGCGATTTGCTCATATGTACGAGGGCTGTCTGATAAATAACCGACCTCAACGTGAAGCTAGCGGCACAAGTAAAAAAAAGTTTCTACTTCAAATTGTGCATATTATAATAGCTACTCGCCAAAATTTCAGAAATTTATCTTGCACCTTTATCTGTTGACAGTCGTTTTTGTGAGTGTATTTCGGTGATTCCCCCAAAATGGAAAAAATTGAATATCGAGCTGTAATTAAATTTTTATTTTTGAAAGGCAATACGCCTTCACAAATCAAAGATGAGTTGGACTCTGTGTATGGTGACTCTGCACCATCGTTTACCACCGTAAAATTTTGGGCAGCTGAATTTAAACGTGGTCGCAGGAGCTTGGAAGATGATGAACGTCCTGGGTCCTGGGCGTCCAAAAACTGTAACCACTAACGATAACATCGCTAAAGTTCATCAATTGGTACTAGACGACCGCCGGATTAAAGTTAGAGAAATAGCTGAGATTATGAAGATGTCAAAAGAACGTGTTTGTCACATATTAAACCAAGATTTGGGCATGAGAAAGCTGTCCGCGCGTTGGGTGCCGCGTTTGCTTACGCTAGACCACAAACGTGCGCGCATGAACATTTCCAGCGCTCTGTTAGCTCAGTTTAGAGGCAATAAGACCGAGTTTTGGCGCCGATTGATAACTGTAGACGAAACTTGGATTCATCATTATACGCCCGAAACAAAAATCCAATCTAAACAGTGGATTGAAAAGGGGGAGCCGGCCCCAAAAAAACCTAAAGCTGTGTATTCGGCTGGGAAAGTGATGGCGAGTGTTTTTTGGGACAGCCATGGAATTATTTTTATAGACTATCTTGAAAAAGGAAAACTATAACAGGAGCATACTACGCATCATTATTGGACAAGCTAAAGGAAGAAATTTCGAAAAATCGGCCACATTAGCAAAAAAAGAAAGTCTTGTTCCATTCCACCAAGACAACGCGCCATCTCACACCTCAACAGTCGTCATGGCGAAAATCCACGAATTGCGGTTCGAACTGCTTGACCATCCACCTTATTCACCGGATCTAGCACCAAGCGACTTTTTTTTGTTTCCTCCACTTAAAACTGCGCTCGGCGGCCAGAGATTTTCGTCAAATGAGGAGGCAATCTCTTTCGTGAACTCGTATTTTGCAGACAAAGAAGCCAAGTACTATTTGGAAGGGTTGCAGAGATGGGAGCATCGCTGGGAGAAGTGTGTGGAGTTACATGGAGACTATGTAGAAAAATAAATAAAAAATTTTTGAAAAAGTCGCGTGCATCATGGTTGGGTCGGTTATTTATCAGACAGCCCTCGTACATCTCGGTGGATTAAGCATTATGTGAAGCGAGTTGGCAGCGCTCTAAAATTAGAGCAAACACACACAGATGCATGGGAGGGATTATAAGAGTAAGGTTGACACGTGCAGCAAATGTTAATCTTGTTAAGACCCGTAAGCGTTCTCAGCTTTGCCTTCGAGACATTAAACAAGTTGGCAGCTCTGCGCCGCCAGCGGCACTAGTTGAGTACTTAAGCAAAGAGAAAGAGTTGGGAGAGAGAGGTGGAGAAGTAAAATGAATAAAAAGAGTGGGAAAAACGGGGGTAAGAAAAAGAAGAGCTGTATCCTTGGCTAACCGCAAAATGATTGCATAGTTTAATGGGCCAAGCACTTAGACCAACTCGTCATGCCACTGAACGTTGCCACGCTTCCTGCCACAGAGACAGTAATAGAGAACCGAGGCGGATGCTGCAAATTGCACCCGTACAAATAGCGTTAAAATTGAATCAAACTAACTGAGAATGGCGTTTGCCAACAAGAGTAGCAAGAGACCGAGAAACACGCAAATGTGAAAGGTTAAGGGCTTCAGAGTGTGCAAAACAGCCAAGATGGGGTTATGAAAGTGTGAGCCACATTTTGTTGCACTGAACAATAGAAACTGTGACTGTGACTGTGAAAATTCTTACATATATTTAAATGGGTTTTGTATGCCTCTATTACTTGCATTTTGTCAACTAGCCAAGTATCTTTAAAACTGATAACAGCACTTAAAATAAATTTAAATAAATATATGTAAATGGAGAAAACTTTTAGGAGATAACATTTTTATATTAAACTGTATTTCGACAAATTAAAGAACCCTATCTTTGACGAAAGTTCAATAAGTCCAATATTTATAATTGGAAAAGCATGTCAGTTTCCAAATGCGGTCACATTAGAGCTGAGCATGACAAAACATTTATTAATAACAAATTTCAAACAAGAATCATTTTTCGAGTCAGCAAGAATTCTCTATAAACATATCTCAAGTTTAAAAGGCAGAAAAAACGTCAAACATTTTATGGCCCAACAAACTAGCTATAAACATTCAATAAAAACAGATAAGATTTCGTAGCTTTAAAGCTAATGATAACTGTAAAAAGCAGCCATATTTTAGCAGCATAAAAAATGTCTATGGCTGACAAGCTAGAAAAGTGCAAAAGACAACTAAAAATCACTTTGCACTCAAAAAGTCTGTCGAGCAATTCACAAGCTTTCCATAGAACACACACACGCACACAGGCACTCAAATCCTTTAAGGCAAAAAGCAAACGACAACAAGGAATAAAGAAGAAACCACACACGCACACGTACAAGGAGCAGAAACAGAGAGAGATAGAGTAAGTAAAAATCTCATGCATTTTGCACACACAGATTTTACAGGGCAATAAAACAGGCGGCGCTGCCCATTGACGATGTCAGAAACGAAGCTGCGGGTTGCCATAAAACTGTTAACAACAGTGCCATAAAAATAACAGATAGAGAGAACGTTCAGTGAGAGAAAGAGCGGAAGAGTGAGCGCTTTTAACATGTGCGCATGAACTCAATACGCTTTGTGACGTCGTCAATGACGTTTGCATTGTCAAGAATGCGAAAGTGCGTAAAAGGAAAAGGCGCTTGCCATGGGAGACAGAGTGGGAGGTAGTAGGCGAAGCACCAGAAGAAGCGTAGCGTCACAAAAGACGCTGCAGCGCTGCTCTGGGAAGATGAGATGCCTAATGAGCGGAAGGAAACGCGAAACGGTAACGCAAATGAATGTGAGTGAGCGAGAGAGTGCACTTGCACTAGGTACAGGCAGTGTTGCCAGAATTTCTTGGTCTGAAATGACTAATTTGATACCAAGAAAAAAGTCAGGAAAAGCTATAAAAAAAAGTTTTCAAAAACTGGTGAAAAATATGGTTTTATATGCATTTTTTGTATCTCAGCTATGTTGTGAATAAAGAGCCTCGTAGCTCTTACCTTTTCGGTTGCACGATGATGAGTTAGTCACGACAAAGAGTTGTATATATAGAGATAGGAGAATTTAGATTTACAGACTTAGTAACCTCTGGGTTACTAATGGATATTAAAATTATATTTCATGTCTTATGTTAATATATTTTATCAATAGTAACAACTACATCGACAGAATCTTTATAATTATTAGATTGTTAATTAATATGGCCCGAAAATTTTTAAGAGTGAATTTCATGAAAAACGTACAATACATGTACATGTACAAATAACCAAAATAGCATTTAATGTATTAAGATGCATTTTCTGAAGTTGTCTTTTATACGTTGCACTTGTCTAAGATACACAACTTTAAAAAAAAACATCTTTCCTCATTCATCTTACATTAAAATGTTCCAATACCTTAATAATATGTTTTTGACTGTACAAAATTCGTTTCGGAGAATGTATTTATATTTTTAAGTTATTTAACAATCTATGTAGAAAGGTTGGCAAATCCGTTTTTAAAATAACCAGATGTCAAGTTATAAGCATGATGTAGCTATTATTAAAATACTTCAATATGTAACTCAAATATACAATTTTTGAATGTAAAAAATCATCAATAAAGAATATATTGATTTTCATAAGTAATTGAAATTATTTGAAGGTCTGGAAAAGTTCTCAAATTAATTTTTAAATTAGCCAGACTTCTAGCCTTATAATTTTTCCAAATTTGTTAGGTTTTATCTATAGCTTAAATGGCAACACTGTGCACAGGTTGACATACCTTTGAAACAAGCACAACCCATGATGTAGCCCATCATCAGCGTGGCTTTGAAGTCGCTTCTAAGCTGCTCAGTGTTGTTGTTCTTGTAGTTGTAATTTTTGTTTTTGTTATGGATTTTGAGTTTTCCGTTTTCTTTGAGTTTTCATCAACGTTGTGCATCAATTAATGGCAGTACTGAGAATTGAGATTTGACAGTTGAGAGTGTTGATAGTTGAGAGTCCTGTGTCCTGTGCTGCTTCCTTCTGCTTCTTTCATGTATTTTTAAGCACGCAATCTGTTTTTATTGCTTTCGGCGTTATCACACTTAACGGTACTTTATGCAATACTTATGACGTATATGTGCTTGTACGTGTGCGTGTGTGAGTATGTGTTTGTGTATCTGGCCCCCTTAAAACATTTATTTACTTATTTATTGTTGATTGAGACGACAAACTTTGATTTACACTTGACTTTTATCACATTTTCTAGTTGTTCCATTTGTTATTGTAGATTTCTTTGGTGTTGTTGTTGTTTTGTGCTTCTTCTACTTCTAGTTCTTGTCTACAGCTAATAAAGCATTTACAATTTGATTTCACTTCTTATTATTGATTATCACACAGTTCAACAGATTCTCCTGTTTTGTGCGTTGTGTGGAATATTTATGCTCTTCGATGATTTCACTCGATGTCGCATTTGTTGTTGTTGTTTTTATTTTTGTTGTTATTTAATTTGTGCGTTTAAATTTATTAAGTTTGATTGTGCGAGTTTTGTTTGCTTTTTGTTTTATTTTCTGCTTTTCTTTTTTTATTATTATTTATGCATTTTACAATATCACAAAAGAATCACTGACAGCACAATTAAAAATGAATATTATTATTTAATGGAAATTCATCAGTTATAACAAAACATTCTTTTTGCTTTTTGTGCATAATTGGACAGGTGACTGAAGGTCGTTTAATAATAGAATTTATACCCAAAGAAAACACATTAAACGCATTCAATCAACTCGTTACACTTTATAGTCAACTGTGCATGTTTTAAGCATAATGACATTTTTTTAAATCAGTGTAAAGCAGGAAGTGTTTTTTTTAGCTGGACAAGCCACTGACTTTAATTAAATTTTCACAGAATTTTTAAACGAAATTTTGTTTTAAAGCTTAGTAAACTTTTTTGAGGCAAGCTAGCTTTAAACTGAAAGCTTAATCTGACTACAGTAATAAAACGCTAATACTGAGCATTTCAATTGTGTCAAACACAAGCAAAGCACATGAAAGCTTATCGCAATAGACCGAATTTAGTTAGAGGCTCATCAGACTGTTGACTTATTCACGGTATAAGCCTCACACTAAAAATGCACTTTTTTTCCTGAAGCTCAGAAAATTACACTTGTATCCAGAAACCAACTCCTGGGATTTTCGGAAGAAAATTTATCAACACCAAGTTACAAGTTGGGATATTTTAAATCAGGTTTAAAATACTTCATTTACGTGAGGTTTCTTATTTCACGCTCAGCATATATTTTAGCTATCGATGTTTTTATAATCTTATCTTGGGCCTATTCTAGTGCACATTAAATACCATTTGATCAGCATTAAGTCTTAATTTAACAAATATATGCTGAATATACATTTTAAAATATGTATGTTAAAGTCAAGTCAATTTAAAACGAATTTTTTTTTTGTGTGTAGCAATTAATAAATCCGAGTATTATCAAGTCAGACACTTTACCCAGTTTCTGTGCGGGGTTTATCACTTTGTGGGATTATCTCTGACAAAATGACGAGCACGTTTTGAGAAAACTGACACCAGCAGCAGCAAAGACACTTGAGCAAGGCCCCCAAACACATTGATAAAGATTATAATCCAAAAGTCAACGCGCCAGGCACAGCATGGAACCGAGTTAAGAAGAAGAAGATGAAGCTTAAGCTGACTGCATTGATAGCTTTGAAAATGGACAAAAGCGTCGCAAATTCAATTGAAAATTTTAATTTATTGAAAACGATGTCGAAAGGAATTAAAAATTGAAAACGGAATTGGGTGTGGGATTGAAATGACAAAAGAAAAATCAACAATGCTCACAAAAGCACACACACATAGCGAGAGAGAGAAAGAGTGAGAGAGCGAGATAGAGATAGAGAGAGAGAGAAGGGGAAAGAACAAACAGACAGATAGAGAATTCAGAGAATTGAATACCGGAAGCTGCAGCGTGACAAATTTAGCATCAATTGTGCATAATTAAAACACAAAATATCTCGCGAGATATTCACATCAAGTATACGCCACCATAAAAGTGAATTTCGATGCGAGAATTATAATTGATGGCCAAGCGAGGCGCCCACCACACAAATTCTCTGGTCTCGTCTCGTCTGCTCGAATTTCTCTCTCCTGCTTCTCTCCCTCTCTGAGTGTCTCTAAGTGTCTGTGCTGGGGTTTTTATGATGGCCCCCGGCTGGAGGTCAGTAGCACAAGGCGACTACGGAGACATAGCGGGCACAAGAGAGAAACAGTTGAGACATTGACATTGTCATTTTTCGACTTTTATGGCGTCTTAAAAATGTATCTCGAAAATATGGATACAACAACGACCATGTGGGCAGCACAGTTTTTAATTGAGGCAAGCGAGGAAACGAGAGCCGAGAAATGGCAAAACGAGAAATGAGACAAATGAACAAGTTGCAAGAACAAAATGTTAAGCGACTCGCAAATACTCTTCAAACTAATCTAATAAAAATTAAGTACATGACAGTAATTTTCATTCTTGTTTTCGAAATATTTTAGATACATTTTAAAATTGACTATTAAAGGAGTCTAGAAAGTTTTTGATTTATAAATTTTGTCAGTGAAAGTGAAGATCGCAATTAAGTTAAATATAAATATAAATGCTGATTTACATTTAATGTTATCTCACTGTAATAAAACATTAGCATACATAAATGTAATTTGCTGGCATTCACTCATTATGTATGTAAAATATTCTGAACAAAATCACATTCTTATTAAAATTATCCAATTATCTTCACAAAAGAGAAAAAGTAATAAAGTTATCTATAATTCGATAGCAAAAAGAGCTTGTAAGTTCATGTTTTTTCACTATAACCTAACATTCAAATACATTCAGATAGTTGAAATATGTTGTAGGAATTTTCTTTTTCAATTAAAAGTAATTTCTCTGCTCAACAAAAGTCAAAGTTAATAATGCTTATAATTGAAATAAATAAATAATTTAATAAATAATTTAACTTATTCCCCAATAAATTTACTTTCATATAAAATTAACAGACTTAAATATATTCAATTGCTTGAAATAAATCACAAAAATTAATTTTCAATTTAAATTGCAAAACATTACTTGTTAAAAGTTTAGCAATAAATAAATATATTTATTTATAAGAATATAATTTCCAATTATCTTAAGTCATTTAAATAATGCTTTTGCCGATAATCTCTAGCCTGGAAAGTGTATTTGGTAGCGAAAAATTTAAAACACTTTCCGACCGTGCGGAAATTTCGGCAATGTTTACACAAAACAAAAAAAAAAGAACAATAAATCGAAATTGCAGACAGTGAGTAAAATTTCTAATTAATAGGGGGTCGAGGGAATGAAAAGCTCTGTGTGAACAGCATTAATATTTGTTAAACAAGTTTCGATGCGGGAGGGGAAGGTGGAAGAAAGAAAGCTTGTTAGCTGGCCAACTGACTCACTGTCGCAAACGGAAACAGTCTAGGACAAAACAGAAGTAGAAACAGAAATGGAAATGGAAAGGAAACAATAAAAGAGCGACAGACTAGAAACGGATGTCAAAATGACCCCTTGGTCGGTTGATTACGAGCCAATGACATGCAAAGCCAAGGGGAGTGGCCCTCTAGTCAGGACAGGGGACAGGACCATGTCTCTATTAGGCTATTGACATTGCTCAAAGGCCACTCAAACTCAAACCCCGAAGCAAAAGGTGTTTTAATTAGCAAATTAAATGCAAAATGCGCAGGTGGTAAACTCAACACGAATCGATCCATAACAATAACAACACCTTAATCTCTATTTGAATATACATATCGACATAAAGACGTATATAAAAGCTGTCTATGGCTAGCAAACACTTTCAGCCCACACACTCATCCATCACTTAAAATACTTGGTAAACAAATTATAAACTCAAGAGAAGTAGAAGGTGCAGACCAAGAAAATACACAGGGTAAACTTTTGCAGAGTATCAACAACAAAAAAGTGGTAACTAATGATTTTCCAATCATTTTTCAATCTTTTTCAACAAAACTAAATCATTTCTTTTAGTTGCTCTAATTGCCAGACTGTTTGAGAAAACCAAATAATAGAATTTTGAGATAAGCTAAGTAACGGTATGTGCTTCACACCCTGTAAAGGGTATTGAATCGGTAGTTTAAAAAACTATATAGGACTCTTTTTTAAAATTGCAAAGTTTCTAAAGATTAGTGGTTTATTTCAGATTCAGCTAAGGAAAGACGGGAATAAAGAAAAATCAACAAAACAAACTTATACAATGAATAAATTGTAACTATTTAATATCTTCTGTGATTATTATTCGTTTAATGTAAGTAAAAATCTTCCTTCGATATACTATATATAGGAGTACACTTCTTAATAAAATTAAGTAATGAAATTGTTAAAACGGTAACTTATTATTAATTTAAACTGCTGCAGTTCCCTCTTCCTTCTTTTCTGAGTGTTCTTAATAAAATGATCTTCTTTTGATAAGTTTTAGTAACGAAGAATTTATAAAAAAATCGTTTAAAATCTGTAATTGATTTTAATTAAAAAAAAGAGCAATTGAGTTTGGAAACATTCTAACCTCGGGTCATAACTCTTGAAGAGTATCATTATTATTAAATTGTTTGTGGCAGACACACGCAATCAGAGTCATAGATTACGTGAGTTAACAGTTACTTTCTTATTCTGTTATACTATCAAACGTACACTCCCCCTTCAGTTTTGAATTATAAGAACGAAGTTCAGTTGGTTGCCTCATCTAATTGCATTATCTGAAATGTGGGCGTCGCACACTGACTCAATTAAGCAATAGCACATAGAATAGATATCTAAGAGAGGAAGAGGGGGTATACAGAGGGGGGATATTAGATATCAGAGAGTCGCATTGCTTATCTGGAAATATTGTGGAGACATTAATGAGATTTCGTTGAAGAAACAAATACAGAAATAGCATATCTTTATGAGATTAAAATGCGACGGAAATCAAACTATAGATACAAAATAATCTATACTTTGGATATAGAAAGATTCTATAGAAATGCTAACCATATGGTAAGGACTTGTCTGGAGAGTTCTCCAGGGAATTTCAAGACCAAGTGTGACATCAGCACTTATCAATTGCTCAGCTACTCACACGACTCAAATGATTCCCCAAAGACTTGAAGCTTTCAAGTACACATCGAATCGTAGGTTATTTGATAGGGAATGATTGCTAACCTAGCACAACGAATAAGAAAAAGAGAAAGAAGACAAGAAAGAGGCTATCAGTTTGATTGTACACTATCAAACAAAGTCAAGCAACTCGGTAAACAATAAATAAAAACGCCGTGCATAACAAAAGAATGAATGAGTCAGTCAACATTTGCTTATTTCCAAATAGATTGAAAAATAAAAATAACGGAAAACACAAAAGAAATTCTAGGAAATGTGCAACAGACACAGACAGAGAGAAATAGAGAGAGAGAGAGAGAGATTCACAGATACATTTGGCGGTTGAGGGGGTGGGCATCTCAAACAATGACGAAAGCAAAACGAAGCAGGAAAAAAGGTGGACGACCTCAGGATGCAGCAAATGCAATTGACTCAGAACACACACACAAGCTCAGAATCACATATAGATCAATATATTATTTGTTTAATCAATTAAATGCACATTTTTATGACTTTTTTGGCTGCATTTATTTATAAATCGTATGCAGATAAAAGTAGCGAAGAACACTTGAACGAAAAATTAACCACAGTCTGCTGAATTTTCATATCTTTATTTTTCTTGCGGCAGCAAATACAAAACAAAGTCAAAGAGAGAGGGTGAGGAAAGAGAGAGCGAAGCAAGCAAACGCAACGAATAACAAAGTTAAAAGGCAACGCGCAGAAAGGATAGAGAACAAGCGAGTGGGAAGAGAGACAGCGAGAGAGAGAGCGCGGCGCCCAATGGTAGGCAACACTTTTTATTGTCGTTGCTGTTGCCGTCGTCATCGTAAAGCTCTTCTTCCTCTTCCATGCCGACGCTGCGTATGCGTAATGTGAGGAGCGAACACCAAACCGAAAGTGGAATGACGGAAAATTAAAGTTTTTCGCTGACTGCAGGCTCACATGCCCCACAAAAAACAATCCGACCCCTCGACACAAACACAAACACCACACCCCGGAAACAACTTGCCTCACGCCACAAAGCGTGCTTACACCTTTTGCTATGCATACTTTTACACACATACATATGCAAGTGGAAAATGCTATTGCGTGTGCTTGTATTTAATTCGCTTCCCTCGACTCGTTACCCATACGCCCCGTGGGTCCCTCCAACATCTTGCTGTTGCATTTTTCCACCGAAATTCCTTTTACAGAAATATTTCTGTTGCGCTTTGTGTGCGCCTTTCGTAAAAAACCAAAACACAAGTGGAGAAAACTTGCACCAAACGTCGCGTTGTTTGTTTTTGTTTCTCTTTTTTTTTAGGTTTTCATGGGTGTTTTTGTGGGTGGCAAGGGTGGTAAACCTCAATTGAAATTGCAATTATTTTAATGTCGCCGAATACAAATGCAGGTTACACTTGAAATTGCTTTTTGCTACACTTTATATACATTTTTGAAAGCACTTTTAACTCGTATCCATTAAAAACACTTAACATTTTCAGAACTATTAATTATAATTGTTAAATTGCATTCTAAAACTTGAAAACCGGCACTTTTTATATTAGATTTGCGGCATGCCTCTATAAAACGAAACGAGCTTCACCTTGAGATTATGCACAATAAGCAAAAGCGTCTGGCTAAATGACTTATAAATTATTGAAGCTATATAATATTACATATTTCATCGTGTAAAATTGTTGTTGTTTAGCACACAAACACGAAAGAGAGATAGAGACAGAGTGGGAGGCGGGAGACACTTATGAAAAACTTGTACAGTAAACACAATTACGATTGTTTGCAGTCGAGTCTGCTTCTTTTTTTTTTGCTATTTATTTTGATTTTTCTTTTATTTGTTTCTTTTTTATTCTAACGCGACGACAAAAACACGCGCTGTTGCGGGCTGCGTTTTAATGTTAACTGAACATGGAAATGACAGCAGCGAAACAGTTTTGCCATAAAAATGCGACGCCGTCCAGCGACAAAAACAACAAAAACGACGACGCAGTAGCCAATGATAAAAAGTAACAGTGAGAGAGCAAATGAACGCTCTCTCACTCTCAGCGAAACAAGTGTAAAATAAACAAAAGCACAAAACGTGCGCGTAACTAGCAAGAGAGCGAGAGCGAACGTTCGTTATGCGGCAGGGAGGGCGACGTCAGGAGAGATAGAGAGAGAGAGAGGTGAGGCAACGCAACAGCAAAGTTATGCCGGCTGCTGCTGCAGTCATCAGCATAGCATGCGACAGCCAGCATCAAACAAACACAAACACGAAAGCTTAAAGCACACTGAATATTTTAATAGTCATCAAATATGTAGTTTGCTCATTACCAGACAGAGCGAAAGAGAGAGCGATATAGAGAGAGCTTATGTAGAGCTTGTGATAACTGTGCATTTGTTTTTGTAACATACATAAATGTCAAGAGCAGAAACACAGTGCTGTTTGTTTACCGTTCAAATAGCCAGCAGAGGCTGCGCTCTCTCTCTTCCCCTCTTCGCACTCCTCCACTAACAAAGTCTACCATTATCAAAGAATCTGTTTGTGTTTTGTTTAACATTTTATCTGACTTTTTGCCAAACTGCCGCAAGTGCTGACAACAATTTTATTAGTCAAGCACAACGCCAAAACAAATACAAGTGTGTGCATGGGGTTGATAGGACTTAACTAGGCGTTAACTGGGCTTAAATAGCCAGCCTTTAAACGAGTCTAATTTATGGCTAATGATGATGTCTTTGTAATTGAGTTTACCAAGCTCTGAAAAACAGGCAATACAATTCAAAGCTCGATTGACATTTCGCAGCTCTGCCCAAAAGTAGGCAAAGCTTTTTATACGCTCTCAATGAGCGCAGCTTAAATTAGCTATTTTATTTTTTTAATTTCATTTTAATTGTATTTTAATAGGAAAAATCATTAGATAAAGGATCTTGTTTTATTCAAGACTTTTAAAAAATACTTTTTGTAACATCAAATGATCAAATAGGAAGATTTTAATTATCTTATTGCGTTTGATAACTATGAAAAGAAGTGTTGAGTTAGAAATTGATGTACAAAATCAAAATTTATTTGGTCTTATAAATAGTTTTCGAAATCAATATATTTAAATTGCAAAAGAGCGATCTCAGCTTCAAAGCAATATTAATTTCCAATTGAACCTTAATACATCTTCAAGGCAATTTTATAATCATATTTTAGTTTAATTCCTATGAAACAGAGGGTCTATTTCAGAAATTCCCATAGAAAAATCAAATTTTTTCTTTCCAACACTTTCTACATTTTCTAAATTGCTTTGATAAGTATGTAAAGGTCAACACAGCTCAAAAAAATGTTGTAACTACATTTAATTTCATAAAAATGTAAATTTTTTGTGAAAAATTAAGAAAAAGAGAGAAATTTAACTTGTTCCATGAACTATTATTATTATTTATTCCATGAAAAAACGAGTTTATTTTGGAAATTCATGTAGAAAGTTTAATTTTATCCATTTAAATTTTTGAAAACGAGTTCTTGAATTTATAAAATGTAAATACCCTCTGCTAGAGTATAAGAACGAGAAGAAAATAGGTATTATATAAACTCACCATTATTATTGCTGATGGCAAATCGCTGCTGCAGCTGTTGGGCCAATGCCTGATGATGTTGGGCGAGCGGTGTTAGCGGTGGCGGTTGTTGTTGTTGGCCCACGCCCAGCTGTTGGGGCGCTGATTGTGAATGGGGAACACCGCCGCTTAGCGAGGATGTGTCTGAGGCGCCATCGCCTCCGGCTCCTCCGCCATTGGCCATGGATATTTGCTGTTGATTTAGGCTGGCGCCATTGAGCATGGAATTTGCATTAAACTGTTGCACGGATATGGAATTGGGCACGCCTCCACCGCCCATCGATTGCTGTTGCTGTTGTTGTTGTTGTTGGGAGATGAGTGCATTTCCGGCTGTGCCGTAGGTGGTGGCATTTATGGAATTGTTGGCTTGATTTATGGAATTATTGTGGACGGCACTATTGTTGTAGTACGACTCTTCGCCTGCAAACAAAATGAGAGAGAGAGAAGGAGAGAGAGAGTGAGCACAACTTTTAGTCATTCATAAATAAATGTAAGCTTTAGGCAAAAGCATTTTCATTCAGCTTTCTTGCAAAGCACAACAAACAAAACTTTCACCCGCAGCGCCATCTGTTGGTGAGTGGCCGCAAAAGCTTTACCTTACTCAAGCTACTCAATCTTGAGGTAGGTTCAATTTACCATCGTTTCTCCTATGATTCTCTCCCCTCCTGCCACATCTCCCTCATTTTTCCCCACTACATTTTCCTCATCGATTTGAATGCACTTCGCGTGCGTTGTTCGGCGATTGGTAGAAAGGCTACAACTCCGATGACGACTCGCATTGACAATTAGCTGCGTTGATTAATTGCCATCGAGAGAATGTCGCGACGTCGCGACGACAAGCTCGTAATGTTTAACCCCACTTCCCCCCTGATCCGGAAGGAAGACACTAAAGGTGGCATACTATCGATGGAACTATCGAGCTAGAGAATGTTAACTTTCTCTGGCTAACTACATATGTGGCTTTATTAAATGTGGGTTTCGATAGTTATGGTTTTCAATAGTAGAAAACATCGTTGGAGCTGGCAAACTATTGATGGGACTATTTTTACTTTTCTGGATAACCTATCCATACATCGAATTTTAAATATACAGTTTTTAAACATAAATAATTTTAAATAAAATGTTTGATTTAAGAACTTTATACTACCATCAATGCTATTGATAGTATGGAAGAATTCTACAGGCTCTGCGACTAATTTTTATTTATTATGTAAAGTTTTTATGTAAGTTAAAATATGAATAAATGGTTTTTTTGATTTAAAAACTTTGAATTTACTACTATCGATTCTATCGATAGTTTTCCAGCTCTAGAAGACACAGAGAAGGATACAAAGAGAAAGGAAAATAGAGAGAGAGATAGAGAGGGAGCCCCTTTCCAACCTGAACAAACAATTTAGCAAAGTGTTCCCAGCGAGTTGGAACTCAACTTGAGCTCGTCACGACGTCTCGTCATTTTGGCTAAATCGTGCGTGGATTATGGCCAATTTCCGTTTGTTGACTTTCGTCTGGGTAAAAGATACATGTGTGTATGTGCTTGCGGTATCATACATTTCAAAAGTTGCCAAACAGTTTTGCCACAAAAGCTTACAACATTTTCTTGCATATATACTAAGAAGGGCATGCAGGATTAACCCTGACAAAGTAAGCTATAATTGGTTTTTGTCTGAAGGCCAAATTTGTGGACAAAGGACCTACTTTTGTGAGGGTATACAATGAAAGATGATTGTCTATATTGCTCAAATATAAACAGAATGGAGTCTGAGCTATGAATACCATCAACGAGAGAACTTTACTATGATACTTATTTACCTAACTGAATAATAATTATAAGAAAAACTTTAGAAATAGACAAGCTACATTCCAACTGTATCTGGATACTTAGAAACCTTTAAAATATCAAGACAATAGATCTATAGGATTTTGCAAATTAATCTCGATTACAGCTTTATTACAATGAATCCTCTATAATAAAACTGAATTAAAGTCTTTTCTTAAAGCACTGGACAACAAAATTATTGAAAAGGTAGTGAGATAAGAAAATCTAGATTTAATTCTATAGAACTCTATGTCTCCAAATCAGTCAAAACATCTAGAATATTTATCTGTTAGGTAGGATACCTTAACAACAGATTTGATTCCCAACCCATACTTAGAAGACAACTCGCACATAATAAAATTAAGACAACTAATATATCTCGTACGCTACTTCAATGACTGGTAATTCTCAGGAATTTCTTAGTTACTTACCCGGCTCTGGTATATTGCCCAGCGGACTTTCCGGCAGTAAAATGCCCTTTTGCACTAACTCATCGCGATTGGCACGTACAGAAATTTTTCGCTCCAGTGCTGTAAAATGTAAAGAATTAATAATCAAAACAAATTATCGAAAATCATATTCCAACTTACATTTGGAGGCAGCTTCAAATTTTTCACTCTTCTTTTTTCGGCGCCATTTCCAGGGCTTGAAAAATCTGCCCAAAGCACTCAATTTGCTTTTGCGTTCAAGGGGTGGGGTGCGGGTGCCTGAACCCAGGCTGTTTGTGCGTATGGCGGCGCCATTTTGTTTCTTGGCTGCAAAGAGAGAGTAAGAAGGAAATACAGAGTGAATAAGATACAGATAATAGTTTACAGAAATTGTGTCAACGTCATTCAACAACAAAAAAAAAAAAATGTTTCACGGAAGCGGGAAGCGGCATCTACTAGGTTGCTGCATTCCACGCCCCAACTGTGTGGCATGCCGCATGAGGCATGTTGTAGTTGTTGTTGTTATTATTATTGTTGTTTGCCCATCGAAAGCAAAAATTGAAAAGCGAAAATTACAAAACATTTTGCGCTGCAGCAATTGCTTGGCAAAGTTATTTCTTTTATGTAATCATCAACAACATGATGATGAACATTATCATCATCATCGTCATCATTATCATTGACAATTCAATTACAAATTCAAAACGAGTTTTGCTGCAACAATAATAACAACAGCAGCTAAATTCTAAGCAAATTGCCTGCCATTTGAGACAGCGCTCAACTTGCATACAAAATATTCTCATATTCTCCCCCAGCAAGTTGAGTTAAAACCAAATCTAATTGGCCAAAGACTTGAAGCAAAACGCTGAAATTGTTGGCCAAATCCTCCCATAGGGACTAAGTACTAGAAACTCTCTATTTTTCCTTTTTCCTTTATGCGAAAAGTGGACACTTATATACCCATTGTTCGTTGAGAAAAATGGTACATCTTGTTCGCCTGTAACTGGGAGATGAAGCAATAAATGACCCTATTAAGTGTATATATTCTTGATCAAGAAGTTTGTCTGTCCCTCTATAAGAGCAAACTGATCGTAGAGCAATAAAATTGAACACACTTTAATTTTTGACTTCTCTAAAGCGCATAAAAATTACGTTTGTTATGACACGCATCTTTCTGCCTCCGCAAAAGGAAAGGCCTAAGACTTAAAACTTGATGGACAGACTCATATTATTATATTATTTATTTAATATGCAAACAGATAAGACTCCACTACAACCACAATCTTTAGAATATAACTTTGATGATTATCATAATCATAGTACATAACATCATCAAGATATGTTGTTAAAAGTTATAGCTAGTTTAAGTTTAAATCTGAAACAACGTTTGGTACTGCTTAAGTTTAAGATTCAGTCAATATTAACCTAAATTAAATAATGGGTATCTCCTGTTCGGGGTCTTGACTATAACGTTTTTACTCGTTAAAGTTAAGCTTTTAGGCCTGCTTTTCTAGTCGTTGATGTTTGTGCTCCTTGTCATTTTGCATTGCCAATTGCAGAGCCACACATGAAAGGAAGGAATAGAGGAGCTACGGAGGAAACTGGGGGAAGAGGGAGTGGTCTAAAACATGGCTAAAACCAACTGGGAGAACATTAGCTGAAGGTACAACAAAAATAATGTCATCTCAGAGTTGCCACTCGAGCTGCTGTTGTTGGGGCAGCTGTTTCTAGTTTCTTGTTGACTCTGATGCTGCCTCAGATAAGCTGGGCATACACACACTTAAACACACACCCACACATGCACACACACATATGTAGAAACAGTCATGGACAAGCATTGAAGCGTTGAAATTAGGCTACCTACAAATAGCTGGAGTAGAATTCACATCAAAACAAAACAAACGAGCAAAAACAGAAGAGACAGAGAAACAGAACATCATGAAGGGAAAAAATGGCAATGAGATAAGAAAAAAGAATTATTTTCTGCGAAAAACTAAACACACTTGCAGAAAAGCTTAACAAATTCCAGGTATTTAATAAATAAATTAACAAACTAAATAATCGGTGAGAAAGATTGAAAGATACAAGTTTGAAGAGTCAAAACAACTGCATACCCTGTTAAACGATTAGTTAAATAATAAGTAAAAGTATGTGTATAGCACTAAATAAAATTTGAATCTATGTATATGAAGTATTCGTTATAGTTTAGAAGTCTATAGAATTTAACTAAAATCGTATGTACATAAAGGAATTGTTACTATAAATTGTAATTATTAAATGTCAAACCAAAGAAAGTTTAATTGATTCAAAGTCTGCTTAAAGACTCGAATCTCTTGAATACCCTGTAAAATGAATCGAAATAATACACCAAATTTAAAATATCATGATATCTGCCTTTAGCTATTGTATCTAAATAGCTACATATCAAATTTAGTAACTCTAGCTCTTAGAAGTTCACAATCAGAGATCGATGAGGTCACTCACGTCAGAAGTTTTAGGATAGAAAACGTATTTGGACATAACAGAACTTTTGTTGCCTCAATCAAATTTAGTTTTTTTACTTTTCAACTACATCATCTTTTGGCCAAGTGTATTTTATAAATACCGCAAAATGTGGCAAATGGGCTAACAACTATTTGGCTTCCTTTATGCTTCCCATAGCCACGCCTCCTCTTCCTATTACTCTTCCTCTTCCTCTTACACTGCCACTGCCACTTACTGGGGCACGTTCTCAGTTAGCTGTTCTGTTGTGCTGGACTCTTGTGTTTGTCAGCTGTCCCAATTGTGGTCAATTGTTGGTGGCAGAATGAAGCCGCTTTTCATGCTTGATTTGAGTTGCATAACGAGGGTAAACAGAGGGGCAAGGAAAACTAACTTAAAGAGCAGTGAAAATGTGTGTCAATCTGGAGAGAGAGAGGGGGGGAAACAGGAGACAGACAGCAAAGACTGTTGCTGGTTGCACGTGAATGATGTGCAACATCGCCCGAAGTCGACAACCACAACGGAAACTTTGCCTCATTTAAATGGCGCCAAGGAAAATGAACAAATGGAAAAGCCGAGCGGAAAATCACAGCACGAAGCAAAAAGGAAATTTAATGCAAGAAGTTTTCTATCCCTCACTCTCTTCTTCCCCACTTCTCCTTTTTGTTCTCCTAAAATCTGGCCAAAAAGGCAAGTATTATAATAATATATGCAAAACCAAAATAAACAATAACATCAACGTCACGTCGCTGTCGCTGTCGCTGTCGACGTCTCAGTCAGCGCCGCTGTCAGCTTCAATCGTTGTCGTCATACATATTAAAAAAAATGTGTTGTTATTTTTTATTTTTACATATTGTGCTGTTTTTGTGGGAATGGGAATGGAACCGGTTTTGGATCTCTGTAGAGGTTTTGGAGGCCCAACAGCAGCAGCAGCAGCTGCTGAATGCAGCTCTTCGGATTCGTAAACGGATTCGGCTTTTGGTTCAGAGACAACAGATTTTAGCTTCCAAATACAAGCGACAAGGGCGGCAACAATAACAACAATGTGTGTAATATTTTATGCGAACGCATGGAAAACGAGTTTTCGCGAAAGTTGTTTGTTGGTCTGTAACAAGCCCATAAAAGACAAAATAAAATAATATAATAGATAATAAAATAAAGTCTTAACACAGTATAACACAAATAGGGAGGCACACTCCCATCGAAAGGGCAAAAAAAAATAAAAATACTATAAATTATGCAAATTTTAAATGTTCAACCAACTTGTTTTATATATGTATAGAGAAAATCTTATGAATTAGTTAAGACTCGAAACAGCTGAAACAACAATGTAGACTGTTTGTATTCGCATTAAGCTTTAAGTGGGAATAAATTTCCCGCATTTTTCCCACAATTTTCATTGTTTGATTCTTAGGTTGAGATATGCTGCATTATAAATATATATAAATATAAATAAAAATGTATACACATTAATATATACAGTTAGTTTTGGCAGTAAAGTTGCGAAAGCTCACGTCAAAGCTTTTTATTTTGTATTTTGATTTATGATTACCCTTAAAGTTTCTCTTTTTAGAAACATTTAAAAATGTGCTCTTGTTTATTTTAATTTAAGACAGATTTAAACTATGCTGATTTAAAATCAAAATCTTAAAATTACTTTAATATGATTGAATGATTAACACTGTGTAAAAAGTTGCCTGTTCAGTTAACAGTATGTAGATTAACATTCTGCTGTTATTTCTATTGCAGTGAATACTTTACTACTTTCATATAGACTTTTAGTTTTTAATGCATCTCTTCAATAGAAATTTAATATTTACTTAACTTTTCTTCGCTATTTGCTGTTATCTTAACATCATATCTCTAATTAATTAATTTCCCTAATCTAAGTTACATTTCACTTTATAATACCTTTTGTCAGTTGCATAGCTTTATCATTACAACAGTTTACAGTTCGCAATCAGAAATATCTCATTCCATTTGCGAGAGCATGTATAACAGGCTTATGTAAATTGACAATTGGCCTGTTCCACTTACAGTTCAGTCAAGTGCACGTATACGTGTTAATGTATATGTGTTATGTACAAAAGCAACAATGATAACTAAGCCACAAAACAACAACAAGAGCAACAAATTGACAGCAATAATCACAGCGACAAAATATACGAGTAGTTTTTGTTCAACATTCAACCAAATATTTACAAAGAATTATTTTTGTATGATTTACATTTTATATAATTTACGATTCCATCTTTTGAATTTAAATTTAGGGTTTGCTGTTGAATAAATTATGCCAAAAATGAGGTAACAACTTGACAGCGTGTCAAACGCAAGAAAACCCAAAGGAAAAGCAAAAGAATTATTTGAAGCAAAGTGAGAAAAAAAACCCAACATTAAATGTCAGAAAAGTTCACGTGACGGAAGAAAGCAAAAATGTAGAAATGTTTAAATGTAAAATGTATAAAAATAATATAAAATGCGGCAAATTATGAGATTTGTGTTAGGTGTTTAGCAATTGCCGAGCACTAAACACTGAGCACTAAAAGTTCGCTTTCAAATTCCACAGAAATTATAAACGAAGGTCGCAGGCGTCGCTAATTGACGCCCAACTATAACCCAAAAAAAAAGTAATGCTACAAAATAAAAACAATAACATCACGAATTACTACAACAACAATGCGATTACTGAACTAATTTGCCGTAACGGCCCGTCTGTCTGTGTGTCTGAACGTCTGTCTGTCGATTTTGATTGCAATATGAAACCTGAAATTAATTGTAATTACTCGCCTTGCGAAAAGATAAAATGTAGTGTGTGTAGGCTACAAAAAGAGAAAAAGAGACTGAGAGAGAGAAAGAAAAGGAGAGTGAGACAGTGTCAAGTAGAGAAAGAGAGACAGACAAAGGGGAGCTGAGGCCAATTTACGCCTGGCCTGGCCTGGCACGTATTTTGACAACGGTCTTCGGAAATGGAAATGAAAATGTTAATGGATATGGATGCTACACGTTTCCACGCTTCACACACACACACAGGCACACACACACACATACACACACATTGTATCTGTATCTATCTATCACTGTGTCGCAGTCGCGTTTGCAAAGCGCAGCAAAGCGTTGCATGCACATGCACAAAATTCAAATCACATTACGTATACGCAACGTTGCGCAGGCAATAGAAAACGTGAGCAAATCACATTGGCAATGGGACAGTTTTTGGAACCACGGAGGAGTACTTAGACCCCAATGTGAGTGGGTCTCGATGAATGACAGCTCTGCGGCACTCAAGCGCAACATATCCATAGCCAATGTCAAACTAAACAAAAATAATAACTACAAATAAAATATAAAGTTGACAGTGGGATGTGTGGAAAGCAATTGCAGCTGGTTATCGCATTAACTCTAGCTATCGATAGTTGTTGACTTTGGATTATGATGTGTAAACATCAAAGTGAATACAAATAAATGTGTATTCAATTGCTTGAATATCTCATAACGAAACAAACTTGCAAAAATATTTGTACTTGAGTCTCGTTTAACTTGTAAATTGCCCTCTATTTTAAATTTAACGCTCGTTGCATTGAAGATTTATGCTCAATAAAATAGCAAGTAAAAACTTGATAGTTATGACTTTAAGTATTATGCATTTTCTGTTCAAAAGACTCTTCATTTTTACTTTGAATGCGTTGCAATCTCCTTAAGGAATTTATGTACAGTACAAGCTCTAGTAACAAACCGCACCCTCAATTTCCTCTAGCAAACGCTTCCTTGAACGTAGATTTAAACTACATATGTATATGTAATATATATATATATTTTACTTTTAAAATTGTTTATAATAAATATGTTTTCTTAAGAACATAAATTGCCACAAGCATCAAAAATAGATCGATGATTCATTTAGTTTTTCCACCATAAATGACTGAAAATATAATTTCAATATTTGCTTTCATATTTTCTTTTCATATTCTCTGAGATTGTTGAGGATTTTCTTATTATACTTAACTCAAATTTCGCTTTAAATTCAAAATGTAATTCCCTATTAAAGTGTTAAGCATACCATTCATACCTTCACACCTTTACCTACAGTCTCTACACTCTTTTAGCTGATTATCCGCTTTTCTGGCAACGTTCACAACTGATATCACAAGCCAATCGACGTATTTGACAGCGTGCACGCGTATGTCAAAGTCAAAGTCAATTACGAGAGACGATTCCGGTGATTACGTGAATATCAAAACACGTCTCTCGTAATTCTCCAAAAATATGTGCGGGAAAATGAAACGAAACAACCACAAAATTGTTTGGGAAAAACAAGAGAGGGAGAGAAGTTCAATAAAATCCAATGAATAACACATAGCGATGAATCATCGGATCGAAATATAATAAATTGCATATTAAATGCTATGGTTTATAAATCGAGCTAGATAGATAGCCTGTCATAGTTCTTGTTGTTGTTGTTGTGGACACGTGTATCGACCAATTAAAAGGCATTTTGCTGCAACTCAACTCAAAGCTAATTGCATTTAAATTGCATTTGACATTTGACATATATTCTCGTGGCATGGTCGAGAATGATGACATTCAATCAAGGAAATTATGACTAAAAATAGCACGAGAAATGAGTAACGTTTTAAATAAAGAGGGCAACACAAAAGGGACAAAGAGAGATGGGAAGAGAATGTGAAAGAGAACGAACATTGCAGTGCACTCAATCATGGCAGGCAGCTTAAATTACCAACACCAAACAACTTTTATTAATTCGATTTCAGTTCTAGGGTTACTGAGGTGGTTCTGTGGTGATGTGGTTAACTGACTGTGGCTTGTTTAAAATTTACAACATTGTGTTCGCCACTGTGGCTGTGGGTAAACAAGTTTATTGGCAAACAAAAGACAAGCGACAACACAAAAAAAAATTAAAAAGTTCCGATGAGCAGCATATGAACAAATATTTGCACAAAATTTACAACAAATGTCAAAAACAAGCAAAAAAAACAATTTGGAAAATAAAAATTTATTTTCAATTAACATAAAGCTGGTGTAAATCAAGACGAACAATCTGCGCTTTATAACTAACAACATATGTAGGCCTGTCAGCTACAAACAGATGCAGATACATTTACAGATACAATTAAGATACATCTACAGATACAGCTACAGATACACGCACGAAGTCACAACAAACTGAACGTCAAACTAATTAAAAATATTTCAATGTACTGGAATTTGACTGGCGGCAACTTTAAATTGCCAAATGAAATTGTTTTTAAACAAAGCAGATGAGAATTGGATTCATTGAATGGATTCATGAAAATGATTGAAAAAACTTAAAATTGTTTATAAATTTATATGACCAACATTTTAAATGTTTAATTGAATATTTTTTATGACTATCGTTCACGTACATATTTAAATTATTTATCTGTTTTTATCTCAATTTTCTTTCTCAACAATTTATAATAACTATTGCATCAATACACAAACTGTTAGCTTTAACCATTTGCAAATTATAAGTGCAAATTGCTTATCGATTTCAATTTCAAAAGCATGTGACAATGTTTCAGCACTTTGCATTTGATTTGCATTGATTGCATTCGTTTATCTGTTTGAGCAATCGAAATGTGTGTGCAAATATTTAATCAAATTATTTGTCAGTTTGCGAAAAGTTTTCATTACATAAAATGGTATAGAAATATCTTTTATTAAGAGTGTTAAAGCATATGGTAGGTAAAAGGAACTAAGGACTTAACTGATTATTGTAATTTAATTTCTTTAAATTTTTCCAAGCCATATCCATTCATTCCAGAATTTCATTCAATAAACTACTGACAGGGTATCTGCTAGTTAAGCTCTCTTGTCCTGCACAAAATACTTATATAAACTTTTCTTTTGCTCAAAATACAATTTAAACTTATATATTTTCTGTCTGCACAATAAATTCCAAAAGCAAAAGTCCACTCGATGTGAGCTTCTACACTTCAACAGGCAATAAGTATTTAGAATCCCTTGTGTAGCCTTCTGACTTGTATGTGAGTAGTTTGCATTTAGCTGCAAGATAAACTTTAACTTTAGCTACAGTTAATGGATACTGTGTCCTTTCTTCTTCTTGGATCTTTATAGTTGCTGTAGTTAAAGCCTAGCTAAAAACTTTGTCTGGCAGCTGGGGCAAAAACTTTCAAATGATGTTGGCACTCTCAACAAATTGGCAGACGTCCAGATAAATCCAAATGTGGGCTGAGCAGACACCTGGAGGTTGTCTGGACGAGACTGTGAGTGTGTGCGTGTGTGTGTGTGTTTGTGTGTGTGTGTGGTGTCGACTGACAATGGACCGGCGACGTCTGTTAGATAAGGGACATTATGACTGCAAACTGACAAGTTTTATCAAACGAGTGACAGTGAAAAAGAGACAAATAGAAAGAGAGAGGGAGAGAGAGCGCATGAAATTATATTTTAGACAGCTTGCACTGACTACAGAATAGACACTTTACCACAATTGAGTGACAAATGGCAGCTAGGGATGGAAATTATGGTGATATAGATACTGTATGCGATACCGTACATATATCATATACGATATTAATACCTTATAGTACTTAATGCTTTATATTGCAGTTCTTAAATCAATATTGAATATGTAATATTCATTCCTAATGGCAACTGTCTCTGAATTGATATCAATTCAGCCAACTCTTGAACCCTGCTGACACTTTGGCCTCATGCTTACATCGTTGCAGCTGCAAAAGATACTCTAGCACTCGTATTTATAACTTCATTAATTACCAGAAAAATTGCAAATTTTTTAATGGAAGCTGTGCCACGTGCCACATGCCACACGATGATGAACATCATTATAGTATATGAGATCATCAGATGTGCAAAAATCAGCGACAGACAATTCGTTGACCAATTGAATCGATTCATCATTTGCATATACTCAAAAGTTCTCTCAGTGAATATTCAAATCAAAGGTGCGCACCCATAACTCAACCCGAAACGAATTAATGATTACACTCAAAAATGCGATTCAAATACTCAGAAAACGATTAATTTGACAGAGTTGGCAGTTTAATTCTAAGTTTATGTGCTTTTCTTAACGAACAAAGCTCAGTTTTATGAAATTCATGTTATTTGACACAAAGTCAAATAATTAAAATAAATAAAAATGAGTTTAGCACTTAAGGAATCTAAAGTTAACTAGTGTTTACAGTTGACAGCTTCTATAAAAAAAAAACAAGGTCAGAATTGGATGATATTACTTTAACTTCAACTTCAAATGACTTGAAGTTTAAGTTTAAATAAAGTAAAGTTTAACTTAACTTTAACTACAAGTTAATTACGTAGAATGCAAATGATAGATTGGCTAAACTATAAATATTAAAATTCAGATTATTAAAGTTAAGATTAACATAAGCTCAAAATGTAGCTTAAAGTTTCTATATAATTATTGCAAGGTGGCAACGCTGCAAATTCCACTTAACATGTTTATAAACAGCTTGCTAAAAAATGTACATGACAGAGACAATTTCGACTTGAGTTGCTCTAATGAACATGAGAAAAGCCGGCTCAAATTCACTTTTTAAACCAATTCTTTCTTCATTTTCGGACTCTTCTTCTAAGAGACAAAGTTTAGTTGACTTGTTTTTCTTGTAGTGTAGAATCTGGGTGCGGTCTTTTGATCGATCATTGTTCGATTTCTGATTTGTGTCGGCCAATGTGACAAGTTTATTGGCATAGTTAGTTGTCAAACGAGGGTCATTAGGAACGGCATGTCGCATTAATCACGCAGATGGAAAGGCTTTGATCGTCAAGGGGTCATCATGACTTCAGACTTATGGCTCTCCATTTTGTGGTCTGCTTTATTGAACGAGCAATTTTTTTTGAAAAATGTTTTTAAGACGCCTCTAGCGAAAACGCTTAAACGCTTTCGAGCTTGTTAATTGAAGTTTAACTTTATTTTAAGTGGCAATTCGTTTGCTTGAGGCTATGATGAAACTACGAAGTGCACACGATTTCATCTTGAACTTCGGATTGTGGAGCTGGAGTCGTTAACTTGAATTGAACTTGTGATACTCGAAGCTAATAATAATTGAGTACACCTGCTTTTATGCTTAACTAAAGAGCATTTTGGCTATTGATATAAATGTTATGGGAATAATTCATGTCATCTTTTAATTCACATCGTGAAACATCAATTAACTAAATTTTGAAAGCAGTTGGCAGCACCAGGAACTTAAGATTGATTAAAGATACAATGTCAAGGCAATCGGTACAGGCAAGTTCGAAAGTTCAATGACAAACTGATCCATGAGAAAGATACAATTACTTAATTCTGAATTAAAGAACGATTAACTGAAAGGTAAGGTAATAAATCTTTTCTATGAAATAAATTGAATACCAATAAACTTCATTTTCAGACAAGTTGGTAGCCACAAAAATACTTCTACACCGCCTGAGTTATCAATATTGGGTTAGCTCACGTTTTATGCAAACAATTCTTATCTTTTAGAGCTTTGCATAAAAATATGATACGACAATCGATGGATGACTAAGAAGTCACTCAAGATTGGAGCGAAAACTAAACCCATTTGAGCTAAAAGGTGTTATCGCTATTCCAAAATTGAACCAAAGAGTACTGTGTCTGGTAACAAGCAATAGTTGAAATTATTAAGAACCCAACCCAAATCTCAACTTGAAAGAGTTATTTTTGTATTGTGACTGCAAATAAATTCTACAACTTGTCGTTAAAGTAAATTGATGAGAACAACGTGCTTTTGCCGATAATGATGTTAGCAATGATAATAATGAGCTTGTTAATGAGCTCTAGGTAGAGCTGAGCCTCATTAGCACCTCAACTCGAACGCCCACGTTTCTCACAATTCTGTGAACAATGAACACAACAAATTGTTGTAAACAAATGAAAATGTAAACAACAACTTAACGTTTGTCTTGCGTAAGAAATCGCAAAACGCAAATTATGAACAGAGTGGGCAAAGAGAAAAGCAGAGAAGAGGAGAAAGAGAGAAGTATCCACAATATCCGAAACGAGACACAGCAAAAATAGCAAAGTTAATCAGCAAACACTCGACGCCAATTTATTGATTAATACCTTTCGATTAGCGAGCCATAGAAATATTGACTGAATGAGATGGCGGGACAAACGGACGGACGGACGGATTTTTGAAAGGGGGCGGACCACGGAACGTGGCCAAAATTTGTTTTCATCGTTTGCTGCCAATCGGCGCCATCAAGTCCCTCTAACAAAAGGGAAGCCTTGACTGTCTAGGTAAGTAAGAAAGAGTAGGGTGGAATAGGGACTAAAAGATAATAAGTAAATTGTGTATTGCCGTTTATTTGATATTTATACCAGAAACAAAAGGAAGGTTTAGGAAAATGTTTAAATTACTATTTATAAATAGAAAAATAAGGAAAGTACCAGAAGTATAGAGAAATAGTAGAAGTATAATTCAAATAATTACAAATAGTAAGAAAACTATGAAAACAGCTGAAAGTACAAAGGAAATATCTAGAATAACACAATTAATTTTCTGGAAATATTAATTAATTAAAATTAAATAAAAATAGTTGGAAAAGTACCAGAAACAATATCGAACCCATGTTGGTAACTATAAAAAGTTGTAAAATACTTTTAAAAATATACAAAAAAAATAGTAATAATAATAAAAAAATTTACCAAAAAATGCTAGCGAATTCTATATAATCTATTAGAATTATTTGATAAATTTCAAAGTTAAGATTGTAGTTATCTAACTGAAAGATATTTGTACATACTATGCATAGTATATTCAAATTAGTGTCAAATTCAAAAGGCGGGCCTGAAGAAATACTATAAGTAAAAGGAACTTTAAAAAAGTGGTTAAAATAAAATTATTAAAAAATATTATATTGAAAATATAGCGCAAGCTAACTTTGGCGCGCCAAAGTTTGGATACCCTTGCAGTGCCCTGTGTAAGCCGACAAATTTTTTCAAAATTTGTTAAATGTTGATTTTTAACCGATCGTTCCTATGGCAGCTATTTGATATAGTAGTCCGATTTAAACCAAATTTGGTCAGCCTGTTTAAAACTTATTCAAACACACAATGTGTATATTTGGTTGAGATATCTTGAGAAACAAAAAAGTTTTTCATACTAAATGTTGTTTTCGAACCGATCGTTCCTATGACAGCTATATGATATAGTAGTCCGATTTACACCAAATTTGGTCGGCCTATTTAAAACTTAATCAAACACACAATGTGTATATTTGGTTGCGATATCTTGAGAAACAAAAAAGTTTTTCATACTAAATGTTAATTTCCAACCGATCGTTCCTATGGCAGCTATATGATATAGTTATCCGATCCGGCCGGCGTCGACATATGTACTGCGTGCAGCAAAAAGACGGACCTGTACCAAGTTTCATCAAGATAGCTTCAAAACTGAGAGACTAGTTTGCATAGAAACAGACAGACAGACGGACAGACGGACCGACGGACAGACGGACAGACAGACGGACATGGTTATATCGACTCAGCTCGTCGCCCTGATCAAGAATATATATACTTTATGGGGTCTGTGAGGCTTCCTTCAATGCGTTACACATTTTGTGACAAAAATATAATACCCTCTGCAAGGGTATAAAAATAAATACTAAAAATATTTTCAAATATACTAGAAATTAAAAAAAAAAATGTTTGGAAAAAATCTAGACAATCTATGAACTAAAGAGATACAAAAGTATAATAGTATCTATAGGTATTCACCTATATACATTTTTTTTCTAGTTGCATCATACGTCCTTTTAGCACATTACACCCACTTCCGCCTCACATTTACAGGGTATCACAATCAAGTTAAATTTTGGTCGCCAAATAGCTGCAGAATGTAGCCAAAAGCAGAGGAATGCAGCAAACGGGGAGGGTCGGGGTTACATGGAGAGGCCTCTTTTTGCTCCACACACTCATTGCCAAAGCCTTGTGGCTACGCAGGCTTGTTTTTAAGTTATAAATAACCAGAAACCCCACCCACAAATTATCCTCCGACAAGCCTTTTGTGACACCACACACAAGACCTATATATATATATATATGTATATGTATGTGTATCTTCACCCCCGGTTTTCCTCCACAAAGAGTCAAATCCACTCCATCTACAGTCTTTTGGGTGCCTCACATGCCAGTTTTAAATTCAAAGTCGTTGTTCGTCATTATCGTTGTTGTTGTTGGTTCTTTTTGTTGTTGGTTTTGTTGTTATTGCATTCCATATTTCCTTTAGCCAGTTTTGTTTTTAGCCAGAGCTACTGTATAAGCGCATGTCTGGCTGTCTATCTGGCATTCTGACTACGTTGTGCCTCTTCCTTTTCTCTGGCTGCTTCTTCCATTGCCAAAGCAACTGCTACTGAGTGCTACTGCCACCTTTTTTTATTGCCACCGTATTTTTACAGCTCTAATCGCAGCAAGCAAGCAGCTGGAGCACTTGGAGACAGAGCTGCCGACAGTAAAATTGGCGTGCAAATTGAAAAAAGAAAAGAAAACAGAAGCAAAAAGGTGAGGAAGGAAATTCTCGACGCTCATCAAATGAAATTTAAGTGAACTGCAAATGGGCGGCGCTGACATTGAGAGCTTTATGGTATATCGATAGACAACACATTTATCGATTTCACACAACGTTTGAAGTTAACTGCAAAGGAGGGAAAAGCAACAAAGGTACTTCATGGGAAATTGAAAGCGTTTGATGATTGCAATTGTATCAGAATTGAAAATCGTTTGAAATGTGTTGTTTTGTTGTGGGGAACGAAGCTTAAAAACGAGAGGGAAGATAGTAGAGAGAGAGGGGAAAGAGAGAAAAAGGGGACAGCTGTCAGTTGGATTTATGTTTTATTGAAGACAATTTCTCGTTTAGTTTTCGTTTGCAAAATAATTGCCAGATGTGGAATTGTTTTCTATTGATATCAAAATTCGCAAAGTCATGGGAGCAAAGTTGAAACCCCTCTCCATAAGAGGAAATTAGAACAATTGATTTTTATTAAGGTTGTACAAAGAGGGGCGTAATGAAGTTTCCCAAAGCAATAAAACGAGCAACTCGAGCGGAAACCATAAATAGAGAATTACGGGATGCAATAGTTAAAGTTGAAGTCGATAGTAATTAGTGAGACTGATAAATAGATACTTATCGATAACTTTCGTTATGTGCTCTTTTTCAATTAATCTGAGAGTCTCTTGTGTCAACGTTTTAAATCAAAACTCATCTGTTTGGAATTTTTATATTTGTTTAATTAAAAATCTTCATTATTCTTTATTTATATATGTATGTATATCTGTTGGAATTTCTAATGAGCATATCTATAAACTCACTTGCCGCATTTGACCCTTACACTCGATTAATTGTTTATTTCATACAAAATCAACTGCAAAAATCAACTTCCAACTTGTTTCAATACGAATTCACATTGCCTTTTGTTCAAATCTTGTTTTCAGCTGCAAATACACTGCAATTTCGTAAATTATTGTAAAAAATGCGCGGAATGCGGTTAACAAAAGCAACAACAACAATCTGAGACATTGTCGACGGCAACCGCAAATGAAACTGAAATGATTCATCGCCTCACTTTGACATACTGAATTAATTATCCAAGTCAACGCAATAAACTGATTTGCTTATAAAGTTCTCTCTCCCTCCTCTCTCAATCTCATTGTCAGACACTCTCAGTTCTCTGTCTTTCTCCATTGAACACGTGCTCTCACTTGAACTTGAAATACGACCATTTTAATTGCAAACACAAATTTTTAATGCCAATAAACAACGACAATAACAAAAGAAAGAAACAATCACAATACAAAGTTTTGCAAACTGAGAATCTGGCTAAAAATAGGCGTCCAGTCAATGAATTTTTTATTATTAAAGTTGTTTTTCTTGTTGTTATTGCTTTCAAGACGTTTTTCGCTTTCAATACATTTGCTGGAATACGCCTTGAAATTGCAATGAAACTGAGAGCTAAGAGTTGAGGATGGGCTTGTAAACATAGTTATCGATAAGCAACAATATTGACTATTGATATTGACTAGGAAAACTGTAGATTCTTCTAGACTTAAAATAAGGAACTTACTAACACCTTTTTTTACGATTACTTTGAGTCAACCTAACTAGCATAAGAAAACGCATTATTAGATAAGCAAAGTTGACTTAATTTACTATCGATAACAACGGCAGCGTGGCTATGTCAATACTATCGATAGTGTAGCTGTCTCTTGCATTGCATTAAGAGTTCTGTCCGACCTTAAATTACGCTTAATTTAAATAAACATCGCATTTTCTATCACGGAAAGCCTTGTAAAGGTATCGATAGCCCACAAGGTTTACTATCGATAGAAAAAGTACACTGACCTAACAGAAAACTTTGTAGACCGATTTATCTGCAGTACCAACAAAGCCCACAAGTCAGCGTTTCCATTTCTTCCCATCATTTTGGATAAGCGCTTCTCTATCTCTCTCTGTCTATATCCCCGCATACTCTATCTCTCTCTCTCCCCCCCCCCTTCTGTCACTGTATCACTTAGTAACTTGATGGCAGCTCCAATTTCTTGTTGAATTTGATTGATGAAGGCGATTATGACTCAGTCTGTCAGTTGTTGAGGTTCATCAACGTTGTCTCGTCTGACGGCATTATAAAAGTGTGCAAATGCTACACAATAAGAGAGATAGAGAGACAGAGAGAGAGGGGGAGAGAGGTACGAAGTAACGGGTTTAGTGGGTTAGGTGTGAATATAAAAATTAAGTATCTAGCGCCAATAGCAAGTCGAAACAAATCGGATATGCAAATGATTTGTGGGAAGACTCAATTATAATTAAAAGACGTAATAAGTATAATAAAAGAGAGAGATTTTCGAAGGTTAAAAGTCTCTCAAATATTTTCCACACTTCATCATCGCAATCAAGTTTAAAGAATTGTGTTGAAATAGTGTCAGACACTTGTTCCTCCTCCACGTTATCTCTGGCTGCAGACACTGCACCTGCCTGTTGCACCCACAATGCAACGCAGCATGAAATCCGCTTTACCCCCTCTCCCTTCTCGAGGCCCCCAATGGACCCCATCATATATACACAACATATTGTTTGCTGTAGACAACAGATAAAGCGTTGACAACTCTTCTCGCAGTTTGTCCGTTGTGTTCGGACCCAGATCCGACTGTTCCAAACCAAGCCAAGCCCTAGTTTCCTATCCCCGCCCGCTATAACGTCGCATTGAAGTGCAGTGAACCATTTTGGGGCACGTCGCAACAAAAGAACAGAGAAACATTTCCGTTCTGCGCCAGATGTGTAAAAACAAATAAAAAGTTTCGTTTTCAAAAAAAAACAAACCAAAAAAAACAGACAGAAAAAAACACAGGCAGTCGAAAAAGTTGTGACAAAACAAAACGGCAACAAAAAAATAATTTGTTAAAGTTATTTCATTTCATTTGATTGCTCTCCAAATTCGCAGTCATCCAATCGAAGCGATTAAAATGATAACTGAGATGGAAATGGGAAATGAAAATGGGAATTCAAATGAAAATGAAAATGGAAACACTTATCAATGGGTTTTTGGTATTTCAAAAGCATTATAAGCATTTCAAAATTTGTAGATTATATATTTAAACGAGCATCTGTATTTGGCAACTACAAAGATATTTTATATTGTTTGTTGACACACACTGACATAAATTTAACATTAAAATATTGTAGGAATATTTGAATTAACTTTTCAACCAGCTACACACCATGAGCATATTTGAACAAAAATATATATATAGAATATATATAATATATACATATATATATAGATATAGGCAGGTTTCACATAGTTAGCTAAACTTTCATCAATAATTTACAAAGCTACAAGTTTTTATGAAAACTTAACTATAATATGTAACTTCTGCAATTGTATAAAAAACATTTACAATAATTTTGCACACTTTTATCAATATGAAGCAGACATCTCCGACTTCATAAACTTATTTAGCTCGAAACTACTTTAAGTTTAAACGACTTTAACTTAAAGCTCCTCCAAAGTACATTTATTGCAGCATCAAGAAATTTATGTCCAACAAAAATTCTCAGATTTCCATAAAAAATGCAAAGGCTTTCTCTGACAATTTATTCTTTTAGTGGATGAGATTGGACTTACGGAAGTTATATGAATGATATAAATATGAACTCACTTTGACAAATATTTGGCTACAAATGCCAAGTTTTATAGTAACGCTTCTGTATATTTTAGGTGTGATATCACTTAAAGTCATATAGGAAAAATTCTTCGCTGTTTCACTATAAATTACTAAAGATACATGAGTACATCTGATAAGTATCAACAAACGAATCGATCGAACCAATTTTCCCACTTATGTTTCAATACAATTACCACTTACAATTCAATATGATTTGGATTCAAACCTCTTATAAGCTTTATAGATTCAATTTTGTTCAAACCAAATACAATTTTATTAAGTTTTCAACATTTTAGATGCAGTCTTTCAGCATTTAGTTTAATATGAAATGTTATTTTTCTTGTGAACTCAATACTTCAATACTTTTTTATTCATTTGTTGTGGATTTGTTTTAATCCATTAAAACTTACCACCGTTCGCATTGACAGCATTTGCTTCCTTGGCATTGCCGGCATTGTTCTGTAGAATGTCGGACAAGGATAACGAGGAGGCGATAAGTTGACGCTTCTCCTCGAAGTTAAGAAAATCCATGGAATTGCTGCGCTGAGGTGTGACGGTAATTGTCACTGATTTCTGCATCTTGGCCACAACGCACAGTTGCTGCTCGAGGTCGGCGGCAGCGGAGGCAGCATTCGGAGAATCCGGTGGCGACATTGAAACCGGATGATGATCAATGCCATCCGTGAGATCCGGCGGTGGCAGCGACAATTGATGTTGTTGCTGTTGTTGCTGGTGTTGTTGCTGGTGTTGTTGCTGCTGTTGTTGCTGGTAGGCAAGTGCATGTTGCTGCTGTTGGCTGAAGTAGGCGAATGCAGGTTGCGCTGTGGCAGCACTGTAAGAGGGCGGACCCATGGGTGTGGCATGTGCAACCCTTGAGGCAGCCGCTGGCGACAATTGATAGCCGGACTGTGCTGCATCTGTTTGATCGTGCCCATTGATTGCTGCCACCAATGTGGCAAGATTGTTGCGACTTGTGTTGCTGGTTGCATACTTGGAGCCACTTCCATTGCCATTGGAGAGTTGCTGCTGCAATTGTTGCTGTTGCTGCTGTGCCTGGAATTTGTGTTGCTGCTGCAGCTGTGCCAGCAACTGTTGTTGCTGCTGTTGGTAAGCCATGTTGCTGCTACTTGTTTCTTTTGACTACTGACTATGCAACTTGTTGCTGCGCAATGACAATGCCAATTAGAATACCGCCATCATATGTGACCTGTTGTTGTTGTTGTTTCTTTGATGTTGTTGTTGTTGATGTTGTTCGTTCTCGTTATTGTTATTTTAATTAGTTGCATACACGCGACAACCGCGACACTAGCGTGGGTTGTTCATTTAGTTTGACACACAGTTGTTTGTTATTATTTTATTTATTCACTTTCTTGGCTCACTTTCTGTGGCGCCTTCTGCTTTATGGTTTCACTTTTCTTTTGGTTAATTACTGTAATTAAGCAATTAAAAAACATTCATTTCTAAAGGCAACAACAACGAGTCTCATTAGGTTTTGACACCCTTGAAATGACACAAGACTTTTACTTTACCATCGAAACGCGCACTTATCATAAAACTAACTAAACAATCTGTCAATCTTTTACTTCTTTGACAATTATTACAAAAAAAAAGAAGAGAGAAAGATTGAGCGAAAAGAGTGAGAAGGAAGACAGCATTTGAATGTGTTCAAGTGTCATTCAGCAAAATGTTTTCAATTTCATAAAAATTAACTTAAAAGCCGCATAAGAGCTGGAGAAAGAAAGAGCGAGAGAAAGATTGCAATCATTGCCGGCATTTTAGCTATTTTGTAGCTATTTTGGAATTGAAATGGCTAGAAAACATTTTCAGAAGTGATTTTAGAGAGAAAGATTGCAATCATTGCTGACATTTTAGCTACTTTACAATTAAAATAGCTAAAAAGCTAAATTCATTCTGTTACTTTTTAAATTGCCTAACAACTTATATAAAATGAGAGAAAATAAATCTATTGAAAATAAATTACAAATATGGAAAAAATCAGTCTGTGCTACGACAAAATGCAATTTTTAAATTGAACAATCTTTAATTAATTATTTTTTTGGCTACTTTTACTACTTTGGGCAACACTGATAGAAAGAGGCAGCAACAGCCACTTGTCATCATCAAGCGCAACGCAGTCGCACATGAAAAGACATCGAGATGAAGTTGCAAATGGAAATGGGAGACGGGGGATGGAAGACGGAAGATGGAAGAGTTGAAGTTGAAGTTGGAAATTGAGTTGGAGAGACTGAAATGGTAACCATATGCACACTGCCCAAGGGCCACTTGACTTGAAACAAAAACAAAACGAAACAAATTTGTTGGGAAGCTTGTGACAATGGCAATGAAATCTGTCAAAAGGCGGAAATGTAACAGAAGGTGTGTCATATACATACATGTGTGTATGTGTGTGTGTTGGTAGAGAAAGGGTATATGAATGTGGGTGCAACAATTGAAGTGTCTACAAGCAAAATTTAAAAACAAAGGAAAACTCTTTAAAATACTTAGATATGTATCAAAAATAACTGGAATACTTTTGCAAGGGAGTAAAATTCAAATAAAAGAAGTTTGAGCTTTTTTTTGAAAATTTATAGAAAATATTCTAACTTCATCTTTAAAGTATTTTGTTAAAAATTAAAAAAAAGATGACTGAACCCGGTCAAAGGAAGAAGCTTTCGAATGTCAGTAAAATTTAAAGAAGCAGAGCTATATTTTAATTGAATGTGTTATGTTTTCAACAGAATAATCTTACTGGGTCAATTTATTTGACGTCTGTAGAATGCCTCAAATAACTGGCTGAATGATATTTTGACTTCAATGTAAAGACGAATAAAATTAAGGACGAGCCTAAAATTAAAAAAAAACAAAGGAAAAACACATAGCTACAGTTTTTAATCTTGTAATTCGTATCAAATACAATGTGACTATTATAAGATTATACCTGTAGTGCTTGGAATTTCAATAAGCTCAATAAACAATAAACAGTAAAGTTTAAAGCAGCTAAGCCGTTTTTGAATTTATTTTTTAAGGCGCGATTGTGGAAAATTCTCAAGTAATTTAATAATTACTATATCTAACTTAAAAGTTGAATTGCCGATGAAAAGAAGATGAAAGAACCTGCATTAAGAACTTGAACAGACATATACGAATTCTAGCAAGGGAGTAAATTAAAAAAATCCTAAGATTAGGATATTCTATTGTGCTGAAATACCATATATTTAGGTTATTGTCAACTGTGAAGATTATTTTTAGACATTACAAACACAATAAAAGACCGTAACCAAATAAAGAGGATTTAAATCTGAAATCTTTTGGCATTATTACCAAAGTCAAATTGTTAAACGACGTGTGAAATGCATTGAAATAGATATTTACAGCAAATCAAAGAAAAGGGAGAGAGAAAGAGAGAATAAAAGCAAACGGAATCATTTGATTCAGTCCGTTTACCTTTTGCGTTACACACATTCCAGAGCCAAAGTCAATTTAAATCTTCTTTTTTATTCTTTTCCCTTGCCACCTTTTGGGCCATAGGGCAATCCTTCAGTTAGTGGCAAACCAGTTGCCAGCCAGCTCCTTGCCAGACAAATCTTATTAGAATACTCGTGCGGATGGCAACAGAGACAGAAAGAGAGACACACAGACAGAGGGAGAGAGAGAAAGAGAGTAGTAGATGAGATGGATAGCAGGTCAGGTAGATTTCAAGTTGAGTTGAGTTTGGGAACTGCAGATACAGATACGAATACACAAAGCGCAAGGCACGCAAAGTGCACAGGTAAGCGAAGATATGGAAGAAGTTTGAGGAGGATGATGATGATGACAGGATACATAGAACCAAAGAAAAACGAAATAATAATAAGAAAAGAAAAAACACGAATAAAAATGATTACCTTTGGCACACCAGAGATTTTATACTCTTGCTGATCCTACGTTCCTACGGCAGCTATATGATAGTATATGTAGTATCTGATTTTTACCTTATTTGGTCAGTGAGTATAAGATGAAATACACTACATGTAAGTTCTATTGAGATATCTCAAAAGACAAACAAAGTGTTAATACTAGATGTTGATTTTCGACTGATTGTTTTAATGGGAGCTATGTGATATAGTGAACCGATCCAGATCCGGATCTGTATCAAATAACAATTCAACTTAAAACAAAGAAACTGTTTTTCGGAAAAAAGAAACACTGACCGCTGCTCTAATGGACAATGATATAACGACTCAGATCGTCCTTCTGATCAAGAATATATATACTTTGTGACTTCTATTTCCTTTATTGCGTAACATATTCCGTAACAATTTTGTAAGACCCTCTGCAAGGGTATAAAAAGGAAAATAAGCAGAGACAGACAAAGGGCAACAGACAAGTTTAAAATTCAATCTGCGTTGAGCTCCTAGACGTGGCAGCCACAACAACAACAACAGCAACAATAAGAACAATCGTGGCAGCAACAACAAGAAGAAGAACCGCAGCAAGTGAAACGCATGTTTATTTAATGCTCTTTAAAATAAAACACAGAAAAGATCTCTTCAGCTAGGCCTTGTAGCTGGTCAACAGAGAAGAATCTAGGCGAAACTTGGCTAACTGTAACCACAATTGTTGTTGTTCTTATGGTTATTGTTATTGTTGTTGTGGTTGTGGTTGTTGTTGTAACTGTTAGGTGTTCCAGTGCGCTGAGTTTTGGCTCGTTAGTTTGGGGCTATTTGGCTTTTGGGATTTGGCGCGCGCCGTTCTCGTATTAAAAAACGCGGCCAAACCCAAAGCAAACCCGAGAATTGGCGAAATGTGGAGCAGTGACAACAACAACAACAATAGTAACAACAACAACAGCCACATCAACGACTACAATAGACAATGCTATGTAAGCATAAAAATCAACAGCAGCCGCAGCAGTCGCAGCAATTACAATATGAAGCGTTTTATGGCAGAGAAAATGCGCTACAACATTTACTTTAACGAGTGTCCATTGAGGCAGACACGGACAAAGCGAGTAAGCAATGTAGAGAGCGAGATAGGGAGAGAAGAGGAGTTATATTCATATTAATCAGGCTTGCCGACTCAGCCTTTTTCTGGACAGATCTGTCTTTATATTTTTAAATTTACTATGGCATTTCTTCAAATTTGCTCATTACTTAGATTTTTTGGATTCTTTAACATTGAATAAAAATTGCCACTTCCCTCCTTTTTTATTTTAAATTGTTTCAAATCTATCCTTTTTTAACAGTCAATTTCTAGCAGCACTGTTACGCATACAGATCATTTACAGCTGACACTACAACATACTCTGTTATTGTCTCTTATTTTAACATAGTTGTTTAAAAACTTAACAGACTGAAACAAGATCGTTTAAGCTTTCAACTGATGTAAAGACAAGCTAGCTTTGTATATTCTTCTCTCTTTAGATAACAGCTAGCAGACACAGCTATTATCTTTATCTGTTGTAGACTCAATCTTCCAAGAATAATAAACTTTCACTCACGTTTTACGGCATGTGCATGCTCAGATAAACACATTTGAATATTCAAAATATTTACTTATTAAAATGTTGTTATCAGCGCAGTAGTAAAAACGTTTTAAAAGTGTAATTAAGATACGTATTATTTGAACAGCCCTTTATTGTATCTTAATCAGAAACTCTTTTGTTAGCATTTTATCAACTCAACTCAATCTGTTTAATAATGACAATCGTATAAGGGTTTAAGTTGGTGCAGCAATAACGTTAAATTACATAATTGTTTATATAATTAATAATTAAGAGAATAAATTTTTAAAGGAAATAATAACTAACAAGTTAGGTGTAAATTTACATATCCATATGTAAATCTTTCGTATACAATTATAAATTTAATCCTCTTCGAACTTTTTCTTTATTACAATTCAACCTATTAAATAGACAGACAATAGTTTGTAACTTCTGATTACAGGGTATTAATGCAAAGGGACGATTAAATTAGCAAGTGCGTTATGAAGTCCTTATTGTCGGCGGCAGGGGGCGCTGCTGTTGCTGTGATGCCGCATATTGCACATATGTGAAAAGGAAAAACGATGACGCTGGCAACTTGTAACTTGCAACATCAGCAGCGTTGCATATTAAATATGAAAAAAAATAAAGCTTGAAGCGTGTGTGAAAAGCAAATACAACAACGTCACAGGCAGTGGGCTACAACAACAAAAACAAAGACAACAACAACAGCATACAATGGGCTGACTGTGGGTCTCTTGTGGCGCTGTGGCAGGTTCATTGAACTTTTACAGTTCAGTAGTTTAGCGATTTTTATGGCACTGTGGCAACGCCAAATGTTGCAAGGCAGGTGGTGCCAGAGGGTGGAGCGTTGCTTGCCTTTTTTGGGGGCAATGCGAGCTTTTGGGAAAGCCAAAAGAAAAACCAACAACAATGGTGTGCAAAAAGATCAGTAACAAGACTGAAAATGAAAACAGAAAGGAAAGCGCTGAGAAACACTACAAAATGTGGAGACACGAAAATATTAGATGTGGAATGGGGATATGTATAAAAAGGGGAGGGAGGGTAGGTGGCTTCGACTAATGCGATTTGTAGTTAACAATCAAAGCAAACCGAGATTCATATGTACACACTATTGAGTTTATGAGTCGCTGCTGACTGGCGCCTCGAGCGTCAAAACCCAATCAAATCCAATTAAGAGCAAAAAAGCCCAAAAGGGGGAATCGGGGGAGAATAGAACTTTATTCCATTACTCGAGCACGTTTTGTCTTTTTTATGCCATATGTAAACTCAGCAGCAGAAACAGCAACAACAACAACATGCTGCACACGCGACTCGAACATAAAGAGAAACAGAAACAGAAGCAGAAACAAAAGCAAACAACAAAGCCAAAGTAGCCGCCGTCGCAGAAGCAGCAGCAGCAGCTAAAGTCTGTTGCCGCAAAAAGCAGCAGCAACAACAATTGCAAAAGTAACAGTAACAGCAACAACAGCAGCAGCAGCATGAACGGCCACCGACCAAATGCTTTCTGACCAGCAGCTGTCGCCCAGGCCTTGCACAGTGGCACACAAATGTTAAAGGAAGAGTGTGGTGTGAAGGAGTTGCACTTAGAGATGGACTCGGGCAGAGTTGGTCACTTTTTAGCGCCTAAAAAAGCTAGAGAACTAGAACTAGAAACCAAGACTGCAAACCTCAATAATTTTTGGGGAGATTCGGTTCGGTGGTTCGAACCATTAAGGAAGATTAAGGTTCGGCTCGCGGACCGGTTTAAGGAGCCACTGAACCCAAGGTTCGGGTTTTTGCAGCCTTGCTAGACAGTCAGATAAAAAGACTATTTGATACCCTGCACCTATTAAAAAAATAGGCAAAATTGGTATAATACATAGCTATGCAAGGAGGAGGCAGTTTAAAAACCTTATTAAGCCCAATGGGTCTATGAGACTTATCTCAGATATTAATAGATTTAGGGACACCTAATTCAGCTGCAATTTCTCACTCTCATCAACCAGCTCTGCTTTAGTAGTTGTGAGTTTGAGCACACCGCATCTGACTTCGTATTGCATAGTACCTTACTAATATTTGTTCAAAGAAGAATTATTAATAATTGTATAAATAAAATCATTTTTTATATACGCATATTTAATATACGAGTATATTGCAATGTGCATACATAGTATGTACTCTCATATCAGCAATGTATTTATGGCAGAAAGGTTAAGTAACAGAATAAGAATTTATAATAAGAATTGATAATTATTTACAATTATTTATTATGTTTAAGCATCAATTCCAAAATTTTCAACTTTTTCCAAGTAACCCCTTTTAGGTGCCACTTCCAACCGAAAATGTAAACAAATACCAAGTATGATCAAGTAAGTTTCTTCAAAGACAAGGTTCACACAACAAACCCACAACAAATTTCGAATCTAAATCAACCTCAGATCTGATATTTCTTCTCACATTAAACACATTGATTAAAGCAGCTTTAAATAGCTGATCACGAAATCTATATCATATCTAAATTAGTTTCTGGAAACGCTCCAATACAATTGCAGTCATTTAATTACAATGTCGCTTCCCTGTAAGCTTCAAATCTATGCAATCCGTGCAGCATTGTTAACTGTTAAGCTCAACTTTTAGTTGTATGCATTAACAAAGTTCAATCACCCAGGACCCACTGTGCCACTGGGTTACTGCATGAACACAAACACACACTCGCATATTCGTATACACACACATTTGTAATTGCAAGTGTGTGTGTGTGTGGTGTGTGTGGGGTTGTTGCTAATGGAACACAATTCACAGGGCGGCTGCTGCTGCTGCTGCTGCTGCTGCAAATGGAGGCAGCATTTGTACTAACTCTCAACGTCTTCCGTCTCATTCTTTGTCTGCATGCAAGAACAACTAAAGCTACAACAACAACAAAAAAGAGAGGCAGACAGCATAAACCATTGAACGCCAACAGCAGACAACACAAGTGAGAGAGACTAGCGTCGCAGTCGACGTTGACGTCAGCGTCGGTGTCAAAGTCCAAAGCTGCAAAAGTTTTTTGTGGGAGAGCTGGAAAAGAGGGGAAAGGAAGGGGAAGCGAGGGCGACAAAGCGTCGCAGTTAGTGCGCTGAGATATTCGCATAAATTTAAATTTGCGCGCAAACGGCGCCCACAATAAAAACAACAACATCAACAGCAAGCACATTAGTTTGTGGGGCTGTAAATGCGTTTTATGGGGGTTGCTCAACTTTTGGATGCTGCCCGAGGGTTGTGTTTAACGGGATGGAGGGGAGAGAATGAAAAAAGCACAACAGAAAGTAGTAAAAATCGCAGCAGACAGTCAAGAGTTTGAGCGAGAGAGAAAGCATCCCTGTGTGCCTACCGCCTACCATCTCGCTCGCTCTCAGTGCGTTTGGGTATTTCAATTACAAAGCGCAACACAACAAAGTACACAAAAAATAAAACAAAATTACATCGTCTAGACGTGTAAGTAGATAAAAATATTCTCCAAAGCTCAAAAAGAAATTTCACAAAAATATGTAAGGGAAATTTGTGTGGAAAATTGTAAAAATGTTGTTGTTGCAATTCCAAGTGATCCAAAGGCATTTCTGATAAGGAAGTACGTAACTCGGGAAGGTATTGCTACATAATTTAACGGGCGTGTTGCGGATAAGATAAGCACGAAACTGGACAGGTCTTACAACAATAAACGATAGCATGTTGAAAATCAATTTGCAAGCAAATGCTTTATAGCGGGAAATGTTAAAAAATAAAGCAGCTGCTTGAAGAGGAACAAAAAATAAACGAACTGCTCTTGAGTGTGTAAGAGAGAGAGGATAAAATAAATTTATATTCTATTTTCATAGGTAGATGGAAATAAAAATAATAAATATTTTAATTTGTTGTTGATCTTTTCACTTTTTGTTTTGTTATTGATTTCACTTTTTTTCTTCATAAATATTTTATGCTTTTTTTTACACAAAGTGGTGCCGTCAATTCCGCAGCTGCTGAGCACTGTTGTTGTTGTTGTTGCTTTTGTTGTTTGTGTATAACAGAAATAGAAATAAAAAACGGAAATTCACACTGCTGCTGCTGCTCTTGTTGTTGTTGTTTTTGTTGTTGCTGCTGGCACCTGTACACTGATGCCGACGTCAACGCTGACGTTTAGCAGCTGCTTTTGTTTTGTTTGTGGCTCATTGAAAGTTTAATTCACACCTGCAGTTTGCATAAGCTTCACAACACAAAAACAACAACAATAACACACAATTTGTACAAATTTATTGGAATTTCTTGAAGAAAAATCTATATGCAACAAAATGCGAGACGAAAAAAAAAACAACAGCACAGAATGCGACGCCGACAGCAACGTAAACGTCGGCGTCGTCGTTGTCGTCGGCGTTGGTTTCAGAAGTTGTAAAACCGGATTTTCTTTTTGGGCGCTCTTTGAAGCTTTGTAGTTTTGTACTTGTTGTTGTTGCCTTTTGCACTTAGTATTCGATTCATATTGAAATGAAAAACCAATTTTTTGATTGGACACACAAGTTTGTAATTCGCTCTTTCTTCTCTGCCTCTTCTCCTTCTTCTTATTTTCCATCACATTCCATAGAACGCTGCCATTTGTTTACCCGCCGTAGCGGCGTCACTCTTTTCCTCTTCTTCTCTCTCGCACTAATCGAATTCTCACTTACACTTGCCTGCAGCTGGCGATAATAATTTTCGCAAGTATTTGCGTGTTTGCTTTTCAGCATTGCTTATTTATGATTTACTAATAATTTATTTATGCACAAATACAAACGTACACAGGGGAAACACACACTGATACACGCACAACCGCATAACGTGAAAAACACACACAAATCTAATATATGTATGTATCAACTACGCGTCGACTATAATGAAATTTCGTCCGACTAACTTGTAAAGTTAGTTGAATTAATTTTAACAACAATTTGCCGTCAAAATGCGTTTGTATATGTATTAACCGTGGACCGCGTCCAACTCGTCCAACGGTTTTTTTCGACTCACTTCGGTAACAATCGGATGAGAGAGACGAACACCAATGACAGTGATGAACGATTCTCTTACTACTCTGTTACTTTTCACAAGTAACAAGTCACAGTTTCAAAGTAACGGTGACAGTCTTTTAAAACTACTGATTTACTCCACAAACTTTAATCTGAATGACTAACTCATTAAGACTTGATGAGGCAATATGACAAATTAAATTAAAATAATACCTATATTTTCATTTATTTACATTCTATTTTTTCACAGCCGCAGTCACTTCACAGTATTACTCATCTCTAGGCAAACGTGTGCATGTGTTAGTGTTTACCAGCTGCTTTGTTGCTGTTTTCAATGAAAATTTACTCTCACGCTCTCTTTCAGTTGTGACTTTGTAAGACTGTTAACTTAACAGATTAATGCTCAGCACATGTTAACATTGTAAACAAAGCGTATTTTTAAAAGATGTCTTTGTATTAACTGATCTGTCAAACGCGATAAATAGTAATTTAATAAATTAATTGAATAATTTGTCAATGCATATTTTTATACATATATTTTAAAATATTTTTAATGAAGCAACTTTACAGTTCAGTAAGGTGGCAACGCTGACAGCTGAGCGTGCAAACGTACAAACGTGAGAGAGAAGTGTACGAGAGAGCGTGTGATACTGCATGTGAATAATGTGGATTTCACAATATAATAATAGCAGTTATGACTGCTTTTGTTATTTAATTTATATTTAAATTTTATTACTTATTTATTTATTTATGGAATTACAAGCCCGATAAATGAGTAACGGCTGTTTGGCTATGTAGGTCTAATTGCTCTCTGTTAATAACAGCTTAGAAAACTGTTAAGTTTATGTTGCTATCAAACGATCTTAGCTCTCACTCTCTCACATGCAATAACATACCCAAATTTTAAATTGAGCGGTGAAAATAGTAAATTATTTATAACAGATGCTTGAAAACAAAGACAATTAATTAGCCAGCGGGAAATTATGAAACAAATTAAATCAGATGAGCGGAAATTAAGTTTGACTTTGTTAAAATTAACAGTTTTCTTTTTGGAAATTGATTAAATGTGTGACCTCCCATAACTTTCATTGAGATTGACTTTTACACACACACACATACCAACTTTAATGAGACATTTAAATGCATTTTTATGGGGATATTAGAAATAATTGCCAATTTCGTACCACAAAATGATGAAACTAGTTTCTTTCCCAAAATCATTTTAGAAGCAATTATTAAGATTCCACTTAAAATGCGTATGCTTTTGAAACTAGCTCCCCAAACAGACCATAAACACACACACATATTTATGTTTGTGTGTGTGTTGCTGGTTCTCAGGCCTATCAATGCCTTTTTTCCCTCACTTTTTCCCCAACTTCAACCCAGCCACCCACAGAATAGTTTGCCGTATTTCCCAAGCAAATGAAGCAATCAAAAATGAAATGTTGTTATTGTTGTTCTTGCTCCACTTCAAAAGTAATTTACCTTGTTTTTTAGTGTTTGATTTTCCACAATAATAACCATAACAACAACAAGAACATCAGCCGAGAAAATCTTTTGGCATTTTCCAAAAACTAATCGGAAAAATTGGAATTCCATTATTGCTTGGGGTTTATTTTTAGGCCAACAAACAAAATACATACAAGCTCATTTTATTTTTGTTTTTAATTTAGCATTAACACACACATATACATACATACAGTTAGAGTTCCATATATAGTATACATATAACACAGGAAACGGAAGCATCAACAACAAGCAGGGGGTGGTGGGGAGGGGACTTGTGTCCAGGAATTGTTTGGTCCGAAAAATGCCGGCAAACTTTAAAGCGCAAGCGTTATGAGAGAGAAAGAGAGCAAGAGTGAGAGCATGCACAACAGTAACAGTTGTAGAGTCACTGCAGTTTTAACAGCGCTGAGAAAGCAGTTTTATAGCATGCGATAAATTTATAGCAAAATAGTGGCTGCAAAACTGCATGGGACTCGAATATGAAACTATGTATGTTGTATTGAATTATTAATGAAAAATAAAACTTTAAATGAAGTAGTTTCATATCTGTGATACAGAGGATTTAATTACTGTATATAATAAATTTCATATGTAAACAAATTGGATGTAAAGGGATTTTTAATGTCAAACGAAATTTTGTATGAATAACTATTTGATTAATAATGAACACGAAAGTTTTTAAATAAATATGTTTGAAAAGTTAAAAAGTGATAAATTACAGCACGACAGTGGCTGCAATCTATTTGTGACCTAAATATGAAACTATGTATGTTAAATGTTTAATGGAATGTTTAAATGTTGAAAAATCCTATTTGTGCAAACTGTATTTTGTATTTTGTTTACTGATAAATGTAACATTTTTTCAAAAGATGTCCCTGATTTTTAATGTTAAATGCAATTTTGTATGAAGGAAGTTAATACATATAATGAAACAAAAGCTTTTGAATATATTTAAGAAGTGAGTATTAAAGTAAGATATAAAGGTTTTAAGTAAGCGGACATATATTAGAACACCTATCTCCCCGTTTTCAGATGAAAAACTGCATTCCTATGTCAATTTCAACTTTTCCGTTCCCTTGGCAACTTCCCCATTGAGCTTCCCAGCGCATTCCTGAAGAAAATTAACTTGGAAATCTTGACAAAGCATCATCGTTCATTCGCACGGACATTGAAATATCTGTTGGATAGCAAATGACGCCTTCTAAATGCAAGTACTGCCAACTTAATTTATGTTTGGATTTGCAAGCAAAATGCAAAATGAGCAGTAACAACCTTGGCTAAGATAAGACAAAAGCAGCTGAAAGAAGATGCCGAGAAGCTGCTTTAATTTAACGGTTTGACAAATTGAATGTTTTTCGCATGAGAGAGAGAGAGAGGGGGGGAGAGAAAATAGAAAATGCAGCAGCTAGAACAATGGAAAAAGCTAGTTGTTCCTTGAACAAAAGATGTGGCCAAAGTTTGTTGTTACCTTGGCCAACAACAATAATGAAGACTATAATTGTTCATGGCGCAAAGCAAATTAACATTGAAGCATTTGAATATTTTGATTACTTCCGATTAAGGTGTCGATGTCGGATGCAGAGGGGGGAGCTGGGTGTTAGAGGGAACCACCCACAAGGTAAACAATATAAAACGTAGGTTCAACTATTAGAAATGCAGCGCACGCCTCAAGACGCTCATAAAGACCCATAGTGTCGGCTTTTGGGCCAAAAGCTAAATTAAAAACAGCGAAAGGCTGCAGTGGAGCATGCTCGACGATGTGAGACCCTATGCTTATGGAAAACAGCAACTATAGCTGAAAATTAATTAATATTTTTGATATAGAAGATAGATTGCATATGGCTACTTATAATCATGAATGAAATAATTCTATCTGGTAGTGTCAGTGTGCCCTTCTCTTTTTACACCCTGTTTTGATTTTACGCAGTAAAAATTGGTTGCTAAATAACTTCCGAGTTTATAGTTTGATTGAAATGAATAATGACAAAATTATAATACCCTCTGCAACGGTATAAATATATACTTTACTACACTATACTGTTTTTTACGTTTTTTTTTATACAAACTCAATCGACCCTTTGTACTTTTTCAAGAACAGGGTCTTTTAATGGGCTAACAAATGAATCCATCGCCCAGCAGCGAGACGTGCCATGGTCATAGTTACTCGATGCCCTCTGGTCAATCGGTCCCCCTATTCCATCATTCCCGATATGTCCGATTTCTGACGTCTGAGACTCGACTATAAAAGCTACAACTGTTGGGGACTGTAAATCATATCAGTTTGTTATCCACAAGCAACAACAACCCCAAAAATAATCAAGATGTTCAAGTTTGTGAGTATCTCAAAGCAAAGTGTGATTTAATTAGCTCAAAGAACTAGTTTTTCTTTCGAGTTTGCGCCAGAAAAAAATAAACGACGAGATTCAGCACATTTGGAACTTATTCGGCTAAGAACTTTATTTGATTCAATTAACTGAAAAGAACACTCCGTAATTATCTAGTTCATTTTGAGTTTTTGCAAGGAACTGGAATCTTTTCTGTTGGTCAAATTATTGTGAAAAAGTTACTGACAAAATCGAGTTGACTCAAAAGGTTATCCTCAATTTAACCAGCAAAAGAAATATTTCCAAAATTACTGTGACAAAAGACTCAAAATTCAACTCCTGTTCTTCAAATCTGGAAAGAACATTCTACAAAAAAGCCATTTACTCGGAGTTTTCTATAGTAACTGGGAGAACATAACTAAAACAAAAGAATACGCTCAAATAAACCACCTTAGCATAGTTCAAGTCTAGCTATTAAATTAAAGCTTATTAAATTCTAAAAAGCATTAATAATTGGCACTAAACATGATAAGAATAATTCTGATAAAGTCATTAAAAATAAAACTAGTTCATAAAAACTACTATAAAGTCAGAAAAAACAGTTCTTTTTCGCAAGGACGAACTCAGTGAATTCAAAGAACTAGTTCCATTTTGATTTCTCCTTTGTTTTCATATTCGTAAACGTTTCTCATTCTCCTTTTTTACACTCTTTTGCAGTTCGCTCTGTGCCTTTTCGCCGTTGTCGCTCTGGCTGCCGCCAAGCCTCAATTTTTGACCACCTACAGTGCCGCCCCCTATGTGGCCACGCCCTATGCCGCAGCCGCCTACACCAGCGGTGTCTATGCCTCACCCTATGCGGCAGCCTACACAAGCGGTGTTTATGCTTCGCCCTACGCCTACAGCGCATATCCCTACAGCTCACTGTACCTGAGACGTTAAGGATCGATTGATTGAACGAAGCCCTTCAACTGGAGAGACTACTGTAACACTTGTTGACGAACTAATGAACCAATAATAAAAACGAACATAAAAAAGAGAACATTTAAATTTTATTTGCTGTTATTTCGCTTTGAGTTTTTAATTGACGCTGGCTTTTCTTCTTGTTGACTTTTCCAAATGCAAATGGGGAAAAGCCACTGTGCGGTTTTTCTTTAAAAGATTTACGATTTTGCAAGTTTTGTTGTTGCTGCAAGTATTTGGTGCAATTTCCGTTCTCTGCCTTTCCGATGGCAAAAGCGGCAAAGAAAGGGGGTGTGTATATTAAGTGGGCGGATATGGGCGTGGTCAAATGTCATCAGCATGCTCGTCGGCTTCTAAAATGTGCAAATTATGGCAACTAAGTTGCTTGATGTTGTCGCAAACACGCATAGAATGATGACAAAAATACGTACACACATCACACACACACACACACATGTCACACACACACATCACTCACACACACACACTCGCACAGAAGCATTCCCCTACAGATGCAAGTAGAGCCTCAACACCAGTGATGATATTTGCATATTTTGTGTGGCATGCTTTCGGGCGCATTGTGCACAGTGGCTTGAGAGCATATGAAAAATGCATACAAAACTGCATATATCAAAAACAAAACTATGTTGTTGAAAACTAACTAAATTTGAGTTATGCGTATTCAAAAAACAGTTTGTAACTTAATTCATTTTAAACTCGTTTCAATTCCAAGCAAACTGCATTGTAGGTCACTATGAGACAGTTAAAAATAGTGCAGATTGTGCTTTAACTTTTTGAGTAACTTTAAAAATGAAACAGGAATTTATCAGTTTAATATTCTATACAAAAAATGTTAAATATTTTTTTAAGAACCACTTTAAGCCACTTTGTGGTCACATTTAAGTAAAATTGTAGAAGCAACAACTACTTTTTGGCTTCATTTCTAAGAAACTCAAGTCAAGAATTGTTTACACTTTAAAGGCTTTAAAGAAATATACGACAAAAATATTTGTCTTTAACTCAAGTTAATCTTGGCCGTAAGAAATATTTTGAATTCATTTTGTTTTTGTTTAGTAAATTAATAATTAAAGCGTCATAAGACCTGAGTTTAAATGAGGAAGCAGTCGACTAGCACATACTCTTTGATAAATTGTGTTTTAAGACAAACTTGCCATAATACAAAATAATCTTGTACTTGAACTTAACTTGAAATTAAATTGAGCTGATTATACACAAAGTAATGTTGTATTGTAGACATGTACATGTAGGTCCACATAACGTTTATATCTGCCAACCTATTCCTTTCTTAAATATTTAAAGCTTTCTATGGAAATGTGCTAATTGTGACACTTCCATATTGTCAACTTGAATGGAAATGGTGGAAAAAGTGCTTTTAGGGCCAAATAGTTGTAGCAACCCAGTTGCCGTGTTAAAAGTTACCACTTAAAATCTTTTGTACAAGTAGCACCTTAAACTTAAAAAGAAGAAAAAAGAACAACAATGAAAAGTTTTTGGCAACTTTTGTTTTTACTTTTTAGCTGTGACATAACCACAGTGTTGCTTAGTTTTTTGGCTTCTTATGGAAATACCACAACTTTGAAAAGAGACGAGATTACTTTAAGAAGAGTTTCCTACCCGAAAGCAACTTCAGATATTAGCCAATGCCAAGTGTAAATCTAATTTGTGCACCTCTGCAAAGTGGAAGTTAGGGAAGAGCCTACCGGTAAGCTGTGAAGTGGGCGTCGTGTTGATAAATACCAAATGTAGGTGTCACATTTGATATTTACCAACGAGACGCACAGTGGCACCGAAAATTATTGACATGTCTGCGTAGGTGGCAAACCCAAAATGCCACACGCCATGGCATACTTCCTGCGGCCTCAACAATCTCAACAAAGTCATGGGCATTCCTGGAAAACACTTTTCCATTCTTTAGATCCCTCTCCCCAGGGGTGGGCAAACATCTGTTTGTAGGGCTGTCAAGGGAGCCCTGACTGAGGCCCCATTATCAGCCTTGTTGTCGGCATCATCAAGTATTTCGGGAATGTAGTCCATCAATGTCAAACTTACCTGCAAGAGAGAAAGAGAGAAAATGTATGAGCGTAAGAAAGTTGAATAAAGTCAAGTGTATAAAATATAAATATAATATGCTATGGTTAAAAGGATTACGAAACACATCTACAGAGAAAACATAGAAGTCACTCTTATATTTTAAAGAAAATTCCCACAATTTCGAATAACATACTATACCTTCTTTGATATGAAACAAACATAACAATCCTTATATCATTTCAAAATCCTTGTTCTTTATCTTTTATTCTACCAAATCTTGACTATAACTCTTTAGACTTTCTTTAAGAGAGATTTTTCTTATAATAATTATGTTTTAAACAACGCATAATAGTATTAAAGATATGGTTTATTTATCTGAACGCTCAGTTCTAAAAAATTCAGTACTTATGTTACTTTAAGAGTCATGGATGAACCGAAGCAAAAATCATCAATTATTAACTCAAATCATTTTAAAATATCCCCATGCCCAAGTACAGATAAAATATTTTTTAAGACAACAACAAAAACTGTTTATTATTAAAATAGCCTGGTCAAAATAAATTCCATAAAACACAGAAATGTTATTAGTTCGTTATATTTATCAATTAAACAAAAGCATATCGATTTTGTTGTCAAGGACCTGTGTGTATCTGCATTTGCTTTGTTTTTCTTATCTGTGTCAGGACACCTGCTATTTGTATAGTTTTCCAGCCATTCTACCACAATTTGAATTTGATTCAACTGGCATTATCTTTTGCAAATATGCGATATTTGGCATTTGCTTAGCTTGATTGCCAAACACAACAAAATGCCATAAATAAATACAACTCGAGTGCATGAAAGAGGATGTCCTTTTGCTCCTGTCTCGGTCTGTCTAGTTGATTGAAAGACAAACTGAAATCAGCATTTATTATCCTTATTTATGATGTATGTACAAATATGTACATACACCTATGATGTATGTATATGTATGTACATACACCTATGATGTATGTATTTGTACATACACGCCCTTTTACAGAATAACAATTGTTGTTTTTTATGCTTTGTCAAGTCATTGTCAAAAAGTTCTTTAGCATTAGCCAAGATTTGACTGAAGATTGACAACTTTATTTGGGGTACAAAATATAAGCGACTTTCTTAAGTTGAAATAGAAGACAAATTCCGACAAATTAGGACTGTATTTAAGATAATAAAATAAAAAGCACGTCTTTGCCTATTTATATATAAAGCTTATAAATAAAATTAACAACAGAAAAAGTTCTTAAAAAATAAACTAAATCGGTAGATTATAAAATCAATTTATAGAATAGAATAGAATAAAATCAATATATATAACCAAATTTAAAGTGTTCTTTTATACTAATTTGGGCATGGTTTTTATCTTAAAAAGGCTTAAAAAATTTAAATTCACTGTTTTTAAACGATTTTTTTTCCTATAGCTTTAGCTTGAATAACAATTTCTTTAGCTAAAAATAATCCGACATCTTTTAATTTTGCTAAACCGGAATATGAATTAGTTTCTGGATTAAATGTAGAACATAGAATTGAATGACTTGACTTACTAATTGTAATCGTTCAATGTTTGATAATGACATGAAAATGTCTATATCTTTAAAACTTTTAAGCCAATATAAAATGTTAAAAATTCATAAATGAACTATTTTTGGAAGGATTTATCACTCATTTAGATCAGCCCAACCGATCTCTATATCCGGAACTACAGCTTGTGTGTTTTTGGGGTATGCTTTCGTCAATAGCGTGGGCTAGCGTGTTCAAGGAATTTAAAAAAAAAACCAGTACCAAAGGCCAAAAAACACAAGTAATAATGATAACCGCTGTCAAAATCAATTTGAAAATATCTATAGATTATTGCCAGTCATGACTAATACAATAATTGCCAACTAATTTTAGTTAGAGCTGTAAATTCCTCTCCTTAAACTCGTAAGCCATTTTAATCATAAATTGTACATGAACCTTGCTTTTAACTTGAAGCTTGTGCCATAAATTTAAGTAAGACTGAAGACAAGAGGACAACGACGAAAGAGATAACGAGATTTTTCTAATAGACACTATTAATCAGCTGCATTAAATTATTGCAATTATCAAATTTCGCTTGATTAATGATTGCTAAATGCTGCCAAAAATCTAATTAATTGCCTGGGCCATTCAACAGGACCTTTCTGAAGAGAAATCCCTTGAAAGACGCTGAAGCTCCTTGGCCTGTGTAGTGTCAATTCAGTGGGGCCAATCTCGATGCTCTGAACAACACTCAGCTGATTAAACTCAACAAGTGAGTGAGTGTGGGTAGGAGGGTCCTTTGCAGGACGAGAACCACTTCAAAAGGATTCAATTTCATAAGGCACTCTGCGAAGGCGACGACGATAAAAACACATTTAACCCGTTGTCATGGACTTCGCACAGCGCACTTTGGCCGTCATTTATTTAAAGCCGTTCCCAACATTGTTGTTGGCCGTGTGGGCGTGGGGGGCGTGGCAATTATTTGGGTGAAGGGGGGGGGGGGGGGGAAATGAGTCTACACATTAAAAATTCATTGCTTAATTCAACGATGAGCTGCAAAAAGGCCGCTGCTGCACAACAATGTAATGAAGGGGAGATGGAAAATGGCAAAGTTGTAATGAAAATGGCGTCCGACCTCTGTTAAAAATGCACAGCAACAATTTCCGTTTCCGTTCGTCCAACGACCGTTTATTCGTCTGCTTCTTCTTTTCAGCCTCAATTGATGTCGACGTTTGAGCAACATGAGGCAAAAGAGAGGATGTTGCCAAATTCGTACTGATAAATGTTTGGCCTATTAACGACACAAATCAAGGTGATGACGAGCTGAATGCCGCTTCTTTCACGACTTCCCCTTCAGTTCCCTTTCTTTTCAAGAGCACAATTCAATTGCCAATTCACACGCATAAACTCTCAAGTCTCTGGCGATAAATTGAAACGCAAACAATCTCCTCTGATAAGGCAATACTCTTTTTTCTCTTCTCCTTTTTTTTATTTCGTTTTGCTGCCTTTCACAGCGCTCAACATGGCGTATAATCGATTTTTATATCGCACAAAAATTATTCAGCCGCCGCGTTTGCCATCAACTCGCGTCTCGCAAACGTTTCACATTTAACTAACTGACGAAAATCAATTGCAAAGCCTGTCAGCAATAAGTTTTTTATTTGTGCTTTTTTCTCGTTCTTTCTTTTTGTTTTTTTATTTAAAATATTTTTAGTGTCGATGTGTGGTCAACGCACGCAAAGAGGCCGCGAAGGTCAGAGTAGCATAGTCAAAGCATAAGAACGTTTAAATCAATAGACACATTTGGAATTTGGAATGTGCAAGACAGAAAATGTGTGAAAATCAAGGAAAATAATAGAGCATATATGTATGTATGTAGGAAAATGGAACTATTGACACATGTAAATAAGATACAGGTGTGACACAGTAAGACGAACTTTTGATTGGGGAATGATGCTGTCAACTCTGAATTTAATGATAAATCTAAAGTTAAGAAGTTCATATTTTCTCACTTAACAAGTTTTATAATCTATACATGTACAGATATTAAACTCTTTGTCCTAATTGACTGACTGACTTCCCGAAACGGGAAGAGCTACGGGACTGAAATATTCACACAACATAGCTGAGATAAAATTATTTACTTATAATTTAATATAAGTATGTGTATTCTTATACAATAATATAATATATACGTGTTATAATATTATTTTGGATAGAGCAGTGTTTGTATTTTTTATGAACGTGTATTACTATAATAAAAGATTTAAAATAAGTTGTCATTGGTTCTTGTGTTTTCTAATTTAGAATCCAAGCTAAATATATGCATAAGTACATGTGTAAGGTGTAGGTTGTTATATTTAGTTGTTGTATCGTGGGCTTTTGCTAACTTGTTGATTTATTGTCCATTTCGTCGACTTCCTCCTGCTCTCCGGGAGATTTTAATATCATTTCATTACTATCCCTCTTCAAATCCGACAGCTTCTTCAAATAGATTTCGCGTTTCTTTGCCAAATTCTTTATTTTTTTTTAAGCTCGGCTTCTTGGGCTGGCTTCTTGAAGCGCTCAATATAATCATCCTACAATATGTATATAAGCCGAGTTCATCTGCAGGTTACTGTTTAATACTCACATTATTTTCAGAAGTATTTGCATAAGTTCATGTGTAAGGTGTAGATTGTTATATTTAGTTGTGTATCGTGTGCTTTTGTTAAATTGTTGATTAATTGTCGATTTAGTCGACTTCTTCCTGCGCTTCGGGAGATTTCAATATCATTTCATTACGCTTCTTCTTGAAATCCGACAGCTTCTTTAATTCGATATTGAATTTCGTTGCCATATACTTAATTTTTTTTTTAATCTCGTCGATCGAACCATTGTCCAGTTGGGCTTGGAGTTCACCCGCTTCTTGGGCTGGCTTCTTGAAGCGCTCATTAAAATCATCCTACAATATGTATATAAGTCGAGTTCATCTGCAGGTTACTTTTTAATACTCACATTAATTTCCATTTTGTTCGTTTTCTCGCTGAATAATTTAGTAAAAAGAATTCCTTATGAATTTGGATTCGTTTTCAACTTTCAGTAGAAATGACTCAATTTATTTTCTATTGACTTTTTGACATGCTGTGTGAAAAGTAGTGTTAATGAGTGTTAACAACGCTCCTAATTTGACATCAAATACAACTCTGTGATACCGATAGTTGAAGGTTTAAAAAACTATCGAAACATTTATTTTAAGTTATATTGTTGTCGTGAGTGTGTTATTGTTGACACTAAGCATCATAAAAAATACAACTTTATATTGATTTCAATAATTTAATACGCCAAAAAAAAGTAGCTGATATTTTATTTAGCTAAATATTAGTAGATTAGTAGGTTTTTAAATAATAATAAAGGAAAACTATTGCAATTAATTTATATCTAAACCTGATATTTCACTTTTTCATTCAATTTAAGAGATGCTGTTGGTTTACTTAGCAAGATTCCTAAAGCAAATACAATCCTCTGCTGAAAGTAAGAGTATTTGGAAATTTGTTTAAAATCAATTATTATGTTAGGCTATGAATATAAGCTGAGTATTATAATAGCGTATATTCATAGCCTAACATAACTATTGATTTTAAAACAAATTTCCAAACAAACTTACTTAATAACCCTTCATAATGATCCTTTATCATATCATAAACTCGACTTTCAAATGTAAAATTAAATTTGCACAGCAAATTAAAATTTTAGATTATACTTAAGAAACCGCATCATTAAGTGAACATTGAAGATGATCTGTTATCTACACCTCAAACCCAGCCCAGACCACTTACTTTATACCTATAAAGGTTCAGAATATAATAAAGTCGATATATTTTTGAAAATGTCTATAAATATTAATAAAAATATAATTTTAATTAAGAGACTTTTAAAAATCAATCAATTTTTATATAAAGAGAGAAAAAGTTAAAAAAATTAAGAAAATAAAATTATTTTGTTGTATTATGTTGAATTTTGCTGTGATGCTCGAGCCCCCGAAACGAATCGACTCAAATATTTTGAGCGTTTGAAATTCATAAAGTGAAGATCAAGATTACCAAGTTGAATGACAGCTTCAATTATGTAAGTAAGAAGAAGTATAAAGCCGAGCAAAAAGGGTTTGATATATCAATTTATGTCCTGCTTAATAATTCTACTTATTTACATAATTTAAACTTATTTACAAACACTAAACTTGCTAATCTTAAACTTAACTGTGTGTTGATTGCTTCATAAAATTACTAATAAGTTAATACTAATAACTATTTAAATCATTTATTTAAATTGATAAAAGTGCAATATGTCATTAAGTCTAGGTCTTGCTTTATTATATGGTAAACAACTTCAGACGATTAATCTTGAAGATAACAAAACAATCAGGTTAGTCTTATCAATTAACAATCGTAATAAATTGTTATTGTTTTTATAACAAGTCCATTGCAAATAATGGTCAAGTTGAGATTAAATTCCCAAGCTGTGTAAATTCTTTAGTAGTAAAGATAAGTAATCCCTACAAGTGGTCACTAAAAGGCTTTGACAATTTCAATTAGTCCGACAATTTCTGTTTTACATACAACATATTCAACTAACGAGATACTTTATCCGATCCATTGTAAGTTGGCAAACTATAGCAAGTTAATTCATTTAATTATAGTAAAAACTGGTAAATAAATGCAAGTGAGAGGTGGCTGTAATAATAAAGCCGCCAACAAAGCTACCAATTGCATGACATGACAGCTCAATGGGAATAGGGAAATGGAGAGGGCAAATAGAGCAGGAGGCGGACAACGTGGCGTATAAGTAACCGCTTTTATTGTCATTTGCCGCGCCACTCAATAAGCGCGAGGAGGGAGCGAAGGAGTGAGAGAGAGGAGTAGCAGGGGGAGCATGTTTCCCTGATTCTACTCCATCCCTGGTCAGTGAAATGTCGGCTACATGCACAGAACGACCTCATCAAGCTCAAGTGACTCTGAGGGGGGAGAAAATGAAGGCTCTTTGAATGCAATTATGTGCAGCACATGAGCAGCATGCTGATGACGCTGATAAAGAGAGAGAAAGAGAAGGAGAGACAGTGAGAGAGGGGGTGAACGGGTGTGGATAGCAGAACAGGTAAGTAGGCCAACGTAAATAAGTAAAAAGACAGTAAAAACTTGGTCATTATAGAAAAACGATGATCTCAATGCAATTTCTGATTGAACATTAAATTTTTAAAGCAAAATGTTTTAGCTGTCAATTATTATTGTTGCTATTGTTCTTGTTGTTGTTGTTGATGTTATTATTGTTGCTGCCAGGATGTTAGCACACACATAAAGGTCCTTAAGGTTCAAGGACTCGACATTTGAATTGGGCTTCCCAGTGTGTGCAAATAAAGATTATCTTTCCCTGTGCGCTGCGCATTTTTATGGTAATTCGCCTTGTTGCCACTGACAAGCCACAACAACGAGACACTCACACACACACACTGTCAGACACCGCACACCCAAAGCTTAAGGAAAGCCAAGGCAAAAGTGAATTGGCACTTGAATATGTTGGCTAAAAGAAGTTGCAGGCATGGGCAAGATGATGGCCTAATTCAATGCCAGATCACGGAACAAATGAAATTCCCTACCTCCCTTCCCACCCTACTTTCTCCTTCCTCAATCTCTCACACACACAAACACACTTACAAAAGCTGACACAGAACCAAATTGGCTTTTACACAGAATGCAACTTAATCTAGTCTATAAGCGCATTTCCCCCAAAATATTTTAACAAGCTATTAGTTACATTTTGGCACAAGTTTTGCAGCTTTAAACAGTTTGTTAAGATTGGTCTTCAAGTGATTTGATATTCAGAGTGTGATATACAGATTACGAAACTTGGAACAAAACTTTGTCGTAGGAAAATTATGATAACAATAAGTTGCCATACGATAGTTTCCATTAAAGGATTTTAGTGGTTCAACTTTTCTTTGTAAAAGAGAGAAAAGTAGACAACTTTTAAGAAGATGTTCATAGTTAATCAGGGAACTAACAGATGCAATTAGCTAATTTTTTCAAAACCTTAACTTCCGTGTCTGAACTATAGTTATAGAAACTAAGGTATAGGATCACTTCCTTTTATTTGATAATTCGGATTGACTTGAGGGACGACAAATAATCGCTAAAATGTTGTGTATCTGCAAACCTAGTACGGTTTTCACTTTTGAGTTGCTCCCATTTAATAAAATATATTCTTTTACGTTAAAAATTATCGTATTTACTTTACCGGATTTCAATTCATCAGTTCAAAGTAAATTGAATCCGTTAAATTAAGGTTAAGGTAAAAGAAAATCACTTCCTTAAAAACTTGCCAAAGTTAAAACTGGAACAGGTATAAATATAACAAAATTTCACATTTTTCACATCAGAGAAGCCAGTAAAACGTTCACAAATACAGCACGAGGAGCAGACCAAACTTAAATCAGAGTTAGAAGATATTTCCTTTTGCTGATTTTCGGTTTTTTAAAATCTCATATAAATTTAATTCAATTTATAAATTTGCGCCATATGTGAGAAGGAAGTAAATTGTTTACGAGCACAACATAAAGTACAATTTAGTAGAGGTATAAAAGTTTGTCATTTTAAATAAACAAATAAATCGAAGGGATAGTTTTACGTCTTCGAGTTTCGGATAAATTTGAATATTCTTATGTCTGTAATATAAGAAAGCCAGTGAAACATTTACAATTAAATGTAAATAAAAACGGGATATAAACATAAATTCGTTCCATTTGAAATATAATAGTATATTAAAGTTTTATTCGGCATTAATTAATTGATAGGTTAGCTATACAGTTTATGTGAACCGTTTATGAATACAGTACACAAAATAAATTAAATTAAAATTCCCTAAAAAACTAAATTATTTCCATTTGAAATAGTATATTTATTTCATAGTAAAATGTTAAACGTTCTCAAGAGTTAAGGCAAGAGAAAGCTTCATATTTATGTTCCTTCTCACTTAATCACATATGAGAACTCTTTTAAGCGGCTTTTCCTATTGACTTATTACGAATATTCAAGTTCATTCAATATGTTATTCACTTGCTCGCTAAAGAAAGGACTCTTGAATTAGATTACAAAAAGATGTTCGACTTGTAGCTAATGCAAAAGCAAAGTTAAGAAGCCGATTATGTGTATCTACGACAACTTTGGCTATTTGGCTTAAACAGCGGCTCATTTAATTCCGTTTACACACACAACACCCACACACATAATAAACACACACACAGACACAACACCCACATACACAACATACGGAGAAAGATAGAAGACATTCGCTAATGACGTCAACGTTTAGCGCATAGAGTTCAATCAATAGGCTCGAAAACAAAGTCCAACTTATGTGAATAGAAATTTTTGGCACAAGTTGCAAATTAAATTTACATTTGATGCACGTAACTCGGTGGAAGAGGCAAGGAAAATCCTCTCCCCCTCCCCGTTCAAACCCCTTAATTGCGCTGCCAACAAGCGAGAAAAAAGAGATGCTGCAGTCGGCCCCTGGTCGGAGTCTGGATAGATGCCAAGTCGAGCCAATTATGTGGCACGAAAGGAGGCAGGCATGAGGCAACTGTCAGTGAAAACGTGCGGCAGCTGCAAGGACGAAATCAATACGCGAAACATTAACTCGAGACTCGCTAAAGACACGCCATGGACTCATTAGCTTGTGGCAGCCACACACACACACACACACAACTCTCTCACTCTCTCCCTCTATGTCTCCCTTTCAAGATGCTGCCACACACACATGGCAGCATGATTACGAGTGGGGCATCAAAGTTCTTTGCCTCCATTGTTGCTCAGTTTGTCATAAATGGCGCCATATTGACAGCAAAAAATAAGAGAGAAAAAAATCCCAAAATGAAATCAGCGACATGAAGATCGACTTGGGAATGACCTTAAGAAAACAACTCAAATGTGGCATGCCCCAACAATAAGAGCTTTTATTAGTTTGCAGATCCTATGTCAGCAAAGGCTTAACAATATGATATGCTTATTATTCCTGCGATTGCCATGTTGTTTATGTTGTAATGTTAATTTTGTACATGACTCCCCATTGTCATTTATTTATATTAAATATTTTATTACAGCATCCATTCACATTTCATTTGAAATCTCGTAACTTTTTACTTTGTTCAAATCAAGACTGCACATGGGATTATACCCAAACCTAACCAAACCTTTCGGTTCCGGGTTTTTAGCACACGAAACGGACACCTTTCTTAAACTAAATGTTCGGTCCCTGAAGATTTTTTTCTATTTTCTATATATTTAGTATATTTTGTATTTTTTTTTTATTTTAATTAAACATCATACTTTCATTATTAACACATAATATTAAACAAATCAACATAGTAAATAAATTAAAACATAAGTTTAAAAAAATTTATGTTTCTTTTTATTAAAGTATTTCATCGCTTCAATCAAAAAAGAATGAAAGCTACTGAGAAAATAAACTACATAGTTTGTTATCAATTTTTTACTTCTTACATTATCATTTAATTGTGTATTAAGTATTTCTATATTGTAGCCTTGATTTATTATTTTGTATGCTTCTTTGAATCCTATATTGATAGCGAACAAGTTTTGCTTTTAAAATCCGTAATCTTTTTAATTGTATCTAAATATTATTCATATGTGCGTAGTCAAGTGTCGTTTAGTTATCTTGTTTTTATTTAACTGATTTCTTCCTTATATGCTTGCCACTTTATAATATTTAAAAACAATAAACCTATTGAAAAACAAAGAATATTGAAAAACCAGATAAGCAAGTTATTGTTGTTGATTTTCACAAGTCAAAGACATCTACTTTGTCACTTTGTCTTGATAAAGTTAAACTGAAGGGCAATCAAATGATTAATAGCTAACAAACAATGTGTCGACAACAAGCGATAAACAAACAAGTATATAATATGTATGTAGAACGAGATCATAAAAAAATCTGGTAGACAATAAAAGTAAAAGATTAGAAATCACGACGTTTAAAGGATGGGTTTTCAATGGAACAAACTTTAAGTTTGAGGAAAATTCATGTCAAACCAATCAGGTTTTGCTCAAGGAAAGTTGCTTCAGTTTAAAAAAAAGTTTAAATTAAGAAGTTAGACAATATAGAAATATACTAAACAGGTCATTTAGTTAATAAATATTTAAACATTTATAAATGTTTACATAAGACTTTAATAAAACAAATTTTGTTAACAAAACCTGTTGTTTCCTACAGGGTATATACTATTAATAGTCGAGCTAACTGATGAGATTCAGCGCGATCTATTTATCTTATTGGCACAATAAAAATATGTATACCTCTTTTTTCTCTCCGTGATGATGACAGCATACTTCATCATCATATAAGATTTGTATTAATAAGTAGTTAAGTTAACAGACAAGATTCAGTGGGATCTATTGATTTTATTGGTAACATAATAATCTTTGTACCTTTCAAATATTTTTCTTAATGATAAATGTACTCTTAATAAATGACTGCATACCACAACATCATATTAGTTACAGGGTATACTAGAGATGCCCCCTTTAAAATAACCAACTCAACAACCTCGTCAAGACGACAACTGTAATAAAAATGTTAAAGCAAATGGAAGCGAGAAAATTAAAGGATATTAAATGTCGATATGGACTTGGATCGAGCTGTACTCGCGTTTTTACTGGTGTCACTGTAAGTGTAATTTAATTAAACGCTCCCACACACATACATAAAAGAAATAATGAGAGAAACAAAAAAATCAGATTCGCTAGACGGCGCCAAGGGACAGATGCGAATGAGAATGTCAATGTAAATGTAAATGAAAGGACAAAGGACATTTTCAGCGACGCTTAATGAGTTGTTTGGTGTCAAGCGAGGGAACGCAAGAGAATGAGTATGAAAACGAGAACGTCTGACTCAAATGCATTTTTATGTTCAACTTTATGTCTTCAGTGTGCAAAACTCTCAGAGTGTAATTGCCCGACTAAAGTACTTGCTAAATTTACATACATAGCACCCATTCCAAATGGTTAAACTCACTCTCGGCATCGTGGAAAGCGGTTATGAGTTATAAATAAATAGTTAATGCTCACACCAAATTAGCATATAAAGAGAAAACTAACGAAACGTTTTTGCCATTTTGCTAAGGCAAAAAATTAAACTTTATATTAGCATAAGCATTTAATGCTCTCGAGATGAGAGAACTGGAAAAGAAACTAAACTAAATATTGCAACGGATTTTGGGAATAAAGAATAGAAATTATTAAAGGATAAAGCTTAGCGACTTATATAGAAGTTATACTTTTGCGTTTATAACATAACATACGACAATAAATTTATGAGAATTCTCAGACCTTAGAAAATCAACCAAACTTCTAGAAAGCTCATATGAATGAGTCCAAAACCTAGGTCAAGGTTTACAGTCAGCAGAAAGTTAAATAAGTCTTAAGGTAAACGAATGACCAATATAGTAATTTAATTGTGCTTTGTAAATTAAGTCAAATTTTTTCAATAACCAGTTTTGTTATATTTGATAGATATCTGTGAATTTGACACAAGTTTCTATACGTACGTCAAATTATAACTCATATACTTAGTTATACAGATATTGAAAAAATTTGCCTTAATTATTAATGTTTTTTTTTTTTCAAATTTTAGCCGTTTATAGTTTATGCATTGAGTAGGAAATGAACTGCTTTGGTATTTTTCTTTCAAATTTTAAATCAAGGGTCAGACTCTTCCCTATTTATATTTTATCAAATAGTTTGTTTTGTATCATCTTGTTGTAATTGCTTCTTTAAGGCGTTTATTGTTTTAAGTCAGGGAAAAGACTGTGAAAGGTTACTTCTTCCTTAATACTATCCTATTTTATTATTATTATTTAATATAAGATTGGCTTAACCAGTCGACTCTGCAATTTAAGAAAATTGCTCTCTAAAGTTTGCTGAGGAATATCTCTGCACTTCTAGTTTATCCAAAATAATACTGGCATAATCATTAAACTCTACAATTAAAGGAGAATAACTCTCTAAAGACCTCAAATTATCGTATCATTTCAATATAAATAATATTTGCTGTTCGAAAGCGGGATAAATTCTAATGAGTGTTATCCCTTTCCTTATAGTAACAAGTTAACTCTGCAATTTAAAGGAGAATCGCTCTAAAGATCTCAATTTATCGTATAATATCATATTAAATTATGTTTGTTTGATTGTTTTAAGCAGCTAAATCAGCTATTTAAACAACCTCTTTCTGGAAAGACTGAGCTATCAACAAATCTAAATTACAATTAATATATCACATCATAATATCAAATATCATATCCGTCATACGATCTCATATTCAAATCCTTCATCATTTGAAGAACTAATTGTGAGCCCAACCGCATGCCACGCGAATTGCGACAGGTAATTAGAGGAACTTTTCCGATGACCTTAATCCCCTTCTTGCCCTATTTTTGGGGGTTTTTTCTTCCTTTTGACACTCACCCCGGTACATGGGAAACTCGCCATCGCTGTGACTGTGACACAGCATAATTGGAGAGCGGCAACGGGAGGCGGCAACCATGATGCCCGTTTTATGCTGTCCGGCGACGCTGAGCTGAGTGGATGCCACATGGGTGGATGACGTGGATGAGGTGCTGGATGTGGCAACATTAGCTGCCAGTTGATTTGATGTCTTTTGTTGCAAGGTAGCAACAGTAACTGATCCTCCACCAGCACTTGCAACCGCTGTGCCTGTGGCAGGTGTCATGGTGGCACAAACGGAATAGGAACGTGCCACATGACTCAAAGTGCGACGTCGAATGGTGGCTGCTGCTGTTGCAGCAGTTGTTGTCACAGTTGCAGCATTGGAATTGCGATAATGATGTTGCGGCGTGGAATATTGACAATGTTGCAGTTGCTGTTGTTGCTGCTGCTGCTGTTGTTGTTGTTGTTGCAACTGCTGATAGATGGGCGCGCCGCCTAGCGACAAATGATGTTGCAATGGTGGATGCGGATGTGAATGAGGATGTGTTGCATATTGCTTGAAAGTTGACGGATGTTGTTGCAACTGCTGTTGCTGCTGTTGTTGCTGCTGCTGCTGCTGTTGTTGCTGGAATGGCGGATGTGAGTGTTGGTGCTGCAGCTGCCGTTGTTGCTGCTGTTGCACGGCTGCCCTTTGGAATTGCTGCTGCAACTGTTGCAACAAATCATGCTGCAGTTGCTCATTGGACTTGGCGGCAACATTATCGCTGGCATTTAACTGATTCGGAGTCTGCTTTTGCTTCTCCCAGGGTCCGTTGTTGTCCCCGCTGTAATCCAGTTTGAAAACGTTCTCAGGACACTCGATTAAAGACGACGACTTCAACTCATCTAGTATTCCGTATGTGCGAGAGTGGAGCGTGTGCTTTAATTAAGGCGCCGCACGTCGCCAGCCAAATGGGGCAACATTAAAACGGGGCCCAAAACAGCTGATGCACTTTTGGCCAAAAATTGTCACTTATTTATGGCCCCAGCCTTGTACTTGTCTATGTTGTGTGTATGTCGGTCACACACAACAACATACACAACAGGACCTACTTGCAAAACACACGCGAGCCAAACACACAATCTCTCTCTCACACACACACACACACACACACACTCAGTGAGGTTATCAAGGAGGCAAACGCGTTTTGTTAACGACAACCGAAAACTCGACCAGATACGTTGGGCTTAAGTACAACGACTGATTGTACAAAGCTTTGTTATCCTGTGAAAAAGCTGCTGCTGTCTCCGTGGCAAAAAGCGCAACTTTCACATTCAGTGAGAGACAGAGAGAGTGAGAGAGAAAGCGACCAAGAGAGAGCGGGTTCTCGGGAAGCTGCATAAACTGGACCAGGTTCTGTGGCCATGGTTTAGGCTACCCTCTAGAGAGTTGACTACTGACTGTGTGTGTGTGTTTGTGTGTAGGTGGTTTGGGGTGGGGGGTGGCGCCACAACGTTACTTCTGTTTATAAAAGTTCTTTAGCATGCAGCGAACGTATGTTTTGCCAACTCTTTTACTTTGTTTACCGTAAAAGCGTACAAGAAAAAAAGTAAAACAACCGACAGCTTTGAAAAGTGTGTGTGGCATAGTTAGCAGAGGCATGCCACAGTGGGGCAAAAGTTTATACAGCAAATTAATAAGTAAGATTAAATATTCTGTTATATTTCACAAATTTACAAATTATTTAGGCCAAGCAGCCAATGCTTTTAAATTAACAAATATTTGTTTAGAGATTTAATAAAATATTAAATGTTATTAAGTAATTTATAACTTCTAAATTGTAAATGGAACAGGCATGAAATAAATTGTTAAGTGAATTTATTTAGTAAAACTATTCGAAATTCGAAATAAAGTTCTGGGCTATTTTTAGATATTTCAAAATAGGTCCAAATAATTTATTCATTTGAGGAACATCGACAACTAGTTCCGTAGCTTATAAAAGGAAATAGCATCAACATCTGTAGTGATTAGAGTATAACACTTTATTATAAAACAAGGCTTATGAAAAAATAAAAAAATAAAAGGAATACTAAGATGTATCATCCAATTCCACGGAAGTGTCCCGATTTGACGGGTCTTGAAAATTAGGACAGAAAAAAGTCAGATCTGACGAGAATGTGTTCAGATTAGACGGGAACAAACAAATCACACTTGGACACAAAACGCTAAATTTGGAAAAGAAAGAAATTTCGGAAAATAACTAGATTTGAACGGAAACAAAGCAAGATTTGACAGGAAAGTGTCCAGACTTGACGGAAACATAATAAATCACATTAAGGCGGAAGGTTCGATTTGGCAGAAAAAGGCTAGAAAAGCGGAAAAGCTAGCTTGTGCAGAATTGATATGAAAAAACATATCACATTTGCGCACAAAAAGTGCTAATTTAAAAATGATCAACAACAATAAACTGCAACTGTTTACAACAAGTTCAATCAATAGTTAAACGAACTGGAAATATCTAGAAATTCCAATAGCAATGCGATAAGATAACAATTTTGATAAGTGATTAGTCATTTGACCTAAAAGTAAATGATAAAGATTAAGGTAAATTGAATTCAAATGCAATATTTCAATTTCGGACCACAGTACAAGTCCTTGATGGTGCATTCACAGTGCACCCAATGCGACCCACTAACTGTTGGCCACCAGAAAAGGCATTGAGGCATAAAACATAACATTCTGATGCCTGGGTTCATTCACCCAACCCAAAGACAGCGAGGAGCCTCCGATTTGAGTTAAAAAAGCCAGCCACAGTCGGACCGAAAAACAGCTGCTCCTGGGGAAAGGACCCGAAACGGATTTCAAGAGCAGCTGCAAAGCTCTTGAAAAGCTTTTTTTGTGACGAGAGAAGATGCACAGACAGCAACAAAATTACAATACAAAACTTAAAACAGATGAGAGCACGGCATAGAGAAGAGAGGGAGATGGAATAACTAAATTGCGAGGGAAGAAGTCGCGTTTGATTTTTTAATACGAACAGCCGAAGTTGTGCTCGTAATTTATTTATGTATTTGTCACTGGGTCTTTTGATAAAGTTGTTGCAAGATAATTTCGATGGTTCCCGCAGGACCAAAAAAAAAAAAAGTAAAGAGGAGAAACTAGGTAGGGATGTGGGGTAGAAGCTACCCCCTTGATAACGCTGGTCGATATCATAATACAAACATGGAACAGGCGCCCAGCAATGCTGAACAAGAGGCAGTCAGCATCAAATTGTGTGGCAAGCATTTCAGAGCATTAAGTGGGCCAAGAGGATGTGGGAAGGAGACTCCCTTTGGGAGGGAAGCTGCCACTGTTTGCGTGGGTTGTTGATTTTGCGTGCGCATAAAAAAATGGAAAACTCAACAAAGTGTTGGCGCAACGTGTAGGTTCCGTTGCTTGTTTCTAATTCTGCAGTGCTGTGTTTAAGGGTCGGTTGCTTTAGGGGCGTTCCCAGTTATTGGAAATGAAAGAGGACCAACTCTACTTACCATAGATATCGCGATCATGGAGATAACTGCTGGCGCTGCTCTTAATGCTAATGCAGTCCAATGGTGTTGGCTCAAAGATGTTATACGAATCACAGGATTCCGCGCCGGGTGTTGGTGGTGCCTCAACTGTATACATACAAAAAGAGAGAGGAGAGATAGAAAGAGAAGATGACAAAGGCCAAAAGAAGTTCGCCCACTTGCAACCCGAGTATTTCCAGTATAAAAACATATTCTTCGTGCTTTTACTAAAGTCTAAACTTAATTTATTTCTACATAAATTTATTAACTTAAGTCTCATAGAATGATTGATTCTTCTAACAATTCTATATCTATTTATTCCTCTTAAGCTCCATAACTAAGTAACTAAGCTGTATATTAACATTCGCCACAATATTCAATTGATTTACACTTAAATGTTTAAATATCTTTTCATAGATTTCGTAGGGTAGACTTAAAAGCGAGGGATATAAATTTACATTCAGGGCTAACATCTGCTGAGCACGCATTGGATGAAAGAGTTTTTCTTTTAACTGCAATGAGAGCTCATCGAGTTTGCTGAAACGCTTGTAAAGCGGCTTTAGTTGTACGTTGAGCACATAGCGTCCAATGGAAAGGCAAATGCTGTGTCCTGGTTCCTTGGAAGGCGGTGCTGGGCTCAGTGTGATCATCAGTAGATCTCCTAGCACGACGGCCATAAAATGAGATTTCAACATGGCTGCAGTTGGCTCTTCCTGTATTGTAAATTCATCGTGCAGTGTACGTAGAACCATACGAAATGGTGCATCCTCAAATTTTCTGATACTTGAAGGCACATTCTGGCTAAGCAGACGTACATTGCAGATATTGAAGCAGCCAACTGCCGGCACGGGCTTCAGTTGATCACGCTTCTCCACATACGTGTTGTCCTCCACAAATCCGCTCTCGAGTGCCACCAAATAGATCAAGAGCATTAGGAGCTCAACGGAGAAGACCTTCTTATCATTATGCTGACTCAGCATCTGAAGGAGATGCAATGGCACCGCATCCGGTGTGGCATATTCAAGGCATAGTGGTTCATCCTCCTTCTGGCCTTTTTCATCATCGGTCGCCGCTGTAATGAGGCAAGGTTTTGGTATGAAAGAACCATGTGCATGTTCTTGTTGTAGTTGTTGTTGTGGTTGTTGTTGCAGCGATGTTGTGTGTGTTTAGTTGGGAATGCGTCTATGAGATACATATTGATTAGTGTACAAAAACGAGGCAAAATGATAACAAAAGAAACTAACCTGTGAGTGCGTATGTGGCATGCGAAATCAAAAATTGTAACTACGTGCATTTATTTCTAATATTTTATTTTCTTTATTTTTAATAATTTATTACACACTACTGTAAAACACGAAAGTATAAAATCAAAACTTTGTCAACTTATGTGTATATTCGCTGTGATAAGCAGACAAAAATGTTACAACTCAATTGATAACGAGAAATGATAAAAGAAATATGACCTAAACACATAGAGCCATATCGGTGACGAGTTTTCTTTTATTTTTAATATAATTAAAACGCTAAATTTCTTTGAAACTTAATAAGCAGTCTACGTTAGGTATCATATAAATAATAGATACAACTTTGTAATATTTGTGTTATGTAAAATACCTTTAGCACTTACATTTACACAATGGTTCACAGCTTATTTCATTTAGAGGATCAGTACAACTTAAGCATAGGCTAGACGCTGAACTAATAAAGATATCAATAAAATTTAAAAGCATTTATTTTTCATATTCTTCGGACATTTATTTAAACTTTGCATTGTATTCCCATGCCTGCCAAGAGTTCTAAAAATGTAATAACACTAAAATAGTATAAAATAATATTAGTGTCCCATTTTATTCTTTTTTAATTTTTGACAATTAATTTATTTATTTTAATTTACTTTCACTGTGTAAAATTTACTGTTGTGACAAAACGATCAGTGAAAAATTGTCCTTACTTTTTATAAACAAATAAATTCAAATTTCGACATCTTTATTTTTTTAGCAGACATTGGATACTTAAGTTGTGATAAACCTCTGCACGAAGTATGCTAAACAAAAATTCTTGCAACGTTATTGTCCTCGGTAAGGACACAATATGTACATTAATTATTGTGTGAATCGTGTTTGGAAGCTTCCCAATGCAATCCACAATCCAATACAAAAATCAAAATAGCGTAAATATTACAATTATTATTGTACAAACGAAAATTCATAATAACGTCTAATTGTTAATCAGCTACGAAACATAAACAAATAAATAACATGATAACAGAAACACTTCTAATCTAAAATATTAACACTAACGATATTTAAAAGGTTTACTAACGTTCCCATTCCCCTGCAACAAATGCGGCTGAGGATACCGATGACGAAGAGGTTGCCGCGTCGGCGTCGGCGTCCGCTCTGGCCTTGCTGTCGGTGTCTTTGTTTTTTTTAGTTGAATCAGACATTTCACGTTACATAGGTTTTATTGTCGTACACATTACGTAAACTTTTTAAAAATATTTTTGTATATACAATAAAAATCATTTGATTAAAACTTAAAAGCCTTCTGCGTTTCCGCAAAACACACAAACAGTGCACTTGTCAGGTAAACTGTTCACAACTCTTTCTGTAATTCGAAACCGCTTGCACGAATTATTTCACGTATTTACGGATATAACAACATTTAATTTTCTTATAAAGTATTAATTAGTGCCATAAAATAGCATTTTGCAAGTAATGGACAATGATTTTATGTTTGCAAAAACCACCTGTTTGAGTAGTTATCGATAGTATCGTCTTTTCAGCATTATCGATATGTCACTAGAACAAAGCTTCAGGTATGGAGTTTATGTAAAAAAATATATATATATTATTATCTAGTATAGCTGCAATACTTATAAAATAAAAAGCAGCATTCTGTTTACTTTGTGTTCAATATATTCTTAATATTGGCACACAAGAGATGCTAGCGATATTTATCAGCGTAGCCTTGATAAATTTTAATGTTTTGCTCATCTCTAATAGCCGGCGTCCATAATTGTCTGTTGTTTTAGAGATGACTTCGGTTGAGGAAAATGAAATTTATATGGTAAAACAGGCACAAAATGTGCGCAAAAGTGATCCCAGTTCGGCCAAGGCATGGATTCTTACTGCCAAGACGCTGTATCCAAATGCATTCAACGTACAGTACGAGGCGTACTTACTGGAGCGCGATGGAAAGAACTACGAGGAGGCGGCAAAGTGTTTCAGTGTTCTGTATGTAAAGTACATCAAAATGAATGCAAGCATATTAATAAGATGTTTATTATAGTGCCAGCAACTTTACCAATCAGCATACGGAGCTGTGGCAAGAGGTAAATGCGCTAACCAATGCGCTTCGCAACGAGAGTGAAAGCACGCCAGAACAAGAGTTCTATGTGAAAATGTACAAGCACCTGACGCCGGAGGTGCAACACAACATATTTGTGCATACAATCAACAACAGCGGCGACAATTTACAACAATGCATTCATAGTTATATACTAATGTTTAATAAGTTTCCAAAAACTGCGGCCACCCAGGCGCCACGTCTGCTGGAGATGCTAGCCGAGGGTATGAAGGCTGATCCGGATTTATATCAACGAATGCTGGTGGAGGAGGTGTTGCCAATGATACAGAACAAGCCGCCGGAGTTGTCGCCATTGCTGGCCTGTCGTCTTTATACCAACTCCTTGGAGTATTATCTTCGCCAGATTATGGACGATGAGAAATGTGACACCACAGAGGCTTGGAAGAACATCTTCAAAGTGCTCATGCTTTGTGGCCAAATGATGGGCTGGGAACCCTTCCTACCTTTTAGCAAGCACGTCAATCAGAATGTCTACTGGGATAAGCTGGTCAAGATTTTACGTGGCAGTCCGGCAGGCAGCTCTCAGGTGCTATTCTATGCCACCACACTGTTCATCTACTCACTGCACGGATATATAAGAAAGTTGCGCATTGAAGATGCCGATGTAAGTCACGTACTTGTCGAGGGTTTCATCGATTGGACGCCGGAAGGTGGCGAAGGGCAGAGCATGGACTGGACGCCCGATGGTGGTGATGTGCAGAGCATGGAACCACCAAAGTTTTCGGCAACCACGGCCATTAGTCAAGAGCTTTCCGAGGCATTTCTACATGCTGCGCGTTGTTGGCAGCTGCTGAACACCGAACAGTTCCAACGTGATTTTAGTCAACTGATGTTGGCGTTGCCTTTGGCGCCCTGGATATCCCGTTTCCTGTTCGATCTGGCCATTTATTTTGGCCATCGCGATGAGGCCAACAAGCTAATGGCTGACATGACCGCACAGAGTACGCTTGTTCAAAGCCTCCAAATACTAAGTCTCAATCTGATGCAGGGCAGCATGACGGTAAGGTTAAGCCTTTAAGACAAATCCACAAGATTCAACATTCTTTCTCTTGCAGCTTCAGGGCTTCCAGTGCATTCTAAAGATACTCGGGGAGTTGCCCGCAACCAGCGGTCAATTGCTGGAGAACATCAGCCTGAAGAGTCATAGGCATATGATCTTTCTGCCACTCACAAAAATTGCCCTCATTCAGTATTGTACTCGTGCCATCGTCAGCCGCCTGAGCCGTATGCTCTTCGAACCAAACTGCTCGGACCGTCTGCTCGGCGATCTGCTGGCATTGCTGCAACTCAGCGCAGAGAAAGATGTATTGCTCAAGCAACATATCTTTAATCTAATAACCCAACGAAAATCATTCAATCTGCACACATTGTCCAACTACATTATTGCCACAGATATCATCGAGGAGCTTGCGTTTATATGGAATTCTCAGCAGCAAGATGATGCCAATTTCGAGCTAACTGGTTCACCTACTAGTGGCGGTGGTGCAGGCAGCGTTTCAACAGCCGGAGCAGCACAACCACGTCGCATTGGAACTCGCGGTGCCGACAAGGGTGCCAGGGATGAGTTCAAATCCTTGATTCGACAGCAAATTGCACGTTGTAATGAGAATGTGTCCACACTGGTGGCAAATTTCATCACGCAGGAGCATTTAACGCTGGCACAGCACATCTTTGGCATGACGCCGCCAGTGGAAACTATTGTCATCAAGTGAAGAATGATATCTAAGTTATTGCGTGTAATAATGAAAATGTAATCCTAGTCCGGGAGCTCTATAACCACAGTGTTTGATGTTCCTAACTGACAGAGAGCTAGTTTATAAGCGTCAGTGCTGGGTATAGTGATTAAAATGACTAATCAAACACCACTTTAAAAAAAGTTTTCTTTTTTTATTCAATGGATTTTTCCCTACAGTAAACTAACTTTTTATTCGGTTATAGGTTAACGTTTTTAAATTTCTTTCCAATGTGGCATTCCTTGGAAATTAATAATCTTTATTTTCGTTTTACAAAATTTAACTTCATATCTGATTATGTTGTAGCATTTACTTAGTTTTAGTTCCCTTTACACTATATATTTTTAATGATAATTGCATTGGCCTTTGCCTAGCTATTTTGAGGTTTACTGGAGATTTCGGTTGGACTTTTCGGTTCAAAGTCGATTCTAAAATCATGTTTCATATAGGATAAGAGGAAGTTGTAGACCGTCATCCAAACATTGACAAAGGCCACACGGTATTTGGTGTCCAGATAGCGAAAGTTTATGTACTGAGCCGCCGGCCAGATTAACCAATCCATACAATATATATAAGGAAACTTGGCAATAAATTCCTGATGGGTTTCTTGCAACGTTTGATTTTCTAGATAGCCCATAGAATAGAAAAATATTAGAAGGCAGGCGGGCGCCATAAACAGTTGATCAATAAGTATCTTTTTGAAGATATTGCGAAGTGTTCGATGCGGCATAACTCGATCCATCCAATTGTACATAAAATGTAGTAGTGGTCCTTGCAGTGCTCCTGCCACAAACATGCAACACATCCGTTCGTAATCGTAACGATCCTTTAGTCGTAAACCATGTCGATATTCGTATTCCTGGGTAACAAAATCACCCAGTAGCATCAAAATTCCAGATCCGAGAACGTTTGTTATCAGCAAATACTTTCCAAACATTTGTTTCCATATCTGCCGTTTATTGTTATTGTGGCTTTTTCTGAAAGCAGTGAATGTCCGACGCGTCAACCCGAAACAAACTGACGGCCGGCAGCTTTTTTCAACAATTGTGGTAGACTCCGAATCAACACAGACATTCTGGCCTCCTTATAATGCAAGCAAACTCGAAAGAAAGTAATTTAAGGCTCTGATCAGACGTGTTTAAACACACGTCAATCTTAAAATATGAAGATAAGAACTTATGAACAGAGAGCTCGAAACACGACGCGGCGAATGAAGTGAACAAGTTGGGATTGTTTTTAGGACTGACTGCCGTGAGACTCGGCAGGTTTATTGAAAACTAAATACAATATAAAATACAATATAAGTTTAAACAACTTATCTCTAATAAGATAATCTAAGTTGGTAACATAAAATGTCTCTACCAAAAAAATCTAATAGTTTTCTTTCAATGGCGTCCGTCTTGCGCCCCACAGTGGGGCGGTTTGAGTTTTTACTTTGCGAAAATCATATCTTTTGATCCAAAAGAGATATCGAAAAAATTTAAAAAGCGTGGAGGAATGTGAACAGAAGCCCTATATCGATGAGATTACCCTAGGCGATTGGGGCATTACTGAAAGTATTGCTAGACAGGTCTGCATAAAACATGAAAAAGATGACTGCCCGGAAATTTTTGCCGGATAGGTGCTTTCTAACCATCTTACAAAACAAGTTCATGTAGAACCTGATCTTCATACCTGTCCTATTTGCAATAAAAACGTAGCAAACAAAAATAGTTTGAGAGCGCAAATGCGACTTGTACGAAGGCTCTGTCCGAGGGCATTCAAAGCCAAAATGAATTTAGAATTGCACATTGCGACTATTCATTCCGAAGAACGCACCTATAAATGTAAGAGATGTCCGATAGCTTTCAGCAGAATATCTTTTTTAATAAAGCACAGGTCGATTCACTCTGAGGACCGCCCTTACAAATGTGACTGTTGCCCTAGGGCGTTTAATACCGATTACTATTTAAAGCAACACATTGAGTACATGCATTCTGTCGAAGTCCGCTACAATCTCCAATCGAAATAAAATACGGATAAATAAGTTTTTGACTTAAAATCGATCCCAAAGTCATGTTTTATGTAGGATATGAGCACATTATATACCGCCGCCCAGACGTTGACAAAGGCCACACGGTATTTGGTGTCCAGATAGCGAAAGTTTATGTACTGAGCCGCCGGCCAGATTAACCAATCCATACAATATATATAAGGAAACTTGGCAAAAAGTTCCTTATGGGTTTCTTGCAACGTTTGATTTTCCAGATAGCCCATAGAATAGAAAAATATCAGAATGCATGCTGGCGAGTTAACCAGCTGATCAATAAGTATCTTTTTGACAGCGTTGCGAAATGTTCGATGCGGCATAACTCGATCCATCCAGTTGTACATATAATGTTGCAGCGGTCCTTGCAGTGCTCCTGCCACAAACATGCGGTACATGCGTTCGCCATCGTAACGATCCTGTTGCCGCAATCCAAGTCGATTTTCGTACTCCTGGGTTATAAAATCACCCACTATCATCAATACTCCAGAGCCGAGAACGTTCGTAATTAGTAGATACTTGCCAAACATGTTATCCCATATCTGCTTGGACCAACGCATCAGAATAAATGTGGAGTCCTGACTTGTCCTACCCTTGTCATGATTGTAGCGTCGGATTCCGTTCCCTATTGTTACATCAGACCTTTGTAGTAGATGTATTGTTTTGAGTGCTGAAAATGTCCGATGGGGCAAATTGAATTGATAACACATTAGTACTCTTGACATTTTCTCTCTCTTAACTATAATACGCGAATTTAGACACAAAGCAAACTTCAAATAAGAAAATTACAACTTATCTCAAATAAGTGAGCGATCTTTAAGTCCAGGATTTTTGGGATATAACAAATCTAAACTATGGGTGATCTCGAATTTCTCTCAGCGAAACCCAAATACTGGATTTAATACGAATTTTATTTGGATTATCGGGTTCTTATACAAATTTTGAACTTGAATCAAATATCTTGGCCTTCTTCCTCTTTTAGGGCTGAGTCATTGACATTGGAGTCTTATACATAGTTATAATTAAAAGATCAACTTTAAAATGTTTTTTTGTGCAATTTATATTTACTCGACAATGTCAAAAGCATTTTTATAAAGCTTTATGTTTTCTAAAAGCTTATATTACCATTTACAAAAATACAGTTCTAAATTTAAATCTTAACTTAAATATGCATGTTAAAAGTATCTTTAATATAATATTCTTAACTTTTTTCTTATATCTTTCTAATTAAAGGAAAACCCGAAAATATATTTCGTTAAATAGTTGAAGTTTGATCATTGCTTGACTTCTAAATTGATTCTGCAATCTGAATTTTGTCGATTTAGAAATAAAATGATCTTTCTTTTAAAACTGTTAGTTCTTATTTATTTATTTTTTTTGAGTTTCTTGAAGACTTTATCAATTCTTAACCGATTTCCATGCGGAATGCAAATTAGATCATTGTTTCACTTTTAAATGGATTCCACTCCTAAATATGATTATTTTCTTAAAAGATCCCCCAGTCAAAATAATAGGATTGAGTTTCTATGACTCCAATGAGTATGCAATTTAATAATACTTCGCTTAAGTTTAAGCTTTAGATTGCCTTAATGATATAAATAAATACAGGAAAAAATAATAACATCAACATTTTGCTTAAGAATTAACATCAACATTGGTGGGATCAGCTAAGTAAGATATTTATAATAATTTCTATGTAATATTTATGTAATATTCTACAGTTTTAGAAATGACAAATTTTCCTCATCTAGGTAAATTTGTTTCTTTGTACAAATAAAGTCGCATCGTGATGTAATTAGCCTTAAAAACTTAAATGCTTAAAAATCAGGTGACTTTTGACTGACATAACGTATATTACAAACCCATAATTCTTTATAAATAGTAAACAAATAGCTTTAAATAGATTCTACATTGTTTTCTTTGCTATAATTTTGCTAATAGCCTCATTTTAATGATATGCATTGATACTACGCACAATAGTACGTCGATGACTAACAAATTTAGTTAAAAGTTTTTGATTATATCACACAGGTAAAATGCCATTAATTAGGTCTTGGTTGCTGTCATGCTAATCGCATTGGCCGCCGTTGCTGGTGTTGCTGGGCTCTTTAGGGGATTACCAGAAATTTCGGCTGGAGTAGGATCCAAGGGCAAGTGGATTCCAAAGTCATGTTTCATGTAAGACATGAGAACGTTATAGACTGCCGTGCAGACGTTGACAAAGGCCACACGGTATTTGGTGTCTAGATAGCGAAAGTTTATGTACTGAGCCGCCGGCCAGGTTATCCAATCCAAGAGGTAGACGTAGGGAAACTTGGCAATCAGCTCTTCATGTGTTTCCTGCAAAGTTCGACGCTCCAGATAGCATATAGAATAGAAAAATATCAGAATGCAGGCGGGCGACATAAAAATCTGATCAATGAGTATCTTTTTACAGATTATGCCAAATGTTCGATGCGGCATAATGCGATCCATCCACTTGTACACATAATGATGTAGAGGTCCTTGCAGTGCTCCTGCCACAAACATGCGGTACATGCGTTCGCCATCGTAACGATCCTGTTGCCTCAATCCATGTCGATATTCATACTCCTGGGCAATGACATCACCCACAACCATTAATAATCCGGACCCAAGAACGTTTGTAATCAGCAGATACTTTCCAAACATTTTATTCCATATCTGCTTGGACCAGTGTAGCAGAATATGCGTAGAGTCCTGACTTGTCTCACCCTTGCCATGAGTGTAGCGGCGACCTAGAAATTTTCCTCCGTTTCCTATTATTACATCAGACCTTTGTCTCAATTGGCTTTTTGTAAGACCTGTGAATGTTCGATTCGGCAAATCGATGCGAATCGAGTGGCGGCAGCTATTCTGCAACAATTGTGGTAGACAGACTGTCGCTCTTCGTGTCACCACGAACATTCTGGCCTCTCCTTGTAGTGCAACCGCACAAAGAAATAACGTAATTTGAAAATAACGTGCGCACCTGACTTGTTTTTGTTTTCCTTTTAGTTCGATTTTCACATTACGAATTCGTTGTTTGTATTGCCTATCAGTCTGACATATCGGAAAAGGGGTGAGTGAGAGGCTGTGTGAAGCCGATTTTACCACCCAATTGTGGCACTAGAACCAAAATTATCGATAGCTGCTGTTGGTTTCACCATGTTAAAAATTATATAAAAGAACATAGGACATACGCAATTTAAAATTTATTAAAATTATTACATTCTATTTCTTATCTATTTTATTTCAATTTTGGGATGCCTTTGTATTGCTAAAGTGACCGGACTATCGATTACTTTTATATGCTGTGTTGCAGCCCTGGCATCGTCGGCGTCACTTTGCTCTCTGCTTTGCTCTTCAGTTCGCGTTATTTTTAGGCTGCCTCAGAAGTATTTTTTTTCGGTTCACAACGCCAGCGCGCCAAATGTGTGTTTTGCTGGCTAAAATAGAATAAATTCCATTAAATCACGCACTTTTCACTTATAAAACGCAACTCACACGCAGCGCAAACAAAATTTAAGGTTAGACACGTACGCCGCAAACTTAAAAGAAAAGAATACAAATTAACATTACATGCATAAATTAAAAAATGACACAATAGCTAAATAAACCGATTTATTTTAGGTGTCAACAACAAGATTATAATGAGGCTTCTCTATGTGTTCGGTCTGATTTTGGCCGTGCGTCTCGCATCTGTTTTCATAGTCAAAACATATTTTGTGCCGGATGAATATTGGCAAAGTCTGGAGGTGGCACACAAGCTGACATTTGGGTAAGTAATAGACATAAATATGTACAGTGTGCATAACTAAATTGTATTGTTACCCCCCGCAGCTATGGCTACCTGACCTGGGAATGGGTTCAAGGCATACGCAGCTATGTTTATCCTTTGGTCATCGCTGCCATATATAAATTGCTGGCGTTATTGCAGCTGGACAGTGTCCAGTTGTTGGTGCTGCTACCACGCCTGTTGCAGGCATTGCTGACCACTTACTCGGACTACCGCTTTTATGTTTGGACAGGAAAACGCAAATGGGCGTTGTTCTTGATTCTCGTACCTTGGTTTTGGTTCTACACGGGCTCCCGCACCTTGGCCAACACACTGGAGGCTTCGCTGATTACCATTGCCTTGAGTTACTTCCCCTGGCATGGCGAGGGAACTGCCTATTTGTGGCCAGCGGCCATCTGTTGCTTCCTGCGTCCCACAGCAGCGATTATTTGGCTACCTTTGACCTTGTATCATCTGCGAAAGAGTCGCTTGTCCGTGCTGGAATTAATCCTTAAGCGTTTCTTTGTCATTGGGTGAGTAGACTTCTCTGCCAAGTTGATTTAGATTTAATTGTCCTTTACTGTATTTTAGTTTACTTGTGGCTGGTGCTGGCGTTGCCATCGACACCTACTGTCATGGTCAGTTGATTGTGACTCCATGGGAATTCCTCAAGTACAATATTTTCAACAATATTGGCAGTTTCTATGGCACACATCCTTGGTATTGGTACTTTACATTTGGCCTGCCCACAGTCCTAGGAATCAGTACACTGCCTTTCATCTTTGGCCTCGTACAAACCGTGAAAAAGAGTGAAAAGTTTCCGGTTAGCAAACAGTTATTGATAGCCATACTGGTTTCACTAGTGGTACTAAGCACCGTGGATCACAAGGAGCTGCGTTTTGTGTCATCATTGCAGCCTTTGTGCCTGTATGTGGCGTCGGATGTTCTCTCCCGTTGGAGTTATAAAGCATCGCGTACTAAACTCTGGTTGGCAGCTTTCTTTATACTGTTGCTCAACGCTTTGCCTGCCTGGTATTTCAGTACCATCCATCAGAAGGGACCCATTGAACTGATGCCAAAGCTTCGAAACATTGCCCAGGAATACCGTGACGAGCGTGATCATCGCGCAAATATACTCTTCCTTATGCCTTGCCACTCCACGCCTTATTACAGGTGAGTTATCCATTTCTTATCTAAATTATCTTTTGTTTTAATTGAGTTTTTCCTTAGTCACATTCATGAAAATGTTACCATGCGCTTCCTGACCTGTGAGCCCAATCTGAAACAGCAAGAGAACTTTAAGGACGAGGCTGATCGCTTCTATGATGCACCTATGCACTGGCTGCGTTCCCACATTCCGGTGCATCCCCGGACTGCATTACCCTCCCATGTAGTGCTCTTTGATTCCCTGGGTGATAAGATCAGCGAATTTCTTACAAACTACAAGCTACTGCACAATATTGAGCATGCCGAGGTAAACAAGCTGAGTGATTCTCAGGCTCTACTTAATGAGTGGTCGTCTGCGTTGGGAACGAAACCTCCTAACCTAACATCTCTCCTGCAGTTTGTGGAATCACGCACTGGCAAAGCGATTTTGGTCTATCAGCGTCTGCAGTTGGGCGAGGACAATGCATTTAATCGCAAAGAGTTCCAAGACTCAGGGCCTGCCATTGAGCCGGAAGCCTTACCCAGCGATAATCTGTTTAATTAGTTGAAAGTACTTATTTTACAGTCTTTGCATAGTTAACGGTCGAGCAAATTTTAGAATGTCATTTATATTTTTTATTTTATAACAAAAAGACTTGAAGAACTTAGCCCTCCGTTCAAAGTAAGAAGCAATCAAATGAAATTAACAGTAAATATTATTTTTGTCGCCTTAGCACAGTTTTTAAAACGTTTTCCAATGAAATTTGTAGTGAGTGAACACATTTTTGTATTTTGTGGTAGTTTTTAATATATTTTTGATTCATCTATTTTGTATTAGGCCAATATGTCTAAAGTGAGGCAATATATATATTTGTATATATATAGTAGAAGACATAATAAAGTTAAGCTGTCCTTTCTTTAGTGTTTCAAATAAAGGTTCAGTAAACAAGACAAATAATTTGTTGATTTTTAAATTTTTATAATTTGAAAAAGTATCCATGTACATTTCGTTCGACACAGTGTTGCTTATGTGCGATGTGAATATCGATGTCCAATGCAAATATATCGATAGATTTCAAATAAGATATTACTCGATATTATCGATAGTGCCATCGATAATTTTCCAGCTCTAGTCGTCTGCATTAATTAAACGCGTTTTAAACAGAAACGCTGGTCAAGTTAGTCAGGGGCAATTAATTAATTGCACAGATCTCGCACAAGCGAAAGCAACAACAGCAACACACAAAATATGGCTGCTTCAATGAGGGCGCTGCTTAAAGTGCGGGGTAAGTGAAAAATCTATTGCGAAACATCTTAGAACGATATATGTGCAAATTATATAACGTTCATACAATTTTGGGGTACAAAAAAACCCAATTGAAGCAATCAGAATGCCGCAACAAGTGGCAACTACTAGATTGTTGATTTGTAATAATTAGAAAATTAAGTAGGGCCCAGTAAAACGACGTGGCTGCAGTTTGCAGTGTGTGTGTGTTGTGGTATGTGTGCTGGAAGAAGAAGAATGCGAGGGGTGAGTGGGCGGAGGGAGTCGCAGCCATGTTCAAGGTTCGCATGTGACCCGCCAAGCAAAACAAATAAACAATCTTTGACAATGAAAATTCTCATCTCACTTATTTACATTTACTTTTTCTCATCTGATATCGTTAGATGGCTTCACTGCCAGCGTACGCTGTGGCTCGCAGTACAACAAGACGCGAGGAAATCTGAAGCTCAACGGCGACTCGCGCGTCATCTGCCAGGGCTTCACCGGTAAACAGGGCACCTTCCACAGCCAACAGGCTTTGGAGTATGGCACCAAGCTCGTTGGCGGCATTTCGCCCAAAAAGGGCGGCACTCAACATTTGGGTCTGCCCGTGTTCGCATCCGTTGCGGAAGCCAAGAAGGCAACGGATCCTCATGCTACCGTTATCTATGTGCCACCACCTGGTGCTGCTGCTGCCATTATCGAAGCTCTCGAGGCTGAGATTCCTTTGATTGTCTGCATTACGGAGGGTGTGCCCCAGCACGACATGGTCAAGGTTAAACATGCCCTTATTAGCCAGGACAAGTCCCGCCTGGTGGGTCCAAACTGCCCCGGTATCATTGCACCCGAACAGGTTCGTGTTTATTTCATGTCATTATTATTGGCCTAGCCTTAATCAGCTGAGATGCGTGAAGACAACAGTAACAGCGATAAGCCCTGGGTACAAAGTTCAAAAAGTGGATCGGTCGACCGGCCGGTCGATTGTTGATATGTTTATTTTCCGATTTTACGACCTATTTATGGGCCCTACAGTGCACTTTTGATATGGTGAACTAATTGAGTCATCAGTTTCAGTATCCGTAGTTCCAAGAATTTCCATATTCCAACAAATTCAAATTCAGTGTAAACTTAGCAGAGTATTTACGGTGTCTTCCTGTAAAGTTAACAGAGGTATCTACAGTTCCTTCCAGTGCGCCTTTTATTGCTTTAAATGTATCTACAAAAGACAAAAATTTAAAAATATTTAGCTGCTTTTATTTAAAGTATTAATTTCTCAGAAAATATAAATTCCAAGAAATTACAAACAGTTTGAAAGTTATAAGGTATTTTGTTCGTTATAGCCAGGCTCTACTGTTAATACGCTTATTGCTTAGTAGCGCTTATCTCGATAGGTTAAAGCTGACGCATTAACCGGTTTCATAATTTGTATCCAAATTTTGATTATTGTTTTGATTCTCTTTGTTCGCAGTGCAAAATCGGCATTATGCCCGGCCATATACACAAGCGCGGCAAGATCGGCGTCGTGTCACGATCTGGCACCCTGACCTATGAGGCTGTGCATCAGACCACAGAGGTGGGTCTTGGCCAGACCTTGTGCGTGGGCATTGGTGGTGATCCATTCAACGGCACAGACTTTATCGATTGCCTGGATGTGTTCATCAAGGATCCAGAAACCAAGGGTATCATTCTCATTGGTGAGATCGGTGGTGTTGCTGAGGAGAAGGCCGCCGATTATCTGACTGAGTTCAATACGGTACTATAGTTTACTTTTTAATAATTATTGTCGAATCTATGCTAATGAGTTTTTCGTTTTACAGGGTATCAAGGCTAAGCCTGTGGTGTCGTTCATTGCTGGCGTTTCGGCGCCTCCCGGTCGTCGCATGGGTCACGCTGGTGCCATCATCTCTGGAGGCAAGGGCGGAGCCAACGATAAGATTGCCGCCTTGGAGAAGGCTGGAGTTATTGTTACCAGAAGTCCTGCCAAAATGGGTTATGAGCTGTACAAGGAGATGAAGCGCCTGGAGTTAGTTTAGATTAATGCAATCCCATTGAACAAAGAACGTGACAAAGCCGAGGTACCAAAAGTACGTCTCAGAAGAGAATTATGCGAAGCAAGAAAGATTATTAACTAATTAAGCAAAAAGTGAATACCAACCAACCAATATATGAAAATATGTCGAAATCCTAAATAAATTATTGTGAAGTTCGCTAATATGAAACGAAAAAAGAGCTGTACTGAATGTTAACTTTAACAAAATGAATTTAATTTAAGTAACTGCCGTCATACCACCAATTTATTATCAAAAATAGTTAAAAAACTGCACCGCGCACTTAAAAACATTTAAATTCTGCTGTTGCTCTCACGTTAAACGCACCAGCGTTGTTTTGCCTTATTTTGAATAAGATATAGAAATTTTATTTGAATATCAAAAGTTCAAGCTCGAAATAAATGTTATAAACATTAAACAAATTCTTGCATTTATAATTTTAGATAATAAAGTAAAGTACAATTAATGCAGGTGAATTTTATTTAAAAAATATTGATTTATCGATACATACTTATCGATGAAAGTGTATCGTGTTAATACAATTTTGCACGATACTTTTTCTGGCGATAATACCAATATCGATATATCTTGTCTGATATTTACTTTATTCAACCCGTTGCCGCCACAACATGGAGAGATAAACCTATTTAGACAAAATTGATTCCATAAAATGTTAGTTAATACTTTGCAGTAATAAGGTAAAAGTCAGTAGAAACACATGTTTAAAGTGGAAAATCAAAAATATCAAGAACAAATTATAGATATTGAATATCGTAATATCATCAATATTGGCCTTTTCTTAAAAATATCAATATTCCTAGTGAGGAGCAATTCTGTTAGTGTGGAGCAACTCTGTAAAGTTGCCCAGCAAACTGCACTTCGAAGTGAATATATCGATAATGGTGCAGCTCAACCCCAGCTGTTTTCTTGGTAATTTAGTCGAATTTTGCAACACTTGCACAGCAAGCGTAAAAGAAAAATTTCTTTGTGCAATTTACAAACATTTCGTGATCCCCGTGAAGCAAGTAAAAAGCCGCGAGTGAAAAAGCAGCTTCAGCTGCATATATCAATTAACGCATAGCAAACTCTTAACACCCTCAACAATTCCACACCCCGCAACTGCACCGAAAATCGAAACAATGCCAGTGTGCAAATTGGTCGCTGTAGCATCGCCAATAGGAAGCAGAACTGAAAATGGTGAGTTTAATGCGAGACCGAAAAGTATATAAACAACTACACGCACACACACGTACACACAAGATATTTATGTATATAATATTCGATATTAATTAAACTTGTACTGATTTAAACTACGACTGCAAACTGATCACACCATAATCCGCCGCGTACGTTGTCTGCAGTTTTTGTATATTCTCTAACCGCAACTCTCCCCTCTGATGGCAGCGTCTGCCCGTTGTGGTGCGATTTCCGTAACTGAGCATTAAATCCAAATCCTGTGCCTTGGCAGGCATGTTACCAACTGGATTATATGCTTCTTGCTTTCTCAGTTCCTTGGGCAATATATCATACATGATCTTATAGGTGGTGGTAAAATTCTCCATCATATCTGCTGCTAAAGGGAAGCGCACTTGTACTTCCCTATTCCGCATAAATGTGTGTAAAGCATCCTTACGTCCATCTAGATACTGTTGCGTTCCATCAACCGCCTCCTCCACAGTAAATGGCACATAATAGTTGTCCTGCATTTCACTCAAATGTTGTTCACATGCATTCACGCTATGTAACCCCGGCACTATACCATCGATTTTCTCTTCGCTGCCCTGTCGCCTCTCTTGCCAATTGGCCAAAAGCACCTCCTTGCCATATTCCCTGGAAATGTGCTCATCCGCATACGAACCTCGCGGTATATTCGAAAACATTACAAACGCTATTAACTACAGATTGGTATAGAAACTAAGACTTGAAAATTTGAAACTATGATATTAAAATGTGTCTAAACTTTTAACACAGCAAAAAATAAATTATTTGACACTTACTTAAACATTATGCTTAATAGAAACACAGATTTAAACTATAGGAAAATATAGGAAATTTCTATAAGCGACTTTTATTATTAAAAAAAATTAACTAAAAGCACACCTCGAAGGTAAAAATCAAGCTGCAGAATTAAAATTTTGTTAATCAAGACAATCGCTTGAGACATAAAAAAACAACTATTAAACTGTGCGACAAATTGGAATGAAATTGAAATACCTGGAAAATGATACTGATTTTCTTGTAAAGCCTATCGAGTATAACAAAACTGTCTACTTGGAATTTGGGGGACACCCCCAAAGTCCGCATTTACCGCTAAAAAAAAAACCGGTTTTTGCTATGTATGGGTACTTAACAGTTTGTAAATTTGTGAATTTTACACCGATTATTTCTTTTTTAGCCGATTTAGAAGGAAGAAGAATAGTCCAATCGATTGATTTACATTATATTTGACCAAACTTAAGACATCTGTGCGTAATTGACCCCTGAAGCCATAAGTTTTTTACTTTTTCAATATTTTTCAACTTTGACGATTATGAACTATTTTCTATAAACACTATACTACACTATCATAAGAAGTTAAATACCTTAGTCAATTTCCAACCGATTTCTTAAATTAAACCTGGGTTTTACTCTCAATTGAACGGTCTTTCTAAAACATTCCAAAAGTATGCAGTTTTTCTATACTCGATAAGCCCTGCCAGAAAATCACTATCATTTCCCATGTATTTTTTGGCTGTCGCACAGTGTTATTTATAACAAGTAGAGTCATTGTCACTTAAATTTATTATTTAAGTTTCCACTTGACTTGCATCTGTATAATGTATCTCATTATCTTATAAGAAACAGCCGTAACATAGAATTTAACATAAAAACACACATATAATCAAAATATAAAATTGTACTATATTTATTTTTTTATTGTCAAACCATGAACAGTCGACACAAAAACTTAAATGAAATGAAATTAAAATCTAGATCTGGGGAACAAACAAATGATGGTCCAACATTTGTTGCAAGGATTGGGGAAAAACCCGAAAAAACCCAATCAGACCAATTATATGTATGTATAAAAAATATCTATAAATATAAAAAAATGCAGTAAGCTATGGTGGAACAAGCTCGACTGTAAAGGACCCTGTACTTTTTGAATGCGAAGCCGTTCACTATAGATTGTTCTTTAATGTTGCGTACCAGAAATTTCAACAGATGGCGCCACTACGAAGATATCAGTTGATAAACACAGAGGTCGCTAGAGTCTCTTCTTCTTCCTTTGGCCCATAACATTGTTAGTTGAATAACTTCCGCGCTTATCATCCGATTTCAATGAAATTTTCAGAACAGGTTTGGATCATAGTGTATGTAGTGGAGTGTATGTACAAAAAATAAGCTAGAATTAAAGGTGCTCTTGTAATTCGACTTCGAAATTTAGTACAGTGAAACCTCTCTTGGGCGGACACTCATGGTCGCCCAATTTGTGTCCGCTCAAGGGGAGTGTCCGCCTATAGGAATATTTTTTTTTTTATGAATTCAAGTGGTTTCTTCCATTCAGCGTTTATTAAAATAAATAATAATGACTTCAAAATAATACAAAATTAACTTCCAGTTAACTTACCCTCTAAGTACATAGTATGTATTAAGCTTAGTATAAAAAAGTGAAAACAAATTAAAAATAAGAAAAAAAAAATTAAAAATAAGGAAAATTTACTTCGATTGCATTGGTTACACTTAATTCTATTGCGTCTTAAAAAAGTCATCTATTTTCGTTTGTCAAGCGCTCTTTAATTTTTTGTCCAATATGCAGGACTGCAAATGGCTTTCTAAAAGTTTTATATATTCAAATGCTTTATATTCGTTTGGAGCAAATTTTTGTAATTTCATGATTGCGGTCATCGCCTTATTATCCGAATCTATTTGATCAGGGTCATAATCCGGCTTTTCCGGTTTTTCGTCGGATTCCGAATCATCCTGGTCTCCTGGGGTTTCAATGCAATTAATGTCAAAATCTATAGATTCGTTTTCAGTAACGATCAAGTTATCAATTGACAAAAATTGTTCGAAGCTGATATCGAGTTGATATGTTTTTAGAAGTTGAGAGATGGAGCAAAAAGTGGCTAGTGGCAAATCGTCTTCAGTCTCAAAGTTGTCTATGCCTTTTCCAAATTTGTCAAAACCCGCTTTTTTAAAACAATTAAAACAATTGTCAAATTTGGCCGCCCACTTCTGATTTTTAATAAGAAAACTAGCTCGTCAGCGAACGTTTTTAAAAAATTCGTGTCCCGCCAAGAGAGGTTTTCGTTCGTTTTTGTCCTTTTTTTAGTGTCCGCGTCCGCTCAAGAGAGTGTCCGCTCAATAGAGGCAAAATTGGTCTGAAAACCCCACCAAAACCAACGTCCCCGAAAAAGTGTCCGCCCAAGGGGAGTGTCCGCCTATTAGAGGTGTCCGCTAAGGGAGTTTTCACTGTATTTCAATTTCTGGGGGCGGATGGGGGCCAAATAGCTTCCAATCATAGTTCTACGGTTAGTAAGAGAGGGAAAATTAGTAGAGTATAATGGCAGCTAAATCTCTGTGTTGCACTTGACTTGCACCATAAAACCAGTACAAATAAATTCAGTTTGCTTCTTATTCTTAAACCCTTTAATCACAAGAGAAGTATGTAAACTCAAGAAAGTTAGTGGTAGTAGATCTGTATTTCACAAACCTATGCTAGGTAGTTGAGATAATAGATCTACTTAAGAGTTGAAAGTGAGAGGTAAATAACTTCTCAAACAACTTTGGTACAGCAAACAGTTTGGAAACACCTTTATAGTTCTGAGCATCGGACTTGTTGCCCTTTTATGAAGTCCGATAATATATGAATCTTTCCATCGTTCAGGAAAAGATGATGGAGCAACAGACAATGTAAAAATTGTATGTAATGGTTTGCTTAAAGACTCTGCGCAATACTTTAGTACGGATCCAGGCACTCCAACGGTTGGTTCACGTACTGGCTTGATCGATTTAAGATGTAAATTTAAGGTTTAAATACAGTTAGTACCGATTAACCTATAAGGATATAGTTGATCAGGACTGCAAGTACTCATAAAGTATGTAGTGTGGAAACTTTAGCTGGTATGTTTAGACGATCAACTGAACTCAATAAACTAGATTGTGTACTTGTGGTACACCTCAATGGGCGGCAGATCGGGAATTGCTTTATTGGCCCTCTGTGTCCACATCTTCCAAACCGGTCCATGCCCGCTGGGCTGACCATTAATTTGCCAGGCTGCTGCATGACATAATTCATGTATAAGCGTACATCTCAATCGATCCGCGCTAGTCAAAAGCTTTGCACTCAAATTAATCACACACGTACGTTCCTTGAGTCTTTCGTCAGTTAAGCATACTCCCGCCGTAATGCGGAGCCGTTTTGACCAGTTGAGGGTCACGTCCAGTTGGTTGTCAAAGACTTCAGCATTAAACATGGTGTACAATCGATTGGCCAACTCCTCCTTTTTGCGATGAAAGTTTTCTCGAAAGAAAATGGCTTCTTTTTCACACAACTCGCCACTTATCTGATTATCCAGGGATTTGATAAAACTGTACTTACTATTCCCAGTACCATTTGTCATTGTCGTCTGCACTTTTCTCTTGTGATCCACGATATTCGGAATAGAAGGAGTTCCCTGAGGTGTGTGCGATTCGATGGCAGTGCTTAATTTATTTATCACCTCCTGTTTAGTTTTACTGCTGACCAACTCCACCTGATCCTTGGTTGTTGCTGCAGCACGACGTGCTCTGGTTTGGACTCCTATTTCTGTCAGAGGCGTGCGATCGAAAGTTGCTATTGCAACCTTGGCATCGGGAGTTTGATACGCGTTACCTGACCTCAATTTCATTGCGGATATGCAAATATAAATATAAATAATAACAATAATAATAACAATAATAAATATAATAATAATAAAAAATATAATAACAATAATTATAATAATAAAACTGCCCTTTTAGCGTTTAAGTTTTAGACGATAGCGTAAGTTAGTCAGAACTTCTCACTTTTGTTTCAAAAAACTAAAGATAATTTGGTTTGCTGACCAATTTGAAATTGTATATTTTGTCTACAAGTTTATCTAGACTGATTTTCTTTTTGATAGTTTCTTCTTATGTTACTTAGACCTATCCTTTTCTTTATTTTTTAATCTTATCCTAAAGGCAACCTTTCAACTTGTTTCTACAACGTGTCATATGCGAAATATGCCTACAAACATGATGATGATTAAGTTGCATTAAATGAATTTAGCATAGAGTATTGAAATGTTTTTGTTTGGGTTCGAAAATAGAATTGGGAATGATTTCTGGTCGATGCGTTTTGTCGGTCCACCATTGTTGGCGTTTTTCGAGTGGGTTTTTATTGAAAATCTATTTTGTGAAATAGCCGAGCCGACGACCGGGGGCCGCCAGTTCGCATTCATTGCGTCGCGATCATGTCGTCTCTTGTGTACTTTGTTGTTGTTGTAGTTGTTGTTGCAGGCCCAACAAAACCCGGGCATTACTTTTTGCTAGACCATGCATATCTCTGCTATATATACAAACATACACAGGCACATTTGTACGTTTGTATATACAATTAAACCGATATTTACACTAAAATCTAACTAAAACAGACAGCACGCGTTGCATGCCTCAGTTTGTTGCACAGTTGTAGTTGCAGTTGTCGAGTATTGAGATGATGCTATAAACGAATTGTCGTCGTCATCTCAGATGTTATTCTTTGTACAATAATCGTTGTTGTTGTTGTTGTTAGTCAGTTGTTGTTTCGCTCGGATTCGCTTCGTTCGTCCAATTTTGCGTTATTCTGTTTACAAAATATGCAATTTTACTACAAGAAAAAATAGATCAAAATTATTTGTTTATTTTTTGCATTTTTTTCTTTTGTGCACACGCAGAATGTTGAGAATTTGCGAAATTAATTTATTGCTTTTGTCACGCCGCGGCCGCTTTATTCTATTTGTTACACTTTTATACATTGTATTTATCCTCTATATATATTTTTAAAAATGAACTGAATCTCTGATAAGACTTTTTGGCCGAGTTCTCAAGGCGCAATACACGTCCCAACATATTGTATTTTGACAGGCCCCCAGACAGGGTCGAGGCAAGGTGAGCCAGCTGCTCCCTATTTTTTTGCATAATTCATAGCTCCCACAGGTGCTGCCTGGGACAGGAGTGGGAGTATAAGTTGGAGAAGGGACCGATAAAAGCGTCCCCTCAGACAAGACAACCGTAGCAATCAGAAGTGCCTCATGTGCCCCGTTGTGTATGCAACAAAAAATTGTCTACCTTCGGTAACAGAAAATGCTTGAGCTTGAGGCATTCTGGGTTTTCCAAGACGTTTTGACGAGCTTAAGAATAATAAAAGTAAAACATTTTACTTATTTGACTATGCCAAATGTACCCTTGGCAATTGTTTGAAGGAGTTGCTTTGTTTAGAGTACTTACCATAGTTGATATGTAAAAGACAGTTTTTATTTGAATTATATATCTCTCAAATAGAATTTTTAAATTTTCTTGTTTAAGACATATGTTTAAGTGGAAACGTGCATCTTCATGAAGATAACTTCAACCAAAATTTAGAGAAAAATATATCGTTTTCGCAAAAAGGTAATTTTGATTTATTTAAATGAGAGTAAAAGTTTATGTACAAAATAATTTGTCTCAATAATATTAAAATTGCTTATTTCATAGCATTGATGAAATCGGAAAATTTAATTGACATACGAGGTTCGCTTTAAAACCAAAAAAAAAATAATGAAAATCGAATTTTAAATTTAATAATTAAATAATTTAAAAACAAATTAAATTGCCATCACGTATCACTTCAATACTTTTATAGAATTAAGTGTAGTTTGTTTATAATTACTAAATAAATAAGTTGTATTAAAAAGTCTATCACTCCATCTCCATTATATACAAAATGTGACAGCTTTGGTACCCATTTACCAAATGTGACATTTATAATTCCCAGACCATAGAATAGTTTTCACTTGTCTTTAACAATTTGTTCTCACATGGAATCCTGTTTCAAAATTAATTAATAAAATACTATATTCGATATGTTCATTGTACAAACCTGTTAACTTCGTTTAAAAATTAAATTGCAAATTTCTTTCCTTTGAATTTTCTTTAAGTAAGCTTGGTATTGCAATCACTGCAGGACATCTTTGAGTCTTCTAGTGCTACCCACACTCAATGTGCTTAGCTGGCGTTTTTTATGCTCTTTGAGAGCATGAGAGGACCCAGCACGCGCTCCTCGTAACCTACAAGTATTTCTCCTTGTGTCAGCTAAAAAACAAGACAACATGATTACTGCTAGCCAGCATGGCTGACTGACTGCCTGGCTGGCTGGTTGCCTTTGCCAGGATGGAGAGCGCCACGCTCTCGTGTCTCATATAAGCTGCATAATCTAGCTGGTTACGAAGGGTGGATGGGGGTTTGCAGGGTGGTGGTGTAGATTCTGCGGGGTGGTGTTGGCCTTTCAGCCTGAACACGCGCGGCGCTTAAAGTGAATGCTTCTCTTGTCGGTTGTCGGTTGTCTGTTTTGTGTGTCGTGTTGCTTGTCTGGGTCAAGCGTTAAAGTGAAAGAAACAACAACAACAGCAGGAGCAACACGCAATAGAAGTGTTGTTGTCCTTGTTTTCACTGCCGCCTTGTTGTTGACACCTTTCACGGCCGACGAATTAATTAAAGAGCCCCAGGCGATGTCGTAAAACATTTAGCATTTTAATTGCATCATAAAAGGAAGAGCAAAAGCTAAGCAAGAGTATTAGTAGGAGTGGGAGTTGCCCTTTGACACTTGTCGCCTAATTAGTTGAGATTAGTTGTGGTTCTGGGATCCGGTTTGGGTATCAGTTGAAGCTAGTTTTAGATTTTGGGACTTATCTTCTTTTTTTTTTTTGCACGTCTATTAATTCTGACTGGGCCACGCCCACTCGTGGCTAGAAGCCACCCACTGCAGCAGCAGCAGCAGCAATTGCAGCCGGAAGTGACAGACGCAGCGCATCTCATCCTTGCTCTCATCCTCGCCTGGTACTTGGCCTCGAAACGCGTTGCGCTTTTAAGCTCACACGTGCGACAGTCACTTGTCAACTTACTCACGCTCTCTTGACTGCCACTCTCTCGCAGCTTACTCTCTTTCTCTCAGTATATAATGTGTGTGTTTGTGTATGTGTCTCTGTCAACGTTGACCCAAATAAGATGTCGTACTTGCAACAAGGCGCGACACTCACGACATTCACATTCAATATGCAATTACGTTACCGTTAACAAAACCCGAGAGCCGAGCAACAGTCGTTAAAACATTGTCATCTCTATCTCTCTCGCATTTCGCATTTCGCTCTCACTGTCGTTGGCTCAAAGTAAACAATAAGAGCACGAATTCAAGCTGACGGCTTCAGGCTTCAAGTGACGTCGTCGTTGTCTTCGTTTCGTTTCCATTGTTCCGCTTGTGCATAAATAATTTACTACGACGCATTTTCAAACGCACTTCTCATCCCCAAAAACCAACCCCTTGCCCCCTTGTTGCTCTTGCCTTGTTTCAATTGTTTATCTTAAATGATGCATATGGAGGTAATGAAGCTAATCGTTGGAAAATATCGTGAGTTACTTTTCAGTTTCTTTGTCACATTCACATTCTGTTGCATACTCTGAGGCTGCATCAACGATTGACTTTTGATTGCTTTGAATCTAGGACACGGTTGTGCTCATTGCATATCCTTTAACATGTCATATACTTATTAGGTTTGTCATAAAGTCACCCCCTTCCCGTATACGAACACGAACATTATATTTTCCAGTTGATTGCGATTTGACTTCTGTGACTGACTTTTCCTCTGTGATGAAAAAGCGTCCTTTAGTTGAACAGTTTTTATATCCTAAAAGCTTTTTTATTGCCCACTTTGCACGACTGATGAAATGCCATCAATTGAATGAAAACTCAAATAACCCAATCCCATCAAGACTAAATGCAATTTGGGATTCATAATTGACAGCGATGCGCATTGCAATATCTACAACTACAACCACGTCTATAAACGTATACAATATTCCATTGAGATTGCCCCGTTTATAATTGAATTTTCCCAAACTTTTTGCACAACGTATTGACGAAACTATTTTTAAAAAATATGAAGCGATAGTATTTAATCAAATTTATGCGTCTCAGTGCACTTTGATAACTTTAAAGCTAACTTTAAATATTGCAAGTGGCACAACTAAAAGTTTTTATTAGTGCAGTCTGTAAAATTTGAATTGAATTGGATTTAATAAGTTTAACAAAGTTGTGAAAATACATCTACGAAATGCATACTATGTAAGAGTTGCATTTCTCATTAATCACGAGGGTGGGCTAATTAGTATTTTACCTAGGTAAAACATGATTCGAAATTTGAAATTTGCAACGTCGAAATTATCTTTAAATCCAGAAATGATTGACATTTCTCGAGTGTTTAGTTGCTGTGGTAAAATTTCATAGATTTACTATAAATTGCTGCCCATCGAGTTTATCCTTAAAATCTATTATTCTTGCATTTATTGTCTGAAGAAATGGCTGAACCGCTAAAAATTAAAATTTACAAGTCGAAGGAAAAGCAACAGTTTATTGAGTAAACTTTTTTCTTAACAGTCACAAACAGTAGAAGCTAAAAAAAATAGTCGAAATTCGACTTTAAGTTTTTAAACACTGAATAATTTACATGTTAAGGACCTTGACCAGTCTTACCATGTGATATGGATAAAAAGTTGCAGGATCGACAGAAAAAATGATTTGCTCTGGAAGCAAACGAAATTGAAAAGTAAATTAATTTCCGTTTAACATATTGCGTTTCTTACCTAAGCCAATTACTCATCAGTCCACCCACGTGTGTTTTTACGTTGTTAAGTATAGCCAAGCTGCAAAAAACTTTTATTGAAAGATTTGCGACCAAGTTCATCAACATCACTGTTTTCTACATTATCCTGATTAGGTTTGTTAAAAATCTGAGAGTTAATATATGAACCTTCAAGACATTTCCAGACCAATATACTAAGTTCAGAATTTAAAGTGTCTAATGATATATGACAGATACTTTTAATCATTTTTGGCTTGGTAAAGAGAACTTAATTATACATATATGGTTATTTTCCTTTAGAGAAGGTTATTTCATTAAACAATTTACTGACAATACCAACTGTATATTTGCACAAATGCAGTTACTCCATATCAAATAATGAAGACCGGATATCTAAAGCTTTAAGCCGCCAAAGAGGCTCATATATTTTATTTTTATTGTTAAATTTAAGCGTTTTTGTCGACTGTTAATAGTTGCCGAAATAAACTAATAAATATACAAAAATTCATATCAAAGCAAAGAATTCAATTAAGTCGTTACTTCCTTAGATTAATGCGTCATAACTAAATTCTAAATCTAAGAGTTCTAACTACATAGTGAAGTACATGAATGGTTTTTTAATATTACACTTTTTTGATGTTTGCTTTGTTTTAATACCTGAAAGGTCTATCTATGCTGCTATTAAGTGTAAGATTCTCTTAGTAGTTATTTTTATCTTTATTAACGTTCGATTTAAATCGCATTTAGTAACCAGGTAAAGCTAGAAAATCGTCAAGTTTTTGATTGCAGGCAACAAACTTTTGGCGTAAACATTCCTGTTTGGCACGCACACACACACTCACACACACATATACAGGGGTATGTATGCACATATATAGAGGCTACTCCAAGGTCTTGTCGTGGCCTGCTTGGAAGCCTAAGCGTTGTATAGATAGGCAAAGATGATGCCCAGCAACAACAACAGCAGCAACAACAAGAACAATTGCAGCAACACACACACCAGGAAGGACAACAACTATGTGAAATGCCACCCCAAAAGCAAATCGTGCGCATTTTGGCTCTGGGGCATAATACAGTAATGTAAGGAGAGATGGCGCGAGAGCGAGAGAGAGAAAGGATAATGAAGAAGGGAGAGAGTTTGCGGGTCGCGGGGGCACATGCTTTAACCTGTTTTCCGCAAAGCTTTTACGCACTCACAATCAGTCTCTGACTCGGTCGCTCTCTCTTACACGCTCACCTTGCCACCCTTTTTGTATTTAGCCAAAGCACAAATAGAGCATAGACAGAGAGAGAGAGAGAAAGAGCAAAAGAGCAAGATAGAGAGAGGGAGAGGGAGAGAGAGAGTGTGCCCCAGCAGGCGATGCTTTTCTGACGGACTTTTTGCATGCGGTGGCCCAGTATCCATTCGGTCGTGTTCCCATAATGTCTGTCAGCGGAGCGCAGTGCTCGTCGCCGTCGCACTATTCGTCGCAGCCGTCGTCAACGTTGTCATTGTCATCATCAGCAGCAGCACCAGCAGCAGAATCAGAAGTAGCAGCAGCAGCAGCAGCAGCAGAGGAGCAGAAGCAGCAGCAGCTTAAAAATACATTTTCACAATGAACCAAACGGGCGAAGGCAAGAGAAAATGAATTAATTTTTTTGCGCTGATCAATCTGAAAGAAAATGAAACAAATACCAAAAAATACAAAAATACACAAAATACGAAACGCACGAAAAATTGAAAATGGCACGCGCGTAGCAATAAATAAAACAGCAGCAGCAGCAGAGAAAAGCAAAGCAAAGCGATACGAGGAGACATTCAAGAATATCTGTGTGTATGTGTCTGTGAGATAAGAACAGATATATATGTATATATCTATATACAGATAAATATACATATATATCGTATTTAGGCATATAAGTATGCAGGAAAAGGAAGCCTAAAGTCAGCAGCAACGCAAGCAGCCCGGCGCAGTGTATAAATATAAAAATATAAAGTGCAAAAAAAATAAAAGAAAAACGAGCGAAAAATGTGTAAAGAATAAGAAAACGCAAAAGAAAAAGAAAGAATTTTTGGTGTTATTTTTTTTTGTCGCGTGAAAAATGCTAGCGGAATTTTCATTTGGCTTTTAAAGTTCTTTTTTCCTCTGTGCCTTTTTTCGCATTGCCTTTTTGGTGTATTATACATACACAGCGACACACGTTTTTCACACAACAAACACACACAGCCACATACACAGAGAGTGTCGTTAATGCTCGTTTCGTCGCTTTTCGTTTCGTTTTTCAGTTTCGCGTTGTCGGTTCGGCGCCTCTTCGTATCGTGTTGTCGTCGTCGTCATCGTCATCGTTGACGACTCCGCTTCGCCCCACAGCCGAGGCAGCGGCGATTGGCGCTCTTTGACCATTGTGCAGTTGTTTGTTTGTTGTTCTTGTTCTTGTAATTTGATGGCGTAGGAAGCCCTGTAAAAGTTTAGGCAAATGCTTAGCCCTGGCAATAAACAAACTGTAGAAAATTATGTTAAAGTTTTCCCCTAATTCTCATTTAAAATGCAACGTAGATAAACTTATCTCAGCTTTAAAATGCAAGCACACTGAACGCTCTCTCCTGCGCCCTCTCTCGACTATGCTCTCTCCCACGCAAGCGCTTTACAGCTCTCGTTCTCGCTCTCTCTTCTTACAACGCCAGCCACAACACATTTTCGAGTACAGCGTGGAAGCTTTTTGAGTGTTGAAGACAGCGACAGCTGCTGTAAACAGTCGACTGACAAGTTGAGACACTAAAATGTGGGCGGGAGTGGGTTGTGGTGTTGTAATGGGAAATAGGAAACTCGGAACAGGGTAACATTGAGATGAAGCACATGCATTTGGAGTGAACTTTCTTGCGACATGGACTAATCGTATAAATGCAATTGCCTGGTTCCTTGTGCTAAATTGTTATTTTCTTCTCTTTATGGCGAACTTTGCCTTTGACTCGTTTTCTTTAGTTTTGGCGTCTTTTCATTTTCTTGGTCGTGTGCCACTCGTCGTATGCGTGTTTCTTATTACGGGGGACTACGTCATCCATCTGTCACCTGTGCCCACATCTTGCTCTCTCACTCACTCTCTCTCTCTCTCTTGCACAGGCATTCTCTTTTGTTTCTCCAAATCTGACGGTTGTTATTTTTCATTTTCTTTCGCATATTTCGCGGGTATTTCCCAAACACACAAATATGAGCAAGAAAATATCAAAAGTGGCATGACTTGAATGGATAATATCTTCTATGTATTTGTGATGTGACTTGTTCATATTTCGCTTATGTTTTCCCCCCTTTTGTTTTCACTTTTAAATGTCCATGCAATTTGCTGCTTGTTTGTTTTCTTATCGTCTTCGAATTGGATTTTCTTCTAGAGGCCTGTTAAACACGTAAACATTTCGATTTATATTTCTTGCGGGGTTTCGGGAATTATTTCATTACACGTTCATAATGCTAAGTAGCTAAGAGGGTGGGATAAGCAACTATTTACAGTTCTTAGGGGAAAAGTATAGGGACACTGTAAGAAGAGGACTTTGTTATGGAAAGATAATAATACAAATAATTTACTTACTTAAAACCAATTCTTTTAAAAATAGTTAAATTTACCTAAAAGTTTGGTTTGAGCTTTGTCAGTTTATACAAACTTTCGAGATAGAAATAAAGAAGGAGCAACTTTTCCAGTAATTTTGTTAAGTAGCTTAGAGACCATTATTTCTTAAAATAGATTTTATCTTATCGTTCAACAACCCCTTTGAGACCCTTGAAATATTTGCTACCTAAACTATTCCAAAAGAAATAAACTTGTGGCAATCAAAAGTGAACATATTTATGTCGAAAAGTGAACAACGAACTCACAAACTAAAAGAGGAAGCATCACAATCACAATAACAAGATGACGAACAACAACAACATCTGGTCAAAGACACGACTGAAGAGAGAGTCTCGATTGTGTTAAAAGCATCCCTTTTGGCCGAACTATGCGGCAAAGTTTAGTTCGTATCCTGGGGCAGAGGCACACGCATTTCAATTACTTTGCGCTCTCATCTCGTTTAAAGCTCGTGCAGTTTTGAATATCAAAATAAATCGTAAACAAGGTCACATTCCTCGATGTGAGTTTGTGTGTGTGTGAGTGTGAGTGTGTGCGAATGCGTTGACTACACACAGATACACACAGAAAAGTTTGTTCTCGCTCGTTCGTTTATTCGTTCTCTATCTCTCTCTGGAATGTTTTGAATCCCTTAACTTACTTAACCATAGCTCCTCAACTTGCAGCAAAATGTGTGCCACAAACAACAAATCAAAGAAATTCTCACATAACCTGAAATCCATAGACAACAGAAAGTGAAAAACGTGAAAAAGAGAAAAACAGAATATAAGAAGAAAAGAAGAAAATATAAATATCAAAACAACTGAAGCAGAAGCAAACGAGGAAGCAGTAAAAGAATCACAACCAAAAGAAAAGCTTTAATTTAAATATTTTTTAAGTATACAACTATACATAAAATAAAAAAATACAAAATAAAATAGGAATACAAAATTAGCTGTAAGCTATAAGTACGTACATATATATACTTAATAATACTACTTAATAATTGAGAAACTATCGCAAGTGCAGAGACCAAAAATATATATAAACCTAATGGCAGTTTGTGATTCTCGGTGATATGGTGTAAATGTGATAAACAACGTTATAAAAGTTTTAATGCAATTACCAATAACAATAATAATAACAACAACAAACTACAGCAACAAGAGCTAAAGTCTTAGCTAATTGTGTTTTCGACTCTACGTTTTTTCATTTCGCATAATTTTTTTAATAAAATATAATATAAACAACAATAATAACTATATACCTATACTATATACACCCATATATATCTAAACTAAACTAAACTAAGCCTTGTCTCTATAAGCAAATTAAATAGTAATTAAAACCAAATTACGTCGCACAAAAAACCCAAAGAAAAAACCATAACAGAAAACTCCGTGGTGTAGCAGCTGAAAAAGGCGTAGTGATTTTTTAATATTCTATCAACTGCACTGCCGGCATATTTTTGACAATATATGATTTTAATCTAACAAAAAACCAAATGAGAAACAAGCCCAATACATACGTACAAAGAAGTCTAAGAAACTAAAACAAACTCAAATCGTATGCAAAGATTCTTATGAAAATAAAAACAACAACCAAAAAGACAACTAACTAACTGCAAACAAAACAACAACAAGAAGTTGAAGCGACAAACAAAATGCAATAGTTTTACTCACTCGCAAAGGTAAACATATAACGAAAGGAGAACAAAATCAGCAAAAAACAATGTTTACATTGTAGAATTAAATTGTTCTACAATTGTATTTCGTTTTTACAAACCTTTTTAATTGCATCAAATAATTATCTAATTGTATCTGGTACTATTTACACAAGAAATTGTTAAGTATGATTTCTTTAGTGCAGTTAAATATTTTGGGATAGATGTAATAGATTTTAACTTTTAAAAGTCTCACATTTATACAGTTAGGCCTCAGATCTCATTTTATTACTCAGTTGATCTTTTTAAAATTGCTACAATAATGTCTTTTAAACATATTTAAGGGAAATCACTTTGAAAATAATAATACGCTTTTGATGAATTTGTTAATTGAAAAGTTCTAAAATTTGTTGAAATGAAAGTAACATGAAAATATAATCAATTTGAAGTTCATAGATTCTATAACCTTTTTTGCAACAGCTTATATTGTTTTTTATAATAGAGAATTGCAGTAGTTATCGTTTTTTCATAATTATAATGTTGAATAAATTGTTTATTTCTTTTATATATTTGCAGTACATTTTACATAAACTGTGATTATGAGTTCCACAAAATCTCAAGTAGCCCTTGCTACAAATATTCCAACCAACTTAGCCTCCGCCTCAGCCACCTCCACTGCGGCAGCAGCCGTTGTTGTTGTCGCCGCAGTTGCCTCAAATAACAGTTCGACGTCACCAGCAACAGGAGCAATAACAGCAGCAGCAGCAGCAGCAACTGCAGCAGCAACAACTACAAATGCAACAGCAGCGTCAGTGACGTCATCAACTGCAACAACAGTGACAACAATAACAACACAAACAGCAGCCATCAACAACAGCAACAACAACAACAACGAGGACACATCTTCCGCCTCCAATTTGGGGCGTCAGAATAGTTTTGGCAATAGACGCGTAAGTAACAATAGTTCATAAATCAGGAAGAACATGAAATATATGTATGTACGTATATATGAACATAAATAGGTCAGTTGTGAGTCAATTGAGTATGGTCTCGATGCTCTCTCTCTCTCTCTCTCTAGTCTCTCACTTGTCATAGCCGCTCTCTCTCTCTCTTTATATATATGTATATATTATATACTATATGCTTGATACATAAGTGCAGCCATGAACTGGAACTGGCCCGTGCAAAAAAGATACACGCCCAAAACTGCATTAACTGGGTCAGGTCAGCTTGTAAAGGGGGTTATGACAGTTTTCTAGGAATCCGAATTGGAAACGCAATTGCTGGAAATTCCCAATCGACCCGCAATTGCTATAGAGTTGCATTGAAAACGTGTTTCTGATTGCTGCCCCCAAAAAGGTCCCCAGACGGGTATTAGCCATTTCCACGGAGTTCAAGGTTTATGAGGGTGCCAACAAAACATACATACTAGCTCTATTTACTTATGTGGCATGTGGCAGGTAACTAACTCAACTTTAATTGGAACTAATAACTGACACTTAAACTGTCCCACATTAGCAACAAAAACAAAAACAATAACAACAGCAAAATCATAGCAATGAAAATGAAAATTGTTGAACAGCTTCAGCTTTGGCTTCCAAGGTCGATTTATTGATTTTTCCCAACAAACTCAACTGATGACGTTCACGGAAGTTGGCCAACACGAAGTTGTCTGCACTTCGATGAGCTAAATGCCACAATTTGAAATGCCAACAAAATTGTTTATTTGCATATGCTAAGCACGTGCCAATTTTTATGGCAAATAGCGTATCTTTGAGATTTGGAATACAGTAAAACTCAAGTGGGTGCTTCAAATGGCAGTTAAACATTTATTTTCTGTGCAGATTAACATTACAAAAGGGAAAAGTTTTTCTGAAGTTTCAGCATAAAAAACAATATGAAATATTTAATTCAATTGAATTAGCTTGGCATTTGTTTCTGATTGTGATTTCTATTCATATTATATACTGTCTTATATTAAATAGAAGCTGAGAAAATAATTAACGTCTGCAATTGTAACTCTTGCTTTTTTTATTTAAATTGAAAAGTTCTAAATATATTTCTCTTATTAATCTTAAATTCTTTTTCAATATATTTTGTGTTCTCAGAATTAATATTTGCCATTTCGTAAGATATTTCAAGAGTCGATTAATAATTTTACTACTACTAGAAATATTTCTTACAAGTCGTTAGCTGCCAGTATTCACTGTACTTACAAGTTCGCCAAATGCCTTTGACTTTGACATTTGCGTTTTTGTATTTATTGCTTCTACTTTCTTGCAACGTCACAATGCCACACCACTTCCAAGTGGAGGATGCGATGAGTGCAAACGTTAGAAAGGAAAATCGGGAGGGAAGTTGAAGTAGTTGCTGTCTCATAAGCCATCCAAAATTGTCTGATTAATGATGTTGCCTAACTTTGAATTTCATTTAGAATGAGAGTGTTGGAAAAAAACCAATGGAGGTCAGCTAATAACGCAATGGAAAACCCACTGATTAGGGACAGAGTATCTGATAAAGCAGCCAACCGACTGACTGACTCCCTGACTAACTGATTGCCCAATTGACCGACTGACTAAATGACTGATAAAGTGACAGAGTGACTGACTAACTCAATTGGATGCGTTGTCCTTCGACGTTGTTGAAATGTCAAAAGGCAGGCAAGGGCTATGAAACGATTTATGTGGCTGGCACGGCAACAGCCAAAGTAAGAACAACAAGGAAGAGTTTAGGACGAATAGGATATACCCTGTTAAAATATATGATGCAAATAAATGTAATTTGGGACTGGACATATAAGTTGAGTGTGAAAAAATCAAACTTAAAACTATTTTCAACATTTAAATTTTATCTAAAAAAAAATATATCATAATCAATTTAAATTTTTATTAATATAATTCAATAATTAATAAAAATTTGTATTTTATATTAAAAATTTTGAAGTTACTTAATTTATAAGTTCTAACGAATACTAAAATAAATCATCATTTATTTCTGTTCGTTGGAAACTTGTATTACAAAATTAGAGTAATACAATGAATTTGAGATTTAAAATTAAAATGTAATAGTTATTTCATCCTTTTTTTAGAACTAAAACATTTATTTAAAAATTTTTAAGAGAACAAATAATTTTAAATTCACAAATTATATCCGTAACAGTGACAGGATATATAGAAGATAAGATGATGTTACATTTTTAGAAGAATTTACTAAGGAGATATGCTTATAATAGCTTTTAGAGGAGGAGAATAAACTGAGAGCTGTGCTTAGCTGCTTCAAAATTAGCTTAGCTGACATTTTGGTTATCAAATGTTCACATTGGTACTTGGGGCAGTCCCTTTCTATGCTTATAGGGTATTTGAAAAGCACAGCATTGTTTGACGCTGTTGTTGGTGGTGTGCCTTCCTTCCCTCAGAACATGTGTGTGGATCGTTAACTTCGCCTGGGCTGGCATTTGTTTAACATTTTAATGAGCCAACAATTGCATCACGGGCAGCAGCGTCATCGGTTGAGTTGAGTTGGGTTGAAGTTGGGCTATACATATGTAGGACGCGTTCCGTTTCAGCCTTTCTATTGCTATTGCCTTTTTGGCTGTCAACTTTGGCATTAAATTAGTGGCAGCTAATTCGAAACTAATTGCTTTCACTCTCGTTACTTTCATTCCACCTGAACAGGGCAACATGAAGGGCAAACATCTCACACGCAGTCATGCCATGCGCGAGTCGACATCGCCTCCACACACGCCAACGCCTCGAGCCTCCTCCGAGCAGCAGCAGCAACACCCCAGCGATGCCCATGAGCATAACAATAACAACAACAACAACAACACCAACAACAGCAATGCCATACTAAATAATAATAATAATAATAGCAATATAAATACCAATAGCAAAGCACAATCAACTGGACGCGGCAATTCACCGCTCATGGAAACGCCCGCTGTGATTGTTACTAGTCAGCAACAGCAACAGCAGCAGCAGCAGCAGCAACACCACCAGCAGCAGCAACAACAACAGCAGCAGCAGCAACCACTGAATGTGCCACTACGAGACGAGGCCGAATTTCCCAAGTTGTCGCCGCCAAAGAAATCTGGAGCTGGTCAACATAATCGCACCAACAGCAGCGGTAGCTCTGGCATTGAATACAACAACAATAACAACAGCAGCAGCAGCGGCAACAACAATAATAATAATGGCAAAAAGTTTGTGGTGGATTTAAAAACCAATGGACTGGACAAGCATCACAACAACAACAATAACAACAGCAACACTAACAACTCTGGTGCTCTACTCTACAATTCGGGCATGAATTATAAAGCAGCGGAACGTCATGATCGTCACGAACGCCACGAGATGTCCAGCCAGAATAGTAATCTCAGCAACAGCAATCACGAGGAGGAGCAGTATCATTATGAGCGTGGAGCTGGTGGTGTTGGCGGTGGCGGTGGTGGCGGTGGTAAGAAGCATCGTGCCAATACCAATTCAAAGGGCTCCAAGCCACGTTTGAAGAATATAACTGGCAGCTCATCGGGCAGCATTGATGGCGGTGCTGGCGGTGGTAATGGTAACGGAGGTGGTGGTGCTGGTGGTGGTGGCGGTGGCGGTGGTGCCTCTGGTGTCAATAACTGTGGCAACAATTCTCAAACGTTGGGCACCTCAAACAATTCGAGCAACAACACATCGGGCTTTATATCGCGCGGTAAGTTGTGGACAAGGATTTCGTCCATGCCAGACTCATGGCTCAATTCATTGATTCTAGTCTTTCGTCAATCAGAGAACTCAAGCGAACAGTACACGGACTTTGGAGGCACAGATCTGTTAACCTTCTTTCGCGATACGCTTAATAAGAATCCCAAGGATCGGAATATATTGTTGAAAATCGAAAAGGATTTGATGGAGTTCGTGCAGGATAAGAGGTGAGTTTGGTCGTTAATTTGATATTTTCTTTTAGCTAATCCATATATTATTCTTCTATAGTTTTTTTTTACCTTTATGATAGTGTTTATTTTAAAAAAGTAATTAAGTGACTAAATAATATTCAAGTTTTCGTAGAACTGTAACAATAATGGCAACAATTTTGACTACTTTTATTGTTTTTTCAAAAATTTCCAACTCTAGTTACTGTATTAAAACTGAAACAATATCCTTCTCTACATTTGAGTATAAAAGTGTTTTTCTTTTGGGAAGTTTTTAGCCATCTAAATTAATGAGCTAATTTTTCTCAACTATTTCCATATCTATTTCCAAAATTATTTATCTTATAAATTTAATAAAACTTTTGTTAACGTGCCTTCTAATTGAATTCAGCATCTTAATTTTTTATTTTTAACAAAAGTATTGAATATTTACAGACAAAATAGTGAGGATAAGAAAATGAATTAATCAAAATTGTTAGTTTATTTTAGCTCTAGAGTCTAGACGACTATATTAGGAAAATATGTACTCATAAAAGGAGCTTGATAATTAGATTTTGAAATAGTTAATTCAGGGGTGCAGAGAGTAACCTGTTAGCTTTTCTTAATACAAAAACAGAAGTTATCCTCAACCTCTCAGTGTTATTCAATTGGGGGTTAAAGTCTCCTGCATGTCTGCGACATATCGTGACTGCATTAAATTTCCCTGCTTTGCTATAAAAAATGTTGAAGATTATATTATAACTAAATCTTATATATGCATATATCGTTGTTTTATTGCTCATTTCTTAGTCGTGGCTGTGAGTATCGATTTCCTCCAACTTCCTCGTACAATCGCATGCTTATACATCGCACGGCTGCCTTCTTTGGTATGGATCACAATGTGGACTCGGAGACGCAGCAATGCGTTATTGTGGCTGTTACCAAGGGAACTCGCATACCAGAGGTGAGTTCATTTGTTAAATTTACTGAGCTTAGCCATTAGTTAATTGTATTTACATTTCATTTTATAGATTCGCTTCAAATCTCTGGTACGTGGCGACCATCGCGATGATGCACGCAAGTCAATTCTGAAGCGGGATACGCACAGCTTCGATGAGGTGCGTCAGTCGCCGTATCTCTGTCCGGAGCGTGTCATGTTGGATCGCAAGGCCAAAAGCTTTGAGGAGCGTGAAGAGGATTATGATCGTGCGCGTAGTCGCATCTTTAATCGCACAACGCAGCAGGATGGCTATGGTAATGAAATGGGCAATGAAGACTGCTATAGTGGTGGCAATGGAGGTTGGCACAATGCCGTTGAACAGCAGCAGCAGCAGCAGCAGCAACAACAACAGCAGCCTCCAAGGCCCAAGCGACCCAATGGCAAAATGCTACAGATGCAGAATGTGAGTAGAAGAAAATGAAATTCTAAGACGCTTACTAACTTTCATCTTTCCTCACTTTAGTCCACGGAGTCACGGGATGGTGGTGGCATGCGTTCTGGCGGTGCGGTGCCAAAGTCTCACAACTTTGGCAACTATGGTGGACCACCGAGTGCTGGTGGACCTGGTGGTTCTTCGTTGCCACGCGGCGACTCAACCAATTCAAGCAAGAGTGGACGTGGTGGATTTGCCAAACAGGATTCGACTGGCAGTACCAGCACTCCCTGGCGTCTGTCGCCCTCGAGCAGCGGGTGAGTATCTTCAAAAATAGTGTGATTTTGATTTGGACCCAACATTCCATATTCCCTATTCGTTCGCTCTTTCTTTCTCTATCTCTCTATCTATCAATCTTAACCAATTTTGAAACTGTTGTTAAAATTGCCAAAAAACCATTTTTGTATGCTACCCAAACCAACCAACCAACCAACCAACAAACCACCACCACCAACAACAACAACAACAACTACGACTATCCAATATCAATCCAGCTACAAGACACGCACACAATCCGTGCGCTCCGATTCCGTTACGCCCTCTCCAACGGGCTACGGCAGCGACAGGCAGACGCCGGAGTTCAGTCAGCCGCCAGTGCAGGTCCAGTCTTCTAGTTCAAACCGGGGAATGGCCTCCTATCTGCAGCATGCAGCAACACCAATAACAACAACAACACCCACGTCCAACAACGCGCCAGAGTCGGCATCAGCTTCGGGACTCGTCTGGGCCGTCACAGACATTTCGAGTGTGCCAATTGGCAGCGTCCTCATTGATCCGCAAACCCTCCAACCAATTCTCAATCCAGACGGGTAATTTACAAAAACCAAACACACAAAAAAAAAAAAACAAATTCAAATCAAAAAGAAACATTTTTAATAATTAATCAATCGTCACCAAAATTATTGAAGAACACGATTTTGTTCTCCAAGAAATATTATTATCGCAAAGCTTTAATTTTGTATCGCTCCTCTTTTTTTAAATAATTTTTTTCTACTAATTCTCAGTGTACAAAGATACCAAAATATTGGATGTTTATAATTTGATTACAGACTTGAAAAATGTTTGGATCACTTTTAAAAATAGAACGGAAAAATTTATATCAGAAAGAAAAACTTAAAAAAACTTCGATCATATTAAAAATTAAAAGTAATTTTCAAATTTAAGCAGAAAGCAATATTTTTAGGGAAATTTAGAATAATTATTCTGAGCAGAGCTTTCTAAATTTTGATTTTTTTATTACAACCAACTTTTATTTAATAATATTAAATTAATAAACTATGTAAAGAAAAAAACTGTTTAACTTTCAGATATTGTTATGTCGGTCTGTTTGTCTTTAACTTAAAATTTTTTTTTAAATTTTAATAGTATTAAATCTCTAAATATTTTTGTATATATACGATATTTAATACAATTTTAACTAGTTCTATTTCAAAACATAGCTTTTTACTCTCAGATTCATATTTCATAAAGTTTTTCTAATTCCGCAAAACTAATTAAAATCTTCGGGCTGCCGAAGTGAGCTTTTCTTTGTAGTTTTTTTTAAATGATATAAATATGCCTTATAGAGATTGTTATTAACAATTTACATAACTAAACATTTTTTAAAGTTTTTTATAATTAAAACTATCAAATTTTTAATCAAAACTTTAGTTTTTTTTTTTGCATTATTATATACACATTATTAATGCCATTTCGATGTGCTACCTTTTCAACTTGTTGATGTTGTTTTTGTAAATTATCTGCCTAAAATCATTCAAATATGATTCTGATACGAATAACTGTGCTCAGCCTCTCTCTTTCTGTATCACAGTTCAGCCTCAAATCGCTCACTCGCTCGCCTCTTGCTCTCTCTCTCTCTCTCTCACCTGTTCATCGCAAAAACCCCACAAAAAAAAACACTCACCAAAGCTAAAGCTCTGTCGCTCTCACCTCGCTCTCTTTATCCCCCCGCCACACACACACTCTCTCTCTCGCCTTTCTTCCTTCTTATATTTTTTGATCGTTCGCCTGCCGCCCTCTGTTAGTTTTTCTCTCTGCAACTCTGCCAGTTTATATAAGTGTGTCGTCTGCCAGTGTTGTCGTCTAATTGTTGTTCGTTCTAATTGCATTGCATTTTACTTGTATCAAAAGCATTTGTTGTTGTTGTTTTTTCATCACAAATAAAATAGAAAACATGATGAAGAAAATTATAAAAGATTTTCTTATTGAAAACACAGAAATGTCTGTCGCTGTCGTCGTCCTCACTGCGCACTTTGTGGCAATCCTGACAACTGTACTTTCCTCTTACTCAACACGCACACATACATGTACTAATATGCGCGTTCCCTCTTTCAACTAGAACGTTGCATGCCACATCAATATAGAGAATAGTTTATTTAATGTTTTCTCTCCTTTTGCAGCTCCATTTACCACTACGACCCGTCCAACTTGCCGCCCAATCAGGCGCTGCAACAACATCAAGCGGGCAACAATGGAGGAGGTGGTGGAGGTGGCAACTATCAATCGAGTGGATCCGGCAACTATGCACCCTATCGCAAGTCGTCGCCACATCAGCCTCAGCAGCAGCAGCAGGTGGTGCAGCAGCAACAGCAACTGCAGCAGCAGCATCAACAGCCACCTCAGCAGGTCTACAGCAATGAATTGTCCTGCAGCTCAACAGAGAGCTATGCCGAGGAGGTGCAATCACCGGACATGGAGTGCTCTGATGGCTATGACAGTTACCCAGCTGAGACCCAACAGCAGCAGCACCAACAATCTTCATTTGACGGCAAGGGAGATGAATGTGATAGCTTGTCCAGTGCCACGGGTTGTCTGAGCATTACAACCACGACCTCAACCAAGAACTACGATCGCATTGAGGTGCAAAAGTATAAGAATCAGGCAACCAGTCCCAACATACCTGCCTGTTGTGCTGGCGACAAAGAGCTTGAAACAGTTGCTCAACAGCAGCATCAGCAGCCGCAGCAACAGCAGCAACAGTTGCAACCAGAGCCGGAACAGGAAACTGTTGTTGTTGCAGCCAGCAGCAGCAGCAGCACAGTGACATCAGTTGAATTGCCAGCAAGTCAAACGCCACTGCCAGTGGCGTCGGCTCCCCTGAATTGTGATGCACAGTCGCTGTCACCGAGCACCACGCCATATAGTCAGTGCGATGTGAAGCCCGCCAGCCAGAGCCAAGCTCAGGTTGCTGTCGAGGAGCCCAAGACCACAACCTGGGCTTATACGCAAAGCTATCAGGCACCCGATGGTTCCACCGTGTTCCACACCACAACTACACCCAATAGCGCTGCACCCTACTGTGCCACCACATATCAGCAAGGAGTAAGTTTCGATTTCTTCCCCTCAAATTTGTTATATGCATCTTTCACTCACAGAGTATAATCTAGTCAAGTCCCTTCAACCGTCTGTATTAACAAAGCAAATCTTAGAGACTGCTATAAGTGCTTGAGCAACCAAATTTGGCACACTGACTTCTGTGATCTACAGTCAGATTAGGGTTTCTCTATTGGTAGTAATGCTTAATCAGAGTTCTACTTAATGTGCACAGTTGCTGTTTCACTTAGTTAAACACAGTTAAGCTCAACATACAGAATATCCAAATGATTTAACGAACCAACTGTCCAGTCCTAAGGGAATCCAATCATAAAACATGCACAATTTTGTCAAATCTTAACCGATTTCGACACACAATGTGTGAGTTTGGTTAAGATATCTTAAGAATCTAAACAGTTTTTCATACTTAATGTTGACTTTGAACCGATCGTTTTACGGTAGCTTTATGATAAAGTGATCCGATCCGGCCGGTTCCGACATATGTACTGCGTGCATCAAAAAGACGGACCTGTACCAAGTTTCATCAAGATAGCTTCAAAACTGAGAGACTAGTTTGCATATAAACAGACATACCGACGGACAGGCAGACGGACATGGCTATATCGACTCAGCTCGTCGCTCTCATCAAGAATATATAAACGTGACAAAATTATAATACCCTCTGCAAGGGTTAAATGAGTAACTCCTTGTTTGATTGGAAACGTTCTCTAGTGTAATTAGTGTAATATCATAGTCGGGGACTTGACTATTGCGTTTATATTTGTTGATATTAATCCAATTCCTTTTGCAGCCCGATGGCAGTATCTATGCGGTGCCACAGGGCATGGTATATGCGGCGTATCCACAGCCAACGGTTAGCAGCGCCGCATCGCAGCCGATCTTCCAGCTGACGAGCAGCAGTCAACCAACGCAAACGTTGTTTGCCTCACAGGAAGGTGGCGAGCTGCCTGGCGGCACTTACATGATACCTGTCTTCGATCCGGCCCAGCAGCAACGTGAGGGCCTTATACCCGCCCAGGCTATATACCAGACACCGGCTGGTCATGCCACCGCTGTGATGCCGATGGCCACCGCCACCTATCCGACGGCACAGTTTGCTGCCGCAGCGCCCAATGGTGCGCCCATCTATCAGGGGCCATTGATTTACTCTAGCGAACCAGCTGCCGCCCAGTTGCAACAACTGCCGATGGCCACGTATCCGATCAGTTATCCGTATCATTATTATCATCCTATACCCTACTACGTACCGCAACAGGCGGTCGCTACGGCGCCAATGGTGACCACAGCAGCGTCTGCCCAACCGCCCAATGGGCCAGCCTCATCGCAGGCCCAGGCTCAGGCTCAAGCTCAGGCTGCTGCCCAGCTGAATCTCGCAACTGCCTCAGCGGCTGGACCGCCAACGGTAGCTGGCGGCCAGCAGACAAGCAATGGTCACATTGTCAGCAGCAGCTCCAGTGGTGGCTATTTGGGTGGTGCTCGTGTGAAACGCACACCCGGAGGCGGTTCAATACATTACAATCCCAGCTATCAGGCAACGGCGACTGGACACGCCACAGCGGCACATCATCCAGGTGCTGGATCTGCGCAGATCATAGCCACGCCCGGTGCCAGCACAACGACATATCATGCGCTGCCCACGCTGACACTGGCGCATGGAGGCGCGGGGGCAAACTCTGATCTCAATGCCGCCGCCGCTGCGGCAGCTGCTGCAGGTGCTCATGTCTATGCGCTGCCCGCACAACATACCACGGCATTGATCCCGACCAACATCTTTCCATATGCAGCCGGTCAGGCGGGTGGACAACAGGTGGGACCACATAATGCTGTGCTGCAGCAACAGCAGCAACCGCCACCGCAGGCACCACATTCGGCTCCACATCATGCATTGATTACAGCCGGACCTTTCTACTCGGCTGCCAGTGGTTCCATGGATGTATCTGCCTCACAATCTGCGCCAAGTACGCCAGCGGCACCGGGACGCCAGGCACCGTTGTTTAGCACACCCCCAGCGCCTAATGTTGGTGGTGGTGGCAGCGGTAACAACAGCGGCATGTCATCGGGAGCTGGTGGTGCTGGTTATCACAGCAATAGCTCCACTCCACACTACTATCACAGCCAGAGCAGCAACGACGGAGGCTATGCCACGCCCTACGAGAAGCGCAACAATGTCAGCGGTGGTGGAGGAATTGGAGGACCTGCTCCTGGTCGCAAGCCATACCATCCGGGTGGCTATAATCCACGTCACTCGGTGCCATTGGGCGGCATGCCGACGGGTGCCAAGACTCCGCTCCTTAATTCCAACAATGAGCCAACGCCGCGCGCATCGCCCAGCAGCATCAGCCTGGGTGGACCTGGTGGACACTCCACGTCCTCGAACTATCATCATGCTGCCCATCGTGGTCCTCCGCCAGCAATGGGCAAGCGTGACATGAAGCCTGCACAACTGCCGTTGATAAGTGGACCGCCACCGAGCTATGCCACATCGAGCAGTCCAGCTGGCACTGGCGGCTATGAGGCAAAGCCTCCAATTCGTCTCAATGCAGGCGCCGCCAGTTTCCGCAGCCAGAAGTCCATCAATGCGGACTTTCGACGCAGCGTCTCGCAGCGTAACTCGCCCAGCGCCAATGGAGGTGGCAATGGGAATGGCAACAGCAGCCACGAGAGTAGCAACAACTCGCCCAACAGTATTGCAGGTGGCGGTGGCAGCAGCAACAACAACAGTGCCGCCAACACGCCCAACGCCACTGGTCCAGCACCCGGCCTGGGTACACAGTACATTGTGGTGGATCATACAACGGGAGCCGCTGTGAACACCTCGCCACCATCGCTGTATCTTAGCGGTGGCAACAACCCTGGCGGTGGCGGCAACGGTGCCGGACCGCGCGCCTCGCACATTCCAGCCCAGCTGCATCACAATGCCGGTGCAGCAGCAGCAGCGGCGGCAGCAGCAGCAGCCGGAGCTGGTGGCCAACAGGCAGCAGCGGTGCTCAGTGGCGTTGCCGCCTTGGGTGGCTACAATCCCAATGGCGCCTCTGGTGTCTACATCAAGTATGGCCAAACATACTTTGCGCATGTAAGTAACATGTTTATAAACTTATCCGAGATGGAAATTAATGTACTATCTATCTCCGATTGCAGCCCTTGCCCAACAGTCGACGTTCGCCCTCGAATGATATTCGACCACAGATGGCACAGGTTACTGGCATGTATCCCGCCGCAATGATGATACAAGGTGAGAACTTGAAAGAGGAGGTGTAAGAGAAATAATCAGTAACAAGTGGAATGGATGAGAAACAGAAATATTTAAATTCTTATAATGAAATTGCAGTTGCATTAGACAAACTCATAGGATATCCCATAATTTTATAACCTGAGCAAACACCTTGCAAGAGATACATTTTAAGTTGAAAATTTATAAAATTCAAGAAAATGATAAGTTATTTAAATAATTAAAAATATAAAAGAAATCGTTTAGTTAATGAAAACATCCCAATATGTAATGAAACTTGTAGAATATACTGAGATTTAAGTTAACTAAAACGTATGAGCTATTTACCTTATAGATACAAATGTATCTTGTATCTGAATTCGGCTGCTATTTCTTGTACCTATAGATATCCCCTTTATAATGAACTTACTAATTCTTTACTTTACATTTTTCTTACAGCACCTCCACGTCATCCAAGTCGTCATCCAAATCCGAACTACAAAGGATCGCGTCCGCGGTAAATTTACCGTACTGTGGTCAACGGGAGGACGTTCACAACGTAAAAGCAACAACAAAAAATAAAATAAAAAGAAAACTACATACACATAACGGCATACCTAAGATAAATATAAATAGCAACCTAATCTAGTGGAACATAATGTAGATGAGAAACGAAAAACAACAAAAAAAAAAAAGAAAGAAAAGTGAAGAAGTGAAAAAGAACAGAAGCGAGAACATAGAGCAAAAAAAAGGAGCAAGGGCCGAAGAGAAAGAGAGAGAGAGTCGTTGGACAGCAGCAGCAGAGGAGACTCAGAGGGGACAGGGTGTGCAGTTGGCAGCAGAGAAAAGAAAGTGTGAGAAAATTGTTATCTTCCGCAGAGAGAGAATGATTAAAGCGACTTAGCCTATAGCCCTAGTTAAGAAGTATTGTGTAGCTACAAACAACAATAAACGAAGCAACAGCAACAGAAAAACAACAGCAGCAATAACAACATAAACAAATCAGTAAATATTAACAATGCTGTATATTTTGTGCCATTAAAAATAGTCTTTAAAAAGTAAATAACAAAAAAATCGAGTACCGAAGAAGCAATATTTGAACACAACGACGGAGGACAATGGACAAGGACAAAGGACGAATTACTCTAACTGACCTGTGACCCTCGTTAAACTATTAGAATACTATGTGATGCGTTCATTTTGGAAGATTTCTCGAAATCGGAAATGTTTATAGAGACTGACGGCAACCTCAGATATATCCGAAAGTAATGACGAAGCAGAGAATCTCCAGATTTAATGTATCTGCAAACTCGCATTCTTATTAGAAATCCCTTTAGATCTTCTCTTAACAATTCTCAAATTGCTCTTATCAAAAATAAAAATGAATTAATGTATTATATTTAATAATTATGGTCTTGCTTTGGTGTGTTTAATTGAATGCGTTTTAATTATATTAGAAATCTCAACCAAAAAGCAAAAAGTATCTCCATCTGAAATGACCGAAAACGACCCGACACTGGCCAAGAAAGACTGCTGCCAATAGAACATACTGTGGGCGTGGCTTGTACTATATTTATACTTATTTTGTATTGCAAAATTTGTAATTTTTAAAGCTCTTCGCGATTAGTTGGCTCCACAAGAATTCTCGAAACATCAACATTAACTGTTCAAAATTCATCAAGTTTTGTTATTAAGTCAAATTTAATATAACGCATTATTATTATTAGTTATTATTATTATCATTATTATGATTATGCTTATAATTTTGTGAAATTTTTTATTTTAATTTCCTTATTATGTTTATGTTTTTTCTTTTGAATTAGAATTGAATTCTTTATGTTCATTTTTAATTTCTGTTCCTTACGGCAAAGAAGCTGCACTTTAATTTTCGTTATGATTAATATTAAGAGTAATAAAATGAAATATACATAGTAAAGAGATGAGAAGAGAAGCAAAGAAAAGAGAAGAGAAGGGAAGTGAAGCAGTACGTAAGAGCCAAGCAGCTATACATTTATTGTTAAACAAGATATTTAGCTTAGCGTATAAATTACATATGTATATGTACCATTTAAAAAAATTATATATATATAAAAATATATATATATATACTTCTATATATAGGCAAGTGAAACGAGAAAAAACAAAATAAAAATATTAGTTAAAGTTGCGTTGTTGTATTTCCATTTTCATTTCGCTATTTTCTCGATTACTCTTTCAATTTCTATTTTTAGTTTTCGCCCTGGCCATGGATCGCGTTCAAGATCTGAATTCAGATGATGCCCTGAGAATTTCGATGTGTGCCACAACAAAACTTTTGTTATGATTTGTTACTGCTTGATTTCTATCTTTTATACAACGAATTCGGGCTACAGACTATATATAGTTACTTCAAAACTGAACTCAACTTTTAACTGTTTTCCAAACTGTGTGTCTAAATGTACATAACAATAATTTACAAACAATAAATGAACCTAAAAACGCGACTTAACACTTAGCATATAAGTAGGTTAGGAGGACTGGACAGGACACCTAAAAAAGAGCAGTAGTATCAGAACAAAATGTTGATGATGATGATGATAATGATTATGAATATTTGGCGCAAATATTTGGCACAAATTTGTAATAGATAAATATTTGCACCAAATACTTACATACAGCAATTAGAAATGTTATCATAGTCTATCTATCTATCTATTATTATCATTTCAAGCATTGCAATTCTTATGAAGTCACTCATACACCTAAACTAAGTATAGCTTTCAAAAGTGCGCTAACAAAATAATTGCTAAATGCAGCTTACATAAAATAACATAGCATAACATAACATATATCTAAAATGCAATACAATTACAGAGTATAAAACGTACCAAATAAGATAGAGAAACTGCTCAAAAATGAGAAAGATCAAGGAGAGAAATTGAATTGAAAATGCACAAACGTAAATTGTACCAGAGAACACAGAAACGCTTTGTTGGTTAGTCCCCAAAACCAGATAGATAGAGTCAGTTACGAGCTAGCTAGAGAGAGGAAGGACGAATTGGAAGGACGGAATAATCGGAATCGGAAGATCCTTTAAAACTCGTACACACGTATCGAACATTTTGCTCCTGTTGTGGATTTCTTTGTTTGTTGCTCTGTTTGTTATGAAAAGAAAAAAATAATGTTGAGAGTAATGTTGAGATCGTTATACCGAGAGAGAGGGAGAGATAAAGAGAGAGAGAGAAAGAGTGGGTGGATAGCGAGAGAAAGAGAGCGCGGGCTAACAAAAGAATGAGATTAGGCATAGAATATGGGAAATGAAAATAATGAAAACCCTTGAGGGAAATATGTTATACAATATTATTATTACATCATGATTAATCTAAAGGTAAAATTGCATCGTAATTATAATTATACAACAAGAAATGCGACAAAAAATAAAACTACAACAACAACAACTCGATCAACAAAACCGCACGCAAAAAGTACTCGTAATAACGATTTAAATGAGATAAAGACAAAAATGAAGTTTTTACCGACGAGGATAACGATAATGATAATTATGATGATAAACAAAAAAAACAAAATAAATAAAATGTATTTATTTATTTTAATTTATATATACACTAGAGAGTTATTACAAATATATATATACATAATGTATAAGGCAAAAAAAGAACAACATGATGTTTTATTATGAGAAACTTCAGTGATACAGAGTTGGAAAGCCTAAATGATAAACTTATGGACATTAATTACACTAGTTTTTTGTTTTATAGAAAATAAAAGGTCATGAGCGGACACAGCGGCTTTCCCCTACCCTATTCCCCGGTCCTAGATATCGAACTGCATCATTACCTTTATCTATTATAATGATAGTTTCATACAAAACTTTTTCAAGAAGTTTATAAGTCACTCGGTAAAGTTCTGGCAAAGTTGGGGCATGTCTTTTTTTCGACTAGCAGAGTGATATTTTATTCTAGTTTTTAAGACAGGAACAACATAAAAATTAGACCAGTTTTGACAAAGTTATTTAAGTTTCTAAGGTATTTTGTCTGATGTAAAAATAATTAAATGTATTGCCTGTATATTAAAGCTAGCCTTAACTTAGTTTAAGTTCATCTAGCAAACCTTTGAGTTAAATAATTTAGCAGACCCTCAAAGCTTTAACAAAGAGCATAAATTACAGCTGAGTAAATAGATTCATAAGTATTATATGATTTATTAGCTATGGAAACGCATTGGACACCCTCAAGGCGAGCAATACAGCCCTTTATAGACTTCACTCGGAACATGTTAACATTAAGGACATAAAAACAGTTCAAGCAAATAGAAAAGTCCGAAAAAATATAAACAAAGAGATACATAGAGATATGCAAACATTGTTTGCGACCTAATAACCCAGACAGAGGAACAAATGTAGGGGAATTTATGTTATGAGTACGATACGAATACTTGTGCCCCCTTCGCGGCTGACCACAGGTTCCGTTGTCTAGCGTTTATAGCAATAATTACACATTTTCGGTCTGGGGTAGTTTAGACTACATCTGACGTTTTGACGTCTTCATAACACGCGCGAATGAGTGAAGGAAAGAAAGGGCAAGGATAGTGAGAGAGAAAACCGAGGGATTATGCCACCAACAGTTTTGGGAAACGGGGCAACAACAAATTACCCTGAAATAGGAATAGGCTAGTTTATTTTATTTTTTTCTTTCTTGGACAGCCGTTTTCGTATCTTGACTGTGCCATCAAGTGGAGGAGACGGCCACATTCTGAGCGTCCCATAAATCTGCCAAAGAAGAAGAACCCAAACAGCGACAGGTTGCAGCTCAATAAAGAGCTAAATAAATATAATATCATCTATGGGCCGGCAAAAGGGATGAGTTCATTTAGGGTTCGCGTTCAATTCGATCGATCGCTCGATCGGTCGATCGGCAGGTAGCCAACGACTAAACAACCTGTTTTTCTCACAAGACAATGGCCAAAAGATGCGACGGCTGCTGCTGCGGTCAAAATCAAATGGTCAGCGCTTTTGTAAACTGGTGACATTTAAAAATTATGGCATGTAAATGGAAGGCATTCCGGGAAGCGTTGACAGCCTCAACCTCAACCTCGGCCGCAGTCTCGATCGGGGCTCAAGGGGGGCTACTGTTAATCAATTTAGTGCCTGGATGAAGTTATTTGTGCGGCGTGCGCAGATGGCCCAAAGGATAAGCAAATGGCCAAGTGAAAGGTTGTGTCGATGCACTTGGCTGATAAGAGCAGAGGTCTTTACATATGCATCTCCATATATATTAAATATCTTCTATTGCATTGGGAATATACCTCTGGCTGCCCTACGGGGCGTATGCGTGTTAAAGCTTTCATTGCTGACGTCGCTGTCAAGCTTTGCGCTCTTGATATATGGCAAGCATTAAAGTGCCGCCTTTGTAAATCGGAGACATCAAAGTGCACACACATACACATACACACATTTAAACATTTGCATACACTACACACACACACATACACACATGTGCACTCGAAAAGCCATAAAAATCACTTTGTAGTCTGGTCAGATTGAGGGAAAAGGGGGCGGCAGCTTCGTGGAGGCGGCGCATCAGCGCAAACTATGCAACGCCAACAACAACAGCAACTGCAACAACAACAGCAACAACAACAACAGCACCAACAGCAACTGCAACATACAAAAAAAGTGCAATGCAATCAATTCAAAAGAGCTGCTAGTGAATGAGAAGGGCAGCAACAAGGAGAGAGGAACACAGAGTGGGACAGGGAGTGAGATAAAGTGATAGAGAGAGAGCGAGAGAGAGAGAGAGAGGTGGAAGGTGGAGCTGTCAGCAAACGGCAGGCAGCGTTTAATCCTGCAAAAAAGGCATTGCGAGGCAGCATAAAATGATGTTAATCCTTAAATAACGTGAACAAGCGACGGGCAGAGTGCAAAGAGCCAAGGGCGTAGCCAAGTAAAGGAAAAGGGGGCGTTAGCTGTCCCCTACCCATCACTACACAGCCTATAAATCACAGAAAAATACATATAGAAAATTTATTAAGTATTTTCATTCAAAGGGAAAATTTAAAAAACGTGATATAAGAATAATTCACGTAATCTAAAATCAATATGAACATTCGTATTTAATTCTTATTCCAAATCGTACATGCAAATATACAATCCGTTAAGTCCATATTTTAAAATGTTATACGTACATGCTTAGTGAATATCTATTAAATACAGAGTATTTACTAAATACTATGTCTGAAAAGTTAGCAATGAACTGTTTTCAAGAGTTTTTAAGCATAATAGATGCAGAAAACTTTTCTTAAAAATACCTACCCCTTCTAGTTTCCACCATGGCTACGCCCTTGTAAGGAGCAAAAGGCGGTAAGGGAGCTGGGGGCGGTCAGAGGCTGATGATGACGATGATGGCGACAGCAAAATGCCAATTGAATGCCAAGCGGCTTTAAGTGCCGGCCAGCGAGAAAGAAAAAACACATAGGCAGTAAAGAGCACTTGGAAGAGAAAGAAAGTAAAGAGAGAGGAAATGAGGGAGAGAGTGAAAGAGATAGCAAGAATGAACAGTTAAAGAGCTTGAGGCGCGATTAAATTGAAAGACGAAATGGGGAAGTACATATGTATATGTACATATGAATCAGTAACAGATGTTTAACGAACTATAAGATGAATAAGTTGTTTGCTTTCGATAGCATAATATGCATATTAAACTAATATCTGAATGCGAAAGAACGTTAAGAATATACTTAAAAAAGCACGAAGGTTGTATATACAGGCTTTATTACGAAATTAAGTCAATATATACAGAAAGTTAAACAGATATAATTTAATTAAATTATACTAAAGTAACTTTTATTATTACTACTAAAATAGTTTAGCTGATTCCTTATTAAAAATTAATAAACAAATTAACTAAATTAATTATAGTGCAAGTATTATTATTATTGTTATTATCTCAGTGTTTTAATAATTTTTTTTATTTAGAAAACATTAAAAAAATCCCGGAAATAGTATTAATATTAAGCATACGTATTCGTATATTTTACATTCGTATTAAATTATTAACATGATATCATTTTGATTTTTAAATTAAAAATTTTAACTGTTTGGAAACTTTGTAAAATTGCTTAAAATTTCAATAAAAATTCAGAACTAATTTAGGAAGTAATAGATAAATTAAATTTCAATGAAGATTTAGAAATAATTTAGGAAATAATTTTATCTATTATTTACTAAAATATTTCGGATTTTTTATTGAAATTTAATTAACTATAAATAAGACTATAAATATTCCTGTAAGCAAACCACATTTAGTTGGTTTTCTTAAAAGTTTATTAAAAGTTCTTGGACTTTAAATGTATGCCTGATGTTGGGTACACATATTGATGTGTTAAAGGAATAAAAGATAATGTTTTCTATAAACAAGACTATAAATATTCCAATACCAAGCCACGTTCAATTGGTTTTCTTGTAAGTTTACCAAATGTTCTTGGACTTTAATTGTATCCCTGATCTGGGGTATACATTTTATTGTTTAAAGTTTCAATGAAAGCTCAGAAATAATTAAGCAAATAATAGATAAATAATTTAAGTAACTATACATTTTTCGATACGCAAATATTCAATGGTTTTTCTTGTAAGTTCATTAAATGTTCTTGGACTTTAAATGTAATTGCTGAATCTTTAAGCTGAAAGGTTAAATGGCTTCTCGGTATTGTCCACTTCCGCCACATACTCGCATATCGCATCTCTGGAGCTGCCTTAACATGGTGGCATGCCAAATGCCGCGACGTCAACCAAATGAAAATATGTTGAAAAACTGTCAACTTGCAGCTTTTGGAGCGTCAAGCGGTTTGACCCCAAAAAAGTCAAGTGCGCCGCTGTCCGTCGCACCGTCACAGTTACAGTATCCGATGTATGCTATGCTCCACTCCAGCTTGACTTAGCTCCGCTCTGCTCTGGTTGTTGGCGGCAGTGAAGCGTAGGCAGCATCCAGAACCACCCACCCAATGGCATACAACCGTAATGGCTCAAAAAGATGAAAGAGACTCAAGCGTAAACTCGGCTCAATAGAGTTTCGCTCAAATTGTTGTTGGCACGCGCCGGCGCACTCAATTGGCCCGTTGATGGTGGCGAAAGGGCGACGGCGAATTCACTCAAAATGGGGGACGCTAACAAGAACTCGTTCCTCGATTGCTGAGCGCGGGGCGTTGCCGTTCGAGCGCGACGTCATGGCAACCAATCAACACACAACCCTCCGAGACGAGCTGAGCTAAAAACCAGTTGAGCGGGTTTCCATACACACTCATATTTCTGCTGGTGGTGGTGTGTCTCTGTGTGTGTATTGGAGTGTGAGCGTGAGTGTGTGTGTGTTTGCTTTATGCTGGCTACCACTCTCGAAACCGGGTCGGTCGTCTCATCGTCGTCAGAGTCGTCAGCGTCGTTCACATCCATGCTGATCCATGAGCCATGAGCTGACTTTAGAGTGCCGGCAGTTTATGCAGTGGCCTCGTAGCTGTAACAACGTCGCTCGCCTCAACACGCTCGTGAGCTGCCGCAGCTTGCCTCGTCGTTGTTGTTGTTGTTGTGCTTTTTGATTCGTCTCAACTCATCATCATCGCCGGCCAGAGAGCCGGAGACACAGAACCCAGAGCCGTCTTGGAACCGGACCCCGTCTGTGGCGTCTGTTATCGCGCCACGCGTTTCGCGCCGTTTGATAAGCGAGTTTTTAGCGTCGGCAAAAATCCTCAACACCCAAAACAAAACAAAAATTAACAACATCAAAATACATAAATAAATAAAAGAATAACAAACGAAAAGAAATAAAACCCAGTGAACAATTTTCAAAATTTTGAATGTGCTAATTAATCAAAGTGTTGCAAGTTTCCACACGCGTATACGAGTGCGTAGATACCCATACTCATACTCATACTCATACTCACACTTATTCATTCGTATTCATACTGGCAATATCTTATGCAATTCATTTGCATGTATTTAGTGGCATCTGTTGGACACTTGACAAACTGATCCGTCAAGCTGTCAAAACATTTCGCATCGTCCAGCAACAAGTGATCTATCAATTAATAGATCCCAGATCTATCGCCAAAAGCTGGCTGAAGAATTTTGTGCAAAAGACTTGGATTAAAAATCGCCAAAATTGTGGAGGCAATTAAAATGAAGGTAAGCTCACTCCACAGTGCGGGTTCCCCCATTTATACCCAGTTTCTTTTTTATACAATTCTAGAGATATTGTAGTGAATTCTACAGAGTGTTACTTTTAGTTCATATTATATTTTTTACCAAAGCCGTTTAGTTAATTGATTATGCTATAAAGTTATTAATCTACGTTAATATTCACATACGAAACTTTGTTTATTTTGTGTGATGATTAAAAATAATTTTACAATGAATATGCATTAACAATTCATTAAATTGCACAATTGAACATCAGTCATAAAGCATAATGGATGCATGATAAATGGAAAGAACTCAGCAATATACTATATTATAGTGATTCAATATGTCAGATTGTTTCATTACTGATAATTACTATTCCTTGCAAATATAACAAAGAATGTTTAACAACAATTAAGTGTAAAGTTAAATATTTAATTGATATAAAAACAAAAATCAATGATGCTTTCTAAAGAAATTAATGTAAAATAATAATAATGCTTTAAAAATATTTTGAATATTCCTCAATTCATTTGGAAAATGATCGAAGTATCGTTTTATTTGATTTTTTTGTTCGACACCCACACAGAACAGAGGAAATGTTGTCTTCCTTTATTTCTCTTTTTAATTGATGCACATGTAAAACCTTTTCGGGTGACCTACAAAACGTGCTGAATAGATATTGAACTAAAAACCCGCTGGGACGCAACAGGCGGCGTTAGTTTTGTATAGTTTGTATGGGGGGAAAGGCGAAAGGGTAGAGGTTTAGAGATGGAGGAGGAGTAGTTGATATCGTATCGTATCGTATCTAAAACAATGCCCATGGGGCAATTCAAAGCCATCAACTCTCTCGACAAACCGTACTAATAACTTTGGAAAACGATGAGTTTTCAAAACAGACGACAGGCCGGCAGTTTGAGAGTCGGTGAATATTAAAAGCACACAAATCGCACCATGGGGGGGTGCAACATGGAATCGCATTTTGTATACTGATTCAAATTTTTTTGTTTTGAATATTCGTATACGAATTTGGATTGAATGACGACCATGTCAAACCCACACGTTGGAATTATGAATATTAACAGGAGGCAGGGGAAAGAAGAAGGAAATCTTTTTATTTTGATGTGGAGCTGCAATCGGCAATGATAGGCGCGTTTATCATTAGTTAACGTTTTTAATTTCTAAATCTTTTCATTTCATTTCGGTGTGTTCATTCAAAAGAAAACTTTTGGGGCTCAAACGTTTTGCTTTAATCGATTTTTACCTCTCGAAGATTTGCTTTGGCTCAGGTATTATTATTTTTCAGTATTTCTTTTTTTTTTCATCTTGGATGCTTCCCGCTGAGAGCATTGTGTGAACTCTGACGCAAGTGCTGAGCCACCCACAGGATTCATTGGCATACAATGTTGTAAAATGTTAAATATTCGACAGTCGACAGTCGACATTCGACAGCAATGAGTTGGCTCTTTGAGATACAGATACAGTACAAAGATACTTCGACCAGATACATGTTGCATGATTTATGCTTCTTCACGGTATCTACATCGTTTTTTTTTGTGTTTAATATTTTGCATGGCTTTATCCATAAACATAATTTTCATTACCATAGCAAATTAGACAAGGTGCTGACGCTTATTGGACCGCACATAAAAGGCCAAAATCTGTTATAAATTTCAACAATTTTTTGGGGGCGAACTGGGCTTTTATAATTGATCTTGTAGGCCCACGTAAAACCCAATTCTAAAGATGATCGCATGTGGTTAACTCTTAAATCTTAACTCTACATGTAGTATGTATGCTCTATTGGCAGACCTTTAATAACTGTCAATATGCACAGCGGGAGATCTTAGGAAAAATGCCGCAGCAGCGCGACTTCAAATCAAATGTCAACAGTTCTAAGCCGCATCTAAACAACAATAGAGCCGGGCTTAAATCCTATTTTTTATTTTGTGTTGTATTTCTACTTGACATCATCGATCTTGACCCGCCCCAGTTGTTGATCCCCTTCCCGACCCACAAATGTGCCCAAAGCTATGACGCCACAAAGCGCAGCTTATGAATATTCAACGAATATTTCTTCGTTTTTTTTTTTGACTGAGAAAGAGGCAAAGGAAAGGCATAAATACTGAATCTCTTAAATGTCGAATGTCTGCAAAGCAACTATAAAATATACATATTTCAATAAACGATTTTTCATTAATAATTCACTAGGAAATTAAAAAAAAAATACAAAAAAAAAGAAACCCAAACAGAAAAGCTGTTAACGCCTCCCAAAAGAAAAAAAACCACAGCAAAGCGGCATGTTTTCTTTAATTGAGAACTATGCGATAAGTTATTATTAGCCCGACATATGAATGATCATGAGTTGAGCTTAAATTTAAACAATTTGTCTTCAATATGCTCAATGTGTCACTTTATGCATTCGGCTTGTAATTTCTTGATTAACTCAAAATATGAATGAAGTTTTAATGTATTTAGACTTAATAAAGAGGCTATCAAAATTTGTTTTAAATAAGGTTTCTAGTAGATAACAATTAAAAATAGAATTAACCTTCTCACTTAAATAATTCCGATTTCGTTTTCAATATAGAGTGCAAAATTACTTTGGGTAGTTATAATCATTTTAAAAATAGTTTATGTTTAATGAAGTGTTCTTCTTATTTGGTTTAAAATTAATATTCCATATTCTTAAAATATTATAAAATGTGTTTGGTAGATTAAAGCAACTACATATCTTATAATGTTCCAATTTAATTTTCAATTTCTACGCCAAGATTAATAGGAAATTTTTTTTGATAGCTAGTTATATTAAAGAATATATATGTTTAATGAAGTTTGCTTCTTACTTGGTAAACATATTTTAGCTTTTAAATCTTAAATAGTTCCGATTTCGATTTTTACTGGGAAAAGACTAAGGGAACGTTTTTTTTTTTGATAGTTATATAAATTTCAAAGAAATATATGATTTATTAAATGTTTTTCTTAGTTAAAAGACTTTAAATATTTTAATTATGTTCATATACATTTATCATTTACAATTTGATTTATAATCAGTTTTAGGCAAATTAAAAAGAAATAAAAGAGAAAAAGCTTATAGAGCAGAAACACAATAGAGTTTTAATAGGATTATTTTAAGTTCAGGAATCTAAAATAGGTAATAAAATTGTATTCTAAAGGTATATCAATAATGCCTATAGAATAGACTTTGTTATTGATAAATAAATTCAAATTTGTTGGTTTTGATTTACCTAAAGAATGTCATTCCTTATCGCTTTAGGCATTATGTGCTTATTATTACATGTCTTTAGCACACAAAGGTGCATTTTGTAAGCAGATCCTCAAATCTTAAATCCCACACAAGGTGTAAAAGAAGACATCGCGTGCCAGTTGCAAATCGGTCGAATGACATCTTGGCCAGGCCAAAAAGCAGCTGCCTGGCCAAGTCGGTTGACAGATTTCCAGGCAATGTAATTGGATTTTTGGCTATGGACAAGAACAACATCTAATGCCTAATTGACAACTGTGGCGTGGCGTGACAATGCTGACAAGAAGTCGACGCCTGTAAGAGGAACAAAGCCAATATAGAATCTGGGCAGAGAAAGAGAGAGAGTCTCAAAATGCATCTTGACTTGAGCCAATTGCCTAGATCAGGCACAAAAGACAAACAAATATCACACATTTGTTTATGCGGCCAGAACAAAACTGCAAGCCAAAGAAAACAAAAGGCCAAGTCGAGTGGTCAACTTGGAGTTGAAAATGTTGGTCCTTCTCTGAGTTGCGCATGCGCCCCTTGGTATTTGTATTTGGAAAACTCTCCTCTCCTCTCCATCTCTCGCTCTCTAGGGAGAAACGTGTCAAAGTCACAGCAGCATTTTTAGCAGGTAAATGTGAAAATTCCCAAAATGAAAATCAAATGCAGACGCCAGCCGGCAGAAGGCAAAAGGCAAAGGCAAAGGCAAAAAGTAAACCGGCAACTGGAAACCGCACAAAAGAACTCGTATCGCATGAAGTGTACAAAGTGTATTCTTGAGGTCTCTGTGGCATTGTTCGTCGAGTGCATCCGCAAAATAGTCCTTAAAGGACGCTTAGTTGGCTTACAAATGATGCATGGGCCCAAAAGGGGCTCGTTCTCGTCCAAATAAAATTGTAAAATGCCACAAATCATTGTAACTTCTATCTGTGCCTCTGCCTTTGTCGCCTGTCAATGGTACTCGACAGAAAAAAAAGTGCAGGGGAAGTGTAGGGAGAATGGGAAACCCGCCCCTAAATCATTGCCTAGCCTGCATAACCCATATCCCCTGCCCCCTGTCCATGGTCCTATGTCCCTTGTTCTGTCTAACAATCCGTAACGACAAACTATTCGATTTTATTTTACATTTTCCACAAACTTTCATCGTTTGGCAAAATAAATGTTTGCCTGTTGTCTTTTTATTGTCGACTTGGTCATTAGTTTTCCACTCGCAATTTTCCATTTTCGACTCTCCTGCCTTCTGTGAGTATGTGTATGTGTGAAAATATTGTTATTTAATTGCTTGCCAATTGGCAAAAGCTTTTAGAGATCGAAAACAAATGTTAGTAGCAGAGTTTAGCTTATCTATTTATTTTAAATCTAGCACAGTAGCCAGATGAGAGATTTAACTTGGAATTTAGTTTTGAAGAAACACCGCCAAAATCTTTCAAAGTCGTTTTAGCCAGATTCTAAATAAATTAACCATGCGGAGCAGCAACATCAATTTGCATGAACTGAACTGAACTTCAAACTTGATTTATTGTTTAAACATAAACATAGTAGAAACAAATTTGCATTCACAATAAAAAGACGCGCTTTTTGTGTGCCACACGAGCGAGGCAACAACAACAATAACATTAACAATAACAACACTAAAAGAACCGATAGTAAATATTAAAAGAGAAATATTATTATTAATTTATGCAAAATGCAGATTTAACTAATTAATTGTAGTCAATGTTCAATAAAAAAAGAATATTCAACTTTACACAATGCAAATCGTAAAAGCTGTAAAAAAAAATATAAAGACAGTCGCAGTTGGCTTCGTCTTACTATTAATATTTAATGTGGCTGTGACATGTTGGCCAAAAGACAAAGGCATTCAGATTCAGCAGCCACTCGACACGACTCCACTTCAACTCGACTCGCTTCATCTTAACTCGATTTTTATGATGAATGCCTTAAAAATTCGATGACCATAAACAACAACATTATGTGCACGAACCGGAAAGTTAAGCTACCCGAAGCTAGTGTACACTTACCATCTTTAAGTAGATTAAATTTGCATAGATATGGAATATAGACTCTGCACATTATTTGGGGAAACCTGTGGGAAGGATAAGAATAAGAGGCAAAGAGAAGTGGGAAAAGTAAATGAGTTTTAGGCAACAAATAAATAAGTCAATTTCAAGTTTTCAGAGACTATCTTTGGAGAAACCTGTGTAATGTTTAAGGATGAGCATCAAAGAGGAATGCTAGAAAGTGACTCCTTTAAAACTATGTATACAAAATTCAATTAAATTCATTTTTGACAATAGACTTTACTTATTAAGAGAGAGAGAGAGTCACACACAAACTGCATGTTGTCGCTAAGCGAACCTCTACAAAGGCTTAGAGTAGGGTATTATTATACAGAACAAGAAATACGCGTGTCAAACTTTTTAGATACTTGGGGGCGATTTATAAGCGATTTATTGGCGAATGTGTTGGCTGACAGATCAGCATCATCGGGCTTTTACCGGTCTCCGTTGCAGACTATTAACTCTATATCTCCTTCACTCCTCTCTCTCTCTCGCACTCTTTTCTCTCTATCGATAGCAGTCTCTTCTGTCTCGGTTGACGCTGTTTGAACAACTGCCGTTTGGAGTCTAAGCGAAAAAAAGTAAAATAAGTAGTGAGAGACAATAAAAAAATGGCAATTTAAATGTTTGACATAGAGCTGAATATTTTATTTAAGTTGGCAGAGAGAGAATGAGAAAGATAGAAAGATAAAATAAAAATTAACATGCAACTTTGATAGAAATTATTAAACACAAATTTAATGACATTGACTGCATATCATTTAATTAAGTTTAAGATAAAAAGAGTAAAAAAGCAAGATTAAATATAAATTGTAGTGCAACTTTGATGGAATTACTTCAATATAAAATAAACTATAATTAAAATAGACAGAATCAGATGAAGGGAATGAATAAAATATTTAACATAAATTATAATGCAACTTTGATTGGATTAATTCAATAAAAAAATATATGTTGTAATAATAATCGCATTAACTATAATAAAATTAGATTCAAGTTTTGTGTTTATTTTTAAAGATAGAAAGAGAAGAAAAGCAAGAATAAATTATTAAATATAGATTGTAGTGCAACTAAAAAAATTATTCAATTATTCAAATAAATTATATCACAATAATATTTGCATTCAGAGACATTAACTATATTTAAAAAGAGAATTCAAATAATTTAAATCGATAAGTTGTTTATTAGTCATTTAAAATCAATCTTGGGAAGCTTTTAGCCCCGTTAAACCAAAAGTAAAACATAAACATCAAATGTTGTTTTGCTTATTAATTTATAAGTTCAACATTTTTGTTGTTGTATTTGTTTTTTTTTGGGAACACGCAACGGCAGCTGCCGCAAATGATCAAAACAAGTTCCAGAATCTGAAGTAGGGCTACTTTAAAAGGGGCTAACCAACATTGGAACATAGACATGGTCAAATCGAATACCAATTTTCTGTTTGCCACCGCGTGTCCATTTCAAACTACTAGAGTGGCAATGTAGGCGGGAGTGGAGAGGGGAAGGGAAGGGAACTCACGGAATGTCGTTGAGCGTCGAATGCTTTGAAATTTAATATGAAAACGTTGTCTATGCAAATGAATATTGCCACCTGTTTATGTTTATGGTCAATGGAAATGGCAGCATCCCCAGCAGCCCAAAAAAATAAATAAAAACGGTATTGGCTGCAACCGATCCGATACGATCCAATCCGATCCGAACAGATCCGATCCGTTTCAACGAACGATCTATCAAGTGTCTGTTGTTTTTTTTTTTTTTTGTGGGATGTGAGTATGTGTGGATAATCTTGGTGGGAAAAACGTGAGAACGATCTTGTATGCAAATCACTTTCAGACTTTTGGAGCAACGATTCCCTTCCTCCCACCTTCTGTTCCCCTTGTAGTCCAATAAAATATACGAAAACTAAAACGAAGAAAGTATTAAAATGAAATTTATTTGGTATGGGGCGAGCCACAGTTATAATAAAACGCGTCTGGGAGCGCACACAAAGCCCAATGTTTGCCAACAACAACAATAGTAACAACAACCATATTGCTTATAGAGGCTGTAAAACACAAGGCAGTCAACGGTCTTTTGGGTACCCAATTGCCAGTTTCCCAGTGCCCAGTTCTCAGTTCTCAGTTCCCAGTTCCCAGTTCCCTCGTTTCAATCCACATACAGAACAAAGATCGTTGAGAGATCTCAAGATGATGCTATAGCTTGGAATTGAGTTGACTTGAGTTGAGTTTTGTGTTTTGTAGTGTAATAAAGTGCGACATTTTAAGTCGTCGGCTGATCGGGGTAATAACTTGTCAACACCGGCCCCAACAATATAACCATTAAAAACAAAAGTGTGAGGCGGTTTTGGCCAGGGCCAAGAGAGTCTTCGTCATCGACAGAGCCCCAAAATAATTTATATGCATACCAGTAAATACGTTTATACTACATTCATATAAGTATATAGTATATTCATATTCTTTTTGGCATTTTAATTATATTTGTATCTTTATTGTGCACAGAAAAATTAATAACACTTGTTGAGCATGAAAAACCCATATTATTATTTCTGCCGCTGCCGCTGTTTATTTGTTGTTTCTTGTGTAAGCCAAGCTTGTATTTGGCAAGGAAATTGCATTCAAATTGCAATTGCTTCAACTACTTAGCGGCTCTAAGAGTCATAGGGAATTAACAGACAAACACATCTTCAACTGGCAGCTGAAGATCTAAAAAGTCTTTGCTTCTTCTTTTTTGTTTTTGGCCATAAAAACGTTGGCAGCTCGCTGGGCCTATTGGCCGTAAAATATTTTACGATGTTACGCCAACAAAAGCAACGTCCAGCTAATCCGCCATGTGCGTGCAGTCCCTCTTTGTCTATCTCTCTATCTCTCTATGAGACACCCTCTCTTTCTCCACCTATTCCCTCTCTTTCTCCACCTATTCCCTCTCTTTCTCCTCCTTTCTGAATGGGTTGCCATCATAATATTTGCCTAGGCCAAAAGCGCGTTCGTCTGTGTCCAAAAGCCGCAACTGAAACCTGCCAACGGCAGTTCAAGTCGGCAACTGTAAATGTATCTATATATCTATGCATAAATGTGTATCTGAATCTATATTTGTATCTGTATCTGTGTGATGTGTGAATATGTTGTGAAAATTGAATGGCATATGCACATTTTGTCGCCAGTGATAAAATTTAATAACGCTGATAAATTTAGCAAAAACATGTTGGGCCATTGACATAAAGCGGTAATTAAGTTTGCTGACTCGCAGCAGGACAACGTCAACGGTTCGACTTCGACGTGTTGCAACGTGTTGCAAACAGTGTTTGTGGATGCAAATACAGTGAAGACTAGGCAAGTTGAACAAAGAGCATAGAGAAATGTAGCCAACAAAAAGAACTGAGCTTTATTGTATAACATTTTAACGAGTTACAATAGTTTTTGTAATATTTCTATTTTTCTTTTTTTCTAAATACAATATTCAGTTTATTCTTATGTTATATCCGTTAACTAAAAGTATATTTAATGTTAAAGATAATCATAAATATGTTTATCAGCAAATAGCTGAAATTCTTTAAATAAAATTTGTTAATAGAATTTTGGTAATCTCAAGACTTTCTCCATTGATAGATTTATAAAATTATCATTTATATATGGTTTATTCGTATATGAACTGTTCAGTTTGTTCTTATATTGTATCAGAACACTATTACGAAATTTATTTTAATTTTAATCTATTGATTAAGCATCTTTTAATACTAGTTTAATTTAATCATAAATATATATTTTACCAAATAAATTAGTTTTTGTTATGCAAACTTCCACAGGTATAACCTATTTTACTGCTTTCGTCTGTCCATTTAGTCAGGGCTCACTGTATTCCCATAGAAAAGCTTTCGCTTTTTCGATTCGATGCCGTTCTGTTCTGTTTTCTGTTGTATTATAGCGGCCATTAATTTGATTGGATCAATGGATGCGACAACAGCTTCAGCTCTATAGCTATAGTCACAGACAATGGGACACAGAGTCAGAGTCGGAGTCTGTCGTGAAATATTTGTAAACATTTAACCAATTTATGGTGCATGAGAGTACGAGTATTGTATACTAAATATACATATACATATATATGCATATGTATGATTGTGTGGGCGCATCGTTCGGTTTGGTTTCATTCATAAAGAGCAGTCATTAAATAACAATCAGCTACGACGCTGATCTTAACGCCAAACAAACGCCGACGTGTAAATTGGCATAATATTTTTAAATATTTTTAAACACAATATCCCACGCAACGAATTTTGAATACAACAACGACTACAACAACAAAAGCAGAACAAAAAGGTAGCTCTAATTAAATGCCAAGCTGCCTTTTTCGAAAGTCTTTGGGTAAAAAAAACTTAATATATATTTCGATTTGATTTATAAATCAAACGAAAACTTTTCATTATATATAATATAGTATAATAAATAATGTTTTGGCACAGCCTTCATTGTTAGCTGGCGCTTAGACTTGCATTTGTTGTAATTTTTATTACAACAAATATTATTGTTAAGTATTATTACTGTTGATGTCAAGTTTAAAAGCGCCTTAAATGGAGCCCAAAGGCCTTAAGAAAACATATGCCAAACTGCCGCAGTGACAAGTGGTTGAACAAAAGATAATACACATGTATGTACGTATATATTTATATATAGTTCGATTTTTATATCAATTTTGTGACTGTTGTTGGTTGGCTTTTGTCATGGAGACTGCAACATTCTCACGCTGTTTACATTTGTTGTTTTTCATTATTTGGATTGCCGAGCATTTGTCCCTCAGCCAAAAGAGCAGAGAAGACAAGTCAAATAATAAAAAGATGACAAGTCACCAACGAATCAAAAGTGTCTCTACCAAGGGCTTTTGTCTCTTTTGAGACCATCAATCGATCGAGTCTGAGATGAAGATTCGAATTGAAACTGCTCCCATTGATGATCGCTCAATTTGCGCAATGACGTGAAAATTGTCTATGAATCGTTTTGGGTAATCGATCTTCTAGCCGTGCAGCAGCCACTGGAAGATGATACAGTTCTTTTTTTTCTTTTACTTTTCTATTGTATGCCACTGTGGCTACTGTTGAAAGTCAAAGTTTTGAAGGAGATCAATGGCTAAGTTGATCAATTGATTAGTTTCGTGCAACTTGTTCACATTCAAATTCTTGGGCTTGACTTCTTCATATATATAAGTATAAATTTGTACGTATGTGTATTGTATGTATGTATTTGTGTTTAACTCTCACACCTCTCTATAGTCAGCTTGTTTCTTGTGGTGTTATCAACTGTTCAGATCCCCCCTATGGGGCATTAAATGGCAGCTTGTAAATTTTATTGCATACTCTTCAGCGTCTTTCTGCCTGCTTCTCTGTCTTTCTCTGTTTCTTTTATAGTTCTTTCTGGCCTTTTGTATCGCTCTTTGCGTTTTATATTGCGTTCGAGGCTGTTATTTATGACATTTGAGCAAAAGTTGCAAGGTGCAAGTTTTGTTTATGGAATTTTTATGATAGCATAGACAGCAATCTAAAGATCTGGCGATCCACTGCTCTTATGATACTTGAGAGTTTTCTAGTAAATTTGCGATAGAATAAAGTAATATAAACATATATATCTATACAAATAAAATACCTGTCTTATCTATTTGCCAATACTCCTAAAAGACAAACCCGAACTGGGTTAGTTTGTGTTTCAACCAGCAGCTCATGTTGTCAGTTTGTTATATTTGTTATCATGGAATCTGAAATGCCATAAAGTTTGTTAATAATATCTTTTGTTTAGCCCATCACTAGCATCATTATATACAGATCTTTAAACATTTTATCTGACATTTTAGCATTTAATCCGAACATATTACCATGATTTAACTATTTGAAGAGATGATACCACGATGATTTCAATAATGACATGTTGTAATAGATGTAAAGAAATCTGAATAATGATAGGTTTCAATAAACTATTAAAAAATATTGTGTATAGTGTAAAAATCAATTAAAATATGGATAATCGTATGCTATTATTAATAGCTTTACTTTCAGAAAACCTTTCCAGATTTATGCAATTTATACAGAAAACCTTAGTTCCATTAGCTGTTTGAAGTGTAAGAAACATTTTGTCTAATATATTGCTAGATAGCTTTAATTTTTAGGTATCGACAGACACTATTATTTGTCGGACCTTTACTGATATTTTTTAAAAGTAAAAAAACACCATGTAAATATTTTTGTCATTAATTGAAATCAATAAAAGGAATTCATCTAATAGATTGCTAGTTTAAACTTTAAAGTATTACCAAACAGTGAGAAATTGTCGATAGGATTTATTTATTTCAAGTTTTAATGGGGCCTCCTTAAATTTAAAAGTCTGTCAATATTATATTATAAATTTTCATAGAAATCAATTTAGGAATTTGTCTTAAGGATTATCAAATAACTTACACTTGAAAGTATCGAATATAAAATGAGACAGGATTTATTTGGGAGATCCTTCAATGGAATCATTTTAAACTCAAAAGTCAACTCAGCTGTTTGAAAATTAGAGTAAAAGCTAACAAATTTCGATAAAATCTTTAAAACTTTTAAAATCAATACAGGAAATTTACCCAAAATATTGCTAGTTTAATTTTTAAGGTATTGGTAATTAAGTGAGCCACTATCGATAGGATTTACTTAAGAAATCTTTCCCTTTTAACATTCAAATGTCTGTTCAGATAAATTATTTAAATAATTATTAATTATAATTAAAGTAATATGTGTATCTATTGCATTGCTAAAAAGTTGAAACTTTCAAATATTGGCAATTAAGTGAAACATCAACAATAAGGTTTATTTAAGAAACCTTTCCCTAAGGCCTTTTACAATTTAAAAGTCTGTTCAGATTTATGCATTTTTAAGAGAAAACCTCAACATTCATGAGTAAATTACAGTCAAATGACATGCTCGCCAAATGCCACTTCGGCTTGTCCTCTGACAACAGACATATTTTCAGAAGTGGGCATAGACATGACAACAATAACAACATCAGCAGCAACAGCAACAACAACTATAACAACAACGATAACAACGATAAATGCATATATGAAGTACAGACCGCCAGTCAAGTCAAAGTCTGGCCTTCAATGTGAGTGTGTGTTTGAGTATGCTTGTGTGTGAGTGTGTGTGTGTGTGTGTGTGTATGTCATAACGGGCGTCGGGAAAACAAATTGCCAAAAACACCCCGAACCGGGAGTGCAGGCAGAGCTACTGGGTTTTGGTTTTGTGTTGGCCTGGCTCGCTGGTCGAGCAACGTGAAAAGTTAAACGAAAGTGACAGGGAGACCGAGGAACAAGGATAGGGGAATGGGGAAGGGGCATGCAGTCAACGCGCAGGCTCGTTGTGGTTGTGGCAGGAGCAGTGGGTAGAGCATGAGGGAAGCAAGGGAGGGAGGAAGGTAGGGGAAGGGCGCGATTAAACGTGTCACACGAGAGCGACGCGGTTGAAAAGTTAAATGGCAGCGGGAAAACGCAGCAGAGGCAACAAAATGAGCAGCAGCCACCATGTTAGCATGTAGTTATAACTACACAGATACGTGAGATACGTGAGTGTATCTGTGAGATACATGGCTACATGTTGCTCCTGTGTGTGCTTGTCTGTTTTGATGGTGGCCATATTGCATTTTTGGCTATTCCATTTCAATTCCAAAGGCATTTCCCAGGCATAAAACCTACCCTGAGGCCCCCTCTTCGCAGAAACCCATCCCAGACCTCTCATAGTATCTCATAGTTGGCAGCTTGTATCTACAAATTGTCATGAATAATTTGTGAATATGTGTATGAGTATTTGCTGTTGTTGCTGTTGTTATTGCTGCTGCTGCTGGTTTTCCTCAACTGCCTCATATTTGTTTAGTTTTTTAGGCGGACCCTCTAGATATACTTTATTGTTTTATTAATTGGTATAGTCGCTATACAGACACACTTTGATCTTGTGCCGCTCCTGGGGCCTAGTCACGGCCGACTTTTTGTTTAAATATGTATTTATTTTGTATTACGTGTATTTGCTGTTGTTATTATTATTATTATTGTTGTTGTTGTTAATGTCTCGCGCTATTTATATTTATTTTGTGTATTTTGTCAATGGCAATGTTTTATTTTTGTTGTCAGCAGCGGACGCTTTTTAACAGAAATTTGTCAGCCAAGTTAACAACAAGTTGTCAACTTCAGTTGCTGCTGCTGTTGCAAAAACTTTGAACGACAATCAGTTGTAGCAACAATTGTTTTGCTACAGCAGCAGTAACAAAAACAACGACAACAACAACTCATCGCCAACGCCAGCAATTAATTTGTAAAAACGGTAAATTTATTTTCACTGTCGCTTTGATTAATGGAAAAACAATTTCGTAGTCGTCGATGTGCGGTTTGTTTTGGTTTTTGTTTTTTATTTTGTCTGTTGACAAGTTTTTTTTTTTTTTATTAATGAATTGAAAATATGCAAAACGCTAGCCATTAATTAAATGGCTTAAAGCCCTGCACTGAAATGTCAGGTTGAACAAAAGAAATTAAAATGTTTTAAACCGAATAGAATACAAAGAAAAGTCTAGATTTGGATTAAAACTGAAGTCGCTAACAATTTGCATTTTAATTAAATTGTAATGAATTGATGGAATTAAGAGATGAGACAATAAAAAAATTAAGCAGAAAGATTGAGTACTTGCTTCACAAACTGAAAAGTCAACAAAGTTGTCGAGCTTATGAGACAACAAGTCACAACAATTCTATAGAAAAGTATTTTTTAACTGCGTATTATATAATAGAATCTTGGAATCAGATATCAATAAAACTTTGCTCAATCAAAACGATAAAAGATGAAATATTGCAATCAGATAAAATGTATCTGCATAATCAATAAATGTGTGAGCTAAAGAGAAAACGAGTCTTGTTGTTTAACTATTTGAATAGACATCAATATAGATATATTTAGAATGATATACTGCAATCAGATTTCTGCATAATAAACAAAGGTCTAAATAACATTTAAGAACAAACAATTCAAAGCTATACTGTATTTAAACTTAAAAACTATAGAAAGTGTTCTTCTAATAATTGTATTCAATTTAGAAATGTTTATCAAATGTATTTTTTAAATAATTGATTCTAACTTAATTTAGATAATTTCTTTTACTGACAATAATAAATTTCATTAAAAATGTTGTATCTGTTACGGGAATTGTTGATATACGACGTGAACACAGAAAATCCATTTAAATATAAAAACATTATTGAAGTATTTATCGATTCCAAAGAGTACGTGCATAAGAAATGTGATAAAAATTTGTTTGAGACACTTTTAAATCGGCGTAACATGCAGTCCCAATGAATATTCATGAATCCAACAATCGATGGTCCATAAATTAGATGAATAAATCTTGGCAAAAATGTTCAAATACTGCTACTCAAAACGGTGATTGCCATTCGGTGACTGCGACTTTGGAGTCGCGATTAGTAAAGCAGCAGCTTAACCGAAATGGTAACAATTAGCATAACATTTTTAAATTTATGTTTGAATTAATAAAAAACAATAGAAACTTGCCATCGTCTAGACCCGATGGCGTTTCCTAGTGTTATTTTTTTGTTATTTGTAGTTTTATATTTTTTTTTTTTGTTTGTGGAATTTTAATATACATTAATAAGTTAAATGTTGCAGCGAAGAAATAAAACAGAAGCCGACGGCACATTCGATAGATTTATTGAGCGATTTCATCTGAAAGCATAACAAAAGATCCAAAAACCAGGCGCTACGATTAGAGTAAAGATCAGTGTTCCAAAACCGAGACGATCCGGTTCGGCTTTGAGTTGACATCAAAAGAGCCAACAAAAAAAAAGCATATAAATTGTGCTCTTTTTGAATGTTTCTTTATTTTGTTGTATTTTTTTTTTGTAAAACAATTTGCATTTGTTGCTAGAAGAGCTGCCAGAGTGCAGTGATCTTTAGATGGAATAGAAATATATACAAATACATATGGATTTAGATAATTTATGCTTCTATCCTTAGATAGAATATTTATTGATTTGGATAATTTATAATTCTTGTATTTCTATTTGATTTCCAGACTGAGCTGCGTTCCTGCGCAGCGTGCGGCGAGCCAATCTCGGATCGATTTTTCCTCGAGGTTGGCGGCTGCTCGTGGCACGCCCATTGCCTCAGATGTTGCATGTGCATGTGTCCGCTGGATCGCCAACAGTCGTGCTTCATCCGGGAACGTCAGGTCTACTGCAAGGCCGATTACAGCAAGTGAGTATCATTTCAACCAATACGAATCTACAACTGCTTTTTTTTTTTCAAATCAGCTTTTAAAATCATCTTATCAAGATGCGTGCCTAACTTTAATTGTCGTTTTTATGGTCAGCAGGTGGCAGGTTTTTAGCATATGTTTTATTTCCTTTTATTATTGGCAATTCCATGCATTAATTTCGGCATTAATTTGTTATTTTATTTGAGACTTTCTCAGCATTTGTTCCCATGTCGAAATCGATGTGATCATTGTACGATTTCCAATTCATTTTCCAACTCTTTTCCGTTGTTGTTGTTATGATAGGTAGTGTGTGTAAGTGTGTGTGTGCACAAGTGTTTTCAAGATATTTTCCCACACAACCGGTGAGTACATGATAAAGTCTAAGGTTAATTGTAACAATTCGACAACGTTGCGACTTAATCCCTAAGATAAACACCCCATTCGAAAGATGCAACCAAAACGCTACGAAAGCGACTTTCAGAGACAGCCTTTAAATGCAAGTTGCAAGCAAAGTATCTTACAGATGCACACACACTCACACTCACACTCACAGATACATCTACAGACACTCGTATTCGTTGCTGTCTCTTGGGCTGCCCAAGACACAGGCGGAAAACGGTGTCGACGGCGAACGAAATGAAAATAAACAAACAAACGCGCCGTGAGATGCTGTAAAAATATTTATTTTTCAAGTTAAGAATTTTAAGTGTGCATTGGGCGCTGGGCCAAAGGGGCCGTTGGAGTATGGAACGTGCAGATGAAGACATCATCATCATCTTCATCACCATCGTCATCGTCATCGACAGATCCAGAGAAAGAGAGAGACATCTCGAGGTCCAGTCATCCCTCCCATATGAGCCGACCGACCCGTACATTGTTGTGCTTGTAAAAATAAGCTTAAAAGCTAACAATAAGCTGTCAAAGTTGCCAACTCATTTGGAAAAACGCAGCAACAGCAGCAGCCAGAGCAACAACTTCCGCTTAGAAAACGTGCAGTGAAAACCGAAGAGAAACGCGCGGAAAATGCCTGCAGAAATCGCGAGAGAAACGCGAACAAAAAATAAACTATTGATTGGACTTGGATCTAGATTTTTTTAATTAGTCTTTTGCAGAGATACTGAAAGATAAAACGACATTGTCAAATACCAGCAGCAAATCATTAACAATGAAATCGCGTGAAAAACGCTAGTGGAATGAGAGCTGTAAATTTATTTAATATTTACCTAACTCAGCGCCAGGTAACGCGAGGAAGACGCAATCGCTATCGAAACGCTTTGGAATGACCGTTTTCTCATCATACCGATAACCTTACAGGGTAGATAAGCCTGCCGATAAGGTTAACCTATGTTATGTCAATTATTTACATAGAAAATGTGAGGAAAATGCGAAAAACTCTAAGAAAAACGCGAGCTATAAATTAATCTAAACAGTTCCTGTTCTTAAAACAGCTTTAAAAACCAGTCACAAAAACATGGCGCGAAAAAATTTTAGTTAGTTCCGATTCTTAAATTGCAACTTGTTTTTATATAAATCTAAAATTACTTTAGGTGTTCTCCGTTCCCAGCTCCCTGTTTGCAACTGCCACCTTGACCGAGTCGTATACTATGTTAATCATTAAACGTTAATAACAATTTCCGTTGTGGTTTTTTATTGCAGAAATTTCGGCGCCAAGTGCTCGAAATGCTGTCGCGGCATCTCCGCCTCGGATTGGGTGAGACGAGCTCGAGATTTGGTATTCCATTTGGCCTGCTTTGCCTGCGATCAATGTGGACGGCAGTTGTCCACTGGGGAACAGTTTGCGCTCATGGATGACCGTGTGCTTTGCAAGGCTCATTATCTTGAAACGGTCGAGGGTGGCACCACATCAAGTGACGGTAAGCGTAACCAAAATATGTTCACAAAAAAACAAAATGTAATAGGGAACAACAACAAAAACTTGTGGCAAGAACATGTGGCACGCTTCAATTGCAAGCGAATCGGTTTGGCAATTTGGAACGCTTGGCCAAGAGTTAAGCGCCAGGCAGTCGCCAGGTCGACAATTGGGGCTCCTGGACTGATGAAATCGTGTCATAACTGAGGCATAACAAGTCAAAGCCACAACACGCCAGACGACGTGATCGGCTTCAGAATGTCGTTGTCGTAGTCGTTTTCGTTGTTGTTGTTGTTATTATAGTTGCTGTCGTTGTTGTTGCCTGTTACCCCTTTTGCAGCAGACCACCAAGAAGCTTGGGCCATAAAGCAACAGGGCTATAAACTATAAACACTTTTGACATTTTCAATTTGGACCACTGTCAAAATGCTTTTAGGCCCAGGCTTAGGCACGTTCTCCGTACAACACTCGATTGTAAAGTAGTAGAATAGTCTAATAACGAGAGTAGTCGACTGTAAGAGACCCTGTATTAAGTCTGTAAATAACCTTTGTAGGTTGTAGCTTCAATGAAGTGCGCTTTTTGCATATCTAAATTGTTTGAGGTGAAACTCAAGGCTCTTGAAAACTGCTCCTGTAATTCGATTGCATAGTTTAATAATAATTTATAACCATTTTGTTAATAATACTTTTGAATTGCGAATGCAGAAGTGCCCGTGGCAAAACACTAAAACAAATTTGATCTAAATAGGATATAAAGGAACCTAAATACCAAGTTAAGTGTCTCTAGCTATTATAGACTCTGAGATCTAGGTGTTAATAAAGACAGACAGACCTGGATATAACGACTCAGTTGTCTGACGCAGATCAAGAATACATTGTTCACTTGCTTAAAGACTGCCATAATTTAATGATGATGATTAATGCAGAAATATTTGTAAAATTTTAAAATATCATATATGTACATTACTTGTCTACCTTTCATTTGAGCGTCCAAAAAAATCGTCTATGTTTTGCAAGATATTTTATTTTAATAAACTTAACAGTCCCTTTGTAGTCTTTAAGCGTAGGGTCTAGAAATAAAAGAAGCATTGAGTAATAACCCTATTTCTTGTCTCTTTGTCCCCCTTCTGTATCCCTTAGATGGCTGTGATGGTGATGGTTATCACAAGAGTAAAACGAAACGCGTACGCACCACCTTCACAGAGGAGCAATTGCAAGTGCTGCAGGCCAACTTTCAGATTGACAGTAATCCGGATGGCCAGGATTTGGAGCGTATTGCCTCAGTAACTGGTCTGAGCAAGCGTGTGACGCAAGTTTGGTTTCAGAATTCGCGTGCGCGTCAAAAAACATATACATGCTGGTAAGAATAAAAGTAAGTAGTGGATTAGTGTAGCATGCCCCTCCCCCCCCACCAACCCCACTCTAAAAAGTAGCCAAAGTAGCTAAAGTAGACTTAACTATTTTTAGTACAAAAATACAAGTATGTCTGTAGCTGAGTTCTTGCATATAAGAGATGACTGTCTTTATTCCATACGACGAAGCTAATCAAAGTTTTTCGATTTTCTGTTCTGTTTTTTGACAAACGATTTCTGATTGCAGTACGCGAACCGGAAGGAAGCTCATTTGCGCGTCATATTAACCTGCAGTTAACGTATTCATTTCAGAATAACGCACAGAATCCCATGCATATGAATGGCACCAAAGGGGGTCTATATCCAGCGCATGGTGAGATAACTCTCTATATTACAATTAAATCGAATCCAAACTCATTGAAAAATCTCTTCTCTTTTCTCAATTTCTTTTCGGATTAGAATCCTCAATGGATGAATTATCGCAGGACTCGAGTGTTCACTGTATGCCCAGCGAGGTGTGACTGGAGCAGTCCTCGCCAGCGCGTGCTCATCGCTAATGATCATTACAAAAAATAATGATGATGATCAACTCTGGCGATGCTTAACACATTCGCAGCTCAATGAAGAGCAAAAACAAATGCAAAAAAGAAAAACACGTCCTTTCCTAGTCAAAATTTTATGTAAAGCAAATGCTAATATGAAATGAAAAAAGAAAACAAAAAACAACAACTGCAAAAGCAACAAAAACTACAACAAAATATACTAGATACACAAACACAGTCACATAAAAAAAACACACACACACACATTCATAGCAAAAGTCGTTAAAGAATTACGAGTATTTAAAAACATAATCAAAGTCCATCAATTAAAACTGATGCTTTGAGCATCTGTAAACGAGCCCAGTCCAACACATACACACACACACTCACCATGTACACACTCATAGATACACACTCACACATATACACAAATCTAGACATCTCAGCATACATTCCTGCATAGCCTATAAACCTAAGCATAGTTTAGTTAATTTAATTTAAATGAAATTTAAATTTAATTTAGTTTAATGCCTAATTGTTAAGTGTTTTGCTGCTATCTCTTTTTCCATCTCCATCTATCCATCTATCTATCAATCTATCTCACTCACTCTTTAGTTGATAACGATTTGATAACAAGTTAAACAGCAGCTGCTTGCCAAGGCTTTTGTAAAATATTTATACTTATATTGTATATGCCTATACTCGTATCATGAGAAATGTTGTTATTGTTTATTTTCTTGTTTTTTAAATGTATAAAAAAAGAAATACCTATATATGATATACATATATATACACATCTATACATAGATATATTATATGTAATTGGCCAGACATTTTGTACATAGTTCTAATATAGCCGAACTTGATAAGCATCGCAAATTGATTAAACGGAACTAAACATTTAGTTAACACAAATTATAAACAACTACAATTAATGATGAATCGAAATCAATTAAAATGAAAACAACAACAAAAAACAATCTTTTTAAAAACAATTTATCAATGTGTTATCAATCTATCAATGGGGCCCAAAGGAAAACCGGAGATCTGAAATTAGTCACGCTATGCAAAGATCGTTTAATAAAGAACAAAGTTCAATTGGTTGATGAAAGATATCCACTTTTTAGGTGATCATAGCTTAGAATAGACATCTATCGATTGTAGCCCGTTATTTTATTATAAGAAGATAGATTAAATCTTCTCTTGAAGTTAATAATTGTCTTTATTTTTAATATTACCATCTGAACAGATCGTGTGAAACTAGTATCACCAGTTTAGAAGATCGAGTTCAGCTATTAATTTGCAAGTTTACTATCTAGGAACAGCCATGCAAGATAATAATTAAAATAATCGAAAAGAAAACTATAGTCATTGTTGGTAAAATTAAAATGTTCACAGTTGACAATAAATTAAAAAGTAGATAAAAAGCTCATAAACGGTTGAATTTGCAGAGCTAGGACAAACCATTAAAGACTGATTAATAAACAATAAAATACTCGATTAAAGTTTTCCTAGCCACATCAATAGGAATAGGATTATAAAAAGCGTTAAAGTGCAGATCGTTAGAAGAAGTAATTGATGGGTAAGTGCTAGTAAGTAAAGTAGGTACTCCTTGAAAAAGAAATAAACAACTCTCTTAAGCTCTTAAATGGTTAGCAATTAAAAAGGAACTTTTATAGACAAATATTTTGCATAGATGATTGTTAAGATATACTTGCAACTTGGAAAGCTTTTAAGGCAAAGTAATCAATCAGCTTGACTATGAAGCAATTGATCGCTAATGTGTCACTTGGCAATAACACTCTCTATCGATTTCCGGCGCAACTTCATCACCTGTGCATTGATCACTCAGTGATCAGTTAAAGTTGGAGCAGGAGATGGAAAAGAGGTTGGAGATGAAGATGGAGTTGATGTTGCAGCTATAAGATTGAAGCATCTGCAGCAGACAGTGTGACGACGATTGCAATGGCAATTGTAAGATAGAAAGGGGAAGAGAGATAGAGAGGGAGGGAGGGAGGGAGAGAGAGGGAAGAGAGAGATCTCGTTTTACCACTCGACACTCAAGTTGCCAGTCATGTGGCAGCATTCTAGTGTTGCACTTCAGGCTCGGCGTTAAGTGCACAAGCCATCGTATTAATTGAATTATAAGCCTAGATTATGCAAAGATTTCCGGCCACAACAGCAACATCCACAGCAGCAGCAGCAACATCTACAGCAGCAGCAGCAACAGCAACAGCAGATGGACAGCAATTTGTGTAGATCATCATCATCGTCATGAGGCGGGTGGTTGTTGGTGTGGTTTTCAGTAGTGTCAGTGGTTGCGTGACTTGGCATTTGCAGGACTGCACTTGTTTGTAATTTCTGTTGATATTATTGTGCGATCGAAACGGAACGGAACGCAGACCGAGGCCTCTTTTTTTATTTCTATAACACGTTACAAAAATATCAACAAATCGTCATCATTAATAATGATCACTTCAGGCTACACACACACATATGTATGTGTATGCACGAAAGGTTGCTATCAGTATTTCTTCTTATTTTTTTGGTGGTTCATTTGTCAAATTTCACCGCGCCTCTGAGATCGACAACAAGATCGAGAGCTCAAGATCTTGAGATCGCTGTTGATGTTGCTGCTGCTGTTGTTGTTGTTGGTCTGACTGTTGTTGTTGCTGTTGTTATTTGAGCAAACATTCAACACTTGAGGCAAGAGATTTTCGTGGCAAGCTACAACAACTCAATTCCAATTCCCATTCCCATTCTCTCTCTCTCTCTCTCTCTCTCTCTCTCTCTTGCTCTGTCCAATTCCCAATTCCCACTTGCCCGGCAATGAAATTATGAATGATGTGATACTTTTGCCATTGAGATGTTTTCACAGTCGCGGGCGCATGACATGCCCCAGCCATATCTTATTTGCTATATCTCTACATCGCATTCGGATACGGACACCGACACCGACAGCAACACCAACAACAACATCGGGAAAGGGAACGGGAACGGGTTGCCTGGTTTATGATCGAATCTTGGCTTGTTGTTGTTGTTGCTGCTGTTGCTGTTGGTATTGCTGTTCTTGTTGCTGTTGCTGTTGCTGCCGTGTTTGTGTTATTTCTGCTGGAAATGAGCGATCGCGTGCAATAATTTGTAGAGCTGTTGCAAGAATCGTAGCCAGTTCTTGTTGTAGTTGCTGCTGCTGCTGCTGCTGCTGCTGCTGCACATGCTGCACACATCATTTTTCAAAATCATTCAAACACTTGTTAAATATTTTCTTAACCGATTGATGATGATTGTGACTTTGCATCGATATTCTCTCTTTCCTTCTCCCTAACATACCGACAACACATATGTACATTCATCCTGCCACACTCGACACTTGGCACTCGGCTCTTGGTTGCTGCAGCAACAAACTTATTTGTGTTTATCAATAGATTCTTGCATTCGAGCGGAGCAATAATGAAAAGGCCCAAGATTGCCCAGAGTCCAAGCTGGATTTCCGACTGAAGGCATTGACTTATTACGATTTGTTGGCCTTTTCACGTCGCTGAAATTAATTGATATCTCTGGTATGCGCATTGTTATTGCCACAGATGTTGCTGGTGATGTTGCTGTTGCAACGCCACAATGTCTGCACTTTGTTGAGTCGGATGAGCCGCTGACATGCGGCCACTTTTGGCATTGATGATCGATTACAGAACGTGCCGCGCTCTTATCCCCAACTCTGACATCGACATCGACTTCGACTCATCATTGGAAACGGGGTCAAGTATGAGGATGCATCCATGATGATTGGGTATGCAAATTCATGCCCACAACTCTCTGTATAAGCGTTGTAATTTCAGACTATTGGGCCCATCAACGCAGACCAAACAAAAGCCAGCTTTCAACACTTTTTGAAGACCAACCTCAGCGTTGATGTGGCACCTTCGATTCTCCTACTCCTACTCTTCATCATCAGCATCCTCATCATCACAAGCTCTGTCCACAGTTGAGGGGTCGATCCCTGTTCCCCTCTCGCAGTCTCTATCTGTGACTCATGCCGCTTGGCATTTTAATTGATTTTGTCCGAATAATCTTGTGGCATGAGAGAAGCGTTGTTGTTGTTGTTGTGCCAAATGCCGCATAACTCACATGGCACACGTCCTGCTCCTGCCAAGCACGTACGCAACGCTTCAGATTCAACTCCGACTCCGACTCCAACTCCGTCTCCAACTCCGATTCTGACTTTAGCTACAGCTGCAGCTCACCTAGGTTGAGCCAGAGATTGAACATTTATCATGTGGCATGGCCATTGCCGCGGTGTCTGTCTGGCTGTATGTCTGTATGTCAGCCTCTGCGTAGGCGTTCTCTGTTGACCACCGAGTTGACTATGAATGTGTGTGTGTACTTGTGAGTGTGTGCCATCATTGGGCGTTGGAGCACGTAAAAATGTAACACCAACTGTGAGACTGGCAACTTACGCACAATTGCTGACTAACTAGCTTTTTTATAGCTATTTTAAAATGCTAATTTATATTATTAGTGCCTAGAATTTAGAGTTAAAGCCAAATGAGGGAGATCCTTCGAGCTGGTTTTATTTTTTAAGTGTATTTTTATAGGCTCATGTTTGATATAGAGATAAGTTTATAACTATAGTTATTTTAGGTACATTTTCCGAGTTCTAATGCATTAAATACCCAAAATTTTAGTATAAGGAAATAAAATCCAGTTTCCTAAAATTTTAAAGAAATTTGTTTTCTGAGTGTATGTGGGTATTTAAACTATCTTATTTTATTCAGCATACTAGCACTTGAAGTAGAAAACTAAAATTTCAATGTAGCTTTAAAAACAAATCTTATTTGACAAGATTTAAAAGAAATCGTTTGACTACTTAAATCTAATTTTAAATAAGTTAATTGAATTTGGTTGACTTCTATTTTAGATTTGATTAATTTAACCAAAATCAAGATATTAGTGTAACTTATTTCTATCGAAATTTCAAAGAAAAACTATTTCTCAGAGGTATATTTATTTTGAATGCCGTAAATATATTAAAGCATAAATGGTTGTTTCCGAATATAATTTTTTCATTAAATATTATATATGATATTACCAAAATCGATAATATTATATATTTGTGATATTAAAAACATCGAGATCTCGATTTATGAATGAACAAAAATCGATTTTGGTAATATCATAAATAATATTTAATCAAAAAATGGATGGACACAAATCGATTTTGGCAATATCACAGGTTACTTGGAAATATTGAGAAGCCCGCACAAAAAGTCAGAATGGTATGTAATTAATGTTACATATATCGAAGAAATCTATTATTTTTACCTAGAATCTCAGTCTTTTTAAAACATAGATACATAGACTTTTGTAAAGGCGATCTTTCCTGATTTTATGCATACGTTAAATTATTAAAAAATGTTAAATCCGATGTAAAATCTGATTTATGTTTGGATTTCCATCCCTACTTTGACATTTGTGACTGTAATATTCAGTTGCTGTTAACATATAATTGTTACATTACAATTAAAATGATAATAAATACATATTCTAAATGACTGAAATTAATATAAAATTTTCGGCTTTAACTTTGATCTTTGGGGTCTAAAATATATATCTAAGAAATGAAATCTCCCTCATTTCACGAAATATAAATTGTCCTCATAATCTGTATAAATATTAGGAATACAGTATAACTAAATTAAATCAAATTAAATTAAATTCTATTTTCATTAAGTACTTTCACTTTTGCTTGACATTTGAACTATATGTTAAGTTGAATTGCAGCGACAACACTGGTTGGCAACTCTGCTGGTCAGGGTTGTGGCGCTGTCCACAGTACCATTCCTTTGCCCTCAAAGTTTGCTTAACTGTGCGCGCACAGGACACCCAGCTGTGGTCGCACAGGCCAACAAGCCAAGCGGTTGCTGGTGCTGCTGCTGCTGCTGTTGGTGTTTGTGTTGCAGCAGCAAAAGACAAGACAACAACAACGACAGCATCAGGAACAGCAACAGCAACAGCAACGACTGACGACGACAACTTTGCAGTTCACCTCAATGTTTGTGCAAGCAACATTCGCATGCAAGTCAGCAAAGTTTGCATTGACACGCAGCAGCACCAATAGCAGCAACAGCAACAGCAGCAACAGTCGAGACGCATTTGCATAAAGCTGCAACTGGGGGAGTCTGAAGTGAAGTGGAGGCTTCACCGTTGCTCTGCTGGTGTCATGGTGCCAAAAAAAACCAGACAAACGCAAAGTGCACAGCATGGCAAACAGCAGCAGCAACAGCAGCAGCAACATTGCTGGTCATGATGAAGATGGACGTGTTGCTGGTGGCTTCACATCAACAGCAGCAGCAACAACAACAACCCCATTAGGCCGCACATAAACTGCATGCACTGCCCATTGCTCCTGTGGCGTGGTCATGTTGCTATTGCTACCGAGCTGAGCTGCTGACTTATGGCAATTGCCAATGCAACATTTGTTGCCCGTTGCCAGTTGCCAGTTGCCCATTGGCTGCTGTTACCCCCCGCAAACATTTGTTTCAACACGTACGCGCAAATGAGTTTACAAGGTGCGATATTCATGTTGCTCGATGCAATGTTGCTGCCGTTGCAAGTTGCTGTTGCAGTTGTTGCTGCTGCTGTTGCTCTTACGGCTGTTGTTACTGTCGCTGTTGTTGTCCATATTTACTATGCGCCGCATGAGCAACATGTTGCCAAGACTTGCATTTGCTGCTTAAAACATTTTGCTGGCTAATCGTATTTAAGCAGTTTTATATTAATAGCGAAAGAGCAACAGCAACAGCAACAACAACAACAGCAACAGCAAAAACAATGACAACCACAATATGAGCAACTGCGTATGTTGTTGTCGATATGTTGCCTCATTTCTCATTCTCGTAGCAGCTGCTGCCGCTTTTTATATAATTTTAATTAACGCATTCGATGTTGTTGCTGCTGCGTTTGCTGTTGCTGCCGCAGTTGTCGTCTCCTTTCTGCTGTTGCTGTTGCTGCTGCTGCGGTTGATGTTGTTGTCGTCTTTGCCCAACATGCTAAAAGGTGTTAATTGGCGAAATTTCCATGTAGAGCCTTACCAAACCAACAAAAAAACTAAAAGAGAAGAGAACTTTGCTGTTACTGTTGCTGTTGCTGTTGCCTCTGTCGCCTTGAACGTTGTCAACAAGATTTGCTTTATTAGCCACTTTCGGGTGGTGGCTTCTCTCGCCGGCAACATGCCACACAGCAGCAGCAGCAGCAGCAATAAAAACATGGACTTCTGCTTTGTTTCAGTTTTGCTTTAATGAGCCTCGCTTGGACTTGCAACTGACTCGTGCTCATGCCACACCAGCCTACAACTTGCAACTATGCCGAGTGTGTGTTGCAGAGTAAATATTTTCATGGTTTAATTTCATAAATTATGACAATTTTGCCTGGCGGTCGCTGACGTTGATCATTGAAATCCCTAAGTTATCGCTGCCTATTCACATCGCTGTCTTGCCCCTTATGCCTGCCCCATCCTGTGGCGAGTGCTGCATAAATGAATTATGCTCGCCACAGCAAATCAACCTAAAGTGCACAGCCTCAACACGACAGGACAACAACAGTGCCAAAAGCTCCTAAATTTTACTTAAGAACATGTGCGTTCAACGCCATCAATGGGCTGCCATTGCCACATTGCAGCAACAACAGCAACTACAGCAACAACAACAGCAGCAGCAATGAACAACAACGGGCAACAACACTCGGTAAGATGATGACGATAATGATGATAATCATTAACACCTTTTGCCGCACAGAAAGCAACATCGACACAATACGCCCCAACAACATACATACATATACATATTTGAATCTGCGATGCAAAAAGCAACAACTATAACAGCAGCAACAACAACAACTATTTCTACAACAACAGCAGCAGCAAAATATATACGAAAATAATTCAAAATGAAATTTGCTTTATGATGCGCAACCGGGCGACGTTTCTACGCACAGTGTGACATGTGTTCTTTTTAAAATGGCATATTATGTTGTCCGGCCAAATAAATTCAACTGAACTATGAAATTATTATTGAAGAACAGAGTTAGATTTTTAAATATTTTTGCTAAAACAGTGTATATAGTAGCAGACTGTGCTTGTTAAAGTATCTTTCACCTGAAAAATAAAATAAAAACAATTTTACTTGAATATCTTTGCTAGAACATTGTTTTATTATAATATTACTAAGTTAAAGTCAAAATTATAATTGCTAAAATATTGTAGAATTATCGATTTGATGTGTGATCATTTTAAACTTTTACATTGATCAATATTCTAGGTATAATTTTTAAGTGTGCTTGGTTAAGTGACGAATTCAAGTGTATTCGTAAAAATTTTGCATTACTTTAAACATGTTTAACTAGACTTAAGTTGTAGTAAATTAAATAGATGATTGATTCAATTACCTTTCCCTTTCCAAAGTTTGCTGTACAAACTTAAAATATGACTTTAATAAAAAAGTTATTTAGCTAGGCTTTTTAGCAAATCAAATTGAGTTGCCACATTTTTTGGATTTAATTAAAATTTTGTCAGCTAAATTTATAATTTGTTCAAATTTTTTACACCAATTTCCATCTCTTCGAAATGTGGCCAACTCATTTTGAAGTCTTGTCTTTTTAGTATAAGTTTATGGGTCTTTAGATATTTCATTGCTTTAAATTACAATTATTTGCTTCGACAATTCTTATCAACTTTGCGCCACAGTGCCAGTGACTATCTGCGTTGATATGAAATATGTGTCGGTCGGCAGGCAGCGGAGATTTATCGAGCGCGAAATGTAATACGCGAGCAACGTCCAGTCCAGTTCAGTTCAGTTCAGCTTAGTTGAGTTGACTTGAGTCGAGTTTAGTTCCGTCCAGGAGTCCAATTCTGTCCATGGTGTCCATGGTTGTCCAGCCCGTCGCTTCAGCAGATCAGCACGGCCACCGTTTTGGCCGCCACTTTGAATTGGCTTAAGCGACGCCGCCGTCCGTTGACTGTTCTCAATGCGATTCGGCGCGCTTATAAACTGCATCCTGCTGGGCGCACTCCAAAAACGGTTGCCCCTGTGCCGGACATTAACTAATGCATGCATTTATTTTTAGACCCTGTATTTCAAATGTACACAAAGTGTTTAACAAACGTGACAGATTTCGAAAGGAATTTATTGTCTTGATCAGTATCTGCCTGCCAATCTGTCTATTTGCACACAAAGATCTCTGACCCTGTATTAAAAATGTACAAAGGGTGCTTAACAGGCGTGACAGACTCCGAAAAGTATACCTATCTTGATCAGCATCGACAACCGAGTGAATATAACCTATCTGCCAGCCTTCAGTATATTTAATTTATAGGATTCTAAGACTTAAAGAGTTAGAGACGCCAAACTTGGTAGGTAGGTTCCCGTAAATTCGCAACACATCCCGAAACTTTAAGAATTCTTTCATGGCCCCTTTCGAAACTAAAATTAAAATAACAAATGAAATGAATTACAAAGCCATTTTTAAGCGTTTCCAAAGAAGAATTTTCTGAATTTTAAGTTTCAAATTCTGGATTTTTGCACGCATTGTTAAATTAATAATGAATGCGAGTTAAATAGAAAAGACTCAGCACTGTGGAGACTTGGCACAGATGAAGCCTAATATAGTTCGCATCAGTTTTAAAAATTTCAACACGATCGACTAAAAATCTCGAAAGTTACACAAGTTGTTCATGAAAGTAAAATGGAACACACGAGAAGATTGTGAAGAGTTTTTATACCCTTGCAGAGGGTATTATAATTTTGTCACGAAGTTTGTAACGCAGTGAAGGAGGCGTGTCAGACCCCATAAAGTATATATATTCTTGATCAGGGCGACGAGCTGAGTCGATATAGCCATGTCCGTCTGTCCGTCTGTCCGTCTGTCCGTCTGTCTGTCTGTCCGTCTGTCCGTCTGTTTCTATGCAAACTAGTCTCTCAGTTTTGAAGCTATCTTGATGAAACTTGGTACAGGTCCGTCTTTTTGCTGCACGCAGTACATATGTCGGAACCGGCCGGATCGGATAACTATATCATATAGCTGCCATAGGAACGATCGGTTGGAAATAAACATTTAGTATGAAAAACTTTTTTGTTTCTCAAGATATCTCAACCAAATATACACATTATGTGTTTGATTAAGTTTTAAACAGGCTGACCAAATTTGGTGTAAATCGGGCTACTATATCATATAGCTGCCATAGGAACGATCGGTTCGAAAACAACATTTAGTATGAAAAACTTTTTTCTTTCTCAAAATATCTCAACCAAATATACACATTGTGTGTTTGAATAAGTTTTAAACAGGCTGACCAAATTTGATGAAAATCGGACTACTATATCATATAGCTGCCATAGGAACGATCGGTTCGAAAACAACATTTAGTATGAAAAACTTTTTTGTTTCTCATAATATCTCAACCAAATACATATACACATTGTGTGTTTGATTTAGTTTTAAACAGGCTGACCAAATTTGGTGTAAATCGGACAACATCGGACAAATCATATAGCTGCCATAGGAACGATCGGTTCAAAATCAACCTTTAACAAATTTTGTAAAAAATCTGACGGCTTACGCAGGGCACTGCAAGGGTATCCAAACTTTGGCGCGCCAAAGTTAGCTTGCGCTATATTTTTTTTATTTATATATGTGTTTCATATAGAATAAGTGCAGGGTCTCTTACAGTCGAGTTCTGTTCTCTGTAGCCTTTCCTACTACTTTTGTGTGTTAGCCAAGCCAAGGCGGTCCAAATGATCCACAGAGCGGGTCTCAGTGGTGCTCGTAAGTTGGCATCTGCTGGATCTGGAGTTGGAGTTGGAGTTGGAGCTGGAGTTGAAGTTGGAGCTGTGGTGCTCCAATAACTCATGGTGACACTATTAAAGCGACGATTTGTAGCCGCGCATAAAATAAATGCGGATTAGACTTTATAAAGGACAAAATGCTCATGACTGAATTTATGCCGGACGCGTTAAGGCGTGGGCGTGGTCCCAGAAAGAGATGTATATAGAGGGAGGGAGGGAGATAGAGCTTCAATTAATTGCGATTTCAAAATCGTTGCATGTACACGAATGTTATCAAAATCAGTTGAGTAAATAAACCTAACTAAACTCAACACAACTTAACTAAACCTCAACCTCAGCTCAGCTCAACTCAACTCGATTTCCTCCTTCCTCACCAAATCCCCTCTTGAGCTTCAAACTCGTAACTCGAACTCGTCGCAAAAATAACAAACGTGACAAATTTTGTGAATTCAACTGTGAGGGCCAAAAAACGACAACGAAGCATAACAAAAACTTTGATGCAACAAAACTTTCGACAAACTGCACATGGAATGGGCGCAACATCAAGCACTAGATGTGGGCGTGGCTGCAACTACAGTTTACTAGTTTACATTCGTGTAGGCGTTGGTCCATATGTGGAAAGAGGGAGTGGCATTTGAGTACTTCTATTTGCCATGTAAACAAAAGTTTTTGGCGCAAAAAACAATTGGAGGATAAAATTCAGTAGCTTTGCACAAGGATACAAATACAAATCGCAGCTTGAACCCGCATCTCCGCTTAGATCTCCCATTTCCATGGTTGCCTTGGGGAAAATTGTAACGAAAACTGGCAAAGAAAACGTTCCTAAGCAGACTGGAAAAAAAGAGGGAGAAACGTTAACTGAGCTGTGTGGTAAACTGAAGAGATGCCTCAACAAACTACAAGAAAACAATTCTTCGACATTTTCCATTGTTTTAACGGGCGATGCGCGAAATTTGACAAGTCTATTACAAACTTCACACCAGAGTTGCCAAAGTCTGGCAAAGTATTTGAAAAGTATTTGAGACTGAGAACATTTTTGGAAAATAGCAGCAGTTTTTTGTCTAGAAAGGGGAAAATCTGTACTTATTTCAGGTTTTCTCTTTAATTTGAGAAAAAATTAGATTGAAGTCGTTCAATTCGTACTCCTTATAAATCCATTTCTCTTTAAATTTGATCTTCAAGATGGCAACAATCATTAAAAAAACATAATTGATTATTTAAATATTTATTATTATTGAATTTTAAATTTGGCACTCGTCATTAATAGTTATGTTTAAAATTTAATTTAATTTGATAGATTCTAAATTATTATAAATCTCATTGTAGATTTTTTTTAAATTTTTTTTTATTTACTTATGTTAGAATTATCAAATCGTATCGTATTTCTAGTTCATTTCATTTGATGATTATCAGTTTAATTTTTAATTAATTTGATTAATTTAGATCTTTTAAAATATATAATTGATAAGAGGACACTCCGTTCCTTTGGACATTTCTTATTCCACATTATATTAATTTAAATGAATTTAGAAATCAAATAATTTAGAGTTTATAAATAAAATAATGCATGAGCAGATAATTTAAGCGTACGAGTTGAAGATGCTTCCATAATTTTAATAAGAAATTATTATCTATTTTATTAAAATATCTAGGCTAAGAAGGTAGAAGTAGATGACCTGCTTTTACTTTTTATGACAGATTCCACGTCTTTAATGCTTCCCGCTGTTGTTGCATATTATGTTAATCTCAATGGGCATAAGATTCGTCTAATTGCTCATCAAGGTGTTTGGTAAATATGCCAATGTTTTTTTTTTGAGTCCGATTCGACAATTGTAGATGAAAAGAAGGGCCAATCCCTTGAGCTGAGTTGGGTTTCTGCTTGGGCCGACTCGTCCTGCCACGTAATGAGGGTCAAAACGCGTGTAAATGCAATGCAAATGTATGTTAAAGTGATTAGCAGCCTTCAAAGAGAGGCTGCCATGACGCAACTTGACGGAATCCGGGGGAAGTTGAAATACACCAGAGGCTTCATTTAATGTCAAATGGCAGGAGTTTAACCTCCGCCACTCCGAGTGGGAGTGAAAGTGTGAAATCCCCGCACAGCAGTCGGCAATAAAAACAGTTACAGAAACAGAAAACAGAAACAAATACAGAGAAGAAAAAGAAAAAAAAAGGCAATGCAAGGAAATCATGAAATGATGGCAACTATTTGGACGGGTGATGAACTTCCATTCGACACTTCATTGAAGTTGACAGATGTGGGCTGGCTCCGGTTTTTGGGAAGGTGTGGGTCGGAATCTCTCTGCAATTCGCACCCCCGATGACAAACAACAGAAAACCCATCGAGAACTGTTGTTGGATGGGGGGAATACAACACGTGTGTATATAAATGTGTGTGTGTGTAAAGTATTGTGCGGATGGATTTTTGTATTTATGCGAGAGATGCGAAGGAAACATTTACAAATGAAGTTGTAATCGGAAGTTGTTCGTTTGCAGCGCTGCCAGCTAGCCAGATCCCTGCTACATATAGAGAACTCTCTCCCCTTATCCACAATAAATTGAGCGACAATTGTACAAATTGTCAAGGCGGAAACGCTGCCAGGGATAGTTCAACAGTTCAAAGGTTCAACACCAACACCAACATCAGACATCAGCGAGCGTCCAGCGTGCGGGCCAGGAGCTGAAGGATTAGGTGACAGTCTATGAAAGGGGTGCCCGGATTTTAGATCCTGCTACTGTTACTGCCACTGTTACTGTTCCTGCTTCCTGCATATGTTCACTTTGTCTCTGAATATGTGTGTGAGCGTGATCCTTTTTTGGCCGCAAATATTTGTTTTTAATAGTCGGCGCTTTGTTTGTTTGGAAATGCAAATAGGATTTCCGTTTATTCCCTTTTTGCATCGACGATTTTCATTTGACAGTTGAATTGTTTTGCCAGCGAAATAATAACACTTGTTTCTTGTTTCTTGGTTTGCTCGACTGTTTGTCCAACTGATTAGCCAGTTAGTTGCCCAATTTGACATATGTTGAGATTGGCGATTGCCGCGTTTAAGTATCATATGAACACAGATCTCAGCTTGGCCAACGATTAATATAGTTGTTGTTCAAGTTGTTCAGGTTGAAGCTGTTGGTGTTGCAGTTGCTGTTGTTTTTGTTGTGGCTTCCTCTGTTACCTGCAAACGATCTGGCAATGATCATGTAGGGACTCTGACTCGAATCCGAGTTGGAGTCCGCACTCTTATCTATAAAATTGATCGTTTTGAAAACGCTCAAAATGTGATGTGGTGGCATTTTCAACTTGTCTGCGTCTTAATATTTTTACTTTCTTTATGGTTGCGGCAATAGTCGAACACAAGAACTGGTTCAACATTCAACAGTGTCTCGATCTTGCTGTTGTTGTAATCGTGTCGTGTCCATTTCGATTATCACCAAAGTGAGTAATTTAATACCAATTTGGCGGCCCCGGGCGGCATAGAGTTGAGAGAGATATGCGCACTTCAAATGTCAAATGTGAGCAACAGATGCAGAGATCGCTTAAGGTCTGGAAGCACCATCGATGTAAGCGGAAAATCTTATCGACCATTTGGGTATTTAACTGGAATTTCGGATAACCAGTCAATGGGACCGACCTCTACAGGACCGACTGACTTGGCCCCTATCCAGCTTAGCCAGGTGATTACTTTAAGCTTGTGCTTGTCGAGCTGTGACAATTAACATGACGCACTGAGAGATAAGCGAAGAGAATGGCGTAAAATTGAGTGAGAATTCAAGAGTCTTATCAAATAATGTAATACTTATAAGGAATTGAAAATAGATACTATTTGTAGCGAAAATATAAAGTATTTAAAAGTAATAATTAAGCGACAGACCGATTAAATTGAGTTGTAAATGAAAATCTATTCTTAATGGAAGAATCTAAAGAAGTAGAATATGTTTGAAGGGTAATAATAAAGACGATATAAGGCAGTAAGTGCGGAAGTATGGAAAATTGGCAGCTTGTTGTTATATTTTGTTTTTAACTTAATTTAAGAAGTTTTGTGTCTCGAATATGCGTTTGGCACTAGATTTTATTTTGTAAAAAATACCCTGATAACTAGAAAGGTCTAAGGAAATTAAAAATGAAGTTTAATAAGTACCAAAGAACAAAGTAGTTACAATGTTTATTAAAACCAATAGCTAATAACGAAATTTGTTTATTTTCCTCTTAAATCTCTAAAATCAAATTGAAAATTGGATTTTCTATCTGCAGTAATATAGGATAAACTCTCACAAAAGGCAAACTATTACGGAAAGACAAAAAACTTGGTTATTACCTAAATTTCATGAGAACTCGAGAATCGTTTAATAATTTCCGCACGTTGGTTTCAATTTTCCGCATGCAGTATTGAAAACATCATCATTGTAAAATCACTTACTACAGCTTATGGGACTCTTAAGTGACCATAAAATGGAAACAACAAAAAAATATTATGCGCCATGGTATTGAGTAGAAGATCAATTTGAATCTTTGGCTCTTTGATGATGAATACATTTCCCACGTTTTTAAAACGATGCGACGCGACGGCAGCACCGATTTCAGTTCGGATTTTAATTTATTCAGAAGAAATCTGGCGGCAGCCATCGAACGGGAAACCGATGGAGAGGAAAATGAAAGAAAAAAAAAAAGGAAAACCTGACCGTAAATAGATAGAGACTACGACTATGACTGCGACTACGACTATGAATACCTATGAAGAGTATGAACCTGGCCCTGGACTGGCATCGGGTTACATTCTTTTGTCGGAAATTTATGACTCTACGGAGAGTTGCCGTCGCTACGGCCACCAGCCACTAGCCACTAGCCACTACTGTGGAAGCAAATGGAGTCGATGGAAAAAGGTGGAAAAGGTGGAAACGGTGGAAAATGCCCGCGTGTTTAGCAGCGTTTAATGGCTCATTTCGGTTTGATTTCTTTTGCTTGCATATGGCCAAGATACAAATGCGACGACTACAACGAAAAAAAGATCTTTTTGGATTTTTCGGGCTTCCCAGCTTTTCATTTTCTTTTACCTGTAACTGTTTTGTGTGTCGACAAGTTGGGGAGCTGCCTCTTTTTGCGGAAAAGCTGTAAAACTTGTTGAAATGCTTGTAAGCATCGTAAAATGTGCACTGTGAAGAGTCTATTACAATGATGCCATATCGCTGATAACATACTCCAAACTCAAACTCAGACGTAGTCTCAGACTATGGCTTCGAGTTGCAGTTGCAGTTGCTATGGAAGTTGAAATTGAAGTTAAAGCTGAAACTGACGCTCCTTTAACGGCATTGGAAAGGTTGCCCCACAGACAACATATGGGGCTGAGATAATTGATATTTGGATTGACCATAAAATTGGCAAATGATTCGAGCGCCACATTGTTGCTTGCCACAAAACTATTTAGCTTTTCAACTGAAAGAAGTACATTCAAATTTTTAAACCGTTCCCTGAAAACATAAAACATTTAGTTACTTATCAGCTTTCTATTGCCTTGATTTTTGGCTAATACTTATTGGGAATTGCTTGAAGTTATAATAAACTATATATCGTATTAACTCTTGCGAAAAGGATAATTTTGTCACGAAATGTAAAACAAATTTAAAGAGACATGACAGTACGAAGAGCTGCAACTGTATGTTTCTATTCAAACTAGTCATTTACTTGGTTTTGAAGCTTTATATTGTAGTAGAGATTTGTTAAAAATCAACCTATGGTGTGAAAAATTTTATTGTATAAATATTTCAATGAAATATAAAATCGGAATCGCTATCGAGGGTATAAAGTCTTTGGCAAAGATAACCGTTCTTTCTTTTTATTACATTACATTTAGTTCATTAAGTCTTTATTGAGGTAAATTGAATTCTTGTTATATCTGCATGGAAGAAAGGACTTTAAGCATTTAAGTAAATATTAAAAATACTTGACAATCTCTATATATGTACCTCTATATAAATGAGTCAAAATTGATCAATTGAAGTATGCATACATATAAACGTATTATAATTTATAAGTGCTAGAAGACTTTATCATTAGCCTTTGCTATCTATCAATCGAGCTCCAGGAAAAAGTTCTGTTTAAAGAATGACTTTGTTATCTTTAGATATTAGAAAAACAAATAACTATTTAAGTTGATACTTTACAACTATAACTTTAAGATCTAAATCTAATATTCATAATGCTCTCATATATATTCCCGATTTACACACGAAACCTATTTAAATTTATCGATCTATTGATGCTCTTCTGAATTCTGTTTCTATTATAATCGAGTCGTGCTTTTTCTGCCGCAACACGAAATACATTTTAGTAGCCCCCAAAAAAAGGCGGCGTTATCAAAATTCATATGCGATTAAACATTTAAAAGCCCATAAGAGATTTTCATAAAAAAGCGATTTAACTTTGAGTTGAAGTCGATGTCGGTAGTCGGCATTGTCTCTCAACTGAAGGAAGGAATGGGAAATGAGGGGATTGGGGGAGAGCATTTTGAATTAATAATATGCAATATATGTATGCATATGGTAAGTTTTGTAAAACAATAAAACACAATAGAAATTTTTCAAACGCAAAAGCCACAAAATGATAATTGTATTTGTGAAAGACGATGAAGGGAAATTATGAGCGCGAACGAAGTTTAAACAGCAACAATTAATCAAACCTGGGTTTGGGGTATGGGTTCGGTTACGGTATGGTATAGGGGACTCTGATAACTCTATTATGCATGGCCCAGCTCAGAGTACAACAACAAAAACAAAAACAAGAACAACAAGAAGAGTAAGAGGAGACATTTTAGTAGCGACTAGCAGCGATTTACAAGCGTTTATCATTTTGGCTGCGTCAGTTGTCCAGATAAATGCGATTAAAAATGTTGTTCTTTTGTTCCCAGTCTTTGCCCCAGGGAGGATTTATGTATTTAAATGCTGTTGTGGTCGTCTGTCAACAGGTTGGAATCAGTTACCTGATCCAACGACTTTTCCCAAAGAGCAGTGAAAACTCTCTGGCTGGAAAAGGGTTGGTTATCTGAACAACATCATCTCCAGGGGCATAAATTAACTTGTTATGCTGCTCATGGGAAAAAGTAGAAGAACTATTGATGCCTATCGGACTGTATCTTTTATCTATCAAATATATCTTTTGTGTGGGACCACAATCCAGACCAAAATCCAACTAAACATGACACATATCGTCATCGACATCATCATCATAGGATTTGGAGTGGAAAGTTGGGGGTGTTGCGTTGTAATTACCGAATTAAGGACACGTGCCGTTGACATCCTATTGACTCCTGACGGTCTGTCTGTACACTTGGCGTTCAGTTCGTCCTATTGTCTGAGTGCAAAAGCCGCGTGCGAGACTTCTACCTAACAAATTTCTCTTGATTTAATCATAACTATGCGCTATCTAAAGGCGCTGAAATCAAAATACAATTTGTTGTCGCGCAGGCATTAAAAATCAATCAAATGAAATTAACAAGTTAACAATGAGGAACAACGACATCGACATCGACATCGTCGATGCCCCACCCCCAAAAACCAGATGCCAAATGCTGTGGGAAGCACCCCGAGCGATAAATTCAACTGGAACTGAAACTGGAAATGGAACTGAAACTGGACGAACGACTCTCGAGTAACGCTCATTCATTGTGCAATTATGTGACAATACGAATCGCCTTCCCACCTTCATCATCGCCCTCCTTCCTTCCTCTAATCGTACATGACAAAGTCAACAATTGCACACATAAAACGCCAGAGGGCACTTCAAATCGCAAAAGCATCGTCAGCTCAGTCTCATTTCTTGGTTATACCCTAACCACTCTAGCAAGCAGCGTATTTTAAAGAGTATCCAAAATACAATCTTTTAATTATATTAATAAAATACATGTCAATACATAAGTAATTTTATTAATTTAAACCCTTAACAGTAGATATGTAATTATATACAGCATAGTGTACTATTTTATAAAGGAGAACTTGTAACTAGGATTAAAGGTAAGTCAGTTCTTTAAGAGTTAAAGAAAAACAACTCGCAATATTGAATAGTTATTCTGTGAAATTCTTATCATAACTATTATATTTGTCTGCAGATATTCATAAAATAGTTCAGATATATTCTAGTCAATCTTTTTGCCTTGTTTGTAAAAATATAAAGTTTTTGCACATGAAAAACTGTATTTTTGGTGTTCCCATAAACAACATATGGATTTCACGCCTATTCGAAGTGAAGGTGTTGCTCATCAATTTGTCTTTGCTCCAGTTTTATGGCTGGCTTTAAAATCAATACGGTCAAGTGTCTAGACACAAAGCGCTGTCTCTTTTTTTGAAATATTTCAAGTCAAAACAAGGTCCAAACAGAGTCACTAAAACTACTCTTAAAACCAATAGATAAAGACTGTGGACTGCACATAAAATCTATAATTTGAGTGGAGCGAACGATAAGAGTTTATACACCTGAATCGCATAAAATGGCTTTATTCTTTGGAATTTCATTTTTTAATTGATTTACCAGACAGATTGAAATAGTTTTTTAATTGATTTTTCAATACCAGCGCAAACTGAAAAAACTAGCTAAGCTAAGAGTATTCCACAAATATTTTTGGTTGGACATTAAAATAGAGCTCACAAATTTTATGCGTCTTTAATGTGCTGGAAAATAATGGCGGCGCTCGGACATTGAAATCATATATCGTATAGATTTAAACCGCTACAATTTATGCATGACATAATTTTGTTAGAGAGCATTTGAAAAACAAGCCATTAAAACCAACAAAAGTGTCAAGCGGCTTTAAGTGGCTGCCTAGATTTTAAAGGCCCATAGCACGTTCCACAAATGAGTCGTGAGTCTTAAAGTTTCTCGCTGCAACTAAGTATTTAAGGAAGTTTGTAAGTAAGTAGAGTATATCACTATTCTAATTTACTAATATATAGAGAGAGTTTTAACTTTAGGCATGTCAGTGAAATGTTAACATATACCGCGGACAATATAATTTCAAAGCTATAATTATATAGGAAATTTGAAATTTAAATAATCACAACACAAATTCTTATTAAGAGAATAGCTAATTTTTAAAACCAATTTTTGCACTATTGCATTGTTTTATTTATAGCATTAATAAAAACATAAATAACAATAGATTGTCATTTACTTACTATTATAGTACATAAGGTTGTTAAATAATTAAGAGCTTAAGTTTAACAAGTTTGTAAACTTTGCAAGCATTCTTTAAATTTTAAAAATCTTTGCACAATTTACATTTCTGAATTTATTTATTAAAATAAAATGTTGTGTTATAGTACAACTAAATAGTATTTTTAAGTTTTTATATAATAAATAATTATTTTACAATTTACTCTTGATTGGTTTATGAAAATAAGTTGTTTTATTAAAGTACAACATATGAATTAAAATTTAAGAAAAATGTTATCTTTTGGTATGGCACTTCTAAATTATAAATATAGTATATATAAATAATACTTGTGTTCGCCTAGCTATTATTTTTAGGGTTAATAAAATATAAATAATTAAAAAGCATTTCTTACTAATTTACACTTAATACCCATAAATAATTTTACATATAATATATTGCTGTTGTTGTAGAGAGTCATAAATTTCAGCTCAATGTGGCATATTAAATATAAATATATGTATGAAGATATGCAAATTGTCTTATTTGAAATGTTTAAGTTTTTGGTGTAGTTTTTGGTATGATAAACGCCTACAAAAGTTTATATTGATGTGGGGGTTGCTCTTGTGGCTGATTGTAGTTGTTGCTGGGAATGTTGTTGTTGCTGTTGCTGTTGCCGTTGACTTTTGTTTCTGTCCATTTTGTGTGTGCTTCTCTCTGTGTGCTTGTCTGCCCCAATTGCTGTGTGTGTGCGTGTGTGTGTATTTGTTTCACTTTGTGTTACACCAAAAATGCGCCGCAAAGCCAAACGAGAGCAGTTGCAAGCGCCAATGCAAAGTGCAGCAGCAGCAACAGCAACAACAGCAGCAACTGCAGCCATTGCACTTTGCATAATAGCTCATGTGTGTGTGTGTGTGTGTGTGTGTGTTGGAGCTGTGGTGTGCAGCCATTTTGTGCCTGTGTTTAACTCGGCATGTATCTGTATCTGTAGATGTATGTGAATGTTTGTATATCATTACTTATCAGATACTTATTATGAGCACACGATATCGTATATTTTGGCATGCGTTTGTCTGTGTATCTCCCTCTCACTCTCTCTTTCTCACTCTATCACTCTCTCAGTCCCTCTCTATCAATGTGCGTGTGTGTGTCGCATCTGTGTGTTTGGTAAATATGCAAATGAGCCTGTTTGTTGCCACTACTGTTTGCCATTGTTGTTGCTGCTGTTGCTGTTGCCTTTGCTGTTGTTGTTGTTGCTGTTGCTGTTGTTGTCGTGCGTTGATTATTGTTGTTATCATGTGTGTGTATGATGTTGTTGTCGGTGTTTTTGTAGTTGTTATTGTCGGCACCGCCAACGACAAGCAGCAAACATTTGATTATGATACGAAATCGATATAATTTAAGCGATGCCAACCAGAGAAACGGATGCTCACAGTTTGGCAGCTGGGAATGTTTTGACCAACTCCCTACCTACCTCCCTCCCTCCCTCTATCTCTATCTTTCTCTCTCTCTTCCACCCCTCTGCTTCTATGTTGACTCTTCATTTTATTGGGCCAAAAAAGCAGTGAAACAGTTGTCCAAAGTCAACATCGGCATTAACTTTTGCTACCTTTCTGCAGTCGTTTACCTTTTGGCTTTTATGAGGTGCTGTTGCTGCTGCTGTGTATGTTGCTGCTGTTGCTGTGGCTGTTTGCTGTTGCAACTACTCAGCCATTCATCATACTCCGCCCATCTGCAGCTTTGTGGCTTCCGCACACATCGCGTGTCGAGAACGGCGCACATTTTAACGCCTTTTTAAGTTTTGCCGCCAAACAAGTGCAATTCTCACCACAACAATAACCACCAGCAGCAACAATAAACAACAGCAACCAAGCAAGCAGCAACAACAATTGCAGATACACGAAAACTAATTACAGATTCTAATCGCGTCATATTTTTTCTTTCAGTTAAAGCTGCGTTTCGTGTGCACGGCCCATCAATATTGGGGATACCAGCTTCGGTCTTAAGTTTTGCATGGCCCTTTGTGACCCCCGTATCACCTCACCCCACCTCACCTCAGCCCCTTCCCACCTAGTGTCCCAAAACCTACATACATTTTTCACCTTTTATTTCGTTGCTGTTGTTGTCAGCATTTCTTGAGTCGTTCCTATTTGTTATTATTATTATTTATGTTTGTTTTTCTTTTTTTGTTGTGCTATTTTCTTGTGCTGTCGCTGTTTTGTTGACTAGTGTAACGGAAATGGCTGTAGACGCGGAAGTGAATTGTTAGGCGCCTTCGACTAAGCTCAAGATGAATGGCTTGAAACTTCAAGTGTAGCCAAGTGAAAGATGTGTGTGAAAGGGCTAAGAGGAGGCTGCCAACTACCAACAAAAGTGGAAACTTCATGGAATCTCTAAAAAGAATGGCGAATAGTCGTTAAGAAAAGTTATTTAGTATTCAAGGAAGGAAGAGTATGTATATTGTTACAAGAAACTAAAGAGGCGGCTTCAAATAACCAACAGCGCCAACAGGAAGTGCTAGAAATAGCAGGAAAAACTATTTCTGATATGAAAGCTCTTAGAAAGAGAAGTGTTTAGTTATCATATCTTGAGATATTATGATTGGATCTCAAGGAGTGTTAAGGAAGTTGATCAAATGCAAACAAGTGTATGTTTTAGCTAAAACGTATATAACAGGAATTTAAAAGGTTATTGTAAAGTTTCTTACAGAGTATTTATTTCTGAATTATATTCCTTTAAATATATATTATTATTTACTATTGAGAGGACAACTGATTTGTTTTTTCAGTTCTTTAATTTTAAACTAAATTGATTTCAGTTATTCTTAAAAAAAGTTTATATACATTCTTTATCTTCTCCGTATACCTCAGAACTGGATTTTATTGGGGATAGTCGTAATTAAAACAATACAAAATAATACAAAATTAAATTCCTTGGGTTTTACAAATTTTTTTCTTCATAATATTGAAAATATATATTCATTTGAAATTAAACAGGCATCAAGTGTACATTTCTTAATAATGAATAAAATGTCTAAATGTGTATAAAAATGTACGAGGGAATAAAACTGTTTTGCCGGCGCTTAAATGAACAGTCGACCAGTTCAAGAAGTACCCGCCCTTCTGGCTAGCAGAAATTCTACGAAAATTCCGGCACAGGCCAAATTCGCAGCCGTTGCAGTCAGAGGCACAGTAACAGTTATAGCCACATCTAAAAGTCAGTGCCTCAGGCAGAGGATAAAGTCAAACCAAACGCAACAACAACTCATAACTCAAAAAACACAACAACAAAACAACAGCAACGGGTAGGCCAACAGCTGTTTTTTTGAAGAGCAGCTGAAACTGAATGCATATAAACACCCTGTAATCTACACAAATACAACTCTCTCTCACATACACACACACTTACAGTGAGAGTCAAGCAAGCGTGACGCGTGGCTGCGTTTTTGGGCAACGCCCACTTCGTTGAGTGAGTTTCGTTAAGTTGAGCGCTCTTTTGAGTTGTTTTTTTCGAGTGACTTTTGTTGCGCGCAGACGCAAAATACAAAAACAATGAAGAAAAACAAAAAAATAAACTGGCGCACGTTGCTGGTCATAAAAGAAGCAACAACAACAATAACAACAACAACGACAGCAGCAAGCGACATTCTTTTTTATGGCTTTCAAAACAAAATGGCAACCATGAGCCTGAGCATAACAAAATAACAAAAACAACAACTAAATGTTGAGCTATGCGCTGCGATAGCTGTAAATGCTGTAAAAGCTGCGCTGCCGTCGTTTGTTTGACTTTTCACATTTTGATGTTCTCTGTTCAACAGCTTCAACTTTTCAAGTGCCCGCGTTCAACACACATGCACACACCCTGTCACACTGTCCCCTGTCCCTCAGTCACCCTGTCCCTCTGATCACCCAGTCCTGTCCACAGCCTGTGACAGGCCGTAGAAAATATTTATGCAAGTCAAGCGCCGAGCATTTATGAACTGTCAAACATTCTCAACGCAATTCCAATGATTTTGATACTTTAACATTTTCGTAAAATGGCAGCCAAGTGCCATTTGAGTGCAAGGGGAACGGGGAGTCTACACACACACACACACACTCACACGTGCCGAAGGCTTCACTCATACACACACACAGTCACACTCGCCTTGGCGTCAAATTGGCGGTGTTAGTGCATATGTGGGTGTTTTCCATGTGGTGAGAATTCGAGTGGAACAAGAAGAGCAGGAGAATGTTGCTGCTGCCCATTTCCCGCCTTGTGCGGCATAAATGTTGCACGCGGCGTATGAGCAATTTGAAGTTGTTGCAATCCTTGAATTGACATAGTAAAGAGTTTAAGGCAACTTTAAAATGGCGCCGTTGACTGAGAAATCGATTGAGAAATTTTATACGCAAGGGGTTGAATTGGACTTGAAGATGGGCGACATGGCAATGGGGGATGCTTATTAAATTTCAGTGGGGAAAATGGTTGTTTTTGGATAAGGATGTAAATCAAATCAATCTAAGTATTTATAAATGAATGAATCTTGCAACTAATTTTACAAATTTAAAATCCAGTTGAATATTGATTTTTAAACTCTTCTAAATTTGTACAACATATTTTTAAACAAATAGAATTTTTGCATGTGCGCGTGGGACTAAATTGTGCTTGAAAATGGGCGACAGTTTCTGTGAGGAAGGGAATGTACTATTGACATAGCACACAAGTTGCTTGAATGTAAGAGCTGGAATGAGTTTTTTTGTTTAAAGATTAAATAAAACAAAAGTACATATCTAAAAAGAGTCTAATTTTCTGATTACTTTTATGGTAGCTATACAATCGGATATGGAAGATATCTTTCAGAAGAAGAATAAACATGAAAACCCATTCTTAAAAAGCAGAAATTTGTATCTATGAATAAATCTTGCAAATATTTATACCGATAAAAAATGCAACAGCATTGGGATTTACCAATTATGTAAATTAAAAATATTTTAAAACAAACTATAAAGAGACTTTAAGAAACTGTACTTAAATTGTATAGCAAATTTATTTATTTTATTTGTTTTTAGTGGTATGTATATTCCAAAAACTAAGTAAGTAGATGATAATTTCAAGGTAAGTCTTGAGGGAATTCTCATAGTTCTCAGCGCAAGACAAATTGAATTTCCTGGAATTATTTTCACTTTGCAAAGCGTTCTTCTAGTTATTATAACTTCATGTTGAAGCCCCTTTCAACAATGCCTGAAAGCAAGGCGAGTAATCAAAGGCGCTACACTTGATAATTCCCCCAGTATTTGAAAGCAGCAGCTTTATAAATACCCACGAAAGGCAAACATGATAACATCATAAAGGCAATATTCAACTTCATTAGAAGTAAACCGAGTTCAAAGGTGAGAATAGCCAAATCAAATAGACATTGGTAACAAAGCGCCAAGTCCAAAGGTAGCGCCGCCTTCGATATTCAGCTCCAGGCGCTAAATGCGAGGTGTGAAAATAGGAAAAGATTCCCGTGAAAGAGCCCAATCCGTTTAATTGTATTTGTAATTTTCATGCATTTTACAACGCTTTGAACAATTTGACGTCAACTTTTAAATCAAATATGGCGTCGACTGGAGAATATAAAAAATGTTGCTCAACATATTTTTTATCGAAGGAAGGCAAGAAGCAAAGGGGAAATTCGGGTGCCAGAAACAAAAGGCAGTCGTTGCTCATTTGCATTGATGATCGTGGTGCGGTGAGAGGGGGTTGAGGGGTGTTCAGCAACACTAACAGGATATGCCAGTGAAGCACCAATAATCCTTTTAATAAATATGATATCGCAAAGGACCAAAAAAGCCACAGCGGCAACAGCTCTACCTTCTCCCTTGCCTTCCGTTTCCCCCCTTAGCCTTCTGCCGTTGGCTGCTGTGTCGGCATCATTTGCATTTTATGCAAATTTCACAGCAGACGAACATAGCAAACGTTCCAAAGGATACACAGCCAGGAGCAGGACCAGCACCAAGAGCAAAGAGAAAGCAATCGAGCAGAGATGGGAGACAGTTGCCAGCTCTCTGCAAAGTGAATATGTAAATGGGAAAGTGCTGATGTTTTTTAAAAGCTTCCAAAAATAAACAACATAAAAATGTGCAAAATACGAAATGGAAATGGAAAATTCACAAAATGCATATTTGCTCTTTGTTATAGACGATGGCCGAAATGAGGCAATAACGATTGGCTATCAACGTGGAGACTATAAATGGAAAAAATGACATATTAAAATTATAATAAATATAATTCTTAAAGAGTACAAATTGCAGCACAGATTAACTAGATTATTTCTGCAAAAAACGTTTTTTTTTTGATTGACAACTAAAGGTTTATTACAAACTAAATATAATTACATAGAAGAATGTCGATTAAGATAAAATTCTAAAAGTGAACATAAATATAAAAACACAATGATAAATAATTAAAATAAAAATATAAAAGCTCTAACAAAATTAATAAAACCAAAAAACACTAGGATTACGGTTCAATAAAAAAATAAATTTTTTAATGCTCAAATGGGAATTAAAAAGCTTTAAAACATTTCTTTTTTCCTAAGCACAGCTTCCGGTAAAACGTTTAAGAATGTAACAGAAAGCTAAGATTGAAAGGAAAATGGAAAGAAATCTAACTATGTACAGCTTAATACAGTGTGCAAGTTGTTTCAGAAAATTGAACCAAAAATATTTTTAAAGGAAATTAGACAGGTTCTGAAGGATGTCACTTGAAGAAAATAATATTAAGTGACATAAAGCAAAATAATGAAAGCCTGAAATTCTATTCGACGATATATTGTAAATTTGATGACTAAAGAGTATTTTGTTATTCGTATATTCTCCACGTTTGCTTTGTTTTTTCTTGTTTGTCGGAAAATATTGTCGAATATTTTGAGAGGCGAAGGCATCACAAGCACACACACCCACACACACATCAAATACTCATACATTTGCACATATGCTTACGCAAATATACATAGAGCTAGAGCAATAGCAAGAGTCAGAGAGAGAGGGAGAGAGACTGAGATAGAAAGAACATTTTGCACATATTTACATGCAAATTGTTTGCTTTAAAATATGCACAAACTTTTCTTTTTTTCGCTCTTGTTGTTGTTGTGAACATTTGGCAAATATGAATGACAAACGGAAAGAAAAAATCAAAGCTGACAATTCGAGAAAATTTTTCATTGAATATTTTTTGGGCAGAGCTTAAAAGTTGCAAAGAGTTTACCATAGGACCACCCTTAGCTGAAAATGAGGCGTGGCAGTGGCACTTAAATAATTATAAAACCACAATCCACCAAAAGGACCACCTGCAAGTATAACCGCAATCAAAGGCCATTGATCCTTTGGGCAATAATAAATAATAATAATAATAACGTTTTTTATCGTCTAATCATTAACAACAATTGACGCAATTTGCCGCTGTGATTATCAGATGCAAACAAATATGCAAAAATTGATAAATTTATGAAAAACCGAAAGTGCAAATGGGCGTAAAGTTGAAAATAAAACTAAATGCTTACCAACAAAGGGGTTGAGTTTGGGTTTTCTGAATTTGGTTTGAACTGCGGCCAGCCACGCGTTAAATTCGATTTGTTAATTTACAAATCCGCAAAACTATTTGACTGTGCGAGGGGGTGTTGCCATGGTAGGCGTAACAGGGGGCAGGAACAGGAAAATGCAAAAGGAGAGTGGAAACAGGGACGGACTGTCTGTATTGTGGTTATTTCGAGAGGGAGTCGATTCGATTGGGAGTTACAAGTTGTTATTATTTATGAGGCAAGTTCTCATGTTTCAATTGACAACGACAAAAATATAATTGTGATACATTTCAATTCACAGTTATTTTTTGTGTGCAGCACCAGAAACAACAACAACAACAGCAACAATAAAATCAATTGAAATGTTGGCAAACATGTCAAAATAAATTATATGGCACATGTGCTGTATGTGTATGTGTGTGTGTGTGTGTGGGTTGTTTACCAGTTGGGTGGCATGCCACACTTTGTTGGGTGTTATGCAAGTGGCAACCACAAAAACCGAATTTTAATTTGCACGCTTGCAGCATTTGTTAGTCAAACTGGTTGAAGGTGGTGACGGCATCTCACTCCAAAACCGAATTCAATTCAAACCCAAACCCAAAACCATACCCAAACCTAAAAACTCAGACTGAAAAACCTCAAACCCTTAGGGATCTAAGCGGCTTACAAAATGCTCAACGCAGACAGGAAACGACGCACCCAGAAACAAAACTCAGGAGCTGGTCCATACATCCCTCCCCCTTCCCGAGAGAATTGCGCAACTTTTACGCCTATTTGCGGGCATAATTAAGTTAAAGCCTAACAAAAGAACAAGCACAAAGCGAACGGGGCAAAAGTCGAGAGTGCACTTGAAAGAGAAAGACACAGAGAGAGAAAGAGAGAGAGAGAGGGAGAAGCTTAGCAGCTTACCCCCAGACATTGTTCCATTTCCCACAGTTCCAGTTACAGTTTCGACACCTTGCGGGCCGAGGAGGAGCAGCCGCGGGTCCGAGTATGGTTATATGTTTGCCAAGGTAAGGTTAACCCATCATAAATCAACGGGACACGAGAAAGATCATTAAAACCGAATCTCGCTATCATAATAAAGAAATCACACGAGAAAACAAACCGACATACTCTCGTCTCGTCTCGACTCGACTCGACTCGATTCGAGTCTTTGCCTCTTTTTATTTGATCGCTCAATCAAAATGATAAATGAAAATTAATATTTCTTAATATTGTTTACAAAGTGAGAATTATACATACGATCCAATGATCTTTGGATTCCTACAACAACTACACGGCCTTTAAATGTAAAGTAATGTGCAAAGCTTAGGCACTTTTTTGGGGCATCATTAAAAAATAGATGGACATTTTTTGTTTGATCTTAGCAAAGAGGAAATACTCTATAATTAAAAAATTGATATAGTTATTGAAATAGATAAAGGATGTGGTTTTCTTGAAATTAATATAAAGATATATGCAGATATACAGATAAATAGAATTATAATTAATTAAAATTATATTTCAAGTTTTTTTCTTTGTTATTTAAAAGTTGTATTTATAATTTTATTTACTTTCAGAAATTACTTTATCCAATGTTTTACCAAATATTCTGCTTTTAATTTAGTTTCCTTATTAGTTTTTGGGTTACTAAAGAAACATCCAAATCCAACTTCCCGCTGGCAAGTGTATAAGATCGGACGATTGTAATAAGCATGTAAGTATATGCCATTTATGGGAACGACTTTGTTGCGGTCAATATTTCATAGTGGGACCCATTGTTTGATAAGAATTATTGCAACATATCAATCATGAGGTTAAGTGGATCTCGGAGCATTCGTGAAATGTGACGGGGCATGCATCAAGAGGCACGCACAGAGGCAGCCAAGGGAATAGTCCAGCCACAAAATGAAAACATTAAAAACAACAGTCCAAAATTTAACTAAACAACAACCACGCGAACAACAACAATAATAATAACAGCACACCAACAACTGTGGCAACATTCATCAACATCAAAAACAAACAAAAAGGCGCGAGTCAAAGCCAACAAACAAATAAACAGCGAAAGAGAAAGACAGATAGAGACGAAGTTGGAGATAGAGATGGAGATGGAGCTAAAGTATGGTTAAAAGAGAGTTTCTTCCGCAGTCCAGGGCCCATCCCATAATCCGTAACCATTCGAGCAATTTATTGCGGCTAGTTGAGACGTCTCGATGTTTGGATAATGTTGGTTAGTTTTTGGTTGGTTTGTTGCATGGACAAATGATGGTTCATTCCCCGTTGACTTTGACGCCGCGTTTTGGCGGTTTTCGCGGTTTCTTGGCCTTTTGACACTCGCCTTTTGGCTCTGAGTTATTACCAAGCACTTTGGGCGATTAATTGACTTTCCAGTCGTACGGAATCCAAATCGATGTGGACTCTACAACATACTTAAGCCAAGCAATGGGGTTCCAATTAGGGCACAAACTATTCTCTCTGCAGCTGCAAGTGCGCGTCTTTTTCTAAAAAAAACAATCTCTGGGAAATTACTTGGATTTAATATATCCAACTGAACGAAATAATCTCAGAAATAGTAAGAGAACTTAAATTGGTATGCAAACTTCTTTACAGGCAGATCAAGTTGCAATCAAATTTTGGCTTTGCTTTTTTACTAGTTAGTAATAAATAACTGATTTTAGATACACTGAACTAGTTTAGAAATCAGATAAAGATAAGAAAAATATTCTGCCTGAAAATCGGATTAGTCTTAGCAAAGTTTGAAAACGGGTAAAATTTTTAACTAATAACGTTACACTACTTAATTATCAATTTTTGTAAATGCAATTTATTTGTTGCTTTGTTATTTGAGTTCCACAAATTGTTTAGAAGGGAAAAAGAATTTTAAAATGTCAAAAGTCATGAGTAAGAGATTCAATTGTAAATTTTTCAAATGTATATTTACATTTCTTTAAGTTTTCAATGCAGTTGATATGACAATAACATGAATTAGACAGCGAGGCAAATAACGGATGACAATGAATGAACACTGAGTAAATGTTAAGAGTATAAATGACTAAAGCAGTAGATATGAATTAAATGTAGTATCTTCCGGTTATTAAAATAGTGCTTTAAAATAGGGGAAAATGTTTAAGAGATTCCCTTTTCAGCTGCATTTTATTCCTTGCATTACTTTCGCTAAAGACTCACCCCCTGCTTCACCGTCTGCTCAACTCATTCCACCCCAAAAAGCTGTCTAATGTTGAGTCAACACTCGAGACTGTGGCTGGCTTAAAGCAAATTAGCAACAATATCACATAAAGTGTTGTTGCCTTCGATTTGAGTCCGCATCCAAAATTTTGACTGCGACAGTGACAGGGACTCCTCTCACGCTTGGACGCAGCGGTGTTCGCCTAATCGTGGCACGTGCTTCAATATACATAATCACAGGGCTGACAACAACGACAACATCAACAAAAAAAAAAATGAGAAAGAATTGAAAGAGTGGCAAAGGGTCGCTGTGGCAGCCACATGCGAGTGTGCCACATAAAGATAATCCAATCTTATGCTGCTAATTTTACAGAACATCAGTTGGAAGTTGGAATAGAAACCCAAATGTGAGCACAAAAATAAAATCAAATCTCGAGTGTGGACGAGCGTGTGGCAATGTGGTTAGGACGAGGTCTGAGTCTAGGGTCTGGGCTTGGAGTTGGGCACTTGAAGTGAAACTGGAACTCAAAAAACTTTGACAAAAGCAAACCAGAAACCCAGACAAATAAATTCGATTATGAGCAGTCGCCAACCCCCCTTTGAGTGGGATGTGGCATTTGAAAGTTGCCACCACAGGGTGGCGCTATTGTGCGACTTGGTTTTTCTCCAAATTTGTTTGTTGTTGCTAGTATACCCTCCCTCCCACTTTTAGACCCCCCATAGCTGCCTCAAGCTGGCTAATTCTAATTCGTTTATTAAGTTTGCTACGCTTTGCATAGTTGAAGAGTCCTTGCACATCAGTAAAATATGAAAACTCAATAACGCCGCCAGGCTTACTTGCTTCCTTACTTACTTGCCGCTTAATTGTGCGTCCACGCACCTGTTGGGGTGGCACGTGCAACAGTGGCAGCAACAGCGAGACGCCACGCCACGCCACGCACGAGCTGCATTTGCAAGTGGGCGTGCATAATTTATGTTAATTCGCCTGAGAAAGCCAACTCAGCAACTCAACTCAGTCAACGGCAGCTACACAACTTTTACTGCAACAACTACAACTACAAATGCAACTTAGTTATAAATACACACATGTGAGTGCGTGTGTGTGTGTGTGTGTGTGTGTGTGTACTTGCCACCAAGTCAGCCAGCTAATGAGCATTAGCGGCAGAATGAAATAAATATGAAATGCAAATGCAGCCGTCGAGTTATAAAAAATAACAGGCAACAGCTTAAAGCTATATGCGGAAAGTTTAAAGAATTCAAGAAATCCACAGTCCACTACAAATGTTCTTCTGACGATGTCCCTTTTTAAGTCAGCCATATAACATTTAATAAGTCGAGATGCTTTCAACTCTAAAAGCTAGGAATTCCCACAAATACTTTTTTTGTAGCAGGTTTTCTCAACGGAGATAATTTGTTTAAGAAACTTATTAATTTTTCAACTGGCCACTGAAGACAAAAAAGTTTTCTTCAAGAAGAAGATTTACAGAATTTTCTATCTTTTAAAAATACCCGATGTTCGCCAAAAATCGAGAATCGCCTTATGAAATACATACTTTAATTAATAATTTTAAATTTAAACAAAAGAAAGAATTTTTCCATTTCGATATCTTAACTAAAATATGAAAGATAATATAATTTCCTGCTTAAGGACAACTTTCTCCCTTTTTTATCCCATTAACAAAATGTCATGATTCGGTTTAATTTAGATGAGTTTTCTAAAGTTGTTGAGCTGATCAAAGGGTTGAAAAAACTAACGTTGCTTAACGCTTCACGGTCGTTGCTCGCCTGTCGTCAATTGGCAGCAACATCATAATTATTATTATATATACAAGCATATAAATACACATGTCTATGTATTTGTGGCGTGACAATCAACCCAAAAGTGATTAAAGTTAATTTTTAGGTGTTCGTTTTTTTGGGTTCGCTTTCGCTGTGGCAATTAAAAGATCATTGTGCGGGTCGCGCACTTCATTAAATGTCAATTTGTTGAAGTTCATTGACAACCCTAATAACTTCATTAGGTGTTGTTAAATTTTTAAAGGGTTGACACATTTTCTAAATATGCTCTTAAAAAGTCGAAAGTCGATGAATATAGAAGAAGAAAAGAGTTTTATAATAACCCGCATAGGAATATCAATTTAGGAAACTTTATGTTTAAGTTTGAAAATTAAGTTGGCAGCTCCTGATCGGGGCAATCTATGGGAAACATTTCTCAACACTGGCACAAAAGTTGTTGCTGATTTTTTATGAATTTCCGATTTTCATTTGCTTCCTTTTTGACATTATTCACACTGCAGTGATTTCACAAAAGATACAAGATTCAGATACAAACACACAGATACAAATTTATACATTGAAAGAGCCACTGAAAAATTTGTATAAAAAAGCAGAGGAAAAAGGACGAGCGACAGTGTAAACCCCAAAGGACACAGGAAAACTTTGCTGCTTTGTAGAAAATTCATAAAACTTCCGCTTGGTCAGATTGGGGGCGCTTGTGGGCGTGCCTGCTGCTGGGTCAGCTTGCACAAACTTAGAGATGGGGGAGGCGGGACTGGGCAAACAACAAAATGGCGCATTTTAAAGCGCAGACCCCAAGGAAAAGCTCAAGAGCTGAGCATGAAAATTTTCCATGCTAAACAGCTCAGAAATTTTTCCTTTTACTTTGTGCAAACTTGGCGCCCCGTCGCCATTTTTATTTTTCCTTTTCTTGTGTTGTTTTTCATTCACTCTCTCTCTCTCTCTTGCCTTGACTCCCGTCTCTTTTGCTCCGTTGGGGGTTGTGCGTGCTCCACTTCTACCCCCTATGCCATGGCGTGTCATGCGTTTTTCGGGGGTTGCTTAAAGCAAAAATAAACAAAAATCAAAGTTGCAAATAAGAAGAAACTACAAAGTAAGTTAACATAAAAAGTTCGACGCCTTCGCCTTGTTTTTCCGAAGTTTGCCCAGTTGCTAGGGAGGTAAGGTTTGTTTCTTGGGTTTCTTTGAGAGGGGTCTCAGATATAAGGCATACTTAGCTACCCCCAAAAGACGCACAAACATACACACACCCTCACACACACATTGGTGGGAGGGAGGGATGCATACAAAAGATTTTGTCGAGCACTTTTGGGCAACAAAAGCCGGAAACAGCACGGAAAGAAGCAGCGGCAACGCAGCCAACATCCTCTCAAGTGCTTCCTCACTCGTGTTGCGGCTCCTGGGCTCCTTCTCAGCATGCAGCCAGCGATGTTGCCGCGCAGTCAAGCGCAAGGACGACAACGAAAGGAACAAGGACGAGGAACGACTTAGCTGCTGGCAAGCAGCCTGACTCAATGCTGCTCCTTGCTCATGCTGATCACGTCTATTTATTGTGCACATAATATGGGCGCACACAGCTCGTCCTGTCCTCCGGTCTCTCTTCCATCCAGGCGTCCTATCGTCCTTGTCACCCGCCTCCTGCGTCTCAACAGCTCCTCCGGCTACGTGCGACGCATGCATCGCTGGACACGCTGCTGGCTCCACTGAGTCTCTTTTTCTCGGTCTCTGTTTTTCCCTCATGCCTTTTTTCGCCTTTTTTTCTATTCCTATTCCTGCTCCTGCACAGAAATTCAATTATCGTGAATGCGAATTTTTGCCCGATTCCGATTCCGCTTCGCATGTTTTGTTTCAGCATCGAAGACTCGGCGAACTTTCAGCGTATCAGCATTTTATTTGCTGTTGATTTATGCAACGTTCTACCTCCTATTCCCTTTCTCTTTCTCTCTCCACCCATCCATCTAAACGTGTCCCTTGACTGCCCCACTCACAGCCCACCTTCCATCACCCGCTGTTCGCTCAAACAATCGCTCTGCTGGTGCTAGCAATGTCGAATATTTGCCAAGTATGCTGATTGAATTTTTTCCAGTTGACTAAGTGATATCAAGGATATTTGCCCAAGCAGAGTCCCTGTGTCAGCTCCTGAGCAGCTCTGGGAACAAGCTCACAGTGTCTTTAAGGTGTCCTCAAAGCATCACTTGAATTTTAGTTACTCTTGCTTAGCAATTGATTAGATAACTGAGTAATTTTTATTTGTTTCTTTATTTATTGAGTGTGTCTTCCTAGTGTTGAAAGGGAAAAAAATCGTATAAATTATGGCCTAGTCTCTATTAAACATAGTTTGAAAAAAATAATAATAAAATAAGAATATAATTTGATAGTGATACAATAATTTGAATATGAACGAAAGCAAAAAAAATATATATATAAACAAATAAATAAATTATTATTTTCTATAATTCTTGTTCAATTAAAATATTTGATTTCTAATTATAATAAATAATTATTTAATAATTCTTAAACGCAATTTTATGTTTTCGATAAGTGGACAATAATTGCATTTATGAGTTTGGATTTCTATGAAAAAATAACATCTAAAAAACCGACCATTCTTGAAAACTCCAGGGAAAGCTGTCGACAATAAGTTCTGGCATAGTATATGTATAGATTTACCTAGAGAGAGCCATCAGTGGGGTTTATATGAGATTAATGTAATACCATAACAAACTGCTCTCGTCTTATATCTTTATTATTAAAATGTTGTATTAAAGTCCGAAATACTGTTAGAGATTAATTTAGTATGTGGATTCGCTTAGTTAGCAATTAGTATGAGATTTTACTGACAATAATTAAAATACGCCTGCAAAACTTAATTGATATTGAAATTCAAGCTATAGTATCTTGGTAAATTTGACATGAGTATGCTCGTACTCATGAATAATCTTGAGTCCAGCCCACATTGATACTACTCAATTAAATAGCAATTTGTTGCTTATTCAGTCACATCCCACATCGCAGCTGAAGCAAACTAGGGGAACCTGAGTATTATCCTGTCGACAGTTGCAGTTTGTTGACGATACGACAAACTAGGAGCAGAAGATGTCCAGGAGTCTGATCCGAGGACATACATACATAGATGGGATGCACACTCGTATTATCAATTTTCAATATTTAGACAAGCAACTACGATTAATAATCACGTTTGTTGAACGTAAAGCGAGCATACATTTTGTAAATACATCCTGGTTGTCTTCATATCGATACTTCGTTTGTGGGTTAACTGAACGGAGAAAGGAAAGGAGTGGTGGAGTCAGGGGTCGCGCGGGTGTAATTAACACTTTGTGCCGTCGAGCAAATCGAGCGGGTTAAACTGCACAAATGTTGCTTCGAAGTTGCGACTCTGGCCAACCATCATCGAATGTGCAATAATTAATATGCCCAACGTGCAACAACTCCTGTCCTGGACGCCTGCCACTTGCCACTTGCCACAGCCCTCCGGAGTGGGTGGCTGATACTCTCAACTCTATGTTGGCGGGGTGTCATAAAAGGCGTTAAATTGCCACAATTGAACACACCCTTGAGACTCGAGGGCTACAACTCGCCCCGTCTGTTTGTTTGTTGTTGTTGTTTGAGTTGTTGCTGCTGTTGTTGTTGTTGTTTTTGTATTTGTTGCCATTCCTCAAGAGGGGGCGAATGCGTTTAATCGGAAATGCTAACATCTTCATCATCATTGCGCATAATGGCGCTCACGTTGAAAAACTGACAAGTGAGAACCAAAATCGCGTCCTCATCTCATATCCATCCAACAACAATACAAATTCCGAATTTTCCATTTCGATTTTGAGTCCTATCTTCTGGTTTCGCACCATATTTGGTTCATGCAAATACGTGTAACAATTGATATTTTGGGCAAATACGTATGCGAATCTAAAACGTGACTTACATGATATGTAGCTATACTCATAGGCACATACGTCTACACTTGGTTGACTCCAGGCATAATCCTTAATTGATATGCCTGTAAGTACAACTGTTGCCACTTAAAGAGGGAAAAGTATCCATAAAACAGCACTTAGTAACCTCGATACTAAACAAAGTTGGAGATTCAGGTGGAAGTAAAGTTTTAGTAAGCTTAATGTTTGGTACTTTTTACAGAAACAAAGTGGACAGATTTCAATCATATTTTAATTTAAAATGTAAAAAGCTAACATATTTATCTTTAGGCATTGGCAATGTATGTAGTTTCATTAATTTTAACAATAATAAATTTAATTTTTATATCGTTTAAGCATTAAAATAAAACTTGTTTGGTTTCTTTGCAAACTATTCTCTTAAATTTAAATTTTTATTTTTAATTTTACCTCATTAATAGAAACTTTATAAAAAGCCAATAAAATTTAATAAATATACTACAAATTTATGACAATATATAGGTAAAAATTTAGTGATGAGTCTCCAAGGGAAAATGATATTTTATAGATTTTGTAAGCAGCCGCAAAGGATATTTATTTAACTGGACTTCAAAAATACCCATGTTTTCCTTTCAAGGAGCAAGTTAAGTTTACATATTTAGGTATAAATAGAAACCAATTAAGTTATTCTAATTTCCAATAGTGTTTTACATTAATTTTCCCTCAATTAGTTAAGCACTTGCAAAGCGAATCGTAACAAATATAAAAAGCTGAATCCATTTTATATATTAAGAGTCTTGTCGAGCCTGACGACTGGAGGATATCTGACTACCATATCTATTTCAATTTCAGCCTCTGAGCAACTGACTGTCAAAACAGGCAAACAAATTGTGCAAATAAGTCGAGAAAATGTTATTTATGATCGTTGGATTTCAGTGATTAAATAACTGAGCAAAATGAAACCCCTAGAGATCGAATTACAAATAGTTAAATGACATGAAAGTGCAACTAGCAACATTCAATACGGGAAGAATAATACCAACGAATGTCTGTCCTTTTGGTCAGTCTGCTTCAGTGGTGCAATGTGGTGCATATTAATGGCCTGGAGGTGTGCATGCCAATTGTCATGCGCTGAAATGCTTGTTAACAACAGCGATTGCTTTTGGAATCGGCTCCCACTCGTCGAATGTTCAAGTTTTCATTTCTCTTTCTTTTTTTTTAATCAAAGCCAAAGCTGTTTCCTCTGCCAGCTGGTGCTGCTGTTGTTGTTGCTGTTGCTGGTGCTGATGCTGCTGCAACTGTTGCAGCTCCTCCCCCGTGGCAATAACGCCACACATTTGTAATGTTGCTTCTGTTTCAGCCGTTTAAAGTGCCTGGATCGGTTGTGTTGTTGTTGAAATGGCTCGTACCGCGCTTAGAAGCATTTTACAAGTTACTTTAAGGCAATCAATTTGTAGCCAAGTTGCAGTTCCCTCTTCTTCTGCTGCTGCTGCTGCAGCTAGAGGGAAAGTAGGTGGGTTTGGGGGTGAAAAACCAATCAAAAGAGCGTTGCGAACGCAAATTGAACGGCAAATGGCTGGAAGATGATATTTCAATACTTGAAGAGCAGCCTCTGTCGAGGCCATAAATTATGAACGGGCGACGCCTGCGCGTAGTTGCTTACTTTTTTGCAGTTATGATTATCGCGCCAACTTCAGCTTTCAGCTTCAGCTTCAGCTCCAACTAAAACTACAAAGCCAGGCCAAGTGAGGTTCAGAGTCAGGTTCAGGTTCGGGTTCAGTTTCAGGTTGAGCTTAACGCATTCAGAACAGCGTTCGCTTGTTGTGTGCAAACAAATGTAAAAAATTTTTAATTGACTTTTGGATTTGCGCCACCGCCAGTTGCACTTTTTATGGCCCCTCGCGTGCATGCAGCTTAAAAGTTAATAAAACACGCCCAATGATAACAAGCCGCAAACAACAACAGCAACAACAACAACAACAATAACAAGAACCACAGCACTCACATATTTTGCCCCTGAGGTCTTCATCATCTTCATCATGATGATGGTGCTGGCGGTGGTGGAAACATTGTGAGTGCTTTGGCGCATCATCCTCGCCAGCTCGTAGAAAAACAATCAATTAAGCGTGCAAGTAGCTGACACAGGAGGAGCGCCAGTTGCCATTGGCAACAGTCAGTGGCACGACTCTGATTCCTGGCCAAGAAAAAAGAGCCCAGGCCACGCCAGCAACAACCAAACGGATGGGGCATTTTATGGCCTGCTTTGGCAAAATTTATGTTACATTTTTATAGTTCAGTGTAAATTGACTTTTAAAATGTAAAATTTATCATAGCAAACGGGCCTGCAGCGGTAGGAACCACATTTTAATTGCTTTATTTCGTATATGCCGCCAATGTCTGGCAACGCTGACGAGAAAAGCTTCCGTCAAAAGCTTCAATTGTCGCTCTGTAATAAACATCTGCGCGATTTGAAAACCCTAAAACAACCCCCAAAAGCTACAAGGTTCAAAGCATTTAAGGGTGAACGAAACTTAAATACGCTTTATATGTTTAATTTCGAAATAACATTTTAAAGTCTTATCAATCATAAATAAAATATAGGATATGTATGAGATAGGATAAGATACAGAGTGTAGAATACGATTAATATAGCATCCAAATATACACATGCAATAGAGGATATAAAATATATGTAGTATAAAAGATACATATGTGATATTTTTAGTCAAGTCAAAAATCACAACAAACAGATAACAATTTCTTAGTATATAAAATATTTGACTATATTTTATACTTCTATATACTAAAATTGATATTTCTACATAATATTAAAAGTTAATTATTAAATAACAATGAATGAATTTTGATATAACAGCCTACAGAAAACAATAAAGTTGGATTGTCCTACATAGTTATTACATCCTTTCGGGGAAAGAGGTATTTCTCATGCAAAACAAACATTGAAAAGCTCGTTATGTATCAAAACAGACCTTGGGAATGCGGGACTTGCGACCGCGAAAGCTTTGCCAAGTTTTTATAATTCAGTACGTGGGAGCCATAAATGAAGCCCCAACCCTTAAGTTGTCATTGGCAATTGGATGACGAAACAATTGCGACGAGTCAAGAAGTTGAGCAACAGAAAAAGAAAAATCCATAAATTGATTGAAAAGTAAACACTGAGGAAAAACGCTGGAAAATGTTGCTGCCCACGGTCAGCTCGGGTAGCAAGTGGAGCTGTCGCCGCATCTGGGAAATGCTGATGTCTCCGATATCACCGCGTAATCTGCGCACCACAGCACTTCTGACGAGCATCTACCAACTGGTGAGTGACAGTTCCCTATTTATGTAAGGAGCTCCTTGATGGATTAACTATGTGGGGCACAGCGCACGGACTAAAGCTGGCACGCAGACGAATCTGCAATCCAGCTCCAGCCATCGATTGTGCAGCCGCAAGCCCCAAACTACAAAAATTACGCACTGGATATGCAAAGCCATACCCCACTGGGCGCGTTAGGACCCATCAAAGGCGGCAATTTAGCGCAACGCCCCCGCCCAACTAGGAGCGTATGGATGAGCCAACGGCACAATGCGTCTGCACTCAAGTTCTCGATATTTGAACATGCCAAAGACGAGCGCCCTTTTAAATAACCGACGAAATGAACGCGCATATGGTTCTGCGCACTGCTAAAACCAGTTGGGAATTATTAGTGCAACAGCTGAAAAAACTGTGCTACAGATCAGTAGCGATCTCTTCTTAATCCTATTCCTTTTCTATCCTTTGCAGCTCATTGCCCATTCCATTCTCTTTGTGGTGCTGCTATGTCTGGCCCATGCGGAGCAAATGCGTCATCTGCTCGATCTGGATATATTGGACCAGAAAGACAGTGGATTCTATAATATGTCACCCTTTCACAATGATGTGCGACTCAAGACGGCGGCTCAATTAGCGGATGCTACTGAAAACGCGCTCTATGTATTGGCTACTATTGCGACTATATATGCCCTGAGTACCATATCTCTATTCTTCGGAGTATACAAGAGTAAGCCGGGTCTGATTATACCATGGCTGGTGATTGAATTTCTAGGAGTGATTGCTGTCGGCGTTTTCATATTCATGCTCAAGGAGACAAAATTGCCTATGATATTTGGTGGACAGTGCCCATATTGTAAGTAAACAATTTTCTTTTTTAGATGATATGCGATCTGAAGATTTTCTGATGTTTCAGTTATCATCTGCTATTCACTACTCTGCATGGATGGATTCAAGTGGTATGTGATGAACAGTTTTTATCAGAGTCTACGTACAATGAATAAATTGCGAGAGATTGCTACGGTGGCCATTCCATGTCCTGCCCCGGGATCTGTAAGTACAAATGTTACTATAAATCGAAAAATAAAGATTACAGTTCCGCATTTCTTAACAGATTCCCTATCATTTCCGTCGTGAGCACATGTACTTGGGCAGCAACGGATACAAGCACATTTTAACCGAATCACCGGATGGACAGTGTTAAATCCAACCAACTAAAAAAATCACTATTACATATGATCCCTACCCCAACGCCCTCGAACTTCCAGCATCAAGTGTCTTAAATTCCGTTTGGTTTTTAATTTATATTTAAGTTTTGGAACGTGTGTGATATGAAATAACCACAGATAACTATTTTAGATAGAGAATGGATCGAGAGGCAGATGTATACATATACTATACAAACGATATATTCTTACAGCAATACACAGATAAATCGAAAACTAGCAATTATTACGTATGCTAGAAATTCATTAAATATTTTCTATATAGTGCTTAAAACCTCCCCGTATAACACCTAATCTTATCTTGTAGTAGTTGCTTAAAATGCGAGTTAATTTTAATTTGAATAAATTATTAAATTAAAAATGATAATTACAAATTGTAAAATTATTAAGTTGACTTTCGCAGGACTCGAACCCGGGATCTTCTGATCTCCAGTTCAACTCGCTACCCACTACGCTACTGCGGACAGCGTGGCGCCGGCAGCAAAATGTGAATACATACAGTTAAAAGTATCTACACATCGAACATCCAATCTTTTGTATGACTAATGCTGTTAATGGAAGTGAATTGCATATAAAATGGTTGTCGTCGCTGGGTTTGATGTTTAAAGTAGAAAAAAATAAAATAATAATAAAATAATAAATATTATAATAAAGATTTGTAAGTCAAAGATTAAAGCAGTTGAGCTGAAACCTATCAATTGTCAAAAGTATTTACACACGATGGTTTGCAACAAAATTATTTCAACTGAAATCTCTACTTCTTTCTTTCTTGAATAACATAACTTCTATATAGTAATACCGCATTTCAATCAATATCTGTCGGCAACTTGGCTGGATTTAAGTTGCCAAAAATTTGAAGACCCAATTTAAAGAGTCAACATGAACGACATTTTCCAAAACTCTTAGAATTTTAAATCTTGTTTCTGCTGTTTATTTTGACCGGATCCTTGCAGAGGCCACAAAGGAACAGGCTTATAAGAGTATGTATTTGCTAAATTTGGTAGGTAACCATACCTTACCGCATTATATAAAATCAAGTTACTGGTTGAATCAAGTCTAATTTACTATGTCATAGCACGAAATAAACCAGCTGCTCTTTTTGCCTCACATTAATTTACTTTCCGAATTTTTTAAAACCTAATTTATATTAAATACAGTTTTGTATAGTCTATTTTAATTAAAAATTTATTGTAAGCAGTTCTAAATATATTTAATTGTTGTCTAGCTGTGGTGCAATCTTTTTTTGGTTCTTTGTTTATTTTTTATTCTTATCCTTATCATAAATAATGTTACCTTGACCCATTTTAGCCATTGCGACCACGCCCAGCTCGTCTAACTGCTGTTGTGGTTATTGGAGCAATGGTTGTTGTGCTCGTGGATCCCAACAAGGTCATGTCATTAGACAAATTATCCATCAGCACATCAACAACAGTTACATTTGAATTGCTATCACCATCGCTCTTGTCGGTGGGAATGCTGATCTGGAACTGCAACAACACCACTAAATAGGTGACCATGGTGGTTAGCAGACCCTTAAAAAGAGTACGATTAACATCAAAGAATCCGCCACAATTGATATTCGATGGATTCATTTCGGTGGCCCGTAAGAACATATTAATCTCTGTCTGGGCATCCGAATTCATCCAATTTAGTTCGACCATTAAAAGTTTCTTTTGGAAATTCGTGCGAACATTGACAGAGGCATAGTGAGCCTGATCGCAAATATAGAAGAGGAGTCCAATGTTCCAGAGTGCTGTGATGGTCAATCCGATATCCTTGATACCAAATCCCTCCGACAGCTGCGACAATAGTCCATAAATTGAAAGAGTTATGATAAAGAACAAATAGAGACTCATGAATACAAAAGTATAGCACAATGCGTTGCCCGTGTCCCGGGTCAACTTGCTCAGGCGAAGCCACAATACACGATAGTCTGCCACCATGGATGCGGGTCCAATGTGCTTCAATGCCTTTTGAAAGCGCTCGGCAAGAAGATGTGCCGTTGCGCTGATTCCCTCGCAAATGAGAAACCACCAGGCGCCTAGCATGGCCGTCAAATTGTCCAGTATACAATACGGCACCACTTGATTGAGATTCAAATCCGACATGGTTATATGAATGATTACCACCGACAACACCGAAAGTATAGGCAATACTATTGCAATATAGACTCCCTTCTGGCGTAGATTCAGTGGCAAACTGTGACCCGATATTTGATAGTAAAGCACCTCAAAGTCATCCCAATCGTTGAACAAACGCGCAATCTTCCTTGCCTCCCACCATAGTATTGGTATAATAATAATCGGTAGAATGTTGACCAGAAACAGATACGCAATAACGGCCTCCTCAAAAGGACCGCTCAGTGAACGCACAATGTGAATACGATTGTTGGCCACATAGCCCACATAGAACTGCAGTAATCGGATGATTAATGGGAAATTCTCCTTACCTATTCTGACAACTCACCAACAGCAGAACGAAGAAAATAACAGAATACATAAAAGCAGCTGAATTAAGTGCAAACTTGCAACGAGAGGGACCTCGGCGTACAATTGGCAGGACACCGATGATCCGAAGAAACCAATTAACCGGCGCAATGTTGCGATAAAAAACACTCTAGTAAAATAACAGAAATATAAATTGAAAAACTCAACTGATATTATATTATTAGTTTCTCTCACCGGTATAAAATCATTATTGGTGGAGCCCACTGTGCTCACGGAACTACGTTTTCCATTAGCAGGCGCCTGGTAACCACTGTCCAAGCGTTCAGCTAATCCAATAGAATACTTCCTTACACCGTGAAGATAGGCCTGCGCATTGCCGCTGTTTATTGGCTTGGCATTCAGGAAAACCATGTCCGGTTTCTTACGTCTATAGTAGCTGGCCATTGTTAACGAACTGTGAGTCTATTTTACTCCTTGACCAGCGCCTTAGACCCAGACATTGGCATTAAAAATGCATTTAACCTCGCCCTCTGTTTGTTTCACATTGTTTACATTGCAAGAACAACTTGAGTTTCCTGTTGATTTCGTTTGTTTGTCTTGTGCATGCATTAACCTTAACCGCGTGTCCCAATTTCAAATTGGTGTCAATGGCGCGCAATCGTCCGAATCTTTCCAACATTGACATTTAACAACACTCTCGATGCAGTCGAAAAATAAGCTTTTCTTATCGAAAACTTGTATCGATAGTGAAGCGAAGACTGCGCTGCAGTCTGCTAACTAACTCTGTTAACTAACAGTTTTCTATTACGTTGCTGTTAATACTCCTATTATTAAAATAAATAAAATTATTTCATTAGAAAATTAGATCAAACTAAATCTTACCAAATTAATTATAAATCATATAAAAATAAAAGCGGCTTCTTATAGTACATGTTTGGTTGATAGGGCCCCATTGGGGGCCTAGTTTCTTTAAACAAGGTCTAAAAAAATCTATAAAATTTTGGAAAATAAGAGACAATTCTACAAAAAGTTTATTGAAAAGAGTTGGATTTATTGTTGAGTTTTTAGCTGAGAAGCAGCATTTGTTTACTTTGCCACTTGCGTTACTAAAAATGAATTAGATTAATATCGCGTTCCACTTTACAAACTATCGATATTTGTGTTATTGGTTCATCACAATATTTCTAGAATTTGCAAGTAAAGCAAAAAAGACATAAAAAAAAGCAAACAGCCAAAATGGTTGACTACAGCAAATGGAAAAACATTGAAGTGAGTTTATATTGCAATAGTATTTAAAAATCAAGTGACCACTTATTGAGATTCCTTCAGATTTCGGATGATGAGGATGAAACTCACCCAAACATCGATACGCCTTCTCTGTTTCGCTGGCGGCACCAGGCGAGAGTGGAACGCATGGAAGAATCAGAAAAGGAAAAGGATGAAATGAAAAAAAAGCGACAAAGCTTTCAAGCGCGTTTGATGGACGTCAAAGAGCGAATCAGCAAAAAAGAGGGTGACGAAGCGGAACTTAAGGTAAGTGGGAAGTATGCAACAAGCTGTTATCAGTGCGACAGTGACACATCCAACTGTTATCACAGAAAGAGTTGGAAAAAATTGAAAACGAGGGAAAGGAGCTCGATCGCCAGGAGAATGAATTGCTCAAGAAGGACAAGAAGACTCCATGGAATGTAGACACTATCAGCAAGCCGGGATTTGAGAAGACAGTTATCAACAAGAAGGTTGGCCGCAAAGCGGATGAAAATCTGACCGAGGAGGAACGCGAGCAGCGTTTGAAACAGTTTGTCAAGGATAACGAGAAACTATGCAAAGAATACGGCATGTTGCGGAAGTATGATGCCTCCAAACGATTTTTACAAAATAATTTGCATTTGGTCTGTGAGGAGACCGCCAACTATTTGGTCATTTGGTCCATTAATCTGGAAATGGACGAGAAGCACGAATTGATGGCCCATGTGGCGCATCAGTGCATTTGCATGCAGTATATGTTGGAGCTGGCCAAACAGCTTGATGTCGATCCTCGGGCCTGCGTCAGTTCATTCTTCCAAAAGATTGAACATTGCGGTCCGGAATATCGTCAGCAGTTCGAGAGTGAAATTGAAGGTTTCAAGGGACGAATTCAAAAGCGAGCACAGGAGAAAATACAGGAAGCCTTGGCAGAAGCCGAGGAGGAGGAAAGACAGGAGAATATGGGACCTGGAGGATTACATCCCGCTGATGTGTTTGAAACCCTGCCAGATGTAAGTTCAACTGTAAACTCAAATAAAACTCTTAACTAATGAGTATTATTATTTACAGGAACTTAAGGCTTGCTTTGAGTCACGGGACATTGAGCTGCTCCAGAAAACGATTGCCACAATGCCGGTGGATGAAGCCAAGTATCATATGAAACGCTGTGTAGACTCTGGTCTCTGGGTGCCAAATGAAGCCGACATGGCATTGGGCAAAGATGACACAGAAGGAAAGAGCGATGAGACCGAGAAACCTAAAGAAGCTGCCTCGGAGTCCCCCAAAAAAGCCGAATCCTCAAAGGAGGAGCCCATATACACTGGCGTTAGCACTGAGGACGTTGATTGATTGTCCGATATTGCAAATTAAATGATATGCTTACGCTATAAGTTTAACTTTAACTACTCATTCGTTGACTATTGTATCCGTGTCGAGCCATCAAGCATTTCCGAGTTCAGTTTGTATATAATTTGAGTAAACCTAATCAAATTCTCAGTACACTGGGCTTGAAATTTCAATAAAAATCAAGCTATCAACGTATATACTTAGATACGCAAATTGTTTATTTAGTTAATCATTGAAAATGAATCGACCAGAGCTGGATTACTATGCGGTGCTGGACATGCCTCGTAATGCCAGCAAGGAACAAATCACTTTGGCCTATCGCCGTTTAGCGGTGCGTCTCTGTCCGCATCGGGACAAGAAACACGAACAGGACTTTGTTCCGTTGGCCCAGGAGGGAATGCTGACCCACATGTCGCCTATGGGAGAGGTCAAGCAGTGGGCCTACATCAATATGGCATTCGATGTGCTGGGCAACGATCTGTACCGTGCCATCTATGATCGCTATGGTGAGGCAGGTCTTTTTGAGGGCGTGATGCTACCTAACGGGTACTTTCCGCCATATCAATATCATGGAGATCACATGAAGATCTACGAGGAGATATTCGCCAGCTATTCGCCATATGCCAATATCATTGATGCTGTTACCAATCCTCCAAGTCTGTATGCCACCAAAGAGCATGGCATTGGAGTACGTCACAAGGATTCCAATACGGAGCGTATCATACATTTGTCCTTGGAAGAGGTGCGCACTGGGTGTGTTAAGCTGATGCATGTGTGGCGTCAGGAGATTGTGGACATCAAGGAATCGCGACTGGAGAAGCGCAAGCACACTCTCAAGCTTAATATACAGCCAGGCACAACGGCCGGAACACGTTATTGTTTCAAAGAAGAGGGAGATCGTTATCCCACCACAATACCAGGAGATATTATATTCATTGTCGCTGACAAACCACATCCACAATTTGAGCGTCGCAATATGCATGATCTGGTCTATCGCTATAACATTACTTTGTCCCAGGCTTTTACTGGTTTCGTATTTTTTATAAATACTCTGGATAAGCGCCAACTTAAGATTGTAATAACGGATGTGGTGTGTCCTGGCTACCAAAAGATTGTGCCTCTTGAGGGATTACCAAAATGCCGCAATTTAGATGCAGTCTCTTCAATTAAGCATGCCAATAAGAGATTTGAAGAGTTTGGAGATCTTATTATTGAGTTTAATTGTAAGTTGTGATTAATACTATACCCATTCCTTCTAATCAAAGTTTATTTGCAGATATTTTCCCAAAATATCTTACTCCTGAAATGAAAGCTATGACCCGGGAATTCTTCAACGAGTTCCATAAGATGGAACTGGAGTTGGAATCAGAGGAACAGAAGCATATGTCGTGAATATTGTATTGTATTTGATTTGTTGTGAAATAAAATTATATGTGCAAGTTCGAAAGATTTTAAAATCTTCTTTTATCGGGGATGCCACAGAAATCTTAGAGATTTTGGCTCGAATTCGCTTTCAAAATATCTCAAAGTGATAAACTTAAGTTTTATTTAATTTTTTCGTCTTATTTCGACGAGTTTTACCGGAATCCATCATCAGATCTGGCCGCCCAAGATTCTTAAAACTGCAAAAATTTTCTTATCTGCTTTAATATTTATTAGGTTTGCTAGCATTACAATTAAACAGCGTACTAGCCGTAAGTTATCGTAGATTCATTAGACAAATATCGATATATCGATAATGTGTTCATTCCGCAGAGCAGGTAAAAAACTACAGCAATATTAAAAAATACAACGAAACAACAAAAAAACAACAATAAATCAAAATCTGTGCAAGTATTTAAACACGGAACTCGATCTTTTGTTGCAGCGAATGCAATTACGTAGAACTTTTTGTAAGAGACAAGCGATTAGCTACAATTGCAAACAAAAGTGAATGTGGGCTACATAATTCAATTACTGACACCTGACAACTGAGAACAGTACGCCCCTCCGTCCGTCTATCTGTCGTTAGAGACGGAAGTACCAACGACACGCATCAGTGCAAGTGCAATTGGAAGTGGAACGGGAAGTGGAAGCTGGCTAGTTGACCGCACCCAAAGCAATATAAAAAATGCACCTGAGTGCTGATATTTCCAGTGCCTTGCAGCAGATTGAGGCTGTGAAAAAGGGCATAGATGAATCCGAGGATGCTAAGCTGCAAATGCAAACGGCGGAGAGTCTGAATACGATATTGGGAATATTAACAGATCCAGTATTTCGTACCATTGCCCATGTGCAGGAATCACTGTTCGAGTTGGGCATTCAGCTGGGCCAGCATCCGTCCATGTTGCCCAATGACTTTGATATCGATGTCTCTGGCAATCTGGTGCTGAGTATAAATGGTGGTGAGGTAATGTACGATTCATCGGCACCCGCCAGTCCCGATAAGTCCACATCTACTGGGGAAGTAGAACAGCGTCCTCAGAGTCAGAACTCTAAGACAGCTGCCAATGCTGATTTATATGCCACGGACTATGCCCAAATTCAGGCCATCGAACTGGTCAACGATGGTACAGGACTTGGATTTGGAATCATTGGAGCACGCAATTCAGGAGTTATTGTTAAGACCATACTGCCAGGGGGAGTTGCAGATCGAGATGGACGCCTGCGCTCTGGTGATCACATCCTACAGATTGGCGATGTTAATCTGCACGAGATGGTGTCCGAGCAGGTGGCAGCTGTCCTGCGTCAGTCGGGCACACACGTCCGCCTTGTGGTGGTGCGTCCCATCGAACAATCCATGCCAACACCACAGTATGCCTTAGAGCCGGGCAGCGCAGTTGTGCCCACTCGAGTTCTTGTTGATCCCGCCGAGTTGGAACGCTATCTAATCTCTACGGGCTACCCGGAGATCTTTGGCGAAAGCTCGACGGCATCGACACCTCAAACGACGACGGAGGACGATCGTTTTGTGTATCGTGGAGAGACCTCTATGCTTATAGATCCTAGCATAGATCTGGAAGAGCTGTTGGCTCTGCCCGAGACGGAAAAACTGCAGGTGGAGTTGAAGAAAGACGCCAATGGCTTGGGCATCACAATTGCCGGATATGTGTGCGAAAAAGAGGAACTCTCGGGCATCTTTGTAAAAAGCGTCTCTCCAGGCTCAGCTGCGGATCTGAGTGGACGCATTCGCGTCAACGATCGCATTATCGAGGTAGATGGACAGTCTCTGCAGGGTTATTCCAATCACCAGGCCGTTGAGCTGCTTAAGAAGTCCGGTCAAGTGGTAAATCTGAGACTGGAACGATATCTACGTGGTCCCAAATACGAGCAATTGCAACAGGCCATCGCTGCCAATGCTAATGAAAAGCTGCCTACAAGTGCCCCAGGCACACCCTCACGAGCCCCCTTGCCCGTTCCTGTTGCCACATCAGTGGCAAGCACCTCGTCCGCAACAGCCACCAGGGAGATGGACGATGACACTCTCCCCGCACCGGAGGCCTTTATGATGACCACACCGCCATCAAGCTCATTGGCTACCACCACAACATTAAGCAGCTTTGGGGCTGGAAAACAACTGGTGGCTGTGCGAGATTCCCTTGAAGGTACGACCAAGATCGTGCCCACAGATGTGGTACAGCTAGCGGATAAACAGGAGGTGAGCCATCTTCCTAAGCTTACATTCTGTATCTACAATAATAAAATTCTTCTTTACAGACCGCTGTGCATGCCAAGAATGCTAGCCTTATCACCCGTCACAAATACTACACGGAGCCGGAGTTGAGCGATGAGATTGAGGCAGAGATCATACGGAAGTGGCAAAAGATTGTAGGATCTGACATGGAGGTGATTGTAGCGCAGATTAAAAAGTTTGCTGTCGGCGGATTGGGCATCTCCTTGGAGGGCACCGTTGATGTAGAAGGTGGACGAGAAGTGCGTCCCCATCATTATATACGCTCCATACTGCCCGATGGCCCAGTTGGTGTCAATGGTGTGCTACGCTCTGGCGATGAGCTTTTGGAAGTCAATGGCGAACGCTTGCTGGGCATGAATCACTTGGAAGTTGTGGCCATATTAAAGGAGCTGCCACTAGATGTGCGCATGGTGTGTGGACGCAGCAAGGTCACTTCCCTGCTGCCCTTCTCAGACGACACACTGAAGAAGCTGAGCAATAACTTTGAGAATTTGCTGCCAGCAACAGATCGTCTGGTTAAAGCCAAATCTGATGGGAGCCTGGCCACTGCTGGTTCGGTTGCAGATGCAGACTCTGTGGCCGTGGCAGCCTCTTCCTTCAATAAGCTGAAATCTCGCTCACTGGAGCCACTCACTGGACTGGCCATGTGGTCCTCGCAGCCTCAGATCATTGAGCTGCTTAAGGGCGATCGAGGCTTGGGATTTTCCATATTGGACTATCAGGATCCCTTGGACTCCAATGACACACTAATTGTCATACGCTCACTGGTGCCTGGTGGTGTAGCCCAGCTGGATGGAAGACTTATTCCGGGTGATCGTTTACTCTTTGTGAACTCGATCAATCTGGAGAACGCTTCCCTGGATCAGGCAGTCCAGGCCCTAAAGGGTGCGCCCAAGGGCGTGGTACGCATAGGCGTGGCTAAACCACTGCCCATGACGGACAACTCTCTGAAGGCCTGCAGCAATGCTAGCACCACCAGCGAGGAGACTCTGGATGCACAGCAATCACCACCAGCTCTGCCTACAGCAGCGCCTCCAACAGCGGTCAAAGGTGCGGAGCCTGATCTGATACCCGACTGGAGGAAGTAGACGTGGAAATAGATACTGTTATCATATGAGGATAGCCAGCTTGTGCTCCCTCCAGTTTCAGATATTATTATTATTATTATATGTTATGCGTATGCGTAGTAGCACCAAATGTGTTGACCAGACCCGCTTTACGGGCTCTATTCCGGACAGATGCATTCCGAATATCGCAATATTTTCATTCCCTTTAAAATTAGTATTACTGTTAGTATGTGTGAATTTAATGTACTTAAAGCTAAATAAATTATGCAATTCGTTTACAAAAGTTAATATGTACACTTCAAAGTTGAGATGAGTATCTTTGTCATCAGATCCTGGTGGACTACTGCACCCGATTCAGCTGGCGTTCAATCCTCATATAGTTGCGCCTGGAGAGCACACGATCCCGGGCATAGCTTACCAAGTAGCTGAGCACGCCCAGAACGAAGGTGATCAGCTCGAATTTAATGAAATTTCTCTGTTCTATGTACGCCACGCGATCACAGCTCTTGGTCACAATCTCTCCGCTCTTGCAGCGTAGTAGCTCCTTGTAATGCGTGTGAATGCACACGCCCAGGCTGCGACTGACGATGTCGAACTCGGAGCAACGATGACACTCCTGGATAACTGTGTACGTCTCGTGTTTCCAGCACGTCGAATTGTTTTCAATCACAAACTGTTGGCCTCGACGACGAGCTATACTGCCCTCTGCCGCATAGCGAGATTCGACAATGAGCACCACGATAGTTACTAAAGTCAGGGCGGCTAGGCCCAAGACCATGTGATGCCTTTGGCAGTTCTCGAGCATTATTCGTATATTTATTTCCAATTAACTAATCCGAAATTGAAGTCGTGTTTTGTCTGTGATTTCACAGCTGTTCGAATCAGGGCTGGGTGACTCATCTATGTTTACACAACAGATTTTACTTTTATATGACTGTGTGAAATGACAATGAGCATAAAACGAGTTTGTCAGCAAAGGGTCTTTTAATTGTGATGCAGTTGTAAAATACCTGAATCGGCTTTTTTTTTTGTGACATATATAATTTACAAATAACATACATACGTATTTTGATTTCAAAAAATGTCGTGATTCACGATACTTGTAACACTCGTTAATCAATTTTACTCAGTATCGTTGTACTTGTTTTGTAGTTGCGCCAAGCATCGATGCTCAATCATCGATAGTCATATCGATAGCTCAGGCTGTTTACGAACAAGTAAAACATGCAAATGGCAAGGAAGGGACAGAGACCAAAACAATTACGAAGATAGCCGCAAAGAGAAACGTGGAAAATTTATGAAAAACTGTGAAAATTGTGTGGTGGCGCATTGAAAATGGTGCTGCGATCGGGAATTATAATTCCATTTCAATTTCGCGATACAAAGAAGCTGCTGATGATTGGCGTTCCCGAGGAGAATCGAAATTTAAACATATGGGACTTAAAGAATGTTGGTAAGCCATGTTGATGGACAGAGGCAGGTGCAGCAGGGGGCAGAGGCAACAGCGTGCGATGGGGCATGGCTGCCTGCCCCAGCCCGTGGCCCAGGGCAGGTCGTTAAACTTAATTGCCTTTTAGAATGTGTGTATAAAAGAGCAACAACACCCCTCGGGTGTGAAGGCAACATAGAATATAGAAAATACATAAATAGTCAATTGGACATTGGAATTGAACGAATATTTTTTATTTGAAATTATGTCTGGTTTCTTTAATTGCAGTGCGTGCTGCATTTGGCATCTACAATTTCGAGTTTCGCAACAAAAAAATTGGCTTCAACATACCCGATGAACTGCTGCTGCATTATTTGGCTCAACGTCACGACCTCACAAATTTCGTTATAGAAATAAGCCAAGGTAAATAAATAGGCATATAAGTTAGCCGTGTTATACATTAGCGTTTAAGCCCCATTAACCACTTGGAGTCATAGAAATATGCGTGCCAATAAACTATACTCGTATATGAATGCACATATACATATATCTAGATCTGTGTATATAGACGCGGCAACCGTAAACGTGCTTTGCTTGTAAGTCTCTGCCAATTGCCTTGTAATAAAACCCACATTGAAAATGCTTCCTTTTGCAGCTCTCGACGATGGCCATGCCAAGGAGCTCCTCTCCTACGAGCCTTCCTGCTCGATGGCTGCTCTCAAACAGCAGCAACAGCAACAGCAGCAGCATCATCATCCCCATCCGCACCAACATCAGCACCAGGTGCCACTGCCACAGCGTTCGAATGAGAGTGCCAGTCATGCTCACGAATATGTTCCTAGCGCTGCAGGACCTTCAGTTTTGCCCGGTTCCCAGCCTAATTCACCTGCTCTGGGTGTGTGCAATGAACCCGTTGATTCTCCGTTGGAGCACGCCAACAATTCTAGTTCAGATCATGTGGACACAGCGCAAAAACTCCGGCTTGCACAAAACTATGCGGAACGGACGCCCGAATCACTAACACAGTCCATAGATCCAATGGACATAATACCTAAAGCAGAGTCTGAATCCGAAGCAGAGCGGGCAGCACGTGCGGCACGTTATGCGCGGGAACAGCAGCAGCGACAACAACAGGAACAGCAGCATGCCCAGGCACTCCAACAAGAGGCACAGGCATTGCAACATGTGTTGCCCAGCCAGCAATTCTTTTCCAACTACGCGCACAGTCTGCCGACGATGACTGCACCAAATACTTCCCAACAGCCGCCCTATACGCCTGGTTTGATGAGTCGCTTTAGAAGTGAGTATCTAAAATATACAATGCGATGATTTATCTAATTTAATTGATTTGCAGAGCGTGGCGAACGCATGTCCAAGGATCAAAAGGAGCTTTATGTCAAATTCTTTGAAGATAATCCCTGCATGCTGTCGAACCACCGTCGCCACGATGGACTCACCGAACCCCTGTGGGCAAAGCTGGCACATATGCTTAATAGTGTGCCCCAGGGAGCTGTGAAGAATGTGGAGGATTGGAAGCAAACGTTTGATGCTTGGCGCTATCGGATTTTTATGTACACACGCTACAACTCCAAGCTTAGCATGTCGGAGACAAGCGATCCCAAAAACTTTAAACCGTTGACAGCCACCGATCAAAAAGCCTATGCCATGTGGACCAGTCACAAGCACATTGCGCCGCCGGACTATGAGAAAATGGATATGTTTGTTCCGCTGGACGAGAGCACAACGGCGACCAACAGCTACGATTATTAGGCCAACTCCATTTGAGACCAGTGCAAATGTTAAATAATGTTCAATTCGATGATGATGTGTACTTTAACTAATACTAAGCGCTAAATACATTATGTTTAAGCAACAAAGATCGAACCAGATGTTTCTATCAAAACCATAATTTAAGTTTATGTCAATGTTGTTTGCTGTGACTAACCGTTCTCTTATTGTTTTCAGTGTACGAAGCCGCCTTGGACAGCTATGTGTTACATCCAGAGTGTCGATGTGGAGCTCAGAAGCTACTCAACGAATCGCCCACGCCCGATGAACCTACTAATTTGTGCCAGACCAACAATGTCATAGATGCCGCTCCATCGACATCAACAATTGTGCTGCCCAGCTGCGATGATGATGAACAGGAGAGCATAAAGTATCGCATTGACAAGGCCAGCAGCGGAGCAGCTTCTGCTGAACTAGGGATGCCTGCTTACGAACCATGTTCACCCAAAATGGACTATGATACACAGGACGAGCTGCCGGATTCGCCGCACTCGCAACAGCAACTGCAGCAGGTGCAAACGGTGCCATTGTCTTTGCCACCGCCACCTACTCATCATCAGCATCATCATCAACATGAGGAGGAGCAGCAACAGCTGTTGCAGGAACGCATTCAGCATGAATTCTTACTGCAGCAGCAACATCAGCATCAGCATTTACAACAGCAACAGCATTTGGCAATGCTGCAGCAACAGGAACAACAGCAGCAACACCAACAACAACAGCAACAACATCAGCAGCAGGGAGTTAACATGGCAATTGCAACAACGGGCACAAACAACATTCGACGTAAGTAGATAACCCTAAAAAGTGTGCTATGTTATGTACACAATTTTATTGAATTAATTTAATTTTGTTTTAATATTTTCCGCAGAACGCAAAGAACGCATGTCAAAACGTCAAAAAGAACTTTACGTACACTTTCTGCAACAGCATCAGTTTATCAACGATCACAGACGAAATGATCCTGTGCTGGATCCCTACTGGCTGAAGCTGGCAAATCTTTTGAACGCTGTGCCTCAAGGTGCCGTAAAACATGTGACCGAATGGAAGCAAACCTTTGACAATTGGCGATATCGGATCTTCCTCTATGCGCGCTACAACTCCAAACTGCAGGATGAGGAGGCGCAGAATCCACGTAACTTTAAGCCGCTGACACGTACCGATAAACAGGCCTACAATATGTGGATACGTAATCCGGATACAGCGCCGCCAGATCTGGATAAAATGCGTAATGTTTTCTGCAATATGGAAGAGAGTACAACGCATCAGGACTAGAAGTTAGTCAAACTGGAGGCGGCGCTTTCGCAAATTGCCATTGTCGTAGCTTATAAGATTTGGTTTTTTTCATTTTTATTTGTTTTCATGTTAAATGTGTGTGTTTTTTGTATAGCTGAAATTGTATTTTTCCTTTTCTTTGTTATGCTAATTCTTAAATAAGTATATAAATTGATTGACAAGACGTAAATGATTGAAGTTATTGATAGAGAGGTGTAAGCTTATAAACCACTCCTTTTCTGATCGCATTTTTAAGATCTTGTATCCCTTCGTTGAAGAACCTTGAACCTCGAGATTTAAAATCTATGTCATATTTCTTAAAGCTGAAGTTGACAAACTCCTTTCAATTCCATCGACTGCACCGACTGAATGAACTTGATTGTTTCATTTTTTTGCACATTACGACTCTATGCATATGTTTGTACTTCCCTATCTGAGAAACATGTATCAAGATCTAGACACCTACGTCTGGGTCTCTTATGCGTTGATTAATTTGCTAACCCCGGGGCGCAAAGCATCCAATCTGTGGGTACTTGTCGCACGAGCTTCGATTGCTGCTGCTGTTCGAAACTAATCCGGCGATCATTAATTAACTGTTCAATCAAATCCGATACACTCAATGCTGTTGTCTGTCGACTGGTCGGCGTTTTGGCTCTATAGAGAACGCTCTGCGGATTATTGGTCACTTAGTCCGACACTTGTACTCTTAAAAAAAAAAGTCTCGTACGAATCAATAATTTCTTCTTTTCTACTAAAGCCGGTTGGTTAATGTCTGAATAATTTAGTGGCTTCTGATTACTTTTATTTATGGCATTTTATTATTATATGAAATTGCATTTAATTGTGCACAAAATGCAAAACACAATATAGAAATCGTGTTTTATAAATAACACAAATGTGTTACATAAATTATTAACTTAAATGAGTGTATCAGTGTTAAGAGATATTGCAAATACCTCATAAACTGTTCACTTGTCCAATCGGCTGTTCATTTGTCTGCCTGTCTGTCTGTCTCTTATCTTCTGCGTCGTCCGTTGCCAATTGCCATTACTAATAAAGATAAATGAATGTGCGCTCATTAAAAATGTTTAAAGGCATTGAGCCAGGTTATTGGCTGTGTGATTTTATGACTATTCGCTTTGCGGTACGAATATGTTCTCAACTCTCCCCAACTGACTTTTCTGAGGCTGTCAGGTTATATATCTATTCGATAACTGTAGCATTTAGTCAAGCATTCAAGATCAATACGTGTATTCTCGAATATTATTTGCATATATGGCTTTCAGCTATCTGGGAACTGTAGGCCGTGCCAGTTGACAGCCTCAAATGGGTGGCGGTCGATCATTATAAGTTATGACAGGCCGAGGAAAACAATGCTACAAGTAGATCAAGTAGCAGTACTTCATGCATAAAACATGATCAAACCTTCTAAGAATATAGAGAAAAACTAGCAATGTTAAGGCGGCCGCCGAGCAAAGGACAGTCTAATGTTAAATTAAAACGGAAGAATGGATATTATTTGCATACACTTAATGATCAGTCTGATCGGAAAAAGTAAGATAAAAATGTATAATTTATGTACTTTTTAATTACTTAATTCGACAACAAATGTTATTGCTTTATATACGAATATTAATATAAAGAATTATCTTAAGCCTTGCTCAATTTGTAAATAGCTAAAAAAAAGATCATAAATTAGCCTGTCACTTTCAGTAGTTTACAAAATTACCATCAGATTATTTCGCTTCAAAAAAATTCTCCCACACTCTCTAAAGCCAAAAAATAGGAGAAAAACGGCTGCTTGCAGTAGCTGCCACTTGTACGGCCCACAAAATCATCAGATCAATCATAAACACGGGCGAACAGCAACAAAAATGTTGTAAAAAACGATAAAAAGACCACAAATGAGATTGAGATCTTTTTGTAAGACCTGTTTTATCCAATCCCCCGCCCCATGATGCGGGTATTCTCATAAAAGCAACTTGTCAAGCCAAAGCGATTTAAGCAGACATTTCTGTTGATTTACTATTGGAACAAATACATAATTGCAAATACTTGTGTATGCTAATCGATCGTCCGCTTTGATTGATATGACTTTATAATTATATTTACATTTTAATTACGACATTTTAAGTGCCCTGAACCTGAACTATCCACAAGAATACAACTCAATCTTCGAGGAAATCAAATTTTAACATAAACCTCACAATGCGCTTCAAATTGCCTTTGAAATTCTTTAGCAAATTTACACAAATTTATTGAGAAAATAAAATGAACATACAAATTAAATATTTGCATTATTCTGTTGAGTCATTGCCTGTTTCGATGATATCATTGATTGTACTTACTTGCTTAAGTGCATATGCTGATATTGGGAATGGTAGCATGCTAATAAACCTCCGACAACAATTAACATACGACAAGTTGCTTACAAGCTGATTTCTCACTTGTCGAGAGATAATCGTGGTCAGAGTCTTCATTTAGTCAATTTCAATGTCGCTCACGTAATGTATAATAGTAGGCCTATTTGTCAAGCTATATTTAAGGTTTTTAAAAGAGGTCAGGGCTGTTTAATTGAGTCACGTGTGAGGCGTTAACAGAGGATCAATGCCCCATCACTTTTGTTATCCTGCCAGACGGGTTCATCATTTACATTCATTCATTAACATATCTGAGTACACAAACGTACAGACTTTAACGAATTTCTGATGAAATTTGTTGTCGGAGTTTTGTTGGCACGCTTGTCACTAAAAATACAATATTACTTGGCTTAATTAATAAACAATTAATAAATGTTATGCACTCGGCATGCTACTCACCTTCATTAAGTAAATGCAAATTAGACAACAAAAAATCTCAGCAACATGTCCAGCCGGAAGCTGCCCTAGCAACATTTTTCGCAGTGAGGCACATACTATACTATACTATACGAGTACATATGAAAAACCCGCTTTGGCAACAATGAAAATCCAAAACAACAAAAAAAAACATCAAAAATCATAAAAGCAACAACAACACAGCCGAACTGGCTGTCGGCAACATCGGCTCGTGCTTCGGTCGTCTCTGAAACCAGCTGATGCACAAGCAACTGTTGCCAGTCGGTGAGTCGGCGAGTTGGCGAATCGGGAGACCTGAGACCTGAGACTTTGTGCTGATGCTACCACATTTGCTGCTTTCAGTGTGGCCCGTGTCTCCAATGTGTTTTGTCACGCTTTAAGCGCTGCCCTCGGTAACAAACATAGTAACAACAACAACAACAACGAACATCAATAGCAGCAGTAATAACAACAAACAGAACAACGTATGTGCAGTGTCAACTGATGATGCAAATTCGCAATCAAATAGAAAAAATAAATATTAAATAATAAAGCAAAACAAAAACATATTAAGTTGAATGCAATGGTGTGAAATATGACAAGCAAACACACACACACACACACATAGACATACAGATTGTCTGACTGACAGACTGACAATAAGTGCAGTGTACCAAACAGTTTAACAATAAGCCAAAACCCATAAAAATTCCTTGCCCAAAGCTAAACAAAAGACTTAGGCAACAAACTTGCGTGCAACTATGCTGTCGTTGCCTGTAGGCAGACAGGCAACCACAACCCAAAAAAATAAGAAACACTCAACTGCTGTCAAAGCCGTGTTAAATTTATGCAAATAAATAAATCAATGCAAGAGCCTGTCAAGGAGGCGTTCTCTTCGTTGTCGTTGTCGCCTTTTCTTGTTGCACGCACAAAAAACTCAATAATCACGTTTATAGTTACCGCCTCAAGCATTACTGTGCAGCACTTTAAGGCCTCATAAATCACAAGTGCAAAAGTTGTCCCCTCCCAAAAAAAAAAAGGAAGGGAAGGAAGCTAACATTGTAATTGTTACTTAATTAAATTATTAAAAAATCTAATCTCATATTTGTGCAAAGTTGAAACACCTTGAAATGAGATTTTAAAGGCCTTTTGATACATAAGTAGTTATTCATTCACTTAAACTCATATTCATACTTGTAGTTATGCTGTTTATGTGCCGGAAACGTTTGCTCAAACTTGTAGATAATTGTAGGCACTTACAGTAGGTGCTCTCACATAATGACTTCTTAGTTAGCAATAAGTTAACTGCATGAAGATAAAATGAAGTGTGTCGTAAAAGTCACTCATAAAAGGAATCCATATTAGTAAGAACTGGAAATATCAATCACATATCCATCTACTTTATTTAATGCAAATCTATAAACTAATTCTAGTTCTTGTTCTAGTTACTTGTTGCACTTAGCACTGAGCTCAAACAAGCTGTGAATTAATTAAAACATTAACTCATCTTAACTAAACTAGTTTATCGAGAAAATAAAATCAACTAATTTCAATTCAGTTTCCATTTTTAATAAGGTCACATATATGGTTGATATACATATATTTACACCTTAAGCACGTCATGGCAAACTTTATAGGGCTATAAAGATTGAAGTCAGGGATATGTCTAATTTTATATTGAGGGACCTCTCACATGCAATCACATATTGGTCACTCTACATTGTCACGTTTTTGAGCTATAATTAAGACACGCATACATACACAGACATCATTCTTCTGTTTTTTGTTTTAAAAGACTCTCGAAAATTTACGATGCCAATTTTAAGAGTCTCGGAATCGCCGGCACTTGAAATGCGTGGCATGCGCGCACATTTGGCTGCATTTGCGACACTGAAAGACCAAAAAAGCTTCAATTCAAACCAATTTAAAATTACTCGCACTTTTAAATTAAAAACAACCGCACTGGAACAACACAAAAAAAACACAAACAAAAAGTAAGAAAATTGTCATTTAAATTGTTATTTACGCAGCCAAAGTCAACGTCGAAGTCGACGCTGACAGCAAAGTTGCTGGCCAAAAAAAAAAACAAAATAATGTTTGACTAGGTCAGTTTTAAAACGTAAAAAACGTGGTTTATTATCAGGTGTCATTTCGTTGGAGATATATTGACGAGTGCTCGCAATTGAGACTGCAAAATTGTCAGCGTCACCAATGCAAACAATCGATGGCCCAAATCGGACACACATTCACTGTGGCAGTAGGGTCCAGACCAGGTTTCTGGCCAAATACTGATTGCATAATGAGTGTGGACAGTTAATTTGATATTGCTTCAAATCTGATTTGATTTGATATTGTCACATTGAGCGTCATAGTCATTCAATATGCGAACAATGCCGCGCGTCTACAATTACACATCAGTCTCAGTCCCAGTCAGAGTCCGAGTCCAAGTCCATAACCGAGTCGGAATCGGATTCGGACTGGAATCGGAGTTAGAGTAGGAGTCCAAGACCGACTCTAAGTCTCAATAAAAATGCTTTCATAACTAGCAGCAGCTGTGCACTGTGAAACTTGACTACGAAGCTAAAAACAATCATTATAAACATCTAAAATAGAGGACAGCAACAAAACAATTATACGAAAGTGTGCGTCTTTCTGTCTGTGTGTGTGTGTGTGTGTGTGTACAACTTAAATTCATATCAAATGCCAAATAATTGCAACGACAGCGACCCTCAAACGTACTTTGATTATGCGTACAATTACAAATTCGAAATGATTGCATATATTAAATAACAGTATCAAATAAATTTCAAATATTTACAGCAAAATCGGCTTAGAAGTTTTAATTTTCATTAAAAGTTTTCAATTACAAAATGGTAAGTAAAATCTCACTTTATCTCTATTATATTTCTTAAATTTAATTTAAATATCAATTATATATATAAGCTTATTATGTTAAAAGCGTGTGGAGGAAAGTGGTTTTTATAATAATGTTTAATTTATGGTGAACTCGAAGTGAGTGTAAATGCGGCGCTAAATGAAACTGAACACATGGCCATATTTTATATAAGTACAGTGAAACCTCTCTTGGGCGGACACTCATGGTCGCCCAATTTGTGTCCGCTCAAGGGGAGTGTCCGCCTATAGGAATATTTTTTTTTTTATGAATTCAAGTGGTTTCTTCCATTCAGCGTTTATTAAAATAAATAATAATGACTTCAAAATAATACAAAATTAACTTCCAGTTAATTTACCTTCTAAGTACATAAATATGTGTTAAGCTTAGTATAAAAAAGTGAACACAAATTGAAAATAAGAAAAAAAAATTAAAAATAAGGAAAATTAGCTTCGATTGCATTGGTTACACTTAATTCTATTGCGTCTTAAAAAAGTCATCTATTTTCGTTTGTCAAGCGCTCTTTAATTTTTTGTCCAATAGGCAGGACTGCAAATGGCTTTCTAAAATCTAATCTATAGATTCGTTTTTAGTAACGATCAAGTTATCAATTGACAAAAATTGTTCGAAGCTGATATCGATTTGATATGTTTTTAGAAGTTGAGAGATGGAGCAAAAAGTGGCTAGTGGCAAATCGTCTTCAGGCTCAAAGTCGTCTATGCCTTCTCCAAATTTGTCAAAACCCGCTTTTTTTAAACAATTAAAACAATTGTCAAATTTGTCCGCCCACTTCTGATTTTTAATAAGAAAACTAGCTCGTCAGCGAACGTTTTTAAAAAATTCGTGTCCCGCCAAGAGAGGTTTTCGTTCGTTTTTGTCCTTTTTAGTGTCCGCGTCCGCTCAAGAGAGTGTCCGCTCAATAGAGGCAAAATTGGTCTGAAAACCCCACCAAAACCAACGTCCCCGAAAAAGTGTCCGCCCAAGGGGAGTGTCCGCCTATTAGAGGTGTCCGCTAAGGGAGTTTTCACTGTATACACATATAATTACTATAAGCGTGCGCATGCCCCGAATGATTCTCACACTTTTAGCTGGAAATTAAAATATTTAATAAGCTCAGCCGCACGATCTGATTTAATCAGTAATCGCAACCACAAAATAAACACACAAAAAAAAAAAACTGTCACACATGGCGATGCGCATAAATCTTGATGAGAAGGCAATCTTACAATCACGAACATCACATCAGGAATTGCCTCATGCCATAAAACTTATGAGTATCTCGTCATTTCATCTGCTTAATCAATGACTCTGGTCTAGTCTTATGTGTATCATGTTTTATGCTCAACTTTACAAGGGTATTTAAACTTTTGAAACTTTTATTTTTGTCTCTGTTGTTGCTGTAAAAATAACAATTGACTGAAGGCAATGACCCACAATTGTTGTTGTCTCATTTGTTGTTGCTCATTGTTTGCAATATTCTTTGGTTTGTTTCTACTTGTACATTTTGTCTGTACCGTTAAACAATGAGAGAAGCTTCTGTCGATGTATTGACATTGTCGCGGGTTCGTGTCTTAAGTCTTTTGTTTTTACATCTCTTTTTTGTGTTTTTTGCAGATGTGTGCACCGGAAACATGTTTGTGCTCTTGGTGAAATCAGCGTCATTAATTGTCAAAATGCACAACGAAAACAAAAATAAATCTTATATATTTGTGCAACATCATTCAAGTAATTAACGTTTCATCTTCTTCATTTTGTTAATTGAATTTTTGTTTTGTAGATTTGCCCGTATAATGAAACTTATATGCAATTTAACTTCCTCAAATCAAAAGATGATTAGATTAAGTAATTTGTTGATGATTTTGAAATGGAATTTAATTTATGAAACGCTTCACACTCTTATCTAAATGCCATTAAATATTTCTTGCCACATTCAGCACAATTTGTCAGCCAATTAAGTTATGGGAACGAGTCAATTTTCAAGTTCATTGTGATGCTAATTTATTTATTATAAACAAACATTCGAGGCCTCCGATTGGTTAACATAATGTTAGCTTGTAATGAGAAGTGATTATGATTGTTTGTTTATATGTTTGCTCATAGTTTTGTTATGAACCATATGTTTTGTATTGACCAAAAATGCACACAAGTTTATGCAAATAGCCAAATGAATTCGTTAACAATTCTGAATTCAAATTGAATATTTTATGCAAAATTTGCAACGTAAATTATGCAAATTACTGAGGGAGTTTGGATTGTTTTGTTTTGTTTGTTTTAGAAACATGTTAGCCCGCCTCGAATCAATAATACTAACTTGGTCAAATCGAATGCAACTTTTTGAATGGGCAGTCAATTTAGTTAACGGTAGCACATTGACCTCTTGGCCAGGTTTGGAAGCGAGATGTAGATCGATACGCTACTCAAAACTGCAAATGCACTGTGGGCTATTTCATTGTCCATTGACCAGGCTGTAACGCTTACGCTTTGATTTATTTATTTATTTTCCATTTTCACAACACAAAAATTCCAGACAGACGTCGAAAAGTTCAAACAGTTAAGTGCCTGACAGGCATTAACTTTGGGGTTTGTAACCACTGATTAGCAGTTGCTGTTGTTGTTGTTGTTATTGTTGTAGTTTGAGTTGCGTTGCAGATTTATGATTAGCGCCAAGTTAGCCTCAGAGCCACAACAATAACCAAAGACGCAGCGTAGTGCCCTACTCAAAATGCAAGTTATTATGTTTTGAAGGTTTTTGCGAAATGGTTACGCCCCCAAATGCCAGAAATTCAATGAGCCTCGCTGATATCGAGTTGGCCAATCAGACAGACTGACAAACGGACCTGCAACAGAATGTTGCAATTTTTTCAATTTGAATCCAACGATGATGCTGCAGTTCAACATATTTCTATTTCTGATTAAAGAACACACGATTTTAGTATTCAATTTTAATACATATTTTTAGTAATTAATATTTGACACGCCACTTGCATGTTTCGCTCTAAAGAGAAATCCTCTTGGAGGTCAAGTTTACAAACTGCCTGGGAACTTCACATATACAAATAGAACCAGTCACAACTACAAGCCAAAGATACAAATAAAGATATGTACAATGTACATTTCAGCTTCTTCTACAGCTTAAGGAACAGCATTGAGCTGTCTTTGTATTGAATGGATTTCAAATTTCATTAACCCCAATTGGGACGGGTTCAAAAATATGCGCATTAATGGCCAACGTAATTGAAATCAACATGATGTCTATTTATTTTATTAAATTTCGCTTATTTATTCATTTATTTGGCTGATTGACTCCCACGTATTTGGAGATTGACTTTTGCCTTTGCAAATCATTTTCGGGCATCAATAATTTCAATCTCCCAACTACATACATATATATTTATATACGAATTTTATTTATTATTCTTTTGTTAAACAAAATACGCATTTGTATGGACGGTTGAGTCTTATAAATGGCCTGGGAACATGCTGGCAATTAATCAAAATGCATAAGCAGATTTTGTTTGGCGTCGATTTGATTTGTATTAGTCTGGAATGTATGCAAAAAAAATTGATGGATGGCCTGGTGGGATAAAAGGTCTTGGGGTATTTAACAAAATTGCTGGGATTAGAGCCAAGATGAGTTGGCTCAATTTAAAAAAAACTAAAACTGACATTCTAAATGTTTGGTTTAGAAATGGAGATTGTACATTCACAAAACAAGACAAATTCACGCCAATCAACTATCATAATTCAAGCATCTTCTTGAGAATGTGATACACGACATCGATACTCGATACCATCTCCATCTTCATCACATTTCTGATCCGAATACATTCAAAAACGTGTGCGCTCAAAATGCCTCACAAGGTTGTTTGTCGGCAAACTGCAAGCGAGGCTTGAATTATGGCTAATACTTCAGGCTGGCTTTGGCCAAAATGCTGACGAGGAAGCCGCCGTCGCGTTGAATGGAACAATGTTGTTTTTTTCTTTTTAGTTCGAGTACAGCAAGTACAATGCGAGTAATGCAACGAACCGAAAAAGACATAGAAACAGAAACAGAAACTGAAACCGTAACCAAGACCAAATCCAAATCCATATTCGAGAAACCGATCAATGACTAAGACCATAGGCGAGACCTATGCCAAAATAATTCGAACAAATGTTTCAGCTGTTAAAACATGAAACAAGTTTGTGTCTTAAATTTGTGTTGTCTTCTTGGAGCGTTGAGTTTGCGCCTTCAAATTGGCCAACATTAAGCTGTGACAAATGAGCGCAGCCGAGAAAAATGAAACCAACTACCAACAACTGCTAACAACAACTACTGCCAACTTCTACATGGCTATCAAAAATGTTTGGCGTTAAAAAGCCATGTCAAAATTTAACGCCTGCTTAGATCGCGCATGCGCAGCGTTGGCCACAGCTCACAGATAGTCGGACAGTCAGACAGACAGACAGACAGAAACTCGAACTGAAGCTGACGGTAGCATTGTGGGGGCGATGTGTCATGTTTGTTGTTTTTGTATTTTTTGTTGTTATATCGTGTTTGTTCTGGCGTTCAAGGTCACTCGATTCAGTGCGCTAATTGATGGATGCCTGCAATGAGCGACAATTTGCCAAACCTTGAACTTCTACGCTAAAGAAGCGACTAACCAAGAGAGGGGCTAGGCTAGGCCAATGGTTTGTTGTTTTGGCATGATAGTCAGTGCTTTATATGCAAATGAAGCACATTACCTGTGAATCGTTGTAATGCTACAAACAACTAATTACCTGACACGCTTCGGCTGTTTGCCTGTTAGATGAAGTCATTTTATTGTGTTGTTGCCTGCCATCTTAAACCCTTTATTTATTGTTGTTGTGTGTGTATAATTCTTGAACATCCGACTGAAGGTTAGTCAAACAACAGTCAGTCTGTTTGTCAGACTGTCAGTCTGTCGAGAAGTCAGCGAATCAGCTGTGCCTGAAGAACGCGTCTGACTGGCCTTTCAGTGATCTTTGCCTTTGCCGGATGTCTTCTTTGATTCAACTCTATGCGAAAAGCGATTAACATGTAAATTTAATGACCACGTACCATGAGATTACAATGTACAATGCGAAATTTATGGATCATATTTTCGATTTTGACAGCACACCCACCTTATATTATTTAACTATAACCATAGCTGTCTAGATACTGCGTACTTATAAATATGCATACATCAGAATATACATAAGTATATAAAGCTCACATTTCCTGTTTTCTCACAGTTCTTTATACAGCTATATCAAAAGAAGCTTTTATAATACAAAAAATGACTTGACAGTGATTGTTAAGGTGATGCTTATGTGATATTTATTTATACCTCTTCCTTTGAACAAATGTCTTATCCAAAAGAAGATAAATCAGCAAGTTGTTCAAGACGTGTAAATTTAGAAAGAAAGTTAAACTTCCGCATGCCGAACCCCATTCATATTCTCAGAAATTTGATGATTTAAATTTTGAAATAATCTTTGAAATTTTGATTAGGCTTCCTAAAAATGTTTCTAGAAAAAGTACAATTTGCAGTAAAATTTTTCTAAAAATAGTTTAATTTAAAAAGGTCAAGGAATGAATTTAGATTGAATGTATAGATATGTACATACTTATTAACATTTTTATATTTCATGAAAAAGCTATGATACCCCGAATCAAGTATATAAAAAAAAATACACAAAGTATTCTGTGGGCTATAAATCAAGTCTTTAATGTCGTTCAACAATAAGCGACGAAAGAGTAATCATTCAAGAGCTAAAAGAAATCGAAACACAAATTTGGCAGTTCATTGAATATTTAATTGTTTTTAGTCGGATCATGCTGAAAGTTATTTGATTAATGAGTTTCTTCCTTTCAAACTACAATCGAACTCTTGCCACTTTCATAATCATATCAAGCCATTGTTTGTCTATGATCTTTTCACCTTTGGTTCACTTTCATCGCCCACATATGATATGGGGAGCATTTATGTATATCATTTTCATAACATAAGCAATTATCAAATATTCATTATTCATTTATCATTTATCATATATCATTAATCTCATTTATTATTATGCAATTGGGTTCCCGCATTGTGAGCTTGCAAAACTTTACTGCAATGCACAAAATGATATTTATTGAACTCGTTTAGCCGAAATTCCCCAATAAATATGTATAACCATATTCTCCATATCAATAATTAAACTGCAATTCAAAGCAGCCCGCATTCCCCCTCAGAAAATTTCTGAAAAATGAAATGGAAAACTGAACCGTAGACCTCGTCTAGGCAATGCCCTCATGCCAGACATGAATTATTATTTCAATTAGGGCGTTTAAAAAATGATTATGGCATACTTATTATTATCGTATTACAATTTGAACGCGCCAATTGGTAGAAATTGTTAAATATTCCAGCACAATATTATTTTTTATTATTATTTTCTGTTGATAATGTTGTGTAATAAAAGACAATGCTCATTGCGCGGTGTCTGGCTGAAGATTAAAGATTGAACCACACGCCCCCGCCCTGCACTTTTTGCTTGGCCACATTAAATTAAATCTAAGCTTGACCCAAAAAAATGCAATATTACGAGTAGTCGTACTACTTAAACGATTTTCTTGACTTGAACAAAAATTTCGCAAAAGGAGCAACAACAAAAAATAAGCACTTAATTTGCAGCCAAAAAGCTGAGAAACGAAATCAAAAAACCTGAGCAAGTTATTTGATAATAAATGATTATTTTCGTGCTAAACTGCGTTAATCACAGATAATAATAATGCCATGTAATGTTGGCTGTAGTTTACGTTTGCTCACTGCCTGTTTTTATTGATTGTTTTTAATTAGTCTGATGTTGTTTTTGTGGTTGTTGTTGTTGTTGTGGTTAGAATCGACACGCCCATTTCGCCTTAATCGCCTGAGCAGCGCCTTCCTGCTCATTACGCCAAGACAAGACCAGTTGAAGAAGGCGGAGGCGCAGTGACCGATATCAAAGAGGGAGTGCCGTCCAATTAATGCGATCCACAGACGCTGCTCCACCTCTGAAATGTGCTCGAAATTGAAGTTCATTCAACTGCCAGGCAATTTTCGGCATTCCGTCTTTATTTTGGAACTTTTGACTAAGCCAAAAAGCCGACAAACGCACAGATTCCCAGCCAGATGCCAGATGCCAGATGCCAGTTACCAGATTCCCATTGTGCGCACTCGCAACTTTTAATTAACATGAAAAACTGCGAAAGCCGTGAGAGTCGACAAAGAAAACTTTTCAAGTACTCATACTTCGGCTGTCAATTGAATGAATACTCTTACACTCAGCAAAAGAAACAATGAAACTAATTAGAGTTCATTAAAGAGTTCAGCTTCTGGGAAATACTATAAATGTAAAGTTAATTTTTATGTACTTACGATTAGTGCAATTTTTACTTCAAACTACCTTCTTATATAAAAGTCTTTATCTTCTAACTATATTTTATTGATATCCGCAAACCAATTTAGCTGCGGATTGTAATTCGATTTGGCTTACTGTTGAGATTACACACTCCAGTTTTTTTTTAAGTGTAGCTTTTGTTAAAAATTAAGTGATTTTCAAGTTCATGGTCATTGTCATTATGTCTCGGAAGTGACAAGAGCCCAGACACGCTCAAGCTCTGATCATAATTGAGTGTCCATTGTTACAAAATAATCTTTATTTTTATGAAGTCATGCCAGTTGACAACTGGAGTTGAAACTGCGCCATTAAAATGTCTTATAGTCCAGCACTTTGTGGTCCTCGACAATTGATTTGTTCTGTTATTGAATCAAACACCTTTTAAACTCTCTGAAATTGATATGCAACTTCAAGTAATTAAATTAGCCACCATCAACTGTATTGCACCATCACAGTTCACACGTTTCCACGTAATATGCACTAAAGCTTCAATTTCCCATTTTAATGAAGCATTCACTGTAATTAAAAAGCCTACTTTTTTTTACCTACTAACACATCATAAACCTGGCCATTAAAAAAAGCTGTAAACTTGGCTTTTCTGCCAGCTCTTGTAAGTCGAATTTGGCTAATCGATCGCTGTCCATGAAGACTCAACATTCCTATTTGCTATGCACAGCACACTGTCGTCATTGCTGAAATTGCTGCAATTGTGAATATTTATTGACTTGTTTAGCCATCAAAATAATATAAATATCGCAGCTGAAGTGTCAATGAAAAAGCCGAAAAATCAATAAGTCTAAGGTAACCTAAAGTGCAATATTTAGATACCCTAGTAGATATCGTGAAAGTCGAATACGCAACTCAACTTTCAGTTAATTGTTGTTATTGACAGCATCTTGGAGCTAAAAGAAAAAATCAGCCAAGACGTTGCTTTGTTCCTAAAATTTGCAACTAACAATATCTGATATTTCTGTGTTCATCTAGACGTACAGTCTTACCTTAATTGTATAAGGCGCTGGTGTTGATCTAGATCTGGCGTTAAGATTGATGTATTTATAAACGCTATTGTTGGCTTTCAGTTTATTACTTACCTGGCTGTTATTTTGATGTTTGGTTAATGAGGTCGTGGAGTTAATAGTCTCCATTAAAGTAGGACATGACTTCTTCTGTCTGTTGTATACGAATGTATCATACCCCACTCCATTACAGGGCAGAGACTATAAAAAATAACGGAGAAGGGAATGTAATATTTTTACTTAAACAGGATCCAAAAGATTTCCTCTATGTTATTCAATGCAATTTTATATTCGTTTGCTTTACATTACATTTATCTATTATATTCCCACTTTTTCTTTAGAAACTATCTATAACCTAAAGAATTTTATTTTAATTTATTTTAAAAGTAAATAAACTCTCATACACTACACAGTTTCAATGCAATTTATAGCTGGAATACAAAATATCATATTGCTTTAACATTCCCTTAGAGTTTGCAGAGAACAAAGACAAGATTCTTTAGATTGTTAAATTAGTTAACCAGTATATTATACTCTATTTATTTTACATTATTGTAACAGGGTATACAAAGTAATGTGCACACTTAAAAAATGCTCAAGTCTTGCCAAGTTTATTTATAGTGTTGCAGCTAAAAGTGATGTGCCAGCACATCACAGTGAGTCAAAAAATTACATGCATACGAGCACCGCTCACTCATTTGTTTACATGTTTATCGTAATTGTTCAAGTTGACACATTCAATTTGCAACATTCAACAAAGTTTCATCTTCTGAAAAGCCATTCGAAAATGAAGTCAATAGAATTAGACGGAAAAATAAAAAATAATAAAGAGAAGCAAAGGTGCAATAACTCAGACAGTCACCCACAAAAGTATACACACACACACATGTGTATAGCAACGTTGCATGCAGGTGGCACCGATAAATCACTGGTATCGATATCTTTTGTGCATATTGTCAAAAGCGCCGACCCCTTGACAAATTGGAAACATACAAATTTTGGCCAAGGAGAGCTCCAATTGTCGATTGTCTGTAAATTGGCCAAGTTGCAAGTTGAAAGACTATGAAAATCTGTTTCCTCCCATTCATTCCCCCATTTGAATTTCATGTCGACTTGTATTTAGCACCTTTCACGCGTTTCTGTAGCGTTTTAAATCGCATTAGCATGTTTAACGGCTCCTAATTGATCATTAGCAACAAAAGCACTTGGGAGCTGGTGACAATGCTCACAATGCATAAATAAATAATAAAGAGTCATAAAGTTCACAATGGTTAAGCTTTCAAACGCTTTTTATTCAAGTAGTGCAATAATAAAAACGAATTAATAAATAACAAAAATGGTAAATTGCTAGACTATAAAAAAAGAAACAATCGCACCTTTTTAAAGCCTGCATGAATGCATCGTAATTAATCAACTATAAATCCCTTATTAAACAAACTATTTCAATTAACAAAGCAAATATTTTCAATATAAATATTTATAATAATAATAATAATAAATAAATCACAAAGTCAAAGAATGACTTTCAACTTTTCAACGAATTTTTGTCATACAAATTATTTCTAACAGAGAGTCTGTGTTTAATATGTTAAATTATGTCAGTATGTTGTGAAATTTTCTCATAAATAACAGCAACAATAACATCAAAAGTAACAACAATAAGAGTGTAAACAACACCAGACAAAACAATGCAATACAATGCCATTAAGTTAACAACAATTTAAGTTGATTATTATATTTGTACGCGTACAAACTTGACATTGTTGTAAGTCATCAAGTAATTAATGCATTATTAAATTTGTAAGTAATTTTGAATCAAGTATTGAGTTCAAGTGCACAGTGTTCGATGCATCTAAATAAAGCGAATTTAATTGGTTAGCAGAGCATTAAATACGCATTCGATTTGCAATTATGTTGCAATCGTATATAAGCTAAAAGGCAAAGCGAGTTGAGCGAGTCAAATTTTGTGGCAGGTGCAAATAAATTTGTACAACATGTTGCATATTGGGGGCGACTGTTATTTGAAGGCAATGCCTTATCCACGTCGAATTTTGCAATCAATCAAATGACAAGATTTACACAACATTCTAACAACTTCTTGCGACTTCTTACCACTTTTTGCAGCAATCAATCTGCCTGCTGCTAGTCATCTGCCTCGCTGCGAGCTGCCAAGCGATACGCGTCGACTGGGGCACAAACACGGGACCGATTGTGCCACCACCGCCACGAACCACGCCCACACCGCCACGTCAGCCATATCGGGAGCCAGCGCCCGTTTGGGAGGATCAAAGCGATGATATACCCAACCCGAAGCCATATGTGTAAGTGTACTTATTGCCAGAAAAGAGGATTGGTTTGCATTTAAGCTTGGTTTTCATTTCTTGCAGCTATGTGCTGCCACCTCCGTCTCGCCCCCGCACTTGGGTCATACCCGCGGGGCCTTATGCACCGGCTAACTACAACAATCAGCCTCCCAAGCAACGCTACTATGGCGATCTTTTGACCCACTACAGCACTCCAGGAGCTGGAGTTGGAGCGGGAACTGTGACTGTGCCCGGTTTGGCGGCACAATATGTGCCCGGAGTGGGCATCAAGTATACGGCGATTGTGCCCAACAAGCTGCAGGGCAAATACAATGCAAAGACCAAGAAATACAAGGCCTACGAGAAGGCCAAATATGCGCCATGGAACTATGTAAGACAATATGATAATCGCAAGCGTTATCTGCGCTACTGATATGCATATTTAAGAAGAGTATAAGGAGTCGTTGTCGTTTTGTGTAAATTGCGTGTACAACAACAAATTAAAGCCAAATGAAAATGAAAAAAAAAGAAACAACAACAACTTAACGCTTTTGACACTTTTATAAATGCTTTTTGCACAAGAGCTACACCAACACCAACACCTACACAATCACGCACACACATACACACAGACATACACCCACATCCACATCCAACATTCGCCACCACTGTAATCGCTATCGCCATCTCAACATCATTTGCTTTCATGCTCATGTATCATGTCCCCACCACATTCATATCCATGTCCATGTCATAATCACATGCATCATCTCTTTGCAGTTGCAGCTGCTGCCAGTGGAGGAGAAGCCGCTGGATTGGGAGCTGGAGCAGGAGCAGGAGAGAGAGGAGAAGGAGACGCTTCACGAATTACCACTCAGCTCCTCCACAACTGCAGCGCCCAGCAGCAGCAGCAGCATCAGCCCAACTGCAGCATCAGTTTCAACAGAAACAACGTTAGCAACTACAACAACAACAACCACAACACAAAAGCCCACAACAACAACAACAACAGCAGCCACAACAACTGTTAAGCTGGCACATGAGAAGAGCGCCTATCTGAAGAAGCACAACAAGCTGAAGAAACTGATCGAAATGATGCAGACTCAAAACAACTCATCGTTGACCTCAAGTTGAGCGGTCAAAGAAATAAAAAATAAACAGAGAAAAAAAACAAAATATAGGAAAACCTAAAACGCAAACTTAAACACAACATTTACTATAAGACTTGCCCAAAATTTGTAAATACATAATAATAAATCGAATTATGTTTCGTCTATTCCTTTGATGTGGTTACATAAAACAAAAGACTCAGGCAACAAACTTGCCCAGTTGCGTGCAGTGGCAACGGCGCTAAATTGTGCTTTAATTGCACACGTCGCATGGCAAAAGGGTAAATACTCACTTACCCAAACACCCAGAGACCAACAGGCCTGAGACCAGAGACCACAGGTTATTAAGCAGAGTCTAGCGGCAAGGTAAACTGTTAACTGTGCGCTGTCAAAGAAATAACGGTCGGTGTTGTGTGTTAACTGAAACCATGATTGGTACTTTCTTGAACGGCTTTTCATAGCCGGCAGCTAAACGCAATTAGCCTAGGCAATTAGCAATCGCTTGAGCCGGCTTCTCTTGGGGGCCCATCATTTAAATGGCGGTCCCGGACTTGATCACAGAGCGGACAACTGACGACCCTGACCGCTGCAACACATCAACGACATCATTAGTAATTTCAATAGGAGTCGAAGTTGCTGCACCTAAACAAGAACAACAACAAAAACCAGCCTATGATTATAGTCAATACTTTTTTGTGTTGTCGAAGTCATTAACCGCTGCTAATTTTCATCGCATTGTCAACAGGTTTTTTATTTTTGTTATTTTTTTAGTTAGTTTTAATTGCGCGCGCATCACAAAGAAACACACACACACACACTCATATTGTTGGCGCCCATTAATAATAATTAAGGGTACAAATTGAAACCAGAAACGAAGCTTAAATATTTTGGTGCATTACACGAAACTCTTTAATTAAATTCAATTAGTTAAAATTGACACCAATTTGCCTGTTCAACTTTTTTCACAGCTAATTGTTCCTGTGTGTGTGGGAAATATATTTTATAAATCTAATTTATTGGGCTTTAACATTTGTTTGCTATACTTTAATTGTTTTCAGTTCAATTTTAATTTATATAAAATGAATTTATTGAAATTAAATATTTTGAAATGATTTTTAAATGACCATTTTTATGAATATATTAGATAAGCTTTAAACGCTGTCACAAACACATAAATTCAAAGTTTATTCACTTTCAAGTATACAAGTATATATCTGATATATCTGATACATTTGCAATTCAATTATTCACTTTTAAGATATAAACAAATCAGTAAAAAGTGTTCAATTTTAAATGAGAACACAGCTCAAGAATTTTAGCGTCGTAATTCAATTTTCAAAGCAATTAACTGATTTCGTTTTCAGGAGAGTACCCGTCTGAGTATATTCATTTGTACATAAGTATGTAAAATGAATGATTTAAATGTTGTTTGTTTGTTATCCATTGCGGTTAAATTAAATATTGTTAATTTACTGCCACCGCAATGAAGACAAATTCATGTAATTTGAATAACTCGATGAATGCGTGCTTATTGATTGGGATTGGTAATCGGATCGAGAGTGTGGGAAATAATTGTACAAAATCTTGGAAGGACCTTAAATTAAATCAATTAAATCTCATTCAGTCACAGTGGCTCGAGGAGATTGCGACACTTTGTTTCCGCTTAAAGTCCAAAGCCAGGCTTTAAATTGTGCAATGACAGCGACGACACGACCACAGCCTTGGCCACCTCTCACCTTCCGATGAACGCCAAGCACTTCACCATTCGGTTCCAGGTGATTGTGTCTGCTGTAAGCAACAACATTCCCGCTGATGCTGTACTTGGGCTTGACTGCGGAAATCAGTAAGTTGTGTAAAAAAAAGGTATTATAGGATTGGAAGATTCACGAAATTGAATAGATATAAACATGGATATAATAACAAAAAAAGTATTGATAAATGTAGAGGAAATAAAGCTACGACATTTTATACATTTTTAAAATAACATTTTAAATTTGTGAGTTTTAGCGACCTATCTAATTGTTTATATTTATTTAAATCTCATGAAACAGTTGTATACCGAGCCACTTGCTCCTTGCTATTCATTTAGTAAAGGCTTATGTTGTATTGTTGTTGTTGTACAATTTGTAGTATAATTTGTTAACAATTGTCAACATTTGTTGTCAAACAAACATTGTTAATCATAATTGTATGAATAGAGAATCATGTCATATCGACATAATTATCTAACTTTCGACCTCGAGTCAGCTAAACCATTTAAATTTAAAACATTTAAATAAATATAAATAACATTTTAAATTATGTACTTGGACTCGATTGCGGAAATCTGTAAATTGTATAACAAAAATGTAATGTATGTATATTCAAGAAATTAAATATTGATAAATACATATAGATGTAGTTACGAAAAGAGTATTGATATTGGGAGAAGCATTGATTTTTTGTTTCCGACAAAAAAGGTTTGTACATTTAAGATACCAATTATAATTATTTTTTACTCTACATCAAGTTTTGTAGTCAAAGAATCTAATTTACCTTTTCTGGAGAGAATTGCTAAAATCAATAAAAACACACAAAATGTGTTGTTCATAATGTGTGAATTCACCAGAAAACTATAACTATGCTTATGGACTTAGTCGAGATATGGAAGTGCGATTTATGGGTGAAAAAGTGAATCATATTTGCACTATACGCAACTGCAACACGATTTGCTTCGAGTTATAGAAGTTCGAGTACTAAAAGTCTGTTTGCATTAATAAATATGATTGCACACAATAATAAATGCTTAAATAATTGTATGTGGCATGCAATATGTCTAGATCACCCTTCACCTTTGGTTCACGCCGGTTTCGTCATAATTATGCGCATAGATGTTATAAAATTCAATACGAGTACAAGAATTCATATATGGCTGTTAAACTCTGCGTATGCGCAATGTGCAGTCCAATCTCAGTTTAATACTCAGATGTGTGATCTTTTAGTGTGTGTGTGTGAGTGTGTTGTTGTGTGCAGCTGGCGAAATTAATTTGATTAGAAACGACAGAAAACGAGTCTGTTGGAAAATGCTTAAAAAATCATTTGAAGCTTTAGGACAGCGGCCACTTTGGGGGCAGTCGAGTTGATGTTGAAGTTGGAGCTGAAGCTGGCCAATAAAGCAACTGCCCGCCACCGCTCGAAGCTGGGCGACTTCCTAGGCTTTTGCTACTGATGCTGATTACATAGTCACGTTGTTAACTACATCTTCACGGTGCACGGAGAGCAAGAAATACAACAACAACAATAACAACAACAAAATGAAACCTTGCAGCGTGTGCTGGCTGGTGCAGCGGCATGCCACTGTGGCGCAATCGAATCGAATCAGAGCCGACATCTTTCACACTTCGTTAAAGGTAACCCGGGCAAAGCCACCGCCAAGGCAATTTATTGTCAAAAGCGAGAAAAACAGAAAGAAAAAAACTGCAATATGCACATTATGGCCAAGACTCGAGGCCGCTTCTGCAGTTGCTTATAAATACTTGTCTGTGAATGTGGCCCTAACGTGACGGGCCACTCCACACAGGCTTGATTATGGTTGACCCGTCATCAACGAGACCCGCACCCGTACCGGACTCTGACCGGACCCTTTTTTTTGTTTTGTTTTTTTTTCTTGGCGATTGGTCCGTTTATGAGCCCCGTCAACAGATCAAGCAACTTTCTTTCTCTCTTGCATCATGATGGTTAAGTTTTTGCTAGAGCACGTTTCGTTTAAATACAAAGATTTGAACAAGTGACGCCATCGCCAGAGCCATCAGCATGGCAAACAACTTGGCTTGGCCAGCCTTAAAGCCAGGCCTGTACATCAGCAACACCATCAGTATAAGCATCAGTATCTTAGCCAGGCCCATTCCGATTCCGATTCCGACTCCCAATCCCATTCCCATTCCCAGCTACGTAGTTGGATGAACAGTTCGCAGTTCATAAAAATCAATGCCCTTTTGATTAGCTACAGCTGTAATTGAGCGTTGAGTTGGGGATTTCTGTTGTTTGTGAAAGGCATTCGTTACCCCATAATAGAGAAATTGTCTAATTAAGCCTGCACTTTTCAGCGCGCCTTTCAATTGGCCATGGGCATTATTACGCATACGCCCCGTGGCCGTACTAAGCTAAGCCAAAACTACCAGATGAATCTAGACAATTTGCTTTGCGCCTCATTACACAATTGGCTACGGCAATATTTGAACATTTCGACTGCAGGCTGCACTGCCAAAAACTGAAAGCAGTCAACCATACCTGACTGAATTTTAAAGTCAAAATTTACCAGCCTAAAGTTCAGGTTTGAGTTATTAGCATAAAATTATTGTCATAATTCAGCGCCACGATGGGTCGATTGACTGTAATCACGGCGCATCTCCTGACTCTTTTGACTTAAATGGCAGCTGTTGGCCAGAAGGCAAAAGCGTTGCAGTTAACAGACAGGCTGACAAGGAGACAAGAGACTGGAGCCTGCCAGACAACTGGCAGACACTAGGCCAGGCAAAAGCCAGGAAATACGAGTTTCTTTTTCAGCTGGAGCGTGTTTCCTTTGGTTTGTGTTATGGCTAATTGCAAAACCCGAAAATCACTCTGCTCTCTTTTCATTATTATTTTTTATTTCTATTACATTTTCCAAAGCTGGCTAATATTAAATACTTAGAGAGACAGTGACAACTTACATGTGGCACATGTTTATTCATAATAGTGGCTGCAACACAACACGCAACCTGGAGCCGGTCTGGCTGCAACTGCAACTGCGTCTGCAACTGGAACTGTGGCAACAACAGTTACAGATTCCCAATAGACGTGCTAAGTCAGTCAGTCAGTTAGTCAGTCAGTCAGTTGGTCGGTTAGTCCGGGTCTCAGTCCATATCCCGACGCCCCATCAATGCGAAATAAAAACACTTTTTTCTATTGATTTGTTGCCAGATTTCTTGTTTTCCTTGCAGTGTTTACATAATGAAATGGCCTCGCTGTCTCCCGGCCAACTTTGTCCACTTGGCCATCTGTCCAACTGTCCAGCTGTCCAGTTGCCAGTTGCTGTTGCCACGTATAAAGTTTGCACAGTTATGCGGGTGCTTATCTCACATGCTACACTCGTAACCACGTATGAATCTGGGAGAGAGTGAAACAGACACAGAGGGATTGAGAGAAAGAGAGAGCTTTGCAATCGTGTCACGAGATGCTAACCTTATTTAATGTTTATTGTTGTTATCGTTGCTATTGTTGTCATTGCAGTTGTTGTTGTTCAAATTGTAGTTGTTTTTGTAAAGGCCTCGCAATGTCGTGGCGCTACCGTTAAGTTGTAAATGCGCAAGTTACGAATATTGTTAACTGCACTGAGCAAAATTAAAGTTAACGATGTATAAACAAAACATTGTTAATGAAAATTAAGAACGGAAATTTAACAGAAGCTAATTAGATATAACATGTAATCGAAGGCCACAACTTGGAGATCTTCCTTATAACAATATTTGTAGTAACAAGAAAAAGTTCTGCAATATGGGATTACCCCACAAAAGTCCGATGCATCCTTAAAGTCTAAGCTTATCAGACTTATAGAATGCAAGATACAGTTTACTAAAATATTAATTAAAAAATAATGGTTTTCTTTTTACAACACCTAATATAATATTTACGGCTCTAAACAGATACTACTCTAAATTACATCCTATTTCGAAATTCTTTTCAAACTTAAAATCAAATGTTAATTTTTACTACTCATTTATTTTTTTGGTTTTTTTTTTCAATTTACATATCTGTGTTTATACCCTGTGGTTTTTTTTATAAACTGCTGCCCAATTAAGAACGGAAATATATGTAATCTGAGGTCAAACCTTGGAGTTCTTACTTTGTAATGTATAGAAGTTACCGCTCTTGAAAGTCAGCACTCTAAGTATTATACACTTAATTATTCTTGTCCTAAAAACAATTGGAATTCTTTTGTAATTGCTTGATATTGTCATCTTTATTCATCTGTTCCAAGTTAATTAGAATATCTATATTTATTTCTATTAACTGCTGTTCATTCTTCTCCCTTTTCTTAAACCGAATTTCTAGGCATTTGATCAAGAGTTTTCGTTTCTTAGAAACACATACCTTGACTTTCATAGTCTCGGCTAACACGATTTGCATACCTTTAATTGTCTTCCTATTTCTATTCAACATGCACACTACAATTGCCAATTAAAATGCGCCTAAGATAAGACCAACTTTAAAAACTTAAAAAAAAAAACGTTTAATGCGATACGAATGAAAAACAGCAACAAAAATCGCTTCGATTCGGCCAACAAAGTGAACGAAATTGAAAACGCGAACCAGTTTTCAATGAAAAATTTACATAATGTGCTCCAAATGGGCAACAGGTAAATATAAATCTCCAGACAGGTCAACAGCATAAACAACAACAGCAAGCCAAAGCAATGACAATGACAATTGTATGCGAAACTTGCGGAAAAAGGCCAAAAGTAGTCCCCCTGTCCTCCTCCCCCTCTGTAACTCTGTATCCCCATCAACTTGAGCCCAAACATGTAAATTGAAGTTCATGGAAAATCAATTGCATGAAAGTTGCCCCAAACCAAATGAAGGGGAACTGGAGCTGTAGTTTTGAAGTCTCTCTCTCTGTATATGAGTCGAGCCTGGCAATTTATGCTATTGAACTTTGCTTTATGCAAATTGAAATTTACAGTTAACAGTTAGTTCAGTTCATTTTTTTTTTGGTAAGTAATTGTTCAAGTTTTAATACATATTTGTACGTAATTTTGTAAGAAAAGGAAAGGCAGACCAAGATAATCGTATTTGTTTCTTCCTTAACACTCACTTTATGAGTTGTTTGATGTTGCATGTTGTGTGTGTTGTACTTGTGCGTGTATCAATTCCAACCACTTGCAACTGCCACGCTTGTTGTCTAGTGTTTGAAGTGCACTTTTGCATTTATTTACCATCCGCAGAGAAGTCTCGAAAGTTGTTTGTCAGACGCGAAGATTCTGAAATTTACTTGACAGCACGACTAAAACGTGCTCATTACAATCGTAATTATGTTTGAATGTAGCTTAAGTTGAAAAATTTAGATCAAATGTAATGCGATTAAGCAATCCTGTCGCAACTTGAACTCCTCCTTCACCTACTTCTCTTTGTCCTACTGCAAATCTCTTCCTCCTCTGCCACTTTGTAAGTTAGTCAACTTTTGGCGCTTTTGTTCAACAATAATTGCAAGAAAAAAAAAGGTGAGGTGCACTCTTATGAGCACCCCTCATGAGCATGTTCGTGCTCTTCTATGCTCCCCATTCAATAAGTAAGCCCCCACCTTACAAGTTAACAACAAAAGGGCATGATGCCGCAGTTTGTGCTTGAGCCACGAATAAAAAACAGGCCGGCAGTCGCTTGTAACCACAAATTAGTTTGAACACCATAAAAAGCTGGCAACAAAACTGCAACGACTGCAACACCAGCAAGAAAACAACATAAAAGCCTTGCAAAATTTCGCAAAAAAAAAGCAAAAACACAAAAAATTAAAATGAAAATCCATGGCAATAATCAGCAAAACCTGTACAACATCAGCTGGAAAATCAGTTGTACTTTTTGTTGTTATTTTCAATGTTGATAGCAAAAGTGACGCATCATATGGGAAGCTCATTGTTGTTGTTCTTTATGCTTATGATTCAATAATACACACACACAAACACACACACTCATACACTATCCACATTAACAACTCATTTTGCAATATTGAAAACGTGCTGAGACAATCTCTTTAAAAGGGTCTTGGTCGTGTGTGCTGCGATGTATCTAATGGATACGTGTATCTTAAGAATCGCCAAAGATGTTTGCACAATCTAAAAAAATAAAGAAGACAAAAAGAATAATCAAATAAAAAACAACAATAACACAAATAGAGCCATCAACATAATAGATTTCAAAGGCGCTTTAACCGCTTTTGCCATCATTTAGGCGCTTTGGTCTTTTTGCTCTGCGAATTTTTTAAACGTAATCTTTTTGTGGATTCATTTTGTTTACATTTTCATATTGTTTATGCAAAAACCGCAAATGGAGTTCAAGAGAGTTTGAGTTAAGTATAAAATGCGATTTATTTGTGGTTTCTTTTCCCACTTTTTGTTTTTGTTTTCGTTTTCACACAAAAGTTGAAAACTTGGCTCGATTAACGTTTCGTTTTGGACTTCAGCACGTGGCTAATTCGTTTTTGTGTTAACGGAAATACTCATCGTAAATGTTTATAAATTTGTTTAAATAGCGCATAATGAAATGTAATTAGCTATTAGATTCAGGAAAATGGTTTTATAATTCGAGTTAAAGTGCTCAATGTTAAGATAAATATCTATTGCACTTATAAGCGTTTCTTAAAATTGAGATATTAAATAAAATTATTAGTGTAATTTTAAATATTATTTTATCCTTACTTTACATTTTATTTTTCAAATGTTACAATATTTCCTGTATAATACAATATTTTACAGAGTTGACGCTGTTAAAATAATGTTGTTAATTAATAATAATAAAACTAATTACCTAAATACTTAGTACTAATTTATTATTAAAGACATTAAAATTGTCCAAATTATATATATGAATATAAATATAAAATATAAATAATGGAATAAAATTAATTAAAGAACCTGTTTCCTGACTCTAAACACAACACGATGGCCCAATAGACCTAATGATAATCTCGACAGCTGAGCTGAGCAGTTTTAACATTATCTTGACTAATCTAACAAGTAACAAGCTAAATCCAACGCCCAAAAGCAATTATCGCATGCGAAATGCTTACAATTCTCAAGCTATATAAGATCAGTTTTGTGACTTGTGGTGTGACTGGTTTCACTAGGAAGTTGATTACAAAAATGATTTACAGCCTCTCAAACATATTTCTGCCAAATGCTGGGCTTTTCTATGCTCGCTGTCGCTGTAAAAGACTTTTCTTCTACCAAATGTTTTTCTTTGCTTTGCCTTACATAATCTCTATATAGCCCTTCCCAATTTTGCCCGAAAGCAAGAAATGTTTGCGCTCTACTTGGCAAATCTATAAAATTTTTGGTAATTTCGTTAACCTCAGTTGTGGGCCCAATAGTCCGCATACCACCAAACATTTCTCAGCTGAGAAAAATGAGGCTTAAATTATTGGCCTGGCATTTAACATGACAGCCACATTAAATTGTCCACTTTGGCAACCTGTGCCGGCTCCATATACGAGTGTCTAAGTGAGTGTGTGTGTTTGTGTGTGTGGATCTATGTGTATACACACACATTAGTTTAAATATAAATAGGTGTAAGCAAGTTGGCTGCCGGCGTTGCTATAATTGAGGTTTGGTGGCGCTGACACTGCTCGGCCCGGCTTAAACCGTCTTGGCCCGGGCCGGCTCAGTTCGGGCATGGCCGGAGGCTTTAAGTATCTGTGCGCGCTCTCTTAAGGAAATGCAACAGCAGACGGCGAGTCAAGAGCTAAAAGATTTTAATTGTCACTTTCGTTGGCTTTTTTCAGTTACCGGTCGAAATTTCAAAAATTTTAATTCAAATTTAATGCGCTCAAATGAGTAAGCATTGTGCAAGAGCTAGACTCTAGAGACCACAGAGACTCTGGAATATTTGTATAAAAAGTGCTTGTTTTTATACCCAGACTTAATAGGTGTTTATGTTGTTGTTGGTGTTGCAAGTGCAACTCGTAATTCAATCACACTGTGGATCACTTACTATGCAATTTAATCTACTTTTTATGCAAAGCTTAGAACTGAGTCTCAATTAGGAATCGCTGGGACCAGTTGTTGAGTTATTCCGGCCTTGAGCCAGTTTAAGCCGGCACTAAGAAGATGACGTCGGGTTGATAAAGTAAACCAGCTAATCTGTCGGCTATCAAGAGTTGAGCAATGATTTCAGTGGATAAGCTGATTGCCGGCAACTGGAATTTGCAATTGAATCACAGTTGAACCGGTTGTAATTATGAGCAACTATAACTAATATTATTAAAGTCAAATTTAAATCGAATTCATTTGCTAATTAGTCAAGTGTTAAATTGAACAATTTGCTTAATTTATGATGTCTCCTGTTCCAGTTTAATGTGTAGGCAAGAGATTAGATCTATTACCATATTAATCTGGGTCTAATTGTGTAAAACATGAGTATAATGGGGCGCATACGTGATAAAATATAAGTGCATTCACAGGCAGGATTGTGAAATTAAAAGAATGTGACGTGAGTGGCGTTATAAAAATTGTTAACATTCTTGAAGCTTGAAAACTTTATATAGCACCCTTTATAGAAGATAGTAACAACCTGACATTTGTAATTTTTATCCTCTTATCAGATATACCATAGTATTTATTTATCATCAAAATCAAGATGAGTTTCACATTTAACGTCCTTTTTTGGAAGTCGGTATTTGCTCTCTTTATTATAATTTTTGAAAATCACTGAATGGTTGTTACATTTTTGCTTTTAAGTTGACGAATCTAACGCAAACTTTAGCCAGAAAGTCTTTTACACATTTTTCATTATAAACAGCCTCTAAGTATGCTACATTTTTATCCATTTGCATACAAATTCAAGCTTTACTTAATTCACAAACCTCCGAAAAGTTTATTAAGCCAAGTTAAGCTTTGGACAGCTAACAACTTGAACCAACCAACCATCATCTCCCAGCTTTGATCTCTCAGTTCAATTGGTCAACGGAAACAGCTGGAAGAAAGCTTTCAATTGCCAATTAAGACATACAAATGGGCTAGCTAAACAGCTCAGCAAAAAAAGAAAAACTTATATAAGAAAACAGTTGCAGGTTTGCTGACCGTAAAATGTTGTTGTTGCTTTGTTTTTTTCTGTGGCAGCGTCGAGAGAAGAGCGGAAATCTCCAACCACGCTAACTATTGTCATTTATTTCAATAAAGCGATCCAATGTTGGCTTAAACGTAACCGCGCTCAATTGGCCATGAATTGTTACTGCAATAAAAAAATGCTATGGAAACATTCAAATAAATTTCATTTGAATCGTTTAAATAATAGCAAAGTACTCGCAAAAGTGCAAATTATAACGCCAACGTTGAAAGTCAGTCTATAAGGTGGGAACTGTTGCATCTGTTGCCATTTGAGAGAAGAGCCCACATCAAATTGTAAACTTATGGAACACTTTTATGGATAATTACGTACAGACGATGAATATTATTCGCTCACAAGATCATTAAAACCGAGCTTAAAATTAGTTCCCAGGCATGTTTTAAGATTGTGTGACACTTTGTAGAGGGAATAAACGTAAAAACTAGTTCATAAAACATTAATTTTATATTGGCCATGGTAACTATTAAAATTCAAGTAAGAAAAGCGAAAGGCCACATAAATGTAAGCCATTTCTATAAAAGTTTATATTTTTATTGACATTTTATCTTTTATCCATATCGATTCCCATTTCCATTAAAAAATAAAATTATGTTATATTTTCACTTATAAAACGTTGTTGAAACTTTATTTTACACAAAAATTCACAACTTAAATTAGCATCCATATCATTATTATCTTACTCAGCATCGTGTGTGTGTGTGTGTGTGTGTGTGTGTGAGAAAAAGGGTCAGCAAGTTGACAGTGTGTATGGATCTTTTAAACAATATCGTTTTACAACCACACAACTGCAATGGGGTCGACTTACATACTCGTATATCCAAGCTAGGGTTGTGTTTCTTTTCTTTTAGGTATACAAACTAAATACGCTTAGAGTACTTAATAGTGTGATGTCGCATAGGGACTCGCATAGTGGCCATATTGGCCATATTGGTTATAGTGTCCGGCATCATACTGTGGCACGTATTCGTACTGAGCCTGGTTGTAGTAGCCATCATCGTAGTCGTAGTGAATGGGCGCGGCAGCGGGCGCATAATGTTTGTTAACTTAAAGTACAAAATTACAAATAAATATAATCAGAGATTGCAATTGTTGTAAATATGATTCAGCAGCTGACTCTTATTGTCGTTGTTATTATTTGTATTATTGTTGTAAAGTGGCTCAGACGATTTTCTGCGCATTTCTTTTCTTTTGGTTTTGGCCCATTTTGGATTGTCACGAATTTGTAACAAGCAAAGTCAATTGGTCACAGGTGTTGTTGTGTAGCAGTTGTGACTTCCTTTTCATCTGTTGTTGTTGTTATTTTCGTATTTTTTTAGTTTTGCATGCAAATTGCTGCTGAAGTTCGTTGCCTAAGTCTTTTGTTTTCGGGGCATTGGCAAAAGTTTTTCGTGGTGCGTTTGCTGTGTGGTTCTTAATTATTAAAATGGCAACCACAATTAAAATGATTTTCACATGCAGTCACAACAATAACAACAACAATTCCCAGCGGCAACAGAAAAAAAAAACGTTGCGACATTGAGAAAAGATGTTGGCTTTGGGGTTAAAAACTCGAAATGGGCAACACAATTTTCCACAGAGTTTTTAAGACAGTGTGCTGCTGGAAAAGCTGATGCGCTGCTGCCAATGCTGCAACATGACATAATTAGTGTGGGAAACTGAAGGAAAATATGAGAGAGAGGCAAATGCAAAGTGCAAAACATAACTTGAACTAATCTCTTGATCAATCTTGAGGAAAAACGAACTTATGACATAATTAACAGTTGCGTGGGCGTGCCAACTGCAATGCATTAGTCAACTCAACGCAACAAAATGCAGGCATGAGAAAATGTTACACATTTGACGATGTGATGATTCAGTTTAATCGCCTCAGTGCGCACAAACTAATTGCCAATGCAAGGTGTATTACAACATGAGTGCAAGGCGAACCTAAATGATGAATATGTATTATAATAGAAATATGGTAAAGATATGCATAACTATATGGAAAACTCAAAGCTGATACTGATTCAGTAGGCTGCATAATAATCATCCTCCGCTGCAGACTTCGTTTGTGTTTCTGTCTGTCTGACTAAATTAAGTTCAGTAGCCAGCACATCATAGATGTCATCATATTCGTCTGGGCGCAATTTGCGATATTGATTGTTAAAATAGTTGGCGTGACGCCTGAACAGCTTGAGCATGCGATACGTGTTCATGCCTAGAAATGCAACAACAGCAAAATCAACAGTGCATTTATACCACACCAACAATAACTACACAAACCAACAACAACCACAACTAGCTGGAAGTGCGTGAGGGCTGCTAAATATATATAGTGAGTGCTAATCCAGTTTAGCTAACCAGGAAGTATTATAATTATCACAAGTATAAACCATATGTACTCACCATAGGGCGCTGGGGAAGCAACCACAACAGGAGCAGCCACTGGTGCCACATATGGTTCATAGTGGGACAAAATGGGCTTGTGAGCCACAATGGGTTTTGTGACCAACGATTGGGCGTGCACAGTGGGTCCAGATTTGGTCACAACAGCATTAAAGCCATGAATGGAATCAGCTGTATAGTCAACAGTGCGAATGGAGCCATCGGGTTCAACTAGCGAATATTGACCTATAATGGGAGAGTGAGAGGAAGTAGACAAGGAAATTCATTAAAGATCTGAATATGGGTGTGTGAGATGTGATTTACCCTTGACAACATCGCCATCACGAGTTTCATGCTGGGACTTTACATCGCCGGTGGAGTGATCTGCCACGCCATAGTTGAAGGCATATTTGGGATGATCCTTATGAATAAAAGATAGAACAAAATTAGAAAGGAACACTCTCACTTGTAAAAAGGCTAAGATTAAATTAAATTTTCTTTATATCCAAGGAAGCTTAATCCTTTTAAATCAAAGATAGAATATTATGAGAAAGGAACACAGTATTTAATAATTTAGTTTCGGATGAATTAAATTTAAGTTATATACATGGAATTTTAATCCTTATATATGATATATACAAAAATATTAGAAAGGAACACAGTCTCAAATAAATATGTTAAGAATGAATTAAATTCTATTAATATCCAGGAATATATGATCTTAAATATATTTATTATTCATTTGATTGTTATTTTGTTATTCCACTTTTAGAATGTCTCTCGTATCTCGTTTAAAACAGGAACTCACATAATAATCCACAGCATATCCTGGCCGCGCCACAGCAACACTGGCAAACAGAGCCAATGATAGGATAACAAAGCACATGAAATTTGCCATTTTGTTCAAGATTTGTTTTCTTGTATTTAAGAATGAACTTTTCTTTGAGATTTAATTTTTCGCTAGAAATAAACAACACAAAATTCTGTTAGCACTTTTGCACGATCCTTGGGTGGAATTGAATTTACTTTTAGTACTGCAACGGCAACAGATACAAACAACGCCAAGTTCACCGGAATACTGTGGCTATTCTAGTTTCGAGTTTCCATTTAAATAAGCGCGAAATGTGCGAAAACAACGACGCTGCCGAGCAGCTGAGCAGCGCAGTCGACATCAAGACTCAGTCACTCAACTGTGGAGACGTTGCTGATGCCGAAGTCGCCGTCGTCGTCGGCAGAGTGGTGAGTATGAGTATGCTTTGTGGGGGCCATGTGAATGAAGTTGCAGCATGGACTGGGATGTTGCTATACTAACCCCGATGAATGGGGTCTGGGGCCTATGTAAGCAGTGCAAATTGGCGACAGATTTCCAGATCTGTGATCTGTGCATTGTGTATCTCGTATCTGTATCGTTTTATCCCACATAATGAAGTCATCCACAGAGGCAGTCACTTTCAGTCAGCTCAGAATTATGGTATTAATCATAGCTTAAGCATTAATTTCCTTTTGCTAGCAACAATAGCTCGATACGAAAGACTTAGGCAACGAACTGCAGTGTAATAATTATTTGCCCTAGACGGATAACAAATAGTATGCAATAAAATGCAATTTATTTTAACAACTTAATACTAAAGAAAATCACTGACAATAAAATATATCTTGACTACCTTAGACAAAAATCGGGTCAAGTTGCAGTCAATAACAAGAACAATTGCTGCAATTGTTGTTGTCTTAACAAAAAGCCCTAGTTATTTGGCACATGCGAAATTCTCAGTGATCTGATTGAATGAAAACCAACAAGACAACAACAAAAAGTCCAAGACTTCTTGAAGTACGTATTACCCCTCAACCCCCTCATCCCAGCTAATTCTTGCCGTTGGCTGAAGGTCAAGCGCGGCAGCAAAGTTCAAACGCAATTCCATTCTAGCCAACGAATGAAAGCAAAAGCGGCTCGCTGAACAGCATAAAAAAAATATGACACCAGCAATTTAAACTAATTTATATTTTTTATATCTTCAACTAGTTATGGTAAAGTTTTAAGTTGCTCAACAATCAATAATAAATTAACAATACGCCATTTTATATTAAGTCGCAGTTGAGTTTAGTTAAGCACTATCTAGAGGATATTCAGATCATAGGGGGATGTTTTTTCCTGAGGGATGATATCTATTTACATTTATTTTATGATCTATTTTTTATAATTACTAACAATTAAAATCTCAAATAATTCATTGTCATCTCTGGGTTTTAAGCGAATTGTTCCCACGCATATTGTACGCTAAATAAATTGAACTAATTAAAACATGGGCGAAAGATAGTTCAATTATAACAAATAGTTTATACTCTTTTTGAAAACTAAAATAAATGTTTATATAAATATGAAGAGAATTAATAAAATTATTAAAATCTGTAAATAGATTTTCATATTAATTTTTTTGATAATTTAATAGTAGTTTTATAACCTTGCCATGTCCACAGATTTAAAACTTCAGTCAGAATAGCCTTTGTTAGTGTATATTTCTTTTAATTTGCTATCAACTAAGTGGTTAATTAGACTAGGTACAAATATAGCAACACTTTGTGGTATTAAACAAATGATATGCATGTGAATTTAGCGCAAATTGTTAACTACTCGTGGGTAATTTTTCTTTATGAAGTACAGGAGAGCGAGAAAGAAAGAGACTTTATTTATATCAAAGAAACCGATCAAGAATATATATGCTATTTGGCGAGTGATTTATGGTTTCGTAGCTCAACAAAAAAGCATTTAAAGAGCAATAAGATAGCTGAGACAATTTCAGTTCGGATTTCAGTCGAAGTCTAGAGTTTTGCTCATCCTTGAACCGCGTTGAGAACGTGCCAATTGAGGTTGGCAGCTAACAAACTTATTAGAAATATTGACAAACCGCAAGAGTCACAGCAAAAGCCAAACCCAAACCTAAACCATAACAGCAAAAACAATTTGTGCTCAAGTTAACAATATGCGCTAGTTTATGTCCAGGTCAACATTTGAGGTAGCTGCCCATTTTCACATAATTAAAGACAAGGGGCGTACTAAAGACTCTAATTAGAGTGAGTTCCATATGCGAGAAGTACGCGAAAAGCAACTGAAACAATTTTTCGTTGGTTTTCTTTTGGCATTCAACCTTCAGCACTTGCATACAATTGTCTCCATCTATCTCCGCCTATGTCTACTGTTTTTCAGTTTTTGTTTTTTTTTTTTCTAGCTTAGGTTTAGGTTTCGGACTGCGGTTTGTCGGCAGCCAAAGACAAAAAAAATAAAACTAAATACTAGATTAACTCAATTTGCATGTTTGCGCCCACAGCCAAAGCATTTGGCCACACAGACATGATAACTCGATGCCCAATTCTCGAGACTCGAGTCTGTGTTGGGAAAATCAGCAAACGATTGTCGGCATTTTCCGAAGGTTTTCCATATGCAGCAGCTTGACAGATTTTTAGGTAAGCAGCCACAAGACACATGTGCGTGCCTTCAACGTACATACAACTTAGTATTTCTCCGTCTAACAAATGCTGGCAATTAAACAACAATAAACATAACTAAGTATCTGTATAAAATGTGACGTACACGCTAAGCTGAAGAATAAATGTATATATATTCTTTTTATGTTAAATGTGGCGTGCAGTTTGACTTTACGACAGAGCGTGTGGCATGTGGGAGTGGAATTTCCATTATGTTCACCAAAATAATGTAGAACATAAATTTTACTAAGCTTTAAAATATAATTAAGTAGATCGTTAAGTGATGAAATATATTATCTGTATCTATGATTGGAATACAAACTAATTTTAACAAATTCAAAAAACTCTATACGAATAATCATTCAATTTTGTTTATAGTGCAATTGAATAAAGTTATTTATTTATTTAAATTCTTGATATCAAAGTCGTAGAATTTCCGTGACTTGAAGGTCAGGATAATGCTTTGTCAACACTTTAATAAATGGAACTAAGGATTAACTATATTCTATATTATAAATATATTATAAATTTCTAAATATGCTTTAATTTTAAATATTTACGGAGTATTAAACATTTATACTATTGACCAGTTGGATTGAGAAGAAAAAATACACAACCAGTAAATTATTGCTAAAAACTACCAATAAATACCACTAATAATAATAATAAAAAAAACAAGACAAAACATTAAAATAAAATGAGAGAAATGAAATAATTATATAAAAAACCAATGAACACAACACGCTAGATAATACTTAAAAAGATGATTGTATAAATAATGTTTAAGCAATTCATTTAATTTTCTTTTGAATGTAATTTAAAACTTCAGATTGAGTTTAATTCAAAAAATACATAATTCGTAGTGATTAGCAGCTTAGTTTATAAACATTGCGTAGTAGTGCTAGGAATCATAAACTGTGTTAAAATTTGAAATATTTAATGTTATTGTTTTCAGATATTTAATTTCGTAGTTTTATTTAAACACTAATAACATCGCTCATTTACTTGAAGAGTGACACATCTCCCATATGATTTACATAACTCTCCCAAATGATTTCCATAGGAGATGTGTCATGCAATCACAATAATTAATTAAACATTTTATTTAGTTTAAGAAATTATTTTTTCTCTTCTAATATATTTTCTGTTAAACATTGATTTGCAATCCCATTCAGACAATGCAATTGAAGATGTGTTAACGCCCCGTGAAGCTTCACATTTAAGCCAAATGAGGCTTGGACTTGGCCAACGCAGTTTAGGTTGAAGCTAACTCAATCTTTGGTAACGATGACGATGATGATGATGCTGACTTTGACTTGGTTTACTTTTAGCCACAAATATATAGTTGGTCACCTAATTTGAACTTGTTTACACAGACTAATTTGACAATGGGCTATGGGCAATGAGCATTACTATGGTACATTGTCGCTTGCAACATGCGAAGGCGACAACGTCGGCTTCAAGGTGCGAATGTTGCAAGTCAAAGTGAAGTGTAGAGAGTGACTGCAGAAAGTAAATCTATGTGTGTGTTTCTGTGTATGTGTGTGTGTGGGGTGGGCATCATTGTTGTCGCTGAGTTGGACATGGCTGAGTGCCTTAGCCACTGCCGCATCTGTGTCCGGGCCAATTGACTGACCATTGTTAACAAGAGCTTGTAACGCGCCATGAAAATGACCCGTGGCAAATGTAGCCGCTGTAATAAAATGCAAATTAATGGCTTCCAGCCCCAAAGAGAAGCTACTATAAATTTTCAGTTGCTATTGTAGAGCAAGAGATACACAGAGAGAAGAAGCTGGAAGTGAATTTTCGCACCTTTTGGCCAATTTGTTGCAGGCTGCCGAGCTGAACTGAGCTGAGAGATGTTGTTGCTACCTGCCATGCATCAAATTAACCCTCAAATAATCCAGTTAGCCATGTTATATAATTGACGCTGACAGGCGGCATGCATAACTACACTGGGATGATTATACCAAAGCCATGATATACATCTTCTCCTCCTCTTGGAATATCTACGTGAGGCTGTTGAAATGTTTATTTATGCGAATCAGAAATCAAATCGCTTATAACTCTAATTATGTCTGCCCAGTATGCCACTTGGTCATTTGCTCACTTGGTCAGTTGTTCACTTTAGTTGTCGTTAAGCATTAGTTAATTATTAATGGCATTTTTCAATTACGCAGACAGGCGGCGACATTTACATTGCATTGTGGTGCAAAAGTATATGAACAGGAAGGCAGTTAAGGGATAACTAAACAGAAGTAGAAATGTAGATAGAAACAGTTCTGAATCTTTTCATTTTTAAAACGTTTCGATATAAATTTTATTGTAGAGAGGTAGTAAAAAGGCTTAAATTTCGAAACTTATTTTTAGAGACTAGTATTGAATTGATCTAAAGAATTAAAACAAAATTTAAAGTAATATTATTACAACATACAGAGAAATATATAAATATAATATTTATTTTTAATTTTATCTATTTTTTAATCATTTACGTAAAAAACGTATGAAGATAAATATAAAATCATTTGATATAACCATTATTAATAAGTTAATTTTAAAATTTTGAGATACAATTTAATTAATTTATTTATTATGCCAATTTTCATTAATCTAATTGGGTACTCTGGGTATCCCTTAATTTTTTCAACAATTGTAAGATCAATTATAAAATTATAAAAAAAAACCTCTTATGCCAACTAGGGTCATATCATCTTTAGTCAACTCTTCAGAATAGTTTCAAGAATACAACTCCATTGTTGACTTGTAGCGAAACTTTTATTCTTATAAACCATTTTGAATGCATCATCAGATCAAACCTTAATAACACATTCAATACAAATTGAAGCATACCACGGTTCAGTTAACAATAACGTAGCATCTCAGAGATCAAGTAAGAACACTGTGAGAGTTTCAGTAGCGCCATAGCTGCATTTGATTATCTATAAATTGTATTAACAACTTGAGCTGGCGATGCATATCTTCGGCATGTATCTTAATGTTGTACGAGTGGAACCAAAACAGAAGGCAATCCAAGCACGTGTTGAGGGGGGATCGATTGAACGCTGTGAAGTTACGTGAATGTCAACTAGTTGAATCAATTGGCCAAGTGCAAAATAAAAACAAAAAGTCGTTAGTAACTGTCATTTATTGATGAAGAAGATTGCCAGTCTGTCGCATAGATACCTGGTATTTTACTATAATTGAAATGTGGATGCATAAAGGTTATTGGAGCAGCTGAAACTGCGGGTACAACTCGTACAGGTTTCTGGCCAGTCACCATAGAGAGACATTGAGCTGATTTTACTTGAGCTTTTGGGCCAACAACACGTATACGTAATATGTTTGGGCATTGAATTTTCGCCAGCTAGCGGAACTTCCTTCCGGCATTTCCTAGCTAATGCTGATAGAAACCTCAACCTAAGTAAATAGATGACCTTAACTGTTAAAGAACCCGGCCACAGGGCAGCTACCAAGTAAGGCTGCCAAATGCCCAACTTAAGTCTCTGACTAGGCGCTGTCTAATTAATGGAGTGCACGTAAAATGCTTAAAGTTTTGCTTTTGTTATTGTATTGTTAAACTTTTTTTTGCTTTTTTTTTGGCGCACATTTAAACGCTTGGCTGATTTTTTTGATTTTCAGGCAATGATAAATTCGTCTTTGCACCACTTTTGAGGCGTCTTCAACGTTTTTTTGTAGCCAGACATTCTGTTTAAATTTTATCTTCACGTTGGGACCATTAAGAGATCAATATGTTTATGTATATTTCGGTATCATTTTGTTTTTGTTTTCTTCTGGCAGTTCACACATTAATGTGACGGAAGTAACAAGATTTGTTGCACGGCGGAAGCGACAATCCAACAACACAGACTTTGCTCTTAAATGTTCATGTTTATGTTTATAACTTATTATTTACACGAAGCGGCACACGCCCCCGAACTTATGACCGCATTGGCTGCCAATTGACATAAAAAAATTGGAGCAGGCTTCCGTCTGTTTGTGGTCGGAAAGGGTTGAACGGAAAACTGTACAAGTGGCATGAAAGTTGAGCTTTTGTGATATCGAATGATTAAATGCAGTTGCATAGGAAGTTGAAGTATCATGACTGTCTTTGACCTTATGACTGAGTTTGTAACATAATCCAGATTATGTTTGATATGTCATAAATTATGTAATTAAATTGTTGAATTCAACAGTCAGCCTATCCGATAGATATATTTATAAATGTTTGTTAATTCCTTAATTCATAGCTTTTGCAATAAATAACATTGGCCACTCAAAAGTTGTAATAAAAAAGAGTTTACAACTTATTATAAAAACTCAAACTCAATTTAAACAATGCTGGACACAAAAATGTTTGATTTACCGTCAACTATGGACAGTCGAAAAAAAGTACTATTTCAAAAATTTATGTTAATTTTAAAGCAAAAGGTATTAATTGCAACGGGCTAAGAAGTTAAGAATAAGATTCTTATTAATGGAATACTGAGAAAGTCTGTTTTAATTAGCACTCAGTATTCGGAAAGTTTCGTGCTAAGTGAAATGTGAAGTTCTGCCAACAAACCAGAAGAATCGATATCATCATTTATGTATTAATCTAACTATAAACACAACACCCAGATAAATTCAACTATTAACCATATATAAACATTTCTTTGGCTCTTATATACGACATTTTTAGTTAGTCATTCCAAAAACTAATGCCTCGTTTCACTTTTTATATCAAAATTCAGCGGAAAAGTAGGTTTTGGGAAATCGAATAGATTGTCAGCCTGAAAGTATGTATACAGAAGGCAAACAACAAATCTAACGCCATCTAACACTCATTTTAAAATGTTGCTTCTATATTCAGTTTCTGGAACCAAAATTGTTAGACGGTTGAAAATTGTTAGATTGCATAAAATTTAAAATATTAATTAATTTACCAAAATATATGCGGAAGAAAATCTATTATACGTTTTAAAAGGGAATTGGACTAATTTTGGACTATAATTAAATAATTGCAAAAGGTGCTGTGAGCAAATGCCATTTATTTTATAAAATCATTAATTTTAAAATAATGTCTTCTAATTATTCTACTGCTCTTAACTTCCCTCAGGCTTACTAGAATATATCTGAGCTCAGATTTATAACTATTTAAATGAATTTTACTCTACATTATTTACTTAAATGTTTGTACATTCTCTTTTATATGTATGAAATTAGTAATAATCTATAACAATCTATTCCTTGCTTAAGCTAAATTGTATAATAGAAACTGTGACGGCAGAACTTGAGCTAATTTAATTCCTACTTTCAAATTGATTAATTAGAAAAAATCGTATTATGTATTAATGCTAACGTTGATACCCTGTAAGCATTAAATGAGCAGAAAGTGTGTTTTGAAATGTTATGGGAGTTGGAATAAGCACTTACCAAATTAAATTTTAAAAGCGGGCATTATAGTTTTAAAGACCCATTTCTCTATTGTATACTTAAATTTCCACCGAGTGACAGATTTGAATTTGACATTAATTTCTACACATTTTAAGTCAAAATATATTTTAGGACCGTGTTATTAACTTGAGGATACGCTTACAGTCTAGATAAATTTGAAATGTTGTTCTTCTACAACCATAACTACACATTGAATTAATGGACTTAAGTCATCTTTGCATTCCTAAGTAAAGACTATTTGAGAATTAAATGTCAATAGAAAGAGACAACTGCATTAAGAGTGCACTTTGAGTGTAAGAGTTTAACTAGTAATTCGAGCACTCTTCGTTAATAATACTCATGCTTGTTTAATATGTCTACACCTGTTTAGTTCTACCTTCACTTTTTAGCTGGCCACCCACAAATTAGCTAACCCATAATTGTCAGTCAGTATGCATGGTCATGGGCATTACATTGGCTAACTAACAATTTACATAACTTAACTTGGTCAATTTGTTGAATAGGACTATAAAATGTAGCCATAATTATGGTTAATGATTAACATTTAAAATTGATTGAAAGCGCTTGAATTCCGCGATAATTGAATGTGTTGTCATCGTTGGCAGTTAAGTTGGAACAAGAATAAAAGTAAGAGTATAAAACAGGTTGAGTTGCAATAAAATATATGAAAATATATGAAATATGATATAGAGTATATATGAAATATAAGTATAAATTAACAGTATGAGTCAAAGTATAAGTAAAAGTATAAGTAAGTAGGAACACGAGGTTAGATTAGGCTAAAGTTAGAAAAGGGAAGAGAAAGAGTCTAAGTAGGAGTATAAGTAATTGAGAAAGAAAGTATTAGACGTCTTCAATGAAAGGTAGTAAGAGTAAAAGTTGAAGGATAAGTAATAAGACGTATACTTGATTTTTGTAATTTACTACATTTTATATTTATAGCATTTTGTCGCAGTTTCAATTAACTTAAAATTAAACAGAAATTATGAGACATGTTACAAGATATAAATTCCCAATTTATATTTGTGTTATGTATATTCCATTCTGTAATCCTTTATAGCTTCATCATCATTATCATCATCATCTTCTTCATCATGATCTTCTTCAGTATGATCTTGAGTTTCATCTTTCGTATCGTGGGTGTGGCATTGTTGATGGGCGTTTGTAGTATGTACAAAAAAGATGTTGAATGTTTTAAATTACATAGAGAGTTGCACGAAAGCTGTATGTGAGTGTGTGAGTATTAGTGAGTGAGTGAGTGAGACAGAGACGGCGCATGAGCATATGAGCAAGAGGGATGACAGATGCTTGAGAGGTTACAGTTGTTGCTTCCGATTGCTTCCGATTGACGCTGTTCTGATTGATTATTTACAAAGTGATTGACTTGAGTATTTCGCAGGATTCAGCTTCAGGATCAGAGGCAATGGTGAGGTCGTCAACGTGTCGTCGCGTGCTTAATAAATATGAAGAAAGTTGGTGTGTATTTATTGTTGCTTGGGATTGGGTGGGCGTTCATGTTGCAGGTCCAGGTTCCTTAGTAATGGGCCACATGCGCATGGGCGTTGTGGGTGGCATAGCCGTAGGCGTCATGATGCGCCAGGGAACCAGCATAGGGGACAGCTGGGGCGGCAGACACATGGTGGGCAATGGCTGGAGCGTGAGCAATCAGAGGGGCAGCATGAGCAATCACAGGGGCAGCATGGGCGTGGACAACGGGTGCGGCATGATGGACAGTGGGGGCGCTCTTGTGGACGACTGCGTTGAAACCGTTGTGGTCATCGGCGGTGTACTCAACGGTACGGACCGAACCATCGGGTTCAACCAGAGAGTAGGAGCCCTTGACAACATCGCCATCGCGCACCTCATGCTGCGACTTCACATCACCAGTGTGGGAGTCAGCAACACCATAGTTGTAGTGGTACTTGGGATACGCCTGCCAAGAGATCAACATTAGCAATCAACAACAAGTGGCAAGATTGCATGCAACAAATTGGCCAGCCAACAATCGTGAGAATATCTCATCAAATGTCAAATGGTCATGACACAACACCTCTTAGAACTGTTCAGTGTACTGTACTTACATGGTAGTCCAAACCCTCATCATGGTGTCCATGGCCATGTCCATGGCCAGCATAGGCCAGAGCTGGGCCAGAAGCGTAGAGAGCAGGACCACTGTGCAGGACACCGGCGGAGGCAACGCCCAGGACAGCCAAGCACATCAATGACTGTCACAAAATAAAAGCACAATTTTAAGTATATGTTTTACATATGAAACACAGTTTATATTATTATGAGTAGTAGCACTGTAGGGAGGGATCACTGTAGTCAACACTCACTTTGAAGAATGCCATTGCTATGGTTTTTGTTAGTTTGTTTGTTGTTTGAAAGACGCGTGTGTGCGATACGTTGAGCTGAATTCAACTGATAACTAGAACCAAGAAGGAAGCCGCTTTTATATACAAAGACAACGCCCGAGCTGACGGAGCTAAGCCGAGCCAAAAGCCACGATTACCAACCCGAATACGAGCCAAGTTAACGAGCGAACGGTCAACAACAGCAACAACAATTGCCATTTGCAAGTGAAGCCCAAGAAGTTGACGTACCAACAACAATACCAACAACAGCAGCCACAATAACAACAATAACAAAGTTACGCTAACGTCGACGTCGACGTCGCTGTCGACGCTAACGCCAACGCCGAATGTCTGGCAATTATTTTATGTCTTTTTTGAAAACGAGAGTGAAGTTCAGTTAGATTTAAGTAAGTGGAGTGCGCATTGTTGTTGCTTTTGTTACAATTGCTGTTGTTGTTGCTGCTGTTGTTACTATATTGCTGTTGCTGCCACTGCGGTTTGTGTCTTGGCTTCGCGCTGAAATGAAAATTAACTCAAATTACTCATTTTCGTGCAAGCAAATGCCATGAATATTCATGCTTTAGGCATAAAAAGAGTATTATGAACTATTAAAATCTAATGTTTTAGTATTTGAATTGCAAACCATTTTAAAGAATTTCAAAAATATTTTCAGTTTTATCGATTCTAAGAATGAATAAAAATATTTCAAATATTTTCAAATGAAGTTTTAGTACAGATCTTTTATATGAATATTAAGACCTTTAGTCGTTTGCTTTAAGTTGACGTTAAATAAATAAATTATAGTTTTGTAATTAAATTGAATGAAAAAAAAAAGGTATTTTATAAGTTACATGCGTGTAACATATTTTATTTATTACAATTCCAGCTCAACTAAGAAGTAACTTAATTCAATTTAAGCACATTAATTTCAAATAAATTCTAATTACATTTTAAATTTAAACATATCACCATCAGTTGTTAATTTAAGCCTGTCATAAATCAATGATGTAAAATAATAATAATTACATATATAACAACTGACATTGCAATTCAAAAACAGTTTCCTATCGAATTTCGCATAAACAACCAATTAATATTCATTAATAAAATATATATATTCATGAATTTCAAGCTCAATCAATGGAAAATCGCAAAATTCACTGATTTTCCATCAGCCATCACGATTTAATTGGTATGGCCTCCTCCAAAGCTGCTCCCTTGCATAATACAAGTAAACAAGAAAGAACAAAGTAATGGGGTTGACCGATATATTGAATACCCTTTAAAGTTCAATTAATTTAAAACAGTTTTAAATTCGTTTATTATAAGGTAAAAACTTGTTTAACTGTTATATTTTTACATTTCTACTAGAGGAAATAATCTTCATGTTCTTTTTTTGTTAAAATCATTGATAGCATGGCAAATGCTAATTTAAATTGTCTTATATCTGCTAACAAAATTGATATGCCCCCTGTAAGAGTATAAAAACCATCTAACAGCACGAACAGAATTAGCAATAAATATTGTATATACATATTTATAATGAAACAATGGCTTCTAAACACATTTTGGTGGGCGGAGGTGTTGCCTCTCATAATGTAACACAGATTGCATGCGCCTCTTGCAACTGTTGCTGTTGATGTTGTAGATGTTGCTGTTGGTGCTGTTGTCTGCTTGCATTGCGTTTTTTTATGTGTTCTTCTGCCGACTCCACCTTCTGCTCCTCCTGCTTGACAGTAACCGATTCACATGATTCATTTAATTTTTGTGCCACACTCGAACATTTTTAATTGCCTTGTAGGCCGTTTTGCTTATTAACCAAAAACGCTTGCGCAAATGAGCTATAAAGATGCAGGTTGTACTTGTATCTCTGCAGCAGTGGAACAGCAAATTTTTTTCTTGGGAGTAGTCATAGACTTGTAAAGGTAATACTTGTACTTTTAGGCGCCATAGCCCATAATCATTACCATAACCATTAACAGGCGTCATTTTGCCGAATGTCTTTGTTTTATGGCATATTTTTGCTGTCGGAATAACTTTGTCTTTTTGTACTTGCCCCGATTTGGCTCATTTAATAAATTGTCTCGAATTAGTAGCTCTGATTTGGTGGAATAGGGGAAAGAGAGGGCTCTGCTTGACTGGCCAGCATGTACTTACAAAATTGAAGTAATCATCTCAAGGTTAGCACGACAACGACAACAAGACAACACCGACAACGACAACGACAATGCAAACAACAGCAACATGTAACGGATCACTAACAGTCACAACAACAATAAGAGGCAACAACAATTGCTGTTGTTTGTGGCTGCAACAGCTGCAACTCTCATTTGATTTTTCGGCGACACAGCAAGGTAATAAGAACAACAACAACAACGGCAGCAACAACAACTTGGATATCTGCAGGCTGCCTGAATTAGAGCACGATCTGATTACGTCTTTTGTTTACCAAATGACGCACACTGTGCACACTGTGGCCAATTAATTGAATTTTAGTCAGCCATAGAAAATTTGCCTTGATTATCTCATTTTTCCACTTTGATTGATGATTGAACTTCTCATATACTATATTTGCGTATGGGTTGGTCGCATAAATATGTAATAGCTGTCGAGTGGATGACGAATCGTTAATAAATTAATAAATATTATTAACTTTTATGAGATTAAAAATAATAACTAAATTTTCTTATTGTTTAATCCCACTATTTTCAGCATTATACAAGTATTTATTATACTATTTAAAGCTACATAAACACATAACCAGCAGACTATTTGACATTTAGCTTGAAGAAGAAGGTTTTTATATTCTATTAATATAACAGCATAATAAAATAAAAAGCGTATTTAAATTAGATGAGAATATATGCAATTAACTTTGGTAGAGAAATTTTCACTCGTTATTAGTATGTTTCAGACAATTAAAAACAACTATAGATTAACTTCTTATGTTCGATTTTCAGAATTAGTGTTGGAAACATTTTAAGAAATAAAATCTGAATAAAGTTTTAAAACGTTTTAAAGTTAGATGCTGCATGTGAGACAAGAATTATTACGAAAAAATATGAAACTTAATCCCATTAAATATAAATGTTTAAAATTCCCCTCGTTATTAGAATATTTCAGGCAAACAATTTTAGATTAAATTAAAATGCTTGATTGTTAGAATTAATTTAGAAAACATTCAAACGTTAAAGATTATTTAAATGTTCCCACACATTTCATTATATCAAAAATATTTCTTAGCTCTACTCTTTTCTCACTAAGAGATGATTTGTTGTTAGAATAAAAGCTGCATCTTCTCTGGCTTGAAGACCTTGCTTTGCTTAGATTAGAATTCTGTTTACTCTTGTTGATAGAAGTGCATCTTCAGGTTGTTTACATTCACACACACACAGGCATGACTTTACAACCACTGTGCTGTTTGGCTGACCAAAGATTTAGTGGGTTTGCCAGACAGACAGTCAGACAACGATGACAATTACAAATTTGTGCAAACTTTTGCCGTTTAGCCGACAACGGCAACGAGAACGACAACAACTTTGTTGTTTGTCAAAGTGTTTGTTATTACAGTTTTGCCATATTGCTCGTTTCCTTTTCATTTAATTATTCAGCAATTGCCATGAATATTGCAACGTTGCAGTCGCAGTCGCAGTCACACTCATTTTGCATTAGATCCGGTCAACATTTATGATCAGGCCTAGAAGTCCAGAATCAACTACAACCGGATTCGTAGAAACGCCCAAACTGTAATCCATTCGCTATCTGCCTAACCATAACATAAACTTAATCGTCTCTCGTCATGTTAGAGACAGAGTCTAAGATAGGGATGGGTATTGATTTTTAACAAATTTTTATATTTTGGTTTAATTTACGAATAATAAAAGCAGCTGACAAACAAATACATTTTTAAATAATAAAAATTAAAAAATATAAAATAATTAAATTAGACATTAATGTAAATTTAAAATCATATACTTTTTGTCTATAATAGGGTACTATTATTTTAAAAGCTCTTTTAAAATCTTATTTTTTAACTCTTCCAATTTTCAATTGATGGACATTTAATAATCAAAAATATGTTTTAAACAAATTTCTAAAATATGGATACCCATCCCTAGTCTTAGACCAAGTTAGAGTCGGACTCGGAGTCGCAGTTGCAGTTGCAATTGAAGTTGAAGCTGGGCACTTGAAGCTTGGGCATATTTCTAGTTGCGGGTGCTTGAGCTTAACAATTGTTGACGTATTTCGCGCAATTGCATGGCAGGCAAGTCACCAGACTCTAGACTCAGCAATCTCCATAAACTTGCCCACATGCGAGAGGTCCAAAGAGACTCAACTTGATACCGAGTACTCGCAAAATTTGTTGCAATTAAAGCAATTTGTGTGCGTTGCAGTTGCCGTTGTTGTCGTTGTTGTAATTCTTGTTGCTGCTGTTGTTATTGTTGTTATTGTTGTTGCTGTTGTTGTCAACGGCTACTGCCGTTGATTGAGTGGCAAATTTTTGTTTTGTAATGTTTGCAATAGGCTGAGCAAACGGCCAAACAAGTTCGTTGCTAGAGTCTTTCGTTTCATTGGAGTTCTGTCAGAAAAATGCATTTGCGCAATTGCATCGAAATAGATCCGCTTCCAAAAGCGAAATCAAATCAACCGCAAGGCATTAAGCTATAATTTAAATTAATTATTCAAAAACGATAATTAGCGTGTTATTGGAGCACACACACACACACACGTAACCCAAAGGTAAAATGCTACAAAAAATTGAATTCAAGAAAGAAATATAAATTGCTACTCACATTATATTTCAGAAAAGACGATGAAAAAACTGCAGCGGTTAAGTAAAAATTTATTTATTTAACTACCCGTTAACCTTGAAATGTGGTTACAAAAAAAGAAATCATCGATGAAGCGATATTTGAAGCCGAAATCGACAATGATTTAATGCAAAGAGCAAAGGAAAAAAATCATAATTGATTTGTAATTCATCATAGAAAACTGCTTGTCATAGTGATCCAAGAATCTCTCTTATCTCTATTCAATTTCCCACCATCTTAAGCTACTCTACAAGCGTTTCCATTAGTTTCACCAAAGCAATCCGACCCACTTTCCGACACTAAAGGCAAAGTGCACCCAGTAAAACACAAGGTCAAATTATTCAATGAATATTATTGTTGTTGGCAGCTTTTCTTCATTTTGGGTTGATTTGAATTTTGACTTTTCAGACAGCTTAATGTCAAAGTCGCCACTTAACTGTGGGCGTTGCTTATCAGCTGTCCAATTACATGAGGGGGAAAAATCTCAACAACTACAACATAATCTGCGCAATTATGTCGTACATAGTAGATCACGAGCAGGGTTTATTGTTTTCGGGTTTGTTCGGGAGACCGGCAAACGGCCTTGGCTTACACATAGAATGGGGCGACAACAAAGCAAATAGATAGATAGACACACAGACACAGACACAGATACAGACACAGATACAGGCACAGACCCAGCACAGTGGGGCAATTTGCCATGGACAAAGCAAAGCGGATTCCAACTGGAGCCGCCCCCTTGGGTCGCCTCACAATGACTTACAATTTCAGTTTCAGTCTTTTCGCAATGCATTCACCAGACTTTGGCCCAAGTGGGCGTGGCAGTTGCAGCTTTACAAAATTTCCGCTTTAGATTTTTGTATCGAATTCGCTTTTATATGCTTTTGTAATTGTTGGCATTGCCATTGTTGTTGTCGTTGTTGTTGCGCATTGTTCTGGTTTTCAAATTTGTGGCTCAGTTTGCTGATTTATTGGCTCTCGATAATGTCTATGTCTAGCTGAGGTCTGAGGTCCATTGTTAGACCTGCTGCAGCCTGCAGACAATGGCATGTCGATATCTCTCCCTTGATTGTTTATCTCATTCCCATATCCGGCTTAGAATCGCTTCGACTACAAGTTAATCCTGCTCGAGTTAGGCAAATGAATGGTTACTCGTGTTGCTTTTGACGCAACAACAACCACAACATGAAATATGTATGGGGCATGCCGCTTCTTATGATCTGTGACACCCCCAGCCCACCACGTCCTCGTTTTCTGACTGAAGCTCTCAGTCGGTGTCGTTAACCGCAATGCAATTGTTGCCAATCGCTCGACTAAGAAAAATAAAATTACACAACTGACATGTGGCTATGGCTGCCGTAATCAAAGATTGAGGGCTCTGGCTCAACTTTGGGTTCACTTTATGCACCTCAGCTGACTAACGTGGGTGTCAACGCCTTCTTGCCGTCAGAGAGCGCGTGTTTCTATCACCAACACCATCGTCATCGCCATCACCATCAGCAACAGCAGCCGCTGTTCAACTAAATTCAATTTGCAACAACAGCAACAACATGTCTCGCGTCCAGTTTATAAATCGCCTTGGGTTATCAACCGACTACACGTTTGAGGTGGTCCCACAGGCTACGGCCACGACATCGTCATCGTCATCGACATGACTCTGTCTGATAGTCTGAGGAGAATTTGGCCAGCTCTCTGAGTGTTGGCCTCCTTTAGTGTTGACCAAATGGTAAGTCGTCAAAGTATGAACTCAAATGGAAGAAGGTTTTACATCAAGAACGTTTCTGCAAATGACAGCTAAAACAGAATATTTTTATAAAATTGTAACTCAAAGGGAAGAAAGTTTTAGACCAAGGAAACTTCAGTAAAAAAATAGTAGTTATTTAAGGATTTAAAAAAAAATTTGTATCTCAATTGGCGGAAGACCAAGAAAATGTCCTTAAGAAAGTGGCAGCTAAGGCTGACATTTTTTAAAATGGGTAGCTCAAGAGGGTAAATGTTCTAGAATCTAGATTAAAAAGGTTTCAGTTGGAAAATGTTTCATAAATCTGATTCTGGTACGAATCTACTCTTGTGAATACTTGCATATACTCGTATTCTACAGGTTTGGTGATGCATCTTTATTTATAAAATTTATTTTATTTTATGATGACAACATCATTGAACTTTCTTTGTTGGTCCAATTCAAGCTGTTTAAATGTGAGCATTTACAAGACGTGCACAATTATAATTAAAAAGTTGAATTACCATCAATTTAAAACTCACACAAAATGTCAATTTAAATTTGTGTTGTGTTGGCATTACCAAAGTTTTAATTACCATATCTGAGTGTATCTCTATGTGTGCGTGTGTGTTTGTGTGTCTTTTGGTCACAACTTGTTGCCGGCAACAAAATGATGGTTAATTGTTATTTTTGCATAGACTCTGAAAAGTGGAGCTTAGATCGGCGGCAGTATTGCATTGAATGCCTTTCAGCCGGTGCTGCCTTTTGATTAGACGCCAGAGAAGCCTTACATAATAACCTAGTTAACAAATTGTGTCATGCAGAGTAACCAAATGGCCAACTGACGGTTGCCGCTTAGCTGGATGCCGTTGGAGCCGATCAGACTCGGACTCGGAGTCTCGGAGTCGAAGTCTAAGCTGGAGCAGCTGCTGCTGCTGCAACTGGGGCGGGCACTTTCGAAAGTGCTGTGGCAGCCGCCCGTTTGCAAAGGAGTAGGAGATCAAGAGACAGAATATACATATCTATATCTATGTATATAAATATATAAATATATTATTTGAATAGAAATGACTTGCATAACAGTCGGTTGGAATGCTTGTCGCACAATTGCGAGGGTGTTGCCCAGTGCAACTATAAAAAAGTCATTAAATATTTAAAAATAAATAATCCAAACGGGCAATCTACAATTTATGCACATTTTCCAGGGCGCTCACGAGTTTTTGCCACATTTGCGCCTCTGGCCCCACCGCAGTCAATGTCCAGCCCAAAAACAACCACAACAATAAACCAAAAGCTGCCCAAAATGCTTAAATATGACAGAGCATGCAATAGTCAAACCAAAGAATTGAAGAGCCCAGACTAAAATAACAAGAGCAAACAAGTGGAAACTTTGGATACCCTTTAACAATATTCAAAAAATGATAAATATTTTTAAAGCTAGAAAAGAAAATGTAAATTATTATGAGTCAATATAATTAAATTACTTTAAATTTACAAATCAATCAAAAACACACAGCAAAAGCTTAGTATCCCATTTCATAAAGTGTAGTTAAAACAATCATAAAACATTTTGGGGTTTTATTCCCTGCATTTGCTCGTAGTAACTAGTTCAATTTGGGTGTGGTTGAGGCAGGGAAAACTTAAAAAAAAAAATTCTCTGCGGCGGAAAATGAGTGAATGAAAATGAAAACTAGGCGAGCAAGTTGAGTAGCTGGAGTTGAGCGCATGTATTATCCAATGCAATTGTGGGTTAGTGGGTGAATGTGCATTTGATCCAAGTGTGCACATTACAATGGATACCAGTACTCGTAAGTTGTTGTTGTTGTTGTTGTTGTTGTGGTCGCTGTGTGACGTAGCAATTGCATTGTCTGTTGCTGGCTGAGCAAACAAAAGACTCAGTAAACAAACTCCAATTTAAAGTGTGAGTACAAATATTCGTATAAACTTTTAAGATAATCTTTTATTTTTAAAAGATTTATATTTCTTGGAATTTACTCTTTCGCTGCCTAAAGGGTCGTACTGACTGATGCGTGTAAAGCAAAAAGTTAATGACTTTTTAAGCGAAATGAGGAAGTTGATTTCATTGATTTGAAGACTAATTTAAATTGGGTTTTTTTTCTGCTTAACTAATTCTAGCGCCTAATATATCATTAATTACAGTAAACAATAGACAAACACACACCTCAAACGGCAATTCAATTTTAATATTCGTTTCATACACGTTTTCAAGGCGTTGGCCCAAAGTTGCCTAAAGCCTAATGATTCCAACTCGACTTAAAGCTGCAGTTCTAGCTTATAATTAGGGTTCCACTTTCAGTTTTAATATTAAAATTAAATTAATTTTTTTCGTTTGAGTCGGGCAAGTTGTGCAGTGTGTGAAACTTGGAAACTTAAAATAAACCATTTGCCGCACTCCATAGACAGATGTATGATTAATGAGCCAGACGTGTGTGAGTGTTTGCATGTGTTTGAGTGTCTGCAGCGCACTGTAACTAATGACTCAATTCGAGTTGGAGCAATGACAGAAAGAAGCGCATTAATTGGCACAAAATGTTGTCATAATAAGCTCACATCATTTTGCAACTGCCACGCACGTAATTAGTTCATTTGCCCATAGCGATGTCCAACAACAGCAACTATGAGTACAACAACAATTGGTCCCGCAGTGAAAAACCATAGTGTGGAAAATATAGTCACAAATTGTGTCAAGGTCATCACAGTTGTGGCATAAAGTTGGCATTTTGCATACCTTTTTTTTGCCTTCATCAACTCATCACAAACAAATGACTTAGGCAACGAACTTGTTTTGGTCAGCCACTAGAATTGACATGTGCTTGGAAAGATGCGAATACGAGTACTGCAAGTTAACCCAGTCAACCGCTCACAGCTAAGATAGAGTACATTAGCTTTAATATTAAGTTTGCAAGAATAAACATGAAGCAATTCCGAATTATCGGGGTTGACAAAGAAGTTTCAGGACACTAACATTTCAGAAAAATGACTAAATAGTCATTAAGTAAATTTGTTAAAATGTAGGCAATGCATTATCATTACTTTTAAAATTATAATTTTATTTTATTTAGTTAATTTAGAGTTTATAAAGTATCTCAACAAATATTTTAAGATTTGAGATATGTGTATGTTTTGTGCTTTTTGCTTTGTTTGGTTGGATTTCTGGTGGTTTGCTCTTCTGTGGATTTAAGATTAAATAAGATGACATTTGTGAAACTCAAGGAACAGTTTATTATATTATATATCAAGAAATATTTTAAAATATCTGATAGGTAGGGTATTGCCTAGCCAGTCCCTCTACACTGTATTATTAAAGTTGTTTTGTTCAGCATTGTTGACATTTTCAACACTAATTCCGCACAACGTCACGAAATGAAACGAGTTACGCACGTTTACGCATGGTTCCGTTATGAATGGAATGAGATGTGGAGCCTGCCTGCAACTCTGTATTTTGTCATTCCGTAATTTGGCCCCAGCCAATGGCGACTTGGCACGCGCGAAGGCAAACGCATTCTCTGTCTGTATGTCTGTCTGTCTGTCTGTTTGTGTGTGCAATAGACGCCTGCAACGAGTTAGAGTTATGTGACAATTTCATGTGCGTAGTTCAAGTTGAAGTGAATTGCAATTAAAAAAGAAATCATTAACTGTGCTGATTAATTTATCATGTGACATTTTTTATTCCTTTTCTTATAATTACGGAAAATTGAGTAATTGCGTTACTTATTTCCGTGAATAGATAATCAGGCCAGTTTCAGAAATATTATAGAAAATATTACTTGTTGCAACTTTTTAATATGCCACTTTTAAAACATATATTTTCCTGTTTAAAATTCAACTTTTACTTTTATAAATATTTTCTAGTATGCGAATATGTATTATACGGATTTTTTAATATATAATATTTAGTAAGAGTTCCCATAAATACTGTCCTAAATATTATATACAAATAATTTCCAAGATGCAGTTATTATTTTGAGATTTGAACTGGGATAGAAAATGTTTCTTGTGACACTAAGCTAAGTCCAACTTTCTAAAATATCAATTTAGATATCTTCAGTTGTGTTCAGAAGAAAGCCTTCTAAATCTTTTCTCACTCTTCTATAACACAGTTACAATAATTGCGTTTTTAAATTAACAAGTGCATTTTTAAGTTACAAAACTTGAATTCATTCACAGTTTGCACAGTTTATTTCAATCAGATAACATTTAAACGAGGCTACATTAACCCGCCCAGTAGCTAATGACATATGCCCTTTGTCAATTACGTTTAATTGCATATGAATTAAGTTTATTACAGGTTACAGGGTATTTGCATCATTTAAGTTCATAAAATTACACACTTTAACGAAAAGCTGCACCAACAGCCCAAAGAAAGAAAGACATCAAATGGCAAATCGCAGCACAAAGCAGTCAGCACCAACCGACCACACTCCATATTCCGTGTACCATAAGCTATAAGCTCGTACCATATGCACTAATGGCCTTGTCAATGCCGTTGTATGCCTTGAGAATTTACATTCACAACAACAACAAGCAACACCTTTTCAAGACAATAAAAATCGCGCATATTTGGTGCAGCACCACAAAAAACAATTGCAATTGTTGTCGTGTTGCAGTTGCATTCATTGCTGCTGCCCATTGTGTGGCATGAGAATCTGGCTAAGGATTGGGCTCTGCAACAAGAAGTTGCAAATTCATATATGAGAAATGGCAAATGGCCACCACCTCCACCTCCACCTCCACTTCAACTCAACATTAAGATTTCAATTTATTTATAACAATTTCAAATATTAATTAATTCTCAACGAATTTGTTAACGTAACACGGCAAGTGTGAGGTTTGTATTTATTTTTTAATTGCTCTTTTTGAAAGTTCCATTAAGTAGCGAGTTTAACAACTGAATTAACTCAATTAACTGCTCATTTATTTAACCACCAAGTATTTATTTTGTATACTTTTACTTTCGTCGGTAACCAATGACTCCACTTGCCCATTAGATTAGATTATTCATTTCAAATGTGCTGATCCGACCTTGACTTTAAGTTTAACGATTGGACTCTACCTGGAATTTAAACACTCTCAACTAAGTCTTCTCGCTTGGTCAGTAAAACTGTAAGCACTTAATGCTTAATTAACTTAAATTTAATTAAATTACAGTGCCTGTAAAGGTATGTAAAATACATTACTTAATTATATTTTTTTGTAAATCGGTTAGGGTCGTCATTTCAAGATCGTTTAACAGCGCGTGAATAATTTTCAACTAGACAGGCGTATAAAGATTAATTGTTCACACAAATATTTTAAACTGCCTAGTTTAAGCCGGTTTTGCTGTATTTTTTGTAGTCATATAAATTAAATTAGCTCATGTTGGGGTGAATTTTCCACTATTGTAAGGCAAACAGTTTTCTACCAGCTTTTTAAAGATTCGAAAATCATTTTGGATCCACTTTCAAGATAGCCTGGGAAAAATAATATATAAATGAATATGAATATGAATATAATATATAAATGATCTGAAATTTAGTTATATGTACTTTATACAAACAATCGTAAACTAGCTATATTCCACAGGAGAGGATGAATTTTCTAACATTCTTGAAACATGTTTAGATTAATTTGCAGTAAACATTTAAGATTTGCAAATCTAACCATTAAAGTACCAAAACTCTTGATATTTGTATAGTATACTCTGTTTATTTTTGCAGTGGGTAACTTACTAAAAAAAACTAATACATTAAAAAAATAATAATATTTTAAACAATAGAAAATTTCTCGACATGGTATACAAATTGCTTATAAGTCAAGTCTGTGATCAGTAGTCGGTTTTCTACCGATGCAGTTTCCAATAAATTGTATTTATAGCAATCAATTGTTACAGAGACTCGTGGGAAACTCAGCATATGAAAGATATAATTACAAATTGACTTATTAAGATCATAATTTTAGAAATCACCAGTTCAGACATTGATCTACAATTTGTCGCGATATGTTAAACAAAGCAGCGACTGAACGGGTCTTATTTCGAATGGATTTGCATTCTAAAGTAATAATAAAATAGCAGATTTACAAACTGAGAGACAACACGAGGCGGCTTTACGACTTGTACTTATATTTGTATGCTTATATGTATTTATGCAGAGTGTGGTATGAATCACTTGGACAGAAAGCAGCCGCTGGCCAAGTGGCTTTATGATTCTGAATCGTACTTTGCAAATGGTAATTGCAAAGCCTTTGACGAAGCAACCAATTTGGATTCGTGTAAACGCGTTAACAGAGCATAAATGTGAGGCACTGTCGAAGGTCAGGAGTGGCGATCGGTCGGTCAACCGCGTCAGCCTCTGACAGGCGGGGCCGGTCCACAGATCTCGACTTGTAAGCTTTTAAGCTTACAGCCGGCGGTGCAAACATTTAGATTTTCCCACAATCAAACAGAGGCCCGTTTGGGCGTTATGACTGTTGTCAAGAGTTCTCGTTGTTGTTGTTGTTGTTGTTGCTGTTGTTTGTAGAGTGTTGAGTTGTGAGCCGAGTGCACTTTTATGACTAACGGCGCCGACGTGACATTATACTCGTAAGCCACGCGATTGACGGCTATCGATTTCAATATTTCATATCCTGTAGCGTCGGTTCCGCAAACGGTGGCTATAAATACACACACCTCCCATTGATAGTGGCCACAACAAATTGCAGTGGCACTTGGCCTTTTAGCCACGATCCGTAGCTCTTTCATGTTCGCTTTAGATTGTGTTTTAGAACTCGATTAGGGGGCGTCAACAAATGCATTGCCTTTTTAGCCAAAATGCTTAAGTCAGAGCTACTAAATATCACGCTCTAGACATTGGCAGAAATAGAAAAAATAGCTAGTCCAAAGAACTGTATGAAAGAATCCACGTTTATATCAAGGTTTCAAACAACCAAAATTCTGGGTAGGGTTGGGTTCAGTGGCTCGAACCATAGAGAAAGATATAGAAACACGGCTCGCGACCTGGTTTTTAGTACCCACAAGCTCAAACCTTTTGGATGTATATAAATATAAAATTATTGCCAATATTTTTGAATTTGTTTTCATTTTTCTATGATATAATCAATCAATTTATCTAATGAATTCATCTAAATATTATTATTTCTTTATATTTCAATGAATTCTTAATTTCCTTTCTTTAGACGAACCTTGCTTGAACTTCGGTGTATATTTGACTATTATCTAATAAATAAACTTGAATTTAAATTAAGTAAACATTCAAATTTTAAAGCATTTTGCTAACCCCAAAAGTGAGCTTTGTTTTTCAAGCTTAAAGCTTGTAATTTTACCATTAATACTTTTAGGCTCTGAGCAAAAAAGTTGAATTTTATTTTATACATCTAAAAAGAATAATTGGTACCACTGTAATTATAGTTTTGATTAGAGAATTGAGAATATGTGACATAAATATTAAAGTCTAAGAACTGTTCGACAAGGGAAAATGTAATTTTACAGTTGGTAATACTCGTAGTTGGATGAGCTCTGCAACAAGTTAAGGATTTGTGTGCTATCAATATTACAGTTGATAGTTTAACATGTTTGATAATACATATAAGTAACACATATGTAGTTTTTCTTTATTCACGAAACATAACCATCTATATTTTAGCTTTAGTTTTTCAATAAATACGGTATAATAATTTTAAGCACTTAATAAATAACAACATTTCGTTAAACGCCATTTAAAACTAAATACTAGAGGAATAATGCATATAATAGTTTATAACAATTGTACAGCTACAATTTAAAGTAGGAGGAAATACTTTTGCGTATATATTATATTTATATGTATGTATATGTATAAGTATAAGTATATGTATATGTATATGTATATGTATATGTATATGTAAGTATGTAGTGTATATATGTGTTATTTTTATATTTATATGTGTATGTATTTTGCTGTACATGCAGTTTGCATTAGGAGGGAAAGAACAAACGCGAGATTGAGGGAAATAGTGACAGATACATATATCGTATAGGATATTTATAGATAAGTACATTATTATCATATAAGTAGTATAATATAGTATAATTTGACTTCTTTACGAGAGAACTCTTTGGTAAATTTCTCTTTAAACATTAAACAATACTTGTCTTTTGCGTATAATTAACAATTCTTAAGGAGTTTCAGCATTTCTTTTCCTTGTAAGGATGCATTCATTTTACTTTTGGGCATTTTGGCTATATATGGATATCTAGATCTCTTTCAGATCTAATTAGTAGGGTACAAAGGAGCCGGCATTGCGTTTGCGCCCCATGTTGCAGATCTTAAAGTGGCACGGTGACATGTCTGTAAGGAATTAACAACGAATATATATTAGAAAATCTGAAGTTTTCTATAGTACTTATATCCACATGCTGGACTTACATTGTCTACGAACTATTTTGAGAAATCATAACATGAAATACGAGTACGGGTATAACAAATTGTACATGCAACATAGAGTAGTTAAATTAGAGTTATTATAGGTATACTTTAAAATCTTATTTGACTGCTACTCACATTGCACATTCTTCTTGATGTTGTGTTGCTTGGAATTTGGTCCAATCTTGACGCCCTCGCTCTGTTTTTTTGTGGGCATGGCAGCCATATCATCAATCATATTGTAGCGCTGATCGTCTCCAGTTCCATCTTCATTCCCGGCCAGCCTGTGCAGACGCGCCAAGAGACGTGATCCTAACTGGGAACGCTCTCTCTCATTACTCTCTTCCATGTTGGCAAGCACAGAGTCATCGTCATAGTCTGCAGTCAGAAGGAGATCACGCAACGAGGGCCATTTATTGGCAAAGCTATTGAATGATGGCCATTGTTTTTGTTGTTGTTGTTGCTGGTGCTGTTGCAATTTCTGTAAAGGCAACAGTTGGCCATGTGACTGGGTCTGGCTAAGTCTGAGAAGGCACCACTCTTACCAATTGCTCGCCATAGTAAAGGTTGTCCTCATTACCCGGCCCAGAGGCGAGTAGATCGTTGAACAACAACTGTGTTGGCAGTGCGCCCACTTTGGGGCGTGGCAGTGCATGTCCCGGTGACAAAAGCACAATTGACAGCAGGACAATGGAAATGGTCAACTGATGGCCGATAGAACCGCCGCATTTTGTTGGTGACGCCAAAGTCATCATCACGTTGTTGTCGGTGGAAAACAACAAACTGCGAAGTAGAAAATTGTAAAATTTTCACTAGAGTCGCCTATGTGATTCGCTGTATGTATGTGTATGTGTGTGTATGAATGTGAGAATTTGTTGTCAACTTTGGCAAAGACAATTAACCAGAAACAACCCCCATTCACCCTCTACCCTCTCTACTCTAAACACTCGAAAGGCAACGCTTACGCAAAATGGTTTCCTATTACACTTTCAGTTGAATCAAACAAAGTTGTCAAGCAAAAATATGCGCAAATGTTTTATTTCTCTTTATGTTTTTATGTTTTTTTTTTGTGAACAATTTTGCAAGTTACGAGTACTTTTAGCCCTTAACGGGTTTCGTCTCAAGGTGTTTGGTATTTCAATGAAGTCACGTTGCATCCGCTGAGATCTTCTACGAAAATAGGACACGTCTCATTTGACATTGACTAAAAATATCATAGCCCAAGTGCTTAAATCCTTTGAAGACCCAAAAATTAAACCCGCTCACATGCCACTTCAATTCATACTGGGTCAACTTGATGTAAAGAAACGTTCGGAGTTCAGGGGTGAAAGTGACAGATACCCAATTGTGTGCGCGCCCGTGACGCGGTCTTCAAATGGCTTAATTACTATTTATGAAATATTAATGCCTAATTATGCTTAACTCTGACGCCAGCTCTGGCCTGCTCTAACTGTAAGAAGTCCTTCAATGTGGGGGATGGAGTCAGAATGACCACTAAATAATGCGTTGTCATTAGTTTAAAGCGCAATTTGCAATTATTATGATAAATATAGTAAAGTTGAACTTGAATTCACGCAGAAAACTGTAAGAATCATAAGTCAAAGTTCCTAAGGAAAGGTTAAGTAGTCATTTAAATTATAGACTGGGGTGGTTTACTTTACAAAGGGTCAAAAAAATATAAATTGACTAAAAAAAAATTATCTCTAATTTATAATTCTAATTTGCATTTCTTATTAATTATCAATAAAAGAGATTAAAATAAGCATTGATCATTTTATAGACCCCTTATTAAAGAAATCAATTTAAATTGATTAGCATTTCTACATACATATATATTGCCTGATTCGCAGCTGGCAACATACATATAATAAAATCATTAAATAATGTAATTTTTTTAATTCTTATTTTATATATAGATTTCTTTGAACGGCCTGATCAAGTGCAAGCGGCGATAAACTTTTGGCGACATTTGCATTGACTTACACGCTCTGCGTTCTGTTTTCTATGATTAATGTTTAATGGGCGACTCGAAAGACTCGTAATCATAGCAAACGCATTTTTATGCCTCTCCCAACTGATAATGCGCCGATGTCGTGGCTAATTTTTACCACCCAACATACGTGAATTATAATACATAGTATAGTATATAGACAGATTGTCAGCAATTTCATATTCATCTCAGTTTTATTTTAAAATCGAAGTCAAGGCCTAACGCGTATAAGTTTCATTGAACTTTCACACTCTCTCGGGTGCATGCCACGCCCCGTAATTACCTCGAAGCAAATGGGCAAACGTTTCTCCTATTGAAACTAAATAAATGCCAACTATATTAGTAATGGTTGGAGCTGTCGGAACATTTGAGTTTATTTGACAGCCCCAAGTGACGGCATTATTATTAGAATTCTACCTGTTGCTTCCGAAGGTGATAGTTGATAAGCATACTAAATGTTACCCAACGCATTCTAAATTTAACTAAGTAATCGTAAGTTCGAATATAAGTAATAATTCGTTTTAATGAATACCAGTTTCAGATTTACGAGTCAAATCCGCATACAACTAGCGCAAGGCAACTGAATTTTTCATGTTGACTGATACTGAAAATGTCGCTAATACAAAAAATCAATAATCTTTTAACTTTATGTGTCTGTAACGAGATTCTTCAAATGATATATTTGTTATTAGGAAAAATATTCTATGGAGAAATTTCGATTCCCAAAAATAGCCTATTAGTAGCAAAATAAGAAAAAATTCCACAACAAACACAGCAAAAGAAAAAAGACAAATATTGTGAAATCTTCAAATACTGATACCCAAAGGGGAGTGTTATGCTGACTGAGGTCTAGAACAATTTAATTATATAATTAAGTCATGATTTAAATTATAATTTAAATTTTTTCATAAACAAAAGACATACATTTCTATAGGGTATACACATTGTATAAAAGTACATCTATGTATATAGAAATATTATCTAAATCTGAATTTAAAGTAATAAATCGTAGAGAATGGTATTTGGCTTGCTATTAGTATTTGAATTATAGCATAGAGTCCCAGAAACAGAATTTTAGTTTTCGGCATTGCTTATATTATTAAAAACTGTATTTAAAATTGTATCAATAGAAATATAAGACTGTTAGCGAATTTTTTGTTCTATTAAGGTATGCCAAAGTCGACTCTTTCACTAAAGATTCCCAACTTTTTGTTTTTTATTGTATTGACAATTAAGTGCGTCATCAACTCGCTTATAAAAATATCGCGCGACCAAAAAATTGAATTCTTATCATGGCATAAGTCGAATCTTGTGACACGCCCTCTTTTTACCAAATAGCTATCATATAAATTAAATATTACTTGATTATATTCATGTATTGTGTGCTGGGAATCCAGCGAAACTAACCCCAAGTCAAAAGCTATCGCCAATTGAATCGCAAAGACGACGCAATTGTATTATTTCGTGACCTCAATTCGACAATTTCGTATCACGAGACGTGGGAGTCGGTTTTCTCCATTGATCAGTTCTGAATGAATGATTACGAGTATAAATAGTCCATTATAGTGCAGTTTCGATGTTCATTTAGCGCTGATAAGACGACTATATTAATTTTAAGAAAGCTGCTTCTTAGTAGCATCAAAAGAATTTATGTTTTTTTTTTTTAAATATAAATTAATTTAAAATGGTACTGTCACTTTTAATGGTTGCTGATAATAAGGCAATAATGTGGTGTGTTTATAAATAAAATAAATAAAAATTATCAATGGACATAATAATTTAGCTAGGCGCCATTCGCATGACCCATGATTGAGTGAATTATTGTGTGAGTAAGTATGAATAGAATTGTTTTCAATAGTAATTTCAAGAATTTCATTTCAATTTTTTCTAGTTAACAAATGACATATTAAGAATACGCATTGCTGAATGTAACTTACCTTTTGAAAATAATTAACACGACACAAAGCTTGGTTTTGGTTTTTGTATTCCAAATTTCACACTGTTCACTTGATTTGTTATATATATGTACTTTAACTAGACTTTTTATTGATGAGTTTTTCACCTAAATGTTGATTTATGAGCTTTTCACTTGACTAAAACTTAACCGTTAGGTGTGACACTGCAGAATAAACGCAAATCCGTTGTGAGCATTTGTTTATATAGGCGTTGACAGCGTTTGAAAACCGACGCAAAAAAGGGTAAATCAACAGGTACAGTACTCTTCGTACACACACAATTACAGTTAGCTCAACTCAAACGAGCGGAGTCGACGACGACGACGACGACACTTGTGACTTCGGCATGTCAAGCCCCGGGGCAAAATCGGTGGGCGGTCGTCAGTTTCTAATGGACGAGTGGGCGTGCAGGTGTCAAGAATAGCCGTACTCAGTTGCAGTTGGTTATACGCAAGCAAACTTGAAACTTGAAAGTTCTGACACTTTTTTTTAGGCTAATGTGCGAGTAATCGAATTACGAGCAACCCTGCGAATACGTAGTATGATTTAGGGGGCTCCGAAAATAAATTTCGACTTTTAATTGAACGTTCTTTACGCTTTCTCGTGCGTTTGCAAACTAAACACGACATTCGATTTTAGAATCTTAAACGAAGATTCACTGATCGCTGCTCTCTCTGAACTAAAGCTGAATTATTAAATGTCGGTCTCGGTCTCGGTCCCGATCACTGTTTCAGACCTTCGCTGAATGATTGTCGTGCCACGCTTTTGACAAATCTGTCCGATAAAGCTGAGATTTATGGCGTTTACTATATAGCAAGCGAGGAATACCACAATGTATTATTGCACCCTACGGTGTAGGAGCATATCAGCTAAGGGGATTGAAAGGAAGTTTAAATATTTGGTACATATCATTATCATTCGGTTCTCAAAATAAAAATAATGAAATCTTAAGCATAAGTGAGACTGTTTAGTGATTACAAATTTTTATATAACAATTTTCATGAGCACACAAAAACAAGATAATAAAATAGAAAACAATTCAGAAAATGGAATTATTTGTTTGCGTTGCTTTAAACCAAGGCTCAAGCTTTGTGGTCACAGGTGCTTGCAACCGGTTCGCTAGCCGAACCAAAATCTAGCTATGAGGTTCAAGCCATTGAACCGAACCTCTCCCAAAATGTTGGTGGCTTGCTGTCTTCGTTTCTAGGGTCTATTTCAATCTGTTCATCAAATTACCGCCAACATAAGGTTCATTAACATTTACCAAGGTACTTTTGGCAATCTATGCGTCGAATAAGTATATGTAAAGAATAGGTCTAAGCTTGAGTGATATCATTAGGCAAATCACCCCAATTTGTAGTTCAATAAACTTGCTTTGATCTAGCTAGAAATTTGAGAAAGTTAATTAGGTCAATGTCGACCGGATGTCGAAATCTAATGAGACTTTTGCATTACCAAAAATTAGACATTTGAGAAACTTGTATGTCACGAAGGGTGCTTGATTTAGTCCCAAAAATATGGAATTCTCTTATGTACTTAATTATAACACGTACGTTTAATAATTATTAATTATAATCAAAAATTAAGTTAAGTTTTGCTAACAAAAGAAGTTTCACAAATCTAATTGCAATTTACAAATTACACAATAATTTACATAATTACATAATCATGGAGATAATCCGTGATCGTTATCTTTATGATCCCGCCATTTTTTAAAATTCATATTTAAATTTTGTGATGAAATACGGTTGGCAATTAACATCAGAAAGACGAAACATTCTTTCTAGATGATTTTTAATTATGTTTGTCCTCTCATACACTCATCAAATTCGTCTGGCTTTCACCGCACTCAAATTATGTGAAATCTAATTAATAACATTTAAGCTGACACAGCAATTTAATCATTGTCTACAAATTTTGAATTTTTAATCAGTACGTGACTCTATTTTTATTTTTTTCTATTTTTGTGATTCCCGTTATATCGGATGATAATCCCGCCTACACTTTAATTTTATACATATGTATTTAATTTTTTTAATGGTTACATCAGCCCGAAAATGTGAGATAAGCTATTTTGCAGTATCGCATCGTATGTGCGATAAGACATAATAGACACGAGAACCCTTATGACATGCAAATAAATATTAAATACCAAACACATCAGCACTAATTGACACTTATTAAAATTTATGTTCGCAACGAGTTTGAGACATTGACATTTCATATCGGAACAATTGCTCACACACGTGCTGCTTATGCCGGCCAATTATCAGCAGCAATCACAATCACGAGACTTTTGACGTGCAGTCAACACGGCTAACAGTTAAACAAATTGTGCATTCGGATATGCAATTGAAGCGTGACTCATTTATTAGCTCAATGTTACTAATAAATAAACAATCAAAGTTCAATATAGCGCTGTATTGATATAGGCATCTTTTATTTTTCGAATTGTCGCTTGCAATGGGCGCCAAGCTAAAATGCATTTCCCAACACTGTTTCGCTATGTAAACAAAACGCGTGCTCATTTTGGCTCTGTTATGACTCTGTTGTTAACTGTTGGGAAAGCTATTAATTTTAAATATATTAAAGAGTAGCACTTTACCATATTATGCGAAGCTAATTTAGTTTATTTAATTTTAATTTTTTTAAATTTATTTATAACTTGTTACATAAAAAGGCAAAATTTTTAAAAGGTAGATTGTTTGGTAGATATTTGGAGCCCGCTGTAAATAACAGCTCATCGAAATGTTAGGTATCAGAATGTTAGGTGCTTGTCTTCTTCTTTTTTCGGCTGTTCAGCTGGGGATATTAAAAAAAAGGGGGGAGAAAAATTAAAAATAAGAAAATCATCATGGCTACATCTACGCTGCAGCTGGAATTTTCACAGGCAATGGCCGATTTTAAGAAAATGTTTCCGGACATTGACCGCGAAGTGATAGAAGCTGTACTGCGTGCTAATTTGGGTGCCGTTGATCAAACAATTGACCAACTACTTGCGATGTCAACTGACAACCAGGTACTTATATATGTGTGTGTGTGTTTGTTTGTGTATACTAACAGCCTAATAGCTACTAACACTAACACTAACTAACCGCATGTAATAGAACGAAAAACTGCGCAATGAACTGGATGCTAATGTCTCACCACAACAGAGTCTCATCAATCTCAACGATCCGGACAAGGAGCTGAGACGCAATCAGCACATTGACACCCCAGATGGAGTTGGCATCAATCCCACGGAGATCACATTGCTCAGCACAGCAACTGCATCTCCAAATCATCACAATACAGGCGCCTCGCCCAAACAACGTCCACTTGGCGCATCGAATAAGATAAACTCGGCTAATAATACGCCCACCAAGCGCAGTCACACTGTTGCATTGTCCAGCAGCAGCAGCAGCAACAACACACCTGGACGTTGGAATCCACCAATCCTAGGAGCTCTGCCAGCTGGATTTCTGCGCATTACTCCCGTGGCAGGTCAACAGGACTTTGAGCTGCCCGACGAGCAGTTTGCATTGATGCTACAAAATGAAGAGTTTATGAATCAGTTGAGGTGGAATCAGGATTTCATGAATGCGCTGGAGAAGGAACAGAGCGGCAAGGCCAAGGGCGAAGATGATGCACCATTCCAGGAGAGGCTCAAGAACATGGGCAAAATGTCACGAAAGAAATTCCTACAAATGGCACGTGTCTTCACCTGGCAACGCAATAAAAAGGTGACCACCGCCAAGCAAATTGACTCGCTGCCTTTGCGAGAAGAACCCAGTGACGATGAAGACCATCATCATCATCATCAGCAATCTCAGCACCAACAGCAGCAACAGTCACAGTCAAATCAACAGCAACAGAGCCAAGTCCAACAGCAGCAACAGGGTCAATTGCAGTTGCGCAAGTAAAGTCAGGGCTACCAGATGATACGGGACCCTGTGTCTAGGGTTCCTTTGTTTGTTATCTTATCCTTATCTTATTATCTCATTGGGCCATAACACATACGTCAAGGTCACACATGATTACTTGATGTATAAGTAAACTCTTAATCACCCCGTTTACCGTAGTAATCTCAATGCAAGAAGGAATCTCCGCAATCTAAAACGACGCTACTTGCGATGCATATTTATTTATGTATGATTCTAATTTTAAATGTCGTCTAATAACCTAAAGTGCAATTTTTTACCCATTTACACACCCTCCCACACAAATCCCAGTGCAATATCTCATGTGAATAATAATTTTTGACTATATTATAAATATTATTTCTTCAATTTTCGTTGTTGCCAAATTAGCATAATTAAGTTTTATTGATACATATATTATATTTTTAAATGGCATCTTTTTGTGGCCGCGTCACAAGAACATGAAGTTGGACTGATACGAAATGCGTTAATTAATAATTCAAAAGCATCACAGTAAATAATAATGATATATGGTATGGCATGGAATGAAAAGACATATAAATGTATATGTAGAGCACTTGCTAAACTCAAAACTAGTCATTAAATAAACGACAACACACCAACTCAATTTATGTACAGTAATCAAGCTAAATACGTATTTGTGCTATCTATATTTCTCCCAATTCCTACACCCAATTCCAAATATCCCCATACCGGCCGATTCTTAGAAGTTATAAAGTCCATAATACGTATTATATCCGCCTACGCTTAGTTGGCTTCTACTCTCGTATACATCGTAAAATTCCAGATATAAATTATAAATGTCCATATCAACTGTTGATATTACAGATACCGAACACCATCATATATGGACATATACCATCCATAATTATTGGTGGCTAAGCAAACATATGCAACTATTTGATTGTAATTGTACTTGTATTATAAACCATATTTGACAAACTATTATATTCATATTCCAAGTATAAAATACAGATAAATATTAAAAAAAAAAAAAACTCCACGTCTTATTATTCAGAAAGATCTCTTATCTCAACTAATCTTGAATATCTGTCCGTTAATCGTCTACGGATGTCACGTAAAACGGAGCTGATAAAGCTCTCTCTGTAGATAGAGCACGTTCCGTCAACAACAAATATGAGTATTGAAAAACTATGGATTCTTACATGAATTTATTTAATTTTTATTTTGTTTTTGCTTTTAAATTTTTTTGTTTTTTATTTTTTATAAACATAATACATTTATTATGGATACACGTTGGTTTTTATGTGTGTTTTTGACTTTGATTTAAGGGCATATTGGTTACTTGTTACTGTACTATTATGAATTGTATAATCCTTTTTTTTATTTGTTTTTATTTATTTTGTTTTTTTTTTCTTTATTTTTTTGTAAATTTATTTCGTTTTGGATTGACACTTGACGACGAATCTTGTGTTTCATTCTATAATTTATTTGTTGGGATTTGTTGTTTTGTTATTAATAACAGGATTTAAATCGTTTTACATGCAACAAATGCAATTGCAATCAAAATTCAACTTTGCTTTTCTTTATCTCTACTGAATGATTTCCTTTCTTTCATATCTCCTCGCGTCTCTCTTTCTCTCGCAATCTCTCTTTCTCTTTGTGTATTGGTTATTGTTTAATTATAAATGTTGCATGCTCTCTGAGCATGCCGGAGTGTTGGTGTATGTATGTATGTATGTGTGTGGGTGTCTGCATGTATGGTTGATGTGTGAAATTTTTGTTTTCTTTCAATTTGTTTGTTTTTCTTTCTTTTTTTTGTTACTTTTACTTACACAGAAATTGATCATTTTTAAACAATTAATTGTAAATTTGTTTTAAACTAATTACTAAAAATGGATTTTCTGGTTGTTTGCAACATTTTGACATCTCATTTGCATACAATATTTTTATAAAATATGTGATTTTTTTTGTTTTGCTTTTCTTTTTTTGTTTTTCTTTGTTTCTTTCAAGTTTTCTTTAAGTGATTTTTAGGCATACAATTGAATTTAGATTTACGTTTAGCTTAATTTGATTTTGTTTTGTTTTTTGTGTTATTTTTTTTATAAATCTTCTCTCGTTTGTTTATTGTTTGAAGAGCAACGACATTTTTATACTTTGTGTATTTATGGTTTTTCTATGTATTTATGTAATATGTATGTAGATAAATTGTTGTATTTTCTTGTATAATTATTGTATGTATGTATGTATAATAATATGTATGTTTGTATAATCGAAAATAATTTGAAAGAAAAATAAATAAATACGAATGTTTTTAGTTTACGAATGTTTCCATCATTTGTTGCGTGTATTGCATAATTTTAAAAAACGGCTCAAAAACGAACGACAAATATAATTTTATAATAATTAAATTGTTAATCAGCAAAAATAGCATAGTAATAATATAGTAGTAGTAGTAGTAATAGTATGTAGTAATAATTACAAAAACTTTGCACAGTTAAAAACATTGTCAGTTAAATATTTATCTTTTCTTTTTCTTAGTTTTGTATTGTATATTGTTCTGTTGGTTATTGCAATTTTGACAATCTTCATCTTCTTTTCTGGGCTGTGTATGCTTGTTACATTTTATACTTTTTTACTTGTTACTTTACTCATTTTTTGTTTTCTTTTCTTTTTGTATTTTTTTTGTCTATTTTTTGTTTTATTTTTTATTTTTTTTTTTGGAAGTCTTATAGCAGAACACATAGGGACTTTTTCGGTTTCTTTTGTTTCTTTTCGGGTGACTTCTTATTGATCTGCCTAACCAAATCGTAGAAAATATCATTAACATTCACTTTGGCTTTGGCTGAGGTCTCCATGAAGGCGCAATTGAATTGATTGGCCAAACTTTTGCCCAAATCCTTGCCAACAACACGCTCCTCCTCCAGATCGCATTTGTTGCCAACCAGCACCATGGGCACATCATCCGTATCCTTAACACGCAATATCTGCTCTCGCAGGTCCTGCAGATCATTGAAGGTCGATTGCGCTGTTATCGAATAGACAAGGACAAATCCTTGGCCATTCTTCATATAGAGATCGCGCATCGCCGTAAACTGTTCCGTACCGGCGGTATCCAATATTTCCAACATACATTGCTGACCATCCACTTCAACCTGTTTGCGGTAACTGTCCTCGATGGTGGGATCGTATTTTTCAACAAAAATGCATTGCACAAATTGCACAGTTAGCGCCGATTTTCCAACTCCTCCACTGCCCAATACAACAATTTTATATTCACGCATTTTGTAGGCAAAGATATATATTTGTATCTGTGTGTGTGAGTGAGTGTGGGTATGTTGTGGGTATATTTAAATATATGTTTTGGTATATATTTAAAACCAGGCGCTGGTAGTTACTTTCGTAGGTGGTTCAGTTGTTGCTGTTGTTGTTATTATTGTTGCTGTTGTTGTTGTTGTTGCTCAAATGTTTATTTAAAACGCGGCCGCGTTCTCTCTCAACTCTTTCTCTCTCACTCGTTTAGTCTCCTCTCTTTTGCTAAACACAAAAAAATCACTAGTTTTTTTAGGCGTTGTTCGGCGATTGCTTTTGGGTTGCAGTTGCAGTTCTTGCAGAAAGCTTTTGTTGTTGTTACTTTTGTTCTTTGTTATTGATGATAACCTTTGTGCCAACAAACAACTATATATGTATGTATGTGTGCGTCTGTTTGTGGTCTCTCTCTCTTTTGCTCTCCCTCTCACTCTTTCTCTCTGTTAATTTCTCCGCTCAGGTAGTAAAGGTGCGAGCGTGCGTTTCCAAATTGTTGCTTTCGAGGGCGACAAATAAAATTATTGTAGCGCTGCCAGCCCTGCCGCCTCTTCCTCTGACTACACGAACAACAACTTCCGTTTTACAGCAGCAATTGATATCTGTTGTTGCTGTTGCCGTGCAACAATGATTGCAGAGAGTACTAATTGTAAGTAAGCACTGTGGAATGTAAGAAAGCAATAGAAGTATTTTTAAATTAAGTTTCACTATAAATTCGTTTTGTTTCGTTTTGGTATTGCTGCTAGTGCTTGTGCTGGCACTGCTTTTAGGAATTTACTGCACTCTTTTTCTTTTTTTTTTTGTAATGAACTCAAAGTGTTCTCCTCTCTCGCTCACTCAGCACAATTTCGCTCTACCCTCAACATTTTATGATTCATTTTTAGAGTTGTCAAGTACTGTCACTGAACTCTGTTGAGCACACACAACAAACAATGCACACACTTGTAGCGTGCAAGCCAATTTGGGTTATTTGTTAAATGAAAAACACAAATTATTGCACCTACAAGTGCTTAGAAACGAACACAAAAGGTAGTTAATATTTTACTTTGGGATAAACTTTAGTAGGGGCAGGGGGCAGCACCCGCATGTCACGCGCACGGCAACTCTATTCGGAGTTTTACCTTGTTTGCTGCGCACAAACTGTTACTCCGTCTGTGCAGAATTCACACGATTTTGCGGGATTGTATCGATGTGTGTATGCCTAAGCAAGATAAAATGCCACGGCTCGCGAAATGTGCAATTTTTTATTGATAACAATATTTAATTCTAAGGCAAACAGATAACTTTTTTCGGCTTAGGCGCTTCTCTGCTTGCTAGCTCGCTCACACGCTCTAAAGTGATTCATTTTCGGTGTTGCCACACCTTGCGCGGGGGTCATTCGTGGCGATAGACGATAACCAACGCTCGAATGGCGTTATCAGCCAATCGATAAATATTATTGGAAACTGTTCCTCAGTGTTTATTGGCGCCAAACTTAAATCAAAAGCAGATGATTAATAAAACGTGATTCTTTCTGTTTAATTATAAATTGAATTATATAGAGGTAATCAGTTTAACTAATATTTTATGTTTGTAACTCCTCGCGGAGGGAAGTTGGTTTAGTTAAGCCTCTAGCTTCAAATTTGGAGAAGAGGAAGAAACTCTTTTTCTTTAGGCCGATTAAAGTGGTTATGGACTATTTTACCGAACATTTTGATATGCAAACTATCTACGGCTGTAACTTACGTCCCAATTCACCTTTGTTTATTTTAGAAAAACCCAACAGCGGCAAAACATCAGTCAGTGAAAAATTTCAGTGATTAATATAACTTTTTTGTGCCCGTTGTGAGGATTTCGCTTTAAATTGCACTTAATAAATTTCATCTCTACAAGAATTTGGTGTTGACTTTATTCAGCAACAGTTGGTGACGCAATCTCAACTATGTTTTTATTTATAACAAAAACAAAACTATATCTAACTAAAATTTCGTACAACTATAAAAAGCACTCTTAGCGTATTTTAGTGACCATCCCAGCGGCAATTGTCACGCCCGCCACCCGCAGCATGACTCGTCCCAGTTCTTTGAAGTCGGCATATCGCTCAATGCAAATAGGCCGAGAGGTTTCCACTTCAACCAATGCGCACGAGTTGTTGCCCAGGCAACGCGGCTTCTTCTTAACAACCTCTCCAGTGCTTTTGTGTATAGATGCGGTCAGTTTGCAGACAACAGCCGGCTCGATGAGGGATTGATGGTGCATTAGCACTGGATAGCCCATCGTGATGGGCACCTTGACATTGAAGACAATGATGCGACACTGGAAGCGTGTTGTCACAGGTATTGGCAACTGGGGATCACAAATGATGCAACCAACTGTAATGTTGTTTAGGTCAACGCCGGCAAGTGTGACGGATATTTGGTCCCCTGCAAAGACACTCGTCTGTGTAAGCTCGTCCATGGTGAGGGCCTTCACTTGTGCCTGCTCCCGACTCGCACCCACAAGCACCTTGTCGTTCAGGCAGAGTACGCCAGTCTCGATGCGACCGGAAATGCAAAGCCCGGAGCCCGTGCCTTTATAGATGTCTGACACGGACATTCGTAGGGGCCGGTCAATAGCTCGTTCGGGTACCTTAAAGTTTTCTATGACATCCAGTAAATGTGGTCCTTTATACCAGGCTTTCAGTGCAGGCTCCTGAGCTCCTTTTGTGAGATTCTCGCCGGTCAGACCTGAGCACGGCGTGAAGGTGACATCAGAATCCTTAAAACCAGCCTGCTTGAGAAAGGACTTTAGCTTGTGGACAATCTCTTGGAAACGCTCTTGGGACCAGCCCACCGTGTCCAGTTTGTTAATAACCACGCCCAGTTGATTGACTCCCAGTGAACGGACCAGTATTGCATGCTCCCGTGTTTGTCCTCCCAATTCGAAGCCAGACTCGAACTCGCCACGTGTAGCATCCACAACGAGCAGTGCAACATCCGCTTGCGTGGCACCAGAAATCATGTTGGGAATAAAGTCTTTGTGTCCAGGTGCATCCAGAAGAGTGACTATCTTGGACTTGGTCTCGATTCGCGATTGTCCCACATCCATGGTTATTCCCCGAGCACGCTCCTCCCCAGTCTCGTCCAGCACCCAGGCATACATGAAGCTTTGCTTGCCCATTTTCTTGGATTCCTGCTCGTGCTTGTGCATTACTCGCTGCGAAACGTTCCCTGTGTCGTACAAGAGATGTCCCATCAATGTGCTCTTGCCAGCATCTACGTGTCCAATCACAATCATGTGTATATGGCTCTTTTGAGAGGATCGCTCCTGTGTATACAAATGCTGGGCATTGCGCTGCGCCTGATCCTTGGATACTTTGAAAATAGAGGTTGCACTTCGACCCGCATCGTCGCCTCCTACGTTGATATCGACGGGTGTGTTCCGGCCAGAAACAACCGGCGAGGAAGGAGCCTTTGGCGAAGCTATATCGAATCCTCGTCGAGCATCCTTTTGAGCCGAGAGCGTGATTTTGGTAGGTGTTGGTTTTGGAGTTGCCATAGCTGTCGTTGCCTTGGTTGTAGTTGTCGTTGCATTGATTTTGACCTTTTGAGGCCGTTTCTCCTCCTTTTTGTTTGTCTCCTCGTTTAAAATCTCATCGAGTATCTTTTGTATGTTGTAGTCAAAGCGCATGGAAGTCTCCACGATGCGACGCTCGGAAACCGCATCTCCAACAACGCTACGCACTTCATCCACACAGGAGCTGAGTTTGGCTTGCTCCAAATCATCCAGTTCCGGCATTTGGAAACTCTCCGAATCTCGCCGGGCTTTCTGATACGCCTCATCCTCATCTTCGTCGCCATCCTCGGCCTCTTCTTGAATATCCTTATTCTTGCTTATAAAAGCCGACATGCTTTGTTGGCCACGAGCTCTGTCGTAGAGCCATTGTTGATCCGTGGGGGAAACACAATCGTCGTCGACGGAATGACCGTAAACATCGTCGTAGCCATCGTATTCGTCATTGTAGTCCATGCCGCGTACTATTCTGTGGCGCGACATTTTGTTGCTTTAATATGATCTCTGTTGCAAAGCGATTATATTTCACAATTCTTGAAAAGAGCAATATAGAATTTCATCGACTTGCGAACAAACGAAAGTAGTGGCAGCTGTTTCGGAGTACTGTTGGGTTGCTCATGAGTGAGTGAGCTGAAAAGAGTTGTTCACTAAACTGAGCGAGTGAACAAGCTCTTTACTTATTGCTCTTTTTGGCTCACTTGCTCATTTGGTGCTCACGGATTTGTTTGAAACCTTGCACGAATTTTCTGTGGATTTTTCTAAGCGTTTCCTGAAAAGCGCAGGTTTTGCAGACAGCTATAATTGTAACTTGGCTTCATGTGTATCTAGAAAATTGAGACATGCTTTATTTGTTAGCGCCGCCAGGTGTTATATTGCTTACTTTTGGAACTAGATTTTTATTAAAGTCTGGCAATGAACTGATGGTGGATTTTTTAGTGGGTTTTCAAGGCAGGTCGGAAACATTTAGGAAGAAAGCCGTTTTGTCGTCTGGTAACACTGTAGTGGTTTGTGTTGTTGTCTTTGTGTCGCGTTAAAATATTAAGAAAAACAGTGAAAATTGTTACGAAGCAATCAAAAAAATATAAAGGGCAACAACACTCGGTCGGTTTAATGTGGCGAAAAATGCACGCGATACAGCACTGAACGCTCGATTTTCGAGTGTCGAGTATTGTGAACTAAAACGTATGCAACCTACATATAACAACAAAAGCAACAACAACTACAACCACAACTAAAGAAAACAGAACACAAGAAGCAGCAGCAGCAGGCCAACAACAACAGCAACAACAACAAACACTACGAGTATGTACAACAACGGCGCAAGGGGCTTCTCTATACACGATGCATTCGAGGAGGAGGAAGAGGAGGCAATACGTGTCTATGGCTCCACAGTGATATCAACGCCAATGCGAGGTGGCGTTAGCGGCAGCGCCAAACAAGGTCGCTCCACCGAAGATGTATCCATACGCATACAGGATCCAAAGTAAGTGAAATAAGAAAAACAAGTTCGCCTGCCAATCTGTGACATGGCTGTTTGGCTGGTTTGTTCTTTGGGTCTGCGCGTGGGCAGCGTTCAGCAGCTGGTTGACAGTTGTTGACACCATTTGTGAGCCGTCTTTGTGATTCACAACAAGGAAATGTGAAACGTTCTCAATTGTTAATGGCCTACCCATCCCCACCCTACCCCATTACTACAACAAAAGCATATAAAACAAGAACTCATTTTAATAAATGAACTAAATTGGCACTTGAAGCGCAAACTATTTTGGAACCAGTTTGAAAACGGGCTTGAATGACTCATTTGATGAAACTACAGCCGGTATTATTTTTAGCTCTGACCAGACAATAGCTTAGGAGCTTCCTTATAAACAATTAAACACACACTTAAACAGCTGACAGAGTCAAAGTCCAACAGACTTGCATATTTCATTACCATATGATGCACCACAGAGCATTTCAGCTGTCCTCTTGTTGATAATGGCCCTTTACCTTATGCGGGCACCGCTGTTATTTCCCGTTCCCGCTTCCTTGCCGGAAACGCTCGTCGGACATTTGCATAAATTTTCTTGGAGTGTGTATGGCAGTCTCTTTGCCTAACTGGACGCCAAAAAGCGCGTGCGTGCTTCATTCATTCATACATAAATATTTACAATTACTTTTTGCTCTTCTATTCGCGATGCCATTATGAATGCATAGCGTGCGATAACAACAAGAGAAAGAAGAAGATTACGATTAGCAGCCAGCATACGACGTAATTATGGGGATTATAGTAGACGTTGACGTTGACGTTGTCCAGTGTCTGACATGCATCCATCCTAATTTGGCATTCAATTGTAAAGTCGTTGCGCATAAATTTCGTCATTCCTTGAAGAATTTGCACGACGACACCCAACACCTTGGCACGAGTGTATGTGATTGTGTGTGTGGCCTTCGGATGCGGTCGCAGCCCAGTTGCACTTGTGCGACTTCGCTGTAATCGAGTAATACATCAGCACATACACACATACTCACAAATATACATATATACATGTACAGATGATAACATATACTCTGTATGCCCGCAGCGTCTCTTTTAGATATCCCCACTGATAAGAAGATTGAAAATATTTAATTAAATTGCGTCTTGTTTCTTACTTATTGTTGTTATTTAAACAGAGGCTACAACAAATACGCTGAAGACACAACGTCTAGGGACAGTGACTCGCTAATACAGGAATATGGTAACCTGCCCACGGAGGAGACAAACACATACTGCTGGCGACATCCGAAGGTCCGGGAGAATTGGCGCACTGTTTTGGCCGCCTTTACGCTTCTTGTGGTTGGCACCGGTTTATTTGTGATGGGCACATTTGCCATCGCCGATCCACACAATACATCACAGGGTGTTGTATTTTTTGTTGCTGGACTCATTTGCTTTATACCGGGCGCCTATCACGTCGTCTATATTTGGCTGGCAGCCAAAGGATATCGAGGGTTTGACTTTTATCACTTGCCACTGTTTACATAAGCAATCGAATAATATGTAAATGTATGTCGCATTGGTTGATCCAATTCAAACCCGCAAGACCCTGTCTCTGTCTCTTTATATACATAATTATATATATATATATTTAAAGTTATGTTCTATGTATGGTAATTAACTCGAAAACTCTCCTTCTGTTTAACTGATTGTTTATTTAATGTGTGTATTGAAACTATTTCAATCCAAAAATTCGAATCCTAGCAATAATGTAATGTATGTATTTTTTGAGCAATTATTTTGTTATAATTATTATACATATACTCAAAAGCGTTTGGTATACCCTCAAAAGTGCAAAAGATACGTATGGTTAACACCCACACACACACACTCTCACAAAGAGACACACATTCGAAATTTATTTAAAATACAACTACAAAAACGAAAGACTTTGTATATGATGCTAAATATGGAGCGCGCATTAGTGTTAAAAACAAAAAGGAAATTTAAACTGTAATTTATTGAAATTTAATTGCACCAAAAACAAAAATCGAAAAGAACTAACGAAATGTTTTACGATTTTCGAACACGAATCTATATATATAAAACATAAAAATAATTAATAAAAATAAATATATGTATATGATTAGGAAGCGTTTGATAAGAAACGCGCCTTAAATACTTAGTGAATAGATACAGTAATCTTATTTAACAAATTGTAATGAGAATTCTTTAAAGGAATTATTTAAAAACAACAACAAAATAAAACCAAAAGAGAAATCTATCTAGTGATATAAGTGAAAAGCGCTGCTATTGCAATATGTACGTTTTTTATAGCTATAAAAGTAATGCGCTCTTTTTTTCTAACCCTGAATAACCCTACCCGTCCTCTAATGAAATTATACACTCAATTCGCACAGTCATCACACACACTCACACACCCATGTCATCTGAAAAAATACGTTAATTAAATAATATTCTTTTATTCCGCCGTTTAGTTTTTAATGCTGTATCTTTTAAGTACGCTGAATATGGTTGTATGTAAAACACAAAAAATAAACTTATTTGATTTATATATAAATTGATAAATCCAAAACTAGGCAATATTCTGATACATACCTTCTCTATACTCGAAATTTATGTACTAAAATTTATTTAGAGCTTTTGCTTTGACTTTTGTAAGTAAATTCATTTATTGTTGGTTTTTTTTTAATGCAAATTAAATACTTTTTTAAATTTTATTTCAATTGTTTTATTATTATTTTTAATATCTAAACACAATGGTCGCTTGGAAATCCTAAAACATTATTTCTGGTCAACAGTTATTATTATATTATTTTACTAAGTTTATTTCTTCAAAAAAATTTTGAAACTCAAACGATTTGAATTTCTCGAAACTGCAAATTAAATTCAAATTCATACAATTTACCTGAGATTATCAGAAAATGTATTAAGATAGAATTTTAGGTTTACCTCTTTTTTTAAACCTTCCAGATTTCCCATTTCGATGGTCCCCTGAATTGGGAGGATTAATAATCCATCTATCTAGCTTATTTTAGAGTGATATAACGAAACTTTTTCCGAAATACTCAAAGCCTTTTTCTTCTTGTTTGCTTAACTCTTTTAATTTGTAGTTTTTAACATATTCATTATCATGGGCTTTGTTATCCATATATTATTGTGGTACGATAGTTCGCACACGCAAATGATAAGTAAATGAAAATATTTTATCTATGGTCATGTTTTTTTAAACGTTACTTATCGTTTGCTGACACATATCTAGAAAGTTAATTAATTGTAAGTGTATTCATTTATATATCTTGAACTTATCACATTCCCATTTTATGTCCATTTACATTCCCTATGAAATCTTATTGATTGAACACTTTCTATACTTAAATTTAAATTAGTGATTGGTAAGGATAATGACAAATCAAATGCATTGGCAAGGTAATGCTGCTCAATAATACACTGAGAGAAATAAGGTATATAATACTGTATACTTATTGTATACAATACATATATGTATTATTATTTTGAATTAAATGTAGCTCGACTTTCGATTTTGACGAATGATTGATAAACGATGATTGATCATTATTGCTTTAAATGTGGTTAGCCAAGTAAGCTGAGTGAAATAAAGTGCATAAAATTAACTGTCAAACAAACTAATCTCTGTTTAAATGTTTACACTCTTGAAATTTCAATATGGAGAGCGTTAAAAGCTATCTGCATTTTAAGATTAAATAATTATGTATTTAATGTATTTTTGTAGAAGAGACTAGTGACAATGGAGGTGGAACTGGTAAAAATTAATTTATAGAAATTTGTGCATAAAGCAAAACACTTTTAAGCAAAAATTTAACTTAATCACTGTGCGAAAGGGACTTTCTTTGCGTCAACTGATAAATTTTGAATTTTAATGAAATCTAAATAATGAACAAATCAGTCTCAGTAGTACCACTATAGCTTGGATGCAGTGGACGGGCATAGAAAACTGTTCCGAGAAATATCCCGAAACGCAGTTTTATAGGAAATAATACCAACAAATTTCCCAGAACGCCATTAAAAGGAAGTAATACCAGAAAAATTTGCGGTACGCCATCTCATAGGAAATAATACCAAATAAAATTTCCCTTTGCTCTCGCGATACTATCGTTACTAAACTTTTCGAATAAAAATGGCGCTCAATTTAAAACAATTGCTTTAATAAGACAACAAGAATATACTTAACTACACACATTATTTAATCGAATATAAATTGTTTTTCACCCAACTAAAAAGTCAGCCACGTCGTGCAAGGTTTAAATTGGAGATGCAATCGATGCTAACTTGTTAATCATTGGTTTTAAATCTGGGTGACACTTCATAGAGCTAACGCAGCACCCGGACCTGCTGATAATTGGCAACTTGAAGGAAATTTTTCTTAACGTTCTATGAGCCCACCAACCAATAGCGCGATCCTCTTTTTGGAGGTGTATTACCAATTAATGTACTTTCCCCTTTGTGCAGAATGCACTTAATTTGTCGCATCATCGATTCCTTAACTGTTACAGCATTTAACTGGCAACATACGCAACTCGTGCTCGGTGTTTTCACTGTGCTAAACACAAAGGACGTTGTTAGGACATTGTTACTAATTCTTGGTTAAGCACAAAGTGCCTGCAATCGAAGTGAGGCGATGTGATTGTTTCATGTGAGTGTTTGCGATACTAACTAATTAATTAGCTAGTGGAACTACTAAAATGTATATGTATTAAAGCTTTAAACTGAATTTAATTAGTTTTAAACCTAATCACATTATTTAACACAATTTTATTTCCATTACGATAAATATACTTATTTAACTTATTAATATGAACATATGTGATATTTATCATAGGGTATAAGCATCAAACAGTTAACCGAGTTCAAATGTTCAATTACATGGATTTATATTTTTTTTAGACAACAAAACAACAATATATAATTAATCAAACAATCAATTATGCGGTAATAAATTTACTTTGAAAAAATGCAAATAAAAACTGCTGTTGCATCAGCAATCAACACGGTCGTAATTCCAATTGATTTCTTGGCCCAATTGATTATTGGTAAAAGCCAAGTAAATTTGTTGGCAGTTCATTGGCTCAAAGTGTTAAGTGATTAATCTTGATTCCAAGTATTTGATCAGAATAATAAATTCTAAAATCATTTCAAAAAACTCTCATGTCTAATTTTACATTGTTTCAATTGAAAATAACTAGCGATAATTGCGAAAATTTCATTGGAAAACTGCGTTTTCAGCTCAATAATGATAAAAGAGAAAACAGTTTATAAAGCAACGAGACAAATACAAAGCATGTACACACCTTTGTACACACGCCCACGCCCACAAGAAACACACAACAAGTTGGTTGCGCAGGCAGACTGAGTGACGAGCGCCACCCTCCACCTCCTCCCCCGCCACCTGCCCCGCGCCTTTTCCTCCTTCTACTCAAAAGCAGATCAGAGATTCGGTTGACAAACGTACACGAATGTTTTGATCATTTACGTTTGGTCTGTGTTGCCGTTTGGATGATCGCCGACTGCTCGTTTATATTTCGAATCTGTTTCTACGATTGCCCCGATTAAAAAATTGTCAAAAACTGTCGTGTTTTATTGAAAAAATTTTGCAAGTGTTTCCGTGAATATTTGAAGTGTGAAAACATTAGACAAAGTGGCGGAACAAGAGGATAACTTTGTTAATCCGTTTGCCGTAAGTGCAGTTACAAAACGGAACCGCACTTTAAGCTAGACTTGTGTTTTTTTTTCTATTTATTTGTTATTGTTACTTGCACTTTAGCCTTGAAACGTTTTCACGCTTCGTTTGCCCGACAATTAGTTAAATTAGTTAACTGATCACACGAGTATGTCTGTGATGATTTCATTCAACTTGACAATGTGTGACCCACACACACATGTACATTCTTTTTTTTTGTATTTGATTAACTTCGCTAAATGCTTCCCATGATCATTTAAACGCCATCAATTTACTCGCTGCTAATTCGCATTAACAACTTCCTCAGATAAGTGCCACATTCATGCCATATTCAGCTCATATCTGCATCAATATCTATACAGGCGATTTCATAATGTTTGTCTAACGTGATTATAACATATAAATATATACTCGCACTTGTTTACTATATATTATAATATTGAGCTAAGACATGCATATTTTTGTATTGCTTTCGATTTGTAAAATGTTTAAAAATAAATCCTGTAAATATTTACATTGGAAGATTATTAGCAGCGGCAACGAATGATCAAAATTCAGAATCTTGTTCAAAATAAATCAATGGCAAATGGCAGAAATCAGTCGTAAGAAATCCCAAGTGAGAAGTGGAGATACCCTGTAAAACACTTGGTCTATTCGTTTACCACAGACAGTTTTTTATATAACTTACAAAGATATAATTGGTCTCTTTTGTCCCTTAGCTCTTTACAATATCTTGCATAAATTCTGTATAATTATTCGATTATATGAAAATTTCCATACCTTTTGCCAAGTTGGATGATATATCCATAATTTGTATGGCAACCGAACGTTCTTCTCTTTGCATAATATATAATTACTAATTTGTATTAAATGCATATGCAATAAGTTCTTTTGGCACACATTCTGCCAGCGTGGACCACCTACACAAAGTATTCAAGTGCCAATTTCACAGTCAAATATTCGCAAAAGCCTGTTTCATATGCGTTTGATCTTAATGAGCTGATAATTATGATGATTGTTAACGCTCTCCCACCCAGTTCATAATCTCAACAATGTCAGATAATGGCAAATATTGCAGCAGCGAGAAAATAACAAACAACAGCTTGAACAGTAAGAGGTCTAAATTCTACGGCTGCATCGTCAGCCACAGATGAGAACGGGATTCTGGACGAGGGAAGGGAAGTTTCAGCTAGAAAAGCAAACAAACTTTTATTAATGGAGATTTTAAATGACTTTGTCTCACACTTGGCAAATGGGAAACAAACACTTGATTCAACACGTGCAACACGGCGTATGATGATTGTTGACGAAGCCTACATAGGTCATTGCAAATGCAAAGTTTGCGCCATTAACAAATGCGCTTTCCACATTAAATGTTGTGAGTGCCTTGCAACATTACGTATACGCCGCGTTGTGCGACAGCTAACGACAGCTGCCTAATTAAAGAGATCATTCTTCTTTGTTCGTGAACGTTTTCGTGTTGGTTGTTTCTTTTGACTCACTGTTGATCTCCATATCTGCCTATCTTCCATGCACTGTGCTTGCCAAGTTTCATGTCGAAATCGTTGCCCTAGCATCGACACCCTAAATATAACTCATACGCAACGTGTGCAGCACTTAATATGCAATTTCTGTCAATCTTACAGCGAGTTGAATGACTTTTTAGTACAATTTATATAATCTACAGTAGCTAACTATAAATAAACTACCGCTTGTTTGTTTTTTATTTGAATTTGACTTTGGGATTTCAATAAATTGCGCTAATAAACAATTCACAAATCATCCTCAAAGGCACAAATCTCGACACGTTATGTTTACGCTTTAATTCCGTTATATATAGCATAAAGATACATGTATCTATCAGATACATAAAATGTGTGCCATTTGGCATAATCCGAGCTGTCATAGAAACAACATATTCTTACCGAATCATATTGGGGTTGTCGCTGTTGTTGACAAGAAAATATGATAATAATAACAAGTAGTAGTAAAAAATAAAATGGGAAGCAAAATGAAAATGAAAAATGAAAAAATCAAAAACTAAAATAAAATGAAATCTAAGTAAATGCCGAAGGCAGCAGCAACAAAAGATTCGAACATTATCGAAATTTATGAAAACGCAACAACAAATTGTCTGGCACGGCAGCTGTAGGTTTTCTGTTCTTTTTTTTCCTTCGAGATGTTTTTGTTTTTATTTCGCTTTCTTTTTTTCAGTTTTCTGTTTTCTCGAATATTGTTTCATTTTATTATTTGTTGGCTAGTCTCGCGCCCACTTTTGTATATTTTAGTTGTTGTTTCGCCAACATTTTCGGCTGCCTTCGCAGATCGCCAGACAGCGCACGAAGTTCGTTCAATATTGTTTGGGATTCCGTTGCGAGACGATCGTCAAGCAGAACGCGCGCGACTCGCAAAAAAAATTCAAAAGTCAGAAATATAACTAGACTACTAAATATTTAAAAGAAAAAGTTAGCAGTGTGACACATTTGCAGTGCAGTTATTATTATTAATTACTAAATTATTTATAAACATTTTCGTGGCGATTTTCCGGTTCGTTTTTGCCTTTCACTTTTTGTAGCAACATTTTGTGATTTCTTCAAAATTCTTGCCCACGATTTAATGGTCGATTTGCTAATTGATTGCACGCGGCGCATTTAACGAATTAAATTGTTCAAACACAAACAAAAGTGCTAATGAGAATAAAATAGAAAATTAAATATAATATTAACGAACCAATTTGCAAAATTGTAAAAGGTTTAAACACATTATTTAACAGCACTCCTTTTAAAGCAAAAACCTGTTTATATTTCGATCAATAGCGAAATCAGCACACAAAATAACTAGGGCAAATATATAAATATTGTACATACGCCACCGCACCGGCTCATCGACTTACCCAGCTTGCTCTCTCTCTCTCACACTCTTAATCTCACACACTCCTTGTCTCTCTTCAATCTTGCACTACTATCCATATTGAATGAGCCCAATGAGTGGACTACGTCAGCAGCTAAAGGTGAGTAGCACGACCTGTATGACCCCATTGGGGCTAAAACTAAACGCCTTTTCAAACCGATACTGAACCGCATTGAACCCCACTACTGAACCGAAGCGAAGCGAATGCCAAATAACCCAACCTAGCCAACAATTGTGTAAATATTTATTTAATTAGTACAAGCCGAGGCAACAGCCTCCTTCTGTGGCAGGTACTTAAAACTGTACTGTTTAATTTTGTTTACACTCACATTAATTGTTGCTAGTCTATATATAATATAAAAGTTATTATGTTTATTTTATGGCTTGTTTAGCTTCAAGCAAGTACACAAAAGCGACAGCTCCCATTATTTCATAAACGTTTCAAATTTACATTTAAATCAACAAAAACTGGCGACAGTTTGCTAATCAGCTATAATTAGCAATAAATACTTTAACCGACAGGCATAATTTTTATTTAAATAATGCTTTTAACTTAAACTTTTAAATTAGTTTCACCTGTCAACAATAGACCTTGGCTATTGTTGTAATTTTTGGGGTATTTGTGAAATATGTATTAAGCAATATTTTGTTTATTTTACGTCACGTTTGTTGTCATTAAAAGTGACTTTCAAAATATTTTGTATGTAAACAGTTAATTTATGATGATGTTGGGATAGGGAAAGATATGTAGTTGAAAAGCCTTCGGGTATCAATTAGTTTTTTTATTATAGTAATCTGGTAGGGGAGAGAACTTTTGTACCACCTGTAGCTTCTAAATTCTTCTTCAATAATTATTAATATTAATTATAATTTAACTTCTGATATTCCCTTGTTCAATTCGTGCTGACTACATGTGCTTAAAGCCTTAATTGTTTATATCATGAACATTAAAAATAAGTCTCAGTTCACAGTATTTAACCCACAGCTCAGGCAGAATCCTAATACAGACAGAGATTTTTTAATGTCCTATACTATGTATATTCCATACAAAATCAACTGACAATTGTCGGAAATTAACGCAAATGAAAATCTGAATTTCGTGGAATCGTTTTTACTCGTAAATAACATCTTTGTGGACAACAACAATGTAGTCAAAAGCACAAAGCACATTTTAAAAATGTAAATTGAATTTTTTGGTATAGAAATATTATACATTTATATTTTAACAACTTTTTATGTAGTATATGTCTATAATAGCATCTTAATGTGCTCTTTTATGCCAGTTTGCAATTTTAGATGTCGTCAGGAGACGGCTGCTCAACGTTTTCTATGGCATTAAAAAATCAATTGTTTATACAAAACGAAGAAGAAGATAAAAAAAATACAATTTACGCAGCACATATAAACAAAAACGATTATTAGCTTTTGGGCTATTTCAGGAGAATGTTATGAAAAATATGATGTGCTAGAGAGCTAGCAAAATATTGCATGATTTTTTTTTTAAATGATGAATACTTAATTATTATAAACAATATCATTATAATCAAGGAAAATGAAGTAATGAATTGCTCGATTAATATGTCATAAGTTCAGATTAATATTTCTGCTTCCTTCGGGTTGTATAATAAATATAAAAAGGCCTTCTCCTCAGCTAGTAAATTTACATATCAAAAAATATATATGTATGTACTTTAAATTCAATTTAACTCTGATAGTTTTTATTAAACAATAAAGGGTATTTAATCATCGGCAGCTTAATTTTGTCTTTATTTTGTTGTTTTATAAGTCAACGCACTCTTAAATTTCAGCTAAGCATCCTTGTCTTTGTTTAACCATACGAAATTTATAAAGTTGACTAAATGTTTTTGCACATAAAAAGTGAAATTTATGTTGTTTAGGCGAGAAATGTTAACAAAGTGCCATAAAATGTGACTTTAACGAAGTAGACGAAAAAACTGCCAGAAAAAATGCAATTAATTGCCTAATATTAAAGCATTACATAAATTTATAAAATTACTTTTCTTTGCTATATTTTTCTTGCTGTAAGACGTGTGAAAAGAATAGAGATTCGTCTGGCATAATAAAATTCATGTTTACGTCAACTAACCTGGGCTGCCAAGGCTTAAGGGCATGGGACTCATGTATTTCTTAAGCATACAAATGAGCTTATGTATTGAAAAATTTAAAGGTCAATTTAAAAGCAAGTTCTGTAGAATATTCAGTACAATTAAAATACAACAATTTCGAGAATTTCTTAATTAAATTATGGCCAGGTTGTAAATTGTCAATCGATTGGCCAAGTAATTTGTTCTAATTTTCTTGTCTATTTGCTTTGTCCGCCCACATTTTTGTTTGCATTTAAATCACATAACAACAACAAATGCCACAAATTCTTAAAACAAAAATAAATTTTACTATAAAATGAAAATAGCATTTACAACACGAAATAATCACGACGTAATTAACGAAATGTCAGAAATAAATTAAAGGCAACGTGAAGACAGTACATTAACTAGAGTGAATGCTCGCCAAGAATAAACCCCTTTTACTAAAATAAATTTAATTAGTATATTTACTTCTTTGTTAATACATTTCGCTTCGGTCTGTTGGGGGTTCTTTTTCGCCTGCGCTTACAAGTATGCAAGAAAGATTTAACAATTTGAAATGCTTTATGAACATTTCCCCTTGGGGGTGTGTGTGTGTGAATTGAAGGAAAACCATTATGATTTCGTTTTATTTATAGCACAGCACGAAATTAAATTTATATAGTATATGTATTTATTTTGTTTTATTGATGTATTTTCTGTTTGGATTTATTTCACAGATGCTGGGAACAGCGCTGCTGGGCAAACGTGCCACAAAGGTAAATACACTGAAACACACACAAGCACATAAGCCACAAAATGCAATTTTATAAAGTTTACAAAAGCATAAAACAAAAGCAGAACACACAGTTTTCAATTAGCTTTTCTTTACTTATTGACTTTTCTATTAATTTACTTTATTTGTATTTTCATCTGCGGTCATGCTCATGCCACCAATGTAAACAACAACAACAACATCAATAACAACTGTGACATCAACATAAACAGTCTGTTAAAAAGAAACCATTTACAGACATCGAAATTAAAGGTAAGTTCAAAACTGAACTCTAGATAAAGTCCGTTGACAGCGTATATGTAAATAATGAAAATATTATTTATAAACAGACAATTTTGTGGATTTTGTAAACACCCAAAATGGAAGAGGGGGTTGTGGGAGGGTGTTGTTGCAGTTCAAAATAGACTTTACCAAATCGCTAATAATTGTGTCTCGCTTTTGTTGGATAGTGTAAACTGTTTGCTAAACACCTTCTCAAAGTCTTGCTTAAATTGCTACAAACTTTTCGCTTTTATTAGCTATAATTGCACATAATTTGCCTGGCGCAACAACGTGGCGTATACGCAATTTGTAAATTTTACTATTTGCTGCTTGCAAATGTGCCGTGCATATTTTAGTTATTTTTGGACCTGTGCACTTTTGCACTAAATGCAGCGTCTAATTTTAGGTTTCTTGGCCGCCTTTTGCTTGTCGCCAAATGCTAAAATTAATTTCGTCGACCATAAAAATAAGTTAAAGAGATCATTTATTTTTTGACAGCAAGAAACCCCACGACAGGTGCACTGACACTTAAGTTATGCGTCTGAGCTCTTTGCAATTTCTAGTATCCATTGATGGGTGAACGCAAAGAAGGTGAAATATGGCACAATCATGGGCAGGCACTTCACGGTGTCTTTAATCTAATCAGGACAGGCACAATCAGAAATTTAATTTAATTAATTTGGCTCACACTCGGAACTGATAGCCACACACTCGGCACACGGCAAAGCGAGCACACTCAAATCACGTGACAAATCTTTTCCCAAATTATTATTATCTATATATGTATAGTATTTATCAAATAACAACACTGACTTGCACAAATAAATATTGATGCAAGTGGGATTATCTCTTAATCCCCATACAAACCGTATGAAATCTAGGTTGACAAAACACCTGACAGGATGTTAAAGCTGACAAAGAAAATTAAAAAAAAATATAGTCATAAAATTTCTTAATCTCTGCAAAGTCTGATATATCATGTGGGTGTTGTTTTGGGAAAAACCTGACATCATTGGCTGGCCCAACAATAGCAAAGGCAATTGATCATCAGTGACAATGTCATCATGTCTCGCTGTTGATCAAATATTTGTCAACCTCATCATGATAATGATGATTCATTTATGAGCTTAGTATATATAATAAGGCGTGTACCTTATGATATCTTCAGATAAAGCAACATTTATTAAGTATTGTTGCCTTCTGCTCTCTGCCTTGGCTCTGGCTTATCAAAACATTAAAATCAGAGCATTGTCAACTCAATTAAAAGTTTCAAGTGACAACAAGACTTCTGACTATGGTCTTTGGTACACTATATTTTAAGTGTTCCAATTATCATGGATTTTTAGTACTAAAGTATTCCGTCTGAAAATGGAGCTTATATTTAAGCCCCGTGTGTTTTTTAGTCGTGTCAGTTTAGTTGTTATACAAATCTTATTACCCAATATCCTTATACTAAAAATTACCTTCTCCTAATAGATAATAATAATATACTTGAGTCTAGGGTATCATTTAGTCGAATCAACTACAATATGCCAAATTTATTCCTTCTAAATGGTCTTCATGGTATTTTCCCTTAACAGCTTTGCTTTCCCTTTTAGTTTGCTGTTTTAAATGAATTCTGATTTCGATTGTAGGGTATCAGCTCGTCGCGCTGTTCAATCAATAAATACACTTATTTGTCTAAAAAAAATTATCAATCAAAACAATTTGCTGGTAACTTTCCATTTTCTTATTAAGTAATCTGAAATTAAATAATAAAAGTCATCTAATATAAGATCAATCTGGAGTAGAGTATGGAATGCAATAATTGAAGCAGCCCACTTATAACTCGCTTTATTTGTGGTATCTTTTAATCTGTCAAACAGAAAAATAAAAAACAAATACAAAATGAAGCAATCAACGCAATAAGAGGGAATAATATTACGACATAAAAACATATATGTGTGTGCCAAAGTATTACGAGTATATCTCATATGTGAGTGCTCTTAGTTACTTGCATTACATTTATATAAATTTAATGAAATCAGAGGGCTGGCCCAGAGCTCCCCCTTCTCCCCTGACCCTCATTGGAGGGGAACTGATAAAAAAAAGCACCTCGTTCTCGTTCTCGTAATACTCGTACTAGTATTGCAGTTATCTCAGCTGTCAACGAAAGGTGCTCCGGGTTGTGTTGTCGGCTATCACCAAAATGAAATATAATACAATATACCATACACAAACACACACACCTTGCTCTTATATGTATGTATAGAAGTCGAGACCCCAGTAAAAGCGATGTGTGTTTGGCCAAAAGCAAAAGTTAGTCATTATCTTGGAGTTTTCGTAGATAAATCGTGCAAACGGCAAAACGGTTCCCCATTTAGCCTTTCACACATCATTTGCCAGTAACAGTTCCTAAACCAGATCCAGAGCTACCGCAATACTGGTATATTTCGCTTATGTTCCGGTTAAAAACAGCAAGTATAACAACGGAAAAGTGCCGCAATAGTCAATAAATTTGTGTAAATAAACCGCGTTTGACTAACGTGACTGATTGTTTGATAGATTGTTGATTAATGTGGGCGTCAATCAAACAGTGCTGATTAAAACAATATAATCATTACATATTTTTCCCAATATGAGCAAAGATGATAAGTGTGAGTACGAACTACGAATAAATATATTTTTAGCTGAACTTTAGCACAAGAAACTATCAAATTCAAGTGTGCTCTGTGTGTGTGTGTGCTTGACAATCAGTTGAGAATGTTTGTTTATTTGTGTGTGTGTGTGTGAGTGTATGATTGGCCATGTTGACTTGTAAAACTCATTAAACACACCCTATACGCAATTATTGGCAGCAATTTAGACGCATTGATAGTGTCAGGCCAACACATACCCTTCCCTTCAACTCTCAATTGCCACTTAATTTGAGGCTGTTGAAAACTGTCATGATATATAAGAATATCTCTCTCTTTCTTGGGGACACGTCTGCAATTTTGATTGATGGTTACGCAACATTCTTGGTGCGCAAAATTTGTGGCACTTACTTTTGTGGCACATTATTTGGGAGTCAACTTCAGTTGAGTTACGACTGACAGCTCGAATTGCCGGCGACAATAATTAAAAAAAAAAACCCCCAGCGACAAAGTGAAAAATGAGACAATTTCGGTGCTTTTTGCCTTCTTCCTTTTTTTTTAGCATATTTTGAGAGTCACTCTAAAACCATTAAACGAGACAGTTCCAAAGGAAAGTCTTGTCTAAAGAAACAGAAAAAGCTGGCTAACAAAATAGCTTAAATTATTATACATGTAATAAGATACAAAGATAATTGACAATTCTGTATTAATCATTTAGCAGGCTTCCAGTTTTATTGTTATTTAATATGATTCTACTTTTTAAAGCTGATTTTTAATGAAAATCTAAGTTTTTATTTTATTTTAAATTTAAGACGATCATGAAATAAATTAGAATAAATTACAGTTGAGGCATAACTCTTTCTCTAAACGCGTCTTAAATGCCACTCTTTAGGCTATTGACGTATAAAGTTATTGCCTGCTTTTGGGCGTTTAACCCTTTATGGTCCTCTCAGAATATTTTGGTCAGTTGTGGAGAACTCTGCAGTTAAATGCACGTTTTGCACATTAAATATTTTGATATGATGGCCATTGTCGATTGATTTTTTTTTTGGTTGAATAACAGGCTAACCCTGAACCTTTTGATAGCCAACAAAAGTAAAATAAAGAAAAAAAGAGTTAACTGCAAGGGCAACGCATCATAAAGCAATATTTATGCATTGATGGTCGACCGCAGACACAAAAAATGCTTTAACTGCTTCAATCGAGTGGCTAAAAACAAAGAAAAGGGAAACACAGCAGCAAAAAGCCACGCAGCAACTGACATTTAAATGGGAAAAGGCTATCGAGAAGGACACTCAGATGGCCAAAAAAATAAACAAGAGCCACAAAATTATTGTTTCTGTTGGCCAAAGTCATATTAAGCATCCGAAATCAGGGCGCGTTAACAATTCGAATATAAATGTCAGGCTAAGAGCATCCTCTATATAGTGCGTGTGGCGCGTGATTGGCGCCCTCTGGCGTTTGGCACGTGACTTCATTTGGTTTTCACACTGCGTGACTGACGCTATTGGCCTTCTTCATCAAGTTTTGGGCTGATTTAACTTTTTGCCTATTTTCCACTGGCCGTAATGGGCATGAAGAAGCATCATCTTGCCACTTTCATTCGCTGGGTTCGTTGCGCCTCAAATGCAATGAACTGTGTATTAAATTATTGCAGCATACATTAAGGCGTGTGCGCCTGATTATGTTTTTCGTGTTGTGGTGGTTCTTTTGTTGTTTTTCAAATTAATATTAATTAAAAAGTTTTTCCTTTCATTTCTTGCATGCTGAGCCCTTGGGTTCAACAACCTTCTCCAACTGCGCTTAATCAGCATCACGTAGCTAAGAATAAGAATGAGCTTAAAACAAGAAGAAGCTGACCAACAAGAATTAAATGAAAGGATTCCGGTTTATATTACAGATGGTGGAGGCTAGTCAACATAGTGTACTTTCTCTCTTCTTAAAGACCATACATATAGAAAATGTTTTAATACCCAAAATGCAAATAAAATTTAATAGATAAGCTTATATCTATATTTCTATATTTATCTATATATTATCTGAAAAACTATAAATATCAGGCATTAATTTTAAAACATGGGCATAATCTACTTTGTCTCATTGTACAGCTCCAATTTAATTGTGTATTATATAAAAAGCCACCAAATTGTTGCATAAACCGTTACGTGCCAGTTTCCCCAAGTTTGCTCGGTACACTTCAAAATGGATTTACACTTTTGCCAACTGGAAATCGTTTTCCGACATTTTGTTTTGTTCCGCCCATTCGCAAATTCAAACACATGGCTACCAGCGCTAGAGTGAGTGTGTGTGTGAGTGAGAGAAGAGAGAAAGGAATACCAATTGAGAGCACCAACTGAGAGAGCATAAGCTTTACCCCTGCAAAAGCGCACGCACCAACATTATGTGTGTGTTAGAGCGGCAGAGAAAGAGTGAGAGAGCGAGAGCGAGAGCACGTGCTCGCCTGCATTCGAGGCTCACTGCATTGTTTTTGTTGTCTGTTGCCGTTACGTTTGGCGATAGCCGTTCACAAGGTCATTGGAAGGCGTCTCCTTGCAAGTGGTTGCCTAAGGGGCTTAGCTGTATACAGGGTGACTGATTGTAAAGTAGGCCAACTTTTAAAAGCGTGCACGTGTTGTTCATAGTGCTGTAATTGTTGTAATTAATACAATTTTTGACAACCTTTGTGCTTGGCTTATTCGATTTATAGCAACATGATGTTATGTTTTTGAACTACACTCAACTCTGGTGACCAAACCCTTTTTATACCCTGTGATTAAAAAGTACATGTGGTCTATTGTTTGAAGGCGTGATAGCCCTTATAAGGTGAATACATTCTTGATATTCTTGAAATGCATCAAATGCCGAGTCAACGTAATATGATATTTTAAGGATTCTGCCATGAAAATTTCAGGTTTATCGAACAATTAACTAGAAAGTTATTCAGCAAAAAATTTTAAAAGCGTCTTGCCATTGGAAGAAGAAAACAGTTTGACGGTAAAAAGCTTGATTCTTTTCTTTTAATAAGTGTATGTGTTCCTTACAGAGTCCTCCACTGTCAAGCATGCTCCACTGCAGCCTTTCCCTATTTTAAAACATCTTCCCAACACGCATTCCTTGTTAAATAAATGAATCAACATTCGGCTCCCCTTTTTATACCCTCCTTGCAGAGGGTATTATAATTTTGTCACGAAATGTGTAACGCATTGAAGGAAGCCTCACAGACCCCATAAAGTATATATATTCTTGATCAGGGCGACGAGCTGAGTCGATATAGCCATGTCCGTCTGTCTGTCCGTGTGTCCGTCTGTTTCTATGCAAACTAGTCTCTCAGTTTTGAAGCTATCTTGATGAAATTTGGTACAGATCCGTCTTTTTGCACATATGTCGGAGCCGGCCGGATCGGATAACTATATCATATAGCTGCCATAGGAACGATCGGTTCGAAAACAACATTTAGTATGAAAAACTTTTTTGTTTCTCAAAATATCTCAACCAAATATACACATTCTGTGTTTGACTAAGTTTTAAACAGGCTGACCAAATTTGATGTAAATCGGACTACTATATCATATAGCTGCCATAGGATCGATCGGTTCAAAATCAACAAATTTTGTAAAAAATCTGACGGCTTACACAGGGCACTGCAAGGGTATCCAAACTTTGGCGCGCCAAAGTTAGCTTGCGCTATATATTTTTTATATTTACTTATGTAATATATCCGCTTGTTATCTCAAAGTTTTTCCGTTTAATTATCATTATGATATAAAGTTTCTAAGCAAAAAGCAATTAAAAAACCCAGGCCAGCGAGAATTAAAATGCATTTCGCGGCTTCGTTTGCAGACAACAGAAAAAATTTATCAAGTTTCAAGCACAAAAGCCCCAAAGTCCTTCATAATCAGCATGAAGTGAAATGTTTGAAAAATAAGAAAAAATTGCAAATAACAAAAAGAATTTATCACGTGAACGCGTAGTCAAAAACAGTTTTCCAATTCGCTTCCCCGCCGCACAACACATAAACAACAAGAAGAACCCCAAAGAGAGCAGAGGAGTAGACCCAATTGCGAGAGAGTCAGTAAGAGAGAGGAGAGCGCGCAAATTTGAAGAAGAACGTTATAAAAACAAAAGCAGCAACAAGAACAAAAACAAAAACAGAAACAAGAACAAAACAAACCGTTGATGAGGGGCAACGGCGTCGCTTGAGCATTTGAAGGGGTTAGTATTGGTGCTGCTGCCGGCGAAGCAATGAATGAAATAAGCCGAAGCGATGACAACGCTCTTCGTTAACCGACGAGGACCCGAAGCTGCTGCCAATGGCGCCGACATGACCAACGGCAGCGACGGCGACAGCAGCAGAGGCAGCATACATTTGTGCTTCGATTTGAATTCAGTTCAGTTTCAAAAGTCGACGCGCTTGTGAATAACATAAAACGGAGGAGTTCGGAGTCCCTATTACGCCCCTAACTAACTAAGCAAACAACTAAACTTACTAACAACAACTAACTAACTATTCGTGTGCTATCTTTTAATCTAATTATCTATCGTCTTATCGGTCTATCGGTTTATCAGTTTCTTAATCCCGGTGACACAAATCTAAATTCCTAGTCAGTTTTGCTTTTGAAAAAGTGTTTTCAGTTTCTTGGCAAAGCGAAGCTCAGCTATTTTCCAATTTCCAATTTTCATTATTTATGGTAAACAACTTGCATATGAATTCTGTTTCTCTTTGGCATATTGGGGTTAATTTGAAATGCATTAGACGGATCCGCTAACTCAATCAATTTGTCACACTCTGAACCCGCCTGCCAATTGGCCAAATGACACAAAAGTCTCCCCAGACGCACAGACATTCGTTGGGGCGCGCCTTTTGAATACTTTGAACCCAACCGAATGAACAACAACTGAAGTCATTCTCCGTGTCCTTGGCCAGACAATTCACATATATCCGAGTGCAGCATGGATGGCAATGGTGGGTGCACGTCACGCCGGCGTACTCCTTGTCTGTTATGTCACTGACTGTCGACAGTCGACAGTCGACTGTCGTATAGATTTAGAATTTCCACACATAATTTTATTCCATGAAGCGTAAAATGATGACAGGCATAAGATTCTTGATTGAGTTACAAAAGGGCTAGATTAAATGATAATTCTGCAATCACTATGATATCATCATTGATTCAGACAACAATTAAATTGCTGTCAATTAATTTCAATCAATTAGCAAGTGCTGAAACATACTCATAATTATAAGAGAATCTGACAGTCATAAATTGGCGAAAGAGTTTATACAGAATTTCTCCAGCTGAAGACCTTGAGGCAGAGGCCGAAAAGCGTTCATCTCGATTGATGCACACATAAGTGTACTATACATTTATAGAGAGACTGACAGCATGTTTGATGCAGCAGTTGCAAGAGTAAAGCCTCCTGGTCCCGTTAGTGGCTGGCACTTTGACCTCAATTTGAACTGATTTGTGTAATTAATTGCTATTAAAATGCGTAAGGCGGCACGCAAGCGATTGCAAGGCCAACAAAGGCCATCGTCATGAAAAGCGTGAAAGTTCAGCAGAAATCCATGCATAATTGAGTTCATTATTTTCTGATGTATTTATATATATATATAGGAATTGTGTATTGTTCTAGCTTAGTTGCTTCCTTTGCTCTGCCAAGAACAATAACAACAATAAACGCAATTTTTTTCCCCTCATGCTACTATTCTTAAAGCAAAGCGCGTGTAAAAGGCAAATGCTGCATTACTCATACGCCTAGTTAGACAACAGCGGGAAAAAAGAACTGCCAAAGTAATAAGCATAAAAAACAAGAACAGAGAGATCGGCTGCTGCTGCTACTGTGTGTTCTATAAATACTTGCCACTGACATAAAGTACTTCGAAAAGTATCTGCAGAATATCGAGAGCATCTCAAATGGATCACAAAGCAATCGCAAGTGAAGTGCGAGGTGAGCTAAGTATGGACATTTATTAGTATCTTTCTTAGATCGTAGTTTCTTTTTAAATGTCAAATACTTATCCAAATATATATTGTTGCTAGCTGAGTAATTGATCTATATATACATATACTGTAAGCAATTACAGTCATTCCAAATGATAAAAAACGATATTGTAGTAGCAATATTACGAGTACGACTACGAATACAACTACTCGTATTCGTATCTAATCGTGTTAGAGTTATCATTAAATAAATTCACGAGTAGCTACCATAATTATGGCGACAAAGCTAAAGAATAATATGAATATCACATGCTATATCATTTCCATAATTTCCGTTAATTTGAGAACATAAAAGAAAAATTCGTTAATTGCCGGAAAAGAATGTTCAACATTTTGTTTAACAGTTTGCAAATATACGCAATAATAAGCATGACAAATTATTTGTATTTTAACGAGAACAAGAGACAATTCTCGAGAGAGGTAGTGAAAGGGAGGGAATGATAGAGAGAAAGAGAGAGAGAGTGAGCGGTGAGTCAACTTGTCGCCCACACGAAAACAAACAAATAACAATAACAATAATACACATTTAAAGACATTTCCAATCTAATCGACACGAGCATTTTTGTATGTTTATGACTGCCCACTGGCGGCTCAATTGGAATTACCATAAAAAATATAACAAAAAATCGTCTTATCGTTGTGGTGAATTCTGCGTATTATTACTTTTATTTGTATCTATGTACTCTATTTGGATTATTAAGCTTCTTTTTAATAAATATTCAGCTGACTGCGCAATATTTGTCTTTGTTTTGATCACATGGCTTCCGATTTGAGCAGAAGAAAGTTCTTAACCAATTGAAATATTAAACTATTTAAACTGGATTTCTAAATATTGCAAAAAGTTTCTTTCTTTTGTTGTTTAGGCTTACATATTTTATATTATTCTTACTAATATTTAATGCTTAAGTCACGTTAATAGTTTGTTTTATCTTACCCTTAAAAATTAAAAAAAAATAAACTCCAAATTTTTTTTAACTTTGTTTTATTATTATTTTAAAGTATTACAAGAGTTGTAAAGTAACAAAACAGGAAAATTTCTTTTTTGTATTCTTCTCAACAATCAAATCAAAATATCTGATTGAAATATCTTCTTTGTGACAACGGGATTTTACTAGCATGTCGACACACACTCCCACCCACAAACAAACACAAGTTGTCATGGCACCAACTTGTTTCCGCTTCCGTTTCAAATTTGAACACTTTAGAATTTACGCACACTTGAGCCTGACACGTAGCGAATGTTGAAAATCGTCAGACAATGTCAGCTTACAGAAGAAGAAGGACATGCATTTCTATTGAAATGAAAACTTGCAATTGAACTTGAAGTTCAATAATGTTAGGACGACTGCACAAAAGACTTTGATTAGTCGTGCATGTGAAAAGTCTGGAAAAGCGCTTTGTATGTGTTCTTCTTAAGCGTTATTTACGACAAGTGCTATCTACTTAGGACTGGCAACAATTTGCAAGTTTCTGCAACTCAATTATAGGGTCTGCAGGCTGCTGGCCTAATGGGACCCTGGAGCCTTTAAGCCTTCAAGCTTGAATGCCATCATACCATCATGCAATTATCAAGTTCGATGGCAACAACAAACAAACAAATAAGTGGGAAAGCACAACAGACAACAAAGCGCTGAGAGGGAAAACTCAGAAAAGTAAACAACAAATGTTTATGCGAGAAACTTTTGCACTTCAAAACAGAAGGAAATTGACTCAAATTTCATGGCCCTTTGTACTGAGTAAACCATAAGTACTATAGTATGTAAGAGGATCGAGGGAGCATGAAGGGTCAACCTGAAGTTGTTGTCAAGTGGTCGTTGCAATTAGTCGGTGCGACATTTACAGATTGCCAACTTTCTGCCTAGCTGCATTTTGACTTGACCAGCAACCGGAAGCCTCTGGAAAGAGAGATAGATAGAGAGAGAAAATGAGAACATCGTAGCTCAAGTGAACTTGGCCTTTGTCCTGATTTAATTTTGCAATTAAAAACTTTTCCATAATTGCAAACGTCAACACTCTACGCAGCTGGTTAAGGTTGCCGAGGCCAACTCGCATAACCAACCAATAACGAACTGACAGACAGGACGACAAATATTCAGGAGCAGGATAACCAGGATAACCACTCAGGTGAAGGCCGTTGCTCATTTTGCCCGTTGACAGTTGATGGTTAAACGATTGACGGTTGAACGATTGACATTGCCACTAATTAGCAAACATTTACAAGCTGTCTTTTGGCAGTTCGGCAAGTTGGCCAATTTATTTCTTGTCCATCAGTCAGATAATTTGACCATTAAATGAGATGACGAATGAGTTTTAACTGCTCCAAAACTTAGTCTCAATTATGCCTAAGCCAAGCTAAGTTAATCGGTAATTAAACATAAGCATGTTATCTGCAAAATGGGATATTCTTAACTACTTTGACAGTAGGGAAAAAATTAAGGGTAAAATAATTACGAAATTAACTAACTATTTCTTGTATCTTAGAATCAGAAAACTAAATACAACTATTACGTCATATTATAAAGCTAAGTATACGTTTTTGGAATCTATTTGCAGATAAAGCTTGCAAAAAGAATTTAAAGTAAAAGTAAATGGGTTTTTAAACTGTCAACCTGCATAACTTTGCCAAACTGATCCTATTTCCATTCACTTTGATCATCTTAATCGATATGTGTACAAAAATAGTTAACTCTCAATCGTACTTTTTTTAATATTCAAAATTAAGGCTGTACTGTTTATCAAAAACACACTTCCATGTCCTGGCGACAGGGGTGAGCGCCCCTTTGACCTTTGACAAGGCCCTGCCTCTAGTTACTCTTAACTCCCACATACTATAATTATGCTTATGTTTGAGTCTGTAAATAGAAAAACAGCTATAAATATAAAAAAATGTCCTTAACTTTGAATGTCAACAATTTACAGTCATAAAAAATTCGCTAACTATTTTGTCTTAGAGCTTGTAAATAGAAAAGCTACTATAAATATAAAAGAGTACCTGAACTTTAAACTACTTCATTTGTAGTCATAAAAAGTTCCATAACTATATTTTCTTAACATGGAAATGCTTACTCATATTCAAAGCAAGTCAAACATCAACTAAAAGTTCAAAGTTCAAGTTGTTGAAACCCTTCAAGATTTTAGCTGCAAGATTACTTATGTTTGAGTTAACAACATAGTTTAGCTACTAGGAAAAGGATAGCAGATAAGCTTGCAAATTGCTCAAGTTTTTGATTCAGTTTCTGGGCTCTTGGCCATAAAAAGCAATTGACAGACCCTGTTCCCTTTATCGTTGAATTTTGACGGAAATTTGCAGCTAGCAACATGCAAAAATTGAAACGTCTTGTCAAATGTGGCAAGTGTTAACCTCAATATGTTCCCCATGTCTCGCTCAAATATTGGTGTCAATGTGTCAATATGTGAGGTATTTACACGTGTGCAATTACAAGATATACAAAACAACCACATGAGGTGTTCAGGAGTGTGTGCTTCAGTCAGTGTGAGTGTATGGCTCTGTGTTGGTAACAACAAAGCTACAACGGAAGTTGTACATCCACACACTCACACACACACACTGATGCACACCCATAGAGACATGGCTTCCCATAGAAACGTAGTCTGCTGTAAAAAACATGCAATTTTCACACACATGCACACACACCTTTTACATACTCGTGCAATGTTTCACATTGCATTTCAGACCCACACGAAATGTGTGTTTATGCAATTTCGTATAATTTTTTTGTTAGTTCAAAATTTTGAAGCATTTAATTTTTACTTTTCATTGCAAAACTTTTCTCCTAAAAATGCAGTTTGAATTTTTCAATAATTATGGCCAAAATCTTTTGATATACAACTAAGTCTACTGCAAGTTTGATCGATTCGGCATTGAGTTCAAACTGCAGGCATGACAAAGGCTTGCCGCAATCATAGTGCCTCTTCTCCTCCTTCACACACCCCCTCAGAGGCACACACATACATAGATAGATTAAGGTTTTGTCTTGACGGGCTGCATATGATGAGTGCAAATGGAAGGTCGCTGTCTCAAGGCCACAAACTCGGCTTTTAATTACTATACAAGCCTCACATATACACACACATTTACAGACTTGGGTTAAGCTTAAGCAGGATAGGAACAAAAGCGCAATGCTTAATCCCAAATTAAACAAAATTCGGCGTAATTTAAAGCATTTTCCACAATTCTTCCATATAAGTGAGCTCTATTATGATTTACATATACCACAACAATATTAATAACAAGGTCAACACGATGAATTTCGTCATACTTTGGGTTTTTCTTGCAAACAATTTTCCTATCGCTTTCGCCTTTGCTTTTGCTTTTGCGTTGTATGCGAAATTTCCATTGAAAATCACGCACTTTCTGGTGAATTGCCTTTGATTTTTATGGCAGACTTTTGGTCTCATTGTGTCGCTGTTGTTGTTATTGTTGTTTTTGTTTTTGTTATGCCAAATTGGGCGTAAGGGGCATGGTTAGGCAGTAGTTAAGGCTTTATTGTAGTTCGTATAAGTTGTAAATGCGTATAAAGTAGTAAAGTCTTTTGCGTTGTGCGTTGGCGTATGCGTAATATTTAAGTTTTTACTACATATAAGTATGCTTTATTTTCTTCACTATTAATGGCTGGCATGTCTAAAGATGTCTACTTGATGTACATAAATTATGCGCAAGCCAAATCAAATAAAAAATCGACTTGATTTATGTCCTTAGGTCTTTCAATTCATTATTTAAGATATGTGTTTGTGTGCAGCTTAAAGTTGCCTAAAATATAAGTAGACTTTCCATTAATCACACTTTTTTCCATTTGTATTTCAGATCTACGCACAGCATTCGATCTATTAGATAGAAATCGAGATGGACGCGTCACGGCGAATGAATTGCAGTTTATGCTCAAGAATCTGGGTATAGATGTGCGTGATGAAATCATACATGATCTCGTACGGGAGGCAAGCCATTCAGGTGAGTGCCACTTGCAATGCAACAACACTACAACACAGCAATCAGCACAAGAGCAACAACATCAAACGAGCCACTTTAGCTTAAGTTTTTCACAAGAAAACCAAGAAATGCGCATGCAAATGCAACAGTGTGTGTGTGTGTGTGTGAGGGTGTGTGTGTGAGTGTTATAGTATATTTTTTGCAGTTCTTTAGTGTATACATAACAAAGTACAAGCTTTAAATGTACGTCAAGTAGAGAATCAACTTAATTAAGCTGACCTAATAAAGTATATCAAATGTTACGTATTCGCAGCGTTGCCAAGTACTTGTGATCGCATTGTGAATATTTCAATAGTTTAATTAGTTGCTGTATAGTTAGACAATCCGTTCATTCACGGTTGTTCATGACACCTTGTTTAGATTCATTGCATAACCAAATAAAATCGATGTATCAATCTGACCAACGGCTACTGCCAATCCGCATTAAGCCAATTTATAAAGTTTTCTTTTCATTTTGCTTACTCGTTAGCTAATGCAATTTTTATTATAGAAATTCTCCAAGCGAGGCGTCTTTGCCACATTCCGTTGCTTAAAGCGCATTTTATTAGTTTTTCTCTTCAGTTAGCCATGGCCCAGTTCAGCCAGTTATAGCCCGCTTGGCGAATGGACTGGGTTGCCTATTTGCGTCCAGAGTCCTGTCGTCCTGTTTTCCTATTGTTCTGTTGTTCTGTCGTTGTCGAGTTCCTGGTATTTGCCTTGTGGCCGCACATTGTTGATTTAATTTATTTGATATTATTTTGATGGATATTTCTTGTTGTTCATTTTCCACTGAAGTTAAATTAATTTAATGCAGTCTTGCTGAAAATTGAATTTTTAATACAAATGCAAATGCAATTTTCCAAAAATACATGTGACGTTAATTATGATAAGTTTCAGCAAACACATAATTTATTTGTCGACAAATTGTATTGATTTAATTATTAATTATATTTTCATTTGTCTCACAATTTTCAATCTTGTTTATCGAGTGCATTAAGAGCTTATCAATTGAAGGCCAAAAAGCTGTGGCAGATATTTAGTGCTTTGGCTTGCAACAAAGCTGCAAATTGAAATCACAGTCACGCACAGTGGCCGTTTGATATAGTACCTAACTCACACAAATACACGTGCATTGTCACACACATACACATATATAGATGCACACACATGTGCTACATCGTATCGTATAACAAGAGGCAACTGTTGCTGACACAACTCGAGAGTTGTTTTGATGCCTGCCACACCCAGATGCCGCCGGGTTCGCTATATATCTAAAAACATATATATCTGGCATGTATATATATATCTCGTATATATATTTATGTATGTGAATTTCTATTTGTATTTGTCTGCCATGCATTCATATTTCTATATAGGACTTCAACAAACAATGCCAACAAACAGCAGCCAACAACACGTGACAAACAGACAACAGAAAACAGAAAAACAAAAAAGCTGAGAACTCGTGTTTGTTGAAGTTTGAAAAAAAATTTTTTAAGCGAATTAAATTGTACAGAATCAGAGCTGTTCTATATAAGCTTTTTATTAAAGTTTTATAAATTAATATGATACAGTTCTAATGCAAAGGATATAAAATTTGATTATTAAAGTATTTCCGTCTTTGGCTTGTTTAAATAATATTGTTAAAACAGCTAACAATAATAAAATGTATGTTAAATTGCAGTGCAGTTATAGTACTCTCTGCAAATATTAAAAATTCCAAGTAACTTACTTCAAAGTTGCCCTAAGAAGTATGCTATATTTTTTATAAGGATAAAAGATAGATGAATCTGATTCTATTATAATTAATAGGAGAATTTCAAACATATGAAAGAGTAGAGTTATTTATATATTAAAACTTCAGTTTTAAATTGATTTACTGCAATTCAATTAAGTAAGAATATTATCAGGTATCTCAAATATATTCCAAGCATAAATATAACGAGAAATTTTCGAAATTTAAATAATAAATTATGTCATTATTGGCGCAATTGTTATTTTTTTGCGATGTAGTGTCAATATTTTAGCAACAAATCTTGAAGCTTTTCTTGTCTGCATTTTCCCCATTTTCTATTATTTTTTGTAGCTGTGCAAACACATTTTTTTCTATCAAATTGGCACAAAAAGAAGAAAACTGTTGAATGGTGCGTAAAGCGCGCACTTTATGGCTTCATTTACATTCCTTGGGTTTCAGTGGCACACACTTCACTCTCCTTGCTTGCCCCCTAATGTCTACTTTGGCTTTATACTGATTTAGCTGTTTTGTAGCCAAGTGACCCAAGTAGGTGCTCCCTCTGCCCATTGGCCAACTTACCATATTTATGGGCGTCTTTATGTGGCCACGGGGAAAAGTTCTAAAAGTTCTCAACCTGGGGGTCAATTGTCGCATAAGCAGCGACACTTGCCAAATTAAATGGAGGACTGACATTTGCTGCTGTTCTTTTATGCGATGTGCTTTTAATGTTTGCCCATCTGCGAACACAATTAATTAAGGCTAAAATGAACACAAAAATGGCCGAAAAATTTTGTATGACCTGTGTGCACTGAAAGTGTCCTTTAAATGCATTAAAAATATTTAAATGGCTTTTTGCAAGCACACAGATTGCTTTTGCGTGATATTACGAGCACAACATAATACACACACACACACACTTAAACATTAACAACACCCGCATGTACACATTTTGATTCAATCTGTTTTAGCCAGGCCATAAAATTGCTATTGCGTGTTGGCGACTTGTTAAGTGCAAAAAAGCCAAACAGGCAACATTTAGTTCAATGTGTCGCAGAGTATTAGTATGTGTATCTCTGTGTGTGTTGTGTGTGAGTTTGTGTGTGTATTTGTGGTTGTGTTATGTGCCTTTCTAAATTAGTTTGCACTGTGAAACATGTATGCAACCGCATGTCAAAGACATGGCTGTCCACACGCATTATGGCGAAATGCCAACAGGTTCAACTTCCCCTCTCTCCTCCCTCTCTTACTCTCTCTCTCTTTCTCTCTCTCTTTCTCTCTCTCCCGCACTCTACACCTCTCCTTTTCCTCCCTCTTAATCCCTACTGACTATCCACTCAAATTGAAATTGCCTTTGTGCATTCGGTAAACTTTGAAGTCGCTATCTAATCGAATCAAAATGAAAATGCCAACCAACTACAATCCCAACCTCCTTTATCCCATTCCCTTCCCCATGCAATTGAACTGCGGTTTGTAAATTTGCATAACAAATGGACTCCCGCGGGCTGCAGGCAGCGGGGTGTCCACATCAAATGGCCTAAATTAAATACAGCTTAAGATGCCTGGCAAATTCTGATCAAAGCGTAGAGCCGAAAAAAATGCAAATTCTTAAGCAGAACAAGGAAAAAAAAGGAAGGTGGAAAGCCAATTGGAATTGGCATGCAACAAAAGGCAAAGAGAAAAGAAATATTCAAACTGTGTTGGCCTAGAAAGTGAAACAGGCCAACATGCAAATAAGAAGAAAATACTTTAACTGAAAGGGAAAATCAATCGAAGTTAAAGCAAAGTCAAGCAATTGCCAAAGACTTGGCTTGATGCGATTTAAAAGTCATTGAAATTGTCTTTATCTATTTATTTATTTAACGTCAACTAAGCGCAGCTAACCAAGAACTAATTTAGAACTTGAAATTAAATTGTAAATATATCTTTAAATAATAATTTAAATAAAAGAATAAAAATAAATTGAGAAATGATAATTATATAAATCTGGGAGTATTTAATATATAATTTAAATTATCCAACATTTATTGCAAGGATTGAAAAGCCCAGTAAAATCAATAGGCATTAGTATTAGTATATATATAATATAAATATCAGTATTATTGTACGTAAAGTACAATGTTTATTTAATTTTAAATTCCAAACATTACAATTACGATTACAAGAATTTGCTCAACATCTTAAACCTATTCATAACAAAAACTTTAATTATTCTGTAATTGCATTTCAGCTCCGAGTTACATAAAATGCGTTATGCATACGCAATGTTGTACAATGAAAAACTGTTGTTTCTAATTTAGGATTGGGCTTTTAATACGAAAAGCATTTAAATAAACGCTGTTTGACATTTAATTAATGGTAGCAGTCGTGTGTGTTTGGTGAGCTTATTTATGTCACAGGAAAAACACTTAAATACACGCATAAGTATATGGTATATTTGTTGTTGTTGTTGTTGTGCTTACACCCGTTTTGTATAGTCAAAGACAGAGCTCAATGTTTATTGCATGTTTTACAAGCAAAATGCACTGAAATTACACAGAGAAGGGGATAGTGAGGGAGACGAGGAGACAATGAAAAAGAGGGACAGAGAGAGAGTAAGCTAAAGTCATCGACAGCAACAGAAGCACACACCTACCCACCGTGGCCTGAGTTCCGTTTCCGTTTTGCAGGTTGCAAGTTGCACGTTGCACGTTGAGGTCAGCAGAAATAGCAGCAGGTGCATTTGCCAATAATTGATTGCATTTTGGCATGAAGCTGTTGCCCGTTTGCCATTGACTGGTTGCTGCTGCATTGAACTGAGCCATTTGCCATTTGTTATTGGCCAAACAAAAGGATGTCGTTGGGTTGCTCTGGGTTTGGCTTCAACATGCGGTGTGGCTTGGCTTGGCTTGGCTTTGATGCAGCTTATAAGCACTTCATTTACCCAAGTGCTTGTCAGCAAATAACTGCAGCAAACTAAAGTGATTACTCCAAGAGTGTAAGAGAGATAGAAGGAAAGTGAGAGTTAGAATCTCCCTTTTCTTTCATTCACTTGTCTTTATTTAATTGTGCGACTGATGTCTTTAAAGCAAAGCAAACTCAGACACAAAGCTTATCGATCAAAGACCATAACAGCGAATTTGTTATCAAAACCTGCAGGATTTCACTTTACGAGGGTGGGCTGATAAGTAATTGGCCTATGTTAACAAGTGCATGGTTTTTAAAAGTACAGAACTTAACTGTATTTTTAAATTTCTCTATGTTTTCCATACAATAAATTAAGTAAAGGTCTTCGAAATAGGCTTTTCTTCACAGATTTGGTTAAATTTCCTTTCCCCAATGTAATATTTATTAATTTACATTTTTTAGGCAGAGGGAAGGATTTGGAGGATAGGCAATTAATTCGTAGCACATTTCTTACTCAAATACCATGATAACCACTTAGCTCTCAAGTTTTTTATTTTGATAGAAAAGTTGTTCACTATGAAATGTTGTGTAAATTCAATAGTGTGACCGTACTTCATGAAATCTAACAAGCTTCCAATTTAATAGACTATCCAACAGAATTATAATTTAATTTAAAAAAAAAGCGGCTTTTTCAAACTTAACCCAAATTTTAATCACCCCACCCTCGTATGCTTTTGGCTAAAAGAGAGTGAGAGAGCCACTCCGGATACAGGCCGAAATACTTGTGGTATTCGAAGGATGCGACATTGCTGGCAATGCCTGAAATGTCCTTAGTGACAATAGCAATGCACAACAATGGCGCGCGCCGCACATTTTCATTATCCTTGGACTTGGAGCGACAGTGAGAGAGGCAAACATTTAGTTTTTGTATTTAAAAAGAAATGGAATGACAACAAATGCCGGAAAATCCTCGACACAAACAGCGTGTCCCAAATCCAAGACCAAGTCCAATTCCAAGTCAAACAAATGAAAATGCTTTTCTCACAAAATGTCATATGCACGAGACTTGGATGAGCAAATAAACATCCCCACACTCACACACACACACACACATACACACAGTTCTGGACCCTCATTCAACGATGACATAACATTTGCTCAGCGATAAGTCATCACTAAAAGATTCCTTGTAACTTGTCTAATTGATTCGAATAGGCATCAAGTTTTATGACTTTTGATGCATTTTTAATGCCAACAATAACAAAGCAGACCCTTAAGTACACACACAAACACAGACAACTCATATGTAAGCTATGCCCACATGAGGCCAAAAACATCGTAAACTTTTCTAGCACTTTATCAAGGTCGATGGCTTGGCCCGACTCGGGGGTGGGAGAGAGCGAAAGAGATAAAAAAGGAGAAGAAAGAGGGAGATGGTCGCCTTGTAATTACCAAACATTTTTGCAGACTTTTCTGTTGCCTGATTCGACGTCAACATGTCATTGCCTACTCGAATATACTTGTATCTTTATGTCCTTCCGGGCCAACGCCTTGGCATTGACAATGAATTTTGCGTGGGAAACCAAAGCAGGCGACGTCAACTAGCCAAAAAAAAGAAAGAGCAACAATAAGCAGAAAAAAATGAGAAGGAGCAGTCGCTGGCAAATGGCAACTTGGCAACTTTACAATTTATGGAAATTACCTGACTTGAAGTTTTGACTTTTCTTTTCATTTCGGGTCTGCCATTTTCAGCGACTTTATAGTTATGCCATAAAGATTGCACGACCTTGGCCTTGGGACTTCTCTATTGAATGCATATCGTGGGATCTATAAAGTTGATCAAAACAAAGTTGTTAAAAGAACGACAAGAAATAACAGCGCCTTTAGTGTGCTCTACTTTTTATCATAATTTCTGAGCTTCACATCTCTTTCAATTTTTATTGCTGTTTACTTAATTTGAATTTAAGGCTTTCTCGAATTTTTTGTATTTCTCGTTCATTATTGTTGCGATGAAACAAATTAGCAATTCATAATTCAAGCCAAACAAATTGCAATTAAAAATATTTTCACTGTTTGTCCACAAAGTTGGCACTGAAGAAAAGTTACGAAGTTATATAATACGGTAGCTGGTCCTTTTGGTTGGGCCACAAAATTTATTCCAAGCGGGATTATTTTTGATTTGCACTTAATTTACAAAGCTCTTGCATTTGTATACCCTGTAGAAGTTAAAGAAAGGGTCTGATTACTTACTTTGCTCACTTGGTTCTTTTTTTTTTTTTTTAATGTATTTTGGGTATAGTATTTAAGGTGTCTCATAGTCGAGTGCATGCTCCATGACTTGGGTGTTTGTTGAAGGTCAAGGTTATGGGTTTTCTTGTTGCTGGCGCCATTTCCGGAAGTGAGCAAACAGCAAAGCGCTAAAGGTTTTCACTGGGTTTTATCTTTCCACTTAATTATAAAAGTTTTTGAAGCGCAGACATGGGCAAGGCAAAGATAAAGGATTAACAGACGTTTCCACAATGCTATGGCATGTCCTTTAAAAAAAAGAGAAACTACTTATTTTATGTATGTGTAAGCGACAAATGTGTTTGATAACCGCCACCTAAGCTCACAAAAGTATGCAACGTTTCTACTGTAAATGTTTTGACGTTTGCATATGTATTTAGTTTTAAATTTTTAAAAATAGTTAAACCCAACGTATTTCATTACTTTATTTCTCAACTACTTCCAACGAAACATAAGCTACTATAATAAATTAGAAAAATAAATAAAACTAAATAAAGCTATTTTATTTTGTGCAAAGTTAAATATGTGAACTTTTTCCTTGTCAAACCAATTACTTGACATACTGTATGTGTGCGTGCGAGCTTGTGTGGATGTGTGTATTTGTATGTGTATTCAATTGAAAACAACAATGCCCATTTTTTCTCGATGTTGTCCTCGTTGCTGCTGCTTGAAGCGTGTAAACATTTTTCAACTAGCAAAACAACAACAAAAGCGAAGCTTTCAATTACACTACCTCCATCTCGCTCTCCCACTCGTTCTATCTCATATGTGAGTGTGTGGCAGCAAATAGAAATGTTGCCATGTTAGTTGTTGCACTTCTATTCAGCAGAGCTTTTACTGCTAAATCGTGCACTTACACACACCACAAACTAACACACATTCATTCGTACTCTCAATCTCAAAATTCAATTACAGGAAACGGTTTAATCAACGAGGCCGAGTTCCTGCAATGGGTTGGCAGAATTCAGGCGCTAAGAGATGACCAGCAGCATGATGATAGCGCCAGCAGTGCCAGCAAGCCAGTGGATGAGGCCGATGATGTCACCGAGGACTTAATAGCCGCATTTAGGTAAGCACACTAAAAAGAAAAAAAGGAAAACCTGTTAACCCTAAACACTATTCCTAAACTAATCTTTGAAACTGATAGAGTATTCGATCGTGATGGCAATGGGTTTATAACACGAGATGAGCTCCAGACCGCAATGGAAATGATTGGAGAGCCATTGAATGAGCAGCAACTGGAACAGCTACTGGCAATTGCCGATTTGGATCAGGATGGACGCATTAATTACGAGGGTAAGTTACCATATGGCGACCACAAAAGGACACTGCTGAGGGTTTATTTTGTTGCGAAGGACCCATAAAAATGGAACCACAAAACTGCGTTTACTTTTTTAGTATTATTGTCTGCACGTTAATCAAGCTGCAGCATAAAACACACATAAACAAATACTCACACTCACACATACAGGCTTAGACATAGGTGTATAACCTTGTGCCAATATTTGCAAAAGCCTCTGGAGAGCGCCTCACTCATAAATCAGCTAGACAAATACAAATACACAAACAACAATCGAGAGCCGAAGTTGAATAACCTGTGTGGAAAGATACAAGTCTGTAGCCACCCACAACTCCCCCTCCACCACAGTACCCCTTCCCTCTCACCAACAACACACATTTTATATGGCCGCATTATTTGTTTGTTTACCCGCAACGTTTTTTTAGTGTTTGCAACGCGTAGCAGCGGGGTTGGGGGAGGGTTGCAACATGACATAAACATGAGATTGGCTTGCTTTCAGTTAGGATCACCCCAAATCGGTTTAAACTTGGCCGATTACATTGTGTTTTCAGCTGACAGTATTTTATTTAAAGCGACGCCGGAAAATATGAAATATAATATATTACAGTCACTTTAATATGGTTTCTTTTCATTTTTTATTTTGAATAGCGATTGTACAGTAAACTAAATATTCAGTTTAATTAACAAAATGCAAATCAAGTACTACAAAAGCTTAAACTTTTACTTTACATTTTGGTTAATACAAAAGTCATCTCCGTGGTAATTTCTTCTCATACATATATATGTACATTCCCTTATTTAAAAACTGCGCTTGAAAGTACATATTCATTGTAATATTTTTCTTTGTAAGACAAATTTGAATAATGTCACTTGGTTACGAGTCCTTGTAGGGATACTCTCTGTTTACACTATCTATAACACTGCTGGCAGCAACAAACAGTTGAAAACAGTTGACAAAGGACGTGCTTTGTGTGTGTGTGTCCCTTGTGAGGCATTAAATTGATTTACTAAACACAAACTAATACACTCTCACACACACACAAAGATGTCCTTTTCAAGCTCGAGTATCTGTTGGCTATGTCTACAGGCACATATGTGTATTTGCCTTAATGCGTGTCACTGTGTATGTGTGTGTACTTGGGTTTATCATTAGGTTCATATGCCGGCGCTTTGCTAGTTGATACTTTGACCTTGTAAACGCTTCTCCCTTCGCTGCCAGCCCAAAATCCCCTTCTTTATCGACCCTTTCCTCCCTTCCATTTGTTTGTTTGCTGGCATCTGCAATTTATTTATTTTACTTTATTTACTTTACACCGGCATGTACGGTCAGCAGTGGCAAACATTGCTGACATTGCATGTTGTTCGTAGGCGTTGTGTGGGCGTGGCATCGATAATTCGCTGCGCAACACGTTGAGCGTGCGTCCCCGAGGGTCTTCTTTTGGCCAAATGCCTTTCATCACTTGGCTGCTCATAAAAGTCCACTTTGGTTACAGAAGAAAAGAGGGGGAAAAGATGCATGGGTGTTAACAAAATGTTCTTTGTGTCAATTACTTGCCAAAAGGTTGAAGTTTGGTTTTGCTGAAACTTTTTAGAACTTAAGATTTTCAACATTTTATAAACTCATTAATTTGACTTTGATTCTTTTCTTCCATTCACAGAGTTCACGAGACTTTTGCTCTAAGTCCAGAATGAAGCGCAATTACAGATGGAATGCAAATGTTTAACAAATTCTACTTAATTATTAAGCGATTACTACATACTCAGACAACATAATTGAATGAATGTTTTATACAAAGAAACAAAAGAATTAAAAAGAAAAGCAGAAATTTATATTAATAATTATGTTAAGAACTTGAAAGGAATTAGAAGGAACACATAAACACACACACACACACACACACACATACACATACATACATAAATCTCACACACTCATACACACAAAATTAGTTTCTAAATCATTTGTAAAAATGCGAAATTTTTGAAATTCATTTTTTGTACGAGTTAAGTTCATATTTGGAGCAAAATATAATTAATGCATATATTAAATAATTATATAAAATCATTACACACATACTTACATACATACATATAAATGCATATTCGGATAAGTCTGAGCGCGTGAGTGATATTGTGTTTAGGGTGCTGCAACAACATAAACAGAGCATGTAATAAAAAAAATTAACTATTGCATAAATGTAGAATGATCGTAAAGTAGTTGATATGCTTGTGTTTTAAATAATAATAACAACAAGGCCACAAAATGTTTCAAATTTGCTAACTTAAGCATAAAAATTAAATGTTTACAATTTATATAAGATATAAATAATTAAAATAAACTATAACTATTTAATTTCGTTTTGAAACTTATAAGAAAAAACACAAACAAACACACTTATCAAGATGAACCCAGAATGCATAAAGGTTATACTTATTATATGTCGAGATATATGATTGTTAAACTATTTAAAAATACTATATATAACCACTTAATAAATATTCAAACTATTTATTGAAAAATCAAAAATTATCAAAATGCAATTCAATTGCAAATCAAAGCGAAAATCTCCAACAACAAATAATTAATAAAAGAAATGTGGAATTTTCTAAATATATATAAATATATATTTTATAAATAAATTTTGATTCGAATCAAAAAGAAAACAAATCTATGAAAATCAAAATTTATTTAGCAGTGTATTTTCTAGTCACATCAACTTTCTTCCATATATTTGCTTCCGTTGAGTTCGTTTCATAAAGAGAAAAATACCAAAATTCAAGTCCATTGCATCGCCGTCCTGGTACCGTTAGTTTATTACAAGTATAAAGATTTTCATATCGTTGTTTCAAATAAGTTTAACTATTTGAAACAATGCAGAGTTAACTAAAAATATTCTTATATACCCATGTATAAAAGTGCTCTTGGTAAAACGTCACGACAAAGCAACAAAAAATATCCCATATTTAGAGAGAAAAATACAAGATGGCGCAATAATTAATCAGGTCAATGGTACAAATAATCAAATTGGAAATACAAGGAAAGCAAACCACAACATTTTTTGATGGTATTTACAAAACTGGATATAGCAAAGTTTTTTCCAAAGCATTAAACCTACAGTATATATATGTATTAACATACTATAATACAAAAATACCGTTTGTTAACCTTAAATACCCAAATGTACTTAATTGACGTAGATTTTTATGACATCTAATTGTGCTTAAATTATGAATACGCAAATCTATTTAACTACTATATACTTAATCTATGCAAATATTGTTTTTGTTACAAATAATACCATATAAAAAATAAAAAGAAACTACTTATTATTACTTAATGGGTGACCTACATGCATAAACACACAAACAGAAACACGAAATTAAGACACTATCTATATTCGTATATACTAACTTACATAACTATAGTTACTTTTATTTAAGCATTAATGATTTCATAATTCTTAATTGTGAAAAGAGATACGAAACGGATATAATAAAATGATAAACAAACGCTCAACAGAATTTGTTTTCTTTTGAATTTTCAAATTCTTCTTCAGTAGGCACTGTGTTTTCGTTTCAGATTTAGACATAGACAATATAGTCGAGCTTCTCACAGTAATAAGAAAATATTAAAATATTGTCGTTCAACTTTGTCGAACGTTTCTAAATTTTACTCTGTGCCGTGTATATTTTATATAAAAAAAGAAAACTTCTCAGTTTTTTTTGCTGAAGAATAATGAGTGACATGAATGAAAAGGTAAATTAATATAACGAGCTTGCACAAATTTATTTAAGATATAGATTCTAGATTTACACAATGAAGTAGTCCCATCTATTTTTTTTAAGTTCTGGTTAATATAATTTTTCTAAATAAACTTGTACTGCACTAACCTTCATGCGTTGAGCGATTTATCCTCTTTGAATTTAAATGATTTCAGGAGTTAAATCAAGATAAAATTAGTAACTTACGTTGAATTTTTAAAGAACAGTTTAACCGTTTACACGACAAAATTGTAGTTCTAAAAAAAGCGCCTGAATTTTCCAGATTTCTTAGACATCGATTGTAGAAAGTAAGCCCTCAGATGGGCCTTAAGACGATACATGTTTTAAAATAATCCACTTGAATTTATCTAATTTTCAATTTCAACGACTTATTTAAAAAAAATCATTTCGTTTTCTTAAAAAATTGTTTTCTATATAATTTCAAACAGCGCGCTTTCCGTTTTATATTGATAACTATCGCAATCCAATTTGATTTTGTAGGACTGTCACCCTCCGATAGTCACTTGTCGCAAACTACCGATTTCTTGAATCTTGATATCGCCAAAAATTTGTATCGATATATCAATATATTTTCGACAATTCTGCCCTCGCGGAACACACATAAAATCAATTTTTTTTGCAACGAAAAACGAATGAAAATTCAATTAAACGACAGTTTCAAACTGAATTAATTGTTCATTGTAAACGTTATTGTTTTCGTGTTGTATTTGCAACAAATTGAAAGGGTTACAAAACCCTCATCATTTACGAAAAGTGTTTAAAATAAAGCCGCAAAAGTGGATACCGAAACCGTAAAAATCGAGGATTTGATGGACTCTGATCCTGACATTGAGTTCATTGAAAAGGATAGCGGGATGTCTTCATTAGGCGGCAGCAAGGACGAGACGCCAGAGCGCCGTACAGTGGCGATTGTAAGTTTTAAAACGCATGCGGCCAACGACATCGCCGTATTTGATGTCTTATTGTGCTCACGTAATTGGAGAACCATCTGCTTATCATGCGTATATGTCATATATCGATTGATTATAACAACGTGCAATATTTTTTTTTTGTATTTCATTGCAGCCTACAAACGAGGAGCCACAATCGGAGGCTGAGAATTACGATGATGTAAGTGATTGTTGAGAGGTCGCATGTTTATCATGTTTGTAAACATCGCAGCCGCATTCTAACCTCAAATCAAACTTGTGTGTATTATTATTTATAGGAGCCCGACGAATCGTTCGGCGAGCGCATGATGGGATTGAGTGAAATGTTCCCGGAATCTGTGCGTAATGTGGTCGGTGCTGTGACCAGTGGCACAGTGAAGAGCTGTCGCAGTCTTTATCAGTTTTCATGCAATGCATCATGGATATTCTTCACAAGCTCCGTCATACTGTTTGCTCCCGTCATCTTTGAGACCGAACGTGCCCAGATGGAGGAGCTGCAAAAGTCACAGCAGAAACAAGTACTGCTGGGTCCTGGCAGTGCCATGGCCGCAACTGGACCCTCGCCCAGTTTACCATTGATTCGTTAATTAACCTTTGATTTACATATACACATACATACTACGTTAGTTCTATTAACCAGCGGGACTCCAGATTAATGGATTAATGCCACATGCTAGATTTTAAGTCAATCAGTTAGTCCAAGTCCCTGCCAGTGAATAAAAAAAACAAAACACGCAGCAATAGAGATTCCAATATCCAACAATAACTACAATTCACACAGCATTTAAGCTGCCATGAAGTGCATTCATCATCTCGGAGATCATTTTAAATAGTTGGCAGAACTTGAGCTAGGGTTTAGTACGAGTATTTGTAGTTGGCCAACACGTACAGACACAGACACCAAAACAACAATTACTGTTTAAACAAATTAATAAAAATATGTTTATTAAGAGTTAAACAATATCTACGGTCCTCCCAGATATTCTCTCGGTATGGGATGATCCATGAAATATCGTCGAAATTCTCCAGCATATTTATTCCGCAATCCACGCTCATTAAACTCATTGAAACGCTGTGCAAGGAACACATACACATCCAGCACTTTGGCATGGGCAGATAGCTTTTTAAACGACTGTGCTGAACGTTCCAATATATCCAGAGACTTCAACAGCTGCGCCTTGCGTCCATCCACATCCGTAATGGCAAGCAGACAGCGGACAAATACGAAATCCGTCTTGGCTCGTTCATAGAGACCACCATTGATGTGAATGTCATCCATGCTGCGCTTGATGGCTTGGTATGCCTTCTGGGGCATTCCCAGGAGCAGCAGCACTTGTGCCAGCAGCATGTCCACCAGCGCCAGTTCGTAGTCCATTTGCGAGTCGGACATGTCCTCAGAGACTCGAAGCAAGAGGGTGACTGCCTCACTGGAAAATCGACCTTCAGCTAGGCTGCAATAGGCCAAAAGTACTTGGACACGCATCCTCAAAAGAAACGGCAGCTCCTGCTTTGCCGCTAGCTTGTCCAATAGCCGGCGAGCATTGAAGAACTCTCTCTTGGCCACATATATAGCCGCACGTTGTTGCATTGCACCTGAGGGATCAAGCAGATGCAGCTGATCACATGCCTTGAGAGCATCGTGCCAACGACAGCGATAAATTCCAGATTGGATAATCACATGACACTGACTTATCATCCAGCATTCTGCGCTGGGCATGCGTGGCAATTGCTCACGTACTCGATGGAGCAGCACACGTGCCAATCGCACTTCTCCCTGAAGTTGCAGCCACAGTGCAAAGCTCGCCAAGGCACTGCCCTTGCCAGCTGAGCCATTGCTATTGAAACGATCTCGCACAGAGAGTAAAAGCTGGGCATAAAGAGCGGATAGCTCGTGTCTGCCATAAGCACTCCAGACGGCGCTACGTAATGCTAATGCCTTGGAGGCATGATTTGCCAGGTTGTTGCGATTAGTCAGATGGTCGCTGTGTTGGAGCAAGTCAAACAGACGCAACGGTTGATACCCAGCGACTGTGCCTAGTTTGACGGCAAAGTGTAGAGCAAGACTGTAGTTCTGTAGGAGATTCCCATCCGCATCGCTGATCTCCGCCACGCTGCGCTGTACATACGACAAAGGCAGTTCATCTCGCAGCAGGCAATACCAGGTGTTGGCCAGATTAAGACTGCGCTTGTCTCCATGCTCTTGGGCGAGCATAATACTTTCTCTGAGTGCGGCAAGAGCTTCATCTCGATGTCCAAAGGTGGCATGCAGCACGGCCAAATTGATGCAAAAGTATTGATAGCCTTTTTCCTGGCTCATCAAACGCACCGGAGATCGGTCAAGAGCTCGATGCAAAGCTGACAGTGCGTTGTAATAATCTCTCACACGTAGCTGATTCATATAGCCCAGAAAATAGGATGTGGTATTTAGGGGTAAGTCCTGTATAATCTCTTGAACCTTTCGTTCCAACTCCTTAGGAGGCAGAGCATTGCTCTCGTCGTGATCCAATAGATCAGACTGTGTGTTAATAAAGAATTTTGACTGCTTGGGAGCCCATTTGCTTAGAGAATTCCGTTCAACGTTTGCCTCCGTATCCTCCTTCTTTCCTTTTAGTGAGGCATCACTTGCTGCTCCGATTTTAGCCACAGTTGGCGGTGGGGAATGAGATCTGCGAAGCACTCCACCAGCCACTGGTTTACGTGAGCCAACGGACAGAGCTTTTATGCCACGTTCATAGTATGCACATATGTTTCTGTACATGCACATCATCTCCGCAAAGGTGAACCGCTGCAGGACAACTGCAATGCGTCGTACATAGACCCCAACCATGCTAAACTGACTAACACCAAAGTCAGCATGATGAAGGGTATCTATGTTTTGCATTTCCGCAAAATCAAACAACGCCTCGATGCTGGCCGTGCCACAGAACTCAGACATTGCCTTCTCAAACGATTCCAGCATGAGTGTCTCCAGCTTGTAGGGACGCGAGGTGAGCAAATTGTGCAGTTCATTGTAGGACATGTCCGCCTCCTGCACTAGCTTGAACATTAACATGCAAAACATGCGTCTTGCTTGTGGACGCATTGCAATGCCCGTGTCAAGAGAATTGCTCTTGTCCTGTAAATCAATGAAATCTTTAGATAGATGCTAAACATTTTACATGGAATGCACTTACCTTTACATACTGTTTAAGCAATATTAATACGGCAATCTTGTGTGGCGTAGGTGTCTCAATACGTGGCGGCACCACCTTTGAGCTGGGATCCAAGGTATCCAGCTCCTCAAAAAGATTCATATTTTCTTTTTCCTGATTTGTTTGCCCGGCATAAAAGCAACAACTGTTTAACCAATATAGTTCAAAAAGTAAACAAATTCATAGGTGGGGGCGCTAACAAACAAAAGATGACGCCACCCTTTCCAAAGGTGTTAAATGCGTTTTGCAGCCCTAATTGGCGCCCAATTTAAAAAGTAGATACCTATCAAAAGCAAAAGTAACAACTGTAATCGATGAGGTCAAAGTCCCAACAAAATCTACGTGTTTAAATTGGCTTATTATACAATAAATATTTGTTTGTTTTTTTTTGTTTTTCATGCGCAAAGTTCGAAAGTCTTCTACCCATTTATATATTTAGTGAAGCTATTTTAAATCTAATTAATGAATTGGAATATGTACAGCGCTTAGGCTGTAACTGTAATTTGTTCATGTTTCCATTTAAAGGGCAAATGGGAAAATGGCACGACGACCCCTGGGATATTCCTTAAATTCCTTCCTGTAATTGCGGTGCTTAGCAAGCGCCCACACAGTCATCTGGAAGGCACCGGCTAAAGCAAACAGATATGCTGGCAAGCACGAGGTCATCGCCGAGAAGGACACCCAGGCGCCAATCTCATATGTGTAGTTGGGGCAAGAGACCAAGCTGTAATATCAAATGGACCAATATTACTAAATGAATTATTAACCAGTTATATAGTCAGAAACTTACTTGAACAACTTTGTCAATGGGTTGCTATCGGCAACAGGAATCTTTCGCACCTTAGTACCAGGTGGACGCAGATTGCGCAGAGCAATATGAATTGAAAAGTTGCCCAATTCGCAGAGCTGTAAAATAAATTAAATTAATAAAAACTCTCCACATCTATTTAAAGACAACTCACGGCAAAGGCGGCTAGGGCAGCCCAAACTGTGCACATGCAGGGTGAAGTGTACAGAGGATGATTGACGTGATACGATACGTAGGCTGTGAATCCCCAATAGTAACTGCAGTTCTTGAAGAGATTGCGCAATGGCATCGTATTGTGCGAGAAACGATGCACAAAGATCGTCTCCAACAAACGCTTCACATAATGAACCGTATAGCAACCAGCTGCGATACTACGAAAAAAAGAAACAAAACAAATCAAAAACTTGTTAATAATTATTCAGTCAGGTAAAAGCGATTCCAAGCTCTGACCGCTGTTAGCTTTGCATAAGCGCAAATTAGTTGTCCATTGGGTCAAGCGGGTCGCTGTTGTTGTTGTTGTCGCTGTATACTTAATATAATCGGACGATGTGTGGCGAAAGTCACACTGATACACTGATACATGCACACGCATTGCATACACTTACTGAGTGGTTAGTGAGATCGCATTACTAGCTGCCTTTCCATAGACGAGCTCCGGCCGAAAATAGAACATCAAGTAGACAATCAAAGGTCCTGCGTATTCGGCAAGGAACACTGTCTTCCAGCCAATTTGTGGACCCAAATCCTTAATGTACACCTTATCGCCATTGCCTAAATTCAATGATTTCACTGAATCCGTATCCTTCAAGCTCTTGCCACGCGGCTCCAGGCGACTATAAATATATTTTCCAAAGAGGTTTTATTGGTTACTCTTCCCATGTGTGTGTGTATTTGTCCACTTACAGCGATATGCGGTCTGCATGCGGCGTTTTCTTCAATGACTTGTGAATCAAAACCCGCAGGTCGCTTACTGTTGCTGAGGATGAGGATACCTGTACCTTGCCAAAGGGCTTGGTAGTTTTAGCGTCAAGTACTTCTAGCTCCATTTTGATTCACGGAAAGGTTTTGTTTCACAACCACTTTCTTCCGTCTATTTTTTACTAGTGTTTTCGATTTCGATTCCAATCGATTATTTTAATTTCGGTAAAAATCGATATTTTAAAAGTCGATTGGTCGATGGCAGTTTAATTTTTTTTGGATTTTTTCAAGCTTTTCAGTACAAACCGCAGCTTACTGAATAAGCTGTGAACGGAACTTGGCCCCCAGTGGATCTAGAAAAAGCGGCTTAAATTTGTCGAGTTTCGGATTTACTTATTTTGTTGATTAAAAATCGTTTTTCCAGTTAAAAAATTAATTTTAATTTTTTTCAGCAATTTTCTTTCGTTTTATTAGCGCCGACGACGATGCTAGGAACTACAAAGCGCCGCCACTGGTCATGTTAGGAACTACAAAGTGCTAAAATTGAGAACTACAAGGCGTCACCTGTAAACTAAAGTGGAAGTGGTGGGAAATTTGAAATAACTGTTTTCATATTGGCGCGGAAAGAAGAAGAAGAGAATTTGTGACAAAATCAGAAGGAAAATTAGTGAAAATTTTAGAGAAAATGGAATCATTCAACAATAATTATAAGTAATCACACCGAGGAGAAAGTGAATTTAAGTATCCCATACATATTTCGGTGTGGGATACTAAAGATTGAGCAGCAGCAAAAGAATGGGAACTTTCTGGTAGAATGAATGTACTGCCCCTCGTACCAACGATTTCGGGGGAACATAAAATCAACAAGCAATTTCCACCATCACATATATAGGTAAAAAAAAAGTTGCATTTATTTCAATTTGTATATTCTTTATTAACTAACTGCCTTTAATTTGTTGAAAGTTCAAACACCCACAGCTCCTGCCAAAGGCGCACTCTGCAAAAGAGGAGACGAAGGAGCTGAGGCGGATCGCGAGGTACAAAAGAAAAAAGAGTGATAAGCAGAAGAGGCAAGCTTAAGCTGAGAAAAAAAGGGCTGCTACTGCTTTAACTTCCCCTCCTCCTCCCATTGTAGTAGTAGTAAGTAAAGTTAAATGACCCCTTCTAATTCTTATACTAACTATATATGTATATATATATATCGTTTTAGCCTGAAGAAGATTATGAAGAATTTACCTATGATTTGCCAATTTTTCTTCAACCAAATCTTGGAAAAAATGATTTCAACGAAATCATTGACAAGATATTTAATAATCAGTAGTTAAATTTATTAGATCTCATATTTTGACATATTTTAATCATTTTAACAACGTATTTGTATTTTATATTTGATATAGTTCGTAGTATTTTAACATATTTTATATCTTTGTTATTATTATATTAATCAGCTTTTTAACTATTTGTTGTTGAACAACGTATTTATTAATAAGAATTTTAATTTAAGCTTGGAATATATCATCATATTTTAATATATTGTAATATTATTCATTGATTTATAACATTTTTAAACTATTTGATGGAGTTTAATGTAACATTTTTAATTTAAATCTTGTACATTTTGTAAAATACGAAACTATTAAGTATTAAAACAAACAACCCGCTTTATACATATTTATTTAATTTTTGTAAATTTAAATAATTGCTAAATAATTTGCTCACCGATTATAAGGGCATCTTTGAAGTGTGCTCAATTTAAATAAAAATTTTAAGCAGCTGACAATTTTCTGGAATATGATAATATATTAGAATAGTTATCCATTTTCAATAATAAATGCGCCGAATTTAATAAAAAAAATTATATTACAAAAAAATGAAAACAAAGTTATCGTAGAAATAGGCCTTGCCTTTTATGTCTCATTTGTAGCTTCTAAAGAATTTAAAATTTTATACTAGTCCAGTCGACTCAGCACGTAAAACAGGTCTTGTCTTGAATTTGTTGAATAAAAATTATTTTATTGTGTGGTGAGTGTGGTTAGAACTTTTAAAATAAATATACAATTTAGTAAGCCTTGAAAACGAAAGTCGTTAAACAATATTTCGAATAACTCACTATACGTTTGACTTTCAAAGTGAACTTATCGAACTAAAAGAATTTCTGTGATTTCAGAAAAGCTAAAATTTGATATTAAATAACGCAAATAAAGTCAAACTTTTTGGAATTTTGGGTGAGTGTTTATAATTATTTAAATATTTTAAATTTAAATTAAAGTAGCTTTGGCGCTAAAGCCAATGCAAAGGAAATAATTTTTACCCATATGGTAACGCTTGTATTAGTGGGAGCGAGATAAACGTACAACAGATGGCAACTGCAGTTGCATTAACAATTCCAGCTGATGTCCAAAAAAACATACGCGATATTTCATTTGAACTGCGGTTATTAAATTAAGAGAATATAGAAATAGAATATTGAACAGCGGTATGTGATAGAACTTTTTACTTTGACACAAAGTTCGTAAAAGTCTTTCAAAAGTAAATGAAATCTGTGAGTGAGCAGGACAGCTAGAAATATAGTAAAATTTCCTATAGAAATTTCCCACAATTCCCCTGCAATTACGGAGGCTATAAAAGAGCAAACACAAAGTCATCAGGCATCAATCGTAAAGCGACACAAGTGAAAAAGTTCAACAGCAGCAAACAAAACTAAAAGCATTTATAAAAGTTGATTCTGAGTGTGGAAAATATAGAAAAGTGAAAAAATATAATAACTAGTGCTAAAAGAAGTGAGTTTATAATATACTTAAGGAAAATATTTAATAATGTTATAAAAGAAATATAGTTTGGTCAATACTTTCGTGTGTATGTGTTATGTGCATAAGCAGCGTAGCCATTTTTTTTTCATCTTCCTTTGTTTTTTTTTTCTATTTGCTGCGTAGTATTGATTTCTATTTGTCTGCCAATAAAAATACGTATAGGTATAGATATACATATATGTATTTATATATGCCCTTGCAAAATGTAATTCACTAATATATATATACATATATAAAGTGCGTCTTTAGCACTTTGTCAGTTTATTGTGAAATTAGTTTGTGACGTCATTGAATATTCGAGAAAACGTATATTCATGCATACATACGTGTGCATATTAATACGTATGTGTGCATATAAATATGTACACATGCATACGTACATACTGGATCTTTCTATACATAAGCAATGACGCAGCAAACGTTTAAGAAATATGAATTTGGTTGTATATATATGTATGTATATGCATTTCTAATTTTATGAGTAATTCTCACAAGTTGGCAGTGCAATGTCCGTTGGCATGGGGTAACAAAGGTTAATGCCTCTCTCTTTGTTCAAATCTTTGGCTCGAAAGGGAGGAAATGTACATATAATAGCAGTACTATGTATACTCTTGTATATGTGTATGTATACTTACCTTATTTGAAAACAAAGCAAACAAAGATAAATGCTTCCTAGCCTAGGATGTTTTCTCGAGTCGTAAATCTAATTTAAATTTTTGTCGTGCTTTGTTCAACTGCTAAATAAAAATTGTTTTTGCAGAATAATTCAAAATGCAGATCTTTGTGAAGACATTGACTGGAAAGACCATCACCCTTGAGGTTGAGCCCAGCGATACCATCGAGAACGTTAAGGCCAAGATTCAGGACAAGGAGGGAATCCCCCCAGATCAGCAGCGTCTAATTTTCGCCGGCAAGCAGCTGGAAGATGGCCGTACTCTATCTGATTACAACATCCAAAAGGAGTCGACCCTTCATTTGGTCCTCCGCCTCCGTGGTGGTATGCAGATCTTCGTGAAGACCCTGACAGGAAAGACAATCACCTTGGAGGTTGAGCCCAGCGATACCATTGAGAACGTTAAGGCCAAGATTCAAGACAAGGAGGGAATCCCCCCAGATCAGCAGCGTCTGATTTTCGCCGGCAAGCAGCTGGAAGATGGCCGTACTCTTTCTGACTACAATATCCAGAAGGAGTCGACCCTTCACTTGGTCCTGCGTCTCCGTGGTGGTATGCAGATCTTTGTGAAGACATTGACTGGAAAGACCATCACCCTTGAGGTTGAGCCCAGCGATACCATTGAGAACGTTAAGGCCAAGATTCAAGACAAGGAGGGAATCCCCCCAGATCAGCAGCGTCTGATTTTCGCCGGCAAGCAGCTGGAAGATGGCCGTACTCTTTCGGACTACAATATCCAGAAGGAGTCGACCCTTCACTTGGTCCTGCGTCTCCGTGGTGGTATGCAGATCTTTGTGAAGACATTGACTGGAAAGACCATCACCCTTGAGGTTGAGCCCAGCGATACCATTGAGAACGTTAAGGCCAAGATTCAAGACAAGGAGGGAATCCCCCCAGATCAGCAGCGTCTGATTTTCGCCGGCAAGCAGCTGGAAGATGGCCGTACTCTTTCGGACTACAATATCCAGAAGGAGTCGACCCTTCACTTGGTCCTGCGTCTCCGTGGTGGTATGCAGATCTTTGTGAAGACCCTGACAGGAAAGACCATCACCTTGGAGGTTGAGCCCAGCGATACCATTGAGAACGTTAAGGCCAAGATTCAAGACAAGGAGGGAATCCCCCCAGATCAGCAGCGTCTGATCTTCGCCGGCAAGCAGCTGGAAGATGGCCGTACTCTTTCGGACTACAACATCCAAAAGGAGTCGACCCTTCACTTGGTCCTGCGTCTCCGTGGTGGTATGCAGATCTTCGTGAAGACCCTGACAGGAAAGACCATCACCTTGGAGGTTGAGCCCAGCGATACCATTGAGAACGTTAAGGCCAAGATTCAAGACAAGGAGGGAATCCCCCCAGATCAGCAGCGTCTGATCTTCGCCGGCAAGCAGCTGGAAGATGGCCGTACTCTTTCTGACTACAACATCCAGAAGGAGTCGACCCTTCACTTGGTCCTGCGTCTCCGTGGTGGTATGCAGATCTTCGTGAAGACCCTGACAGGAAAGACCATCACCTTGGAGGTTGAGCCCAGCGATACCATTGAGAACGTTAAGGCCAAGATTCAAGACAAGGAGGGAATCCCCCCAGATCAGCAGCGTCTGATCTTCGCCGGCAAGCAGCTGGAAGATGGCCGTACTCTTTCTGACTACAACATCCAGAAGGAGTCGACCCTTCACTTGGTCCTGCGTCTCCGTGGTGGTATGCAGATCTTCGTGAAGACCCTGACAGGAAAGACCATCACCTTGGAGGTTGAGCCCAGCGATACCATTGAGAACGTTAAGGCTAAGATTCAGGACAAGGAAGGAATCCCCCCAGATCAGCAGCGTCTGATCTTCGCCGGCAAGCAGCTGGAAGATGGCCGTACTCTTTCTGACTACAACATCCAGAAGGAGTCGACCCTTCACTTGGTCCTGCGTCTCCGTGGTGGTATGCAGATCTTTGTGAAGACATTGACTGGAAAGACCATCACCCTTGAGGTTGAGCCCAGCGATACCATCGAGAACGTTAAGGCTAAGATTCAGGACAAGGAAGGAATCCCCCCAGATCAGCAGCGTCTGATCTTCGCCGGCAAGCAGCTGGAAGATGGCCGTACTCTTTCTGACTACAACATCCAGAAGGAGTCGACCCTTCACTTGGTCCTGCGTCTCCGTGGTGGTATGCAGATCTTTGTGAAGACATTGACTGGAAAGACCATCACCCTTGAGGTTGAGCCCAGCGATACCATCGAGAACGTTAAGGCTAAGATTCAGGACAAGGAAGGAATCCCCCCAGATCAGCAGCGTCTGATCTTCGCCGGCAAGCAGCTGGAAGATGGCCGTACTCTTTCGGACTACAATATCCAGAAGGAGTCGACCCTTCACTTGGTTCTGCGTCTCCGTGGTGGTTGCCAAGCTTAATTTAAGTTCCTCCCAAAAATAAATGCAAGATTTAAATTAATTTTATCATGTATCACACACTCAAAATCAACGTGCTACAGAGTTGCACCATTCCGCTTTTCTGCAAAATTACACTTTAACCGCAGAAGAAATTCCAAATTACAAGTTCAAGCATTAAAAAATAAAAAATGAGTGCTGATTCTTCTGGCTTAACAATTTGGTTTGCTTTAAATCAAAAATTAGATTAACAAATTCAAATAAACTGATTGATTATATTATTACATTACAAACAATCATAATTTATTTTAATGGGTTGCCTGGCTCATTTAAACAATGGAATGGGTTTTCCTTAGGAGTCTGCGGATAAGGTTTCCTTGGAAGTTTAGTTTATGCTGTTGATAGAATTGTAGTTCAAAAGATGGATCACCGTTATAATCGAGCTTATTGAGTGCTGCCAACTCAACGAAAGTAATTTCAAAAAGTAAAATGGCCGTCAATTTGTTCTTTGTTTTGCTTTGTGCACAACAAAGCAAACAGCTGAGAGAACAGTGTGACCAATCAACTTTTCTGGGATTTTTGATTTGCTAACAATCATAAAGACTGTGTGTGGAGTACTTGCAAAACATTCTTGTTTACTGGAATTGATGAAGTGAATGCTACCATTTTATATTCGACGAGGACAACCTGCTGGTCAACTGAAAAGTGAAATGGCAAAGGTATTGCAGCGTGTGGAAATTACGCTGCGTAGTTTCTACATATTTAATTCCAGCTTTGGTCAAAAAGAGGGCGAGGTGAGTTCATTTTACCCCTCATGAAAACCGCCTACAAAAATATGTAATTGCAATCTGTAGGAGCACAAGAAGGTACTGTTTTATCATCCACGGGACATTGAACTAAATACAAAAATTAAGGACGTGGGACTCAGCGAAGCAATTATAACCTTTACCGGGTGAGTCACATTCTGGAACATTAATTTAAGTAAGAAAACTCAATGCCTGTGATGATTTTCACAGAACGTTTACCAATGAGGATGACTGCAAGGCGTTGCATACACAGAAAACCACACAGTTGTTTTATCAACCGGAGCCTGGTTTCTGGCTGGTAATGGTGCTCAACGTACCTAAGGAATTTAGGCTAAAGGATGGCATCGAGGTGGCCGATTATCGAGGTGGAGAGGTTTCTGATCGAATTTATCATGCTGTACTACGACAATGCTACCACATGTATCGCTTCCATTATGGTCCTCTTCAGGCCAAAGTGACAGCCAGTCCATTGTCAGAGGCTGGAGAGGATCAGCGCCAACAACTGTCAGCTGAACTGCAGGAGTTCTATGATCGCTATTTGGTCAGTTTTAAGGACTTAATGCACTGTGACATTATGGATATGCTGCATTCGATTCAATATCTGGCCCTGGACAAGGCGCTCTTCCTACGTGCCCACAATTTTAGCATGCTCTGTGACACATTCCCCGCCATCAAAGAGTGCATAATGCTATACAACGAGCAGGTCATCTGCGGAGGAAAACTAAATGCCAGCGATTTGTACAGCTTGCATGCTCACATCTTAACGTCATCAGCTACTGAAGGCAACACTGAAAAGTATAGATTAGGAGCGTTTGTGCGTAAGGATAATGGAGAGGAGGAGACATTTCCAATTAAAGTATACTTGGATTTGGACAATAAAATCCATCCGCACTATTTGCTTGTCTATCGCGCGCTAAATGTCACGCTATGTCTCTTTGTTGATGGTAATTGCATTAATACTGTGAACTTAAAGTAGATTGAAGTATTATATTTATTTTATGTATTCTTGCCCACAGCTAAGCAGGACGCGCCTAAACCAGAATTCTTTGAGGAACTGCATGCCTATATGGGACCTCAGCTTACTTGCTTGGCGCGTGATATATCCGCAGAGGTCTCCAAGCTGAGCATGTCCACGGCTGGTCATGACAACAGCTTAAATGATAGCTCACCTAAATACCTGTTCATAAACGAGCAGAGCCTAAAGCACCACACGAACATTTACCGAAATGCCAAAACTACACAAAAGAGTATTCCACGTAACGTAATGAGCATCATTGCGGACTTGGCTAACCCCATCGATGATAGCAATGCTGCTGTTGCTGCTGCCACAGAGGAACTGCAGGTGAAGACCACCAATGACTTTTGGGTTGTGAAGCGACGATGCAATTGGAGGCAATACTATGTGATCCTTTGCAAGAGTAAAGCGACACTGTTGGATGTGACGCAGGAAGCGAAGCGTATATTTGAACAAGAGCTCACAGATGATGTATTTTTTGACAAATAAAAAGCAAGATTAGATAAATAAAGGGCGTTTTCCAATTGTAATGCCTGTTTCTCGTTTCCGTTGTCGTGTGTTTGTGCCGCCAGCAGAAACGACAACAGGCGCTGAACTGCGTCTGTTCTTTTCACGCCATCACTGTGCTACTACTCGTACTGGCGGTGTTGTTGGTGTTGTTACCCTCAGTGGCATCGTTATATACGCTTGTCGAGGACGATGAACTGGTCGTGGCTCCGTTATGGGTTTTGCTTAGTTTCACAATATAAATGCGACGATTGGACATGCAAATGGTGTAGCTGTGGTGCTCATAATCAATTGTTATGCGTTCACAGCTGCTGTTGGGCATAAAATTCTCATCGATGCTGCAACAGAAACGGAATCAACATATAATGCTTGAAGAACCGCATAAATTATGGATTAACTTTTACCTTTCGGTTAGATTAAGCAGGCCCATTATAACATTGGCGCTGCGCTCATCATTTTTCAGATCGCCACCTGATTCTAGCACTGCTCCATCATCTTTTAGTATCAAATAGCCAATCTGGTTGGGCACAATTACCTTATCCTTCTCCATTTCTTTTATGTCTTCTTAAACAAATCACCACTCCCACTAGCAATTGTTATGTTTTTGTTTCTCAGCTGATTCTTGGCAATCAATATTGTCGACTTTTCGATATGAAAAATATCGATGTCGTTATACGGTGGTGGCGCCATCTTTAGTTTGATAGCGTCACCATCTTTAGTTTGCTAGTGTCGCCATCTGGTATGTTGTTTACTTTTAAAACTAAGTTAAGTTAATCAGCCCACCCCTGGTTAGCTATTCCAAAACGTCATTTTTTTTGTAAACAAAAGCAAGTATTTAAGTAGCAAATGATTTTTTTTAACAAACCAAATTATTTATAAATTATATAAATTTAAGCCGCTTTTTAAAATATGTGTCTCGATTTTCTGGCTCCACTGGGGGCCAAGCTCGGTGATTAAGTAGAAGAACTTTTGGCTTACTTATTTTTTCCGCATATTTGTTTACTCACTTGCTCACTCAAATTGTTCAATTGTTCACTCACATTGCTCACTTGCTCACTCACTCATGAGCAAAACTAATTCAAAAGAAGAAGAGTCTGTAAAGTGCTTGTCCCCCGTGCAGTTCGTGAAATTTTAAAGCGCTGCGTGAAAATAAGAAAAAACGTTTAAAATCAATTGTTTAATAGTTAAAAACCAACAAATTTATTGTAAAACTCTTAAACAAATACCAGAGTGTAAGTTACATATAAAATTCCACCTACATCTTTCGAAAATATAAATATAAATTGAATTTAAAAATCGGCTTGTATGTGTGTATGTGAGTGAGTGAAAATTTTCAATTTTCGGGTCAGCACCACACCCTTGCATGTATTCACATAGAAAATCCAATTAAACGTTGGAATTGTGCAAAATAACTAATTAAAATAGCTTGGACAATGAAACAAGTGACTTTTTTGTTACTTAATTATCTTCTGAAAAGTGTGTAATGAGTGCAAAAGTCTGTACCTAAATCTAATGCATGTGAAAAAAAAGTATCTAGTAGCTCCATTTTTATAAGCACGTACGTGTGTATGTAGTATGTGTGCGTGGTGTGTGTACGTCATCGGGTTGTGCGGCAACTTCAGTTGAGAGAAAGCGAGAAAGAAGCAGACAAGAGCAGGCTCGAATACAAAATAGAGAGGATTTATTTCTGATGTTTACCAGAGAGGTGGTACCACAACTTTTTTTTTTTGAATTGAGTTCAATTTGCGAAACCTGTTTAAATACAAATGTCCTTGACTTTGGCGGCGACATGTTTACGTAGGATAATAATTGCGCACCGCGAGTTGCCGGTTTTAATTAAATTGTTAATTTTTAATTTAAAATTAAACTATATAATTGGCAGTTTTTTAATAAATGGCTAGCATTAAAAGTATTCATGTTGGACACACTTATTGCTCATAATTCCAAGTTGCTCGCATTACGTCATCCAGCTATTTCTGATAGACACTTCAATTAATGTACGTGTGTATGTATGTAGCCGCTTCGCTGTGTGTGATATATGTGAGGTGTGTGGCTGTGTCTGTATTAATATTAATAGAGAGAGCACGCTCGCTCTTTTCGCATTCCAAACAAAATGTACTCCAGGCACTACTCTCTTTCTTGCTCTCTCTTTTACACTGTTTCTGTCGCTGTGGGCTGTTTTTACCACCGACCGTTATTTGTTGTTGTTTTTGTTTGTACGCGATAAACAGTTAAATTGCCTTCAATGCCTCGGTGTGCGTATGTATGTGTGTGTATCTGTGAATGAGGCGCTATATTATTTTTGTATGGCTGCTTTGAATACAAAACCTCCGAAACCCAAACATAAACCCGGGTCTAGGCTACGTTTTTCAATTTCCTGCGATGTATTTTGGGGTGCTACTCGCGTGACTAAATTATATTTAGATACAAGTGTATATTTGTTTGTATGTATTGTATTTCTTCATATTTGAAGTAACCGACACACCCTATTATCTGAGATTTTCCATTTCCGATGATGTCATCCAAGTGGAGTCAATTGAAGTCACCTTTTAGAACTCCTTCCCATTCATTTTAATATTCATTAATATAAATCCATATTTCATTCTTTATTTGGGTAGCATTCGTTGAATTTCTTATCAGAATTTAAATTGTATTTGTGGTAAATTAAAATTGTTCTTTTAACATGATCAACTTGTGGTGTCACTAACTATACTTTTAAATGTTTAACTTTAAGAGTTCTCCTAATGAAATCGAAAGAGAGTGAGTTTTCTCTTTATTTCTATTGCTTTATTTTCCAGCATTTAATGGAAAAGGAAACCTATCTATCAAGTACTATCCAATTATATATTTATAATCTCTATTATATAGATTTGTATACAAAATTTGAATTTAGTTTTTCCTTTCAACAAAAAAGTTTCCTTAATGTTTGTGTGTGTATGAAAGTGCTGTCTAAGAAGAATAATCAAAAGAGATTGAAAAAACCAAAGAACCAAAATAAAAAAGAAGCAACTGTAAAACAAAAAGAAAAAGACGAGCGTACAAGCAAAATTTCTCTTCTCTCATCTTCCGTTGCAGGAAACGGTGCCTGGATGAGAGAGAAAAATGTTATGAAAACAAGAGCTCGAAAACAAATGTAAACAAAACCAAAATTAAAACAGATATAAATAATTCGAGCTGAAAATGCAACAAGCTGAGGAGCCCGAGCATAAGTTGCAGCAGCTGCTGCAACAATTGGAGGCAGAACCAAGGGATCAATTGCCACACAAATTGAAGGAACATTTTCAAGAAAATTTGGAGAATTTTGCCATATACTTTTTGGCTGCACTGCGTCAGCATACGGAACTGCATTTCCGGGCAAGTCACAGTAATGAATCGGATACTCCCAAATGTCAGACTCCCGTAAGAAAGATTAAGCCGTCGCCAGGGGATCTTGAATTGAATGAGTCTCAACTGAGCAATCTCAGCATTGGCAATGTGTCCACACCAGTGCGTCAGGTGACGTTGCAACAGGGACGTCGCTCATCCAATAATCAATTTTGTAGTACGCCACAAAGTAGCGAGCGTTCAGGTAATCGCAGTGGAGGTGGCGGAACTGGTGCTGTTCCTGGTAGCAGCTTTTGCCTGGGAGATTTTATGCTAACGCCCAATCAAAGTCATCAGCGTTCAAAGAAAAAGGTAACACCACAGGCAACCACAACAACACCAACGACGAAGCCACGACGTCGTGTCCTGCCCATGACCATAAGCAAGAATGTGTCATCCTGCAGCTCCTTTGGCGACACCAGCTCCTTCAGTAACGAGAACAACTTGTTGCGTCTCTCACAGAGTTGTGAGCTTGATCGCAGTCAAGTTGCTGCCCTAGAGCAGGAGGCAAGGAAAACATTGCTGCTCTACAAGCAGGAGATAAAAAGTGAGGCAGCAGTGGCCAGTGTGGAACAACAGGATCGGGAACAGGACAGTGAACCCAATATTATCATCAGCCTAGAGCATGTAAGCAATCCACAACAGTTGGAACTGCTGGCTGCCATCTATGGACAGTTGATCGATCTGAACCTGGTGCCAAATGTGCTCAGTGAACTCAGCTATGCGATGCAGTTGCTCAACATACGCGCAACAGAATTGGAAAGTCCTGAATCCGAACAATCCTCGGTACTTTCTTTGCTCTCTCGGCACAAGGAATGTGTATACTTTGCGGTGCAACTGTTGGAAAAACAAAAAGAACTCTTGTTGCAACTTGATCGGAAATCATTGAGTGTGTTGCTGCAACACGAGCGATTGTCGCTGCTGTCCAAGCAGCTGCAGGAGCAACTGGAATTGACCTGTCAACGCAAACAGCAGCAAAGTAAGCGGGATTCGATAATACCCGAGCCACAACAACAACAGAATGTTTATTACCAGCATGATAAGGATTCCCGAGATAACTTTCCATCACAACACGAATTTTGTTGCTTCAAGACACAGCGGGATCTCTTCTACAAGGCACTCAAGCATTGGGAGGTGTCTCATCTTAATCGCATGTTCAACTTTGGCCTTGAGCTGGGACCACGTGTCCGGGAGATCTTCAAGCAATCGGAGCATGCTGTGAATATGGCACACTTTGCCAAATTGTTTGTTAGCCAGCTGTTGATGTCCAGCGGCGAGACACATGAATCCCCCGAGGAATTGGGCCTTAAGCTGGATCAACAGCGTCTGAATCGATTGGCCCAGCGTCTGATCACGAGCAATTCAAGTGTTGAGGATCAGTTTCCGCGCACTCAAGCCTTCTTTCGTGATTTCATTAGCGGTTGTGGATCTGTGGCGTTTCTGGTGCAACTTCAGTTGGCGCTGTATGTGCAGTTGTTGCGCCACAATGACTCTAGTTTCGAGGTTTTGCAACTGCAACCGGATGAGGAGGAAGAACAGGTCGCTGCTCCCTATGTTGTTCGACCTCAGGCAATGGCTGAGCTTTTGATGTTGGCCAAGTTTCTTGGTTATGTCTATGCCCTGCCCTATAATCGTTCACCTGCCACATTTGCGTGCCCCCAGCAGTTGCAGCTGCGTCGTCAGTTTCAGCCTCCATTTGAGATGCAAACTCATCTGGAGCGAGCCATGCAACAGGGCAAGTTACTCATCACGCTGCCTTGGCTGGTACAGTATCTCACAATGTTGGATCTGGTCACACTGCAGCTTCCCGCCAGTTTGGCCACACTGGAGTTACTCTTTGCCCTGTATAGCGATCTGGCAAATCCTCAACAGCCTTTGCAACCTTGTGCTCTGTTCATTACACGCAGCTGCCTTGGTTGGTTGCTGGAATCTCAGCCAGCTTTAAGCAGTGGTTACTACGGTCAAAGGTCGACGGGCAAGAGAAGTGAATCAACTGCAGCTCTGGTCAAAGATTGCCTGCGTAGTCTTTGCTTTGCGGATAATGGAAAAGCAGCACCAATGCTAGAGGAGTTGCTGCCAGTGGCATGTCCATTTCTTCATGAGTTTCGTGTTTCCATCACGCCTTCACAGCGACAGACACAACGAAATGGACGCTATCGTTACATAACTACGCGCCTGGAGCAGCTCAGCAGTGGAGGAGTGATCACCACGGTCAAGAGCCAAGCACAGTTGGAGGAGGGGAGCCAATCTCCGGAGCAGCAACAGCGTAAATTGACGGACGCCTTTCTACACTCACAGAACGCATCGATGCGACGTCTTTTGGAGTTTGTTACGGAACGCAGCTTCAAGTGTGTGGTCAAGGATGCCCAACAGCAGATCCTTCTGCCCGCCAAATCATCAGCTGATGCACTGGTCAATGGGATTAGCTCAACACAGCAGCAGGAGGTGTTGCGGGAATTGCAGCGCATATATCAACAGGCATGGACACAAGCTTGTCAGCAGTGGAAGGAGCAAGTGCCAGCCATGTTGGATAAGAGGATTGAGCAATCTTTACATGCTCTGTTGCCAGAGAATACCAACGATGTGGTGCGCTCCACATACGCTCATTTGATCCGACAGCAGGCACAAACCCAGCTACAGCAATGGCTACAAACGAGTGTGCTTTTGTCCACTTTCTATCAAGGAGATCTACAGGAAGTGGCCAGCAAAGTGTGTCGGGCTAATAAGAACAATGCACAGGTTTCAGGCTCAGTTCCCTCTTCCAATGAGATGTGTCTAACTGTTGCTGCCTCGAAACTGAGCCTCTCGGAGTTGTTGCACGAGTTGCAACAATGGGTGCACTGCCTCAGTCTGCGTCCCGAGCATTTGCGGCACATGTGCGATCTACAGGAACTGATGAAGAGGACACGGCAAGCTGCATTGTTGCCACAGTTACCAACGTATTTCTATGAGTTGCTCGGTTCCGTTTTGGTGCGTATGCTGCAGTTGCTCATTTGCCGGCAGCCTCAGTTGCTCACTCAATCTCTCATCAGAGCCAGCTGTGAGGTGTGGATGTCACCACACTTACATCCAAATGATTCTTCTCCTGCATTCTTGGAGGCCCTCTTCAGTGTCAGCTTTGTACATGAGCTAAGCATGAATCTTGGTGGCTTTCAGCTGTTGCAACAGCTTCTCCACTCGATGTTGGATGCCCGTGTGCTCAGCATGGATGAGCTTAATCAATTGTTTATGCCTCTATTCAAGGAGAACTGGCCACCAGCCGTTTGGAATGCGATCTCGCAGCTGCTGCAACAAGTTTCGGAAAATCGTGGCAATGGCGACTCCAATGTCGAGGACGATGCCAAAACGCATTTGTTTATGGAAGTGCTTGCGGATTTGTCGCGAGATCTGGATAGTTTTTAAGCTCAAAAGTTTAAATTTTAATATATAATACACACACACATAGAAATACATACATATTTGTGCTGTGAATAAAACTCTATTTTTGCACTAGAAAAAATTCCAACTGTTTTTATGTTTTCTGATAAGATATCAAGAGCGTTATCGATAATTGAAATTGCTCGATTGCGTCACTGTCACCGAAACTTGACGAATATCGTTGTGTTGTGAAACGGGACGAGGTTGTCGACGATGCGGTCATCGGACTGTGGAACAAGCACAGACAACACTTGATGAAATAGTAAAGAATGCGAGTAATTATAATTGGAATCTTCGTCAAGTTGAACTGAACCACGGTTCAGTGCAAAGTGCGTAATCGTATTTGTGTGAGCTGCTGTTTGTCTGACTACATGTGTGTGAGTGAGAGGAAGCGTTTGTGTGATTGTGTGTCATTGTGCTGATTCTATGAATGACGACCGTAGGGTTATGCAATTCTCCCCACAAAGCTGTGGGTTGCTAAAGCTAATTGAAATTAATTATTGCTCAATCTCTAATCTCTCTCTCTTTCTATATTTTGCAGTTGGGCACGGGCAAATTTTGGCAGCGGAATTTGAATTTGATGAGGAACTAAACTAAATAAAGCAGCAGCAAGTATTAAATTAAATTAACAACTTTACAAAAACCCAAAAATCGAACGAAGAAAAAGATTTATACGAAACTGAACCACTATGGAAAACTTTACACCGAAAGAGGTGAAAATCCTCGAGACCGTTGAGGATATCCAGGAGCGTCGTGAACAGGTTTTGACACGTTACAATGAGTTCAAAATTGAAACCCGTCAGAAGCGCGAAAAGCTTGAAGATTCGCGTCGTTTTCAATACTTTAAGCGGGATGCCGATGAGCTCGAGTCGTGGATTCACGAGAAACTCCAAGCAGCCAGCGAGGAAAGCTATCGCGATCCAACCAATCTTCAGGCCAAGATCCAAAAGCATCAAGCCTTCGAGGCGGAGGTCTCGGCCCATAGCAATGCCATCGTATCGTTGGACAACACCGGTCAGGAGATGATCAACCAGCAGCACTTTGCCTCAGAGACCATCCAGCGTCGTCTGGATGAACTGCATCAGTTGTGGGAACTGTTGCTCAGTCGTCTAGCCGAGAAGGGTCTGAAACTGCAGCAGGCTTTGGTTTTGGTGCAGTTTTTGAGACAATGCGAGGAGGTCATGTTTTGGATCAAGGATAAGGAGACCTTTGTCACGGCTGATGAGTTTGGTCAGGATCTGGAGCATGTCGAGGTGCTGCAGCGTAAATTCGATGAGTTCCAAAAGGACATGGCCTCGCAGGAGTATCGTGTGACTGAAGTCAATCAATTGGCCGATAAACTGATCCAGGATGGTCATCCTGAACGCGATACCATTACCAAGCGCAAGGAGGAGCTCAATGAGGCCTGGCAGCGTCTCAAGCAGCTGGCTATTGTGCGCCAGGAGAAGCTCTTTGGTGCCCATGAGATTCAGCGTTTCAATCGCGATGCCGACGAGACTGTCGCCTGGATTGCCGAAAAAGATGTTGTCCTCTCCTCCGATGACTACGGACGTGACTTGGCCAGCGTGCAGGCTTTGCAGCGTAAGCATGAGGGCGTTGAACGTGATCTGGCTGCCTTGGAGGATAAGGTATCCACTCTAGGTGCTGAGGCACAGCGTCTGTGCTCAATTCATGCCGATCATAGCGATCAGATTCGCGACAAGCAGGCAGAGATTGCCAATTACTGGCAGAGTCTGACGGCCAAGGCCCGTGAGCGTAAGCAGAAACTAGATGAATCGTATTATCTGCATCGTTTCCTTGCCGACTTCCGTGATCTGGTGTCGTGGATCAATGGCATGAAGGCAATCATTTCGGCCGATGAGCTGGCCAAGGATGTGGCTGGTGCTGAGGCTTTGCTAGAGCGTCATCAGGAGCACAAGGGTGAGATTGATGCACGTGAGGATAGCTTCAAGTTGACCACCGAATCGGGTCAGAAGTTGTTGGAGCGTGAGCATTATGCTGCCGCTGAAATCCAAGAGAAGCTCGCTGCTCTGGAGAATGATAAGAGTTCGCTTTTGTCTCTGTGGGAGGATCGTCGCATCTTGTACGAACAGTGCATGGATCTACAGCTCTTCTATCGCGATACTGAACAAGCTGACACGTGGATGGCCAAACAGGAGGCTTTTCTGGCCAATGAAGATCTGGGTGACTCCCTCGACTCCGTGGAGGCATTGATCAAGAAACACGAGGACTTTGAGAAGAGTCTGGCTGCCCAAGAGGAGAAGATCAAGGCTCTGGATATCTTTGCCACCAAGCTCATCGATGGTCAGCATTATGCTGCAGATGATGTTGCCCAACGTCGCCAGATGCTCCTCGCTCGTCGTGCTGCATTGCAGGAGAAGTCAGCGAAGCGTCGCCAGCTGCTGGAGGATTCGAATCGCTATCAGCAATTTGAGCGAGATTGCGATGAGACCAAGGGTTGGATCAGTGAGAAGCTCAAGTTTGCCACCGATGATAGCTACTTGGATCCCACAAATCTCAATGGTAAAATGCAGAAGCATCAGAACTTTGAGCACGAGTTAAACGCCAACAAATCTCGGATTGAGGACATCACCAATGTGGGCAGTGAATTGATCGAGAAGAAGCATTATGCTGCTGATCAGATCAATACACGCATGCAGGAGATTGTGGTGCTGTGGGAGACTCTAGTGCAGGCCTCCGACAAGAAGGGATGCAAATTGAATGAGGCGTGCCAACAGCAACAGTTCAATCGCACCATCGAGGACATTGAGCTCTGGCTGAGCGAGATCGAGGGTCAATTGCTGTCGGAAGATCATGGCAAGGATTTGACATCGGTGCAGAACCTGCAGAAGAAGCATGCGTTGCTTGAGGCTGATGTGATGGCCCATCAGGATCGCATTGAGAGCATCAATGTGGCTGCTAATAAGTTTATCGAATCGGGACACTTTGATGCCGATAACATTCGCAACAAGGAGGGCAATCTCTCTGCACGCTATGCCGCCCTGGCCGCGCCCATGGGCGAGCGTAAGCAGCATCTGTTGGACTCGCTGCAGGTGCAGCAACTGTTCCGCGACCTCGAGGACGAGGCCGCCTGGATACGCGAAAAGGAGCCCATTGCAGCATCAACGAATCGCGGTCGCGATCTAATTGGTGTCCAGAATCTGATCAAGAAACATCAAGCTGTGCTCGCTGAGATCAATAACCATGAGGCACGTCTCTTGAATGTCATTAGCTCTGGCGAGAATATGCTTAAGGACCAGCCATTTGCCAGCGATGACATCCGCCAGCGTCTTGAAGCTCTGCAGGAACAATGGAACACATTGAAGGACAAGTCGAATCAGCGTAAACAGGATCTCGATGATTCACTGCAGGCTCATCAATACTTTGCCGATGCCAACGAGGCAGAGTCATGGATGCGCGAAAAGGAACCAATTGCAACTGGCAGCGATTACGGCAAGGATGAGGATTCATCGGAGGCGCTGCTCAAGAAGCATGAGGCACTTGTCTCTGATCTTGAGGCCTTTGGCAATACCATTCAAGCGTTGCAGGAGCAGGCAAAGAACTGTCGCCAGCAGGAGACCCCAGTGGTGGACATCACCGGCAAGGAGTGCGTTGTTGCCCTCTACGATTACACGGAGAAATCGCCACGTGAGGTGTCCATGAAGAAGGGCGATGTCCTAACGCTTCTCAACTCTAACAACAAGGATTGGTGGAAAGTGGAGGTCAATGATCGTCAAGGTTTTGTGCCCGCCGCTTACATCAAGAAGATTGAGGCTGGGCTAAGTGCATCCCAACAGAACCTCGTGGACAATCATTCGATTGCCAAACGACAGAATCAAATCAACTCGCAGTACGATAATCTCTTGGCTTTGGCTCGGGAGCGTCAGAATAAGCTCAATGAGACCGTGAAGGCTTATGTCCTTGTACGTGAGGCGGCTGACTTGGCTCAATGGATTCGCGACAAGGAGAATCATGCCCAGATCGCTGATGTCGTTGGCGAGGATCTCGAGGAGGTCGAGGTGCTTCAAAAGAAGTTCGACGACTTCAACGATGACCTCAAGGCTAACGAGGTGCGTTTAGCGAACATGAATGAGATCGCCGTGCAGTTGACATCGTTGGGCCAAACGGAGGCAGCTCTGAAGATTCAGACCCAGATGCAGGATCTCAATGAGAAGTGGAACAATCTGCAGACTTTGACTGCCGAGAAGGCCAGTCAATTGGGATCCGCTCATGAGGTGCAGCGTTTCCATCGTGACATCGATGAGACCAAGGATTGGATTGCCGAGAAGGCGAATGCTCTGAACAATGATGATCTGGGTAAGGATTTGCGTAGTGTTCAGACCCTTCAGCGTAAGCACGAGGGTGTCGAACGTGATTTGGCCGCGTTGCGCGACAAGATTCGTCAGCTGGATGAGACCGCAAATCGATTGATGCAATCCCATCCGGATACGGCCGAACAGACCTATGCCAAGCAGAAGGAGATCAACGAGATGTGGGATCAAATCATTACCAAGTCCACGGCTCGCAAGGAGAAGCTGCTGGATTCATATGATCTACAGCGATTCCTCAGCGATTATCGTGATCTTTTGGCCTGGATCAACTCGATGATGAGTTTGGTTACCTCCGACGAGCTGGCCAATGATGTCACTGGCGCCGAGGCTCTTATCGAACGCCATCAGGTAAGATCTTATCTAACTTACATTTGAGTCAACACTGTCCCAATTCTTAAAGGTTTTCCTTCCATAAATTTGTAATAGTTATGAATCGATATAGTATATGTCTATATAATCTAGTTCTAATAGATATAGATCTATGTTTGTATAGATCAAAGTTGCTATCGAACTATAACTATTACACTTCCATAAGTTTCCTATTTGGTTATGATATATTTCGATTAATTTTGACTTTCTCCTTTGCGTTCATTTGTTTTGTTTTCGGGGTGTTTGTGAAAAAAAAACAACAACCTCCAACTCAACCCTTCCCTTTGTCCACAATCGCATCAACAACAACAACAAATGACAACAACAACAACAACAATATCGGTTCATGGTTCATGACAACATATTTAAATATATCTTTGTACTTCTACATCCATGGTTTTGTTTCGCATCTTTAAACACAGGCACATCGTGCTGAAATTGAGTTCACGCTGGGCAGCAGCGCATCACCATCCAACGACGAGGTAGTTCTACTCGTATATCATTCATAAATCACGTCATCCTACCACATACATTGTCATGTCGTGTTTTTGTGTATCTTTTGTGCGTTGTTTGTTCTTTACTTTTCCTATTTTTTAAAGGCCCACAACACAACAGTTACATATTTCGGCAAACAGCTTTCACTTGGCACTTATCAAATTGTTATGGTTATTCACAATAGATGTTACACATTGTGAATAATCCGGCTATAATCAGCTATTGAAATAACCCCTTGGATCTCTACTAGAGTTAATAGACCATCTCTAACCTATACTTCACATTTTGTTATCTAAAACCGCTTAATACATTCTCCTCTCTCTTTCTCTATGAACATGTTGTTCCTTTATTCTTTGTCATAATGTACACACTTTTAATACGCGATCATCTCTACATACAACCAAAAACCATTATATATATCTCTAACCCTTTGTTTGTTCTTTAGTTTTCCTATTTTTTGAAGGCCCACAACACAACAGTTACATATTTCGGCAAACAGCTTTCACTTGGCACTTATCAAATTGTTATGGTTATTCACAATAGATGTTACACATTGTGAATAATCCGGCTATAATCAGCTATTAAAATAACCCCTTGGATCTCTACTAGAGTTAATAGACCATCTCTAACCTTTACTTCACATTTTGTTATCTAAAACCGCTTAATACATTCTCCTCTCTCTTTCTCTATGAACATGTTGTTCCTTTATTCTTTGTCATAATGTACACACTTTTAATACGCGATCATCTCTACATACAACCAAAAACCATTATATTTCAATCATGCCACACTTACATTTGTATCTATGGAGGAAATGGAATTTTTTGACTGGAAACTAAACTTAACTGACATACCACGAATTCACTACAGAATTATTTCTTCTTACATTCTCTCCTTGAACTGTAAAGCATAACCAGCATAACAGAAATATAAATTCAAAAATATCTACTGTCTCTTCAAACTCAATTTATATATAAAGTCTTGTTTAATTTGAAAAAATTTTAATTTTTCTGTCATAACTCTGTTGAAACTTAACAAATTTCCATTAAATCATTATCTGACCTCTAAATTCATTCAGCATATAGTTTTTATTCAATTGTAAAACGTTTTTATTATTTAAAGTATAATTAAAAATGTTTTTTAATCTTTACATAAATTAATGTATTTAAATTTTTGTCATTGGGAAACTTAAATTTTTTCGAAACAGAAACTTTGGACAGACTCTCCCAAATCTGTCTCCATCCTGAAGAGCACTTTTAATCTTGGACATAACACACATCTTACTAATATCTATAAATTGTAGAGTTATATTGAATACAAACTCTCACCCTCTCGCTCACTCTCTTTCTACTGTACAGCACTCGAGACATTGTACAGTTTGCTTTCATCTCTTCGTCATCAAAAATTCAATGTTCTGTTCGACGTTCAATTTCCTTGTGTTCTTTTGACTAAAACTAAAAAAAAAAAAGAAAAATTCGAAGCTGCAACGAATACAACAACAGCTGCTAAATAAATTCGTTTCTTGTTGTTCTCTAACCCTGGCGTTTAAACTTGATCCTGTGTAAACATTTAACATTTAACAAGTGCAAGAAACTAATTTCATTTCTAATTGTGTAGGAACATCGCACGGAGATCGATGCTCGAGCTGGCACCTTTGGGGCCTTTGAGCAGTTTGGCAATGAGCTGTTGCAGGCAAATCATTATGCCTCGCCGGAGATTAAGGAGAAGATTGAGGATCTGGCAAAGGCACGTGAGGATTTGGAGAAGGCCTGGACCGAGCGTCGTTTGCAGTTGGAGCAGAATCTTGATCTGCAGCTGTACATGCGTGATTGTGAGCTCGCCGAGTCATGGATGTCGGCTCGCGAGGCATTCCTCAATGCGGATGACGATGCCAATGCCGGTGGCAATGTGGAGGCGTTGATCAAGAAGCACGAAGATTTCGACAAGGCCATCAATGGACATGAGCAAAAGATTGCTGCCTTGCAAACTGTGGCTGATCAATTGATTGCCCAGAATCATTATGCATCCAATTTGGTTGATGATAAACGTAAGCAAGTTCTGGAACGCTGGCGTCACCTCAAGGAGGGTTTGATTGAGAAGCGTTCTCGTCTGGGCGATGAACAGACCTTGCAGCAATTCTCTCGCGATGCAGATGAGATTGAGAACTGGATTGCCGAGAAGTTGCAGCTTGCAACGGAGGAGAGTTACAAGGATCCGGCAAACATTCAATCGAAACATCAAAAGCATCAGGCTTTCGAGGCAGAGTTGGCGGCCAATGCTGATCGCATACAGAGTGTGCTGGCGATGGGCGGTAATTTGATTGATAAGAAGCAGTGCAGTGGCTCAGAGGATGCGGTGCAGAAGCGACTGACGCAGATTGCCGATCAGTGGGAATATCTGACGCATAAGACGACTGAAAAGTCATTGAAATTGAAGGAGGCCAACAAGCAGAGGACATATATCGCGGCTGTCAAGGATTTGGACTTCTGGTTGGGCGAGGTCGAAAGTTTGTTGACCACTGAGGATTCTGGTAAGGATTTGGCATCTGTCCAAAACCTCATGAAGAAACATCAGTTGGTCGAAGCGGATATCGTTGCACACGAAGACCGCATCAAGGACATGAACAACCAGGCCGATTCCTTGGTCGAGAGCGGTCAATTTGATACTGCTGGCATCCAGGAGAAGCGTCAAAGCATCAACGAGCGATATGAGCGCATCTGCAATCTGGCCGCCCACCGTCAGGCCCGTCTCAACGAGGCCCTCACTCTGCATCAGTTCTTCCGTGACATTGCCGACGAGGAGAGTTGGATCAAGGAGAAGAAGCTGCTGGTCGGTTCCGATGATTATGGACGCGATTTGACAGGTGTCCAGAATCTGAAGAAGAAGCACAAGCGTCTCGAAGCAGAGCTTGGCTCCCACGAACCAGCCATCCAGGCTGTCCAGGAGGCGGGCGAGAAGCTCATGGATGTGTCCAATTTGGGTGTACCCGAAATCGAGCAGCGTCTGAAGGCTCTCAATCAGGCCTGGTCTGAGCTCAAGAATTTGGCAGCTACTCGGGGTCAGAAGTTGGATGAATCGCTGACCTATCAGCAGTTCTTGGCCCAGGTGGAGGAAGAGGAGGCCTGGATTACCGAGAAGCAGCAGTTGCTCTCCGTGGAAGATTACGGTGACTCGATGGCCGCCGTTCAAGGTCTGCTGAAGAAGCACGATGCTTTCGAGACAGACTTTGCCGCCCACAAGGATCGCTGCTCGCTTATCTGCGAACAGGGTACTGATCTGGTTGAGGCAAAGAATCATCATGGTGATTCCATTGCCCAGCGTTGCCAACAGCTGCGCAACAAGCTGGAGAATCTGAATGCTCTGGCTGCTCGTCGCAAGGGTGCATTGCTCGACAATTCGGCATATCTGCAATTCATGTGGAAGGCCGATGTCGTTGAGAGCTGGATTGATGACAAGGAGAACTATGTGCGTTCCGATGAATACGGACGTGATTTGTCCACTGTGCAAACGCTCTTGACCAAGCAGGAGACATTCGATGCAGGTGAGCATGACAAAAATAGCGTCAACTTAAAGAAGTCGCACCAAAGACATTGTTTGTTACAATTCAAAATGTAATTTCAACTACTAGTAGGAAAGACTATGGTCAGAGGAATCAGACTGTGAGAGATCCTTTACTCATTCTGTAAATAACATACAAACGAACAAACAACCCGAAAGCCTTAGCTTAGCTTTAGTTGCCTTAGCTCTTATAGTCCCTTTTTACATTTTTTACTACTGTTTGGGGCTCTTCAGATCCTTGATGGGTTTTGTCTATGGCAAACCCACCATTTGTCGCCATTTTCTCAAAAGTGATTTGGCTGCTCGGGCCAACTGTTTATTTTTGGTCTTTTTACGAAGTTGATTTATATATTTGCCCAATCTGGTGGCCTCCAGTTGAGCTTTAGTGATAATTGTCCCTTCCAGTACACAGATAACTAAGAGAACCGCTCCCAAATTAAGGACCTTTAATAAAAAGAATAAATTATTTATTTATATGCATACATATCAAAATAAGTTTACGTATTTTATTCGTTTCACACTTACTTCATAGTTTCGATCAAGAGCCTGTGATAGGTAAAAGGTCAATTGTTCGATTTCATTTTGGTCCATTTGGACTTGCAACATTTGGTTTAGGTCCATTAATACCCAAATAACCAAAATGACCTGATCCAAGAAACGTTAAATACAACAACTTAGGATGTCTCGTTCAATTGTGCATACAGATACAGTCCGAGCATGAGCTGCGAATAATAAAACAGAACAAATTTTATATGTAACAACTCACATATACATACTTTCACAAACTTAGGCAACTTCTGGTAAAAACACACTGTTTTATTAACGTGGCGAACTATTTTTTTATTTTTATTTTTCTGAGTATTGCACTTCAACACAGCTCGACATTTTCTGAATAAGGATATGTCAGTCATAGCTTTACAGCTATCGATTATTAAGCGAGACAGCAGCGTTGCTATAGTTGTCTTATTGACACTTCAATTCAATTAGGATATTCCATGTTCATTAGGGGGATTCCTTTGGTTTCAATAAAGCACTTAAATACCGTAAAACCGTAACCGAAATCTATGCGTATATATATAAAAATAAAGGACTTCCAATAAGATAAATAACTTAAATTGGAAAGTCATACTTATAATGTAATTGTATTTCAGGTCTCAATGCCTTTGAACAGGAGGGTATTCACAATATTAGCGCTCTGAAGGATCAGCTTATCAATGCGAATCACGCTCAGTCACCAGCTATTTTGAAACGTCATGGAGATGTGATTGCACGTTGGCAGAAGCTGAGGGATGCATCCGATACACGGAAACAGCGATTGCTGGCCATGCAGGAGCAATTCCGCCAAATCGAGGAACTCTACTTGACATTTGCCAAGAAAGCTTCGGCCTTCAATTCTTGGTTCGAAAATGCCGAAGAGGATCTCACAGATCCTGTTCGCTGCAATTCGATCGAAGAAATACGCGCCTTGCGTGACGCCCACGCACAATTCCAAGCGTCTCTATCATCGGCCGAAGCTGACTTTAAGGCATTGGCAGCACTCGACCAGAAGATCAAGAGCTTTAATGTTGGACCGAATCCATACACATGGTTCACCATGGAAGCTCTTGAGGAGACCTGGCGTAATCTGCAAAAGATCATAGAGGAACGCGATGGCGAACTTGCCAAGGAGGCCAAGCGTCAGGAGGAGAACGATAAATTACGCAAGGAGTTTGCCAAGCATGCAAATCTCTTCCATCAATGGCTTACCGAAACGAGGTCAGTATATTCCTCCACTCTCTATCTAATTTTATATTTATCTATATCTCTCAGTTGTTGGTGTAAGTTGATTTGGTATAATCAATCCAGTCCTTCCATCAACTCTTTCCTTTCTAAACACTCAATCTCAATCCATATTCAACAAAAAAAAAACATATCTTGTGGTCTCCCTCCAAATATATCTCTTACACACTCTCTTTCCCGCCCCCCAATGAAAACGCGTAACTGAAACGTTCAATTCTATTCTTCTAGATATTATATGCTGGGTTATAATCGTCAAGGGTAATTAAGTGAAGCGGTGACCAATCAGGGTTTCCACTTCTCTTCTGCGTTTATCATTTCCGTTTATCTTATTGTTTTTTCGTTTCCGTTTCTGTTGTTGTTTGCCATGGCAAGAAAAAAAGCTAAAAAGTTTAACAGCTGCGTCGTTCAAGCATTCACCACTAATAGCGAAAAAAAAAACAACAAAAGAACAATTACATATTAATTAATTAAAATGGAGTTTTTATTTTGACTCCTCTTGGCTTTGTAAATATATCTAATTTAGATAAGCAGCGATACAAATAACAGTTCTAGTTCTAGCGTGTAATCAAATTAGCTGCTTTAGCGCACTGTTGGCATCGGTTAATCGATCCATTCCTTAAGTATTGATCGGTCAACGTACAATTTCTGTCAAAAATCTCCATTTCTTTTTTGTGCAACACCAAAATTCTTTCTAAATTTGAAAACTAAATTAAATTTTAGCATGAAACAAAATGTAGCGTAAAGAAATTACAAAGTAGTTACAGCGAAAATATTGCATACATTTTATATTCCAAAGCGTTTAACTAAATTTTTAAGTAGCTTCAACAACAAATTGACGTAATTTTTTTTGTCTCTACAAATTTATTAAAGTTTTAGCTTGCTTAATAGTGAAATTATGTATTGTCTTTATAAGTTGCTGAAAGAATCCAAAAATTTATTTCTAAACTACACTAAAACTAACGATTCCCCATTGCTGCTGCTCAATCAGTTTCAATGCATTGATACATATAAGATGATTACTCTGCCAAGCAATCGGCCAGTGTCATTGGACATTACATCTTCAAACACACTCTTTAACCATTTGATAAAAAACAGAAAACAAACACCTGTATATATGAACATGAAAGGAAAACAAATTAGTTGTACGCCCTAAAAAAACAAAACAAAAACTATAATCAGCCGCCCTTAACCTCAGACCTCTAACAAGATTTGCTTTTCTTATGCATTATATCCATTATAACTTAAAGATTTTGATACCTAAACTCAAAATAATCCTTGTGCCATACTCTGTCGTGCCTTACTAATAAACTTTTATTTATTTTGAACACAAATTTACACAAAAATCTTTCAAAATATACAGAACATCGATGATGGAGGGCTCCGGTTCCTTGGAGCAGCAATTGGAGGCTCTCCGTGTGAAGGCAACAGAAGTGCGTGCCCGTCGTGTTGATCTGAAGAAAATTGAGGAACTTGGTGCACTGCTTGAGGAACATTTGATTTTGGATAATCGCTATACGGAACACTCGACTGTCGGTCTGGCACAGCAATGGGATCAACTGGATCAGCTATCTATGCGTATGCAGCATAATTTGGAGCAACAGATACAGGCGCGTAATCATTCAGGTGTCTCGGAGGATTCCCTAAAGGAGTTCTCGATGATGTTCAAGCATTTCGACAAGGACAAGAGCGGCAAACTCAATCACCAGGAATTCAAATCATGTCTGCGCGCTCTTGGCTACGATCTGCCCATGGTTGAGGAGGGACAACCTGATCCAGAATTTGAGGCTATTCTTGATGTTGTTGATCCCAACCGCGATGGATATGTCTCACTGCAGGAGTACATTGCATTCATGATTTCCAAGGAAACCGAGAACGTTCAATCCTACGAAGAAATCGAGAATGCCTTCCGCGCTATCACTGCCGCCGACCGCCCCTATGTCACCAAGGAGGAGCTCTACTGCGTAAGTTTTCAACGAACCTATTCAATTAAATAAAAACGAATAATTACAATGCATTTCTCCCCCTTTGCAGAACCTCACCAAGGACATGGCGGACTATTGTGTGCAGCGCATGAAACCCTACTCGGAACCGCGCTCTGGACAGTCCATTAAAGATGCTTTAGATTACATAGATTTCACGCGAACGCTATTCCAGAACTAAATTGCGATTTGTTCGATGGCGCCTGAGAAAATGTCTTACAATCTATTTCTAAAAATATAAAAAAATATATATATTTACACGATTATTTTCGATAATTTTTAGTATCTAAGTCAAACAGTTTTATGCTTATTTAAGAATTAATGCCACAATGAATCCAAAACAAACAAGATTTAAAAAAAAATACCACAACAGCACTTTCAATACAAATATTTATCAGCAAATAATTTATAATTTGTTTTCTTGCATTTATCTCTCAATCCCCCAGATAAGTATCTTAAATTCTGACATGACGAAAGCTTAATCGAAATAAATACTCAAGAAAAATATTAATCTAACTATTAATCAGAGCAAGATATATAAACAACAGCTTGGCTTTCAACAAAAAACACAAGATTTTTCTACGCCTCTCGTAATTGTTCAATGTTTGTAATTCAAAGATGATCAAGTTTAAGATACTAAATACCAATAATAAAAAGAAATTTTCAGTTACTCTCCAGTTTGTACGAAATGCAAGTAGTAAAATATGCATAGAAAAAATACAAATTTTATAAAAGAAACGAAAACAAAGTATACATATAAACATTTGCCTCTGTATGTGTTTACACTTTAACATATTGCAAATCAAATATACTGCTGCATGTCTTCAAAATGTTATAAACAAATGCGTTTCAATTATTGATTGACATTAAAATCAATAAAACACTTTTATTTAACTAGTAAAATGACGTAACAGAAATACATTTGAATTATATCAAGAACTTCTTGATGCTATCGGCGTAGGCGGCGTTCTTCAATTTCTGGTTAAGCGCCTCCTTGGGCAACCATTCGTATTGGACAGCGGGAGTGTCTTTTGCTCCTTGCACATTGCCAGCTCGGAGTGATGCGCGGAAGAAAAATACCTTGGCACCGACACTTTCGGCACGCTGACTGCTCGGATATTTATACTTGTGGAAGCCAACGGGTGCATTGCCATAGAAAAGAACCTGCAGATCGGTGCCACATTGTTCACGTAGCACACGCTCCGCCGTCTGTCGCATGGATTCGCCTTCATGACGCTGACCCTGTGGCAGCAGCAAGTGCTGCTGTTGGCCCAGCTTTTGCTGTACCAGCAGGTAGAGTGTGTCCTCCAGGAAACGATCTGTTGAGGTAGTTTTGTTGGCGGCATCGTCGGGTGTGGTACGTGGGGCTACCTCAAATTTCTTTAATTCCTCAATGTAGGCATCTTTCAGATCTTGAGCTGTCTGCTTGGCGGCACTTTCATCCAGATCCACCTGCACCTTGCCCTGCTTAATCAGCTCCATTTGCACCAAATCCCGCTCGTGCTTAAGCTCGTGATCCGACTTCAGACTGTTCTCATACTCGACATGCGACAGCATGTCCTGAAACTGACGCTCCAGAGGATTTAATGTTTTGGACACAACCGGCAGTCGCTCGACCAGCACTCCGGCGTATAAATCCCATTTCTCTTTGGCGCCAGCTGTCGAAGTGGACTGTGTTCGTGCCAAATGCTTGGCACTGATTTGTGAAAGGCGGCGTAGCATTTTTAATTCTTTAATTTAGTTTTAAAAGTAAAACGAGGAGTAGCCTCTACTTCGATTACATGAGCAGTACCCGAACAGCTGTTTGTCTGCAAATATATCGATATTTTGAAAAGCGGATTGAGAAGTACATCTACTTCGATTACATGAGCTGTAGTCAGCTGTTTTTCTATCGATAACAAAGTCTATCAATATTTCGATTAGCAAACGTATATTTTTCTCTCCTCTCCATTTGGACGTCGAGATTTGCGCTTGCTGTTTTCAAATTGAAATAAATACATTAAAAAAGCTGGCATAATGTCCGGCTTGGAGTCCTACATCAATCACACAGTGTCAATTATCACAGCGGATGGACGCAACTTCATAGGCACGCTGAAAGGCTTCGATCAGACCATCAACATCATCATTGACGAGTGCCATGAACGCGTCTTCTCAACAACAGCGGGCATTGAACAAATTGTGCTCGGCCTGCACATCATCCGTGGCGACAACATCGCAGTGATTGGCTTGATAGATGACACCATAGACTCGCGCCTTGATCTGGCCAACATACGTGGTGAACCGCTTGGACCCGTCGTACATTGATTGTATTCGTAGCTCTTAGTTCAAATAAACTCATAAAATTTTATATGTATGAAGAGAGTGCTTTATTAAAAGACTGAAAATACTTGTATCTATTCAGATTCGACGCTAAACTTAATCTCACGACAATCGAGAGTCTCCATATCTATTAGCGCAACACTCTGGGTCTTGCTAAAGCTGGGTACGCACACTAAACGTGTCCGCTTGCCTCCTGAGCCAACATGCAGCTCAGTTTCAAAAGAGTCGCAGTTGCCGGTAAAATATACGTGTGGGCATTCCTTCATGATGAAGGGATCACTGTCAATGTATGGATAACAGGCCAGTGTATCTGGTGCAGTGGGTGCAATGTGACCCCATGTGAGGGTACAGCGAAGCGCTTGTAAGGACGAGTCCAACGAAGTGCTGCGCAAAAGATCCCCGGTATTCTGACCAGCAGTGCCAACGACTAAGGCGCTATTCATTCTACAACTGTAGGGATTGGATACGGCTTGGAAGGACGAGAGCTGGGAGGCCAACGGGAACATGCATTTGTGAAATGGCTGCTGTGGCATCATAAAATTGGCAGGATCGTAGGCTCCAGGCATAACATCAACGTGAATTGCTTGCGCCCAGGCTGCAAACCAGCTATCCAGTTGAGTGACTGCCTGCACAGTATCATTGGCATTTGCCTGAGTGCGCGCCACTTGTAATGTGGGGACAGTGGCAACAGCGGTGCTTCGCACAGAGTTCCCTGCCACAATGAGACGTACTGTGGATTTGGCCTCGTCAGTGTTGCCAAAACTGCCGCTCAACCAGTACTGAAACATGTTTAAAGCATCTACGTAGTTATGAGCCTGCAGTTGATCCAAGCCAGAAACTAGCACCAACTTGGAGTTGGGTGTGCGCATAGATAGCGACTTTTGTGGCCCACTCTCGAAGAAAAGAACGTCTTCGACATTGAAGAAGCCATCGGAGTCGGTGCCGCCTTTAACGCCACAGACAATGCCAGTAGCTAGGTTGCGTCCTTCTATCTGCTTACCCTGCAATCGCACACGCTGCAACTCATCTTCCAGAATAACTTTGTCTCCTGGCTCTGAATAATTTTGACGCTGTGGTTGTGGTGCCAGTTGATTCTCCTCAGAGATGTCACGCAAAATGCTGGGTTTGTGAGCCTGATGCTTATAGATGGTGCCAATGATAATGCAGTGGATATCCTGCTCGCCGCGCAGCTCGCATAGCTTCATAATTGGCAGCTCCTTGCCCCATCTCGATTCCGCTAGCGGCTTCAACAGACGCGTCATTTCAGCCAGGCGATGTGCGTATAGATGATAGAATTGCTTTTGATAGTCGCTGGACTGCAGCAGGTATGAGCTGCTAAGGTTCTCGTAGGGACACTCCAAGCGATTGGCCATGTTGATGAACAAACCTATGTAGTTATTTCTTAAATAATTTGCTTACAACAAATAGCTCTTAGGTATTTTTGCGCGCCAACGGTAGACCACAATTGTGCCAGGGCTGAGATAACTTATTTCTTATCGATTATTCTACTATCGACTCTCGATAGACACCAGCTGATATAGAGATTAACCCGTTTACAATTTACAGCGTAGAAAAACTTTTGGGTGTTTGCAGTAAAACGCTTGTAAAATGTATTTGAACAATGAAATCGCTGTATAAGAACGCACAAAATATGTTAAATTATAAATGGATTAAATGAATGCAGCGTGCGTGTACTGCCAAGTGCTGAATTGTGCAAATGTGTGAAAGCTCGTACCTGTATTGATTTTTACGTTGCCTCCGCGCTTGACCACCTACGCATTTTTATTGTTATTGTTTTGTGCAGGTAAAAGGAGCCACAACGACCCCAAACTGCGTTGCAAACATGCAGATGAAACAGTTGCACTGGCATTGCTATTAGGTGATCCATCCAACATTGATCATTGCGACATAAAGTTCATCCACATTGATACGCTATCGCTGCTAGGGTAGGAGAAGGATATACTTGGAGCTATAGCGATATGGGCGGCTCGGTGAGCCAAGTTTTTCGATCGGGCTCAGCTTTGCTCTCACATCGAGATGGCCATAAAGTCTCCAAGGCGACGGAAGAGAAAATTCAAACCCTGTTTGAAATTCTGCGTGCCAATCCAAAAATCTCACTGCAAACACTTGAAAGTCTGTTGATTCAGATACCCAAAAACGAGAATATCCTGGTTATACACGACGATTGTGGCTACAATATACTGCAGCGCAGCGTTGGACTCAATCACATCGATCTCACCAAATGGCTCTTGCATCGCCATCGCCCTGATGTCAATCGAGCGCCCTGCTCCCTCCCCTTGCATATAGCCACCTTACGTGGCTACGAGGAGTGTGTGGAGCTGCTGCTCCGACATGGCGCACGCATAGATGCAGACACACGCATGTGCTTTCCAGGCGCACATTCGCACAACTGTGAGGAGAGCGGAAAGTGGCACAGCAACGTCGACGATGTCAGCGAACGTTTAAACACAAAGCTCCAAAATGCTCTCTGCTATGCCATTGATGGTAAAGTCCTATTTGTATATCATTGAAGAACGTATTATGATAATGTTCAGAAATGTTCAGTCGATATAGCCATATCCGTCTGTTCGTTCTCCTGATAAAACTTTGTTCAACTCCGCGATTTTACTGCAGGCAGTTGGAAAAGTCCAAATCAGATAATTATTTCATATAGTTTCAATAGGAACGATCGGACGATAAAATTCTTAAGTATGTACATAAATACAGGAGGAAACCAAGTTTTTGCTGCAGAAAAACATGCGAAAATCTGAAAGACACTGTAGCTAAGCTTACAGGTATCCCATTCAATTAAAACTCGCTTCTTATGTTGTAACATAGAGACGCCAATGACACCTTTCGAACTTCCCATTTACCTATCCTAATATTTTAGGCATTTTAAGATAGCAGGGCTCTTCAAGATTGCCTTTCTTCTTGTTACATATAAATTGTCTCATTTAGTTAACTGATCTCTGTATTTAGGCGATCAGTATAATGTTCTGAGCATGATGACGCAAAAGATGGAAGAACCTTGGATACCATTTCGGGCCAAGAAACCTCTCCTGCACTTGGCTTGTGAGCGAGGCGCCTGGAATTGTGTGCAACAACTGGTCGTAACACGTTCTGAAGAAATTAATCTCATCATGGACGAATATTATCCCATACACCATGCAGTGTTGCACGATGGACGCTTTCTGGAGCTACTAATACAACACGGTGCCATCACCACAGTGCGCACATGCACACAGCAGATGACCCTGCTGCATGTCGGCAAGTCCATTGAATCCATAATTGTATATCTGATGCATCTTAAATTAAGTATACGTTTTCCATGTTTTAGTCATTTTTGCTGCACGCAAATCGGCTGAGGATACACAGGCCACGTTACGCATTCTTCTCGATCGTGGCTGCAAGGAGCTGATAAACGCTCCGGATACTCTCGGTAATACGCCGCTGCATGCACTGATTGTACGTTATGCACTGGAGGAGGCACGATATGGCTACGATAAGTGGAGTAAATGGGATGTGTTGCACTTGGTGCGATTCCTGCTGCAGAATGGAGCCAAGCCATCAATCAATCAGACTGGCAATAGTGCCATCGCCTGCGTGTTTCGACATCTACGTGACTGGGAAGTTTGCTATGAGCTGCTCAATATGCTCATCAGAGAAGATGGTGCGTATTTTATACAAAATAAAAGTGAAAGGGTATCTTCGGCAAGTCTAAACTTTGATATCCTTGTCGAGCCGTGTATTTAATTTTTGACTTGTGCTAAAATTTTGAAGTATACCCTCTGCAAAGGATTTAAAATTATGGATTTGTGGCTAAATTATTGAATTTTTCAGGTGATCCCAACATTGTGGGCCGGGATGGTTCTGTGCCCATAATGGTGCTACTGGTGCCGTTGATTAACAAGGATCATCTGCATCATTTCACGCACTCAATGAAGGTAGTATTCCCAGTGATATATTCATAAATTAAAATAATCGATTTGTACATTTTGATAGGTATGCTATCTGAACTGCATACGCATATTGCTGCAACATGGCGCGAATCCCAACTGTTCATATCGAGCGAATTTGAAACCATTGCATGTGCTGGTCTTTACGGTCAGCGAAAACTTTACGCTTAACTGTGATGCACAGAAACGCACAAATTTTGACTTTATCAAAAACATTCTGCTGCTGTTGCTGCAGCATGGCCTGGACTGCAATAAGACATATCAACATATTCTGCAGGCCGTTATGGATATGGTGCAGAATGTGCGCACTTGCCATGATATGGAATGCATCTATGAGCTAACATTAACGCTTATTCAGTACGGTGCTGATCCAAATATTGTGCTTAGCAGCAAGACAACGCCTGGCATTGCAATTTTCTCAAGCGAAATTGCCAGCTATGGGGAGGCGTTAGGAAGTGGAGCCGCCGGCGGAGGTGGTGGTGGTGGAGGAGGAGGAGGAACAGGCGGTGCTGGAGCCGCTGCTGCAATGGGCGACAATACGTTTCGCAACTCGTTTCGCACAAACTCGCGTTATCTGCTTTTTTACTATATTATATTGATAACGAAAAAAGAATTTATACTCAACGATCCACAATTAACGTTTACACGCATAATCCATCTCTTCTATCTGACCATGGAGCATGAACCACTCTACAATTGCCTCAAATCTCTGCACAACTTCTACGTTGCCCAAGTGCCGAGCAAGAAGACGGAACAATTGATTGCCTTGATCTCGACGCTATATCGCACACCTCGCAGCCTCAAACAATTGGCTCGAATGGCCATTTATGAGTCAATGAACCGCAAATTGGCCCAAAATGTGAATCGCTTGAATTTGCCAGGCCCGCTTAAAGATTATGTCTTGCAATTCGAGAGATAACAAGTATAAAGGACCTGATAAAGCGTCGTATAGAATGAATCATAATTGCAATTGTTGTTAAGCTATTATAACATTTGGTATGCTAACTAACAAATACACACAGAACGCACACTTATACATAATTGTATAGGAAACTACTGTATATACATGCAGCTTGTTAAGTAATTGTTTTGACCAACAAAAGCAATGTACAACCAACCCAATGAATTTATTTTATAACTTCTTCCAAGAACAATTAATAATTTATTTTCTTGGCAAAATAAAATATGTGAATTTTTCTTTGTGAAAACAATTACTTGACATACTCTATTATATATATTTAAATACACACACGCATTAAATATGTATTTTTAATGGATATGATAAAAAAAAAACGCTTAAACGTACCTAAAAAGCATAGTCAAAAAGTCGAACATGTGCAATTTCTTTTATACAAATCTATTGTTAACAAACGCTCATTACTAATTGTGTATTGTATATCTATCAAATTGTATAACTTTTACATGTTGTGCTATAAACGCACAAATGACCCGCCCCCCAGGCACACATACCCCCCTAAAAAACTACCAAAATAACGCCCACAACAAGAACTCACGCGAATATCGACATCTGCATAAACTTAAGGCTGTTTTTTGATGAACAATTCGGGGCTCTTTTTTTAGAATATTGAATATTTGAATGCAATTTAACAAAAGTTATACATACTGCATATATACTGTATACATATATGTATTATTATTGTAATTATTGTTGCTTAAAAAGGATAAAAAGTTGTTAATCTGATCTGTAAAGTCATTTTCAATCGAATTGTTACCGATCGATCATTGCTGTCGTTTTCGGTAAATAAATAAATACAAGTACATACATTCGTAGTAATTACAAAATTCTCCTTTTTCCTGTCGGGTTTCATGGGGTTAGGGGTCAAAATGCGAAAAAAATAACCAAATTCACAAACTGTGAGTTGATCCAACCGGCTCGAGACACCTGCTGCAGCAAAAAGATGGACATGTAACATATTTGAAGATTACTGCGATTTTTCCTGGATGTATACATGTATGTATGTAGAATGTATCTCAAAGATCAACAACAAAATATTTCGCCCCGACATTTCGAGTTTTTCTTTTTCGAAAACATTTTTATTATGGATTAAGTTTATAGTACGGATGAGTTACAACTTAAATTAGTCTTTATTTTTGATTCGCCAAAGCTTCTTTTCATAAACTTAAATCTATTAAACACTGTGCACTGTGGGCAACTGTATGATCGCTAATTGAAATGAACTCGTGAGTGTATCGGGTATGCCTTCTTAATAAATACTTTTCAGAAAAAAGAACAGGTGGTCGTCTTCTTTTTCTTAAGTGGGTTTCCGCGTTCTGGGGCAACTTCATCGTCAGTATTTGTTTTCTTTGAGTTTGTATTATTTTTACTTTGTGGTTCGTTTTCTTTGGCGACATCTTTTTCTAAATAACATATCTTCCTCCTTGTCCTTAACAAACTGCCTGGCAAGTTCCCAATCTTTTAGACTATTTAAAAAGTTGTCAAGTTCGGCTTCTTTAAACTTTATTCTCTGCTCGTAGTTTTTCTTGAACCGATATGCTCCTCGCACATCAGAAATGCAGCGTTCACATAAACTTTTGGGGTGTTTATCATCGTTGGTTACTTTGAACTTGAAGCATTCGTTTATCATATCTGCCACACGGGGTTCCTTTTTAGAGTTAGTGAATATATTTACCAAGATCACAGAATGACGAACGCAAACGGGGCAAACTGGATTAATGGGTGCCATCGTGATCTTTGCTTTAAAAACTTTGGCAAGGATGTGTCGCAAACACCAAGAAGAGAATCGCAAATCTATGCAACAAGTTCGGTAAGTATGAATGTAGTGATGTACAGAAAAATAGTCTGAATATCGATAGATCGATTTTTATAAGAGATTTTTTGAGACGCTTATGCGGAGTCCATATCGTGAAATCCTTTCATTAACTGTGAAAGTACGCGTAAAAATATCATGACTACATGAAATGAAGAGCTTTCAAATAAACTCTATACATGTATTTCTTTCCTGATGAATCAATTAAATGAAACCTGTTTTCATGAAAAACCGGTGAGGAGCAACATGCTTGGGTTTAATTACTGTGGACGGAAGTCGAAGCTAGTGACGAAACAGACCCAAAGCAGTGCTGTTTATTGCGCTGCAGACCACTAGCTTTTTATTGACGAAGTTTTTGGAAGAGAGCCTATTGCAATGAGAGATACTTGCATACATATATAAAAATATCGGTTGAAAGGAAGTTCATGCACATACATGTATGTTTATTTATCGGGGGATTCTCAAGCCTCCGTGTGCCTGTTAGGCACATTTTCTAGTATGATATATATCATAATTTTTAAAAGTACAGTGTTTAAATACCGGGTACAAAAACCAAGAGAGAAAGGGATAAGAGCAAAACAAAAAGAAAAATAATAACAAAACCTAACTTCACGACACTTGGTGATAGTTTGTTTACAAAGCAAAAATGGAAAACAAAACAGAGTATACAAACAAACTAAAGTTTCCGTAGAAACGTCTAATAGGAAATTTTAATCAAGTGCAAAGTCGTTGCTTTTTTGGCTCAAATGTGAATAATTTTCGCTGCTGTTGATTTATAATTTGCACATGAACAGAAATACACCCAGGTGCAGCATTACGAGTGGCCGATATCATGTATAGCCGTAAATTGGAGCGCATGCATCGGCCGTCCTCGGACATAACCAAATACGATAATGAGCCGTATATGAAGAATCCGCTTTTAACCTTTCGCATATCCGAGGTACATGAGAGACGACACTTTACGTTCCTTAAGCAACGCGCCGCCGACTTAAAGGTGAAGATTGCCAAAAAGCAATGGACACCGGATCCGGAAATGCGTCCACTACCCCAATCCCACTATGTTGACAATTTGCGTCGAGAGGTGCGTAAAATAATTGTTCCACGTATGCTAACGAAGACTGAGGCAAAAATTCTAAGCTTTGCCTCGGATCGCTTGAAGAACAAGTATCCCGAGTTGGTCAATGCGTACATGAAGGAAGTGCACGAGGAATACGATCGCCTAATGAAGATCTACAGCATGAAAAACATCCTGTTGCATCCAGAGTTTTCAGACGAGGATCCATCAATGTTTGATCTACCCCGTGCTGATTTCCATTTTAAGCTGCCCGGGCGTTCGCCCAATTACAAAGTTTATCTGGAGAATCGTCGTAAAATCTCACAAAAGCTGCTAATCCTCCAGCTGCCATTGCGCGTTGTCCTGAGTATTTCTGTCCTAGAGCTGCCGGAGTTTGCCTGCACTTTCAGCTATGTGAGCAGCATGGGAGCCCAACAGCAACAGTTGGGTCTCTGTGGCCGGGAAGCGCTTTCCTACAAGTTCTATCGCAAGTATATACAAAATCAACTGGACAAGGTCAACACTTTCTTACGCTGGACGTGGTATACTCGACTTGTCCTCGTACTGAAGAGAATGTTGCGCAAGCGAGTGATGCCCATAAATCTATGGAAGCGTGCTTGGAACGGCTTAGAAGGTCTAATGAATCGGGAGGTGAACAACATGAAGATGCGGACATTTGAGGAACTGTGTCGGATTTGCAGTTCTCCCCGGACCATGCCCGTTTTTCGCTTGTCCCTCTGTTGGAGTGATGTGGATGACGGGCTGGACATGCGACCAAACATTTACAACATACAAGCTGCCTTTGGAGAGATTGTTAGTGAAATCTCAATGGTCGGTTATCGTATGGAGGCACTGCAGCCACAGGTGGATACCCTGACTACATATGCACAGGTTAATGATTATCTAAAGATTGAAATGAATGAGAATCATGTGAAAGATGTCATTCATCGAGTGCAAGACATTATTGTGGCCACTTACTCCCAATTGACGGAGTACATCAATGGCTATCGGGATAAATACTTTGCCCTCTACTCGTCCGACGAACGCGAAGAGTTGAGTAATTTTCTGGAGGAACCTCATGAGTTCGAAGAGTACTTTGCAAGAATTAATAAATATTACGAGTTCATCAATATGTTGTGCAGCGAACCGGCCACAGATTACTTTGAGATGGCCGTCATAGATAACGAGCCGGCTATTATTGGACTACGTAATTTGGCCGAGAGTCTAATAGCCGATATCACGGCGATTATCATCAGCGAGCATATTAAGGCCGAGGAAGAGATTTGCGCAGAGTTTGAGAAGATCAAAGATAAAGCCTTGTTGATACCAAAGTCTACCGAGGAATTGCTTGAAAGTGCCGAATATATGATCTATGTCAAGAAGGATAAACTGGCGGAACTTACAGATCGTATACAGTACTGTCTGCAGGTTGGAACAAATATCGTCGAGCTTACTCAGATGTCCAAGTATCACTTTGATTTAACAATCAAAACCATCAACTGGATCAAGGATATTAATGATATATGTGACTATAATGCATCACAGCAGGAGCACTACAAGTTCCTCTTCGAGGAGCATTTGCAAGAAGTCGTAAAGAAGCTCAATACGGATATACAGGAGATGCTACCGAAATTGGGGGTCATTGATGATATGAGCAGACCGGAAAAGTTTCGAGAGTGCTACATTATACTTCAGAATTTCATAGATCAACTAAAGACCTTTGATGACTATGTGGCCTGGATAAACAAGGAAGAGAAACTCTTTAAGGTCAATCAAACTGAATATCCGACGCTGCAGATTATCAAAGGATTTGTTTATCCCTTTGCTGAACTGATGAAGTAAGCTAAGGACGTCCATATTATATGCTATATAAACTGATATTTTCCTGACATTATAGACTCTGCATTGAATGGCAGCGTTATTTGAGTGTATGGACCGATGGACCCTTTGAGTATTTGGAGCCAAAGTTTGTGGAGACAACAACGGATGATTATCTCAAGGAGTTTCAAAAGAATCAGAAATATTATCGCATTAAGATCAAGCAGGATATGGTTGAAGATCCAGTGTGCAAGTTTAAGGTAATCCCCAGTTTCCCTAGTTTCTTTATATTAATCCTTTCTTTTATTTAGGGACAAACTGAAGATCCTGATCCGGAGAAACATCCGGTGCCTTTGCGGTTATGTGCCTCAATGATCAAGTCAATTAAAGACTTTACAATTGGTGTTTTCATTGTGAACACATTGTGCAATCCAGCGTTGCGAAAGCGACACTGGAAGGAGATGTCTGAGATTGCCGGATTCGATATAACGCCGGATGCCGGCACTACTCTACGGAAGATTCTCAACTCAGGCTTGGATGACATACTCGATCAGTTTGAGATTATCAGTATAAGTGCAAATAAGGAGTTGCAACTGTGGAATAATCTACAGATTATGATCAAAGAGTGGGAGAACAAGGTATTTCCTACTGGACCATATAAGGAGACAGGCGTAACGATACTCTCCAGCTTGGATGATATACAGGCGCTGCTGGACGATCATATACTTAAAACGCTGGCCATGCGTGGATCGGCTTTCATGAAACCTTGTGAGGAGGAGGTGCGTGCCTGGTACGAGAAGATCATGAGAGTCAACGAGACATTGGATCAATGGGGTAAAGTACAGGTAAATTATCTTTACCTGCTGCCAATCTTCTCCTCGAAGGACATTGTCGCTCAAATGCCCGAGGAGGGTCGACTCTTTACCATTGTGGAGCAGACATACACAAGGAATATGGGTTTAGTACTTCGTAATCCTTTGGTCATGGAAACAGCGCCAGTTTCCGGACTCCTGGAGGCGCTTCAGAAGGCAAATGAGTTGTTGGAGGATATATCAACAGGTGTGAGCAATTATCTGGAAAAGAAGCGTCTTTATTTTCCTCGCTTCTTCTTTTTGGCCAACGATGAAATGCTGGAAATTCTTTCCGAGACAAAGGATCCATTACGAGTTCAACCACATCTCAGCAAATGCTTTGAGGGTATAAATATACTCGAATTCGATGCAGGAAAGAATGTCCTGGCCATGATAAGCAGCGACAAGGAGCACATAAAGTTCATTGAACAGATCTCTACAGTTGCAGCTGGCGGAAGTGTCGAAAAGTGGTTGGTTGGCGTTGAGGAAGAGATGCTCAAGGCGGTAAGGAATGAGAGTGAACTCTCATACAATCACTATCCCACCGTGAAGCGTAATGAGTGGGTTTTGGAATGGCCTCAAATGGTCGTGTTGGCTGTGTCCCAAGTCTTTTGGGCATCCCGGATGCACAGTTGCCTGCGTCGCAGCTATGGTGGCAATCAAACTGTGATGAATCATTTCTTTGGTGAACTCACCAAGGAACTCAATGACATTGTCACTCTGGTGAGATCTCCAGTGATAAGTAATCTTAATCGAATCACTATTAAATCATTGATTGTGATCGATGTGCATGCCAAGGATGTCACCGAGGAGTTGATCCGTCTGAAGATCAGCAGCGAATTCGATTTCCAGTGGTTGGCACAAATGAGATATTATTGGGAGGATTCCACAATGCTGGTGAGAATTATAAACGCTACAGTTCCATTTGCCAACGAATATCTAGGGAATTCGGATCGTCTGGTGATCACACCACTCACAGATCGTTGCTATCGAACCCTGGTAGGAGCCTATCAGTTGCATCTTAATGGTGCTCCCGAGGGTCCTGCGGGTACGGGCAAAACGGAGACCACCAAGGATCTGGCGAAAGCATTGGCCGTACAGTGTAAGGTCTTTAATTGCTCGGATGGCTTGGATTACAAGGCCATGGGCAAGTTCTTCAAAGGATTGGCCTCGTGCGGTGCTTGGGCGTGCTTCGATGAGTTTAATCGCATTGAGCTAGAGGTGCTCTCAGTGGTTGCCCAACAGATTCTTCTCATCATTCAAGCGGTGCGTGGTAATGTGGCCAAGTTTATGTTTGAGGGCACAGAGTTGGTCCTAAATCCGGCTTGTTATGTTTGTATTACCATGAATCCTGGTTACGCTGGTCGCTCAGAGCTTCCTGATAATTTAAAGGTGCTCTTCCGGTCGGTGGCCATGATGGTTCCGGATTATGCCATGATCGGTGAAATCTCCCTTTATTCCTATGGATTTGTCGATGCTCGCAAGTTAGCTGTAAAGATTGTGACCACTTATCGCCTTTGCTCAGAACAGTTGTCCAGCCAGAATCATTACGATTACGGCATGAGAGCTGTAAAAACGGTTCTCTCCGCCTGCGGCAACATCAAGAAACAGTATCCGGATGAACTGGAGGACATACTCCTATTGCGCAGCTTGATTGATGTAAATCTGCCCAAGTTCTTGTCCTTTGATGTGCCGCTCTTTGAAGGCATCATCTCGGATATCTTTCCGGGCATTAAGTTACCTCACATAGACTACAGCCTGATGGAGCAGGAGTTCAAGCGCGTCTGTAAGGAAGAGATTCTAGAGCCTGCTCCTAGTTTCCTAACCAAAGTCATTCAGACCTACGAGATGATTATTGTGCGTCATGGCTTCATGCTGGTGGGAGAACCTCTGGCGGGAAAGTCCAAGACTCTTCAGGTGTTGGCCAAGATTCTATCCGCACTGAAGGTGAAAGCACCATCGAAGAGCAGCTACTTTCAACATGTCCAAATGGGCATTATGAATCCAAAATCTATCACAATGAATCAGCTTTACGGCTCCTTTGATCCCGTCTCTTATGAGTGGACAGATGGATTGGTGGCTCGCATCTTTCGTGACTTTGCTATGACGCCGACTCCGGATAGGAAATGGGTAAGTTTCTGAATATACTGAAAACACTATCTTTAAACAAACAAAATATTTATTTCTTTAGGTCATCTTTGATGGTCCCGTGGATGCGGTATGGATTGAGAATATGAACACCGTCCTGGATGACAATAAGAAGTTGTGCTTGACAAGCGGGGAGGTGATCACAATGTCCAATGAAATGTCCATGGTGTTTGAAGTCATGGATCTGGCCCAGGCATCACCTGCTACAGTGTCCCGTTGTGGCATGATTTACATGGAGCCTGCCACTTTGGGTTGGCGTTCATTTGCAAATACTTGGCTGAAGAAGGCGGATCCTCGCTGGGCGGATGCGGAGAATGTTAAATATGTCCTCACCATGCTGCAGTGGTTGCTCGTTCCGGTGAGCAGCAGTTGTCCCCTTCTGGGGGGAAGAAAAGTGTGGTATTACTTTAATTAATCCTTCCTTCACTGTTCCTTCTTTCTAGTGTCAAACCTTTGTCCGTCGTTATTGTACTCAGTTCATCAGGCCGGGCGAATATAATTGCATGCTAACTACCTTTGATCTGATTGATATGCTGCTGGACGAGGCCATTGAGGAGAATCCCGAGGATTACGAAAAGTATATAGTGGGTCATATACAGGCTGCCATGCTCTTTGCCCTGTCCTGGGGCGTTGGAGGTGTACTCAATACGGAATCTCGCGAAAAGTTCGATGCGTATCTAAAGAGTGTGCGTATTTATTTCGATATGAATCTTTTCTTTTTTTAAGTGTCCTTTTTATTCCATTCAATTCGCTTTTGTATTTTATTGTCGAACAGACTCTTCTTAAGCGTTTTAACTTGGTATTTAATGCATTATTTCTTTCCGAATTTAGTTATACGAGAACGAGGCACAAACACCACCGTCACTTGGTAAAATGGAGGTGACACCTCCCTTAGAGGGACAAATCGTGGATTATATGTTTGTCTTTAAGCAGCGGGGCAATTGGCGATATTGGCCAGAGTTGGCCAAGCGCATGGATGTGGAGGAGACAAAGACTGGTGTTATTGTGCCCACTGTGGACACGGCACGGTATATTCATCTGCTCCAAATGCATGTGAAGCACAAGAAAAGGATGCTATTGGTGGGACCAACCGGCACAGGAAAGAGCGTCTACATTCAGAATTATTTAATGAACAAACTAAATCCTGATGAGTATGAAACGGGATTCATAACGTTCACGGTAATGATATCGGCGAATAATACTCAGGATCAGATTATAGCAAAATTACAGAAGTGGAAACGTGGCATTTATGGTCCGCCTAAAGGAATGCAAAGTATACTCTTTGTCGACGACATGAATATGCCCGTAAAGGAAGTCTATGGAGCTCAACCTCCTTTGGAACTATTGCGTCAATTCTTTGACTATGGCCATGTGTACGATCTGAGGGATAGCTCCAAGATCTGGATACACAATGTGTTGATAATGTGTGCCTGCGGTCTGCCTGGAGGAAGTCGTCAGGATGTATATGCCCGCTTCCTCAATCACTTTCATGTCTACTCCATAAACACATTTAGCGATGATACAATGTACCGCATTTTCCTTAATGTCTCCTTGAATGGCTTTCGGCGATCGGGACATGGGCAGGATGTCTTTGTGGTCACCAATCAAATAGTTGCTGCTACTCAGAGCATTTATAAAAGTGTCCAGTCTGAGGTTCGTGCCACTCCCGCCAAATCCCATTACATTTTCAACCTGCGGGACATGGCACGTGTTGTCACTGGCTGCACATTGGTCCGCAAGGAGTCTGTGAATGATAAGAAGATGCTCGTCCGTGTCTGGTATCATGAGGCAATGCGTGTCTTCTATGATCGTCTCGTGGATGACACCGATCGCAAGTGGATGTTTGACAAATTGAATGAATGTTTAAAGGTCAACTTTAAGGACAAAGTGGAGAGTGTCTTCGAGAAGTACTGCACGGTAAGTTATTTCAATAATGAAAATTCTAGCACTATCGGAGTGGAAGCAGTTATAGTTGTAGATGGCTACGTTAATGTATTTATGTATAACGTTGATTGCTTCCTCACAGGGTGATGAGGAGCATGGAGCATGGACCATGGAGGCAGCAAACAGCATATTCTTTGGCATGTACTTCGATGAGGACAGTGAGCCGGATGAGCGTCGCTACGAGGAGGTGCCCAGCATGGAGGTCTTCCATAAGTTGGCCGAGGCCAGTCTTGAGGATTATAATTCAACAAGACGTTCCAAAATGGACATAACACTCTTTACCTTTGCCCTGCTCCATTTAAATCGCATTTGTCGCATCATTTCCATTCAAGGTGCGAGTGCATTGTTGATTGGATTGGGCGGCTCTGGAAGGCAATCTTTGACAAAACTGGCCACTAATATGGTGCAGACCTCCTTTTTTCAACCGGAGATCACCAAGAGCTATGGAGCAAATGAATGGCATGACGATATCAAAGCTATACTCAAGGAAGCAGGTGGCATGAATAAGCATACAACATTCCTGATCACAGAGAATCAGATCAAAATGGAGCTATTCCTACAGGACATTGACTGTCTGCTCAATCAGGGCGAAGTTCCCAATATCTTTCCCATCGACGAGAAGCAGGAGGTGCTTGAGATGGTTCGTCTGGCGGCTCAAGGTGGAAATCGTAACATTGATGTCTCTCCACTCCAAGTCTTTTCCTTCTTCGTGAATTGTTGCAAACAGAAACTGCACATTGTGTTGAGTTTCTCGCCGATTGGGGATGCACTCCGTACCCGGGTGCGATTATACCCATCTCTGGTGAATTGCTGCACCATCGATTGGTACGACAGTTGGCCAGAGGAAGCTCTACAGATGATTGCCAAAATGTCGCTGGTGGATGTGAATGTGCCGTCGGAGGAGATCAAGATGGCCATCATGGACACTTGCCAGTATTTCCATACGACGGCTGCGCGAGTTACACGCTCCTTCTGCCAAATGTCTGGAAGATATATCTATCAAACGAATGCCTCCTTCATTGAGCTTATCAGATCATTTCAAACGCTCATCGAGCGCAAACAGAAGGAAACAATGCAGGCAAAGATGAGATACATTGGTGGTCTGGACACGTTGGCCTCAGCAGCTGCTGCGATTTCAATAATGCAGAAGGATTTGAATGCACTTCAACCTAAGCTCTTGGCCTTGGCGGAGGCATCACGCAAAATGATGCTGGAGATAAGCAAGGAAACGCTCGCTGCCAATGCAGCCGCTGAGCAGGTGAAACGGGATGAGGAGGTGGCCTCTGTGCAGGCGGAAGCAGCTCAAGTGCTCAAGATGGACTGTGAGAAGGATCTGGCCAAGGCAATACCCGTGCTGGAGGATGCACTCGCCGCCTTAAACACTCTAAAACCAGCGGACATAACATTGGTTAAGTCGATGAAGAATCCGCCACCTGTGATCAAGTTGGTCATGGCAGCAGTGTGTGTCATAAAGGGGTTGCCTCCAGAGCGTATTCCGGATCCTGCCTCCGGAAAGATGGTCAATGATTACTGGGGACCAAGTAAGCGTATTCTTGGCGACATGAATTTCCTTCCCTCGTTGCGGGAATTTGACAGGGATAATATTCCCGTCGAGATAATAAAACGCATTCGCAAGGAGTTTATACCGAATAAGGACTTTGATCCTAAGGTAGTGGCTAAGGCATCCAGCGCCGCCAAAGGTCTCTGTCAATGGATCATTGCAATGGACATGTATGATGATGTCGCCAAGGTGGTTGCACCAAAGAAGGCCAAGTTGGCTGCGGCCGAGAAGGAATATGCCGACACTATGGCGTTTCTGGCCGAGAAGCGGGCCATGGCTGCGGCATTGGAGGAGAGGGTGGCACTGTTGAACATTGAACTGGACAAGGCCAATGAGGAGATGAAGAGAACGGAGCAGCATGCCGAGAATTGCCGGAATAAGCTGCTCCGTGCAGAAGCTTTAATTGGTGGTCTCGGCGGGGAGAAATCGCGGTGGAACAAGGCAGCGGATGATCTTCAGGATCTGTATGATCATCTCCCGGGAGATGTGCTCATCTCCTGCGGCATCATTGCCTATCTCTCAGCGGTGAATCTGCAGTATCGTGCCAACTGCGTACTGGATTGGTTCAAAAAGTGTAACGAATTGCAGATACCCTGCTCTAATAAGTATTCCATCACAGCTGTCCTTGGACTAGATGTCACCATTCAGAATTGGCAATTGGATGGACTGCCGAATGATGAGTTCTCCAGCGAGAATGCCATCATCTCGGCCAACTCGAGTCGTTATAGTCTGTTTATTGATCCTCAGGGCCAGGCCAACAATTGGTTAAAGAATATGGAGCGAAAGAATCGTCTGAATTGTGTCAAGTTTAATCAGAGCAACTATATGAAGATCATTGCCGATGCCTTGGAGTACGGTTCCCCAGTGATCATTGAGAATGTGCAGGAGGAGCTGGAGGTGCCCCTTGATCCGATTTTAATGAGACAGACCTTCCTTCAAGGTGGCATCAAGCACATCAGCCTGGGTGAGAATGTGGTTCCGGTGTCACCCAATTTTCGTCTCTACATGACTTGCAATCTGCGCAATCCTCACTTTCTGCCGGAGACATTCAACAAAGTGACTGTGATTAACTTTGCCCTCACCCAGAATGCTTTGATGGATCAATTGCTGAGCATTGTGGTGGCCAAGGAACGTCCTGATCTGCAGGAATTACGCATTATGTTGACCTCCGAGGCGGCAGCCAATAAAGGAGCACTGCTCGATGCCGAGAACATGATCCTCAAGACGTTGACCTCCAGCGAGGGCGACATACTGGAGAACGAAGCGGCCATCTTGATATTAGCGGATTCAAAAACTCTCTCCAAAGACATTACGGAGAAGCAGGAGGCTGCCAAAGAAACATCCGCCAAGATTGAAGCTTTCCGTTTGAACTATAAGCCCGTGGCGGTTCATTCGTCTATATTGTATTATTCCATTACGGACCTGCCTAACATTGATCCCATGTATCAGTTCTCCCTCAATTGGTATATCAATCTCTACATGTACTCCATTGAGACGGCTAACAAGTCCAAAGATTTGCCACGTCGCATCAAGTTTCTGGTCGATGGCTTTACCAAGAATCTATACAATAATGTTTGTCGTTCCATCTTTGAGAAGGATAAACTTCTGTTTTCTTTCATTCTTACGGCACGTATCCTTTTGGGCACAGGTCAAGTTGAGATGCGGCATTTATCACATTTGCTTACGAATGCCAAGGAGTCCAGCAATGTACCGCCTAATCCCGATCCCAGCTGGATTACAGATATCGTTTGGTTAAATATACTTCGTTTGGAGGAGCTCAAGGAACTCAATGGCATTGTCAGCTCCTTCCGCAGTGATCTTCGGGCTTGGCAAGCAATCTATGATCATGCCTCGCCAGAGTTGCAGCCTCTGCCTGCACCCTGGCACGACAAGACTACAGCCTTTGAGAAGATCATTGTGCTAAAGGCTCTACGACCGGACTCTATATTTCTGGGCGTTCGCAACTTTATAGCCGAAACCATTGGAGAGCAGTATGTCTCACCGCCGGAGTTTGATATATCCAAATCGTATGCCGACTCCACGGCGTTAACTCCGCTCTTATTTATTCTCTCGCCAGGAGCCGATCCTTTGGGATCTCTACTGGCTTTTGCCGAAAAAATGGGACAGGAAGAGTCATTCCAGAGTATCTCCCTCGGTCAAGGACAAGGTCCGATTGCAACTGCTTTGATTAAGAATGCTCAGGAAATGGGCTATTGGGTTTGCCTGCAGAATTGCCATTTGGCCGCATCCTGGATGTCTACACTGGAGTATCTGTGGGAGAACATGGACACATTCAACACTCAAGGTGAGAAAAAGAAAGCAAGCTCGGCAATCAATTTTATTTTAATTTAATTTACAGCCAGTTTCCGTATTTGGCTTACGGCGTATCCGACGCCACAGTTTCCCGTGACGATACTCCAGAATGGCGTAAAAATGACCAATGAACCGCCGACTGGACTGCGAGAGAATCTCATGCGTTCCTACAATTCGGAACCCATCAATGAACCGGAGTTTTATTTGGGCTGCGCCAAACAGGATCGTGCCTTCACTCGGCTGCTCTTCGGCATTTGTTTCTTCCACGCTGTCGTCCAGGAACGACGCAAATACGGACCATTAGGTTGGAATATTCCATACGGATTCAATGAGTCTGATCTGCAAATCTCCGTGCTGCAACTCAGTGTAATGACTTACATATACTATAGATAAAATTATAATTAATTAATATTCTTCTACTTCTTTAGATGCTATTAAATCAATATGAACATGTACCCTACGATGCTATCTCGTATCTGACCAGTGAATGCAATTACGGCGGACGTGTTACGGATAATTGGGACAGACGTGTAATTGTCACGATTCTTTCGGACTTTTGTAATGCCCAAGTCGTGTCTGATCTTCGCTATCGTTTTGCCAACGACGATCGTTATATATTGCCACGCAAGACGGAGCATCGGGAGATTCTACGTTATCTAGACGAAAGCATGCCCTCGCTCGCACCGCCGGAAGTATACGGATTACACGCTAATTCCGGAATAACACGCGATTTGCAGACAACAAAAACACTACTGGATTCAATGATTCTGCTACTAGGCAGCGAAGCAGCGGGAACAGCCGGAGGCGGCTTGAGTCCGGAACAAATGATATTGGATACCATCAAGCAGATTGAGACGGAAATGCCGCCTGACATGGATATTGAGGGTGCAGCAGAGAAATATCCAGTTGACTACAATGAATCGATGAATACGGTTGTCGTTCAGGAAATGGAACGTTTTCTCAAACTACAAAAGGAAATCCGTAGCTCTTGCCGGGATTTAGCCATGGCCATCAAGGGCATCATTGTAATGACACCGGATCTGGAAAATGTGATGATTGCCATGAAGTACAATCGTATCCCGCTTAAGTGGATGGGCAAATCGTATCCCTGCCTTAAGCCACTGGGCGCCTATGTCCAAGACTTGTACAAGCGTCTCAATTGGTTGCATCAGTGGCATAGTGTTGGCAAGCCGCCAACCTTCTGGCTCTCAGGTTTCTTCTTCACGCAGGCTTTCCTCACTGGTGCCATGCAGAATTTCGCAAGGAAATACAAAATACCTATTGATACGCTTACTTTTGATTATGATGTGCTTAAGGTGGAAACGAAGACGGTGCCACCAGATGATGGCGTCTATTGCAATGGTCTGTTTCTGGAAGGAGCACGTTGGCATTGGGAACAGAATCAGCTCGTCGAACAGCTACCCAAGATCCTTATGTACACAATGCCTGTCATATATTTCCGACCCGTAACTCTGTTAACCGAAGGCACACGCTATCGTTGTCCTCTCTACAAGACTGCCGAGCGCAGAGGTACACTCTCTACAACTGGACACTCCACCAATTATGTTGTCCCGCTTCTGCTCAACACACAGGTTAAAGCATCGCATTGGGTAAAGCGCAGTGTTGCCCTCATTTGCCAGACCAACGACTAAAATGAAACAGACTTGTAGTATACATAACAGGAGAGAGACACGACTTTTATCTGAATTCATCAAATCGGTTATTTAACGCGTGTCTGTATGGTGGACATTTTTCAAAATTAGAATATAAGCACGCTTAATTGTATATTCATTACTTCTGAGACGCTTTACAATTAAAAGGACTTAAAAGCTAAGGAGAGTTGAGCTCGCTGCTTATTAAACTATTAGTTTAAATGTAGCGCTTTTATTTATATGAAAAACAGGGATGACAACTTTTCGTGTGCAATAAGAGATTAATTTGAGTCGATAGTTTATTTTGCTAATAATCGATATCGGTAAGTCCTTCAACCGTCTATCACATTTTAAACATTAATAAATAAGTGAAATGGAGATATTAACAAGAATTCGTTCCTTAAATACATGTGTTTATTTGACAAACTTCAAAATTAGAATATGAGCGCGCTTATTTTTATATTCACAGATTTTGAAACGCTTTGGAGTTAAAGACGTTAGGCTTGCAAACTTTGAGATAATCGCAACAACACATACAACAAAATAGCTGGTAAAAACATAAATGGCTTCTGAAGACTTTTCAAGTCCAGGCACTTTAAAGAAATATATATAAAAGAAAATTTGGCTTTGGATCCGTGTGTTGTGTTATGTTGATAATAATGCAGTCCTCATTGGGTGCGACAGCCAAGTGGATCAGCATTGCTCTCATCAGAACTGCTTTCGTTGCTGCTCCCATGGGTATAAATAGGACTAGTGCTGCTATACCTGCTGCTGATGGTGGTGCTGCTGCTGTCGCTGCTGTCAATGATATTATAGGGATCCCGATCTTGTTGATCTATACCAACTCTTGCTCCTGCATTACTAACACGAGGATGAATCAGATGCCGTATAAAGTATTGTACTGTTTGTATGTCAAAGTCATCATCATTTATAAAGTTGCGTCTAATGTTTCGCTGCAATGTTTTCTTAAGTGCATCCGTGTTTGGCACACCCTTAAAACAAAACAAAATTTTCAATTGGTAAAAAGTGTTTACAAGAAGTTTTACAAACTTACCGAGTCCTTTGGTGTCCATATCTTAACGTGATGTTCCAGTCCAGAAGTGGCCAACACGGGCATCCATGGATGAGGCTCCAAGCAATTGACAACACCGGACAAATCGCCTTTCATAAAGTTTATCACTGACTCGGTGTTCTTGTCCCAAAAGAAGATGTGTCCACAGTCGCTGCCACTGACAATGTATTCGGAGTGTGGTCCAAAAAAGTTGACACCTTTAATGGTCCTTTTATTGCTGTAGATAAAAGATGATTAATATCTGATTTAATTATCCATAAGACTGTCACCTACATGTGACCCTCATAAAAGTGCAGGAATTCACCATCCTTGTAGTTACGGCTGTCAAAGAGATAAATACCCGTTTCGCTGCATGAAGCGAGAATTTCACTGCCGCTGTGATTATAGACGGCACAAGTGATCTGCGTTAACTTTTTCTACATGGTGAGCAGAAGAGGAAAGAGTAATGTGAATTACTAATAATATAAGAATGTTATGAATTTGGCTCACATCATCTTTGGGCGTCATTTCATGTACGGATTTCGTCAGCTTGCGTTTATCGTAGACACGCAGCTTGTCATCAGAGCCGCTGATGCAGAACTCTGGTGTATAAGGATGATGGGCAATGCTGAAGAGGCGAACACGACGTTTGTCGCCAACGCCACGCAGCATTGTTGTTGTCGTGTTGCTTCGCAAATCAAAATGTTTGACTTGCGCATCCTCGCCAGCACTCATGATCTCATGACGGCTTTGTGGCACCACAACAATCTTGTGAACCGCATCGTTATGACTATAAAGGCGCATAGGTTTATAGCTGCTGCTACCGGAGGGCGGTATGACGGTACGTCGCACGTGGCCATCCCGACTGGAGGACACAATATCCAGACAGCCGGCGCTGTCAATAAATTTCGTTTGGAATATATTAAGGGTGTGGCCCGATTTGAAGGTGTGGCGTGGCTTGCCATTTGCCCAGTCCCATACAACGATGGAGAGATCATCAGATCCGGAGCAAATTAAATCACCTGACCGATTAAAATTCAAACAGTTCACACAGCCCCGATGCCAGCTCATGATGTTCGTTATCGCCATGCGCTCAGCCACCTGCCGTGATCCATAGTATCCCTGGCTAAAGCTCAAAGCTGATGTGTGGCCACCACGCCAACCAATCCGATTAAATAAATTGTGCTCTCGCAGCATCAGTTCCTGGGAACAGTTCCACGTGTAGGAGGGCTTCGATTTGCACATGATTTTGTTTACAGCGATCTCAACTTGTTCTTTGCCAGGCGGATTAGCTTCAATCTCGTTAGCATCGTCGTCCTATGCAAGAAAAGAGAAAATATAAATATGTATGACACCTAATCATATACAAAGAACTATTTAGATAAATAACTTGCGGTTATAAAAATGTTTAAATTTCTTTTAAGGTATGTAGTTGATGCTACAAATGCAACAGATAATATTTATCAACTGAATTCCCAAAAAGATAAAATACATACGTAACTGAAATATCATCTATAGCATGTTTTTTCGGCAATTTTGTGACTTACGGAATCAACACCTTCGTTGCTGGAGGCGTAATTTCGAGCCCAGAATCCATCGCTCGAGTCGGAGCTACTGTCTTCTGGAAAGGGACCAACAGGCGAGTAAGATGCATAACCCTCGGTATTAGCAGCCTCGGCAGCCTCGGCAGCCTCATCAGTTGCATCCCCATCGCTATCGACTTCTGTATCATTAGTATCATTGTTGGCATCAGAATTGTGATCGCTGGAATGATCACTGCTGTTTGGTGAACCAGATCTATTTGTATAATTGGTAGTCATTGTCGCAAGATTTATTTCAGGCACTTCCACTGCTATCGAGGATGGTGAACCATCTATATTTGTGGTATTATTTGTCCCAAGATGTATTTCAGGAACACTCAATGTTATCGAAGATGCCGAGATTGAAGGAGATAGATTATCATCATCAGCAGCATTTATTGTCGTTGCAACATCAACGCTGGTCTGTGCATCAGTGCCTATTTCATCACCTTTGCCATTGTGATTGTTGTTATTGTTGCTTTTTACGGTCTTCTTTGCCTCCTTTTTATTTTCCAAGAAACTGCAAGCAACAAAAAATCAATCGAGCAAATAAAAAACACGTGCCTGCACTACACTTACCTCAAACTGAATTTGTGGTTAGCAGGTGGATTCGAAGTACTTGGAGCGGCTGCATCGTCTGTTCCAGTTGCCTTTGATGTTCCTGCTTCGCCGTCATCATCGTTGCAACTTTCATTGCTGGAGTTGTTGCGCTTCTGTCGCTTACAGGCTGATGCGACATCCGGATCGTCTTCAATGTCCATTTTGCCAATTTAATATGTTTGCAATTTGAGCAGGAATTTTTAATTGTTTGTCAGCCTCGATATTTCCTGTGTACGCAGCAGAAAGTTCGACGATTGTTTATGTTCCCAAACGTCAGCGACGTCAAAATTGATTGCGACAGCGATTACGATTGGTCAGGGCTGCAAGAGTGATATGTTTGCGATTTACAAATTCTACAACATCGATAAATTAATCGCACCTTTGCTCTGTTTTTAAAATTGTTTTCCGTTCTTTTGGCCTACACTGCGGTATGTGTCTGTTCTAACAATAACAATTTCAATACTGAAACCATGACTGAAACGAATTTGAAATACAGATTTCCAGAGGTATATTGATTCAAATATATTTTGTTTGCTGAAATAACTTAACTGCAGACAATAAGACGGGAATACGGGAAATTTATCCTTTTATATAATAAATGCTAAATGCCAATTCAGATAAATTTCCTTTTCTGTCTTTTTAACAAATGGAATAGCTCAAATGTTTGAGAAAGATAAGCACAAATGCATTATTTAAAGTTATATATAAATAGTTTCCAAATAATACTATTTATATAAAGTCAAAGCTATTATAATTTATAATAATTATTTAAATCAATTATTTTTCAACGGTTTAGGCCTCTCTTAAGCTGCGCTCTTTGCTTGACAGTCTCATTTAGCTGTTGAACTCTTCGGCTAGTTTAGCTCTTAATCAAGCTTTCAGTTTGCGTCAAGTTCTCTTTCGATGGCTCACAAAGCTGATATAGGGGGCCAGTTTGGAGCTTGCAAGCAGTTCGCCTTCTACTCTGAAGCAAGTTTGCAGCCATAGGGGAGTTTGGGTTCGGCTTGACTGACTTTATGTATCAATTCTCAGTGTGTCCGTGGTAGCAGCTCCATGAAGTTCAGTTATTGGTAGCAACGCGTCGGCAACGGTATTGTTATTTTCGCGGCGGTGAACACAGTCTACAAGTAAACAACAAAATAAAAAACACGTCGTCTTAAAGCCATCAAACAATGTACGTGCAAACAATTTCAAGCATAATAATTATGAGGTTTTAGTTAACGAATTTCCAGTGCGTAGTCAGGTGAAGTCGTAAAGTTAGTAGCGCTAATTGGCTTTCCATTCACACACAATGCGCAGGCGTGGCCCAAGCGTTAACTTGGCCAATTGGGGGAGCTGACGTTAAGCAATCTTCAGCTGACTTCTTGAACTATAGCTTTATGGTTTTTGATCTTTTTCCTCTCGTTTTCGTTTTGTCAGTCGCGTCTTTATTCTTATTTTCGCATGTTTTGCAGCTACCTTTTGTCTGTGCCTCGTGATGTGAAGTCAATTCCGGTTTCCTTAATACATGCTTTAAGAAATAAGAAATACGAAAACATAAGAGAAAAAATATAATAATAAAACGCAACGAAAACAAAGAAACAAAAACTAACAAAACTATCAAAACCGGAAAGTGAAATTGATGTTTTTAGCAGTACTTTTTCGCTGTTTTTTCACAGTTGTTGTAATTTTGAGTGCCTATTTATGCTATTCTCTTATCAGCAAGTGAAATTGTTGTCCCTAGATCAACAATGTGTCTGATAAGTACGAAACAAAGACATGTGAGAGATGTGAGATTGCACTTGAACCACTGTGACACCTTAGTCTCAAGTCGAATGAATCATACTCGTATTCAGTATATTGGTCAATTTCAATTCAATATGCACTTGGTGCCGGTTACCATCGCAAGAATTGAAAGTTGAGAATCAGGTTTCACAACCCACATTATTTTAGTTCACAGTATTTTAATGGGGTTAGGGTATTGGCCAGCTTGGTATACCCATAACGGAACTTGTTGAACAGCACGCATCAACAAAGAGACGTCTTTCATTAGCTGCAAAACATGCGGAGAACTTATTAAGATGATGAAATCAGGAGATATGTATAAATTTTGATGATTCACATAAGAATCTGGCCGACTTACTTAATTCTTATGCCTTTCACTTTCATGTTTATTTTTTCTCTGCTGTCCCCTCTCTTTCCCTTTGTTTTTCCCCATCATAGACGCGGCTCAATTAAAGCCTTTAATTGAGCTTAATTGAATGTATCTTGTAGATAGAATAGGCATTCACACTCTTAGATCCATCATTGTGGCAATACCGCAGTTCACTTAAGCGGCGCCTTCTTAATTCCTCATTCTCTTTGCATTCTCCTCTCCTCTTCCCTTTTAGACTTCCTGGCGATGATTCGGTTGACGCTGCTTTCGCTGCTCCTGGGCATATTTTTGGCTTCAGTTACCGCCAGAACAGGTATGAATATTGCGGTTAAAACGGGGTTGCAACTTAACATAATTTTGTATACTTTATTGCAGGACCTGCACACGATAAGGTGGTTGTTTGCTATATATCTACATGGGCTGTATATCGACCTAAGCCGGGTGCCTATTCCATTGAACACTTTGATCCGAGTCTGTGCACACATGCTGTCTATGCTTTTGCCGGCCTGGACATCACACAGTCTTCCATCAAATCGTTGGGTAAGTTACCAGACATCCCTTATATGCAAATATGCAAATATTTAACATGCCATATGTTGTCGATTTCAGATCCATGGCAAGACCTGAAGGAGGAGTATGGCAAGGGAGGTTACGAGCGCTTAACAAGCTTGAAACGCAGTCATCCGCATCTGAAGGTCAGCTTGGCTATTGGTGGCTGGAATGAAGGTTCCAAGAACTATTCCACCCTGGTGGCCAATGTGTTGCAACGTGGACAATTTGTGAAGCAAGTCACCAGTTTCGTCCGCAAATATGACTTTGATGGCTTGGATCTGGACTGGGAGTATCCCACCCAGCGTGGCGGCAGTCCAAAGGATCGCGAGAATTTCGTTGCGTTAACCAAGGAATTGAGAGAGGAGTTTGATAACCATGGATTACTGCTGACATCGGCCATTGGTGCTGCCAAGAATGTTATCGATCAGGCTTATGATGTGAGACAGATTGCTCGTTATCTGGACTTTTTGCACATCATGTGCTACGATTATCACGGCAGCTGGGATCACAAAATTGGCTACAATGCGCCTCTGATTGCGTCGGCTGTGGATCCATTGACTGTGGTAAGCATGAATTGAATTCCTGAATCAATCCTCCTTTTCATCAATTAATACTTTCAGCAATACAGCATCGATTATCTGTTGAAACAAGGAGCTCCTCCATCGAAGTTGGTGTTGGGCTTACCTTTTTATGGACGCACCTTTAAGACCAACTTACAGGGTAATCTGGATGATGCCAGCGACGGTGCTGGTTTCCAGGGACCTTTAACACGTGAGGACGGTTTCCTGGGCTACAACGAGATCTGCACATCTTTGAGCAATAAGACCTCGGGCTGGTCAAAACAATGGGATTCACAGACGAGTCAAATGCTGGCGCGTTCCGAGCGTAATGTCTTTACACAGGATGTGAATGTGGTGACATTCGACAGTTCACGTTCCATTGCCAACAAGGTGAAATTTGCCATGAAGAAACGACTGGCTGGCGTAATGGTTTGGTCTGTGGATACCGATGATTTCCTGGGAGATTGTGAACTGGATGAGGATACCTTTGCCGATTTTCGTCTAGTCACAACTGCCCCAAGACGACTCAATCATAACTATCCGCTGTTGCGTACCATTAATGAAGCAACATCCCTCGCGCTGGAGGAGATCGCTGCTGACGAAGTCGTTGTACCGGATGATTCAGAGAATGAAATACCCCATGGCAGCATTGCGGATCGCAAAAATGCTGCTGCCTCAGTTGTTAGTTTAAGTTTAACGATCAGTTTTGTTTTCATGCTGTTGCACAGCTTGGTACATTAAAGGACTCCGAAAAGTGTCATAGTTTCTATTGTATGAATGTTTGTTCTCGCTGCACTCAAGCAGCCATTTTAAGTCGTTCGTAATAAATGACCAAAATTAATTTAAAAAACCGATTGCTCTGCTTGCAACAAAGTCGATATTCACCTACTTTATCGATAACAGATAACTGGCTGCTTGCCAGCCCTGATTGCTTATTAAAAAGCGTTGCAGTTCAAATGTTGTGTTAAAATGATTTAATAAATTTAACTTGCAATCTAACATTTAACTAACTATATATATAATATATATGTATATTTTTATATGCATGTTTATGTGTGTGTATATATAAATGTATGCAACTATGTAAATACAGCAGGTAAGTGTAACATAATTTGTATATAATATTTAATATTCATAGATTATCTCGTTGCTACAGTTTCAACATTCAATTCAATACTACAATATGATTTACGTGTACTCTAAGTATATGGGTACTTCTTGTATAATGCGATAAAATAGTTAAAGCAAATGGGGGATTAAGTTAATATATATTAATATGTGTAAAGAGAGTTAAAGAGAGAAACTAACTAGATTTCATTTTGGATGGCAAACATTACAAATGCGACGATCTTTTTTCATAAATCATAAGGAAGACAGTACACAAAGTGTGTGTGTGTGTGTGTAGGAGAGTGTATGGTAGTTAATGAAACCTAGACGAATAGTTCGATTTCGTCTCACAATCGTTTGCTGCTGCCTCTTAAAGCAGCACAGCCGCTGCCATCTGACCAATCGGAGCGTTCAGTTCCCGCCCCACCCGCTCCATAGATGTCCAGCTGCTCTCTGGAACGCGTCTTGGACTTGGACTTGTGTTTGCTGCTGCCACCGGCAACAGAACGTTGCAGCTGATAACGGTCGCGATCGTTGATGATCTCATAATGCGATTGGGATTGAGAGGAGTCACCTCCAACACCAACACCCCCTCCTCCTCCGGCTAGCAGCAACTCATGAATATTCTTGGTGGAGCGTCGATGCGCTTCCAGGCATTGTGACTCAGAAGAGTACGGAAAAGATGCCACAAAATTGGTTTGCGATGCTGGCGGATCGCTGGCAAAGTTGGCGGGTGGAGGAGGAAGGGGCAACACTTCACCACATGGCGTCGATGGCGATAGATCTGTGAACTCAGTCTTTGCCTCGGACTCCACGGAGCACATACTTTGCCGTGAGATGTCCTTCTGCAGCTGCTGTTGTTGCTGCTCCAAGGCGGCGCTCTTCAATGTCGGCATATTCAGATTGGAGCTCTCGTAGTCATCCTCTAGGCGTGTCTGTGGAATGGGCAAACGACTTCGTATGGAATGCTCTCGGCGTCCAAAGCGTTGTGCCAGATAATCCTCATTGTTGTTGTTGTTATTGGAGGTGCTATTGTTGATGTTGCTGCCGCTTTGATTGCTGCTGCTGTGACTGCAATTGCTGTGCTGATGCTGATGAAGCACCTGATGACGTTGCGCATTGTCATAGTAGTTGTCGTTCTTCACGGACATGTTGCAACAGCTGCTCACATCCGCAAAATAAACCTCCGATTCAGCTGCCTCCAGGCCGTCACCACCACCTACTCCTACAACAGCAGCAACAGTTGCAGGCGTGACTTGTCCCTTGGCAATGGCACCATTTGAATCTTGATATCCGTTATTCTCCACTCCACTGACAGTTTGTGGTTGTGCCAACTGTTGCTCCGTCTGTTGCTGCTGCTGTTGTTGTAGTTGTTGCTGCTGCTGCTGTTGTTTGGCTGCCATTTCACAGGCAAACAATTGCTGTACATTTGGACGCTGTTGACAGGCATTGTTCTGTGGTCCAATGCTCTTGGCACCCGCCTCAATCCGCTTCTTTAGCTTGCGGGTGGGCAACGTGTTGGAGCAACGATCTCGTTCCCAGCCATTGCAACCATCGCTGTCGGAATGAGTATTCTCATATTCCCCATTGCCCACCGCCTTTCCCTTGTAGACAGCACTGCGAACTGCTGTCGTAGATGCAGTGCCTCCATCCATGCGCTCTAGTGTGGCAGACTGGCCCTGATGTTGGACACAGAGGCGCGATTGCTGTGGCAGTTGCTGTTGCAATTGCTGCTGCAACTGCAGCTGCTCCTGTTGCTGTTGTGGCATCAATGCCGTGGCAGAGGGATTCCCCGCCAGACATGCTCCCGCCTGCAGGTACTGATAGTAGCCACGTCTCGCTGGACTATTGGGATCACTGTACGGAGGCGGTGGACCCCAGACACCGTAGGGCAAGGCGTTGGGCGGAGGCAACGCATTATAGGCGCCTCCATTCACTGACGGCTCCTCGATTAACATCTGGTTGCCATCGGCGGCAGCAACAGCTGTTGCTGAGCTGAAGCCATACTGTGAATCCGGACTGGCAGCTGCCTGACGAAAGCGACGCGTTGCATCCGGCGTGGTCCGTTGCCACGGCATTCTTGGCCAACTCCAGCCGCTGCTGCTGGAGCGTGTGGCACGCTCATTGCCGCCACGACAGCCGTTGAGCATCTCCTCCCCTCCCGGATTGGGGGAATAAAAGTTTCCTGGCGGTTGTGTGGCCCAAAAACGTTGCTCGGCTCCACCTCCGCCAGCGGCAACAGCTGCTGCTGCCGCAGCACTTGCCTCATCCCAGGGATAGGCGGTTGCCTGCAGAGGCAACGTCAACTGACGATGGGCGTGGCACTGCTCACAGCAGCGACAATTCAACATGCGACCCGGAGCAGTGAGAGGAGGCGGTGCTTGGCTGGCATAAAGGGAACGACATCGCAGCTCCAGCTGCTCCCAATACATCTTCTTGCGCTCATGGCTGAGCAATTGATAGACCAACATGCAGCTGAAGACAGCAATGAGAACTCCCGCAACGGACAGGCCAAAGATGGCCCGAAGACAGGAGTAGAGGGAACCATGTACAACGCCACAATCGGAGAGAGAATCAAAGACCAAGCGCACTCCTTCTGGAAGAGATTTTACAGATTGAGATTGTGGATAGACTATAACATTGAGTGTGATTCACCTTTGTCCACGCGATCCACCTGGGATTCAATAAGATCCGAGTAGCAGGTGCAGGTGCGTGTCTTTTGGGCGTACTCACATTCCCGCAAAGCTTGGAGTCGACTCATGTGGAGCACAGTGGTTGTCACGGTGACCAAGGCGCAGGTTAAGGCAGACACGAGACCACAGGCACCAGATAACTTGATCTGCCAGGAAGCGAAAGCAGTAGATGAGCAGGGAATCAAGAAGGAACATAAGGATCAACTCACCAGATAACTATAACGATTGCGACGACGTGCCAGACTCATGATACAAACGCCCGTAAGGATTAGCTGAGGGTGGGACAAGAGATTAGTTGAAGTTGGACGATAAAAGGAGTTTATGTATAACTCACCAGTGTGGCAGGCACAAATGTGGGCACCGTCTCAAAGTTGCCTACGGTGATGGTATAGGAATGTAACAGAAAGTAGACGCCCAGGAAGAGTACTCCAAGCAGGCAGCTAAATCCACCACAGATAAGACACCACACCACATACTTCTTGATGCCAGCGCCGTGACGATGAGCTGAAAAAAAAAATGATAACAAATTAGCATAGGAATGTTGGATGGATACAGAGATGGGAACAAGGAGCAGGGATCTAACCCAGGGAGCCGCGATGATGTGCTTCTGCCGTCGATGTGGGCGGAGGAGCGGGCACCCAGGAGCAGGGTGGCGGCATGCTATACTGCACGAACTGCATCACCGGATAGCCGTGCATGTTGACACTTTAGGAATTACAACAACAGAAGTCTTCTTCTAATCTTTCCAGAATTACACAAACATCTCCTTATCAACTTGATGAATAAAGTTTGATTCGATTTTTATTGATAAATACAAATATTTGTATTAGTTTTTTTTTTCTTTTCACTTGACGGAAAAATATCTATACACAAGTCGCCAGAGATGCTTCTCAACTGGCAGCTGCGCGGACTGGGAGACTGGGAAATGCTCGAGAGTTGGGGTTAAGCTGGGACACGGACACGGAAGCTGTTTTGGGGAGTGCGTTGCAGTTACGGAACGGTGTCAACTCAAAATCCTGACTGACATTAACACAGTTCCCAAACCACCCTCGAGAATGCCTGCAATCACGGAAACATCTCGAGAGAGAAACAACTGACAGAGAGAGAGAGTGAGAAAGAAAGAGCGCAGGCGCCAGAATTGTAGGATTGAGAAAGCTTTGCTCCAAACCGGATGCTGTTCCAGCACAAGCAAGAACTGTGATTATCAATGGGAACTGTGATTTTAGAAAAGAGTTAAAGGTTTACTCTAAGAAGTATAAGGAACGAGATATCAAGAAAATAAATGGAAAATGTAAAAGCAACGCGAAATATCAAATAAAAAATGCTTAAATATTCAATTTAAATATTTTTGAATAAAATTATTAATTTTAAATTGAAAGACATTAGAGAATGTCAATAACTTTAATTTGTATTCCAACTAAATAGAAACATCAGGAAGTAATTTGGATTAAGCAAAATACATTTTTGGATGCAAAGTATTTGAAAGCCTTTTTTCGCAATCGATTTTTTTGTAACTTAATAGTTAGTTTTGAAAGTTTCAAAAATATTCTTCGTGAATATTAAATATTTTTTTTAAATTTTTTCACTGTTGCTTCTCACTAAATGTATAGCATTAGCTTTATTTTCTACAGTTCTAAACGATATCAATGAGTTGTCAATCTATAAAGGGGAAGTGATCACTGCAAGTACTTATATTAATCAACTGTCCAATTATTATATATTCGAGAATCTTCTATCAAATTTATGGTTTGGTCAGCAGATATTTCGACAGCTTCTTCTATTTCAAAATTTTCAGATGTGATTTTTTAACGAATTTTCTTAGAACATTTTTTATTAGACCCCCAGTACTTTAAAAAAGTACAAATGGGTCTATTAAGTTTGTGCAAAAAAAATGTGCGTAACAGGCAGAAGGAGGCGTGGCAGACCCCATAAAGTATATGTATTCTTGATCAGCATCAACAGCCGAGTCGATATAGCGATGTCCGTCTGTCCGTCTGTCTGTCTGTCCGTCTATCCGTCTGTCCGATTTTGTGTCGCCTAGATCTCAGAGACTATAAGAGCTAGAGAGACCAAATTTGGCATGTACGTTCATCTATATCTTGCATTGGACGAGTTTGTGTTATATTTTTGCCACGCCCCTCTCCGCCCCCGGAAATTGAAAAATAAAATTTCGAAGTCGAATTACGAAAGAACCTTTAAAGCTAGCGCCTTGATTTTTGGTACATATAATACACACTATTGTCCAAACCTGTCCTGAAAATTTCATTCAAATCGGATGATAAACGTGAAAGTTAATCTACTAACAAAGTTACGAGCAAAAGGAAGAAGAAGAGACGCTAGCGACCTCTGTTTATCAACTGATATGTTCGTAGTAGCGCCATCTATTGAATGGGATTGATAGTTAACGCTTTGCACTCAAAAAGTGCTGGGTCTCCTACTGTCGAGCTTGCTCCACTGTAGCTTACTGCATTTTTATAGCTTAGTATACTTAAATTTATTAAAAAAGTATATTTAGGAAAATTCCCAAGGTTGAGGTTGGCTCTAAGGATAATATGACAATACTATGATACTATTTGTCCTCACCTATGGAACCATTGGCAGTGCTGCGTGGCCTGGGCGGTGGGCGTGGTGGCAACGGCGGGCGGTTGTCGTCCAGGCCCTGTGACTTGGAACCACCGAGACCAACAGCTGCGGCAGCTGCCACAGCGGCAACAACCTCCAGTTCCGTGTCATGGTAGATGTCATTACAGCTATCCGTGGGTTGTGTTTTGGACGGAAGTTGACCAGCTGTATTGCCAGGATTGGAACGTTGTTTCTTCTTCTTGATCATGGTGCTGTTGTTGTCGGATTCACTGACCGTTATTTCATCTGCACCGAGCATGGCATCCGCCAGCAAGGAACGCTTATGTTGCTGGGCAAGGGAGGAGGCGACATTGGCGGGACAAGTGCATTCGAGATCACAGTCACAGCTGGCAGAACCTACAGATGTGTCCAGTGGCAGGTTGAGGCGTTCCCTTTGATGTGCCGGATGCTGTTGTTGTTGCTCCTCATCGTGCAACGCTTGATAGGAATGATTGAGTAGAGATTGCGCTGACTGTGTCTTCAGTGTCGATTGTGGCACTGGTGTCGAGGTCTGTTGATGCACGAGAACAGCAACAGCCATGGATGCATTTTGTTGCAGGGGCTGTTGTTGTTGTTGCTGCAACTGTTGCTGCTGTGTTGTGGCACGTCCACAGGAGCAGGGACACTGACATTGCTGTGGTGCAATAGCCAGGGATGGACTGCTTGATTGCTGTTGCTGTTGTAGATAATGTGCCGGGTATTGTATATAATGATAATGATGAGTTGGTGCCAACTGGACGAGACTCGCCTGTGAGGCGACACGTTGCAAGGATGTAGTTCCCGTTGCCCCTGTTGTTGTTGCTACGGCTGTTGTTGTTGTTGCTGTGGCGTCCATGACTAACTTGCCACTGGCAACTGGCGCTGACTAAACCGGTTTGACCCTTTCAACTTCAAATGCTTATTAATGCTTTACACACACACACACGCGCACACAACAAACATGTTGTTCGAGCTGAGAAGGAACTTTGCCTTCTCACGCTTCCAATTTCACGATAAATTCGATCAAATTTATTGCCCATGCGACAATAATATTATTTGCCTGCTGCAAAAACACAAATAAATTGCTAACACAAACGAATTAACATAAACAAAAGACACAGCAACAAAAAAGAACAATAAATCGAAGCGAAACAAATCAAAGCGAAACAAAAACGAAGCGAACGCAACTAAAGTTGAGCGGCGACTGAGACTTTAGTACCTCTCTGAAACGTTGCGAGGATCGCGTTGAGTTGCGCACACACTTAACACTGGAAGAGAGAGAGAGAGTGGACTCCACACTCCCACATGCACACATACACATAGTTTACTCGGGGTCCACAACTGTATGAAGACTGGATGAAGAGAGCTAGAGTATTTTCTCTCAATTGCAACTCCACACTCCCACACACATATACACAAACATAGAGAACTCTAGCTGGAAGAGCGCAATGCTGGTAAAAGGTGTGCGGCATAAACTTCAAATGAATTCCGGTTCTTGACCGCGTTTGCTCTGCTTGTTGTTGTTGTAGCTACGCTTGTTGTTGTTCTTGTAACTTCTCTCACAGTTGTTGTTCTTGTTGTTGTTGCTGCTGCACTGATTCAGTAAAAATTCTGAAGGTGTAGACTCGGCAAAGAGCACAGTGAAAATCAATTTCTTTGTTGATCATAGTTGTTGTTGTTGGATGGCTCTTGTTACCTGTGAGCTACCTGAGTGAAGCCTAAGCAACTAGTTGTTGTTGTTTTTGTTTATAATGTGCGTGTGAGTATTCCTTGCAAGTGTGTGTATAGTTTGTAAAGCAATCTGTAGAACCAATTTAAATGAGCACCGGCAACAGGCTACAGACACAACTGCCTATAAAGGATAACTGAAAGTGGATACGAATCGAAGACAATAGCGAACGTGCTTAGAAAATATAGTTAAGGTAAAAAGGGATTTTTTAATACGCATTCAAATCTGGGAAGAGTTGAGTTGGAAAAGTGAAGCAATGACAACCAAAATTATATTAAATTCAGATTTAAATTATGAAGGGACTGTAATATATACGATAAATAAACACATCTAAATCATGTTTGTGAATAATACTCAAGATATGACTCAAGTTTAAAGACTACAAGCTAATATATCAATTTAAAAAATTCTTTACAGATACTATGTATATCCAATTCAAATATCAATAAATAATAAAATATCGTAACTTAAGGATTTTATTCTTTTTTTCTCATTGGTGTTAATATAAGGTTGTGCCTACAAACTGTAACGTACTTCAACATATCTCGAAATCTTTGCTTAACATCGACACACCTCAAATAAGTTATCTGAACACCCGGTAGTATTCACAGTACACACACTGAAACGCCCACAACCACCCAGCCCACAAGTCGATTAATCAGTAGATTATTGCAGTTATTTTGACATTTCCGTTACTGATAATGACTGAACTTGAAACACATAAAAATATGTTGTACGTCAAACATTCAGCTATGTGGGAATCTCACTAAATCTATAGATTTTTGTTTCTATGATTTCTAACAAAGTAATTTATTTATTAAATTTCGTTGAGGATAACTCTTAAGTGTTTCGAATAGCGTATGTACACTGTACTTTGCAATAGTAATTAAAATAATTGCATGTGTGAATCACCTGCTCTTAGGTAATACATAGTTAAGTCAAGAATTTTTCTTTAAACATACACATACATATATTTGTTTGGTTTTTTTACAGAGACTTAATAAATATATACAGAAACGTTTTGGCTATATACAATATAGTATTAAGTATTTGTTGGATCTAATTAACTTTTGCTTAAATATGCAACACAGAAACAATACGATAAGATAAGTACGCGACTCATAAGTGTTTTTTAACTACATAAAGTTAAGAATTGAGAGGAAAGTCTCCTTCTCCCACGTGGAGACAATGCCTTGTCTTGTTTAACATCATCTTTAACTATTTACAATTTTAGGGGGAATCACTAGAAAGTAAATCATTATCACAACCGAAAGAATCGATGCACTCGTCATGGAAAGCGGGTGGAAAATTGGGTTTCAAGAACACCTCCAGGTTTGGCAGTGAGGATCTAAAAAGATTCCATCTACGGCTTGGCAACGGACACAGAGTGCACCAGCATGGCAAAGCTGCTCATGAGGAAGATGCTTGCTGGCAGCGAACTCAGCATTTGATGATAGAATGCAGTATGAGCATGAGTCTTCTTCTGTTTGATGACCCAACCGAGACAACGCTCCACAGCACGCTTCCATTTCCCGTAACGCTCCTCACGCTCCAGTTCCGTCGTCGTGGGCAGAAATGTATCGTAGTGAACGTTCTCATAGTATCGCTTCTCCGGCTCAAACGTACACAGATTAATGCCCTCCGCTTGGGCGGCACACATAGCCGCCCCAAAGGCCGTAGAATCCATCAATTGGGAACGGAAAATGGGCAGACCAGCAGTATCAGCTTGGAGTTGCATCAACAAACTGTTTGTGGTCAATTTGCCATCGGCATGGATTTTATTGATCTCATAGCCGCACTCCTGGTGCATGATCTCCAATATATCCCGTGTCTGGAAGCAGATGCTCTCTAGCGCCGCCCGCACAATGTGATTCTTTCGCGTAAACTGTGTCAAGCCAATGATGATACCTCTGGCATTTTGACTCCAGTATGGAGCATACAATCCCGTAAAGGCGGGCACAAAGTAAACATCCCCCGAAGTGGGCACCGCCTCGGCATACTTCTCAGCATCCTTTGAATCTGGCAGCAAACGCACCTTATGCTGCAGCCAAGAGAGAGCATGACCAGCAACCGAAACAGATCCCTCCAAGGCGTACGTAGTCGGAGCCTGTGGTCCCAACTTGTAGGCAACTGTCGTTAGCAGGCCGTGACTTGAAAATACCGGAGTATCGCCCGTATTGCAGAGTAGAAAACAGCCGGAACGATAAGTGTTCTTTGTCTGGCCCGGCTTCACACACATCTGACCAAGCAGCGAGGCCTGCTGATTACCCAAAATACCACTCATTGTCAATCCCCGCAAGGCACTGCGATCGGATGTGATCTTGCCAAAGATCTCGGAGCAGCTGTGTATGCTTGGCAACATGTCCTCGTCAATGCCAAAGGTTTTCATCAGGACCGGATCCCAGTTCTGTGTCTCCAGATTCATGAGCATCGTACGTGAGGCATTTGTCACGTCCGTGATATGCAGTGCACCTGGTAAAGAAAACAACTGTTGAATGAGTGTGTAAAAACGGAGTTGGAAATACTTACCATTCGTCAGATTCCAGACAATCCAGCTGTCAACAGTGCCGGCCTTGCAACGCTTCTTTCGGATTGCCTGCCTGACTTCAGGCACATTATCATGAAGCCAGCGAATCTTCAATGCCGAGAAGTACGTGGATATGGGCAGACCTGTGCGCTCTTTGAAATGATTGGGATCCTGTACTTTGGCCACAATCTTCTCAACAGTGCTGCTGGTGCGAATGTCCTTCCAAACGATGGCATTGTACAGGGGCTTGCCTGTAACCGCATCCCACACAATGGTCGTTTCACGTTGATTCGTAATGCCAACTGTGACAATATCGCTGGCACTGTAACCGAGATCTGGAAGTTGTTCGATAGCCTCCTCGGCGCATTTGTTTATCGATGACATCATCTCGAGGGGATCTTGCTCATACCAGCCATCTTGTGGAGTTATCACACTTAGTTCTACACTATGCGCTGCAATCTCCTTGAAATCAGGCGTTGTGTAGATGGAAAAGCCGATCGTCTTCGTGCCCTCATCGATGACTCCCACAAGGCCACATGGTCCGATAAACGATTGCTTCCTCTGCTCATTACTCCGGAATGGAACCTCGGCACTGGAAGTGGGTACATTCATGCCCTCCGTCATGATGACTGCAAGATAAAGGTTTAAGATCGAGACTAATTAAGGCGGCGATTACACAAAAATAGTTCTTTATTGCGGAAATCGAAAATAACTGTTTGTTCTTATCAGTCTCTACGATAAGAAAACTCTACATATTGCCGGACTGTTATTAAACTATGAGTCGAAGTGAACACAAACAAGTAACGCCAAAAAAGTCTGTTTTTTCTCCACTCATCCGATACGATCTTAAATTTTAGCTAATTTATTTGCACAACACATTTTGCAGCTGTTTGTTTCTTATTAAATACCCTGTATATGTATATTGAAAGGGGTAGTACAGCTCGATGGAATTGTATGGGAGAGATTGTGATGCAAAGTTTCGAATATCTAAAGTAAATTTTTTTATTGATTGGAATTTATAATCGGGTCCATAGTTTAACATTTCTGTTTTTTGAAATTGTAACTTTCTATTCTCAAAATTTCAGTTATTTTATTAGCAGTATTTTCGTTATTTTCTTTTCTTTTTAATTTATTTTAAATATAACCTAATTAGAAGTATATATTAAGAGAAAGTTTAAATAAAATACATAAACTAAACTAAAATGTGTTTTGGGTGCATTTAAGCTAACAGATTTCTAGTTTTTTTTTTAAGTTTCTTCTTTTAATTATTTCTATTTCAAATCTGTCCTTCGCTTTACGGATGATTCTACTTATATTTGCGTTGAGCACAGGGTATCTGCAAGTTGAGTACTTGATTTTGTTTATTCTTGACTTTGTACTGTTCGAGGGGTAGCCAAGCCCAAAGCTTTGTCTGTCTTACGGTCGAGCCCTCCTCACACACACACAGACACACAAACACACATAGGCATATTGCCAAATATTTGTTATCGCGATATTTTTAAAACAGTTTTTTGAGAATTTAGATTAGAAGCAAATGATGGAGTGTTGTCAATTATTTACAGTGGCACATTCCATCCAATAAACTAATAAAAAAAAAATGAGCATAATAAAAATTTAATGATTTTTTACTGTAGCTGAAAATGCGTCAAAGGCTGAGTATGAGTAAATTTCATGTCCGTGTCAAAGTCCATTTGAAAGTCAAGCAAGAAGACACGGTTTTTGTAGTTTAATACAAAGTAATCAGGTAGTTAACACTTGAATCTGATAAGCTCTATATTGATAACAGAAGGGGATCAACTACAAATAACAATAAGCATGAGCTAATATTATAAAGAAGTTTATAAAATGTTATATGATTTATAGATATTTCTTTGCGGCATTTTATGAATTAACTTTCAAGTTTACGTACATGCTGTAGTGAGTTTCTGATAACACTGATAACAGCTACAATGCTAACACTTGTATCAATACACAGCGCGTGGATAACAGAGAGAGCCAGAGAGAGAGAGAGATAGAGAGAGGAAGAGAGCACGATCAAGAGAGTGAACGAGTTGTGTTCGACACGTTTCGATTTTATTGTTGGGTATAGAAAAACCCCCACGACATCCGTTCAAGGCAAGCGCCAAAAAGTATCTGAAAGTCTCTGAAAGGGAGCAAGTGACAGTTGCCTGAAACTTTGGCTATCAAAACGAAGGCGTGTCAGCTCGCTCGCAAATACAGATACAGATACATCCATATGTATTTGTGTAAATGTTTGTACAATATAGAGAAATAGCTTCTGGACTGCATGGAAAACAAACACAACAAACGAATATTGACACGACACGCACTCAATTTAAAACTGAGAAATAAACAGCTGATAAGACAAGCCGGTTGGCTTAGGGATTGGAGAGAATGCTTGAGTAGAGTATACGATAGTGGGAGAAAGGGGAATCTTCTGTCTCGCCGAATGGGTGTGTTGACCTTGACATTTAAATCACATTTGCATACGCATACAGTGCAAGCCATAAATAAAGCATCACTCAACTGTGCAATCATTTGTTAATCATTCAATTAAGTCATACCTATATCATTAAATCCATGCGAGCATTTTATAATAATGTTTAAAGTTTATTCAATTTCTTACTCATGCCAATGTCACCATCAATGAAACACAAATAAATTGTGCAAGTTTATTACAACTGCAACTGCAATGTTGTTTATACATATATATATTTTTAAACATAAACATTTGCAAATATAATAACGTAATTGTTCTATATTTCATCATGCTTTCAAAGACAATTCTATTTGTGTGAATAAAAGTGCGTGTATTCATTCATTCAGCAGCTTCTTGGCGCCCCAAAGATCTCTATAAATAACCCAATTTCTATCAAAAATAATCCAAGCAAAAGCGTCATATGGAAATTTTCGAATAAAGTCGCTTTATGCAACGCCGGCGACTTCATTAACAAATTAAAGAGGTTGAAAATGCTAAATATACATAAATGAATCGAATAACAATAAGATTGCGAAATTTAAACCATTCAAATGGAAATTCGCCAACTTTGAAATTTGAATGGTAGGGTATATTAAGTGATTATCTATATAGGGTAATTGTTAGTCTATCAATAAAGCTATCTAGTATATGTACATATGCTTGGGAAACGTATCTCAACATGAACTAATCGGAATTGCATTTACTTTATGGGACAATCGAATGTAGAACAAAGTCAACAAAAAGCTTGTTTTGTTGTCAGATATCGAGTATAGTATAAGTATGCATGATCCGTTAGGTCAATAAACTGTTTACTGTATACCTGTTAATTGCAGTGTAAGCACTTGTATCAGACCAAAGGTCATTAATTTATTTATACATCGTATCATATGACACTTATTCGATTGCTACAACCATTAACATTTTTGTTGTGATTGGTGTTGACACTAACATATGCTGATTAGCTGATAAGCTGAATGATAGCAAGGGACACACACGGGTGGCAACAAGTGGTAATGACTATCAGTTCCTTTAGACAACGTTTTATTGCCTAGGTTAAAGGTTACTGCACTTTATACTCTGTCAACTGGCGCCATACAGTGTGTCAAGAAAATATTTTGATAGAAAAGAATGCACGTTTGCTTTTTAATTTTTTTATTATAGAGAAACTCATTGGATCTCATTATTTATTTATTTGATTTGTTAAAAGTAAAGTTAGAAGCACTTTATTTTGGAAAATATATTATATCCTATTTTTTTAAATTTAGTTTATATGCAGTTTTGGTCAAAACAATTATTTGACATACTGTATATCGTATGCAATTATAGATATACGCACATGGCGAGTAGCCTAGAACTCGTACACACCCTTGGGAAGGACGGGACACTAATGCGCAACAGCAAATGGCAATAAGTTACGTAAATTAAATTTACAATATAATTATAATTATAGGCGAATGCACGACAGAAATATGCACATTAAATAATTAACTTCCGCGTTGTTGTGACCGCTCTCGCTGTTGGCGACAAACTAAACTGAACTGTATTGATGGCTGGCTGGGGGCATAAGTGGGCGACGACTGATCTCAGGGAGAGCACGACAGATAGTGAGCGAGAGAGAGGATAAGTGAAAGCGGCGTGTGTGGGCGAGCAGCACGTGATGAAACTTGGCGAAAAAAATCAATAGGAGCACACCCAACATACATATATACATAAGTATGCAAATACATACATACATAAATAAGTGTACTAATGCGAATGGACAAGCCCCTCGAAGCTGCAAGCCGATTGGTTGGTTTGTTGGCGCTGATGACGTCACAACATTAAGCAACAACAGAATCACAAAATAAATGTTTACATATTTTAAATTGCATGTTTATTATTCTGCAAGTTGCACTCTTTTATCTTACATCTTGTCATATTTATATCTCTGAGTGTTATTGTGTTTCCCCAATGGGTATATATTAGCACTTTTATATTTATTTACACCGATTTATTTACACTGATACAGACAACAACAAAACAAGCACGTGTACCGGTACACAAACAAATAAACAGAAAGCAATTCACTTTCAGGTGCTATCTTCACCGGTTTGCAACTGTGAACGCTTTGGCGACCACCAGCGTCTTTTATTAGCCCTCGAAACCATGAGTTATCCGAGTTTGTTAAGTAAATATTTGCAATATCTGTTTATCAATTCAACTCAGACGAGCCCTTTTTACTCGATATTAGTTCCAAAAGTAAACAACATAACACCTGGCGGCGCTAACAAACAAGAGATAGCGCCACCATTTCTGATTGGAATTTGTCCGTATTTTTGAGTGTTTTTCGCAAACGTGTCGACCAAAAGTTTTCTTCTCGAAAATGCGACAACAAACCGATTGAGCTGAGCACTCGCGTGGATTTTTTCGTAGAATTTTTCTTAATTTTTCCTACATTTTTTAAATTTTTCCGACATTGTTTAAAAGATCTTGGCCCCAATGAGGCTTTATTAACGAAACATGTACTAAAAAAAGCCGCTTAAATTTATATAATTTATAATTAATTTGGTTTGATTTAATTTAATTTCAATTTTTAATATAACAGTTTTATTTTTATTTCTGCCGCAGAGCAGTCGAAACCAGGGCTGAAAAAATAATTTATAGAGCGCTTGAGTTCTTTCTGGGCAACTGTTGTGCCTCTGCTACAATAACAGTTTTGCCGATTCAAAAAGTTCCAATTACAATCCCAAAACTTTTATTATTGTCAGTGACATAATAAGCATACAATTTTCTAGATAGTAACTATTAAGAGTTTAGATTATGTTAGCCTCAAGCCTTATACTTGTGTTAGTTGCTGAGCTTATCATATAATATACATGTGTGTTGTATACAGTGTACATAGATTAGTAGGCTTTTTATCAATATCAAAACTGTGAGTCTCCCCATGTCTCAAACAGTATCCAGGCAATCGCCATGGCCAGCAAACCACTTACGCTGTTGGACCTCGAAACCGCGCCATATCATTATGATAAGCACATATTGGAATCGATCGAACGGGGCTTCACGTCGTTGTTGGTAATATTGACCACATTTTCGGGAATTGTTCTGGCACGTGTTGCAACGCACCGGCTATGCACTCAAGTCAGTCCGAGTATGTGCTTTCTTGTGGAGTTTCCACTGATCATACTCCCGGGCGTGCTCTTCGTCACAGTGGCTCATCGATATAGCGGTCTTTTCGTGGGCGTCTTGGCCATTTCATTTATTGGTCTCATTGTGATGACTGGCTCTCTGTCGCGTGCCAAAAGTCGTGCTCACTTTGATCTCGGCAAGCGTCCCACGGTTCTGACTATTGTGAGGGCATTGACCCAATTAATTACCGCAATTTGTATACTCGCCATTGACTTTGAAAGTTTTCATCGACCATATCGGAAAAGTCAACGGTTCGGCGCCCAACTCATGGATACAGGCATTGGATTGTTTGTTGTAACTATGGGCTTGGTTTCCCGGCGACCCCGTAACTGCTCTGATCTTCGCAAAAGTCTTCTACGTTCAGCTTTGCCTCTAATCCTGCTTGGATTTGCACGCACTCTGGCCTTGGAGATTATTGGTTACGGTCAGGATGAGCACGAGTATGGAAGGCATTTAAATGCGTTTTTCACGCTGGGCTTCACCAAACTCTTTGGTAGCCTCTTCAGTTATTTGCCCCGCAGTGACTTTCAGTTAATACCGTTGGCGGTTGGTAAGTTCCGTAAGAAAAGTTTGATTGAATTGTAGTTAACGTATTCCATGGTGCAGTTGTGCTTGTGACGCATCAGTTTGGTTTATCCTTTGCCGGAATTTCAGATTACGTTATGGACGAAGATTTAAAACGTTCGACGTTTCTGAGCGCCAATCGAGAAGGTCTTCTCTCACTGCCAGGATTCGTTTGCATCTACTTGATATCCATCTTCCTCAGTCGATGGTTGGTCTCTAAAACATTACTGAGCTATGCGGAAATGATCAGGAAACTAAAGCAACTAGGACTCTTTTCCGTGCTCTGTTGGGGATTGATGGTGGGAGCTGCCAATGCAGTGGGGATTTCCCGTGTCACCTGCAACATGGGTTATGTTTTCTGGATGATTGGCATTACCAGCACGATGGTCTGGCTTACCTTGTTCATCTTCGACTTCATTATCAGCAGCGTTTTACCTTTGGATACAACGATAGCTGTAGCCGAAAGCTTGGAGAAGGGTTCACCGAGTCCTACAACTGCTGTACCAACTAAGGGGGAGTATTTCTCATCTGCGAGTCCTTGAATATGAACGGACTCACTTTCTTCTTGCTAGCCAATGTATTAACTGGCGGAGTGAATATATTTTTGGCTCCAGAAGATCGTTCGAACTTTACCTCAGTGGTAATCCTATTGGCCTATATGTTGCTGGCCACGTTTGTAGTCTTTCAACTGTATATGAAGCGTATTCGTATTGCCTGAAATTTTACCACGCGTTGTTTGTTTATGCTGTGATAATGACATAGAATTTGTTGAAATATTTTATAGATGACTGTTCCATTAAGGGGGTCAAGTGAATTCAGGTGGTTGTTTTAAGGTTCTCATAATTTGTATGTTTTTAGTATCTAATGGGCGCTATAAAGATAATGACTGAAGTCCAATTTTTAATACCTTAAGCTTGATAATAAAAATGACGTATTTAACGACGTTATCAATTATTTAGAAATTTATGGCAATGGGTATATAATATGAAGAGTTCGAGTACTCATTTTTTGCGATATGATTGATTATTACGATATAAATAGTTTCTTATTTACTTGATAAGAGCTCACAAGTTTTGTAGCCAAAAATTTAATGTGAATAATAAAAATCATACGTTTTTATTAAATACAATCAAAAATAGTTATGGGATTCCTGCAAATTATTTAGATGTGATTAGAATCAAAATCTATGTACATGAGAAAAAAACACTTAAAAACCGTTGCACTTGTAGAACTTATTTTTAAAATAAATTAAAAGTTTTTTTTTATTATTGAAATATTATCCTAATTTTTATAATTTTAAATTAATCCTAAAATATTATTGAATAGTACAACTGAAGTTGAAATTGTGATCTAATGACTATAGCAAAATTTTGTGAAAACAATTAGTGCTATTATAACATACATGTATTTAAGTTTGGAAAATTGCCACAATTGTCCAAATATAAGTATTTTATGACATCGGCAATGGATTATTACCTTTCCTTATTTAAACGTTCTGCTGCATGAATCTATTCTTAAAAATTTTCTATGATAGAGCTATTTTTTAAAAATAATAAGCCAGATTGCAATTATTTCATTACTAGAAAATGCTCATGAATACACCCTAGTAGGGTGACCCTACTAGCATTTCGAAGTATTTTTTCCTTACCTTTCTCGACTATAGAATATTCCGTACTCGGTGAGATATTAAGTCCGAATTGTTGGGTTTTAAGTAAAATTTTTTTATATTCAATTAAGTTGTAATTTTTTTAAACTATAAATCAAAAATACGACTCGAAAGGGAGTCAAAAATGATCAGAAATTGGGGGTTTAGACGACTCGAGAAAGGCTCGTATATGATTTGAAATACGACTCTAAAGGGAGTCAAAACAGTTCAGAAATGTTTGTTATAGACGACTTGAAAAAGACTTGTAAATGATTGAAAATTTATTAGAAATTCGGGTCATGTACGACTCATCAAGAAGAGTCATAGCTAGGGTACTGTTTTATCCCGACAAAAGCATCATTTATGATTAGAAAACGAGCGCATATATGCTGATTTTAATCATACTGACGCGTCATGACGAATCGAAAAAGACTCGAATGTGATCAAGATTTTTATGAAATGATAGTAGAGTATATACTAAACATTTATAAACAATTTCAAATTTAAATCAATAGTTTAAAAACTATATATTTTCGAATTAAAACAAGTAATGGGGCCATATCATGGAAAAAATATTCCGCTTGTAGTATTCGTTACAGTTAAAATTGGCACTCGGTAATCGTAGTCGGCATTGAATCGATAATGTCCTAGCCGTTACAAGGCGTTCCCTGAGAATTGCACTCTAGACGTACTGCAATTATTTAATCAAATTAGATTTTTAATCACATTTGTATAATTATTTCATACCTGTGCTTGCTTCCTTTACTTCGTAAGTATCCCAAGTACACTTGTGTAAACTGGGGTTTGCATAGCTGACCATGGGTCGATTACCTGGTGGCAAAGCTCCGGCACGCAGCTGATGGACACGCTGTCGTAGTGCTGCAAGCACCTCTGAATGTGGATCAGAGTAAGCCAAATTATTTTGCTCGCAAGGATCTTTACTCAGATCGTACAGGCATTCCTCTAGAAGAGCATTGCATCCTCGTTGCAAGTCTCCGCATCGAACAGTTGCAGATCTAACAAGGCTATCCATACGTCTCTGTGTTATTCGCTGGAGATCAAATCGCGAGAGAGCTTTTGAAGCAGGCGAATTGTGTACCTCAACCGCATAGCGACTCTGGCGAGGATCCAGATCATCTAGCTCACGGTAGGTTAGTAAATTATCGTATTGTCCCGCTGAAGTCGTGCCATTTACATATTTCCACTGACCCAGCATCAAGGAGCTCACATGCCACACGTCGTCCAGGTTGTGTAGAATCTCTCGGGGAACATGAGCTGCATCCTTTGGCCCCGACAGCTGTGGCCACAAATCAATGCCATCTAGCTTCAGTGACTCTGGTAACTCAATGCCCGCTGCATGTGCAAGAGTTGGCAGAAAATCTCCCACATAAATTGGTTGAGTAAACAGATTGCCACGTGCTTCCAGCAAAGGACTCCAAATGGCACCAGCTACACGCACGCCACCCTCCCAGGGTGTGTTCTTCTGACCTTTAAGCGGCCAATTGGAGGCGGTATTGGCAAACATTCCCACCGAAGGACCGCCGTTATCCGAGTAGAAGATCACAATGCTGTTCTCCAGTTGATTTGTGCTTGCCAAAGCACTAATAACTCGGCCCACACTTTGATCCAGTCTGGAAACCATGGCTATAAAAAAAATGTAGTAATTAAATGTAATCCTAGTTCAAATAACTCTTTACTCACCAGCATATTTCCTGCGATTTGGATCTTGAATGTGAACAAACTTGCGAATCTCCTCTTCTGGAGCCTGCAATAATTCATTTGGATTTGCCGTGTGTGGAGCCAAATGGCCAAGCATTAAAAAGAGAGGCTTCTGTTTAGCCGGTTGCTCTCTTATTAGACGCTCTGCCTCGATGGTCAATAAATCAGTGACATAAATATCACGATCCGCACACTCGAGCTCCATGTTTCGTCGAAAGTCAAAGCCCATGCTGATATTATTCCAGGGCATCTGCGATCGGCGTGAATAGTAGTCAATAAAGGCACCCCAATAGCCATAATGGTAGTCAAAGCCTCTTTGTGTGGGCGTGTACTCTGGCCTAGCGAATCCCAAATGCCATTTTCCAATCAAATTCGTAGAGTATCCCGCATCCCGGAAGATCTCTGGCATCAGAGTAGTATTAAGCGAAAGTGACCAGGGCTCTTCATTGGAAATCACAAAATGTTGGGTACCTGTGAAGTTACAATTACCATATTTATACATTGACTACAATTATTTTAAAAGCTTGTTGACTAAAACCGCTTTTATAAACCCATTTTCAGTGTTTTAGGGAAGCTCGCTTTTTAAACCTGTCCTACAGTTTTATAAAAATGCTTTACACAGACATTAAATAAATCAATACTAGCAGGTAGCTAATTTTAATTGCTTTAATCAGTTTGAATAAGAACACAATACTCTTAAAAATCGACTCTTTGTTTAATCAGCTTTAGTTGCTTTATAAACACCGTAAACTTGTTAACCAAACATAATCTACTTTCTTTATTCACAGCTCACCTGTATGTATGGGATATTTGCCGCTCAGTAGAGCTCCACGGGAAGGCGTACACATGGGTGGTACATAGAGACGATCCAAGATTCTTCCATGATAAGCCAATGAGTCAATATTTGGTGTTAGAAATTCCCTTCCACCGCGAAAGCTCACATCATCGAAACCCTTCAGCCGGTGATAACAAGTGTACATTATTTTGCTGTTGACCCAAAACCGGATTACTTACCATATCATCAGCTAATATAATAATTATATTAGGCATTTTATTGCCGGTATTGTTTGTCGTTGTAACGTCTGCCTTAACCCAGTCAAGATTAGACAAAAGTAAAAGTGCTGATAAGATCACAATACTCATTTTAATAAATATACTTATATACACGAATAAATATACTTTTAATTCGAAATTTCTAAACGCCGCTCGAAAACCGTTTCATTCGGCAGCTATAAAGCGACTGACAATGAATAGTATCTGGCATCTGTTAAGAGAGCTTGAACGTCAGCAGGTTTTATGCATGTAGTTGATTTATTTGTTTAAATAACAACATCTGCTGTTAATTAATGAAGCCACCACATCAGATAGTTTTTTTTTTTTTAAATAGAGCAGACTTGAATAATTATCAACTACATGTGGCGCACTTTTGGGCGCGAATTTCGAACAATGAAAAAATCGATAAATCGATTTAACAATCGGGTAAAGCTGCCAATACAAATAAACACATTTAATCCGGTTTTGTAAAATATTTCAAGTTGAAATTTTCTACAAAGTTTCTAGTAAATAATTTTGTCAAATTTACAAAAATATCTCTTCGTGACTTTTTGTTTATTTCAAATTATGAAGTCTGTGGGACAACAACGGCGGGAAATTGAAAATGACGTAAGAATCATAATAAGTCCTATACCAATATTCCTATTCCTTTTTATGTCCATGTGTATTTTATAGGTCAATGAATCAACTCCCTTTGTCAGTGAGAAACTTCCCCTTTATTGTTTAGTGGCTGAATATAATGGGGATCCAATTTTTACGGCTAAGATTGCAGATTTGACTGGAAAATACAAGTATATTCGACGCATACGACCTGACGGAAATTGTTTCTTTCGATCCTTTGCCTATTCATTTCTGGAGTATTTAGTCACCGACCGTAGAGCCTATCACGACTTTCAAATACTTGCAGAAAGCTTTAAGGACAAGCTAATACAACTTGGTTTTCATAGCATGACTTTAGAAGACTTTCATGCAACTGTAAGTAATGTGTTTGGTTTTCAATTCACGAATACTTATCAAGCGTTTATTTATTATTTCCCTTGTTTTAGTTTATGGACGTAATAAACCTTGTTAATCCAGATAATGTAGGTGGAACTTTGCAAGCTAAGAATAAATTGCATTGTGTACTCAACGATCATGAATATTCCGATTATATAGTAGTTTATTTGCGTTTAATCACTTCGGGAAAATTGCAGGAGCATGCCGAGTTCTATCAACATTTTATCGAAGGTAATCTGACCATTGAAGAATTCCGTCATCGTGAAGTCGAGCCGATGTTTAAGGAGTCCGATCACATACACATCATTGCTCTTTGCTCAGCTCTGGGAGTAGGAGTACGTGTTGAATATGTGGACAGAGGAGAAAATGCAACTGTAAAGTCTCACGATTTCCCTGAAGGATCACAGCCGTTCGTTTATCTCATTTACAGACCCGGACATTATGATATACTCTATCCAAATTGATGTTCAATAGCTATAAACATATCAGTAAAGCATGAATAGTCTATTATAAAAAGTAGCCAATATAAAAGTCAATATTTACAATTTAAAATTACATTGAATCAGAGTGTAATTAATAGCATTGTCTTCTATATTGAAATGGTGAAAATGGGAAAGCAAGGGTATGTTTTATTCGTTGTAATTAAATCAGATACTTTTAAATTCTACAACGATCGCTTATGGTTCCACAAAACACGAAAAGTATTAAATATTTCTGGTTCACTGAACCTCCAAATGTGACAAATTTGATGATTAACAAAGCAAACAAGTTGAATCTTTTAGGATGATAACATTCGAAAACTTGTTTTCTTTTTGAAATATTATTAAAAAATTAGAATGCGTTGTTGTATCGTGTAATATACATTATTATTACCCCAAAACTTTTTAATATTCAACTGTTTTGTGAAAGTTCGAAAAAATGTTTGATGATTTAAGTTTACATTCTTTATTTATAATTCGCAAAGATTCATTTCATTTAGTTATACAACTATATAAAATGTTTTTCACTCGTCAGCACTTTTCTTAAGTTTCGTTTTAGGTTTCTGATCTATCCTTGCGGCAGGGTGGTATAATTATCCTGTGATATAGTTTTCTACATATTTTACTTAAGTACCTGGATACCTTCTTAGTAGTCAGGGACACTGCCTTATTTACAATCTATACACTTTGATTATTGGATTGTAATTGATATATTTTAAAATTTATTTTAAGATTAATAAAATTAAATAATTGTTACATACAAAAATTGGCTAATAACTTAGCTGGGCCTCAACTAGGCTCCCATTACAATTACACAGATAATACTACAGAATGAACACACACAGATACGCACAAATATACACACATATTCTACTAACTATGATAGTTTAAACTTTAAAGGCATAATCAATTACTCATTATGAGCGCATTTTATGTTCCTATCACCAAACGACGCTGCGCACAGAGGCGGGCAGACCACAGATGGCATTGTGGACGGGTATGGCCAGGAAACCGGCAAGGGCAATGCCATAGGAATCTGATTGCACCACCATGGACATGGCAAACTGCTGACGACCCGGTGGTATCTCCTTGGACATACGATAGAAAGTGTTCACATAGGCGCCACCACCCAACAGTCCCTCCCACAGGACAATGGCGAACACAATCCAAATGCTCGGCGTGTAGAACCAAATGACTTCAGTGAGAAAGTAGGCAACGTTAATGAACTGAAACACGGACATCAGCCAGATTTTGTTAATCGTTAAGAGATTGACAGAGGAACGGGAGATGAAGACGCCTATCTGGTAGTCCACATTCAACCAGCGGTACTGTGAAGCCCTATCCAGGAAGATGTTCTCAAAGTAAACCAGCTCGAACTGTAGGAAAAAAACCCACAATTAGTGAAAAGTACATTGACATTTAAGATATATCTAACTTACCAGTCCCTGATTGATAAAGTACTCAAAGAAGTAGACCAAGCAGAGGGGCAGCATATACTTGAACAGATGCTTAATATAGGACATCTTCTCCTTGAAGCCCACCAATGGCTTATCATCGCAAATGAGCTCCTCGGTGGACTCCACTGTCGTGACGGGAAGAACCTGTGGTCGCCTCAGCAGTAGCCAGAAGGCAACGGCTTCAATAGCAGGAAAGATCAACATGATCAACATCGTGTCACGTGGACTGAAATTCAAGGTACGCAACGTGGCATAGCTAAGGGAACCAATGACACCAGCACCTCCTGTTCCCGATGACCATGTGGAAATGACATTTCTAAAAAAAAGTTTCCAAATAAAATTAAATATAGGGTCAATTATAAGATAGGAAAGTCAAAACTTACTTGTTGAAACTCGAGGAATAAGCCAGGAAGGTAGTCTCTCCTATTCCACTGCTAGCTGAGGTAATGACCACGCCCAACAATGCCATCCATTCGGCATTCGCAAAACCAACGAACAGGAAACCCGCTGCTGATAAGGCAACTGCAATGCCAATGCGGACACTGAAAGAAAGGATAGAATAAAAATTCATTAAATCAAAATTATTTAGTTTAGAGTGTAGATTACTTGACTAAGAGATATCTTAGGCCTAATCTTAAAATACACATCTTGAGTTACTTGACGCTATATAAAATTGTTATAGGTTTTGTTTTCATCAACCGATCATAATGAAATTTGCAGGGTTGATTAAAAGAATGCTAAACTTCAGACTCTATATATTTTAAATTACTCTTGTTACTTGTTTTTCTTAATTTGCAGGCAAATGAACCAGACTTGAAATTACATTTTATCTACGTTTAGTATACAGAAGTCTACATTGTTATTAGAGTTTTTACCGCCTTAACTAACTTGGAATAGAGAATAATCGTCTAGACTGTTCTTTTTAATCAAGAATAGTAGATGGAGCTTTCATTCTGTTTCATACATTTCCAAAAAGTTATCTCTTATAGCATAGTTTATATAGGGGAAGAGAGGAATCATAACTCACTTGACCCAGAAGGGAAAGAACGGCATAAGTATCTTGACAAACAGCGAGGGCAGCACATCCGCCAACAAAATGGCGCCAGTGGAAACCAAGTGGCATTCGCGTCCATTGCCACCATCCACGTCATCTTTTATCGGCTAAAACAAAGAAGTATTCGTTATTATTTTTCTGTTTGTTTACTATTTATAATGATCTCACCTCATCGTTAAACTGTGCAATAATATCATGGGCAGCACTCAGCATTACCACATAGCCATAGTTATTACATAGACCCAGTATCCAGTAGGCTGTCAAATCTCGCCATAGCCCTCGATCGTGTCTCACGCTGTGGGCGGCTCCTGTTGTAGTCACAACCACTTGGGGATTATGATCGCTATCCTCCGCCTCTTGCTGCTTCCCGATCGACATTCTGGGCAGGAGTACTATAATATAGGAATTAATTACATAAGTTTCTAGTATTATCTTTCCAGATAACAGTTTCTTATAATCGTCAGTGCTTATTGCAAATTAATTAACTTTTTATTATCTGTTTATTAACTTTTGACATAATTTTTTCAGGTCAAGGACATCTCATAAACTTAATTTTATACTTTCCAGTAAGCTTCTGCATATAAACTTTTGTATGATCTTTTAATTTTTTCGGTTGAATCTGAAATGTATTGATTCCACATTATCTTAAGAACATTTACATTCTCTAAACTTCTTAGTGAGGGTAGGCATATGTACGTATATAAATTTGAAATCAAAACTTCTGCTAATCTTTTGAATTTCTATAATCTTTATCTTAATATAAGAATAAGTTTCCCATTAAGTTTCTCTCGGGTGAAAAGAATCTGAGTCCCCATTTTTTGAATTGTATAGACTACCTTTCGAGAATTCATCATCATCTTCTGAACTTCCACTGAAGTTCAGCTGTGTATAAGATATAAGGCGTCTACTTTTTTGAAACATTGAAAAGACTCTGAAAAGAACTCTCTGAATAACGGAATAACTCTCAAAGTTTCTGTTTATTCAGGTGTAACATAGATAAAATAAAATTGAGAAGCTATTTAAAAGCTCGTTTTTACCGTAGCTTTAATTAGTTTAAATGTTACGCTTGGGTTAATAATTCACATGATTATTACTTTGTACATGTTTGAGGGAAGCTTTTTGAAAGGTTAATTTATTAAGCTAAACATGTTCGACTGCGGTCTTGAGGCGAACAAAATTTCATTGAGCAAGTTCAGGAGAACAAAATGGGAGAAACGTGTTTCAAATTTTTAACTAAATGATGCAACTTTTTATTATTGTTTATGAATTTAACACTTCCTATGTACACTGTTTAGTTAGGCATTAAGTAGAGCTCTGATTTTACTATTGTGTTTATTTACCTAAGTTCTTTGCCTTAGAATTATGCGTATTGACGCATAAAAGATGTTAAATATTTGCCGGGTTTATGACTACGCAAATTTGGCTTTTACTTTAATTCGTTGACCTGGCCCAAACGCCAAGCCTCATTTGAATTGCGTCACTCGTCAGAGTTTAATTGGTATTTATTTTTGTCCAAACTTGAAACTAAGTTTTGGTTTATTTCGTGCAAATATATCATTAAAATTTTGTTTATCAACTATTTAATGGCACTAAAAGGGAACTGAACTAGGACCGGATATAGAAAAAAAGTCAACAATTTATTGGCAACGATTAGCAGATGGGCAAAGTGCAAATCGTTTATTTGTTTACAATCCCCAAAACTTGTGACTTGATTCAAAAAGAAAAAAAAGAGCTTCCAAGAGACTAAATGTATATAAATGGAAGAAGAATCAATCAGATCTAGTTAACTACTATATAGGAAGGTAAACACCTATTGGTAGGGTGGTAGAATGATCTAACTATCAGATCGTCTAATCAAATTGATCTATCATCTTGTATAACTTTTATTAAAATATATCGATGAAATACTCTTGTTATGTTATGTTAAAACTTAAATACTTTTCATAGGGCATAAAGATTATTTAACTAAAAGAAAATAAATAACCGAATCATTTCAAATTATTTGAATAATCTCGATCACTAATTGGTCTGTTACACATTAACGATTCCTTTCATAGGGTATACAATTTATCAAAGAGAAAGAGAAGTGTGGAGGAGGGATGTGAGGTAGAGAGTATCACAGGCCAAAACAGTTGTATCTAAATAGTGAAATTATCTAGACTATATGCTGAGCTATTTGACCTTGTCAATGCTTGAGATTAGCAACTAAAAAGCTTTTTAGACGTCGATCCGTCGCACGTGTGAGTTAGCCAAGTGACTGCAATTAAAACAATATCAATTATATAGCCAGCCGCTATAAAATCCCAAAAGCCTATGGCAAAGTTCTCAATCATACTCGGCGTTTTGTATACGATTCTAAGTCTATTCAATATGTGAGTCATTCAGGTGTTCACACTCTCCCACAGTAGTGTTGTTGACCCACTTTGTAAGACTATCCTAGCTTAGTTGTCACTTTCGTTTGCCAACTCCATGAAATAACCTGACACCCGACGATCTAAAATGCTAAATGCACTTCGAATTATAGCTCCCAATGTAAATTGAGATAAAAGTTTGCGACATTTGCCTTGGGTTAACAATTTATGCCGCTGCTAAATTTGTGTTATTCACATGATATTCATTAACTTTTTTTTTTTGCTCGTATGAATTCTGAATACATATTCAAATTTCATATAGGAAGTTTCAGTTTTGTATTGCGAAAGAGGACAGAGCTATAGATTTGTATAGGAAACTATAGAATTGTGGCATTCGAGGCTAAAAGTACATAAATTAAACTATTTATTGAGTTCACTGGTTGAATTGAACCGGTATTTAAGTAATAATAAGGACGTTCAGTTACACCCACATTTTTTATCTGGACATTTGGAGAATTAACTCATTTGAGGTTAGAAGTATGAATGTTTTTCTACTTCTGTAGAATTCGTAGGATATGTTATTTGATCGGTTAAAGTTCGAACAGTTACGAATATTGTTTGATAAGATCTCAGTTAGAAGGTTTTATAACTGGTCAGTTTATTGAACAATTTCCATCCAAAAATATTTTAAGAACAAATATAATTTTGAAAGTTGTCGATTTTTAAACGGTTTAACGAGAGCAGGTGAAAAACTAGAAATTAATGTTCTAGACCAGATAAGATGCAATTATTAAATTTATCAATCGTTTCTCGATAAGATTTTAGTGTAGGATTGCTTAAAATACATTACTAGTATCTGTGATTTATGTACATATATAGATTATAGAATAAAAACAATTGCACTGATTGAAAAAACTGTCAAATACTGTTCTGATAAGATGATTACCCGTATAGCGCACCTTTTTTTTAACGCTTTATCTCTCAAATACTTGATCTGAGATGTTCTCTATGCTGTTTTTAATTGCTTTCTAAGATTTACAAACCAAAATTTCCGACAATTTTAGATAACGTCGTTGACACGACAACGCTTCGCGCGTTTTAACGTTTCGCGACCGACTGAATCTGAACAAACCTCCCACCAAATGAGACCCACAGCAACGCCGATGATATCGACAGCGACGTCGACGACGACGACGACGACGGCGGCGTTGAAGAGGCCAAGTGCTAAAATCACTGCGATCGTCAGAATAAAAAAGCTCAGAGGGAAATGCAACAGCAATAAGAAGTGCCGATCTAGCAGGTACTGAGAGTACACGTACATACATATATGTTACATATACATTTGTGTAAATAGGGCTATGTTGACAATTGAAATGAGAAGGAACAGTTTTTATATAAAGGATACATTTTTGCAAAAAATTAAGCCCAGGTATCGTAATCTTTAAGTAACACAAATAGTTTTAAATTATTTCCTATGTTTTTCAGATAATAAAATATAAATGCCTTATACATTTTGATATACATATATATACATATAGATACATATAGATATACAAAATAAAAATTGGGTATGGGTTTTTTTCAGGATCTTTTGAACATAATTAGAACAGGGTATAATAACCTTTAGGTACCACACACAAAATTGTTATTACTTATTTTGTCTTTTAGATAATAAGTTTTTTTAGCACTCAAATATAAAAATCATAAAAATAGTATAAAATATTTATAAAACGATCTAAATTTTCATATACATATATATTACAAAATATATAATTTATGGGTAATGTTATTCTTTCCGTCACTGTATTTAACCTTTAGTTATAGTTATCAACTGCTTCTAATAGTTGCTATGAATGGGCAACACTGCAGGTGCGAAACCCTTAACTGCGCGGGGAGGGGAAGGGGTGGCAAAAGGTATGAGAAGGAGAGAGCGTTGTCACGTTTTTTATGACTTAATTTTGGTAGCCTGCTGCAAATACTTTATTCTCTTTTGTGAATAGGCAGCTGTCAATGAATATTTTGTAATCAAGTTATTTAATATTTTTGAAACCCAAATTAATATGCAGGTGGCAGAGTTTTCTTTTTGTTAAAGCTAAGCCTATTGTTTAAACTTATTGTTTTTGTTGACGTAATGAGAACACGAGAGCAGCCAAGCAAGAAAAAAAATAAAGAGAGAGATAGTGAAAGTGAGCGATTTGAAAACACATTAAACCAGGATTAAGAGGAATTTCGTTAATTATCCATATAATTGAACTTGAATTGCGAGGTTATTAAAGTTTATTTACACGACTTAAGTTGCATTTAATTAGCTTAAAGCTATTCAGCTGTAAAATTCAAAAGATACTAAAAACCTTACAACCTTATCAAGTACGCACAATTTATAGAATACCCTTTTAAGTACTTTGTTTCACGTTGTACGCGTTCGAGTAATGAAATCCAACTGAATGTGATCAAGTTAAAGGTAAAATACACGTTAAAGTGCCAATTGACATCATTATCATTAACATTATCATCAAACATTATCTTTATCTGAGCAATTCACTGGGGACAGATTAAAAACCTAGTTGCAGGCAATAACAAAAACCGATAAGATGTACACGGGCCTTATAAATCTTAAGATATCAGTCCAGCGCCAACGAATAGCAACAGCTTTCGTATTATACATAGCTCATAAATCTATAACTAAGCAATTTTTCAGACGAACTATACTATATAAAGTAGTTAAAGTTTAAATTAAGTCAAGAGTTAAATTTGGAAACAAATTGCCAGAAGCGATTTTAAACAAAACCATTTTTGCGCGCTTTTTTAGCACGTACAAAAACCACTAAAATCAATTTAACAGCAGCAGCCACAAAGTATCCAACAAAAATATATACCAAAAGTAACAGAGCCAAGTGAGAACGACTTTTAAATACCCTTTGAAATTTGATAGCAAATAATTATTATAGTAAATTATATAGACTTGATGACTTTACAGTTTTTTGCTTACTTGGAGTATTAAATATAGTGCAAATCTAACAAAAATTTAAATTTTTAAATAATTACAAAAGAAAAGTTAGAGCACTATTCATTTTTGGTAGTTAAGTATTTATATACCCTTCATCTAACTAGTAAATTACACATAGTTTCTCCTCTTACAGACCTTACTTTAATTATGGTTATTAATTCTATATTCTCCCATTTTTACACACTACCCACAGAAACCATTTTACAGAACACAACACGTAAAAGTGCAAGTGTAAAAGAAAATGCTAATAAAACGGTAAAAGGAAGGAGAGTTTAAAAACCAAAACATGTTGTTGACAAATGCAACGTTGGGTGTTCCTGATAGGGTTACTAAAGAGGGGGCAACTGTGTTCAACTCGATAAAGACAAGTAAATGTAGTAAATAATTTACAATTGGCTGTCGATTCGTCGTTAAATGTGATGTGTAAGGAATGACAGCGTTTTATTACAAGTTCATGGGGAAGGACTGATGACAACAAGATTGAGTTGGCAATTTGTCAGTCATAAGAAGTGGGTCTCTTGGGTTTAACAGTTTAATGCCGTTAGTCGAGGATAATAGATGTTAAGATAGAAGTATTTAAAGTTAAATAAAGCTATATACATATATATCGCTCACTTACTTAAGGACAGTCATAATTGGAAAAACAAGGTTTTTGGAGTCAATGATTCAGTATTTCGTGTGAGGGTTGAAAGAATTCTTTTGTTTATTACAAATTGATGCAGAGCTAAAAACTTTATTTTAAGTTTTCACACTCTTCAAATAGGTAAGGTATATATTATTTTATTATTTTATTCGTACTTTATGTTTATACTTTATGTTTACTTACATAATTGGTGTCATGCAGTTGAAAAGCATTTAAAGCAAAATAAAAGTAAATCCATATTTGTATTTTGTCGTCATGAAACCGTTTATATAATAATAATAATTACATAATACACAACTGCGTTAATAATTTAATTTGTTTTTAATACTGTGTATTTAGTATAAAACTAAGAACTTGTTTTTAGCTTTGCTTTTTAAGAAATCTGTCTGACATTTTTTTCAATAAAAAATTTATTTTTATGCATCCTATTGAGGTTCTATTTTATTTATTACTTCCGCAATTTGTTAATTACTAAATATAACAAATAAATATTAGGTATTTTTGCTGGCACGAAGTCTGGCAAAAACAACTTAATTACAATTAAAAGGGTCGCCAAAACACCCCAAATTTAATTAAAAATGTATATAAAAATAAGTATGTATTCAACTCAATTTTAATAAGCAAGTATACGCAAGGTATACCCAATTTGTGATTGTTTCATATTGTTTAATTTGTTGCTATTCACAAAAAAGAGAAGCATTGTCAATAATTGGCGCCTTGTTTTATGGTTTCGTAACAACGTGCCACAATTTTCTGATTGTGCAACTGATGGTGTCAAGTATCGCCCTCAGGTCACCACATAAATCATGCGGCAAACTGGGAAATAGAAATAAATATGAAATGATTGATTAGTTGTGAAAAATCGATAAGGGAGACACTTACGACAAGTTCGATTCCAAAGGTTAATGCTGTCAGCTTTTGTTAAATGCTGATAACAGTTTAATTCCATAACTTTGATCTGTAGCATCCACACGTTGCACATATCTTTTTTGCTCGTTTTGAGGTAAATATAAAAATGCAAATGAAATAGAAAAGAAAAATCATAGCCCAAAAAAACGAATAGCAGGGAAAGTTTTTAATGCAAATACGAAAATCGCAGGAAAACATGAAAACGTGGTCAACTCAGTGAGGCGTGTGGCAATTGCACGGGTCCTGACAACAGGAAGTGCACAGAGAACCGGGTTACTGCATTCCTGCATAATTCCACAGCCGTTGGATGAGGCGAAAAAGTTAACGCAAAGTGCTTTTATTTTCATTTCATTTTTGCATAACAGCTTAAAGCGAATCCGTGCAACGTGCAACGTGCAACTTACAACTTGCCACAAAGCGCTTCAAGGTGCAAAGTGCAAGTGTTTAACGTGGTCGCCGGACATAGCGCTGCCAGGCGAGTTCGAGCAGCAGCAATAATAGCACCAAAATGTAGCCACAGATCAGCATAAAGAAGAGTGGAGCAACATACTCCATGCCCACGGTAATGACAAAGTTTTGCGAATAACAATGCAGCTTCATGCGGGCCCAACGATTCCGATGTTTGCGATAGATGCCCGTCTCCAGGACCCTCAACAATCTATTGGAAATAATATAAATTAATATCGAAATAAATCAAATAAAAATATTACAGATGAGAGTGCTCGACAGTGAAATACTCGGTACCCTACACTCGCTAAACATTTATATAAGCATTGAGTTCTGTACATACACAGCAGAGCTGATTCTTCTTTTAACTATGGCATCGCTAAAATTGTTTCTTATATAATTGCTGAGTTTATCAACCATTCTTGATGAAATTTTTAAAGCTGATCGAAAACAAAGTATATATAATGTATGGCATGGCTCTATCGATAACTGATGAGACTAATCAAAAATATATTCACTTTATGTGATTGGAAATCTTCTAACTGTTTCATAAATCTACACATATCTATAATGCCCATTATTTCATTAGTATTGTATTTACTTTAGACGTATAAGTTCCTTGTAGCTAGAATTGCGATGAAGATGCGTGTAGAGCAGCAATTCGGGTCGAAAGAGTATCTCATTGAGATCACAGATCTCTTGCTGGGTGTAATAACGTTCCACATAGGCATAGCCAGAGGAGGCCTCAAAAACAAATACATATCCAGGATGATCACGTACGCGTAGTATGCCCTTCTCCGCTGGCAGCCAGAGATCCTTATTCTTGGACTGTGTTTCGATTTTGCGTTTGCTAAATAGATGAATCTCTGGGCGTAGGGAGTACTTTAAAAAGCAGTATATTAGTTGGCAATAAAACCCACAATGCATTTATTCCACACTCACATTTAGATAGCTTTTGGTAAATGATAGAGGTTCCAGTCCAACGTCCAACGAACTCTCCGCCAGCTGTTGCATTGTTTTAATCTGGGATTTAACGGGTGAATTCAACAGCGAGGATACTACAACAGATGTATAGTAGTTGTACATGATAAAACTGGTAAGGAACAGTACAAAATAAGTTAAGCGTCCGCCCGTTGAGCGTGGAATTAACGCAGAGCTTTGACTACAGGCAGCTCCAAAACTGATCAGGCAAGTTGTTAGCAAAGAAGGTACATGATTGAAATGCCAGAGTTGTCGCATACGCCTGCACTCCAGGTAGAAGATCAGGTAAAGCAGCAATCCAATCATAAGCAGGACACCACCAAAAATGTACCACACCAAGGTGCTGAAGGGCTGTAGAAATACATCACCACGAATGCCTGCATTATGTGGAGTCCGAAAAAGGCAAACGGATCGAAAGAAGCCCGTCTCAATGATGGCCGATAGATAAGTTAATCTACCCTCGGTGGCCAGAAAGGGAGCGGATGCAATGTCAGCTGTTTGAGTGACCAAAGCGCCGACAGAACCACCGTTGATATCGCTAAAGCTCCAACGATCCGTGAAAGTGAAGTTCATGCTAGAAAAAGAAAAAAGTGTAACTCTTATTATTTTAAAATTGATTATTTTCTGATAAGAATCAATTTGATTTAACAAAGAAGAAGTAGAGTAAATTAAATCATATTCCTTAGACAGTTTTTAAAACTAAAACTTACTCGCATTGCAAGAGATCACGAAGAATTAATGTTATTTGAAACCCAAAGCGAGCAATGGCATCGATATGCGTCTCGTTGTCCTGACTGAGAAAGCGTAGCAACATCTCCGGTGGCCAAGTGATGGATCGTGTTGTAACCACTGTTGCCACCCGCAGCACCACATCCATCAGCTGCTCCCGTTGCCTGTACTTGGATCTCAAATGCAATGTGCTCAGATACCGATTTAACTGGCAACTTTTCGTATTACAATTGAGCTCACAGCTTCCAGTTATGTTGAGTTGTCCGCCAATGTGATTGCCATTGCTATATACATCGTAGAGGGTATAGGTGGTTTCACCAGTATTGTCCAGGATTTGCTGCTTCACATAGCTGACATCCGCATCAACGGATATGTTAAAGGGTGCAAAGAAGTCATAAAATCTAAAGTCAATCAAGCTGTCGTGTAGAAGCCAGTGATAGTGCTGATTGTAGAGCTGTGCTCGACTGGCCTGGAAGTATAGAAATTGGAGATTGAACGAACAAAGAGATTCATTGGTGATCTGCACCAGCTCCAACGAACTCAAGTTCGGATTGAAGGAGAACCAATAGATTCTTATAAATAAATATTTAGTTAAAAAGCTTAAATGATTAATGTTATTGATATTTATGCATTAACACTAAGTTACTCTTATACTTACCTCCTTTAACAGATCTCTACTTTTCTCACACTGCAGATCCACATAGATAGCCAGCATTGGTTGCAGGTGATCTAAATAACGTTGCTCCAAATGCTCCCATTCCCAGTCATCCAAGTGCACAAATTGATGATAGATGAGGTGCGGTGAATTGTGGATTTGTTGTGTTAATTGCAAAGCTGCAAAGATATCAATATTACAGAGTATCCTTTTATTTTTAAAAACCTTACTTTCATTCCTTTGTCAGCAATGAAAGAAGATAATGAAACCGATGCGCGACTGAAGCAAATTGTGCAACAGGAAGTTGGCCAATTGTATCAACTGCATTTCTCTATTTACTTTTGAATATAGCCACTATTTGAGCAGCCTTTTTATAGTCCTTCTGAGAACAATTTGCCTGTCGCCTGTCACTTGAATGTTTGTTTAAATTGATGACAAATTAGAGGCACTTGCCTTAATTTCGAGCAGCACGTAGCTGCCGCTTGTGCCACAATATTTCCAATCCCAAAACAAATAGGCATATAATATAGGCACTGAGTAGTAGGAGAAATAAAGGTCCTGCCGAGTCCAGGCCTACAACAACGGTGACAGTACTTTGGGTACAATGCAGTTTATTGCGAATCCAATACCGAAAAAGCTTGAGATGAACTCCAGTTTCCAAGAGACGCAGTTGACTGAGTGTGAAATTAGAAAAATAGTTAAGTAACTATCTATCCGACATTTTTTTAAGCCCACCTTATCTTGAATAACTCAGAAAAGCTAGAGGTCTTGAGGACAATCGAAATGGCGCTTGTCTGATCAATCAGCTTAATCTCATTCAGCCCGCAGATCTGATGAGGCAGATAATGTCTTCTCACGAAAATATAAGCACTTGCTGATTCTGCAATAAAGACAAAGCCAGGATTGTTTCGCACCATCAAAACACCTTCCTCCGAAGACAACCAAATGCGTTTCGGATCCTTGTTCAAAATCTTCTTTCGATATAAGCTGCGTACATCTTCAAATTCCACAGTCTAAAAGTACAATGAAAGGAGTAGTGTAAATAGGATAAATATATATGATGTATAGAACATTTCATATCTTGTCAGGTGATTGGTAATTGAAATAAAGATTTATAAATTGATCGATATAAATTTAATTTATAAATATTAATTAAGAAACAGATCATAAATAATGTTAATCTGTTTTCAAACCCACCTCTACATATACTTTGGTATAAATTTTGGGTTCGACGGCCACCTCCAAATTGCTATCAGCAAGTTGTTGTATGGTGCGTATACTTGATTTGGGTGGTGCTCCCAGCAACGTGGACACCACAATTGATGTGTAATAATTGTACATCAAAAAGCAGGTCAACATAATTGCATAAAAGGCCATTCGACCGCCTGTAGAACGTGGTAATAGCCAAGCTCCTTGTATGCAGGCTGCACCAAAGGACAGCAGGCAGCTGGTCAACAATGATGTATCCATGTCACCTCTGTTCATCCTGCGCTCCAGTAGGAATGTCACCCAAAGTAGAAAACCAGTAAACAGCAAAAGGACACTAAACATGAGCCATACTGGCCAGCTGAAGGGCTGGAGAAACTCTGTGATCCCGAGCTCATTGCCAGCTGAACGAGGATTGAGAAACATGCAAACGGAGCGAAAGGAGCTCTGCCAGGATATGGCTCTTAAGTATTTGGCACGACCGATGGTAAAAAGGTAACCAGTTGCTGTTAAATCAACACGACCATTTATCATATCCTCAATGAGTCCGCCAGTTAGTTCCCCATCCGTCCAGCGATCACGAAAGGTATAGAAAAATCTGTAAAAGACATAAATTTATTATTTATACGGTATTTAAAGATCGCAGGTTATAAAAGTACTCACTGGCAATCTAACAAGTCCATGAGAGCCTGATGAGATTGGTATCCCATCCTGGAATATGAATCTTTATGTATGTCCTCAGTACTGCTTAAATATGCTTTAATCTGCTCATCAGGTGTCTCCACAGGTATGCTAGTAATCTAAACGCGATGTAAGTTAACTGGGAAGCAAATTATATAGTATGGAAGTTCCTCTAAGCGGAACTGAGGCTTACCACTGTATTAGCTCTTAGCGTTATTCCAGTAAGAAATTTGCGATTCTGCAGTCGAGATCTCTTATGAAGATCACTCAAAAAGCGATTGAAATGACATTGTTCCTCATTGCAATTAATTTGCTGATCTATAGTTATGTTCAGTTTGCTTCCCAAATGTTTTGCCTTATTAAAAACATCGTAGAGAATAAAGCTGTTGAGATTTGTTCGGGGTTCCACATAAGTCAATTCGGTGTGAATGTAAAGTTGAGCCTCTGAGAATCGTTTAAGCAGCTGATTTAGGTTAAAGTTACGATCGAAGATAAGCCAATGATAATGATCCGTAAAGAGGCTTTGGTTATTGGCCTGATAATGAAAACATAGATAAGTTAATCTGTTGATAGATTATCTATTTATACACCAGCTTACCATATTTAAAACTTCATCACTGTGATTACAATTGATGTCAAAGTAAATGCCCAACTTGATGAGATTATGATTGACAAGTTGATCTTGCAAGTGCTCCGTTTGTGAGAATGTCACATTAAGGTCCAGATATTGGGTGTGCAAAGATTCATTAAGAGATAAATATGCCAAGTGTAAAAGTGCTAAGGAAAGATCATTTATAAGATGAAAACAAATTAAACATTTAACTTACAATCAGCTGTCCAACAGTGTAAAAATAAAATACTTTTCAGCTTTGCAATGTGCACAAAATAATATAGAATAAATTGATGTAGAAACATTATTGCAGAACAATTACTCAAAGTTAATGACTCTATCGTTTAAATGCACGTCCTTTTATAAGAACTCAATAAGCAGTCAGTTGTACAGGAATAATAAATGTATATAAAAATGAAACCAAAGTTGACAAGTTAATGGACTCTTCAGTTCAGTAAGTGACAGCTGACAAGTGGTTGTCAAACTTTTAAGCCAACTAAATGCCCAATTATTAAATTAAGGATTAAGTTGAAGAGTTTTAAGGAGTAAATCTTACCCAGCTATGTCATTTTGGTATATGTTAACTTGATTATCTTTAGTTTCCACGAATCAAACGCTGCAAGTGCCGCCTTCCAAAATATGACCAACTAACTTCCAGCATTAAGATAAAGAGTGCCACAATGTAGGCAACCAATAATGCTATAAAGAGGGGCGCAGCATATTCCATGCCCACGTTGATGACATAATTGTTGGAGAAACAATGTAACTTGGTCTTTGTATAGAAACGACGATGTTTCTGATTCATTCCAGCCTCTAGCATTCGCAATTGGACCTGTTTCAATAGCTCCTTGTACGTAGAGTTCCTGTGAACAATTGAATAGACTGTGCTCTCCGGACGAAAAGAAATTTCATTCAATTCACAAATCTCGTGGGGCAAGTAATATTTCTCCACAAAGTTGTAGGAAAACGATGCCTCTGAGACGAATACGAAGCCTGGCTGATCACGTACACGAAGTACACCATCTTGGGCGGACAACCAGATGCTTTTAGGATTGCGTCCTTCCACCTTTCGCTTAACCAGATTCATTATATCGGATCGTGGCGAGCTCTAAGTAAATAAATAACATTTTATGAAAATATAACTAATTTTGTTTTGTATTAAAATAAGTTTCATCTGTGTGTGAACTTATAGCTCTCAAGCACCTGTATTTGCATTTATGTGATGTGTAGATCTTCTACTGTATTTGTGCAAATATTCACGTCTCTAGATTTGTATTTAACGTTTATGCCAATGGGGTTGGGTATATTTGTTCCCACATGCCACTTTTAGAATGTATTCATCGACAACTTACGTTTAAGTAAACCCTTGTAAAGGGTATGGTCTCGAATCCCACATCCAAAGGACTGTCCGCAAGTTGTTGTATGGTCTTGATATTGGAACGCACAGGAGAGCCCAATAGTGTGGATACCACTATAGATGTGTAATAGTTATACATGAGAAACGAGGTCAACATAAGTGAAATGAAGGCCAAACGTCCGCCTGTAGAGTGTGGTATTAAATGTGAGCCCTGTATACAAGCAGCGCCAAAGCTAATCAAACAACTGGTTAAAAGTGAGGGTATATAAGATAGACAACGTTGAAGCCAGCGATGCTCCAGTCGAAATATTAGCCAAAGCAGCAGTCCAGAGAAAATAAGAACGGCGACAAAAACCATCCATACACTTGGCTTAAATGGCTCCAAAAAGACGCCAGGCTTAATGCCAGCATTGTGTGGTGTTCGAAACATGCAAACTGATCGAAATTGTCCAATATCCGATGTGGGAATAATCTTACGAAGACGATCGGATGACAAAACAAAAGGTGTTGTTGATAATTCAACACGCTCAGTTACCACTTCACCCATAGCACCTCCAATTGTATCATTGAGACTCCATTGATCTACCCAAATGTTATGAACACTGCAAATAATTATGGGATACAAATGATGATTATGGATGAAGTTGGAAATGTAAAATAAATTTACTTGAATTGCAGCAATTCCTGCAAATGTAAATTGTTGCGATATCCCAATCGCGATACCCAATCCGAGTGAACATTATCTTCACTATTTAAGAAGTCAATAAGTATTTTCTCGCTCGAGTTGATAGGCAGCGCAGAGACCTGTAATTAAAACAATTAGACTACCTTGTTTGTTTACAAAGATAGGAAAACCTACTAGTGCAGCCTGCCTGAAGGTAATACCCTTCAAATCGCTCCGCTGCTGTAGCCTGGTTCTCTTATGCAAGTCACTGAGATACTTTATAAGCTCACAATTACTTTGATTACAGTAAACACTCTGATCTATAGTTATGTTGAGTTTACCACCCAAATGGCTGCCTTTATTATAGACATCGTAGAGTGTAAAGAGACTGCCTTCACTCAATTCTTCTCCTGACTGCAGCTTCACATAGGTTACATCCGCATTGATGCTAAGATTGGCTTTATCAAATAAATTTTGGAATTCACTCATATTTCCAGCTTCATCATATAAGAGCCAATGATAGAGTTCCGTATAGAGACGAGCTCGACTGGACTATAAGCAAACTGGCATTATAAAATAGTCTTCAAGAAAGTCTATAAAACCCACCTGATTCGTTATAAATGAGCTGCGTTCACAACTCAGGTCCAAAAACACTCCCAATTTGTTCAATTCACTATCCAAATAATCGTTGTGAAAATTATCTATGGCCTCTTTTCTCTGATTAAGAGAAATGTACTGTGAAAATATGTAGTTCCGCGAGAAAAGCTCTGCCATTGGCAGAAGATCTAGGAAGAAGTAAATGAGAAAATTAAATTAAATACTTAAATTAAATAGTTACATTAGATACTTAACATAGCGATTAATAATTTTAAAGAGATTGCCAATTCTATAGCTAGTCATTCACTTCTCTATAATATTTTTTCATAAGATACTAAGTAATTTGAATGTTTGGCTGATTGACCCCATTTCACAAAATCATTTCATAAAATTCTGACGATATTCGTGAATTTAACTTGCAAACGAAAGATATGTTGTTTAAGCAAAGGTTGCAAATATACATTCTGGAGAAGGATTGGTTCGTTGTTTGAACCATAAAGCAAGATGTGGCTTCCACATCCAAAAGGTACCCATTATTCATAATTTAAAAACTTACTGTTTTTTTTTTAAATGTATTTATTTAATTACAATTTACTTTTACCAAAGTTATACAAGTTTGAAGTCTGGTAATGATACTTTAGTATACCCATCTTAATTTTTGTTTTACATTTTTTTTTATAGTAGCTACAAAAATTCAACAAAGTAATTGTAGCTTTTTTAACAAGTCTTTTAAGAATTTCACAAACTTGCAATCGAATATGATTTAGAAAAAAAGCTAGAATTAGCTTCAAACAAGGCTAGATTTGGCTTCAAAAAAAGATAGCTGTGACTTCAAAAAAGGCCAACAAATGACATTAATCGAAAAAATGTTATATTTTCCGGGAAAAAGACTATATTTGATCGAAAACGTGTAACCCTGCTTAGCCCTGCTTAGATGAAGTTTGCATCCGGAACTCAAACAGCAAACATTTTGATTTTGCAAATTCAAGATACAGAAATTCTTGAATTCACGTATGGAGATATAAACGTGGTAATTATTACTATTACTAAGTTGCATATCAGATGCTGATTTCGATAAGAACACACACGGAAGTTAATTGTGAAGAAATATTTACCTGGCAACTGCCAACAATGAAATATGATAACATTTCTTAAGTTTATTTGCAATAAATTGTAAAGAATTAAATTGAAGAGAGGCAGATTAGCCATCTTTGACTTTACTGTAGAAACAAATGTGAAATCAATCTCTTTTATACCCAGCCGAAAAAAGCCAAATTTGTTACGCTACTTATTTATTCTAGCTTATGACATTTGGTAATTGAGTTATTAGACAAAAATTTGGGCTGTCATTGAAAAATGGAGATGTATTGACTAACTGATTACCTTTTAAGTGGGCCAGTGTCCAAGCAACAGGTGCTGCTTTTGAAGCGTCAAAACAATGAGCACGTGGTGGGGCTTCATCTCGTAATGCGTCGGCGCAGAAGTTTAAACGTAAACAAGACCAAAAACCAAGTTACATTTGTGAATGAATGCTACACAGACCCCCGCAGCCCCCAAAAGGCTCCAGTCATCCCCAAACCCCGTTAGTGTTAATGGATTTCAGCCATGATTTAGCCCCGTTGTGGCAGGGCGAAACTGATTTTGCGCCTTTTGCATGTCCGTGAATGTGTCGCCTCCACACTGTATAGTGTATGTATGTGTGTGAGTGTGTAGAAGTGTGTGTGCTTTATGCTGTCGGCATATCCTCTGCTCATGTTGGCTGCTGCACAATTGAATCTTGGCCAAGCGTTGGGTTTTAATGTCGTTTCAGTTGGCGTTTCGCGCTTGGCGCGTCTCGACGTATTCCTGTTACCAAATCTTTCTCTAAGCAGACAAACGGTCATTAAGAATACGCTTTTGACATTTTCCATTTCCATTTCCAATATCATTATCTGTTTATTTGTAAACACCTTGTTGTTGTTATTATTATTATATTGTCATTGTTGATGGCATTTGGCCGCCGGCGGCAGCAAAAAATTGTTGTGTCCTTTCAAGGCGATTAGGAGCGGATTGATTGAATCGAGTTGAAGGCGGAGGCGATTGATTCAGAAAATAATTGAAAAATGCGTTACGCGTTTGCATGTAAGAATTGTGATACTCAACTAATTAATTTAATTAAAAAAACATTTGTGAATTAAACAAAATGAACACATGGTGTGTGTGTAACAAATATATGAATTTTTAAAAATTGTCAGGGGAAAAAAAAGAAAAACTAAAGTAAATGCGCAATCAATTTAAATTAAAGTCATTAAAAACATTTCAGGAGTAACTAAAAAGAACACATGGTGTATACGTAACGTATAATAAATAAAAGAAAAATTTAAATAAATAAACAATTTACTTTAAATTAATCTCATCACTATTTATCAAAAAACAAAACTTAAATTAATCTGGCAGTAATTGTAAAACCCAAAGAAATAAATTAATAACCTTTAGGGGATTTGGCGCATATGTCATTAAATATATTTTCAATAAATGTCAGCTTCTAAAATTATTAATGAAAAAAAGTAAAAGTTCTAATTCTTAGCTACAATGAATTAATTATAAATTATTTTAATTAAATGTTTAAAACTTAAAGCATAACTAAATGAAGTGTCATATGGCGTATGAGCAATATTTTTCTAGTACAAACTTATAAATGTGTTGATTCTAAATTTATGTACAATTTGTTTCCAAAAAGAACTATTTAAAATGCACACGAAATTCGCTTATCTTAATTAGCCTTCCAAACCATTTCAACGTTTATTGAGGGCCAATTAAAATGTCGAATGCAATGCAAATAATAAACCTAATGCTAATTTAAAATAAAAGACGGACTGACAACTGCTCAATTAAAACCATTTACAAAATATCGTAGTGGAAACCCCAAACGTATTAAAAATCAATTGCGATGCGGTTGACCCGCATGTGAGCCATATGATAAATGCAATAACCACAAATATGACATTTAACTAAATGAAAAAATATATTAAATAATGTGCAAAACAAAATGAATTGAGCATTACACATTACAGAAATGTAAATCCGATCAAAAATTAGTAAATCGACCAGCTATTTTGGTCAACCAAATCATTAACAGAACTATTAACAGTGCAAGTGGGAGTTGTCATTTTATTGGGCATGACTTAGCCTTATTTATGAGTGTTCTCTTGTGACTTTCGTTGCAATTTATCGGTATAGCAATTTTTGAGGGAAAGACGACTTTTTAAGTTGAAAGCTGCAGGAATTAAAGTGAAAAGTATAAGTATGCTTGAAAATAACACAAGCAAATCTGAAAATAAAATTTAAATAGTAGCTTAACTTGAGCTATGATAATATCTCGAGTTAAGCAAATGTATCTATGAAGTTTATATCAAAGTTGTGTTTAAAGTTGACAGCTTTAAACTTTTCTTTGAATCAAAATTTTCATAATATTTTTATTATTGGTGTATAAACTGTCTAAAAATGTTATGCTGATGGACACGTATTCTGCCTACATAGATCTGGGAAAGTCAATCAGTTTAGATGCCAAGTTTATAAAAAAGATAAATTCTGTAAATAAGAAACGTTGGATATAGGTGTACAGAGAGTAAGTTACTAATGCTGTTTTTTAATCATTAATGTACGGGGTATGTTCTAGTCTTGCACACTATTTGAACAGTTCTTTTTTGGCAGTTCACGCTTTATGTTACAAAACATCTGTCGGTTGGGCAAATGCAAAGCAGATACAAGTCAAAAAAGGAGAAAAAAATAGAAAATAGAAAAGCTGCTGGGCATCGCACTCTTGAGATTTACATTGTAAAGTGATGCGTTTAGCTTTTAACCCAACCCCTTTTTCTCTGCTAAATATATATGTATGTGTATAGTACAGCACATACATATGTGGTATGATACAACAACAGCCTAACAAAAACTGCATTTAAATTAATTGAATTTTGCAGATTTTTTGTGGTCTGCGGCCCTCTTCAAGCTAACGCTTTCGTCTATTGCTTTTATTGAATTGGTTTGGGGATTCGTTAGTTGAGCCACAAGTCAAGTCCTCCTTCGCCTCCTTTCCCCTCATACCCTAAAATCTATTTACTTTAGGGTCTTGGGGTCACTTCTCAATCTTCTATGCATTTGTGTGTGTCACAACGACATCTCTTCGGTTTTACTTGTCTTCTTTTCTTCATGGGGAGCTGCATTTGAGTTCATTAATTTTTTAGCCAAGCTAAAATGTTTTTATTTACCTTTGAAATGCGTTTGGGCTTTTGCACAGTAAATTGAATATTTTGTAATACTTTGGAGCAATATTCAAATAGTTCATAAAGCAGCTGAGCGAAAAGTTACTGTAGTTAATTTGAGCATAGTAGTTTTTTAAGTTTTAATAATCCTTATTACTCAATATTCAATATTTGCTTCCTCTTTCATACTTTTAATCATCATAAATTGTACTTTCGGTCATTTCAGAAAATATTGAGGCTATTGCTTGAGTTTTCCACAGTCCTTAGTTCGTCTACTTATACTTTTTCTTAAATAACAATTGTTACTTAGAATTGAAATAAATTTCTTATTATTTTCCATTTCATATTTTCAATTTCTTCAAAGCTCTAGGTTCTAGGTTCTAGCTTCGTTGTAAGTAGTTTTAAAGCTGTACTTCAACGTATTTAAATTTAAAGTTTATATAATACATACAATTTTATATTCTTCCAATATCAATCTAGAACGTTACACAAATATACAGTGTTTCAGCCAGTTTTTGAGATGTTCCTTTATGTCAGTCAGTTGTCATGAAATCTTTTTTAAAGTTTTTTTTCTCCATTTTTCATCTAAATAATCTTAAGTTTTCGCTGTTTTACAGAGGTGTATTTTTTTAAATTTTTAAGTCGCACTATGCTTTTCCATCTTTTTCTTATTTGATTGCACTTGGCATCTATTGAAGCGTTGAATACCAATGTTATAACATAGTACATTGATAACTCAAGAGTGTCTCTTATATTCCCACAATTCCTTTTGTCTTAGTCTTTTTAGTACAGGGTAATGCACTTACCTAACGCAAATACTAACAACCAGAGCATTAGGTAGTTTTCTCCTGTTCTCCTCCGCAACTCCTCCCCTCTCTCCTAGGGCACACAAACTTTTCCGTAAATCGTGCGTCTGGTATCCTGGCCATCGTTGCAGCAGCACGTGCTGCAGCTTTACTGTAAAATAATTACAACAATTGCATTATTTTATGCCTGAATCTCATTGGCCACAAGATTTTGACTTGCATTTAATTAAATTGCGAATATTTAAAGCTACTTACGTTAACTGGAAAACTTGTGGCGAAAGCTATTTTTTGCCCTCATCTATCTGACAATGCAATTTCACACACAGCCCAAAAAACCATAACTAAATATGTATGTATATATTATAGTACGAGTCGTATAGTAGAAGTCTCTGGCAGATTGAAATGCAGAACTCATTTGTAAGCGACGTCACAAAAAGGCGACCAAATAATATCAGAAACTGAATCCACAGTTTGAGTCTATAGAAACCACCTGCTGCACCCACACAGCAACTACAAACCAAAAGAAACCATATAACATACAATTTGATATGCACCAGATGCTTATAAAACTGGTTAGACAAATATATTGAGGCATTATTGAAACGAAAATACCCTACTATTAAGTTAGCTACTAAAATACAAGTGGAAGTCTGATATAGATATATTATAACTTGACTAGACTAGTTTATATAGACAATAAAAAGGGTTTTAGGAAGATCTCCCGAAAAGCAGTTAAATTTTAAAAATACTTGCCTAAAGTCGATTAAGAAACGTAATAAGAACTTCAGATTAGCCTTTCTGTTTCCCATGAGTATTACGAAATAATAATAGTAGGTTTAAAAGAAAATAAAAGATAAACGAAGATTCTACTTCTAACCTATCATTAAGTTGGTTTTTGTACCTATTTTGATAATCCGTTTTCACTAACGGGGATTCAGAAAAACTATTTACCTTTATCAAACAACGTCAATATAAAAGGTTTCTCCAAAATTTCTTACACAGAAATAGACTTTATATTCATGTATTTCCAAAATATAAACAGTCAAAGTATTGACTCATGTAAAGCTTATTCATATTAAAAAGATTTTACTAAACCTATAACTTTTTAAAAAATGTGTCAGAATAAAGAAAAATTTACTACTACTAAATTCTGACCAAGCTTTTAGAATCTATATAGAGAATAAAGATTTTAGACCAAGTGTTAAAATCTTTTAAACTAAGTACTTAATAAACAGTCATTTAATGAATTTCAAAGGACTTTAAATATTTTTGTAACAAACAATGAAAATAGAATCTTGACTTATTTCTTCTTTAATTACTAAATTACAATTAATTTTTGTAATTTAATTATTTCAACATTGCATTGGTATACATTTGATATGCTTGATGACATCTCTAAAGTGAATTTATACCCTGCAAGGGCACACAGTGGTTTGCAACAATGCATGTGGCAGCCCCGAAAAAAAGGCGACATATTCTATACAGACCGGGCCACATAGAGAGTAGAAGAAAGAATGGAACAAGGAAAGAACGGAAGCAGCCAGCAATGAGGAGGGCAGCCTTCAAAAATTGAGTGCAATTTAGACGACGTTGATGTGAAAATGCGTTGAACGTGCTCAAGTTGTGCTCTTCGCTTGTGGCCGGGCTTGGTTCGGTGCCGCATTTAACCCTTTCGAATGTTAACAAAGGCAACAAGCTGAGGGAGAAGGGGAAGGAGGGAGCTTGGGAAGAAAGTAAAGGCGTCGCGACGCGACAAGCAAAGCAAGAAATTAGAAGTAAAAGCTGATGCCTTGAATGGATGGTTTACTGTTTGTTTGACGAAACAAACGGCCAAAAAAATAAAATAAAATGACTATTAAAAAGAAGGCTAAAAGAAAAGTGTGTTTGTGACTCAGATTACAGCATGAAAATTTATGATCAACTGGTTAATTTATGATGAAATTCAATAGCACGCTTTGGTCTGTAGGAAATCCCTACTCACCATTATCAAGTTACAAATATTGTGTGAATAGATAAAGAGGCCGGAAAAGATGCTCTTTACAGTGAATTAATATCTTTTGTAAGCTTTGCTGAATTTTCAGAATTTTCCGCATGCGTCAAGTGCTGAGTAAACCAAGTGAATCTAATGCATATTTCCTTTGGCTCAGCCACATGCTTAATTAGCAAACACAGCGCTTAATCAAGTGGCAAGTAGCATTGACGAACACGAGACCTCGATGCCTTCCTAAGATGAGATGCTGCTCCGGCTGGAGATGATATCAATTGCCCGACAACAACGATGAAGAAGAAGGCAAGGCAAAATGCAAGTGGCTGCTAAATGAATGCCTCCCATCTAGTATTATTGCACCCCACCCCTCACATCAGGTAGCATCACAAATACAAATACACACGCACACGCACACGCAGACACACACAATTAGGTTAGTGGGTGAGACACATAATCAACTTTATGGGTCGTATTGTAAGTATTTTGCATAATTAGATGGATGGACACTCCTTGCCTTGACGCGCCTTTCAGATGACCAAATACAAGTAGTTATTAAAGGACAGGTTACCTCCTCTTCCTCACCATCCTCTCTCGGCATCACCTTCTGCTGCTGCAAGCGTGTTTGCCTGCCTCTTGGCCTGATGACAGTTGATTTTTCATTAACGCCTTGTGGTTCGTCTCGTTGGGTTCACTTGGCCAACGCGGCGCGTATTTTTTCATTTTGTATATTATTTAATAACTTGCCATCAATAAGTTTTAAGCCTCGCAGGCTTTCGAGATTAATATATAAATATTATTTTAAAAATACCCGCACACAGCATGGGCTCAACATGCATTAATCTTCAAGCGTTTCCCAGGCGTGCAGTTAACTAAGATTCATATTACGCATACGTCGGGTTGTGAGTGTGAAATGAATAAAAGTTGGGGAAACTTTTTTTAATTTAAGAAACTTAATTTACGACAATGGAAAATATATCAACAATTTAAAATTTACAACAAAAGTTACATAGAAAGTTAAACATTAAAAATTGTATATTACACATACGCTTGTGTTTATCAAATGATTAAACTTTAAGAAGTATTCAAAAATTATATTTAAAATTAAGATAACTAATTTTTACAAATAAAATATATGCAAGCTGCCAACATGACATGAAAACAACCATAACGGTCAAAATTAAATATTACTCATACGTCGCGTGGTGCGTGTAGAATTATTAAAAACGTAAAAGCTTTCGACAACAATTTTGTTTTTTTAGAAAATACATTTTCAACAACTCAGTGAAATATAAACGGTTAAAATCAAATAAAAACGTATTACGCATACGACGTGTCTCACAAGTTGCTGTTTAAAAATCATGTTTCTATTCAAGAAAACTAATTGCAATGTTATAAACTAAATATAATCAGCAAAAATCAAATAATCGCTGATTAAACTGCCAAACAACTAACTAATTTCCTGGTAAGAATCGCTAAACGCTACTGGCTAATTGGCCAATCAAACTCTTGGCAGTTAATCAAAGTGCCAGGAGCAGCCGACAGTCGGCACAGTTCAAACAATTAAAATCATAAAACTCATCATAGCAAAAGCGAAAGCGAATGCGAACTGAGATATACACAAAGACAAAAGTCAAGATAGAGGACAAGATAAACGGAACTAATGCGGACTCAGACGAAAGGAGAGGTGGATGAGTTTGGGAAATTAAGAAAAACCGGCACGGAATGCAGCCAGTGCCACAGTCGAGTGCAACTTCCGGTACATAAATGAAAATAAATACCAAAACAAACTGAGAAAGCTGTCAGCAGCAGGCGCAGTCAAAGGAAGAGTAAACAGGACCTAGAGCAGGAGCTGAAGGAATAACTGGACACTGGCCAGTTGGAGCGACAAATGTTAGCCAAACGGATGTGTAGATTAGGCCAGAACAGTTGTCCGTCAGATGTCTAAACAATAGACACTACAACAACAAATAACTACGACTACAACAACAACAATAGTCTGCAATATGTGCGGAACAACAACAGCTAGCAAAACAAATAAAACATCCGGCAGTGCGTCGTCTGACCTCATCGTCGACGTCGAGTGCAGCAGCAGCAGCATGTCCTGGTTGTGGCAAGGACAACGTTTAAACTTGCGCATATTTAAAGTTTTGATTAGCTACTGGCTTCTAATGTGCTGCATTTACACAAATGCCTGGCAAGCGTCCATCGGTCTCCATCTTGGTGTCATGGCCGGCAGCATCAAGGGACGCGGTGATACCCATCGTATTGGCGAGCTAGGTGCCGGCTCACTGACTCGTTCCTGGCTAACACAAAGCAATAATCATGCCAACATCTCCGAATTGTTGGACAATTTGTTGCGTGGCTATGATAATAGCATTCGACCAGATTTTGGTGGTAAGTTTGCTAAAAGTTATTCCAAGAATGCAGAGTTAAAAGACAAATACGATATGTAGATACTATAATATTTGGCTAGATATTTGGTATTGTATATTTAATATATGTTAATAAATTACAAATTTAAAAATTATTCCAAGAATGCAGAGTTAAGAGACACATATGTAGATACTATAATATTTGGCTAGATCTTTGGTATATATTTAATATATGTTAATAAAATATTTTTACTCCTAATATATTTAGTATATATTTATATATACTTAGTACAAGTATATATATGTACATGTATGTATGGATAATGTTCATATAATATGTATAATGTATACATATTTTGTGTTAACTGTACAATGGTACAAATTTAAGTTAGAGTGTGCATATAATTTTTATATGTTAAAAAATAAGAAGGTTTACTTATTTGTGGTTGATAAATCTTCATGGTACACGCAAATTAATTGGTATAGAAATAATTCGTTAAACTATAAAGATTGGATATAGATAATATTAAGATAACATCATATTTAGATTCGTCTATAAGTCTATATATTCAGTATATTAGATAATGAGTTTACTTTTATTTTATTATAAGTATGATATGATATTATTTATGGTCAGAAGACAGGACTATGCATTTAAGCTCATATTTCAGATAGTTATGTATGTTGGTAATGCAGATAAGTTAAACATTCTAAAGATAGATGGATCTTCAAATAAATATTGTCAGTTATCCACATGGTAATCTTTCTTTATAGGACATAAGAAGATCTTAGCTATCGCCATTAAATTGACATTTATTTCCGTTGCTGTGGTTGCCATCCTTGGGAGTTTTGTTTATGCCCTTAAGCTATTTACCCTTTGACAGATTCCTGTAATCAGCATGTGAGAACATGGAACAGATTTGCCTCTTCAGCGGAAACGTTTAATGAAGCGGAAATCGTTGCCAGGAGAGAGTCAAGATGACAACGTTGATGATGATGATGACAGTTCCCTTGGCAAATAGTTAGTGTCAAAATCGACAAATATTTACATACAATTTCATTGCGTTTTTTCCCTAGCCCCATTTTCGGTCTGTCTGTTTGTTTGTTTATTTGTTGCGTAAGGATTTCCCTCGGCGCGCCGAGGCAAATTGATAAGCTTTTTCAATTTTCCAAATTGTTGGCACCATAAAAATTTAAATATTTTGGAAATTTAAAAGCCTTGTGGCTGCCACAATCGAGTACGACGTTGACGGGCACTCAATGAAGCTTAACGCCACCCAAAAATAAAAAGTTTGCGTTTACGCAACTTAAGCCCAAATTACATTGTTTTAAACACTTCATTAAGAATGGCTGCTTTGCCGTGCATCATGCAGGATATGCGCGTAGGTATAAGGATACCAAGTGCCGTTACGAGCCATGAGTATGTCGAGTACGTGGCATGATGCAGGATGCACAACGCATGTTTGCCAAGCTCAGCGCCAAAGTCATTAAAAACTGTTCGCATAGGCAAAATACAAAAAAAAATACAGCAACAAAAAGAAAGAAAAACTGCATATTAGCGCAAAATACAACGCCATGAAGAGCTGATAGATGATACGAATATTCCACGAGTGGTTTATCTTTCCACGGGACGGGTGCACATAACGGAAGGACAGGGGGAGGGAAAACTATAGGGAGGCTGTGGAATGAGACTGTCTGCCAAGCGGCTTAAGTGTCATTGTTGAGCGGAGGCAACATTTAAATTCCGTTTCATGTGAAGGACATCTGTGAATAATTCATATGGAGGAATTATGCCGAATATATTTTTTATATAGAAAATTGTGTTCCCTCCTAAGGAACTTCCTTAAAAAGATTATAAAGTTATTTCGGTAACTTTTTAAGCTGCAAGTAAAGGTATTAAAAGATTATGCCAGCTGTTCCAAAGCGTTAAGATACATTAGCAAGAGTATGCAATACCTTTTTCTTTACCTATGATTATAATCTTTAGAATCTTATAAAGAACTCGAATATTCCCCATTTAAAAATATGCGGAGCACCCCTTAAATTGATTATAAAATTATTTAAGTAACTTTTTTAACTGAATTTAAAGTCATTAATATATTATCAGAACAGTTCCAAAGTGAACTTAAATTTTAATTTGAAACATTCTATACCAGCAACTAATCTGATCCAATTTTTTCAAAAAAGTTTCGTGTGTAGGAAGCTGCATATAGATAAACGGAGTTTTAATTTTAAGGGTGCATTATTTACCAATAAAAATGCTCTTGTTTTGATTTTCCAAACATCATCAAATCGAGTTGTTTGTACAACAAATTAAGGTTGCTTCAATAGAATGTTGCTTGTATAAGGATTGCTTATAAATATTGCTTACTGTATCTTAAAAGGAATTAGTATCATACCGTTAAAAGTGTACAGACAACTTTTAGTAAAGAAGACTAATCCCGCCAGTTGTCTATGAACTCTGCGTTCTTTCATCAAATTCTAAAAAATTTGTGTAGTTTTATAGAATTTGTCTTAATTTGTGAAAGCAATGACAACTTATGGACTTCATGAAATGTTCCTAGGGGTAGAAAAAAACTGTTTCTTAGTAAGTTCTTAAAATAAATTTAATTTTTCTTACAGTTGCGAAGAGTCGCATCAAAGTAATAATTTGACTTATGTTAAAAAATGTATCTTTAAGCCATTTTACTGATAATTAAATAACCTTTGTAAAGTAAATTTCAATAACATTAAAAGAAATTCAAAACTTAAAGTTGAATAATTTTTTTGCTATACACAATTTATTTATTGCAAGTATACTATCTCTTCCTATCAGGTCCTCCTGCTACCATCGAGGTAGACATAATGGTGCGAAGCATGGGTCCAATATCGGAGGTCGATATGGTAAGCTATTGACAAACGCAAATCCCTTAACAAATTCCGCCTTCCATATTGTACTTAACTTCAAGGACATCCAAAGCTTCTTCCCTGTTCCCGTCCCTTCCCTCTTCAGTCACGTACATACATAACTGCAGGGTCTTATCAACTCTGTGTCTCTGTGCCTTGTGCGCTTTTCAGACATACTCGATGGACTGTTACTTTCGCCAATCCTGGGTGGATAAACGTCTCGCCTTCGAGGGTGCCCAGGATACGTTGGCATTGTCAGTGTCAATGTTGGCGCGAATTTGGAAGCCGGATACATATTTTTACAATGGCAAACAGAGCTATTTGCACACGATTACCACTCCGAATAAGTTTGTGCGCATCCATCAGAACGGACGTATTCTGTATTCTAGCCGTCTGACAATCAAAGCCGGTTGCCCCATGAATCTTGCGGATTTTCCCATGGACATACAGAAATGCCCGCTGAAATTTGGATCATGTGAGTGCACAATATACAAATCTGTACACTAAAGAGGGTTATGTTATGTGGGAAACTCGTGCGTTGGCATAATTATGCATAATTGGCGCTAAGAGGCGCATTGAAGTGATAGCCTTAAAAAAAATGTTCTTGTCCATGAGTTGGACCACTTGTTGAAAAAGCACTCGGATTTATAGAATGAATGCCATGACATTGGGTTGTGAGATTGAGTGTAAAGAAAAAATTGCTTAAAAGGGTTTGTCAGTAAGAGGATTGGGGTCGTGATTTGGCTTGTCCTAATGGCATTTGAAATAAATGAAAGAAATAGTAAAAAAGATGGTTGTATGACTAAAAGAAATGTGTTAATCATCACTTAATATAAGTAGTTAAAACATTATCAGTAATTAACTGAATAGCATGAAGTCTTAGATTTCCTACTAAGATATTCAATTCTAATTAAAGTTTCCCGAAAAGAAACTAAACTTTTTATCTTCTATCTGCTAACTTGACAGTGTTTAATGCTTGTCTTTTATTATTCTACTCCTATCTAAACAACTAGTTACATCTAAATATTAGAATTTTCTATTTCTTTGACAAACTACTTTCCTTTGCTATCTATAAAGATATGCAGCTGACATTTCAATTATTTCCTGCAACAACTTCTAATGTTGGTGCATTGTCAGCGTTTAATTTTTGTTAAAGGTGCAAAAAATGTTCAATTTAAATGTTTGTTCAATAGAATTTATATATAAAGTTCTATGTTGGGGCAACGCTTTATGTGTTGTCTTATCGCAAAGGTAAATTAACAGACACCATCTAGCTATTCTAGGTATTATTGCTTCCGATTTGTTGTGAATAATGTTGCATACAGTCAAGAATTCAATTACCCCTCGACTCTCCGCTCCACTAGATGTTCTTATTGCCTGCCACTTAATGTTGACAATTTCCCATTTGATGCGACGACGCGACGTCGAGTCAGTGAAAATATTGCCAAAGTCAGAGCTCGACGATGAAAAAAAATAAAAATAACAAAAATTTGGGAATAAGGTAAACCAATCCGCATCCACACATGTCGCAATGTTTGGCAATTTGTGCAGTGAGGCGACAACAACAAAACAAAATAATATAAAATATCTGTACGTGTGTTGATAGCAAACGTTTGCAGAGCGTGGAATGGAGGAACGAGTAGTAAGTTTGAGTGTGAATACGAGTGTGAGTATGAGTCTATGAATACCGATGAGGAGAGTATGATGAACTGTGATTGAGTCGGTCACTGTGGATGGCAAAGAGTTAAATCAGCTTAGACTCTTATTGAGTAACTGCTTAAGACATTTAAAATTAAGACTTTGGCAAGACAGACAAGATGGAAGAAGAGGTTAAGATAGTATAGAATGATAAGACAATAATTTAATTATACTTAGTTAAAGTTCTTGGAATTGTGGAATCGTAGTTGTGGAATGTTAAAGATAAGTTCTTGGCAGAATTTCACAGGTGTGTAGTAGTTTTTATTTAAATAGGGCTACCAACTGTGTGGTTAAAGCCAAGTTATATTAGAGTCTAGGTATACCTAAGGTGTACCAAGTAGCTAAACTTATATACAGGTGTGTTCCACAAATCTCTGATTGTAGGGTTGCTAGAGATTTGTATAACATACCTGATAAGCTCTTGTTGTATATATAAGCAATCCCTTTCCATTATTTCATCACTGTTTAGGTGATCTCTTTTAATTGCCAATATTTAGATTAACAAATCTGACACAAACACATTCTATTTTCTCCACCCCCGCTTTGTACCTGTTTGGATGCTGATGCTGCACAGTTGGTTACACCACGTCGGATGTCATTTATCGCTGGAACAAAGAGCGTCCTGCAGTTGCCATTGCGGAGGACATGAAATTGTCACAATTCGATTTGGTCGATTGTCCGGCGGGTAATATAACGGACATTGTTTACAAGGCAGCTGCCCCCATGCCACAGTTCTACAACAACAAGGACACTCTGCCACACAAACAGTCACCGAACAACAACAACAAAGCGATGACTACGTTTGCTGGTCCTGGTGCCAAAAATCAACATGTACGCGGTACTGGATTAAAGCTAGACAAAGGTGCCTTTGGATCGGGGAGAGGAGTGGCAGGAGGTGGTGGACTTGTCACAAATTTGGCGGGAAGCATCACGGTGGAAACTCATCATCCATGTTAGTTGTCAGTTTAGTGTTATGAAGCATTAATCCTTGATCTCTCCATTCTGCAGCGGAGTATTCCATGCTGATGGTTAACTTCCATCTGCAGCGTCACATGGGCAACTTTCTGATCCAGGTCTATGGACCCTGCTGCCTGCTTGTAGTGCTCAGTTGGGTATCCTTCTGGCTGAATCGTGAGGCAACCGCAGATCGCGTTTCCCTCGGCATTACTACGGTGCTCACCATGACTTTTCTGGGCCTGGAGGCAAGGACAGATCTTCCAAAGGTATCATATCCGACTGCCTTGGATTTCTTTGTCTTCCTCTCGTTTGGCTTCATCTTTGCCACAATTCTTCAGTTCGCTGTCGTCCATTACTTTACCAAATATGGCTCCGGTGAGTGTTACTTTATTATCGAGGAACTCGACTCGGATTCCGCCGAATCCGAAACGGATGTAGATGCCAGCGGGCAGTCGGACTTTCGCAGCAGCAGTGAATCCAAGATCTACGAGGTTATTCCCTTATCCATGTGCGCCATCAACATGCCAGCCTCGGGAATGCTGCGATCTCGACGCACCACTCGCAATCGGCGACATGGTTTAGCCAGATTCAGTTTCTGGCGCTGTTTGGACTGGTTTAGCTGGCGTCGTCAACGTCGTCCGGCTCGCAAGGCCACCTGTTCCGATGAGGATGAAGAGGACGACGAACAGACGCAACTCCGCGCTGATGAGGCACCCTGTACCTCGGCAGCAGCAGCGGCGGCCGCTGCCGCAGCTGCCCAGAGTTCTCCACCCGTTGTGGGACGTCGACGCATGTCCTTTTATAGACGCGAAGAGCTGGAGGCGCGTCGCAAAGGCAAAAGGACACCACAGTACAATTCGGTATCGAAAATTGATCGAGCCTCCAGGATTGTGTTCCCATTGCTGTTCTTCCTGATCAATGTGTTCTACTGGTATGGCTATCTGTCCCGAAGCTCACGAATATTGGCCAATACGCCGACGAGCACTTGATGTTACCTTTTAGCAATTTAGACACAGTCCTTAAAGAAATCAAAGGCGTTCCTCAAGGAAGAGCATCGGCAAGAATGTGTTCGATAAGAGGAAATGGATAAAAGGAAAGGTATAAAATTTAAAAAAGAATAATAATGGATAACGATTTTGGCTTCAGTTATTTGCTCTTAACCTGATTTGCTAACAACTAACGAACGCTTTATGGGATTTCTTTGCGCGCTAAATTGCTAAACATAAACAGGCTTAATAAACATATCACAGGACTACAAATTGTACATATATATATATGCCCTAACGGTAAGGTTATATATGTACATAAATATATCTACTACGACTATATATTATTTGTACAGTTAGCCAATAAGTTGCCACATCTATTGAGCTTTTAAAATTAAGTTATGTTAAGTTATTAATCTATCAATACAATATATGTACTCTATTTCTAATAATTCTTGTTTGAAATCTTGTTCAGCTTTTTTGTTTTGCCTGAAGAGCTTTTTGAGGGATCACATAAGATATGTCTGGTAAACAGATAAAAATAAAAAAAATTAAGAGAATTATTAATCCATAAATAAATGAAATATGAACAGCAGTTGGATACTAGCAGAAGAAACTCAACGGTATTACTATTATTATAATAAGCATAATTAAGAATATTACAAAAACTTGCCAGTAAATTGATGAACTATGTACGTATGTACTTTTAATAAAATATAATATTATGTATGTATGTATGTATATACACTCGCTTGGCCTTTCAATTACAATAGATAACGTGAATTGATAAAAACAGAGATATGATAAATTATATGATGACCCAGTCGGGTTTTGTTCCATTTTTACATATTGTCGTTATGTTCGTAACTTAAATATATGGCAATAGATTGGCCAGTTTGGGTAGATAAGCATCTGGCATTGGCAGCTGGGGATTCCCACGCAATGTTTCTAGTTGATAGCTTCCCGTCCCCACGAGCAGGGATTGCGTGTTGCAGTTCCTGGCAAAGGTGACATCGACTTTGCAGCTACAAAGGAAAAGAAATTACGTATCTCTGTCCGAGAAGGGGGATTTTTCAGTTGCTTACCAATCTCCAATCATGAGTGTGCGCTCGGGTTGCAAAGCAGCAGAATTGAGTAGAGGCTCTATGACCAAAGGATTTGGCTTACCCATTTCCAACGCTTTGCGTTCCGCACAAGCTTCGATGGCGGCGACAAAGGCTCCTGTGCCGGGTATGTGAAATGACGGATACTTATGCACCGCGTCTCTGTTTGTAACGAGAAAAGCGCACTCGGGATTGCTACACAAAATATGACACGCTCTGGACATTTTGCAGTAGCTAAAGTACTCGTCCCATCCAACAACAACAGCGCCCACATTGGCCGCAGCTGCGGGGTGACCAAATTCACGTTGCACAAACTGCGGCCAATTGTCGTCCGGCTGCAGTTCCTCCGCTTTCCCCGCGCCAAAGCTCTCAATGCCGGCGTCATTGAGTTCCCGGGCAATTGCCGCATTTCCTACCACATAAACCCTCTTTGTGCTGTCGAATGTCTTGTGGTGCTTTAGATAATCTACAATTGTTTGCGTGGGCGAGATGATGTGCGTCTCATTAGGTAACTGGAAGCCCAGGCGTTGGGCTCGCTGCCAAATTTCATGTCGTGTCTTGAGGCCATTATTTGTGATTAAGTAAACCTTTTGCCTGCACGTGATTGCAGCGCATTCAGTGCGTCTGCAGCGCCTTCAATGGCTGTATCATCATGCCACAAGGTAGCTGATTACAAAAGATTATGTACATTTTTAATTGTTCCATTAAATTAAAATTTCAGATCTCGCGCCAAGTGCGCTTAAACAATTATCGAAGCTGATATTGATATCGATAAAAATAGTCATTAAAAGTCTAGTGGCAACTCCAAAAGCTACTTGCCCGCTCTCTCTCTCTCTCTCTCGTTACACACACACACACACAGCTGTATATTTTCTACTCACCGTCGCAGTCACTGATAATTGTATCGAAGCCCTTCAGCCAGCTGCTCACCTGTTCAGGCTGAAGATCAAGCAAGTTTGTGCCGCACGCTTTAAACATTCTGTAATGGCGCTTTGATTGTAACTGTCGGTTGAATTCGCGACTGTTCGTGCCTCAACTGAGCCGTCGCGACGGCTGAGCAGCAATCGTGATAAGCTATGTGCTATCTCTTTCGCGCCTGTATCTCACATGCGGTTCAGTGGATGGGCATTTCGATAAACACGATCAGTTTACAAAGTAATTGTAGGTTTATTGTAAATTGAACTAAAAACATTTGTTGGTAATGCCTTGTATAAACTAAAGTCCTGTCTATTGTTAATTTTAGTAGCGTCCCTGAGTGGAGTACACATATTAAATGAAAATAAAATCAATTTAAAATTAATAGCTGCCTCCAGTCAAACCATCGACAATGAAAGGCAGTAGATCTCCCAATTTGGGCAGGTACACGTCAGGTATTAGCTTTTTATCCTCTGGATTTTTGCTAAGCTTCCACTGCTCTACATCGCTCAACTGGTGAATGCCGGTTCCGACAAGCAGGGTCTTGAAGCCACAATTGTATCCCAAAAGAACATCGGTATTAGCACGATCCCCAATCATTAAAGTACGCGCTGGATCAACTATCTTTTCCTTGACCAACGTCGCACAAATAGCCGGATTCGGCTTGCCAATGACAATAGGTTCTCGTTCCGCACACGTTTGAATGGCGTTTACAAAGCTACCGCTGCCAGGCACAACCAGCGTCGGCATAGGAAAACGTTCATCCGTATTGGTAGCGATAAATAGGCAGTCAGGATCGCTCAGATACGAGGCGGCTTTCGTCATTTTAGGAAAGCTAAAATGCTCATCAAATCCGACGACAACAGCCCCAATGTCCTGCTCCAGTATTAAATGCTTTGCCATAAACTCTCCCAATGAGCCCTGCATAACATCCGGACCAACTTCTGTGTGCGCTATGCCAACTGCATCCAATTCTTTCGTAATACCCTCGGAGCCAATAACATAAACTTTTTTGTTAAAGTTACGATGTTTTAGATAAGCAGCTGTCGCATGGGCTGTTGATATGATGCCATCCTCGGTTATGTGAAAGCCCAATTGCACACCCTTTTCAAGTAGCTCGGAGCGAGTTTTTGTAGAATTATTTGTGCAAAAATAAATGCGCTTGCCCATGGATTTTAAATTATTCATGGCATCTGCGGCGCCAGCAATCGCCTTGCCATAGACCCACAGGACGCCTGAATAATTAAAAGCAATAATTGGAATATTAATTATAAGTCAAACTCAGTTCACAGTGCTACAAGTAAGGAAAGTAGTTATAATTTATCGCGCTATTTAGTATATTTATAGATACAAAAATATTTGAGGCATTCAGCAGGTACTTCTTATGACGAATTATGACACCTAGTTACTACTTATTACATTTAGATGAAAGTTTTCCAACAATCCAAAATACCAAATTTTGGTAACGTGTGTGACATAATACTGATAACTTTTTGAACGACGTAGATTTTCAAGTACTTTTAAAAGACGTTGTATCTTAAAACAGTATCATGTCATTCAGCAGGTACTGCGTCCATCACAGGTAAAGGAAGGATTACTGGTTGAATTGCCTGCAGAGTGCCCCATTGATTCTTAAACATAAACTCTGTGTTACTTAGGCGTATTTTGATAATGTCATAACTATCGAAAAGATAGTTTTACGTAAAATGTATAGAGAGTAATATGAAAATGAAGATATCTACCTAATAAAATGTAACTAGACATTGAAAATCCTTAAACATTTCTGATAATTTAACTTGTTTATTTACCCATTAAATAAATCTACCAAACAAACTGTATTTCCATTGTCTTAGCAAACATTAATTTTAATTATTGCAGCGGCTTCAATAAGTTCAACTGGCCGCACCCCATTGACATTGCGCTTTGACATTGAAATTTACGCGGCCACGCTCACGCACACATACATACACAAATTGTAAAAACTTGAAAAAAAAAAAAAAAAAAAAAAAAGGAAAATAGAATGTGACGTATAGCTTGGTCTATAGGCTGCTCGTGAACTTCCTGTCATTATGCAATTTGTATTGTCCCAGCATCATTTGTAAATTATCTCACTCACCATCACAATCAGTTATAACGGAATCGAAACTATCCAGCCAAGCTTTGACCTCATCAGGTGAAAGGTCCAATAAGTTGGTACACGTTTGTTTATACATTGTGTTGTCTTGTTTTAATTGAAGAAGTTTTTACACATGGGACTGGGATCATCAAATGCCAATTCAGTACTACTACACGTTATCTATTAATTACAACATTTCATTGACTGATAATTTATTTATGTATATCTATTAGCTGAGGGCTTTTTGATGGTCTGGCAGCACCTAAACTGAACAGCTGGCAGCAGACTCGCTCAGCTGTGAGAATAATACTGAAATTGTTGGGATTTTTAAGAGCATTAAATCATTCAGCTGTTGCATCGGCACTGCCAATTTGTGTATACCCGCTGATTTGAATTGAGGATCAAATAAATTGTAAATATATTTGTTAAATTTCTATGCCGTTTATTATTGTAATAGGCGCTTACAAATACAATTAATTACTTATAGTACAGGTTTCTGTTTTGTTGAATCTCAGCTTTTTCCTTTCATTCCTTTTTATACAAACATGCTGGAAGAACAAACCATTGCAGACGAAGAAAAATACTGTAGCTACACTAAATTTTAAGCAAAAAATAATAATTTTGATGATTGATAAGTTAACTGCATGCTAATAATTGTAAATATATATATATAGTATATGTATGTTTTGTGTACAGAGGTGGTTCTTGGGATTTTCTGGAATCTAGAGCGAAAATTTTGCATTTTGTACCATAATTTGCATTAAATAAATCTCATTAAGCTAGCAATGTAAAACGAACGAAAAGTTGGCTAATTACAAATTAAACTATTTTACAATAATCATATTGATAAATTAAGAACTAGACACGAACGTTTATCGAGAAATTGCATTTAGAGTGTTCATTTTTTGGACACATTTGTTTTGTTTGTTTGTGTGTGTGTATGTATGTTTGAAGGACTATAGATTTAAGTGTTTTTATGTGTGTGTGAGAGAGGTAATGAGCCAAGTCTATTAACTAATGGATTTCGCCTAAAACTGTGACATTAGTAAGCTGCCTGGACCGCCACCACCACTATTAGTGTTACCGCCAGGTCCTCCGCTGCTGGTCCCCAACACAGAGCCCAATAGGGCCCCACTGGGCATTTGTTGTTGCTGTTGATGCTGCATGGGTAGCTGTTGTTGCATTTGCATTGATGGGGGAAAGCTATTAAGACCCATGCCTGTATTCATACCAACTCCTACGCCACCAGATCCCATTGGATTGGACATGCCAGCCGTAGCGCCCATAACTGGTCCGCCCATGCCAGCGGCAACAGCACCTCCACCGCTGGGCAGACCGATTCCCAGAGCAGCCCCTGGTTCTGGGCTTTGATTCTTCTTTTTCCGTTTCTTTTCCTTTTTACGCTTCTTACGCTCCTTGTCATCCTCATGCCGCTTTTGCTTTTTGTGCTTCTTCTCGTACGTTTCCAGGCCGGCGGAGTCTACAGATTTATATAAAAGGATAAATGGTATATCTTCCAATAAATATACTGCACTGTTTGAGTTTTTACATTCGGCAGGATTTTGCAAAAGTGAATTTCCCTAAACCAGTTTCAGCTCTAACTTTCGGTAAAATTTTGTCGGATTGACATGACATTGAGGCAGTGAATTTAAATTTTATTTAAACCTATTATAATTTCCGAAAGTATTTGTGAAAACTAATGGGCAATTTAAGAGGGCGGTATTGTTTTAATTTTTGTAACTTATTAAATCGTTATTCTTTACATTGCTCCAAAGGTTTCCTATAACTTTTGTCCTATACATTTTTCAGCACTAAAGGAAGAAGCGGAATTCTGGGACAAATCCGAACGAAATTTAAGGGGAAATTCGGTCAACTTTCGGATTTAAATTCGCAAAATAAAACTGAAAACAGGAACAGGCCTAATATTATATTGTAGTTTACCTAGTAACGTTGACTCTGTGCCTCCCGTAGTGACTCCATCTTTGTGTTTGTGCTTTTTGTGCTTGTTTTTATGTTTTCGCGCAGGTGTAGCATATGTGGTTCGATACTGTTCCGGCAGCTGCAAAAGGAATCAGTCCAAACAAATGTATAAAGGGAACTCCCCCTTTAAAAACAGATTATACATACCGGTCCTGGATGCAAACGGAAACCTGCTAACTGCACTGCAGTTAGTGGGAGCAGCTCCTTGCCACCGATGGGTGGCTTTTCTATAACACTGCGAAGTGTACTGTTCTCGACGGGATGCGTGATGAGGTCATTGATACCGGGTATGTTGGGTAGAAAGGACGCCAACGATTCCTTGAATTTCTTCTCCTTGAATTTCGTTAGCGTATGATGAAGTCCATATTCGGTCATGAGATCCTTGTCACCTGTAAGCTCTGCCTTTGCCGGCGGTTCCTTCATCGAATAAAAAGGACCTGTGTGTATAATTGTCGGTGTTTTTCCTAACGATATTGTTGTCTTCAGTGTCCCCGACGAATCCTGACGTGCCACAACTGGAGAGCGACCACCATGTGGTGAGGATCTCGGTGAATCCATCATAATGTTGCCGTAGTTGCTCATCATTTTCTGGCAGAGGGGCGGGAAGCGGGAACAGAGGCAAACGGTCAGTTAGGCACACACACAACAACAAAGCAGCAACAGCAGCACCACCAACAACAACAAGGCCAGACAGCGCAGCAACTTTCGCAACTCGCTTGCAGACGCTGCCGCATACACAAAAAGCGAGCTATATATGCTCGGCTTGTTATTGCGGCCGCTTAACACTTTTATATATATTTTAACTATAATTTTGCACGTTTTATTGCGATTTTCTTCACTCAATTTGCAGACAAAACTCTCGCCATCTTGTTGTGTTCACGTACAAGTGTGGACAGCCAGCAAACAACTAAACATACCAAACATTTGTTGTCGTTAAATACCTAGAGCGCTCATGAAAATACTAAAAATAATGTATGATTACATTTCCGATTATGCGCGTGATCGAAACGAAGTCGCTATCGATATATTGTCCCAGTCATCATCTGCAGTTTGCCGTGTTCTAGCAAAATTTCGTGTAATTTTCAGTGCATACATTGAAAATTATTCAAAATCAAAGTAGTCTTGTGATTTTAGAAATCGGAGTGTAAATTTTAATTAATACCCGCAATGCAGTCGACATTATGCAGAGCTGCGGCTGTTGCCAAGGTACAAAACAAGCAAATAAACTCCTTTAGAGGGTTATGCAATTCTAACCTAAATAGGTCATAACTTTGACATTAAATGCATTAGTGGATCGACGTGACGTCAAAATCGTGTGTGTCCAAATGTCAAGGCCATTGATTAGGCCACTTATCAGCTGATACAGCTAAGCGATAATTAAAATACCTCTGTTAAATGTCTGCGATTAGCGTAAACACAACAAACAGTAAAAAGAACCAACGCAGTGTGACCAAGTTGTATTTTGTTAATAAATCCCCTTTCACTTTCTAGACGCATTTGCGCACCAATGCAGCTATTTTGGGAGCTTTGAATGCCCGCTTCTATTCCACAACACATGAAGCTGATATTGTGGTGATCGGCTCTGGTCCCGGTGGCTATGTGGCTGCCATCAAGGCGGCCCAGATGGGCATGAAGACCGTGAGCGTGGAAAAGGAACCAACACTGGGCGGCACCTGTTTGAATGTTGGCTGCATTCCCTCGAAGGCCCTACTGAATAATTCGCATTATTATCACATGGCCCACTCTGGAGATTTGGCTAATCGCGGCATCATCTGCGGCAATGTCTCACTCGATCTGGAAAAGCTGATGGGACAAAAGAACAATGCGGTCAAGGCTCTAACTGGTGGCATTGCCATGCTCTTCAAGAAGAACAAAGTCACTCAGTTGACGGGTTTCGGCAGCATTGTCAATCCCAATGAAGTGCAGGTGACTAAAAGTGATGGAACAACGGAAACTGTCAAGACCAAGAACATTCTGATTGCCACCGGCTCAGAAGTTACTCCCTTCCCAGGCATCACGGTAAGCAACATTAATTGTGAATATATTAAAAAAAGGCATCGCGAATAAGAGTTATAAGATTAAAAGAAACCCATATAAAGGGATGCATTTATTTTCTTATAAGAAATTTTACTTCTTTTTATTAAACGAATTTAAAAAGATTTTTAAATTATGATTGATCTTTGCAGATTGATGAGGAAGTAATTGTGAGCAGCACTGGCGCTTTGAAACTTGCCCAAGTGCCTAAGCACATGGTTGTTATTGGAGCTGGTGTGATTGGACTGGAATTGGGTTCGGTCTGGTCGCGACTGGGCGCTGAAGTCACTGCCGTCGAGTTCATGGATACCATTGGCGGTGTGGGCATCGACAACGAGGTCTCCAAGACCTTCCAAAAGATTCTCACCAAGCAAGGACTTAAGTTCAAGCTGGGCACCAAAGTGATGGGCGCTACGCGCAGTGGCAACAGCGTCACCGTATCCGTGGAGGATGCAAAGTCTGGTGCTAAGGAAGAAATCGAATGTGATGCCTTGTTGGTGAGCGTGGGACGTCGTCCTTACACCGAAGGCCTTGGACTGGAGGGTGTGGGCATTGTGAAAGACGATCGCGGTCGCATTCCCGTCAATGCCACTTTCCAGACCGTGGTGCCGAGTATTTACGCCATTGGCGATTGCATTCACGGCCCCATGTTGGCCCACAAGGCCGAAGATGAGGGTCTGATCACCATTGAAGGCATCCAAGGCGGACATGTCCACATTGACTACAACTGCGTGCCCAGTGTGGTCTACACGCATCCCGAAGTCGCGTGGGTGGGCAAATCAGAGGAGAACCTTAAACAGGAGGGAGTTGCCTACAAAGTTGGCAAATTCCCCTTCATGGCCAACTCTCGTGCAAAGACGAACAACGAGACCGATGGTTTCGTCAAGGTTCTGGCGGATAAGGCAACTGACCGCGTGCTGGGCACGCACATCATTGGCCCCGGTGCCGGTGAGCTGATCAATGAGGCTGTCTTGGCCATGGAGTATGGAGCATCGGCGGAAGATATTGCCCGTGTCTGTCATGCGCATCCTGTAAGTTATAGAAGTTCCCAGGTTCCTTGAAGATTTACTAATTTTTCTTTCTTTTAACAGACCTGTTCTGAGGCTTTACGTGAGGCCAACGTAGCGGCTGCTTTCGGCAAACCTATTAACTTCTAGAGTGTCACGGCATCCTTCTTACCCCCTGCTAATCAACACATTTCGACACACAAGTCTCCGCGAGTTTAAAATTCTCATTGTGTAAATGTTACGAAACATCGCCGATAAATATATTAATTGCAATAAAGTGCAAATATATAAATTGAATATCGTTGTAATAAGTATAGAATAAAATCGCGTTTAAATTGTAAAAATTATTGCGCCTTTTTGATTTTAAAATCTATCGTGATGTTTGTGAACAGTATCGATAGCAGAGTGGCACAAAAACATTTTCAGTTATCGATATGCCAGTATTTTGATAATGTCTATCGTGTATGGTCACACTACAATATCATATGCTCATATATTCGGTTTTTAAACAAAAATTGTAAAGGACAAAATTTAACAGAAGATTCAGAGCAGTTTCGTTTGTATCCGGTGTGTGATTATATATTCAATTTTCATTTAAGAAAAATCTACAATAGTACAAAATCAAAAGCAATTGCAATGTTTCGCGTTAGTAAAATCTATGGTCACAGCTTTAGCTGTAATTCTTTGACACGAAAAATGTCGCTTGCAAGACGACTTTTGAATGCAAATCAAGTGCAGACTTCCGGGGCTCCAACCAGGGAGAACATAGTTCCCTCATCTCCCACATCTCAATTAAGTGGAGCTGACAAAATACAGAAGAAGTCATTCACCAGTGACCAAGAAGAACCGCCGGTGAGTGAGTGTGGTGTTTATGATGTAACAGAGCATGGTGGAACTAGTACAAGGTGGCGCATTCCTCCGTGGTGCTAAAATTCACGACTCAACCTCTTTCTACCAATAGTCACCTTGTTATTAATACCACCATGTAACTGATTCTTAAACTCCAATTTTAAATTAAATTTTCATTCACAGACAAATACACGTTGGCCGCGGAAAATCTTTAGCGGCATACAGCCGACAGGTTCTCTGCATTTGGGAAATTATTTGGGTGCAGTGCGTAAATGGTTGGATTTGCAAGATTCCCATGATAATATAACTCTTTGCATTGTGGATATGCATTCAATTACCATGCCACATAATCCTCCCGTGTTGCGGGAGAACATCTTCAGCATGGCAGCAACTCTGCTCGCCTGTGGTGTGGATCCCTCTAAATGCACACTCTTTGTACAGTCCGCTGTGGTGGAGCACAGCGAATTCAATTGGATTCTCAGTTCCCTGACGACAATGCCGCGTTTGGCGCAGTTGCCACAATTCAAGGAGAAGTCCAAAAAGGTGCGAGATGTGCCGCTGGGCTTGTACGTGTATCCGGTGTTGCAGGCAGCCGACATAATGCTATACAAGTAAGAAAAGTTCCATCAATATTTCAATTAGTAATTGTTCCCGTTACTCGTTAAGTAATCGTTAGGAGAGAAGGTCTACTGACCAGATCGATTAGAATATTGAGAGTCTACTGACCAGATAAAGTAGATCTTAGCCATAACTGCATATTAATCCTACTCAAAAGTCGGGTACGCTCAAAAAATACAATCTTGCTTTACTAATTTCTAATTTCCTTCACAGAGCGACTCATGTTCCCGTTGGCATCGATCAACTCCAGCATATTCAGCTAGCACAGCATTTGGCGCGTAACTTTAATGGTCGTTATGGTGAAATGTTCCCAGTGTGCACTCCAGTGATTGAGGAGGACGATGGCTCGAGGATATTGTCGTTGCGTGATACGACAAAGAAAATGTCCAAATCCGATCCGAACCCCAAGGGTACCATCAATCTAGGTGATTCCCCAGAGCAAATCAAAGAGAAAATAAAGAAGGCCCTCACTGATTTCACATCGGATATCACCTACAATCCCAGCATGCGGCCTGGCGTCAGTAATCTGATCAATATACATGCTCATGTGACTGGCACAAGCATAGCGACTGTTGTTGAGGAGGCCAACTCCCTGGACACGGCCAAGTACAAGGAGCGTGTTGCGGATGCGGTCATTGAGCATCTGCGTCCCATTCGGGAAAAGATTGATATGCATCTGGCCAATCGAAGCGAACTTAGCTATATGCTGGAAATGGGAGCCGACAAGGCTCGACAGATCGCCCACCAGACGATGACTGAGGTCAAGCAGCGTTTGGGACTTGGCACCTATGCCAATGTGCCTGCAAATGTCCAAGTGGCGCCGTTGCTTCCAGAGCACTCCAAGGTAACTGCCAGCCAGCGGTTGGCCAAGGGTGTGCTCCATCCGGATGTCAATGCTCACAGTCAGCCGCATTATGATCAGCGGTTGGAAGCGGGACGTGTCAATGCCGTCGGTACAGTTGGTGGCGGTTCTGGCGAGGCAGCAACCGGCGAGTTGCACATGAATCAAAGCTCACAGCCTATGAGAAGAATTGTCCAGCGTCCTATTGTTCCGGTGCAGTCGATGCGAGTGGAGAAGTCTCGCAATAGAACAACCTCCAGACATGTCTTCAATGTGGACGCATTCAATGTGCCCAAAATTGGATTCGGTATACCAAGCTCTTCCCTTGACAATAGTCGATACGATCATCGTGCAAGGAGAAAGTCTTCTCCAGCGGCTGGTGCTGCTGGTTTAGGTTTCTCAGCTTCGTTTCCCTTGAACTCAGTTAACAGTATATCTGGATTCAAATATGGACACACGACGAATCGTAGTGCCTTGGCATCCGTTACGAATCGAGTGAATGCGATTAGCAAACACCAGGAAAAAGTCAGCAGTTTGGCCAACAGTGCTTTTTATAAAGCAGCTGCCAGTTCCTTTAACGATAGTAGCCCCAGTGTTGTTAATGTTGCAGCCAGCACAGTTCGCAACAAACAAAAATCAACTGTCACGTCAAGCGATGTAGAAAATAGCACATCCTCCAGCGATCAAGTTGAGGAGGATGTGGAAGAATTAGCGGAGCAGCAGGAGGAGGAGGATGAAAGTCAGCCCACTGCAATGCCTGAGGCTACGAAAATGGAGAACTGATTTTACCCCAGCGTGATAAACGCTTGTAATTTGTTTTTAGTATAGTGTTATAATTGTAAATTCGCCTGTGAAACTTAATGTATGTATATGCTTGATAAGAATAACAAAACTCAAGTCAACAATTTAAAATTAACTGTGGTTTGGTATTTTATTAAAAGAGCCCGCAAAAAATTAAACAAAATACTGTGCTGTTCATTTTGCGATATATAGCACATATCGATATTTCTTTTTAAAGTATTTCGATGGTATTTAAAGACGGCCACACTGGCAGCAATGTTTGCCAGTTTCGTTAAATAAATTGTACGATTCGGATGCGCGCGCGCTTTTCGACGTTCCGTCTCGTTTCGTCGCTTTTTACCTGTGTCGTTTGTATGTGTTTCTGTGTAACAAAAAAATCAAAACCTAATCAAAGTATGCAAATGCGTTGCCAACGTTACGCACGCGTAGTAATCCAAAACCCAAATGTGTTTTATTTAAGAAGCCGCAACGCGTACAATGACAACAACGCCCGAGTGAAAGTGCAACAAATAGATGTACAAAGCACAAACTAAAAAACAGCTTACGTTTTTCGGCCATCAAGTACACGCATCTCTTTTTGGCCTTGGTTAAAAACAACTACATGATAAATATACACACATCATTTAGAGGAATATAAATAATAATAAAACATACGAAAAACTACCTGTTGTTCAAGAAGTTCATCAGACGCAGCAGCAGAAAACAGAAGCAGCAAAAGAAGTGCGCAAAAACAACAACAAGAAGAACTCTAATAACAGGCAGCAGAAGAAGAAATCTAACTGTTGCGTCTGCGTGTGTGTTTGTGCGTGAATTGCATGCATTTAAAAATTTAGTTAATTACGCTACTGTGTAACGGTGCTTGTGCTTGTACCAAGATAAACATTTTGGCCAAAAGCTTTAACAGGTGCGTTTTAGTTTGTTCTTTAACTGTTTTACATAATTTAGAACAACAGTTGTTGGCTGTTCCACATACATGTAGATATGTATAATGTGTCAAATAATTGTTTTTTCAAAGAAAAATATAGAAATATTTAACAAAGTATAAGAATTGTCCCTTGGTTTTTTATATTTTCTTATTTTACAATGCTTTCTTATGGCTATATAGCCAATTTTAAATAAGAAATATTTAGATATATCTTCTGTAACCATTTAAAAAAAAAAAAATAATTTCTTGACATATTGTAAATGCTCATTAGCGAAATTCACGTTAGTCGGTGGTTTTGGGCTGTCAAACTGTATGTCTGTCCAACAGTTAGCACAAGAAATTGTAAGAAATAAAAGTAAAATTTCAAATCTTGTTATTACTATAAGTATAATATCCATATTGAAGAAAAGAAATATGATTTTCATGTTGTCATTTCTCATCCATTTGTCTTAGTTTTCCACACGCAACACTTACCACTATTGATTCTCAAACTGTAAGCGGTTGGGGCAGTATTGGTTGTCTAAGCCTTTGTTTTTGTTGTAAGCGCAATTAAGCAAATTACTTGTTTTAGTTGTTGTAACATTTGCACCAATGCGAAATTCGCATTTCGTTTGTTTTTGCCATTTGAATGCTATTGTTGTTGTTGTTTTGGTTGTTGTTGGCTTTGCCATGTCGTGCCAGTTGGCGCCATCGACGCTTTATGTTTGGTTTATTGTTTTCTTCGCTTTGGGATTTCTGTGTTTGCCGTTTGTCCAACTTTAATATACCCTATACTTGTGTTTGGGTAACTGCAAAGCATCCTAAACTGCTTTTTAGTTAAGAAAAACCCGTTTTAACTTTGTTTGAACACTATAAAATCGATTTATCAATTTAAAACTTCTATAAGCTTTTTTTAACTGGAGGGTATATAATAAAGTAAGTAAGCTAAGCCTACAAAAATGTACCACTTCGATATAAAAATTATCCAATGTACCAACGAATATAAAGTGTACCCGATCTGGGTACACCAAATGCAAAGCTACCTTTGTGCTCACCATGCTCACACTTTACTGAATACAGGGTATATTCCTATTCGAGCCCTCTCAACTTGCGTACTTCAGTTTGTTAAAAGTTGAGGAAGCTTTGCTGTCGCTTTTAATCCATTTGCTGTAATTGCAACTGAACTTTGCTACCAGGCAGCAAATCAAAGCTGTGAGAGACAAACAAAGTGCGAGAGCCAGAATGAGAGCAAAAGGAGCATTGAGAGCATGAACAAGTGTTTCCGGCGTTGGTTGTTTGTTGTTTGTTGTTGCTGTTGCTATGGCCACCTGCCCGGCATAATGCAACAGGAAGCAGACAGCCTAAAGAAAAACTGAGGCGACACTAGACACTTGAGTTGAGGCTGCCACGATTTTGGTAATGCGAAACCCACTCAAAGATGCAGCTGCTCTCCACGCTCTTTTGCATTTTCTTTTGCTTCTTCTTTTGCATTGCATCACAGGCGTTTGGATTTTATTTCCTTTTTGTACCCTGTATAAAAAAATAATGTGCGTCACAGGCATAAGAAGGTGTGGCACACTCCATTAAATGTACATTTTATTTTTATATATATAGCCAATGGCTATTGGCCATGTCTGCCTGCATGAACAACTAGATTTTATATTTTACCCAAATCAAGTCAAAAAAGAAAAAGAGCATTATTTAAAAAATTTTAATAAGTAACTTTGGCTAAATTGTATTCCTTTTCATAAATGTATTTTGAATTATTGTTTTTTTTTCTTTTTCATAAATATTTTTTTAGAATTTTCACCATTATTTGGATTTTCCCAAAAGTACAGGGTCTCTCACAGTTGAGCATGCTTCAATGTAGTCTTTTTCTTGCTTTTTGCTTTTTCCTTACGTATTGTAATTTGATAGTTTTCCATTTCGCCCAAGTCCATTTGGCCCCTATTAACATTGCTTAGCGCTCTAAAATTACAGCTGCAACAAAACCCCTTCCCCCTCTCTCTCACCCTTTGCCACCCACCTCGCAACGACTTCGCCATAGGCATCTCTTTCACTCTTTCTAACGGTTCTTGCTTTGCTATGCACTTTGCATATGCCCAAAAATATTCATTGTTTTTGTTGTTGGCGGGCCTTGGCACAGTTATGCGGCTTGGCCACGTTTTGTTGTAGTTATTGTTATTATGGTTGTTGTTGTTGTGTTTTTAACTTGTTTGTCTTCTGGTTTGTGTCTTTTGTACTGTAATTGCAGTTTTGGGGTTATGTTAAATTTCCCTAGTTCTTAACAGTGGGGTAAATTAACTTATTTTGTAATCAAAAGTAGCCTGCAAATAGCTAAAATATTATCAAATATTCTAGAGAAAATGCAAATAGTTTTGTATTAATTAAAATTATAATAATTAAATTCTGACTTTTGGTTAGTTATTGAAATAAAAATATTTTTTAACTTTTAATATTGTATCATCAAAAACATTTCGTCGATATCATCAAAAGAATATTTATATTAGACATCCGACTATACTAAGTCTATATATTTTAAATTTATAAAAATTTTAGAATTCCGAAACTATAGATCATAATATGTATACATTTTATGTATTACATAACCTATTACAACCTCATGCTAGTTTACGCATTTTAAAAAGCCCTAAATCAGAACCAAATTTTTTTCGATTCATAATTCATAATTCCATAATATCCAAATTGGTCAAATGGATATTCCCTTGATACAATTTTTACTGATAATTAGCTGATTTATATTTATATATATTCCACAAATTCTTATTTTTCTTAAAAATTTTTTGAATAAGCGTCAAATCATTTTTAAAAATAGTTAGACTTCTAGCTAGGAATATTTCCTTAAATATTCTACATTTTGCAATTATAAAACTGCTAAATCTAGCTACTTAAAAGCTATAATGGCAACATTGGTTCCTGTTTGCCGAACTACAGTTTGAGAAGTACTGCTTTAAAATGAAATTAACAGCAAAAATATAAACAAACTCATTGAACATTCAGTCGAATATAGTCAAGAAATTTTGAAGAACATTATATAAAATTTCTTCTGAAATTCAATTAACATTCAAATTTAAATTGTGTGCCTTTTATTTAATATTTAAAGTCAATCATTTTGCAAAGATTTTTCAAAACTATGTACAATACAGTTCACAGTTGGGAATTATTAATAAATTAGTAAGATAATTAAATACAAATTGCTGTTCAATTTAATTATTCAGTCGATTTTATTTCGTATTTCCCTTTTATTGCATAAAAGTTAAACAAAAAGTCGTTAATTAATGCAAAAAAAAAAACAATAAAAAAGATACAGCTAAATATATATAATTACAGATTTGAACTTCAATTCGATTCAAGGCAAACGGGTTGAAATGACTTTTTGTTTTATATATACTTTTTATTTGTTGTTTATAAACGAGAACTCGTGCTAGTTGTTTGTTATTTTTGTTGCCAAAAGAAGAAGAATGAAATGAGAAAAAAGCGGCAACACAAAAATGTGGCAGAGAAAAAGAAGAAGTGAGTAAACAAAAGGCTGATGAATAGAACGACAGGCAAAAGCTGAATAGAAACTTGTTAGACAGACGATGACATCTTCAATTGACTTGTAATTGGTTGGAAATTGAAGTGTAGACGTCATTTGAAGTGGGTCAAATGCATTTACCACCTGCTTTAGCTCAATGCACCGTCAATGGAAGTGCATTTGGAATGGGAATGTGCAGTTGAATGTTTGTAATTAGTCAGGGTACCGCAGGGAATCCCCCACCCTCCTACCCAGGCATGTCTAATGCCAAGTCTATTACTTCAGACACGCCAGGGGACAGTTTTTTTTATCTGGGATCTTTAAAGGGAACCGCAGACTAGCCTAAATAAATAATTGTGGTCTCTGTAATGCAAACACACGAAAAGAACTCAAAAAAACAACTCAAAAGAAACTGCAACGACTTTAAACAGGTGTCGACTACTTTGTTGTTGTTTATAAATAAATACATTTTTGTTTTGTTTTTGTTCTGTCATGTGTGCCGAGTGTCGCTTGTACTTTTGTAATGTATCTTATAGATACAAGTACGTGGCCACAGACTTCCGCATTTCCTGATGATTAAAATATCTAGCATTTTATAGATGTATGTACTTATGTTTGCTGCTGTCAATCTTACGATTCTCTCCCGAATGATAAAGATTGATTAAAGTTAAACCAATTCTATATAGAGTTATTTCTATTTACATACATAAATTAAAGTTAGATCAGTCTTAAACAGGGACTTAACCTGATTAAAAAAGTTTCAATGGAACTATTATTGTAAACTTTTTATTATAAAACTTATTTTTGATTTGTGTTTGCAATTAAAAAAAAAGAAATAAACGTAAACATGATTTATCTCTATTTATAATATTATATACATAGTTTTTAAATAAAAAAATCACGCGTATTTAGACAATTACAGCTAAAAATTACATAGCTGCATTTCACATTCAAAGTGAATTTTCGATTTAAGTTTGGTAGAAACTGAACTCTATTCTTCTTTTGAAGTTGTATACTCCAGATTGATTCGTAATTCACTTTTGACAATGCGATTTATTGATTAAAATACCCTGTAATCATATAATAACTAAACAGGGTAATTTGAAGTGTAAGAATCAGGAAATAGCAGACATCTTCGATACTATAAATTGTATATAATTGCAATCAACAACGACTGTAGAATCTACTTGGCCAAGATCTTTTCCTTGTCTATCTGAGTACTAAGTTATACCAAGTTTAACATCTCCTAGTCGAGTACTCCTATCTACAACAATCTTTCTGTATTTCGGAGTACTTAAAAGCAGAGAAGTATTTTGCCTGCCCCAACAACGACTGCCTCATTATTCATTCACCAGAAGCAGTCGGCCAAGTATTTTTGTTCTGTTTTTTTGGATTCTCTTTGGCTTCCGCTTGAGTGTAGGCCTCAAGAATTTTAAACCTGCTGCCGCGTCTATGGAGAAGGCGGAGACGGAGACCCAGACGAGGATGACTACAAATTAGCGGGAACTGCCAGCGTGGCATCCACGTTCCAAAATATAGCGACTCTTTCGAGGTGCAGACAGTTCGAGATGCATAAAAATAAAATATGTCAAAGCGTCGCAAATGGCATTTGTTATTTTAGGAGTAGAAGGCGGCGAATTTTCCACACTTAGTTGAGAAAGTCTTAATTGAATTTCCCTATACTTCTTCCACTTTGGTTAGCTTTGTGCCCTTCATCTATCTAAATTATGACTATATTTTGTATTTTGACCCAATTTGTCAAACAATTTGTCGCCCAAAAAGTTTACAACTTTAAGCTGTAAATTGATTTCAAGTTCTATAAGTTTTTGTTGAAATTCTACTACAGTTTTCCCACAGTTTGTATTGTCATTCATTTGTTGTGTGCGTTTTCCACACGTTTTTCCCTATGCCCAGTGACCCAATTTTGTGCTTTCTGTTTTTCATTTGATTCTTTATTTTAAGTGTCGCAATGCATTTTCTCATTTTCTCTTTTCAGCTCTTATTTTTCGTTGTTGTTGTATAATTAATCAATATTGTTTTAATCTATTTGGTCTTTGATTGCTTTCGACTTTTGTCTATTTTTATGGGGGCGTTTGATGTTCTCTTTCTTTTTTTTGTGTAATGGAGGGCGTTTTCTCTGTCAGCTTTGAAGGGCAATCAAATCAGTTTTAACGTTGTTTATAATGTGTTTTTTTCTCTTATCAAAATATGCACTTAAGGCAAACTAATTGAGATTTAATTATAATTATATAATTGTTAATTATATAATTCTTCTTAAAATCCGTGCAAAGATGCATTTGTTACAAGCAGCTGAAATTCTAATCTGACTGTTTTCAATCTGTAAGTTTTCTTTGTTTTCATTATTATTATTTTTTAGCTCAGTTAAAATGTATGCAAATATTTACAGTAAAAGCACGTATTCAACTTTAAATGCATTGCAGTTAAACAGTTAAATATAATTAATGTATATGAGCGTAAAACATGTTTTTAAAACTCGAGGATCTCCTCACAACTGTTGCATAACAGAGATGCTAACGGTTAACCTTACTTGGATTTATATCTATAATTTCATAAACTGATTTATCTTATCGCAATTCTTATCTCTGTCTTTATGAACCAGCTGTTGGACTCTTGGCAAAATATTTAAGCAGCTGTTTGCATCTTGAGCAGGTAGAATCTAAAACTCGGCACTTGTGAACAGATTCTCTTTGAGAACATACTCTAAACGCCTCGTCTGGGTAGAGAATTTCAATAGAATTCTCACTGGATTTATGAGTATCTCTCTTGCATTTGCTTCGCTTGAATTCTACACTATACTCTACACAAAATCCCAATCCTATTTCAACTCATCCCGACCAAAGCAAATTGCGTGTGCCTTGCCACATGTTGTTCCCCATCCTCTGCTTCATCTTATTGTTGGTGTCGTGTCTTGTGGCACTTGAATTACATGACCAAACTTGGCTAGTTTCTTGATTGTTCGCCAGAGACAGAGTTCGTGTGGTTTCATAATGCCATCGTATTACACGTATTATGGGATACCATACCTAGCCATGTGTCTGATCATAGCTTGTGGGCTCATTAAAATACCAGACCAGCTGACGGATACTTAATGAAATTCTTCAGTTATTATTATATTATTTTACGGTAACAAAATATGAGTATACAAATGCTGACCTATATTTATTTTATAACTTTAAAGTGCCTGGCTTAATTTCTCTTTAACACTCATTAAATAAGTCAACAGTTTTTCAGCTTCTATAGCTTCCTGGATATCTTATTGAATTATGTTATGCTTTATCCTATAATAGCTCTGTTAATATTTTAACAATTATCTATATACTGTGTAGTATTTTAAAGCCCATTTTTTAAAGTCTATATACTATAAGGTCTTAAATAACTATACGAATGATAAACTGACGTAAAATGCATAGAAACTAATGTCAAATTCAAAGATATCTGTCAAATAAAACTTATAAAGACATTGAAAAAATAGTCCCTATTGTCATATTTTCATATTCATATTTTTCTATAATAAAAAGGGAAAGGGAAAGATTGAGTAATTAATGTTAAAATATATTTTCTGATTCTTTTTTCTTATTCTTTCCCCTTTTGTTTTATTTTTTTTTGTCCAAAACTTTTCAAAAATATTCCAATCCATAGATTTGACTTCAATAATGTCCCTTGGGGTTATTGTTTTATTATGTTTGAATTATTTACGGAATTGTTTACTTCTTAAAAGCAAGATTCAAATTATTTAGTTGCAGATAAATCCAGCTCATCTATGTTTGTTATTAAACGGAGACTGCCCCAAATTCTTGCCATCAAATTCTCTTCCCTCATCTCTTCTCTTTTCTCCTTCCTCTCCACTCTCACACTTCTCCACAGCTGTTTGCAATGTCATTCCGTAATAAAGCCGTGGAGATCGCTCAACAGTTCACTTGATTAGTAAATTGAAGCGTTTGCCAGTCGTAAATTTGACATCATCCAGTAAATGTACATACATATGTGTGTGTTTGGTACAAATACATGTGTATATGTATGTATTACACTCGTTTTTCTCAATATTTATTGCACACTAAGTCGGACAAGTTCAAGTTTGTGACTCATATCAAAGTCACTGGGGGCAGCAGCTGCTCCATTATTGAGTCTGTGGTCAGCAGTCGCCCGTTTGGCTGAGAAATTCTAGTCTCGGATAACAGCATCTAATAAATAGCAAACGCCTCCACAAAACAAGCTGCTTGTGCTATAATTAAACATATGTATATTGAGTTCTCTGGCATGTGCTCTTGATCTATAGCATATGGCTAATGCTCTAGGGTCTAGACAAGTAGAACGTGATTCTGGATGAAATCTGAAACTTAGGACGAAGGAATTACCACTTGAACATCATACAAAATTGTTGAACACACTCCCAGTTTTGTGGCAGAGAAGAATTATAAGCAAGTTATCAATTTAAAGTAAAATACTTAGTAGTAAAAAGTAAATTAAAGTAATTCAAAGTAGTGTCGTTGGATAATTTAAATGTTTGTTAAAATTGAGGTTTATCTAAATTTATTTATTTAAAATTGAGAAGATTTGAATTGAAATTCTAGCAGAAAGTAAATAAATAAAATAAAATCATAAAAAAGTTTAATTAAGAAACATTGAAATAGATTCGTGAAGCTTAATCTTAAACTTTAAGACACAAACAATTCTTTTTAATAGTACAGAATAGTTTTTGTAACTTTATTAAAAGTGTTCAGTGTCTATTAAAGCTTTTTTAACTAAAAAACTGCTCAAGAATCTTACTTAAAGTTTATTAATGAACTTTATTGACTAAGCCCTTGAAAACTAAAATAAAATTCTTACTATAATAATATTTCTTAGAGGGTACCTAGTTAGCTTTCTTAGTTTTTGAAACAGACTTAGACTTTGAAACAGTCATACACATACTTCTCTTCTATATTATAGAATAGTAGTTTAACAACTCAATTAATAGAGTTAAGTACCTGATAAAGCTTTTTAAATTGAAAGATAAAAAAACAGCTTTAAGCTCTGACCAACAGTTACGTATTTAATGATGCTTACGCTAATCACATTGTTCTCACATCTGTGGTCTCTTTGTTTTCTCAAATTTTTCACACAGTTCTTTATTTTTATTGCGCATATCAGGTGCTGATGATAATGATGATGTGTTGGTGTTGGAGTTGAAAACAATGGAAGACCGTTCATGGGAAATACATTTATAATTATAGACGACAAAAACCTGCAAGCTTGCATGAAAAATGCATTACAAATCAGCAAATCGGAAAAGTGCAAGCAAGAAGAAGCAGCAGAAGAGAAGGAGAAGGAGGAGAAGAAAGATGCTGAGAATCGCTGCAAGGCATGACGGATAAATTCAATTCAAGCCCGCCCCTTCTCTCACACTCACACTCACTGTCTCTGTCTCTGTCTCATTCTCTAGTCTCTTTGTATAACTGTACACGAAGTACAGTTTGTTTGTTTGCAGTTTGTTGTACTTGTTGTTGACGTTGTTGTCAGCCGTTATACAGGTTGCAATAACTGAAAATTTGGTTTTGTGGCCTCAACAGATGCCAAAAATTGGATCGACATTATTATTATTAGCTGACACAGTTGCATTAATCGCAAAGAAATCAGAGCTGAAATAACATACCCTAGACTACAATCATATGAAATTTTTTCACTTGGCCGTTAAATCTGTCAGTTCTTCTTCAGTACTATAATTTTTAGGGTCTAATAAGACCTTAGAAGACAATTAAATGGTTGACAATTTTAAGTTTATCTAAGAACTGCAATAGATGTAGAAAAAAAACACATGGATGTAGAACTGTCAAGTAGAGAGAAAACTCCAAAGAAAAAAGAACTTAGTTTAATTGTCATCAATGATTTTACATCCAAAGTTTAACTGAAAGATACATCTTGACAACCTGTGTAGGGTATACAACAGATACAGACAAATTTTGTAATTTCACAAACTTCACAAACTCAAGTATCAAGAGCTTAACTTGAATAATAAAATATAAATAAATAAATAAAATAATAATACATCTAAAATCTATAGTACCACAACCTATGTACAAAAGTAGGGTACACAAAAGAGAGGAAGGCAATTTTGATGTATATTTATTTGTAATAACAAATATTTTATGCTATATAATCGAAGAACCTAAAAGATATTTATCTAATGTAATTTTCTTTACTTCGAAGTTAAGCTTAGAAATACATCTAATTTAAAGTACCTCAATCTGTGTAGGGTGTACAAAATCGACGCAAGCAATTGTTCTAATGTCTAAGAAATGACCAAAGAATCTAAAAATAAAATAAGCTAGTAAAATGTATTTCACATTCCAATTCTAACTAAAAGAAACCTCAAGTCTATAGTACCATCACCTGTGTAGGGTATGTCAAAAGTGACAGGCAACTGCTAAGGTGTCATAGCAATCAACTTTGAAGGGGGTGGACGGGGGGCTGACGAACTCACACGCCCTCCTTTCGTTTGATTATGCATAGTAGAAAAGTCAATTGCATAAGTTTTTTTTTTGCTAACTTTAACTTTGCAGCATCGATTTTTCACTGCAGTTGTGTCGTCACGCTGACGATTGTGAGTCGATGCCTGGTTCCGAGTTCATTGCACCCCGAGAAGTAGCCCCCTTTCTCCACCTTCGACTCCTCCTTCGCCTTTTCGATGTTTGGTCAAATGTCAAAAACATAAAAAGTTGGCTTTTTTGTTGGCTTTGGCTGTTTGCTTAGTTGTATTTGTTTATTGTTGTTGTTTGTTTAGTTGTTGATTTTATTTTCTATTTGCTTTCGTTTTGAACTTCTGCCAATGTTATAATCATTTTTCATTATTGCGCATTTTTCCAGCTGAAAACGTTTTCTGTAATTGCCGATATAGTCAGATAATCAATACTTAATCACAGCTCTTTACGTTGCCTCATTATGACAAATTCGTATAATTGTAAAGCAATTGTTGCTTTTTCTTATTGCTTTTTTATTGTTGACTTTGCTTTGTTTCAAGAAACAAAAGTCATGCGATGAAGTTCAGCTGCGGTTAAAGGTATTTCTGTCAAATAAGAAAGTTATCCAACAAAGCAGAACTTGTATAATTATAGATTGTGTGACATGACTTAAAGATAAACATTATTATTATTATTATTATTAAAAGCGATCTCAAAGAAAATTATCCATAAGAAAAGTCAGTTTACGTATGACACGAATAATAAAAGTAAAACAGTTTCATTGTCTATCAAGGATATAACTAATTGGAGTTCGACAAACACTATGTAAAGAAAAACTCTTAAAAGAAACGAATTTTTCTTTATTTTTATCAACAATTAAAAAGAAATATATAACTAAGAAAGACCTCTTTAAATAAAAGTAAATTCTGTCTATAAAACATAATAATACATGGGAGTTATTAAACAGTTCAAAAAATGTGTATTTTCCAAAACTTATGTTTAGATTTAATAGTTTGACTTGGGATACGATTAAAGCATGATATGAACAGCGATAACAATGTATACAGCGATACGATATATTCAAATTCATTATATTCCACTTGACTTCATTGGCTTATTGTCAACCATAAGTTATAGTCGTAGTAGGTATTATCTCATGTACCCAACATGATAACACTGACCTACTTCTTAGAACTAAATGCCAACTAACGGCCCTGACATATCAATCAATCATTACAGACAAACTTATATCTACAATCAACCAACTATTTACCAATTGTACCCAATATTATTTATAGATTTTGTTCCCACTTTTTCCGCTTTTTCGTCTATCTACTTGCTTTCTACGAAACGAAAGCAACACAAAAGAAGTAGGTAAAGTTTTCTGAAGGAAAATAAAAAGGGAACTAAAAACAATTATAAAGTAATTACGCACGCTTAGCGAGGCTTACAAATGATATTCTGAAAATGTCGCCTGACTAGTGACAGAGCTCCTTTCTACCTACATTTAATTGCGGGTGCTGTTGTTGTTGTTGTTGTAATGGTAATATCTGAGTACACAAATTTACCGGGAAGTGACCACAACAAACCTCGACCCATTTGGGTTACTTGTTACTCTTTTGGTTGACCACTTCCGTTCGATTATTGCTCTGGCTTTTTATGGTCTACTATTCAGTGGATATTGCACCTGTTGCACTTGCATTCAACTTCTGTTTGGCTGATTTCACATTGTTATTATTATTATTGTTATTGGGTCGAGTTTTGTAACACAAGTTTTTTACCACCCAATTTTGAGAACTGCAATTAAAAATGTGTTGGGAAAATCGAAAGCTGCAATATTAATATTTTAAAAAAGTTTAAAAAGTTTAGTTGAAAGTTTCACTTTAAAACAGATTCTTGTTATTTAAAGTTGAACTTGAAACAATTTAGCTCATAATTTATAAAATAAGCTTAGTAAAATAAGCTTAAATTTAACTTGAAACTGTATTTAGAGATTGCTTAAGAGGTTTAACGCTAATTAAAAAGTAATGGTAATGCTTATAGGCCCAACTCTGTAAGAACCTTACACCAAAAAACTGTAGCTCTAGCCTAATTTATGAAAAACTATATAAAAATATAGAAAAATTCGTTCAGGAAGTAGTAGTAAAGATCCTATGGGTCGCCGTAACATTATTCCCCTAGTTCAATAATTTAAAAGCCTTGATTAAAGCGAAATTGTCTATAGTACCAGAAACTGTCTATGAACGTATTGTTTTTGAAAGCAAACATAGAATGCATGAGTTTTAATTTACTTAAAAAAGTTTGCAATCATTTGAGTATTTCATTTAAAGCTGATAACTCTGCCTGTAAACTGCATGATAAAATTTTTAATTTAAACCAAAGTAATAGTAGACAAATTTATGCTACATGAAAAAGTTAGCACATACTTAAAGGTTTCCATTTGAACCAAATATTCTAACCAAGTATGTTAACTTTAAGCTAAGACTAGCGACTTTTATATTTAAATAAAATAAGGGGATACATTATTACAAACTCTAAATATTGAATCCATATAAAATTTAAAAGGAATAAAAGCATGAAGAGAAACTATACATAGTGGGAGGAATGAAAGAGAAAAGAATTTGTGTGAAAGGGAGCGTTGCACTTTTATGACTTCGTCGATTGCATGTGGCATGTGTCGATAGTCTGTCCTATTGACCTGTTTGCAACTTGGTGTTAGATAATACAAGTAATAATGTTACCTTTCTGTTGCATTTGTTGCAGGTACAGACAGCGAGCTGCATTTGGCAGAATGGCGCCCATGCCACGCATTCAATTGGCCAACAGCAATGCGGCAATCAAAGCCAGCACCAATAATTTTCTCTATGCGGAAACAATTTCCGGCGACAGCAGCCCAACACCCAGCAGTCCGCCTTCAAGCACAGGTAAGTCGTTAGTTCTAGAGCTCATAAACATATAACAGACACATTTGATAGCGTTCTCTTACTCTTGTAGCTGGTGTTGCCAAATCACAGTGTTCCTCGCTGTCCGATGGAGAGTCCTTTGAGGGTTACGGCGAGAATGAATACAGTGCCCAATTGCGTGTGGCAAGCGGATCTCAGGGCCATAACAATAACACCAGCAACAGCAACAGCAACAACAACAACAATATTGGCGGCAATAACAATCTGTGCGTGAGCAATGGAAACGGTGTTGGTTCCTCACACAGTCACAGTGGGCACTCGAATGACGGCAATAACAATTTGAATGACAGTGCTGGCATTGAACTCGATCTGGCGCCACACGTTGTCTCATCCTCACCCAAGGAGTAAGTCTGATTGTAATTTATGAACAGCTTGCAAACTGATTTTTATTAACTTATTTTTCTCAATATTTTATTGTTACAGCGACGAGGAGTTGAACATCATGCCTCGCGACAATTGGGCCAGACGGAGTCTCAGACGCACGCCTACAAGGTAAAAACAACAAGTGGGAATGGAGTCGATTACCATATAAGGCCAAAACGATCAGCAATTAGATATGGAAAGCGTTATAATGTGTAGTATATATATTCAGTGGATACTCGTATTCATGTTGCACTTTGCGTACATAATCATCGTCTCGATTTTGACGTAATGCCCATAAAATGACCAGTTTGCCAGTTCAACAGATATCATCAACTAGCGTCCGTCTTTCTGTCTGGGTTTCTGTGAAACTATTTGAATATTTAACCTTTTCTTTTGTACACATGTATCTCCATTTGTATGTACACAAAATGTGCATACACGGCCTGGAAAACCAGTTTTTCTATGGGCCAGTCTCTCTCTCTCTGTGTGTCTCTCCCTTGCGCTTGTTTAGGCCGTGATTCATGCGTGCCTCAGTCAAAAATCGCAGTCGAAGTCGTGATCAGAGAGCGTTCATTGTTTCCGCTTATTGTCAATTCACCACATGTTGTGATCGGGAGAGAGATCAAGGTATGGTGTGTACTGTGGTGAACTGAAGATTCACCTGACAGCTGAGCATTTGTGCTCTCTTAAATTATACGGTATGCGGACTGTGCTGTGATCAACGTATGTCGAAGCTGTAAAAAAGTCAAATAGCAGCTTATTTTAATAGTATTTTTAGAAAATATGGGTTTCCAGTATTGATATTACTTTTATTCATTAGTAAGCTCAAGAACATTTTCTATTTCGTCATTGAAGATAGAATAAATGCGATAACAAATTTTTAGAATATAACAAAATACAAATTATAAATGATAGGAAGTATTGTTAGTAAAGACTTTAAGAAATGTCTACACTTTTCTTTATTTATTTAAAGAAGCGAAAAGACTTTCATAAGTTTTTATTAATACAAGGATTAAATATTACATTTGCACACTTATTTTAAATATAGTTAAGTTAACATATCTATCGACTGCTATGAAAAAATAGTTAACGCTTTAAGCAAAGAAGTTGTAGAACTTTTGTTTTTTTAGATTTTAGTTCTATTAGTGATATAGAAGTATATTGAATCATCTATTTTATTTTATTTCAATAGACCAATCCTTATTAATTGCTATTTATTGTTGATTATTCAACTGAAGACTATGCTAAAAATCTTTCTTTTTCGTATGGGAGACTAGAGAGTTTACTGTTAAGCATTTAGTTTCTTACCACTGAGTTATTCAGAAGTTTTGGTCATTAATGTTTACTAATAACGCACAGAAATGATTCTTTGGTTTTATAAAATACACAAAGTTAATTGAGTAGACTTTACTTAAACAATAGCTATAGTATGAATACCTTAAGAGAGGATATTTGAACTAATCAGAAGCTGCAAATATTTAGGAAGGCAAAAAGATTTCGTTTTTTTTTATGATTAAGTAAATTATGTTTAATATTAAATATTGTATTACATATTTTTTACAGCAATCCCGATAGTTTATCCCAGCGTCGTTGGGGCTCCATGAGACAGTAAGCAACATTTTCTATATCTCATATTTATGAGTTTGCTATTTATTTTTATAATGGGTTGCTTTTGGTTATCATGTAGAGCTTCATATGATCCTAACTCTTCCATTTTAATTGTTGCCCATCTGGTTTTGGTTCATCATTTTGCCTAACTTTATAATAATACTAAAAAATCATGCTGTAAATATAAACAAAATCTAATGTATTTCAACAACTGAAATTATAGCAGATATATTTTATCGATATGTAGAAATTAATTCCATATATTTCCATAATTTCAGAAAATTTACTCGGCTTATCTTTTGCTCAGTTGTCTTCAGCCCTATTCCAAATGAAATTCAATTGTGTTGTTTGTTTTTCAAGTACATTCATAAATTGTTGTTTTTCCGCTTTTTGACCCACAAAAATAAATCTTGTTGTTTTTGTTGTCATCAAATTTTACTGTCTAAGCGATTTTAGCTTCTTTCTGTAGCATTTAATTGTCTAGTTCATGGCTGGATATAAATTCAAAAGATTAATTGCTGGAGATTACAGATTAAAGATACACACTACACTTGCGAGAATTCTGGATGGTTTTTCCTTGTTTCCTGTTTGTTTTTGCTCTCTTTTTTTTTGTTCAGTTTACTTTATCAACTGTTAACTGAAGTTGTTCTCATCTGGTCGGGGACTCGGTTTCTGGCTTGAATCAAGTGAAAAGGTTGAAGGTAGTCGGAAGCGAGTCTCGGTTCGGCTTGACTTGGCTTACAAGTTTTGCAGACTTCTTTTATTTTTTGCATTATTTTGTTGGGGTTGTCATGCCGTTGGAATGCGCACAGCGAAAGAGAGTAAACAGAGAGACACAGAAGAAGTAAAAGAGCGAGCGAGGGGGAACTCAGAAACGGGTTTTATACATGGTGGCAAATTCAGTTAACTCTTAGTTTTCATCTTCATCTTGACAGAATTTAGGCCGCAATTTTTTGTCAAGCCACAATCGGCAATTGACCCAAAATGTTGGCTAAGAGAGCTGCAGTTAAACAGCTGGCTTCTGGCCAAATGGTCAACTGCAATTAGCTGTGGGAAATCTTGGCTAATTAGATGCAAACACAGTGCAATCAGTTAAGGTTAAGTTGGCCTTCATGCAGGTGCCTCGTAAATTGTTGGGGCTGTTGGGGTTTGACTTTCCGGCCATTGCATCTATCCACTTACAGCCAAGTTTATATTCCCAGCAGATAAACAGCTCTTACCCAGCTTTAATTTGTCATGCAAATGTCTTTTGGTTTTTTTGTTTTCTGTCTGTGAAAAACTTCTGTTACATTCATCAAAGTCAGTTTCAAGTGCACAAAAAACTCACTTAATTGAAGAAAACTCGTTGGTAAATTTCGGTTTAACATGTAATTGCCTATTTAATATCAAATTAAATATATTTTAATGTAACTAATTAACATTAACTAAGTACTCCAGATCGTCAACTGAGTGATCTCTAAGGCTACGTCTTAGGATTCGCGGTTATCATTTTTTACGCCTTTAATTATAATTGGGATTCCGGATCTTTTAATCCTAGATGTAGTTAATCCCTCTTCTGAAACATTCAGTTGCACAGGATTATTTTTTAATGCCAATTCCATGGAATCAGTTAATGCATTACTTGGGTTTATTTCATTGATTTGCCTGCGTTCATCTCCGTTAGGCTGATCAGGAACAACTTCCTCATTGTGTGTGTGTTTTTGTTTTGTCTAAAAGTTTAACTGTTTTTTAATAAATGCTACAATTTTCATACGCATTTCACTTACGTTATTTCTCTTTTGCCATACTATTATAATAACAATAAAGGTAATTGTTGCTATTATCGAAATTAAAAGTACCCTAAAGTTCCCAGTCTTGAGAACATCTTTTTCACCATCTTTTAAATTGGTCCCAAATATCTTGTTAATCTTCATTATGTACCAGGATATCAAGGATTGCTTTTCAATAGGGGACCTCTTCGGTTTAAAGAAATTATAGCCAAATATTGTAAGCATTCTTTTCTTTTGGAAAAATGAAGAAGTAGTTAAAGATATGAACTATCTGAATAGATTTTATTTTAAGGTGAAGCCTACTCGGAATTAAAAATTTATCCAAAAATGAGTTTTAAGGCAAGACTACAGACAACAAATATATCAAACCATAATAAGAACCAATACCTTGGGTTCCTGGCTCTTGAAGCACTTCATAAATTGTATTGCAGGTTATATTGCTCCGATCTTCGATCAAACATTCTCTAATATATTCCTTTGAAATTATACATGTCTGTTCCAAATCATTCTCTTCACTACTCATGGCTATCCACTTCTAGTAATGGTTCAAATAGTATAAGTTCTTCGGTTACACCCCAATAACTAGACTTAAAGAAGAAATTCTGCCGACATAGCTACAGATTTTGGCAAAGGGTCAGCGTCTATTTGGCAGCCAGTAACTGCAAGGCTACTGCCAAAAAATTTATTTTTTTTCTGTTTATTTACAGAACTTATTTAATTTAGGACAAATCGTTGATAATTTTATTTTTACATGTGTTTGCCTAATTTAGTTTCAAATTTAGCCTTTTAACGAGCTCAATTAGATCGGCATCTGAGTGATCCTTAACGACACCGCTTAGGATTCTCGATTGTCTTTTTTTATGCTTTTGATTCTAATTGGAATTCTCGATCTTTTAGTCCTTGAAGTAGCTACACCCTTTTCTGAAATATTCAAATGCCCAGGATTGTTTTTTAATGCCAATTCCATGGAATCAGTTAATGCTTTACTTGGATTTATTTTATCGATTTGCTTGCGTTCATCTCCGTTAATAGATTGGGGTTCATCGGGAATTACTACCTTATTAATGTGTCTTTGTTCTTTAGCAAGTTTTAACTCCAATTTTAGTTTCTAAAAGTTGAAATCGTTTTTATAAATGCATAAATTTTTCAAGCAGTTCACTTACATTATAGCTTTTTCGCCATACTATATTAACAATAGCTAAGGTTATTATAGCAATTATCGAAATTAAAGGTATCCAAAAGTTTCCACTATTATTCAGAACGTTAGGTTTATCTATTTCATTATCCTTTGCATTCTGGTGAGTCTTCCAAAACCATCGGCAAAAAAAAGGCTGCCACTTACAAAAGTTTTCCCTATTAAGTTTCATTGTAAACAATTTATACTATTTATATTTATTCAATATGTACTATATCAAAAAGTAAAGCCTACTGGAAATCAGAACTGTTCATACTATGTATATGCAAAAATGAGTTTTAAGGCAAAGCTACAAACACAAAATAAATTTAATCCTAATTAAAACCAATACCTTGGGTTCCTGGTTCTTGAAAGCAGTTTTTGAATTGTATTGTAGGTTATATTTCTCCAATTTCCGATGAAACACTTGATAATATCTTACTTTGAAATTTTATATGTATATTCAAAATCATTCTCTTTACTATTCATTGATACTTATTCTAGTACTGGATAAAGTAGTATAAGTTCTTTGGTTATATTCCAATAATTAGACATAAGGCTTTTAAAGTAAAGTAACTGTCAAAAAATGTCTGTTAATATTTCTGTGTCTGCAAAAATATTGCATTCATCGAAGTCAGTTTCAAGAGTTCAAAAAACTGAAATAATTGAAGAAAAGTCGTTGATAAATTTAGTTTTACATGTTATTGCCCTATTTAATTTAAAATTTAACAAATTTTAGTTGAAAAATGTTATTAAAACTACTTATTAAATAATCCTAACTTAAGTGCGCCAGATGGGCTTCTCAGTGACTCCTTAAAACACGGCTTCAGATTTGGGATTTGGTTTGAAGCTTACTTTTTTGTTGTCACCTGGCAGTTTAGTGGCTTTATTTGGGATTGTAGACCATTTAGAAGCGGTTGGAATTAATCCCTTTTTTGACTTATTACTTTGACCAGGCTTTGGTCCATCTTGGTTAGGACTACCGGATTGATTGTTAGCTTCATGCTTCGCAAGTGCTTCCCTCAATTCAGCTATAGTCTCATTTAAGCGTTTTAGTTTTAGTTCCGCGAAAATTCTTGATTTCTAAAAGTATAAGTAGTTTTCTTAGAATTTTTACATTTTCTTCCTCAATTTACTTACATGATTTCTCCTTTGGCCTATTATAAAAATACTTAAAATAATAACGTTTATTATTGCTATTATCGAAATTAAAAATGGTATCCAAAAGTTTCCACTATTATTCAGAACGTTAGGTTCATCTATTTCATTATCCTTTGCATTCTGGTTAGTCTTCCAAAACCATCGGCAAATAAAAGGCTGCCACTTACAAAAGTTTTCCCTATTAAGTTTCATTGTAAACATTTTATACTATTTATATTTATTCAATATGTACTATATCAAAAGGTGAAGCCTACTGGAAATCAGAACTGTTCATACTATGTATATTCAAAAATGAGTTTGAAGGCAAGGCTACGGACAAAAAATAAATTTAACCATTATTAGAAACAATACCTTGGGTTCCTGGTTCTTGAAAGCACTTTATAAATTGTATTTCAGGTTATCTTTTTTGTGATCTCCGATTAAGCACTGTAATATCTTCCTTTAAAAATGTACATGTCTGCTCAAAATCTATTTCTTCGTTATACATTTGTTTCCATTTCGTTAATAGATCAAATAGTTGAAGTTCTTCGGTTACATTCCATTAATTAGACTTAAGTTTGTAATTTGGCCAACATGGCTTAAATGACTCGCTCACGTTTTACATTTTTTGGCAATTCTTTAGCATTTGGCAAAGTGTCAGCGTCTATTTGGCAGCCAGTAAATGCTGGTATCTCTTGGAAACACACATACATATGCTTATGCATATGCTCTTGCCACATATAAATATTCCATTTCTGCTGTAATGTTTGTCTTGACCAGGTTTTATAGCTGTTGCCAGCGAGCATGTTGTGTACGAACTTGTTGCAAGTGCAGGCAACTGATTTGTTAGATTTAAAAACGACACCAGCGTTGCCAGTTTGTCCAACTAATAGTGGTAACAAAAGTTGCCAGACTGATCAGTTTAAGCCAGGGACTGTAACTGTTATAACTTTTATAATAAAAGTCATTAAATATCAGTTATTTATTTACTTTTGTAATACATATCATTGTAGTTGTTTATTTTTTTACGGGTAGGGGTTTGTGAAAGTTATGTCAATGAATAGTTCAAAAATATCATATCTATTAAGGTCTTTAAGATATTCCACAAAGACTTTTATTTTTAAAAACAGAAATACACATCATTGACAGACTTTTATTATGAAAATCAAAAAATTAATGTTATTTACGGTCCCTGGTTTAAGCTTTAAAAATTTTACTTTTACAATAAATTAGCTAAAATATGGGAAAACATTTATTTGTGTAAATGCAGACTGCTTGTAACATTGTTATGTACTTATCTGTAAGGTATTTACTTATAAATAATTAGAGTTTGTGATCCTTTTTTATGTTTTTTTTTTAGGTGTACAGGTGCTAGGTAGATGTACTAGGTGTAATACTTCTTAATAACTCAATATCATCAAAAAATAAATAATAATATTAATTACATACATACTCCTAAAGTTTTTGGCTATCTTTTTTTTTGAGCCGCCCTTTTGAACTATCTGGCAACGCCGTATGCTCTCCCACGCTCACCTTGGCGCCACAGAAAATAGTTTTTTTTTGAGAGTAACACTCTCCCTTGCTCTCTCTCTCTCTCTCTCAGCATGCACTTGCCAAGCATGTTTGCTGGTTTGTTTGTTGTGTTTTGTGTGCCTCTTCTTCAACTCATTCTCTCTCTCTCTCTCTCTCTCTCTCTCTCTTTGCCTCTCTTTGACTGTGTTTTTGGTTGCGTCGAACCTGTTTGTTAGCCGCCTTTAGATTGGCAGCGGCATTTTGCGTTGATTTTTAGTTCGAAACTTGCTGCAAACGCGTGCAGTTGGAATTTTTTGGCTACCTTTGATTTGTGTTACGGGTTCGCTTCGAATTTAGTGTCTGTTTGTTGATGTTGTTGTTGTATTTACATCCGAGTCGAGTCTGAATCGCATCCATCGTCACACTCGGTTCCGGTGTGGCATTATAAAAATCTACACAAAATTCCGCAGCAGCATAAAAAAAAGTATGTGAAAGCGGACAACGCGGCGTATGCGAAACATTGCTTAAGTTTTTTTTTTGTATCTTCTCTTTATTGTTGTTGGTTGTTTTGTTAAGTGCGATGAGTGCGAAAACGGGCAGCAAAAAATTACAAAAAAACAAAAAAAAAAATTATGGATATATTTTAAGATTTTTTGGCTATAAATTTCGCTTTCCATGGAATAGAAAACGCAGCGTGTTTTAATTGTTGTTACTATTTACTATGAGTTTTTGTTTCAAGTTGGGTTGTTGTTGTTGTTGTCGTTATTGTTGTAGTTGCTTACACTTTGGTAATTTACGGCGTCACGCCTTAATGACTACAACAAGCGTCAACAACTGACGAACTGGCAAACTGACGAAGCTGAGAGTCATTGTTGCACATGCCTACAGAGAGACGCACACACACTGACACACACTCAGTCTGATAGACACTCCATAACAACACACCTCCAACTCTGACATGTCTTGTCTATCTACTTCTTACACACACACTCACACACTTGCATACAGACCAAATGCATTGCCCACGCCCTTTTGTTGCACGCGTTGCAATGTTGCATACATCAAATTATCTTCGAAATCCAAAATCTAAATCAAAACAGATACGAAATTCTTATGCTTACAAAAAATTGTTGTTGAAAATACCCTTTTAAAAGTGTTACCAAAGGGTATAGTGTGCTACAAAAGCTAAATCTTTCAAAATTTATTAAAAATAAATAACAATTTCAGAGAATTCTCAAAGATAATACTTTTTCTGATGCATACATAAATTTGTTTATTATTGCTGTATACCAAATGTTGTATATTTTTGGGTTGTTTTTAGAAGAACTATCAATATAGTTAACTCGGGGTGAAATATCATATTTAACAGAGAACTTTAATGAATCGTTATATTAATAGTACAGTATATCTTCTCTTGAAGGAATCTACCTTAAAGTAATGGATGATAAATCATTTATAGCTATAGGCGATATATTATATAGCAAATTTAAATTGTAATATGGAATTTTATCTAGGATCATTATTACAGAACATCTTCCTGTACTGAAAGACTTTCAGGAAGAGAGCACTCTTACATGATTAAAATATTTACTTTGCTTATTAAATGTTTCAATTCTTTTTCATAAGGAATCAATAATAAAAGGAAATAATTCTAAGAATACAGGGTACCTGTCAATACACTCAGCTAAAGAAATCTATTTGGTCAATCACAAGTTAGAGAGTTGAATAACAGCAGAAGAACTGCTATAAGTTTAATCATTCCCTCTACAAGATCTTTACATATTTACAAAAAGAGACCGCAACATACTTGTCTTTCTTCTCTTTGTCTTGTGTATCTGTTTGTGTGTGTGTGTGTGTGTAGTGTGTGCATTGCACACCCTTTGTGAGAGCGCAATGCATCAATCAAAATCAAATCGTTTTATAGCCTTAATTACACTTAAGCAGCCATAAAAGTCGGTTAACAGTTGGTGCACAATTTCATTGGTAGTTGATCATAAGGCGGAGAAGGAAGATCAGCTAAAAGACGAAGCGCATTTTGATTTTCCTTTTCAGACTTTTCATTTCTCATTGCCAGTTTCGCTTTCTGAGGCGGTATTTAACGACGTTATCAGAGCTAAGAAAATTTGAAATGAAAAGCGCGTGTCTATGAAATATTAGCTATAAATCACAGACAAAAAGGCGCTGCTATTGTAATTACCTATTGTTGTTATTGTTGTTGCTGTTGTTGTAGTTGATTTGTAATGAAAAGTGAAGCGTGGCTAGTCGGTGATTGCCCCTTGCGAAAGTGTGTCTAAAATTGAATTTAGCTTGCAACAATAAAAACACAAAAAACTGAGCTTAAAAAAGTGCAGACAGAAAAATCACAGAAAAAATATTGCAAACCAGTTTAAAATACAAGTGGACTAATTTAATGGAAATTGTTAATTGTGTCTAAATAGTGTCCTGCTGTGCAGTGTAAATGATCTAAATGAAGTGCAAACAAACATAATGCAAAGAAATAACTTTGTGCGATCTTGTGTAAACGGTCTAATTCCAGTGTAAACAGGGTTAATTCAATGAAGTTACTTTGTAAACAGCCTCTTGACTATCTTATCTTACGTATGTTGAGGCCATTTCAATGACGTGCATTGCGGCCAATGGCCAAAATGATAAGCAAATGAGTTAACTGGAAGATACAAAAATTAAATCCCGAATATATAAAGCAACAATCAGAGATAACTCCACATATGGATGATGAATATTTTGAGTATTTTCCCTATGACCGCAGTCATTTGAGAAAAATGTGCGTATACTTGACAATATTTGGTTGTTGTTATTGTTGTTCTTGTTGTTGTTGTGCACATAAATGTCATGTAAAGCATTATTGAAATGTTAGTAATTCTTAAGAAAACAAACCGCTATGCGACACGCCCACATACGCCCACACACAATACACACCCACTCTGCACCCGCATAGTTAACAATAAACACACTTTCGCTTCTGCAAACAATCGATTACTCTGTGTGACTCAGCTCAAAACTCCTACCTAGATCATATTTCGTTGGAAATCGCAACAATCGCGAATTTGTCAATGAATTTTCGCTTCACATTAAATGTAGCATGACAAAATCATTGAGACGTCAAAAAACTGACTGAATTTCAAATAATTAATACTTGAAGCTAGTCCTCTATGGCTCATGTTTTCATAGTCCAGTAAAATTTGATCTTCATAATATCTTTTAGTTTTGGTAATAACTGAACATTAACCAGGCAATGAACAAGTGTTCCTAAGAAACTTGAAACTTGTTTAATGTATTAAAACTAAAATTTATTCCCTCTTTAGGAAGATTGAAAAACCTGAGCTTATGTTATAAAATTCTGTCAACTCTTTATAAATGTAATCTATCTTTGTTTTAGTTCTTTTAGGCCAATTTTTTCAACATTCATAAAAGCTATGTATATCTGATAGGTATCTTTGAATTTTACTTTAGTTTATCATTCGGATAGTTATTTGAGACCTTACATACACCTTATATATTGAAAAATTGTCCTTAGTATATAGATATGTTTGAAGAAAATGTTGCCAATATTTAATAATCCTTCCATAGCAATCTTAACACTATAGTTTTATTATATGAAGAAACTAAGAAACTTGAAACTTGTTTAATGTATTAAAACTAAAATTTATTCCCTCTTTAGGAAGATTGAAAAACCTGAGCTTATGTTATAAAATTCTGTCAACTCTTTATAAATGTAATCTATCTTTGTTTTAGTTTTTTAGACCAGTTTTTTCAACATTTATAAAAGCTATGTATATCTGATAGGTATCTTTGAATTTTACATTAGTTTATCATTCGGATAGTTATTTGAGACCTTAGGTACACCTTATATATTGAAAAATTGTCCTTAGTATATAGATATGTTTGAAGAAAATGTAGCCAATTTTTAATAATCCTTCCATAGCATTCTTAACACTATAGTTTTATTATATGAACTGTGTTATAAGATACATTTTCTACAATTTTAGAATATTCTTAACTTTTTTTAGTTCTATTATTTAGTAAATTATCAGTTAATTTCTCATATTTATCAGTCATACACGGAATATTCTGATCTCGCTTTCTTGCTATAGTCTTGGGCTTAGCTGTACAGGCCTTTCCATTGTTATATTCTCAGTTCCATAATAACATTGTTGGGAACATTGTCAATGTGCCGTCAATTGCGTTTTTTTTAACAACTTGCTGTTAATTAGATTTTACTGCGTTTAAAGTCAGCTGACAAAGGGTCATGTTTCACTAGCTCTACCCCACTGCCCTACACACTACTAAAACTACTCCCCATTACTCCCCTCTGCTCTGAGGGAAGTATTTGTAAATATTGTTACCTGTTTGACGCACTTGCTATTACCTGTTGCGATTCAGGTAAAAGCCAAACAGTCAAGACAGTCAGTGCGACCAACAGACGAAAGTTTTAACGATCCCAAGCATATTACGATTACCTCTCCAGCTATAAAAGCTTACCCCAAGGAGAGAAGTGGAGAGCCCAAAAAATTAAATAATCAGCTAAAGTTGTGAGTTTTTTGAACTTCTCTGCGGCTGTCTGCTTAAAATTCAACACACAGACAATGGAACTTAATTTTTTTCTTTAGATATTTCTTCTTTTTTATTTTCTTTTATTATGCCTTGGCTTATTTATGTTTCATATTTTGTGCCTTTGCCTCAAGTCAATCAATCAAATTGCAAATTATGCAAAAACCCGACACCTGACTAAGTTTATTATATATTAGGAGGGGCCCAATGCTAAATCGTCTGAAGTCTATAAATTGACCCACATTTACTCAAATAATATTTGCAATTTGCCGTCTTTCGAATGTTTGTTTGTACTTTATAAAGGTGCAAAGTTGTTTCAAATGAAACGCCTCAATGCCTCAAGTACAGAGTTAACTGTTACTTTTTTGGAGTATTACCCGTTGTATTCCGATTACCAAAGGATGGTCACTCTAAAGACACCTTTCCAGACTGCTCAAAGTGGCTTGAAACCAGCTCATTAAATGGCCTGGGAAACTTGGCTATTTTAATGGTATTATGGCATATTTAATGTACATTATACCGTACTATTTGGAGACCCTCTCTTTTTTATAACGTTTCTTGTGTCATTTCCCTGCATTCCAAATTTCAACTATGAAAGTCACTTTTAATGGAGATTATATTTCCCTAGGTGAGGGAATGTGAAATACAGTTGAGAAACTCTAGATATGTTAAACATTAATATAAACCTCTAAATTAAGGAACAGCTTCATCCATTTATAATCAAAAAAGGAATAGATAACTTCAAAATTGAATTAAGCTTAGCTTAACCTTTGTCCAGGAATAGAAAATATTAACAGACGTTAAAGAGTAAGGATTCCACATAGTCCAAATAAGTTCGATCTTTGTTTACTTATCAATTTAATAAATATTCGCAATAAAATAAATATTTCTTTAACACTCAAATAAATCAACAGCTATATAATTAATCTATTTTCTAAATACATAATAACTTTGTTAATTTTGGGAGACAGCATCTAGTTTTCGTAATAAGAACAATGTTCTACTGACTGTTTTTATTCTCTTCGAAAATTTGACATCAAAGACCTCAACTTGATCTATTGATAAAAAGCTTTTTTTAATTTCTATAAAGTTTAGAACAGTACAGCTATTTTCCCCTAAGTCAGAGCAACGAACTCGCTTTTATAGGTACTTTCTAGTTATGTCATTGAATGAACAAAGAATATAAAACTTATATAAAAATTGTAATGAAATTTTATTCAGATGAACCTCCCCCTCGCCCCACCTTTTGAAACCTTTCATATATTTTAGTACCCTTTGCTAAACAAAACAAAATTTTCAATTGCAAACCAAGCGGAACGCAATGAGTGGTAGTCGAGGGGTAGAGGAGGGTAGGAGAACAGTCCGTAATAAGCGTGCACCTCACAGCTTTTAGGGAGCGAGAAGTAAGCGAGGAACATATGTAGTACATTCAACAGGTGTGTGGCCTGTACCGGTTAATGACTGCAAAACTGTGAACTCCTTGCAAGGGTTGTGTTTAGGTTGAATGCTCTACAATAAGAGGTTTTAAAGTGTTTACAGGTGGATAAAGTTTTAAGTGAGGAAACATCTTGTCTAATTTTATTATTTCTTTTAAATTAATATACCTAAAATAATTAATTTAAATTATGAATATTGATATCCATCTGAGTATCTAATTGAATAGAGAGAAAATATAAAGAAAAGAGTCATATGTAGAACAAAGGATTGGGCAAACTACGTATAGCAGGGTATCTAATAACCGACTTGCTTACAGAATAGTCTAGAAGTACTTTTTCTTCTCAGGAAAAAAGGGATATTAAGAGGGAGATCGATGTAGATAGATAGAGGGAGAAAAACAGAACTATAAATGGTTTATTGTTTATTTAATTGCAGCATATTTAAGTTAGGGTATTTGAATATACCCTGATAAACATTCTTAAAACACATGTGACAAAACGAACACAGAGAGAAAGAGAGAGAATAAGGGAGGGAATAAAGTAATATCATATTTAATTGCAGAATATCAAAAAACAAAAACTCGGTAGCCGCAACTTCCGGCCGGCTAATTAACTGCAATTGGAGTGTACATACATATGTTTGATAGCGTTTCTAAAAGTGAACAGAACCCGAATATTATATTATTTTAATCGAAGGTCACCTACATCTCGCTGTATGTACGAATGTAGGTGCCACAGCTGTTCAAATGCTGGCAACAATTTCTATCGATTGTGAGTGAGAAAAAAAATAACAGCAGACCAAATGCGACCTCAATCATAATTTGTTTAAACAGTTTTTTAAGCTTTGTTTTTATTGCCATTTGTTGTTGTTGTTGTTGTTGTTGTTGTTCTGTTGATTACACGTCATTACCTTGATCGTTTTTATAATTAAGTGTCAGTTTTTGTGCGATTCGTTGTTTAATTTTAATGTACGAAATTTTGTTTTCATATCAAAATTTTAACGCATTGAAAAGTTGTTGAACAACAAAAGTTTGTTAAGTTTATTTCGGCGGGGTTGTAGCATGTTTTTTTTGGTTTTTTTGTGGCAGGCCAGCTCATTGATTTGTTGCATGTCTTGTTGTAGTCGTGCCACATTCTAATTCCGTGGAGCACTTTGATTTCCACCTGCCGTCTGCCACATTTCGCTGCGATTTAATGCCAATTTCAATTTACATCAATAAAATGCCAACCGCTGAACGAAACCAAAAGCAAAACTCAAAGCCAACCGCACAGCTCAAAAGTATTTTTCCCATTTTCGATGACGATTTGCAGTTGTCTTTATACCCTATATAAGCCTGGGGCTTAGTCGAATAAACAGACAAGTTGCAACACAATTTTATACAAGCACGCTTTAAAGCCAAATTATTATTTATTATTTCTATTATTATATGCACAAATACTGAGTTTGCTTGGAAATTGTTGTACACTTTGTAAGGGTATATCATTTTCCACGCAGCTGGAATTTGGACATTTCCGCCACTAGTTTTTCCGTTGATTATGCTGAAAATTGTTGCACAAATTGCGCAACTTCGTGTGGCATATTAAAATTGTTTTTAGCTCCAACACTTCGGACAAATATGCGCAGTTGCCAATTTTGAAGCAAATAGCAAAAATACTACTACTTTTATTTTTATTTTGCTTATTATGATAGCTTTTATTTATTGTTTTTGCTATTTAATACTTATTTTATTTGTAACCATTTCTTATTATTTATGGTTTTATTTATTTTAATTTTTTGTATTATTTTTTATTTATTTACGCACTACTTAATAATCTTATACATTTCTACTATTATATTTATTTAATGAATTTATTAGTAAATATTTATTTTATCTTTCACAAACTATAAATATATTTGCTTGTTTGCATTATTATAATAATAATATTATTATTTATTCCACTTTGTATTACTACTTATTATACAAAATATTATAACTTAAATACTCATTTTGCTGCATTATAGGTTTTTTTTAAATGTATATTATTGTTTTATCCCTCCTTAATTTTACACTTTATAAATTCGTATTATGTTGACGCATTTTGTGAATTTTTATGTAATCTTTTTCATCTGTTTAATTGTAGTTGTTAGTATACTTTTTGTTGTTTTTCTAACTTGGCAAAACCTTGCTAATTTGCATTGGTCTTTATGGTTGTTGTTGTTGTTGCTGCTGTTGTCGTGTTTGCTATTGTTGTTGTTGTTGTTAGTATTTGCTGGTCTTGTACATTTTATGGTCTTGCTAAAAATAAGTCATAAACCAGATGAGACAGTTTTTTTTTTAAAGTTATATTTCTAGCGCAACAACAACAAAGTGGGTTAATGAGTTCACTTTTAGAGTGTAGAGGGGATGTGGGGGACTGTATCTAAGGCTAAGCTACAGCCTCCTATTAAAAGAGAGATATTCATGCATATATTTTATTTTAGTTTGTGGTTGTTTCTCTTATTTTGGCAAACATTTCTGTGTTAATTTTCTAGTTCAATTAGAGTGCAAAAACTGATTTTCCGGTTGCGGTTTACTTATCTAGAAATACGCAGGCGGAAAATTGAATATTTTCCATGAATTTTCCATATGTTCTCTGTTTTAATAAACCGCAGCAGGTAAAACAAAAATTTTTTTTTTGTAAATATACAGTTTGGGAGGCACTTGGCGTGGTCTAAAGTTTCACTATTTTTTATCTATTTGAATTTTTATTATTTAAATCAAACAACTGAGAATGCAAAATGCTTCCACATTTTCGCGTTTGACACATTTTCTCTAAATGCACTTTATGCTAGAGATGGATATCGAAAAGCCAGTGTCGATATTTATATCGAAAATAAATTCCAAAAAAAAATATCGAAGCGTAATAATTATCGCCAAATTGAATTACATTTCATTCTAAAATATAATTTCAACTTAATATTTATTTTTTATTGAAATAGGTAAGGCAAAAATAAGAAATTTTTATTTTTATTTAGTATCGAAATATGTGCATATTTTATATATTCTTATATTCTTTATTTATAATCTGAAACACGTTCTGAAATGTGTTCGACTAAACAAAGATACAAGACATTTAGAAACCCAATTTTAATTGAACTAAATACTCCGCATATAAATTTACGCACTCGGACAATGGTCAAATTTGATTAAATAACTATATAAATCAGAATCAGATAATATACACATGGAACTGAAAATAAACTGGCAATTAAAGTTGAAAGCAAATTGAAAATTAAAATGAGGAAAATCAAGTAAAATAATTTAAGATATGAAATATATCATATTAAATCTAAATTATAATAAAATATAGCGTTGAACTTAAATATCGTGTTCCTGTACCGATATAATATCGTTGTCATCCCTACTTTACACATTTTCCATGTATTTTCTCACTTTTACAACTTAATTTTAGTTATTTTCGTCTCAATTATATTGTTGTTGTTACAATTTCTTGGCTGCATTTTCTTTCTATTGTTTTGTTGGTTTTACCTGTTTCTCTTTGACTTTGTGGGTGGCTATTGTTTTCCCTTTTAGTTGTTGATTTTCTTTATTTATTCATCACGTGTCTTTCATTTTTTGTTGCCTTTTGCTTTTTATTCAATGTCAGATAGTTTATTTGCATTTGCTTTAATGCCCAATCAATTTTGTAGAAATTTCTTTACTGGGGCTTCGACGTGAAGGGCAGTCAAAGAAGAAAAAGAATATTCGGTATCTTAAGAATCATTTACAATTAAGTTAAAAAAGAAGAAGAATGTCCTTCATCTTAAGAATCATGTAAAATAATTTAAATTGATCCAATTACTTACACATTTCTTTATTTTTCTTGCATTTTTTACAGTTCCGGCCGCAGGCAGATAAGTTCCAATGCCTTAGCCAGGTGAGTTTTGACGAGATATATATTTTTATTATAAGTATTATTATTATTTTATTTTTATTATAAGTATAATATAATTTATAATAATAATTTTTATTGAGCAAGCTTGAAAGCTAGTTAATTGAATTGAATTCGCAGTAACAGTTTTACAGTAACAGTTTGGCAGCCACAGTGCGAGTTTCATTTATCAGTGTCTTGGCTAAACACAGTTAGGGAAGCATTGCATTTGACAGTTTGAGATTGACTTTCCCGTGGGTTGTAACTGTGCTATGGAACTTGAAAAGCTTAGCACAGACATAAACCTCAACAAAACTAAACATGTAAGAATTATAGAAAAAAGCTGAAATGTATGAAAAATGGATATTTTTATTTAATTTTTAGTTATCTTATTTTGATAAAAAAAGTAATTTCTTGTTTAAAAATTTAATATTATTTAATGCCACTATCGAGTGTGCTTTAGTTTTGTTAGCGCCGCCACTGGTTACATTGGGAACTACGACGCGCCACCTGTCAAATTTTAATTTGTAAAAAAACGCGGAAGAAAAGAAAAACATTTTCAAAAAATCCAGAATTGCCGCTGCCGATTGATGTGTTCGTAACTTGCCCGCAATTGGATTTTAAAAAAAGTTAAATAGGCAACACTGTCCACAGTAGATGCAAACTAACTGAAAGAAATACAAGTGATTGTTAGAATACATTTTAATTAAAATTATAATTTATTTCAATTTACAGCCAACTCTACAGATCATCGAGCTTTAACTCCTCCGGCCGTAGTTCCAACTGTGATACAACTGAAGACATGTACAGCGATATAAGCTTGGAGAATCGCCATGATTATGATTATCGGGTAAGTTTTATTAGAAATTTTAATTAAATTTGTAGAAACAGTTGGAAAGGATACCTAATTATTATCAATGTATGACATTGAAGTAAAGCTTGCCTTGAAAAAAATAGTGCTAATCAAGTAAAATTTCATTAGCTTTGAAAAGAGCAGTTTTAATGATTTTTATTTAAGCATTTAGTAATTATAATAAAAATTTAATTTCATTGGCATTGCTAGTTTATTATTTTTGATGCAAGTGATTTAAAATTTTCAATTCAAATTTATAGTATTTCAATGGTGCCGATAGTTTATTAGTTAAGTACATTGCAACAATGTTTTTTTTATTGCTAGGGAAAGCTTTATCATTAGTATTGGCTTTTTTCAATGTATTACAAAATTAGTTGATTAAACCCAACACTGACAGATTTACAGTAGGAGCTCCTTCTCTTTTTTCTCTCTCTCTTTTTCTCTATTTTCTTTTCTCTCCCGTTGGGAACTTCCCTCTGCTTTTGTAATTTTGCTTGCAGAAACTTATAAAAAAAATTTTAAATCCGTACCTCGAACATGATCCAAAATCTGCAACGTCACAAATCTCTTACTCTTGCATGATGTGGCACAACGTAAGGGGGAGGGCGGTGGAAGGAAATGCGAACGATTTCAATGTCTCTTTGAAATCGAGTGTTGATCGATAACGAAATTGTCGATGATACGCAAAACTTGCACTTGACCAACGATGACAAAACCGTTGACAGATTGCAGACACATATAGCTACCGATTTGGCAGTTAATTTGGTCACTCATTAATGCCAAATTCCAATTCAGTCAACGTCGCGTCAAGTTTCGTTTGTTTTTTTGTTTTGTGTTTTTTTCCCAGTTAACGTGGCTGGAAAAGTGAATTTTCACTTGAATTCGCCCGCTTCAAAATCGCAAACATGTTTTCCCTCTCGTCTTTGATTGTTTTAGCTGCACAATTCGTGGCTATGTGCCAGGCAGGTGAAACTCTTATTTGGTGTGGGTTGCTCTCCCCCTCCCCTTCTTCACCCCCTTTCCCTGCATTATTGTATAAAAATGCAGGCAAGAAAATTGGACAAACGCTAGGAAAAATTCAGAGTGAGTGCAACGACGCCCCAAGGTCATTGAAATTGACTCGAATTGCATTTGGACAGTTTGTGAAATGAAGTTAAGACCCGACTTGCCAAATAGTTAGCCCGCTAGCCAATGAGGTCGTGAATAATGTTGGTAATGTACTTATTTTTTTTTACAAACTTTTTTGCTTAACTACATTAATGATTGCAGTGGTTTTCCCTCTTCCGGAACTGATTATCAATTGATAGCTAATCATTTAACGACTCTCAATTGATCAACTTTATGAGCAAATCCAAACTTATTTTTATTTTCAAGTTATTTATTTATTTTTTTTAATGTTTGAATTGGATATGTATAAATTGTATCACTTTTTTTGCGCGATTCTCAAACTTTAATGATGGCCAAATATAGAGCCAAATGTTAAGCGATTACTGTAATTGTTAATTACCTTTGTTAGAGTTTCCATAACAGAAAACTGTTACTAACAGGCTCATTCCTTTTAAGAGTCTTAAACATTCGAAATGAAAGTACAACAAATTTGTTTTAAAACTTTCAATAATTAAACAACTTAATTTTTCGCTGTTTCGACTTAACTACCAATTTTTCCTTGACCAAACAAGTGAGGAGAGGAAATACATCCGGTTGGAATTCACAATTGTCAAGAGAATTCAAATGGGACACAAAAGGAGTTCTTGTTGTTATGCAAATTTTGGAGTTGGTTTTTAAGCGACAGGTGTAAATTGTTAATGGGTTTTATGCCTGTCGCCAACTGCTGTTGCACGTAATTATTTGTATATTTTCCAAAAAGAAAATAAAAGGAGTAAGTGCAACAACAACAACAACAACAACAATCATAATAATCATTTAAGAGCTGCGGTGAATGGAAAATAAAAGGTGCTCGCAACTGATGTGAGGAAAATTCCAAACGCAGGAAAAAATAAAAAAAACCAGCAAAACAGAAAACAGAAAATGGCAAAAAATTTTATGCACAAATATCACGTACGAATCATTTGAAGACCTTTGATTGTTCTTTTATGCAACAGGCCAAGCGGGAAACGGAAATGCCTGGCACTCAGGAGCTGTTGCAAAAGGAAGGTGGCAAGTGGAGAGTGGCAAGCGGCAAGTAGCAAGTAGCAAGCGGCATAGTCAGATCATTTGCAATGCGAAATATACGGCAATTGAAGGGCGTCGTTGATTGTTGTGTGAAACGTTGGCGTTGCATACAAAATGAGCAAAAAGATACTGAAGCAAAAGCAGGGCAAAAGCTATTAATTGATAAGGAAATGCGACATACAAATGAAATGAGGGAAAACTAGTTGCATTTAATTGTGAAGAAATGGGAAAGTCTCTTTAATGAGAGAATTAGAACTAGGTCTAGAGATCTTCAAATTGTAATTACACTTTGCACCTTGCACTTGTCTAGCTTAGACACAAGTCACAGCAATAATAAAGCAGCTACTATATCATTATTCCCTTACTTTTTCTTTTCTTATTAAGATATTTTCAACTGAGTATATCAACAAAATCAGTGTCTTAAATTTAAAAACTATTGATTCAGAATCCGCTTAAGTTTCCAACTTAAACATGTCTCAACTTTCTATGGGTTTGTTCAGCTTAACGACAAGCATTTTCCGTATCTTGTAAAAAATTGGTATTTTGCGTGTTGCAACTTGAGGCAAAGATGTGTCGTCATCTTGTTGCAAGAGAGATACTCCACTTAAGTAAATGCCGAAAGATCTCTGGCAATTGAACAAATTGCAATTGCCATTGTCTTTTGTCGGTTTAACATACTCGAATGCCTACAGTTATAATTGCATAAGTGCGTCTCCCCACACACACACATACACTCACTCACACATACACAGAGTTAAGTGTGACACAGATTGAAATCTTGCGACGTGTCTGGGAAGAGTTGTGTGAGCCGATCTGGCAGATATGTACTTCAGACACAGAGCTCTCGGGGATGATGGGGATCTTATGCAATTGAATGCACTATAAAGTCAATTTTTTAGTTTCTTCCTTGACTGCTTAAAGCCAAACCCCAAACAAACTCAGCTGACCTTAGCTAATTAATTGCATCCAAATGGCTTAACACACCTTGTTTAGGTTCTTTTAATATTTTCTTTACCTTTTCCCCTTTTTGCTTTTCACTTTGGAAGCGACAAAGCCAAACAGAGCATTGACAATTAGCCAGAAGTGTAGAAAATATCACGTATACGGAAAAGATTGGAAAAGCCCAAAAACTAAAAAAAAACCCATTGGGCCAAGGTGAAAAGTGTGAAAAGTTTATGGCTTTTGAAATGGTTTATGGGAACTCTGAGATAGCTAAAGAAAGTACTTTATTAAAACTCCTCCAACTTGATGGAAAAATGTGCCGGTTTTAAATAGAAAACCTTTTCTAGTTGCGGTATTTGTATTTAAGTAGTTTCTGTTTTAAAAAATATTGAAACACCTCTATCTTCTCTATATGCAATTGCTAAATTTCATGCCAAGATTTCCCATGCCTCACGTTAATCTCCCAAAAAAGGTCTAATATAGATCGATCCATTAACAATAGGTTTAATAGGACAACAACAAATTGCTTGCTCTTCCATCATATCGATTAAACAATTTTCTGGCACCTGCCTACACCATCCATAGTTCACAGTCTACACACAACATGAAGAAGCATAAGGTAAAAGTGGAAAAAAGACAAATGGATGGAAGACGGCAAATAGACACAACAACAAAAAACTGAAACCGAAACAGTAAAAATCATAAACGAAAATCGATTTTTAACCCAAATGTTACGTTGACCCAGAAAACTATTACAAAAACAAAAAACTGAAACACTGAGAAACACAACCCACGCGACGTGGATCGCAACAAATTGTGGCATAAAATGTTGCAATTATTATAATTAATGCAAATGTGCCCTATAATCTATCAAACTTTGGTTTTACAGTATACGCTTTATAAAGCGTTGGATTTAACTAGAGGATATGATTGAAAATTTAGAGACTTTAAAAGTCTTAGCCGCAAAACTCGAGGAATTGGATCTACCAATTATGGTTTAACCTTTCCTCTCTCATGTTATGTGTATATGTTTTAATAATATTCTTATGACATCCCAATATTCTTTTATAAATGAACAAGTCTGATAAAACATAAACTAAGGAATTAATTTAAAAAAATCTTTTGTTGTTTATTCAACGCATTTGAGGATATGTATATCTAGTTAACTTATAGATATTTTACCCATAGAGCATCCTCTTTTAAATTCTCAATTATATGAATGACTTATTATCTGTAGCTCAAGTTTTCTACCAATTACTCTTGGTGTACTCCAGTTGTATATCAGATTAGTTGGGCTATATATTTTATATTTATGATTAACTTATCTATACTTTGTACGTATACTCTTTTTCCTTATAAACTTAACTATTTGCTGCTCCTTTACTTACATTTATCCAAACACAACTTAAATTCTCAATTATATGAATGACTTATTATAATTATCTGTAGCTCACGTTTTCTTGGCTACCAATTACTCTTGGTGTACTCCAGTTTTATATCAGAATAGTTGGGCTATATATTTAATATTCATTATTAACTAATCTATACTTTGTACGTATAATCTTTTTCCTTATAAACTTAACTATTTGCTGCTCCTCTACTTACATTTATCCAAACACAACTCTCCTTTTTATGCCCTCAACAAACCGTATTCTTGACATTTCTTTATGATATATCAAATAATAATCTGCAATTTTTCCTGCTTTTACTTTCAGGTAAGCAACGACGACAGACAATCAAATACATATGTAACTGTTTATATATAGTACGTACTACGTATACCGCAAGTTTATTATCTAACTTTGCTGCTGGGTAAGTAAGTGCCAGACAATGAGTTCAACACCTGCAAGCTTACGGGCCCAAAAGAACTGTTTGCCTATCTGAGCCAAAACATCGCAAAAAGAATTGGCCATAAAATGTTTATGTTGCTTTCCCACACAAGGCGTCAATGTAAGTGAGGGCGTGGCAAAAACAACAACAACAACAACAGCAACATAAACAGCAATAGCAACAGCTCAAATCCTACGCCTGCTGTTGATTTGTCCGTCCGTCCGTCCATTGGTCTATTACGTCATATTTGGACTGTGACTTGTACTTGTAGTGGATTTAAGTCGCTTTTTATACCCCGTAAAAAAGTCAATGGGGGTGTAACTTGTTAAAATATAACGATGTACCCTTGAATTAATAAGAATAATAATTTATTTAAAATTAAGGTAAACTCTTTTTAATGTGTCAGGAATATTTTTAGGATAAATTGTTGACAATCATTATAAGTAATTTTTTGCCACCTTTTAAATTGATTTTATCTCGGATCGCTTCTGTTTGGACAACTGTATTGAAAGTATCTCCTGAGTTTCTAAAAAATACAGCAGATATATAAAAAATGTATTTAGGGTATTTCCGAGTCAACTTTCTTTACTTTTAATAGCTTGTTTTTCTTTATTTTGATTTTTTCTTCGCAAGGTTGTACAAGGCAAACGGGCGTTACATTAATAGTCAACTAGTTCGCGCACTTGCCGCACCGAAAATTGCCAACTTTGGTGTTGTTTTTGTTGTACAATTATTTATTATAAATAATGAGACAGAGAGTTAACATTTACGGCCTACGTGCGAATGAAATCACTCTGAACCTTTAACATTTGCGTTTAAAGGAAGTAATCAGAAGAGAAAGAGAGAGGAAAAGCTGGTCTTTCTCTTTCAAGTCTTTTGAACATTGACTTGATCTAATCTTATCAGAATTTTATTACACCTATTTTATCGAATGGAAATTGTTAATCTAATTGGAAAGATCAATTTTGTGCAAATGAAGCAGTTCAATATTAACCCACAAAGTCAGGAACTTGTTTGGCACTCTTTTAGCCACTTTTAGCATTTGCTTATCTACGTACTATTTACACACTCTGACACACATACGTACTCACAAACATATACTAAATAAACTCTGTAAACTCATGCAGCTTTATGATACTGGACGATCTTGTGAAATTGTTGTTAATTTCTTGTTTGTTTTTCAGTTATTTGCATTTGATTAGTCAAACATTTGGCATTTAATTATGTACATCGTATAATAAACATTTTCCCTGATCCGAGAGACCTTTCCGATTTATATAGATATATATAAATAGTCAGCGAGAGGCAGCTGCAATTGTAATTTGCATGTGCGGTTTATGTACATATTTTTATCGAGTTTGTTTTGGTTTTTGTGGTTCAGTTTGTATACAAATTTAGTTAGTTTGTTTGGTTTGTTGCCATGACGACACTCCAAGAATTGTTTAAGGGTCGAGTCGAGGGTGCTTAGTAACCGGTTCCTCAAGTAGCATAGACCAAACAAAGTCTATGAGCTATTCTTTATGTGTATTTATTACACAATGAGCTAGTTCAATTGTTCAAACGATCTAGTTTAGCTAGTTAGTGGTTCTTAACGTAACAAGCATTAATTCGATAAACTCTTTGTTCTTGGGCTTATCCACATTCCTCAACCTTTTGTTACACGTTTGCTACACTTTTCCACATTGAATTTTCACTACAAATTTCCATTGCTAAGTCGCATTAGTCGCATTTTCGGCTGCTTACATACTTACAACTACTTGTAGTACATGGTACAACAACAAAGAGATTGCGACTGTGACTGCGACAGCACCCAATAACTTGGCTTGTGCCCAGTGTTGGCATTTTAGCTATTTTCTATTCTGAATGGGAAATGTTAAAAAAAATGTAGATATAGCCAGTCGTTGGGATTTAAAGCTACATTGACATGCCTTAAATTTTTGGATTGAGAAAATACTTTATAAAGTGTTTCTCCTGGTTAAGCTTTTTTTCTCTAAGAAATGTTTGTATACAATTTTCAAGTAGTAATATAGGTAACTCCTGATATTTTGTTTAAATTTGATATTAGAATGCTTTTGTAGGATTTTAAATAAATACTTAGAGCTCCCGTAAATTTCATGACTGCAGGAGGACTTCAGTAACTTATATAGCCACAAAAAGTATAGAACATTTTGGTGGCAGCTCTGGAAGTACTATTACATTCTCATGAAATAAAATTTTAAACAATATCAAATTGGTTTGACTTTACATTTTTCTGATAAACTTTAAACAAAAATTGGCTATTAAAAAAATTTAAATAAATACTGTTACAAAACATGAAACATTTGCTACTACTAAATCAGGAAATGTAGCTTTTTCTCGACCTTTAACCCACTAAAAACAGCTTTATTTTCGCTTCTCAAAAGTGGGCAACACTGAATAGGCATCACTGCTTGCTTGTGCCGCCTCTGAGCCCCAGCGTCGCTGCTGGCGTCGACGCCAATGTACTATGCTATGGTTTTGTTCGCTCGCTCGCTCTGCGCTCAGATTGCATTTAACTCTTGCCGCGTGCACAACGGACAAAGCGATAACAACGGGAAAAAAGAAATAGACGGCCGTTTTGGCTGGGGGAGTACCGCGCTCTCTCTTACTCTCTCTCTCGTTCTCGTTCTCTCCGTTTGACTGAGCACGTTTGCTCAGTTCGTTTGTTATTGTTTTTGTATTTGTGCGGAAAATGAAAAAGACGCCAACTGCAGCTGCATCAGCGTCCAACGTTGCTGCTGTTTTCCCTCTTTGTGGTGGGTGCTAAATAATTTGCAATAAATTTTCGTGAAAAAAGGAAAATGTGCCAAGTGTAAATTCAATTTGGCTTTATACGGGTAACCATACAATGGTATATCGATTGGCTTTTATCGAAAATTCAAATCGATCGCTTATCAGTTATGTCAGGTGCTTCGTGTGAGTGATTTGTAAGTGTGTGTGCGGCTCATTAAACGATTATTTAATATGAAAATTGAGACGGCCACAAAACGACGTTAATTGCGGCGTCTGTTGTAAAAGCCTTACGTGTCTTGGCCCGATCTATCGGTCTATAGCTTATGATCACTCAGCCGGCTAATCGAAAACAACACTGGAGTATCAAAAGCGCGATTGATCTTAAATTGAAGTTTGTGGTTGCATAAAAAAGGGCTGTTAAAGCTGTTGAAAGAAATCAAGTTACAAAAGTGATTCAACTTGTACTTAAATAAATATTAAAATAACAAATAATAATTTTATATTAAGCAACTAGCTATCAACAAAATTTAAAGAATTTTCACCTAAATTCTTCCATAAAAATTTAAAAAATTGTCGGATTTTATCTTCTCTACTAACTTTTCATTAAGTATCTTAAGATTACAATCCATAACGGTACTTTACTCAACAAACCACAAGAAGCGGAAGTATCTAGCATTAACAAGCCCCTTTTTTCATATTAAAGACTGGACGGGGAGGAGCACCTATCAAAAAAACCAAATAAATTAAGAACTTTTACACGAATCACGCACAATTTCAAGTTCACCTCGAATAGTTTTCCCGTTTCCCATTTTTCTGAGCTGTACGCTTCAGCATTTTCCATGCCGTTAATTTTGTTAGAAATTTTCATTAGGCAGTCAATTAGTAGTCAGCATTATAACGGCACAACGACCGGGGTGAGGAAGAACCGGAACCAGAAGCCAATCGGGAAAGGTTTCTCGGAGGGAAATCTCCTCCATCTTCTGGGTATGACATCAACACAATGACACGCACACACATGTTGCAGGCGAAGATCGGGAAGGGGGGCAGAAGAGGCTTTTCATACTCTGATGACGACGCGTGTCCATCGTTGAACCCGTATGCGTGTCTTTCCCGCTCCCAAATACTATTCACAAGGTTCGTGTCCGCGCTTATTCACTTGCGGTTTTTTTTAGAGGGAAGCAATTTTGAGGGCATTAAATTCCTCATAATTATGCGAGAGTGAGTACAGAGAGGGCAGTTTTAAAAGTAGAAAAATATATACCAAACATACAAAGATAAAGTAAAAATATATCTGTAAACTCAGCATTTGTAGAAGTTAACATAAAGATATTCAAGAATACCACAGAAATATTTAGAGATTTTGGTCTTAAGCTGGTTTCCAAATTCCCCAAACCATACCAAGGTATCGCAGAACTTTGATAGATCTCATTTTTCGGGGACTCGCAAGAATAAACTTCCAAAAAATTTAATAATTTGTTTAGTTTTAAAAAAGTAAGTAATTAGCTGTATCTTTTCTACAATGAAATACATGTGTAAATTTACTCTTACACTCATGTACTGTGTTTTTATTCAATAATGTTCAAGTTTTAACAATTCTCTTAACAAATATTTTGTAATTTTAAAGCAGCCTGAGTGGTTTTTGTCTGTAGTTAAAAGTATTTCAAATAATAGGTACTGAATTTGTGAATAGTTATGTATATTTGTCTTTAATATTTTGAGAAACATTTATCGATCACACCTCGGTGAATATTGTACCATATGTGGAGAGAGTACGCACATACATATATGTACTTTGATGGCGCACATATGGCAAATTGTTGATTGAAAGGCCAGTTCCATAGTTCGCCAAGTTCTTCATCCCAGCTCTCTCATCTCATCATTCCATCTTCCCAACTTCCCATCTTTTGGGCTTTCAAGAGATCGACGCTGATTTCATTGTTGTTTTATTTGACTATTTTTAAGATCTGCCAGGGGTGAGTGTCTCTTTCTCCCTCTCACTGTCTCTTATTGTCTCTTTGTCTTTATCTCTTACTCTCTCAGTTGGCATTTGCTATATAGTTTACTTTATAAAATGCCCCTGAAATTGGCAGTCAGTTCGCCTTTCGCGTTTCGCGTGTTTGAGTCGAATAAGAGAGACTTCTCGGGTTGGTTTTGTTTATTTATTTTTGTTATTTTTGGCGTACAATCGTAATACAATAATAAATAGATAATTATTTACGCAAATATTTATCAAAGTTGGCAAAATTGAATGAACAAAGAGCGTGTTTTGACTGAAAAGCACGAAAATTCTCTACAATATCCGATAAATACGAAAGTTTAATCTTTGTGATTGATATGAAATTTGAAAAAAATTCAGTTTTGCGTTTTGCATTTTGAGTCTACTTGACATGCAAATTAAAATTCCATAATAATAAGAAAAATAAAATTAAGAAATTCCCAAAAGAAAATTGATTTAAAAATATGCCAAGCTCTTTTGTTCGGCAAACAAAATATGTTGTTGTAAGGGAAAATTTGCATTTAATGAGTTGCTTATTTATGAAGCAACCCCCCACCAGCACCCACAACCAGACCCCCCTTCTCTTCTCTTCTATTATGTTTATCAGAAAGTCGAGTTCCCCTACAAAGTAACAACAACAACAATAACTATGTATAAAGGCAATTGTATGTAAATGCGCTGTGGAAATCACTTTGAAAAGCTAATGATATTTCCATCTTTTTCCTCTCTGGCTACTGTTGTTGTTTATTGACTGAAGATGAGGAGCAAATTGTTGAAATAAATTTACAAAAAAATTATACAAAACTGCCTAAAGAAAGTTTATTTAAGAGAGTTAATTAAACGCTGGCCTTTCCCTTGATTTTATTTTGTGTGATAACTTGTTCAATTTTCATGGTTTTAATTGTTGAGCTGTCAAATAATACTTTAATTAGTTATGTTTAACAATTGTTGGTTTTCTTGGAATAGTTTTTTTTATTATATACATACATTATTTCGTATTCAAACCTCTTAAAATCAGGTGCTAGTTTTTTAATTTAATTAAGCCCTTAGTAATCCAGTTTTGTAATTATAACTTCATACTTGTAGTTCTTGTAAACTAGTTCTCATATGGTTTTTCTTAAGTTCAACCAAATCAAGTCTAAACTCTTCTTAAATTGAGTTTACTTAAATATTTTCATTCATTATTCACTCTTCAATAATCCATCATCTTCTTTGTATAATCATATTTTTCCTAGTTTATTTGAGTTATTTCTTTGGTATTTTTTCTCATCTTATTCAACCCAATTTTTAACCTCTAGTTTGTTTAAATATTTGGTGCTCATTTAATATTAACTTTTCAGTAATCCATCATCTTTTTCATGTTTCCAACTTTTCCTACTTAAAATTAACCTTATAGAGCACATATAGCGTCTAATCAACGTATGGAATTCTATTAAACCAAATATTCAAAGCATTATCAATCACTCCCCGTCGACTTTCGCTCCTTTGCCCCGTCTAAAATTGACCTTAGATGTGCCAAGGGCGCTTTACCTATAAAGTCGACAACTGATAAGCTGGCAAACTGTATAACTGTGTGTGTGTCAGAGTGTGTGTGTGTGTGTGTGTGTGTGCTAACAGACTGAACAATGTTATTTCTATGGCTGAAAAGCAGCAGAGCATTGAATTTAGCGTAATTAGAAACTAGTTGGAACAACAGAAGAAGGCCCCCTTGTAGATAAAAGGGGAAGGAACAGCTCAACAATCTGGACATGCAAAATAATGAAGACCAACTGCTTTCATTACACTGGAAAAAAAAAATTCCTTGAATGAGATTGTAATTGTCTTTTAAGAGTTGCTAGAGAATCATTTAACGCTCTGTTGACTCTTCCCTTGATGCTTATATAATGATGTAGATGAAAGAGGAACTTGATGTTAACTTTAGCGTATGCTGACTATTCTTTAGATTACTAAACAATTTAGTTAGCTATTCTATTATTCTTTCCCCTTCTACTTCTCAGTTTGCTTCTCTTTTTCTTACCTATTCTTTTTTGTTGGTGTGCACTGCAATTGCATTGAGAAATTATGCAAAGAGGCAAGGTGAGAGATCAGTGTGACAGCAAACAGCTGTTTGTCTGTCTCTCTGTCTCTCTGTCTCCCTGACAGACACCATGTTGAGAAACGAGGTTAGTTGTTGCCTTGTCTTGTGTGTTAGCCATGTTCTGAAAGGGCCTCAGTGAGTGGGTGTTTGCAAAATGGACATGGCTAAAATGTGTTTTTGCAGCCAGACAATGTGCTTGGAAACTGGCTCAAATGTGGCTTTTGTAAAATGGATGAACTTGTTAGGGTTTTAATGCGGTTAAATTGCTTTTTCCTGGAACTGTTTGGCGGTGTTTGAAAGTAGAACAAATAGATTATGACAGTGTGAACTCTATTGAGGTTGTTAAGGGGCGAATTATTGAATTAGACATTCGTAGTTGCAATCGCCGAACTATCTGTACTCAAGCGTCTGTAATTTGTTAGAGATATGTATAAGAAACTTTTAAGTCTGATAGAAGTAGATTAGAAATCATTGTTAGATGTTTGGTAAAGATTTTTTCCTATAAAAGGTCTTTTAATTTTAAATATTTAATTTAGTCTCCATAATATAATAATAGTATAATAATAATATTAATTATATCTTTACTTGTTTCGATAAGCAAAGCTATTTCCATATCCATAGATAAAACATCTTTATATACACTTTATAGATACTTGATATTCTTATCGATACTTTACCCAGATTCTGTGCATAGATAGTATTTAATAGATACCCTTTGTATATTCTTTTGATTCCATTCATATTCTACCTTGATTTCATAGATTTTCATAGATTCCCTTAATAGTTACTCTTCAAAACTATCTTTTTTAAAATGGTATTTATTGATTCCATCCATTGTTTTTCTCCAAAGATTATTCTTCATTATTTGTACTTACTCTCAACGAATACTACCTACAACTATTTCTCAAAGCTATAAAAATAAACTTATTCGCTTTTTATATTCAAATACTGCCCACAAATATCGTTTATGGCTTATGTGTATGAAGGCGCAACATGCAACACGCAACATTAATAAAAATTTAATAAAATTTGAATGAATCCCATCATTGTTATGTTAAGAGTTTTGTCTGTGTTATGATTTTGTTTAATCACAAATTCATTTTCACGACTAGAGGGCACTGGCATTCAGTTTGGTGTGTCATTAACTTAATGTCCATTGTCTTAAATCGTGAGGCGCCCTCAAGAAAAACAAAAGGCAACTGCAACAGATTAAGTGGCGATCACAAATCAATATGCATGCGAGAGCATCGTAAAAGTGTCTGCAGTCGAACGCATTGATTGAAATAACACGCATACGCCACCGACACAAGGTTTAATTATAAATGGTCAGGTCATAATAGCGGCTGCTGATGAAAAACAAAGGCCATACCTCGTTTTGGTCACAAGTTAATTTGATGCGCTTTTCTCGAGAAATGTTTAAAAAACTACAACAACATTAACAACAGCGACAACAAGTTGGTAAACAAGTTGGCTAAGAAATATGCGACAGACTTCAAAATTGTGGTTGTTGTTGTGAAGACTGGTGAAGAAACTGGTGAAAGTTGTTGTTGTTATTTATGTTGTTGCTACTGTAATGGTTCATTGACAAAAAAGTACCATAAATCAATGAAATTTGTGGTCAAGTTATTATTGATTTGTGATGGAAAACAACTGACTTTGTTTGAAGTAGATGAAGAGTTAGAGGGAAGTCTTAACTGGTAGCTGATCTTAACTGAACTGAATGACTACTATAGAAACATTTGGGAACTATAAAGCATAAGATTTGATTGTTTTACATCACTGCTCTCCTTGTATTGCATTCTATTATTAAATATGCTATGTTTTGCTTAGGCAGAAATGCCTCAATTTTGTTGTTTTCCTTAAGCTGAGAAAATAAATTGAAATTTATTATGGCTGCCACTTAAAAACATTTGACATGCACAATTGTGCGATTCTCTAGCCGAAAGAGTTTTTGCTGTTATTGTGAATCATGCGAATTTATTATAAACAATTTAAGCAGCGGCGGCATCAGAAAATTTAAGACTCATATGCATGACACATTTTCCCATTTCTTGAATTGAATCATCAACATCAGCAAACACATCACATCAACTGGGGATGTTGGAAAAACAGCTGCAAAAGGAGGGGAAAAATAAAGAGAAGAAGAAGACAGACGATGTTATGCAATGCAACGTGAAGAATTGCAGCATTCTATGCTCCACTAAGCAGTGCATAGACTCTGCAAAGACTCTGCTTCTTTATCTGCACGAAGTTCATCAATTCAAGTCGGAAATTAAACACAGAAGACTCTCCAAACTCAGTCGTGTAGAAAGAGGCGTGACAGAGCAGAGAGAAGAGCTGTGAAGAGAATGGAAGAACTTGCAGCTTATGCGCTTTTGTTTTGTCTGTGAGCGCGCATTTCCTGCATGAAATATTGAAAGATTGAAGAAAAAAATTCTTTAATGCCATTTACCATTTGCCATTTTTCCTTTGTTTGATCTGTATTTTGCTTTCTTTCTTTCATATTGTGCACTGGGTGGGCCCCCTGAGGCTACTGCTTGCAATCCGGAACAGTATTACCTTTCAATTTGTTTAGTCTCGAATCTGATTACCATCTCAACAACATTCTTTAGGTTCTGTCTAAACGTGGAATATCATTTATGTAGATTCAAAAAGTATTATAAATGCAGTTTATTCATCGAGTTGAGTGAACTTATTAGGGAAATACTTTTTGTGCGTCATTTTTCCTAAAAGAATTATTCTTTATTAAGTAAAATATAGTATAATAAAATATAAACATATAAATTTACATTTAACTTTATAATAATAAATACAAAATAAATAAAAATATTAAAAATATCGAAAGGAATTGAAAGCTACAATAATTTATATAAATAGCTATTAATTATATTATATAAAATCAATAAAAAATAAAAGTTTATCCTTTATAAAAGAAGATAAGAAGATTATATAAAAGCAGATTGATTTATAATTAAAAATTTAATATAAATAATCGATCATAAATAATAAACAGATAATAAAATATGTATAAATTTCTAAATGAAAATCAAATCTTTATGTTTTTATATGCAGCACATTAAAACTATAAAAATGCATAGAAAAGTGCTCAAAGAATCGTAAAAAAAGAATCTAGAATGTGCCTTTGAAAACTAAACAATATCGTAAAAAACTAAACAAAACAACTTGTCTTCCACAACGATAAAAATAACATAAACATCAACACAACAAGTGTGAATATCCAACGCCCCAGTGCCACGCCTCCAATGAAAAAGTAAAACACAAAAAGAAAACAACGTCAAAAGTAAAAAAGAAAAACTATTACAAAAAATCGTCTAACAAAAACAAATCATGAGTAGTCAACCTGCCAGCCAGCCCGATAGCATTGACTTAGCCTATGATATGTGGGCGGGTCAATTCGAATTTGTCGGACCCACAACGAATGCAACAACAATTAATCAAAAGCACACGTTGAACAACAGTAATAACAACAACAACAACAATAGCAGCAGCAGCAACAATAACAATAACAATTGTGTAAAATTTGGTGGTGAACGGAACACTAGTCAAAAGTTATCATCGGCGGATAGTTTGGAGGATTTGAATTTGAATTTCAACACAAGTTCCACACAGAATCCACTGTGTAACGCCTACAGTTTGGGAGTGACTGGGCAATATCCGGCATTCGATAAGCAGCCCATATTGATCGATCAGGAGACGTTTTTGAGTCTGAATCCAGCTGATTTTGAGGATATTGTGCCATCAGATTCGGAACCCAATTCTCTGGTTTTCATCGAGAACAAACTTGAGAATAACAACAATAGTCTCGAATCGAATAATAACAACAATAACAATAATAAACTATACAATTTGGAAACGTTAACAAGTAAATTTAATAATAAAACAAACAACACAAATACAAACGGTTTCAAATTGGAAAACCTTAAGAACTTTAAGAACAAATTGCTCTGTGATTTCGAAGAGAACGGGGGAAACGGAAACGGAAACGGAGGATCGGCTAACGGAACAAACAACAAAATGAACGGAGCCCTCAGTGCCGAAATATGCGATAATCTCAATGAGCAAGTAAGCAAATTGTTCCACTCATCTGAAAATCCTAATAACCCACCACCCCAGTAACCTCCGACCTCCCGTCGAGGTTTAGGCAATTTTGATTCGTATTTTTTTTGTATAGCAGTTCAAGGTTTATTTATTGCGTGGTCGGCAACCCTTCCATGCTTGCATGATAGTTAGTTAGTTCGTTAGATAGTCTGCCCCCTTGATTAGCCGTCTATACTAGATGGAGGCATGTCAATAATGCCAATTTACTATAAATAAGCCCCGTTTTCCAGTCAGGCGATTTAGTCTACCTTCGGATTGTTTCTAGCATTGTTCGGGTCTTGGAATTGTCATACATAAATAAATATATCAATATAGCTTATTGATTAATGTGAAGTTTCTTAAATTGGTTACTTACTAAAATGCTGGAAACGAATGATGTAAGTGTTGCAAAAGACAGAAAGAATAATATAGACTGTGTAACGCTTTAGAAGTGGATTTTTTAAATAAAATTAACTATTAGTGCAGTGTTGGTAAACTTGAGAAAATTGTTATCTTTGACAAAATTTGAAACTTAAAACAACTTGAAAATACCTAAAAACATAATATCAAAACTTGTTAAACTCATGAAGTAAAGAATAATTTGGCAAAACATTTAATTTTTGAAGCGCTTATTTAAAATTTGCATTAATGTTGAACTGTTTACAAATTTCCTTGACATATTTAGCTAACAACAAAGAAAAAAGTATAATAATAAGAATAAATATTGTTTTTTTTTTGTTCTAAATTGCAAACATCTGTTTAAAATAAACATAGAATCCATAAATTATCTTTTTCGACGCGTCCGAAAAATGCGTCAAATGAGATCAGCGGTCGAAAAATAAAAAGAAAACTAAAAACTAAAAGCTGAAAAAACGCTGATAAATGAACGAGGCTGATGAATGAACTGTAACTAAAGCAAATGGATGATGATTAGTGTGTAAAAATGTGTCAACGAAAGTAACTGAAGAAATGGAGACAGAGACAAAAACAGAACAGAAGCGTATTTTGGGGTCTTGGGTCTTAAATTTCTAAAAATGAAATGTTTAATGCGATTGCAACAAGTTGAAAGAAGGGAAATGCTTGGGGTATGGGAAATATGAGATATGAGATGTAAGTAGCGGGAACAACCACTTTTTCTCAGTCTTCTAATGTACGTGAATGTGCAACGTGTATGCCATGCACCATGGGGCACAAACAGCAAGCAGAATTCGACATGCAACTAATTGCATGATGCAATTTTCCATTTTTATGCATGAGTACTACATTGGGCTCAGCTAATTGGCCATCTGAGCTGTGAATGCGAGCATGTGATTAATCAAACGAAACTCTTTTAAAAATAAGAAAAATTAAAACTCTTTGAAAAGTCTCAGTCTATCAACACTTCTCAATCCTCCCTGGAGGTCAATGGAAGTCCGATAAGGCCACAAGACGGATGTTAGCCCAACAATTCCACTTGTTTAATTCTCCAGTTTGTTTACCATTCGCCTGATGATATGCTAATGGGAACGAACTCTCATTTGATAAATGTAACAAATGGAAGCATTGTGGTTGCCAGCGGAAAGTGTTGCAAGTGTTTTCATTTTGTTGCTTGGAATCTTTTGAGGTCAAAGCTAATGCTGATTATAATGACGATGCTCTGAGCTTTTTTCAATTGCTATTGAAATTTATGAGCTGTTAATGTCCGGAGAATGGCACCAAACTGAAGGAAAAGTGATTATGATGCGTAGCAGCTCTTAACTTATCGTAGGAAAAGAAAGAAAGGAAAAGAGAAATATAATGTATGTGTTTACATATCGTATATCATAAATTAACTATCGATTTGTTGGAGATGACATATTTCAATTATATCTTCGATCTTGAATTTTATCGACATGTTCCGACAAATGGGTTATCTTTAAGGTATTTTTGTTAGCTTATCATACTTTATATTTTAACCATCGATCAGTGCTGGTTAAGGCAGGCATATATGTATGTATCACTTATATATATTTTTGATATTTAACTTGATTCTCATTCTACTCGATCGATCGACCTTTGGTAATAACTATTGATTAGTGTTGGTTAAGGGTAAAAATGTCCATTCTGTCAACTTTAGTTTTCGTACAAAGCGCATTCACTTGTCATATATTTTTAGTAACCTTCCATCTAAGCATTTATCTATTTATCTTCCGTCTTCGATGAACGTTCTTTAACTTATCTATCTATTTATCTTCAATCTTTGATGAACGTTCTTCAACTCTTTCCACCTTTTGCTAATGCATTTCCTTAACCTTTGCCAGCTGTTTTCATCTTTCTGCATACGCTTTTCCATTATTTGTTACGCACACATTTCCCCATAATAATGTCACCTGTCAGACTGTCAATGCTTTCCAGTTTTCCAACTTTCCTCCCAAAAAAAAAAAAAAACTAAAACTAAAATTGTTCACTGTGTGTTTCCGATTTTTACACATATTTAAGTGTTATGGGGAGCAGACCGCAAATGACCCTGGAACTAACCCGCTGACATTTTGATGGGCTTCAACAAAAGTGACAAGAAAAGTGAAGCATTAAAGATTGTCCCCCCCGCATCCCCTCGCTTTCAACAGTCCTCTCTCTTTCCTGTTTTGAAAAACGGCACTTGTTACTCAATTTGTCTGTCTGTATTTTTATTATTATTTCTTTCTTTTTTTGCCTTTTCTTTCTTTATACATGTATGTGTCTAGTTTCTTTTATGGCTTGTATGGCACTTTGTTTATTTTGGCCAACGGTGCTCGGTCTCTGTTTTTGTTTTTGTTTTTGTTGTTGTTCTTTTCTGTAGAATTTGAAATAAAATTTCTAGTTTTCTGCCGTTTATACATACATTTTTTACTTATAGTATATAAAAGATACTATAATTTTTTGTTTTTGGCATGGTTCATTGTACACTATGGGTACATATGATGAGTACTAAGGCCCTATAGACCTCTCTCTCTCTTTTGGTCTCTCAGCTAACATAGAGTTTACATGTCATTCTTTGGTGCCTCATTCCTAGATCTTTATTCAGTTGTTGCCGTGCCGCGCGTCGTATCGTTAGTTCTTTTTTACGTCTCTCATTCTGAACGATCTTGTATATTTTATATATTATATAGTCGCCATATATTCGCTCTCTCTCTGACGTCAAATTGTTTTTGTGTGTGCCGCTGATTTTTATTTACTGTTTACATTAGTCTCTCCCCTCTCCATTTACCGCAAATTGCATTTAATTAAGCTTAATTAAAGCCTTTGCCAACAGTTGGACAGTCACTGTACAGCTCAAAAACCCACCCACAATTTGTATCTCAAATGCCTCGCATTTTATTCAATTGAACTTTTCAATTGACTTTTTGTAAGCTGCATGTGTAAAGATGGGTGAAAGAGACAGAAATATGGAGCAATACATCTAATTACTTAGCTGAGAAGTATTCTTTCAATCGACTTACAACACTGATATGTTTTGCTGATTTGAGTTTTCTGCTACTGAGTGGGATCCATGTAGTTCTCTATCAAATATGTCATAATTCCGAACCATACAAATGTTAAGTTTATTCGTTTAACAACACTGAAAATTTAATTGATCACTGTTTAGGTGAGCAATTAAAAAGAACATAATTTTTATTTTATTTAAAATAGAATTGCTATTTACATATGTTTTCTAACACTAGACAGTGCTATCTTTTTATTTCTTATGTGAGATAAAAAACAATACTTGTATTTCCTATCAAAGCTAGTAGACTTTGTAATTATTTAATATATTCATCTCTGAAGTGAACAAAATTATCAAATACAAATACTAAATTTACCAACACTGGATCGTCGCTTTCCTATCAGTTACCCTGTATTCCACTTGCAACAGAAAAACGCATCCGCTTCACAAATTTCTTATCGGCAGCTGGTCACACAAATGACGACTGATTTCAAATATGCATCGTATATGTATATATAAACATACTATATATATAGACACCGATAATTACACTGAGCAGCAGTTTGAACGCAGAAATCAAATATTTGGTTTCATATGTCTACCAAAAATAGTTAATGAATGCAACGCCAACATTTGTGGGGGCCTTTCAGTCAATGGGCGTATACTTAATATTTATGAAATTTATATGGGATAGGCATGTCTAATAACACTGTCCCACAAGTTATTACAATTGCAACAGTATATAAGGAATTAAAGCTCAATATCAACAAAGTGTAATTTTCTTTGTTGCAGCTACTGTTTTAATTTTATTGAGGAGTACTCTTTGTGTTGAAGAACTTGTTGGGCAGTGTTATTAAGAGTATGCAGCCCACAGAATGCGTCGTCTTTGCTGCTGTTAAACAAAAAAAAAAAAAAGAATAAATAAGCCGCTGGCTACGTGTTGCAGTCTGTTGTGGCAAGCAAATGAGCAAAGACGACGCGATTCCAACTGAAATTTTGTTGAATATTTGATGAGCAGAGAAGCATAATACTTGCATATATAACATATATATACATAAGTATTATATAGAGGCCCAGATAATGTATATAGCATAAGATATATGCAAATGTATTTGAAAAATCACATGGCTGATGTGCAGTTGGTGAATGAGCTGCTCCACGATTTGCGGCACATGAAAAGCGATTGTGTTAGTAGTTTTTGTTTGAAAATCCCATTGCATTCCATTCAATTAATTGAATCTTTTTAATGTATCTTTCAGCTGGAACTACTGCAGCGCAAGGTGGACGATCTGTCAGATACCCAAAACATAGCCGAGGATCGTACGACGCGCACAAAGACAGAATATGCGGTACTCCAGGCTCGTTATCACATGCTCGAGGAACAGTACAGAGAGGTGGGTCTTTGATATAGATTCTAAATTGTATCTTATAATAACTACTCTAATTCTTTACTTTAGTCGGAGCTGCGATCTGAGGAGCGTTTGGCAGAGGAGCAGAAGCGTCATAGAGAAATCTTGGCGCGCGTGGAACGCGAAGCCTCGCTACAGAATGAGAACTGTCAGATGAAGATCAAAGCCACAGAAATCGAGGCGAATGCACTGCGCGATGAGGCGCAAAGATTGCGTGTATTGTGCGATAAACAGGCCAATGATTTGCATCGCACCGAGGAGCAGCTGGAGCTGGCACGCGATCAGATTGCCGCACTGCAGCAGGAATACGATGAACAAATGCAAACAGTGCGACGTCACGAGCAGGAGAAAAAATCCACCGAGGAGCTAATGCTTGAACTAAGTCGTGAATTGCAGCGTGCCCGCGAAGAGAATGGAGCACGTGCCATGCCCACCACATCGCCGGAGAGCATAAGACTGGAGGAGCTGCATCAGGAGCTCGAGGAGATGCGCCAAAAGAATCGCTGTAAATATTTTCATTCTGTTACCAATTTTTTAAGAGCTAATTAGTTATTAGTAGTCACTTATACATAGTTAATTCTAAATTCAATTTATTTTTATTAACTTAACGAGTACATGTTTCTTAAATTATTACCCATAAGATACATCATTTTTTTATAGCTGTTAGTTTATTTTAGCTAATTTATAAGCATTAGTTATTCTCCTGTAGGTGCATCTTTAGTTTTTTGTTCAATTGAAATTAATAACTATGTATCTTTATGGAGTTTTGTGTGATATATTATTCACGTAGAATTTTTTAATCCTTTGTCTACTTCGTGTAATTTGAGGATCGTTAATCTTATTTTTAAATATTAGTTACATAATTTTCTGTAAGTGCATTTACTGCTTTATTTTAAGCTGCAATTTATAATTATATATCATTATTTACTATAGTATTAGTTATTCTCCTGTAAGTGCATTTTTAGTTTTGTTTTAAATTAATAATTATATATATATATATTATATCTTTACATAGTTTTGTGTGATAATTTGTTTACTTAGAATTATTGGATCTTAAGTCTACTTCGTGTGATTTGATGACCGTTAATCTTATTTTAAAGTATTAGTTATCATTCTGTAGATGCGTTTTTAGATTTATTTTAAATTGAAATTAATAATTATATATCATTACAGAGTTTTGTAAAGTAATTTGTTTACTTAGAACTATTATATTTATATTTTTTTCTTTTAGTTTATATTATTTGATTATAGTTTTTTTTTAATCTTAAGCATCATTTATTTTGTTGTATGTTTTTTAGTTTTATTATAAATTGAAATTAATAAATTAAATCCACTCTCATTTTTAGCACTCGAGGAGCAGAACGAGGAACTGCAGGCCACCATGTTGACGAATCAGGCTACCATGCTGACCAATGGCGTGGAACAGGGTCGTCATCTGTTGAGTGGAACCCTCAATAATCTGGCCCAGGAACTGGAGGAAATGTCACAAGCTCAGGTGTGTATGGAATAGTGAGAATAGTTGATATTCTCCTTCCCCGTCCTGTGCTTCTATGCTTTAGTACTGCCACGCCCACTCAACATAAATCAAAGTTGTCCCACGCCCACGCACAGTCACTGCTTGTAATTGTCGCACAGTTTGAGAGTCCTGCTGCATACACATTGTGCCCGTACCGCATTCTGTCGCATTTGTTATCATAATATATATTTTATTATATTTATTGTATTACAGGATTCTGTGGATTCAGCCACATTAGCATCCTTAAGTCAGGTAATGCTTATCCACCAACAACAAAAGATTAAAATCCAAAATCAAACGAAACTAAAACACACAATCACACGGTTTTGGAGCCACTGTGCATGCGCTGCAGTTTGACAGCGACTGTTTTATGGTTTTTGGTTCACATCCTAATAACAATTCTTTCGACACTATTTTTTTTTATAATTACAAAATGCAAAATTTCAAATTATGTGTTGGGTTCATTTAGCTTCTAAGTGTAACAAGAAGAAAATGGTTCTTAACTTGCCTGTCTTTGTGTTAACTGTATTTTAACTATTACACGTTATACAACACTAATCGGTTTCTATAAATTTACAGCTGCAACAGGCTTTCCAGGAAAAGGAGGACGAAAATGTTCGTCTTAAGCATTACATCGATACCATCTTACTCAACATCGTGGAGAATTATCCCCAACTATTGGAAGTCAAGCCCATGGAGCGGAAATAAGAAATTGAAGAAGATCAAAAGTGGAAAGAAGAAGAATAAGAAACAGCCCAGACACTTTACAGTTTCTGTACCACCTAACGTTAACTAAACAGAATAAGAAAACAACCAACTAATTAACTACTTTAAATGTTATCTTAAGCAATCCCATATATTTATATATACTTAACTTAAGTCGTAATTTATTTTATAACAATTTATTGTAGTTTTTAAACCGAACAACACAAAAGAAAGAGAAGTGAGAAGAAAAGTAAGCAGAACAAAACAAAACAAAAGATTTATGTGAAATTAGTTAAAATTGTTAATCTAAAAAATGTTTGTATAACTTTTAAATTAATCTAATCGTTATATATAAAAATTTCAATGTTTGTAAAATAGAAAAGAAAACTAAATTGTCCTAAAATGAAGGAAATCTATCCGATCAATATTTGTTTATAGTTCTTGTAGTGTTGTTAAGCCTTGAAGATATTATCAACAAAAAAGAAAAATTATGTAGATCTTAAGATGAAACACTTTTTAAATGAAACAATATTTATTAACAATTTTAACTAGAATCGATATGAAAATATGTGTATATGAGTAGACGTTGTGAACGGATCCATAGTTTGAGTACATTTAAAAAGTTTTAGATTCAATATTATTTCAACTTTATTAAAAGATAATTTAGTTAAAGGCAGCCTTTGAATTATCTTTGGGAGTTTCTCTATTTATTTTCCTGCTTTCTCGGTATTCTCTCTTTATATGATTATTATTGCTCCCTAGTATCTTAGGCTATCAAATATACTATATTCAAATCCAAGAAGAACCTATCAAAAAATTTGCGTTTATGGTATGGACAATCCCCAGGATATGTAGTCGGAGTTTTAGTTAGAACGAAAAGCAATTATTTGTAAAACCAAAATAATAATGATAATAAAAAAACTAACCTTAAATAACAGATCTACGTACTACTTATCAATGCATATAATATTATAATCGTGTGTAAACCATATTGATGGACGTAATGTGCAAAGGCTTAGGGATCGTCATTGTAGAGATCCAAATACGTTCAGGCGATCCCTAATAGCTTAAACTTAAACTCAACGAAAACTTAAAACATAACTCAAGTGGTCAACTCTTCTTTATAAATATACATATAATTATATACCAATAACTGTATCGAAATTCTATATAGAACTTTGCTAATCAAAATATTTGATGCCTTAAATGATTTATACCAATTAAGAAAATCTTTTGTATGATAGACGTGTTGTAAAAGGCAAGTAGAAAAGTTTGAAGCTTGTAGATAACACTAAAAAAAAGTCCATTACGATAAATGTACATCTTTCTATATATATTAACTAAATGTACATGTCTATGCCTAATAACATAGCGCTTAATTATATAGTTTACACCAAGGAAGTGTATGGAACAATACTAAAAATAATAATAAAAAGAATTTTATAAAAATAAACAAAAAGAGATTTCGATTCTTTGGTGAATTCTGATAATGAATTAATGCTAATGAAGCGTTGAAAACCCACCCAAAAACAATAACCATAATTGGCGGATTTATTGAGGAAAGTATTGCCGGAACCGGTTACAATCCCAGCTGTTTTCTTGAGCTTGCAACCGGTTGGTGGATTACATCAGGGAATGTCTGATATCGTATATAAGCGTGTGCCAAGACCCAGTTCAGGACACAGAAGACATTGAAGTTGGAGTAACAAGATGTTCAAGTTTAACTTAGTTTTGGCCACAGGTGAGATCTGCAGCTGATGATCATTGATCTTGACTGATCTCTTAATCTTTTCGTAGTGCTGCTGTGTTCCGTCTTCGCCACAGCGCAGGTGATGCCAAATACAGAAATTGGAAAGGTTACAGTCCAGGTGCCGTTGCTGTCCAATGGAAAGCCCGTGATGACCGTGAATAAGGATCAGGTTGAGGTGGCACGCGTCGTTGAGATTAAGCCTGGCAAGGTGGTGACCGAGGAGGTTGTGGTTCCACCCGTTGTAATGAAGCCAATGCCCAAGGTGCGAAATATGAGAGCAATTGTGGAAACTGTGAATCGTGGAGTTCCCAACCCTGGCATGCTAAATCCTGGAGTGCCCAACCCGGGTATGCCCAACCCTGGAGTTCCAAATCCTGGTATGCCCAACCGTGGTATCCCAAATCCTGGCATGCCCAATCCTGGAATGCCCAATCCCGGTATGCCCAACCCTGGAGTGCCCAATCCTGGTATGCCCAATCGTGGCATTCCAAATCCTGGTATGCCCAATCCTGGTATGCCCAATCGTGGTATCCCAAATCCTGGCATGCCCAATCCTGGAATGCCCAATCCGGGTATGCCCAACCCTGGAGTGCCCAATCCTGGTATGCCCAATCGTGGCATTCCAAATCCTGGTATGCCCAATCCTGGCATGCCCAATCCTGGTATGCCCAATCGTGGTATCCCAAATCCTGGCATGCCCAACCCAGGAATTCCCAATCCTGGCATGCCCAATCCAGGTGTTCCACAAGTAGCTGCCTCGGAGGTTCATACCGTTGCAGTAATGCCACCCAGCACTACCATGTCACCTGTTGAGATGCCTAAAGCCAAGCCCTCAAAGACCTGTCATCAACTCTTGTTGGCTGATGTGACTACCACTCCTATGCCAGTGCCGCCCACTCCCGCTGAGCACTGCGATGAGCAGTGTACCAAGTTTGAACTGATCCCCATATGTGCACACAATGGTGTCTGCCTCCATGAGTTCCCCAATCAGTGCATCATGGATACCTTCAACTGCAAACATCGGGATTTGGCATTCCGTGCTGTTGATGAGGATGTTTGTCGAATGGGCTTGTGCGCTCGGCGTTGCAAGCCGGAGGATCTCAATATGTAGATTAAGCTAAAGATTTACATTAATTATTTGCAAATAACATACATATATGTACATACAATAATTTTTTTTGTCATAAATAAATAATAAATTGAGTTATTGCGAAAAATAGCATGAGGTCTTTTGTTGTCGGCTTTTAATCTATTGTACATTATAATAATAAATCATACAAAGGTCAATCGCAATATCCTTTTGGCTTGTTGTTAGTTTTAAGAACAGCTTTTGGTTCTCTCAATATTATGGTTTGGTACCCGATGTGTGCTTTATTTACACTCCTGCTAATAATATTAATAATAAAAATAGAAAATCAAATCTCAAACAGTTGTGAATTGACACTTGGATTAACATGAAGGTGCTCAGAATTGAATAAAGATTTCGGCTTCTTCACTTTTTTCCTTTAACATGTCTGGTGCCTTACTTATATATGAACATGTTAATAAATTAATGAATAAATTACATGAAGCTGCGAATAAACATTCAGATTAATCTGAGAGTACGGCGGTTTAATTGCAGCTTTTGCCTTTCCAAACTTTCTGCATCGCTTTTTTTGTTCGTCGAGTGTTCTATTTGCACTCAAGGGAATAAATGCAATTACAAATCACAGGAAACTTTAGAAGGAATTCTCTGTAAGGTCTGTTATCGATAATGTTAATGTAAACCAAAGAATATTAGATTTTTAATTTAGATAAAATTGTATTATATTTGTATAAATTTTAATTTGTTTTTTTATAGAACAAAAAAATTATTAACTAGGATCTATTTGCTGTGCTAAAGAAAAATTATATTTATAAAATGATATAAAAATCGGTTAAGTTTTGACAAAGTACTGGCAATTTTACAAGTCAAATATCTGGTCACTTTCGGTATGCTTTTTTTTCACAAAAAAAAAATAAAGTTGCTGTGTTGTTTAACACTAATTGATTGAAAGTGAGCTTTATAAATTTAAAACTAAATAAATGTATAAAAAAAATAGGCGAAAATGTATCCTATTTTTGTTTGTTCCAACGAACAACAACCTGGCTCGAAGCGGTTATTTCCAAAAATGTTGTCAAGGGAAATGAAAAAAAAACAACTAAATTATCGCCATGACTGGGCAGAAAACGAAGATTTTATGAAACGTATTCGCAAAGTGGTAGCAGATACTCAACGGAAGTCGACAAGCTTTATGTTTTATGATATTTATAGTTCGTTATTATTATTTTAAAAAATATAAATTAAAACAAAAACGGAACCAAATGTTTGTATTATGCTTTTCTTTTGGCATTTAAGAAGTCCATTTGTTACACTATTTATTTGTCATTCTAGCCTATTTTTATATATTTTTTCAAATCTAACCTACTTTTACTGTGAAATTCTGCCCCCTTATGCATATTTCAAACTTCTAACCGATTCCTCCGTAGAAATGCTTCGAATTGTGTTTTACCTATCACAATTTATTACTGCTTCTTTTAGTTTGGTCTTATAAATGAGTTATGTAGTTCCATCTTAAAGAGTCAGTCTTGCACGTAGTGTTTATTACACAATCAGCAATTCAATTAGTTCGGTAAATGATATTCATTATTGATTGTATGCAGTGTGTACAGAAATTACAAACGTGCCAATATAGCTAACAGCTTTAAGAGATTTTCAAATTCCAAATGAACATAAATTTTCATATATTCGTTTGCCATGCTTATGAAAAAGGATCATCACACTTGCATCTTAAAAAGAATAATATTCGATTTGAAATAAAGAACTGTACTATACTTTATTTGTATTACATTAAACTGACTTTAATAACTGCCAATTTCTAAAAAGCTTGTGCCTTATTTTTGAGTTTACACTGTTATGCCCAGCTCCTTACGCTCCTCCTTGCTGCATAGCGGTACATAGCCCTGTGTACACCGATAATTCTCGACAATGTTGAAACGATTCTGAGGATGACGACAATTGTAGGCAGCCATGGTGCAGCGACTAGTAAAGAGCTGCAAACACTGTCCATTGTGAGCGCAGACGCTTATGTCTTGATTTGTACAGCTAAAATCACATTTATCTGGTACAGGATTGATCAACTCATCCAGCCAGACCATTTCTCCATTCTGATTGACAGCTGGCAAGTGATTGCGCAATGGGGGCAACACACTGGCGCAGGCAGCGGCGATCGCAACGGAAACTACAAGAGAAGGAAGAAAGTTTATGTTTAAATAGTGACTTTCACTGATCCGAGTGTTCTTTTTGTTATAATTTGCTAAGCGGCGCCAAGCAAGCAGTGGAGCGCACAGTTGCCAATAGCTCGCAAGCAAAGAATAACTAAAAAATGCAACACTTTGACTTCGAGAGCTTTGAGAAATGTACTTTTAAAACCTAACTTACATAGACAAATCAGAGAAAATTGCTTCATGGTTTTCAAGCTTTTTCGACTTGGTAGTTTGTTTAACCTTGCTGTGTGTGCAGCAACTGTTGAACTGTTGATTCTGTCGTCAGTCCAAATTGTTTTTATAACAAACTTTTGTCATACAAATTGTCAGCTTTTCAGCCGCTGCTCTCCTCATAATCCTTTATTTTAACACCTGACAAAAATATGCAAAACTGAAATATTATCATTGTCATCATCTTTTCGGCCTGGCATTTACTCGTTTATTGTTTGGCTGCCAAAAATAAAAGCTTTTGTTCTTGTTCATCCCGTGGGAAATTTGCATATTTACTTTCCTTTGTTTAAATAATAAAATGCTGCACAAACTCGAAATTATGTTAAAATTAAGAAAATTGAGAATAAAATTTGAAAAAGGAAATAAAATGAGAATATAAATTTTTTGTTGTTTGGGTATTTAAAGCATACTTTTAGGCAGAGCTCCGTTCATCAAACTATACTGCTCAAACTGTAAATCAATTGAACTCCAATAAATAATTTTTATTAAACTGGTAACTTAATTAATATAATATAATTTAATTAAAACGAGTTTGTGCTTTTCAAAGTTAAAATATTTTTAAATAATTTGGACAAGTCTTTGCTTAAATAAGTGCCACGCCCCTGCTTGCTGCATTTTGCTCAAAATATTTTTAAAATTTTTAAAATAATATTCTATAAGGAAGCGATTAATGCGAACCAGACAAATTTCCGTCAATTTCTGTCCAGTCAGTCGATCGTTGAGGCAAAACGAAACCAGTTCCTTCAGGGAGCATACAGAATGTTCAGTATTTTATAATATTAATTAGCATATCAAGTGCATTAAAATATAAAGATGCTTATGACAAATCGTTGGATCGATTCAAGCACACAAATGATATTTGATCGGCTTGAAGTTCGTATATAAACTGGGGACTGTCATTGAAAGCGTCACAGAACGCTGCTGAGCGTCGTATAGTAACAAGCTTTTGGGGAATACAACTGATAAAATGCACGCTTTCTTTATATTTGGTGAGTTAAAAGTGGGAGTGATGAGTAGAGAGGCAAGGATATAACTTCATTTATTTACTGAATCCGTAGCTGTAGCTTTGCTGGCCGTATCTCAGGCCGTGGAACTTGACAAACCGGAGCAACAGCTGCCGGAGAACATGGAATTGCCCGCACATATTCAAACACTGATAACAAACCACATCCATCATGTGCTGCACACGACACAAAAACCACATGGACAGGCGACAGTATTGACTGGCCACGTGCCACAGGTTGAAGACGGAAATGGAAAAGGAAAAGCAGCAGCGGCAGTACCACACTTGGATTTGCTGCCACCACATGTTGAGCAACCAAAGGTAGAGCCGCAAGTGATAAATCATCAGGCAACCGGCACATGGCAGCATGCAGCTCCTGTTGCAGGTTATAACAAAGTGGTGATGCCGCCAGTTCCACAGATTGTGGTCTCTCTACCCGGCCAACCGCCATTGAACGTTGGCGACAAGGTCAACAAGTTGCAGCATCACGTCAACACTGTGATGCACCAGGCCGAGACGCATATTCCTCTAGCCATCAATCATGCGATCAGTAAGAACGAGAAGCTGGAGAGGGAGAAAGAGAAGCAAAAAGAGAAGCACCAAGGAACTACCTCTACTGCAGCTCCAGGCCATCACAGACTTCGGATGCTCTCAAATGAAGTTCAGGTTCCCGAATTGCTGGAAAAGCAACGGGACCTTAAAACCCTCGGCAAATGCAACTTTGAGTGTCCACACAAAGCTCTGCCCGTTTGTGCCACCAATGGAAAATGCGTTGTCGAATTTTCTGGACAGTGCGAATTGAGCGAATGGAACTGTTTCAATACCAAGAATGGTGAGTTAAATTTTACTATATAAATTTATCTACTCTCTATTTCTTAATGTCGAACATTTCCTTTTTTAGTGTTCCGTCAAGTTCACGATGACGAATGCAGGAATACTATCAAGTGCTACGATCGTGATATGGAGTAAGAAGCGTATCTTAGAGGGAAACTGGAAGAAAGTGATAAGAAGACAGAGAAGTGCATTTACGAGTTTATAATTAATTGTGTAATAAATTAGAGATAAACGAATTTTACTTTAATAGAAATGACTCTTTATTTCTAGTATGACATGAAAATCTTCTAGTTTTGATTGTTGGCTGAGTTTCTAATTCACAAATTTCCTGTTTTTTGACATTTTTATTCCTCATATTTTACAAAATTGTAGGTAAGTCCCTAGTTAGTGACTAGGAAAACGAATAGTTAAGATCAAATCTGTCTATCGACCGTTTATCGCGAAATCAAACTACTTTGGGCATTTTGTGCTAAACCTCAATCTTTAAATTTAAACGATATTAAAGTATTCGGAAAGTATGACCAATTTTTTAGTCCATTCAATAAATTTAAAAAGGAACTATTTCTTAAGCTTTAAACTCTAAAGAATTGGAGGAATTAATGAAAGCATTTTATAGAAGTATATTTACAATATTTACTAATTACTATTATGTTTAGTAATTTATTGATACTACTGAACTTCAATGAAATAGTTAGATTTCTTGGGCTTAGAATAAAATAGAATACGAGATAGAATCTTAAGAGATAATTTGCGGTATGGTAGCATTTGTTATTTACACTATGTACATATAAGGTGCACATTTCATACCATTCACCGTTTGAGATTTGTGTACTTTTTTGATTTGACATGCGTCAAATGTTTTCCGGAGTTTACTTTTTATCTTAGGTGTACTTTGCGGGTAAACAAATATGGTTTAGGTTCTTTGGCAACAATGAAATGCTTAAATGCTCCCCGTTACTCTTCAGATCAATTGGCAATCGTCTACTTTATCATTCCTTGCCTCAAACGCTGGCCACACATTTCACACACACATACATTACTCGCAATCCCAGACAGACGGCAATCATCCAATTTGTCAAAATGGCTTATTAGCGGATTTGGCCAAAGCCCAGAACGCCAAACGCAAAGCCAAGTAAATGCCAATACCAACGGCAATGCCAATGCCAATGCCAATGGGGAATACCAAGGGGCCAAGGAATGAGCATTGGACAAGTCCCAGCTGTTCCAATCGAATCTGGCTTCGCATTATTTTTCCTTATTTTTCTCCTTTACTAACGCTTATCAAATGTTGCCGCATGCAAAGACATGCAAAGAGTTCGATAAGTGACAGACGCCTCCTGGTTGGCCGCCTTGTCAGCACTCATTCTCAATGCAACGTTCGATGGAACCACATACATCTTGGACTTGGCCTCAGCTTAAGCTGGAGATTGTGGCTGAGACTGGAACTGGGACTGAGATTTGGACTGGGACTGAAGCTAAAGCTGAAGCAGAAACCTCTTGCTCCCATTAAAAAGCACTTTATGAATATGCGGCAAGCCAAAAAGAAATCATTTCTTTTCGTTGGCCAGTTGCAACTTTAAATTTGCATAAGTTCAGAAGGGGTATTACTCTCCTAATGGATAGTTTGTGACATCTACTTAGTATATTTATATTGAAGTTCATGTGGCAAGACTGATGAATAACACATTTTAAAATTCATTGCCCAATTGACCCTTTGCAAATAAATTTTAAATATATACTTATTAAGTAAATGAAACGCACTTTGGCAAGTCTAACAGTAAGTACATTGCTTATTACAATCATTTATCATTATAATCTGCTACAACAGCGCAATTTTGAGAGATCTACATATGTTAAGAAACTTAAATGTATTAACAAATAAGTGTTTCAATTTCAATTATTACAAACTAAACACATTCAGAATAATACAAATAAAGGTTGACAAAATCTAAACAATGACATTACAAATTGCTAACTGGGTCATCTTAGTGAAAGGTGACAGCAATATATGTAGCAATAACAAACATTTAATTTACTATGTAATTGACAAATTAACTCAGTTCAATCTCTGCACTTTTAAATTACACTGTGGCAAGATTTATTTTCTTATTTTTTGGGCATATTTATAATTATGTATTTTTGATATTATGTGTAAATGAACTAGAAAACTACCAGTGACTTATTCTAGGCTAATCTTATTCTCATACAATTTTCCCTAACTTCTGATTCCACTGTTAAGGTAGAGTATTTGAATTGCCGACATTTGAATTTCGATGGCTTAAATTCTTAGCTCATGTTAGAACTGCGACGTCCACGCGCCTTTTGGGGCCCATAAATTTCACATTTGCAGTTAGCTTGGGGAGCTGCCTTGCTGTCTATCTGTTTCTCTGTCTATCTGTCTCTTTGCTTCTCTGTTCTACACAAATATTTGACTTAGTTTCGGTTCAACTGGAGCTGTTGGAACTGTTGGCCAGTTGGCCGGCTCTTGGCCATCTCTTGGCTACCCGCTGCGTGTCTGCCACGCATGCGCCATCTTTAACATCGTCTCCCAAGGGGGAAGCACCAAAAAGCACCGTTAACTGGTGCACGTTGCTTATCTCAGCTGAATGTGTTTTTGGCCTTTGCTTTGGCTGCTTTTACTTTGGTAGCAGCTACTTCTACTTCAACTTCTACTCTTCTTCTTCTGCTGCAGCTTCACTTAATGCCAAATGCGTGAGCTGTGGGCCGAGCCGCAGTTGCAGCACGTTGTTGCAAGTTCACTTTGCCGCAGCGGAAATGCAATTAACACTTTGGGCCATAATTGCGTGCCAAATGCATTTGGCTTGGCCCAAACTGGTTCTGTCCCCTTTCCTCTCCCTCTCTCTCTCTCTTTCCCCCTTGCCACTCTCGTCTTAAAATCACGCAGCGGCTGCTGTTGCATTGCGCTTGTTTTGATTTGCTCGACTCATTTGCAAGCAATGTGGCCATTAATCAGTTTTGGCAATGCCTCCATCCAAGAGGAGGAATAATTCTTTGGCAAATAACGCTATCTCCAAACAGACTGACAGATACTCTTACTCTGCATAGCTTCCAAAGAACTTGATAAATTTCAACTATGGCCACACATTTTTAAACATACAGAAAGAAAGCTAAGCACTTTAAATTACCAATAATTATTATAATAGATTATATTCTTAATAGACCATGTAGAAAATCTTATCAAGACGGTGTTAAACTAATATAAGATAAAGATACAGGATTAATAAAAGTTTTATAACTATTATCTGTTTATTATTCGATTAGTTTCAAACGCATATTTCTATGGATATATATGGGGAAAATGAACTGGACTTAAGGAAAAATGTAAACAATTATATTTCTGACTTTCATTTAATCACAAAATTAATATTATTATATTACTATACTATTAATTGTTTAACTTCAATTGCTTGTACTTCTTAATCCTATTAAAGTTACAATATTTTATCAATCAATATTTCTTAAATTGTTTCTCTTTTTCAAATTGCACTATAATTATTATAATTATAATAATTATCTATTGCTCTAGTTTTAATTTGAAAATACATTGTTGTTTTGTAATTTGAAGTCCAATTAGTTGCTAAATTCTGAAATAACGTAAATTAATCTAAACATAAATTGTAATCAATGTACTTATATTTGCAAAAATAACAAATCGAATTACAAATGAAGCATTCTCTCAGTTTGCAAATCATTGTACATACTTGACTAATCTCAATTAGGGCCTAAATTGCTATTGTCCAACATTTAAAAGGCAGATGCCAAATTAATGACCATTTGCCCATTGGGGCTGGCTAACCAGCTACAGGTTCCTCTTTTCCTTTTGGCCTGTTAACTGGAATTACATGTCACAATAACAATGTCTAGTTGGACAGTGTTTTTAATTCAACTGAAATTAATTGAGTAATTTGATGAGAAAACGCAGCCAAAACAATTCCACAGATGAGGACAAATGAGTTGAGGGGAGGCGCGAAAACAGCGTGGAAATTGTACCAGATGCAGATTGTATATGGCTGAAAGCAACAAAATGAGGCCAGACAGCCGCAATAACAACAAGAACAATTACAGCAACAACAACAACAACAACAATAACAAATTTAATATAAAGCATATTAACTTTGATGGCAAATGGCCGCGGGGCGAAGACAAAGGCGCATGCCGAAGTCCAATGTAGACGACGATGGAAATGGAGATGGAGTCATGGATTTTGTAGTCATCTGTCAGGCGTTGGCGTTACAAAAGCAGTCCACGAAGAGGGAGAGGGAGATGATGATAAGGGAGAGGGAGGGGAGGGAGGTAAAGGAAGTAGCTGCAACACATGTTTGATGATGTGCGCGCTTTGAAGTCAGATTCAGAATCTCAGAGACTGCGAGAGACAGAAGGCGAAGACTCAATGTGGAGGCAGTTAGCCAGCTTCCAACTCCCTGGCCAGTAGTCGTGGGGCACTTTGGATGTGGCTGCCACATGACAACCGTTTAAAAAGGTTTTATTTACACCGAAGACAGGGCAGCATAGCTAAAGCTAAAGCTAAAGCAAAGGCAAAAGCGACTACTATATACATTCTCGTACTTGTAGTCAGATCAGATCCAAAAGGCAGCTGCCAGCTTGGTTTGGTCGCGTTGCGCGCAATTAAGTTGCCAACAACTTTGAAATTATGCAATTATGGGTATGAGAAATTGCCTGGAAATTACATGAGGGACTTGACGAACCACAGCCAAAGAGACTCAAGTAGAAACAAAGACAGAGTCCGAGACGAAGACCAAGACGAAGACCAAGTCCAAGATACTGACCAAGCAGTCCAGCGTCCAGCTACAGCATCAAAATGATAGTCACTCTACTTGATTATTTATTAAAACGAAAGTTAAACAGCGAAAGGAAGCAATTTTTCCATATTAAAACCAGAGAAAGAGCATGCACTGAGAGAAATAATCTAGCATGCTTCATGGTTTGAATATTGAGACGTTAAATATATTTTAGAGGATAGAAGATTAACTTCTGGGCACATTTAATACTAAAATTTATTTCTAAAATATTTTTAAGGTACAGTTGAATGCAGAAATAATATTTGTTATTGCTTAAAACTTCAACTGAAAATATCAACCATAAAAACTAGCTTGATTTATTAATTAACAATTATTTGTAATTTGGAATGATAAATTGAATAACTAGAAAATAACTATGAAAAGGGTTTTTTTCAAATATTTGTCATAACAATTAGGGTCCCTGGTTGAAAAGGTCAAATATTAAAACTGTGGATCAAAAATTCATAATTGCATTGATCTTAAGTAAAGAAAGATCGTATTTATTTTCCAAAATGTTGAATACTAGAATAAAGTATGTAGTTTCTTTTCTTAGTGTATTGACTGTTTAGTTGTGGCTCCCGAGTTAGCCAAGATTCACTTGGGCTCTTGCTCAATGCATCCTCGTCTTATAAAACTGCATACGCAATACCTATCTGCTCTAGCTAGTATCGAAGGCCTACAGTTTAAGCCAAGTTGAGGTTGTCGCGGTGCGAGGAATGTAATTGCCATGTTTAAAGTGTGATTAATTTGTAATCATCAAAAGGCAAAGCAGCAGCCAACAGGCAACAGACAACAGAGGCAACTGAAAGCCAAGAGACAGAGCCAACTTAGCAGTTGCCATTAGATGCTTCTACAATGTTTGCGCATTTTGAGAAGTCTTGGCTATATAACTTAAGGGTACTTGAGGGGGTTTCCTCAAAATAAATGTATTTTCTCTCACTTAATAGAGTTTGTGTTTCTCTTTGACAGCACAGAAAACCAGGAGCTCCTTCAGCAAGAAAGCAAGAAAATTAAGACTGCTAATGACGAATAATATTTTAATTAGACTAGGTAGAAAATCGTATTAACCTTTATAAACAAAGCAAGACTAATCCTTATAAAATGGAAAATTCACACCCATTTTCTATTTCTCCTACGGTAAAAATACGTAGTCTCCTTTCTTCCTCTTATTTGCTCAGTTTCAAACTTCGAGAAGAAACTAGATGACTAAATATATACGACTCTTTGTTTATTATGCATACCAGCTTCAAATTCACTTGCAAATTTTTGATGATAACACGAATTAAAGTCATATAAGTAAGCGTTCAATCGTTTCGAAAGCTCTATTAATAATAATATTAAAGCTCTTATAGTTGCTTAGGTTTTCAAAATGTAATCGCAATAATTGTGAAAAGAATGTATTAAATCCTTGATTTATTAATAATAAAATCGCTATATGAATATAATGAACAAGATCTATAATTTTTCGCAATGGTAGGAAAAAAACTAAAATAAGCCGTCATGTGAATTTAAAATAAACTTGCGAAGAAAACTCTCTATAAAGAAATAATAAAAAGACTGTTTAATATTGTTAGTGTTCATAGTTCTCATGTTGTTTAAGCACTTTCACAAATGGCAACCGTTGAGTCTTGAACAAATAGTCAATATGCAGGTAATTTGGTAAGAGGTAAACACACAAAGGATTATAAATATTTACAGCCAGTTATGAAATCATACGTAATCAGCTCTAAAAGTGTATTTTAATATCGAAATTCATTTAGATTTCTTCTTTTTTTTAAAGTTGAGTACCGTTGTAATGGCTATAATGGGGTATTTTTAAGTATTATTTAATATCCCGAGTTGCAATTTAATTAGCAAACAACCCTATTAGCACCAAGAGTCAGAAAGACATAGACAAATGCCATAAAGATGGTTCCTCAATTGTCGTTAATTGCAAGTGAGATAGACACGACAGACAAATGGCTAAAGAGACTGTATCTCTTTTTCAGGTACGTGTGTAGCATACATAAAGCCATCTTAGCCAATCAGAAGAGGCCAAACAATGCTATTAATTACACCGAAAGTATAAATCTGAAATTGGCCAACGCCAAAAACCAATGAAAGCAGTAAGACTCTTCCCTCCATTGCAATTGCCAACTTCAAATGCCAAAGCCAAAGACAAGTCGACCGCCTGGCGCGCATGTGCAGAGACGTCCCAAATTACAAGCTATAAAAATTTATGAATCCCAAAGACAGCAATAGGCGAACAAAGCAGCAGAGAAAAAAATAGAGAAAAAAGAAGTATCTTTGAGATACAACGCGCCTTGCCATAAAACAGTTCTCCTCTCAGTATCACAGAAGCTACTCGGGCAATCGACGGACCAGGCTACCGGTTTCCATCAAACTTCTCTCCTTCTTCTCCTGGTGCTTCCTCAATCGATTGGAAATTAAGTTGTGGTGCAAGTGCAGTGGTAAATTGTATGGTACTTTGGTTGGCTATCACTGTAAAACGTGTTAAAATTCAATTAGAAATGAATGATAAATCATATTCCCTTTTTCAGCTTGACACTTTTCTTATCCACCTTCAACTTTATCTTAACTATCAGGCAATTATCTTTTGACCCCGCACTTGACCTTTTTCTTTTCGCATTTGCCACTCTTTTGACCTTTCCGTGCAATTCCCTCCTGAATGGCATATACGCAATCTGTATCTATATATGAACTCGCTGCAATAACTTGTAGATACTCGTACTCATACCCATGTCTGATGGCTACATCATGCTCTTCCACTTGATTTACGTCTAACTGTAATCGAATAATATATCAGGCAAAAGGCTAGTTCAGGTAGCCAGGCAACTAACCAATTCAACGCCACGACAACCTTAGTCAAAAGCTCAGGCATAAAATCAATTACATTGACAAATGAGCAGCTGACAAGACACGCAGCGCGCGGGTTGGAGACCTGCAATGGGGTTGAGGTATAAATATATAGACAGGAGACAGGAGACAGAGATCAGGGAAGACTCGAGAGGGGAACTGTGTCAAAGCGACCCCAAAAACATTGGCCTGCAGCAGCGGCATCCATGCAATCTCCTCAACGACATACTATACGTATAATCTGCCGTTTGGGGCACGCGGCAATATTGTCATCCCGAGGCCAAAGCTGCCTCCTCATCTACAACTACAGGAGCATCCACATCCACATCCACATCGACATCGACATCGGCTCCATGAATTATGTGACTTATTAAAACGTCATTCGAGCTGACAAGTTGCCGTTGCCACAGTCTACCTACATATGTATGAGTACCAGGTTCCAGTTCTCAGTTCTCAGCTCTCAGTTCCCAGTTACCAGCTTACCTGTGTCCCTGCATGTTGTTGTTGGGCTTTAAACTGGGCAGGAAACTTCTAATTGTTGTGTTCCCTGGCACTTGGTTGAGTTCTTTTTTCATTTTCTTCTATTTTTTCTCTATCGCCACTGTTTATGCTTTGGCATGTGGGTAATCAATGAGCTGTCCTGATTGCTGTTACTCCATCAATTTACATTTATTATTTTCAAATTGATCGGACTCTTGGTTATGTATGTTAATAGAAGTGGAAATCTCTGTGATGACAGGGCTATTGCATACGTTTATAAAGCTGACAACCAAGATAATTAGTTTCTATTAAATGTAGGGTGTTACTGTTGGTCAATTGGTCAATTAGTATACTTAGATACTTATGACAAAAATTACAGATAGTAAGCACTCAGTTTTTTTTATAGTTTACTTAGATATGATAGATCTTCGTTTTTCTATTTGTCAGAGGTGCCGCAGAAATCTCAAATCGGACAACTATATCATATAGGAAGGATCGGATCGAAATCAACATCAAACAAATATGGTTATCCAAACTTTGGCGCTCTATATATGTTTTCTTTGTTAGTAGCTTTTGTCTTAAAACTCTTTTTTAAATATACACAGAATGAACAGTTCTGATTTTCAGTAGGCTTCACCTTTTTTATATAGTACATATTGAATAAATATATATAGTATAAATTATTTACAATGTTTAATATTTTAAAACTAATCAAATCGAAACTGACGATGGAACTCTTCTGTAAGTGGCAGCCTTTTATTTGCCGATGGTTTGGGTGGAATAAGGAGAATGAAAAGGATAATGAATTAGATAAACCTAACGTTATGAATAATAGTGGAAACTTTTGGATACCATTTTTAATTTCGATAATGAACGTTATTGTTTTAAGTATTTTTATAATACCGCGATGGAGAAATCATGTAAGTAAATTGAGGTAGAAAATGTAAAGATTCTAAGAAAACTATTTAAACTTGTAGAAATCAAGGATTCTCGCGGAACTAAAACTTAAACGCATTAATGAGACTATAGCTGAATTGAGGGAAGCACTTGCGAAGCTTGAAGCTAACGAACAATCCGAGAGTTCTAACCAAGATGGACCAAAGCCTAGGAAAAGTATTTACTCTAAAAAAGGATTGATTCCAACAGCTTCTAAAAGGTATACAATCCCAAATAAAGCCACTAAACAGCCAGGTGACAATAAAAAAGTAAGCTTCAAACAAAATCCCAAATCTGAAGCCGTGTTCTTAGAAATCACTGAGAAGCCCATCTGGCGCATTTAAACTAGGATTATTTAATAAGGACTTTTAAATAACATTTTCCACCTAAAATTTGTTAAATTTGAAATTAAATTAAAATTCAAAATAAATTTATCAACGATTTTTCTTCACTTGAAACTGACTTTGATGAATGCAACAGAAGTCTTTTGCTTTTCACAGACAGAAAACAAAAAACATTGGACAATTTTTAAAGCAGTCAATTATTGTATTAAGATTTGAAAATGGAATAAAAAAATTAATTTTGTTAACTTAATTAAATTTGAATTAATTAATTTATTAATTAGTTTAATTAGACTTTAATATTTTATATACACAAAGCATGCTTCTTGCTTAAATCTAGTCTTGTACACAAAAGTAACTAAAAAGTATCTACATTGGTCGACTTCGATATAATGGATAATATAAAATAAAGAACAAAGAATTTGATTTAAAATAAAGTTGATAATACAAAAAGTAATACTAAAGTTTTTCTCTTTGCCATTCAGGGATTTTCTTAATATCAACCTATTTCTTCCCTCTTTATTTAACATTCAAAACAACCCGGGTAGCATATCTACTCATCGGATTGTTAATGTAATATAATAGAGTATATAGCCTTGAGTACATAGGGATTTGCTCTTGCATCACTTTCCAGTGAAATTTTGAATTGCTTTCATGTTGGCTTTCAGTCATTTCAGTCTCAAGGCCAACAAACTTTACATATGTATGTTTGTTGCAATTATTTGAAGTCGAGCTCATCTTTATACCGACAAATGTCAGACATCATAAAGAGCTGTGGCTTTACCATTCAGCTGTCAGACTTAGTGTTCTGTATACTGTAGAAATCTCACCTGCCCACCTAATCCACCTGTCATGTTGGCCAATTTGTTGTTGTTTTAACGAACGCACTAATTAAATTTAATTAAAACGTGTCAACTGAGCTTGTCAAAACAAATTCGTTACACATTCAAGAAGCTAAAGGAGAGGAACGGCCTGGCAAAGAGGATGTGGAATGTGGAATGTGGGTTGTATATATGAGTACATGTTTTTATATAAATATATATATATACTGCACTTTATAAGCAGGGGAGAAAGGAGGGTAAGAAGTAAAGAAGATGAAGCCAACAATATAGGCGGCAAAATGGCTCATTAAAAACTTTTATGCTGATGAGATGGCGTGGCTGTAAAACTTGGCCAAAGAATGTGGCTAAGAAAATGTATGCGTTTAGTTAATTAGAGGCATAATAATGCACAAACACACACATTCACAACTCTCACACGTATTTGCACACCTGTGACCTACTAACACAGCCATACAAAAGACTTAACGTGACTCTTTCGCCGGCTATTCACATTCACATTCACATTCTCATACTCATTATTCTACCAACGATGCGTGACTTCTTTTTCTGATGTTTTTGCCACACGGTAGCTCCTTTTTATGTCCACACCTGCCTAGTTGGGTAGGGGTAGCAACTGACAGAGATGACTGTATCAGTGATCTGGTGGGATACGATGAAATTACAGTCATAAATTAATTTAATTTCTGAAATACTCAGATTTAAGGCTAAATGTAAAAGTACTCCCAGAAGTATGCATTAAATACATTTCAAAATTTTAAATGCACGTTGGTTATCGTTTTGTAAAGTTTTAAAAATATTAATTTAAAATTCCTTAGAAAGTTGGTTTGGAATTAAGCTTTGGACTCGAAAGCTTAGATATTTTTATTAAATAAATATGATTATGTAGATTAAATCTCTTATTTTATATGCTATTTTAAACATCCTATTTTTCAAAACTTATAAATGTTAAATAAACTTCAGAAAAGCCCTCAAAAGTATGCAAGATCTATTTCTGGGTAATTGAAAGTGACGGCGAAAAACAAAACTTTTTTGTAAGAGAATGTAGTTTTAAGAACTGAATTCTGTTAACATACAAAATTTAGCTGAAAACTGACTCTATTGTAGCCAATTTTCCGACATATTCCAAGGCTTTCGTTGTAACAAATTGAACTGTCTGTCATTTTGAGTGTCAGATTCATTATGTCAACAGTTCTTACCTAGCAAGTTAGTATTCATGTTTTCTTTATTCATTATTTCGAAACACATCGCTGGCATCTCTTACGGGTATCCTGCTTTACCTCCGTTTTTCTCTCTTTCTCTCTTTCCCTCTATAACTCGCTCTCGCTCTCTCTCTACTCGCACACTGCAAAAACACCCGCGGGTGTCGTTAATTGAAATTATTATACTTGTCTGTGGTATCATAAATGCGACTCGTTAAATTTGTATGTATGCGCATGTAAGGCGACACTCACACTCACACATACACACACACACTCTCCCTACACTCATGTATGTGCTCATATCCTGTTGCCCCCCGCTTGAATCTCGTTCCTGTCGCTTGTCTGCTCTGCGAGTGTCACTTATTTGCATGGAGCTTTGGGAGAGGGAAGAGGATGCCTTTTCCTCGCAGGACAAAATGGAAATTTGTAGCCGCATTGCTCATGGCGTCGCCATTGGTACTACCACCCCCTACCATCTATCCCCTACTTCCTACTCACCCCCATGTTGCATGCTACACATGTGAGTTCTTGTTGCCGTTTTAATGTGTCAAGTGTTTTATTTGCGTGTGTTACCTACTTTGATTTTATTTGCCCACTCAGAGGATAACTGGGAAACTGGGAAACCAGGGAAACCCCACTTTTGATTTTGGCAACATGGAGTGTGTAGGTTTATGCGAGAGGACAGTGGCAGGGGGTAGGGGTACCACTCGAGGGGGTGTTGCGTTACCCTGCCGACTTGCTTTTATGTTTAATTCATGCGCAAATTGTCGCGGAAATCTGGCGTCAAGTGTATTAAACGCCGTGCGCTGCTTTTGATTTATGGCCCAGTTGGTGCCACTGCCACGATGGTTACCCCTACTTTTGCCACACCCACGCCCTTCACCCTACCCAAGTCTGTCGCCCGTGACAGTTTGGTCCCCCTCCTCTTGGGGGTTGGCCGTCAATTCCACTAGCGAAATGAAATTGTTACCGTCGACTAATTTATGTGCGGCATTGAAGTCTTTTTCATGCTTAATGAGCTGCCAAAGTTGCAAACTTTAAAGCACACTTAAGATATGAATAGCAGTAAAAATCGTGTTTTATTTACCTTAATTTACGTTAAATTATTTAAAAATGATGTAGCAGCATTATTGCTGTTAAGGCAGTAAGTAGAAAGCAGAATTTTGAAGTGGAAATTTGTGGAGTATTTAATCTTTAGAGCAGAATAGAAATATATAGCGGATGGGGTTAAGATTGGGATTAGCAAAATTACATATAAGGAAAGAGATGTCAAAAATATATAAAGGTAAAGGTGGAGATTATATAGAGACAGAAATCGAGATATAAATACATTTAGAAGTTGAAGTAAAAATAAGTTAAAGATGTGGAAGAAACATAAGTAGAAGTCATTAAAGTAATTATTATTAATATTATTATAAGAGAAATAGTATAGACTTAAAGATGGGATCAAGATAGAAATGAAAGATAAAAGAGACAGATACATTGCAAGAATTTGAAAGCTACATCGAGAGGAAAACCAACACTGTTTACACATTTGATAAGAACCTCTAGTATATTTTGTGAGCAGTTAATCAGTAATAATATTGCAGGAAATCGATAGAAAAGATAATCAGAAATTAAAATCAAATCAATTATTCTCCCATTGAAGCTTAAGAACCCGCTTTAGATAGTGAAACTACTGAAATTATTAAATCGATGCTAAAACTTGATACAATTTCCTGTTGCAACGAAAATAAATCTTATCCATTGCAGTCATTCAACCTAATCAAACAGCTACTGACCAACGCGACAAGACGGCTTCCATTTAATCAGCTTGTTGCATGCCCCTCCACCTTTGTAGCTGGGAACATTTGATGCAACGAGTGAGAATAGTTGGTAATACTAAAGAAATGTCGTTAATATGCTTAGATGAAGCAAGGAAAAAACAACATGAAGCTATGTTATGCTGCAAGTCAATAATTTTCATAACTGCCACTAATTGAGACATTAACTATAATTGACCTTAAGTGCGAGCGACTAGCGAGTTGCAAGTCGCGATTCGCGACAAGATCTACAGAGCGTTTAAGCCCAGTCAAGTGTTAAGGCCAAGAGCAGCGGCAATAACAGCAGCCAGTTTGGCTAACAGGGCGCGAAAAGTGGCAAGTTTTTGTTTTTTCGCCTAAAGGGTAAACAGCGGCAAAGTAGAGGAAAAACGTGGAAAACTCAGCAACACACATATGGCGCCCAGTGTCTGCGGGTGATTGAACCCAAAGAACAGCTGCCTGTTCACTGGGCCATGAAATTGTGAAACAGTTCAATGCCAAAGGGGGTTAAGAGGGAGGTGAATGAGAGATGAGGTTAAATTCAAAGCAAAGCAAATCAAAGTGGCCAAATATGTCAATAAATTAAGTGTATTTGAGTTTGTGTCCTCGCTCAGGTGTTAAATTGTCTTCTGCTCAGCAGGGGCAAGGTTAAGCTGTAGACTGGGGGTAACAAGGGGTTAATGCTGGCTGGACAGATTTGTCAGCGCACGTGTTGCACATGTCAACTGCGTAAATAAGCGCGAAATTGGCCAAACCAATAAAAAAAAGGTATGACACAAAAAAAATACAGAGAAACAGGAGCTGAGTCCTTGGGTTCAACACAGAGCGACGAACCATGAAACGTATAGCGACAGCTGTTGGGCACTTTGCAACACTGTTTGGGACCGTGCAACTCTCACTCACATTGGCATTTTATTTCTAGCTTGTGGCACACTTGGCGTATGAGTGATTTATTGCCTTCGACTTTTGACCATTGGTCATCGCTCCAAATCAAATAATAAAGTTGAAATTAGTTGCGGTTCCAAATGGAAATTGCAATAGTTTTTCCTTCGCTTTCCCTCCCATTTCCCTTTCTGTGCTCTGTAGCTTTTGTGGTAAACAATAAAATTGATGAATTGCAAAATCGAGAAAGTTCTGAGGTGTTTGTATGAGTTGTGGGGATGGGTTTGAAAGTAAGTTTGATTTCAAAATGAAGTTGACATTAAATGCTTTGAGTTTTTGATGGAAAATAAAACTGATAAAAGATGTGGTATCGGTAGATATAAGAATTAATTTCTACTATTCATTAGGTTGTCAGTTTGAAGAAGTAAACAAAAGCATAAAAGTTGTAAAATAAAAACACATGAAATGCATTTCGTAAATCTGCATTTGATCGATAAATATCAACATTTAAGTTTCCTTGGAAATTATTGGGGCATAGAGTATTAGATAATCGGCGAGTAAAAGCGATAAGAGTCTCTTTGGCATGCAAGAGACCTACGTTATTCAACTATCGACTGATGACAGCTTAATGATATACTAGTAACTAGTCAGATTTAACAAAGCCCCAAATTTTCTGACACACTGTTTTATGATAAAATATATTCTAATTAGTTTATAAACTATTTTTAAAATAAAGACAATAATTTCATGTCATAACGGCAATCGGCACAGCTGATAAAGTTATTTTTTTTGAATAAAGAACTTGAATCTTTTGATCAATGTGCAGAGTGCGAAACTTCATTCTTATTTTAGAATAGTTCTCATATGAAAATATATTTCTTTTGTCGCAAATTTGATATAAGACTTTTACTTCGTGAAAGATTTTCCTAATTATCAAGTTGATAGGCAAGTATTAAGATGCATTTGCTCTTAAATGCTAGCTAATGAAATTATATTAAGTAAATTCAATTCATTACTTATTTTTATCTGTTAAAGCTTGTTCAAGACTTTTCTCTTTCTATTAGTCTAAAGTCGCATCCAGTTTGATAAAGCTTTTCCGTTAGAATACTGATAGGAACTTGCTACTGATTGAAACCATCTATCAGTGTAGGCTCATAAAATTTGAGCACCCAGGTGAACAGGCCCCTAAATCATAGGCTCTGCCAGATGCCAGGCTGTCGGAGATAGACCAACCCACAAAACAGATCCCAGAGTTTTCACAATTTCCCAGCAGTCTACTATGGATGAGTATTCGCTGGGTGTTGTAGGAACGAACCACTTGACGACACAGTGTCCACACGACGAGGCAAGTGCCACAAGTGTGTTGAGTGATAAAGAACATGTTAATGGTTTTTAATCAATTTACTATTTTTTCCTACTCAGTCTCTTGGGCTGTCAGAGAATGTGTAGCATGAGATACATACGTATTTAACATATGCATAAGGTTGTAGCTATGTTGTATTCTGGTGTATATATTTTAATGATACTTTAATTTGTGGCAATTAAAACGGTAGAAGCAGCAGCTGTTGCCCGTTGAGGTAACACTGTCTCCACATCTCCGATTACACAATCAGCGAGATATACAACAGCAACAACAACAACAATAACAATAACAATGATGATGACTCGACTCGTTGCAACTTGTTGCGACTCCTTGGTGGCATGCATAATGATCAAGTCTCAAGAGCGATTTCCGTTGTTGTCTTCCTGATTTGACTTCGATTGTGCGGGGCCACCTGTGTGCTGTGTACTCAGTACTGTGTACTGTACTGTGTACTGTATACTGTGTGTTCAATGCTCAGCCAGGTGCCCAGACCAGACCAGAGCAGGCCAGACCAGACCAGACCAGACCCAACCAGACCCAGGCACATCCAGACAGACCAGACAGAGACTCTTGCCTTATCTGAGCTGCATCTCCACATGATTTGCTGAAGAAGCTTTTCAAGCATCGCATCAATTAATTAACGGAACTGAAGGAGCCACAGGAGCTGACTGATACGATAAGAAATGGGACAGACAGACAGATAGACAGACAGACTGAGCTGTACCTTATCAGTTTTCTCTTGGCCAAGTTTGATTGATACATTTATAATTGCCGCATAATAATGCCTGTCAATAGCATGTTGCCTTTAAGCACTTGCCACACTTTCCTGCTATCTCTGGAGACAACTCTTCCTGAGGTATCTTCTTCTCGTACAACATGTTTTTCCCATAATTACTGTTTGTTGTAGTAGTCTGTGGGGTGTGTGTAGTTAGATTATAGTGCAAATTGATTTTAAATTGTTTAACCAAGTATTTTAATCAAGATTATTGTCCAAAGGGGTATCTGCTCAATATCAAGTGGAAGAGGTGACAAGTCCTTAGCACAGGAAGCAAATTGGATTACAGATTGAGTTACTTTTTGAAAGATTAACTAACATTTCTCTTTCTTTTTGAAATTCTTTTATTTACCAGGAAACTAAAAAACATGTTGCAGTTCATTTTGTTCAGTATTGTTACTATTAAAGTCTATATCACATGTAGTAATTGTGTTACTTGATAAAGTTGGGATTTTCTATAAGGTTAATATTATAAAATCGATTGGTATTATTATATGTATTTTAATATTTTCAATTGATTTCAATAAATAACTAAAAATAATTAGATAAGAACTTTTAACTCTAGGGATATCCTCTATGTAAATTGCACTTTTCTATAGAGCCAAAACTTCTCATCGTAGAGAAGATATTCCAGAGTTTATGGAATAATCAACTTCAATTACTTGTTTTACATAAATTCCTTGGATTCGTAGTTAAATTTCTCCTTTTAGTTTATTTATACGGGTATCATAACTCTCTGCGTACATTCTTAGCCAAACAGCTTCATTAAACGGACACTCAATTCATGTAAACTCATCGTCCAGATGTTCTTGAACAACTTGAAACGAGACTCACGAGTCTCGACTTAATATACAAAAAAACAAACATTACAATCTAACTACACTTTACAGGTTTGCTGCATCATGTTATGTCTACTATCTTCCTCACTCTCAACACTTTCTCAACCTATTGCTTTCTCTGTCTGATACACGACAAATGCAATAGTCGCGGTGATCTATTCAAATTTCATAACATGTGTCAAAGTCAAAGCAAAAGGCCGTTAAAGCTAGTTGCCACTTTGCCTGCATCTCTGCCAGCTTCTCTGCATTCCCCTTTGACCATTTTCAGTTGGCTTGTAATCTCTGCAGTGGTAATAAGATATGCTCATTGCCCTCGCACATGGCCATAACTAAGACAAGTTTTGGGGGCTTCTCTTCCCCCGATGCTGGGATTCCCGCAGTGCAGTGCCAGCTACTGCTCCGGCTCGACACTTGGGCACAAAAGTTTTTTTGGTAGCCACCCCACTCATTCCTGGTCTGGTCTGGGCCAAGTCTTCATGGTCCGTTATAGCAGCCGCCAAACCAGTTGTCCCACTCTCAGTCTTTCAATCTGAGCTTAAGGTGCATTGCATTGCCTGCGCAATGGGGATTACTTAATTATGAAGCCACATGGCAGACATGCCAGACATATAGACGGACGGACAGACAGACGTAAAGAGGGACAGAAGGACGAGCTACCGACTGCAACAAGGAATTTTGTAGCTGAATGCGATTTAAAAATTTTATCATTCGTCCATAAGCTCTTTTTTTAATTCACATTTTGAGTGCAGTTTAGATCAAAGGGAATTTGAATTGTGTTATAATACAGAGCTTCTAGCAGGAGATAGATAAATTATTTTATATTAAATTTAATTCTTAAGTTATAAATTAAGGAAGTATTTTGCTGAGTAAAAAACAGGCATTCAATTACACAATATATTGAGCATTCATAATTATAATTAGTATATAATAAAATTGGAGTCATTAATAATTTCAAGTAATAGTACCATTATAATTGTGGATTAATAATAATTATATTACTTTTATTAGGATTAATGTAGATTTGGATATATTTAATTTATATATAGGTTTTACTCTGTTCTTATTGCTGACAAGTCATTATTTGTCAATAGATACTTCATCAGCTACTGTTTTTAGGGGTTTTACTTCGATTTGCTATCGTTTACTTACATTTTGGAAATCGTTTTGTTTTTCTTCCTAGATCAGTTATTATATTATCAATTCCATCGACAAGTGTTAGATTTTTTTTTAATTAAACAGTTTAATATATCCTCAAAGAGTATTTCTGCTTCGGTGTAGATTAAAAACTTTTCGGTTGTCATTTGCCTTTGAGCATTTGTTTTAAGCTTATCAGAACTACGAGAACCAAAAAATTGTTGTAAGCTTCACAAAAATATGACATTGACAGACACTTAAAGCTGCTTAGTGGCATTTTCGTATAGCTGAAAGTTGGTCCTTGCATTCCACTTAGTTTTATTTTTATTTAATGCTTGTGTATTTTTTTTCGTAAGACTTTTTTATGCTTCCCATTTTGGATTATTTGCATATATATAGTTTAAAGCTTGTAAGCTTCTGCTGACGTTTGGGGGCTCCTTTGCTTTAATTAGATAATTTGCCATCAGATAAAATGCAGTACCTTCCAGCAGAGGGTGCCTTTTGCCACCTCAATGGCAGTTGCATTTGCAATGCTAAGCATTTGCAAACATTTCATTATGCAGCTTAAAATTAATGCCTGCCCTCTTCTGCCACGCCTCCTGTGGGCACCAGGGACAAAACTGAGCTGCATAATAAAATAAAAAACAAAAAATGTAAAAAGCAGACAGAAAAAATAGAAGAAAAAAAATCGAGGCACTTGACAGAAGCGCATTTCGAGCTGAAATTTATGGCAAGCGTTTTATGCATTTATGTCAAGCGAATTGCACAAGGTCCTAAGACGAATATCCACTGCAATTTTATTTGAAAGAGTATTTTTGATAAATTGAACAAAATAAACATAAATGGGTTAAAAGGTTATCCAACATGAAATTTAAATTGGTCAGTAATTGTTTAATATTTCAGAAAATAAACACATTAGCTTCCATTGATTAACTTAAAATAAATTTTAAAAGGCTTTGATTATAATTTATTTCTCAAAAAATTTAAAATGTATAATATGATTTTGACCTTGATAATATGAGATCTCACTTCAATTCTTTAAAATAATATTAAAAATTGCAAATAAAAAATAAATGAAATCATATATTTAGGCAAAGCTTGTATAAAATATCAATATTTTAAGCCTGTCATAAGGAATTCTAATTTTGACAAAAATGTTAAAATTAAACAAACTTTTCATGAAGTGGAGTCATGTATCGCTATAAGATTTTTATAAAAGAAGATTACATTCATTTTTTGGATACAAACAAATTTAGTAAATATTATAACATTATATCTTAATATTTCATGACTACGTTTAATCTTAAACTTACGTGTATGCTAGTATAATTATTTTTAAAAAATCTAACATTAATATGTTTACATTTTTCTTATCAACATCTCAATAATTCCATAAACTCTAAATTTAAATGTGTTGAATAAATAAGCAAATAAATATAATATCTAAGAAGTATTTTATTTTCTAAAATTATTAATAAAGCTACCATTAAACAATAATACTTAGAATGCCAAAGATCTTCAACAAATCGTGCACTTCTAAACAATTATTATACTTATTCTACTTCCTTTCAACTTTTTGCCATGGTAATCTTAATTTTGGGATTTATATGATTTACAGTCTTCAGCTGCTTATTTTTTATAAATAACGCAAGACATTTTCAATTTGAAGAAAATACAGCAAAATGACATGCAATGCATTTTAGTGCTTTTTCCACTTTCCAGTTTCCACACTTGTGCACTTCTTATCTTCATTTGATTTTGTGCCATTTGCTTCGCGTTCGCTGTCCACTCTGACATTTTTCTGTTTCCCTTTTCTTTTGTGTCTTTTATTTTGGTTTCAGCGTTTTTATTTAAGTTGGCCTTAAAACAATTTTATGACACCATAAGTACAAAACAAATAAATTCAGACCATTCCCATTCCCGCTTCTGATTCTCCGTTGTCCTCGGCAAGCACGCGCTTTCTCTAATGCGCACTGCATTCATCATACGCCCCGTTGCCCATTGCCAGCTACAGAAACAAAAGCACCAAGAATATGATAAATAAATGCAACACGATAAAAAAAAGAGATGCAACTGCAAAACAATAGCGTAAAGGAAAAGGAAAACAACTCGCTACAATGCGAAGGATGCGAGCAGAATGCAACAGTAGTTGTTAGCCTCAGACTCCCACAAGTAACAGAAAGAGCACTCTTAGTTTTCACACCGATTGCATGGTTACACTATCTTACATTGGATATGTGTTACTGAGCTTTTTAAATTTGGTCTAAAAATGCAATTGTCAGAAGCCTTCAGATCAACTAATTTTTCATTGTATCTCAAAGGAAAACAATTCAAAATTATTGGGAACAATTTTGTTTACTTCATTGAATCATTATTAAAACTTTCAACTTCCAAATTTCATATTTTCCATGCTGAAAATAGGCACACCAATATCAAGTTAAAAACAATCGTTCACTTAATTGATTGTTAAATAATATTTGATCGATTAGCACACTACGAAGAACTCTACAAATTGGAGTAAATTAAAAACTACCTTGCTCAAATTATGAAATTTAACAAAGAATTGAAAAATTGTTAATTACGAGTTAATTCAAACAATAAGTAGTTATATTTCACTGCTCTCTTTACGCAACAACAATTTTCAGCTTATCTTACTAATAGTCATATCCCTTGATAGAAAGCGTATTGAAATGCTTGAATAGTGGCAACTTTATAGCGAACAGAGTGCACCAAATAAGTGTGTGTGCGTTTGGGTTGATTTATATGGTGTATACCGAGTGTACTCATAGTATATACAATATAGTATAGAGGCTTACATATACCCAAATACACATTGCAATAGCAATGTGCAATGCGTTGTGGCATATTGGACGGCATACAGATTTCGGTGGCTGTTGTGGCTGCGTTTTTGGCTGTATTTTCATTTTCATTTTCTTGTCGTTTCCTTTTTGTCGTCTTTTTGTTTTTTGTTTTTTTTTTGGGATTTTTGGGCGTCGTTTGGCGGAAAAACTTTTATTATTGCACTGTGAACGCTCTGCGAATATGCGTTCAGCGATTTTGCTCAGCTTCTGCTTGCATTTTGCATTCTTTTTTTTTTGGGCAGAGTTTTTTTCTTTTTAGTAATAAAAACACGCAGCAATAAAATTCCAGCTGTGTTTACGTGATTGGAAAACGATTTTCCATGGCGTCGAGCATGAAAAATTGTAGGACCCCAAAAAGTTGTAGCTCTTCATCATTGTTTTTTTTTTTTATCTTATCTGAATTCAGAATGGTGTGAATAAAGCGCTGAGCATACGAAAATGATTATTTTTATTGTCCGATTAAAAATATATTTCTCTGCGTGTAATTGTCAACATATGGATGGAACTCCTTGAATTCATAATGATCTTGTAGCTTTTATTGAGCAGTCAATAAATTTTCATTACCTTAATGCATTTTTTATGCACGGATTCCACATACAAAAACTGAAACCGGAACAATCTTCAGCTTTTCCAGCATTTTGCACGTTCCAAGCAGTTGAGTGTCCAGTGGCGACTCCTATCCGCCTTTGAAACTCCTCCTTCCCGTTTGGCTCACATGTTAAATCCTCAAATTTATGATGCTGTGGTCAATTTGGAACATATGGTGGCTGCCACTCTTTGGGACTTCTCTGCTGCATCGATTCGGTTTTCCCATTTTGGGGGCCTTGTGCTATAAATTGCTTTCGTTAAAATAATGAAAAAAGCAAAAGGGTTGTGAATTGGTTTTTTGGGCTGGCAACAGTTTTACATTCGCTAACAGTAAGGAAAATATTTGAGAAATATTTAAAGTCAAGGTTTTTGATTTTGATCAAATTGAGAAACATTTAAAGTAAAGGTTTCGAATCGAAATATGACTTTTAATCAAAATTATGTACATCTTATACATTTATTGATCTTTTTAGATATTGATATATTATCTTTCAATGCACACCAAAAGTCTAAAATATTGTTTTCCATACCGACGATAGCATATAAAATTTATGAGTCTTTGATAACCAGGAGTCCCAAAAGTAAACCAACTGTCCACAAACAGTGTGTACTTCAATGTGTAGATGTGTGTGCTTGGGTGTCATTTATCATATTTAATACTTTTGAGTGATTATATAAAAAGCTAACTGGGCAAATAACTTAGCATCTGGCTCAAGCTGGGCCCATAACTCAGACTATATGCATAATTTATAACAGGATATTTTCATAAGCCAGTTTTGGCATATTGGTCAAGGCAAGGAAGAAAGGCAAGGAAACCCAAATAAATCGCATATTTATAGTGCCGACAAGTAAAAGGACGAATAAAAACTATAGAAAGCAATAAAAGAAAATGGGATAAAAATTGGGCATATTAAAATACTGTCAACTGCTGTAAAATGCATGTAAATGCAGTAAATGTACCTGTATCTGTATCTGTAACTGCAAATGCATCTGCAGAATCTTTGGATATTTGTTTGTACAGGTGCATCCTTTGCACATTTAGACACATTGCGCTTCATTTCCTCAACAAAATGCGCACAAATTTCAAGTTTAGTTTCAGAACAACAACAACAACAACAACAAGAATTGTAAGCTTATTGAATTACCCGATTTGCGCATCAATTGGCATTCTAATGCGAAAATAGATACGAATTGAAAAGTGCATGCAAATGCGCAAAAGATTCAACCTGAAAAGTTACCTGACTGCCTGCAAGTACCTGAATGTCTGACTCAAACTTTATGGCAACAACTTGGCAATGCTTTCAAATCAATCGATAAATGAAATGTAATCCCTTAACAGTGCATACCGCACCTGAACCTAGTCTACAACTGAAAGTGCATGCAATGTATTTACTAACTGCACCGAGTTTTGTATAAATTTTAGTTTCAAACGCCTTCCCAAACAAATGCTCCTAATACCCAGACACCTTCGTTCCAAGACAAACTTTAAGACATCAATTCGCCGAAGAAAATATTTTCAGCATGCGAAAAGTTTTCCAAAAAATTTCAAGGAAAAACACATGAGACAAGCAAATTCTTAAAATGCTACTAATTTTTCAAAATCATCTATATTTAAAGTTTATTTTTAAATAGTTGCTTAAATATATAGACAGTTATAAATATAAATATATAACTATATACAGATACTTTTAGATAAACTCATTACCTTAAGTAAAGGGTATTAAGAGTCAACAATAGAAGAGGAAGATAAGAATGCCTGGAAAAAATGTTTAGGTAGCAAATGCGGCACGTGACAACGGCAACTGCAACTGTGAAAGTTTTCCCACATCACGCATACGACGTGTGGGCCTGTTGTGGAGTATAAGAAAGAGAGAGAGAGAGAGAGTGAGATAGAATGATAAGGACGGGGGAGTACGAAAGAGAGAGTAAAATATTTCTTCTTCCAAGTTGTTTGTCGTCTATTGAGCAATATGTTTTGTTTTTATCGCAAATTGGTTGACTTGCGGGCGAAGAGGGGTTAAGGGTTTGTTTTTTATGCTCGCTACGCCTCAAAAAAGCCAAATTTTTTGACTTGTGCCAGTTTTATTTTTGTTTTGGGGCCATTGACACGAACCAAAAGAGAGCTGGGAATGATGTTGTCCGATGGGAAAGTGAGGATGCTTTGAGGGTGTATATAAACTGATGACTGTAAACATAAAATAAAGGAAGATAAAAGGAGGGTGAAGATTGAGGTTAAATAGAGTTGTACATATTGGTCAAGTTTTAGAATATCTACAATATAAAATATATTAACTAGGGAGAAGATGAATTTAAGCTAAATCTCTTGATATTATTCATTACTTCCTCTTGTTAATATATAGAACATTTAAGTAGACTGATTTTTTTTATCTATAATGATATTTATGTTAAACAATTCCAGAGATAGTATCCGTGTGTGCTAGTTCTAAACTGTATCAACTCTATGCATGCTTTTACCGTAACGGAAACGTTTGCATTTAGTGTCGTTTACAGTTATATATTCCCTACTATTACATGAGAGTATCTCTCAAATTTCCACACACAGAGAAACACACACAAAACTAAGAACATTCCTGATTGCCTGAGGCTCAATTCAAATTGTCATTCGTGCTCAGTCCTTGACAAGGCTCACGTCGCATTCGTGGCCTTAAAGTGACAGCTTCTCCTTAGCCTATTTGTAGTCTTACGTTTTCCAACACTGCCAATGCTAGTTATAGCTATCGGTATCAGAGCGTACATGTGTGTGTGGCAGACAGTCAGCTTGAGCCTCTGTTTATGTGTATAGATTTTTTCCAATTTTGCTGATGGCATTTTAGGTGACATACAGAAAGAGAGACCGAGAGAGAGAGACGAAGCGGGTGTACAGGGGGACTTCTCCTTGGGGGCACTCTCGTTCTTAGCCTTTTTTACAACTTGCTTGCGTCTTTTGCCTGATAAAAATCAGCCGAAGAGGCGGCAAAAATTGATGGCACATTAAATTGGTCCGTGACGAGGCGTATGCAGTGGGTGGAGTCTATCGATGATGCACATGAGGAGCATGGAGATGGAGCTCTTGGAACACATGGAGCACATGGAGGACACGGAGTGGCTCTTCAACTGACTACACATGGCAATGGCTCAATATGTGCACTTGATAGGCTTTTTATTGTTCTGCAATAAAAGCAGGAAGCGAGAGAAAAAGCAACATCAACTGGCCAAGTGTCAAGTAGTAGTCTACCTCATCCCAATAATTTCTGCTCCTTCTCCTCCCTCCCTTCCCCCCAGTAAGGGAAAACCCAATTTTCTGGCTCATAAATATTTGCCGAAACCCAATGACAACAAACTTTGATTCATTTTCCTGATGCTGCTGCCGCTTTACATCAAATTTGCTGTACATCATAAAGTGATTTTTTTTTAGTAAACACTCTGGATTCTTTTTTATGCTGGAAACTCGCTTTTCGCTCCCCTTTCAAAACGTGTGTTTTTTATATTTTATTTTTATTGATTTATAATGTTTGCAAATACTGTTGGTAGAAATATTTGGCATATTTACAGTCAATATTCCTCTTTTTTTTTATGTTACGAGTATTTTCCCTTTGAGCTGCAGTCGAATTTCAATTGAATTCGTTTTGATTGATAGGCCACGCATTAACATTTCCCTCCGATTTTCCGTTATATCTTTATATGGCTCACATTTGTTTATATTGCTATTCACTTAGCTCACTTCACTCACATACTCTGTTGTTGTCATTGCGCATTGGAGTGAAGTGTTATTTATTTGGCTATCAATTGATTGCATATATATTAAATTAACAGTTTAAATTACCTACGTGATATAAAGGATTACATTATATTTATCTTAAAGTGTATGGATTCATTTTATTTTTCTAATTGCATTTTATTATGTTTACTTTTGTTGAGTTATAAAAGTATTGGTCAACAATATGGTAAGTTATAATTTTATACTCAAACAGAAAATACCTTAATATATTTATGATACTTACTTCCTAATTTGACCTTATCTTATAGGTGAATTTATCAACAAATGTTTCTCGAAATATTTTTGGAATTTCTTTTTAGTACATTGGCTTAATGCCACAAAAATGCTTTAAACGGCACACGTTTCGGCTCCCTTTCGACCCGATTCCTCAACTTGGCCAATTAATGACCACTTTTAGACAAATTTCCCTACAGTTTTCAATAGTTTTTCTCCCCCAACAGCCAGCAGCTCAGTTCACTGTTAAAACTACTAATTTAGCAGAAATAAAATTGCATTGCTTGCTTCGGATTTTCTTGCTCGGATTTGCAACTCGAACCTTCTCTTTTCATCTCGTTCCTAACCGTTATTCTCCCTTGATCACTCCCTTTGTAGCCTCTTCAGAGTGGAAATACATTTCCCTGCAGGCTGAACATTTCTTTAGAATTTGTTTCGAGCAACAATAAAAACAACAGCAAATAAGTTTAACTTTAAAGTAGATACTGATAAACTGAAAGATACCCTGTTTAACTGGTCTGTACGACAACGCTGCTCTTTCCCTCACATTTCTATATATATTTTAATCATTTTTGGTTTTATTTTGGGACTGTTATGTTTATTCTAGGATATTTCTTTGGGAACTCAGAGCTCATTTGATGCTACTTTAGAATGCATACAGCTTAACTGTCAACCATTTTACAGGGTATCCAAATAACAAAGACAACTACTGCAGAGCAGCATTTGTTTTTGGCCAGTGCAAAACTGAAAATCCTCAAAACAAGCCAAAATCATTAGCAACAAAATTGCAGTCACGCCCCTTAGCTCCACCCCTTTCTCTTTCTTCACTTCTGGCAGACTTAACAATTTAATTTAATTTGCGCACAATACATATTTGTTGTCGTTGTTGTTGTCGTTGCTGTTTTCGTTGTTGTTGTTGTCGTAGTTGTTGCTGTGTTGTGCTCCAAACCAAACCTCAGAGATGGCAACTTGTCGTCCATTTCTTTCCTCTGGCTTTTAACATTTTTCCCAGCTTTTTTCTGTATGTGCTTTGAGTTTTTTTAACAACTCCAACATCGTCATCCTGCCAAATCCTTTTTCCTGTTGTCACAATCACAAGGACAACAAGGATGCCAGGATAAAAAAAGCGCAGGCTGCGCTGCTTTTAATGCGCATTTGACATGCAAATTTATTTAATTTTCTGCTTCAAATCGTATGAAACACCTCCTTATGTCCCTCCTGAGTTCTTTCCCTCCTGTTGCGCTTTTAATTACACGGCAACCAAAACAACAACATCAACAACAACAAGTGAAAGAACAAAGAAAATTGTCCGCTTGGCTGCCAATTTATGGCGCAACATTCCTAGATAGCCACGTCCTGTGTGCGCTTTAACATGTCTTTTGTGGCATGCAGCATGGAATTATGAAATCGCAGTCCCAAACCCCAAAGCTGAACTTTCTACTTGCCTCAGTGTTTGTGTGTGTGTGTGTGTGCATGTGTGTGTTATTAAAGCTTCACGCGAGGAAACTTTAACCAAAAATCAATAACTTTTACGACTCAACGTCAAAAGGTAGTTCACCAATCCACCCTTGACTCTGTTTAGGTATTTACCTCACACCCGGATACGGAAATGTTTTCTGGCATGTGTGTGTGTGTGTGTTTGTGTTTGTGTGTTCACCACGACGTCATAGACGTTGGTTTGAAAGTTATCAGACGACGCGCCGCTGCCAGACATTTAAAATTTTTGAAAGTCACAAAATGCGCAGCGTACTTTGTCCCCTTTAAAAAGGGGTATTACCTCAAAGGAAAAGGAAGAGGAAGTCTAAGAGGAAGAGGAAGAGGAGAAAGCTGAGGTTAATAGGAGTAGCTTACTTAGTTGATTACCGAAAGACGAGAGTCTCTTGCCTGGTTTAGTTAAAAATATCATTATGTTTATAGGAAATACCCTAAGCAAACCTAACCAAGTAATCAATCTCAGAGGGTATGTTTGTTAAAGCTACAAAATTTATTGTCAATATAAAATAGCAATTTAAGACGTATATCATATTCAGCTAAAGTAAACAAATTTTTTTTAAATTAAATTATTCTCTTTCACGTCTATTAATAAATTCATAAACTTGTTTATACTCTAAGCAAATTTATTAGGAATTATTGACACCTTATCAAAAATTTATTCTTACATATATATCTAAAATTAAATATGCTTTAATATGTATTATGCAAGGTATACATATTCCAAGTAAACTCTAAAATAGAACTTCCTTACTAGGATAAGGCTGAATACATAGTTATTCGAAAACCAACATCTTCGATATCAAATTTTGATAGAAGAGGTTGCCATGTGATTAACTTACTTCATTTATAATAATCATGTTATCAATGTTGACATATATAGTTAGCATGCCAATGACTTCTCATTTTTACAAATGGCTCAATAAAGTTAATGTATTATCGAACAAATATTAATTCCCTTACCTTATTAAGTTCTGTATTACAACATTTTAGAAATTTATACTTAAGTAGCATTGAAAAATCGTCTATTTCAGTTTTTGTTGCACAATCTGTTGAAGTGCAGTATTAAAAACTTTTGCGTTTTTCAAAAAGTTTATCTAGTATTCATTTTTACTTATATTTAATAGTTACGCTTGTCTTTAAGCATTCATAATATACATTAATACAATTTCAACTCAATTCAAATCAACTTTTTTCTATTTAATTAGTGTAATTTCTAGGAATTCAATAACTGCCTTTGTTTAGATTTATTTCTAAGTGAAGTGTGAATATCTAGAAAGTATTTACTTTATGAAGAACAGGAGCTCCACGTATTAATTTATTAAGAAGTCTATTCAAAACTTTCTTAAAGTTAACTACATAAATATTCCTATGTACCCTATAAAGAGCATCTGGCTAACGACTTCCGTTCATTTTCTGGCTACGCAACTTTGTTTACATGTTTATGGGCGCATTGTAGGCGATTTTATTTTTGTTTGGTCAGCCAGTCGCTGACTCGTGTCGGTCTTTCATGTTGCCACAGCCACAAACACAGGCATTGCAACTGGGGGAGTGGATCATGTGGCTCACGTGGCGTATGAGCAACTTGTGTGTGGCAACCCTTTGCCAGACTTTTGCACCCTTTTGGCGCCCTTTTCGTCGGTGGCCTTTTTGCCGACCTTTTGTTTAAGTTTTTCTACACGTTTCGGCCATCAGGCCAAAGCTCCAAAAAAGGTGGCGTTAATTTTACAGTCTGTGCACGTTTTGACCCTTTGCTAAAAGTTGTTCTCGTTCTCGTTCTCGTTCTCGTTCTCCTTGTTGTTGTTTTATGTCTGGGATTGTTACTGTTGCTGTAGTTTGTTTTGGTCTGCCATTTTTCCAGACGATATGTTGCCGCCATATTTAATTTGTTGCAAGTTTATGTCTATGTGTGTGTGTGTGTGTGTGTGTGTGTCACAACAGGCGGTCGTCGCTTCCGCATCCGCTTAACAAATTTTTTATCTGCCCCGCTGCGGTTGTGCCGTGTTTCCCATTCTCTTCCTCTCATAGGGTTAGCAAAACTTTCTCCTAGGCACCTATCGGGCGAAAATGCATTCATCAAAAAAAGGAAAATCTGGGCCATAAATTAGCTGGGCCGCATTTTCAGCAGAGAATCATAAAAAAAGGAGCAAAGAGGTTGGAGAGTTGTTGTTAGCCTGAAACGGCAAATGGGGTTTAATCTAATTCAAGTGGCTCACAAGGGTTAAGCCGGAGGTCCGAAGTGCCGAAAAATGCTATAATGAGGCGAGGGGTTAACGGGATTGCGATTGTTAATTGGCCAGGGTTAGCTGCTGCGTCAATTGGATCTCATAATTGGACTTAGACTTAGGGTTAGAAGAGTGTACTGCAATCCAGGGAATAATTTAAGGACTGATGCAGTAGTTGAATCATTAGGGGTGTCAGATCTAATACTAGCTAAATCTTTGTCCAACTGTGCTACTTGAAATGGATCTCATAATTGGATAGACTTTTATGGAGAGTGTACTGCAAACTAGGGAACACTTTGAGCTACGTTAGAAAAGATGGAGTACACTGTAAATTAAGCAGTAGTATAAATTGTGATGGAGATATAAAAATACTAGGGTTATCATTTTATAAATGCGGTAATTTTGGATAGACCTCGGCGAACTAAAAATACTGAGTTAAGAAAGGGTAAGAAAATTGGCAGGCCTGTTAGAATATTTAAAGTGTTCATACTCCCCAATGCTAATAGAGTTCTACGCCACTGCATCCATCAAAAATCTGTATTTTTTCTATTTTAAGAATATTTTAGTTACAATACAAAATAAATTTTCAAACAGACAAAGGCTTTCTATGAAGCAACCAATGTTTTCGGACTAAACTAAATTCATGCATCTTTAAGTTATGATTAATAAATTGAATTACCAGAGTTGCTGGCTCATGCAAAGCGTAGGAGCTTTGATACATTAACTACCAGCTGGTCCTGCGCCCACTTGTTCTTCCATAACTTGGCCGAAACGCATTCAATTAAGCCAAGCACGGGCCGACAGAGCCAACAAGTTCAACTGTGTAACGCCCAATTAACCACAGTGTCGACAACTTCCTACAACGGGCAACTCTGAACTATTCTCTTATAGCTCCTACTGGGCCATACTCCAATCTGTGTGTGGATTCGCATGTAAATCAAATCGAGGTTCAAAGTTGAAAATGGGCCGAAAAATCTTTGGTTGCCACAAAAGTTGATCAAATCTTTAGCCAACAGGCACAACAACGAATGCCCTCCCTTATTGCCTCTTACCCTCTCCCCTTCCTCTACTAGACGGAGCTTCCACTTCATAGTGTGCGCCAAAAGTCGTAAGCCAAATCGCATAAATAACGCTTCAGGCGGAGGGTCCGTTATGGGCGCGTAGGTGGAACCGCACACATTTCCGCTGATGATGCCGAGAGCAGGACCAAACGATGGAGAGGGAGGGGGATAGTGAGCGGGCTGGGGAAGAAGGTAGCCACGCCCACGTTAAGCACATTTATCACGCATACGTAGCGTATGCCGTGCAGCAGAACAAATGTTCCTCCTTCCCCTACCGTTCCCCTCTCCTAACCAAGCAGCGAATTGCAAATTTCCGCAACTCGACGCGATTGCGAATACTGTCGAGGATTGCCAAGGCCTAGACTAGCCCCCTGAGAGGGGGACTCCTCTCTCTTCCTCTCCCACTCAAACAGTGGCTCGCCAGTTCAACTGCATGCAAAATTTCAAATGCAATTATTTATAGTCCAGCAGGTGGTAGCATAACTTTGTTATGCACTCTGTATAGCTGTGGGAGCGTTCAAAATTTCATTTGAAAATATTCTTAGTTCAAGATTTGTTAACAAACTCGCATTATCAGTATTTCAACAGGAAAATATGATTTTCTCAAATGATTTATAATCAAAGCTTGCGTTTAAATAAAATTTAAGTATTTAAAATGATCTTTTGTAAAGCTCAATGGTGTACAGAGTTGTTAACTAAATTTTTAATGCTTAATACACAACTCTTGAAAGTCTTTATATACATAAGTAGAAAAAGCTATCAAGGATTTCCGATATAAAAATGATCCAAACGGTGTCAGTTCGATGATCTCGGATTTTCTATAGCTGAGTACGAAATACTTAATTTAAAAACGGATATTTGTAATTATTTTGTTTATCTGAGCTCATATATATACATTTTGAGATTGAACCAATTGTTTTAGGTTTTTTGACTGTTTTAGTTCTGAAGTATTGCCATTTGATGCGCATATACTATTTAACAATATTATCCTGAATAAATTCTTTTAAAATTTAAACATTTATTTTCTGTGTAAAATATAAAATGTTACGAATTCACATAGCTTTAATACCAGCTTTGAAGGATATTAAATAATCAACTGCTGAATAAAATAATCCTATACCGATCTAAGCAAGCTTTTATTAAGTTATCGTTAAGACCTATGTCAAAGCTTAATATATCAAAAAAGTAGAGTAGCTTTTTAACAAATTCAAGTTCTCGTAAATGAAAATTATTAATATTAACGAAACTATTCTTAGGGTCACCTCTTTGTAAGGGTATTTAGTCAGTTGTACTACTCCTATGGTAAGCTTTTTAATCGCATTTGAAGGACATTGAATGCGACTGATGCTCGTAACGAGTCTTGTTTGATGGACATTTCAGCGCTCGCTTTGATTGATGGCCTCAGTAGATGCAATTCGAGCTACCCTCTACCCAAACATTTCCTAACACCCTACAATGTAACGTTACCCCTAGGGGCAATGTTTTTGGTCATTTTTCAAAAATTTAATTGAGCTTTTGGCCGTTGGCTGTTTTAAGTAAATAATGCATTATTTATGAGTAGCTTCCGCCAATACCAAATACCAAAAGCCTAGCAAACTTTTAAAGGGAGGCGTAAAGGCTGAGCTGAGAGGAAAAGGGAGAAGGGGTGGGCAACATGGGGGCCTTGTGATTGCGCAAATAGCAACAAATGAGCTGTAAAAATGGCGCAAACAGAAGACAACAAACAAAAACGTAAACTTTTAATCAAGAAATTCGCCAGAGGGTTTCACCAAAGTCTTTGCCGCAAAACGCACTTAACTAACCCCCGAACCCTTAGCTTTGTAGAGAGAGAAAGGGAGTCAGATAGTGAGAGAGTGGGAGCAAGAGACCAAGGCCTGAGGCTTGGCAATAAGAGAACATGCAGAGCTTTTACATCTAATTAGTTTGTTATGACTGCGGTTGAAGTTGAAGCTGAAAGTAAAACTGAGGCTATTAAAAGTTGACATTTCACTCGGAGCTCAAAAGTAAGGGGCGTCTTTCCATTGTGAAGTTGGTCAACTAATGTGGCCTAAGACTCAAAAGCCCAACAATTCAATGTTGCCAAGAAATGGGATTTACATTCAAAGTCTGTTCTGTAAATACTTGCACTTTTCCTATGTAACTAACTGACAATCGAACCCTTTTGGCTTAGGGCCGAGTCCTTTTAGCATTAAGCCTTCGAAAACCACGCACATATGAGTTTAACCCTTTCTAATTTGGACGCCATGTTTTCCAGCTTGTTTATTTTTTCTTTCTGTTTCTTTTTTCCTCATTTTTTTTTTGTGAAACAGACAAACAAATAAATGGAACATGACCAAAGTTATGTATGAGAATGCGGATTGATTTTGTATCTTCTAGCTACAAATGAGGTTGTACTTTTTGTGTATCCCTTTTGAATTGAGCTTAGGACAGATTATTTATGCAATTCAAACATGTTAGAATCGTTAAACAAAAGGCAAACAGTGTTTTTATCTATGTGGACGGAAAGAATTTGTAAAATACAGTGAGTTATTACGCAAAAGATATCTAAATAAAAAGGGAAATTGTTGAAATATTGAATGAATTGATATCGTCAAAATGTCAGAGTAAAAATGTTCTTTAAAAGTGCACTAAAAGGAAGCTTCTGTCAGTGGGCAAAAATGCTTTACTTTAAAATTATTTTAGTATTAATCACATATTGTTTAAGAAAATTTATTGATTATAATCATGTTCGTATATATGTACATACAAACAGTGAAAAATATTTATATTTCTCAATAATTTAGGAGAATTTACTGTTTCCAATCATAATGTTTCAGCTTAGTTGTATATTTCCGACATTTTGAATGCTTAGTTTAATAAGCAATCCCTATCAATACCTCTAGAGATTATTGAAACATTCCTGTTAAGAAGTCTTTACTTATGCATGAATATTTTTATTAGGGAGCCTTAACTGAATATATTTATTTAAACCATACACGACGGTCCATAGGCTTTAATTCATGTTGTTTAATAAACAGTCAAGACTTAAGTTAATACAAGAATTTATCTTGTCAGTCTGGGCTTCTTCACATTAGGGAGTCTTCACTTTACTTAATGAGCTAAGGTTTACAATAATTAGAAAGACACATGGAACCATTTGAGTGAGAAGTGAGTACAGATATTAACTATCAGTTGTTCCCTTTGGCTTATTAACTCTCATTACACCCACCAATTTTGGATAGTCTAACAAGGGGAATATTCAATTTGACTTTCGCTGTCTGTTGTCTCATCTTTATGTTTATTATCTACAGTTTCATCGCATTTTACATTTGCTCACACTTCTGAAGCAATTTCATTTTAATTACATAAAATTACATACGAAACATATTCTAAAAGACACGGGGCGAACACAACAACAAACACTTTCTAACAATGCAGAGTGAGCAAGCCAAAGAGAGAGTGGGAACGTTGGCAAGAGAGGGCGATAGGCAGAGAGAGAAGCAACGGCGTCAAAGTTCGTTCACTTGTAAACATTAAGCGAGCGCCAACAACTACAAAAATACAACAACTTAAAGGCAGCTGAGCAACAACAATGAAAAGTCTTTTTATGCTGCTCAACTTTGGCGCTTTTTATTAAACAAGCCGACGATGGCGACGGCTATGACAAAGGGTAAAGAGAATAACAGAAGAGAAGCTACAACGGCTCAGAAGGAACGCCGGCTAAACCGGTAACACTTGTTTACAGCCCACACGAGAGAGAGAGAGAGAGAGAGAGAGAGGGCGCAAGCAAGAGAGGCGAGCCTATAAGATGGAGCAAGACAAGACAAGACTGTCTCTGTGTGTGTGTATGAGCATAAAAATATGTTAAACTTCGTCTGAGTGCATTCTCAGTCTGAGTCTGTTGATCGGGCAAAGGCTACAGGTGACAAAGACAAAGCTCGGTCTAATGTCATCATTATTGTCAATATAACAAGTTTATTGGCTGCACTTCCTCTCTCCCTCTCTTCTTGTCCAATTGGCCTGAGGGGTCATTAGAGAAATGCCTTGGATATGCGAAGTTCGTTTGAGTTGATTCCCCATGCTAAGCGCAGATTAAACGCAAGTTAATGACTTAATTAAGTTCAAGTGTAGGAAAAGTGAGAGAAAAAAAATAAAGAAAAGCTGTAGGCAGAGAGACACATTAGGCCCAGCAAATTGTCGTGCAAATATGTGACGGAAAACTCATCAGACATTAGAGCAAACTCCGAACTAGACAATAAGGAAAACATATTAGAGTTAGTATTGTTTTTTTCCCAATGGAAGTAAATAACGGTTAGTGATGGCATGGAAACAGTTCCGACTGTAAATCTTAATGTTCAGTCAGAATTTCCCTATGTAATTATTGTTAACCAAATCTTTTGCCTATCTTGAATTGGAATTCCACTATTCACACCTTGCTTCCTTACTTTTCCCTGTCTTAGTTTTATTAGTACTTAAGCATAATCTTTAATTAATACGCTATACGCATCACTTAACCATTTGTTGATACTTCTCTGAGATTCAACTCAATCAACAGGAACAACGTGAATGTGGACCCTCGAAAGAGAGCGTTAACAACGTTCAAAACAAAACGTATAACAGCCCTGTACAAGTTGGCGCTCTTTGGCTCTTCCGTCGCTCTTCCACTTCGAGCGCCAATTGCATTGAGTGTCAAATTCAAGGTCGACCCCTGCATTGGGTATTGCTGAAGAGAGCAAGAGCGCAAGAGAGCGCATATTCAGCAGATGAGCGTAAGCGATGCAAACAAGTGACGACACGACGGCTGCTGTTGCTGGCCTGTTGATGGTTGCTCTCGCTCTCACCCACCGCCATACAGAACCTGCTCACCCCCCGCCGCTCTGGCTAAAGACACACAGGCTCTGCTCGTGTAATGGTTAGTTTGTCAGCGTTTGCCCTGCCGTTCGGTTGTGCTCTCGGTTGAATATTGAAATTATTGCAACTAAAGGCGACTTGTTATTTCGCGCGTTTTACGTAGTTTTGCTGCATACGGTACTTTAGCATTTGCTGTGTCCCGTTCCGTCGGTCTGCCGGCAAAACAAACGCACAAAGTATCAACAAAATAAAAGTGATAACAAAAGGCAATTAAAATTAAAATTGAAAGAAAATATTTAAATATTTGTTGTGCTATGTAAATGCCTAAAAAGTGTCAAGTGTTTGCGCAGTTTTAAATATTATTTGTTGTCACTTGTACGCGTGTATGCGTGTGTCGCCCTCTACATCTCCGTCTCCGTCTTTGTCACCGTATTCGTATCCGTATTCGAGTGTGTCCGTGTTTGTGCGAATGTGTTTGTGTTTGTCCAAAATGTGCGACCTTTAAGAATCCCAACAAAGTGTTCAAATTAACTTAAGGAATCCACAAATCGAAAAACGCGCTGAAAACGCGCCAAAACAAAAATGCAGAAAATTCTTAAAATGTTGTTGCCACTTGCGGTGCTTCTAACGCTTCCAGCAGTTCAGCAAGCAGTTCAGCGTTATGATCAGACCCCATTGGATGCTAGTTCTTATTATCGGAGCGGCGGGTCGGATTTGGCGGGAACTTCGGCCACTTCTTTGGATGGTTTTCCACATCACAATCGCTGCGAGCCCATCACCATTTCCATATGCAAGAATATACCCTATAATATGACGATTATGCCCAATTTGATTGGCCACACTAAGCAGGAGGAAGCTGGCCTAGAGGTGCATCAATTTGCTCCTTTAGTGAAGATAGGTTGTAGTGCTGATCTACAGTTATTCCTCTGCTCCCTCTACGTTCCCGTCTGCACCATCCTCGAGCGTCCCATTCCCCCCTGTCGTTCCCTTTGTGAATCCGCTCGTGTCTGTGAGACCCTCATGAAAACCTACAATTTCAACTGGCCCGAGAATTTGGAGTGTTCCAAGTTTCCGATTCACGGAGGAGAGGATTTATGTGTTGCCGAGAATACGACCTCTTCATCATCGACTCCAGCGCCGACTCGTAGTGCTCCCAAGGTGACAACGAGGAAACATCAGATCAGCGTGGATAGTCCACATCGGAATATAGGATTCGTTTGTCCAGTTCAGCTCAAGACTCCTCTGGGCATGGGCTATGAACTCAAAGTTGGCGGAAAGGTAAGCAACATATTCAATTTCTCTAAGTTTTACTGTAAAGTGTAATTGAAAAGATCGAAAATAGATCAGTTAAGGAAATTTGAGGGAAGATCGTAAAGTGCTCAGAAATTATAAGAAGAAATAAGAAATTATGGAATATAGATCGATTAAAATGGTTTTAAATTATAAAAATTATCTGTAAATTGTGATGGATATATGAGACATAGAATAAGGATTATATATTTGAATCTAAGAGTATGAAAAATAATCTAAAAATGTCGTATATTGAAAATGAAGAGGAATATTTGGACCGATTCTCTGTCGGGTTTCAGAAATGTTTTATTGTTTTTAAATAGTTTAGTTTTCTTTAAAGTAGTATAAGTTGTTATAATATTCCACATCATTTCAAATAGGTCAACGGCTGTTGTTGTTTTATGTCTTCATTTAAAGCAGCACAAAACCCAATTTGCTCTGCACTTTCGGCTCTCTTGCAAAGCCAGAAAAATGCTATATCCTGTTGCGCAGTGGAATTAATTTCAACCACCGAACTAAACAGCAGGGAGTCTGAAACGAGTCGCCCTGTGTTGTTTTCAGTCTTGATCGGTCTACCTGCCTGGAGTTAAAGAGCAGGTAAAAAGGCATTGAAAGGAATGGAATATACTCTTCAGTTTGGTTCAGGCCTTTCTTTGTTTGCTTTCGTCTTGAATTGAAACCAGTTTTCAGTTACCAATGCAATTTGTAATGCCTGCTTAAGGTTACAAATATAATTCCAATAGCCGAAAACGAGCTAACGCTTATTACACCCCAACTCTTCATTCTCCCCCCTTTCCCCCTTGCCACAGGGCTGACCTTCTGCTGATATTTTCAACGTTTTCACATTTTCACGTTGTGTTCGTGTATAATTAATTTCCCAGTCCGCAGTTGGCTCCTCATCATCATCATCATTATCATCATCGGGAACATTATTGCCTCGATTTTCCACAAGTTATTTTCTCAACTGTTTACTTTATTCCCCACACCCCTACACCCTTTCCACTCTCCGCTTTCATTGCAAAGCATTCGCTGTTTGTTTTTATGACTGATGTTCAAATGCCTCGAATGTTATTGTTGTTATTATTCTTATCTTTCTATCTCTTTGATTTTTCTATTTTTAACGATACTCATTGCTTGTGCTCTATTCCACATCCTTGGCCGTTTCCTTGTTGCCATGTGTAAAGCGCATTAAATACTTTGAGGCAGGATAATTCACACTTCTTTTCTTCATCTGCTTGCTACGAGTATCTTACGGATACACAGATACTTGTCTAGCTGCTAGCTACACTTTGTACATATTTCTTTTCTCATTTTCTCATTTCTTTTTTTTCTATTTCTCTCTGTTTTGGTATCATTTTGAGTGTGTGTCTGTGTGGAATTCCTCATCATCATCATCATCAGGAATACAACTCGAAGTCTTCTGTCTTAAATGCCTTTTTTTTTAGAGCAGCGTGCGAAATTTAGCAGCTTGTTGGTTGCACACATGAGATTGTAGCTATGGAAGGGGGCTAGAGGTGGTAAGGGAAGGTAGATTAGTTTGTTTGTTAATGATACAGCAGAGCGTCACAGAAAAAAGGTTTTAAATGTCTCTATTTTGTCTATTTTGTAATGCACACTTTATCATTGCATAATACATTAAAGTGGATGCAGTTGCGACGTTAGTTTAAAAAAATAGACTAAAAATTCACTTTTAATTTCACTATATATCGTTTCATTTTTTGTAACAAAAAATCCATTACAACAGAGATAAAAAATTTCACTTGTAATGCTCCCAGTCCGCAGATTCACAGATTTCAAGCTTGCCTAACAAAAAAGTTTCTGTATTATAAATATTCAGAAATTGATATTATTTTACAATATTAGTTTTTTAAATTTCCTTTACAGAAACTGTTACTCACTAGCCAAAAGTAACCTATGACCACCTATGAAATGTTGTGTTCTTTTTAATTTTGAAGATATGGGATTAAATCTTGGAAGAGAAACTTGATAATACTTATGTAGGTACATCATATTGGGTCGGATCGGTGAACTGTATAGTCTTATAGGAGTAATCGCTTGAAAATTATTTTTTCTTATAAAAAACTAGTTTAGTTTAACGAACATTTTAAAAATACTTAATTTATAAATGTTTATTATTAATACATTGTATGTATCACAAGTCCCGACTAAGTTGTATAAAATAATATTTCCTTTACAAATATATGCCAGTCAACGAAAAGTTATATAGTCTAAAAAAAATGTATTAAAAAACGGAAAACAAATATCAGTAGAAAATTGAGTTGTTGAATGAAAATCTTGTTTGCTTATGCTATTATCTAAAATTTTGGTGTTCTTAATTTATTACTGTCTTACATCCTAGCAGTACAAAAAAATCCCGTTAAACTACTTATTTCAATCAAACTTAGAAAGTCTCATTATCAGTTGTTGAATTTGCCGTTTAACCTGACCGAATTTCATTCAAATTAACCATAACATAAATTTGCTGCTAGAATATACAGAAAAACAGGAGTTTTTGATGAAAAATCTATTTTCCTAATAAAATTTCACTCCAGATTTAATCAGAAATCAGAATAATCTTTTAGGCTATTTAATCTTCGACTTGGCAATTCTTTGTTGTTTTGGAACTATTTATTTTTGTTGATGTTGCTTGGATTGCAAAATTTACTCGGACATTCATAGAACACTCAATCAATTGAACTCTATGCGTAATCCAATACCACAACAATTCGGAACGATTTCCAGCCCAACCACATCCCTTTTCGGGGAATCCCCCCTCAGTCAAATGTTTCATTAACCATTCGAGCGCATATTCCCTGCCATTTCGTCAATTTGTTGGGCAGCTGTAGGCGGAGAGGGGGATAGTCAGTAGAGGCTGATGAGGCTGGAGAGGATTGAGAGGGGAGTGAACTCTGTCTGGGTGCGTTCAAAAACGAGAGGATTAAGTTTACGCACTGACAGCGTTGCCTGGGCCAATGTCCGATTGATGATTGTATGTGTAGACAGGCACGCCCTCCGCCTCCGCCTCCGCCTTCGCCTCCTGCAAAAGGGCTGATGAAAATAAATTAATCAAAGACCGCGAGAGGACAACGGACCATTTTGGGTGCAATTTTAGGGATCTCCTGTGGCTGTTTGTTGTTGTTGTTGTTGTTGTATTTATATGGAAAATCGTAAAACCATTAAAAGCCTCATTTGAAACGATTTTGACGCATTTTAGGAACCAGACGAGACATAGATTCGATTTGTAGGCTCGCCTTTTCCTCTTTGTCCTCCACCTCCACCTCTCCCTCCTCCTTCTCACTGGATAATTCATTGGGATTTGCGGCATTGACTGAATGCCATTAAGCATTTTTGTGGGCGTGGTGGTCTTTTAATTGATGGAAATGGAAATGGAAATGCTGAAATGTCTGAAATAGAAAGTAACCAGCCAAGCGAAACTGTAATTGATTGTACTCCCCTTCACCTCCCTCACATTACTGGTACATTTCCACTGTTAATCCCTTTCCCCTGATATCCTTTTTTCTGGTGGGGGTGGTTTATAGAATCATCCTTTTGTGGCTTTTGCTGAGACGCCCCGTTGCCTTTGCATAATAGAGTTTGTTTGTGGCAAAAGGCGTTGCATATGTTGAATGTCCTACAAACATCATGATTATTACGGACACATCCCTTAGACTAATTTAATTGAAATGCTTCCTTTTTTCTGTGTGTCTCTGATTCGGTTTGTTGGTTTTGTATAAAATGATTTGGTTTATCATTTCACAATTCCGATGATCAACATTGTGAATGTTAATTTGTATAAAAGGATTTCGACGATGGACAATGGAATTTGTGTGCTTTGTATAGTAAAATACTTATATTATCATTGGACAATAATTAACGATGATAAAAAGCATCAGATTTCTGTTCTGTTCCTTGTCTAAAGATATATCTATGAGTTCGACTTGAAAGCTTTCTTCTTAAAAATCAATTTTACCAGCAAGATTTTAATTTTTTAAAATTATTTGAACATTAATTAAAGACCACAAAATCAGCGCAGTTCAACGATCAGAAAGAACTTAAGAAGCTAAACTCCAAAGTTGAAGATTAAATGATAATTATCACAAGTCTTTATTGGAAATTTACAAAGTTAAGCATTGATTAACTTGACCTCTCTCTCTCTTTGTTTTGGCCAACTTACTGTTAACCAGGCCCGTAGCATTTATCATTATCGACATGCAGAAGCTTAACACTAATCTCTGAGCTACACGAAGTCATTTAGTGGGCCAAAGCCCTTAACCAAAAGTCCAGAGGTCAGCAAATATACTCTCTTTCTCTGTCTGTTGCCTTTGTCTCTTTTCTTTATGCGTATTTCTGATATCTGTGCAATTTATTTTACGCAATGTCCTTTTACAAATAGCCCCAGTTAAGTTTCGGGTCGGAGGAGCATTAAAACTATAATCCACTTAATATTTTCCGGCTGAATTGTTCAATTTATAACCAATAAATGCGAAGCCTGATGATGATTATTTATTTATTTTTCTGACTGCAATCGAAACAACAACAAGAACAATATTTTCAACTCAATTAATTTACTGGGCGGCAACAAACAAAACAAAAAAAAAGAAGAAAACTTCCGGCTACTTAAGCACACTCACTTTCATGTGTGTGTTTGTGTGTGTGTGTCTCGTTGTCCTTGTATTAAATCCTTGTAAATCCATAAAAATTACCAGAGGACTCCAAGGCAAACAATTTGCTCTTGTTTTTACTTTTATTTATTTTTGTATTTTTTTGCTATTTTTCTATTCGCTTTTCACCAGCTTTGAGTGACTGGACAGTACGATAAAAGCAACAACAACAATGACGACAACTAAGTGGCAACAACAATGTTTAACAGGACATGTTGCTTTTCCCCATTTTGTCATCCGCTTTTTGTCCTTTGTCCCCAGGCAACTATGTACAACAATAAGAGCAAGAACTTGAAAGTGAAACTGTAAACAACATTTTTTTCTTAAAATTACTTCAAACTTTAAGTAGATAAATAGAAGTCGCTCGTTAGCTCAATTTTAATGAATAAAAGCATATTAAATTGAAGCTTTTAAGTTGGCTTGGAAAAACACGTTAAAAGGAGAAAAGTATTAAAAAGTTAAAGTCAATGAAAAGAATTTATCCTTAACTAAAAAATATTTCTTATTGTTTGAGTAGCTTAATTGTTTAATTTAAAAGTCAGTTAAATTTATCTACACCAATTAAACTTGAGAAGAACAGCAATAGAAATAAATATCAAAAAACACAACTTTGTTTTATGTATAGCAGAATATTTTGTGCGTATGAAGAGTCTATTTTAAAGACCATAGGGAAACTAATAATCAAAATTGGCTAACAGCTCACTTATTGTTAGTATTCTTTAGTGAGTTCTTTTAGATACCATATGTAAAGACTGTACTTTACCACACTTACAGGGTATCTTGGGTATCTACTTTTACCCCGCATCCTACGCGAAATGTGAACTCTTGATAGATTGGCCAACTGAAAGACTGACAACATTTCACAAGTTGTCGCCAGTGTGTTAAGCTTTGTGTTGTGTGTGGGTTTGTTGTTACCAAATGGTAAACACATTGCGACAAAACTTTGAGATACTCATGCTTGTCATATTTACTCACATATGAATACGAATGTGAGTGTTATGTTTTCATGGACAGTCGGCTCTCCTAAATGCTAATGCTAAGCTGTGACTTTTGCCTGACAGCCGACTGTTAAAATATTTAATTACAACCATTTAATGACAGTCCACGCGCCAATCCGAACCATTTAGAACCCAAAACCAAACCAAAACAAACCAGACCAACCTCAAACCATGACGAAAATTTACCATTTACTGTAATAACTGGCCAACAACTGACCGCACCCAACATTAAAGTCCGCACACAATTCAGTTGACACTTTTTTTATGCCAGATTTTACAGTAAATAAACTGAAACCAAAACTGGAACTGCCTCCCAGAGAGGGAGGTGTTAAGATTGGGAAGGAGGTTATATTGGCGTACCAAAAGAATCGTTATTTTGGTGGAGCACTTTTCACTAAATTTAATATACTCTTTAATATCTGAAAAGTCTGAAGGGATGGCTTAAAACATAAATTAAATTAAATCGATTTTTTTGGTACTAGTTTCCAAAAGTATTAATAATAATTTGAAATATTCAACTTGAATAAACTTTAAAATTAAAAAAAGGATTTCTTGGGCTTCTTTACATAAGAATGAACTCTACTTCTTTATTCTTATCGATTGTGCTGTCAATATTTTTAAATTCTTATTTTTATAAGTATTTAAAAGTAATCATATTAATTTTTTAATTTTTCTAAAACAAGTAAAACCACAAATTAAGAATAAATGAAGTTCTAAAAAGAAAGTGAAAATAGTAAAAAATTGAGAAACTCTCTATAGTCTTCTTAAATAATTTAGTCACAAATATATCTAAAACATATTTTTGAATTTGAATTAGTTAAAAAGAGGATTACCGTAAATTGTTTTTACCTTAACTTATTTTGCTGATTGTTTTTATAGTTACTTTTACATTCACTGCAGTACTTTTAATCTATGTAGAATGTTTTGCTAAGAAATAATGATAAAGCTAAATGAAGTTGTTTTGAGTCCAATCTGAAAAAGACTTCCTAGAGAATGAGCGCTTCTAGCCTCAAATCCTATTTTGTATGCCTTTGGCTAAGTCCTGTTTATAAAGAGATGTGTGCTCTTTTTGTTGCAACAACTAGACCAGAAGTACATGTGTACATATACATATTTTTTAGTCGCACACCGTTGCATGTTTAATCAACGTTCCAATTGCCTGCCACTCCCCCTTCCGACCCCCAGTAAGCCCTTTTCTCCTCCATTCCTGAGTGTAATCCTGCTATTCAGATCACAAAACAATGTGGCGGGCCCTTTTTTTGTGTAAAGGCTTTTGCAAATATTTTGTGAAGTGGCTTTTGATTTTGCACCTACCGCAGTGCTCCACTTTGGGGCATGATGAAGCTGTGCAACACGCCCCCCCCCTTGTCCACCTACAACATTTGACACAATTAAAAACAAAAGCAACAAGCCGACAATAAAAACAAAAACAAGCAGACAACAAACAAAACAAATGTCAACCACAAAGTAGACATCCTTTTTTGTTGTTTGTTTGTTGCCTGTTTGTTTATTGTTTGCATTGTTCGCTAAGCGCTGCGCCATTTTGTGACCAAAAGCATCTCACAGATACTTAGATTCTCAGCCAAAAGATACAGATATAAATGCGAAGACACGCTATGCAGCCAGTGCTTTGTATGTATGTGTTGGTGTATGTCAGAGGCAACTGTCTGATGAATTTATAATGCCCATTGTCTGTTTTGGGCCAGACAATTGCAAACAACATTGGCAACAAAAGTAAAAGAACTTGGCCCATAAATAAGCATACTGAAATCATTTGCAAGAAAAAGGGTCGAAACAAGATGGCCATTCAACCGACCGACCGACCGACCGACCGACCGACTGACATATTATACTTATGGGTAGAGATATAGGCCTTGGACCAATAAACTAACCAACTTCATGTTGACCTCCTCCATAAATAATACTTGCTTCCAGAAATGAAAATAATTTTTAGTCAGTGGCCAGTGGCCACCTTTGGGAATCAGGGTCGGCTGCTTTTGGGCAAATACAAATTGCAGATGGCAGTTAACACCTTGGCAAGGGAATCCATAAACGGATTCGATTTGGAATTGGATGTGAATGTGGAATTGGAATTGGAGTTCGCATCAGGTTAGCTTAATTAAAATGAAACACGCGCACGAATTGAATAAGAGTGAAGATCCAGTTCAGTTCAAGTTGTATCCCAACTCCAAAGTCCACAAATGGACAACGCTCAGAAACTTGTTTCTGCTTTTGTCCCCATGGCGAATGTATAACGCGAATCGATGTCGCCCCAGTCCAACTATAACTCCAGTTCCTGCTCCAACTCCAACTCCAGGCCCAGGTCCAGGTCCAAGTCCAAGTTGCAGTTGCTGTCAGAAAAGGCAGCCAAAAGGCAAATCATAAATTTTATGCTTAGTGCTTTGGCTTGGTGATAGTCCCAGGGGAAAATATATTCTCTATACAAAGGTATGTGTGTGTAGTGTGTGTGTATGTGTGTGTGTAGGCTGTGAAGCGGGTTTATAAAGAAGTTGTTAAAGGTTTATGAGCCAGAGCAGGAAACGAGAAGGTTGAATCTCTTCTCGTTTCTTTAACTCCACAAATGATAATGGCAAACAGCTGCTAAAAAGGCTCCAAACAGAGCCTTGGGCTTCATTAGCACAGGATTGAGATTACGATGTGACAATGCCTTAAATAATCATCCCAATAAATTACAATATATGTATCTGATATCGCTTTCTAAGCTACTTAAGTCATTTTGCGTTTACACCTGCAAATCAGTTGAAGATAGTCGAGAAATAATTCAATTAAAGTTAATTTCAAAATTGAGACATCAATAATATGGGCATGTTTGAAATCTTGATACTGAAACAGCTTTTAATTATTTATATGAATAATTTATATATATTATAAATATATAATAAAGAAAATAATAGTATAAGAATCTTAGAAAGCTTAAAACAGAATTTGTTGATACGCTCATTTAAGTAAAGATAGAAATAGATTTTATACCTGAATAGTTTATAAAATGTTAATACCCATTATAATAGATCAATAAAATATTTATTCTCATTATATTGAGCATGTTTGAAAGCTTGAAACTGAAATTGTTGACATCGAAGAATAATTTATTTACAATAAATGTTAATTATGTGAGATCGTGATGAAGTTAGCTAAGGTACAATTCAGTTGGAGACAATTTTCTTATATCAAATTCAATGAAATAACCATAATTAATGATGAAAATGTCATCATAGTAAATTTACAATTATTTGTATGTAGAAATGGGAAAGTTGAGGATAACCCTGAAGTTATTATAACTAATGAAAGGTAATGTTATTATTGAGAGATCTATAAATTGTACATTTTAAATTGTTATCTATTTGTAACAGAATTTCAGTAGTAGAGTTGTCACATACGTTAAAAGTTACATAAAAATTTACATGAGTTTCCACCCACACTTAAATAGATAGTGAACATTTAACTAGAAATAAATGCTGTACTCATGTTTTGTTGTTAGACAGATTTAATGATCACATTTCATGCTCACGCTTGTTCCCATTGAAAAGTTGAAGATTGAAAAGCAAAACAGAGTTATTCAATTAGCTTTAAATACAAGATTCTAGGGCCAACCACCACACGTCATGAAATCCATTATTGCAAATGCTTTTCTTTAGTTAAACCATAAATAAATAGTTAAGGAACCATTAGGAGACCTATTATTTAGCTCTAACTATACGCAACTCACAACTGTCGGAGATGCTTTGCTCAAAAATGCTGACATAGGCTATTAATTAAGCGGAGGCAGGCACAAAACCCAGCTACGAGTACGAGTGAGTGCTACGACCACGTTTATGATGTCTAGTGTACTACAAATGGTCGAGTTGGGAAATATGCAACAAACAACAACAGCAATAGCAATAGCAAAGAAGCAACTGCCATAAGAAGACATTTGTAATCATCTTCAATCATAACATAGACATTGAGACACGCACACACCCAGTGAGAAATAGAAAGAGAGAGAGAGATGAAGATGGAGTTAAAGGGAGATAAACTGACAAGAGAGAGAGGGAGATAGTTAAGCAGTCGCAACATAAAGTCTATTTGTAGCTGTAAGTAAGTGCATTTTCAGTCAGCATCTGTGGCTGCCCCTAATGAACCAACTTAAAATTGTCATAACTGTAAATCATGACAACTATGGAGCGTGCATACATATGTAGAGTAATCAGACACAGATAGAAAGAGACAGAGAGAGAGATGAAGAGGTAGAGATAGCTAGAGACTGGACATGAACGGGCGTGGGCTGCATATGAAGTGAACTAAAACAAAACTTAAAGTTAAAATAGTTGAGCATTTATACTCAACGCGAAATACTCTTTATATGAGGTAGAGTAAAATGTTGAAGAAGTAAACTACAATTTCTGTAAGAAATAGTAAGTAAAATATGACTTTTAAACTTTTACTTTTATTACTACTTATTAGAAAGTTTTGGGAACATAACAAGTTATCAATTCAATGGGAAATATTCGTAAGATTTTTGGTCAAATTTCTAAAAACAGTTAAAATTTGTTTATTAACTTTATTATTTCTTTAAGAAATTGTTATAATTAAGTTTGTAATAAATAAAATTTAAATATTTTTTAAAATGAATTTAAAAATCATGAAGCACATTTAAAATTTAATTTTTATTTACAAAATTATTGCAAAATTTCTTTGAAACTATTTTATAGTTTAAACACTTTTTATTGGAACTTATACTTCTTTTGTTCACGTCTTTGTTTAAAGTATTCATTATAATGTGTAGGAATAAGTATATAATATTGTATAATCTGTCTAAATTATCAACTTTCTTTCTTATTTGAATATAAGAAATTCTACTGTCTGAATATAAACTACTCGTATCTGAATATTTCCTGAACAATACATCCGGCTTGCTCTCAATTTATTATTAATTTAGATATTAATTTAAAGGAAATCCAAAGGAAATCAATTACATCGTACTTATAGAAATATAATTTCTCTGTTCGACTTGTTACCAAATAGTTGTGAAACTAGTTAAGCCCTCACTAAACTAGTCTGACTAAAAGATAGTTCATGATGAGAGAGAAGGGGGGGGGGGGGGGAATGAAAGAAACGACAAACTGATATGAAAACTTGAGGCATGATGATGGATCGGCATCGGCAACGTTTTGATGCTGAGATGTGCATGTCTGGGCCAATTGAAACTGTAGCATTCAAACTTGTTTGACTTGCAGAAGGCCAAACTGTGGGCCCAGTCAGTAGTTGTTGTTAAGACTGAGGCAGAGGCTGAAACTGAAGTTGAATCTGATGTTGTGATGCTGATGCTGATGCTGATCTGTCATGAGGGCCATTTGACATGGGGCACCAATTTGATTACAGCGTTAATTACAATGAACGTGCCAGATAAAGACAGTGCAGAAACAGGGAACAGGCAACTGGGAACTGGGAACAAGGAACAGAGACAGAGAGTTAGGCTGGAAACCTGCGCCTAGGGTTTCAGATGACAAATCACTGCGATAACATGATTCGTGATTCCTGATTTTGGTTTTCTGATTTGTGGCTTTATGTTTTCTGCAAAGTCAAATTGTGAATGTCAACGATTATGCATAGGAGAGAGATAGAGAGAGCGAGAGCGAGAGCGAGAGGAGAGGATGGCATGGGAATAGGGAGTAGGAAGTACAGAGGAGAGGGAAGTTATACTCTGATAGTTAGTTTCCATATTGCGTGTTGTTTGTCTGACAGCTGTGGCTTGTATATAAGGGGAGTTAATGTCTGCCTCACGGCCAGGTTTTTGCTATATTGTTGCATCGACAAGTGCAAATTGTAGCCTACATTTGTTGTAGTCTATTATAGTCATTGTTGTAATCTAGATTTGCGTGACGCGGCTGTGAATTTTTAGGGAGTAGAAAATTCGATAAAATGTTGACGAAATAGCAGAGACATGCAACCTTTTTCTCTTTTTTTTTTGGGGCACTTGATTTATGCGTGGGCACATTGGAATGGGGCAGGAGCTGTGCACACATTACATTGAGAAATTTGCTGTAATTTGGCGCATGTTTTTAGCTAAACGCTTTTTATCAGGCAAATTGGAGAAATACGATGGAGGAGTCTTTGCATGTCGTTGATGAATTTCTGGCGTGTGCGACGCTTAAATCGTGACCAAATTGTGTTAGCTTCATGTGGGTTGGGAATTGGTGAACAACCTACAACAATAATAACAGAAACGACATGTCAGCCAAAAGGGCCAAAAGGCACGATAACTTTATGGATGACTGTGAAGTTAAAGTCAAGAGTTGGAAAGGTTTTTGTAGGTCAAACATTTCTGCGTTGTAATATAGAATTTGATGACAGATAAGAGAAACATGACTGATTTGATGACTACTGTCGAGAGTAGCTCTTCAGGCATTGAATGTATTAGTAAATATTTCTAGATGTATTAGTAAAAGCTCTTTAAATGCCTAAGCTGAGCTTTGAGCTCTTATCCGTGTGTCCTGTGTGTGAGCCAAAGCTCTTGCTACTCCTATGTGATTTGTTAAGTGCGGCTCACAAATTGTTCTATTTTCTGTGTGGTCAGAAAAATCATAACTGGCATTTTGTGTCGGTCAGAAGTTTTCATCAAATTGCAGAAGCTCTAACAATCACCATCAATCAATTAGTCAAACCTCAAAGTTGAAGGAAAAGCCAAAGCCTCCGGACTGAATACAGTACTCGTAAACAAACTCTTAAAAACCATTTTTCATGCAATTAAAACACAGACAAGGCAGAAATTTAATTGAATAACAAGTTGCAACACAGGAAAAAGAGTAAAAATTGTCGTAAAATTCTGTAGGGAGCTTCCAATATCTGATGTCGATGCTGACTCTGACGTTTGCTGAAGATGAGAGTGGGTATTGTGAGATACATAAAGGAATATGCCAGAATCCGACACGTGTCTCAAAGTAAAGTTTAATTTAATTAAAATTTCTGCACTGCCCAAGACTGAATCCCAGGCCTGGTCTACACCTCGTACCTGTCTGTACCTGTAAGTCTCGACTACAGATGATCTATCGCACGCATGCCAAACGAACAAACACAATCAGAGCAGGAGCCTGGGATGTAGTCGGACCTTTAGATGGACCAGGAGTTGGACCAGAAGATGGACACGAACAGATGAAATGCGGCGACGGAGTTCTCAACTTGCAAGTGCGGTGTGATAAAAAAGCCCACATGGCATTTTTTATATGTTTCTCTAGCTTAACTGAGGGTATATTCCACTTTATGATCCAGTTCAGCACTCAAATGTATCAACAAAAGTAGTTAAAAAGTTGCTTTACGTTTACTAGTTTTAAAGATCTCATTTTAATGTACCATTGGAATCAATTTGCGTGGGACTTTTAATTGTCAACTGCTTTTACACAAGTGATAACATTGAGCATGTTAATGACACTTGAGGAAGACTAAAGTAAAGCTAGTGACTAAAGTAAAGCTTAAAAGTGTCTATATGGAATGGTGTGAATGGAAACTTCAACAAGAAGCTTAGACAGAAAAATGAGGTTAAGCATTAGGCATCTTAAAAACAAATGAATAAGTACGCTAGTGACTAAAAGAATAAGACACCAAAAATGTTACTGACAATAGAGAGAGGAATAACTTCCTAGTGACTAAAGTAGAACTAAAAGGGCACTATAAAGTGAAGCCTTCTTTGAACTCTCAGTTGTGTTGAAAACTAAACTATATTATTTTTATATAAAAGGATCTAGCTTTAGAGCATATGAAATTCGTCTTTCATCACTTTTGTATTAAAGGTGAGAAAACAATCAAGTGCTGAGGCAAAAAGGTAGCTCAATTGAAGTAGGAACAGCAAGAAAAAATGAAAAAGCGACAAAAGAAAAAAAAGAAAACACGAAACGAAAGAGTGAAAGATAGATAAAATATTTGCTTACATCCGTTTTTACCAAGTCTTGGCATATTTTGCGGTTGCATTGGGTTACTCGCTGTGCAACTAGTTGGTGCAAGTAAGAGTACCAGATCTACCCTATATACGACATCACAGTAGTATAGTATGTATATCGCATGATTGTTGTTGGCCAGCTGCTGTCAATGCGTCAAGTGAAAATTGCAGGCCATGTTGCATTTGCAACGACCTTAAATGGCAACTGGTTGACGTAGCAACGCCTATGGATATCGTCCATTAAACCCATTACAGACCATTATTATAATACGACCACAGCAGCCATTAATAGTCTCTTCGCATTTTGTACACATTTTTTCTGTAGTTTAGTTGTGCCAGTTTTGTGCACAAAATTTACAATTAAAGTTGGCGATTAAATTGCTTAGATAGCCTTGCATTGATTACAAATATGCTTTGATTATATTATTTATAGAGTGAAAGCCTCCCAAGCTCCCCAGCTCCCCAGACGGCGGCTCTGGTCTCTCTGATGCCTATCTAAAGGCGACCGACTTTATCTTTGGCGATAAACATAAATGCGATATTTAGCCAAAGCGCTCTTGTAGTGCGTAATTTATGGCCATTTGTGTCTATGACTTTATCTTGAAAGGAAATTAGCTATGCAAAGGCGCAAATAAAAAATCAGATTGAAAAACTAAAGATAAATGCGCCTTGCGGAGTACCACAAATGGGGATAGCGGGGTATTTAAGAGTGTTTTGCCTCAAATCAATTTGCCATGACTAATATGGGGTTAAAATGCATTGCATTATCGAATTTAAATTGCAATTCTGCAATTTTTGAGATCATTCCATTGCCTTTATGGCAACTGATACAGTTTCAAATCGATTGCTCAGGAAGTTGTCACGATTTTGGTACTTCACAGTTGTTAAATACTTTTGTACCTTAAACGGATTGACAGTTTACACGTTGAAACACCATTTAAGTTTGGGAACATTTGGATGTTTGGCTTTTTACGCCAGTTTTAATAGGGCCAATTTGTCTTGATATACTTATTATTTGGTATGTGCAACATTTGGGTACACATAGATACATAGATTTGGGTAGACATAGGATTTTCTTCGGTATTTATACTATTTTTGTCTTAACTACATTGGTGGATCACTAGCTTGTAGGCTGCCATTATTGAAAAGGTAGAATTTTAAGAAAAAATCTGTTAAAGTTTTGTGATTAGTACCACCTTACAGTAAAAATAAAAACTCTAAATCATTAAGAGTATCAAAGATGTTAATAGAACACTTTTACATATCAATCAAGCAAGTTATTGTCTTTATTATGTTTCTTATGGTATACTTCATAGAAATCTGATAAAAACAATGTAAGGCTCAGACACAAAGCTTGTTAGCTTCACTTCTTTACTTCCTTATAGTGAGTACTACAACATTACTGTTATATAAACTGTGTTTTTTAAGAATCCATCGTATTTATAGAAACTTATTTCAATAATCCTTTCAAGATGTAAAAGTTTTAAATTCCTTACCAGTTTAACTAACAAATTGATTACCATTCAACATAAATTGTTCATTTTGTATCTGTTTTCACTTATTTCTTTAAAAAAAATGTTCTATTTGTTAGCAGTTAAATGGTTCCCCTCTGTGATTGTTGAATATTTACACTAGTTTTACTAATTGAACAGCCGCATAGCCCATTTAAGCCATCTAAATTCATTTTACTTTTATGGTCAACCACTTGCAAACCAACACTACTAACAACGACAACAACCACAACAAAAATTCGCCAAACTTTTTTAACAAAAAATTTAAAATAAAATAAAGTGCAATAATAATTTGGCAAACATACGAAAAGCGCCGCAGGATGAAAACAGTTTCTGATGCAGACAAACCAACAAGGCTGAAAAAAAATACCAGTTAGTTGGCAAACTATGCGTCAATTCATACAGCACCACACAAATACACACACACACACTATCCTGCATTTTTCATAAATATCCTTAGGCACAAATAAACAAGTTTAAAAGAATTGCGAAATTTTGCAATAAAGCTAAAATTTTGACGATCGCTTAGACAATTTGTATAAAAGTAAAACAATAAATATAAATGTAAATAAAATAAACAAATTGCTGCATGCAACATTTTTGGACAAATTGAAAAGGCAAACGAAGAAATGCAAATGTAAGAAATTGCTGTTGACTTGTTGCAGCAACATGTTGCAAGCTTAAGCCAATTGCAATTGCAATTGCAATTTCAATTCCAATGCCAATTGTAATGATTAGCCAAGGGAACCGCCTGTTGCTGTTGTTGCTTCTTTCTTTTGGCTTTGGCCAAATGCCTCACGGCAATTTTCACAGTTTTCACAGTTGGCAGAAAAGAAAACTACAACTTGCGACTTGGCAGTCAGTCAAACTCTGCAAGTGTGCAACTGTGCAACTGTGTGGCAACTATGGCAACTGTGGGTGCCTTTTTCCTTGTTTGACTTGTTTTTCTTTAAGCCATTTTCCTTTTTGCCTTCTTCTGCTTCTTGGCTATTTTGTTGGCATAGAAATGCGCGTCTATTGACAGTGGCCATAATTTGTTTGTCTAGCTGCAGTTGCAAGACAGCGGCGGGGATGGGGCAAGGAGGTAACCGTGGAGTGGCAATTGCTCAGAGGCTGAATCCGTCTGCCTTTCGTCATTGTTGATGGCTTAAATATTAGTTTTACTATATGTTTCTTCCGTTTCTTTGGCGTGTTTCGGCCACAAAACTGTTGACAGTTATAAATGATGGGGCATGCAACAGCATGTGGGCTGCGTGGCAGCACTTAGTGTAGCGGAAATATATAAATAAAACTCAAAACGTTTAAGGTTCAACTGCAGTAGCAGTTTAAGTTTACTGTTTAGAAGTCACACAAAAAGCCCCGTAATATCCGTTTAGTGACAAAAGCAACTCCCAAAATTACTGATACACATTGTGCGACGAAAGTTGAACTGAAAACAGTATGTACAAGTTAAAAATCCAGGTTTAAAATGTTCAGGGTATAAAGAAAATAAGGATACAAGAAAAAAGTTTGGCTTTCGCAAATTGCGCAAAAAGGTCAAAGATCTTATATGTAAAAATAACTCCACTGTGATTTTCTGATTATAATTAGATAATTGTATAATTATTTAAATCTAACAGCAATTTTTGTTCTTTTCTGAAAATTGAAATCTACTTACTTACGTTATTTATAAAAGTATATAGAATTAAATTACTGACTGATTTGCAATCTAAGCACAAAACAAATAGTGAGAAAAATTTAGTTGAATAAAGGATTTTAAGAAATAAAACTTCCAAGGTGGAAATCTCTGTGAATAGTTTGCATACAAATTTATATTTTTTAAAACCATTTTCCTATTACTTTTCATCACATGCGTAACGTAAAAAAAAGTACTGAGTTACTTCATTGCCACCATTGCTAAATAATAAGCAAATATGCTTTAAGGTGCTTATTAATTGACGTCCATCTCTATGACAACGCAAGCAACCAACAACAACAACAACAATAGTTGCAGCAACTGTTTGGTGTCAGCTACTGGAACTGACATATATCAACTCTTTGGTGTTGTTGCACTTACTTCACTTACCGCATATCATATCATGTTGCACAGCCCGCAAACTCGACCACAATGTGTGGCATGATGATGAGCCCTGATATGATATAAAGCTTTCCGTTGCACGTCCATTCACTTCCCCCACACACCTCCCACCTCTCCGTTGTTGTCACTGTTGTGTTGCCACAGCAATGAGAACCCGCCCATAATAATCTCATGGCAATCCATGTGAGCTGTGCTCTCCGCCTGCATCTTCATAATGAAACGTGTCAATTTACATGAGAATGAAAATGAAAATGGTTTTTCTCTCCTCTTACTTATTAAGACGCTGCTTAAGTGTTTTTTTTTTTTGCTGACTCCAGGACCTGGCTCAGAATTTTGGCCCAATCTTTTTACAGCCACCTGCATCCTGCAGGGAGTCCCGATTTGTCTGAGATACGTGTATTATTTACAGCAAATTATCAAACTGCTTTGCATATCATAAAAAGGATTTTTATGTTTGCCATCATTAAGATTAATAATCTGCAGCTGATGACTGTCAGTGTGATAAATGCAAATACACTTCCACATACTATAGGTGCTCTTTATGAAGGTAGATAGGGAAAGAGAGCCTTTCAGCTTTTGACTACTAATTTTTAAGCTGATTAAAAGCCATCAAAATGCAATCAAAATTTCAGAGTACCAAACAATCCCTTGCATTGTCTCTGAGCTCTGTTGGTGCCTCACAGTGCCTTCCACAGTATCTCCCCACTGTCTCCTGAATGCCTGACAGTGCTTTGCTTTATTATATTCGACATAAAGCTCAGTGCAAGGAGTTTGATGAAAAGTCTTTGCGAAAGGTTGTAATATTTTTTATGTGTCCGACAGGTTGAGCCTTGTTGGCAAAAAGCCATAAAATCTACAGAATTTTGGGCTGAGAAAATGAAGATGGAGACAGAGAGAGAGAGAACTACCTTAAAGGCTACCAAAAACTATGAAAAATAATTGAAAAGGCTTGGGATGGGCTGAGAATTGTAAGGATTTACGACTCGTATGTGAATAAGTAAGAGAGATGCTCTAAAGTTTTTTTTAGCTAAATTTCTATTACTGAAATCTTAGAACATTTTTGTAACAAGGTTGAAAGTTTTAGACAGCTTTTGAACATAATTGTTATGTTTTTAAAATCTTTTATATTCTCTAAACTTTACAAATTCTATTATAAAATACTTTTTGCATGTATGTATTTATTTAATGCGAATTTCATCCCAGCATTCAACGTGATTTTTTTTTATAAACCATCTACTGAAATGAAAATTGTAGTTTGTATATAATAAATACGAAAAAAAGATATCTGTTATTCGAGGAGAAAAGCTACGATCAGATCGCCTCTTAATACATTTGTATATCTAAGGGCAATGTTATTTAAATATTTCATATATTTTTGAATGAGTTTACGGATTCTTTTCTAATTTTTCTATTTTCTTCCATCATATTTCAAAAAATCTCTGCATTGTGTCTCCACGAAGGTTGCACTTAAGAAATCCTAGCTGCCTCTTCAAGCGTAACTCCTAAGGGTGCCACTAGCCCCAACTCTCTTTCAACATCTCCTTCTCTCCCTCTCTCCCTCTCTCTCTCTCTCTCTCTTTCTCTATCTGACAGTAGATAATTAACAACGTGCTTAGCGTTTTAACGATGCCCTCGCAGAGTTTTGGAGCTGAGGACAAGCGATGATGATGACGATGGTGATGTCCACTTGTCCACTCGTCCATCTACGATGATATGCGATTTAGAAGTGCTTTAGCACATACGATAAATGAGGGGGACAAGAGGAGAAAAGGAGGGAAGAGGTGATAGAGAGAGGGAATACTTACATTCACTGTTCAATTCCGTTTTTATATTTTTTGTTTATTTTACATCATCTTGTTGTTGGTTTAGTTGCCAGTTCTCCACAGCTTGGATTCAAAATATATCTGAATATCCAGTTTTACGTTGTTTTTATTTGTGCTCTCAAGTGTTTTTGCTACTGTGACGAGTGTGTGTGTGTGTGTGTACGTGTGTGTATAGTTGTGTATGCTCTAATGAGATGAGACTCGTTTTTAGCTGTGTCCAGAGGCAACCCCAACGGACCCCAGGCCAACTTCTTTGAGTTGCTTTTATTTTTTTAATTACGAAAATTGGATTTTTATGTACAACGAAGCCCGAGACAACGAAGACACTTGACATGCATGTGGAGATGGTCCCTCTTTTTTCCACTCTTTGTTTCCTCTCTCTTTCACTCTAATTCTACCTCTCTCTCTCGTTCTTGGATAAATGGTCAGCGAGAGTGTGAGAGATTGCCGTGGACATAGACTTGGCACTGAATTCAGATAAAGGGGACAGCTCCTGACCAGGCCAGGTTTATTGTTTTTACATTTGATTTTTATCTCTTACCATGTTTTGGGGTCGCTGCTTAATTGAGTTGCCAACGTGGCCAGGTAAAAGTGCCAAGCATTTCTCCTTCCGTCTTTCCCTTTTTCCCTATCCCGTTCATTTCTATCCACTTTTCAACGCTTTTTTGCTAATGAAATTAGGTTAAAGTGGCAGTAAATAGGCAACAAAACAGCTGCCGTTTCATGGGCATTTGCCCCTACTTCTCCTCTTTTCCTCCTCTACTTCCACTACTTCGTCTCTCCCAAATATCCTCTCCTTATGCTAGCAAATTGAGCGATTTTATGCAGCTACTTTCCAAATGCATTAACAACAAAATTATATGTACGAGTGGGAGCTCAGAATTGGAAGGAGTGTGTGGCAATGTGGCAATGTGGCAATGTCTTGCCGCCTGATCTGGGTGAAAGCTGCTAGCAGAGACTGTAAAGACCAAGAGACCAAGCAGCCAGCATGCCAAAATGTGGGGCGGGTTCTGTCAGTAATAAGCTGTGGAAATGCCAGTTTGCCATTGCACTTATATTGCATATATGGAGATAGGACTTTCAGACTTACTTTGCTCGTTCAAAAAAGAGGAGGGACTGAGGTGAAGCAGATGGAAAGCGTCAAACATGGAAATTACAAGAGAATACGTATAGCTGACGAGTTGCATATTCCAATTGTGTCTGTGTATTACGATAGTCGTACAAAAAACTAGAATCGTAGTTACGAGAAGGTGTTCTTTAATAGATAAAACTTGTGATACTTCTGTTAGAAATATGAAAGCATCTATGTATGAACAAAATACACGTAAAATTAATTAGATTAAGGAATAGCTTATTTAAAATTATTTTCTTAAATTTAAATTTTTATTTTTTTCATTATATTAAATTTTTATATTCTGTATATAAGAAGTACAAGAGCTTTGTTTAACTAAAAACTTACAGAACTGATAAATTTTTCATAATTCGTAAAGTTTCTTCAAAGTTGATTGATGTTTATTTAGTAATATTTCAATGAAATTTTAAGATCATTCATTCTAATAATAATTAAATACAATTTAATGTCATTTCTAATCAAATCTTTGTTTCTCTTCTCATTCCAGGTATGCTTAAATCCAACTGATTTTCTTCATTCTATAATATCAATCATTTATCAAGTTGTAAGTCCTGTAAAATAAAGTCCTAACCCTCATCCGTAAGCTGTCAAAGCTGTTGAACTCAACGCAAGTCTCATTTTCTGCAGAGGATTCAAACTTTTGCAGCTTACGGCCAAAAGCCAATTGGCAAAGTTTTTGGCCATTGGGGACACATACGCAAACGCATAAGCAACCATCTATTTTCGCTTCCCTCGGTTGGTAAAGGGTCAAAAGCTGTAACCATAAATACGCAAATAATTCGCTGGTGAATGTCGCACTTTCATCTGTTTCTTAATAAAACTTTTGCTTACCTGTTTGGAATAGAGAGGCTATACGGAGCCCCTTCCCCCTCTCTCCTTCTCAATTTGATTGTCAAAAGCCCCCCGACAATTTCAAGTGGCATTAACTCGGCACCAAAAGTTTCCATTATCTGCAACGCGCCACTCGCACAAATTTTGCAATTACCGAACCAAATTTCAGTAGAACTAGAACTGGGGACCTGTCAAAGTTGCCAACTTTCCCGTTGTGCTCATCTAAACCCTTAAATATGGTTAGACAGGGGTAAGGGCGGGGTTAGGGGCTAGGGGTGCTCTCAGTCAACGTTTTCGTTGGGTCACAATTCTGACTTCTCTTACTGAATTCTCCCTCTCTAGCCTATGTCGTATAGGAAAACTGCGCTTCAACAAATTCCGAACAAACATTTTGTTAAATCTTTTCTAGTTTTCATTTTCATTTTTTCTACTTTTTTTTTGTGGGCGTGGCATTGTTGCAGGTGCAGCGCCGAAGAGTTGGCAGTTTTTTTGAATTTCATTTTCCATTTTTATTTGCAAAATACGCAAACAAACATTTTTTCCACTCAGTTTTTGGTTGACGGCTTAATTTGCTTTTCATGTCGGCCTGAACAAATATTGAAAGTGCACTTAAAGATACCCTGTAAATGGAAAAAAAATTATAACTTTCTCTGTCATTTTAGAAACTTAATCATACTCTGTAAATAAAGTTTACCCATTCATCTAGTATACTGATTGACAACTCTATATTTTGTATAGAAAACCAAATATTACCATATAAATAGGTTTTAGATCACTTGAAAATAAGCTTTTTAGCGACTACTTTTGTTTATAAAAGCACATTGCATGACTTCCCTCTTTTGTACGCTATTTACAGGGTATAGACTGTTGCTTATTTAGCTGTGCGACCCATTGAATTTTATTTCAACTATAGCAGGATACGCTGTCTCTGTATCTCATCCACAGAAACTATCGGCAATGATGGTGCTCCCGTTTCTCATTGTTTGTTGGCCTTTGCTATGTGTTGTTGTACGTTTGGCAGGCACTGTTCACGCTCAAGTGAAGCGATGTTGTTTTTCACCATTGCCCATAAATTTTGACTGTGGTCGTTGCAGCCACAGGGGGTGGAGGTGGTAGTGAGTGTGCCTAAAATTCGGTCAGTTTTGGTTCGGCTTCTGTTTTGTCAGTTGACGAATTTTTTTTTTGTAGGTGCGCCTATGGAAACGCATTTTTGCATAGTTATCTGAATAGCTCTATGGCCTATGCTACGCTTGTTGACAAATGGCTTAAATTTTAAATGGGGGAGGGAATAAAATTAAAATGGAAAGATAAAAAAAGTGGATCAAAGACTAGACCTAAATATCTTGAATATCTTCAATTAATTATAGTTCACAAAATTATTTAAGTACACAATATTAAAGATATTATTATATTCTTGGGATATAGAAGTATTCAACTCATTAAAACTGATAGACTTGACCTTTACATTTATAATGCATTGCAATAAATAAGTTGAACTTCATCTTTTGCTCCATAAGAATTAAGAATAACCTAAGAATTTATGAAATATAGAAAGAAAAATAAACTGACTTTCAAATTGAAAGTTTCAACTGATTCCAAAATCCATTCTGTTCTTCAGTCATTTTATTTATGTTTACCGATTTAATATCAGGTATCTTATCAATTCTAAAATGGGATTGATCAGAATTTGCTCATCTTTTAAAGCTATAACTCCTCGTCTCAATACGCCTCTTAATGACCTTTAAAAAAGTTACTCCCTCTGCTGATGAGGGCTGAGATAAATGTTTCTTTATAATAAATTCAATGCCAACTGCTGAATCACCATTCACAGACAAACAGATGGACCGTTGACCTGGCCAACTCCCACAAGCCACTGCAGAAGTGGTCAGAGAAGGACTCGGAGGCTTTATGAAAAGATAGTTTTTCATTGACAGCGGCATTTTCCAGCAATTGAATATCAGCTGAGGCAGCTTACAAAGCATTTCAATGCGTATTAAAATGTTTTTTTTGCCATCATTTCCTTCTTTTTTTTTGCCACGACAACGATTCTCATTTTCCATGCTGGAAATTAATGAGACTGACAGGCTTTTGACGCAATTTGATGCCCCGCAGCTTTGGCGCTTTTATAAATATTGAAATCATTTATCAACCGACACAAAAGAAACACTGAACAGAACAAAAAAGAAAAGAACTGAAACGAACTGAACTGAACCGAACTGACCCAAACTGTAGAGCTGATAGGAACTGGACTCCATCGAGTTGCCAATTCAATGAGCGATTGTACAGAGAACTCACACAGCTCGTTGCTTATCGACAGCAGAAAATGAAAAAAAAAATTAAAAATAAAATTTAAAATAGAATTGTGTATAATAAATAAATGAAAATAAAACTCATCAAATCTTTTAAATGCACAAGTTAGGGAATTATCTGAGTTTTCAGCTTTCCATTTGCCATTCGACTGTTGGCGGTTCATTTATTCTCGCATATTTCTCAGTTTGTTTACAAAAAAAGTGTATAATGTATTGAAAACTTTGGAATTACATTCCAATTAAATGAGTAATGGTTTATTACTGTAGTTAATATATTCAAAAAGCTGTTAAATGGCTTGCTTTTATTTATAGATATAACAAAGAAAACTGTTCATTTTAAGTGGGAAAAAGGAATTTAAATTATTTCAGAAAAGATATAGTAATTTTTACGCCGATCTAAGAGAACAATTATATCCGTTATTGATTCATTATTGGCTTAGGTATTACCATATACAGATATTTCTGACATTTTATTAAAGAATACAATGGAGATATTGACTCAAGACTTGCAACTTTAATGGTTTGAATACTTCTTTGTTTTGGGAATAGAATAGAACTTAAATTGTTCCAGAAAATATATTGTAATTTCACGCTGATCTAAGAAAAATTATATCCGTTAAACTTGCAAACGACAGATTTTGTTCCGTTTTCCTAGTTTTCCTTAAACAGTTGCAAGCTGTGTATAATTTTAGTACACAATTAAAACGCTACACTAATTTAAATGGTCAATGCACTTGTTAATCATACGTTATAGTGTTGTCCCTTGCATATAAGGATTTTTCAGGCACTCATCAAAATTGCCATTTAACCTTGTTGAAATTTGCACTAAATTACATGGTTAAGCTTAGGCACAACTAGATGGAAACAGAATTAGAAATTGAGGATGCGGCATTGACCAGTGAACTAAGCCCAGGGGATTCGGACAGAGACTCGCTGTCGTCGTTAGGCCAATGGAGTATTGTGGATCTCTCTAGGTACTGGGAACTTGGCTGAAATAAATTCGAAATCATTTGTATATTTCAGAGTTTTGCCATTTGTGTTTGAAATGCTAAAACATTTATCGCTGTCGCCGCTGGAGCAAAGGTGATGAGACAAGAGGAAAGTGAAGAGTGAGGAGTGGGGAAATGAAACGCGGTAACGAATGCGGATGCGGACATGGCAAATGGGTTGGCAGGAGATGAGCCGATGAGCCGCCGCTGAGCTCTGTGAAACTTCCCTATCGTTAGGGCCCTCGACCAAAGCAGACCATAGCAGACCGTGTACTGGCAGTCATTTTTGTTTGGACTGCAAACTGTGAGATAAATTGTGGTGTATCTGTATCTGCGTTGCATCTGTATTTGTATTTGTATTTGTATTTGTATCTGTAGCTGGGATGCAATCCAGACACACTCTGGAGCCTGACTCTCGACTCTTGTTGATTACAAAGCGCTCGCCACTGTAGCGAAAAAATGGAAATGAAAATGCAGTTGGACTCCTCCCTTTCCCCCGCCCAATGCCTCTTCTTTCATCTCTAAACGTCAGCGTTTAAAGTGTTAAAATAAAAGCAAAATAAAACGGAGAAAAATATTGCAAAAAAATCGAGCAACAGATCTGTGGAATCGCATCTGTTGCGCTGTGTGAAAAATTATGGCAGCCGACTGTGAAAAATTGTTGCAAATAGTTTTCAGTAAATGCTTTTTTCTTGCATTCTGCCACAGTCCGATATCAAAAGCAGAGTAGGCTTTTAGTTAATGGGTTGCTCTCAGCTCGGCTCAGCCCAGAAACTTGTCGGGCCCATCAATTGGTGTTGAACCCCGAGGAGTGCCTCACATTGGGGAACTGGAGTGTGGCTCTTCAAGTGTGATTCAATGGCATCGATGTCAGCCAATGAAGTGGCAAGTGGCGAGTGTTTCACATATGTATGTACAGTGTACACACATGCCATATGCACATGCAGCATAGTGTTTGAGTGTTGTTTCCCAGGCTAAATGAATGAGTACCGAGTACTCATCGATCCAGGTCTTGAATCAAAAATACAATTTGCAGTATTTACGTGACTTGCCAACTAAAAGGACTTTGCAAATCAACTAAAATGGTGGCAGCCTCTAGATTTATATTTTATTCTCATCTTATTATTCAACCATTAGTTAATCTCAATGGAAAATTACTCATAAAACCTATATTTGGAAGAGTTCCCTTTATAATTAGATTATAATTTTTTTAAAATAACCGTATTTAAGCTACTGTAGATTAAGAATGGAGTTATTTAGAAAACCAACCCATACCAATTTAAATTGGGAATGGAAAATTAAAACATAAGATTCTAGACGAACTGGGCAAATAATATTTAATTAAAAATACCTACTAAAAATATTTTAATATCGATATTGAGAATGAATACTTACAAAATATGGTCTTTAATGTAAACAAATGGGTAATTTAAAACCTAATTTTTTATTTGACCTTTAGTATTTGCCATTTTTTGTATACTGCTTTATAAGTAATTAAAATAACGATACTAATTACTTCTCTCGACATTTAAAGTTACCTTCAAATAGAGAATAAAAATTGACGATTTATGCAATGAAAATACTTATATATTTTCAAAAGCCCCTCTAAAAACTGTCTGTAATTCATCAAAAAGAAACTTATTACTCCGTTACTAAACTAACTATGATTCTTCTTTTATGTTACCACTTATATTATTTATTATTCGTTCTATTTATCGGCTATTAATTTTTTATAAAAAGAGATATCTTGAATATACCCATAAATCTCCAATTCGTCAGAAATATTCTACAGTTTCTAAGCTCAACTATTTGAAGCAAATGCGAAATGTCAGTGGGTTAATATTATTGTTGAGTATCAACTATTTTAAGCTTTTCTCAGATGACACTGCATTGCACATTTTCGAACTAAGTGAAAATCATTCAACCATCCACAACATCATCTTTCACTTCCTTGATTAAAGTCCCTAACATTTTGCATAGCTCTCTCTGTCTATATATCTATTATATGGCATTTTTACGTAATTTGATGCGTTATTATTCAAATGATATATAATTTTCAAGCGCATTTTATATCAGAGCTCACAATGACCATTCATAATGGGATAAAGAAATGAAAAGACAAGCAGCGCAACGTTTTGTTCACTTTTCCTTGGTTCACTTTTGGCCAGGGCAAAGTCTTCCTAGTCGGCGTCTTCTTCTTTGTCTTTTCCTCTGCTTCTGCCTCTGCATCTGCCACCTGCCACCTGCCATATCTTGTTGTTGTTCTTGTAATTATTATTGGTGGAGGTAGCAATGAAAAAGAGAGAACCGGATTGCGATGCGACGCCTGCCTCGAAGCCTAACTGTACGGCATGGTAAACATCGGATCTGTGGCATCCCATCGATGCATCTTTGGAGAGATGCCTCTCTGTCGAGTCGCCGCACACTTCTCCTAATGCCGTTAGTCCTGAGCTTAGCTTAGGGATGGGTATAGATATCGATACAACAATCGATACAGAGAAACAAAGTTTAATATGATATATTGCAAATATTGCCATCTCTTATTTGCCATCGTTCTATTTCTTATTCTGCTTTTAATAAGAGTTTGGTTAATATTCGAATTCTCCTCCATTTTTGTTCTAATCTTTTATTTGGTATGAAGGTGCATAAGTGAATATACGTGATATTTAGTTAAATTTAAATTGCATTTCCTAATTTGTGTATGAAAAAATATATTTTTGTTTTTAAAAACAAATTTCAATACATTAATCCAGAAGCTAATATTACTCTCTTAACTTTATATCTTTAAATTATTATAATTCTATTTATTATTATTGATTAATTATAACTAAACTGAATACTGTCGATATTATTGATATTCAATGGCAACTTTTATTACAATACCAATATAATATTTTAAAAATGAATGAAAATATACCGCTTGATAATTTTTTACGATATAAATATCAACACTTCCTTTGACGATACCCATCCCTAGGCTCAGTTCTCGTGGCGTATCTGCATCTTTGCAGCATCCACCAACATCACAAAATCGTAACAGTAACAGGCTTCACTTCTATGCAAATTGTTGTAATATTTCGTGCCCCATGTTGCCATTGTTGTTGTTGTGGCTGCTGTTGTTGCTGTTGCTGTTGCTGTTGCTGCCTCACATCGTCGGGTGAGGGACTTTAAAGTGGACCGTTTGCTTGTTAGTCGATATGGCGACACTACGAAACGAAATTACCGTTTCAGCTGAACAGATCTTTGACAAAGTCTAATGACTGTAACGTGATGTATGCTTAATGACGGGAATTAAGTATTTGTTACTCAAGCTCGTCTTAAGACTTGCTTAAAACTGTACTTAATTTCAGTTAACAGACACGAAAGCAAAAGCAGTCGATTCGCTTATAAATTGTAAGTGAAACAATTATGAATGGATAACAAACGCTTTTGATAGAACGTTGAATCTTATACCTTTAACATACAACTCAAGTCTGTCTTAAAAAATCACTTTAATTATTTAACAGTCAGGAATGCAAAAGCCGATTAGTTGGGCCGGATTCGTAAATGAATCGATTATAGAATGGTTATCAAAATAATTGTCAAATATTTAGAACGGGTTATAAAATGTGGTTCATAATTCATTAAGCTATAGACTGTTTTATAACTGTATATATTTTATGTTTATAGACAAGAAAGAATGTAAGTGAATAGTTTATATTAAATCAAATAGATCACAAAAAAGAAGTAATGGAGCTTGATGAAAATAAGAAGCAGATTGATCAGAAATATGATTAAAATGTTTAGTTTTTAAAACATTGAACTTGAGATAAGCTGTCAGTTAAATCGATATTAAAAGATTTAAGAATATGGGTAAAATCATTTCTAAATTACCAACAAATTTTTACTCTCGCTTAAGTTTTGAGGTCTTTAAGAGTTCCATTTGCTATTCGAAGCTTAAGTATAATCATTTTCATGCTCCGACAAATTTAACTGCAACACAACTGACACGCCCACTCAGCGTCATCGTCAGCTCCAACTTTAACTTCAGCTGGAGCTGTGGATGGCATATAAATTTCCAGACCCACCACAAATTTGTGGCCACCGAACACGTTTCTGTCTATTAAATTTCATAAATTTATTAAATTATGCGCCTTTCAGACAAGAAAAAGAATCGAGCGGATAAATGATGGAAAAATGTAGACAAAAGGAATGAAAATGGGTGAAAAGTTGACGTAAATGTCTTGAGCAGAGTCAACCAAGAGCATTAAAATAGAATCAGAAATTGAAAGAAAGTGCCACCAACTGTGTGAGTTGTGTGCTCGCTACATGTGGCAAAAGAAACAGTTTAGTAACAGCATGTGGCAAGAGGGAGGGGAACAGATACGTACATAGATACTTAGATACTTTGGTTGTTGTCATTCTGACAAGCAACTAATAATTAATATGTCAAATTATGCACAAGACGCAGCTAAGCGAAGCGTGTCCAGAGTTCAACTCTATAGCACGACCTCAATTCCTGCCTCCCCCTGCAATGCAATTAGAAAAGAAGGAAAGCAAGAACGAGTCGAAAACAGAGACAGAGAGAAAGAGAAAGAGAGCTGCCAAAATGTCAAATTGAAAATTGCTGGCGCTGCCAGCGTCAATGTCAGCGCAACCGACATGGAAACGTGCCAGAAACCAGAGGCTCTCAAGTACAGGTTTGGACTGGCAAAGACCAGCAAGAGGAGGAGAAGAAGAAAGGAATAGAAGAAGCAGAAGCTGCTGCTGTTGCACCTGCAACTTTACTTGGCACATTGAACAGCAATCAATTGAGCAGCAACAAAGTCTAGCAATATGACACTTAGCAATATGATGTTTAGCAACATGTTGCCAGTCGCTAAGAAAGCAAAGTGTATGGAGTGTTGTCATTTAAGTTAGTTTATCGCTAGATTTAGCATTTTAATTGAAAAAGTTAGAAAATGTGGGTGAATTTAGCAATTGTGAAAAACGATTTGGCCACTTTTGGCAATTTGTTTTGTGGTCAAAATAGAATTTTACCGATAACATTTTATAGTTCCTGAATAAACTTAGTTCATTTTATACTTACTTCACTCTTAAGACTCTCTCTTTCTCTCTCTCGGATGTTTTAATTCAATATTTTGATGCTCCTAAAAGCACTTTTGGTATTAATCTGCATTTATGTCCTATGACCTTAATCTAATACTGTTTAAAAACTTGACAATTGTTTTATACTTTTTTTTTATTTTGTTAGAATAAGCTACCTAAGCTCATAAAATTCTGGCAGCTCTAATGTAAGCTTAATTTGTGTCTAGCCAGAGTCTTGGCAACATGTTGCCAGCCATTTACAGTTACTGCCAGCAAACAACAAATTGTTTAATTTGTTTTGGGTTAATGTTCAAGCCGAAGCCTGTTTCTGGTTGATTGGTTTGGGCTGCTTTATGTGGGTTATTATGTTCCTGAAGTTGATGTTGCTGTTGTTGTTGTTGCTGTTGTTGTTGTTGCTGTTGTTGTTGTTGTTGTTGCTGTGCGTCAGCTGCGTGACTATGACCGTTGGCAACTGGAAAGTGGCCATGGCATGAAGTGACAACGTCACGTTGTCCGCCTCTTTCTCTGCGTGCCACACTCTACTCCCTCTAATTCTGTCCTCCTCTCCTTTTCTGGTACGTGCGTCGCATGCTAAGCGATCCGATAAATATTTGCCCGAGTCTTTAGGACAAAACATCGTGGGGATGTATATGGTAAATGGTATATGGGTATATGAGATATGGCATGCTATACGACTTGGTATGTAAGTAAAGGTCTTTAAGTTGCTTTTAAGTTGGTTTTAAGTTGTTAGCATTTAGCTGGCATTAGCTGAGATTTGAGAAGATGGAAATGGAAATGAAGACTGAGACAGATAAGTTCAGATAACAAGTAAAGAGGCTGTCAAGTTGGCTAAAGTTTGCACAGAGGTACTACCAGAATTTGGAATGTGTATCGATACTTAAAATTATTTTGGTTTATCCGCAAAGTACTCCCTACCTAGAATTGGAAATTGCGAAAAAATTTAGATGAGTTATGAAAATATTACTTAATTTCAAATATCTATTATTAATTTTAAGAATATATATCGGTATTGAGAAAGAATATTAAATAACGTAATATTTGAGCTAAATGACAAATTATAGATCTGTTATTATATTTTCACCTAATAGCCATTTTTTTTGGCTTACTTCAAACTGCGACTGCTTTCATTCGATGTTAAAAAAACCAATATATAAAAATGTTAAAATATCGATAACAGAATACTTATAATATAAGTACAAAAATTCGTATGAGTAAATTAACAAATTATATCCCATTTAATCCCTTCTTTTCACTCTCATTAAAAAGTCTACTCATCATTTTAAATACCTCCTAATTCATATTCAAAAGATAACCTCTTTTTGTTAATTTCAATGGCTAATTACGTGGTCATCCAATCAGCATACATGCATATGTAAAGCCCACAGTAAAAAAGAGAGTTAAATTATTTTTAGGTTGTGCTGAAATGTGCATAAATTCCATGCGTCCTTTGACAACACCTTTTGCGTTTCTTTAACAACGATCCGACAACATTCACACAGCCTGGAGGCTCTACTGGTCCTACTCCGTACCCGAAAATCAACCCAATCTACCCATCTGCCCATCAACCTTAATTTGCGTGCTGTGTCACCTTTGGCAACATAAATTTTAAACCGACTCTCATTATAAATATCCATTAAAATTATACGATGTGTGCCAGAGTGTTGCCCCTCTCCTCATCCCTCCTTTCAGCAGGTTTCCCTTCTTGCACCCGCCCATCGCATTCTTTCCGTATAACCTAAAGCATTTACATTTACATGACCCAAGCAAGCCCTAACTCGTCTCTTCTTATTCCTCCCTATTTCTCACTCTTTTGGCATTCCTCTTACACTCATTTTTTCGCTCCTCATCGCTGTGGGCATAATTTGTATGTAGCCTCAACAATTTGGCCATGAAAGGGTTAAGGAACAGCCAACGGATGGGTCTGCCAACTTTTGAGTGAGGAAAAGAATAAAACAAAAACAAAAACAAAAACCAAAAAAACGAATGAACGAGAATCGCAAAATCGCGCGCCAAGAGTTGCCTTTTTTATACCCTGCTACCATTAAACGTGGTCATAAAAGGGGTATTATAGAATTCGATAATTATGTAACAGAACAAAAGGTATCAACTATACTCCCAAAGAGTATATATATGTTCTTATTGTTAGTAGTACTTAGTAGTAGTAGAATAGCTAATCTCAGAAACTATACTAATTAATGACACTAAACTGTATAGTTATCTTTTTTGCAAGGATTCAACTTTATTAGACAGAAACTCTACCTCATTCTTTATCTATCCTAAACATTTCATTACAATTATTAAGCCATAAACGGTTATCTAAGGACTTGCATATGTTCTTCAGAATTATAAACAGTAGGTATCTTTCAGTCGTGTACTTTTTACTGGAGCGAATTCATTTATCTTCCTTTTTATGCCTGGACCCTCCCACTTTGCTTTTGTGCCAAAAAACATATGGACGGGTCGACATTTTATAGCCGCCGGTGTTGGGTTCAGGATCAGCTCGTTGCGGGACCGCAAAAACCAAATGTTTTTTGATATGCCATCGAAGGCATTGGGTCGTTTCGATGGACCATTTATGCAGGGCCAGCTCATATCGAATCCTCAGTTTCGTTTTGGTTGAGAGTGTCCTTAATAAAGTGTCGACATGTGTAATTTGTTCGGCCCTTGACTTTGTCTTTGAGCTTTGCTTTGCTCTTGGCTTTCCATTTGAGGTCTGAGGTTCGCGACCCAAAACTGAAAATATTAATAAATTATTAGTATTTTTGCAACGTTTTTGATTGTGATGTTGTTTTGTGCCTTGTAGTTTTGGTCAACCAGCTTGAATACTTGGCACAGTCTGTGTTCTGCTGTAAATATCCTACATATCCTGCCACTTCCGGCATAAAATTGCCTTTTAAGACTTGCACGACTCTTTGTCTTCTTCGTCTTCGTCTTTGAGTTCGCCTTCAACTTCGTGTTCGTTCCGGTTTTGTTATTGAATTTCAATTTTTTGAAAATTGTATTCCTTGCTTGAATGCATGTTTTGTTGTCAGCACGAGCTGCTTCCTGTTGTCTGTTGTCCTTGCCAGTTGTTTCAAGTGCGTCGCAGCGTCGTTCTTTTCTCTGCTCTTCACTCTCCCCAAGGACATGCCAGACAGCGGGACCAGACCAGACCAGACGAGACGACAGGCTCATCCAGTCTCTTACCATATCCTGCCTGCTAAAAATCCACCCCTAGGACAATCGAATCGAGCACATGGCCCAAAACATGGGTCTTTTCGATGTTTTAGCCTGTTTTGTACGTCTGTCTGTCTATCTTTCTGCATCTCTCTGTATATTTTGACTTTAACAACGTCAGCAACACCCCCAAAATATATATATATACACCCACACCCACACACACACACACACACAAACACACACATTCGAAGCTATCATTAACACCGTCGAGGGTTGTCTATGGTTCTGACTCTGTTTTGATGACGAATCTGTAGCTCAAACTGTCTGCGTTAGAAGTTTTTGGGCTCACACTGGTCTTAAAACTTTCATCATAACTTTGTTTTGATTCTCTATTTCTCTGCTGTTTAGGTTTAATTTTTCTTCTCTGTTTTTCGAGGCTTCTTAGAATGAAATTTAATGGTCACATTGTCTGAAAATGAGCTAAAGATATTTTATCTTAATCGCTACACATAACGTTTGTGTGACTATTAAAACTGTCAACACTTTTTGGCTAACTGTCGCACGTTTCGAATATTGCCAAAGAGAGAGCGATATAAAAAGTTAACCCAAAAAGTTTATTTATAGTTTCTTAATTGACAGAGAGAAAGACGGCGAAAACAAATAAATTGATAAAAGAAAGATGGTGAAAAGCAAAAATCCGAATACTGTGCCAGAATCAATTGGGAATTACAACTATACACACAGAATTGTTCTTTTCATTATCAAGATATTAGTGCTGATGAAATTACATTTAAGTAGCGTTCGAAAAACTAGTGCTATTGTAGTAGATTTTTAGGAGCTATACTGCATACACGTAGTTAGTTCTTGTTACCACCTTTTTTAATTACAAATATTTTTAAAGATATATATAATTTTAACTTTCATCTGTTGTTTAAGGCCTCTTGTCACACTGTGCGTTCAAGGCACATCGCTGACTTTCGGACTTTACTTATAATAATTTGCAGTCTGCCTCATCATCAACACGCCCACAAGTATTCCAACTAGAAGTCAGGTCTTCACCTGAATCCCCGCTCTTCCATGTCTCCCCTCCTCCTTCTTCATCCTCATAAAATTTATTTATAATAAATTAAAAACTCCTTAAATGCTGCTCAGAGTTTGCAGCCATTTTTTTATTTTATTCGTTGCCAGGAGCAAAAATGAAATACTTTTCTTGTTGTCGTTGTTGTTGTTGTTGTTGTTAACGTGGCCGACGCCAGGGCGCAAGGGAATGGGCGTGGCAATCGGGAAGTGAAGCCCAGTTTAGTCGCTTGCCGTTTTTAGTTGTCGTTGTCGTCGTTGTTGCTTTTGTTGCTTTTGTTGTTCTTGTTGTTCGTCCACGCGGCCGGCATGAAAACTTATGTCGGCGGCCTTTGGGCGCAATTATTTATACATGCCTCATAAAAATCGAAAACAATGGGCTACCATCAGACTAGAGACAGGGGAGAGGGGGCATAAGAGGGAGCTGGACCCAGACAGAGAACTAACAATGCAATGTGCAAGTCTCCAAGTCTCAGGGCCTTTTGTTGTGGTCAGTTGTTCGAGTTGTTGGTGTTGTAACTCCTCTGGGCAACGTTGTCTTTTGGGCTTTTGTTCTAACTGTTGCAGCCGCACGAGTTGTACTATCCCCCAACATACTCCCCTCTATCCCTACGGCTCCCTCTAGTGCTGTAATTGGCCATAGAAGAGGCGTCTCTGTTTGCTTTTTCAGAGTTCATTAAAGATTCCAAAAAAAAAAAAAGAGAAGCAAGCCTAGTAACTTTGTGTTAGATTTGTTAAAGCAACCCTAGCATGAATGCAATTTAATGATATTACGAATACAATTCAGATTATTTTTGGAATGATGGCAATCCTGTCCAGAGCCCACAACCTTGAACTCTACCCCCTGTGTAAAACAACCCCGCAAATTGCATTCTGACTGCCTCGGGGCAGTGTGTAAACCACAAGAGATTTGAATTTTAGATAGAACCAAACACACACACACACTCGCACACACTCACTTGCACACACTCACACATGCATAGAGTGAAAGGCAAAACAAACAAATATACAGCGCAAAAATTCTTGACTGGGCAACTGTGAATACGAAATTTAGGAAATGTATCTGCATCTGATGCAGATCTCTCGACACATCTGCAAATGTTTGCCTCACGCATCTCTCTCTTTCTGCACAAGACTCAACTCGAGTCGACTCCATTCAACTTGCCACGTCTCTCCTCGCTTCTTCACGAACTGACTTTAAACTCATTTCACATGCAGCTAAAGGCTTTACAGGGGCGGCGACAGCAAAGGGTTAATCAGAACTGAACAGCCTCTGTTTGACTGAAACTAAACAGTTTTTAGCCCTGTATCCTAAAGGATATGAGAGCTTTCAAGTTGTTGGTCGATCTATCATCAATATAGAGATAGAGTAAGCTACTTTGGTAACAAAACTCCAAGAGTTTTCAACAAAAAAAACGAATAAAAAATAACCCAACGCTAATTGAAACTTTCATCACGATCGAAAAATAATCTCGGAATTTATTCAAGGAACATTTTGTCGGCCAAAGTTCAAAGAAGAAAATGCGCCTGCATTCAAAATTTTAAGTTTGATTTTTACTTGAATATTTTAAGTACGCATTCAGAATTTATTGGTTAAATAAAGACTTTTTGCTGAGAAAAAAATGGAAAACAATTTTGAAATCGTACTGTATTAAAGAAAATTCGAGACCAACTTTTCACATCGTTTGGATTAATTTTATACCGGAATTCCCGTGCTTTGTTTACTGTGTATTGCCTAAGTGCCTAGTTACCGGGCTGTAGAAGCCGAGCACACTCGACTCTAGTGTTCTTACTTGATTTTTGTTGGTACTAAGGGGGGAAGAGGCGAGGAATAGGCGGGGCAGTCCTGTCAAAGAGCAACCCCAAATTTTAACGGGCTCGGCCTGCGCATTATTTGAAATTCCCATTAAAAATTTAAAATGCGCTTCCTGCTGCCTCTTCTGATCCCGATCCTGGTGCTGCTGCTACTCCGGCTGTCCTCTTCACTTGGGGCAATCATCGTTAGGTTAGCGGCGCAAATTGTGTTTTTTTTTCTCCTGATAGAAGATGAAATTGGGGAAGGGCCAGGCTAAAAGGAAAGAGAAGCTGTCGACGTCGTCGCCTTTAACGCGTTTTATCTGGCGCGAGTTGCGAGCCCAAATAAGAGAAAACAACAACAACTTCAACAACGGCGGCAACAAATTTCATATAATGATGTTAATGATAAGCAAGCAGCCAGTCAGTCAGACATGGAGAAGAGGGGCGAGGGTTGGAGAGATGAAGGATAAAGAAGAAAGGCAGGACTTTGGCAATATTTACGCATATTTGCGGCACATGCAATAACATAAGAGCAAGAAAAGTAAGGGAACTGAAATCGGTAAATCCCGATGTATAGATACCCTGTAAACAGAGTTCTGATTGTTCTGACACGCAAACTTTGCTAGTTGCTTTAAAAACTTCTTTATTTATCAGTCGATAGCAATAATATTTTCACTAAGCTTTCAACTTTATTCTGATAACTGATTCGACGATACTTTATATTTTATATTACTTATGTGAACACAAGTCTACAACACCCGACTTTATCTAGTTTCACTGCGTATAGGGTATCACAATACACTTTTCAGTCTTTGTGGTAAAATAATATGGGGAGCGCCTTTAAATTGCCTGCAGTTTGCGGCCAAACAAAAAACATAAAGAAAAGGAACTGGGGAAAAAATGCAAATTTAAATTTGAATGAAGTGGAGCACAAATAATGGAGCTGCGATTGGTCATGGACACAGATTTTTGATGTCCAACTCGAAGTGGCACAATTACAAGAACATGTGGCAGACTAGAAGTAAACAACTCGAATGAAATAACAAATAAGTTCTACACTTTTTTAAATTAAAGTATACATTTTACTAAATTAAATACGCATACTTACTAGGAAAAAAAACTGGTTTCAATTGATAATTACATTTTTTTCGGAATTTAGCTTCACTTTTAGTTATTTGAACAAATTAATTTTTTCAATTTTAGTCCAACAAATATTTAATGATGTTCTAATGAGAAAACTCTGAACCCCTCAATTATTATAAATGTCAAACTGTCAAGCGGCTTAAAAAACTTTGATACAAAAAAAACATTGCTAATTTTCATTAACTTTTTTTTTGCCTCTTTCTCTCAATGGTTAATCTGAAAGTAGTAAATCTCCCTTTCCCTGGCATCCTGTATTGTAAGCCTAATTAATTACGCACCAAAGCAAATTAATTTCCGCTTCATTTTCACCCATTTCCCTGATTTACATTTGTGATTTCCATTCAATTGAATTTTCATCATCATCTGCTTCTTGTTCTTTACAGGATCTACACGATTGCGGTGCTCCGTGTCATGCCATGTTCTTTCCGGAAAGAGAGCGAACCGTGTTGCGTTATTGGGTCGGCTCCTGGGCGGCTGTCTGTGTGGCCAGTTGTCTTTTTACGGTAAGTAGGAAAACATTTTCCAACCCTTTTGTGCATACATACGAGTAAATATCTTAAATATTTTCAATATTAATGCGTTTTGCTGTCTGTGGCACAATGTCAGCCACTCAATTTTCAATTTGATGGCAATAAATCATGAAAAGACAGAACTGCAGTCTTCAAACTCAACATGCCCGACTTCACATCTCCATCCATCTCCAGATATTTTAAGTCCTCTTGCTCTCCCTAAGCTTTTGCCAAGGTTTCATCCTGCTTTTATGCAGAGTGCTGCCATATTTTCTTTTGGCTTACAAAAAATGGCTCGAGGGAGAGAGCAAACAACCTTATGCCATCGTTTGCATATCCTTCGCCAAGCAGATATCCTGCTGTTGCTTTTGCTCCTGCAGCGAGTCTATTATGATGCTGCCACTTTGGCAAATCCCACGCATTGACATATTACCTGTCAGCGCATATTTTTCAATAAACTTGGCAAAACATATTCCCCTCCTCACTCGAATAACTTCTGTTTCACATCTTCAGCACCTACAACATCACCCACTGTCTCCCTGCGGCGTTGTTTCTGTTTGCGGCAGGTGTTGCAAGGATTGCTGTCCTTGCCAGCTGCCCACTCAGTTGTGGGGCTTGAGTAGTTTGCCTTTTGGCATGCATATGTATATAAAAGTTGATGGCATTGAAACCACGCTGAGAACAAACTCAAGTCTAAATATTAGATACGAGTATCTCTAGACTTCAACATAGATAAATTGAATGTAAAATGCCAGCGAATAAATACCATGTACTAATATTAAAGAGTTGAAACAATTGAAACGGTTGAAAACTCTATCTACATAGAGTAAATGATAAATACCCTTTGAACTATTTATCATTTACTTGTTTCCCAAAATATCCATTAACTATACAAGTTGCATTAAATTTACAGAATCCCCTACACTTTATTCACCATTCACGAATAAATAACCATTTATTCATCTCAAATACCCTCAATTCAACTTGCACATATGCAAATTCCTTTTCTTTCGTCCGAATTTTTTATTGAGACCTTAACCCGACGAAAGTCGAAAAATTTGTTACCTTTTTCTTCTATCTTATCCTTAAGCTGCCTTGACATATAGTAGACCTTAATATATCCATCATGCTGCATGGATAAAGTCAAAACTAAACCCAAAGTCAAAATAAATTTGAATAAAAAAACATTTTAGTTTAGGCTATAACCTGATAGCCATTGTAATGAAGAGAGGAAAGCGAAATACGTTGAGTGCTTTACTGCGGTATACCCTTTAAAAACATTAAGATACACTTCTGACCTACATGTTTATATCGAACAATTCAGATTATAACAGGGCTTATATTTTCAAAATTGGAAAAGTTTAAAGGGGTAATATTTGTAAGTATTTACAGAAAAGTTAATTATACCTAAACTTTTGGTTAATATCAGTAACAAAAATGTTTTCCGTTGCAAAGTGTATTCAGTTTTAATAAAGTTGTGGACTTTTGATGTTTGGTGTAGTAATACCAGTCAAAATTACTTACAGGGTATCTAAACTGTATACCTAGCAGTCTTAAGCTTGTACATCGCATCGCCTTGTAATTCGCAAGGCACTTGTGCAATCATCAGAACGTCCCAACAAACTCATCTATCAAATATTTTTTAGCCAACAACACAATTTGCCAGCCGTTGATCTCTGTGTGTTTGTGTTTTGGGGCTATGTGTGTTTGTAACAGTATTTGGGGCTGGAGTCTAGATTGTACGTCATAAAGTTGAGCTACATCCATCACATATGTACATGCAGAATGAGGAGGAAACTGAAGAAGGGAACATTGTCACTTTCAGTGCGACATGTTTTGCATAGTTCTGTTGCCGATTCTTTGGTTTCTTTTTTCAAGTTCTTAAATACCCTGTAGTCATAAAATGAGCTAACAGGAAATGATCAAGTTGAGCAGGTCGTGGAAATGATAAAAGATAATTATATTAAAAGTATTTTTACGTTCATTTGATACACATACATTTTATATTCTAATTCAATATTATTTTATTTAATTATATGTTTATTAAACGTCAACAATATTGTATTCAAAAAATATTAAATTAAAAGAAAAGAAAAAAACTATGATAACCAGCTAATGTGTGTTAAAGTTAGGATATCTCATAGTCGAACTTGCCTCTAGTGTATTCTTACTTGTTTTCACTTGTGATAAATTTGGTCTTGCATGTAATTTGTCGCCCCATTGTCAGACGCAGATACAGTGTCTGCAAAGGGGCGTGGCAATGCGTATATCAGTGCAAAAAATGTGGGCAAATTATTATTTCGTTTCCCCCCTTGACCCACGATTTACCCTCTAGCCATTTCATGCATTCTCTACTTATTTTTTTATGATTATGATTATGTTTCAGAGTGTTCATTTTGCATTTTGCAAGCATTCAGTTGATGTTGCTTTTGTTTTGCTTTTACTTTCTCCTTCGCAAATTATTCAGATTTGTTGTTATTATTGTTATTGTTGTTGGTGCAGTGGGTCACCCTCTCTACCAGGCCCCCCCTTGACATATTCATTTCCATTCTCAGCATTCGTGTTGATGGAATTGTTTTGTATGCTCATTATTTATTTTTTGTGTTCCATTGTTAAAATGCAATGCAATTTTTATCATGGAACTCAGATGCTTTCCGCAGACATAGACTTACATACATATAAATGAATTTGTTGTGTAACAAGCGAAAGTTAATGATAGCCAGAATTAAAAAGTTATGTGTATCAACGTATGATTGTAAAAATACTTTTAATGTAATTCTCTTTTATCTTTGAAAATGATCAACATATGCCACAAAATTGAGATAGAGTCTAGCCATTCAGATTTGCTTTATGGATTAGAGAAGGATCAGCCGGATTAGATACAATATAATCATGTCAATAGAAATTGTACACAAATTGAGAGCTGAATTAAATTTGTAAAATTAAAGGAGTATTTTATTTTCTGTTATGGTATATTTAATATTAAATAATGGTTGAAATTTAATATAATGAAAATTTGTCAAAGATTGTTGAGCCAGTACTTCTATCGAAACCGAATTAAAACCTTTGGCCGAAATATTCTAATAGTAATAAAAAATTACTAAAGTACATAGTTACAATAATAAACTTATATGAGTCCGATGCAGTTAAATAAACTTAATTTTTAAGTAATTACAGTGAGAAGCATATTTCAATATACAAATTCGCGAGCTTTATTTCAAAGCCCATGTTAGAGTACTTTAAAGCTTAAAGTTTCAATCATTTTTCATCCGCTTTTATAATGCTCATATATGAATGCTATCTATCTGATGTTTTTAATAAGCTGCTTTTCATGCGAACACACACACACACACACACACAGAGACAAACAACAACTGTATTGACAATGACAAGCATAAAATATCAATGGAAAAACATTTGAGAAAAAATATCAGTCGAGTGCATTAGAAAATTGCAGTGAAAAGCTTTAGAGCAAATATTGACCAGCATAAAAAAAGATGGAATATTATTTTATTTTGTGCTCTTCATAATATTGAAATAGTCTTCAATGACCTAATTCTCATTTATTTCTGCGTGTGTGCGTGTGTTGTGATATGAAGTTCAAAATTAAAGACTAATTGAGTTTTAAGTGGTCGAGTAGGTTTTAAATTATCTTTTTGTAAAGATCTTGGTTTGTGAATGTTTAAATATTCTAGAGAACCCCCAGGAGCTTAGATTTCACGTGGACATAAGCAAACTTTTCTGTAACTTTAAAATGATAAAGTTACAGGTAAGAGTTACAAAAAGTATCAACTAAATAATAAACAAAGACACATTTATATCAATTTTGCAACACAAGTCAAACTAAAAGCAAACAAATATATGAATTCTCTACAACCTTCTCTCTGGTTGAAAACTTTGTCGTTGACTTTTGGTATACAGACAGGTTAAAGTTATCGCCTGGAGACTGCGAATGCGACTGAGACAGCGACTATGAGAGACAACTGTCAACAATCAACACCTTTTTCATTAAACGCATTAGATGAGAATGAGAATGCGAATGTGATGAGAATGAGTTGGGAATGAGATGAGATGAGCTGAGATGAGAGACATCTGACATGACATTTGTTTTAGAATGAAAGCGAAAAGGAAATGACTGGGGCTGTAATGGGCTCTCAATGGGTTGTTGCCTGTGAAGCAGCCTAGTGGAATAGTGTGACACACTTGGGAGGGGCTTGAATTGGTGGGGGGGGGGGGGGGGGAGGAGGAGCCTCTGATAATGTTGACAACAAATAAGCGAGTTCGTTGCTTGGTGGGGCAGGTGGCAGTCAGTCAGCACGTTGTTGACTTTGATGACTTTTCTTAATTACAAAACCTGAAACAGAAGCTCAGTGAGGCGCATGTTGACATACACGACAGACTGTCATCAGGATGTGAGCAAATATGCCGTGTCATGATGACAAAAGTAACTGCAACAGGACTGACAACGATATTTGCACAAAAATCAACAACAAAAATCTGAAAAAATACCCTAACAAATAAAGTAACGATGCAGTAATCTTTATGATTTCAGATCCTTACGGGTTCACAAAAAAACTTGCATATTTTAACACAACTCTAAGCAATAACTCACAATTATTCAGATTCTTAAATAAACCAGTCTTAATTTTTCGATTCTAGAAAAAGTTAACTTAAATAGTTAAAATATGTTTATTTATTTAATATATTTACATACCGAATAAATTTGTTTTAACTTAATAAATTGTATGTAAATTTTTACCCATGTCTCTTTTTTTGAATTTATAATTTTTATATCATTAGGTTTCAAATCCCTAAAAAAAAATTAGTCTTAAAAATTACTGCATAATAACTTTTTGTGATTCTCAGAGAGGGAAAATGGGAAGGGTATGTAGACTTTAGGTTTCTACTGAAGTTGATATATGAAACAATTTATTTGAAACTTTCTGCTTTACTCAGACTTAATAATAAGTAAGACATGTTTGACAGTCTACTATTCCAAATTGCAAATGTTACAAATCTGTTTAAAGAATTGTTATACCCACCTAACATTTTGGCATACAAAATTTGACATATTTGAGGCTTGGCTTAACATTACCATAAATTTAAAAGATCATTAACCACTTGTTAAATATGTACATTTAAATGACAGCATAAACAAAGTTTTAATCGTTTAAATAACCGATAAACTGTCCAAAATATTTCTGAACTACAAAATCAAAAATTGAAATGAAAACAAAAATAAACTAGAATCAAACAGTCAACCGAAGCGAAGCCGCAAACATTTACCACAATTTATGCCGCAATTATTTTTTCAACAAATTCACAAAAACAAACCTGAGGAGAGTCTTATGCTAATCATAGGCGCTAACTTAGACGACAACGCTTCAGCCCCCAGCCACGCCCTCTACAAAACTCCCACTTCTAAGAGTTACTATTGTTGTTCTTGTCTTTATTTTGTTGTATGCAAATGACGCCGTCATTTAGTTTGAATTTGAAATGAAAACCAAAAAAAAAATAGTATAGAAAATTTTAATTTAATTTATGCAAAACTCAAAACTGACAACAAAGCAGAACGGCAACCCACAAAGTGACGAGGAGGTGATGGGGCAATGAAGTGGGAGGCAGGGGACTTAGTTTTTGGCTGATTTTAATGACTAGTTTTAGAAATTTATGAGCCACAGCGGCGTTAAAATTGAAATTAAACATTAAACTTGACCATTTGAGAGAGAGAGAGAGAGAGATAGAGGTGTGGCTTAAAGTTTGTGTGGGTAAATGTCGGGCTTAGTCTTCTGGGAGCTGCTCTCCGAGGGTTGAAGATACAAAATAATCAACTAAAAAGCTCACTTTAAATGGTGTTTAAGATAAGGAATCAAAATAAAGTAGGTTAAAGAGGGTCAACTAAAGCAAGGCGAAACAATAGATGACATGGGTGCATAAAATGATATTTTTCTGGGAAATAAGTTTAGATTTGATCAAGTTATGGGAATTGGAAGCCAGGGTGTATCTTTTACTATGGATCAAAATAATATAAATTAATAATATTTTAAAGATACCAAGACCATAGTCTGGCAAGTGAGGCTTAAAAATAATGTAAAGAGATAATTTTAAAGTTGATGAAGGTTTGGCAATCGAAAGTCTATAATGGTTATTTGCTTTGACTTATATTGAAATAAACTTGCATGAAGTGGTAAAAATACAACCAATATTGTGTTCTGTAAGGGATTTTGTTAGGTTTTAATGATATTTTAATAAAATTGCAGTTCCATGCATGGACTTAAAGACTTGGGGCTTTAATTTGATATATCTTAAAATCGTGTAGACCATTTTGCGTATTTTTTGTTAGGTATTACAAAAAGTTTAAAAATAAAAAAAAATAGAAATGTAATCTATCTATAGATCAGTTAGCTTTTTCTACAACACTAAAATTATCAAAGTACTAGACAAATGTTCAGCGGTTTGAGCTAACATATTCCTTGGATATATCATGTGTAGGTTCTAGCCCAGCTAAATTTAAGCCGGAAACTCACTAGGTACGCCCCATGTTTATAAAAGAGCTGCCCACGCCCATCACGACGATGAGCTGACAGCAAAGAGCCTCGCTGAAGCTCGAGGAACGCATAATTTTTGTTCCAAATGGAGTTGGAGTTGGGAAGATGGAGTCGGAATCGTAGTTTGGGGTCGGGACTGTAGTTGGAGTTGAAAGAATTGTCGCTGTGATGCCTGCTTCCGACTGCTTTGCTTAGTATTTCACTTCATTTATAGCTACAATTTCAGCAGTCACACCTTCAAAGCGACCACGCCCCCAACGCCCCCTTGACTACAAATGAAATGAGCAGCATGCGTGGCATAACAAATTGCTAGCACTGTATATTTGTGTTCGTGTTGAGGGAGGGGAATCTGCTGAGAGTGAAGCATGAAATGTCGAGGCGAGCATCTAAAATAGACGTCTAACTCTCTGAGCTCTAGTAACCCTTGCCTTTTGCTAGATCTGTCTGGCAATCCTTTACCGAATTGCTTGACATAAATAAACAATTCAATTCCATTCAATTCTGTTACTTTTTTCCCCTCACTTCATTGACTCTTTGTATTTGTCTCTGTTGTATGTCAACAAATGTGTGTTACACACACCCAAAACCTGTGGCATAAATTTCGCATGTAAATGAGCCAAACATTCAAGCGTAGGCGGGAATTAGATGTAGGCATAAGAGAACTATAATTTAATATCTAAAAGTTGGATAGAAGTAACAAAAAGGCGAAATAGATACCCTGTGAAAGGTACTTAAAACAAACTAAAGAGAAAAACCCACTTTCCAGATGCAGAGAACGAGCTAACATAATTTATAATTTAATATCTTAGAAAGATTTCTAAATTGACTAATAGAAACTCTTTAAGTGTGTTATAGAGAAGGATCAAGTTAAGGAGACGAATACATTAGAGTGTAGATAAATTTTACTTCGACATGATGAAAAACAGAAATGAAATCCTTTGAATATATTTATATGATAGACAGAGAATATAGATCACGAAGTTAGTAGATATTTTAAACGAATAGATTACTATCCTGTGGGAAGAAGTAGATAACCTCAAGTTAATAAAAAGTATCTGATAAATAAAACTCAATTGGAAGTCATATATCTGAAGAACAGCTTTGATCTCCTGCGTCTCCCATTTTCTTTAAGTTGATGTTGATGCCTTGAAAAATAAGTGAAATGTGAGTCACATAAAGATATTTAATATTAAACTTTGTCACATTTAAATTTATGTATTCTTTGGCTTTCCACTGTGAAATGTGATAATTCAAATTAACATTTGTTACGGATTAATATTTCATTTAACGGAATTATTCTTATTTAAATACAAAAGTTAATAAAGTTTAAAGGAACAGTTGAATTGAATCTACTTTAAATTTAAGCTAAATTTGACTTACATGGCTGATTTTCAGATAGCAAGATAACATTAACAATGAAAATGTTATAATTTCTCTAGCACCCTGTCTTAAGTTGAACTCTATACTATGGTTCGAGCGTATACCCTTTATACCCTATAAGCTCAAAAATCGTTACAAATGAATGCTTGCGTCTTGTGACGATTGCGTTGTGAGTTACATCTATGAATAATTCAAGTGTTTCTTGGTCGTAATAATAATGGCAGCACATTATGCAATGGAAAACAACTGGCAATAGACACCATGTATTTCCCACACTCTGGTTCCCTCTCAGCGCCTCTGATAGTTTTGTAATGATCAAGTTAAATGGCTTTGGAGGACAAAAGACAAAGGACTTAAGACTCAGCCAGGGGCTTAGACCAAATGGTAATGAATTCATTTAAATGGTGCGTAATCAGCAGGCAGAGTTGAAGACTGGGATCCATTTCGAATTGAGGTTGGGGGAATTGCAGTTTTAGCTTTGAGTTTATGTGTTAAATTGGTTTTGTCTGACTGTCTGGTTGGTTTTTGGGGCCGGCTTTTGTGGCTCATCAATGGGATCCTAAAATAGGGGGTGCCATTTAATTGAAATTGTCCTTAAAGCCTAAAGAATTGTCAAGCAATTTGTGTGTGGTGTGTGTGCAGCTGAATGGGAAACTGAGCCTAATAGCATTATTAAATATATAATGCCGCAGTCTTGGCCTGCAGGCTAACCCAAGGGAGTAGGATTTGCTACTTTCATTAAGGAACACGCTACAAATGAGCTCAGATCAAATAAATTGCACAACAATCAGCTAATGTGTAGCGCCTAATGACCAAAGAGAAACCAAAAGCAAGCATCCTTTCATTCGAATGGCTAATGCATTTTTAAGTCTCTCGACTGGAATGTGTTCAGCGGCATCTTTCTTATAATTACAGAGTCAATTAAATTAAAATGCATATTTAATATGTTTAATTTGTGGCCTCTTTTGTAATAATCATATATGATATTTTCTCGGCAGGTGCTCACCTTTCTGATAGACTCATCGCGTTTTCGCTATCCGGAGCGTGCGATTGTCTTTCTGGCAGTTTGCTATCTGGTCGTTGGTTGTGCCTATGTGGCCGGACTTGGTGCGGGCGATTCGGTGTCGTGCCGGGAACCATTTCCGCCGCCAGTGAAGCTGGGACGCCTGCAGATGATGTCCACAATAACCCAGGTAAGTCCATTCTCATTCGCATCCCCATTGCCATTGCCAAGCAGAGGCAGGTGAAATGAATTTCATATATTTTATTTACCAACTTCCTGTGCCTGTTGTTTCTCACTCTTTCTCATTCGCATCTTCATCTGCATCCTCTTACAGGGTCATCGGCAGACCACGGCCTGCACCGTATTATTCATGGCATTATATTTCTGTTGCATGGCCGCCTTTGCGTGGTGGTCATGTTTGGCTTTTGCCTGGTTCCTTGCTGCCGGACTTAAATGGGGCCACGAGGCAATTGAAAATAAATCTCATTTATTCCATTTGGTTGCCTGGGCGGTGCCCGCACTTCAAACAATATCTGTGCTGGCTCTGGCTAAAGTCGAAGGTAAGTACCCCCAATACCCAATTATTAATATAAAATAATAATAATACCGAAAAAGAAAATAAAATAATAATAATACCGAAAAAGAAAAAAAAATAGATAAAAACAGGAAGAGTAAATCTTCTTTCTCACTCCATTGACCTTTAACTTGAGAGACCCCACTTGGAAGTCATTATAAATTACCAGCACTTAATAGATACACAAACTAACCCAGCCAAAAACCAAACCCCGGCCAAAAACCTCAGTTTGAGCCACAGCAACTGTCAGTTTTCGTCATGTAAGACGAAACCGTCATTAGACATCATTTTGTGGCATTAACTGTATCTATTTCGATACTGCGCAGCCCAAAACAAACTCCAAGAACTAAAGCAACAAACAAACAAGAGGCAAAAATGCAAACAGAGCCAAAAAAAAATAGAAAATCTTAAGAAGATTTTTTGTTGAGAAATTTTTACAATCACTTTAATGAAGTAAACGCTTATTACTATTTTTTCGTAAGTAAATAATATTTAAATATTATTATTAAATATTACTAAATATAAATATTTTTCAAAGTTATATATTATTGTAAATATATTTGTTAAGGAGCAGTTTTACAATTAAAGGATTTGAAAATATATAAAATTTAGGGTTTTTTTTAATCCTTCCTACAAATGTTTTGCATTGTTTGCTTTTCTGTGGCTCTCCTGAATATTGTCAATGTTAAGATGAATTAGATTTGATTTTATTAGATTACATTTTGGTAATATTTTTCATTTAACCCTTTTTTAAGTTTTGTCCACATTGCGTTGACTTTCGCCCATTGTACATGCTGAAACAGACGGTGCGTGCCGCCCGTTTCACAGTCATTTTGTGGTTCATTTAAAAACGGGCCGGGTCTGATCTGGCAGGGAGGGCTGGACTGTTCCGTAGAGTTGATGTCCGCGATTTCTAAGCAATTTAATGACCTACGTGGTCGAAAGCAGACACGAAATAAATCTTAGCTAAGAAATGTAAAACAAAATGGTTGCTAAAATGGTCACGTTAAAATGCCGTAAAAAGAACCAACGTAGATTTAGACCTTTGGATAATTCTTCTCTTTTTTATTTATTTTTTTCTTACTTTTTTACTGTGCTCATGAGCTTTACTTTCGGGTCAAAGAACAAGCAACAAGAACTGAAATTTCGAGCACTTACCAAAGCGAATTCGCTTAGCTCTTTTTGTCGATGTCGATGTCGTTGTTGCTGTTGTGTTTTTTTTTTTTCTGGATAGCCGTTCACATTTTTGGGCTTAATTAGATTGCGGCTTAATGACTCAATTGTGTTTGGCATTATGGCGCATTAGAATTTCCTAGCTGCCGCTGATTGTCCTCTGTTCAAGCCTCCACTTTCCATACCCTCCTCAACCCGCAGAGATGCCCAATTGGAATTGGAAGGCAGACACAGTAATTAAATACAGCACCACATGATTATGGCTTGTTAGGCAAATCCAATGAATGAGTAGAACACTCTGCGATGGCTTCTCAATGGCCATTTACGAATATATATAGAACATTAACTGCACCCCTTCCCATTGTAAATGCCTAATGTAAAGTGAGAGCTTTGGCGTGGACTTAACACCGGATAATAGCAATCGATGCTTGAAAGGAATTATCGAGAGATTAACTTACTCGTAAGGCTGACTGATAGTTCATTTTAATTGCCAAGAAATTCCAGTTACTGTAGATGCGCAATAGACAATTAGCTGCTGAATTGGATTGATCCAATTTAGGAATACTGAGAAATGATAACATTTGTTACCATACAATCTTACATTATTTATTTATTTATTGTACATGAGTACATAAGACACTTATTAGTTATTGCGCTAGTCAAAAGGTTGGATAATTTCCCTTTTTATACGTAAACAATCTTACTACTAGTTTAATTTAATATTTATATTAATAAAAGTAAATTTAGAAATGGTTACATAACAATAGATTTTTTATAAATAAAGGTATAAAGTTTAGAAATTTGTTAGAAATCCCATATAGGCCAAATCAAAATAATTTAAAACAATTGTTTGAGGTTACATTGGGACTATATTCGAACCCCATTTGATTTCATTTTTATTATTCGTGAGAATCACACGCACTTAGGACTTATCTTGAAATAAGCTCATTGCAATTTTTTCCAGTGCTATGCAAACACAATCAAATATTTCCACTTAAACAGGCTTCACCGTACAGTCCCCCTCCCAGTCTGTCACACCCATCGAAAGACATTTGCTAATGCATGCAAAATGGCAAAGCCATAAAAAACATATTTCCCCCCATTGCACGGCTATAATAAAAGATGGAAAACATTAACAGCGAGCCAAAACGATTTATGAAAATCTTTGCCTTTGCCCAAAAAGAAAAACGAAAGAAAAATCAAGTAAAATGATGACTTAATGCACTGAACAGAGAGAAGAGGAGACACTCCTTAAGAGGTTGCTCCGAAAAGCGGCCTGGAGCAACCAAAATGGTCGTACGCAACGGTAAAAGGCAGTGACAGAGAGAGAGAGAGAGGGAGAGAGTGATAGGGACAGAGAGGGAGCCCATTCAGAAACCATTCAACGACAATTAATGTTAAATTTAAAAATACATTATTTTAATGTGTCGTCAGCTGGTTGAAAGCTGTTGCTGTTGCTGTTGCTGTTGCCGAGTCGCACTGAGGCGACGATGATGGCAGAGACGTTCCGTAAACATGGCCAGAAACAGCTACCAGCCAACAGCTCCTCTAACTCCCAAACTGCCAACTTGGCCTGAAGTCTCGCCGCCGTTGGCAACGTGCATTGAATTTGTAATTTGCGCACGTTCGTAGCAAACATTGAATAATGCTCACAGATACGAATTGTCTACCCTCCTTTCCTTTCCCATACTTTCCCCCTCTCCGATGTCACCAATTCTTACAGGCACTTTTCGTTAAGTAAATAAACGTAAGCGACAGATCAGTTATAGATGAAAGAAGGGGAGAGGGGAGAGAGGAGTCTAGTGCGAGGGGCATGCATCAATTTGTATTGACTACGCGACGCGTTGGCAGCTCATTTGATGGATTTCCCTTTTTTGGGCAACACAAGATGCCTATGAATCACCTGCATAAATGTTGTCAGTCTCTTTAGACAGGGATTTGCCAAATGCAAAAGCAAAAGGCAAATATTTAATTTATGCTAAATGCCTGGACAGTAATCTGATTGGTTGTGTGTGTTTTGTATTGTGTCCAGCATATAAAATAGAGTTCGTGTAAATCGTAGGTGTAGTTCTACCAATTGCCAGCTGATATTTGAATTGTTGTTCAGTTCCCAAATACCAAAGCATACCAGATAAATACGTAATGTTCAGTTGACCATACGTTCAAATATTTTAACTTAGTTCGCAGAAGTTTTAAATCATTTAATCAATATTTGAAATTATAATTTTAATTGCAATTGCAAATATTTATTCTCTATAGATTGAGTAAATTAATTTTATTTATTTTATACAATATTTTAATATATACACATTTGTAGTTTTATTTTTCACTTATTAATTATCATTTCGTGATAATAATTATTGTTGGGTAATATTTATGTAACACATGTTGCATTTAATTGAAAATTAAATTCTAATATTGAACTCCGTTTTGATTCATCAATAATACATTATTTCGCTTTTCTGTAATATCTAAAATATATCTGCATATCTTATTAATATTCTCTCAATATTTTTCGTAAATTTATTTCCTTCAAGCTTTCTCTATGAATAATGCATTTGTTTCACTTTATTTTCTGCTATTATTAACATATTATCTACATCATTTATATTTATTGCAAGAATTCTATATTTCTTATGATATGCTAAATCAAAATCAATATTTAAATAGAAAACTGGAAAATTAAATTAGCCTAGCAGACAAGTTGCCTTATTAGCTTTTCCTTTGGCATTTTTCTTTTGCGTCTAAAAATTATTTTAAGTTTATAATTCGAGTCAACATTAAAAAGTATATGTATATAAAAAACGGGCACAAAAATATGTAAATTGACAAAACAGATGCAAAAAGACGAATGACTGTGGCGATAAAATATGGAAAGGAAGGAGAGAACAGAGAGGAAGTATGAAAATAAGTTAAAAGAAGAGAAAATTAACAATTTGTTGCGCTTTTGCAAATTATATGGCGCAAGTTGTAAGTCGCTAGACTAAGTTGAGTTTCAGTTTGAGTTGTCTCTTTGTGCAGTGTACTCCTAATTGATACCCTATAATATAATATAATATAGGGTATTAAATTATATATATAATCAAGAGTATATAAACTTGAATACCAACTGTCTATGACAGTTAATGTTGTTCTTTATAAAAGCTAAAATGAATGCTAATTTAAGCAGGGTATCTTTAGAACTCATACGCTGTATTGTTGCTTATTTTCCTTCATTTGTCAAGCTATTATGTTAGAGAAAGAGACAGAGAAGAGATGTAGAATAAACCGACTACTGACTATGATATTAACATAATTTATCCCAGGCTTGGTCAGCTACAAGTCTTGAAGAGGGACTTGTGCGAGGGGTTACTAAGGCTTGTGGGACTTGAAAACTGGCATTGCATTAGCTGGCAGTTGGAATCAAGCTGAAATGAGCACAAAGCACAAATGGCCAAGTTGCTCAGCGTCTTATCGAGTAGCATAAAAAAAGTTGCGTATGAATGATTTATGATATAGGAGAGATAGAGAGGGATGTGAGGACAGCGCTGCACTGAGCTGCATTTATGCATTTGGCCAGGAAAAGTTGCTAGGCATCATTTTGTAAAAAGGAAATGCCTCCGATCCAAAAGGAATCCTTTGAACCTTGAAATAATTTGATAAAGAAAGAAATTTCATTGGCGTTGTCCTGGCAAGTCCCCATATATACTCCGTGAAACAAAGATACGAAGAACAAAGCAAATGAATGAATGAGATTGCAAAGAGACAAATGAAATGAAATGTCAGGCAAATTTCAAGAATGAGCTCGACACACAACATGGCATGCTGGTCACATACTGGTCCAGTGCACAAAGCAGATGAAACAGAACTTCATCCAGTTGCGAGAAATTCATAAGAATAAATATGAAAGAAAAAAATGAAAAGTGAGTGAAGAAGAGAAGTTGATACACTTGCAAAATTTTAGATGCAATAAAAAGAAAACGCATTTAAAATACAAATTCCTAGATACTATCCTTACTGATACAATCCTTGATATATAAGATTGATATCTCTCATTTTCAGCGATGATTGTAATCAATTATTACCTAAATTTGTATTGTACGTTTTAGAAAAAGAAAGAAAGAGCTTAGTTATTTAATGAATTTTCCAGATTATTTTATTTAAGGGTAGCCTTTTTGACAACAACAACTCGAAATAAATTCTGAAAATAATTTTATAAAATCTTTTAAGTATAGTTTAACATTTCATATTATCAGTTTTACGGTTACCATATAGGGATATAGTTTTTTGACTGCTCAAATTCATCGCGGGTAAGAGCATCAAAAGTTCTCAAAACAAATACCACTTTAATTTAGATTTCCATTTTAATTTTTCAGTTTTAGGATTACTATATACACCATTGCTCTTCCCCTCTTGTACTTTTATACTTTATGCTACCAAGTGTATTCTCTAGAGCAAAGGCAAGTCAGATAAAGGATAAAAGTAACGAAGTTGCCAGCCAACAACTGTTGACCAACTTGCAGTATAATAATAACAACACCAACAATATACATAGTAGCTGCAACAACAGTTTAAAACAACAGCAACAATGTTGTGTGTCGTCGAATGTGGCATGCGGCAAAAGTTACGCGCACTTTGACGCGTAAAACCGGTAGCAAAAATGGCTGCCAACGACGATGGGGAGATGGGGACAATGGCGACAACAACAAAAAAGCGTGAAACGTGCGTGAGTTGCCGCCAAGCAGCGACGCCGGCAGCAGAGCTGGCAGCAGCAACAACAACAGCAGCAGCAGCAGCAGCAGAGGTTGTAGATACAAAGTCAAGAGATATCTCGAAGTTGTTGCTACACTCGACTACATGCGGTACATACGACAACATGTTGCGATTGCCACAGCTTCTGCTTTCAATGCAACTTCGTGTTGTCGTCTCTTTTTTGTTGTTGTTGTTGTTGTTGTTGTAGACGTTGCTGTATCGTTGATTACATTTGCAATTTAGCGCTTGTCCCTCCTCCTTTTCTTCACCCTGCTCACGGGTAATATAACTAGGTTATGATACTTGCCTTACCCACGGGAGTTATCAGTTTGAGGAGAATACGTGTCCCTAAGTCAAGCCAAGTGTATATAGAATTCGGTAACTCCCTACTGTAGGTAGGGAAACCTTTTTCCTTCCACTTTGTAAAAGGTTTTTTTTATTCGCACGTTTTTGCGGCTTCTGTTTTTCTTTGCTTTCTTTTAGATTTTATTTGTTTGATTACAATACGTTTTCCGACAATTGTTTATACACAAGTGAGGCCTAAATCTGTCTTCTTCAAGTACGTGCTTCCTAGTAAATGTGCTAGCTACGATTACTTAATAAGAGTAGAATTATATATTCCAATAAACTTATTACTCTATTCCAATTAGTATTAAAACTAAATAATTTATATATGATTTTCTATTAGATTACAGTGTATCAGCTAGTCGTTCACTATCAGCTCTCTCTCTTTGCTTTTCATTTCAATAACTATTTGAATTCATAATGAAACTTAAAGATTTGTTTAAATTTCATTTAGTTTCTAGGGAATCATGTAGTCGATCTCAGTCTATATCTTTTTAGTGGAGCACACTTAATTGTTAAATTTAGCTTAACTTCAAGCTGTAATTTAATTGTCGTGGCTCATTGTTTATACAAGTTTTTATTACTGTTCCTATTAAATAATTATGGAGTGCATAAATGTAGCACTTTGAAGCCAAAGCCAGAGAGGAAAGAAATGAGCTTAACCCCCGTTTGCCCAATGCGAACTTGAGCATTAGCTATAATTATATAGAACATGGAAAATTCGTATAGCGGTGCAGAGACAGATCATTAGGGGCTGAAGTTGTCGGCACTGGCGGGTCACTAATTAGTAGCAATTAAATTCATTAATTCAAATTAATATGATTTGAAAAACATAAAATTTAAAGAAAAAGACAAAAAGGTTTTCGCGTTACGCATTTTAAACGCCCAAAGGCAAAAGCAACTGTAAGCTGTGACCCGGACTCTTACCCGTACCCGGTCGTGGTCCCGGTCTCCGATTTGCTCTTGACCAGGCCAATGACCAGTAGGAAACAATGGCACAAAGTGTGAAAAGCAATGTTAATGATGCAAGATCTGAAAGAAGACGCGGACAGAGACTAATGAATGTGCCTAAGGTTTGGGTAACTCTTGGAACAAGTTGTAAATGTCAGAATTGAGATATGTATGTATGTACAAAAAAATTTTAAGGAAATGAAAGACTCGCCAACAATTATTTTGTTTTCGCGTTGAAGTATTGAGCAAAATCTAGAGTAATTTTATTTCAAACTTGTTAAGGTTTTTTGAAATGTTGCTTAAAGTTACTATGAAATATTAAATTTAATAAAAATATGAAGTCAAATTTTACTTGACTTCCCTGTAAAGTTTATTAAAGTAAACTGATTATCTGCTAAAATTATAGCCACTTTTTGATATTACCTTATTTAAGCTTAAATTGCATAGTTGATTAAGATCAGATTGAAATTTCTCTATAAATATTTACTTAATCTCTGCGACTTGAACTCTGTGTAATGGAATCGAACATTAAAGTCATCTTGACAACATTCTCTTTGCAAATTATAGCCACACATTGCGTTTGTCTTCCTGGTCTGACGCTTATCGGTTTTTTTCCTGGTACATGGCAATTGGTGGGACCTCCTGCTGTTCTGTTTATTTCTAATATCCTGACGCCGTTGGCGACAATAAACACGCCTACATTGAATGGTTTTCTGAGCATCTCTTACATAAAGCCCATAAAGCGCAGCGGTTGTTGCTGTCATTAAAATCTCTTTTTTGGCAGTTTTATACTCGTATTGGGTATCTTAGGCCTATCCCCTCGATATGACAGGGGGTAAGGGCAATTCCCGTGCTTTCTGTGATGCGATGCCAACACCTTTAACCCCTGAATGCCACACCCGACACTTGGTTATACATTGAAAAGGCTTTTACATTGGAAAATATCTCCCCTTTGTCTAATTTGATAAAAGCACGAGAGACAGATGAAAACCCGAAAATGAAAACGAATCTTTGCCATTCTTTTTGTTTGGGCGTGTAAATTGCTTTTTCTTTTTTTTCTTTTTAGATGGGAGGCGTGGCAAGTGGTGTCCGCTAAAGTGCTCAATTTGCTGGCAGGCCAAGATTTCAGGAAAAAGAAAAATTCTCTTGTATTCAATTGTGCAAATCTATCGACCGAGCGAAAAAAAAACTTTTGTTAATTACATCGAACATAATTTTTTTGTGCTGCTCTTGTCGAGTGCAGTCGTAGTGTAAGTTTCATTATTAGTTTCAGCACAGGATTCTTTTCTGGCCTTGGCTTTGGCTTTTGTTTAACCCCACTGCGTTCAGAATTTATTGGCACAGCTTCAAAAACAACGAGCAAAGTTTTAGTCGGGCTCACACCTTTCACATGTTTTTGGCATGAAAAAGCGCTAAAAGTTTTTTCTGCTGGCATTTTTGCATGACGTGTTGAATATTTAGTTGTTGTTATTGTAGTTGCTTCCACTCATTTCCTTTTCCTTTTGTTTTCATCTGCAGCACAAAAGGTAATGGGTTAATTAAGGTTTTCCCCAGCTGAGCTATGGCATCGGCAGCGGTTGCAGCACTGTGGGTTAATTAAGCAGCATGAAATTTCATAAAAATGCAAGTAAATTGATTAAAAATTGTAAAGCCAAGCAAATGACGAGTACTAACTATGACGTTGACGTTTCCTGGAAAGAAAGTGAGGTTAAGTTGCAGTTGGATTGAGGTTAAGGTGAAGCCATAAGCTTGAAAGGCAATAAAAGTGAAGTTTATCGATTGTGAAATTGCATAAGAAATGATGAAACACAAGTATGAGAATAATAAGGTAAAAATAAAGAAGTATTTGACTGATAAAAGTTAAGTTTAAGTTCATCTTTTCAATTCCGTTTGTTTACCTCAATTAGAGTTCTATCAGAATTGAAGTTATTGTTGATTTCTTTGGACTTTACTACCAAATGACCGGCGTCAAATTATGTACAATATCCGACAATTGTGGATAAGCGATTACCGATAAGCGATACCATATCATCCATGCTTCTTGACGTATCAGAAACTTGGGAGAAAAGAGAAGAAAAATCATTGCTTATTGTTAATTTATTTCCTTTTTGGCTTTAGAATTTTTTATTGACTTCGCTTTGCACGCTCTGCGAACTGTGCGGACTGTGCGGACTCTACGGATGTGGCATATCCGGTGCCATGTGCCGCACAAACGACGACCCGCAACCCTCAACCCGCCACCCGATGACGCGTGGGGGCAATGACCATAAAAGGCAATAAGAGAAAGAAACAGACCCAAAAGTACACAGAAAAAAAAAACATTTTAAATATCAAATTTTAAATTCTTTATTGTAGATTGTTTTTTTTAGGTATTTGATAGGAATGAAAATGTTAAATTAAAACTATATACTGATCAAATGTCAGTTATTTATAGCAGAATACTTCCTTAAAAAAAAGAATAGAAACTTGTAAATTAAATGAGAAAATCCGAGATTACCAAACTTAGGGATTCCTTATATCCCGGAAGTACTGGATTTTTCTTTCTGTGTAAAAGTATTCACTCCGATATGGGACAGGACAGAGATGGCTGGCCATAACAAAGCCTCGACACATTCAGTGGAACTTTTAAGCGCCTTGGCTGGGCTTGTAATGAACTTTTATTTGCATTGTGCTAACTGAGGGTGTAGAGCTGTAGACAAGTGTGCCAGATTCATGTTCAACTCAACCATAAGTCGATACACTTGCCGCCCATTTCAATTCATTCATTTATCCCATAAAGCGACCACCGCATGTGTCGCATATACTCCTCGATTTGGTTGCGATACAGGCAGAGGCAGAGGCAAAGTCAGAGACTCTAACTTGGAGGGTATCGGCATTAGGTACTGCCACCCTCAAAATCGATTTATGGGCATTTCCGGGTTGAAATCACTTAAAAGAACTGGAAAGTGGGGAACGCTTGCTTGTTAGCTCCTCACTCAGTCAGCGAAGTCTTTTGTCCTCGGGTTTTATGTTTCCCCCTTTTGATCGCATTCATATGGACCTCTATTCGTATTTGCTCTTCCACTTCCCCCATCCCCAAATATATCCCTGTGTCATTCGTTCTCTGTCTTTGTGTATTCAAAAATTTTGCGCAAATTTGTAAGCTTTATAAAATAAATATTGCCGGGCAGAATTTGACAAAGGGAGCCGCTTGACTTTGGGGATGAATTTTTAGATGTTTTTGACTCGAAATCTACTTAGGACAAGTGGGCAATATATATATTATTATTGAGAGAAGTTGAAATATTCGACTAGTATATACTCTATATTCATAATTTCAATCTTGGCAGTACAAGAAATAAATTTTACTAATAGGGTGAATCCCTTTATCACATAAACATTACATGGCGTCTCTTAACAATTATTCTTATTGAAAGTATCAGTATAAATAAATACATATAGACGACATCATATAGATGTGCTTTCCCTTTATATAACATTTTATGGTATAATTCCCCCAGAATAAGGGCAAACTTTTAGAGACCTTGTAGCTGAATGTAATAATGCAGTTTGAAATGCTTTCGTCTACTAAAAAATTCCATCAACACTTTGTCTTTAAAGTTTTTCAAGTGTTTCACAAATATGCACACAAATATTCTACGCATTCCCAAAAAGTGTCTTCTTCCCACATCTTTGGCAGCTGTCCACTTTGGCTTTATAATTTTGATGACTCTGGTCTGTCGTCATGTTTACACTTTCAATAAAAATCCACTCTCAGTTTAATGTGCCAGACGTACACGAGCACCTCCCTCTCTACACCCTATTGCAATCCCTATTCCTTTTTCCCTCACCCAAAAGTGTCCGGAACTTTCGCCACAATTATGGCCTTTAACCCTTTTGTCAACAACTTCGAGTTTATTTGGACTTTATATGCACATGCCAGGATTGTCACCATTGCCACTGCTGTCTGGTTTTTAGCTGATGCTGGCCAAAAAATGCCTTTGAGCATTGTCATAAGCGGGTTTTCGGGGACTTTTCTCTCCCTTTCGTCCACGTCCCGCATAATAATTTTATATGCTTTTTGGCTGCATTTTTGCATAGTCAGTTGTGGGAAGCTGCAGCAGCTTTGAAATTTCTATGGTCCAGTTGCAGAGTGAGTCGCATTGGGGAAACCATGATGCATAGCAGATGAGTCATACAAGCAACCCTTTAAAGCACTTTAAGCATTTTCAATTTTCCAAATCATAATATATTTTTAACTGTAGCAAAGTTTTGTTGCCTCTGCATTTTTCTGTTGACATTTCATTAGGCCTTGCAAATTGCACACCCTGTCGATAAGTACATCAATTGGGAGGGAGGGTTGAAGTTTTTCGTATTTTGCCAGCTCACGTAATATAAATAATAATAATAATCATAATGTTTTGATTTGATTTGCCAACACCCCACAGAAGACCAACAACAACCCCTGACGCGTGTTTATAATTTACGATAATTGCGCTTACTTGTGACATTTTCAATTAACATTTGAATCCAGAGAGAGTTTTATGATTCGCATCTGAGTAATGAAAGCATTAAAAGCAGAAACAACGACTCTTTCAACAGTTGTTGATGAAATTATTAATTAGCCATATTTATGTAAGCCAAGAGATGGCTAACAGAAGGGAACAAAGTTTAGAATAAGCAGCTGAGGTTGCGCTTTGTGTGTTTGGATTGGATTTGATTTTGTTTGCCAACAGCTTTTGAATCTTTGGAATTTCCTTGCGATTTTAATTGGACCTAAGGCATTTTCTTGATTATAATGGGCAGTTTTCCTGGTCATTGAGCAGCTGACAGCAAAACAAACAAATTATATAAGACAGCCCAACTGGAAGTTCTCTCTTTAAATTCTAGATTCATTTCTTGTACTTTTTGGCTAACATCGTTGCTAGAAAACTTTGTCAAGTACTTAACGGCACTGCCATAAAATCAAATTTATGCATTACCAACTCCAGTATCAGCACCTGCATTCCGCGACTCGCCTCGGGGGAGCTCATACTTTAAATAGGCATTAAATTGATACAGCCAAGTAAAAAAGTTTCCCTTTTTTCATTTCCTCCCCTTGGCAACCATGTTGCAACGAGCGGTGCTGCCAACCCGCCACACATTCCTAATCGCTTTATAACTTCTAACGCAGTTTATCAGCGCTACCTTCTCTGGGTCTTTACCACCCTCTGATGGGGGCTCAGCAGCAAAAGTTATTGTTAAGTCTACGAAAACGTCGCTTGCACGCACTAAGCACTTGATATGACATCGTTCTCAAACCCCCTTATTCCCCTGACATGCCGCTAACCAACACTGGCTAAATCTCCATTTAAAGTAGTCACACTTTCTGGCACTTTGCGTGCTTTGCTTTCCTTTACTCGCACTTTATGCGCCAGTCATCCATCCAGTATTTTAGTATTTCCAGTATAAATTTATTTAGGAGTTCGTCTGGCAGTCTGTCTATCCTTTCTGTCCAGACACCGGCATGCAAGCGGAAATTATTCTCGACGGCGTCTTGCATTTTTCTTTTCGTATTTTAGTATCTTTTTCTTTTCTTTTGTGATGCCAAAAGTTTTCGACGCCGCCATATAAAAAAGTTGCTACACTTTGTGGCATGTTTTTTACTTTATTTACTTTTCTTTTTTCCACAAGTTCTTTTTTCTGGAGCTTTATTCGTTTGCCTCATATCTCGCCCGTAAACAGATTTATTTATTTATTTACCGCGATTAGATGGCAACGTTATCTGTATTGCGTCTATTGTGAATGGGTATTCCTCCATGGGAGGGAATCACCCTAATCTCAAACGTGTTACTCACCTGATACAATCTATAGTAATAATCGCACGTATATATTTATCCGTATCTTTACTACTGAACATAAAAAATGACTCACAATGATTCAAAATTGGCGAAAACATGTCCTCAAGTTGATAAGATAACAGGCTATGTACATTATCTGAACTTGTTATCAGATAAGACTCCTCAACCAACACGTATATATTGGCTATTTCTGCCCAACTATGGCACAGTACGAAAATTCCAGTTGAGGCATTAAGACCTACAGCAGTAAAGGATTACAAGAAGATTCATCAAAGTCTAAGAATGTCGGCACCACACCGCGAAGACCGCCTCTTTGGCATCCACTTGGGATTGCATTTGGGACACCATAATCACCACCACGGACACCACGACCATCACGGCCCTCCGTCGCACCACCACCACCACCACCACGGACCACCACCGCCGCCGTACCACGATCATCATCATCACCACCATCATCACGGCCCACCGGCGCACCACTACGATCATCATCATCATCAGGTTGACCACCATCATGGACACTTTGACCACCACCATGGACCCCACCATGGACATCATCATCATCATCACTGCTAAGCCACAGTAATTTGATGAATGGATGTAATGATGAATTTAGTGATTTGACCGTGAAGTGAAGTCATATAGTCTTATGCAAAAAATAACCACGAATTTTATTTATTTTATACAAATCTACATAAAAAAACTTAATAAATCATATAAAAATTTATTAAAAACTTAATAATAATTTGTGTTTTTTATTATTTGAAAATTAATAAAAAAGAAAATAACAAAAAGTAATCTATCAAGCAAAGAAACATTAAAGCTTTGGAAAATACGCTTATTAAATTATAAGAAAAAGTCAGATAATAAGTTGAAGTATTCCATATACTTGTTTTAGGGTTTCCTATAAAAGGAAATATAACAAAAATAAGTAAATAAATGAAAGAATATTAAGGAAACATTGAAGTTATGTGCAGAAATGTTGAAATATGAAACAAGGCTGCATAAATATTTTTAAATTAGCAGAGTATAAACAAAGAGTATACAAAAAAAGACGAAGAGAGAAAAAAAAACAAATAATAAAAAACTCAACTTGTGAGTTATCTTATCTTTAATTATTTTCTACAAAAAGAAAGCATAATACAATTATATATATAAATAAATGATGACATAATAAACATACTGAGAACTCCAAAAAAGCCTTAAAAAAACCTATTATTAGTTCGACTACGAAGTGTTAATATTCTAACAGCAAATAGTAAATAACTCATCTATATTTGACACCGACAATGCAAGCATAAAATTCTAAAAGACACTCAATCAATAAATTACAAACAATTGTCAGAGTGAGTAATAACTAAAGAAATATTGTTCTTAAAATGATAAGAAAATGTCATTTGATATCTAAAGAGTATCTATAAATAAAATTAACTACGCCTTGGACTGCAAAGAATTCCGTAAAAATAAAAAAGCCATTGAATTAGTTAAATGTATAAATAAATTATCTGAAAAGGAAGTACAATAAGAGGCTTATGCCGACCACATTGCGAATTAGCCACAGCGACAATTCAATTAGGCAGCCCGCGGTTAGGAGTACATACATACATACATACATATAGCTAAAACTAAACCGACGAGCTAAGCTTTGTTAAGCGCATAAATATAAATGAATTAAATATCAATGGCCCAGACAAATATTGGCCAATTACAAGCCATTAGAACTGTTTGTCACATAACGCTAATTAGCAGCAGCTACAAATGTGTAATTAAATTTTTTTTCAACTCAACTCCACATTGCAATGTGGAGGGGAATGAGGGGACGAGGGTCGAGGGAACTGTCATAAAATGCAAAATGTTGCCAATGGCGTGGGACGTTGATTCGACACCTGGAAAATATTGGTAATTAAAATTTGCCATGTTAGCCAGCTTAGCCGGTTCGTGGTTTGGCTCTCTGACGTTGTCTAATAATGTTGTAAAACATGTTGCCATTAAATAAAGCGACAGACATGGCCCAAAATAACACCCCAAAGGCAGCAACAGCAGGCGTTACATTTTATTGACTTTATTGACAGCCAAAAAAAAAAAGAAGTAGAAATAATAATAATATATATACCCCCTCACCGACTTATAGTATATAGATCAGTTTTAATCGAAACTCTTGACGACAAGTTCGGCTAATGGAATCGGTAGCATTTTCTCAGTCTGTCCACCTGTCAATTAACTATGAAAATTATTTGCGACCAACCCACTAACCAACTGCGCAACCCGTCTAAATGCATTTTTGACAATTTCATGAGACAGGCCTCAAATTGACAGTTTACTGTGAAAGTGAAACCTGTCACACACTCACACACACACACACACTCGGGGACGATGTCCATAAACAATTCACATCTCAATTCATAATTGTCATCATATATTTTGTATTTGCTGCATTTAATTAAAAAATTGTTGATTGTGTATTAGGCAACAGCAACTGTTGGCAGTTAATAAATGAAAATAAATAAATTATTGTTTTATTGATTAGTTTTAAATTTAGATTGAATACAATTTAAATCCCTATTACAGAATGGTGTAAATTTTACAAAGTAAACGCATTAGGAATCTATAAAGAAATCGATATAATTTAATAAGCAGACAGGTCTAAACAACTTAGAATTTTAATTTTATGATTTTTGGATAATCAGCTGGCAGCTCCTTTAGATTTGTTTTGGATATTATTATCTGCAGTTAAAAGTGGTAATCTAATCAATCTATGTTGTTGACAGTTAATAGACTTATTTAAATGATTTTAAGCAATACGTTTTATATTTTACTGAATATTCAAGAAATTGACAGTTCTTTCATTTTAACTAATTTAAATTTTCCCCTTCTATTTACAGGTATGTAACAACAGATTTCTATTCAAATATCCGACAACACACTGATGCTTCAAAATTACACTTAAGTACGCTTACAATAACTGAACTTAATAACATAATGCAATAACAGTAACAATATCTTATATCTAATACAATACTAACAATGAGATATATGTAAGTACAATACAGGCCTCATTATTAGGTTAATAATAGCACGAGAGCGTAATCAAAGTCGAGAGCAATTTCAAGAATTCAACTCACATTCGACGTCATGACATTTGACCATCTGCGATTTCATAAAACAATTTAATAAACCCATGAAAAATCAAAAAATGCGATAACTGAGAAAGAACCCCATAGACCCTGGCACAAACTCAAACTGAAACTCCTACCACAACTTCAACTCTAACTCACATGTGGCAATAAAAATTCCTTAAATAAACATACAAGAGGAGTGAACCCAATGATGGGGAGACAGGGGACAGTAGACAGGGGCTTGAAGCGTAGACGAACACGGCAGACTCAAAGACAAAAGCCATATCAACTACGCGTGCTCGCAACTATCTGGCCAATGTAATCAGCCAAGAGCCAAGAGCTGAGCGGCTGAGAGGCTGAGAGCAAAGATCCCAGACTAGAGAAGACCCCAAAGAAGCAGCAGCCCCAGCCACAGACCCAGACACAGCGTAATGTCGCTTGTTAGTACTAATGATGGGTAACTTTTCGACATCTTCGCTTCTTGTGCCCCAATGAGCTGAGCAGATGCTGAAACAAATAAAGGAAATAAACAACATACACAGAACAATTGAACCAACGATATTTAGATACTCTAACCGATCTTGAGAAGTCGAGAATGGGTCAGTTTTATATATTTTATAAACATATGGCTTATCCTAAACAAAGCTGTGAAGGGAATGAATTAAAAATAAGACTTTTAGGGCTAACTTACATATATGTTTATTGCAATATCACGCTAAGTCTCCAATGAGATTATAAGATGTTGTATTGAATAATATGAATATACGAATAATATCCCTATGATAGATAAATACGATATAATACGTGATACGGAAATCATCCTTAACATAATAATCTGATCCGATTTAATTTCAAATTGAGTTTCCAAATATCGTTCGTAAGACAAATGTGTGATAACGGATTTTAAGGTGAAATAAAAAGTCGGATTAAAAAACCCTTTTCAAAAGATAGTGTCATGACTGATTGACTCATTCATTTTGATAAATTTTTGTAAATATTTTACTAAAATATAAATGATAAAAGTCTGCAAAAATGGATCGATATTATAAAAGAAAGAAAGAAGAATGAAAAGTACCTAGTATAAAATATCTCCCTGTCAGAATAATACCATCTACTGAGTCATGATTGGAAACTCTGTGAACGGAACTCTCAAAATGCTATGCTCAACTTCATGTTATAGCCAATATGCAATTTTTAGGTGAAGGGCATGCAAACGCAAAATAAATTTGTACAGCTGCGATAGAAACGGCGCGATATGCCTCCAAATGTGCCCAGAACTGGCGATGGCGATGCCGATGGTCATTTCGCATGTATGTCATAAATTGCCATGGAAACGCAGCAGCTACAGTGGGCAACAAGTTTTTGGACCAGGAACTTGCCTGTTTTTGAGGTTCAGTTCCCCAGGTCCAAGTCCAGGTCCAGGTCCAGGTCCAGGCTGTGTCTAAGCAGTAAAAATTAATAGCCAGCATAATAAGCGGCATTTTATGACAAGCGTGCACCTTAACGCAGCAGTTAGCCACGCCTCTAAATCTACATGGCATCCCTAACCACAATTCCATATCTACTACTATATGGTAGCCCAGTTTGACCAGCGATTTCTCATAGCATCAGACGGCAAAAGTCATTAGGTTTTAGGTGAGGGATCAGTTGGTCGCGTAGTCACTTGAAAATTACGCAAATTGAAAGTTACATCGTTTGGGCTGGTGACGTGCTATGGCCAAAATGGGCATTAGGCCAAGCCAAGCCAAGCCAAGCCAAGCCAGGAGTGTAGAGAGACCATCTGCCTGTGTGTCCTCTCCTCCTCCCCTATCATTACGTCTCTTACTTTGTGGGTAAATGGTTTTTGCTTCACAAGTTAGTTATGAGCTTCATATTGGCGCTACAAGATTCCGCTTTATGATAATTACACGCAGCCTCAGCGCCGTTTTATTTATATGCAATTCAATATGTGTGAGGCAGACAGCAGCAGCTACAGCAGAAGCTGCGGAAAATTGAATAACTTTGAATATTAGTCTGTACGTGTGTGAATCTGTGTGTGTGTGTGTGGGAAATATATGGCCGATTATGTAAGAGCTTATGGTGGTATATCGTTATTGGGAGGATTGTCGGCACTGCCAGTTTATATAAAACGAGCTAATGGCTTTTCGAGTTTAATTGAAATGGACAAAGGGGTGGCAACAAGAGAGAGCAGGAGGTGTGGTAGATTGCAACAAGTGGCATGCTTAGCTATCATAACAAATGATGGAAACATGTTTGAAGGATTAACATGATTACAATACGGGTTTGCAGAAAAGAAACAGCGTTTAGCTGAACTAACAGTAGTTCTTAACTATTAACATAACCTTAATTTGGAAATTAATATGTCTACAAATAATTTATTTACCTTCTAAATCTGACGAAATAAAAGATAAATATGTTTTATACTCCTTGGGAGGTAAGAAAACTATTCAAAACTAAATGAAGAATAGTTTAATATTATAAACATAACTTTAACTCTTATGTCTTAAGCAACTAAGAAAACTGATAAAGTACTCGATTTTTCTGATTTAAATGTGTATGTTCATGGAAAAAGAATCAACTTAATGCGGATAAGAAACTTACTTAGCGCCTAGAACCGAGGAAATAAAGGATCTATATGTTTTATACTCCTTCAAAAGTGAGAAAATAATAAAAAGCGACATAAATTACATTGTCTAATTAAAAGAGCCTTGACGCCTCTTTCACATGTTTTAAGTGCGTTCAACACTTAAGCATAAATAACTAACGAAGTGTGATAAAGTACAGGATTTTTCATGATTTAAATATGTGCAAGGAAAAAAAAACAATTTAACAGCAGTTTCTAACTGTGAACATAACATCAACTCTTACAAATAACAGTTAGAAGCCAATGGACAAACCAAACTGTGAGAAACAACTCTTAAAGAACTAAGAACATAAACCTAACTTGCCCCCCAGGCACATTCCATATACGTTCTTACCTTCATATACCTTTGCTATATGGAGAATTTATAGCACTGGGACTTATACGACTTTAGAGCTATCTTGGATACAGGAATATAACCATAACAGAAAGTCACATAATATTCATTAGGAGTTTACTATACAACCTACGCTCTACTAGCATAGTCATAAACCAAGTTTTATGCTCGACTATAAGCAAAGCAGGAAAGTAGATAAAAAATAGTATAAAATCAAATACTATATCCAAAATAAAACTGGAGAATCATAAAAATGATTAAGTGATAACTTCATATGGTAATCGATGGAGGCTCAACAAGTTGTTTTTGGGTAGCGAACAATGAACTCTAAATGTTTATGATGGTAATTAGTTTTTAACAATGCACGACTCTGAAATCTATTAGTAAACTTACAAATGATGAGAAATTGAATAAAGAAGAGATAAAAGAGAAGACAAAAAAAATAGAGAGGGAGAGCTACAAAAGAGCTGCCATAAATCATGCACTCATCCATTTGGTTATCGATGCGGATCAACCAAATGTGGAGACACTTGTCAATGCCATTTTTGATTTCTGGACAGCCATAAAAGAGACTGAGTCTCGGTTTTGATATGCAAATTAGCTACAAATCGACATAACCAACAGCCCTTCTCTGTATATTCTCTTTTCTCGTCTCTCTTCTCTTCCTTTCTCTGGTCTTGTTTCATGGCCCTATGCAAATGGAATGCATTTGCAGCTTTGCATTTTAGAGCTGTGGCCTGCATTTTTATTACTTGTCAAAATACGACCAAATTTATGGCAGCTTGGCAATATTTTTAACGCCAAAAGCAGCGCAAAAAATACACAAAAAAAAAAATATGAGAAAAATTCAAAGAAAAATCCAGGCCCATAAATCATCCGAGTGGAGTCGAGACTCCAACTCTGGATCCGAATCTGATGCTGATGCTGATTCTGGCCAAAAGACAAAAAAAATAAACACAAATGCGGCGCATAAAAGTCATAAAAATGAAATTAGCCATACAACAGACGGTCGTGAGGCAACTGGAACCGAAATTTCATTCCCTCTGCTCTTGTTTTTTTTGATTTTGCTGGAACAAGTGTCTGAAGGACCACGGCAAAAGTTGGCTATTGGAGTTGTTAAGTGGAGGGCGACATTAAATTTAATACAAATTTAAATTGCGGCACTTAGCGAGAAAAAACATTAGTTGGGGTTCCATTTTGGTTAGAAAGACTTTTACAAATCAAAGAAAAACTTTGGATATCGAATTAAAATAAATACATAAAGGAAAATAAGATCAAATTTCATAGAGATCGTTCACACTTCAAAGAATTCATCGAAGCGGAAATTCTTCTGAAACTCATCTTATCTTTACTTTGTGCACTTGTAATCTGCAGCCTCATTATTGCCATTAGACTTGACCCACAACGTTGCCAAAAACTTCACACACACATACCCAAGAAACTTCAAAAGAATTTGGCAAACTACCCGCACAAAGTTTACTCCCCAACAGACCCCAAAGCACACATAATTAAGACTTCTTCGAGGAGTTGAATTAGTGGAAATGCGTTAATGAACCAAAAGTTGCACAGAATAAAACTTCAAAGCTGGAAACAACCTCGAAACCTCATCAAACGATAGACACCATCTGCCATTCATCTTCATTTGTGTAGAGCGGTGATCATTTCAAATGTGTCTATTCCAATTCGGTATCTCCCTCTCTCTCTCTCTATCTCTCCCTCGCTCTGTCTATCTTGGTGCGTTTCCTCAAAATTCTAAGAAAATTCATCTCGTCGGCATATCAAAGTAGAAAAAATACAGTAAGCTACAGTGGAGCAAGCTCGACAGTAGGAGACCCAGTACTTTTTGAGTGCAAAGCGTTCACTAAAGATTGTTCTTCAATGTTGCGTACCATCAATAGATGGCGCCACTTGATAAACATAGAGGCCGCTAGCGTCTCTTCTTCTTCCTTTTACCTGTAACACTGTTAGTTGAATAACTTCCGTGTTTATCATCCGATTGAAATGAAATTTTCTGGACTGGTTTGGATCATAGTGTATATTATATGTACCAACAATCAAGGCGCTAACATTAAAGGGGCTTCTTTAATTCGACTTCGAAATTTTGTATTTCAATTTCCGGTGGCGGAGGGGGGCGTGGCAAAAATCTAAAACAAACTTGATCAATGGTAGATGTGGATGATCCTACATACCAAATTTGGTGTCTCTAGCTTTTATAGTCTCTGAGATCTAGGTGTTCATATTTTCGAAATTTTGAACAGCCGTATACTATCCGTTTATTATCCGATCCGGATAAAACTTTCAGGACAGGATTGGACTGTAGAGTTTATCATGTATGCCAAAAATCATATCGCTAGCATTAAAGGAGCTTTCGTTATTCGACTTTGAAATTTTGTTTCAAATTTACGGGGGCGGAGGGGGGCGTGGCAAAAATCTAAAACAAACTCGTTTAATGCAAGATACAGATGAACGTACATGCCAAATTTGGTAGCTCTAGCTCTTATAGTCTCTGAGATATAGGTGTTCAAAAAAGGGACAGACGGACAGACGGACAGACGGACAGACGGACAGACAGACGGACATCGCTATATCGACTCGGCTGTTGACGCTGATCAAGAATATATATACTTTATGGGGTCTGCCACGCCTCCTTCTGCCTGTTACGCACATTTGCACAAACGTAATAGACCCATTTGTACTTTTTTAAAGTACTGGGTCTAAAAAGACTGCGACCGCTCCACAAATAAGTCAAAGCAACAATTTCTGCTTTAATTTGAAAAAATGGCATTAAACTATTTTGCATGGACCAAGACCAGACCTCTGTGACCAGATGAAACCAGACGTTAATCATTGAAATTCGTCTCGCAAATGTGGTGTCATTGCTACAGTGAATACTCATATAATCAAACCATTTAGATTCTGATTTTCTTTAGCATATTAAAAGATCATTCAGTCTTTAGCTACATATAATTCATTTTATCAATGTCTCAATCGTTGTTGACATTGCTACAGTGAATACTCACATTGTCAAACCATTTACATTCCAAGTTTCCTTAGCATATACAAAGTAATTTCAGTCTCTTAAACTGTATTTAATTTTACCAATGTCTCTATCGTTGTTGTCAATGCCACAGTAAATACTCAAATTATCAAAGAGTTTCTTGTAGCATATTTTGAAATCCATTCAGTCTCTCTAACTATGGTTCACTCTGTGAATGCCTTAGTCTATCATTGACTGACTGATGAACTGTTTTGTGGATAGTTTGTCTCTCTCTCTCTCTCTCTCTGTCTCGTTCAGCTCTGTTGCGTTTCACTTTGATCTTTTTAATAGGAAGCGCTCGAGTTGTTAAGTGAAATTTATGGGCGATGAAAAGTGCAAGTGATTTAAAGCAAAAGATACATATACATAGATGGAAATACTCATACAATGACTGTGCCTTTGGGCCATACATGTAATCGGGAAACATTAACACACAACAAGCCAATTAATTGAAAGCAAATTGGCCATTAACTAGCCAAAAACGTTAAAACGATCCCCAGAGATTAACCGCAAGTGTTCATCAACACCAAAAAAGTGAAACAAAAGAGCAAGTGAAACGCGTAAACAGCAGCCAAACAATCCAGCGATCGATCTCGATGAAACGATACTTGGTAACAAATTCGACAATCGATCGCTCGATTGATTGCCAATTGAAGACAGAGAAGCGAGAGAGAGAGAGAGAGAGAGAGAGAGAGAGCGATATGAGTACTATGTTACAAGATCGCTTGATCAACATCAAACAAATCGATCCGCTCAATGGCTTGATTAATGTGCGCCACATCAATCAGAGAACTGGAGACAGACTCGATGATGATGCGGGGGAAAGAGAGAGGAGGCATAAATAGCCGCATAAAATAAACATAACAAACTTTGGCGAACGTTTGAAGTGAGCGAGACAGATATATTAGATATATAGCGATAGGCATAGCTATAAAATCTACTGCACCCACACACAAATTGAGTTCAACTCGATGTGGTTTTAGGCCCAAAGTCTTGTCAAAATAAATGAGCTAACATAAATCGAGCATTGGCTAAAGGAAAATCGCTACGACTATATCCAAAGTTGGCTTCGATCTGCAACAACAACAAAGTGACGACTGATCGAATCAGCATGGCCAAAAGAAAAAGCCAAATGCATTGCCCACAAATAAACAACGACAACAAAAACAACAACAATAACAAAGTTTGCTCAGTTTAAAGATCACGATCTTTTGCAGCTCCATGAAGACTTTGCCAAAATGAGCAACACACAAAAACAAAACAAAACAACAACAACAAATCACGTTTGTGATCTTGACTTTAGACACCGAAAAGACAAAAAACATACAGAAAAAAAGAGAAAAAAGTAAGATACTTTACTCTGCGAAACCGAAACGGCATTAAAGCGAAAGAAAAGTCATTTAAATGGCCGGCTTTAGGAGTTGCGATTTTAAAGGGAAACATTTGTTTTCAACCGATGACGCTGCAAGAAAGCCAGAGGCGCCTTTTTTTGACAGGGGAACTACCAAAAAAAAATAATAAAATAAACAACGACAGAAAATAGTAATTTTTGTAAAGTTTCCAGTACGTGTGTTCGGCTATTTCTGTTATTATCCCAGCTTTTAATTAGTTTTGATTACAACTCATGAAACAATCCCATTGGAATGTTTCAATCTTTTTAACCACCTTTATCTTTCTAAATTTTCTTTAACTGTATTTTGTTCCAATAAAAGTATAATATGCATTGCTAAGATATAATTTAAATTATTAATTTTTTTAATCGCAGTCTTATATTTTTCTTAATTAATTTTTCGCTGTGCAACTCAAGTTTGCCATTTAAATCCTTCTTCTACCCAAATTCTGAATATTTATACATTACTTTGATCTTTTTGTAAATCTAGATTTCAGTCTTTGCCCAATTTATTAACACTACAACTGACTTCCTTAGGAGAGCAACACATATCCCATATGATTTACATAGGAGATGTGTCGTTCTTCTAGTAAATGAACGATTAATTTTATTGTTTATGATAATATCCCAGTTTACAATTGACTTTGATTACATCTTATGTAAAAATCCCTGTGGGATTTTCATGCCTTATTTCAATCTTTCTATTTTTTCCTATGATTTAGACTTTTATCCTTATCATAAACATTACAACTGTCTCCTTAAGGAAGCTTATGTTTCTCGACTGTGTTTAAAGTCAGCTTCCTTTTTAAAATTTTATTTAAAATCCCCATTGACAGCGCCTCTGTTCTTTAGGCCTAGACAAGTTCTACTTGTTTGACTCTTTTGTGTTTGCCAGCTATTTGTGTTGTTCTTGTTGTGGCTACTTATTTCTTTGGTGTGTGTATGTGTGAGTATGAGTGTGTGTCGTGTTCATTGTTTGTTGTGCTTTGGCTACACATGCAAAGTGTTGTTTTTGTTGTACTTGCATGTAGTTGTTGTTGTTGGTCCGATTTGAGTTACATGACAATGAGCAGATAGGGAGCTTTTGGGGTCTTTGCTTGCACAATGCCAATGAGTTCATCGGTTTTTTTTTTGGGGTTTTGACTTTAAAATTTCTGATTGGAGTCTGTTGTTACCTCCTCCGTTGTTGTTGTAGTTGTTGCTGGAGAGTTCATGTGGAACTTTTTGTGGTTGGTTTTTAGAGTGAAGAAAATAAGAGGCAAACACGAAATCTTTGGCTTCCTTCTTGACAACTCACTAATTCTTCAATTGTTGAGCAACTTTCGAATTGAATTTTAGCTCGTAACTCGTAACTGGTAACTGGTAACTGGGAGCTACTACCTGGGGTTACCTGGGTAACAACCATACAACCCAAGAAAAACCAACACGAACGTATTAATAAATAATGTGAATATCTTTTTCATTCGGCAAAAAGGTCTCTCAGTCTCTTTCACAACTCATGGCATTAATTTGGCATTCAGTGCACTTCACTTCCCCTCATTGGTGTTTACTCTTCCCGTGCCTCACCTAATTAAGGTATCCATTGTGAATCCCTTGGGGAGTTACAGCAATTTGCTTGAGTCTCGTCTCGTCTCTGTCTGGTCTCTGCTTCCTGACTCTCTGACTCTGGCCACATACATCATTTTTATAATTTACGTGTAATGCATAACAAAAGCCCAAGTAAACAATAAATATATAAAAACAACAACAACTTGAACCACAGCAACAACAACAACAAAAGATATCTAATTTTGAGAGCATTTTCCCTCAACTCACCACAAAAGCCAACGCAGACGGCAGCTCATCAATTTTCCACGTGTGATTTATTAACTAATTTTCCTACACATTTAAATGCGCATTTCACGCAGCACGTACTAAAAGCGTAACCTCTCTTTAAGAAAAAAAAGGAAGAAAAATTCATGGAAATTCATTAGCAAAAATTGTTGATTTTCTTACATTTTTCTTATGGTTCACATTATTGTTAGACTCTTCGAATAAAATATGCGCAAAAAATGAGCCCTGCCATGGCTAAAATGTTTGAGCATTAATTATTTTTCGATATAGGCTCGATGGTATGTTAGGTGCCTGGGTAGGGTTTTTCCTGGTAAGAGACCCACTAATTTGTTATGAAAGAGGAAGCAAACATGCAGAAAGACAGAGAGGGTAATAGTATAAATTATATTTTGAATTACTAGAGTTTGTAATGGGTTTTTTAGGGAAGTGATTGCAATATGAGGGATACAGATAGACAGACTATAAATATATTAAGACTATTTCGGATCGTTGTTGAGTTTGTGAATATGTTGGAAATATAAAAGGATCTTCAATAAAACTAATAAATAATTATTTCTCTCTGTATTCGGGAATGATTTCGTAATATTAGGTTGACAGTTAGCTAAGAATCTTACATCTCTTTTTTCTTCTCCGATAATTTCTTCCCAGTGTATTCGAAGAGAGTACAGTTTTTTGAGGAGAATAGATAATAGAAGAGGCTTCCGTTACGAATGAAGATTGAGCGATGCATCTACTGTTAGTGCGGTTAGGAAAAGTTATCGCCTCGATATGAACCCATTTAAATGCCAAACTGCCACAAGAGGCATGCAACCAGCAAGAGGAAAAACTCCATGTTTACCTTCAGCATACAACATTCTGGCGACATCTACATGGCCATAACTTGCACATGAGGCGCATGGCTTGAAGCCCGAGATGGTGCTGGGGGGAGGTGACAAAGGGGCAACAAGGTGCTGGGGTTTGCAAAGAGAGGGGACCAAGGGGAAATGGGGGAAAACGGAACATCGAAAAATGCAGCCAACCAAATTTGCTTGACATTTACAATGGCCAAACTGGCCAACTAGTTACTGCCAACTTGGCAACTGGCTTACGAGCCAAACTCTCTGTCTGATGTGCCTGTGGAGTACCTGGTGCTGGATATGTGCTAGTTACCAAGGTAGTCTACTGAGAGAGAAGCACAGAGTGTGATGAAGAGGGGACTGAGGGAACCAGAGCAAAATGAGGGGCACTTGTGCCATTTTAAGTGTTTATAGGTATTTATTTTTATTGTTTTTTATGCTTAACGATTTTTTAAGTGGAGTGTGCAGCTGAAACAGCAGCAAGAAGTAAAGGTACTGCATTCTAATTTATAAACTAGAAGATACCCTAGATTATTAGTATAACAAATACATTGCATTTATACTTGCATATATACTTTTTTTTTTGTAATATACTCTTCTTTAAATATCCTGTTCCAATAGATTAAGATTTTATTAAAATTATTCGATATTTTTTTAATCTTATTTTTAAATTATTTTTAAAAAATTTCACCTATTGCAATTCAAATTAAACATTTAAGAATTTAAGTTAATGCAATATTATAAACTATACTAAATGTTATATAAGATACCATGATATCTGTGAGCAACAGTATTTGGTAGTATCTAAAAGTAAAATAAAATGGGTATAAATTTGACTCAAAACCTAAAAGAACCATCAGAGGATATGATGTCATTGAAATTAATATGAAATTTTCGCAAAAGTTCTTAAGCATTCTGGTTAAATATTCATTATACCCCTTAGTATCCTTTTTTGAGAGCAGGTATTTAAACGTCAACCAACCACTCGACTTGAACTCGTATGCAAAATGCTGACGATACTTGCGGATTTCGCTTGATTTTTTCTTATTTCTTGTTGCTGTTTTTTTTTTTTACTTTTTTTTTATTTTTTTGTATAGTTTTGTCGGTTTTCGGTCGGTTAACAAGCGAAGCAACAAGCAGGCGGCATAGTTTAGCAAGTTTCGTATTTGCATTGTGTTCTCAGAGGTCGACGCAAGTCAGCGGCAATTTAAATGCCAAGTCGAGCACAAGAAGATCGCTAAATGGGTTGGTGGGAAAGAGGGAAGTGGATAGAATGGTAGGGAAAGTACAGAAGTCGCAAAAATTTAGCTTGAAGCTAAGAGATTTATGTGTCCTTTGTTACAAGAAGTTCCTCAGGATAACAATGCACATTGGACCTCAACAATTTCGCTTTCAATATTGTTAACCTTCTGACAGTATTTCAATTAATTCAGCGAAATACAAAAAAAAATACTTACGTAAGTAGAGAATGCCTGATTGCGACATATCCTATGCTCAGATATTCCACTGTGTATTTTTTAGAAAAACAACTACATTAGTAGTTACATTACATGTCAATAATAAAATCCACTATAATTTGATCAGATTTTGTACCACTGTTTTTATTGGATTTCAAATTACATCATTTTTAGTTTGTATGCAACTTAATTAAAAAGGGGATAAATATTTCAATAGGTTCTTATTCTTCCCTTTGTTGAACAATAATACTTATTGTGGATACTCCAACTTCAGTCACACTATTTAAATATGAGTTAAGTAAAGTTTATGCTAAAAGTTCATCACTATAGCGTTTGGCTGAAATATAAACTATTGGTTAGAAATCAAATTTAGTATGAAACACCTTTTTGTTTCTTAAGATATCTCAACCAAACTCACTCTAGTATCGTTAAATAGAATCTGACCAAATTGGGATAAAATCTGACTGCTTTATCATAAACCAGTCATGTGTCGAAACTTTAATGCAGGTGTCTGCAAGAGTATATAATCTTCGGCGCACCAAAGATAGCTTGCATTATATTTATAATTATGAATTTCAATTTCTTAATGTTTTTTTGAGTTAAAGATTTGTTAATAGTAAAGGGAGGTTTTTTAGAGGTTGGTTTTTCGAGTAGAGATAAAGCTGACATTTTTTGTTAAATCTAGCAACTCTAATGTCATTTGTGTTCAGTTTGGCTTTTCATTTTATCATGAACAGGTTGACAAAAGAACAACGCTTGCAATCGTGCAAATTTATTTCAAAAAAAATAATGGTTCAGTTCGCGAATTTGTACAGTCCGCAAAATTTTGTACAGTGAGGAGTGTCATTTTTGGTTGAATGGCTATATACCTCAGTTCTTAGTTAAACCTAAACATAGTTGAGGATCACTGTGACATAAAGACAGATTTATGCTGTTGTTGATTCTTATTTGGTATAGATATTCCTAATGTGATCGGAGCGCCTTTTTGTACCTTTTATATATATTTACATAAAAGCAATTTATACAGTTTTGTTAATTTTTACGTCTTTAATTGACAGGATATACTGAGTGCAAAGTCATAATCATGTCTGAGGTGAACAGTTTTTCCCTTTCATTAAGCACTATCATTGTTTTTCAATTTTCCTGCCATCTGCATCTTTTGTCTACTATTGCAAGATTTCCCCAACAGCCAATTTAATTACTCGACGCATTTTCACATTACTTTGCAGCTTTCGTGATTTATCTTAATTTAAGAGAGGCAAGAGGGAGAGAGGCATGTAAATTGTAATTTATGCAGGTGAAATGTCCAACTCAGGTGCGAGTGCCATTTTCGCAACTTTTTGTCAGCTCGTAAAAGGTGCCAGCTTGACTGAGGGGAAAAAATGGAGTCTCTGAGACGGTGGCAAAAGTCACTTATAAAAATTATTTAATTATGTAATAAAGTTTCACTCGACGTCATCGTATAGCGAAAAGTTGGACACCAAAATTAATTATGAACCTCAAGTATCTTGTTTTCCTTTTCGCTTTAAGTGTGCCTCTAAAAAGAAAAAAAGAAACATGAATTTAATTTTGTTTATAAATTCTTAAGCAATATCTGTATAGAATGCCAGGCTAATCTGCAGCCTGAGAGACAAGGGTAAACATTTCTGAGGGACTCTGCTCCTCCTGTATGGCACCTAACCTACTTGTCATCCCAATGACCCCTTGTTAACGCACTAATCTAAGAGATTTTTTAGCATATTTTCATACAAAGACAAAGGCAGAGCTCAACTCAGCTCACTTCACTTCACTTCGCTTCAGTTGAGTTGAGTTGAGTGCAAGGTATAAAGAATATCCCATGTCAACATTAATTAGGGTCCAGCATAATTCACATCTAATTCGTTGCAAAATGTCAGCCTGTCCCCAAATATCCGCATTAACATATGGGACACATTCAGACACTCTAAATGGACCCCCGGGTCAACTTGACATTTTTATTATTTATTTTACAATTTATTTTCTTTTTTTGAGAAATGTAAAGCTTGTTTCGCAATTAAAATGTCATCATTAGGGAGCAAAGGCATAGAGATAGCTAGCTTAAGGCTCAAGTGAATTAAAAGGGACTTTTACAAGGATAAAAAGAAATATGTAGGGCAAAGACAGAGACTCCAGCTGATTCTATTATTCTGTTCAATTTTATTTAAATTCCATTTCAATTAAGACTTTATAGGATTTGTTTAAATTCAGTTTAATAGTGAAAGAGAATTCACCTGAAACATTTTCAAAATGACTATGCTGAAATAATATAAATAAATTTCCTATAAAAAATTGTATTTACTAGTTTAATTTAGCAATTTGGATTATGCTAAACATTGATTATACTAATATAATGTTAATTAATTTGTTTTTTATTCAAAATGAAGGTGGGATTTAAACTAAACTTTTTTATGTTATTCATTTCAATCATTGTTGTTTTATGTTCCATAGTCTGCTGTTTTGTCGACTGAAATGAAATTCACGGAACATAAACAATTACTTATTACATTTTTAGCAATTTTGTAACAATCGCATTGTTTATGCAAATTATGTCATTCTCTTCTCATTTCTCCTGTTTCTCTCGTTTATTCTCTTACATTAGTCATAGTTTGGTGCTCTTCCATTATCTAGGTCTAGGCACAAATGTAAACATCTTAACAATAATGAAAAAATGTCACATTCTGCTTATAATTTTAAGCCGATTTAAAAACTGGCGCCAGTTGGGGCAACAATGAGTTGTGGCGTGGGTTGCCAGACTGTCAGACTATTCAGACTGTGCACAACAATAGATTTCCAGATGGAACGACAGCTATCAAGCTGGACAGTTGGCTGACTCCTTGTCAAAAGTTGCCCCAACTTATCCGCTTACTTACAATTCACTGAATTTGACTTGGCAGCCGAGTAGAGACGAGAAAAGAGCTCAAATCTCTGTCGCGATTTTGATGAGCGAAATAAGCAAATTTGATTAGAGGATGATAAAGATAGACGCATCACAATACAAGAGAGTGATGGCAAGAGAAGTGGTTTCCATTTGGCAATTCATTGTAGAGCAGTTTGTCAAAAGACATCATCGATGATGTTGCAGCTGCCACCGTTCCCAGACACTTTTCACACATTAGTTTGCCACAAGTGAAGTGAAGGACGACCCCTCAACCCCGAGTCTGAAACCCCAATGCGATTGCGACATGCCAAGTGTGCATTAGTGCTCTTTGAGACTAGGGACAGGGACAGGGACAAGGACAGGGACAATGACCGGGAGAAGGAGGGTCTGGGCGGGCAATGGCCAACCATAAATAATGGGACCCACTCGGTGAGCAGCTGGGGCTCAGACAATGGAGCATAGCCATTACCGTTTGTTGTACCAACATCCTTAGCCGCTTTGCTTTTGGCTTTAACACAATTTGATATATGGCCAGGCATTGATTTCGCTTGCCCAGCAAAATCTCTCACAATATGCGAATATGCGATATAATGTCCAATTAAATTCTAAAAAGAAAACACACAAAAGCCAAAAAAAAAATATATACGAGTATATATAAAAAAGGAATAAGAAAACCACTTTCAAAGTGCAGGAAGTAGCCATGGTTGGAAAGAAGGAAAGGGGAAACAGGGGAACAGGAGGAACACTTACTTGCTCCGACTATCAAGTGCTCACCCCCCTCATAAATTTATACAATTTCTTATTTATTTTATTGTACTATTCCTGGCAGAAGGCTCGAGAATTGTGCATAAACTTTTCGCCAGCTTTTTATGGCTTATCGGTCCTGTTACTTCCCCCCTTCCTCCTTTCCCTCACACGCCTCTTGGCCTGGTCAAATATCTTGCATATTATTCCAATCTGAGCGGCTGAAAGCATAAATCTTGACTACAGGCGCCATAGATCATCACATAGCGTCGACTAAATCGTGTGTCTGGAGGGTGTTCCTCCAGTTGCGTTCCCTTCTCCTACTCCCCCTTCTTTCCACGTTCTCCCACGCTTTGTTTTGGAATGTGGAAAGTGGAGGTCGTTGTGCACTGAATTGGATTATTAAAAAAACTTTATTTGCATCAGGGGACTGAAACAAATGAGGAAGAAAAGAGGTAGCAATTGAAGATGTCTTAAAGTGTTTACAAAGGGAGTTTATAATTTACCTTTTTACTTTATTAACTTTATCAACTACAAACCGTTGACCAAAAGTAGTTTAGAATTTAACATGAAATTATGAATATATCCATAAATAATAATTAAATAAATTAAATATATATATATAAACTAAAAACTGAAAATATAAAAATAAATTAAGTATTTAAAACTATAAAATTTAATGAAAAATAATTAAAATTCTTTAATTCAAGGTAAAAATGTATCAAATTTTAAGCTTTAAAACAAAAGCTAAAAGATTCTTGAAAAGCTAAAATAAAAGTGTTTTCACTCGCCGAGTTTTTCAAGTGTGCAGAATACGTTGTTCATAATTTTAGTTTATATAATCTTTGGTAGCATCTTCCTCATCAGTCAACATGTTAAATAGGAAAATCTTTACTTTAGAATACACCTTCCTCTGTACGCTGTCCAGGTTCATGCAGGCAATTAAAAACTTTTGCACAACTTTAATCAACAAATTTCCCAGCGAAAAGATGTACCCAGATCCGACTCCGACTGGGGTCTGACTCTGGGTCTGGGACTGGCTCTGGTTTGGGGTTCCTACTCTACAGAAAAATGTGCGTGCATGGCCCAAAATGTTTTTTTGCAGACCTTTGGCACTATTCCCTGCCCTCATCAATCCCTTTCCTTCCCATAGCTTGACTTGCTTTGCTCTGTTAGGTGTCGTCCTCTACGTTTGTGCATTTCATTTCACACATGAGCAACTGCCACTGGCAGCTGGTGAGGGGTCCAGGAAGTGATGTGTGTGGAAGGGAGTATGCAGGTGGAAAAAAGCTACATTTTTTAGTCAGGAATCCGTATGTAACCCTGGTAACTCGACCCAACTAACTGCTCTTAAGTAGCAAAAAGCCATCACGAGTCAAAAATTGTAGTCAACTGGCAAATTAAGTTGAATTGCTCAGCTACCCCACGACACCCTGTGTCTCCCGCACTCACTCCCTCCCAGCACTCAACTGCTCCCCGTATTAGCATAATTTTTTTTGCAGCATGTTAACTACAAAAAAAAGAAAATAAAATAAAAATGCGAAAAAAACGAAGGCGAAAGAGTTGAAATTTAATTTGCGTTAGGCGCATGCGCAACTTGACTTGAAAGTTGAATGTTGAATGTTGTTGTATCTGCAACTTGAATAAGCGCTTACCATGTTGCAAGTTGCAACTTGCCCCATGTTCAATGTTCTTCTTACACTTCATGGCAGCAACAGCAGCCACAGCAGCAGCAACAACTTCCTCATTTGCCGTAACATTTTAATTATGCGCCCGTTAGAGGTTTATTCTTCAACGTTGTTGTTATTACTGATGTTGTTGTTGTGATTGTTGTTGTGACTGTTGTTGTTGTTGCTGTCGTTAAATGAAAGCTCGTAAATTGCAGGCGCAAATAAATTTGTTTGAAATATGTTGAAGAAGTGGAGTGGACTCCTTTCGTCTTCAACCTGATGTTGATCCAAATGAGGTGGCTTAATAGCATGTAACTCTCGCATAACCGTTGATTTTACACTTAGGGATGCATAAACTATTAATTTACGATGCATTTTTATTGATATTAGGGGTATTCCGGAAACAGATTTAAATTAGATTTACAGCTCCAACCTACAAAATTTAAAATATTCATAATAAAATTTGATTTAGATATTATTTCTATTGTCTCTCTTCTAAAGAAAGCACTAAGTTCTCGGCATGTAAATTTAAAATAATTAAATAGTCGCCAAAATTTTCAGATGGGAATGACAGCTAAGAAAGGATTAAGGTGCTTGAGGAAAAGAAGATAGAGACAGAAATAGAGCTTAAAGTTATCGAATTGCATCTAATTAATAATAGTTGCTTTATTTTTAACCGTATATACCGTAAGCAAACTTTTATTTAAGAAGCTTTAAGAAATAATTTGTTTACTAAGTAAACTTTACTTTTTTCAACATTTCGCTTTCTTTTTTGTTATCTTTTAAATTTTTAAGCAACGGTTTTATCCGGCACTCAGCTGTTCTCGAAATCGTCGTTCTGTTAACTGAATTAGAATTTCTCAAAAATAATCTAAATATAATGTTAAACAGACTCAGGAATCCCAGTATTATCCTAGCAAATAATCTACTTTCCTTTGAATTATTACTGATTTTAAATTGATAAGTCTATCGATTTATTGATTTAAAAAGTATGCTTTGCCAACAATTTGAATTGTAGTCATCGTTATATCACGCAGCCCTGTAAGTTATATCTAAATATGTCAAGTGCAGTGTTGCACCCGCAACTCGTGGCTTTAGGCTGAAGGCAATGACTTGTCTCGGCTGTCTGGCAACTTTGCCATAGGTTAACTCAGTTCCAGGCAATGCTGCCACTCACACTGTCAGTGGCAGATACAGCGAAAGAGACGGAGACGGAGACAGAGTCCAGGGCCAGTCCTCATCCCAGTACTCTTCTCTCTTCCACTTTCCGCAGAATCAGTTGGTAGCCAGGTACGTAAAGTAAGGCCAAAAACCGCTTGTCAATCGCTTGGCCAACTCCGGCGTGGCACGTTTTTCCTCTACTCGCTTACAATCAGCGATATTTTCTATATTTTCCTTACTTGTATGTATTATACCGAGCACTGGAAAAGTATCCAAAGTAAGGTATACCTCAGTGAAATAAGAATAAGTGTTATTTAATTTTTGGTTGTCTCTGTTCCTAAAACCTGGAAGAAATCGTTATTATCAACTAGGAAAATATGCGCATTGGAGTGATAAAAATGGCATTATTCGAAGAATTGAATTAAATAATTATTACAATATACATATGTTATGTTATTAATAGACCTTTTCCCTAAAGTATACAATATATTAAACAATTTACGTAGATTTTTAAAAATGTCTCTATGTATTTATTTTAATAAGTAGTATATTGGCAAATATGTTAAATTTGTTATTAATTTTTATAAAAGTCTTGCCATTAGTTAGAAAGAGAATATATACAGATGAAAGAAACGAAATTTATTTATTGTAAACATTATATTTATTATTGCTATTTGTAATTGTATTGTAAAAGTTTATTATAAATCGAAAAATTACGTTTGCAGGGTATCTCATAGTCTGGCAGCACTTGCTTACCCAGTGGCTTTGGCTCTGCCTTTACCATTTACCATTTACCATCGCTCGTTGCGCTCTTGTCTAGATCGAAGGCTGTCGATAATGTCGCCAGTTCTTTTGCCAGTTCCTTTTGGCGAGAGTTCTTAACAGTTCTGTTCTGTGGGTCTCTCTTGGCTTGGCATCGTTGCTTGTTTCATTAAAAATGATTGATTGTCAATTAATTGAAGTTTGCCGATATGTTAATAATCAAACTGGCAATTATACGCATTTATCTAGCGGCAACGCTTCAACGGGCCCTCAATATAGTAATTTCGAATACGAATTCAATTTCAATTAATTGATTTATTTCTTTAATATGCTTGATGACTTTTGCGTTCGTTTGTTAAATAATAAACAAAAGTATTTGTTAATTCATTCAGTTATGTTTGCTTTTGGCTTTTAATAAAGAAAATATTGACATTTACTGAATAAATACAATATGCATAATCAAAGTGAGACAATTTAATTTGTGCGTTAAATAAAAATACTTTCATTCTCAGTTCACAGCATATTTTAAGCTACAGAGAAATAAGTTTAAAGCAGTATTTAAATTTAAATGGTATATTGTTTAAGTTGACTTTGATTAGCTTACAATTGTCTGCTGTCACTTTGAGAGATTGCGAATTTAATTTGAGACAAACTTTGTTAAGCCTTCAGATGAACAACAATTTAAGTATAAGCTTTCAGTCAGTCAGCAGGCCTGGTTTTTATTTCTTGGCCAAGAAAAACATAAAACTTAAACATTTTATGTGATGAAAAGTTTCGGCAACAAATTTTTCACACGCGTAAACAAAGTGGCCCAGCCTCGAAGACTTTGTCTACGGTCTGTTGTTTACCTGAGCCCCAGGTCGGGACCAGGTAGTAAAGAGTCGTAGACCGATTCGGCAACTTGGCCAAAACCACAGACAAACATGTCGAAGCGAAAACAACAACAACACCGAACAACTGAGCTTGCAAATTGTGTCGTGTCATGTAAAAGAGTTTTTCTTTTTTAAGTTTTTGAAGCAAAAACAAAAAGAGTTTCTTTTTATTTTTTGAAGCGCGGCCTTTTTATGTTTTTCACACTTTTCATGGGAAGTATAGCAAAGAGTATTGCGGGGCTCAGAGTAGGGCACTTAGAATGCTGTGTAGAAACAACAAAAACATGTAAACGAACACCCAAAGTGCTCCGACTCCAGCTCTATGAGTTAGTTTAGACTTAAGTCTAGGCGGTTCCACAAAGATATTATGAAAAATTTCCAAAGACGCGGCTCTGAGAAATTCTGTACTGTGGGGCTTCTTTTGCTCTGAGTAATATGAGATAGTTGAAAGTAGGTAAGACAATATAATGAAGAGAGGGGTTAGCACTTGTGTGGTTGTTAACAGGTCATAGGGTTAAGTTCTGATTATAAGACAGTTGAGAGCATAGAATAAGTAAGGTATGGTTAGGTTGAAAGGAAGAATAGCGTTGGCGAACCTAAGTAAATTCATATTAATTAACATGTGTTTCTGAAATGTTTCCTCAATGGTTCAGAGTCACATCTTAGAATCGAATACAGAGAGATTTTGATAAATTTTGAAATAAATTGATGTCTTACAGATGCAATTTAATCAAGAAAAGCAATGTAATTTATTTTATATATAAATATTTTAATGAACTCTCTCTAAAGTTTTCGACATGATATTTTATTTAAACTATATTATTAGTTGTGGTTATTATAAGTAATTAAGAATGTGAAGTTAAACTAGTTTATATTTGTAAACAATAATTGGAATACATTAAATAAGCTATAAGTTTAAAGCTGAAATTATAATAAATGAAGTATTTAAAGTTAAGAACTAAGTAAATATCTTAAAATGTGAGGGATATTTTGCATCACAAATAAAATCAAATGTAATTTGAGATGGCTTATAATAAACACATGGAGTTTTTCTTAAGAGGATCTTAGCAACTAATTCCCAGTTATAAATTGGATTTACTAATACATTTACAACTTTATCATTGTTACTAATTCTATACATCATTTCTTTCTCATTGCAGGTATGTAAAAGGATGTTTCTCTAATGAATACGAACGTACACATAGTTAAGTGAGTTCAACAATCCATTGGCAGTTATATAAAAAAGTTTTATAAATGCATTTTACTGACCTCATCAGCTAATTTGCAACAATTAAGCAGGTTTATCGTTATATATATACTTCATGCATATATATATGTACATATCCGTTTGTAATTGGCATTTCATCGGCCATCAATTTAACATCAATATGCACTTTGAGCCACTTAAAAATATACAGAAAGCGATACGGAAAGAGAGGGACATATACCGACTTGAAACTCTTGAAATGATTGCAAATAGACCCAATTAATTCTATGGCTGTTTGTCGTTGTTGCTGTTACTGATTAACCCAACAACTTTGCCGGCTTATGGAATTTATTTAAAATCACATATGGAGATAATGAAAAGCGCTTTACAATCCTCCTCACCAGTTGTAAATTCTGTTGCAGCCTCTTAGTTGGTAGCCCCAGCTCTATAATTATGCCATAAAGAGAATTTATTTTATTTTATTGTTTGCCCTCCGGGAAGGCGTTTGCCTGTGTCTCATATGCTCTTACTTTGGGGTAACATGCTTTTGTCATGCAACCTGATCGCAAGGAAAAGTTGTATAAATAAGTATCTTTATGATAAATTTAGCTCAGGGGCAGAAATGTATTTAGGAATTTTAACTAGTGATTGCTGAAAGATTTATGTGGCCTCTTTATTTAACGATTTAGGATAGAAAATTTACAACCTTGGAGGGAAATTGCTGGTTCAAGGCTTAGAAAGGTTTATAACTTTTAAAAATGTTGGAAAATGTATTTCCATTTCTTCCTCTCTACAACTTTCATATAGACAAATCTATGTTTTCTTATATCTGATTTTATTTTATATCTTAAAAGTGTAGCCAGAGTATCTTCTCTTCTACAGTAGAAAAACATGTGCAATTTATTGTTTATGACACCCCAGTCCCCTGTATTTAATTATGGTTATTTAAGAGAACACCGTTCTAGCCGAGATTGTCCCTTGGTTTGGGGTCTAACGAGAGATACTTAATGAAACCGGTTGAGACTTGTGTGGCAAGCAGACCAAAAATCCGAGCAATGCAAATATTATCTTTTGCCACACATTTTGTGTGCTGCAAGTTAAGAATTGAATTGAATCGGAATCTTGTCTCTTCTCTTCGGTTAACATATGAAGAACGGCGCTTCTCGATGCCAACACGCTTTTCGATGGCTCCACGCACAATTTTCATAAATCAGCTCAAAACCGCAGCTTGCCACACTTGAGTTCATTCTGTGGCACTTGAGACTGGTTTCTCCAAATGCCACTCGAGGCTGCCTGTCAAGTGGCGCGTCAATAGACATCGCAATGACTTGTGCAAAATATACCCCAAAAAAAAAGAGAATAAGATTGAAAAAATATTATAAAGAATTGAAAGAAATACTCTTGTGCCACGCCAAGAAGTCATAATTATTGCCAGTCAACTATTTGACTCGACTTTGAGTGCTAGACGGCTCATAAATTTACATACAGATAAAAGAAACAAGTATGTATTCAATGTGTAGTGATTGACTGGAGCATTACCCTGTAAATTATATTTATATAGTCTGGATCATTCAGCTTATTATAGTAACTTTAATTTTTGTGTTCATAGTTGCAAATGAATATTTTAATAAATTAATTTACAGGGTGCATATAAAATGCTCACAAATTATTGCATCAATCAATCATTTTATGTATAGAGTATCTGTTTAGAACTACTAATGAGCTTAATCATTATTTTTACTATAAATATTTTTCTTTATTGTTAAATTGAATGTATCAATTGTTAGTAATAATAAAAAGTGACTTTAATTGTGGCATGAATACAGGGTATTAACCTGCTACCTTTTTAGACGTAAATTCCATGATTTAACCATCATTTAGTTTACAGAGTGATTGGCGTCAAAATACCCTCTAAACACAAACATTGTACCCAAGATTACAAGGTTTCTAAAAGTGACACTTTCAATCCAATTTCCATGCTTTGCCAACTGTGGCGGTAGCTTAAAGACTGTAGAGAAATACCCGTTTCTTCGCTGGTTACTGGGTATCAAAGTGCTATATTTTCAAACTGGGGATCTGTGACTGTATCTGCAACTTTATCGGACTGACATTTGGATTGTCACCTGGCCATTAGGTGTTTTGAAATGTGGTTCTCTGGCTGTTTATCTGGACGCCATCTTTCTTTAATAACTAAATAACATTTTTACAGGGAATATGAAGAATAAAGTATCATAAAAGTGAGGTTAGGAGGATACAAAAAAGTGAGGTTATTGTACGCATAAATGGAGTCAATTGAGTTTACAAACTCGGCAATTTACAGACTCCGCAATAATGTTTAGATTAGGCCAAGTTATTTCTTAACAAATTGCGAGTTAGTTAACAACTCATTTGAGGTACATAAACAGCATTAAAAGTTGCTAAAAAAAATGGTTAATAATACTTCTTAGAATAGGTCAAACTATTAAAACTGCCAGCTAAGCGAGCTTTACCAAGAATTTGTGTGGTTTGAGCCGAAACTTGAGGCTCAGTTTCTTTAGGCCCCCACAAAGGGGACAATAAATCATAATTGTGAGCATTTTGAAAGTGCGTTTCATATTACTGAAAATCGTAACATGTGGCACATGTGGCACACGAGTGTGGCAATTTAAGGAGGGGCCAATTAAGCCACGTCCAGTGGGGGAAGTTGGAGCTTTAGGAGCCGTAGGAGCTGGAACAGCTGCTGTAAATCAAAAACAGACTCCACCAGGTTATGTGTGTGAAAATATCAGATAGATACTCGTACTTGTGCGTGGCAAGTGTGGCAAGCTAAGCATACATAAATTAACATTAATAAACCGGCATAAATAAACTATAAAAACTTATAAATAATTTTTAAAATGGACAACGCACATAAATCATTGTTAATGAACGCTTCTGCGAGGGCAGCTGCTAAGGTTGAACCCTTTTTGAGTGTAGGAAACTTGTTTGTGCGTGTCTTGCAAGCTGCCACAGATCTGGAGGCGACTCCACACATATGCAGATGCAGATGCAACTTGCAACCAACAACTTGTCATAAGTCTTGTTAACTTTTGCAGTCGTCGTCATTCATTTTCATGCTGTTGATTTCAAATTGAGATACATTTTAGCAGTGTTGCTGTGTTGCACTGTTGCTGTTGCAGTTGCAAGGCTGTAAATTCATAAGACGCCAAAAGTTTTTGGCAAAGTGTTGACTTCAATATGTTTTGGCAACACTTGCATAACAACAACAATTTGAATCTGCAACTCTGATTCCAACTCCAGACTTTGACTCCAGTGCGTGCCACAGCATGTTGCAGTTGTTGTTGCTGCAGTTGTTGGTGTTGTCTGTGTACCGTTAAATGCAACGTTTAGATACAAATGCACAGATAACAAATTGTTGTACAACTCCACGCAGCGAGCCGTAAAAACGTTAAAAGCAAAACAAAATCTCAGCCTTGCCCCACCGCGTCGCATTTGCGCTTTTCATTTTCCTTTTGGTGTAAAAAATTGGCCAAGCCTTGCTTTTGGCCAATCTTTGGGCTGTTTCCCCCTTTTCTCCTCTGCTTTATTCTATCTTTCAGTATCTGCACTTGTCCATCAGTCGCGTCGTTGACTTTGTGTAGTTTTTCTTCTGCGGAAATTTGTTGCAACTTGCAACTTGCGGCAATCTTGTGCCTCAATTTTTTCTGAGCGACATTTTGACGCTTGGCTTTTCAAGTGCAGTTCGGTGTAGGTTTCACTTCAGACACTTGGCTGACTCTTGATTGAAGTGGTCCAGAATGCAGGCCGATATTGTAACTGGTGTACAGATAGTGACTTGATTGACTGACTGACTTTTGATTGAAATTCAATCCCTCTTTATAGACTTTCAACTTGCTGAAAACTGCTGCGATATCAATGCAAAATGTCGTTGCTCAACCTTTAAAGTCATTCTATGACTTTGACATAATTTTCAGTACTTAACAATCTAGACCCTAGAGAATAAAGTATACGACTCGTGGGCTAAGTTCCTTACCATGAGTAAAAGGTTTCTGTCTCTTGGTATATTCTAATAAAACTCCCAAACTGAGATTAAAATAATGTTTTGTACATGTTGACATAGTTTGGCTGACATTTGAACAATCGACCTAAGGTCAAGAAAATCTTAATTGTTTAACTCTCAGTTAAATGATAAATGATATTTTATACCTAATAAAATTAACTAAAATCGGACGATCATATCATATAGCTGCAAAGGGAATATGTTTCATATATAGCTGTGAATATGAACAAAGAACAGAAAAAATTTCTAGCTAAAATTATATATTATTGATATTTTCCTTAATTCTTAATTTTATCGAATTTTCCCAATTTCCTTTCGTATTTAATCCAGAATTTCCCACACACTTTAATTGGCTTTTGCGCCATGCCTTTTAAGTACATCCAAATTGTGTAGAGGAAGAGTAAAACATTATCTAACTGCGTTATCTATTCATAAGTCCAATGTACAATCCAATCTAAGTGCACAGAGAATGACTTATGACCCTGGACATGCATTTTTTACATGCCTCACTAAGCCAATCATGCAAATTTCGTCAAAGCCATGTCTAAATGGCCTTGTACGGCAAACTTATTGTTCCTACCAGGTATGCTGTGGCAGTGGCAACACTCTGTGGCAACAACATCACCAGTAGCAGTAGCAGTCGCAATTGTAGTCTCTGTCTGTCTGTAAAGACAAAATTTTCCCAAAATGTTACGTTTGGCAGGCGGAAACGTTAAGCCGGAATCCCAGCTGCGTCCATGACGAGAAACTTAGGGGACAGGAGTAGGATAGACCGATAGAGAGGAAAGAGGAGAGGGAGTAGGAGTTGTAGCAGGAACAGGACTTGGACAGAGCGCACATGCAAAATACATGCAACAACGACGATGACTATGACGACAACACACACATATGGTAAAAAGCAATAGCCTGGCCAACAATAGATGAAGCAGAATAACAACAACAGCAAAAACAACAACATCAGCAATAGCTCTGTGAACAGCCGTTGACCATTGCCTGACATTTGAGCCATGTTGTCAACGTTTGTTGTTGCCATGTATATGCATCCATTATGGCTGTTTGTTACACTCGTGCCGTGGCTTTGACCTCACTCACTCAGTTGGCTAGATTCAGGTTCAGGTCCAGATTCAGTTGCTCCTTCTCCAACTCTCTGGTCAAAATCATGCTCCTTCTCTTTACTCTCCTCATTCAACTCGTTTCGTTTTATTGGAATTCACTATTGCTTTGGAATTGTCAAGGGTTTTCTCTTTCCTATTTTTTATACCCTTGCAGACGGTATTATAATTTTATCACGAAACGTGTAACGAACTGAAGAAGGCGTGGCAGATGCTACAAAGTGTGTATACGTATGTGGATAGAAAAATTGTTGAGTAATTTTCCTACTTAAAGTTTGTGGTTTCTGAACCTTTTTTTTTAATATCGGACACTATAGCTAAGAGCTGTCAGGGAAGTAATTTGTTGCCGATTAAATTATCTTCTTAAAACGCTACAGTGGTGTGTAAGGGTATCAATTCTTTGGTGTGCTTATCATTCGTTTGCTTTTTAGTTTTTCCTCAATTTTTCCTATTTCTGCTTATCCAGCTTTCATCTTTTTTGCATATGCTTACATCACTTAGGCCTTGGTAATGAGCCGCTCATAACTCGCCACTCGTAGCAAGTTGTCATGGAGTTGCCCCACCACAGTCTCTTCGCCTCGCAGTACATAAATCTGGCCAGGCATATTGTTAAGTGCGTTTAGGCCATGTTTTGTTTTTATCTAGCCACAAAAATTAGTTACAGCAACGACAATGTCCTATAGTTGAGGCACTTGAAATGTCATCTGTCATTTGGCAACAGCTGCCAGGCATTATCCCCTTTTACCCTCGCACTTCCCTATTCCTCGCTTTGTGTCTGGGACTTTTTATGATCGATAGATGAGCGTTTCTCTCGCTCATATATGGTTATGGCCTAATAGCTGCCTAATGGCAACACAACTGGTCGACTAGTCGCTTGGCCTTTTCCCATGTGCATCATTGGCCAATTATTATCATTGGCAACGCTAGTTTTATGGCTAACAGCACAAATTTTGTGGCCAGTAGTCATCAAGTAGTAGTTGGCCATAAAGCACCAAATGGGACATGAGCATTGGAATTAGGATTGGGCTTAGCAGCTACTTTTGGCCGGAACGCTAAGCGAATTGATGAACAATTTTTTATTTGTTCGCTTGTCAATCAAGTGTTCCCCATCCCCTTCCCCATCCTCTTCCTCTTCAACATTCTGTCTTCTCTTAGCTTTAATTTTTTAATTAATTGCTCGTCACGTTTCGCCAAGTTGATGAGCCGCATTCACCAGCGAAAATGAAATGGAACGCAGACAGAATGAGAAGGGAAGAGCTGAGATAGATAGAGAGGGAAGACAACTAACCACAAAGTCATGGTCCCCCACTTTAAAAGTCCACAGAATAATTGTCGCGCCATTGTTGCACGTTGCTTAAAATAATAATAATAATAAGAATAAAAGTAGTTGCAGTGGTGCTGCTCTTGGTGGTGTGGTAGTAATAAGTGGCAGTTGGTCTGCGGTTCTCTGTCGTCTCGTGCAAATGAAAACTCATAAAAACTTCAGACAGACATTCAACAGAAGAAAAGTGACTCCAGACGCGAGTAAAAGCCGCCCGATAACAATAAGAGAAGACAGAATCCAGCTGAAGGAACTGAAGGATGCCTGGGATAAAAGAAGGGGGACATCAGGGCAGATTGCAATAATTGTCATCATCATCTTGTGGTCAGCAGGAGGCGCTGACGTAGTAACCCCAGTGGGCGGCTGTCCAAGTGGACAATCAAAGCCAAAGCAAACTATACTTAAAGCAAGTTAACCAGCGACATTTTTCAGATGCCAAGGCGAAGGCGAACAGCAAAAGACACAAAAGGCTTAAAAGACAAGAGACAAGCGAACTGGGGACTGTGGACTGCAGACTGTAGAATGAACAAGCAACTAAACGGGCAATGGCTTGGACAGCAGAGAGGCGCAAAAAGTCTGACCAAACATGGGTAAAAGTGTTTGTTGGAGGCAGAGGCTTAGCGAAAAGGGGATTGTGGACTGCCGAAAGGGATAAAAGTGGTAGTGGTAGTACGATTTAAAAGTAATTGCTCCTGTATAGCACATGTTAAGCAGCATATCTTATATAAATAATATTATTTTTTCCTAGCAGTATTGAAGATATTTAGAGACACAATAGATTTAGAAATAAATGAATGATATCCCTCTTACGTGTGCCTCTGGAACTATTCTCTACCCCCTTTTTTTACACAACGCCCACAGTTTTTGCTGCTGATTTTCTTGTCCAGTTGTTGGCGGCGTGTTCTGGGCAATCAAAGCAATTGCAGGTCCCCGGGCTGCAAGTGTTCATATAGAAAAGTAAGCAGAAGAAGTAGAAAAAGAAGAAACAAAAGAGATGTGGAAAAACCGGCAAAAATAATGAGCTGTAACCCTTTTGGGTCTTGGACCTAGGAGTAGCTCAGTCGCCGCTCAACGACTGAGAAATTAATTAAGGCAAAGGGGCTGCAAACTGAAACTGAGATTGCAAGTGAAGCAAGTATAATGTGGCAAGTGTGGTGAGTGTGGCAAGTAAAGCAAGTGAGGCAAGTGATTCAAGTGAGGTGTTGTCGGTTGGGTTGTTTGATTTCTGTACGACCTTCATGCAGAACTCTGGTCTATAGATAATTATTTATATGTACATACATATACATATATCCCCCTCTATCTCTCACTCTCATTTCAATCTTGCCACAATAAATCTCAACTCAATCTCAGCCACGCCTCCAGCTTGTACTCTAATTCTTATGCATGACAACACCGCTGAAATCTTTGTCCAAAAAGTTTCTTATTCCCCCACTTACTCCCTCTTCTTCTCTCTCTTTCTTGGAAGATGTCCATCAGCTTTTTATTTTGCTATGGTTGCTTAATTTTTCATGCGTCGCGCTGCGTTGGGCGTCCAAGTTTTCATTAAAGTTTGATTAAAAATAAATTATTGGTTATTAAAAATGATTAGTTTTGCAAGAGTGAGGCGCACTCAACTGAAGTAGCCAAAGAATCGCCCCAGAGAACTTTTATAAAGAAAACAGAATACAAAACAGGGAATAATGAAATTGTTAATGGCCTTTGCCGCAGCCAGGCTAAGACAGGCAGAATACTGAGAGGCCAAGAGGGGCGGCAATTGATGTGACAATGTCGGGAATGAGAACAGGGAGGGGAGGAGACCGATGATGGTCATTTGAAAGTCAATGAACGTTGAGTCGCAGGATAACAGCACTTGGAATATGTTAAGCTGCCAACTTGGCTAAAACTGTTCACATTATAATGGCCATAACAGTTTTTGTTAGCTCAGTCGCAATACAGACATTAACTTGTCTAAGACAAGTCGCTGTTATGGACTTTCTAATTCAATAACTTGGATTCCCTATGGTTTCCTTTAAGACAGTGTACCTTAAATTATTTGCTTACCAGTCTATAACTCATTAATTTTTGTTAGTTTCCAGTCTTTAAAATGTCTTGGCCATAAGCCATACTATAAGTTGGCTTTATGTCTTGGCACTTTTATGTCTAATACAAGCACTTATCTCGTCGACTCAGGGCCAAACACATATGGGGCCTGTTTATTAGTAGTTGCCACACAGCCAGCCACTTGCCACTTCCCACTCTGTTGTGTGCCGCCCACACATGCCACCATGCCACCAACTCGAATTGTGGACTCCCTCTTTGTCTTTCCCTACCAATCTCTCTCTCTCTCTCTCCCTCTGGTTTTCTTAAGCAAATCTATTATTATTTTTTCCGCCGCTTGTCATAATTTTTGTTTATTTTGTTTGCCACAGCGCTTGTTGTTTGTGCTTCTTGAGAAAAATACTGACGAGGTGGGCTGCTCCCTATATACACTGCCGTTCAACGAAATAGAGTCACTGTCCTTTGTTTTACAGAAAATTTAGTATTTTATAAAGGGGTATAACTTAAAGAATTCATTTTCTAATATTCAGAACAGGAAGGATTCTTTACTCCATAAGTCATAAGTGCTTTCTGGTTGTCTTTTTATATTTTTTTCTGTAAGTCGATGCATTTTTTAGAGAGAGATTAAGAAATCTTCAGATTATATTACCTGTAATATTTTATCATTCAACTCTTATCTCTAAAATTTGTCTATATCTTTGCTCAAGAAATAAAAAAAAACATCATAAAAGATAAAATCGAAAAGGGAGAAATAAAAAATGATCTAATTGGTTGATCGGCAGTGTAAGAACATTTATTTGTGCACTCATACATATATGTATATGAGATATTTCCTAGTATTTATTTTCATTTCCATACCACGCACAGCTGTCGCAGATCCTATGCCATTCTTTATGGCCCCCCTTTTCCTGTTCCTCCCCTACTTTATCGTCGTCTTTTGCATCGCATTTTATTGGCAATGTATTCTTACAAGTCAACTCCCGTTTGTTTACTTTTCAAACTGCCCTCTTGTATTACATTTAAGATGTATCCAACAATAGCAGCTCTTTGTACTGAATCGAAATGTAAACTTTATAATTTGTTTGTACCGCTCTCTCTACGCCCCTCGTCTTTAATCTACAATCAAATCCCGCATGCAAATTTCATTCAGCTTTGACACTTGAAAGGCCAAACACAAACACACACATACGCACACTCACACACACAAATTGATTAAACTGTCAAGTGACTTTATAACTGACTGCGCTGACATTTTGATTATTAATCATTGCCGATTGGCTGAGTGAAGTCAATGAGTGCAGGAGCGAAAGAGAGAGCAAGATGTTTACTTCAAGATGACGAGGGCAGTTCGATTTGTACGATTTAACGGAAATTAAGCCAATTTGTAAGTTCTTACAAAAACAAAACTATGATTAATACTTTAATTATAAATTTAAGCTACTGATAGAGAATGAATTGTCAAATAAAATAATAATACACCGAACTGTAGGATTTACATACATACTTTATAAATAAGGTCTTTATGCTGAATCTGAAATTAAAAACCGTTAACCAAAAATTTCATACTCGGCTTAAGAAAATCCGAGATCAGCGGACCTTTGTCAGTGTTTAAATTGAACTGATTAACCTGCCCAAGAAATTTATAAAACTACTTATAATAATGAATTGTCAAATTATATCAATACAAGTTCTTCTATTTAAGTAACTTTATATATCAAGCCTTTTGTCAATAAATCTAAAAATTCTAAGAGCACACCTCGAGTGCGACTATAACAGTATCTGAAGCACACATCAATGCGGGCAGACAGACGACAGATGCATAGAGAGGAGGCTTAACCCATTGACTGCAATGCGGCCCAGACAAGCTGCATAATAAACCTGAGTAGCTTGTAGATGGCAAGTTGCAGATAAAGAGGGGGACAGAAGTATGACTTTGTGGTGTGAGGTTAGGAATGAATAAGGGCACTCATGAGTGTTTGATCCAATTGCCTTTACCTGCCAAGTTGTCGAGCTTGTCATTAGCTTGCGTTATAATTAAATTTTCATTTATTGAGACAGGGAAAAGTTTCCTCAAGCAGAGCTTAAAAGAAAGCTTACAATTTGAGTGTCTGTCTGTCTGTCTGTAATTCATCTCTTACTCCCACTCTCTTAATAAGTTTTACCCAAATGAGCCAAAAAGTTGCCAGACAAAACTATCGACAGTAAAGAGCAAAAAGCACCTGTTGCTGAGAGAGGTGGGTAAAAGGTGAAAGAGGGATAGAGAGAGGGATACGTATAAAATAGTTGAGATACTGAGTTACTTTTATGGCAGTTTTGCGCTTTGAACTTTTGGCTCGCAATTGTGTTAAGTGCGTTTTGATGGCCAATGAATAGGTAGATAGATAAGTTCCGAGTCCGGAATGGGGTTCAGCTTGAAATTGTTGAACAACTCAGACAAAGACAATGGAGTTCAAGATAGTAAAGTTTTCCAAACTGCAAGTTCAATGGAGAGAAAAATGTGGGTTACATTGAGGTTAGGTCGAAGAGTCAAAGTAAGAGAATATGATGTTATAAAATGGAATGGGAAGAGTTTATTCCAACGTTTAACCAAGCACTTTCAACCAATTGGCCAATCATTTGAGTCTAGTTCCGTTTCTGAACCGGAAAAAGGAAAAAGAAGAGTAAAAACAAGGGAACACAAGTACTTTGTGTGAATGCACTCAATGAGTGTTCAACAACAACTGCATAACAATGCCAACAACAAGAGAAGACACTTCAAATGCTAATTACATGCTACAAGAAGTGTAGAAAGGCAAAAGGAAATCCTGGAAAAGCGGAGCCATTGCAATTCATGAATCCAAATCCCGTAATGAGATTGCAACTGCCTTCGAGGTATCCGGCCGCTTGAGTCTAGGAAAACATAACTGAAAACAAGCAAAGGGCAGCCTATAAACCAATGTGAGAGCGAGTGAGAGAGCAGACCGTTTAATGATGCAAAAAATGCCAAAGAAACTCACTCAGAACAAACCCAAAAGCCAAAACCAAACCCTAAACCAAAGAAACCCCAAAGCCAAAAAAAAAAACCGAAAACAAAACCAAATTCAAATACAAAGCTGCAGCCCGTTAACTTTTACATGCCGTTGGTTTTGGAGAACGCAGCTTTTGGACTCTTTGCACGTCAGAACAAAAGCTGCTTAACGTACGTGTGGAAAGAGAGCAAGTGGGAGAGTGTCAGGCTGATTGACTTGAGTGAGAGCGGAGAAAGGTGAGAGGGCGCGTGTATGTGTGTGCTTGTGCACTTATTCGTTAGTCCTTTTTTGGTTACTCTGCTTTTGTTTTTGCTGCATTGTCTTGCTATTGCAAGAGAACCAACATACATACACATTTCTTACAGCTCTCAATGGCAAAAGTAGCGCCATCTAGCGGCCCAACGCGCATAAAAGTCATCAATATTGTTTATATGCAACAGTGCTTTTTGTTGTTCTCACTCTTTCTCTGCTCCCCTTTGCTGTTGTTGTTTGCCAGTTATTGTAACTGCCATGCTTCTTTTCTCACTCACTCCTTCTCTGTTTGCCTGCACAAAATTGAGTTTTGTTCTGACGCTGGCACTGCTTCCGCTTGTCCCGTTTTTATTGCTTTGTGCTTTGTGTGTTGATTTATGGGCGCTGCATGTGTGGGCGTGTGTGGGCCCTAAGGGCGCGCCTGCAACTGAATTTGTCCTCAACGCAGTCGCCACCAACTTCCCTGGAGAAGACATTGAGTGCAGTAGCTTCATGGCAGCGACAGAGACAGAGACTATGTCTTGTTGCGCATACAAATTGGTTTTAGTTATTAATGGTGTGTATAATTAAGCGGGTGCCTTTTGTTGCCAACTTTGTCTGCACTTTGCTAGAATGTTTCTTAATAATTTGTGTGCGCATCGTTCAAGACAAAACATTGTAAGCAATTGTAGAGTGAGCAAGAGAGAGAATGAGGGAAAGGCAGAGATGAAATGCAGTAATCATCCGATGCAGTGCGAGGTAAATGGCTTCAGTTTAAGACTAAAATTCGATTAAAATTTGTATATTAGAAAGGATAAAGTTATAGTATAATATTCTCCAGGTATTCTCATAAATTATACTTTTTGGGTAATCCTTGCATTAAGCAATAAGCATAAATTTGTTGATTAAAAATTGGGTTTATTCTATAAGAACTTTATATTCAAAAAAAAAAATGTATTACTGGTTTAGTTTAAAGAATAAATAAAAATTTTTCATTCAGTAAATTAATTAAGAATAATATTTTCTGGTAATTTTCATTCTTGAAATATACTCTTTTGAGCCTAAAATATTATGACCAAACTTGTCTGCAATTTTATATAATTTACTTTTGGTCTTTTTCTTCCGCATATTAAATACTTTGCATGATCCTTTTGGAACTTTCTGAACTCAATCTTATTTAGTATTAAAATGGTGTACCGCGGTCCTTTGTACGCTTCATTAAAGCGTTTACTTATTTTATGGCTTTGACGAGGTTGATTAACTTTAGTCAATATACAAGCCAAATAGCATCGGTGGGGTTTGGGTTACAAGTACCCTGGGGAAACCCAAACATATACAAATCAAGTCAACTCGCAGGTCAGGTCAAGTCAAGAGAAGTCAAGTCAACAACTGTTCGCTGTTTTGACCCTTTCAATTAAAAAAGTGTCAGAAACATGGCTAAAACCCGGAAACAGTAACCCAAGCCCAAAACCCAAACCCCAAATCGTGTTTGTCTATCAATCAGACGAACAAATAGCCGAAAAATAAAGCACTTGGCTCACCGACTTAACAAATTGGTGCGGCACTTGGCAATTGAAACCTTAACCTTTTTATTTCCTCCATCTAGTTCTCATTACGAATGCAGAGCGTGAAAAGAAAGGAAAACCGCAGGGAGAAAAAATGTTATATTTGCTTTTATTTATTTTGTTTTTTCCTTTTTTATTTGGGTTTATGTTCTTGACGCCTTCATAAACTTTGATTTTCCATCGATTTCGCACTTGAGCAAAATGTACTAAAAATAGAAGGTGACTAGAATATGCCAGAAAATACCGAATAATGTGAAAGACGCTGCTAAATGTTAAGCAAATGTTGCCTTAACAACTTTTAATTGAATGTATACAATCGCATTCATATTCAAGTAAGTGGTAGGTATCGGGTAAGGGGAAATGTGAAAATATTCATAAATTTTGTATAGATTTTCCGGGTGTGTTGGGAAAACTTTGTCAGCACTTCGGGGGAAAGCCTACTAAAAAGTAAACCACAACTTTTCTAATTTATTTTCCATACATTGTGCATGTGTGCATGTGTGCGCATATTTTGTGTTAATACATATTATATAATACTTACTTTGTATTTTTCTTTTCTTCCTTGCAAGAGAGAAGAGAAAAATCAAATTTGAGCCTTTTGTTCTAAGCAACTCAACAAAGTGAACAAAACTGAACCGACGACAACAGCAACAAACTGGGCTAAATGTAAGCAAAACTCTGGCCAGGCTAACTCAAAGAAAAGTTTGCCCCCAGCTTAGTCTACACAAGAGACATAGACAGAGAGAGAGAGGGAATGAGTGGGAGTGAGAAGGAGTAGAAGAGAGTTGAGAGTTTCAGCAGCTCCCAAGTTCTCAGTTTCTAAGTTTTTCAGTTTTCCCACTTGGTTTGAGTTTGATTCTCTCTCCTGGGTCTTGACGCCGCTGGTGTTGACTGCTGAGTACTCTCCTTTTCCCTTATCTCCCCCGCGCTCACCACACCCTCTCGCCCTTTCTTATTTGTTAGTCCTTGGTGTTTGTGTTGCATAGTTTTAGGCGTCATAAGATTGCATTTCTCAGGACTTAAACACACTGCAAATAAACTAAACTTGTCCTTTCAATTAGATTTATCATACTTCTCCTTTCACTTCTTTCCACTTCCTTTCTTCTTTATCTTATAAACAAATTTTAGACTAAACTCAACTCTTCTTGAGCATAATCAAGCAATGCATCTCAAGGACATCTTATGACTATTTCCCTCATTTACCATTTACAACATTTTCCAGGCAACATTTACCTGTTTTACCTGGCCAGTTAACTTTCTCCACCACCTCTTTTACTACCCCTCTTTTCACCCTTACAACTCCATTAAATTAAATTTCCTGCAATGAACATTCTTGTACTTTTATAAGGCAGCTTGTAACCTCAGAGCTTGCTTCGTGTCGCTGGATAATTGAGTTTAGACCGCGCAGCACGCGACCCACAAATGGGACATTTAAGGACAACAAGCTAAGGAGGAGAAAGAAGAGAAAACAAATGGAAAGAGAGAGAGAGGGCTGTGGGGGGTCCGGGTTAATGGGTCACACACAAAACCCGCAGGTACGCGTGTAAAAGCTTTGCCAACAAAAAAAGGTAACATTTTTGGGAAATGCGAAATGGAAAATGGAAAATTAAAACAATTTATTTAGACAATACTCAACTTGGTCGTGATACAAGGATTTCCTTCTTGATTTCAATAGCGAAACAGAAATACATATGACCTATGATTTATGACATTTACCCCTTTTCTCTTAATTTCACCCGGGATTCTCTTATTTATAGCCCCTCCACATGCCAAAAAAAAAGGCAAAATAACAACATTCTTAACCTTAACCCAGGTCTCTGAGCTGGGATCCAACCACAAGCACGTATAATGCTATGGAAAAAGAATTCCATTTTCATTTACAATTTCAAACGAAAATGCCAAAACGCAAGTTGCGCAATTTCATAAATTTTAATCCTTTTTTATTGCCAAGGAACGAATACAACAAGCTAGCTCGGATAGATGACTACAGAGAGAGGAAGAGGGTAAAGAGACATGGGAATGAAAAGTAGTAGAATAACATGGCGACAACCAAAAGGTGCGCGGAAAATAGAAAATGGAAAGTGAAATACACGAAACTCATTTCCGTCGCACGCTTGGTTGTCTTGGTCCTGTCTGAAGAGGGGCAGGAGCCATGGTAAAAATATCATCTACTAAATGTAAGCTAGAGGTGAACGACTTGGAAATACCCTGCACACACAAATAGAGATGCAGTGTAAAGATATTAGATACAGTTATATAGGATTGAACTTTAGTTATAACTTATTTAATAAATTCTTTTTCACGAATTCTTTACACAGAAAAAAATCTTGTCTAAAATGATAACCGAGGCCTGATAGAAATAAGTAGTCAAAGAGAAAAATGTCGACTTTCTTAGTCTTGTTATAAATGGCGGAACGAATATTTCATTCATTTCCTTCATGAAAAATTGTGATTTTATCGTTTTATTTACAAACATATTTCATAAAATTTGAACCACTCAAAAGAACCGTTTATATGGGAATGGATAGATCAAATAACATGTTAAATTTGTGATCCAAGTTAATACTTAGTTTTCTGTATAAGATTTCTCTAAGCTTGATGTAGTTCAGATTCCGAATATCATTATTTCATTATAGTTATCACAGAAAAAGAGAGAGTTTTCATTCGAAAAGACTTGTGCCCACATGCAAGTTTTAAGAAACACTGTCTTAATACTTCCATTACTAATATCCCCTCTGTCCGCACTCAGTAAAGGGCATGACAAGTTGTGCTTAACTCTTGGCAAGTAATATGAAACTAACCGACGGACATTAGGGCTAAACGATGGACGGGGGAGGTGGGGTTGACAATTGCATGAGCAGGAGTACAATATGAAAAGGTAAAAGTGCTCAGTGCAGCACTAATTACTTTGGCACCTCGCATTATGAGTGTGAGTGTCAGTGTGTGGAGGGAAGGGATTGGAAAGAGTAGGGTACCCAGAGGACGACACACTTAATGTCAAGCATACGCCACGTTGAATGCCTGCGGTTAGGAAGAAAACCCCCTCAACTGCCTCTCATTCCCTTTTCAACTCTTTTACTTCCCTTCACTCTCTTCTTACGGGGTGTCACATAATTTAAATAGCAAGTTGGAAATGGTTTTTGGGGTCGGCATTTAAATATGCAACCGACTGTTGAAAAGAAGAAAACAAATGAAAATTGCGAGGAAAATGGCGGGAATGCGTGCGAGAGTTGTGTGTGCTCTGCAGGACATGGGAAACTCAGAACAGGATGGATACGGATAGGATCGCTTGGGCAAGGATGTGGGAAGAGGTCCCGCGGATGCGTCAACTCGCATCGTGTCCTGTCACGCGTAATTTATGCATGTCTAAGCATCTATTCTGTCATGCGTCTCTGCATGTGTGCGTGTGTAGATGTGTGTGTGGAGTGTGTGCCTTTTGAAATGCCATGGACAGGAATCCAAATGCTGCTTTAGCTGGAATGAACTCCAAAACTGCACATGGAATAGAAATAGAGCTAGAATGACAATTGACTCAATGAATACTATGAATAACACTCATGAATGTCATGAGCTAGTGCAGAAATAACATAAGAGATATCAGGCATTATGGGTAAACTGAATCATTAGACTTTAATGAACTTCTAATTTACTTATGAGCATGAGAATAATGTAATGACCAAAAGTTTAAGTGCTCAATAAATAAAGCTTCATAAATACATATACATATATGTTTAAAACCATTTATGCTTAATACGATACGAATTTAAGGAAACTTATATATCAAGTTGATAATAAATATTATGTGATTTATAGACTTAATTTAATTGCTTTTATCTATTTGTTAAGCATAATTCACTAACAAGATTTAAGTAAAATAAAATAACGTATATAAATGTAAGCATTCTTATTGTCAGTAAGTTGATACGAATTGATAAATGCACGCTTAATTATCGTGATCAAATTAATAATAAATTGCATATCATATTTAAACAATAAAATATATTGAAGACAAATAATATCATAAATGCTTTTAACAAGTTTCATTTAGATTTGGTGCATGATTTATTGCAGACATATTCATGCTTATCTAATATTGAACAAATTAAAGCGTCTCAAGACTTTGAAACTCTTTAATGATTACATCCAAACATCATCATCATCTGTTAATATCACATCTACAATCACAAAAGTCCATTAATAATTTCAGACTCTTAATTGTGCCACTTTTCGTAGCGTTGTCAATTCTAAAAAGCACTTTACCCAATCAAAAGTTCAACAAACTGTTGCACAAGTGGCAAAAAAAAAAATATCCACAAATGTTGAAAAAAAAGCGAAAAACTGCGACACGCGACATTAAAAACGTGGCAGGCAATAAAAATTGAGGTCAACAGCAAAAACAACAAGAACAACAGTAGAAGCTAATGAATAACAAAGGAAAAAAAACTACAACAACTGTAGAAGAGGGGTCAAAGAGGGGGTAAAAAAAAAGTGAGGCGAGGTTTATCAAGATGCGCAATTAAATATGGAAATGTGCAGAAATGGAAATGGAGGCAACAATGCGGCATGTTGCACGTTGAAAAAGCAACAACAACACGGAATCTGCACACGCGACAAGTGTCATTAGCGTTGACTCTTCCCTCTCCACCCTTCTCCTCCCTCCACACTTGACACCACAGAATACAGCAGCAACAACAATAACAAGAGTAAAAAAACTTTAAAACAATTAAATGTCATTTTGTGGCACATTTTATTTAGTAAAAGAGGGACTGCGGGCGTGGCAGTTGGAATGTGTGGCAAGTAGTGATTGGGGAGGGATGGATGGAAGAGAAGGAGGGGGTATTGTGGCAATGCTGCTCTTGCTGTTGATGTTGTTGTGTGTTTAGGTTAAGTGTTGTTGTCAACGCATTTGCCATTATTTGCTGCAAATATTTGAAAATTAAACACAAGCCCACGAGACATCAATGATGAGGGTGGGAGGTAGGGAGGGGCATGGAGGAGGGGCAGAGGGCGAGGCACAGACATGCCTAAAATTTGTTGAGAATTTATATTACGTGTCGACAGCAACAACAGCAACAATAAGAGAGGCAACAGCAGCTGCCGCCTCATGGCAAGGTTAAAACTGGGGGCAGGCTCAGACAATGCAAACAATTTCAATTTGCATGTAGAAACAAGGACACAAATACACTCACACACACCCACACACACGCACACACATGTGCACAGTTGTAAAATTGGTTGCCAAAGTTCAAAATGCAACTATGCGGGGTCCTGTCCCTGTCAACTGAGAGGAACACGCAGTGGTGTCACCTAGAGGGGGTCAAAGGGGATCACAAGGGGGGGCATTAAGTGGCGGTTAGGAACATTTGTGGTAGTACTTGGGGAAACATATGGAACTGCTGAAAGAACGTGTCGATAAAGACTAAGGCCAAAAGAACATGTAACCACGATAATACTTATGTATGTGTAGACATGCTCAACTGCTGAGAGTGTTTATACAGAAACACGAACACGTTTTCTGTAGTCTACCTATTGGAGGTGTGGAACAATTGTGTGAAATGCAAATCAAATGTAGGCCAAACCCATTTTATATCAATTTAAAAGTAATCGAATTGTTATCGAGTATTTGTTTTTAGTCTGTACAATTGTAATTTAGGCAAAACAAAGTTATTATAGGAACCTATTTTAATTACGGATCAGTAGGATACATTCAACCCAATTTTAATCAGTTTGAAAGTAATCGAATTGTTATCGAATAATTGTTTTTAGTCTGTACAATTTTAATTTGGGCAAAGCAAAGCTATTATATGTATGTACCTATTTTATTTACGGATCAGTAGAATACATTCAACCCTAGTTGAACCAGTTTAAGAGTAATCGATTTGTTGTTGTTTTAAGCGTTAACGATACGAAGGGCTAGTCATAGCTTAACTTTTATAGTTACTTAAATAAAGGGTCTATGTAATAAATCCAACAAATGGTTATCCAATGTTCGATAAATGTGCTAAGTTATTTATCGAATATATCAGTCGATGCTATGATGCTTATAAAATTAATGTCAATATATTGATACAACAAAATCTTCTAGTAGTCGACATTAAAGAGGAAACAAATTATCGAGTATTCGACAAAATCAAATTTCGATGTAATATAATATTATATTCACATTTCAAGTCAAACTAGTTTGTGATCGAATATAAGATATAACAAATTACCAAATTACATTTACAAAAGTCTATAGTCTCACTATGCATTTATGCGAGTGAGAAAAGTAATTACAATTTATTAGAGGATATTTAATCGCTTCTAAGCAATTGATATGAAATAATTCATTGTTGATGGCATTGCTGTGGCATTGATGTGGCATTGCAATAAACAGCAAAACAATCTGCGTAGATCTAAGGAGCTGTCAGTTCTCCGTTTGTGTAAGTATAGCAGTATGGAACTCAGAGACCCTTCTCAAATAGCGAAATTCCTGAACTCAAAGCGAAGGAGAAATCCTCCTAAATGCAAACCTCCTTCATCCTCCTTCGCATCCACATATCGTTCATCAGCCAACCCATTTTAATCTGTTTGACAATATTCAGCAGGTGCCCCGTTACGCTTGCATAGTGAAAAGGCAATCCCCAGACATGACATTTCACCTGCTGCTCACCTGTTCACCTGTTCGCCTGGCGCATATCCTGTCCCCATAAACAAAGTTTGCTACTACCATATCCACATCTCCACATAGTACTACCATACATATGTATCCATATCTATATCTATGTACGTTAACGTTAAGTCTGCTCAACACACCTGATGAAACTGTCAACTGTCATTTAAATTTAATCGCATGTTGTTTCTCTCGCTTTGCAGTTGTCGTCGCGATTATTGTCACCACTTGTAAACCCCGTCCCTCCCCTTCTTCATCATTCTCTTATCTCCGCCCCTAAAGATTTTAATTACTGCACCACAAGACACAACAAAAGTCAACCCGGTTTTTCCCCTTATTCCTTCATTCAGTCCTTCTTTTGCTGTCAGTTGCTTATCGCTTGGCTTTATAAAAATAATAATATAGAGAGACACTCATTGGGTTGCTCTCTATCTCTATTTCTGCTTCTGTTTCTCTGTCTGTTTCTCTTTCTGTTTGCTTGGCAACTCTGCTCCATTTAGATAAGTGACACATAAATTAAGCAATTTTCATTTTATTTTACTTGCTGTTTTTGCCCTCTCGCTTTCTCTCTGTCTCTGTAACATAATAGAATAATTATAAAAACAATTGTCAAGCTGCTTATGCTGCTTTTAGCTCCCTTTGCTTTCATTCATTCTACAGTTTTTCTTTTTTCCCCACTTTTCCAATGAAAAACTGTTGAAAGTAGTTATGATCGCTGGTTTATTAGCCCCGTTCACACATATTTGTTTTAATAACGAGCACTCATATTCCCATCACTCTCCATTAACTTTATTTGCCGCAATGTGTTTTATCATTTGTGGAACGCTTTTCGAGTGTTAGATAAACATTTTGACAGCACTGTCATAAAGTTACTTTCTGATACGATTATCGTACTGAAGGGAGGACAGAGTTTTGCTTATTTAGGGTTAAAGAACAGTTCAAGAACTGCGGGCAACACTCAAATGTAACTTAATTCTAGTTGGTAAATGAGGAAAAGTAATTTAAAGCTTAATGATCTAGATTATACTCTGTATTCCTCTAGCTATTGCCTACTTTTGTTTAGTGTATTATATAATTTAATATAATATTATAATAAGCAATGAAATATAATATATTATATCCCATTTTTTCAATGTCCATATAAGGTCTTAAATCACTGTACGAATGATAAAGTGACGTAAAATGTGTAGATATTTCTGTCAAATTCAAATATATCTATCAAATAAAATGTATATGAACATTGAAAAATTGGGCCTAAGTATAATGAATAATATGACAAAGAACTTTAAAAGTACCACTTTTAACTAAAGCCTCTATAAATTAGGAAAAGGCTACTTAAAGTTTTACTGAAAATTTACTCATTTTCCTTTGGTTCCAACTATTACAAAATATATTTTTAAATGGCTTTTTGGTTTAGAATGACCACCTCTTTTAAGCCATCTTCTCTCTCATTATCTATGCATATTGCATAGAATTTAGAAGTACATAAATTCATAACTTTTAGCTGGAAGCTCAACTAGAAAAAATAAGTTTTTAACTCGCTTGATTTCTATACTTTTCTCTAATTAATTTCTCGATTATCTCTTTTTTTAGTACATAAAAGTTTAACATTTATATTTAAGTTCAACTATTGCTTTTTCTCTCTCTCTCTAAAGATTGCATAAATTCTATTTAATAGCTTCATGAATAAGAAAAAGGTTTAATAAGAAAAAGGTTTAAGCACTTTTAACTGCAAGCTTAACCAAGTCAATGCTATTTTCCTTTGCAATATATCAGGTTTTATTGTCAGTGTGCAATTGCAGTTAGATAGTTTATGTCTTGAGAGAATCTAAAGTGATTTTGGTGTTGCCACCTGTTAATTGTAGATAGACAAAGCTACCTTTTGATTGACAATCAGCAAACTGACACCTCATTTCAAGCACAACGTCAAAGTCAAGTATCAGCATTTAGTGCCAAGTTTTTAATATGATGAAGTGAGTAGAAAGAAGAAGGCGCTGCCTTTGTTCACTTTTGTCGACCTGTAATTTCACTCACAAAAAGCATTTCTCACCTGGCCAAAGAGATGAAGTGGTAGAAGTAGAAGCAGAGATATCTGCAGTCGTACTTTAGGTATTTGGCCAAGAGATTAACACCTTTTGGAGTGGTTGTCTCAACACGAAACTTGTTCCTGGCCACAGGCAGCACAGAATAAACTGAAAGAACCACAGCTGCCTCTACAAAGTGATGCTTCTTCTGGGCAAAAATGAGAAAAAAAAAAGAAAAAAAAGAATTCTCTTTCTTTTCAGTTTTTAGTTTTTATTTATTTTATTTTTTCTTTTTCGTTTGGTTTCGTTTATAATCAAATGCAATGGCATGACTAAAAATGGAAATCTGCTGTCTGCACTTCATCAACATGCGGGGCCCCAAATGACTCAAAGACTGCCAGACAGACAGACAGACGAGAGACTGAGAGACTGAGAGACAGACATAAAGTCAACGCAACATCCCGATGGTTGGAGCCCAACCCGTTCCCAACACGCATTCCTCATGCCATACAAAACAATTGACATGCATTGTTGTTGTTGTTGTTTTTGTTACTATAGTTGTTGTTACTGTTGTTGCTGTTGTTGTTGCTGTTTCTGTTGCTATTGCACTGACAGCACTGAATTGTCACAGCAGCAACAATCTCTTGGCCCTTCTTCCCCTTTTTTGTCAACGTTGCCTGACTGCAAAATGCAATTTTCCAAAATGGCCAACAAAGGCTTGCACTCAAAACTGGTTTTGTGCTTTGAAAGGACCTCTCCAGAACTGGAGCTGGAATTGGAACTGGTTCCTCTTTCCATCGTCAACAGCAAATTGTCTGCTCTTCATTTATCAATAGCATTCATTCCCCCTTTCTGAAAACCTTCCCTCTTTAGAGTTGGAGAGATCACAGATCAGACTTTAAGACTTGGGCCGGTTTCCTTTCAATATCATTTCACTTTAGACTGTCTCTTTCTATCTCGCTCTCTCTCTCTCTCTGTATCTCTGTCTGTCTGCCTCTCTGTCTCTCTATCTTTCTGTCCCTCTGTCTGATATCATTGCTGTCTTTTGCTCTTCTGCCGCTAAATTAAGATCAATATCGAGGCTCAAATCGGGCGGTAGCCGTTCCATCGGCAGGTGGCATTGCCTCTCTCTAACTCTCCCTCTCTATCCCTCTGTCTCTCTCTCTGTCTCGTTGTCCATGCAACTCTGATTTATTTTCAGTTTCCAGTGGCGGAAATCGCTTAATACGTGGGACGAAAAACGTGGAACGTGGAACCCATTCGCTTTTAGCTTTTCAATTCAATTGGCGCGCTTTGATGTCCAATCTTCCCCCTCGTCACAGTCCCCAACTTTAAGCCATTTAAGCAGCATTCTTAGCTTTGGCCTACCCGCTGTGGCATGCCCCCTCTCCCCCTCGTCTATCTTGCTCTATGAGGTTATTTATTGTATTCGTTTATCTGCATTTTCCAAGCGCTTATAAATTTCGATTCGGTTAATTTGCTAAAGAGCTGCAGCTCAGCTGACTTTTATGGCCAGGAATTATATTTCCAGATATTCTTTAAACAGCTGCAACAAACTGCGGCAAGCAGTGGCGCCATCTGTTGGATATTCCGTTAAATGGGATCGTTTAAATTTTTAGTAGTCAACTACAAATGAGTTAAAAATAGAATAACCGAAACACTTTTGTGATTATTGTGAGTTCTATTTAATTAGCCAAATATGGCTAATCATGGATAATTATCTAGAATCTAGATGAAATTATCTCAATGAGGCCATGTGCAAATTAATTGAAAGTATTTTCAAGTCAATCGGGCGTTAATAATTTGTGGAAAAGTGCGACGAGTTTCGAGAGTTTCAAGTGAAAATTGAATTAGCATGTCATAAAATAAAAGGGGGTCGATGTGCAACAACTAATCGATAATTTATGAGCGGATGTAATGCTGAACCAATAGAGGGAGACAAACAGTGACAGAGAGTGTGAGCGAGAGAGAGAGGGGGAGAACCTGTAACATGTTTATAAATAGCGCTAATGAGCAAAGCAAACGACCAACTTCAACTTCAACTTCACTTCGTCTCTGACTTCAACTCTTGTGGCACGTCAGTCACTCAATTCGATTTGTGTCGGTGTCAACAACATTGACTGCAAAAGTTGAAGAGTGAGAGGGGAAGAGTTAAAGAGAGTGAGAGGGGGGAATTAGAGGGTGGCGGGAGGGTTGTAGTTGACTGTAAATTGTTTAAACAAGCGACGTCGGCACATTCGACTTTGAACTACGACTACGAGTTCTTCTGTTGCTGTTTAAGCAACAATCATTGTGTAAATATTTACCCAAAAGGTAAAAGTAAATTTAAGCATTGTTTATCTCCCCTCTCTCTCTCTCTCTCTCTCTATCTCACCCTCTCTTTATTTCTCTATCTCATTCACTCACCTAGTGAGCATTAACCAAGTATTTGCCTCAAATATTTGTATTGCATTTGTGCTTGATGCAGACATCAAATGTCGAATATTAATACATGTCCGCTTGTTGCAAATACAACTTGCAACATGCCACTTGAACAACTCTATTTACTTTATTTATGTTGCAGCCATTTGGCTTTCTATTTGGCCTAACTTAGCCTTACCACATTTTGTGGCTTACTCGTATCTTTAACAAATATACTTAAAGCTAACAAGCAAAAGTGGCCTTCAAATTTGCACAAGTGTAAAATATTTTAGGTTTAAAGTCATCAAGTCTCGAATTTCAAAAGAAGATCTCCAAATATTTTATAAATTTTGTCTTATGTTCCATAGATCCTTTATATTTATATGCTCTCTATCTCTCTTTCCCTCTATCAAGTCGATTATCTGCGTTTATTCATTGCTAAATTTCAAAACTTTGGCATTCATTTATCCATTTCTTACTTTGCATATCCTTCTCAAATCATATGTTATCTGTTATATTTCTCTATTCCTTAAATAGTCCTTCAATAGTCTTATGTGAAATAAGTAAACTATTCTCGCAATCTAGAGATCGATCTTTCTTTTTCTCTAACTTACTATTTTTAATCTATTCGATATTTATTCCTATACAGATATAAAAATAATTTGGCATTCGGAACAGCGCAACATAAAGGATCTAGCTTTATTGCTCTTATTTAAAGTGTTTTTTTTCAGATTTTTATCTCATTATCTCCTATATTTATTTTACAATATCTTCCAATTTCTTTTAAAAATAACTTTACTAATGACCTGCTCTTTTTTCTCATTACAGGCGACATTCTCTCTGGCGTTTGCTTTGTGGGACAGTTGGACACACACTCTTTGGGCGGCTTTCTCATATTGCCACTATGCATTTATCTCTCGATTGGCGCTCTCTTTCTGCTCGCTGGCTTCATCTCTCTCTTTCGCATACGCACCGTGATGAAGACGGATGGAAAGCGAACGGATAAACTGGAGCGTCTCATGCTGCGCATTGGGTTCTTCTCCGGACTCTTCATACTGCCCGCTCTGGGCTTACTTGGATGCCTGTTCTACGAGTATTACAACTTTGATGAATGGATGATTCAATGGCATCGGGATATTTGTAAACCATTCTCCATTCCCTGTCCGGCTGCCAGACCGCCTGGAACTGCCGAGGCACGTCCTATATTCCAGATCTACATGGTCAAGTATCTCTGCTCCATGCTGGTGGGCGTTACGTCCAGTGTGTGGTTATACTCCAGCAAGACCATGGTCAGCTGGCGCAACTTTGTGGAGCGATTACAGGGAAAGGAACCAAGAACCCGGCCCCAGGCGTATGTCTAGTATGAGACGGCGGCGGTGGCGGCAGAGGCGGCGGCTAATGAGAGTTACTTGGCATTTAGCACGTAGAGTCTTACAAGTCAGACCTCCCCCTTAACCAAGTCGAAGCCCACCCCGCACCCCTAAGCAGTAAAAACCTCATATAACTTTGTATAAAGTTCATCCTCCACTCTCTCTATCTCTCTATCGCTTTCTACCTTTCATCCCCTCTATCGATTGCCACGCCTGCCTCCCTCCACAAGCAAAATCAAAAACTATTGTTTAATATTTAGTTATACGAAAGCTGGAGCCTGGCTTTCTTGTTGAACCAAAACTATTCGCATAAGTTGCAAAACATATTAGTTGGTAAGTTTAAGCATAGTTTATCCTAGTATCGTAGAGCATTCTAGTTGTTATTGACACCTGCTTTCACTTTTCATTCAATCGTTTTCCATTTCTAAAATTGTATACGAATTTTAAGAAACTTTCTTTTAATTTCTCATTCAACAAATGACGCATTAAATTAACATTCAAATGAATTTTTGCAGAATTTAATATGATTTGTGAAAGCTTTAAATGTGCCCTACAATTAATGAAAAGTACTTATAAAATAAACAACATATATAGGCATATATCCTTAGAGAATAAAAACAGCTTCTGAGATTCCATAGAACTCATTCAAAACTGTCCAAATTGTCACATTAAATTATTTAATCCAAAGTCAAAATGCACTTGAGAAATATGTTAAGAAAAAATGCGAAACTAAATGTAAAATACAATACTTAACAATATATTAAACAATATAACTACTTGATTGTATGAAAAGTAACTACTATATAAATGATAAATGTATTATGTAGCAATAAATGTCCTCCATGTGCTAAACTTAAAAGCGTTTAAAGTAATTAGAATTGTAACTAGAGCTATAAATACTATAATTATTGTATATTTATTATGTATGTATTTGTTAAACTAATTCAGTTTTAAAGCCAAACGCGTTTTTATTACATTTTTAATGACGTTGTAGTCATAACACTTAAGAACTCACACCTCCCCTATCCATTGTGAAAAATTGCATAACTAATTAATTAAGTCCGATTTACAATTAAGCAACAAAAACTGCCATTTTAAATATTTGTTGACAATTTTAATTGTTTTGCAATTTCTATTTTCAACAATAATTATATATCTATTTTTTATTTGGGAGTTCGTGTCCAAAATTTAAAAATATAGCATTTAAGTGAACAATCGAAGCGTAAGAAAATGTAATGCAAATGAAATTCATTTCAATTGCAATTAAAGTTACAATTCGATTAGAATCGCTGTAAAATAGAACTCAATACGTATGAACATTTAGCGAACAAACAATTATATAAGTGTGTGTATACATATATACTATAACAGCAACAAAATGGCATGAAAAACAGAAACACGAAACAAATATGAACAAATAAAACTTTATTTTATTGTTAAAGACTGAATTTCAATTGCATTTCTTAATGGTAAATGGCATGATTCTATTTCAGATAAGAATGAACAATCTTGTAAGTAATTGGTAACTTCTTGGACGTTTTACTATGAATTTGAATTCAAAAATGATGTTATTTAAGAATCACTTTAAATATCTTTTTGAAAAGAAAGTGATTGAAAATTAAATTGGTCATTTATTGACAAAGGTGATTTGTTATAACTTAGATTAGCTACTTGTAGTGCTTTTGTATTTCGATATGAAAGAATAAGAACAATATATGTATCTGTAGTCATACGAATAGACAGTTCAGTTACAAACGCTTTTACTAATTCGGGAAATAGTTTTACAGCTAAGTTGAAGTTTGAAAAGATATTTAAGTTCCTTAAATATTAAATAGCATAAACTCCGTCGATGTCCTTATAAACTCATGAAGAGTTGAATGAAATACAATTCCAAGTACGAAGGATGGTCATCGTCAGACTTTTTATTAAAACCACTATTTAATGTAAGCTACAATATTTGTGGCTCATCTTCAACTAATTGCAATTTCGACAATAACCACGGGCACTTGTCTCATGTTTTTGGCTAAAACTTTTCCCATTACAAGCAACTACAATGATGGCTTATCCCCACCCACACTACATATATGTACGGAAATACATGGTGAACACACAGTAAACACACACTAAAAGCGTTGGCCACAAAGCAGCTTCAAATTCAATCATAACTTGCCAACAGCCGCAGCTACAGCATAAACCTTTTCTAGAATAGACTCTCCTACTTTCCTCTTCTCTGCTCTCTTTCACAATTCAGTTCATACTTGAGCCACATGGCCGTAAGCGTTGATATTTACGAGGGGGTCTAAAGACCACCTACATTTACTCCTCCCCCTGATCCGCCTGCCACACGCCCATATAATTTTGATTACACTTGTTTTCTAAATACTCCGGCTATAAAAGAACCACACTGAAACTGAACAACATGTGTGCAATGGCTGGCCTCAAATAAAATCCAGGACTGCTGCACGTATTCTCTTGAGTGAGGAGGAGGTGGAGCTGAGAGAGAGAGGAGAAATGGGGGAGTACGGGGAGGAGCAGAGGTGGCAGCTGTTGGTGCACGTTAGCTAAGCGCCTTGGCAACAAATTGCAGTTAAAAGCGACGGCCAGAAATCTGAGCTGCTTTGTTGCTGCTATCCGCGAGCTCTCACCTCTCCTCACTCTTCACTCTCCTGTTCTTTCCATCCTCTCTCTCACACGCACACAGCGGGATATGTCGTAAGGATATGAAGGATATGGCGATGTTTTACAAAACACGTGTGCGATTTAACAACTACAACAAATAATAAAACAACAAGAACAACAACTACAAATGCAGCCAAAAGCAAACGAAAAGTTTTTCTAAAAATAAAAAACGAAGAACAAGAGAAAAGCTACTACAACAACAAGAAAAACATTCAATATGGCAGCGAGTTTTGTTGCGTTTTTATGTGACCGCCATAAAAAAGTTATTAATGTGTAGGTGTGTGTATAAGAGTGTGTGTTTGTGTGTGTATTTGCAGCACACGGCACAAAATGGCGCGGGCGTGTGCAAGCGTTAATGTGGCAAAAATGTTTTTGCAATGAACTTTTCTATTTGACTCGACAAGTTTCTAAATACTCTTAGAAAAAAAATAGAAGAGTCTTAGGGACTCAAAATAACGTTTGTATTCCCACTGTATAAGCTATGGAAAAATAGAAATAGTAAATAGTATCAATTCCTTTTTCAAACTTCACAGTCTAATAAAAACAGCCCCTTAAGATCAATATGACTAACCAGAAGGAAGGAGCGACCAAATCGTTTGACTTGAAAAATTTCTAATTAATCTAATTATCCTTTAGAAGAAATCGTATTGGCTCATATATCAGGAAAATTTTAGAAACTTAAAGAACAATTAAAGTATTAACATTATTTTTGATTTAACGTACCGAGTTTTTAAGTTTTAGCAATCTAAAGCGAAACTTACTTCATATTTGAATAACAGAAGAATGAAAGTTGTAAAATAAATTAAAGAAGAAGAAAAAGTTGATTATGAATTAGAAAAATATATTTCAATTTACTTCGTTAAAAAATACCGCTATGAGCATCTTATAAAAAATAATGCTTAACGATGATACTTTTTTTATATTTGTTAAAATACATGATGGAGATTAATTTTTTGAAATTTATAACAAGTTCGCGCGTATTTCCGATTGGCATGAATAAAAACGAAAGTGAGGAGAGTATTTCAAGTTCGGCTTGACGGCATGTCATACATTTAATTCTGCTTTTATTATTTGTATTGCATTTTTTTCCTGCTTTTTGGCGGCGTGAAAATCATAAAAAAAACATATGAGTGGATATTCCTGTGTGGGGAAGTTACTAAAAATAAAAGTGTGAACATTGCGGGAGTAGTAAAAGGACTCTTCTCTACCCACTTCCTCGTCCTCTTCAGCGGTTGGACAAATGCACGAATTTTGTGCCGTTGCACGTTCAGAATCAGTTGCCATCTTGTTGTAGCATACTTTTTTGGTACTTTATGGGGAAACTGTTTAAGCTAGGGCTCAGACAGCCTGGAAACTTATTTCGAAAAGAGATTGCGACACACAAAATCATATTATTTTGAGAGCTTTGTTAGATTACTTAAGGGTATTGAATTACTTTATTACTCAATATAAAAATGTCTTCTAAATTTTGGGTTTGTATTGCCCTTTTGTCTGTTATCATAGCACACACATATGTCTACTCGGAATTCCTCAGTCTCTCCGAAATTCAAGATGTCACAAACTTTCCTGGCTATTTCACTGCATACTTACCAGCTCTGAGCAAGACCAAAGAAAGGCTTAAGTACGAGCTGAGAACGATCCTCGAGATGGGTCAGAAGATGACTCAAAAGGTCCGCAAAATCATTGTCAACTTTCGGGAGCATCGTGAACGAGAGAAGGCCAAAATTTGCAACAAAAAGGGTTACTAACCTGGCTAACAGAGATCAAAATGTAAACATAACCAACCTTTGATCAAGTTTAAAGCTGTTTACTAAAATTGAATTGTCAGCAAATTTCTCAGTGCTTTTCTGTTTTCTCTGGAAAACATCACTTTGTCGCATTAAAAACCAAAGGGAAATAGAATGGAAAACATACACAGTAAGAGAAAAAGATTTTCATTTAATTAATTGTAAATACTTTGGCAGAATAGACGGGGAAATTGATACCAGCGAAAAACTGTGAAAAACAGCGAAAAACTGAACTGAACTGAACGCTTTTAATTGCAATTTTCAATTACGCGACGACCAAAATGACCCACAAAAAAAATGGAAAACACATTTTAGCTGAATGCACTTGACTTTGGCTTTTGACTCTTTGACAAAGTAAAAGCTGAAATGAGAGTAATTTAATTAAGAGGAATAGAAAAAGAAAAGTTAATTAGTTAAATGAAAACAAGTTGGCATAACTAGTATCTTGTTAATCGATTTTCACTTGTCATAAAATACATAACTACTGATGCTAAATACTCAGGAATAGCACCATCTTGGGCAATATATACGTATATGTCATTTTGTTAGAGTTCGAAAGGGGCAAAGGCATAGTTGACAAGGAAACAATTTCATTTATGTTGACTACAAATAATTTTAATGATTTAAAAAAAATCAAAGGAGGAGGTTTAGTTAAATACTAAGCGATTGCTATTAAATAACTATATACAAGTTTACTAAGGCTATAAAGTAAACGATATCATCTAGTAGAATTTATTTTGGCAGACTGGCAGAATAAAAAAGAAGTTGAGCCAATAAAGATATAATCTAATTGGCACAGAAATAAACAAAAAACAATTTACTACAAATAAAAGAAGGCTTTAGTTCCAGTCGAATACTCTATTTTATACTCAGTTTTTTGGAAAGTATAGTTAACCAATTTCAAGCTCAAAAACAACTACTATTTTAAGTTATTTGGGTTAGACTGGTATAATGGATATGTCCTTATCGAATGTTGTTTATCACATTATCTCTTTGGTATGAAAATCGAGTTCAATTTTAAATATTTTTCAGGCTTACACAATAAAAAGTAGGCTACAGGGCAAGTCTAAGTCGACTAGTTTATATGAAGTGTTCTTGGTAAAAGATACTTACCCAATTTTCAGGCTATAAAAATCTCAACAGCTGCGCTCAACTACAGCCCAACTACTTCTGACCCTGTTTGGGCTAGCTTGTCTGATGATGACAAGGGGGATGCAGCATAAACAATGGGAAAGTTAATTGCCAGACCGAGTAACAACCCCATCGAGAGGGACTCCCACCTCCATTTCGAGTAAGTTAGCTTCACCAAACTGAATATTCCTTATGAGGTGATTGCAAATCACAGAAAATTGTACAGCAGCCGCCGCAACAAATGGAATCTCTTGAGAAGACAGTCAAAAAATCAGAGTATTCTTCAAGTGGCCGTGGGTTGTAATTGAATGGGAGAAGGGGGAGTTGTGGGAGGAGCAGGCAACTAAGACAACTTCCGGCTGGCTAATGGCAGTGCCAATATTTGTCAGCCCACTGACAATTGCAGCCACTTTTGTGGGCTGCCAATTTCTGACGAAGCAGTCAATTAAATTTTCGGCAAGAACTCTTCGGCTGACATCTCTGAAGTTTTCGGGATTAAAACGGCGCCCAAATGAATAAATGATGGGGCATGAATGTCAATCAGAGTTAAGCGTCGGAAATGAAGACAAACAATCGCTTCGAATGGAATGAATGGACACAAATGGATATAAATCCCACAGGAAAGCGCCCACCGTGAGGGAGGGGCAAGGGGCGAGGGGCGTTACAAAACTTCACTACTGATGAGTCATGTTACGGACAATGCCATTAGCTGCCCGGGGTCAGGGGGTGGTTGGCATAAATTATTAGCAAAATCCACGCCCACAAATTGATAAAGTTTTACTCCGTGCACTAACAATGCTAATGACAGTTGGCCCAAAAGTTCTTCCCTTGGCTAAAATCGATTTTAATGGCATCGCAAATAATGTAATGAAAATATCGTCTGTAAATTTGCCAAGTTGAGAAAACAGTTGACTTGTTTATGCAGCGCCTATATCTAAAAGGGGGAATACAGACGGAAAAGGGGAGATGAATAACAAACTTTCAACTCGGAAATGAATTGAGTTCGATGGTGAAAATGCTGTAAAGTTTTATAGTTATCGCAGGCAATTTGATGAAATGAGCTATGCGAATAGGCTCAACAAATGGAGAGCTATAGGATAAGATAGAAGGCAAACCAAAGAGGATATACCCGTATTTGTATTAATCAAAGTCCAACTTCCACACGAATATCTAAACTGATTTGATTTTCTTTCGAAATATCATTAAATGAATATCATAATTTGTATCTAAGTTGGAACTCTAAAATGAGTGTTTAGATTATTTTTGAAGTCTAGGATCTTAGTCTACGATTTTATATAAACATATAGATCAAAGGAAAAATAGTCGTGAATAAGTTAACTGACATAATAAAGCTTTTGAGGAGTATAGAAGGCCGCGAAAGAAAGTCAGCACAACTATGAAATATCCGCTCTAACAATTAATTTCAGTCATGTAGTCAATTTGAACTATTTTTCTTTACTTGCATTTTTCTAATATTGTTATCTCAAGACTCATTAGATTTCCTTGTGAGATTTTTTTATTTAGAGCTACAAGTAAGTTAAAATTTATAAAGTGGTTGTGGTTAAATTTAAAAATTCAAAGCTAAAACTCTTCCCTTGTTCTGTGGCTAACATCTGAACTGTGGATTAAATGTTCAGAATATATCAATTATCAGCTAATTCTGATATTATATGCTCTATATATTTATGGACATCCGTAGAAAACAATGCTCCTCAGACACAAAGCCAATACACCAGCTGTCCCCCCTTTGTGGACGGGTATCAAAAGTGCGTGATATAACTCAGATAACTGATTGGGCATCCTTTCAAATTGACGGGTTTATGGATAAAGTTGGAGCTTTTAGTGCTGTCGCATAAATTTCCGTTTTGCCATAGATGTATTCAAATGTGAATCGTATGATATATGTAAGCAGCAAATTTTAATGCAAGAAGACCATAAAAGGCGAACACTGATGAGGACACACGCTGTGTTCCAAACTCAACTCTACTAAACTAAACTTAACTAAGGTGAATAGAATTGGGTATAGGAAACAACTTCATATCAGGCAATAGGTCTATGGCCTATGGCTAAGGTATTAAGCTCGTAAAACATGCAGCAGGTGGCCAAAAATGTTGCTTTAGCCACGTTCAGTAATTAAAGCCATGGCCACAAAGGCTGTCAGCGTGTGGTCACAATCCATGGACTACAAATGGCCAAAAGGGGCAGCCTTGGGGACTCTTGGTAGTGACTGGGCTTAAACAGATTTATGCTGCGGTTTTCGACGCTTTCTCGCGCGTGCTTTGCTTAATTGTCATAATTTCTTTTTGACGCTTAAAAGCTGTCGAAATGAGAAGCACAACGGGCTTTGCAAATGTAATGAGAACGACAATATAGAAGCTAAAGTGCAGCTTAAACTTTTAGCTTAAGGGGATAAGAAAGGTGAAAATGATTAAAGTTGAATATGCCATCAACCTGATGAAAAGCTTTACTCATTATCATTCTTACTTTTTCTGTTTTAACAGATTATCATTTTATTAGAATATTATACATTACAGTCTGTCATTCTTTAACCTTTTATCGCAAGTATTTTATCTTAAATTATTTTGGAAGTCTCTACATCAAACCATGTTTTGCCCTTGGCCTTTCGACATAATTTATTTGGCATTTGTTTCACGGTTGATGTGACCTTTTCCTTCTTTTTTAAATAGAACCATGAAATTTATAAGTGTCGCCTGCCTTTCAGATAGTTACAACAAATTTTAGCTGCGACTTCAACACTCCACTCAGAGTCCCCAATCCACGATTCCATACAGCACAACAAGGTGAACTGCTAGGACCATGGCTAATGAAAAGAAATATTAAATTCTCACGTTCCACGGTAGAAACAACAATGGAAGGGAAAAGAAAAATAAAAATAAAAGAAAAGGAACTGAAAACGCTTGGAGCATAATACAAAACCTGAGCAGAACTCTCATATCGTATACAAAAGGTAAATAAAAATTGCAGCAAAAGCAAAGACTCATTGGGAACTGGAGAACTGTAGAACTGGAAGCTGGGAGCTGAAAGCTGGAACTTGTACCATGGGCTGACCTTTGCTAAAAGTTGAAGTCGAAGTCGAAGTCGTAGTCAAAGTCAGTCAGGCATTGAGGCAGTCAACAGTCAGCGTTTCCTCATCCAGGTACTTCATTTCCTCCACCTCCACATTGACTGCATCGTTAAAGTCCAAAGGCAAAATAAAACGTGATTCATGTTACTTATCACCCGCACAGCATCGCCAGACCAGCTCCAAGTCAGAGTCCCAGTCAGAGTCCCAGTCACAGACTCAGTCTCGGTCGCCAAACACTCAATAGGAAGGCAGTCGGCCCGTTGAGCACAATGGTTTCCTGGTCTCCTTCTCCTTCTCCCTCTCCCTCTCCAACTCAACTTCTCCTCAATCTCCGTGTCAGTCTTAGGTCTGTAGACTCTGCCATAAGTTTCAAGCCAAAAACTTGCCCTGTGGCATATGAGGTCGCCATTGCCAACTCCTTTTGTTGCTTCTCTAGATTCTGATGTTGATGTACTTCATCAATGCTGTTTGGTGGCTCAATGGTTCGGTGGTGCTTCATTCTGGCGAATTGTTCTCCATTCCCTGGCTGGCGACGCTTTAATAACATCAAAACAATTTCGATATTTTTGCTCACGACCTTTACCAAGTGCCCTTTATGATGAAGTCTCATTCAAAGTCCATGCGATTTCTTGTCTCATTTTTGTTTTGTTATTCTTCTTTATCAAAATAGCTTGCTGATTTTTCTATTATTACCAGCTTATTATTAACTCTACATATTCATTAAGACACAAGATATCTAAGAATGGTTTATAAAAAACTGAGACTGACTGACTTTACTACATCATATATCTGTTATAGCTAATTTTTTTATATACAAATATCTATCTTTGATCTGGAATAATGAAGACCTTCGGCTGTACTTTAATTTTTGTTGGGAACGTTATTTTCGAAAAGATCACATAACCAGCACCATGACTAGAACATTTTTCGTAAGAGGCAAAAGATACAGTGGCTTCTCAATTTTTAAATATAATAAATAACAATTCTAGTGTTATAAATTTTAGTGCCTATTGACATTATGACTATTTTTGTATCAAAATGTTCATAAGAATCGCTTACGTTCTGGCGAAAATAAAACATAAGAAGTTATGTTCTTTCAGATATTGGTCCACGACACAGACCCACATACTTCGGTCTTATTTAATATAAAATCCTGTTGTTGGAATAAATTCTAAAATAATGTCAGAGTTTTAAAGATCCTTTGGAACTTTCGGAGCCCTTCGAACAGAAGTGAACAGAAGAGACCACCAGCATATTTAAAGTTCTTACAGAACTTTGATTAGCTTCACAGAGTCGGAGTCAGGCAGCCCACGGATTTTAGTTAGCATGCAGCTCACACAGACAGACAATGACACATAGGTACAAAGTTGTGCCACAGTTTCAGACTAAACGCCCTATCGCCTGTCAGTGGCAACTTGAGTCTGGCCTGGTCTGGTGGAAACTGGTGGAAACTTTGTGGCTGCAAGTAGGAGACGAAGAAGTTAAGCCAACTGTTTGCTAGTCACGTTCGTCTTGATAACTTGTCGCCAGCTGGAAATCTTCAAATCATGCGACAATGTCGCCAAATCCGCAACCAAGTGTTGCAACATGACTGCATTGTTGCAGGGGATGCGGATTGCCTTAGACTCGCATACACAGAGAGACGCCTTCAGGCTACGGACGTTTCGAAATGTCAGCCATCAAACGGAGCTTAGGCGCACTGAGCCATGCAACCGCCAATGCCACATTTGGTGTCGCCACAGTCACTGCCACAGCTACTGCCACAGCCACTGTATCCTCTGCCTCATCCGCAGTTACATCCTCCCTAGATCCACGCCTGTCCGACAAACAGTTAGTCAGACAGCGTGTGTCATCCACGGTATTTTGCCACATTTTGGCCGCCAACTCGCGGCTTGACTTTAGAATTATGCAAAATGACTTCAGTAAACTTACAAAGAGAGAACTGGGAAAGTTCTAGTTGAAGATTCTATACTCTACAAAATATGATGTAAACTATACAATTTGTAGAAAGAGAACTTAACTTTACGAGTTTAGTTCAAGTTGAAGGTTATATCGCAGGCTTAGAACAAAATCTCTTGGAGAAATCTGTATTATATCTCTATTATTTTTATTTCAATACCCAACCAATAAGAGTGCATTCATATTTAGATTCTATTTTTAGAAAAAGTGAGTATCCTACAGATTACTCATTATATGAACCACAATACAATTTCGAGAAAAAGATAGTTAGAGTTTAAGTTTAAGCTGAAGAGCCTACATGCAAGGAGTTTAATCGCAAAATATGTAGATTTATATTCTCATCCAGAGAATTCTTTATCACTTTATTCCAGATAATTCTTACCTGCCTCAAATTTCTTCACTATTCATGGATGATACTTATCTAACGAACTTCTCTTCGAATCTCTTAACGTTTTGCTCTTGTTCTCCTCTCTGCCTTAGCGAAATCATTCCATAGATTTCTCCCTATAATGAGGAGAACTCTTCAACCCGCACTCTTTTCAGTTGATGCCGCTAATGTACTCGACATGCATGGTAGCTAACTAAGTACTACTTCGTAGCAGAAATAGTGGTAGCAATGGTAGTAGGAAAAGTAGTGTTAACTTAGTAGTAATAGCAACTGTGATAATAGTAGTACACACCTTTTCATCTCTTACCTCTCTTTCACTTTGGTAGCATCTTCCCCACTAAGCCACGACTTTAAACAAGCGTTCACTTAATTTATTGCCATGCGTGGGAGTACTAACTAGTTGGAGAAATAGTAGTAAATAGTCGAACAAGCAGTAAAATTAGTAGTAGGAAAAGTAGTAGCAGTTGTAATGATTTTAGTATATTCCTTTTTCCCTCGTACCTTAAGTGAATGCCAAGTGCCAAATAAGTGAATGCAATATGTGGGATTACTAACTAATAGTAGAAATAGTTGTTGAAGTAGTAGAAGTATTAGAAGTATTCGAGTAAGAAGTAAAAATAGTAGTAGCAAACGTAGTACTTCTTTCCTATCTTGTCTTTATTTTATCTTGGTAACATCTTCCCAGCTCAGCCTCGACTTTCCACTCAAGTTAATGCCTTGCATGGGATTTAAGTAAGTACTACATACTTACAAGTAGTAGCCAAAGTAGCAGCAACAGTAGTAGTAGTATTAATAGTAGTTATAATAGTTCTGTCTCTTTCTTCTTAGTCTTCTATGGGTAGCATCTTCTCTTTTCGTCCTCGACTTACATGATAATCGTGCCCCACAGACATTTAGCATGGCATCCATCCAGAGCATTCAACGTCGCGTCGACTCGCTTTTGGCGTAACTAATTTTTCTCTTGTGCTTTCCATTTATGTTGTTTTTCCTTTTGTTTTTCTCGTTGTTGTTGTTGTTGTTTTTCCTCGCCCATTTTTCGAGATGCAAGTTTCAACCTTCTGTGGTTGCATTATGCATTTGCCTCAGCTGACGGTGCTGCTTGCCACGGATTGTTGCAAGCGCTAAGCAATGTTTACGCTTACAACATTTATTTTGCATGGCAGATGCCCTAGCTACCCCTACCCCTCTCTCCTAACCCACTCAGCTCCTACCTAGAGCTGCTCACTTTGCTACACGGTAATGCCAATTTGGTGCAACTCTTTCTCTTTCTCCCTCCTTATCCCTCTCTCACTTTATCTCTATACATTTTCCCCGACTTCTTGTTGTTATTCTAAATGCCTCACAGCCGTTGGCTTCTTTCGTTGCTTTTGGTTTCCCCTTCTCCCTCCGCCTACTTTCTCCCTCCATGTTGTTAGCCAAGTTGAGTGAACTTCATAGTTTTTGTGCCTCGAAGCAAATTGAGTGATTATCAGTTAGCGTTACCTGCGCCAAGCTGTGGCAGTTGCAAAATCTTCCTTCCTCCCTTCGACTCCCTCTCCCACTTGACTCTGATTTGAACCTTAAAGTGCGTGCCCCTCGTATGCGGCATGCCACGCTTTAAACGGCCAAAGAAGTCGTTGACTCCACGTTCCCTCGTTGCATGTCTTCAGTTGAGTTTCTTGCGCTGGGCGTTTAATTGAAAAGTAACCATGGAGAACATGTTTGAGCTATTAATTATATGAACTCTAGTCTCACGGTTGATATCAAGCTGCCAATTTGTGGAAGTTCAATTTGTTGAGAGATTAATGACGGGTTTCGGAAATTCATCTTAAATAATCATAACAGACGCATGAAATCGATTATAATGTTATCGATTGGAGGAAATTTAACGTCAAGTCACTCAATTTGTAATCAACTGCTTATTAAATATGCTAAACAAGTGTGAAAATTGAAGTTCAAAATTTGTATTTGGTTTTGACTAATTTACTTTCTTAACCATACAATTAATTAAACGAAAGTTCAATTTCAACTTCAATCAAAAAACTAACAATTTCAAGCTATATAATTATAGAAAAGTTTAACAATTTGTTGAATGTGTATCCTTTTAACTTAAGATAAATAAAACAAACCTATTATTCTAACTATGAAATTCTTTTCCTAAAAAGAACAAAACATATTTCAAATTATTTTTACATCTTTTCGAGTTCAAAATATTTGCTGATTTCATTTATAGTGAATGGTCTTTAACTAGTATTTATATTGTATAATATAAAAATTAAAAATAATAAAATAAATTCGATTTGACACATTTCTATCCTTAACTCCTAAATGGTTTCAGCAATAAATATTTATATTGGTTCATTAAGGAACTAAATAGAAAAAACATTAGCAAAACAGTTTACAATAATTTAAAATAGTTACTAGCACAGTTATTTCTTCAAAACTTACTTCTGGGAACTGCACGTTTTAGAATCTAGACTTAAGAGAGATCTATGATCTATGAACTGTCAACTTTGAGCAGTTCTTAGACCCACTTATTGCGAGTCACGTTTTGACAGAGAGTTTGACAAGATGGGAGGATTGTTAAAAAGGCCGTGCAACGGAATTAGCACGACGTTATCTCTGGCTCACTCTATAACTCAAAGCTGGGGCCAGTGAAAAACTATTTAGCATATAATAATTCTTAGGTATTCTAGGCACACAGTAACAACAACATAGGCTCTAGTTTTTTTCTGTGTGTCGTGCAACTTTGAGGGCAACTCGTATTGCTCGGCACGTGCCACAAAGCTGCAACTACGAGTACATACTACGTCCAAGTCTAACTATTGCACAAACTTGCCTCATTAGCATGCGACACCAAAGCGCATTAAATCACATTTTTCATTTTGTTGCTTTTGCTTTTGCTGTTGCAGCTTTTGCTTTTTCTACTGCTGCTAGTTGTTGCAAGTTGCAAGCAGCAGTCGCCTGAGCACACATTGAGCAGTCGTCGACAAAAAAGAAAACTAAGGTACCCTATATAGAAGACTAGTTACTCTAACTAGAGGAAATCAAATCTAGGATAAAGAGTTTTCCATTCTTAAATGTGGGATTTCCTTCTTAAAATAAGCGTGACCGCATTTTGGTAAAGAAAATATACACATATACTATACCTATATATATGTAGCGCACAAGCCAAATATAAATTAGAAATTAGTTATTTAAGCAAATTAACTTATTAATTTATTGCATTTGCTCTCCCGTTTATTTGTGATTTAACAGAAACAGCGAAAAGGCAAATGAGTTTTAAGCTTTTCCAAATGTTAAACAGTTAAAAATATTTAAGATTGGTTGCGAGTCGACCTTGGTGACCTAAGGAAATAAACCAGTTATCCGGTATTATTTATTTAATTTATATTTAGCAGTTTTCACAAAAACCTGAATTAATTAAAAACATATAAACTTTACATTTTAGTAATTGCATCTATAGGTAACAACAATTGATTGCTTAGTGTAGCCACATATATTTCAAATAGAGAAATATTTAGTCCAAGATATTTTAACCAAAATCCCAGGTACGCTAGCAGCCCGTTACATTTTTATTTATGTAAATTAAAGTAGCTTCAACCCAACTTTTCTGCGTTACAAACCGCCACACATAACTAAGCTACCCTCTGCAATTGAGCGTTGGAAAACAAGTCATGAATTCTGATAACTTTCTCGACTTTTCATGTGTTCAGAACTCTGGACGAAACTACGAAGAGACGTAAGGATACAGATTGTGATTCTGATTCAAACTCAAAGACGGCCTCATTGCCTGGTATTCTACTTATTTGTTTGTTGGCCTATGCAACTCTCTTTCTATCTCACACATGCCCCTTCATTATCTGTCTCTATCTGTATCCGTAGCTTTCTCTATCTGTTGGCCAGGACTTGTGCACGTTTCAAGCGCAGGATATTTGCCCTGCAGGCACAATTCTCATTGGAGTCGTCGACGTCAACTTTGTTGTTGGCAATGAAAGCGTCGTGCATGTGAAATTGACAAAAACCTGATGGGCGTGGCAGCCGCCCACACGGTATGAAAACATAAATATGACTGGAATCGACTCTTAGCTTGGTTCTGGCGCCTTCAGGCAACTTGTTAAGTTGTTTACCCAGGCATTGAAAAGCACCAACAACTAGAAACAGAACCAACATCCAAGACTAGGAGCAGGATTAGAAACAGGACTAGGACTAGGACCAAGAAAGAAACCACAGCCACAACCAATTTCCATACCCATAATAGTCAACCACACCTTCAGACGTTGAATACAAAAAGTTTAATTTCTTTAATGCAACTTGCAACTGCAACAGAAGCTGCATTTTATTGTTTTTATATGCATTTCATGCTGAATTTATTTCGATGCTTTTTCATTTACTTCATTTTGACTTTTCTAGACTGGAAAATGCTTTTTCTTGTTTGTGATTGCAAATAGTTTATGGTTTTAATTCGTTCTTATGCATTTCTTGTGCATTTTTCAAATGTTTGCCTATCTGGTATTCAAAATGCTTTTTCATTATATTCAGTAAATGTTAAGGAGTGAAAGGACTAAATAGAGCAAAAAGGGGAAAAGCAGGGTAAAGTGAGTTTAGTTTATTTGCATAAAAATGCATTGAATATTTTTAGAGAAAAGTAACTTGGCTTTTTGGTTAGGCAGACTGAAAAAATAATCTTGTCAATGGGAAAAACTCAGTTGCTCTGTGGTAACTGTGGCGAATTTTGTTTGGTTAGGCAAAAAGAATATAGATAAATTATGAATTTAATTGAATATTGAGAATCAGTTGAGCTGTGAAATACCGGAGATACGAGTGTTATCAATCAAAGAAGTATGTATGTGGTCTTTTATTAATTTCTGTATATACATTTTGCAATTTTCTATGCCAATGCCAAAGAAACAGGATTCTTTAATTTAGTAGATATATAGATATATTGTGATTCAAACTAAAAGTTAAGACTGATTTAAACTGCAATATTTCCTTAATTATCATAAATCATATGTTGGCTCTCTCCTATGTCTCTCTTACCATCTTTCTCAAGACTAATTAATTGATTTTAAACAAACATGTCTTTAACTTCAATAATTAAAGGACGCAATCATATATTGTACTCCTCCTATTTTCTAATAAAATATACTTCAATTTGGATTTTCCTATTAAATCTTCCTCACTTGTTCCTTATTAATCAACCTTTACATCAATCATTGTATCCTTTAGTTAAACTGAGATATTACACTGGTAGATTTTTCAATTAATCGATGCTGTCATCAATTATTGTATGACTCTGTCTATTCTTAGTTTCCTTCTTCCTTTCTCCTAAGATGTTTCCATTTACAATTCCCATTTAACTCGCTTCCCTTTCTTCAATACTTTCTATTAGTTCCATTTACTTTTTCTACAATTTGTTTTTTATTTCTATAGCTTCCCTTTCTTTTTTTTTGTGGTTTTCCTCTTGGTGTAAAACTTTTCTGTCTTTAATTGCTCTAGCAGACAGAAGACCGGAAAAGTGCCGCTTATCGCATCCATTCGCATTGCAATTGGTAAAGTTTTTGGCCACTTGGCAACTTTAAACGCAGGCCACAAAAAAAAATCATCTTCTGCAACTTCTGCTTTAATTGCCAGTCCCAATGAACCCTTCTTCTAACCCTTTCTCTCCTTTAATTTTCCTTAACTCCCTTCACCAATTAAATGCAGCAAAGTGCAGCTCATTATGGAAAAGCTGAAAAAGAAAAACTCTTCACTTGAGGGACTGCAAACTTTAACGCCCACTATCTCCAGTCCTCCTGATTCTTATAACGCTTCATTCCCCTATCTCTTGGTACTTCTCTCCATTACTATCCCCTCCAGCTGCCTGTCTCCATTTGGGGACGGCTTGTCAAACTGCCTGCCAGTTTGTTGACAAACATTGTCAACACCCATGGCCAACGTCATCATCAATGTCAGTGACAGCCTCCCCCTTTCCCTCTTCCCTCTTCTCTACCCCTACTGCCTCTCTCCCTCTTTTTGTCAGACCTCACTCTGCTTCAACTTCAACTTGAAGTTCTCTTTACGCTTTTCATGTTGACAAACTTTTCACGCGATTATTTCCCACTCCCTCCTCTTAACCCCTACCCCACATCGGCAGCCACTTGGCAATCAATTTCCATAATTTCCCATAAAAACAGCATGTTACACATCACTACCAACTGGGTGGGACCCCTACATGAAGAGAGGCCCATTAGGACGACAGGCCCTTGAATATCATTGATTTACATTTTATGCGCGTTTGTCATTAAAATTTATGTTTGTCAAATATTTCGACAGCTGGTAGTACCAATAACTCTGAGATATGGACATACAAACTAGCGAGTCTAAATCCGGCATTGTCCGGGATTTTTTGGTAACTCAACTGTGTCAAATAAAAAAAGTATTAATTATATCCGGGAAGGACTTCTTGTAAACAAAGCTATGATAAAATATTGATGTACTTAAAGTTGGCTTTTAATTTTCTACAGTTTTATCACCAAAGTTTTCAACAAAGAAATTCAAAATGAGATTGGAAGCGGTATAAAAATATGTTGTAATTATATGTAATTGTCCAGAATCATCGTCTAGAAGACTGAATCGATAGTTTTAAACAATCAATTATCTATGCCATAAATATATTAACTTTAACCTAAAACGTGCCTTACTATTTTATTTAATTTTCCTACCTTACTCTCAGTATATGAATTCAGCGTACCTTCAATTACTCTGCATTTTATTATGATTATAATATAAGCATTTATCTACCCATCGGAAATTAAGCCACTCTTAATTGGGCGTCGAATGGCAAAAATTTCTTCATTTAATATTTGCTGTCGATATTAAAATATGCAAATTAGCATTGCCTACATTTAGGCGAATGGCAACGTTGCACGTAATCGAACTGAGCGTAAACGTGAAAAGGCTTTTCGTTCATTTCATTTGCGTTTTAATTATGTTAAATGCAAGTGTGCGGTGAAGAGAGAAGGGAAAGGGGCAGCTTTAAGGCGACTTTGACTAATTACTTATTATAATTACATAATATTTTTGTAATTGGTTTCTGGGTAGAGAGGTTTGGACAAGTCAACAGCAGCTGTTATTGTAGGGGGAAGGACTCATCAATCAATGAAGAAGTGACAGCCTTATTTAATAAGGAGTGTGCTATGAGATTAGATAAGAATAAGAGATACATTTAGAGAGAGAGAGAGAGAGGGAGATACAGATGGGGAGAGAGTGGGAGGTATTGCTGATAAATAGCCTATTGTTAAGAACTGCAGCACCTTAACAAACCAACTGACAACAAAAGGACCACACACATTCCCTCTTTAGGAGTCCTTTTTCCCTTGCCACTTTCAATCCCTTACCTACCCAATCCCAAGCATAGTAATGCATCGACACTTCTTTTCAACTTGGCAATTTTCAAGTGACAATTTCCACACATTCCAAACAAACTCGGGCCTCTGGTTAGTCCCTATTCAAGCTCTCTCTAGAGGGGAAATGCTTTGCAATTTGCTGCGCCCTTGATATGCTACACACTGTGGCAAATACGGAAGTAATTGGGGGGTAGAAAGGAGGGAGCAATGGAGTAACTTCAGCAGTCACATACATTTTTACTTCGATATATTCAAAATATCTTTGGACTAGTCGCCTGGCACTCAAATGAATGTCAGCGTAAGTAGTCCTGGTTCAGTGTTTGTCCCTAGAGATGCGCAACAAGTCACGAATTGTCACGATTCAATTATTTGATGATTGGAAAGATATCGAAGTTGTAGCAAAAAAGTGGTAATTGGTGTCTTTGCAAAGTATGAATTATTGAGTGACTTATAAAAGTTCTTACAAAGGGATTATCACCAAACTTCATTTAAATTTAAATTAAAATCGTAATATTATGGTTTTATCTCAACCAGATCAAAGATGTTTAATTTTAAGTTATCTAGATTTAGTGCTTAAACATAGAGAGGGGCGGCAAATCACTATTAATCTAAAATCAAATCACGAAATTCGATTAATCAAAAGTTATCGAAGTAGTTGTAAAATAACGTGCAATAGAAACCAAGTCGGCAAACCTCTAAAATTTTGGAGATGGTTCGATTGATGATTTAAGCCATAGTGCCTTAATTCAATACTTCGTTCAATAAACCAATTTCAATTAACTTTTAGGCAACAAAAATTTCAAAACATATATATGTTAAGATTTTTGAAAAGTCTGACTTAAAATTGGAATTTACTATTTTAGTCAAAATTAATTTTATTTGTTCGGTTTATAATCCCGTTCGATTAGCGCAAGTACACAAACCGGTTGTAAGAGCTTCGGTTCAAAAAGAAACTTTTAAGGTTCTTTTATCTTACTTTAAAAATGTAAAAGTAATATTCCTCAAGGTGACAACCCAATCACGTGTTGGTTCATCACCATCTGACAGTTTCCATTTAAATCCAGTGTTGATAATAATGTCTATGATGATGATGATGATGGTGATGAGCTGTGGATGGCAATGACGATGATGAATCGCTGGCGTGACAAACGCTGCATTTCCCTTTCAGAGCAATTCCAATTTCGCATCATATATAAATAACTTTGAATTTCAAAGATATACTCGTACATCGTATATTCACAGCAGCTGTTCAAGCAACAGAGAATAGGGGGAGAAAGGAGTCTGATAGGGTAAACATGTCTGTCTCTTTCTTTCTCTGTAATGTATATTACTTTTGATTGAACCAAGTGCCAGTTCCATCTTCTTCTTAAAGTTCCTTTGCTTCTGTGCGAGTGCGTTAAGCTGGAAGAAGTTCTTTCTTTGATTGGTCGGGTTGCTCTTGGTCCACTTTCATATGTGGTTAGGTTCGGGGTTAGTTTTTGATTGATTTTTGTTTGGATTTGGCAATTGATGGTTCTCTTTTAGGTATTTGCCGCTGGTTGAGCAGCTATTGATTGGCTTTTATATGCTTAAACTGGCAAAGGATTTGAGACACAATCTACGAAGTCAAAGGCAATTCAAATCATTCCTGATTGATCCTTTTGTGGTACTGTTAGTTTCTCAGCTTTTCTCGAAAACTTTTTAAAGTTTGATCTTTACTGGACTCGGTATTTAGCTCATGTCTTTGCTCGGTTTGTCTTGATTCATAAGTTTTTCTTTCAAGAAATTTATACATATACTATTTCCTTGCCACAGTTATTACAAATAATGTTTAACATACAGTTGGATCATCTTTTACGTATCTTTCTCTCACTCTATCTAGCTGTCTCTCTCTGTTGACAGTGGTTATTTGTCCTGCTCTTGTTTGTTATTGCATTGTTGCATTTGTTTGCTTTGCACTTGCCGCATAAATCCATTGCATTTATCCTTCTCTTCCCTCGTCTTCCTTATCCACACCTAATTCACAAAGTCCAGCTGATTTATGGGCCATAATTAACGCAATCTGCTTGCATCCAGCATTAATTTAGCAAATCCATTGCAAATAATATGTATACATAAAAAAAGAGAATTTTAGCACGCACCAATGCAGCCATTGATGAAAATTTAATGAACTGTCAACGCTGTGCGCGGTGCAACGTTGCGTATGTGTGATTTATGTGGCAGCAGCTAACGAAAAATATCTATTAAAACTGCAAAAACGAGACAAAGACAATAAAAATTGAAACTGCAATACTCTAACTGAAGGAAGCTTAGCATTTGTATGCTCTAATTGTAAACAAGGAACGTTTTGACTTTAATATATTACAAATTTTGTATTAAAAGGCACTACTTTATTTCAAAATGTGGAAAGACAAAAGTTCAGCTCGATAGTTTGAGCCTTAGGTTGTTGTTTTGTGAATTTATTTAATATGATTTATTTCTATCACTACAAAACAAAAATAATAATAAATAATACATTCTGGAGTTATTATATAAACATTAAATATTAAAACCTTTCTTCAAATGACACAATTTGAAGAAGATTAAAATATTCTACACAAAACGTAAATTGCGAAAACCATATATGTACACTTTATTCTATATTTAAGTTACAACATGCTTCATAATATGAGTAAAGCTACCTGTCATTAAAAAGTTATATGAACATAACATCAATGTCATCATAGCTAATATCCCCTGCCATTTATTATGTATTAGAGAATTAAAACTGAGTATAGCTATTTTCCTCCCCTTCTCATGAATATAATGATGATATATGGCTGCGATAGCAATCCGATGCACTGCTATTGTGAATCAAAAACAAATGCCTGAAATTTATCTGTTGCAATGTGACGAGGGAATAGTCGAGAGAGGGAGGTAAAATGTGGGAGGTATGTGTATAGAAGGAGGCGTGGTCTAAATGCATTTCCGCACGCTCGACTGTGCATGTGTGTAATACTTTAATAAAGACACGACAAGGGAACATGCTGGTGCGACAGAGTGGGATAGATACAGAGAGAGAATATACGCTCAACACGCCGCGGAATTCCTTCCTTGACTGCCGCCATGCACTTTATCAACTTCCGGCGTGTGAGCGACATGAGGAAATGGGGGAGAGGAAGAGGGAGGGGAAAATAAATGCAGGACGAACGCAAATCAAGCGAGGCAAGCTCTTTGAAAACTTGCGGCGAAGCCAGAGAATTCGCGGATGCTTGCTATATCACAATGAGGCATGCAACGTGCTTCCCCCCTCGATTGCACCTCGCCCAATCCTTTGCATATTTTAGGAAGTGATTGCGCAAATGCATAATTTAATGACAGGCGATTGAGTACAGAGCGTCAACTTGCAAGGGGAAGGGCAGAGATGGGAGAGGCATATTCTCTATTGCAATTTTGATGACATTCCATGATAAACGTACTCATATAAAGGCAAGGAGGACACACACTTATAAGTATGAATAATTTGAATTATAGGGGATAAATTTACATTTAAAATTACATTGTTTTAGCTTTAAGAAAAGAACATTAAAGTTTTGGATATTAAAGAAGCTAAGAGTTAAAATTAAAGTGAGCAAAACCATTTAATCATTCTATAAGTAATTCTTGAGTTATAAATACTTATTCAACTAGTGTCAAATAATATTTCAATTTTCCTTTCCTTCCCTCTTTGCAATCCATGGAAAAACTTGGCCAACTTTAGCTTCCACAACTGGCCAAAATCAATGCCAATTTCAGCTCTAGGCTTATCAATTTGTGCCTCCCCACAAAACTTATTCAATTTGCCACCAACATATGCTGCATACAGCTTCATCTTCCTCTTCCTTTCAATTCTCCACAGAGTTTTGCAGTTTAATTGAAAACAAACCAAAAAAGTTATGTTAGCAAGTTGGCCAAAAATGGCAAACGGCCCTTTTCCTTGGTCACATTTGATTGTCATAATTAAATAAGTTAACAAGCTGGCCAAGTTGGAGAGTGGGTTGCGTTGCCAATAAATGTAACTGTAACCAACTGTGGTCCACTTGAAATATGCGTAAGGTCATAATAATTAAATATCACTCATACGCACTGGTTAACAATATTACGAGCATCTCTCTACGCCATATACGAGAGTATTCATATAATAAACAAGGCACTCGCTTGTCGCTCGCTTACGCAACAACACGCACAGACAAATGACAAACAGCAACAACAACAATGGCAACAACAATTACAGCAACAACACAAACAACAACAACAATAATTTGCCATTGTGTTTTTGGTCTGTTGTGGTATTTAATTTATAGACTACGTTGTCGGCCTGCATCCTGACGCCCTAGAGCCAGTGCATATCTTTCCCTCCCTTTCCCTGTCTCTCTCTCTCGCTCTCTTCTCTGTTACAGCTACTAAACTGTGCAACAAAGTATTTGGTTTCAAAAATTAATTTTTTATATATGGATTTTGTTAGTTTGTTTAAATATCCATTTGTTTAAAACTATCAAAAAAAACTTTGTGATAGATAAACTCTTCTCAAATTAAAAATGAAAATTGTAAACCATTTAAAAACTAAAGTTAGTAAGCAGTTTTAATTTTTAAATAAATTAGTCAACATCTTCTCAATTTTACAGACAAATAGTTAAGCAAACAGGCCAAACATTTTTATAAAACTTTTAATTATATTATGTATAATAAATGAATTGTAAGATTATTATTATGTAAAATTATTACTTTATTTGTACTTTGTTGGACTGTGTGACTTTGCTATTGCCAGAGTCTAAGGCAACTGCAAATTGTATGCATAATTGAGTTCTGTGTGTGTGTGTGTGTTTGGTGTGTATCAAAAACAAAGCTTAGGTCCTCCTCTAGCATATTTCATAATTCAATTGAAATAGTTGCAATATTATTAGTAAAATATTTGTACAACAAGACAGAAAGAGACAGGCAGTAAACTGTATTTACATTTCCCACTTCATATTCTCCTACAGATTCTGCTTTAACTATATCCTCCCTCCCTCTCTTATTGCACTTGTCAATAAATGTTTTGTTGAGGGATTTAAACGCAGCACGGACAGCTGTTTCATTGTCCTTGTCAGTCTGGGAAAAGGAGCTTAACAGTGCTTAAAAACATTGCTACGAGAAAGCTGAAATCAATTAGCTGGCATTTTGTGCTGTCGCAGCAATTGCAGCTTCTTGAGCTGCCTCAGCAAAATGCAGCATTGCTCATACGCCATGTCTGCAGGCGTCGAAGACTCTTGCATTGTTCATGGCATCAGCCATAAGCCGATCTAAGCCCACACTGAGCATTACAAGCATAGGCGAGAAGCTGAGCAACAAACAACGACAAATGTATACTCTTATAAAAAGCAATACTTACTGAAGTAGTACTTTTTAATCCACAAGTGACTTCTTCAGAGTCTTCTGTTTCTTTTCCCATTGCATAATAAATGTTGTGAGTGTGCAAAATAGATAACAGAATTATAATCTCATTGAATTAGCCAACAAATTGTTCAATACATGAACATACGTTTCAAATGTAATTCTCATTTCAATTTAAGAACAGGTTTATAAACTTTGACTATTGTTTAATTACAGCTTACAAATTTAAGCTCTTATACAGTTTATTAATCATACGCTCTGTTGATCAAAAGTTTTCTGCACACATAAAAGTTTAAAGCATTTGCGCTTTTTCTTTTGGTCATAAGTAGGGAGCGGCTTTCAATGGAAATTAATTGGAAACGAGCAAGCAAAGAGATACGAATTGCAACTGCAAGTTTGAGTTTTGCCTTTAGAGTCTATTAACCTTCTGAATTCTGAAGAGGCTAACAAACGTTTATCACGTTAATAATTTCTGCAGGAGCAGCCGAGATTGGAAATTGTAAGGCCAACGGTTATGGCTAACGTCTAATTACCAATTCCTGGTCTGAACAATCAATTGACTGCACACAGTACGCGTTCTTGGTTATCCTTTGGGGTCATGTTGTTCTCCCCCGCACACATAAACATTCCCCAATAGGGGACCTTTCTGTTGTTGTTGTTCTGTTTATCAGCAGGGTGCCAATTTATTGAAACATCTGGAAGGCATTCTCTCCCACTCTCTGTCTCTCCCACTCTGACTGTTCCCTAATCAATGCTCGAATGCTAATTACCAAGCCAAATTGGCTCGCATATAAGTAAATTCGGGGGCTGAAATTGGCCTACTAGCTCGACGTGGATTTGCATCTCGTGTAATTTGGTTGAGATTTTAGAACTGAGATTTACCATTTGCCAAATCTACAATTACATTGGGGTAACGAGTATGAAAGCCATTTGGGATGAGGTCAGATTGTTCCGACCCTTCACAATGGTGAGGATGAGAAGGAATGTAAATTCCTTCTCTAACTTATTACGCATTACTATCTCCATTTCATTCAATTTAAATTATCTTTATGAATTTCTAGAGAATTTCTTTTTCCGCGGCTGAGTACTTTATTTCGCAGACTCCATCTTTTTGTGCCGTTATCAGCTTTCCCTATTTCCTTCTCAACTTACTACCCAGAGAGGCATCTTCTTCGTGACACTGTCAACTGCGCTGAACCAATTCAACGCTATTCAAATTGCGTATCCATCTTCATTTATTTCATTTTCCTGTAATTTCCTGACAATTTTTGCTGATATTTTTCAACCCACGAACTAGTCCCCTACTAAACTCCCTCTCCAACCTCTACCTTCCTCATCTGTCTGGCAATCCTTCAGTCCAGCCCATGTTGCCACAAACTAGAAGCACGTCTTGGCTTGGTCCCTGCTCGGAAATGGAAAAGTGCGCCAACTTTTCGCTTGAATTGGCAATGGTTACACCTCACTGCCCCTATCCCACCGCAAAAGCCACGCCCACGCCCACACCCAGTGGCTGCAGTTGCCAGCGACCTCAAACCTCCCAATCCCTCTGCCACTTCTTCGCCTCCTGTCCCGACCGTATCCCATTTGTTGTCTGTGGTTTTGTGGCGGTTGCAACGGGACAACCTGTAATCGTTCTTTTGCGCCACATTTAAAATGTCTCCGGGTGTTTTGCCTGTCTCTCTTCCCCCCTTTACCCGGCTGTCCTCCCTGTCTCTATGTCCATTCGTTCATGTCTTGTTAGCGTAAATCAAGCGTAACAAAGCGACGCAAGGCATGGGACAAAGAAAATGCCAAGATGAGGCATTGGTCTCTGAGCTGATGCTCCTCTTCCTGCCACATTTCTTGCTCCTTCGGCTGCTCCTGGATCGGGAGCTTCTCCTTTAATTCAAGTTGTCGCTACTGGCTGGCAAAAAGTCGCTGGCAAATTTATTATGGCGCTCAAACGGAAACGCGCTCACTAAACTGCACCTCTGGGATCTGAATTCGGGATAAAGATATAGGGTTTGAGTAGAGAACTGCAACTGCGACTGTGACTGGCTCCAAGTTTGTCCCAGAACTCTGGGACTCTAGTGCAGACTGTCCTTTTGGCAACAAAGCCGACCAACGTTGATTAAACGCTGAGAGATTTGCAGGTTTCGGAAGGCTTTAGATTGCGACAAAGTTTAAATTGATTTTTCTTAGGTTTAACTTCAATTAAATAAAGATAAAGACAGCAAAATTTCCAAATTTAAATCATCACATTTGAGCTTACTTAAAGCTCTAAAAAACTAACCGAAATCAAGAAAATTATCTTAGGTATTTTAATTTAAGCTACATTTTAAATTATAACAAAAAAAAATATATTTTGCAAATTAAAAGCTTTAAAATCGCATTAAAACTTATTTGTACGTATTTAAAGTTCATCTAAATTGAACAGTCAAAAAATACACATAACAGTATTATTAATTAATAAAAACAGAATATAAATATACATAGAATTATTGATGAGCTTACAAGACTTTAAGAAAAATGCCTGCAGTTTGAATTCAGCTTTAAAGCTTAACAAAATTAATATTTTCAAATATTTCAAGAATTTAAATTGTGAATATTTACAGAATTTGTTTATACACCTTATGACTAGTTTAATATTATTAAACTGCACAATTATTTAATGACGCATTTCAAGTAATAAGCCAATATAAACAATATAAAATATAACAAAATTTTACAATTGCGCTAATTAAATTAGACAACGCTAGAGTTCACATGACTGAAGCATGGAATGACTGATGACTATATAGACCAAATACAATTAGACATACTGCATATATACCATTATTACATCATAATATAGAACTAGCAACAAAAGAGACTAGTTTTTGGCCAGCCACATTTAACAGCCAATTTCTCTTTCCAAAATGTTGGGCTCTATTTAAAATCTATATACAAACTGTTATCCTCCTCACAATTTCCACTTTTCCAGCTCACGTTTGCAACATCAGAATAATGCAATTAGAAAGTATTAAAATTATATGGCAAACTGTCGAGCAAAGTTGCTGCTTTCATTGACGTTGCCAGGATATTGTGGCAGCTAAATGGAGAACCAGTTCCCTACCCCTTCCTACACCCTCCTCCGTCACTTTTACCACCCTTCATGTGTGTGCTTTTAGGTATCTCTAAATATGGCCAGCGTTGCGCAATAATGTTTACTAATTATTTATAAAATATTGGTCGCCATCTGTTTACAGAATTAGTCCTGTTAGAAGAGGGACTCAGAGGGGACGATGAGGGAAGGATATGTGTGGAGAGTTAGTTTATTAAAATTGTACAAGCTTTATTGCAATTTCAGCAAGTTTTTCTTTGTTGCGGTCTATTAAATGTGTGTGTCCATTTGATAATCAAATGTAAATCATTTTGGCAATATTTGAACTGAATTTAAGAGCATCACGAATACTTCCACACAAGGGTAAAGCTCAATCTCATGTACAGCACAACATAACGGTTAAAATTACAGTATATTTAATGCACATGTATAACCATTAATCATTTTAATTACTACTTAAAGCATTTGTAACTATCACGAGCCTATTAAAGTATAAAGTGTCCTATCATCAATCTCGAATTGTGAGGAAAAAATACACAGAGAATTTATAAATACATTCCAAACACATTATGCCGGAATAATAAGTTATGGCATAGTCAATGCATTAAAAAACAATGTTAAATGAAAATTTATTCGACAAAGAAATCAAAGAAAATTTATTCGGCAAAGGGCAAGACAATGTAACGCATAAGATTTTCCCAAAAGCCATTTCGTTTGCAATTCGACAATTTGGATATTAAGAAATATGAACAATAAAAAGAAGGAACAGGATTTTACATAACGATGTTTTTTTTACCTATGAATTCATTATATTTAATCTACTTGGATTTATTTGTTGCAATGTAACTTTAATTTCTAAAAAATTTTATATCTTATACAAAATTATTATAAGTTAAAGGAAAATGCAAATATTGCACATAACTTCCATAGCATAAGAACTAAGAATCCACTTCAAAATCCACCTTTAAAATACACCAAACCGGAAAAAGAATATCTTCAATATATAAGTATTAAGCCAATAAAATGTATACATAGGTATTCATCAATTGAAAACGGCTGGGCCGATTGGGATTGGGGCGAGACGAAGTTCCCTAGTTCCACTAGCTTTATATAAAAATATATTCCTTAGTTGCATGACAATAATAATAATAAGTGTAGCGTAAAATATACTTTTAATTTTTAGTAAGCTTTTTAGAAAGATTAGCTAACTTTATAAAAATTATAAAAGTAGTGTTGCATACTTTAGGGCAAATCAAGTACCCATTTTTAAGTATTTTAGCATTAAAAGAAAAGTAAAGACATTTAAAATTAAAGCTATAAATTAAACGACAAAACAAAAATACATACCAATCAATTTGGAAACAGTTCTGATTCTCCCGCATTTAGAGGAAACTCTTAGTTGCAAATGCCAAATGTAATGTGGAATTCGATTTCAGAACATACTCGAAAACCAAATGAAATGCAAAAAAAATAAATAAATAAAGGAAAACAAAGTGCGAGTCAGCTTCACATTAATTTGATTTAAGCATCGTTGCTTTTTTGACATTTTTATTGTTATTGTTGTTGCGCTATCAGAGACTGCCGCTTGTTACGGTCTCTTGCATTGTTTTAAACATTTCCCAACACACTTTTTTTTATTTTATTATTGTTGCTGACTTTGTTTTTGCTGTTTTACTTTTTCGCTTTGCTTGCCTTTTTTGTTGTAATTTATTTGTTGTTTTTTTTCGGGCCGCTCGCCATTGTTAAATGGCATTTTCATGCTCAACTGGCGTCAAATATGGCGGCCAATGAGGCGCTCGAACAGCCACGCCCCCTTCTTCCCTATCTGTCTCTCTCTGGGTCCTATGAAAAAAGGACGCCTATGGGTGGTAAAAAGGGGAGCGTGTGCAAATAAAGTTTTTGACACGTGCCAATGTCAGGACAAACGGAGGGGGCAGGTGACAGCTGAGCGGCAGGTTAATGCATAATATAAAGGACTCCCTCACAAGAATGGAACAGCATAGGGGAAAATGGTGGGGAGTGTGAAAGTAACATTCATGTAAATAAATGAAATATTGTTTTGGATGTGAAAATCATTTCCAAAAGTGCCGACAAATACACAAAAATAAATCCAGTTCACCTCTTTTTTCATTTTGTGTGTTTTCCTTTTCACGTTTTTTATTATTATAAAGTACCATATTAAATATTCAATGTTTTTGTAATTGTTGTTATGGTGCAAAAACCACAAGTTTGTAAATAGTTTGTAAAATTTTGATGCAATTTATGGGGAGAGCAGAATAATTTGAAAAGGGCTTATTTGCATAGTGTTGGTAACTGACTGTTGACTTATTCATGCAGTGATTTTTAAAACAAAATTAACTCAGTGATCCAATGAGTTACAGGATCGTAGGAATTGGTGTAAACTAGCTGAAGACATATTTAATGTGTAATTCTAAATATCTTTCAAAAGAAAAACTATTTTCATAGTTTGATTTGTTGATCTAAACGATCGCTGGCAAACTGTTGCTTTTGTGTGTTGCCATTTTGTTCTACATTTAATGTAAATTTGAATGACTCACAACAGAATCCAGTGTTAACAACAAAAACAAAAAATTTAACAAACAAAAAAAAGACGGGCTCATCCGGAAGGGAGAAAAAGCGTTAAAAATGCTAGTACAAAAATTGTTCGCTCGCTTGCAGAAGAACTCAGAACACAACAGAACTCAACTAAAACGCATAAATCTTCGTAAACTGTCAGTTTGCATATTTTTTTTGTTGCTGTTCGTTCTTCATGTTGTTTCTTGTTGTTGTCATTGTCAGCAGCAGCTTTGCAATTGTTGTTGTTGTTGTTGTTGTTTTGGGTAATTTGTACGCATTTTCCCCATTGTTTTTATTTTGTTGGTACATTTTTTCAGCATTTGTTTCCAAACGATTTGAAGGCTGCTGTTGCCGTCATTGTCCCATTGTACTTGCTATTGTTGTTGACGTTTTTTGTTGGAGCTGATGTTTGTTTATTATTTTTATATCATTTGTTTATTTGGCGCTCGTTGAGAGTGTGTGAATAACGAGTTGCAAAACGGAAATTAGTTGCAGGACTCATCTGCGGACAAAGTTACAGTGGGGGGAAGTTACAAAAGTTGCCCAACATGCAACATTAAACCAAAATGGCGGCAAGCACAAAAAAGAAGTGTTGTAAGTGCATGGAAAAAGTGTTACCCAGCTGTCTGCAGGGCGACAAACAAAAACAATTAGCAACAGGCATAGCAATTAGCCAAAACACACGGGAGCAATGGCAGTGCAAGCAAAAGAGAGAGAGAGGGAGAGAGTGAGAGTGACAAAACAGACAGCAGATAAATGCAAATGAGTTTCGAGTTGTGGAGAGAGTTTCAGAGCAGTCAGGTTTTTGTACAGCTAAAGCGATTAGCAGGATTTATGTGAACCAAAAGTTTCGGCTGGACATACCGAAAGTTTCCATTACGTGGTCAAGCACTAAGAGAGTGAGAGAGCAGATTAAAAAGAGAGCCAAAGAACAAAAGGAAGGAGGAGCAGTTGAAATAGATAAATGGAGAGTGTCTACGTAGGATTGGCAACTTTTGTACTGTGCTGTATGTGTAAATGATAAATAAACAAGTGTGCAGACATTTATTACATCTTCTTCTTTTTGATATTAAAATACACTAGACAACAAACAATCTGAAACATGCAATCTATTTTAGGGTAAGTTAACACGTTGCCAAATTTTGTAGCAGACTGTGAATGTTGTAAATGGGCAACAAACAGTAAGAGAGAGGAAGGAAAGTTTAAGTACATTGCGTAAATTGCTGCAGTTTTATTTCAAAAGGAGCAGGATGAGGCGTATGTATTTAAATTATTTACAAAACTTACAGGACAAAAAAGGGATCAACAACAAAAAGTTGAACTAACGTGTTAATGAATGTGGCCAAAGCTTCGGGTGGCACACACTTAACTTCTAGACCAGCCCAATGGCAAACTTTGGCCAACTGACAAATTACAACTCTAATTATGTGGATTTATTAAATTTACAACGCGAGTGTCAGAAAGATGGAGGGGGCAGAGAGTCGAGTGTAGTGTAAACATCCAGCAGGATTCAAGAGTAGCATCAAATGTTTCGGAAAATTGTGATAAATCGAGTGGAAGGCGTTCCAAAGAAAATGTAGCTGCATTCAGCTAAAAAATGAGCGTCTTAATTTGTTGTTGAAGCAAAATAAACTAGGTGCCCTATATGGGGATATAATGGAGCCTATGAGAATTAAAAGCACACACATTTATTCTTATAAATATAGAGTGGAAAACTTTGTGCTTTTATTCAAGTTAAAGTGGAATATATTACAGAAAGAGATTCCACTAAGAGAATGGCATCATTCAAATGATGTTGATCCCTTAAGAACTTTCCTCATATATCACTTGACCTTATCTATAAGTCGACTATGTTCAGATGATTGCCAAGTTTTTTGCTAATTGATTTCCCTATGTTTGCGTTGTCTGTCGCACTTTCAATTTATTGCCATATAAATTAATGTACTTGTATTTTCCGCTCTTCGTTCCCTCATCAATTTCAGCATTTTCAATACAAACGATAAACTAACTGCAAAATACAATAAATCGCCCTCATTGACCTCAACGGAGGAGTCGAAACTCTCAACAAATGGGTTTAATTATGCGCCACACAATCCCCGACGTAGTCAATGGCCAGGACATTCAGGCAAGACCCGAGACAGAAGCACGAGAAGAAGCAGGGCAGGTATATTGGCCAGGACAACAACGACAATAAATTTCAGGAGGCGTCGGTGTCGTCCTCTTTGGTAACTTGCAGTCAAAAGCGTTAATACAAGTGCAAAAATATATTGTAACCAGACGGGATAACAACAGCAACAGCAACAGCAAAAGCGCATTTTGAAATGGAATTTTCATTTTGCCAGAGGAATTTTCCATAGCTCCTCAGAGCAAAATTAAAAACAAAGAAGTTATGTGTTAGTGTGTATGTGTTTGACTGCCAGTGTAGGGGGTGTGTGGGCGTGCCATTTGGGGGCATTTCAAGTGTGAGCAAGTGGCATAAATAAGTTTGCTAAACAGCTGCTCCGACAGGAGGCGGATGCGGATGTGCCTGGCCGGATGTGCCATAAAGAGCACGACTTACATGCAACGAACACGAAGCTTTTGTCCAGGTGAACAACCTGATACGAGGGGAAGGGACTTGGACTTGGCTTAATTGACTGCACCACGGCAACTTATCGACAATTGGGGGCCCCGTTGCACGAACAGAAGAAATACCCTTATGGGGAGAAAAAATCATCCCTCTCTTTCGTTTCTCTTTTTCCCAGCATTGTTTAAAGGCGTTCAAAAGGATTGAGTTGCCGCAGCAGCAACAACTGAATTTGGTAGCTGGCAGGCATCTTCCGTTAGCTTGTTTCGAGTTGCCAATTGCATAAATTTCGAGGAGAAAGCAGCCAAGGGAAAGGGGTATATGTGCAAACATGCAAACTTACATAACATACATACACAGGTGCCATCAATTTTTGCTGTGTATTTGGTTTTCCCTTTTTCTCTCACTCCTCAGCATCAAACGACTTACACCTACATTCATACGTAGGCATGTATGTATGTGGAAGTAAAGCCCACACTCAGCTCTCATTTGCATTGTGTTTGCTCTTAGCATCCTCTCTGCATTCCATTGGCGAGTAGCACCTGCATGTTGTTGTTGTTGTCTTCGTAATTGAGCGACATCTGTGCATGTGTGGGTGCGCCTATAGGTTGTACACAGTGCTTCCAGGTGTTGAGCGCCCGAATAATCTAGATTCTATAATATAAAATAAAAATTCTGATAGACAAGCTATATTCAAATGCAAGAAAACACGCAAAATCCTTATTTGTTTATTTAAATTAAATTAGTTAATAAGCCACCGATGTCATCGGTTTCCTTCTTACTAAAATATTTATCATTTGTTTGAATGAGGCTAAGATATTTTTGTGGCAAGTGTGAGTGTGGCATGCATGCTGTCTCATATCTAACAATTTTGCTGCTATTGTAGATTTGTAATAGCAGCAGTATGCTTTTGTTGTGTCAGCTGTCATTTTCCTTAGCCTATCCTTAAACTCGCTACTTTCCGTCCAAGCATCGCGGAATAATAGCTTCCAAGTTTTTTTTTGGCATTTTCGCAATAATATTTAATAAAAGTGATTTCATTGAAAATATTTGATTTAATTAATTTGTTGAAGTTTAAATAAGAATCTATCGATACCAAAATATCAATATGGTTTTAACACCTTTTGGCAATAGGTGACGTTTTATGTTGAAAATTGAGCGACCGTTAAATTTACAAATATTTCGTTCAATTTGAATTTGTAGGAATTCGATTTGTCGAGATTTATATTTAATGAGGCTCAAAAAAGTTTAATTCTAATAAGCGGTGCTTTTATATTTCAAACTGTCTGCAAAATCAAACGGTGATGTAACGACAAAAAATTTTGCATTGTATTACGAATCATAAGAAGTTACGAAAAAAAATTTCAATTTATGAGAGGTTCAATATTTTTTGCGTAGCTCACTCTGCCATGCACACATGTTAAATTTATTTATCTACGCTTACTACTAATTTAGTTTGGCTGGTACTTAGTTTTGTGCTCTTTGGACCAGGAAAATACATACAACCGCAGTAAGTTTTTGCTTTTATGTATGTAAAGAACTATGCTAATTTTAAGCTAAATTTACAGATTATCAATAAATTAATATATAAATAAAATCATCAAATATGAATTCATGTTGGTACTGGCAGGTACTCGCTGAAGACAAATTCAAAAGGTACAGAATCACTGCTGTTGTCCATTTCAGTAACAGCTGTATTAAAAACAAATGGTATTATGCAAATAAATAATCTATCACCTGTTTGTTGCTTACAAAAATTTATTTCCCCCTCACCGATAAGTTGCCTCTGATTTTGTATGACAAATGACGTGCGTCGCCTTATTCTCCCAGCAAACGCATCCGCTTGTAGAAACGCACTATCAAGTTCACGTAACAATCGGCATAAAAGAACAAGCTCAGGTCATGAATACAATGAATTGCTAGAATAGGCTCTATGAACTTTTAAATACGCTATAAGTTATTTGCAAATTTAACAAGCTATTCCATTGTTAAATATGCTAGATCTGTCTGAAATAAGCTAATCTGGCAACACACTCTACCTTGTGGGTCTACCATTCTGTGGTTCGTGTGTCGCACTCACTGATCAAAACTGATTCACTGTTGTCTAGACAATTTGAGTATATGTATGTAATTTAAACGCTTACAAAAACAAAACAGCTGCTACATATAACAATTACACAATGCACAAAACAATAAATTATTGCAAGTACAAACATATGTTATTAGTGTACTTTCACGCGGCGTCAATTCAAGATTTTATTGCCAGCTTCACAATATCAAAAGCAATAGCAGAAGGAGGCAATAAAACTGCAGAGAGCGAGAGACGAATTGAAAGAGGAAGAGTAAGAGAGTATACATCACGTTTTAAGTAATCGCAATTGCTAAAGCGTTAAAATGCCGAAATGTCAAAGCATCATCTGCGGCAGCTTGAACTTTGCCGCCTCTTACTCTTAGCTCTCCTCATCCACCTGTCCATCATTCAATTGCTGCGCGTAGCGACCAATCGTAGGCTAATTAAATTTATTTCAGCCAACAGAAAAAATAAAATTATAAATACAAAATACATAACAGTCGAGTGCGCGCGACAGTAGAATACCCTGTGCCAGAATGTATGTATATATATAAAAATCAAACTTTTATACCACATAAATTACTTACCTATCAGGCCAGTTCGGATTTTCACTATCGGAACATTTTATTGTTTCGTATTCTTCGATTTGAGGGCTAGTTGTAAGATGCGGGGCATCCAAAATTTTGAAAGAAACTAGATCTGACAACAAATTTTAAATGTGTTAATACCAAATTTGGTGCTCCTGGGTCTTACCATTGTTGAGATCCTTTTGTTTTTACAAAAGGTCATACGGACAGACAGACATGGCTATGTTGATACTGACTAAGAATAGATGTTTGTACTTATGAATATAATTTATGGTGTCAGAAATTATTTCTTCTGCATGCTACATACTTTTAAACAAACTTAATATACCCGCACAGGGCTTTATAAAAATAGCTGAAGTGCACCCACACGAAGATGAATCGTCCTCGGCATTTTCTACTGTGTTGTCTCGTCGCGTCGCGTTGGGTCACGACAATTGTTAATGCCATAAAAAAAATCATGGCAAAAATTAACTTTTCTATGGGAAAATAATTTATTTTTTATGGGAAAATCGTTGCCGATTCTCTTTTGACAGTCGCTTATTTTTATCATTCGCAATTTGCGTCTGATTTCAATTTTATATTTTATTTGTTTATTTATTTACGTACTTCTTTTGCTGTTTTGTTTGCTTTGATGTTGTTGTTGCTCTGTTTATTTATTATTGTTGAATGACATTTAAGTTTGCGGTGTGGAATTGATTTATATACAAAATTCATGAGACATGAACATTATTCGCAATGGGATTATTTAAATGAATGTTGATTACAGTCGAGAGCGAATGGATCTATGATAAATGGGATCAGCATTATTCAAGTTTATTAATAAGTGCCTACTGTGGTGTTATCTTGACAGCCCTGGATATATTGTGTGGCTTATAAAACATAATGAATGACAAAATGGAATCCGAGCCTCTTCACCCTACAAAACTATCATATTAGACAATTTTCCCAGACAATTTCCCACACATTTTCCCCAATGTTGCCATTACAGTTAACAACTTCACGTTATTTTTAATCAAAAGTGGCAAAAAACTACAACAACAACGACAACGACATCAAGACTGGAAGCAATAACAACTGTAATCACGATTACAACATGCCACCATATTGTTTTCAACGTCTGACTTCCCCATTTACAGTTAGCCATAAAAAGCATCTTATATAAGCAGACGAGGACCCCCCGCACAGGTTGAACAGAAAAAGAAGAGATGTCGACAGAAGAAAAATGTGTGTGTGTTTAAGCGTAAAGGAAAATGAAAATTTCTACTGAGTTTGTTTTTTCCTTATCTTATTATATGCTTTTTAAATGATAAGATAATCGTTATCTACACACATCAGGAAATTACCCTCTGACCTTCACTTTATTTCATTCATATTCCTCTTGTTGTCCTATCATAAATCAAACGCACTCAAATCATCCTTCATTCTATATTCCACACTTATTTATCCACTTGTATCTCATGTACTGTTCTTTTCCTTGCAGTTTGTTTGTCATTTTTTTGCTCAACTTCCTGTTGGGGATGTCAGAATGACATTGCAGATTGTCTTGTGGATTGTGGTTGTTGTTTTTGGCATTTAAACTAATCGCTTGGACACTTTTGAATGTCATGCGTCATTTTGGCATGTCTCTACTTAACCGCAAACTACTTTCTTCTTCCTCCTCTCACTGTTCCTGACGGTCGAAAAAAATGCCAAAACTTTTTATTTTTGTCTGCTCCGAAAAGGAGATTCAAATTTCGCGCGTCACCTGCCTTGCTTATTGTTGTTGTTGTTTTGTGTTTGAAGCTTTTGTTTTTGTTATCTTAAGTTGTTGTGTCGCGTGGCGTCATCTGTTGTCAGTGGGCCAGACTACTAGAAACCGAAGTTGGTTGGCACGCATCTTCTTCTTCCTCGTCTCTGTTGTCATCGCGTGTTCGCTGAACATTCTTAGCGCTTGTTGTTTGTTGTTTGCAGTTGTTGTTTGTTTTGTGTTGCATTTACAGATTATCTTATCGAGAGGCAAATGCCAACAAGGAAGTCATTAGCGACAGCGTAAGATTCGCGAAATCAACTAATGTTAGACTCTGTACTTAAGAAGTGAAAAAGGGTCTACTAAGTTTATCAAGAACGCAAAACAACTACCTAGTGTGTTATCCGATCGTGATGATTTGGAGGACAGATCCGCGCTGTAGTATATTTTTTATGTGATTCAGGTCAAGGATCTAGCTTTAAAATTACTCTTTTAAGACAGATACATAGATGACCGCCTGTACTTGTAAGACAGATACATAGATTTTAGGGACTATAATATTTAGAGGGCTTCCCCTACTTCCTAACTAAATCAAAATTGGTTTTAGAATCTGTTCATGTTCAATGTATGTACATAAAAGTGAATGTATATTTTACAGAGTAAGTACAGGGTCTTTTAGAGTCGAAATCTCTCAACTGTAGCCTTTTCTACTAGTTACTAGCTTAGATTGGCACGTTCAGTTTCCACAATTATCCAAGCTCACGTGCCAATTTTAAGATCTATATTCACATTTTACAATAACAATGGCGTCTTTAGTTATATTGTCATACCAGCCACAGTCATACTAGCCACTTTACATTTCTCTTTGTCATTGTTCTCCTTGAGCGTTATTTACGCTCTTTCGCCATTTTCGAAATCTTTCCTTGTTGTTTTTCTGCTGTTGTTGCATCAGTTTTTTCTCTCCTACCATTGTTCCACTCCCCAAGCATATACTTTGACTGAGCTAGCATATTACAAAACTTTTAACTTCTTCCATTTTTGCATTTTCATTTATTTCGCTGCTGGCGTCAACGTTGCCGCCTTTCATTCACTTTCGGAATTTCTCAAGTGGTCTGGGGAGCATGCACTTTTGTTTGTTGTTATCAGTGCTGCCAACTTTTGTAATGAAAAAGTCGTAGTTTGTTGAATTAAGTAGTGTTAAATTTATAATTAAATAATTTAATTAGAACATATAGAACTCTTATTAAATTTCGAGGCTGTAATTGGGCTCTGAACAGAATTTCGATGAACCGGTTGGTTTAGGTTATGTGGACAACTCGAAGGGGATTATGTGTTCTTCAAATTTATGAGAATAATAATTACAAAATACGTCATGCTCTTTTTAAACTGCGCCAATATTAAGGCTTTGAGTAAAAATTTGTGGGATAATTGCTAATAATCAAATCACAATCTTAAATTCTTCTTTTAAAAACAAGTGTTTCTATAAAATTAACTTGGTTAGAAATATTATCTGAAAATGAAATCAATTAGGCTTAAACCGAAGGCTTAGAGGTTATTAAAACTGGATCAATAACCACTTGTTAAAAATTTTTGAACATAACAGGCTTGTTATACGGTTTCCACCACCCTCATTTTAGGAAAACGCAAGAAAATCGGAAATTTTCAAAGTTGGCAACACTGACATCACGCCATTCATATCACTTCGCTTTTGGTTGATTCTCAGCGGCTGTTGAAGAAATTTCATTTCGCTTCTAACGAAACTTTGCTTTTCTTTCTGTTTTGCTTTCTGCGTTTTTACTTTTGCCTTTGAACTTTCTGGAAAACTTTTTTCTGGCCGGACACGAATAAAAAGATAAGTACTATAACGTCAATAACTAAATGCACACACAGACGCACATCCGGACCAAAGTTTACACTGGCTGCAGTAAAAGCAGTTGGCAATTATTTGTGTGCATTTTATTTAGGATTTCTTTGCGGGCTGTATTTAACTGGAAACTGTATTAATAGCCGCAGTACTTTGAGGTCTGAAAGTGGAACCGAAGAAAGTGTCAAAGAAAAGGAAAGGAGAAAAGAAATTTATAAGCTAAAGTGAGCGTATTAAAAACAGTTGTAATAAGGCTTTCAAGTTATTTAAAAAGGACATTTAGTAGTAATATTTGAGTTAAGGGTCAGAAACTATATAAACAAAAACATACGTAGTTTAATTTACTGAGCATCAGCTTATCAACAAATATGCGGCCCCGATATCTATGTACTTGTAGACTAGAGTCTACAAATTTATTGGTGTACTTAACTTTCATTCATATTAGTGAGCAGGTATTTGAGAGATTTCGTTAAAACAGGAGAAGAACCTTTTTAAATGATCACATATCAATTGTGTGTACTGTATTTAGGATATAGGAGACTGTATTTAAGTAAAACCTATTTTAATGTCCCCAGTGATTTGAGTTGTCAAAGTGGACCAAAGGAAGGACGAAATAAATGAGCAGGCAAGGAGAAATGGAATTTATAAGTAAAAGCGAGCTAATACAAAGCAAATTTATGAATGCTTTTCAGTCATTTAAATAATGAATCTAACAGCAAAAATTGACGTAAGAGCAAGTCACTTAATAAACAAGCATATAGTTTAATTTATTGAGCACCAGCTTATCAATAAATATGAGATTGTAAATTCAATTCTCATACCCTATCAAGACTTGTCTAGAAGCTACAAATTTATTTGTTTACTTAACTTTCATTCATATTCGCAAACTGAAATTTGAGAGATTGCATTGAAGTGGGGGAAGAACCTTTTCAAGAGATCACATATCAATTGGGAGATTGTTTGAGTGTAGTTTGCTGATGCAACAATTAGTTGCACGAGTTACAACTGATTTATCCCCTTTATAGCACACATATGTATGTAACTCTGTAACTCTGTTTAATCAAGCGACTTTTGTTACAACAGCGTGTCACGCCCCTGCCCCCGCCTCGTGCTCTATGTGGCACGGGCTGTTGCAGTAGTTAACAGCATTGTTACACTTTTAAACGGTATTTTTACGTTTAAATATGCGGCAAGAGGTAGTTGAACTAAAGCCGATGTGATGTCGACTCCTCGTCTGGTCTGGTCTGTCCTGGCCTGGTCTAATTCTGGTTTTGGTTTTGGTACTGGTTCTGTTTCTGGCCTGGTCCACTACTGCGGTTCATTAGCGCACCAAATGCGATTTGGTCTTTTGTGTGGGGGTTTCAGTAGTGGCTGTGAAGAGGGAAAGGAAGCGGGGGTCTGGGTCCATGTCGCGTCTCGCGGTTGCCTCTGAACTAGATAGAACACATGAGCACGTAATTTAGTAGCCGCTTTAGCGCTTTTGTGTGAAAATTACAACGACAACAAAAGCATATCCCACTGTCCCTCTCTCTCTCTCTCTCTCTCTCTTCATTCTCTCTCTCTTCCCTCCTTCAAAGCGTTTTCCATTAACCTATGTGGCTTGTTGTTTATGGTCATGTGCCTCATTGGGATCAGGGGCACTTTGTGTGTGGGTCCGGTTTTTGCCGTTAATTCCTTTTTATTAATAGCCAGCGACACAATAGCGAATGGAAAAGAGCAAAAAATACAACAACAACAACAACATCAACAATAAAGCAGGGTAAAATAGAGAAGAAAAAAACAAACTAATTTTGTTTGCTAAACGGGAACCTAAACGAACCTCCGACCATGACGCAAAACTAATCAGTTTTTTGGTCTCGGCACGAACGAAGAGTAATGTTATTGCCTGCTTAAATAGAGAACTATTTAATTATTGTTATTGCTTTTGTTGTAATTGGCAGAGGAGAAGCATTAATGTAATGTATGTATTTGGGTTGGGATAAGTTTTGCTCTCAGAAAGTAAAGAATAATCTTTATAAACTATAAACTATGTGCTTAACAAATTGAATCCGAAAAGCAAGAAATTTTATGTAAACCAGGTAAATGTATTCCTTTTTTATCTACATATTTAAAAAAGGATATATATTTCAACATTCTATTTAAGAAAATCAGAGAAAGATCCAATTTTTGTTTACGTTCAATCGATGTTAAACTCATTTTCATAGGCAAGAAGAATAAAGTGATAGTATCTTATTTTCTGGATTGTAACAAATTCTTTTTGGCTGTACAGATCGAATTATATTAATATTTACCTTAAGGAAAATTCAAAAAATAGCTTTATAATAAAATTTTTTCAAAAATTATACAAAATTCGTTTAATTAGATTACTGTCCTACTAAGCAAGAGTTCTGTTTCAAGTATTTTTAATTAATTCGCACACGTGCCTTTACCAGATAATTCCTGGAAACTGACAATAAATTACAATTGATTAATCTATAAAAAAAAGGTTATAAATAAAAGTACTCAAATTCCTCGGACTGATAAGAGGGGAATGAATAAAAAAGATGATAATGAAATAAATACGCACCGGTTTCGTTAAGCCTTTATAATTTATTAATGCTGCTGATAAAAAACTTAAAAAATACAATACACTTATACATAGCTATAATTAGGAGAGGTTTTTTGGTTATCAGTAAAGTTAATCACATGGTTTACTCGGCATCGCTGGCCACAGACATGTCGGGAACCAGATCAGCATCGGCTTCAACTAATAATATGGAGCAAAGGATCAAAAAGGGAACAGCGGAAGAGAGACAGGACACACTTACCCTTATCCAAAGCATCATCGACAACGGACATATCGGGAACCAGATCTGCATCAGCATTGATCGGAGCAACTAATGGGATCGAGAGTTAGATGGGACCGATCCTTAAGAACTCGAAACTTACTCTGACTATCCTCGGCATCAGCAGCAACAGACATATCGGGTACCACAACTTCTTCATCAATCGCCTGTGGCTCAGAACCATCAACCTTGAAGAGTTCAGTCTCGGAATCGCGGGGCATGGCATCATCGGCATCACTTGCCACTGACATGTCAGGCACTGCAATAACATCTTTGCCATCCTCAACAGTAGACATATCGGGAATCAGATCGATATCATCCTGTTGGGTCCTTGGCACCACAGCACCGTAGACGAGGGGCAGAAGAATTGCGATAATTGCTAGGTATTTCATTGTAGACTGTCTTAGAGTTCACTAAACGTGCACACCCATTGGTAAGGCGTTTTTATAGGCTGGTCTTATCAATAAGTGGTTAATTTACAAGCCATCGGCGTGAGCTCTCCAGATAAGATTCTTTCCCAATCCGCAGAAATATAGCAAATCTACCTGCTATATATACAAGTTTTGACGTGTGCTTTGCCCGATCTCAATAGTTCTTTTGTATAACAAACACTTGGATCTTATAACTGATAAGCAATAAAGTGTTAAGGGGTGGAAATTGATAAATATTCCTTAGGACGTGACTATAGATAATTTACTTACTTCGTTTTCTTCCCTATTTTATTATTTATTTCCGCTAAAAAGGTACAATGAAGAGTATAATGATTTTCTAAAAATGGAGGTAATATTCTATTGACCTCTACAGCGCTAGAGAAGTCAAATTATTATGTATGGTTAGTACAGAAAATAATTTTACCCCATTAATACTCAAGAAATTCAAAACCAATCCAGATTTTACCATAACTTTCAGCTAAGTAAATTGAATTTTCATTTAAGCAATTTATTTTACTCTATTTAGTTATTGTGCCAATTTCCATACTGCAGACCATACTTCAAATAAGGAAAAGAGCTTTACCTTTTTTGCCCAAGGAAAATTCACTTGAGTTATCTCACAGCTGTCTCCAGGATATTTCATAGACCAAGACCCCTAGACCCAAAAAACCCAAGAAAAAGTTTATCGATTTTTAGAGCTACAAATTTTATTTGAATAATAGGGTAAACCATTACAAAGTAAGCATTAATATTTTTGTCTTCAATGACGCAAGTTAATCAGTATTCGAAGCTGAATAAACATTTTTAACGAAGCATTAACATTTATATATGTTCTCAAATGTAAATATGTGTGTCCTTATAATAGTAAATGAAAATAATATGTATATCAATTGATTTGATAATAGATTCAAAAAGTTAGTTTTTTTTTGCCTTAAAATGTATAAAAAAAAGACTACGAAATTCCAACTTTTAATTTCGTAGTTGTAGTTATTTTTCTTAAGATGACTACATGCCCAATATGTCATCATCTACGATGTCATGTGGCTCACGCTTGAGGCGACTCATATCAAAGTAATCGGCTGCAATTATGCCCGCCATCTCTGTCGCCTCACGCTCCATTTCTGCAGCAGAGCTGGCTGACTGGGATTGGGAATGGGATGAAGTTTTGGTTTGAGTTTCACCTGGGTTTTGGGGACGATAGTCGCCTAGGAGATTGGCCACATTGGGAACTGAAGTCGACTTGCCCTGTTGGGAGGCTGAGGCGAGGGAGTTAGGACGAGCCGCCGATAAGGATGACTTTTGCTGGGAGCTGCCCTTAACATTGGCAATGACCATGCCACGCTTCAGAGGCGTTGTGGAGGAGGCCGAACCGTTCGGGTTGTTGCCGCGCACCGAATTGGGCGGTGTAAAGGCGTTGAAGGATCCTCCCTGAGTGCTAGCAATTTGTGCTGACTTCTGCGGAACAGAGTCGCCCCCCGTGGGAGAAATCTGCTTCTGGGCGCCGGCGACGGCTTGACGAGAAACGAGACTGGTGCCCGGAGAAACCGCACTGACATGTCCGCCAGCTCCCGGAAACTGAGAATTGTAGCGAGCCCGCTGCTGAGGCGGTACCATGGACTGTGAGGGATTCGCAAGGCGACGCTTGATAAGAGCTGCCAGTCCGACTCCGTTGCCCGGCGAGGAGCCGGGATTAGTAGCGCCGGAAGAAGTGGCAATGGGTGAAGCCGAGACAGTACTGGGTGCGCAGACCGAGTACCGTCTGCCCATTTGACGGATCAGAACGGGCTCCTTGGGAGTACCTCCAACCACTGCAGCAACTGGCGAAGCCTTGCTAGCTCCTCCTATTCCGGGGCCAGTGGCAAGCAAGCTGGTCAAAGGATCCTGTATGCGTGCAGTTTTTGGACTGCTTCCGGGCACAATAAAGCTTGCACGTCCCCCAGGAACTGTCCGGGAGCTACTGTTGCTATCGATACTGTCCTTGCGCATGTTCATTACGTGAGCTGGATAGGCATAGCCCGAGGGAAGTACCTTCTGGGTCATCGGAAGTATGCGATACAGCCTTTTCTCTTTGTCACCTGGTGTTACCGCTCCGGCAGGAGTTCCCGGCGATTTCCTAAACACACGCTGTGGACCCTTGATCCCACCGCTTCCAGTGGCTTCATCATTAGCCAAATCAGCGCCTAAGGATGAGTGCTTGGCAGCGCTAACCATGCTAACAAGCTCCCGGACAAGACGCATCTCTGGATCCGAGACGTGCTCATACCCGGACGGCGTGTTGATGTTGAAGTGTTGGACTTCTCCGCTGTTGGGGAAGTCGGTGGCATCATCGAATGTCTCCATCAATGCCTGAAAAATCTTTTGCTTGAAGTGCATTTTCTGGCGTGAATTCATCTCTCGCATCTGTGGTCGCACCAAGTCCAGAAAATGATCATCCGAAAAGATGTCCGGACTCTCCGTCTGAGTGGAGCGTTCGAAACGCTTGACAATGGTCATAATCGGAGGAGTTGTGCTCATAATGGGGGAGGCAGTGATTGAAGCTGTAATAGATCCCAAGGTGGAGGTAGCCGTGCTGATGGTGCTAGTGTTGAGGCTATTAACGTGACTGCTGGTGGTGCTAATGAGCAAGGTATTACTTGAGGAAACAAGTCGTTGCAGAGGAGCAGAGGTCGATGAGGCGACAGAGACAGAAGGCATCTTCAAAGGATCTATCACTGTGACACCTTGAGGACGAAGAGCCTGTGCCGTGTGCACGGCAAAGGTACGCTTGGTCACTCGAGCTGGTACTGGTGGACGTCCTACGCCATTGTGTTGACGCACCGGGAAAACTTGTGGTGCCTGCTGCTGCTGTTGATGCGACTGTTGGGGCTGATGTTGTGGCAAGTGTTGCTGTGTCTGCTGTTGGCCAGGACGACGTGCTAAGACCACTTGCTGTGAAGTCGGTGCTGCAGCACGGGGACGTGGAAAAATATCATCCCTGGAACTCACAGAGGATGATTTTGGTGTAGTTTGCTTAGTAGGCGTTTTTGGCTGATTTTTTGCTGCAGTTGGCGTTGTGGAAATTTTGGTTCTAGGCAAGGGTGTCATCTTGACGGGGGATGTGGAGCTCCGCAGGCTGTTGGCAGCTGCAATGGTCATCGATTTACGTCGTTGGAGCCGCGTCAGGCGTTGCTCTGATGCCGTCTTTTGGATAGCCAACTGCTTTTCCCGAGCGGGCTTCCGGCGAAGACGCCGCCCCCCACCAATACTTGCCGTCTCATCAAAAGAGTCGTCGTCCATCTGCTCGAAGGAAACGGCAGGGATAACAGGGGCAATCTCTGATGCTGGTTTCTTGCCAATGACAAGACAGTTTGGAAAACCTTTGTTTCTCTGTTTGATGAAGAACTCCGGACCGGCAATCGGTCCTAGCGCGCCCTTAGTGGGTGTCCCACGATCCTCCGACAGTTTCTTTTCGTCGGTGCGGGAACTGTTTCCCTCGTCTTCGCTGCTTGCCTCCTCCTCTTTCTGATCCTCCACCTTTTCCTTTTTCTCAGCTTTTTTTGAGCTTTCTTCTTCCGTCGACTTCTTTGATTCCTTTGACTCTTCTACTTTTGACTTCTCTTCTTTGTTTATCTTTGTCTTATCGCCTTCGTTTTCTAATTGAGTCTTCGCTGTCTGTTTTAGCTTTGACAGCGGTTGTTCATCGACTGCCATTGAATTGTCCTCTTCGTTGTCTTTATAGTCTTCCTTTACAGCCGGCTCTTTGCTCTTGCTCTTGCTATCCCGCTCCCTCTCGGACGAAGTCATTTCAAGTTCACTAAGATCTGACAGAGACATGTGCCGTTTCATAAACTTTAGTTCGTCGGCCAAGTAAAATGAGGGTTTCTTTAGCCCATTGCGTTGTCGATGATCTTCCGTGTTCATCCAACGTACGTAATCGGTTCGGATTTGACGCCAGCGCCGCTTGCATTTCTCCACTGTACGCGTGAGGAAGAAAGAGAGAGATATAGGTACATACAGTAGCGTTTAAATGACACAGGTATTGTACGCTTAATTAAGAAAGAGACAGTTATATTATCTGAAAAGCAGAGTTATACGACAGATTGCGTCGCAGGTAAAGGGGGTAAGTTGGTGTTTTATTGATATACCTGAGCCCTTATTATACCGAAAACCCAACTGACCAAACAGATGGCATAAACAGACTGCGGACTACCCTAAATCTGACGATAATAATATCCACACACTAATCCTATCTCAATAAGCACCATAAATGTAAACACATGAGCTCAAATTGTCTAAGAAGCAACCCTAATTTGCATCAGGGTCTTGTGCATAATACCACAAAACTTGACCTAATTTTATTAGTGTCCCTCAAATCTATCATGATTTAATTTTCGAATCGAAGTATTTATACTCTGGCAGGGTGTTTCTATAACATTTACAAACTCATTTGCAAAATCAAAAGCTATCAAAAGTGTGTACATAAAACTATTTCATCAATTCGATTTAGACTTAAACGTTGACTGTCAGATGATCCAAATAGATCTGGAGATCTTAGGTTTTGATAACAATTGCTTTTAAACACAACCAATCTGTCTTCCTGACATGTTTGTTTTCTTTTTTTGGGGGGTTCACAAAAATGGACGGCCATATTCGACTTGTGTTACGGTGCATCACAATACGTCGACACAAATGACAGTGAGAAAGTAGCATAAATTGAGAGGACTATATCACAAGCACAACAAGCTTGTTGTACTAAGGCTAGGCTGAAATTACAAATACTTAGCGTCAAAAATGTTTGATATTTAAAAGAATACTATACGTCAAAACAGAATTGGAGTTGACCATTTCCCATTTTCTAAAAGCTAATAAGTATATCTAAAAATTCGCAGTGTTAGGTTGCAACCAATATTTGTATACCCTTGCAGAGGGTATTATATTTTTGTCACGAAATGTGTAACGCATTGAAGGAGGCCTCAAAGACCCCTATAAAGTATATACATATATTCTTGATCAGGGCGACGAGCAGAGTCGATATAGCCATGTCCGTCTGTCCGTCTGTTTCTATGCAAACTAGTCTCTCAGTTTTGAAGCTATCTTGATGAAACTTGGCACAGGTCCGTCTTTTTTATGACGCAGTACATATGTCAGAACCGGCCGGATCGGTTCACTATATCATATAGCTGCCAAATTTAGCTTGCGCTATATTTACAGATACATATGTATCTTTTAATCTAGAAAAAAGTTGTAACACTTCCTTTCACATAATTACCTACGTTAATTGGGCGTCGCATCGTTTAAGATATAAATCAGTAAAATCTATAAGGAAAACGTCTGACACGTTATAGTTTCCTATGTCAAGTGGAAGTTTAATTTAGACCAAGAGCAGTAACTGTTGTAAGTTAAAAACATATCAGTCAGTCGGGAGGGCCCGATAGTAAAATACCCTGTGGAAGTAAAGGACGATGTTAAATTCCATATGCATACAAACTGACTTAACCTGGTCACGTATATATGTACACACATAAATATACATATCAATGCAAGCACATTAGAACACATACACAGTGTGTATTACACACGTATGCAAAAAACATTAGGATCACTATATGGAATAATTGTCTTCGAATAACTCCCGTATTTATTATACGATTGCGTTCAAATTTTCACGGTGTCATCACGGGTTTCTTGCGTTTTTTGGGAGAAGGAGATGGCTCATCTAAAATTTGAAATTACCTATCGGTCCGGACTCTCTTAATCATCACACGTGACAAAGTCTGTAGCTTTAAAAATGTAAATCTCAAAGATCCTTTCGTTCATACGGACTGACGGACATAGCTATATCGACTCGGCTTTTGATGCTGATCAATAATATATATACTTTTTGGCGTCTGGTACGCCTACTTCTGCCTGTTACGCACATTTGCACAAACGTAATAGACCCATTTGTACGTTTTCAAAGTACTGGGTCTAAAAATGTATCGTACAAATAGTGTGATACCTGACACTGATTACTGATACTTCTAGATTTTTCATGTACTTTTAAAAGACATAGTAGGCTGATTTAATAAAAAGTTATCATATAGTGGGCGGATTTGTACAAAAAGTATCATGTCCATTCAGCAGGTACTGATTACACTGTGTTACAAATTGGAATGAGGTTGAAAACCCTGGGATATGATAGTGATTTTCTGGTAGGGCTTATCGAATGTAGCAAAACTGCATACTTGGAATTTGGGGGACACCCCAAAAATCTGCATTTACCGCTAAAAAAAAAACGAGCTCAAAAGAAAAGCAAGCCACCCGAGATCCAACAAAAAAAAACAAGACAGGCTGGTTGTAGGTGACACAAAATAGATAGATATTCAATAAAACTCTACATTTTTTTTAATTCAAATAATAAACAGTATGTACAAGGTATAAGATATGCTACTAATTTGTTCTATTATGTTTATGCCAGTCAAATTTTGTATTGCCAGAAATATGTCCGAAAGATAAAATCTCAATTTTCTGTGCCACCTCGGTTTAGTTCGAAAGTTTTGGAAACGAGCTTTGAGCTAAATTATTTGTGATTTCTGTGAAAACCCTAATTAGTGACTTATTTTATTGTCTAAAAGCGTTTCATATAAAGCGTTACACCAATGTAGATATTCTAAAAAATCTAACATTTTTTGTTTAAGAAATAGTTTAACTATTTAAGAATGTGATAAAAAAAAATTATGCGGGAAAAGATTTGTCTTTACCCTTGTTTTGAGTTTCTTTGCGGAAGTCTCCGTTTACTACAGAGCGAGTACCAAAACCTTGAACGCGTTTTTCTCGAAACACATTTTATGAAATCGGCACGCAGCATAACTCAAACAATTTTTAACATTTTTGTTTGAAATGTTAACGCGAATACGCAGAGAAACACGTACGGATTTTTTATAAATTAATTAGCCGATTTCTAATCAACCAAAAACTGTACTTTTTTAAGGTGAAGTTTCGATCTTTTTGTTCTTTTTGTCCTTCGCCAAATTTACAAAACTTTATATTTTTAAAAGTCCTACGTAATTCTCTAGCTATACTAATGTAGATTAACAGGAATTGTTTTTTTTTTCGAAGTTTCAAATTTACACCACTTATGCCTTCCAACGAAACACGTTTCATCAACAAATTTTTTTTGTATTCTTCAAAATAGGTTTAACAGTATCCCCAGATTTCATTCACTTACTCCTGTTCCTTCTGGTCACAAAAAAAAGCACAAAAAAAAGCTCCAAAAACAACGTTTACAGTGGTTTAACCCCTTGAAAGTCTAATATATAAATAAGGCTCGGATTTTAACTCAATAAAAAATGGGTTAAGAAGCTCGATAGTAGACAAAGACCATACCAGACAGTTTAATTCAAATGTAAAGGCTTTCAACTGCGCCCTTAATAGTACGGCGCCAATACCGGCGAACTTTTTGAATGAAAATGTGGCAACTTTGACAAGAGGCGATTAAAGACTCGATTAGCTATGGCACAACCAATTTAATAGTTAGAATGTATTTTGCTTATCTTTATTCTTAATGTCTATTAATTTAATAAAAAACTAAATGATTTGCTTGGGACTAGAAATATCGATTTATGTGTATGCAGAAATGATCTACTTTCACTCATTATTGTCTTCTTCTTTCAGTTTATATTAATTTTTTGTGTTTGCATACTGCGCATTAGATAATTCGGTATTCAATTTCTTTGCCATACTATTTCTGCAACATTGTGAAATTTAATATTTGTTATGTTCATCTTTTTCCTACACATGTATGTATGTAAATCCCAAATGTGTTTGTACAAATTAAGTTTAAAATATACGACTATTTGGACGCGCCCGTGGCGGTCTGTTAATTACAATAAAGCCAATAAAAATAAGCCAAGGGCTCATTAATACATTTGTTTTACGCACTTACTCTGTTGCATTTCACAATTTGACTATTTAATTTAAAATACACAAGCAAAGGTCGTCCACACAATATGACTTGCACAACCAGAAAGAAATTCTCCGCGTCATATGTTTTTTTTGACAACGCGTGCACTTTTCTATTACATACGTCCCTGTCTTTCACTGAACATTTTCAACACTAAACACTAAACGGCGGTGACAGTGTTCTCTGTCTTACACTATGCATTCAGAAGCAAATATAGAACAGGACAGTTGTATTGAACAACACTGATTTCTGTCATATTATTGTTGGCATTCCAAATATTTGGAATTTTCAAAGGCATACTGCGCTGTTACACACAGTCCAGAAGCAAAATTTTTAACTTTGATAGTTTTTCCTACTAATAAACATACATAATGCTACAGTGGAGCAAGCTCGACAGTGGGAGACCCTGTACATGGTGGAAAGAGCAAAAATGTAAAAAGCAAGCAAACAGCTTTTGTAAGTAGTGGCGCTATCGCCCCTTCTTCTTCCTTTTGCTCGACGCTGTCAAAATATCTTTGTTGACTTCGGAGTTTAATGACACAATTTTCAGTACAGACTTGGACTATAGTATATATACATAATATGTTTTGATGTGTTAGCATTAAACCTGCTCTAATAATTCGACTTTGAAATTGGTGTTATCAATTTGGGGAGCGGTACTGGACGTGGCACAATTCTAAAACAAACTTGATCTGGCAAGATATAGATGAATTTTCATGCCAAGTTTGGTGTCTTTAGCTTAAATAGTCTCTGATATGTAGGTGCTTAAAAAAGAAGCAGACACGTCTGCCACGTCTTTTTCTAACAGGCACATTGAATAAGAAAGTATAACAAATCAACTTATACTTTTATATGTCAAAATATTTGTTGACAAATTTTGTTTAAATTTATCGATTTAAATATATATATATACATATATAATATAAATGGTATAATTTTAATTTGAAAAAAAAGGCAAGAATTCGAATCTATTTATTTTATGAAATAAACAATTAATTTAAAGTTTTATTAAAATTTGAAATAAAATTTGTGTAACTCCGAAAATATTTTTATCCGAAAAAATACATCTCTGACAATAAACAATTACCACTTTTCATTGGATTTATTTTTCAGATGTAATATGTTAAAATAATTTTTTTAATTAATAATATTAATTAATAATACAATTAAAATTGATAAAGTTTTTTTAAATAATTCGTTAAATCGAATTCAAACGCAAATATACGCCAATTACCAGCACTGAACGTACTGCCAACTCGTTTGCAGTGTCGAACATTCAGCAATAACAACCGATAGGCGATAACGATAATTGCGAATGCGCACGCCTCGCTTTGCAACACTACTTACCCGACACTCCCGTCTCTGCAGCAACCATGGCCCAACAATTCTCTGACGGTAGTCTTTTTCTATGATGTTCATGATTTGGATCATATAAAATCGATTGTTTCTCAATAGCGCGGCATAGTTTAACATTCACTTTAAATACTGAACTGCTTGGCGAGCTGTACACTGACATTTTTAAACAGCTAGGCACACACACCAACGAGAGCTTTGGGTAAATTTTATTTTAATTTCACTTCACTACACGAAACTGGCGAGAAACTTGCACGACACCAACATGCGTCGCTGAAACAAAATTGAACTAAGGCAGCTGCGAGAACAACACACAAGTTCACACACACACACACGTATATGAATAGAATGCAAACGTACTCAGAGAGCCGAATACACTAGTATTGGCGTTGGTGAAACAAACTGAATTGGCAGGTCAAACTGGAGGGTTGCATATTATTATTGTTGCCGTCGATAACCTACGATGACGAAGCTCAACTTCTAATACAATAATTAAAGTCGGCATATACATACTTATAATTTGACGTTGTATAAAAGAAAACTGATTGACTTAAGCTATTGACATAACTTTAATAACTTCATAAAAGGGTAAATATTGTTCAAAATACACATATTAAGCTGCAGAAAACCAGGGTCTCAACATACCATATTTTCAACAATAATTGCAACCGATCAAATATCGTTGCCAGTTGTTATTTATTCACCAACTCGTCGCTGTTGTTGATACTTTGCAGCTGGCAATGCTGAAACTCTCTGGCTCTCTGGGAGCGCAGATGTTAATGTGTGCGTGAGCAGTGGCGTAGTGTAGTTTTGCTACCGAGTCGAGGGTTGGTCGACTCGGATTTCAGTGTCCCCTTTGGATTTTATAGCTTGCCTACGACACCCATGTTTTAAATGAGTTGGTTTCTTTTTTTTTGCCGGTACAAAAGTTGCTTATGACAATAACAGTGTATGTATGTATGTATAAGTATGAATATACAACCACATAGATGATGTAGAAATGTATGTAGGTTTGTATATGATTCATATTGAGCTAGTTGCAAATTAAATACAATAAATTAATACAAATTACTGAAAACGCAAATAATTGTTGAATATTAACATGCTACATGTTGGTGTTTCAACTGTTGTCGCATTTTTAATATTCTTATCATTGCTTATTCAACAGCAACACCGGCGGCGAGTACTGTCAAGAGAGGAAGATTGAGAGCGAAAGCGAGAGCGCGAGAGTGAAATAAATTGCATGAGTGTGCGTGTACAAAACTCAACAACAGCAATTTCACCGCAACAGCAGCATCAACAACAGCAGCTCAGCGACAGCAGCAGCAACAGCAACAAAAGGCAACCTAAATCGACTGCAAATATTAGCAAATTCAGTGCAGAAAGCAATAAACGGGTATAAGAAATTGCAGGTAAGTGAGTGCAGTACAAGCCAATAACAGAACAGTCAAATTGCAATAAACTTAATTGTTGCTGGCATTGCATGGAAAACGCGCCAAACAGCTGTTGCGCCCTACAGGCGAGAGAAACGTCCGAAACGTTATGTTGTGTGGACATGCAGCAACGAGATTTCGTTTCTCTTGTCACCTGTGCGCAACCGTTTGTTTTGGCCTGCGTCTGTGTATGTATGAGTGTACATGCATGGTATGTACATGGGTGCTTGCACGTGTGTTTGTGTGATGGAGAGAGCGTCAGTTGCTGTGGAAACGGACGCAACGAAGTTGCAGTTTTGCTTTGGACTGCTTGCTGTTGCTGCGCAGTTAACGACTTAAGTAAATTGTTGATTGTTGTTTCATTTTTTTATAGCAACAACAGCAGCGATATGAACACTCGTCGAAGCACAGGCAGCATTAACAACAACAAAATTAGCATGAGCAGATTCTATGTTGCATCGTTTACCACAAAGACAATAACACCGGAACTTCACGCGATCAATGCAAAGATATGCCGTTTGGTCGAGAAGCATCCTTGTATGTATGATCGCTCGCATCCTTCGTACATGCGAAAGTCGCATGTGGAACGCGCTTGGGAAGATATTTCCAAGGAAATGAACGATGGCGGTATGTAGGAATTTTCATTCGATATTCAAAATTTAAATCGGTTATTCGAATTTCATTTTTAGTTGAAAGTTGCAAGGAACGTTTCCGGAACATTCGAACCAGTTTTGCACGATCTATAAATGTGCAGCGTGGCTCGAATCGCATCAAGCCCTATTACCTCAGTGAGGAACTGGAGTTTTTGAAAAAGCACATAACTCCAGGCGTGCCTGTTCCCGTGAAAGGCAGACGTTCACATGACAGCTTTCGCAAAGGCGACGATGATTATGATGACAACGAGAACGATGATGAGGAGAACCCAGGGGCACTGGTACATATAAAGCACTCGATGAGCAGCGATGAACAGGAAAATGACAACAGCAGCGTTAGCTCAGAGTGGGTGACTCAGGAGCATGCGCAGAGTGTCGCCAGCCAAACGAAGGAGAAGCCCGAGTCCACTTTGGCCTCACAGAGCGACGAGGAAGAGCAGAAGCCAACAAATGTGCTGCAGGGAAATGCCTGCTCACTTGCCTGCCCCATTCCACCCAAAAAGCGACAACGCATGGTTGCCGAAGTGACCCCACCAAATGAGGTAAGCAAATGAGTGCAACGTGACTTTCACATGACACATACTAAAGTTAACTTGATTATTTTTAGCCTGTTGCAAGCAACGTGGACCCAAATGCCGTGATTCCTGCTGGGGATAACAAGCCTTCGGTTATGGACTTTGATGACGCCTTCCTGCAGGGTCTGCGTCCGGAAATGAATCACATGAACTTCCATCAGAAACTATTCTTTAAGCGTCGCGTTTATGAGCTTCTCGGCGAGATTTTTGAGGACCGTAACAGGGCCAGCAGTCAATCTCAAGTAAATGGACAGATGGCAAATTCTCCGCCCACAACTCTGCAGCACTTGGGTCTGTTGGCCCGCACGGGAGCCTTACAGCTGCCCAAGCTGGCCCCCCGACCTGCCAAAGATCTCTAAGTAAAATTAACAATCCATCCCAACAGATGCCCAAAGACGGCCACAGCAAATCGCAGCTGTGTTAATATATTCGAATTTACGATGTACAGTAATTTCACTTACCACTAACTATAAGACGTTATGATGTTGGAAAAGTAATATTTACTTTAGATTTTACTTACCTGTATAACTATAATTAAGCAACGGCTTGGCCTCAGTTCAGGCCAAAATATACCGAAAGTCAAGTTGGTATTTAATAAACCGCTATCCCTCCCTTAAAAAAAAGGATGGCTTTGACCCACGGAGAATATCTTTATTTTAATTAAAGCAAACTGAAAAGAATAAAACAAAACAAAATTTAACGGTTTATTTTTTCACACCTTTCTTAGTATGTGTATACAGTAAAAAAATGCACCCAAAAATTGAGAATTTGGATGGAATTTTTGATTTTCTCAACATTTTCCTGATTTTTCAGATATCGTTTGAAGGAACTAGGTAACCCTAGGCTACAAAAGCTTTATATGTATTAAAATAATCTGCTTTAAGTTAGCTAAACTAAAATTATGTTTATTAAAAAAAATGATTTTGTTTCTTAAAAATTGTTTTTAATTTAATTTGTTTACCCAACATTGCTACAATTTAATTAGATTTTGAAAAATACAAAAACATCGACGTTCAAACAGCAAAAGATGTAGTTTCAAAAAATATAGCGCAAACTAACTTTAGCGCGCCAAAGTTTGGATACCCTTGCAGAACCTTTTAGATTTTTTACAAAATTTGTTAAATTTTAATAACGAACCGATCGTTCCTATGTCACCTATAAGGCAGCTATATGGTATAGTGATCCGATCCCGCCGGTTCTGACATATGTACTGCGTGCAGCAAAGGGACGGACCTGTACCAAGTTTTATCAAGATAGCTTCAAAACAAAGAGACTAGTTTGCATAGAAACAGACGGACATGGCTATATCGACTCAGCTCGTCGACCTGATCAAGAATATATACACTTTATGGGGTCTGTGAGGCCTCCTTTAATGCGTTACAAACTTCGTGACAAAATTATAATACCCTCTGCAATGGTATAAAAAGTCGCACTATCAAACAAAGGATGCCACACTTGACAGCCCTGGAGTCACATATTCGATTGATTAGTCGTAGAATTCACTCAAATGTGAGACAGCAAACAAAACATTAAAAACTTTGCATGACTTTTTTTTTAAATTAAATTTTTTGAAACGCGCGCGAATCAAGCCGAAATACTTTTTTGGTGCATACTTTTAGGCTTTTTAAAAACTGAATATTAAAAGACATAAAAAAAGAAATATAAGAAATGCAAGAAATCCGTTTCTTTTTTGTTTAAGTTTAAATATTTGATATCTAATAATAATAAAAAAATAAAGTGTTGATGGTATTTAATAAAGAAATGTTTTTTGAATACATACAAAAAAAATAGGATGGTTAAAATGTCGTAGAAGCCGGAAAATAACATTTTAAGTTGAAGTTTGTGGCTATGCCAACGATCAAATGTTCAAAAGACGCAAATTTCATTTGATGTTTAAATATTTCACAAGTGTGCGTGACTTAGTATAATTATAAATAAATATAATAATTATAAAATTAGAGTATAGGCCATTTTTTCTAAAACATATTTATTAGATAATGCTTATCATCAGTCCATATATTAAATATATTATATATCTTTTATTTATTTTCGCAAATACTAATATTAACACCAATTACTAAAACTCTCGATCCTTGTCATAAAAAGCTAGTCCTATATCGGGGGTATAGTTATTTCCGACATATTCTCAGCTCCGCCTCCAGTTGTAGTGGCATTAACAGTCGTTCCAACAGCTTCCACTTCAAAGCAGTCTTCTACACTTGATTGGCCAACCAATTGGTATTCCTCGAGTGCCGAAAGCCATGGTTTCCAACCTTCAAGTCTCTGAATCTTCAGGGCACAAACGACACTAGCTTTAATATTGTTCGACAGCAATTCATTACAGGTAACATTGCAAAAATTATCTGAAGATATTCCGAATGTTGAAATGCACCAGTATCTATTACTGATTTGGAACAGACCGTAATTTTGACTGCTATCTGTTTCTATCTCACTTATCACTTCAGTTCGATAGCTGCTCACATAATCCGCAATGAACGCCCACAGGGCTAAGTCTGATCGCGATATACCAAGTCCGAGTGCTTCCATTTCCTGTGCCAAGGTGCAGCGATCAAGGGTCCTTGCACCTTCTGTAGTACTCAGGAACAACTGCAGCAGAGTCAGAATAAACACGTCCGTCTTATCCATGTTGTATTGATGAACTAATCACGGTAAAAAATTGTTTAAAAGAGAAAAAAGAAAAAAAAATGCACATACTTGTGTACATAATAATTGATTCATAAGCTTATCACGTTGGTCTTGTTGTTTTTATGACAGCAAAGTTGTCTAGTTAGTCCAATTTGTCCATTTTCCGTTCTATATCGAAGGTACGATTATATTCGAATGTCATTGACGCATTGTATTGAATGCTCATTTTCTATTAATTACTGATCAACTCATCAACAATCAACTAACCCTTTGTAGCCTTATCAATGGTCGATGTAGACATTAAAATTAAAAATTAAAGACTGCACAAATTGTTATCGGTTAAAGTAGACGGACCTGTACCAAGTTGAATAAAAACTGAGAAACTAGTTTGCATAGAAAGACACAGACAGACGGACATGGCTGTATCGACAAAGTCTTTATGCTGATCAAGAAAAATTATAATTCCTCCTGCAAGGGTATAAAGATGAAAAGGAACTATTTGTAGGCAAAATCAACATTATTTTAAAGAGACAACAATGAACAACATTATTTGCTAGGGAGACTCCTGCAACTGCTTTGCTTTTTATTTGCTTATAATTTGCTTATTTTTAAGAAAATCATAATCAGATGCACCAATTGCGAAATATTAACAACACTCAACATATTGCAAAATTAGTCAAATAAAAACATATGTACATTAGTGTAATTTTTGCGGTTGCAGGAATGGTCCTAATATTTTTATTTTATATTTAACTTTAAGGACCATTTGTAAATGTCCATAAACTTTTATTTGAAAGATATAGTTGAATTTGACAAAAGTTTCTAGTAGAGGCCCGAACCGAGCCTGTAAATCTCGAAAGAAAAATGGCCAGAGCCCGGCCCGAAAAATTATTTAAAGCAATTCAAGTTTGTAATTGAAATAATTACATAATAATAATTAATAAAAATAATAATTTTTATCATAAAAATAAATTCTTATCTAAATTTGGTTGAATGATCATAAGCGAAATTAACTTCTGAGCTTGTTCAGGAATTGAATCAAAAGTTCACAGAATCAACGGAGTTTTTGTGTAATGTGACCGAGTTCGGGTAGCAAAAAAATTGAAAGGAATTTGGTGTGTTCCGGTGTGTGAAGTTAGGCCCGAGCGCGTCCCGCCCGACCGAACGCGACAATTTTGTAAAAGGTCAAGAGGGCCGTCCCCATTTCTGGTTTTGATACACATCAGTCTATCATTCGGATAGTTATTTTAGACCTTATATCGACCCGAAAGTATTTTTCGGGAAAGTACCGTATGTAATAATATTTTGTTAGTTTCTGAGACAAAGGTATTCGAAATGTGTCCATATAGACATTGAAAAATTGGGCCTAAATGTGTTTAACGGTCAAACTCGAAACTATCGATTGCCAAGGTCTGAAATATTTAATATAAGATATAGACAACAAATACAAGTTCAGAGATATTTCCCAAAACTATTTCATTATTGAAATGCTAATAACCATAAAAATAAGGTATGTCGATAACGTCCTTTTTCGCTTTTAGAGCTCGATATAGTCAAGATGTAACAAATTATAATTATTTGAAAGTCTTTCTTAAAATTTTGGATTTCAAAGCTTGCACTGCAACTCGTAGGGTTGAAAATATTTCTAGAATATTCGACTATGCGTTCGATTGAAAACTAATACGACTTTTGTTTGTACTAAAACAACATGGAGTATGCTGAACTGTTGGAGGCCTTGTACTAACTTTGAAAGTTATACCATTAGCGACTCTTGCATTTCAAAATCGACATTGTAATTTATATTTTCGGAGGAGGGCCAAATTTAATGACAAAATTGATCTGTGTACTTAAGATATTTGTAGAAGTACTTAACTACCAAGTTTGGTGTCCACGGCTCTGTACTTTATGGGGTCTGCAACGCCTTCTTCTGCCTGTTACTCACCTTCCATGTTAATAAACTAACATTTGTGGATCAAGCCTCTTCTGTTTCTGGGTCTGTTATCGACTAATCCATGACTATTCACAATCCTATCAAGTATCCAAAGAACTTTTAAAAATATAAGCTCAACACCCATTTTAAATATTGTATAATTTGTTTATTATGTAAGTATTATACATACAAGTATAGTATATATATTTAATATTTTTTAGCAAATACTTTTGTAAACGTAAACATTGATTTTGTTGTGGTTTAAATAATATAAGTAATAATTATTAAGAATAATATATATATTGTTCCCGCATAATTTATGGCATAAAATGCATCAAATATTATTGTTGTATTTTCTTTTGTTTCCCATTTTCTTTTCGATATAAGTGTTTAGAAATTGTATACCAATATTGTGTAAGGAAATCTGAATTTCTTCGTATCGGTTTTGTTTTAAATAAAGTAAATTAGTTAAAATATAAAAATATTTATGTACAATCATCGATATATATATAATTTTATAGGGCGGTGGTGAATGCGACCGCATCAAATGATAAAAGTTGAAGCAATTGCACTTTAAATTATTTAAATATATGTTGATTACAATTACGTTTTACGATTACGATAAAAATTGTATAGATCGTTTTCTAAATGCAGAAACAAAAACCTTGCAACATTTCTTTTCATTATTTTTTTCTTTAAGCTTAAATCTAACAAATTGTGGCGCATTCTATATCAGCATTATCATTATCATGAACATCATTAGCTTCAGGCAAATGAAATCTTGACCGGACCCAGCGGCAACTGCTTCATGTAGTTCCAGGCATCGACTCTTGTCATGCGTGCTGTAGATGCACCATTAATGCTGAGGATCTCATCACCATTTCGCACCTGATTGGTCTTCTGGGCAGCACCGCCTGAGGAGGATGGAAAAGGATTAGAAAGATTTAAGGGAAGGAAGAGGTATTCTCACTCACCCATAAAAACCTTCTTAACAATCAGCGGGCGATTGCCCAATGGCGAGTCAAAACCTCCCTCGATAGAGAAGCCTAATCCACAGCTATCCTTGACAATTTCCACACAACGTGCACCGCCTCCAGAAGCTGCATCTTCAGCTAAAGAAGGATGGAGTAATTAAGATATGATAGACCAAGTGATATTCATGTGAGAACCCTTACCCTGAGCACGTATCTCAGCTGCAATGGCATGACGCGCTTCTGCGGCACGTTCAAGCAGCTCACTGGTACTCAGCTTAGCAGCATCTCCCCGAGAGAGTTGACGTCTTGCTCGGATGCCAGCAATGGTGGCCTCCGCATCATTGCTGTTTCCCTCATCCAACAGACTCGCGGGTTGTTGGGGGCTGCTTGTGCCCGTGCTGGGTGTGCTCGGAGTGCTAGGCACTGTGACGCCACCGCCCTCGTTGGACACTATGTCCAGATCCAAATCCAGGGAACGTGAGGCCTTGTGGTAATTGCGCTTTCGTTCGTAATCTAACTCCGTGGGCTTCTCATTCAGCGAACTGAGTGAGCCGAGTGAGGAGCGTTTTTTGTTCAGCGGTTTAATAATCAGCGACTCGGAGCGTGTGACAACAAGGACAACCTCAGGACGGGGTGTCTGAAAGAGGCAAAGAAAGATATTCAATGAGAGTTCGAAATAGATATTGGTATTTATATAAAATTAGGGAAAATATCACCGATCATTTTAAAAATATCATAAAATATATCGAACATATCGCACTAAATATCGATAGGATGTATTGATATTATCGTCAGATAGAAATATCTATAGGTATATCGACATCTTAATATGTTTTTTTAACTACGAACTTATGGAAGAAAGTCCGATATTTTATTATAAATGTAAAAGCTTTTTAACTATATAAATTTTAATACTCCAGACTTTAAAAAGTTTTCATTTAAAGCTCGATCAACTCAATTAAGATTTGTACAGCGAATTAAAAAGCACGTACAATTTAAACAAACAAATTTAGATTTTACTCTAAAAAATCGACCTTTTTTTTAACCCTATAGATAGACTCACCTTTAGCACGCTGATGGATTCACGATGGGTCAATCCACGCATGCTCATGCCATTGACAGCCAAGATGCGATCGCCCTTCTTCAAGCGACCATCTTTGGCAGCTGGTGTGTTGCTCAAGATTTTGTGAATCTGAAGGAAGAAAAAGGAAATTGATTAACCCCTACTTGACTGGTATTTAATTGATTGATGTCTTACAGTTATCTCTTTAGCCTCGTAGTCGGAGCCTCCGGCTAGTGTGATACCAATGCTGCTCTCCGGCGTATCCCGCTGCAGTACAATAATGAATGCCTCGGGTGTCTTCAATGGAGGATCTGCTTCCTCCACAATCTGTTGCACATCCTGTGCGGTTATCAGACTCTGATTGCTGCCCAACGATGAGAAGCTTCCGAATTCAGTGGCCGTCTCTTGTGTGGTACTCACATTCTGTGTGGTTGAACTAACTCCCGAAGAGCTAGAAGCTAGGGAATCCAGTGAACTGAAGCGTTCATGATGCGGCTTTGTGGCAACTGTGATAACTGTGGCAATTGCCTTGTGCACAGGTGGAGTATGTGCCGCAGCAGCAGCTGCAGCTGCAGCAGCGGTTCTCTCGAACTTCTCACGCAACTCGGCAGTAGTTTGAGACTTGTTGGTGGTGGTACCGCCCAACTTTGGGGTCAGGGTGCGTTGAGCCAACGGACTGATCACTGGCTTAGCCTGGACCAGCTGCAACTTGGCCCGTTGCGTGGGATCCGCCTTAAAGCTCGCCTTGCGCTCCTCATCAATGAACATGGCACTGATCTTGGCCGGCGTATCCGATCTCCGGCTGCTGTCATCCGTATCCGAGGTCAGCTCCACATAGGCTGCCACATTGATCAATTTGTCCACCACCAACTGTTTCACCTGGAGTTGATGATGTTGCAACTGCTGTTGTTGCAACTTGTAGCTGGACTTGAGGCGACGCCCATTGAGAACACAAGCCTCGCCATCGGTGCTATCGTTGTCATTGTCATTGTTGTTGTCCTGACCACGACTCTTGGCGCTGCGACACTTGGCGGATGCAAGGATGCTCTTCCGATTGCCCAGGGTCAACTCACTTCCGTTGGCATTGCCAGTGCCGTTAAGCTGGCATTTGAGAACACGTCGGGTCAGGTCAACAGTGGGTGTGCTGCCTAAGGAACTGCAGCTGGCCTGGGATCCCGCCGAGGAGCCCGACGTCAATGTGGAGGTGTTGGAGCTGGCTATCGATGTGTTTGTCTCCGAGCTGAGAGTTCGCGTCAACGCAAACTTCTCCGGCGGCGTCGGCACACGTGCTGTGCTGGAGAACACGGAATCTGTATCGCTTTCCTGATCCCCCAGGAACTGGGGCTGGGCAAGATTAGGGCGTGGGCTGGGTGCAGTCACTGCGCTGACGAGGGAAGTGCGCGGCGGCTTTGCCGGTGGCTGCGATAACTGCGACTCCAAGGGACGACGTTGAGCCGTCGAGAAAATGCTGCGATAGCTGCTAATGTTGTTGTTGGAGCTGTTGATGTTGTTGTTGTTGCTGATGGTGTGCCTAAGGGGGCGTGTCTCGCCGAGTCCACTATCTGTGGAGTCCTCGCCACTGGCCGCTTTCACCTGGCTCTTGATCTCAGGCAAGTCCAAAATGGGCTCCAGCAGCTGAGGTCTCTCCGGGATGACTAGGCCACGCAGCTTGGACAGACTGCGACGCCGCTGCTCCAAGATGTTGGTAATAGCCGCCTTCCGAGTCGCCGCATCCCCCTCGCCGGAGAAACTGATGCGACGCTCCACAGCCGAGGCGGAAGCAGCGGAAGAGGCGAATCCATGACTGCGACGTGGCAGGGAGGCGTAACTGTAGTTGCTAGTGGGCGTGGCCAGTGTGTGCAGCGAGTACATGGAATCGGCGACATGCAACTGTGGCAACTGCTTGGCAAGCTGATACTGACGCTGTACATCATTCAGATTCTCCACGCTCATCGCACGCGTCTTAAGCGACGGTGGAGGAGTGGAAGACGCCGCTTCCAACAGATTCTCACTGCTCATGTTGAGCGGCTTGCGGGAGAAGCTCGATACGGAGGCGGAGACGGCGCTGGAGCTGGGAGTGGGTGGAGCAATGGTGTCCAGTTCACTGCTGGAAGAGAACATGGCAATCTTGTCACGCACCGATTTCTCCGACTTCTCGTCCTTGCGCCAATCGCTCGGCTTACGTGGCGCATTGGCGCTCGAGGAACGTTTATAATCACGGCCGCTAGATGGCGCTGCAGCTGTTGTCATGTCCAGTGCACGTGACGCATGACGTGCATCCTCCACATTGATAACCAAATCCTGGCGATAAACCTTCCTAGGCACTGTCGGTGGAGGTCCTGTTTTGGGCAATGGTGGAGCTGCCTCCAATTTGTTATTGTTGTTGTTGGGCTCAAAGTTGTGCTCCGTTTTGTTGCCCGCCTTGAGGAGCAAGGGATGCGACTGCGAGGGATGCATAATTAGAGGCTCACTGAAGTTAGGAGGAAACTCATGGCCATCGGGGGGAAGACGGGAATAGGTCGGCGGGGCGGCGTAGTTAAGATAATCCTGTACCAGCAGCTGCTTTGTTGTCTGATGATGTACACCTGTTGTTGCTGCTGCTGTTGTTGTTGTTGCTGTTGTTGTTGTTGGGCTGCTCAGCAGCTCCATTTTGTTGTTGTGCTTCTGCTGTAAACTTGGAATTGGATTTGAGGTCGGATTCGAAGATTTTGTTGACGTCGTCGTCGTCGTTGTGCTCGTTGTTGTGGCTAAAAGCTCTTTTTGCTATTAATTCCTGTTGTTGGTGTTGCTGTTGTTGTGTTGATGATTGTGCTGTTGTTGTTGTGATTGTTTAGGGTACCAAGATCTGTAAAAGGCAGGCAGAGAAGAGGGAGAGGTATTGGTTAGCAAGAAACAATAGGAGCAACATGTGGAATAACAAATAACGAGACGTATGAGGGATGTAGCTAGATCGATATATCGATAAATTTATCATGAATGTATTTATTTGAAAGAGTTACAGATAAAAGGAAAAATTATAAAGTTAAAGTAAAGACATCGTTAAATCGTTTATTTATTTATATAACAAAATTAGAAAAGAGTCGATAAATACACCGATAAATCGATTTATAGAGAATAGAAGTACAGAATAGAGGTCGATAAATACACCGATAGTTCGATTTATTGAGAATAGAGGTACTCAACATGCAGACTCTATTTAAATAAAGTGTTTTATTAAATAAGTAAGCTAAATCGGTTCACATCGTTTGATATTTAGGATATATTATTAACAAATAATAATAAGGTCGATTCAATGCAGGAAGTAAGGTTTACACAAAATGAAAAGGTTATTATGGTTTCAGCTTCATGTTGTCGTTTCTCAGAGGTAATATGAGTTTGAGTCGTAAGCTGTGCGTGAATTTGGTCAAAAGAATAAAGAAAGAAACATTTTAAAAAACAATTTCCAAAGTCTTGTCTATTAGCCAAAAGGCAGTAGTGGTATTAGACTAAAGACTATAATTATTCGTGGGTCGAAAACGAAACTGAAATCTGAAAACTTTCGCCCAAAAAATAAAAATAAAAACACGATGCGAAACAGTTTCCATTATGCGCTAGACCCGAATCTTACGTATACCCCAATCTCTGGCCAAGAGCAATTAAAAACCGCAACAACAAATTATTGTGGTCTCCAGCCAAGTTGACAAAATGTCTCTAGTAATAATAACAATAATAATAACAAGTAGTTATAATAATACCAGAAGAGATGCAAAGATTAAGAAAAAACAAAGGGTTTGGTTTTTATATTTGCTTGTGGGTTTAAAAAGCGAAAGTTTCGCCAATAAAGCGGAGAATAGAAAGAGTTGACAGATTTTTGCATTGGGGTCAATCGTTGGGGGAGTTGAACCCAAGCTGAACCCCGGCAGCTAATTTATGCTTGAAATTGTTTACTTTATGGCTAACAAATCAAGTTTATAATGTGCGATTAAGATTTTACGGCAATTTCTTTGTTTGGCTTTAATTGAAATTAGATTTCGTCAAATCAAAATAGATAAACAGACTAATGGAAATGGAAAACGCCCACATATCATCGAAATATGCTTTATACATTTATGTAAAAAATTTGCATTTTTAATTAAGCAAAAAAAAAGAATAAAAATCGCTGTGTGGTTCTTTTTGGTTTCACTCAACGAAATGTTAATGAACTTTTACGTATTGTTGTTTAATCAAAAGTAGGGCCAAAATATCATGTACATTAAAGCCGCATTTGCAGAAATTTCAAAACCAACAAAAAAAAAAAAACATTACAAAAATATGCCAACAAAGAGTTGGCGAAAGCTCAATGTAATTGTGAATGTAAAGCCCCCGTAGCGGCCCACAAGGGCGTTACTGAATGACGAACGTACTGAATCTAGACCTAGAAATGTTTGCCCATGTTTAAAGCATGTCTCTGGCCAGAGAGACCTTGACAGAGAGAGAGAGAGTTAAAAACTTTCGTCAGCAGTTTAAAGTATTTATTAGTCAGTGGTCAATCGATAAGTCAAAATAAATATTTGATCATCGATTCGACATTATCTATAAATATCACATTTAAACTAATAAGTTAGCTATGAGTAGCCCATCATAAAAGTGACTCATCAGGCAGTGGACACAATGTCTATTCATACAGTGACGTCATGAGTACTTATTACTTATGAATGAGTTCAAGTTAGTATATTACTTAATTCATATGACACACCTCTGAATTTTCCTCTGTATATCTGTCAATGAGAATCGCATAGAACAGCTTCAATCGTTTTCGGAAATTTTATAATTATTAATTATTATAAAGCTTTAGGCGCCATCAATTTAATTTTTAATTTACAGATTCTCCATGCTTAATTAATCAAATTAGTGGAAGCAGAAGGGGTAAAGATTATTATTAAATGAACCCCAACGAACTCTACACTCTACCCTCTAGACTTTTAAAGTTGTTGTGGCAGCGATTAATCTTGCTACGTCTCAAGTGTAACATGAAGCGCCCCTTGGTATTTAGCAAGTTTTTTGTTGACTCTTTGTTTTGGCTTTAAGCCTCGTTTAAATATGCATATATTGTTGGCTTTGTGATTCTTATCTAATAGATGTTTAATGTAGGCTTCATTTTGGGAATTCAAATTCGAATTCGAATTCGGGAATGGGACACCTGCCACAAATTAATAATATCTACGCCTAATCTTTTCTAACCTTTATGGCAATTAAATAACATCAAGCCACCTTAAAGTTTGAGCTAATAACTAAATCTTTCAGCTATTACGAAATGTTTGCACAATCTCTATAGATTTCCTACTTCTATTTCTTCATTTATTTGGGCAACCCGCTGTGGCAAGTGGCTGGAATTAATTGTAATCCTCAGGGGATCGATTCGATGGATGTGTGATGTGAAGTGATGTGAAAGGTTAAGAAGGTTATGAAAGATAATTCGATGAGAATTGGCCAAAATTATTAGATTGTTACGCAAGTTGTTATTGCTGTATGTAGACGGGAACTTCAATCGACATTGCTTGGCATATAAGTACGAGTAATTCTTGGTACTTAAACAAAACGATCAAGAGTAGAATTCTTCAAAATGCTTCAATTCTTCAGTTCAGCCGCGGCATTTCCGTGCTGTCGTTGTTGAGTGTGTAGTACATGCCAAAGTGTCGTCTTTAATTAGAAGCGAGTGAAACCAAAGCGACCGGCAAACTGGCAACTGGCAAACTGGGAACTGTTAACTGGGAACTTCAATGCCAATGAACACTTTGCAAGTTCTTTGGAACTTGCTCGCATAACTCGAAACTTGCTCTAATAACTTCCGCTGTTATCAACATGCGACTTGTGCTGTTTGTGCTGTGATTGCATAAGTCTGCCTCTACGTAGACAGCACGGCAGCGCCACCTAACGCTGATAATTATAAATTGCAGAGCAGAGTTTCCCACACAGCAGTTATTTTCCATTCCTTCTCTATCTCTCTCTCTCTCTCTCTCTTCCTCTCCCTCTATTCATTTTATACGAAATCCTGTAACAAATTGCTCGCATTTAGCGCACAAAATGCCACTTACAACACTGACGAGCGCCCCTCTCGGTGATTCTCAACGTGGGAAAATAACATCTCTATCGCGTTTGCGTGCTGCTTTTACGTACGTAAATAATTGAAATTAATATAATATTTTCAGCGATTTCTTTAAAACATTTCATAGCTCGCATTTTACTTGTCGGCCTTCCTTTGACGTTGAGAGGCGAAAAATAAACTGAATAAAAACTGAAATGGCTGGAGAACAAAATGCGTAGATTGGTAGCCCGCACATTTTTCTACATGGATAGCATTCTGCGACCGTGGCTCTTCGTGGTTTCTGATTTTTTACCCTCTTTGCAATTTACTCAAGTGCGAAGCTGAAGCGAAACTCTTTTAATACGAGTATTGTTCAGTTACAGCCCCGAGAATGCGGTATATTTTATTTTAATTATTTTATTAAAGCTCAGGCTGAATCTGCAATTATTTAAAGTGTTCCAATCTAAATGATTGAAAATGGAAGATGGCAGCCGACTTCTGCCTTGGGGCAGCCCCACATTTTCAAAAATCACATCACAGAGTCCGTATCATAATCTTAATACACTTTAATGAGCTCGAAATACATACAAATTTGTATGCATTTTGTGTCATTGATTAATGATTCCGCAGAGTTGATGATTGCCATGGATTACGTGTGTGTGTCAAAAGTTTTTCGACTTTACCTTGGCAATCCACGTTGATCCCACAGTTTGCCATTTGTTTAATTATATTGTCGTAAGACAAGAAATAACAACTGAGCGATAACTCAGCTCAGCTTACCTCCAACATAAGCCAAGCAGTTTGCCAGTTTGCCAAAACGGAGCCAACAGCTGCTGCAGTAAAAGGAACAGCCGGTTTATTATGCAAAAGACTAAACAAGAACACAGGTTAATAGTCACAGGTGTTGTACCCTGTATATGCTTTTAAAGACTAGAATTTAAGAAGCGCTATCAAGATTGTATGCAACATTCTAAACAAAATTATTTAACTAACTAACTAATTTTAGTAGGACTTAAATTGAAAAAAATGCACTAAGCTACAGTGGAGCAAGCTCGACAGTAGGAGACCCAGTACTTTTTGAGTGCAAAGCGTTCACTTGATTGCTCTTCAATGTTGCGTACCATTCAATAGATGGCGCCACTTCATTGTAACATTGTTAGTTGAATAACTTCCGCGTTTATCATCCGATTGGAATAAAATTTTCTGGACTGGTTTGGACTATCGTGAGTTTTATATATGCCACGCCTCCTTCTGCCTATTACGCACATTTTTTTTGCACAAACTTAATAGACCCATTTGTACTTTTTTAATGTACTGGGTCTAAAAATATATTATACTGAATCAAACTAAATGAAATGTCTTTTAAAGTTAGGATATGATGCTATGAACCAAATAATGAATCAAACTACACGAAATTCTTTTTTTTTTTATGTTAAAATCTCTGAAAGGAATCTCTTTTGTGAGTCACTTTCGATTTCTTTTAAATTGATTGCTAATAAATAATGCTCTTATTTTATAAAGTCCAAGTTCTATAAACCCGATAGCATTTATAATGTAGTTGTAGGGTATTTTATTTAAAAAAAATTCCAGAGCATTTCTTTTATTAAATAAGAGCAACACGGGAGAATGAGAGTCGACAACAACAATAACAACAGTGGCAGAAACCGCTGCTTAAACCGACTTCTTGGCGGGGGCAACAAAATTCTTTAGCTCTTTTCATCCTTCCCCCTCTATCAGCACCTCTCTCCCTCTATCTCTCTTATTCCGTGTCCGTCTCTGTCTTTCAGTTTGTGTTGCACGCTGCCCGTTTTGCATTTAATGTGTCATGCAACGCTGCATAGCGGACGCTGCTGCTGCTGCTGTTGTTGCATATGTTGCAGTTGCAACTTCTGTTGTTGCTGTTGCTGTTGATGTTGGTGTTGCTGTTGTTATGTGGCAAGCGCCAAGTGTTGCAAACAATGCGATGAGCGAGCAAGAGCAGAGGGAGCCAAAAAGGGTAGCTGGAAAAACTGCTTATGCATATGGCGAGGAAAATGTGTTGCCAAGAAAAATGTGCGCTTAAATTGCAGCTGAGAGCGCGAAAGAAAGAGAAAGAAAGAGTGAGAGTGTGCGCTAGAGAGAGAGAGAGGAAGTAAGCAGAACTGAAGTGTGTGCCGTTGCATAAATATCGAGCTAAAGTGCCAGTTCGACTGGGACCCCGGACTCTATCAGTAGTTGGGCAGCACAGAGGAGCGTGGAAAGGGGAAAAGGGAAAAGGGAAAAGGAGGAGGAGGAGGAGGAGAAGGGAGTGAGGTAACTGTCGAGGTTTTTGCAGCAGCTGCCACACACGTTGCACACACGCACCTGAAGGCTTTCGGCGACTTGACTTAAACGCATTTTTGCCATTGGCAAAGGCCAACAGGAGGCAAGAGGAGAAACGGGGAAGGGGTAAGCGCGTTAAGCGCGTTGTGAATTATTTGTAAGATAGTCAGGCAGGCAGGTGAGCAGGTAGTTAAGAGAGCAAAGCCAAAACCCCAAGAGAACGAAAGAGAGAGAGAGAGAACATTTCCGCGCTATTTACGAGGCAATTTCGCCAAAGGAATATTACAGAGTGTCTACTAACAAATTTATGATGAGCTCTTCATATTTTGTTTTTGTATTTTTTGTTTTTTTTAGTTTCTTTAAGTGAATATCATAAGCAGGAAACTCTAACCCCAAAACTCAGAAAAACTCAAATCAAACCAAGTGCAGCTTCATCAGCCCCAAAACAAAAGAAGTTGAAAAATGTTTAGAGATATATGTAATTCAGAGGAATTACGATGGCATCTACAAATGCATTGTTCATAAATTATAGTGGCAGTTTCATAGTTTCATCGTTTGTTTATCATTATCAACATTTGTTTCTTTTTATTTAGGTACAAAGAAAAAAACACAAATAAATCTTTGGGGCGGCACATAAAACTTGTCACGAACTGAACGCAATTTAAATAAAACAGCCAAAAACTAATTAAAATAATACCAAGAAATTACGGAAGCAACTAATTGGACAACTCTCGGACTCAGAAGAAACTGCAGAGTCTTAAGTGTGACATTTGTGGAGCTAAAGCTAAAGCTAAAGCTCCATTCAACTGAAAGCCAACTTATATAACAGTCGGATCGCTTTTTATGTTGCCACAGAAATGATAATGATGACGATGATCATCATGTTAATGTTGATGGGTTTTAATAACCCACGTGAAGTTAAATGAATTGAAATGGAATGCTTTGAATATGTCGAGAACCGTAGCACAAAGTCGGCGGACAGAATCTTTGATCTGGCCATTGAAGAGAAGAAGTTGCCTCCGGTTCAGAACTATTTGCCAACATTGTGTTTTTGGTATTCCAAATATTGGACATTTAATTGCACGGCAATCGAACAATTAAATGTTTGCGAATGGCAAGAACAACGGCCAACATGGGTTAATTACTCTCTTTTTCTCTCTGCCTCCCTCTCTTGCCATATCCATTAAACCCATTCCCATTTCAATTCCCTTCAACTCATTCCCAGTGTTGAAAAAGGGCGTATCTGGCGGATGAGTAGTGTTAAAAGAGAGGGAAGAGTAGGAGTCGACCCGAGCTGAGAGCACGCTTCGTTGCACGGTTTAAGTGCCTCGAAAAAAGGTTCAAAACTATTAAAAGTGTTCCTCTGCATACCCTGTAAGTATCCACAGCTTAAAGGTATGATTGTTTTAAGTATTGCAAATAATACACATAAATTAAAATGGGAGAAGAAGAATGTTTTTACAGAGTATTTCTAACATGTTTCTTTTTCAGCTGCTGTTTTCGAAAAATGCACTCAATTGTAGCATGATTCTTACATTTTTTTTAGATCGGAGGAGGAACTGCCACCTGTGACTCTACGCCATTGGGGTGTGATCTTTATCGAGGCACAGCTGGCACTTCAAGTTCAGTTTAGTTGAGTTGAGTTGAGTTCTTTTTTAACCTTCCTCTTCTTGTTTTTCTTCTTGGTCTTCTTATTTGGTTCTGACATTGTTTTCCATGGGGATTTCCATTTGACTGACTCTTGTAGCGAGCGTTTCATTTACCTACAGTAGCCGCCATTTGGGCCCGGAATCTTAATTTTCTCTCTGTGCTCTGTGCTCAGATCTGGTCTCAAAGCTACATTGTGTTTTCTTATCAATTAAAGCGTGACCTTTGTTGTGGTTTATCTGAGGGAATTAGTTCGGCCAGGCAGGTCGGCTGCTTTATGGTCTAATTAGTTGGAGAAACCTCTGAAGGTTCATTATGATTTCAAATCTCACACACATAAAATAAAGAAATAAAGAAAGAAATAATGAAAGATAGATAGATAGATGGAAAGAAAAATGAAAACTTGTTCGGCGATGACATCAAGCTAATGTTTCCATCACTTTCGGTCTATCTATAAAGGTAAGTATCTGATAAATCACACCCTATCAGACCCATAAATATCAATTTTGGCACCATGACAAGGGCAATTAGGTAATCAGAGACTCCTAAATACATAAATAGCTATGAAGCACTCGACCTCTGGTTGTAATATATTTGTACTTGTATTTTATAATTTCTATCTAAAGCCCAATTTACGTAAGTTTACTCCAATTGCCCAATAGCAGGCAATAAATATGCTTTATTACACGTATTTGCCTTTTATTATTATGATTACTATTATTATTATTATTATTAATTTTGTAGTGCCCGAATATGTACAAGTATTTACAGCTGTGATACAAATACGTGTACAAGTACGAATATCTCACAAATGCACCTGTCAACAGGTGTCTCAAAAGCTTCGTTTCGATTTAAACAAGTGTCAGTTTGGGCCATGGCTTTGGAGTCGTCATCATCACTGTTGTGTTGTTGTTGTTGATGATGTCTTGCTTTGTAATAAAAGCAAAGTTGTCATTAACAATGAGGCGAATGGGGAAGTAACATAAGCATAGGAATAACTCTATACAATGGAAGTATTGAAATTGTATTACAAAAACCAGATCTTAAGATCGAACGAAGGTTAATTGGAAAAGGTAATTATAACAAGTAATAAATAATAATTATTTTAAAACTCATTATAATTTACAAAAGTATTAAAAAAGTTCCCCACTTAGAACAGCAAATTCTCTTGTTTAATCTCCAGCGATCTTCAGACGTTTAACGATCTGTTAAAACTATTTGGGAATTTCAATACAGATAAGAACTCGTCAATTATAACTGACGACAACTTTTCACATATTTGCTCATTAAGTAAATTATACGTTTTCACTTTGAAGTCACACCGAGCCCCATCAGATCCGTTACGATACGATCCTGAAACTCTTTAAAAATGCCAAACACAAAATGCTCCAAAATAAAACAAAGTAAAATTTGGTGGGAAGAAGAAGAAGAGGGGCGGGAAGGGAGATGGTCTTATAAAAACAATTTCAATTGGTTTGCGATTTGGGTCTTTGGTATTTCCCCCCGACTTTTGACTGCACATAAGAGATATGTACAACATACTCCTCTTCGGCCCTTTTGTCGAATTCTTTTTTAATGCGAAGCGCGCAATTTTCGTTGACATTTGCAAATTCTTGTCACAAACGCGAAAAAGTAAAACAAAAACGAATCATAAAAAAAATGTTTTTTTTTTACTTTATTTCGAGCGAATTTCAACTATTTTGTTGCTGCGGCCTCTTTTTTTTTTTTTGGGCTTTGCCGTTGTTTACTGGAGCTGCATTTAAAAGTGCAAAGCCCCTCACGTCTCCCCTCTTTCCCCGTAAAACCTCATGACAATTTGTGCAAAATTTAATGCAAATATTTGAATGAAAGCAAACTTAAGACTGACAACTGACAATTGGAGAATTGGCGACTGGGGGCTAAGTAGGTAAATGTTTATGGTGCGTTTTATTTGGTTACGACTGCATTTGACATCAAAATCAAAAACTTGGTGACTGTCCAAATTGGAAAGAGAAGGAGATAGCGAGAGAGAGAGAGAAATACCTAATAATACTTACGATGAATGTATGTATGTTAATTCCCTGGCACCAAATGAAAGTAGTTCAATTTTAGACACAGACAAATGTTTGCCAATGGCATACAAATTTCAACTCTTTGTCAGAGACTCTGTCTCTCTCTCTCTGTCTCTGTCTGTCTGTCCTAAAGAAAAGAACTTGCGAATTGTTGTCTCTGGAAATGTGTCACAAATGTGTGAGGAGCACTCCTCACCTAATGATCTACAGAGTGACAAGGCGTCTTTTACTGTGGAAAGTGTGAAAGGTTGTTTGTCATTATTAGAGTACGAGTACAAATTAAATGAGGACTGCTCAGGTGAGGAGAGGAGCAAAGAGGGCAGGTAGACAACAACAAAGTAGGCTAAAGATTAAGGAAATGCCAGAGAGGAAGTCAGTGGAGCAACAATAAAAATAAGCAAACGCTTGACTTGCCACTATTTATTATGATTATAGGGATACTAACAATGCATGAATTGAAATTATTTTTGCACTAATGAGTTGAAGAAAGCTTTCAGTTTAAACAAAACTTCTTGCAGGGAAATTGAAACACTACAACTATCATTAAACAATGTTGATAACTTTTTATTATTAGCATGGAAACAGTTTTTTAAAATCCGTTCCTTTCTAATTTTCTACCTTTCTTTAACTAATTAAGGTAAGGTTTCGTTTAAAGCAAAAGTGGTTAAAATGTTATCCTCACAAGGTTTTGTTGAAATGCAATAAGTTCAATGAAACTTACATATTTCACTTTTTGATTATTATAATTCTTAAGAAATGCATCTATTAAATCACACAAGGGTTTAATTATGAGATGGTTTTAAGCTTTCATCTTTGGTCTTCAACAGCTTACGTACCTTTCTACAAGCTTTTGTTTTGCTCTCGGGGTTTTCCTACATGCACAAATTTGGCAGCCATTATTGATATATTATTATATATGTTTAATTTTTGCGTTAAAATATTTAAACAGTTTGGTTTTTGTTTGCACTCAAGGGTTTTTGTTGTTGTTGTTGTTACCGAAAAAACTGTTTCTCTGTTGACGTTGTTGTTTTTGTTGGCGAAACGGTTATAAAAATTAGCATAATTATTGGTTATTGTAATTATTGTATTAAGTATTTTTGAGAAATTTCACTTTCTTTGTGGAGAGGCATTAGCAATAATCAGAGATAATTTTAAGTGTTGCCAACCATTTGCAAATGCAGCAACTAAATGCAGCAATAATTAATTGTTGCGCTCGAATGCGCACCAAAGCTTAACGGAAATGGATATGAAAAGCCAAAAAAAATATAATAATAATGTTTGCTAATTGTTAATTGCAATTAGTTTAACGCCGATTTCAATATTTGCGTTATTACGTTACATTAATTAAGCCGTTAGCGATGATGAAATTTGCAAACGTGAATGAACTTGGCAAATGAATGTGCTAAGCAAATGGCAATAAGAAAACAAATAACAAAGCACAGTTACAGTTACTTCACTCAGTTTATAGACATGCAAAAAGAACAAACTTCACGGTCAGACTGCAGTCGAATGACGAAGAGTGCGAACGGACGTACACACTTCACTGTGGCGAGATTGTGTGCGAGTGAGTGTGGGAGAGAGCGTGCGCGTGAGAGTCAAAGTCAAGTTTACACAGGTACGACTGCGCGCCGCTTACGTTGTGGCCGCGACGAACGTTAAAAGTCAACTGAATGCGCCGGCAAGCACGATCCGTCTGCGCAGGCGAATTGAAAAGACGACTCAACTTGCTTGACGACCAGCTGAGCAAGTGAGCAACTGAGAGCAGCGACTGCGACTGCGACAGCGACTGAGGCGCTTGCAATTCTTTCGTTTGGGCTTTTAATTGTCTTGGCGTCGCGTCGCCCCAATGTTTTTGATCATTATCTCTCAGCTGCTCAACTTCATTATGAGCAGCATGTGGCGGTTGCTCTCTGACTCCACTCTTCACTCCATGTCTGCCTCTCTAGGTGTGTGTGTGAGTGTGTGAGCTTGTGATCGCATTACAACAAGCTGATGACAAATTTGTGATAAGCGGTGGAAAAATCTCTCACTGAGCATTAAATTATTTAATTTGCCTAATGAAAATGCCGATTGATATCGATTGAACTTTGTACTCGTTACAGCAAAACGCTTCAATTGGCCGCCAGGCGGCGTTTCAAAGTGTTATTTATTGTTTATATGAGTTCCAATGTGATACGTGTATTTGTCACACAATATTTGCATATTTATTTTATTTGCCTTTGTTTATTATTTAAATGAATTTACGACTTTAATATGTACTATATACGAGTATTACTAATAATATCGCATTGGAAGACGTTCATGTAACCACCCATTTCTCAATTGCTTTGTTTGCTTACATTGGAATTTTCAAAACAATTATCATAAATAACTCTTTAAATACGAATATGACATTTTATAAGTGACCGCAGTTCTAAGTTCTAAATTGGTTAACAACCCGCTAACCTTGGAATAGTTTGTCACGGGTTGAATTTTCTGTAACCCCATAGATGTATAGGCATCCCTATTCAAAACAATTGCCAATTCTTGTGGTTTTTCAACATGAAATTCTAGATATTGTTTAAATTAGCTGTTGGGATCGAATAAAAAAATAAAAAAAATACGCAAAGAGCTATGTGATGTACTCCAAGGGGGGCTGAGGTGGCATCTCAATGGTGTTTCGGCCACGCTCCACGCTTTGGGCTTAGTAATTTTTAATTTGATGATTAATCGATAAGCGACAGCCCCATCGAACGACTCTACCGGGCCATTGTACCGATCCAAAGTGAGTGGACGAGAGGAGATGAGGAGATCGTAACGAAACGAAACGCAAAGAAACGGATCGGAGATTGCATGTGATTAGAATTTGTAATAAGCCAAAGAGCTTGAGAGTCCCAAAGCTCAAAGCTCCAATCCGAGTGTTTCTTTCTTTTAATTCTCAGCACGCTCTCTGGGGGTATTTCTGATAAAGATCTCCCTGTGATTGGCTCCGATCAACTGTTTGGGCTGGGATGCTGTATTTTTTTTATTTTTGGTAAAATTCCCAACAACGAAAACACCCGCAACAAGAAAATGATGGAAAAACCGAAAGTGCATTAAGATGAGTACACAACATTTATGTTTTAAGTAATTTTTTTTAAATTTTTGTGGTAGCTTTCACTTCCATTTCCATTGTCTAGAATGGTTGTAGAGATTTGTATAAACATTGCATAATCTCTAGAGATTCACGACCTTTAGGCAATTATCATACAACTTTCTTTGCTTCTACGTTTTGCTTTTGGCTCAAATGAAACTTTCACACAGAACAAAACACTTTCCCAAAAAAATGTGGAATGGGAATGGAATAATGTAAGCAAATGGAAGTTCCACTTCAGTTTGTCATTTATCAAAGCCCGGGGTCTTCTCTATCTATCTCTCTCTCTCTCTCTCTCTCTCTCTCTCTTTACTTCTAGGTCGCCCTCTCTTTCTCATTTAGTGATAAGTTATGTTTTTCATTTGATTTTCTGATTGACAGATGCGCCCCCAAAGCGTTTGTAATGGATACCAAATGTTTGCCCTCATCAGTTTTGGCTTAGTTGCGGTTCGGTTCGCTTTGGATCAGTTTCGTTTCGGTTTGGTTCGATTTGTATAATCATGATGGATATGTAAATATATATTTGCCAAATGCAAAGCAGCTGGTCATTAAAATGTGTCAGTAAAGTGCGAATACTTTTATGGCAAAAGCGGAAGACCTTGTGCCACTTGAGGCGAGACCCCGTATCCATTACAAACCATAAACTATCCCATCCCATTCCATTTCATTGCATTGCATATCACATCCCATTCCATTTCAGACAATCAACAAAATATCTTGTGCATGTTCCTCGTCATGTCGTGCGTCACTTGGCAAAACAAATCAATCAAAGCCAGCTGCAGGAGGGCTCGAAAATTGCATAGCGAAATGCCTTGCCAATGTATAAAACACGCCCCACACGATGATACCAATGATGCCCCACCATCATGCCCCTGCCGCTGCCTCTGCCCCTCTTATTGCTCGTATAGCTGGCAAATTGCGACAGAAGCTGCGGCGCCAACGTCGACGCCAAATGCAAATTGCGGCAAAACTTTAAAGGCAAATTATTTGACATGTGACATTATGCGAGAATTCCTCCCTTGGGGTCCGTGAAACTATCAATAGACCTATTTGCATTTTATATTAGCTAAGGGATCCTTACATTTTTACACAAGATTTGTCTTTCTATATAAATAATAATCTCTCCCTGTCTTAGTTATTCCTTAGGAATTCCTTGTGGTGCTAGGATGTAAGACAATAATATATTGGAACTGAGGTACATATATGCATATCAATCCTTTTCATCTATTTCTTCTTTTAAATCTTCTAAGAGCTAGTCATTTTCTTTTTCTTTTATGTTTGTTTGATGCTTGAAATTGAAATTCCTCTTCTGTTACATTTTCTCTTTTCATCCCTGAGCATTATAAATACATTTATATAAAAAAAGCTTTCTTTTTCACACTTTTAAGCGACATAAACTTAAAAGTATGCTACTAAATGCATATTCCTGATAAAGATTCTGTTCGAGTACTCAAACAACTAAAAAACTTTCAAGGATATATTACAAAGATCCAAATCAAATGCAAATTTTCATTTATATCAAAAAAAAAAAAGAGCATAATAAATGCGGGTTAATTTCATTGACTTGCTGTCCTCCTCAACAATTGGCGGCACCCAATCAAAGGCTGTCAATTGATAAGCGAAATTGTTATTGAGAGTGTGCTTTGATTTCTCAGGACAGTCAAATGACAAAGTTCAATGTGTGTGTGTGTGTCACATGTTGCATGCAACATGCAAGAAAAAACTTATGATAGCACCAAAATGGTGCACACAATGCTCACATTAACCCCACAATGGAGCTTGCTGCACTTGACAGTTGCATTTGTTGTAGGACGTTGTGGAAATTTATGGTTTTGATATTTGAATAAAACAGCCAAAAGTGGCCACAGTGCCTGTTAACTTTGGCCTAAACTAGCCAAGCTAAATGGCCAATCACTTGACCGGGCACCGCACATTGTCGGCTCATTAAAAGACTTTGCGGCCGAATTTTGAGCCGACCGCAAAACTATATATTTTTTTTGTTTTTGGTTTTGGCCACTTTTTGGTTAGCTTGTTAGCGTAATTTGTTTCTCTCTTCTGGCGGTTCTTTCGGCGTGTTTATTAATTACAATTTGATTCAACACGTTTTGGCTTTTTAATCCGCCAACCAAAAGGAGGCGGTACTATGTATGAATTTTCTTCAGGTTTTTTGAAATAGAGACAATCGAATGGGATTCTTGAAAGTATACAAGATAATCAAGAATAGGGGTGGGCAAGGGAAAGCATAAACATAAACATAAATTAAATGTGTAAACCCATTAAAACTGTCAATTTGTGGTCAAATAAAAAATCGCAAAATGAATTTAATAAATTCAATAGTTAATGTGGATTATTCGCGGGGTGTACCGTAAACTCTACATAAAACAAACATAAAAATAAATATCTAAATAATAATAAATATAAATAGCAAACGTACAAATAGATGGACAGACGGGAGGGCAAGCTTACGATCATAAATTTCAATCAGTTGGCCAACTAAAAAGCCATTAAAAATATGTTATAAAGTGCATAAAAATTCAATTTCTGGCCCAGCAAGCACAAATACTACTTACAATATTTCTGGCCTAAAGCAACTGGGCCCAAAACAACAATTGTCTAGTACAAATAATGCACAATAAACATAAATTAGCAATGCCATTTTCCTGTGTTTTTATACCCTGCTATTTATAATAAACTGAAAAGTATATTAACAGCTTGGTTAACTGCTTGTAATAGACTGTTAAACATTTTTTTATTTCTTTTATTAAGAAAGAACATAAATTTAAATAAAATCACTAAGGGGAATAATTTTTATAATTCAGTGAAACATTTTTAAATGGCCATAGTTATTTGTATAAGAGTTTTTTAGATAAAGAAATAATTTCAATTAATTAATTAATTAATAATAAACTTCCCCTTAGTACTTTTAAAAGTTTATTAATTTTTATCTTTACATTCCGTATTTATATTTCAGAGATAAACATCAGCATTTGTACAGGGTATCTTCCCTTTAACAACTTTCAATTGTAGTTTCTTACATTTTCTTAAGTGAATTAAATTGGGCTCGTTATGGCCAAGTGACCTTTGCTAGCTAGAAAATAATACGTATAATACCCCGAGATTTAAGTTGTGGGCCCCGTTTACATTATAAATTGGCAATTGGCAATTCGACAATTCGTTTGACAGTCGCCGATTTGGCCAAGTTCACATGGCCAACACATTGTATCCGATTTCGATGTTGATTTCGAATTGGATGTCGATGTCGACTCCTAGTTCATGCATTAGAAAGTACAGCCAAAAACCGCCAGATTTGAATTGGGGCGTGCCTTGGGGACGACGATGGCGATGGCGAAGACACACCTTATAAGTAGAGTGAGGGGCTCATAATGAGATTTGTTGCCATATCTAAAACAATTGGCAGTGTGCTGAAAGGGGCGTGAAAATTGCAGGGCCTTTAGATACCAAAAATTGAGACTTGGGGCAAGATTTGGGCTGGGTCTCTCTGGGCCTCTTACTTGAGACCCCTTTTTGATTCTTTTTGCAGTTCTTCATGCAATCAGCAAGTGCCATTTTCTGCAGTTGGAGTTGCTTGAGTTTTTTTTAATTAGTTGACGGTTGTTTTTCCTCTTCTGCTTTGGGTGGGCTGATCTTTGTTGTAGCTGTTGTTGTTGTTGTTGTAGCTTCTGTTTTGGGCGTGCGAACTTTTTCTTTAATTAGCTACCATGTTGTTTGTGTATTTTTTGTGTTTTTTTATTGTGTTCTTTTGATGGAATGAATTTGACATTTCCAGCTAAAAATTCGGATTTCCAAGTTATCGCAATGTTGACGTAAACAATTGACGTTGCAATTAACCGAAATCATTAATATTTTTAGCAACATTTTGACAAGGTTTAATTAAAGGCAGCACAACTTGTGGTAAATTAAGTATAGACAATTCTCTATTACTTTATTAATAGATTGTGTTTATATTCGTTTTTAATTGAGCAGCTTTGGAATGGGTAATTATCCTTTGCCACGATTTTCATCCTTGTTAATATTTTATTTTCATGGAATTGAAATTGATTGTTTGGTTTGGCAATTATTAAATAAGCGCAATTTATTAAAATCAAATATTTATGATTACAATATGATAAAATGATAATACAATTGTCATTTTAATGCAGCACAATTTACATCAAACTGATGCATTCAATTATTAAAATAATGTAAAAGAAGAAAAAACAACACAAACCAAATTGTCGCATAATATTTGATTGCTTTTATTTTATGGAAAATAATAACAATGGGGGAGCAGAAAAAAAACACATACTGTGCTATTGTTTATCATTGTTATTAACTGTAGACAACAGCTGCGATATCTGATTAAACAATTAAAAGCGAATGTTTTATTAATAATTGAGTTGAGGTGGTTTTTTGTTTCGCTTCTTTCTCTTCATCCATTCTTTGATTGTTTATAAAAAACTGTTTCATTCTGCGCGCTTTCAATTATCTAAATTAAAAAATTCCTCGCTCTTGTTTTGGTTTCTATTCTATTTTTAAGTGTGTGTGTGTGTTTCAATTTATTTATTTATTGTATTGCATTTTTTTGCTAATTTGTTGCCGTGTCGCCTATTTTCACGCTTGTTGATTGCTTTTCAGTTGATGTTACCTTGCAAGGTCGTAGATACGCGCTCTCACAGATACAAACGACCGACCGACACAGTTGCAGATACACTACAATCAGATGCTGATACCAAAGCATAATATTTGCGACAAATTAACTTGTAAACTCGTTAAATGAGCAACGTGTCGAGTTGAAGTTGAAGTTGAACTCATTTTCACATTTTAAAGTAGTGTCATTTCAAGAGGTTCGATAACTTTGGTATTTTATCAACACAATGTTATCGAACTGTCTTTGAAATGTGCGTGGGTGTTGACCTTGAGTTACTTGTCATCTTGAAAAAAAAAACAAGAAACCTTGACGCAGGTTAATGCTGATGTTAATTGGCAATCTCAACAGGTTTATATAGATCAGTAACAACTGATAATCTTTATTAAGTGCACGGAAACAATACACAAATGTATGAATATTTTCAATAATGAGCGAATGAATGAATGAGTGTTATTCACTAATTGAAAAAAAACGCTATCTCTATTTATATGTTATTCAATCTTATTTATATTCATTCTATTGCCACACTCACACTCATTGGGCCACTCATGATTCATAAATCTAACTTGTACAATTTCAAATCGCATTCACTTGCGACTGTGAGGATCGTGATTCGAGTTGACATTTTCTTAAGAGTCTACAAAATTTGCATTTAAATCAAAGCCGACAAGCTGACACCCCCTCATGCCCCTTTCCTCTTGCCCCTTAACCCCCTAAAAGCCAGACGTCGTCTCACCTTTTGTTGTTGGCGCCAAAAACGGAGCTCATAAATTATATTTTTGCCTAATTTCCCCGCTTAGGGGCGTCTAAGGGGAAGCTGGGAACTGCCCTTGCCAAAAAAAAAAATGTGAGTGCCACACACACTCATATACATACTCATACACACACACACACACATAAATCATCGACGCGTCGTCAGGTATGGAAAAGTCGCCTGCCAGGCACTTAGTCAAAAAGATTTTGGCAGCACCACACAGAAAGTTAACATGGAAACTACATAATTCACTTAAATGTCAAGTTTGCTAGGAGATGGGTAAGAAGGAAGGTGGAAGAGGGGAAGAAGGTGGCTAGTAAAAGGTAGTAACTTGGCTATAAGTAGCAAAGGAAATGTTGGTAGCGCTCTGACGGCAGCTGCGCCAAAAACTGTTCACGTCACTCAACCGGCTCTTGAAAATGTGGTAATAAAGATCCAGCCAGCTGAAGAGATGAAAAACACACACACACACATTGCATAGTACACTCACTTACACTTGCACAATTTGTTGTGGGCAGGCGGGGAAAGAAAATTTCACTAAAGCGCTTCGGTCACGATTTATCATCATTGCTGAGGAGCCATTTGACAAAAAGGGAAACATCTGCCAAGGAGAGGGGAGTGGGGTCTTTTTTTTTGTTGTGGGGTAGCCCGGGTTCAAGTTCCAGTCAAGCGGCAAACATTTTTGGTTACATGGTTTAGTTTTTTTAGCTTGATTCACTCGCTTGACGGCGGCCCCCTCAAACAACTGACTGACTCTCTCGGGGATTTTGGGGGATCTCGGAATATCTTGTACTGCCTGACACTTAACGTGTCATTCGAACATTTTATTAGACTTGACAATGAACTCTTGAACCGCAGCGATGGCCAAGCAAAAACACAACATTAACAACAAATTTAACAAAAAATGGCAAAAAAAAATACAATTAAATTAAAACCCTTGACACAACTTTCACATTGACAGCGTCAGCAGAAATTGTATGGAAAAGCTTAAAGAAAAATGCTCTGTGGAAATCTCATAAGAAAACTCTGTAATGTAAGATTTTTGGCATCAAAGAATAACAGTTTTCACTGTCTATTAATTTATACTAATAACAAAAGAAAACAATTTTTTGTAATGTGAATTTGAGCTATGAATTGATTTAATATCATTCCTTCTTAACTAATATTTAAAATGTATACGTTCATAAAACTGTTTAATCTCAAGTTAAAATTTTAGAGTTGCACTACACTCAAATTTTAGTTTGATATTAGTCCTTTAATGCTTTGTAATTTCTCTACTACGATGTTTGCTTTCCCATTTTCAGTACTTATTTTATATTATTGTTTAAATATGAAAATCAGTAAATGATATTAATATTTCTTTGATTTCTTAAATATTGAACTTTATTTCATTAATCAGAGAAATCTTTAATGACTTTTAGCCATAAATAAAAATAGTTTTATTTAAATGCAACTTAAATATAAAATTAAAATTATACTATTCCCCTTTTGAATTCTCTCAGGCTTTCTCATTTCTATTTTCCATTTTGGCTACCAATCAGTAGTCAGCTCCTAGGGTTATCCAAAATTCAGTCACCCACGATAGAAAGATCGCAGTTCTTTCACACCGAACTGAAAAACGATCTGTTATTTCACATTTATCAATGCCGCAAATCGTAGTTTACATTTCTATTCGAATTGTCTTTTAAATGTTATTTTGATTTTGTTTTTCTCTGAATTGGGGCCAAAACGTAAACATTTCTCAATGCGCGCGCTGATCGCTTGGCCTTTAACCAAAACCAACAACAACAACAACAACAACAGCAACAGCAACAACAGTAACAGCAACATCACAAAACTTGGCTCAAATAAATCTTATCAAATTAAGCCGAGACACTACAACAAATACAACAACAAGTTAAACGTGGGCGTGAGTTTAGAGGCGACTACAAGTGAGAAGTTCGAAGTGGGCGTTTCGTTTTTTTTTTTTCTTTTGTAGGGCTTGTCGAGGTTTGTTGGTTTTTTAGGTTCCAGTTCGGGTTTGGGTTTGGGATTTGGGTTTGGGTTGGGGGACTGTTGAGTAATTGTTAACGACGCGACGTCGCGAGTTGACCAAGTTAAATGTGTACCATGCCAAAATTGGGCAAATTAATTAAGCTATTTTAAACAATTTTACTTGGGCTTTTGCTTTTTTTCGTTTGCCTTTGCGTTTGCCTTTAAATTGCATTCGAATTAAATTGTTTAATTTAATTTGCTTGAAAATAGTTGCAATTGTTGTTGCTGCTTTTTTGTTGTTGTAATTGGCAGGCACATTGCGTTTAAGTGAAAAGCGCTCAGCACGTTTTACTTTTTTTCCAGCCAATTCGCTGGCGTTAATTTTCAACTGTCCAGTTTTTTCTTTTCTTCTTTTCTGCACTCTTACTACGGTAGGGTATGCTCCATACGTCAGAAGGTTTGTCATATTTATAAGATCAAAGATAAATAATAATAAAAATAAAGCAACACAAAGAAAAGTACTTGTTAGTCTATAATATTGGGTACCACATATTTATAAATTCTACGAATTTCATCAGCAACTCATGTAGTTTTCGATTAATCGTGTTAATCAGATCTTAAGTGACATTTTAATCTCATATTTCATTTGAAATTTAAGTGTATCATTCAGTCAAATCACTGTATATTTAATTTTTCAGTGGAATGCTCTGTTAAACTAAAAATACTTTGTAAGCTTTTGAACTGATAGAGTTGATTTGACACATACTTTATTGATTCCGCTAATGAGCTTTCATTTTTCATCTGACTATAGGAATAAGATAAGCTTCTGAATTGAAAGCTGCTTTGCATTAGAGCTTTTATATGACTTTTTAATATGAAATGTTGAATTCGTACAGGTAATTCTTGATATTTAATGTAAAGATATGAAAGATTTGCTAATAAATTAAATCAAATTTTAAAAAATATCTTTAAGTCTTTTTTTTAAAGTCCATCAAGGACTTGCTAAATTTCAAAATTAAGAAAAGTGTTTTGATAGCTTTTCTTTGACATAACAAGCGATAAAATATTGGTTTTCAGGAAATTCCCTATGTAGAAATGTATTTTCTAAAATCTTAAAGAGTAGCTAGACTTCGATTACTTTGCAATTGAGGAAGAAGCTTTAACACTTGATAGGCCTCGTTTGTGGGCTTTAATCTGGCATTGCGATGCACGTTTCTTTTTTTCTTCTTCTCATATTTGTGGCAGGAAGCGGCCGTAAGTTCGCAGGGCCCAATTTATGGAGCTAGCTGCTTGTTGCCGCACTCGAGGGCTCATCTCCAATTACTGATTGCCCGGGCTCCACATGCCACATGCCACAGCTCGAGGCTGAAGAGAGAGAAATATAAAAAAAAAACAGTTGAATTTGTTGGCCCCGAGGGCTGGCAAATATTTGACGCTTATTCCATCAACGTCAACGGTCTGAGGAACAACAATAACTCAACTGATCGATCAAATGTCGTCGTCTCGTCGGAGATCGAGGAATGATCGCACCAGAGGCAAAGTTAATGGGCTATGAGTTATTTTGGTCAGTTTTTGACACACTTTTCTAAATACGCGGGTTGACACCAATTTCTTGTCGTTTTATTTGATAAATTACGAAAACTTTCAATATTATTTATAATAAATAATGAAAGTATTTCGACTATTGAAGAATATTTCAGGGTGGTAAATGGACAAACATATTCCAATGCATATTAAATGACTTTTCATGCAATTGCAATTGCAAACGGATAACTTACTTTCCCAATTGCAACAACAATTGCAGCCAATTAATTTGTCATAAACAATAGTCAAAGATCTATACACACAATTATGTTGTTATAAATGAAGAAATGGGGGAATTGCTTGGCCAGATCGAGTGATAAACTGGGCACAGTCAAATTCAAACCAATGCACCCACAACAATTATAAATAACAACAACAAATTATAATGCAAAGTCGATTCGAAATTGAGATGAAAGAAATGCAAGCGATCCTCAATACTCCCCAATCCTCAATAACAACGAGCCAAAGCAAATTGCATAATTATTGCTACAAATGAAGCTGACTTTGTAGTCAAAGAAAGTGGTACCGTTTGAATCGTGATAAAGCGATAATTTTCCCCCACCAAATGCATTTCACTTTCAGCTTAACAAACAAACCAAAACTCAAACCATAAAAAGAAAAATCAAATTACCAAACAAACGAGCAACTTTAAATTCAACTGTCGAGTCGACAGAGTATATTATTATGAAATCGGATTCGTATTCGGATTTGGATGGAATCGTCCACAAGGCGGACGCCTTGTCCCAGACTCCCAGAGAGGTAGATGATGAGGGGAATCACTTGAGCACTCTATCCAGCATAGAGTTCCGTTTTCCAGTCCGAGTTCGAGTTCAAAGTTTGCACAAATCTGCAGTAGACTCTTCCTCTTCCTCTGCCTCTTCATACTTCCATTTAAATCATTTGCTTTTCACTCTTTTATTGTTTGGGACACAACTAAAACAATAACTAAAGAGGAAAGTGATATAAACATCACTTTTTTCTCCAACTCCCTCTATCTCTCATACTCACGAGGATCATCATCAGCAGCAACGTTTTGGCAATAAGACAAAACGGCATTTTCATTTCATTTCAAATGCGCCACATCATCATGAACCCAGAGTTGGTAAGAGGATGATATGTAGGAGGAAACTGACGGAAGCTTTTTAGCGTATTTGAAAGCCAACAATTTATTTGTAACAATCAAAGCTTAAGGCCTAATTTAAATAACATTTAAAAAAGCTGTCCAACATTCATAACTTTTCAAATGATATTTTACAGGTGAATGCCTAAAATTCTGTTGAATTAAAGTTCATTTTCAGCTGTTTAAAATTTGTGACAACTTGCCACAAAAAGCGGAGCAACAATAACAAAAATCTCTGGCTACCGTATGCCGCAGGCTTTTCAGTCAAGAGGCGGCAACTCTGGCTAACAACAACAGCAACAAAAACGTGCTAATCCCGCCCTACGGTTATTGAGGCAACCCACATACCATATACCCATTGAATCAGATGAAACACTTTTCTTTTCTATTTTTTTCTTTCTGTTTTGTTGTTACGCATTGGCCCGCGGGCTGGGATTAAGTTTAATTATTTTCAGCTTAATTAATTTACAAGCTGTGCAGAAAAAAAAGGGTGAGAGACAAAAACAACAAGTGGGAAACAAAAACAAAAAGGCCAAAGTTATTTTCTCGCACGTTGACAGCTGCGCCTTTATCTGGGAAATTGGCCAGATGCATCATCAAACTAATAGAAAAATGCTAGGAAAAATATTTGTGCACGCCTGATGAGGGATAAAGGGAGGCAGGCAGGACGATCGTAGAAAAGGATGGCTAAGTAAAGAGAGGGAGAAAGGGACCGAGCATAGGGGACAGGGGGAGAGCATGCCACTTGGGGCGCTGCCTTTTTTGGAATTTTCACAGCCGCCAGAGCGGCGACTTTGGCTGCCTTTTGATAACGCGAATGACTTGGGCATCGCCATCGTCTATAAATAGACATTGGAACAGACTCTGGAGCTGAAGCCGAAGCTGAAGCTGAAGCTGGAGTTGGCATGCATGCAGGTTCCTTGGAAAAATGCAGCTATGTCGGAGCAAAAGTTGAAGCCGAGTGTAGGACAAGTTCCTCTGAGGGCGCAGGGCTGTGTGGGAGGGCAATGCGAGACGACGCGACGGTTACCAGCCCATTCAATACCATCCCATACCATGCCATCCCATACCATACCATACCATACCATACGATGCCATACCATCCAATTCCCTCTCATCCCATCCCAACCCATCTCATCCCATCATAGACAGATGCTGTTAAATTGATAGCGTGCGTTTTGTTGTTGCGTGTCTGAAACTCTGAAGCTCTCAGCTCGAAAACCTGGCATTTTCCCCCACTTGGTGGGGGAGAGTAAAGTGTCGGTAATGTGCCTAAAGACTACGCTTCATGACGATCACTAGGTGTGTCGTTGCTCTCCAGGCAGACATTGTTCTAGCGAAAGGGAAACTAATCGCAGAGAATTGGAAATTAAGAATTCGAGAGCTTGGAACTTGAGAAAGTGCACTTAACTTACCCCTATAACGTTTAATTGTTAACATATTAAGTGTGTGTGTGCGTAAATTACCTGCAAAGAGAAAGAAGTGAAAATAATTAATATTAATTACATAAATAGATGAAATCTTAAATACTTTTATAGACAACTGAACTAGGCTATCATATTATATTTATTATTATATATTATGACCGAGTATACAAAATTAATTATTATTTAAATATTATATAGATATACCACCTCGCCTTAAATAATTGAAATTAGTTATATAAAGGCTGGTCATATAAATAAAATCTTTAGTTTGTTAAAACAAACTATACTATACTATAATAATATAAACTTATTTTAATTGCCCAACATATAAAGTCGATAAACATACTGTCCATTTACAAATAATAATAACTCTTATTATATCTAAAAATTTTATAAATAATAAATAAATAAGCCTTTCTCTATTTATAGATATATTTTTATAAGATTAAACCAGCTGCTTTGGTCTTTCATAAGTAATCAGCAAAGCAAATATATAAAGAGAATACATTATACAGTAAATAATAAATAAATAAACCTTTCTCTATTTATATATAAATACTTATGAGAAGAAACCAGCTGCGCTTTGAATGTACAGTCTTATAAGTTCTTTCACAAGTAATCAGCACAAATGTCACTTCAGCTTGTTGCTGAAAAGCCATCGACTTGGCCATGGCATTGATAAGGTCTAGGTCGTAGTGTCTGCGGGCGCCCACTGCACTGGCAAATGCCAATCCCAATCCCAATCCCAAACCCAAACCCAAAGTCAAAGTAAAAGACAGAGAGACTGAGACTGAGACTGTGGAGAGAATGGACCAGTCAGCGAAGTAGATAAGAAATGCCTTTTATTGGTTTTTCCTTTCGACTTGGCTCTATTTGCTGATTAGCCAGAAGATTATGGGACCAGGGCTCAAAACTAGACTCTAGACTTTAGGCACAGCTGCAATTTGGGGCGCGGCTGAGCTCAAATAACTATTTATTTTTAGCTTTAAAGAAAAAAAAAAAGTGGAATGTTTGTTGTACAATAATAGATTGCATTTTTAATAAATTCCAATTTAAATAGTATGGCTTTATAATAGCCTCACACATTCTCTTCATGCTCGTCGCGCTTTCGTGACAGCTCTACATAAATATTATTAAAACATTTTCATTTTCTTTTCTTTCTTTGTGGCCACACATATTTCCATTACAATTTTCACACCAGGCACAAAAGCCGGCAACGTGCCGTATACGTAATTATTTCAAATATGTTATGAATTTTGCACATGCAACAACAACGTGTCTTACAGCATCCGCAAAAGGCAGTAAAAACCATTTGAGGAATTTTGTTAAAAAATTGCCAGAAATTTCGTGAAGCGCCGCTGCTAAAGTTCAGTAATTAATTATAAACAAAAGCTCGAAAATGATATAAAAAGGGAGGGGAAAAAATAAAAACAAATTTCTTTTGGAGCTGCCCGCATTGGCACAGTGGTAAAATGTGCCCATTTTAATAGCAAATAATAAATAAATTTCATAAAATATTTTGTTAAAACAAAAACAAAAAGAAAGTCTCTTCAATTTTGATTTCTGTTGTTGTTATTCAATGAGATTTTTCGAGAAAAAAATTGTGCAACATTTGGCATTGATTATTTTTTTGCTCACCTTTGAAGGGTTTTTTTCTACAGCTATTGATAAATTGTCAATAATTAAATGTTGGCCCATACAAATTGGCGAAGATGCCCCTGTCTGATGGGCAGGTAAACGGCAATCCAGCCTTAAAGGTATTTTATTGATTGACTGCTCAACATTTGAGTTTTTTTTATGTGAACTTTGAGTTATTAATCTTTTAGCCTTTTGGTGTTTCACATTTATGTAATCTTTAAGTTTGCCCAAGAAAACAATAGATGGTTATCTGTATTAATAGATCAGTTTTGGACAGTTAGGTTTCAGTTTCATTTACTAATAAAGCGGTAAACGGTTAATAGATAAGCAAATTTCGAAACATTATACTTTTAGTGAATTGAAAGGCAAGATTTTAAATACCTTCTCTTTCATGTGAACTGTAAACTTTGCTATTTCTTCTCTTGTTGCATCTTCCCTTTAATGTGCTTATAACATTCACTCAAACTTTATTGATTCTTTTAATATAGGTCCATATATGGGATTAATCTAGTATCATGCAATAATATCTCGTCAAAATTAAAGACTTTAATTCTTTAAATTTAAAGAATAAACTATTAAATTTAAAGTATATTTTCTTTTGTGTAGTCTATAAATTATGCTTTTCTATTGTTTTGCGTCTTCTTTTAGTTCTCACATATTGGATTAATCTAGTATCTCGGAGTATTCTACATCTGTTTATTTTAAAGAGTTTAATTCTTTTAGTTTTCGCATTTTCACTATTTACATGCATTCTATTTATTTCGTTCTTATCTACGTTATGATTTAGTCTAAAATCGAAAACATTTAAGAGAATTTCAGCTTAGACTCAAGATATAATAACACTACTAGCACCTATAAGCTTTGTTCCTCTTCTTCTTCAATTTGATCTGCCTTCATTATCTTTATCGCAGCGATAACATTAAAGCTTAATGCTCAGGTTCTCTCTTCCCCCGTCTTGATTCTGTTCCTTAACACATCTCAGCTCAGCTTACAATATTTGATCGTAATATTTTACGGTTTTCCTCTCCATCTTCCTCAGTCTCTTCGTCTCACTCTCCTTCTTCATCTTCTTTTTGCTCCTCACTCATATCGATGTTGCATGTGGAAATTATATGCATTATTAGATATTATTCCAGGCAACATGGCAGGCTAGCGAGGAGACGCGACTTTGCAACGATTGTAAAGTCGCATTCGATTCGCGGCAAATCTCAGCATAGATTCTAACGGTAACTGGCCAACAAAAGACAACAGCAACAACAACAGCAACAACAACAACAACAACATCTGTGGCAGCCACAAGCAAGACAAACAAACATGTGTAAGCCGCTGCTTAGCAGCCTGACGATCCACCTTCTGTTGCAAGTGCCTCCCCTCCAAGTTGCAACTACTTCTTCTGGTTGCACTTCTAGCTGTGATGATTCTTCTGTAGCTGCTGCTGCTTCAGCATCTTTGGCTACCTCTCTTGGCCAGACTCTTCAGCCTGCTTGGCCAAGTTGTTTAGCAACATTTTGAACCTGTCGTCATGACTTGGCCAAAGTCAAGTTAGGCATAACAACAACAACAGCAACAAACAGCAACAATTGCAACAACAGCAATGCGGCACACGTGATTTAGTTCCTGTCGCTGCAGCAAACTTGTTGTTACCTCCCTCCATCCGCCACCCTCCAGATACCCCTTCTTTCGCTCTGCCATGCAGAGAGTGTCGCTTGTGTTTTATGCATATTTTGTAGCCATTGGAGCTGCCTTGCTGCCTGACTGCCGCTTATCTTTGGCTTTAATAAATTTTACGCTCGTGTATTTCTTTTCAACGCCAATACACACAAGTCCCCAATCCCCAATCCGGCCTGCAACTGCAACAACAACAACAACAGCAACAGCAAGAGCAAGAGCAACAACAACGGCAACAACGTTGACAACGACACACTGCCCAAATGTCCTCAGTTACCACATTGCAACTTATTTTTGTTGCTGTTGTTGTTACATGCATCCTCCAATCGCTTGGCAGGCATCTTTGTCTGGCCAATTTCCCAGCTACCCTCACCCCTAGCCCCTCCCTTCCTCTACCCCTAAGCCACCCTCTTCTACTCTGTTTGGTTTACTTGCATCTTGTTGCACATTGTTTGAATTTATTGCCACATTAATAAAATTTACAGCTAATAAAAAATGCATCGAGGTCTTGCCATGACACCCACTAACTGCCCCTACTCCTTGTCCCTCCCCTTTGTAGCCCCTCCTTCACACATTCCCCTTCTTTTCTTCTTTCTGCCCAGAGGAAACAACTTGACAATATTATTGACCGCATTGAAAGCTGCGACTGCAGTGCCAAAAGATTTATGTTTAGACCATGTAGAGTCTATCAGTTGCTTCTTCTTCTTTCCTCTCCTCTTCACTCTTCTTCACTTCTTTCCACTCATTACAACTCTGCTCAAACAACGCCCAAAAGTCCTAAACAAAGCTTAGCTTTACCCTTCCTCCAGTTGAACTCTCCAACTTTCTACAGATCTTCAGACTCTGTCTGCGTCTTGTCTTCAGCTGTCTTCTAATAGAAGAAAAGTCTACGGTGATGAGGTAGAAGACGAAGAAGAAGAAGATATAACTTGCCCATTTCTTTAGCTGTTTGAATAAAAATTGCGCAATATTATTTAACAACAACTACAACAATGCAATTGATTTTTTAAAGAAGACTTCGTAACCAACAATTACAACGGTACTTGCTTCCAATGAAAGCAAACCAAAGACTGCCAAGAGGAAGAAAGAGAAAAGAGACGAAAGTTGAGGGACAGTTGAGATTCCAAGAGATTCCTCAAGCGAACCTCAAGCAAACAAAATGCTTAACAAAGGTCACAACATTGACATTGAACAAGACTTCAAAAGAGCCTAGAGAAGAGGGGGAAAAATGTAGTAAGGGGGGGAGCAAGGGGTACTGTTAGACCTTTCCAGTTAAAAATGTAAACATTACTTTGGTAAATGTTGTTTAATATGCAATTACAGGCGACAGAGATGAGATGAGAGTCTGGAGTAGGGAGAATTCAAGAGCTAAGGCAACGACAATAGACTTGCCTTACAATTGGCAGAGAGAGACAGAGTGAGGGGTGGTGAGCGGAGAGGGGAATGGGGAAAATGGAAGCGGGGTTACGTCTTCGATTTTGGAGTATCGTATACCGTTTTGGCCAGTCAATCAAAACGTTTAAAATTAAATTATACGATGACAAACGAAAAGAATTTTCCTCGACTTTGAAGAATACTCTCTCCTCTTTTCCCCACCTCCTTTCCTCTGGAGTCTTCTTAGAGTTCTTAGGTGCATGTGTCAAAAGTTCAACACCGTGAAGCTTTTCAGTACCCTTTTGGGGATTCGTTCTCTCCACAAATCAATCATTTCTGTCATAGTTTCTTCTTCTATCCATTGTGCGTCACACATAATTATGCTGTAATTGATATTTTCTACTCTCAGACACCCCTACTTCCCCCTCTTTATGCATAGTGCCCCTGTCACTCTGTCGCTCTTCTCAGTTCGGGGCGTCGCAACTTTTCAAAAGAAATCAAAATTTGTAACGCCTTTTGATGGCCCGTTTTTTTTTTTAGAGTTTTTTTTTTAGAGTTACCGCCTGGTCGGGCGGGTCGACTGTTCGGGTTAACATCTTGTAGAACCTGCACTTAGTTTGCATAGTGTTCTTTACAGTTCTTTTCCCCTCTTTGTAGCTCTCCCTTTGTTGATTGAATGTTTTCAGAGTTCTTAACGGTACCGTTAGCAATGTTGAAACTTTGTAAAATGTCTGGTAATTTTGCTATATTGTCTATGGCATAAGGGGAAACAAACAATAAAAAAATTCCTTGAAGAACTATGATCTACGATATGTTAGCTTACCAGAAGATACAGAAAATATTTTAGTAGTAACTGCGTTTTTAGAGATATTTATAAAATATAGCAAAAGGGAGAACTAACAATAAAAAGTTCCTTGAAGAAGAACTATAATCTACTATATGTGAGTTGGAAAGAAGTTAAATTTTATGCGGTGACTACAATTTGTACAGCATCTTCTACAAGTTTATATAAACTTTAAGTATAAGCGATACTTCTTCAACTACATTCAGCTGCCTTATCAGTCTTCATACTTTCCCTTTAAGTGAAAGTTTTTGAGAATTTCCGATCAGACTTTTGCAGGCGCATCTTAAACCTCATGCAACAAGCCACAGAAATTCCAACAATGATAGATCATTAAAATATTTCGTAGGTGTCCAGACACCATCATCAAAATAGTCACGACCCTGTTACTGACCACGGTCCCAGATACACCAGTCCCCATTCCGCTGTTACACAATCCCTCATCCCAGACACATACAAACATAGTTGAAAGGTCGTGTGAAAGGCTGTTAAATGTTATTTTGAGTGCAAGAAGTGCAATTTGATTTGTTTAAATGTTGTAGAAGGAAATGTTCCAAATCTAAGAGCGTAAAGTTGACATTAGGAATGTCGATTGGTTTTTGAAACTCCTCGAACTAAGGAGTTTGTTTTCCATTTGTTCTTGTTCTTTTTTTGGTGCTTAGAATTGTAAGTAGGAAATGATTTATGATTTTGGTTGGAAGCGACAATGCAGCTTTGAGTTTTTCAGATCTGTCACTGTGAAGCTTAGAGAGAAGAGTGAAAAAATGGTGTAAGCGGTTTGTAAGATTTTGGTAGAATTACGGCAGTATTATAAACTGATTACAGCTATTGAAGATATATAAATATTTATCGCTTGCTTCATATGAGCATCGATTAAAAGATCAGATAGTTGAAATTCTCAAACACAAACTGAAAGACAATCTTATATAATGATGAAGTCTAAGTTGATAAATCATTTCTACGTAAAGACTATGCTGTAGGAAAGTTTTGTGAACTGACTTTTCTTGATTCTCTGTTATTATAGCCAACTTTTCTTAACAGTCTGCAGAAACTTAAAAAAAAAATATTCCTCCCTGAATAAAACATTTTTGTCTACAATTTGTTGACACTTTGTTAAAGTTGTTGGGCATTTCATGTCAATGACCATTCAATAACTGCCACAAAATAGTTTCCAATGCCTCAAGTGCAGCGTGTTTTCATCTTGCTTTCCTTTTCTTATATCCAGTGTCAGCGTTATCCATCATTAGACTCAATTTGTTGGCAACGCCTTAAACATGACTCGACAAGAATAAAAGGCTTTGACTCGATTCTAACTGCATGACAAACAAAACATGGCTAAGATGAGAAGAAGAATAAAGGGAAGTGGGAAAGGGCTGTTGCCTGCATAATGCATTCATTATAGAAAATTACAAAACAAAAAAACAAAAAAAAAACTGTCAACAAGTGAGAACCAAATGCACAATTCCAAGAGTAGAGACAGTAGCCAGAAAAACAAACAAGAAACAAGGAAAAAACCACTCGATTGCAGTTCAATCAACTCGGAAAACCAAAAGACCAAAAGACCGTTGGACTGAGAGACTGATGGACGGATGGACCCATAGGGTCCATGCTGACCATAAATGTCGCTCCAAAACTGTCAAAATGACCCTCCCCAGACTCCTGCCAAAGCGGCCTGTCTGGCAAATGTCAAACGTTAGTTTTGTAATTAGCTGCTAAACTTGTGACAGGAGCTCCGACTTGCCATGCTGACAATTTGCAACTGTCATTGTGACATTTGGCGGCAAGTCGCAAAGTTGCAAAGTCGCTGGGGTTAATGACAACGTCGCCAACATCTCGCAACACATATGACAGCTTAAAACACACTCCTAAGTTCATTTTTCTTATTGATAGTTTACTTTGTGTCCGTCTTGTTTTTTTCTCTTGGCCAGCCTTGAAGTTGCGCAAATGCCTCTGCACAATTCACATTTCTGTTTCTGGTCGACAGACAGACAGACAGCCAGACAGCCGGACAGTAAAAATGTCAATGAAATTCGCCAGATCTCCTAAGTGAACTGACCGAATATTCGTATATGTGTACGTTAAACTATTTATAGCTCTCACTCAGTTGGCAATACGATATCTCAAACAGTGAGAGGTGCTTTAATAATGTTGGACATGAGTTGTGCTACTTGTGGAGCACTCAAAATGCCAATTGAACACAAAAATATCTATAATTTACCAAATGTCTATCAGAAGACACATTCCACATAGACAAAGCCATGGTCACCCTGCATTTTCTTTATTTTATTAGCTTTTAATTATCAAATTATTTTTATAGTCATGGTCACCCAGAAATCGAATTTTGAGCTGGAGCATTAAAAATGACAATTGACACAAATGCCTATCAGAAGACCAATAATTTCAGTTTTAAATAGACAAGTTGTGGTCACTCTGAATCTAGGAACGATAATGTCTAGGCTTAACTTATTGATCTTATTCAAAGCAATGGTCACCCAAATTTTAGAATTCGAGCTGTTGTTAATTATTTGACTGATTAATATAGGTCTAAGAGAAACTGAAGATTTTATTTCCAGGATCAGCGAAGGCTATGGTCACCTTAAATTGCCTATCCTTAAGGCACAAACTGCTAAATCCTTAGTAGTAGTATGGTCACTCTAAACTCGGATTTTGATCCATACTCACAAAATGTTGACCAAATCATTTTTAAAGCTGATCAATTTTGTGTTGGGTCGCAATAAAATATAAGCAGACAAAGTTACAGTTGAGTATGGTCACCCTGAACTCGCTTCGCAATCAGTTTTTATTTCTTTACAAACTGATCAATATTGTGTAAGGTTGAATTATTAACCTTAGTGCCAAGGTCTCAACAAAGTTTTACATGATGATGGTCACCCTGAAATTTAATAAGCTTTTCCTTCGCCCCTCTTTACAAACTGATCGACATTGTGTTAGGTCGTCTTATTAACCTTATTTGTCTCGCTTTCCATCGTTGTTTGGGGTAGCGACGTCTCAAGTCTCTGTGGAAAGACAGGAAATGCGGTTGACTGAGCGACTGTTGCAATTATATAACTTTAACTGTTCTTTTAACTCATTTCAATCAACTCTTCCACTTTGCACTTCCCATTTTGATTAACACATTCACCCCAATGTGTTGGGTACACACTGGCAAATCGCAGCACCCTGGTCACACTAATCAACAGCAATTAAAATCAATTAAACAGAAACTGCAAAACAGACAAACAATTTGTCTGTCTATCTCTATAGAACTAAACTGAATTTCCCCATTCCCAATTTCATCTACAACTCCCTTCTTATTCCCATCCCTTTCAGTGGCAAAGTGCATTTCCCTTGTGAAACTCCCCATTCAGTTTTCAGCTGTCAAATCTGCGCTTGGCCCGTTGACATTTCTATTATGTCAGTCAGTTAGTCAATTGCAAACTTGCAGTCCGAGAGAGAAAGACAGAGAGAGCGAGAGAGAGAGAGAGAGAGAGAGACAGACTTTACGTAGTTGGAATTAAAAATTCTAAACACAAGCTTGAAGTGGCACCGTGCAGTGGCTCCACATGCCACACACTGTCCGTCAAATGTTAATGACCAGCGTTGGTTCTCTAGGCACGTCTAAAAATAAAGCAAGCGCCAGCTTTCAGTCAATGTCCCCTCCTCCCAACTCCTCCTTCTGTAGAGAACTGCCTGGCGAGGCGTCTGCATGGCGAATTAGGCACAGATTAAAGGCAGCTCTAGATGGGAAAAAGGGAAGGAGGGATCTGCAGTCTAGTGGAGATCTTTAGGGAGTCAGCATATCAAATGCTTGGCATCTGCAACTGAATTTGACTTTAATGCGCGTTAATTATGAATAGCAAACTTGACCAGGCACAAAGGAAAATCGCTTCTGGTCTTTCACATTAGTTGCGGTTTCGACTGAAGGTCAGATCCATATACATCATGAACGTGATGCGATGTGAACTGATCTGATCTGATATGATCTGATGGGATGTGATGTGATCGTATGTGATGGAAGGCTATTCCATGGTTATACTCTTGCAGCTCTTTGTGTGGTTTTCCAATATTGTTTCGGCTCCTGACTGTCCACTCCCCCTTCCCTAACTCAGTATACCCCATCCATATATAATTCAGTGCGTCAGTTCTCTGACAGCTTCATGCAACGAGTTGGCAGCACGTTCAGACCTCGACTGTGGTGTGACTTTTGGGTGTCTGCCCCTGACAGCTCAAAGGGGTCTCCATTCCAAAAGGGAGGAGGTGTACAGAGGGGGTGTTCTCTTTTTGCATAAATGCATAAAAATTGTTTGCCATTGTTTGCAGTTGAATCGACATGCGGAATTTTTTGTATTTTTGTGTTTTTGGGTGCTGCCTGCATTCAAGCTGTCAAAATATTGAGCTGTCTGTGGATTTCAGTCCAATGTTTTGCACTGACAGTTCAGTTATATTTATGCGAGTACACATATTTATACTTGTAGACAAGTTTTTAATTGAAAAATTCGGTTAAGCAAATCAAATGGAGTACCATACTTAAAGTTATAGTCAAAATGTTCAAGAAACTTAAACTATTTAAATTTTAGATGATTCTGAACTTTAGTCGTTAAATTTTAATATCTGGATACTTAGTTATTATTATTACCAGCGGAGTTCGATCAAATGAAAAGCTACTGAAATAGTTATAAATGAAATTCTGTGAAAGCACGAGAAGATTGTGTAGGATTCAATAGTTTCGATAATATAAATATAAATATACAAAACTACTCTAAATTTGTATAATCTTTAAACATGTGGGACACTAGGCGAGATAAAGGTGATTAAGAAGGAGGCTAACTAACAAATTTATAATCCAATTAAGAGGACAAAAATGGATAAGGTAGCAGGCATTTTAAACAAATCTGAAGATAGATCATTTTTAGAAATTTTTTTTTGTAGCAATTTTTCCTACACTTTATTCCAATATTATCTATAATAATATAATATAAAATAAATATAATATAAATATTTAGAATAGCCAAAACTCAAGTAAACTAAACTCTTGCAATTCATAGTAGTGGTTGGGAAAAAAAATAAAGAAATAATAATTATGTATTAATAGATTATTTGTTTTAAACTATCTTAAAGCAATGAAATCAATGACAATAGCCGCTTTAAGTTAGCACACACATTAGTCCGTAATCAGCGTAATAATCATAATCTTTTCAAATACATTGTGTGTTCTTCATGCCACTAATGTTTAATGTTTGCCACAACCATTCACTTCAATTGCAACGTGCAATGGTTTTGGGGTTATCTAAGTTATTTGCTTTTCTCACAACATTTCAAATCACTGCAAACAAAAGATGCAATACTGAAAAGGTTTCAAAGTGCATAGAGCGTCTCATTACCAAAACAACAAAATTTCTGGCTGCAACAACAACAAGAACAACAACAATACTTGATTCTAACATTGCGCAAACATTTGAGGCAGCCCAAAACGAAGTCAGACTCGGAGAGTCAGGGTCCAAACTGAATGCAAATATTTGGTCAAAGTCCGGAGTTCGAACTCCGTTCGGCCAATCGGAAAATTTGTTATCATCTCTTTAAGCCATGTGTAGTCTTTAGTTTGTTTAGTGCCCAGATAATGAGATAAATGAACGGATAGAGAGGGCAAGTTATTTTGATTCTGGATGCCAAATTTTGTTACCATTTCTTTTTCTAATTCTACACAGAAAAATAGTTTATCCTCAAATTCAAGTTTCAAATTTAGGGTGTTGAGTCTATCAATTTTTCAAAGTATGCTTTCTGCATAAATTTGTTAAATACATTTAATAGACAATAAATAAAATAGACAACAACCCTAAGATATTTAGTGCTATTATGAACTTCTAAGAATAACCTCGATAGTCAAAACTTAGGCTGAAAGTGAAATGAAAAACCGTACTGAAATTAAGAATTTCGTACATGGCTTAAAAAAATCGCAGATCACTACACTTTTGACACAGTTTGGACTGATTTTATTCCAGAAATTCGGGATCATTTTTTCTCTGTGTACTCACTTCAAAGCGTATGCCGTGCTGTCTTTCCTCTCCCTCTCTCTATGCCCAGTGTTATCTTCCGCACTTTGTTCCATTTGTTGTCAGCCGCTTTATATGATGTATTTGACGTATTACAGTTTCCCCTTCCTCTACGTAACCATAACACTTCCACCCACTTCCCAAAGAATAACAAAAAGTGCGTTTATGACTTCCATCCGAAATAAGGGGTATACTCTTTGTGTTCTCTTTATTCCTATCTATTGCTCGTATCTGTGCCTTCATATCCGTTTTTTATAGCCCCATTTCCCACTCTTTCTAGTTAGTAATTTTTTTTTTCGTTTTTTCTTTACGCTTTCCTTTCCAGCAATGACAATTTAATTGCTTTATTGCATTTTTTTTTGTCTTCTACTCTTTTTTTTCGGGTGTTTGCTTTGTGTTTATTGTCGTGTGCCGTCTTACGTTGCGTGTTACGTCATTTGCGTAATTGCAGTAACGTATTTCCCTCTCGCTCTCACACACTTTTTCTGTGGCTCAAGACAAAAATCTCTAACTCAAAACCGAAATGAGGTCAACATTGTTTTGGGCCATGTTTTGTGTCTCCCGTTCATGTTGTTGCCGGCTGTCGTTGCCGTTGTTATAGTTGTTGTTGCAGTCAATTTGAAATTATCGGTCAACTTTTTGTCTGCCGCCTGTCAAAAATTAATCAGATAAATGTGTCACACGACAATCTCGAGAAACTCCTACGCAGAAAAGGTCAAACTTGTTTATGTAACATGAAAAGCAACAGTAACAGTAACAATAACAATAACATAATTAATTGGGCAATGGAAAATTTATTACTTACGCAGGTTTCTTGTCAACTATTTCAAATATTTAGCGATTCAATTTTCATTCTTAGCCAAGCACTATTTGAACATTTGCAACAGTTTTCCCACTCGAATGTTCCGTTCTTGTTCTCAATATGAAAATTCCACAAATATTTGCAGCTAAAGTGAAAATATGAATGTGCAACAACAACAACAACTGAAGCAAACACACACGCGACGCGAAGACGTAAAAAACGAGCTAAAAAGGCTGAGACTGCAGCAGAGACGTTGACGTCCGAATGCGCGGAAATGAAAAAATGCACTGGACGAAAGAAAGGCAAGAAGAAACGCAGCAGAGATCGCAGTGAGAGATCTGCGCACAAAGTTGTTGTTGCACACCAACACACAGAAAGAGAGTGAGAGAGCCAGAGAGTAAGTAAGCCGGTGAGCCGGCTCAAGGTGAAAAGAGCGCACGAGCCAAATGTTGCCAAGCAGCGATTTGAGCAACATGTTGAGAAGCTATTATGTTGCCAGAGCTCAGGTAATTGATTAAATGTTAAGGTTGTTAATTATTTACAGTTGCAACTTGAAATGTTCAGATCAAATTAGATAATTAAACAAGCTATTTTATTTGTGGTCAGCTTAGACGTTGACAGCACTGTTAATTGAACTAATTTTAATACTTCTTAGGGATGGGTATTGATCTTTAAACATTTTTTGATACTTATGTATCAAAAACCTAAAATTGTACATGGGTAAATAAAAAAAATTTTTAGTAAAAGATCATTTTGAGTTTTATTAAATATTCTGTGTCATCATCAATATTGACAAAAAATATTTATAACAACTAATATTAAAAATAATATATTTTTTAAAATACCTTTTTTAATGAATTTTTCCAATTTCCAATTTCAATTTCGTCGATTTTTTTTGACGACGTTTAATAAGTAAAATAAAAAAAAAATTTAGATTTTTTATTTTTTATTGTTGAACCCATTCATAAGTAGAGTTGCTATTGCGGAACTAGAATTCGAATTGATGGTAGTGCAACAAATTCCAAGGTGCAACCATTTCCCACACTAAGAACCAGGCTAATAATCAGAAATATGAAACAACTTTTAATAATGATGATGATGCCACCTTCCCTGCTGCTAATGAGAACAGCTCATCAGCTCAAAAGTCTCACACACACTCATCACACCTCTCACAGTCACAGTGGTTGCAAGTTGGTCCGGAAGCCTGAGAAACTTTTGAATTGTTTCATAAAATGCACAAAGTTGCAGTTAATTGTGTCAGGCAAAATGACAGGCGAGAGTCTCAAGAAGAGAGGCCCAAAATGAAGCCATTTTTGAAGACAGTCTACAGTCTGCAGTCTTTACAATCTTCTGGTCTTTCATTCCCATTTCCATTTCGATTTCGTCTCTTGCGGCAGCTGGCATCAGGTTATATGCTAATGCCAACAAGGATCTTGAATCTCATCGCATATATAATTTATGCTTGCTTATTGGCAGCTGTTTCTTGGTTGCAGTTGCCAGTTGTCCCCTCTTGCCACTTGCCCCTTCCCTGTTGCATGTAGATTTGCATAAATTTCATATGCAACATGTGGCCAAAGTCGAGTGGGCGACGTCTTTGACATTGGCATAAAGCATCGCGAATGTTTCTTGAACTTCAAAAAGCAGCTCGCTCCAAAATAGACATCAATGTTCAGGAAGCCCCACAAAAAAAAACATATCACGGTGAAATTTTACAGCACGACCCCGTTTCGTTTAACAAGCCAGAATTCGTGGCAAGGTTGTGCAACGTGCAACAGGGGGTGGCAAAAGGCATAAAAAAAAATATGAAAAATATGTTTGGCAACGGGTCGATCGGTGATCGTCGACGATCGAAGATCGATTATGATCACAAGTTCGATTTTAATGAGTTCGCGCGCCAAAAGAATCGAAAACTCAGTCGGTAGACAGACCGAGGCGATAAGCAGGTCACTTTTTTTTTGTGGCATGAGAAAGGCAACAACTGAAAGTAAAAGACAACAGTCCCCTCCCTCTCTCTCTCTGTCGCTATTGCTGTCTCTGTCGGCAGACAGGATGAGGAGTCGCCAGTCATCGAAGTGACCCAATTTCGCTTTTTAATGGGGTGCCAAAGGCCGCTTCAAGTCGGTATGTGCCAAAAAGATTGTCGATCGATCTTTTCATCTCGATCACATTGCAATTCATCTTTATTACTATCGATCTCTGGGGTTTTCATTCTCAATCGTTCTCTAGAGAGAGAGAGGGAAAGAAGAGAAGGGAAATACAGAGCGAGAGAGAGAGAGGGGACACACTCACTTTGATTTTCACGCTCAATTAATGTTTATGACAAGTGATTGTGTCGCGGCGATAACTCAACTTGGACTTTGACTACAGCTACCTCCAGATTTGCGTGTGCCTCAGAATGTTGCACACAAACACACACACACACACAGAGAGACGCATAGAAAGTTGCCGATTTGCCAGTCGATTCGATTTGAATTTATGTTGCAAGTTTGACATGTGAAAATCAAATCTTGATTGATGTTATGACTGCGGCGACGGAATCGCATTCGAAATCAAATGCAAACCATAAGTGAGGCGACAGTGATAGAGACAGCCTGATTTAGAAAGAAAGAGAGTAAGTAATTTGAAATGAAACTGAATTGAAGTCACGTCCATGCGTAGGCAATCGAGTCTCTTAATCCAGATTCTTTACAAAATCCCATTCGCTTTGCTTAGAAAATCATACCGAAACGAATATCGGTTCCGGTTTCAGTTCCGGCATGTTGCGAAACGAATATTTCGGTTCTGCTATCTATGTGTATCGGTATGTACCGGTACAATATAATTTTCGAAATTTGCAAAATGTTAAGAAACGCAAATATATTAGCAGATATGTATATTGGTATGGATAAATTATACTTCAAGAAATTAGTATTTGTAAAATAGAAATTTTTAGAATATAAGGCCAGATTGAGCTGGAATTATTAATTATTATTAATTATTAATAATACTGGCCAAGGATATATATTCAATGAACAATGTACAATAATTATCCAACTATAATTTTCCCTTAAGTTCTTTAGGCAAAAGCAAAATTTAAGAAAATAACAACACTTAAAAATTATTATTAACTAAAATGTGTGAATATCTTTTGTGAATTTGTTAGGAAGTATGGTAATATGTCTGCGGCCATATAATTTTAATAAGGACCTTATAACGTCAACTTTAGAATTCAGAAATTAATAATCAAAATGTTCCGTAACAGTACCAGAACAAAATTTTCGGTTTTCGTTTCTTGAAAATTCATTTGTTTAAGTTGCGGTTTATTTTGGTTAACGGTTCCAGTAATAATTCCTTTTTTTCCTTTATTTTCCGTTTGCTTTAAAGTTGTTATGCTGTTGGGCTCTTTAATCTGCATATACCACGTGCCAAATCCCTTAAAGCTTCAATTACAAAACAATCTTCAACACATCTCACTTCCCCCTCAATTTCTCTACCTCCCCTTTTCACACTCCTTTAGAAATTGCAACCAATTTGGCAACGCGTTCGTTGCAATCTGATGTGAGTGCAATCCCTAAATGGTCAGCCTGGTCAGCTTGACGGTTGTTGTTGTTCCTTTCCAGCCACGTTGTAACAACAGCTGTGGAAAATAAGCGCAGTTACCCCTCGCTCTCCCCGCTTGCCACTGTTGCATGCCACTTATTTTCACCGCTTGGCGTTTGACCACAGCAACAGCAGCAGCAGCAGTCGAAGCTCTGGAATTTGAATTGAGAGATTAAAACGCAGTCCTCCAGTTGCAATACCCCCTTCCATCTAAACCCCCCCCCCCCCCTAGCCAAACATTCGCCCACCCACACGGAACTCGCGCAATTCGCGGTGTCAGCTTAGATTTGGCATGTGGCAAGCGGGATGGGGGGAATGTGGCAAGACCAAAATTCATGGTCGCCAGTTGGTTCTTCAGTCAGTTGCAATTGTAACAGTTGCAACTACTTTTCGTAGTCAGTGTCATGACATGAACACAACTTCAAGTGAAAGCAGGTTAAATGCAAATAAATTCTGCAACTATACGATATACTTTACGATTTACGATATATACTTATACGATATACGTGCACACGATTTATCAAAAATTGTTGTTGATTTAAAACTGAAATTGTACCTTCATCTTAAGTTGCCCCAAAAGGCAGCTGCGTGTTATAAGTGTGCCCATTTTTGGAGTCTTCAATTTGATTACTTTTGATTATCATTATTATTCGGTTATCATGCGGGTCATTTATTCAGAAATTATTTAATCAGTTTTGTTGGTGTTCATCGAGATAGAAAGTGGCAGCTAAATCAATTACGAAGGAAAGGTTTAAATTTAAATATTTTATTTTGCCATCGATTTCATTTCAAGGCAATTATTGCTTAAGTCATTATTGCGAAATTATTAATATTACATAACTAAGCTACCAGCTGTAACGGATCATCTCAATGTCTCACTTTGTAAACTGATTTGATCGTTATTGTTTTTCTTTGATTTTTAAGATATTTAAAGTTAATGTTTTTATCATCGGAATCTTATGTCGTTTTTTGAGAACATTTTTAAAGCTCAAGTTGAAACATGAGTATTAATTCTAAACTGTAATCTTCTATAATTCCGCAGAAACTGAATTGATTCCAACATGAAACATCTTTTTAAAATTTGTATTATCAATTAATGAGCAAATTAATTAATTGGCAATTATTTTCACTTATTGGGCAAATCCTTAAAACTAATTATTGTTTAACATTAGTTTTTAACTAAATTCTCCTAAAAATGCCAAGTTTTGTAAAATTCGTAGAGAAATAGTAAAGCACTTCTTTTATCATTCAGAACCTTTTAAATCTTTCAAAGTTAAAAGAGTTTCATTGAGTAATATCTTTTTGTTCAGGCTTGACCTCTAAATGAATCAGTAGTAAAAACTGAATAAATTTATTTAACTTTTAAAAAACTCTTTAGAAATTCTCTTGAAATTATCCTTCAGTTTCCCTTTCAGTTGGGTGCAAGCCATTAGGTTGTTATCCTTTATGACAGGCGCTGTCATTCACAGGACAAGTGTAACAAATTGTTAAAGATAAATATCTGTGGACTATATATATATATGTGAATGAACAGCAGGTGAGTCGGCTACCTGGTGTTCTCTGGTATTACCTGGTAAGAAACCGCGCCTGAATTTCACGCTGCTTGAAAAAAGCACTTAAAAGATGTCGCGACGTGCTAATGATTTTTTTTGGCAAAAGGTAAATGCACTAGTCGATATGAGAATTGGGTATGAAATTGAGATTGGGCAAGGAGAATATGGAACTGGGAACTGGGTATTGGATATTGGGTATGAATGAATGTGAAAGTGTTTAAAGATTTATGATATGAGGCAACACCCAGGCGCAGTCGCAATTAGCTTACGGGAAAGTGAAATGTTCTCAACGAAGTGCGGACAAGTAGGTAGGGCCGATGACGAGAAGACAGAGAGAAAGGAGTGTGAACGAGATGGAGAGAAAGACAAAGGAAGGAGAGTGCAAAAACAAAAGAAGAAAATATAAAACACTTTAACGCTTGAGCATCATAAATCACAATGGGACATCATGTTCGGGTCCTGTGTACATGTCAGTTGGCCAGTTGGTCCATTGGGCCATTGGCCAGTTGGCCAGCAACTGTCAAAACAGCAGTGGCCAAAATGTGAGTAACGGCTAAATAATAATGTTGCCAAAAGCGAAACCCAGAAACTGCAAAACAGTCCCTGTGGGTTAAGGTAAACGCCACAAAATGAACGTTCATTTATCATAAGAGCAGAGCGAGAAGAGGGCCAAAACGAAGGTTGAGAAGTGCAGAGGAGAGAACTGGAGACAAGCCTTTGCAGCTGGCCATTCCAGAAATGGGGTCAGGCACACAGGAAGCCCGTCAAGTGTCGCCAGTATCGCTGTAGGATGAAGCAGGAGAACTCTCAACTCTCTCGCCAAATGGCTCAATGAACTGTAATTTGAGTGCTCGGTAATTTGCCGAATTCGAATGCGAATCGCTTATGGCCCGAGGTGTTGGCCAGAAACAACGACAGCGTACAACGCAACAACGCGCCCAAAAAAAAAAATGAAGCAGAAAAAAAACACAAACTTAATTCATTGACCAAATTGGTTAAAAGAAGCGGCAAAGCAAAAGGAAGAAGCGACAGGAAGGTTTCCTTGCCAGCTTTTGGGTTTGATTTGTTTGGCTGTTTCTGTCTCTTTCTTTCTCCTCCTTTTCTCTCACTCTGTCTGGCTTGGTGTGTGGGTGCGTATGTAATTTAAGACTTTCTCGCTTAGCCCCTGTCTGTTTATGTCGTTTTGGGGGCGATACTTGCAGCTTTCAAAGGCCACCAGCTGGTTGGATGTAGGTTCCTTGAGGCCCCGAAGAGGCAGCTGGTTAAGTTTCTGGGTTGCGTGTTGGTGGCCGTTATAACTTGGCTTAAGCAAGAAAGCAGGTTGAGTAATCAGCAAGGAATGCAACGATCAGAAATAATTAATAATAAATTGATAAATTCATTAAGTAGGGACATCAATAAGAAAACCTTAGAATATAGATCCTATTAAAGCCTTTAGCTATGTTTATAAGCAGGATGAATCGTTAAAGACTAATCAATGTTTATCGATATATTATTGAGAACAGATCGATAAGTACACTACCGATATCGACATATATAGAGATTTAAATTCTGTTGCTGATTATATAGCACTTATTAAAAGCCAATATAGGGCAGAAAGAATCGATACAAAGCAATCGATAACAACAATTGTCATCGGCGTGCTTGATAATGAAAAAAAACCACTTGAGCAACTCACAATCAATTCTACGATTTACCAACATCTTATCGAAAATATATCAGTTATTTATTGACTTATCTGATTTGCTAATAAAGTCAACTAGAAAAGATATTGCAGAAAGCAATGATGAAATTGACAGTTATCGGTAATAAAGTCAACCAGAAAAGATATTGAAGAAAGCAATGATGAAATTGACAGTTATTGGTAACAAAGCGAAGAATATGTTATGGACTACTTAATGAAGCAATAATGAATGTAACAAATGTTTAACTAGTTACCGACAGCAGATCGATAAACAAGTTATTATCTAAAGTTCTATAAATAAGCTAAGCTTAGAGTGATAGACATTAAAAGTCAAAGATAAAAGGAAATTTATACCGAGATTTTTTATTTACATTTATTTATTACCCAATGTATCGCTCTTTAACTGCCTTTTTAAACCATATTTTACTATAAATGTAGAATTGTGACATTTTTAAAGCCTCCTGGCTTCTCTTTCACTCCATTTACATTGCGCAAATATTCAATTTACGACTCATCCAATGACAAAAGTCCATTAAAATTTGGCAGCCGGAACCGTATGAAAAACCAAAAACATTAACTGTCAAAAGTGGATTGAAAAAAAAACTGGAATAACTGTTGCACTGCGCTGTGTATGTGTGGGAAAACCGTTGGAAAAACACGTCTCTGTTGCTGTCACATCTCGTCGAAATGGAAAACACAATTAGATGACCTAATAAATATATTTGGATGCACACACACTGACATCGACATGGACATGGACATCGACATGGACGCAGCGAGAAGCCGTCGAGAGAAGCGAAAGCCCAACAATGGCAACAACAATAACAACAACAACAACGACACCAGAAAAAGTGGTAAAAGAAATACAATTTTTGGTAATGCAAAAATTTGTATGGGAATTACCTTGACTCTGGAGATCGTGAACGTGTCGGAGGGCAGGCAATTTTCATTGGGTTCGGAAACGGGCTGTGACTCTGACTATGGCTCTGGACCAGGCTTAGAGCGTCCTCATTGTGTGCCTTTATTGGTGCAGTCACAGCGTGACTTGTTCATGTTGTTGTTGTTGTTGTTGCTGTTGTTGGTTAAGGTCTTCTAATGTTTTTGGTCATGGGAAAGTGTCGCCTGAAGGCTTGAAGAGACTTTGCACGGTTGATGTCTTAGAATTGTCAAGCAATTGCACAAAATATATTCACGGATTTGCAGTGAAAGTTGAGGAAGGGAACTTTAGGAAGATTGAGGTAGAAACAAGATCGTTTTAAGTTTGAGAAGAGAAAGAAACTTCTAGAGCCCTTTATTAACAAAAAGAAGGGAGAAATAAAGGTAAAGAACAAACTTCTTTATTTGGAAGAACAAAAACCTTATTAAATTCAGGGCAGAAAAAACAAGGACTATTTTTTCAAAGAATTAAACTACATTGTTAACCTGAAAGCAAAGTGAGCTGTATGAAATAGATTGTTGTAGATTAGTGTTAATTTATTTACTAACATCATCACCCTTACTTAGCTTGTACAAAATGAAACACAACATTTTTTAAAGAAACTTATGTTATGAGAAAGACTTCCTGACTAAGGATTAAATATTTTGAAGAAAGATCGTTTAATTAAAAGTTAGCTTTCATGTGGCTCACTTTCTAAATGATCAAAATAGAGGCGGGATTTCTCGTTAGGAATGATCAATTCTAGGAAAGATTTCTTTGAAAATTATAGGTAACATTTAGATGGCTGGTTTGTGAGCCGGAATAGAATACAGGCTATCCAACTGATAAAGAAAAAAAAGGACGACTCCTAAATGAATCAGGCAAAATATCAATTTCCAAAATTATCTGATGATGTCTTCCTAAATTTAAAAGAAGGTCTCTATTTGACCTGAATAATACAGATGTTCTTTTTTTCTGAAGAGTGATCAATTCTACTATATAACTATATAGATGTTTTCTTGCCTCTATTTGACCCGACTAAGATAAGTTGATTTTTCCTGTAGAATGTTCAATTCTGCAGAAGAACTGAACTTAGGAAGTTAAGCCCAGATGAGAGATCTCTATTTTTGTTTAATTGAAAGTTGTGCCCTTAATTTACAGACACTGTTACCCCAGACTTGGTTTTTGTTGGCATCTTATCAGCATTCAATGATTATCAGCTGCCATTAAGTTAACATTTAACTCACGTCACAAGCCAAAAAAAGGCAGAGGCAGAAAGATAGAGAGAGAAAGAGAGAGAAGTTCAACTCCTTTCGGTGCCTCTTTATCGTCGCATTCATCTGCCTCATTTATCATCATCGAAAATGTGAAGCGTGTTGAGTTTGCTTTTGCTATGGATTGGTTTGCCTGGTTGGATGCTTGGATAGTTACCTGGTTACCTGGCTGGGGGCTCATTGTTTGGACAGGCGCACTCCAACAGAGTTTGCCGACCGCTTGAATGACCCACATTGAGAGCAACGAAAGAGATAGAGATAGAGAGGAAAAGAAAGAGAGAGAGAGGGAGATACAGAAGAGGAGATGACTTCCTTGTGTGTGTATATGGTGTCTCGTTTTTTTTTTTCGGTTGTGCCGCTGTCGCTTTTCAGTGATAAATATATGTTACACTTTTTTACTGTTATTGCGCCCCGCATGTGTTCGCATTTCTCCAGTGAGCTTTTAGCGGGGATCTGGAACCGAATGTGTATATCTATACATGGTAGAGATCTGTGGAAACTCTTCCTTTCAAATGCATTGACCATTAATCGTTGCGTTTGTGTCTTGTTTTCTAATTAAATTGCGGCCATGCTTCATGTGGGTGTCGTGTTATTTTCTACCATTTCCATTTCCATTTCCATTTGCACTTCTACATTTCGATAATTATTCTACAGCTTTAGAATTGTATTTGTAATTGAAATTGGACTTTTACTTTGCATACCCCGTTGACTATTTTTGGTTAACGCTCATAATTCATTCAAAGTGGGGCAATTAGATAGAGAGAAGAATTCTTTTGGCATGTGGGTGGTCTATAGCATACCATCATTAGATCAGCTTGGATTCTTTAAAGCTTTCCAAGTGTAGTTTATCTCTTTTGAATCTGGTACAACATCGAACTCTAACGATACGAGTATGCTTAAGTAGCGACATGCCCAACAATTACAAACAAAACTTTGTGAAGAAACCCGCCAAGACATAAATTGCCAGTGCGAATCTGAGCAGAAGGAAGCGCCACGAGTAGAATAAGAAAAGAGCAGCAAAAAAAAGTATACAGAAGAGAAGAACTGAGAATTTGGAGCAGATTGTTTATCAGAAATTTTGGTTAAACAACTGAAATTCTCCGACAAAAACTTCAAGGCAGTCTTTGAGCCCAGTTAGAAGCGTTTTGAGCCAACTGTTTGGCAATGGCCTCACTGATTGTGTCAGCGCGATAAGGCCAAGGCATGACAGAGAATGGAACGGGAACGGAACTCTTCGGTTGTCCCCGTCCAGATTCCCAGCAAGATTCTTCATTCCCTCATACTCCATACCCCACCACGTGCTCTCCCCTCTTTGTTGGCGTGTGAAAGCGCAAATTCTGATTATAAGCCCCAAAAGCAACTGACTAGCGACTGTAATTTATAGACTCGCCAACCAGACAGATGCCCCTACAACGCTTCACCTCCCAAAACTTCTCACCAACCTCCCCAAACGCTTTTCGTTTTCACTTCCTATCGCAACATAAAAAAAAAGTTTCCTCCCACAAAACTAAGCGCGAAAAACATTTTATGTGTTGCATTTTTTTGTGTTTTTGTTTTTGTTGTTAGGTTTTTTTTCTCATGATAAATTTGCGTGGTTTATCCTGCGGCTAGTGGCAAATTATGGTTCTTAAATTCTTCTGTTGTGCCAGTTGTGGCTCTGTTGATAATGTTTGCCAAACACGAAATGAAATGGCCATAAAATTCAACTCAACTCTTGTTTTAGGCATTTTTCGAATTTAACGGAAATAAATTGTTGAACCAATTGCACGCTCTTTAAAATATACATTTTTTCGACTAACTGAAAACTATAATGTTTCTGCAATTGCTGCGGGGAAAATGGAAAATTGATATTGTAACACAATTCGATGGCGAGAGATATAAATATGAGTTTAACTGGTTTAGGAAATCATCAATTTCTCGAATATATATTCGATTTCCAATAATTCATTCATTCAATTTGAGTATTTGTAGAGCTTTGCAAGTTTAAAGTGATAGTAATTGCATTGAATGAATTCAATTAATCTCACTCAAATCTTTAAGCTCTCATTTAATAATATTCTATGTTAACTGGCTTGAAAAATTCTTAACAAAAATTATTAAATATTTTTTAAATATATTTTTTAAAATTTCCTAACTGATTTAGAACTGCTGTAGAAATTTATAGACTTTAAATATGCTTAAATGTCTTCAATGAGTTCAATTAATCTCACTTAAAATTATAAGCTCAAATTGGATAATATTATATCTTAACTAGCTTGGGAAATTATAAACAATAATAATTTAATATTTCTTAAATATATTTGTTATAATTCTTAACAGATTTAGAATTACTGTAGAAACTTATAACTTTTAAATATGCTTAAATGTCTTAAATGAATTCAATTAATCTCACTTCTAATGGAAGTATTATATTGAATATCATTCTACCCTAGCTAGGTTTACTTTAAAATCATAGGCATTTTAAATATAATTTTAATTGTCAATAAGACTTAACTAACTTAAAACGCTTTAAAAAATTATAATTAATATGTAATTTACTATTGCAAATTTAAGTTTATACAGAGCTTGAAAGCAAGAAAGTTTAATTGTATTTAGAGAAGCAATTTTTCACACTTTAAGATCAAATTTCAATATATTCTTCTTTTTAATGCTTTTTAAGCTTTGAGTAAGCCTTGTTATAAAAAGAAGTACATACTTGATTGCATTTAAAGAGCATTCTCAGCTAAGTCATATAGGCATTTAATTAGGTCTTTAAACTCAGAGCTAATTGCTCAAGAGCATAGACTCTAAGCTGACTCCATTCTAGTGACTTCCAGGTAATTAATGCAATTTTATTGGCTAAAGATATAAAATCAAGCGTACGGTCTAAGAGAATCGTTAGTTAAAGAATATTCATGGATTCTTTCAATTACTAATCAATTTAGTTTAGAGGTTTAGAGAGTGTAATTAATCTCATTAATCTCATTTATATTGTAATCTGTCAATTGGTTAGGATTGTATATCCTTATACTTGACTAATTATTCTATTGCCAGAGAGTTTTATTATTGCATCTCAAATTGCTGGATTTGGCCATTTGGCTGACCCTCTTTTTGGCCATTTGCAGTTGTCATTAGCAGTTGATATGCCATTTAGCTAACAACCACTGTCAAAATATGCTTATTTATTGTAATAATAATTCATTTGATTAACTCCAGTTGGACCCCAGAGCCAGAGTCGGAGTCAGAGTCAGAGTTGGAGTCCGAGTTAGAGTCGAAAACTAAACGCCCCATTAGCCTTTCTAAACCACCAAGAGGCCCGGTTCGGGGGCTTGGGTTAGCTCCTAAATGCGCTCACGTTTAAGTTGTCCGAAATACGACATGACTTGGGATATGGATGGGGACGTAGACGTGGATGGTGACTACTGTGTACAGCCCCTGCAGGAAAGGAAAGGAAAGTTTTGTGCCTCGATCGTGGATGTTGCATTGGTTTTTTATTGAGCCATTATTAAGTTATAAACACGTTGCTATTGATACAAATACAAATAAATATTGCATATACACATTTATATATATAAATGTATATATATATCTTAAGATACTTGGCAATTGTTTAGAAAGACAGCAGCCAGAGTGGAGTAGAGTCAAACTCAGAGCCAAGTGAAAGGTTGTACATGGACAAGGACCTGCCTCAGATTTGGACTAGACACTTTGTTTATGTGCAATTTAGTTGCACATTTCGTGGAAAGTCTTTACAGACAATGTTCGAGTTGAAGAGGGGAATTGAAAGGGGGAGCAAATGTTATAAATAAATATTGCCATGTTGATATTCTGTGTGTGAACAGGCAACAACAACATGCAACTTGCAACTAGCAACTTGCAGTTTGCAACGTGGGCGAGTCTTTTGAGGTTTTGGGATTTGCGATGTGTTCGCTGTGCATTTGTTTTAATGGCCCATTTCAAATTGAGTTGTAGCTAAAGTCAAGTCGAGATTGGGCAACTAGCCTTCCAAGTGGGCGTACATCCGGAACATGGGGTGGAACCAGCCCAAGTGATTGCACACAGTTCAATTTGTGCAGCATCATTTAGCCAGCTTCGTTTTGGGTCTAGGGAAACAATTAAGCGCGTCCAGGGAATGGCAAGAAAAACAATCGAAAAATCACAATCACAGTATCAGTTACAGTTACAGTCACAGTCACAGTCACAGTTACAGTTACAGACACAGACACAGTTGCAGTCACACAGTGAATGGGTCATTCTGATTTCAGGTCACCCTAAAGCACTTTATAATCGCAAGGCTGGCTTAGTTAAGATTTTAAGTATAACAAAGAAGGCGAAAGAGACAAGTACTTTGTGGTGACAGTATGCAGGGGTTAGGGTTTTTTACAACTCCTTCTTAACAATGCCTAAATAATAGAATCAGATATTATTGACATTACTAGAGCTTAAATATCTATAATACAGAGGTAGCCGTGGCAGCTCTATTATAACGTCAGTGATAGTAAACGGTCACCTTACCTTTTACCTGTTATTTACATAAACGGCAGAATACTGTCACCGTAGATGTAATATCAGCTGCAGTAAAAAAACTTATGGATCATGCTTCCTGAAAGAGCACTTTTTAGAATGGTCACCCTAAGCAGAAAGCGGACACCTCAGCTCATATCCAAGCAAGAATCATACACAGTTGACAGTTCTAATTTCACTCACAAAATGGGCCTAAAATATGTTACCCCACATAGAAAATTACAAAACTAAAGTCACCCTAGAAATAAACCAAATAATACAAGAAACATTATCGTTTCAGGAGCCACAGAGGTAAAAAAAAAATGGTCACCTTAGACAGTAAATGGTCATCTTAGAGCTTTTATTTGCCTGAATTAAATGTACTCAATAACAATATGCCTTAATAGCCAGAGCTTAAAGCTAACCAATACAGAGGTAACCTTTATTTGTTAATGATGAACCATTTAAGATACTGAGCCTATCATATGTTTATGTTAAGTTATCATTAATCTTAATGCCCAGTCGCCAACATAGGTGGCGCCTCTGCAAAAAGATTAGCATCATTTAACTGCAGCATCTGTGACCTTTTAAGACCAGTTAACAGAAAGAAAAAAAATGAGAGAAAAACATAAACTGAAACATAACATAAACATAAACATTTAAAGCTAATATGGGGGTTGGCACATTAGATCTTGGCTGACGTTTTTAGCAATTAGCGGGATTAATTGCTTTCGTGTTGAACTGCCAACGCAATAAGAAAATAGAGACAGAAACAAAAACACAGACAGAGATAGAGATGGAGATGGAGATGGAGACCTCACCTAGTAACCCCCAAAAAAACAATTAGAATCAAACATAAAGAAAACAAAAAGCTTGACATTTGAATTAGATGAGAGTAAAAAACAAACCCACAACTGAGGAACTGAAACTGGGAACTGTAGCTGAAGTTGGCTCCATTTTTGGTCTGCTGCCAGTTCTCGGATGCAACGCACCGCCCCAGAGAGGTTCCCCCCTTCATTCTCCCCTCAGTTGTTACAGCTGCTGTCAAATTGCAGTGGCTGTTGGTGGGCGTGACAGTCGAGGCCAGCCCACACACATCTAGCAACAACACCAGCAGCCGGTAAAGCCAATAAATGGCATTAACCAAATGTGGTAAAAACAATTTTGAAACTTGTTAATAAGTGATCGTTGGCATACACACAGAAAATACAAACAAATACTACACACACAGACAGTCATCCCTCTCTTTGCTTTGCCAACTCCTCTGAAAATGTTTTCATTTTTTAAACAAATTTCCCACAATTGTTGATATTTTTTTTTTATAGGTATTTGTTGTAGGTGTGTTTGATTTCTTTCGACAATATGCTTCACTGACCAGGCCAGAAAGCCAACTCACAAACCAATCCCAGACCTCAGCGAGTCATATGCAAATTTGCCTCGAAGCTCTCTGGGTTTCTTGGTGGCCTCAAAGATTAGTGTGACAGCTGAGCGACGATTTGTTGAAAAATTATGGACAGTAGACGCTGCCAGAAACAATAACAATAAATTTCAATATGCTACGACATCGAAAGAGATGGTCAAAGTGAAAAGAAGGAGGTAGAGAAGGTAGATATGGAGGAGGACTAGTCTCAAACCGATAGAAATTGGAAGCAGGAAGCAACTATGGTTTGTTGGGTGGGGTCCTCGCCTCTGTATAATGATGTGTAATATTTGCCAAAGAGATCGGCCCGTAATGGCATTAGAAAGTTGCAGAGATTAAGCTTAATGCACTTGAAATGAAAGCTGGCCTGAGCGAGCTTTATACTTAATGTGCTTATAGATAAGCTCAGGGAGTGACCCAAGTCGATTCGATTTAATGGCTAAAATAACCATCCCAATAACCTTTTACTTAAAAAGTACAAAGTTCTACTTACCAAAAAATAAAATCCCCCTTGAACTGAATTCATTAAATACAATTTAACATACCTGTAAAGACAAATAAAAAGAAGAATAGCATTAAAAAGCTGTTTAAAAAATATGTCATTAAATTTAAATTTATTTTTTTGTTTTTTTATTTCGTTGGCTAAAAATGAAAACCGAAAGTACTGGGGGATAATTGTTAAGCAAATAAATAAATAACTGAGCAAAAGGAGCCAGCTCATAAAAGAAATCAAAAGTGAATTGCTACGTTGGTCCACTGTGAGATAAAAGACAACAACAATAACAACAAAAACAACAACAAGTGGACTTTTGACACCCGCTTGAAGTCGAGGAGAAGTGGAGGAATTTGCTCAGGTAAAAACAAACAGAAACTGTTTGAGGTTGATTTTATGATTTTTTTTTGGATTTTGGTGTAGAGCTGACGAAGATGGACTTGGAATGCTGCTGCCAAAAATGATGAGAGATCGCGGAAGAGGGTAGAGGGTAGGGGTTGGAGGCGTGTCAGTGTATTTACATTTCAATTGTAAAAGGTCGGGAGCCGGATGAAGGCGTTGAAGGCGACAGTCGGCGCCTCAGGGTTAAGCAAATTGCGCATCCATCGAATCGAAAGACGAAAAAAAAATGCGGGTCAATAAATGAAATGCGATGTGGCGATGCCAAATTATGCAACCAACTTACAGAGAGCTAAATATCTCTTGTGAGTGGCCTCCGTAGTCAGTTCGTCAATCCGTCAGCTAGTCAGTTAGTCAGTCAGTCAGGTAGGCAGTCAGTTGTGGCTGCTCATTAATTTCATAAACGCAGAAGAAATGCAACAATGAAACCGAAACCCATACTTAAAAATAGCTGGCCTCCTCCTACCTGCCTTCTCTTGGTTTTCCCCCTAAGCAGCCTCATCTTCATCTCCATCTCCAACTCCATCTTCAGCTCCATCTCTTACCATCTTTCATCTTCCATCATAGACAAAAGCGAGCGATTGCGCGCGCGCGCATTTGGCACACCTCTAGTGGAAATATCTATCTCTTCCTCTCTCTCCTTCTTTCTCTCACCTTCTCTTGGGGGAATTGGAGATGCAGCCTTGGCTAAGGCGTGTGTGATGATGATTATGGCCTAATGGTGGGGCCTGTTGGCATGCCAGTGCAGATAACAATAACAACAACTGTGTGGCAGTCGATGGCCGCCAGTTGCCGCTTTTGAAGCAGCGCGTAAAAAATGGCAAATAATTTTGTGCTCTGGCTGATTAGTTGAATACCAAGGCTACTTAAAGGGGAGGGAGGGAGGTTGAGAGTGGGTTGTGGTGAGGTAGAAAATATCATGAACAGGTCAATGCTTTCGTTGCACTCGAACAGAAAAAATGCAAAGTGGTTGCTGTTTTCCTCAATGCATAATATCAGACATGCTCCAAACAATTTGTGGAAAAGAATTTATAACAAGAATTCATCAGCAAATTGAAATGTTGAATTGAATTAACTGAAAATTAGTTCAAGATGGGATCAAAATAAGAGATTTAGAAGAAATACGATCAAGAGCAGCTTACTTTATTACCCAATGATAATCATCTTCTTGTTCAAGTCCTGATTAACATAAAAAGACACTTTAAAATGCGGCCTGCCCTATTACTCTTAAGGAAATACACGATTAGTCTACAGAATTCTTTATTAAAAAAAACTAAACTAATTTACAACATGAAGAAATTTATCTTTACATAAATATTAGAAATATTTAACTTTTAAAAAGAATTAATTTCTGTAATTATTTAATTATAATTGCTCAACAAACTTAACATTTGAAGTTATAAAAAAGGTTAGATTTGAACAATTTTATCTGATGAAAGATTGGACCGATTTTCGATGCACAATCTATATTTTGGCTATTCTCATTATCACTTCTTCAGTATCATGATCTAGTTTGTGATTGGATAATACACATATATAGAATGAAACTGAAAACTAATCAACTGATCTATCAGAGTCAATCAGCAACACTGTCTTTACAAATATTCTAAAGATTAAGTAAAAATTAGTGTCAATAAATCAACAACATATTCAAATACCGACTCAATTTAGAGAAATTGCTTGAGATTCGACAATATTACGTTAGATTAGAAGGCAGTCTGCGAAACTATCAAAAGCTGCCTACTATATCACGGCAGCACCAAGTGATCTATGGCTATCTCAAGATTAGCTTGTCTAGATGTCTGGCCACCACAATTCGATCAGATCAGAAGGGAACAGGAAAAGGGGAAAACAAAGCAAAGATTTTCTATATTTGCTTTGATCAAAAGCCAAAAGCTTTGTAGGCGTTGCTATTTGTCTGCTCCCAGATGCAGTGCAAAGCTGCCCATTCTCGGTTCTTGCTGGGTTTGTTATGACGCTGACAAATTGTTTACCATATCAGCTTTTTGTCCATGTGTAACAAATGACGCCCTGACCGCTGGAGACCCGGGACACAGCTCGGTACTGTCCGAGAACACAATGTACGCCCAAACAAACACAAAAGATCGTTTGGACGTGTATCTCTATATGTAACTTTTGTTGTGAGTGTGAGTGTGTATGTGAGTGTGTGTGAGTATGTGTTGTGCTGCACTCAAGGTCGTTTCATTACTCAGCGGCGTCCTTGGATAATTACACACACGCCAAGAGACCAAGAGACCAAGACCAAGAGCAAGTCCAAGTCGGGTTCGGTCTCGAGCTCGGGCTCAGACCGCAAACCGCGCCAAAAGAAAAAGCACATAATAATAGCAAGTCAGCGAGAGAGCGAGAAAGACAGAGAGAGAGGAAGTGGGAGACGAGGGGTCTTAAGCTTTAGTTTCTTTTTTTCAATTTTAACCATCATAAAAAATGAGCAAACCAACAACCAAGCAGACTCTCGAGTCCGGTCCGTCCACGCAGCAATCTGATCTTTCATTCTCTCCCTGTCTCTCTCTCTCGTTTTCTCTCCCTCTCTCTTGTTCTCTTCCTTACCTCTTCCCTGTCTCTCTCTTGGCATTTTCTGCAACATTACTTCCTTTTAGGCTTCTAATCGCTTGCTGACTCAACCGTTCCCAGTTCCCCTTTCTCACCCTCTCAACTCTCTGCGCATTCGTGCGAAAGTCCGTCGTTCTGCTCCGTTGTCCGTCGTCCGTTGTCCATCGTCCGTTTGTCTTTTTGTCCACTGTCCACAGTCCGTTTGTCCGTTCTCCAATGTGTTCGCATTGTATATTTGTAGTATCTGTGGCCATGTTTAGAACAGATACGAGTTCTCAGTCGGTTCTTTCGTTCGTTCAGTCGATTCTCTCGGTTCCTCAGAGTTTTCTAGTTTTGTGGCCTGGTCTGGAATGGACCGTGGACCGTGGACGGCGGATCATGGACTGGAGTTCAATGCACCGCCGATGTTTGTAGCTCTACATGCATTTTGCCCGGCCGCTGGCATTTTATGCAATTTTTTATTTGCTTTTATCTCTGTGAAGTGAGTGAGTACGCTGCCCTACCTATGGCTAGTATGCACTTCCGCAGAGTGGGTCGCTTAGTTCCTAAAGAACTTTGAGTGGTTAAGCTACTCTACAGGGTAGTGGATATATATCTTTGTTATTAAAATAAATTAATTATAATGTAGATATTTATTGTTAAACCTATTTGCTTTATTATCTGTACAAGCTTCTCACATAAATAAGTAGCGGAGTTACTTTCTAGAGTAGTAGAGTTTACAATCCTAGCTAAATATATCTTGTCTGGTAAGAAGACATATACATTGTTATTAAAATAAACCTAAATTAAATAATTTTGACTATCAAATTTGATCTGTGTTATATTTGCTGTACAAATCTTCAAATCTAGACGCGAAAACCAACTCAAGGTAAGCCCTATAAGCTGCTGGCTAAAATATGACCTCAAGTTGAAGAAACCAGAACCAGAAAATTGCTCTTGCGCATCGGATGAGGCAGAGGCAGCTGTACTACGCTTTTGTGGTGCTGCCATTGTTGCGATAACAATAAAATGTGGGTGGGTGGCTTGAACTTGGACCTCTCCATTGTCCATGTGCCCCACAATTATAGGCAAGAGTTGCACACTCAAACACACACTCAAACACACACACACATTCAGAGAGGAACACAAGTTGCCTCAGACGAATTACTTTCAAAACAAAACTTGAACTCTCCTCGGCAACATCTGCCCCAATATCGTTCCCGTTGCCAATGCTCAGACAAAACACAAAACTTGAAACTGACCCAAGCAAAAAGCCAGATGAAGAACAACTGCAACAACAACAACAACAACAACAAAAGCAAACAACAAATAAAGGAAACGTAATAACAACAAGAACTAAGAAAAAGTCCAACTCCAAGTCGAACTGCGATTCCAACTCCAACTGCAAAACGGAGGCGCATTACTCAACTGTGGTAAACGCCAATAGGCAGCTGCTTTTTGGTCAACTTGCAACTGCAACAGCAGCAACAACAGCATCAGCAGCAACAACAACAACAGCAAACGGCAGTTTTATGTCGCCGGAAGCAAAGCTAAAACATTCGTTAGAGACGCGCATTCAGGGTTCGGGACTGCACTCTAAGCCAGATCCCGGAGTTGGCCATAAGAATGGGGATTCTGAAGGGTCCGGGGGACTGGAGTTTTGCGTCTTGAGTCTTTTTGCTGTGTGGGTTTGTTTGTGCAACGTTTTTTTTTCTTCTTTTTAACTTAATATAAAAAATGCACTTATTTATAGCACATACTTCTTGCACTGACTTCCTTTTCTATAACTATTCCTCTCTTTATTTGTGTGTTGTGTAAACAGAAAAATATTTTTCTATGTATTTATTTATTTTCACTGCGAAATGTGCACAAAAGGAAGGAAGTTTTGTAATGTGGTCATAAAGTGCCGGCACCACTTGCAGGGACCACTTGAAATCTTAATGAGTTTCTCAAGGTGCAGGTGATGATGATGATGCAGGTCAAGGATCGGAAGCAAAACTTTTCTGATTTATGGATCTGACGAAATGGGTCAATAAACGGAAGTAATTGCAACATCGAAATCAGTTAAATAACAACATTTAACTGCTCAAAGTCGAGCTTGAATTGCCAATAACTTGATATGGTAATGGATTAAGAGAAATATTATAATATAAATACGATATGATATCAGATAATTACATAAATATTTATTAAAGCTTTGCGAATTTCAATTGCTGTTCGTATTTTAAGAAGTTGTTTCACAATGTATTATCTTTATTTATCACACCTGTTTCACATTTTCTTGATTAATAAAAATTTGTGTTATATTTATAAAAAATATGTACACATAATAATTATTATTATTTTTTATTTTAAATTTCTAAAAGAGAGTTTTTTAATAATTGAATAAATACTTCAAAAATGTTTTAAATATTTTTAGTACACACATTTATAACAGCAAATTACAAATGTGAACAACAATAAAAATAAATTAAATTTACTGTGATTTTATGAAGAAGTATTTTCACTTGATTGTAATAAAATATATTGAATACTTTAATGTGTTCGTATCTTTTTACAATTTTAAATAATCTCATATCATATATTATTTTATTTACTTTTAGATTTTAGAAGATCTTATAATAATTGAATTAATTGGCTTAAAAAAATATGCAAATAATTTAAATTGTTATTAATTTATGAATAAGTTCTTGCAGAATTTTATTGTAATTAAATAGATTTAATAGTTCAACTCCTCTTAATTGAATGTATATTATTTATATTTGATTTATGCCCATTTATAAACAGTGTTTATTCAGTTGGACCTTATAAGATATTGCCACCTATTGTGAATACATTTGGCATTCGCAATGACTCTAAACAAATGTTAACTTTAAATACAAATCACAAAGTGATTTTTATAAATTGTGCGAATGTTTGCAATTTGTTTTTACTCATTTCCCCTCTTCTTCACTCTTCTCTATCCCTGTTTTCCTCTTTCGTCTGCTCTCAGTTGGACTTTTTTTTGGCCCTAAGAGCAGCGTCAATGGATATCATTGGGTATGATGATTGTTGTTGTAGTTGTTGTCGTTAGTGCTTTCTGATTACAACAAATTTGTCATGGTTACTGGACGGTCCCCCACAGACATTTGATACCAGCCAAATGTTGACAAATGGCAGCAAGGTTTCTACCATTTGCCTCTTGTTGTTGTTGTTGTTGTTGTAGTTGCTGTTGTGGTTGATGTTGCTGGGGTGCAGCAACTATGCAGGAATAGGAATAGGAATCGGAATGCTTGACGCATTTGGTAAATAAAACTCTTTTTCAGTTTCTTTTTTTTTTTTGCAAATTGAAAATGGGAGTTTGTTGTTGCCTGTGACTGTTGCTGCTGTTGTTGTTGTTGTAGTTGTGACTGGACTCGAACATTGGTCAACTTTGGAGTTGCCCGTAGAGACTTTTGTTTGGCTTTGAGGGCGCGACGTTGTTGACAACATGTTGCCAAGAAGCTGCAATGTTGGCCATAAAAATGATGAAAAGTGCTGACTGCTGCAGCTGCTTTTCACTCGTCTAACAAGTTGTTGCCGCTGTTATTACAGTTGTTGTTGTAATAGCGGTTTCCATTGCAGTTATGTAAACTTTAGTGAACTTTTGCTCAATTAATTTGCCACGCACAAACTGAGCCAAAGCAAATTTCGTTCTGCTTCATTGAGAAACGAGCTCAGTGAAAAGTTAACTAGAACGAACATGATACTTTTAAAGAGATTTCGTGTACTCTAAACAAGATTCTGTAAACTTACAATAAGTGTAATCAAAATGTGTGCATTTGTTTCAGCTTACAATATCTTGGGAAGACTTTAAGCACAGTTTCAATAGCTGAACTAAAGAATGATCTAGCGATTGGGATATTCTATTAAAACGGAGTTCTTATACTTAAATATAGTCAGTTAAAAATGTGTAATCAGAAGTGGTTTCTATATTTCAACGTAAGAAGATTTAGAATCAGTTTTATCCAACTTTTCAAGAGTCCGCCACAAATACTTCGTTGACTAAATTTTTTTCTAAATAACTTACAACAGGAATAATTACATTTCTGTCTTTTATAAGCTGAAGTCATATAGAACATTTTCAATACATTTAGAAATAGATTCCATGTTTCAGCTTAATTCTCTACAAGCCAATTTTTAACACATAGCAAAAGAAACTTAAAGTACACAGCTTGATGATGATGTTATAGATGAGCTAACATTTACGGAACTCTGTTGAAAAACACATCACCTATTAGGCTTACGATAACTCTAATCAAATTTAATGAAAATTGTAAATGCTAAAATAACTTGGATTCACTTTTGGCAAAGTTTCAAAACACAACGACTAAGACCCTCTTTGAAACTTCGTTCCCCGATCATTATGGTCAAAGTCATCAGAGTTCTTCATAGGACGTGCTGTTTGCCTGTTATTTTTTTTTTTTAATGAGTCTCCTTTGGGCCCAACGCGGGGCGCCAAAGCGCACTACCAGCCAGAAGAGTGAGGGGATAAGGGAAGAAACAGATGTAGAAGATAGTCGAAGAGTTGTGTTCGCACAGTAGCCACAATCTCGGCACAATCTGTTACATCTTCAACTTGTAATTATTAACTTACGGCATATTAATTTATTATTTGCTATTTAATGTGGCCAGCCTCCAAGACAAGTTCCCTACCAATCCTCATCTCCCTTCTTCTAGCTGAAAACTTCTGGCCAGTCTACGTCTTGAGTCTTTTGGTCTACTATCAAGCTGTGCTTTGGGTCCGCAAGTCAAGTTCATTTTTTGACATCTGATGTATTTATGTGGTTGGGTTGTTGTTGCTGTTGCTGTTGCTGATGTTGCTGATGTTGTTGCTGTGAGCGATTGGTGGGAAACTATCCTGTCATGTGTAGCAAAAAACTACAGTCTCTCTAGCATTTTTGATTGAGTGATTTATTTGGAAATTGTTGAGTGCAAAAAGGTATAATTAAATGGGCATAATGATGCTAAAGGGAAAGGCTACCACAAAAATGGGCAATTGTGGAAAGGAACTCAAGGAACTCAGCCAAAGAATAGACAACAAGTGAATGTACTTCGAGATAAGATCAAAAGATTACAAGAAAAACTGATAGGAAAAGCAAACAAAGAGCATTGCTAATTAACTTTGGCTATAATTGATAACAAACTGTAGTCACGGTCTGAGTCATAATAAAAAAGCCTTTCATTTCCTTGTATTAGCCATAAATGCAATATGTACATAAGTATATTCAAAGTGCGGCACATAAAAGTCAATTAAAGTCGGCAAATCAGCTGCAATGTGTCTATAAAAAGTGTGATAGAGCAATCATCAAATCACGCACTCAAGATGAAAGAATCACCAAATCAGAATGTGGCTTGAAAGCCAATGACTTAATCGCACTCATGAAAGACATGTTACAGAGAAAAGAAGCCAACAGTAAAACAAAATCCAACCCACCCAGAGTTAAAAGACACGCGAACCCAAACCTCGAACCCGAACCTGAACCCACATAAAAATCTTAATCTAGATCAGGAAGGAAATCAAGAGTCGTTATAATTGATTAACTGCACAAGCTTAAAACGACGAAGAAAACTGAGGACGTAGACTCAGACGAAGAAGGCAACGTATGTGCTGAGAGAGAGACAGAAACAGAAAGAGAGAGAGAGGGATAGAGATAGATAGAGAAGTAAACGGGCAAAATGCAGATGAACAAGAAACAGGAAGACTTTTGGATTGTAATTCGAAGAGAACTGAGAAGGAGATGGAGATGAAGATGAAGACTGAGGCTGGAGACCGGGACTGGAACTTGGATTGGATGGAAACCAAGGTGTGGGGCGTATGGGGCGAGGGGCGTGGTGCAGTCACGCGTGTAGCGAGTTGTTGTCGTTGCTGCTGCTGTTGTTGTTGTTGGCTATTTTGGGATGCACACACGACGATCTCGACTTTGAGGATGACCAGAAAGGGAAAACAACCGTTGCATTCATCGTTAGAGACTCAAACATTACGGTAAAATGGCAATACAGGTAACTTCCCTCCATCTGTGTCTATCTTTCCCTCTCTCTCTCTCTCTCTCTTTCTTTCTTTCTTTCTATTCATCTCTCTCTTTCATGTGATTAGATTAGAATTGCTCGATACTTAGTTAGTTAGTTAAGTTAGATAAGTTTGGAGCGTCTTTGGTGTTGGCAGAGGTCATAAAAATAGCAGCACAGTAAACTTGCTGCAAGTTGCACGTTGTTGTTGTTGGTGTTGCCATCCTCTTCAGCAGGAGGAGGAGGAGGAGAACGAGGATGAGGGTGCCACAGTGTTAGTCTCTCAACCATTCCATGTCTGACTGATGCGTGCATCTTGGCCATAAAAGAGCGACAACCACAACCACAACAACAATAATTTAGCTGACGTCGACGTCGACAACGTGTCCAGTGTCCAGTCAAATAGTCGCCAGTCGTCTTAAGGAAATGCATTAAATAAGACTCCAACTTGCAAGTTTAACAGTTAGACGCAGTCTCTCTATTTCTAAGTCCCTCTCCTCAGTAGAGACTACTGGGCATGCAACTACTGGCCGAGCTATAAAAAGGTGCAATTAAATATATGGTTTCAAGCCACATTAATGATAAGAGCTTTAAGCCAGCTTCCAGTAGGTTAACATACTGTTCCACATTGTATTGGGCCACGTTAACAGACGAGAAATATTTCAACAATGATATTGTAGAAATGGGATTTCAAGTTTGGAAAACAGTTAAGATTTGAAATGGCTACTAACATTGCTAATCATAAAAACAATGGTAACTTCATTTATAAAGTGCTTTAAATTAAGCAATTCATGTGCTTTGATGTTCAAATATAAAATGCAACTGAAAATTTATTTAATTTATTTAATGTTCAAAGAATTGTGACGTAATCAGAGCTTGAAGCTCTAAGTAACTAGGCTAACAGTTCTTATATGATTTTTACACAATTTATTGATTACAACAATAAAAACCCATATAAAACTCTATGGTTTTTTGTCGTTAAATAAATTGAAATAACTAATACTGAATTTTAGATTTCTTTTAAATAAATTCTCTTCCAAAAGTCAAATAAATGCATAGCTATAAAAGCATATTAATGCTGTGAGTTCAGTTATTAAAGCCTTAGAGCTTTCAGTAAGAAAGGATAAAATACGCTCCTCAAAAGAACTGTCTAAGCTTTTAAGAAATTATGAAACATTTCAAAGTTTAACTGAAATGCATTAAATAATTTATTGAAAATAATAAGGAGCAAGAAAACTGCATTACAACCAATTTAAGACAATTAGTCTGCTTTGTACTTTTTATAAGCTTTCAAAGTTATTATCTCCTTTATGGACTCTATAAAATACTAACTAAGAAATTATAGCAAACGAATTTAAATTCAAAATAAAATATATAGCATTAGTTTGAAGAATTTAATGTCTCTTACAGTCTTTAATACGCTTTCATAGCTTAAATAAAAATTGTTAGTCAATTTATATGAATGAGAAATAAATTCTTAAAGAATCATTTAAATAATAGTTATGGCAGTTGATGAGCTTGTTAGCTGGCATAAAATATTACAATATCTGCAATTTTCACGCAAACTTTAAGTTTAGAAAGTACACACACACAACCATACACTCTTAAAATAGCTTCTACTTTGCTGTCATCTAATCCATAAAATATTTATAAGTATATATGCCAATGTATAGGCAAATGCCATCGCAATGCTTGCCATGGCCATATTTTAATGCATTTCAATAATAAATCTCTTTGGCAATTGGCCAAGTGCAGACAGTGGAAGAAACTGTGGAAATGGGGGGAATGAAGGGGAAACAGGCTAGACGGAGACCAGATAGAAAAGAAAAACCTTAAATCCGTCCATGACCTTCTTTGGCCATGTGCAAAGCTGAGAGAGCAGAGCGAGTTCTTTTTGCTAATAACGAAAGATTTTACTTTGGCACGACTTTGAACTTGGTTTGGATTTAGTTTTGGTTTTGGATTTGGTTTTCTTTATTGGGTTAGCCACAGCTGGCCTGGTCTGGTCTGGTCTGGTCTGGTCTGGTCTGGCGGCCTGGCCAGGAGGACACAATTGTGGGCCCAGCATTTTGGCATGCAAAACAACAACAATTGTCTCACTCGGTGACTGACTGACTGAATCTTTGACTGACTAAATGAAATTATATGCCAGCCAGCACGAATCTTGAATTGACATGAAGTCAACAACAATTCCAAGTCTACAAGTTGAAGGTTTCTTTCACCTAAAAAAAATCTGAATCCCTTGCCAAATGAAATAGAAAGATGCCTGCGGTGGAAATTTTGGTCTTGGCATTCTGAGAAGATGCTGTAGCTCGGGTTTCTAGGTCGTCTTTTAGCCGGCGATTAGAGCTTGTAAATAAGTTTTGTTTTTTTTTTTGATTGTTTGTTTGTTGGTGGCGTCTTTTGTTTATAATCAAAAGTAAGTAAAAATGATTGCCACATCGTGTTTGGGGTCGTTTTTTGGTCATTTGACGACCCAGTTGCATGCTTCTAAGTTTTCCCTTCGCTCTTAATTGTATTTCATATTTTTGTTGTGGTAAAGAAAGTAAATAAAGATGATTTGTTTAGCAAGAGAAAGGAACTGCAACTATAATTGACATTTTAAAAAATATTTTACTTCTGAACTTGAGCTTAATTTAGCGTGAAATAGTTTTTTAATTGGCTAACACAGCTGTTGGTTTTAAGAGCACTAGCAATTACCTCATCTATGCAAAGATCAGTCATATAGCTGACCACACCTCTGGCCAATTCACAGCTTAACCGCAAAGAGCATTTATATTGTATAGAGAAAACCGCAGAAAATTTAAATATGATATATAATATTTGCGTGTGGGTAACATGGCGTATGAGTAATGACAGCTCAATTCCTAGCAATGAGTCAATAAGGCAATTTGGAATTGTTTCATTTCTGCTTTTTGCGACAATATTTGGTTTGGAATGCATTAATTGTCAGTTACAACTGTATGTAGTGCTTATCTATTTAGGTTTCTCCATTATTTGGGGTAGGGTTTTTACCTTGTTTGGCTATTAAAGCAGCTCGTCTTTGTAGGCGATACATGATGTTGGTCACTTGATCAAATTGTTTGAAGAAACTGAGCAAAGTTGCGCGAATTGATATAAATTATTTCACTTCTTGAAACACACTCTAAAAACAGTTCATTGTAATATACCAAGAGTTTTGGATATATTTATGAATATACTCGTACTCGTTCACACTGAGATTGAGACTGAGAGTGAGACACTTGCGCCATTTGAGTTCCACGACACACGATCGACGTAAAGTTGGACCAAAAAAATGTTTTGCAAAGAACTTGAAAAGTAAAAACTCGAACTCGATCTCGAGATTTTGAAATGGAGGCAACAACGTTTTAGGACCGCTTGAGATGACGTGCAAAATTCAACTGAACTGAAATTGAACTTCCTGCTGTTTGGCATTGCAGAAAAGAAAAGAAGCATAAAAAAAATAATACTGCGATTGCCACTGTCCCGTGTAGGAGTCTTGTCCAGAACCAACAACTGCAACTTGTTTGGCCAGGCCAACTCTCTCAATCTCTCTCTCTTTCTCATTCTGTCTCTCTGGAAACGAAGAGAGCACTCTGACAGAGCTGATCTTTAACGAGGCATAAGGTAAACAAAAGTCGCTTAAAACAACAGCAACAGCAAGCAATTGGCAAGAGCAAAAAAAAGTACTTGAACACAATAAGAACTTGTTTCCATTGTCCATAGTTGGGCTTGGACGGCATTACAATGTGCCGCCGGAGTGTGTGTGAGTGTTAGTGTGTGTGTGTGGCAAGTTAAGAGCCATTTTGTGGCATCTTAAGAGAGCGAACTAAGAGCATGTGGCATGATCAAACATGTTGCATGTTCGATCACAGTGACAACTAAATGCTGCAACGCTTTGACACTGAACTTGGCCGGCAGCTTTTTGTTTCTTCTTTTATAAATTTATTGAAGTTCAGCTTGATGTGGGAAGGGGAAGTGGCAGTTTTGCTAATTTTAGTTTTAGCTTTATTTTTCTCGTTTATCTTTTAAAAGATTCCACTTGAGGTACCAATTTGTTAATATATTTTTAGGCAGAGTTTAGAAACCATTTACAAAATTAAGGGTGCAGGGAATTGATCCAAAATCAGTAAGAAACGTAACTCAAAGATAAGATACATAAGTAAGATTGAGTTGTGTGCAATACAACAAATTGTAAAAGCTATAGATCTTGGATATTTAGGAATGCGTTTAGTCTGTCGATCAGTACAATAAAGATTAATTAAAAACCTATCCCTTTTTTAAAGTGTTATACCTATTTCTCATACTCATAATAAGATCCAAGAAAACTAGATCAGTCAAAAGTTAGACAATAATTTCCTATTTTTAGGAAAAAAATATAATCTAAGCGTTCACTAACTTCTAAAAGCCAAAATACTTTATCAAAATCTCCTTCATGTTTTAAGATGACCAAACTAAATAAAGTGATCTTCAACTTTTTGTATTATAAATGTATATTTTTATGCAGGTTTAAAATAAACAGCTTCAAACTAACAATCTGTTAATTATCTCATAGTTAGTTGTGAGATCTGCGGAGATCATTTATGCATTATGAGATATTGACAAATGATCTGCAAAACTCAACTTATGAATAATTAATTGTCAATCTCTAAGTCTATTTGAAATAATAATTGATTCAAGAATTTCTCAATACATAAATACAAACTGCAAACAGTTTATTATAATGACATAATGATCGTCAAATGTAGGCCAAAAGAATTTTGGCTCGAACTAATCTAAGGCGTCGCATCTAACATGGCTAACATACATACATATGTAGAGCAATTTGCACAGCCCCAAGGAACGTGAAATAAGAATTTATTGTTTACATTGAACAACCGACATGAAGATAATTTGAAGTAGCTGGCTAATCAAGTTCAATAAACCCAATAAATTTGTTTTGGACCTCCTCCTACACCTACAAATATCAAATAAGTTGTTACAATCAAAAGAAATACAAAATCAGAGACCCTGACACTGACACTGACTGTGCATATACTTGAGTATGAGGTGTATGAGCTGGAATCTTGATCTAAGTGGGTCAAAGTTTGCGGGCCAAGCCAATTTATTTGATCACACAAGCGAAAAAAGCTGATGAAAATAAACAAAAGAGAGCAATAACAAAAAAAAAGCAACCACAATAAACAAATTTGCAGATCATTTTTGAAGTTGAAACTGACAAAATATTTCTGGGATAGTCGTAAAAATTTACATGCCAGACGTTGTTACCAGCGATTTATTCGTATTCGTATTCGTATTCGTATTTGTATTCGTGAAGAAGATTTACTCATACCTTCATTCATTGCGATAAAGATCGACCTCCATCTATAAATATGTTCTCACGCTTTATGGCTACGAATTTGCTTGAGTTGTCAAGTCAAGTGCTCTGCCCAGCCCTAACTCCAGTTCCAACTAACATACTATATAACTTCAACTGAAAGTAGTTCCAACTTTGTTGCCCATTTTGTGCCTCATTATAAGGGCACTTAAAACTCAAGTTCTGCTATCAAGTTTTATGGTCAATGGCTATCAAATATCGAAACTGCATACGCTTTATGGCTTATGGCACATTCTTGATGTCTGATCGTTTTACGATCCTCCCAATGGAAAAAAGGGCCTCCTCTTTTTATTCTCTTTCCGTGGGTTAATTTTTATGCCTCGTTTACACGTTCTGCTCTTTATCAATGCTCCTAACAATCTTTCCCCTTCCTCGAGCAACAGCCAATCTGTAGATAAGCTGATTATTGATTTTGTCCAATGCAAAATCTTTGTAACTTCTTTTAAGTGTTAAGTTTTACAGTCAAACCTCCTCATAATTGGATAAAATTGTCGTCATCGTTAAATGAAAAAAACCAAACCTGGTGGCCCCGGCACTTAAACAGAAGTTGTCGACTCTGTTAAATTGCCCCTCAGCAAATTGTTTATGGATCCGTTTATAGTTTCGATGATATCTTTTTATACACAAAACTTTGTGATAAAACTGTCAAGTCTTTACAAACTTGGTTATCGAACTGTGTTAGGTGTGAAAAGATAATATAATTTAAGTATTGTTTTTTGGGTGGTAGTAAACAGATCAATAAAGAAAGTTACTTGAAGATATATAGTTCAGAGTTTGAATTGTGTAATGCTAGTTGGGAGCCGATTTCTATAGATAGCACACCATTCCTTGTTGCATAAACTTAAGCCTTGTGCCAAAAGCTGTTCAAACTCTTGAGATCAACTCAAGTGTATAGACCACAACAACAATGAGGGTCAACTCCTCCAACGAAAACCATTCGAAATTTTTACCACACGATTTGAACAAATAACAAAAGAAAGCTCCGCACGGGTCCAGACAAAACTTTTTGCACACGATCCACAGACAAAATACTATTCATATACTCATACTCGATACTCACTTCGCACACTCCATATACACTCCATACACTCGACCAAAAAAAAAAAAAAAAACCAACAAAACTACAAATCTACTTATTTTCGCATACAAAAATCATTAAATGCGATCATTGAACCGCATGCTCCCGTAATGGATACCCGTAAGGAGAGAATGAAACAAGACATTCAAAAGAGAGGGAGATGGAGATTGAAAGATAGAAAGAGAAGAGTCACGCGAGAAGAACATTTCGTATAGATCAGCGTTTATAAATAAAGAATTATGGTACAGAGATTAGCATGGAAATCAATAAAATTCCAATTCGAATATCAAATCAATTGGAGATGAAAATTAATCAAAAGGCTGCATAAATTTGTCACATACAATTTAAGAATCCAAATCATTAATATCAATTTATTTTTTCCCAAATACAAAAAGAAAAAAACAAGTGGCCGAAAAATAATAACAAGAACGAAATATGCGAGTAAATTTCAATTGGCATTTAATTGTGATGACGACTCGAAGAATTCATTGAATTCATTGGCGACGTTCGCCAATCGATACAACTTCAATTTTTGTTTTTGTACGGGTACTCATATTCGATATATATATTCTTTTATACACTATTATGAGTATTTTGGCGACTTGCCGTCGACTGTCTTCAATATTGATTAAGGCTTAAGCATTCTGACCTTCAACATTCATTGAGATTTTTTTTTTCTGTTGTATTTTTGACTGTATTCATTATTATTTTATTTATTATGATTATTATTGAATTCGATTTCGTTGTGTTCAGGGCGCCTTTTCAAAAACTCGTCGTCGCCACTTCACTTCAATAGTTGAGGAATGAATTTGATTTTGTTTTTCTTGACTTTTTTTTCGTTTTTGACGCGGCGCCGAGTTCAACAGTTTAATTATGGCTGAGTTATGCGTGGCAGGGATTTATCGTGCAGCTGCCACATAAAGATCAATTAGAACTTTTGCTATTTGCAGATTTTGTAAGTCGCCCTTGAAGCCATCAGATTCATGCAAAACGAATCAATTGAATCTGTATTTGAATGCTTGCATATCTTTGACAGAAGAAGATCTTAGATCGACTTATGTTATGTAATCTTCCTTGACTACAATCAGTTCTCCCTCTTTTATATCTTCTACAGGTATCACTTCCTTCTTCTATCGATCGCTGTCCGAGTCTCAGTCTCAGTCCCAGTCTCAGTTCCAGTCTCAGCTAGATTCACGTTCTGCCAACATGAGTCTTATCAGCTTATGTTTTGTAGCTTGGCAACTTGGCTTTTTGGCTCGTCATTAGTCAGATCGTTTGCTTATTATTATGGGGCATGATCGTGTCTAAATGAAATCTATTTTGTTGTACCTCAACCAGTGAGAAAAGGAGAGAATGAGAGAGAGAGAGGTACAGAGGGATGGCAATAAAGCGCACTAATGCGATTACATTAGAGCTTCAAGTATTACGGCAAAGAGCCGCTTAATACAAGACTGGGAATGGCCAAAAGCAACTAATAATAAAAGTGAAAAATATGTTAGAGGGAGTGAAAGAGAAAGAAACAAGTCAAAGTCAAAGCCTTGGCAAATAGTTGGCCAAGAAATTTCTAAAGTCAATGAACGTTACGTAATTTCAATTAGGTTTTTGGGGAAGCAGCAAAACACGCCGCTCGGAAATGATGAGAATGAAATTGCATTTAATATTTGAAATGAGCGTAATTAGACGCAGCTTGAGAGTGAGTGAGACAGAGAGAGGCTGAAAGAGACGCACTGACAAAACGAGCTAATGATAGACAGAGTTCAAGAGACTTACCAGCGAAACAACATGACGTATGAGTTATTTGCGGAAACTTTAAACTCACCTGTAAATAAACAGAATGAAAGCAAAAATAAATAAATTATATTCATACAACATTAATTCATCTAGTTAACAGCGTTTTACAGTTATTCTAACAACACTTTATCACCTACAAAATAAACTAGATTCAATTATCTTGTATCTACGATATCCAAAACAATTCGCAGTGTTTTGTTATTGTTTTTTACGCTATTTCACTATTAGAACAGTTAAATTTTTGGTCTGACCATACAAATATTCGCTTTGCAATTCCCCACATGCATTCCCCAACCCTTCGACCCTCTATTTTCCCCATGGCATAACTGTTGCATCCATAAATCTGTTATTCATCCAGTGAAATTTTGCACAAAACTAAACTAAAAATTGCATTGAACAATTTGCACGGCGCTGAGTCAACAATTTGTTCATAGCTTTGTCTGTCTATCCCTCCCTCACTCACTCGCTCTCTCTCTCTCTCCCACACTTCCCTCTCTTACCCACTCGCAATGCCCGCGGCATTCAACGCTTCACTCTGACAACAAAAGGCAACGATACAAATAAATGTAAATGTATCTGTGTGTACCTATGTACACCTAGTTTTATACACGTACATTGTACACAATAAAGCTACAACAACGCAGTCATGAACCTCCCCCCGCCCCCTTTTCGCCACCCTTGTTCCTTTCCTGAAACAGTTGCCGTTTTGCCGGCTTTTTAGGTTTTTGCTTTTTGCGCACTGCAAAATATTTGCGATTGCCTTTTGTTAAATGTTGTTGGCCCCCTGTTACGCCCCCTTCTGTCTGTGTATGTCCATCTTTAGCTATCTGTTTATATGACAGACAAAGCATTGTGACTATACCCTAACTTTAATGGAAATGCGAGCTTGAAAAATGTCTTAAAATTTATCTAAAATTTATACATTGCTTATCAGTTAAGGGGAATGAAGGGTAGAAATTGTGAATCAAGTGGAAGAAATTAGAAATGTAATAAACGTGTCATGCAATTAAAAAATAATGTAAATACAAATATTAAAGCTAAAATGTATAAATTAATTTAATTTATTTTACCATTTATACAAATATTATTATCATATCATTTACAAAAGTAGTTAACTAACTGACGAATAGAGAATTTAAAAACTACAAAATTGATCCACAGAGCTATAAGCTTAAGTTCATTATTTAAGGCATTGGTCTTTATAACAGATATTGTCGAAAGATACTCTTATATTTAACAATTTGTCATCATAAATTGACAATCCTAAATTAAATGTAGTCTTAAGATGCATATGTTCTAACTTTAATTTTAAATTAATTCAGTTTTAAGTAGGCTTAAAATTTATTTATGAATCTACATTGATACCCAAGAAAATAAGAATCGCAAGTACTATATTTTAACATATATTATTAAACATCAATCAATCGAGTTGCATTAAACGAACTTTTTTAATTAAATTATGTGTAGCCTTATTTAATTTAATGCAAATAACTATAATTGTTTATTTATGAACATTAAATTTGTAGCCTTATTTAACGTAATGTAAATAACTATAAATGTTTATTTATAAACCGTTTTGGCAAAAATAATATTACCTTTTTTGCAAAAGTAAACAAACGTAATTAATTGTGCAATGAAATAAAAGGTATGTAAAGTTATTTGCATTATATGCCACTATTATCGTTCATTATGTGTCTATTTACAGGGCATCTGCTAGTCGTACATATGCTTGTTTTTACTGAACACTTTGGCTTTAGCCTATGAGGCACAGCTACCAGCTACATAGAATGGAATCGGCGCCGTTCTTTGCCCGCTTATTATGAATTATGGCCACGTTGACAGTTTGGACCAGGCGAGGGCGTGGAAAACTTGACAGATGCGCAGAGATCTCAAGAGAGAGAGAATGGAATGGAATGGTATGTTATGGAATGGTGTTCCTGGTATTTATTATTTGCTGTTGTTGTTATTTTTATTTTCATTTTCAGGCAGGCCGCAGCTCTATTTCTTATTAATAATGTGATAAAACTGTCAAGACTGCCAACTGTGCGAGCTCAACTCTCAAGTTGTTGCGCGTTGCATGGAAAAAGCAAAAGTGGCTTTTTGAGAAACTCTCGCAATCCATTCCACTAAATTAAGCAATTAATTTCACATTTATATAAGCCGACAACTACAACCACTTCTCCATCTATGTATGTGGCAACAATAAATTATTGTAGTTTTTCCCTTAACCTCCTCCTCACTCTCTCACTCTTTTGGACAAGATTATAACAAATCCAAGAGTTATGCGCAACTCTGTCACATTTAATAAGTTTTTGTTGCCATCAAATGAGCCAAGTTTAAAACGTGCTCAAAAATTGTTTATAAAAAATATACGAAAAACAACAGTAAGATATAGCTTAAACTTTTGAGACAAATGAACTAATCGATTATGACGTCTGGCATACTTAAGACATAAGGCCAGACCATAAACAAGCTTATGACACAAGCCGGAAATTCGGTCCTTCAAAGTAGTCGCAATGAAAAAGGGAACAGATTTGTCATTCTCAAAGCTTCTAGAATCTTTCAAATGTTATATCAATAATAAGCAAGTTTTTATTGTGCTTAGGCCAAGTGTTTCCCTTCCGGGAATCTCATTAAAACCCTTTTAGACAAGACAGCTGAGAAATTTGCTACACATTTGTTTTGGCCATTTAGCGTTCAATGCTCTCCTTTGGTATAAATAAGAGAAGCGAAGCGTTTGAGCCAATAATAAATTCAAATGCTGCTAACATTGCTGCTATCAATAGTCCCGTCTAACCAGCAACAACAACAACAACAGCGACAACAACCAGAACAACAAAAACAACAACAACAACAACAAATGCAATTACAAATAATATGCAACTTGGTCGTTTATCTTTATCTTATTTATGAAAACGACAACAAACCGACAAATGCAATTTATGTGTTTGTGCTGGTCAATGCAAAGGGCAGCAACAGAGGGATTGGAATAGGGATAGGGACAGGGTGGGGGTCGGGGAATCGTCTCTCCCGGCATTGGGATTCCGTATCAGCAGCTGGACCCCAATGGACAACAACAAGAGGAGCTGCAAATAATGCTGCATAATGGACGTTGCTGGGGGAGCTTGCAACTTGCTAGTTGCAAGTTGGAAGCTGGAAAAACTGAAGAGCTCAACACGATGATGACGACGCTCCCCGAAATGAAAACAAAACAAAACAAAAGCAAATCAAAACAAAGCAAAAGCCAACTAGGAAGAAGAAGTGCCAACAATTGTCGGGCATTAGAGATAGAAGATGAAACACAAAAAACAAAAACGAATCGAAAAAAGTCCGAAACATTAAACTGAACAAAAAAGAATGTGAAGCGATTTGTTGAAAGTGTGGTAAAGCTGCACAGTGGATAAGGGTTACTCGAAAAGTCCACAGAAATTTGTCGAAAAAAAATAAATATTCATTGTTATTTATATTAATGCAGAAACTCAACTCAATCAATTATTATCGCATATAAATAAATATTTACAAAAAGTAAATAAACTTGCACAAATTAGAAAAGATATATAAAATTAAATATTTGACCTGAACTCATTTAAAATGTTTATAAATTTCTTTTTATAATATTAATTTTGAAAGGCACTTTATTATAAATCTACGATCTACAAAAAAGTTTCCACATACTCAAATCATTGAGTTCACTGTCATGGAACCCCTTATTGACTGACTAACTTACAAGAAAAATCCATTTACTGACTGATTAATTAAGAATAATTATTTAACTTATAATGATTCCACATTAAATTGAAAACTGTTGAAAACCTTTGCTAGAAATAACTCGTATTCAGAAATAATTATTTATTTAACATTATTTTGCTTCGCATTTACTTATTGCCTCAGGGATGTTCTAATAAACAAATGCATAGTCCCAAATATAAATGTTTGGCTATAGATTAATCAATTATTTATGATTAACCTTTAAATCTATTACATAATAACTTTTCACTCCTTTCGGGTAAAAAAAAGCAATTACAAACTCATTTCCCTTGAATAAAAAAATGAAACGATTCCTTTGTACAACTTTGTACTTTTATTAAATGCACAATCAAAGTAAATGACCATTGTACACTGTTTGCCACCAGAGGCAGTTGCAGGGTCAGAGTCAGAGCATTGCATCATCGAGTGGCATTGTGATTGGAATGAGGATGAGGGGAAGATCATGAGATAGAGGGAGGATGAGGAGGCTAAAGGGATTGCACACATTGAGCACTCGTAACAGAGTGAAAAAGTGTGACTACAACTTCGATTGTAGGGGGATTGTAGCATAGCATGGCATAGGGAAGGGTTGGGCATACCAGTGGTCAGCAGTGGGATGAAGGCTGCAACCTGGAAGTAGGAAGTGCCTGCACATAGAAGAAGAAAAAGTAGAAGAAGAAGCTGAAGGAAAAACCCTTTTGGGGGCTAACAGCGACTCCAACGGCGCAATGCACGCAAAAAATCAACAAAAATAAATCGCACTTTATGGGCAATAGGCTGGGGCTGGGGCACACAGTCAGAGTCTAAAGCCAGGGCCTTGCAACTTTGCAACGGCTGCAACTTGCCACAAATATTGCGTTTAATAAGCGCACATTGAGCCCAGTAACTAACTGGGCACAGTTTGAAACAAAAGGCAGCTACCAACCTGTTGCCAAGTGCAGGGCCACATCTTCTATTGATAGTCAATGACATTTGGACGTGGTTTGTGGTAGGGCTCTAACTGTCCCCACCCCCCTCGCCACAACCACGATTCAGGCTTCTCCCGCGTGGCTATAAAAAATGGGCAAAGCTTCTTCTTTGTTGCCTTGGAGCTGGTCAGAGGCTGGTGGTGGTGCTGCTGCTGCTGCCGTGACTGCCATTGAAATCCTATAAAAATGTTATCTTAATGGCTTTTATGTTAGCGAAAGCCATTAAAACAACAAAGCCAAAGCCCAGGCGAGGCAACAGGCAACAGGCAGCAAGCTGCAAGCAGTCAACATGCAACAGGAGGCAGCAGGCAGCAAAAAAATAAAAACAAAAAACAAAAAAAAGCGTCGCCTGTTGCCCTGTTGCAAGTACTGCAAATAAAGTTGGATTTTACTCAATTGTACGATTGATCAGCCAACAGGCAATGGGCAATGGGCAATGGGCAATGCTCATGATGGGCTGCACCCAGCCAGGCCAATAGGGATTCGATTTGGGCTTGGACTGGGTCTTCGATTGTGCTTCTGATGAAGATTAGCGCGTGAAGTTTGCTTGAGCCATGCCTAAGTATTTCGCCAGATAAATGGTCAAATATAAGCAAAGCAATTGCCAATATTGGTAAGAAGGAGCCTAAAGATAATACTGCAAGCCAAAAGACAAAGTCAATGGCATAAGATAAGAATAATTAACAATAACATTTCGCCAAAATACAAAAATAATATTCATTTCAATAAATGATCTTTTGTTTACTACTTATTTATTTATTATTTACTAACAATCATACGAGTGCACTGAAAAAAAGGACCAGCACCTAGATTTTTCACCACTTTTTACTCTTTCCTATAAGTACAGGCTCTCCGACTGTCCAGCTTGCTCCACTGTAGCTTACTGAAATGTTTCTTTTTGTTCTTAGCTGTTTATTTTTAAATTAAAATTTTCAATATGACAGAAAAATTTGTTGCATACTTGTCAACACTGTTTTTTAATACTTTTTTACTTAGAGTTCCCAAATGGTTTAAGCGAAGATTTGGGCAAGCAACGATGTACATTCGGAAAGATTTTGTCGGCGGCACTTAGAGAGTGCCCGGCCTAATTTTCCTGGTTTCTTTTTTCTTAATTTTTTTTGTTCAGGTTTTTTTTTCGTGGTTGGTTTGGTTTTCTTACTTTTTTTGCTGTTTTTTTTTTTGTTCGATTATGTTTTCATAATTGTAAACTTTTTTTGTACAATCTTTTTACTGGTTTTTTTTTCATAACTTTTTTTTGTTCAAACGTTTTGAATTTTCTCGATTGTTTTTGAATGCTTTGCTTTGGCGTTAAGAGTGTATATCCTCATGTATGGAATCCTCCATGTATTCAAGAGCTAACTAATATAATTTGAGTCAATGAGCCTAAAAGTTTAATAATTTATTTTATAGCTGTGTTGCTAAATATTTTTACCAGTTTTGTTCCCTACATTTCTTACCTCGTTCTAGATTGGTTCATGACAGACTAATGATAGATACTGGCATCTCTTTAAATAGTTAAGAGCTATAAATTTTGTATGTTTTTGAATGCCTATACATAAGATTACTTTTTCTTACAATCGTACTAAGTTTTTTTCTTATTAAAAGATTAATAGTCTTGAAAATAATTTTGGATCTTATTAACAGGAATTTGGTTTTATTTGAAGTGCTCTAGCAATCAACAAGTGTTTGGTTTTTTTAAAGTATTTTTCAAACCATAATTCTTAGATTGAAATCTTCCTAGTTTTGTTATTGGAGTATAAAGCTGAACTGAACTTCCAAAAAGTTTTTAATAATAAGAATGAGGAGAATAAAAAATTCTTCTTTTAATTCAGTTATTTGCTGTTTTGCTATCTAATTAGAAATCTAGTTATGGTATTTTGTCTGGCTTAACTAATACTCAACTTTATCACACGCTGTTGACCCCTCACCATTATATCCACCCTATCAACTCTGTGCAAAACTCAACCAGGCAACTAAAGCCACTTAAGCACGCTGTCTCTACCCAAAAACAGAAATAAACAACAAAAAGCCGAAAACCAAACAACCTACCGCAGTGTCAGCAACAGCAAGAGCAACAACAAAAACAAGAACAACAACAACAACATTAGCACCAACAACAAGAGACAATCAACCTGGCTGACGCTTGAGCATAGTTTGAGAGGCACTGTCAGCTTAACATGCCCTTCAGCTGCTTCTCAACTGAATATCAGTTTACATTTTGATTTTATAGTCTCCCCTTGTTGTTGTTGTCCCTTCTTGTTGCTGCTTGTCAGTTTTCGCATACTCGTAATTAAATAAAAACAAACTGTAAATATTTGCTAAAAGGCTATACGGAAGCTTTTTATACTCTCCTCACTTATATGTCATATTTTTTTAAAAGAATTTTTGTGAGGCATTTAAAAACATTCAGATTGCAAAGTGAAGTGAAGTGCGACAGCTGCCGGTTTCAAGTGGCTCCAGTACAACAATAACAATAACAATAACAACAATTACAATAAAAATAACAATAACAATGCAAAGCTCCCTCTTGAACAACCCATCAACAGTCAGCGAACCAAACGATCTGTCAGGTCTCTCTTTCTCTTCTTCACCCCTCTCTTAATGCACATTATCGCAAAATATTTGTTGAAAAACAATCGGCATCAACAAAAGACGAACAAGTGAATTACGCGTTAAACCCTGGGAAATTTCACAGAAGTATGTACAAATCTTGTACCCTATACAAGATACGATAAACTAAGCAATTATTATTTTAATATGCAGGTTAAATAGATTACAACAGCTCATAGCACAATAATCTGCAAGTTTACTTAAATTAATTATTAATCTATAACAATTTTATCATTCAATTATAAAGGTAGTTAAATTTAAATATCCTTATGTTGGAACTGAATCAAATCCTTCTTTTTCGTACTAACGGTATGCTTACACCTAATGTCAATCATTTCGAATACTCTAATTATTAGATTTTTTATTTGCTTTGATTTTGAAATGTTTGTTAAAATGTTATTTTTATCAGTCAACAATACTCTTCACATGAAGGTGTTGATACAATACATGTACATATATAAAATATAAATGCTCCATATATCGACATATATAACGATAAACGATAACGATTTTGAATTGATCATATAATATCGAGACTATGTTTTGTCAAAGGTATATTAATCGTACCTATAACCACAATCACAAGCAATCTGTCCCCATATCTCTCTCTTTCTTTCTTCTCTTTCTCTATCTCTCTCTATCTCCCTCTTTTCTACTCCCTCTCTCTCTCTTTCCCTCTCACTCTCTTTCAGTTCCATATGTCGGCATGTAAACTTGACTTTGACGCTGTTTAATTGCATTTGCCCTCACATAAACTCTAGGCGACTCTAGAGCAAATGCAACAGCCACAACAGCAACAACGACTGATAAACATAATGAGCAGTCAACAACAGCTTAACAACAGCAACAACCACAACAACTACAACAAAACAACAACAGCAGCAACAACAACAATAAAGCTAACAACAACATGCAATACGATACGAAACATAGGAATGAAAAACAGCTTCATTCGCAGTAGCATAAAAAGCCATTTAAAGTCTTTGACACTTCATTTAAAATGAAAATGAGAAGCGAGATCGACAGCAGATGAGAGTGGAGGTTAAAGAGTGGAGATCGGAGAAGACGGGGTAGCAATTCTACAAATCTACACCCCCGCAAGTGTCCCGATATCTTAAAGGGATCCCTTGGCCTGCATTTCGTGCTAAACACAACAAAAGACGAAAAGCCAAGGCAAAAGAGGCAATAAAGAGTTGAGCGAAATAAGTAAGAGAATAAAAATGGAAATAAAAAAATTCAATAAAGAACGAAGCGAAAAACGTATTGCAGGCTATAAAAACCTAAACTAAACCTGAAACCTGAGCACAGTATGCTGGTCCAGTCTCAGCCGAAACTTCCATTGGGTTCACAAAAGTGTTGATCAGTCGAGCTCGAGGGGGAGCTAGAGGGTTGGAAAAGGGGCTGAGGGACCTGAAGCCTGACGGCGACAAAGTGTCGCACGACGTCGCCAGTCTAGACTCCGGGATTCGGGGTTCGGGGGTTCTCTCTTTGAGATTCTCGGAACTGGAACTGCATTCGCAACAGCGAAAGAAACAGCAACAAAAGCTCTACAAGTTGACTGATTCGAGACCTCAGCTCATAAAGCAAACAAAACGAGCCTCATAGGCCAACCATAATGGCCATAAATAAGGCCCAGAAATCAGCCAAGAGGCAAAAGCGTAACGCTAGCGACATTAAAATGCAACTCCTAAGCCCATGGGGGAAGCCATTTTCGGCTTGCACTTGGCATTAGTCATACCCAACTCGGCTCTGCATTTTATTGAAATTTCTCAGTTGGCCAAAAAGGTGTGAAACTCACGCACAGAAACATCAGGCGATGTTGGCCAAAAAGACCAAGAAGAGCAGCTGAAATGGGCGCCCTCTGATATTTATGAGTGACTGGCGGAATGGCAAACTGACGGAGTCAGTTAAAAGGTGACTAACTGAAAGACTGTCAGAATGGCAGACTGACAGCTGCTAAGCTTCGTGTGAGGTCTATTTTGGTATACAAACTGCTCACAATAAACTACAGTATATTCGGTTTTGAGGAAACAAACTTGAATAACTGATAAATATGGCAACGCTGGTAAGACAGATAGAAGTGTATAAAAAAGGGATAAAATTAAACAATTTAACTTAAGAATAATTGATGATTTGAAATATCATTAAAGAAATTTTGTAGCTTTTACAATACAAACTTTACGAATAAACCAAAAACTTTACCTGAAAATTTACCAGCTAATTTATTATTGAAAGCTTGGTAAGTTCAAAAAGTGTTTGCAAATATATTAATAAATTAAATGATGATTTTGTTAACAATAATTTATGTCTCCTACTACTAGAAAACTATTCGCCTTTAGGCAGCTTCCACTGTGCCACACTAAAAGATTAGCCATTTCAGGATCTTTTTACGCGTGACTCATTCACAACAACAAAATAAAAATGAAAAGAAAAAAATAATAATAACAACAAGTCGAAGGGCGCCGTTTGCTGTAGTTCTTGGCAGCAGTTTTCGGTTGAGTTCGGACTAAAAACTTTATCGTCTGCTCCTTTTCCCACATGTATATAAAAAGACCACCGGCATTTTTTGTGTGTTTGCAATTTTTGCTGAATGAAAATTGAATTTGAAGCACATAAATTATAGGTTTGCCCTGGGTATTAGTATGGTTTTTATGCGGAAAACAACAGCGCTGTGGCTGTGGTTGTGGCTGTGGCTGCCATCATCATTAGATGACGATGATGATCATCAGATACGGCAAGACAACTGCAGCAGGCAACTTAAGATGTTGGATTCTGATAATACTGGAAATGCACAGACCTGACCTCTGGGATTGCGTGTGACGGGCGCTCAAAGTGTGGCAAAAGTCCAGGGCATATAGACATATGTATGGATGGAACTGAGATGATGTCTAGTTATAGAGTCACCTCATCACGCAGTCCAGAATGTTCCTCATCCCTGGACATAAATATTAATAAGCTGCTAGAAGATAGATACTTGTACAAGCGCCAACTTCCTCTGAAACATTTAGAATTCTAATTAAAACGACTTGATCTCTGATTGGATGCCAGTTTCAGTTTTCAACTTTTTCTCTATACCTTGTTGCAATTGCATTAGAATCTGAAGCACGTGCCCAGGGACTGACGTCTCTAACTAGACCTACAACTACTTTTAACAGCTCTACTTGTTGGGTTTCTTAGGCATGATGACTAAGTCAGGCGGTTTGTCAACTTTATCCTTATTTATAACTCGGTTCAGCTTAGTTCTCAACTAAACTTCTATGTAACGATTAATAAAGGTTTTAATATTGATACTATAGATTAAAATAGCAAACCGATTTTGGACAATTTGTAAGAAGGTTAGTATATTTATTATTAACATTATTATCATGGCTAAAAACCGAATCGAATCGCAACGCTTTCCTAATAGAAAAGATTAAGTACATACATATATACAAAATAAAGTAATTTTGCTGTGCTACGAGTACCAGAGTTCTGCAGAGTTAGATCTAAAATTTTGGGTCTAAAGGTTTTAAAAACCGAATCTCGAACCTTAGCGAACTCTTGCTCTATGGAACCTCGCTTTCTTAAAGGTCTGCAGTCTTGTTGTTTATTATTAGAATTTCTTATTGTAAATGGGTTTTCTTTAAGCGCACTCATAGTTCGATCTAGTCAAAACTTCAATTAAATGACAATTAAGCATATCTAGCGACCTCAGATCAAGAATCACAGCCCACATGCTGTTAATGTTAATGCGAAATCTGCTGTTAATGCTGTTTCTGCTGTTAGTGCTGTTGTAGATGTAGTTGCTATTGCTGTTGTTGCAGTTGTTGCAGCAGCAGCATCAGCAGCAGGTGCATGTGGATGGCACAAAAAACTAAATAAGGCGCAAAACAAATAGTTTTTGCTATTTGAAAAGTGGCAAACAAAACAAAGTCAAACAAGAGCTCATTGAGCAAAGGCAGTCAAGGCGGGTGGAAAGAGAGGGAAGGAGCTTCTTGGAGGGGGATTCAAACAGTAGCCAGTGAGCAGAAGGAAGAGCTCTCCTCAGCTCGGCTGCTGTTTGCTGCTGTTGTGTCTTTTATTTAAACAATTTACAAGAAAGCAACATTCCAGCTGCCTTAAAATGGACAAAAGTTGGCACAAGAACTACGAATAGAACTATGATCGCAGGAGAGGGAACAACTGAGACGACGCCAACAACAACAGCAATAACAACAACAGCAACGACGACGACGACAATGGCAAACGTTGGCGCGACAGCAACATTTTTCTTGGCACCAACACAGACAATGTACACAAGATGCTCTGGAGTGGAAGGAAGTAAGCTGGGGTTGAGGGTTGAGGCAATGTCCGTAGAGAGAGAGGGGGTCGAGGGATTGGGTGTTGGGTAAGACAATAAACGCGTTTATTGACTTGGCTGTTGCTGCCAAGGAGCAGCTGCTATGTGGGCAGCAAACGAGCCTAGAAAAGAGGAGCCTCCAACTGCGGCTTAACATGAGGACAGTGTTGTCATTTTAGCTATTTATTTGTTTAGATTTTCTATTTTCATTGCAAGAGTGGCCTTTTTTATCCAACTACACATTGTTTTATTGTCATATACATTGTTAAATTTAATGTCTTGTAATAAAAACATTTTAGTTAAATTTTCTATTATTAAACCTGCATTCAATTATAAATTTTAGCTTAGATTTTTATAAAATGGTTTTAGTTATATTTTTTGACTATAGCTATTTTAGCAAGTTAAATTCTGGCAACACTGCATGTGGCATGCGACATAAGGCGACAATAGCGTTCAACAGTAAACAGTTTGCCAACAGAAAATGTTAATTGAGTATAATGTTAATTACGTTGTGGTATTTTAGCGGTTGATTATGTTTCTATTGGTCTTGAGGAGCTATAAGTGTGAGAAAGCTGCTTGTCAAACTGCAGCAGATCAATTGTTACAGCTGCTGGTCTAACAGATACTGTTAAAGTAAGTGTTAACCAAACTGTACAATTTACAGTTCACCGTAGGGATGGGCAACGACATTTTAAGATTTTCGCCAAATAATTGAAATTGTAAATTGGTTAAATTAAAATGTTAAATTTCAAAGTAGTTACTAAAGTAATTTAAAGATCGTATAGTTTTCTTATCAAATATTATATATTTTCTCAATTTTTCAGTATTCAATACTAAAAAAATCGTTCCCCAGCCCTAGTTTGCCATGCAATGATAAGATTGTTTTATTAAATTGCCCTATAAATACCGAAAATAAATTATGAGGCACGCTTAGCGCCCTCGGATGGTAAGAAAGAGAGAGGGAGAGCAGCAAAAGATATTGAGCAAGGGGAGAGGGGAGAAAGAGAAAAGAAACAGCAAATAAATATTATTATCGCGATTTTTTCGTCAAGTTTTCAAAAGACTCTGAGACTCTGGCATTTTGAAAGAGGCTTCTCCATTGCTTCCTTATACACTTCTAAGCCCGTCCAGACACGCAATGAAGACAACATCTTGAAAAGGGTCAAAACATCAAGCGAAAGGTTTAAGGGATTGCGATTGGGATTGGGATTGGAATTGAGATTGAGATTCAAATGCAAAAGGTTTCCTTTTCATTTTCGTTTCGTTTCGTTTTACTTTGTTGACTTGGTCTTCAAGTTGCCGATGTGCGGCACTTGATAGGCAGAGACTCCAAAAGTCTTTGGCTGTCTTAACAGCTTTATAGCAACAATGGACATACAACAAAACTACAACAACTACAAAATGAAATCAAATGAAATGAAATGAAAGAAATTGAGCTGAGATTTGCAACACGCGAGATTTATGAGCTGAGACTTTGAGATGAATTCGGCAGGAAAACAAAGTTAATAAAAACTTTGATTGTTTAGCGATATGAGTACCACTTGATTTGGCAATAAAATACTATAGTTTGAAGTTGCCGGAAGCCTCTTGGCATTCATTTGTTTAACAGTTTGAAATGCACTGTGTGCTAACAGCACCATTTGCTTAAAATGCCATGTAATTAACACCAAAAACTAACTGATTTCACAGTACGAAGGCAGCTGCCAGCACGGTGGAGGCGTTGAGAGGCGTGTCACGCAATATGTTTAACGTAATTAGCTGAGAGAAGCAGCAGTAACAGCAGCAGCAGCAGCAGCCGGTAAAATATTTGCGTCGAATTAAGGCAGCAAACAAGCTCCCGACTCGGCACTGAAACCGGGACCAGAGACTGTGCAACAACAACAACAACAGCAACTTGGAGCTTGCAACATGCTGCCTTTTGTAGCAAACGGCAACAACAACAACAGTAAGAGATGCAGTTAGAGATGCAAGCAACAGCCTGTGATTGGCGTCACCAGACGACAACGACAACAGCAACAACAACAGCATCAACAGCAACAGCAACAACGACGACACCCATTGGGGTTCTACAATATGGCGCCACTAATTAGAAATTCTTAGCGCACAAAAAGAGGCTGGAAAAATATTTTTGTTGCCTGAATGGCGACAGGAGACGATGGCGACGCTTTCTGGGCTTTTAAGGAAGTGCCAAAGTGACATTAAATAGTTGTAGTTGCATTTCTATGATTCGTCTTTGTACCCTGTAACTTCGAAATGTTTTCGAAAAAGTTTGATTAAACTGGGCAACTATTTGGAACAGGCAGAAAGAGTCAACAATGGGTAACGATATTTTATTATGTTATTTTTTATACTTGTTTATTTAACATCAATTTAAAAAAGTCGACTAAAAAAGCCTTTAAATTAAATAAAATTTTGTATAGCTTTCTATCGTTATTTATAAAGTATATTTTATAAGCAACTAACTACACAAATAGGGTATCTGCTAGTCGCTTTCAATCCTACTCAACCAATAAAGCTTAAATTTAATCATTGCCTTTCAATTACACATTAAGTCACATCGATTGTCGAGTCGAGATTACCCGCACATATACATACATGTGCAGGGTATCTGCTAGACGCTCAATTTACTACTTTTGGCCTTTTACCGCTCTTATAACTAGGGATTACAACTCTACAAGTGGTTACAGAGTATTTGCTGGTCGATCATTCCACCTCAGCTAGACTTCTTTTTCTGCATTGTTGCCAAGTGTCAATTGTTGCCAGTTCCCGAGAGAGCAGGTCGCTTTTAAGGTTTGAGAGGTATCTGCTAGTCGATCCCTTGACTCCTGCATCCCTTTCATTTAGCGTCTTTGTTGCCAAGTGTCAATTGTTGGCCATCTTTAGTACAGCTAAGAGCCTTTACAGTTTGAGGAGCAGTGCTTAATGTGCTACTAAACCTCTGTAAAACAACTGTTAGGAAAATGTTAGACGTAGGTTGTGTTTTATCAATTTTTGGTCAACGGTAGCTGACTTTAAATCTAACCCTAAACTTTAAAAGCTTGTTCTCGCCATGCTGCATGCCGCAGTGGCACTTAAAATTCAAGTTCAATAGCTAAAGCGACAACGACAACGACAACAACAATGATGTTGCTGCTGCTGCTGATGACGATGATGGCAACCGCGGAACGTGGCGCAGCATGTGGCGCGTTCTAAGAACTTGCAACAGTTGCCGACTGCTGCTGCTGCTGCCGTTGATGTTGCTGCTGCTGCTGCCACTTGGCACGAATGTCAACTGCACGAAAATGTTGCAGCAACAGTTGTTGTTGTTGCTGCTGCTGCATGCAATTGCCTCATCCTCTTTCTTAGGTCTCAGCTCGCTTCTGTTCTATTGATCGTTAGGCGGCTGCTGCTTTTTTTTTTTTGGTCCCTGGTGATAGCGTTTGCTCCTTGGCTTGTCAAAGACGAGCAGCAACTTGCAACTGCAACTGCAACAGCTCCTTGTAGTTGTAGCTACTGCAGAAAAGGTTAACAACATTCGCCTTGGACTACGTTTCGGTTCGTGCGGCATCTTGATGTTGTTTGTTGCTTCCTGATGCTGCTGCTGTTGTTGTTGTTGTTGTTGTTCTTGTTGTTGTTGCAGTTGCAGTTGCTGTTTGCCTTTTTAATTAGCAACTTTTGGGTACTCTTGGGGCAGCCCAAAAGGCAGCTGCTTTTCATTAAGTATGCAGTTTCGTTCTGTTGTTGCTGTTGCTGCCACAACAATGTCTCCTTGTTCTTGCATTTAATTAAATGCTCATAAGCATGTGAGGCGACGAGGCCAAAAACAAACTCATTGTTGTCGTCGTCTCTTGGGCAACAGTTGCCATTCTCTCCTCGACTCTAACGTCAGCTGAAACTTACAACTACTGTCTGCTTTCTGTGGTTCTAATGCCCAAAAGGTTTTTCTTTCCCATTTTTGGTTCGCTTTTAGGGCCACTTTTGTCTTTGGCTTGTTGATATTTATCATTTGGTTTGGGCCACAGGTAAATGAACTGTAAGCATTTGCAACCACAGCGCACAGGGCGTATACTTAATGGGTGACTAGACATACGAATTGTAATGTGAATAACTAAACATAACTAAGAATTCTGATTTGAATGGGACTGTAATATAAAGAATAGGATTACAGAACTACAGTTAAACTTGTTTATGAAAATTGGAAAAGACAGAAGCTCTTTAATTCATAAATTTACTATTTTAGCTTTATAGTACAATTGCAAATTTTATGTTGAAAATTCTTGATTTAAGCTCACATTTTTTAAGAATGTATTCAGCATAAAATTGTTAAATGTAGTACTAAAATTAATCATAAATTGAATAATAATTTTTATGAAATATTTTGCACTCGGGAGTTTTTGTTTAGTGTAGTTAAGTTTTCATAATATTAAATGTATTTAATAAAATTAATTTAATTTGTACCCTGGTTTCATAATCAGATTTTATATAGATTCGATTTCTTTATCACTGTTGAACGTTTTTCAGATATGTTAGACTTAGTGTCAAAAAAGGGTGCTTAAAATGTAATGCTACTGAAGCACAGTGCCCACAAAAAGTAAGAAGCTTCGAGTCACATAAATACAATTAAAATCCCATAAGTTAGTTGGATGTTAAGAGATCCTGTTGGCCTTTGATTGCGTTCTCGTTTTTATTTATACTTCCCCTTTACTTTCTGCTCTCTTTTCACATTCACCTTTCGTTGTCTCTTTCTCTTTTCCCCTTCCTTCCGCTCTCTCTATCTTGCTGGCCATTGCAATGCGCATTTTCAATATGCTATTCCCGTTGCTGGCAATGTCCTTTTGCATTTTAGTTAAGGCCATTTTGCCCTTTTTCAATTTGTACCACTTTTTGTTGTTGTTGTTCTTGTTGTTGTTGTTGTTGTTGTTGTTGGGAATACCTTTAGCTGCACTTCCTGCTGCTGCTGCCGCCTTTGGGCTAAAATGCGCATTTTGCATTCAAATTGCCGCCGCATGTCAGTCAGCATATGCAATAGGTTCTTCCCCTACATGAATTCTCTCCCTCTGCCTAAATACATATGAGTATATACGATTACTCGTAGCACCGCAATTCCATGGTAATACTATAGTTCGTTCCGGATTCTGTGGCAGTTGCTTCCCATTTTTGCCTGGCGTATTGTATAAACTTTTATAATCAAATTAAATTTTATGGCTTATTGCAAAATGTGCGCGTGCAAATCCAATTTTCCCACACACACACACACACACACTACTACTTGTTGTGGAATTTTCTTTTCAATGCTCGCTAGTTTTACCTTTTTTTTGGAGCATTTCCTGGGCTTGTTGTGTTACTGAGGGTTTTAGGGTTACGAGATGCTGTTTAACTTGAAATACAAATTGAAAATAGTTATTTGCATTGGGAATTGCAAAGGTTTGATTTTCGTTTTGGCCTTAAAAGCGAATTATTGAAACTTTCCAATATCTAAGCCAACAAGCATAAGGAAATACTTTTTGAATAAAAGCATATTAAATTTAATAGCCAAACTTAGCTGAGCTGCAGAAAACATTAAATAGTGTTTAGAGTTTGTTAATTTATTAACAGTAGCTTAAAAGAAAGCTAAAACAGTTTCAATAATTTCTAAAGACAATTGATTTTATGTTGCTTTTGGGTTGATAGAAACTTGTGAAGCATTCCTGAATAATAATTTTTATGATCTATTAACAAACAAACATTATTCATGAGCCAAAAATGTTTAATATCTGCTAAATAGCAAACCGCTTTAAGTGTTAGTTAATTGATAAACTACGTTTAATAAGATGATTTTTAAACAGCTTTTTAAAATTAAACTTCAAATACTCATGAACTCATTCAGCATATTTAAACATTAATTTTAATTTTAAACGGAAACTCAATTGAGTGAGTCTTGTACAAGTTTTATTTATATGTAAAATACATTTCCATAGCAAATTCAATTATTTTAAAAGTTTTTTGCAACATTTCAAACCCAGATTACATTGCTAATCAATCCCTTATATTCAAGCAGAAAAAACTGCAGCTAATTCGCAGATACAGCCATAAAAGAAACACTTAACATAGTTCTACATTTAAAATTACACAACTTTTCTAGTTTTTTCCGTTTGATCCAGTTTTTTGCTCTATGAATTGCCAACGGCGCCTGGCCATTTGACCAGAAAGAGAGCCAAGTCAGGCCATCAGCCCGAGGCGAAGCATCCACCCACCTAACCAGTTACTGCACTATTTTTTTCTTGGCCCTCTTCATTTTGCTAGCTACTAGTATTTTTTTTACCAGCTAGTTGAATGTTCGCTCGCTTTTTGCTCTGCTGTATTTAAAGCAAATTAAACAAAATTGCGAGCAATAAAACTTAATGGCTAATTAAATGGGCTGGGTTGGACTTGGGCTGGCCCACAGAGAGAGCTCTGGCGCATCCTTCCCAGATGGCGGAAGAAAGAAAAAAAAATAAAATAAAAAGCGCAGCAAAGGCAGCTGCCAGCAATTTTGCGAAGCCTTTTGCATAATTTACAAGTAGCAAAAGGAAGCAAATACAAAAAAATGTAGTAAAGACAACTTACAGAGCGAATGTTGAGGAAGGAAGAGAAATTGAAAGCTGCACTCGAGTGGGCAGAGAATTGAGTTTAATGTTTTACTATATGGCAATATTAGATTTTCGCTTTAATGAAATTATTCAGTTATGGCTCTATATAGGGACGGTAGTTGTCCTGCCATAGCTGTAAACATTTACCCCTTTTTACCCTTTGCAACTATAAATATGCAAATTGCTTATGCATAATAAATGCCAGCAGCGTAAACATAAAATGCAACTAAAGCGAAAACCTAATTTTCAGTTTACAATAATTTTGAATGCACTTAGCGCAAAGCATCTGTAAGATACAGAACATTTTCTACAATTTTGCCAAAACGCATTTGAACTGTTTAAGGGGCGGATGATTGTTAAAGCTTAAAGTATTTCAATATATTTTTATTTGACTTACAGCTTAAAATGAAAGATGGATTGAATTCCTTTCTTGTCTTACCTGAAATTATAAAGAAGTAAATATTGAAATTAGTAATCATAATGAGTATAAATATAAGATTAAAACAAAAGTAGTAAATAGTCTTAAAATAAATATGGCTTAGTTAATTAGGGATACACTCCTAAAAATTAAAACAATACTAGTAATAGAACTCGCATCAGGAGTGCTATAGAAATCTCTATAGATTTTGGCTTGATCTGCTTTCAAAAACTCTTATGCCAAACAGTAGGTGACAAAAAACTTTGAAGAATTTTCTTTATCGACCATTAAATTAATTTCAAATTTAAAAAACGTATAGATTAGTTGTTTATATTACCCAACATTTTATTTATTTTATGCGTTTTGACTGATTTTTATACCCTTGCAGAGGGTATTATAATTTTGTCACGAAATGTGTAACGCATTGAAGGAGGCCTCAGAGACCCCATAAAGTATATATATTCTTGATCAGGGCGACGAGCTGAGTCGATATAGCCATGTCCGTCTGTCTGTCCGTCTGTCCGTCTGTCCGTCTGTCCGTCTGTTTCTATGCAAACTAGTCTCTCAGTTTTGAAGCTATCTTGATGAAACTTGGTACAGGTCCGTCTTTTTGCTGCACGCAGTACATATGTCGGAACCGGCCGGATCGGATAACTATGTCATATAGCTGCCATAGGAACGATCGGTTGGAAATAAACATTTAGTATGAAAAACTTTTTTGTTTCTCAAGATATCTCAACCAAATATACACATTGTGTAAATAATTAAGTTTTAAACAGGCTGACCAAATTTGGTGTAAATCAGACCACTATATCATATAGCTGCCATAGGAAGGATCGGTTCGAAAACAACATTTTGTATGAAAAACTTTTTTGTTTCTCAAAATATCTAAACCAAACATACACATTGTATGTTTGATTAAGTTTTAAATAGGCTGACCAAATTTGGTGCAAATCGGATTACCATATCATATAGCTGCCATAGGAATGATCGGTTCGAAAACAACATTTAGTATGTAAAACTTTTTTTTCTCAAAATATCTCAACCAAATATACACATTGTGTGTTTGATTAATTTTTAAACAGGCTGACCAAATTTGGTGTAAGTCGGACTACTATATCATATAGCTGCCATAGGAACGATTGGCTCAAAATCAACATTTATCAAATTTTGTAAAAAATCTGACGGCTTACACAGGGCACTGCAAGGGTATCCAAACTTTGGCGCTCCAAAGTTAGCTTGCGATATATTTTTAAAATCCATTTAATTTAGTGAAATAAACTAAAACTTTTTATATCCCTTAACAAATATTTTGAAATTTAAAACAGCTTGGACTGGGTCTGTGTCACCTAAAGCTAGCTTGAGTCGATTTTTGACTGGCTCGTTATACTTTGGTTTTATGTAAAAACAAAAGGATTTAAAAATTATTATTTAACAATGTTTATATGTTACCTTTTCGATTACTCCCTGATCAAATGGCAAAACAAAGCTTACATTATTCTGAAAATGCGTACCCTCATTTTTCCCATTAAGTCTGTTATGTTTTATTATTCAATTAATAGCTCAAAAGCGCTGTAATCTTCTTTCAGTTAGAGTTCTTAAGTACTCAATCGCATCCTCTCGAATCTCAGACTCTTAGCTATCTGCTCGTTCATTATGTCTGCAGCACTTTGTCTACTTAACATTTTCTGCAACAATTTTGCAACTTTTGCTTACAAAAGTTTGCATAGTTTTTTAATTTTAATTAGCCAACTGTGTGTGCCGAGAGAGAGAGAGAGAGAGACCCCCATAACCCGTCAGTCTGTCCCCCTATCCAGCTGCTACATGCTTATCTTCTGGGCCTGTATCCAACTGTTGGCTGCCTGCCTTACGCTCAATTTCTTTTCGTTTGCCTGTCCCTGTACCGTTCCGTTCTGTGCCTGTCCAGTCCTGTCCGTTCCTGTCCGCTCGTGTCCTATCCTGTGTTGGGCGTCTTGGCAGCCGCCTGACCGCCAGATAAGCGCGCAAATTTCCAAATGGACAGCAAAGTGTCGGCTAGTACCGACCATTGGACGCGAATGGAACTGAAGCTGGCTCAGTTCTTGGCTTGTAATCTGCATAAAAAGATTTCATTCTTGCCTCGGCATGGGTAATTAGTGCATTTTAAACGTCTTTTAGTATTTGGCCAGTTGGCCGTTTGGCCCTGCACAATTTTCCAGGCTATTTTAAGAGTTATGGGCATAGATAAATGGATTAGCTTGGACTCAGGGAGTCAGGGAGCCTTTGACGGGCAACAAAGTAGTGTTCTTTTTTCTTTTCTACTGAACATTTGGAAAAATTATTGCCAAGACTGAGACTGAGACTGGGAGAGAGGTATATCCCCTGCCTTCTTCTATCTATAGTATCTCAGTTGAACTAAGCGCAAAACGTAGTTAAAGTCAAGATCTGACTGGTAAACGCAGTCAAACGTGCGATAAATTCAAAAGCATAGACCAAAAAACCCCCAACTGACATGGAAATAAAAGGCACAAATGTTAATTGGTTTGTGTCAATCTTCCAGCACATTGCCCCGTGGGGGCCTTAGACGGTGAAAGAGGAAAGAAGATTCTGCCCAGAAGCCCATTCACTCCCCTCTCAATTCCCCCTTTTTCGCTATATAGAAACACATTTAATACAACGGACAGATGAAGTTGTTTAGTTGGTAAATTGTCTTACACTCCCTGACACTAGACTCAGATTCTGGACTCAGGTTCTTAACTTGGTACTGGACTCGGTTCTGGACTGTTGCCTTTTCGATTTCGCAATTTTCATTTCAATTTCTGCAACGTTCGCTGAAAGGGAAATGATGTTTAGCTTTGGTTTCATACCATGGTCTATTAGAGACCATTTCAACTGCATTCTACTGTGTTCACCTGCCTGTCCGACACTCTAATTCAAGTTGTGGCTTCTATGATTCGGATTTTGATTCGGATTCGGATTCTGATTCTGACGGAAATGCGCGTGGCAATTCTGAGTGGCAATTTCCTGGCTCAACGGATTCAGACTTTGAGTGCATTCAATCGGAAGACTTGAACCTTTTTTAAGTATCATTCAAAGTGAACGCACCAAACGATTGACTCTCTAAACAGTCCCATCTATCTATAATCTAATCACAAATTATAATCTATTTTTCGAAAGAAGGAACAATTTATATAACTGAAGAGATTTCTTCTTAGATAATCAGACAAATCTAAGGATATTACATTATATATTATAATATAATAGAACTTTAAGTTGTTCGACTGATAGACACAACTATTCTTATTTATTTAGACAGTTAATTAAGCTAGTTAAAGAGATTAAAGGTGTTATAAGTATTAAGTATAAGTCTTCAGAAACTATATGAATCATATCTTTAGATTTATAATTAGACAGTGTTTTGGATCTACACATTTTAATATCTACATATATATATAGTATCTAAAACTTAAGAGCTGGACAGGTTTTAAGATTCATATTTGAAAACCTAATCACACCAGATGTCAAGTATATTTGTAAATTCTTAAACAGTGCTGCAGACAGATTTAACCATCTTTAGATACATTGACAAAGCTGATCGGTAAGTAGATTCTTCACGCTTTAAGCCAAGTTAGAACTGTTGCTTTATCTTAAGCATCTGCACTATTAGTTTTGCGGTTTTACACCATAAATTATCCGAGAGGGAGAAGGAGCCTCGCCAACAATTTGTCATTACGAATGGCTGCATCACTTGCTTCTCCTCTCTTCATTCTTCCTTCCTTTCTTCCTGCCTTCCTTGACTTGGTGCACAATCTTTCTACCTGCCACGGCATGGCCCAAACATTTGAAAAATGATCAAAAAGCTAAAATGCCGAAAAGCAGTGAAACCCAAACCCAAGCTCAATCCGTAGCTTCTTTTGCTTTGTTGCCTTTATGCCCAGTTGCCAGTTGCCAGTTGGTTCCATCCGTTGCCATTTTGGGGCGCAAATCCCTTCAAGTTTTGTTTGATGTCCCTTAACTGCGACGGAGCCGACGCTGCACGCCCCGTCCATCAAGTCACGGACTGTGGCAAGCTGGCTGCTGCTTTTTGCAAACGATGCCGCCTCAACTTGCAACTTGCAACTTGTACAAATGTCCCAAACTGTCCAAAATGTCTGTTCAAATGTCCAGGGCGCAACTTTTATGGGCAGAGCTCATTGCAGAGTTGATTGCACTTTGCACAACAGCAACAACTACAAAAAAAACTGCGTCTCGTTGACAAAAGTTGGTGTTGTTGTTATTCGCTTTCAGTTTGATGCACAGATCAGGACACGGGTAATTAACACCCACGTAAAATAAGGTAGAGAAGTTAGTTACAACAAGAAAAATATAGAGAGATAGAGATAGAGAGAATGAAAGAGAGTAGGTAAGGAGCATTCTCCATCCAGTAGCCAGGTTTGTGTAGGAGTAGGTGTGAAAAGGGCAGCTGACTAGACATCCATTTACATGTAACAATGTTGCTTGAGTTTTAAATATTTATTTAGGATTCGAGATGACAGCGTGACAAGACGATATCGATAAGTATCAGTAAGTGATAGTTAAATTATTCCAAAAGGCAAAAGTGTATTGGGCCCAATCTTCATATAAGCATTATTTGATAGATATCTTTGAATTTGACATCAGTTTCTATACATATTACGTCAGTTTATCATTGGGATAGTTGTTTGAGACCTTAAATACCAATTGAAAAATTAGCATTAATGTGTAACTGTTTCTTTTATATTTTCTTTTGCATAATTGAAAATTTTATTGGTAATTATAAGAAATCAAAAATATTTCAGCTTGTACAATCTAAGTAGGTAATTATTTTAGATTTGTTTTGAGTAGTGCAGATATTCGTGAATGTTATGTATATTTTACTTTCTTAAGTATCATTTTATTATTGAAGCCTTATCAATGATAAAAATAATTCAGATTCACTCCAAATATTACTGATGCCAACATTTTACCGTTAAAAGTAAAAAGATTTAAAATAAAAAGAAATAAATAAAAAGAAAAAGGCTGATATATTCAGATAAATTCTAAAAAAAAGTCTAAGATTATTTAAATACCAAACAAAACTTTTAAATAATTTAAAACTAGCTAAATTGGCGACAAAGTCAGTCGTATTAATAATCAGCAATTTTTGAAACAACTGCTGTATCTATAATCATTGGTAATCGAGAGTATCTTAAACAATCCCTTAAACGTGACTCCCAAAATATCTCCTGGTTCTTTATATTTCACATTCTTTTGCATCATTTTGTTGCAACGTCTCATCTCCAATTTAATCGTCAAGTGGCTGGCAACGAAAAGCCAAACTCAGTTCAGCTCAGCTCCTCCAGTGGCATTGCTCTTGCCCCCCTGTTGCTGCCACTGCAGCAACTGCTGCTGCTGCTGCTGCTGGTGCCACTGCTGCTGCTGCTGTTGTTGCCACAGTCACGTCAAGTGTGTGGTCTTCGGATGCACTGGAGAGCGACAGTCGCTGATACGCACACTTCACATTGAATTTCCATTTGTTGCCCAGCCAACAGAGCTCAAAGTGGCCAAGCTACTTGCAGCTGGAGCTGGAGCTGGAGTTGAAGCTGGAGAGGCTGTTGTTGCAGTTGCAGTTGCAAGTTGGATTTGAAGTTGTAGCTGACTCGCGTCGTTTGGCTGTTCCCTTGATTTCCATCGATTTTCTAGACACTTTGATTGTTTTATTGTTGCATTAAGTGCCCGATGCCACAGCACACAGCAACATCAACAGCAGGAGCAGAGGAGGAGTTACTTGGTTGCATGCCTCTTGCGACCAACCACAAAAATGCAATTGACACTTTGGTGTGAAGTGCTTAGCAATGGTCACAGACTCGACTGCATCTGGATGGCTTAAGGCTAAGGCTTAAGGCTTACGACTTTAGACTGATGCCTGCGGGCTTTAAGAGCTCTCGGTCTCGGTCTCGGTTCTGGACTCTGGGCTAGATGGCTAGGAGCTAGGGGCGATGCCTGATTTCTGTTTAATAGATACATTTGCATCTTCTTCTTTGCCTGAAGATGCGTTTCGCTTATGGGCCACTTTGATGGCATGTTGTTGCCACAATGCCCACGGTTCAGGCATTTTTCTAGCTGGTTGCCTGCGTCGCTTGAGTGGAAAATTGTTTTCGGGCAATTTTGTGCGTGATAGAAGGCCTGAGAGTATGCTGTGGGTAGTCCGTTCTCGTTCCTCGGTTCCTCCTAATGGACAACGAGAGAGAGAGGAAGTCGCAGAGAAGGAAAAAGAGCGAGAGACAGATAGACAAGAGGGGAATGGGGGTCGCACTGTTGAATCGATTAGCATGTTGGCGTGAGGTGTGAAACATTAGGCCTTAAAACGTTTTCAGTTAGTACATAATATGCTTTTAAGTATGCTGCGGGGAAAATAGCTAACATTCCCGTGCGATAGATGGCGCTTTTAGTATTTGACATGACAATTTCAAACAAAGCTCATTAAAGTTTCTAACTTGCAATTTTGAGCTTATAAATTCACTACCTATCTTCTATGCAATTCCCCCTGCTTTCCATTCATTAAAGTAGATTTATATCTGAATAGAGATTGACTGGGTTTTGTTATCAAGACACTTAGTTCTTCTATTTATCCGAAAAAAACCAACTATATTAAATCATATCTCATACTGAAATCAGGATTCATTTTAAATTGTTATCATAAACTTTTGTTCTAATTCTTTTGCATTAAAATTAATATAAGAGATATCTCTTCAGTTTGAGAGTTATATTGTTTCTTCTAACTAGAAAATACTTATATTTTTCGCTCAATGTGAAGAGCACCTGAATATGGTGTTTTATGAACTTTATGTTTTCTTTTGAATACAACAAACTAGATATAGCAAAAGAGACTTTTATTGGTATTTTGGGGGCTTTTTTTGTTTATTTTAAGCGTTTTTTAAGCGATTGGGACTTTTTCTGAAGGCTATAGAAATCTTGTCTTTAAACGAAGCTCATTAAAGCTTTTACATTCCAACTAAGTTGCTTAAAGCTCGACTTTTTCTCAGTCTGTAGAGAAATTACATTACGTTCCTAATAAACTCTTCACTTATACATGAATAAAATAAACATTTGACTGAGTCTAACAACCGAAATGAAGGATAACAAATATTCCTACATCCTATTCTATTCTATTATATGTATTTAATCATAGTTGTATAAATACGTATCAGTATCTGTTTTTTCATCTGGATCCGCTGCTGTATTTGTATCTATAGATATCTGTCTCCGTATTGTTTGACGCAAATACACTCCCGGCCATAACTGTCAATGTCAATACGGGGGAATGTGTATTATGCGTATGTGAAAGCGTCTGTGAATGTGAGAATGTATGTTTATGTGTATGTGTATGTGTGTGCTTCGCTGCATGTGCCAAATGCTGATGATTGGCAATGCACAGAGAGTCTGTTCAGGATGTGACTGCCACTACACAAACAACAACACTGCACTGTGAGGCACGCAGGCAATGTTGGGGCCTTGGGGCAACATTGCTGACATTGCCCCGCGCATTTGGTGCATGCTGCATGCATCATCATCCAATGCGGCGTTATGATGCGAGTCCAGCGATGCGAGCGCTGTCCTTTTGACGCTGCGGCTTAAACCGATTTTCTGTTTGCAATTGCCGCCACCACAGCAACAATAACAGCAACAACAACAACAAAGAGAACTACAACAACAAGCACGTCGACAGATACTGCTTGCAACCTGAAGGCAGACGCGACGTGCTGCGATAATTGCCACAAGATTTGCCTTGTGCAACATGAATAATTTCGCACGCAAATTATTTTTAATATTAACGCCAGTCGGAACCGCTGAAGTTGCCCCGACACAGAGGGGATAGCAAGGGGGTGTGGTCAACCACACAGAGAGAAAGGAACCTACAGAGGGGAGGGGGTTGAAAAGCTGCCACCAAAAGCGCAGCACGAATTTAATTTTTACTTTGCAGTTTACAGTTTGGCAACTGGCAGCATCGCATGGCCTAGACTGACAGTTTTCAGTGAGGGTGGAGGGTGTGGAGGGTAAAGAGTTGGGTAAAGGGTAAGGGGAGAGTATGGAAGTGAGGAGCAGGGGTAACACAGCAGCTGCCGCCATCAAATAATGCCCGAAATGTAATGCGATATGTGAAACTGGGCCAGGATTGAGAAGCTGAAACGGCAACTTCAACAGGCAAATTGTCGAATTGGCATGGCTCAGTTTTTTTATTTTTTATTTTTCTTTTCTTTTGATTGTTGATTATTTTGCGGTTGCGATGAGTCTTCAGTTGAGGTGACAAAAGGTCAAGATGATTGCGCAAATCAGTGCAAAAGAGTTGGCCATAAACATGAGCATAAAAACCACAGATGGAGTTTGCAGTTCCAGATATGAGTCAAAAACGTGTAAATGCAAAAAGAGATCATCAATGGGTTGGCAAAAGGAAAAGGAAAAGGAAAACGAGACCAGCAAGGCTAGTTGAATTTTTGAGATGCTGAAGCTTAAATACTCTCTCTAATTTTCTCTTGAGCAGATATTTTACAGTTAAATTAGATTAATTTTGAGATGATATTTTGCTAGATAATGGAATCCTTTCTATGACAGCAATGTGATAAACAAAGTGTCCGAATATTCATAATATGTAGAACTGAGATTTAATCAGAATCTGCGAAACTTATCACTTATCTTCGAGCAATTCTTCCTATGTATATCAGATCAATTAGATAACAAACAGGAGGTGTGGAAAATAAAGTAACCCATTCCGACTTTTTTGTTGTATGCAGTGTTGTATTAATTATTTTTTTCAAGTTTTTTTTGCAATAATGTTCGATAAAACAAGAATTAAGAAATTTAAAGTCACTAAGTCAATGCATTATATTAATTTTCAATTTTAGAGACTAAACTCCAGGCACTTTTGGTACTCCTTTAAACTCCTTTAATGATATAGACATTCCTGATGCAATTATTTTACCCTCAGCTAGAGTTTAATGTATTAAATCTTTATATTATGAAGACTATACAATCCTTTCTCTATCTGCACTGAATATCAATCCCTATTTAAAATTTTGCAAATTCCTGTGAAAGTTGTCAATGCTGCTGATGGAGGATCAACATCGTAAATGTTTCTATATGTTGTTCCGTCTTAGAGAACCAGGAAAAAGAGTTTTCAGCTGCAGGCCAGGCTAAATAACTCACTCAGCGGACGTGTGGTTAATTCAATTTAGCTGCAAACGTCTATTGGCCAGTTTAAGTGCCATGTTAAGAGTGAGGATTGCGTTAAAGGCCCACACACTACATATGGTTAAGGAAAGACATGATGGATAAGGGAAAAGTGGGTGGTGGGGGAAGGGCTAATAAAACTCCTACCTTGAGTGCAGTGAAGATACTCGCATAATCATAAAACACAAAACTCAATTACAACATTTGATGCTCAAGGCCACAAATAAGCTAAGTTACGATGCGTCAACATTTTTGAGCACTAGAAAGAGATGGGCGAAGGGAAGAGGAGATAGAGGAAGATCGAGATGGTGTGAGAGAGAGAGGGGAATCGGGAAAAAGGCAGTGACGACGCACCGTCGAGTGATGCATTGCTTTATTACCGCAAAAAGTGAGGCGAGGTCTCAGTTTCCTCTAACTCCTTCATCTCCACGTTCCTCCAGCTCCTTCTCCTTCTGGCTCCTTTATCTCCCAGCTCCTTCGTCTGGATGTTGGCTACAGAGTCTGGTTTCCACAGACTGCAATATGCATAATTATGCACTGCAACGCCCTCTGTCAGCGGCTTCAACGACGACTGCCCAGTCAGCAGGTCTGCTCCTCCTCAGCTCCTCCCCAGCTTCCCTCTCGGCTCCTCCGCTGAACTGTTGCTTGGTTTTAGGTTCTCGTATCCTTCCTCGGCGGCTCTCTTGGACCCATTCTCGTTTTTAGCGCTAGGCTGTCTTGTCAGCAGGATTAAGCAATTTTCAGCTTGGTTTGCGCTTTTCGCTTTGCCTGTCCGCGCCACGTCGTCATGGCAACACCCCTAAACCCTCCCTCCCCCTTCACCCCTTTCTTCCCAACAAATTCTCCTGTCTCATTCGGCTGCCTGTCTTCATTCTCAACGTTGTTGCAACAGACTCGAAGTCGACCCACTGCCCACGTTGACAAAAAAAATACCGAGTTACTAAAATTTTGCGATGCGTTAAATTTTGTTAATTTAAGCCGCACGTTGAGACCGAGATCCTCTGCAGAGGTGTTAATGTGTTGCTGCAACGTTGCAACGTGTTGCATCTTTATTAATTTCGAGTTCTTCTTCAGCTTTGCGTGGCACGTTCTGGCCGGAAAGGCTGTGAAGTGTTTTTTGGGTGCGCTTTTTATTATCAGACAAAAGAGCGATTGTAAATCCAAACTGAACATTGCTTTAAAAATCGTCAATGGCAATTTCGATTGATTAAAATGTCCGTAATATGAAGATGGAAAATAAAGATTGAAAATAAAAAATGGTTTTTAATATTTGAGCTTACTTACGGATATTATTTAATGTAATTTTTGAGACTCATTAGAGTCTTGGCTTCGTTTTTGTGTCAATTGTGTCACTGTTTCGATGATACATACGTGTATGTACATATATGTATTGTTTAAAGCTAATATTTTAACATACACAAGTAAAGCTTTTTAAATGCAAATAATATTAAATTCCATGTGTTTTCTTGGCTTTCCATGAAAATGTAGTCAACTAAACAGTTTTATCAGCGAAAGAAAAATACTCAAAGATCGACTATTAGTCGATGCATCAAATATTTTTATTAGCACTGCATCTGGTAAAGGACTACCCAACATTTTCAATTGTAATCTATGTGAATCAACTGCACTAACTAGAGTGGGTTTAATTCAGAGGATTCAAGTCAATCCAATAACTATCAGAGGTTAATGTTACGGTTCTTTCTGCTACAAGTTGCACGATTACAACTGCAACTCAAAGCATTATCATTAAGTTCAACTCATTAACAGCTGCCACAATTGTGGGGTTAACCTCATTCACAGGCTCTAAGGTTGGCCAAAACAAACCCAAACTAATCAGTTGTCATGTCTAAAACTTCTTAACTGTTTGGTGGGGGAAAGTAACTGAATTGAGAGAGGAGGAAATTGGGGACTATCAACTGTTTGCCTGCTGACTACACTTTCAAATCCAATTAAGAGTGTGAACTTGCAACGCGTTGCAAATTAACAGACAGATAAACAACAACAGCAACAGGCAACAGGCAACTGCAACGACAAAGTGACATTGTCACATTAAATGCGAAACAAAGCGAAAATGTGCAACAGTAGCTAAAAAGAGAAAAATATATAGATAAGAAGAGACTGAGAGAGAGAGAGAGAGAGAGAGAAAGAATGCTATTAAGAGCCAAGCCCAGCTGCACTTTAGTGTCAAACGCAACCAAGCCGAACCCCGAACTCGACTCCCAACCCGAAGCTGTAGTTGAAGCTCAAGCTGAGGCCCAAGTCAACCTCATGGTTATGCCTCATTACAAAGATCTGCTTCTGGGTACGAGGTACTCAACACTAGGTTCTGCAGCTGCAATTATCACATTGCCAAATGGTCACGGACCACGAAATCTTAACTTTCAGATAGGAGAACCCAAAACACAGTCATAAGTAGAACCCAAGCGAAACCACACTGCAGTCTATGACTTCATCACAATCTCAGTCTCAGTCACAGTCGAGAGTCCCAATCCTTCCTGTCCCCACCACCCTTCTATTTGTTTTTCTTGTTCTTTTCTCATTCAACTTTTTTTTCCTTCCCACCTTGTGTGTCATAATTCTCGCCAGGTTGACATTTATGATGTGTGCGCTGCCCATGTGTGAGTCTCAACGTTTGTGATTTCTGTGCGATAAAACAATGAAAATGAAGTCATGTCTTGACTTCCCAATGGCTTTTCTCTAGCTTTGCTTTGCTTTGCTTTGCTTTGGTTGACTTGCGCACCAAATTGGACATGCAGCAAGTGTTAAATAATTAGCTAAACATTTTTTATTTTCCTTCACGCCTTGAACTTTGAGCAAGTCAGTTAATTGTCGCTTTTAATACTTCGCAACCTAGGAAATGCGGTCTTAAATTATGCTTATTATATCCTATATTTATCTATGCAACAACTTATAGCAAGGATCTTAGGTGACTTATAGTAAGGATTTAGTGACTAGCTAAGTTTATTCATCCCGTCGATAAATTGAATGAATAGCTTCTACTCATATTTACTAATTTTGTTCCTCAGATTCAGAATATATTTGTTTAATTAAGAATGGAAAAAAAATTGGCTGAGAATGAAATGAAAAATTATTTTTAAATTTTAGTACTTTGTAATTAAATTAAGAAAGCTCGAGATCACCCAATTTTTGACACTGTTTTTGGTTAATTCTAGCCCAGAAATCTCTGATTTCTCTCTCTCTCCCGTATAAGCTTGAGTTGTCTGTGTTCTACACAGGTGCAATTAATTTTTAATCATCATCATTTCTACATAAAGGTTAACAAATTAGTTTTTCTACATTTTTTTTTTTTAGTTCAAGCTATGTTTCAAGGCTAATCGATTGAAAACCATTTTAAATACTTCTTAATATACTTTTAAGTCCCTTACAAAGTTACAAACTGGGATGTTAACCAATCCAACGGTCACTTGCATTGTTTGCTTACCATCCATTTAAGATCCTTGACAATATTGACCCAATGCTCAATGTGAAATGACTGATGCCTGTTCATCTTTATGTTATTTCGCCGACTGTTTGTATTGTGTCTGAAGCCAATATATTTATAACTCGACTCACATATCGCAAAAGCCAGAGAAAAGGTACAAAGAATGCTCGCTGGAGAGAGAACTGAATTTATATTTCACAAGTGAATTGGTTGAGTGGACAGTAAACGGCTTTGGATGATATTCAGTTGCAGGGAAAAAAGGAAGAAGTCAATGAGCAATTCCATCATTTGACCTTTGCTATATCATCTTTCTTTTCGCTTTTCAACTGTTGCCAGATTGCAATTACTTTCCCAGTTGCAAGATTATTTTGCATATTTATATAGCAGACGAGAAATTCTTTATGGCAGCTGCAACAAATCAAATTGAATCGATATCCAATCGTATCGAATCGTATAGCAGCGAATTGAATCAGTCAATCAGTTTGCCCTTTGACCTACGGTCGAACGCCTCTCAAAGTGTTCAGAGTGCTGCATTTTCTGGCTCATCGATTGTCAAATTAAATGCCATTTAAAATCAATCAAATCAACTGGAAATTTGACAGCATTTTGTGGTACCAATCGGTTTGTGGCCAACAATTCGAGTTATTGCTAAACCGTTGCATTGTGGTTATGTTAACGGCTTCACATTGATTACTATTAATTTACTCGATTGATAGCCCTTTGATAGATATTTTTGTTACATTGTTATTAAAGGTTAACTTTGACAAATCAAATGAAATTCTAAAGCTATCTAATACAATCAATTCAAATATTATGATCTAGCTTATATTATAATATATTTAAATTTAAATACCATAACCACAGCAGCAACACCCCCTGCTGACAGCAACAACCCCAACCAACAACCAAAGTCAATACTCCACACTTTTTATTTACCAAACAAATTCAAACGAGAAAACCGCAAACAACAAAATTAGCTACAAAATCTAATCAAAAGACCCCGAGGCGCCAACAAATACAACAACAACAACAACAATAACAACAACAACAGTCAACCAGATCGACATGTAATTACATGGAAACCAACTGCAACAACAAATAAATATACACATACACACACATCTAACTAGAAGGTAGCCCCGAAAATCGAATTGAAAATTAATTTCAAATTAATTTCGAATTCACAAAAGCGATAAATTTGCGCAATGCTCGTGACACACACAAAATCAGGTAAAGGGATGGGGGGAGGTGAGGGCGACCTGCAAATGTCTACAACACTTGTAATCAAATAAACAGACAAGGCTGTCAATAGAAAATTGTAAGCCACAGTAAAAATAAAGCACACAAGAATATAGAAGAGAAAATGCAAAGACGAATAACAAATACTCTTGCAATTAAAGTTAAAGTTAAAGTTGTAGTTTACGCATCCCACAAGCCGACGAAGTGACGTACTTGGGCGTTCATCTGGACAGGCGGCTTACCTGGCGTAAGCACATGGGAACTAAGAAGACATACCTGCAACTTGAGCCAAGTAGCCTCCTCAACTGGCTTATAAATGCACACTACAAAGTCCTCTTACACAACTCCGTGCTGAAACCTATCTGCAAGCAGAAGCAACATCGACATTATACAACAAGCTCTGTCTAAAATCCCGAGAAGCATCACTGGGACACCATGGGATCTCCGGAACGAGGAGATTAACCTTCCCATTCAACTCGTAAAAGAAATAGATTTCAGAACAGCAATCTAAATATCAACGGGTATTTGGGCCTTTTTACTCTAACACAATTCACAATTGAATTGTAAAATAAGTTAGAGTAACACTTGATTAATTATTGTTAGTACCTTATGAAAAAGTGGAGTGCATTAAACAAATTAAAAGTAAAAAAAATGCAGTAAGCTACAGTGGAGAAAGCTCGACATTAGGAGACCCTGTACTTATGGAAAAGAGCAAAAAGTGGTAAAAAGCTAAATGGTGAAAGTCACCAATCCAAAAAAATTTTGGAGGCAGGTGGAAATGGTAGGTAAAGCCAGAGCGGAAGTGCCCGACAGGCGGACGAACGGACCAGAAGAACAGAAAAGGTATAGCGGCAGTTGAAGGGGCGGCAGTGGTCAGGGGTCTATATAAAATAGTATATAGTAATAGTAGTAGTACACGTACTCAAAGCAGAAAAGAGCAAACACATAAAACACACGTTTATGGCAAGCCGATATATGTATATGATAAAACCATATATGTAATATCTAATAATATAACAAATAAAAGCGATTTCAATAAAAATTAAAATTACAAAAACAAAACTATTGTTATTTATTCATGGAGTATTTTCAGCTTTCATTAAGTTTTTCAATGAAATATAATAAATAAACAAGTAAATTAATAAACATAAAAATAAATAATGACGGGCAATTATAATCCAAATATCAAAATACAAATATTCGCATATATAGAATTTGTTCATCTTAATACAGTCAAACTTTCATATACTAAGACGAAAGATTGATACATATTACAAAAGATGGGCAGTGATTTAAAATTTTTAAATAATGTTTTAAAATTAAAATTTTTAAAATAGAAAAGCCGTGTTAATTGCTCATTTTTCATTTCGTTGTGCAATTAATTAAGCGAATTTTACTGCGCTGCCTGATAAGGAGGCAAAGTGCATTTAACCGCTTTAATTCAAACTTTCGATCAATTGCAATCGAGTCAAAGGTATCAATCGCTGTGTAGACAATAAAAATCGATTAAACTTGTTGCTTTGGTAATCGATCACCGCCCGTTGCTGGCTCTTCTTTTTCTACTTTTTCTTCTTCACTCTAAAAGAGATCAATTGATACAAATTATAAGCTGATAGGTAACGTGTGGGGATGGGAGGTTTCTTGGCTTACATCGCTATCGATTGAAAAACCTTCATAAATATCATCTTCTTCATCTTCCTTCTAATCTTTTCGTCATATCTTTTTTCCTTTTTTTTTGGTGGTACCTTTTTATGGCATGTATCTTCTTACTATTTTGCATCGCCTCGTCCAGCAAAGGCAGCAAATGGTTATGCATTCGTTGACAGTTAAAAAAAATAATTAAAATAAATAAAACATTCCTTAAACACACACACACATTTATCAACAGATATTTACCCTGATTTGCTGTCGAAAATTGCTCGTGCTTTTAATGTTGCCATTGAATCTATGATGGCAATACAAAACTTGCAACGCATTTTCCATTTTCTTGCATGCGCCGTATTTTGATAATGCCGCAATTAAATATAAAGGGAACATCCTTGAATTCCTTGCAAATTTGCATCATTAAATTTATTTTTCTTTCACTTTAATCACTCTCAAAAACAAAAAACGACGCGACGCCAGTCTGCAATGTAAAAATGTGGTTCTTAAAAAGCGCCGCTAGCAAACAGTGGATGACGTGATCACCATGAAACTAGGCAAATCATTTTTAAAAAAGCGTAAAAGTATGCACCAAAAAAGTGTATTGGCTTGATTCGCGCTCGTTTAAAAAAACAAAAATTAAATAATAATTACTTTTTTTAAGTAACAACGATTTTATTTTAACAAATCGATTAATTTATAAATTGGATAAATTCAAGCGGACTCTTTTAAAATATGTATTGTCTTTGTAGCCCTTCTGGGAGCCTAGTTCCTTCAAAAAAATAACAAAAAATCTGGGAAATTCTGAAAACATAAAGAAAATTCTAAAAAAAAAATCCATGCAGAGTTTCAATAGTTTTGTATTGATGTCTCACACTCGAGTGAATCCGGCGAGAGTGCAAGCGAAACTGGGACATTAGGGCTGTCAAGTTTTCCAACTAGCGCTATCTATCTACAATTTTGTTAGTTTGATTTTGTTTTTCTTTGAGTAAAATTTGCTAAACGAAATTCAAACTTATTCAAACAAATTTCCACAAGATTTTTGTAGTTTAAAAAAAAAACCAGGCTCGTGGAAGATGTTTGTCACTCGCATGCAGGACAGCAATACCCTAACAACATGTAATGCACTTTCATTACCCCAGTGGAGAATGAAGGGTTGGTTCCCTTCGAGTTGTAGAGAGAGGCGCAGACGCCTAAGTGGGTGCCATGTGTCCAAAAGCAATTATGCCGAGCTTTGACTGGGGCCAAATACATCAGGGGAAAGGGGACAACCACAGCTCGCCAGGCATTCAGTTCGTTGGCCATTATGGCTCGAAATCCAATTTCAAAGTGTTGAGTGCAGTGACTGAGCATCGAACGGGAAGCACCAGGAGAAAAGCAATGGGCACTGACCATGACACGGACAACGAAGGCAGCTGAAGGCAAACAGGGTTAACTAAAATCCGCTTCTGGTGCGGGTGAGTGGTAACTACGGATTAGCGAGATCAACAGATACCTTTAATGTGGTTGGTTGGAAATGCGCACAACACGAATAACTTTGAACACGATGATAGGTGTTATCTGGGAAATTCGGTATCTAGACAATCGCCATATGGACAAATCATAAAGCACAAACAAATTTATTGACAGCTGATAATAAAGGCACAATCAATATCAATGCATTTTGGTTATGAAAATAATTATCACTAAACATAGAAGAGAGAGAAAATATAACAGTGACCGAAAGACAAAAGATTGTAATTATAAAAGTCCACGTAACGTGATAATAAATCCTTTTATGATCACGGAATACCAAAAAAACGATGCTTTAATTGCATTTTTGTGTGGAAAATCAATAAAAAAGCTACTGAGTATTAAAAAGTAAAAGATAAAAACCCGCAGAATGTTTAAATAAATTGTCAATTTGTTAAGTTTCAATCCAACTGGTGTAGACAACACAAAAATTTTCAATGGGTTAAAGTTATTTATGCGGCTATTTAAATTGACAAAAATAAATCTTAATAAAAATTGCTGCACGGAGCAAACTTGCCTTATACTCCCTCCCCTGACTATAAGTATTTGACAATAAACGATAAATACCTTAATAAAATAACTGAAATTCCACTCCTATCAATAAAATGGATAAGAGCCCTGAAATGGCTTCCGATTCAATTAATTACGTGATAAAGTATTGTATTTATGACAATATACAAAGAAATAAAAGTTTAAATTGATTATCAGCTATTGATTAGATATCATATTTCTCTAATTATATCAATCAGGTAATAAAATTATTTGGCTTTTCAGTTAGGAGTGTCCCACTGTACCACTATGTAAATTGCGATCCAGTGTCCAGCAAAATTGCATTAATATTTCGACGAGGCGAACCAATTTGGCTGGAACGAAATGCATTTTGGTATGCAAATTCCATTGCTGCATGCCACACTCACACCTATTTTGGCCCAGTCAGGTGCCAATATTTGTCAGTTTTTTGTTTAATTAAAACATTTTGCCAATATTTTATATGTGATCCCAACAATGCTCCCTTACAGCACCACCACTATATGTGGTTGCATTCAATTTTGTTTGTTTTTGTTTTGTAACCAAAATGCAAATGACTCGATTGCACAGGTAACGCAAATCCAATGCACATGAAATATTTAAGCCAAACAATTATACTAGAGCGAGATAGATATTCTGATGCATGTGTGTGTGTGTGCATACGCGTCGTATACGCAATAAAATGTTATTATTTTCTCTTGTTTTCCCACATTCATGCCAAAATTTGCATTTTGGTTGCAATTTTTTGTAAGGGCTTTTTGTTTATATTGTCCGCAAGTTAAATGAAAATAATTTGTTCTATATGGTAAAATAAAATTTTGGCATATTTAAGAATATAATTCACAGCATTCTCGATGGCAACCTGACCATATTTCATCCATTACGATACACATACATGCGAAATTAAATGTAAAATTCATATTTTACGCTTGGCAATATTGTATTCGTAATATGAGTCTCGTACTAATGAATTCTAAAAACTAGCAAATGTAACATTTATCGGCCATTGGGCAAATAAAATATGAATATAACAATGTAATAAAGATACTTTCGATCAATTATTCCTACATGCAAGGAATCCATTGTAAGTAGAGACATGCTTTGAAAAATGTTTATGCTAAAATGCAAAATTCTCTAAAAATTCGAGAAATGATGGTTCATATTATTAAATGGATAATAAGGAAATCAATTTAAAGACTAACTTTGGATAATTATACAAAAATAAGATATTCTTAATAATTTAGGAAATTATGGATAAAGCTGTTAGAGTCTGAGAGGTTACAGAACAGATGCTAGGGATTCAAATTATTATATATACAATACATTTATCAAAATTAAGGAAATAATTTAAGAAACACTCAATACGAATTTCTCTGTTTATTGTATCATTGAAAGTGCCAGTTCATCAGACAGAGGATAAATTTTAAACAGCAAACAGAATGATCAAGAACAATAAAAATACTACATAATAAGGAAGTGAGTAGTAGAATGAAATTAACTTAGTAGACCCAAAATATCTTGATAAAATAACGCACATCAGTTTAATTGAATCCATAACATTCCTCTTCAAATACGTAAGCTCATACAGTCATTGCCAAAATTGCATTCACACTTGCCAAAAGTTGACCACTAATAACAAGAACTCACTGACCAAACAAAACTGTTGTCCAAAGTCGGGACAGCGCATCATTTTCAGTTTGGTCAAGTCTATAAAGTCCGTTAGTGGCATTTTGCATAAGGGTAAAAGGCAAACAAAATAGGGACGGAAGAGTATTGGGGAAGTACGAGTTTGCAGCTCAAAAATGCGGTCACTATGTTAGTGGCTAGAGCATGAGAGAGAGAGAAACTCGAATAGTGACCAATAATTGGATGCTTCCACACTGAACTGGCTGACAGTTTAGAGACGAAAGTTGTCAATATTCAACTTAGTAAGCGGCCCCAACGGGGATTCCCATTCTAACCACAGCACGGTACTTTCCAGAGCCGTCCTCCAATTCGAGTCCAATACCAGCCCATTGAGTGCATTCGGCAAACAAAAACCTCTTTCACTTCCTCCTTCCTGTCAGTTACAGTACTGCGCATTTGCGGTATATTTGGAATTGGATGCCAAACCGTGGGGAAATATCTCCAGACCATCAACAGAAAACTGCCCCAAAAAATTACTAAATAATATTATCGAAAATTGGAATGGGCCTCTGGAGTTGAACTCGCTCCATTTCTGCTTAAGTTCTGCATTCAATTTAGATTACTGACACAAATGCTGAAGTATTAATCAAAACGAGGGTATGTCCAGTGTTTTCATTTAGAGTGACCAAATATTAATTGTCAGTTTGGCTTTCAAAGTTTTAAGCCAGAAGTAGTTAATAAGACAAGATATTGCAAACGGGAAATAAGTAGTTAAGCTTTTAAATTTAAATACAAACAACACACATTTAAATTAAATAAATACATTAGAATTCAGACACCACGTCTGGTGCAAGAAGAGAATTTTAAATAGTGGTTGTATTTCAAAATTATTAGTTTCGGTTAAAGGGATTTTCTTTGGGGGGTTTGAGAATTTTCTTATCTGTTAAAGTGAACATATTTTGAATATTTGATTTTAGCTTGAATATATGTATTACTATTAATGTTTTCATATATTGATAGCGATTTAAAAGAACCAGCTGCTTAGAGAGCTTAGAATAAGTTGGGTTGCTGTATTGAAAACAATCTAATCATAGAAACTGGGCAAGATATAAATAGTAGAGTTCGATTTTTAAGCTCTTACTATTAAAATGACCATAGGTGAATTATTTTAAAAAACAATCAACTCTCTAGACATCTTGTTATACATAAGTATGTTCGGTATTCGGATGTTGAATATTTTATAAAGTTAAAGAAAATGGAAATTTATAATGAACATTACCTTCATTTCAATTTTCATATTTTAAAAATTTTGAGCAACCTTATAACACTTTAAATTTTGATTGTAAAGGAAAAATAAATACGATTTTTCGTAAGCTAGAGCCCAATTTGACTAGCAAAAGACAATTGTCTTTTTTCCAAATGTGCTGTCAGTGCACTTGACTTAAGACAGATCTGGTCACGCCCAGCAAATGACATGACATGCACTCACCTGTTTCGTGTTCTCTATCAAACGCCACTGTTGACACATCCTGCACATCGTCCGCCTCCTCGTTAGGTGTCTCTACAACTGTGACGCCTCCTTCATTCAGGATGCAGTTGTTGTTATCGTTACTGCCGTTGTTGTTGTTGCCGTGGTGATTCTCGATGCTGTCAGTGGCATGACCATTGATGACCTCGATGACGCTTTTGACCGAATCTAGTGATGACGTTGCTGATACCAAAATTGGCGTTGTTATGGGCGTCGTTGCTGACGATGACGAAGCTGTTGATGTCATAGATGAGCTGGCGCTCAATATACCACCATTGACTTGTTCCTGACTCTTTCCATGCTCCTCTTGCCCTATGCCCACCTCACCCTCCACTTGACGTTGTTTTTCAGCATTCGGCAACTGATGGCTCTCAAAGTGAAGCTCATCCTGAAGCAGGTCCACAGCTTGGGCGACAAGATTGTCATCGGGATTTGATTTGATGGATGCAGTAGAAGCAGGAGTAGCTGGAATCACATTGGGCAGATCGACACTGGCCAAGGTAATAATTGGACTTGACTCAGTCTGCTCTACTCCAACAATAATACGCTCTAGTGGCTTTGGAGGAGTCAGCTCCAGGCTGCTGCGTCTTTGTGTAGGAGTTGGCTTTGGACCCAATCCTAGTTCACTGCGTTTGCTCGGCACTGGGGGAGGAGCTGACTTGGGTTTTATAACAGCTGGCGACATTTTGGGCTTATTGCTGGGCACTGGAGGCTTAGCTTTAGGCACCTCCAACTTTGGGATGTCTTCCTCTAGCTTGGGTGCATCAATGATGTTCTTGTGTAGCACATAACCCAAATCATCTTCCACAGCAGGCAAGGTAATCACTTTCTGCACCTCCTCCACAATTTCATTTACTAATTTTACGGCTTTCTCTTCCACCTTTAGCTCCTCCACAATTTCCTTAGCCGGAACTTCCTTCAGTTGTTGCTCTACTCTAGCTTCGACCTTCTGCTGGGCATGGCTTTCAACCTGCTCAAAGGCACTTAGATCAAAGCCCTGCTCATCGTCGGCCATCTCCAGATTGTAAAGTTTCTCCGCCTCTTTCTTGACCTTTTGATAGCTCTCGATGAGTTTCTGGGCCTCCAGTTCGAGACGACGCTCCTCATCTGTCTTCTTAAGAAGTTTAGGACCCTTCTTGTTGTTGGGCGACTCCTTGCTCTGCTCCAGCCGTTTGGTCACCTGCTTCTCTCCATCCTTACTAACCGTAAGGGTCTCGCTAAGTTCCCGCTCCAAGGTAGGCTCAGCATTGACATCGATGGGTTGATCATTAAGGATCTGTTGTCCCTGTAGATAAGACTGTTGTTCGGTTGATTCGCATTCCGTGTAGCTGATTCCGCCGTTCTCGGACAGCTGCAGCTGTTTGCCACATTCGGATAAGGTCAAAATACCCGTTTCAATACTCTGTTTATCCTGTGGATTTTCCAGGCGCTTCGTTAGTCGCGTCTCCGCCGAGACGGTGGCAGTCAACGGCTGCAGCTGCTCGACATCGTCCAGGTCGAGCAGATTGTCGTTGCTGCTAATTTTTTTGAAGCGTGCACTGCTTGACTTGGACTCGGCGCTGGTCAGCAGTTGCTCCTCCCCGGTCAGGGCATCCTTGGTCCGTAATTCACTTAGAACCTGCTGCTCGCTAACTACACGACGCTCCTCGTGTATGGTCGTTGTAGTTGCTGTGGGTGTCGTCTGTTCTTCACGATCCTCCCTATCCTCATAGGGCTGCAGCTTGAAGGCAATGTCCGCTGTGGGACTTTTGAAGATTGAGGAGGAGCTACTGCTGCTGCTACTGCTACTACTTGTCTTGGTTGTGGTAACCTTTGTGGTTATCGTACGTTGTGTTTTCGTAGAACTCTGGCTGGTCTCTTGGCTGGTTTCCTTTGTGCTGGTCGTTTCGCTGTGATCCGTTGTGGTGTTAGCGGTACTACTCTCGACTATTGGGTCAGCTGTTTGGTCAGCTGCGTCATGGACAACTATCTTATCGTCACTCTTCAATTTCAACTCAACCGTATCTGCGCTAACTTCCATTTTGACTGTGCTTGCTGGTACTTTTTGCGGTTGTACGTACTGAGGCAACTTCTTCAACTCCTCCACAATCGCACTGATGGGGACATGTCCGGAAAAGAGAGAGAGAATATAACATTGAGTAATTACTATGATTGACTCTTATCAATTTTGATATGTTAATTGGCTCGTCGCATTCGCACCTGTCGCAACAGTAAACGGAATTTCGCTGAGCAACACAAAATTTAACTGGAAATCGATCCGAAACCTTTTGCCTTTCGCCTCCAAAATAGCACTAATTGGCCCAAAACGTAACTCGTATGCCTTTTTCCATTAGTTCTTATCAGCTCTAACCGCTGCACATACAAAATTACAGTCATTATCAGTCCGCTTGGCGGTGTTAGTAAACACACCGGCATTTGGCCTTATCAGGTCTATAAACGGAAAGGGGGTAGCCCCTTACCATTAAGCCTATTCCGAATGTGTGAAAGTTTCTGTTGTTATATACTGCAAATAAATAACCGACTTTTTGCAAAAAATATATTAGCCGATGAAATGAAATGACTGGGAACTTGGCCAAGCCGTATCAGACCCGAAAAATAGTTCACCTGCTAATGATGCATTGCATAAGAATCTATTTATACTGACCGAAATATGTTTAGTTGTACTATGAACTAATCCTATACTTTGATTTGCACTAACGACAAATCGAACTCTCTGAACTGTTATCTAAATCTCTCAATAGCTTATCTAATCTGGGCTAGTACTTGGTATTTTCCAATCGATCGCTGGCATCGGCATCCCTACATCAAACAATCTGTGGGATCTTTCATCTTTATCCAGCTCCACACAATCTACCCGATTTTTTACCCAACAAACGTCATAGTTCATTTTATATTTAATATACATTTACCAGTCAATCTTCCACCCTTCAACTAATCTAAAGCTAATCAAAGTATCCAGTATTTTCTATTTTTGTAAGTTATTGTTTTCTTTCTGCCCAATCTTTAATTCAGTTCAACTCCTTTTAACTCACCCATTGGTCAAAGATTGCGGTTCCAGCGAGGAGAACTCTTCTTCAACCTCTCCAATGGTGGGCAGCAAATTCGAATGCCAATACATATTGAAGTAGGCCTCCGAGGGACCCGGACCATTGATTAACTCTGGCGGTCCAAGCTTCTCGCCATCCTCACAGATGTACTCCCTTTCGGCAGCATCTGTTTCATCCTGTTCAGCATCATCTTCATCGCTACTGGAGCTTGAATAGCAGGTGGTGTTCTGATTATCATCCGCGACCTTCATGCACTTGCCCACAACTAAGGGCGGAGGGGACTCCCTAGAAAGGTCCGCAGCTTCAGCAGCTGCTGCTACTAATAGAGCGGTTATATCGCGTTGCGGTTTGGGAGAGCTCTCCTGCTTTTCCGTTGTATCCTGTTTGTGCACCAGATCAAATAGACTAGGTAACTTGTCTTCATCCAGCGCCTTGTTCTCGTAGGTCTGGATCTTGAAGCGTATTTCCCGGTTACTGGTTGGTGATGGAGTGTTCACTGGGGTTGTCCTGGGCGTTGGTGGAGGAGTATTATTATTAACCTGTTTAAAGGTCTGCATGCTTAGCTTGGGTTGCTGCTGCGGAGGTGTGGTTGGCAGCATTTGCAATTTGGGAATTTGTGACTTTTGCAGGGACTGAACACGCTCCGGAGGCTTCGGCTTGGGTCCTTTAGGAGAACGTCCATTGCTGCCATTGCTGCAAATGGAACTAAGTGACTCGGTAGAGTTGGAGTTGCTCCTGGAGTTGTTATTGAGAAGCACAGGGATGAAGGTACGTTCGGGAGTCCTGGCTGGAGCTTCCGCTGAGTTGGCGCGCTGCAACAGCGGTCTCAGATGTCCAGGACTGGGACTAGACTCCTTGGACTTGCTGCGATAGAGGCCCAACTTTAGATCCGTTTCAGACTTTTGCTTCTGCAGCAGGCGAGGAATGTTGGAGCTGGTTGGCGGCGGAGAGGAAGCAATTGTTGACTTGGCAGGAGCAGGAGATTTCTGAACCGGAGTAGTTACAATAGGAATGCGAGATTTTAACTGCGGTGACTGTTGCTTAATGGGCTGAAGATGCAGCTTAATCTCGCCTTCAGTTTTGGCACGTGAAAAGCCCGGACTGACTGTGACCTTAGCTTTGGGTATTTTTGTGCTAAACTCTTTAACTTCCCGAACTTCCTTCGCCTCCTTAAACTCCTTGATAGACTCATTTGTAGGCGTTTTGGGTGACTCTGGTGTGACAGTCTCATTAGTGGGCGTTGTGGGTGAATCGATGGGAACTCGAGGAGGTGCCACTTCAATGGGCAGCTTACTGGGTGTGGCAATCTTCCGTGGCATCGGAATTATGGAACGCTTCTTGGGCTCTACGGTGGCCAGCATTACCCGTGGCTTAGGCGTAGGAGTTCCCAACGGACTCTTTAGCTCCACATTTTCATAGACATTGACTTTCTCTGTCTTAAACTCGACGTTCTCATAGTTGTTTCCTGGTATTATTAACTTGGGCTGTCCCATTGGCTGTTCCAGTTGAAACTCCTGCTCCAACAGGGTGAAAGGTTTCACCAGCTTGGCCAACTCTTGACCGTTCAGGCTGCTGGTCAACTCCGCATCGGAGGAGTAATTTGAGCCCATTGAGAGCTTATCTATGACTGTGGAAATTGTGCTCGCTGTGTCATCTGACTCTGAGCCCGCCTTCAGCGATTCGGCAAACAGATTTATGTAGTACTCGGCATCGGGCGGAGGCGTCAGTGGTTTCTCTATGACAAGTTGTACTGTGGATGAACCCTCCTTGGAGTTTTGCCGCTTCACCAGCTTGCGTGGTGGCACTGGAGGCGGTGGCGGTGGTTGTGCATTTAAAGAGAGGAATACCTCAACCTGCTGCTCCTCCTCACTGGGCGGCTTCTGACCGTGCCCATTACGTACAATCAGCTTAATGGCTACATTATCTTTGAGACAACGAACGCAATCAATGCGCGTCATCTGCGAAACCTGTTGCTCATCGATGCTCAGGATCTCGTCACCTTCACGCAAGTGACCCCAACTGGTGGCCACTTTCGAGGCGGGACTGTCATTCGCGCAGGATTGTATGTACAACCTTTGTACTAGTTCTGTATTGCGGGTTCCGCCCTGGAACCTCAAGCCAAAGCCTAAACGTTCACCCGGCAATCGGTAAACCGTAACATGCTCCGTGTCCTCCGGCTCTACTTGTTTTTGTTCCTGTTGTTGTTGTTGTTGCTGGAGGAGCTGCTGCTGCTCGTTGATGGTCAAGACTGTGATAAATGAGGAGTCTTCGGCTACAGAACTTTGCCGTTTGACTAGCTTTTTCAAATGGTTTGTGTCTTTGGTGGACGATGTTGGATCGTCGACTTCAACAACGGTTATGTAGTCATCGTCCATCGCTGAACCGTTAGCTGTTGTTGTTGCTACTGCTGTTGTTGAGTCCATTTTGTGTATTGTTGAAAAGCTTCAAGCATGTGACGTTGTTGATCGTTTATGGGTTTCAGCACGCGCTAAATCGCTTAACGGGTTTATGCGCTGCTTGCGGTTTGGTTTGTGCATAAGCTATAACTTTACCGATTCCTCCGCTTGGGTTGGGTTGTTGCCTTGGCTAAGTTTGACTACGTTTGAGTTTTGTGCTGTAAAGAAAAGCAAAAATAATAATAATATTTAATGATAAAATATGAATTAAAAGAAATGCGTATAAACATTACATAATTTACACATGATTAAATAATGAATAATTACAATTACTCTACAGTTTTATCATTATTCACACTGCATAATCATTTAAATTTCAATCATCCAATTCAGCACGCTTTTGGCGCTTGACTTATCTGTTCATCTATACCATTCATCAAGCCATAAAGCAGCGCAGACAAAGGCGATTAACTTGTTTTACGGAACTTTCAAATGCATTTCATTTCATCACCAAAATCCCACACAAACTTGCCAAAAACTATCCACAATCCCCCTCATCTTTTCCCTTCTCCCAACACAAGTTATTTCCTTCCTGCGCACGACATAAGACAACAACAATAACTGGCAACTTTTTAGCTACCGCAACCATAAATGGGCAAAAGAAACAAAAACTTCGGGCTAACAATTTATGTCAACTTTCTTTTTTATCAAACAAAAAGAAAGAATTAAGGAAAAAAGAAGTGTACAACAAATTCCAAAGATTTTTCAAAGTAACCGCAAAAATCTGGCAAACGACTCCCACACGAAAAGTTGCCTAGTCAGGTGGGTTGGGTTTTCGACCAGGAGAGATGCGAGTTGTAAGATTCAACAGATGATTTAGCAACGGGTTTTTCTCTGTCTTTGGCACTGGCTGCAACAAGCTGCAAGAAAGTTACCAAGTTGCCAAATCATGTTGCAGTTCTTCTTCTTCGGTCCCGGCACAAATACATTTTCGGAATGGTTATCGAAGAAAAAAAAAAAAAAAAAAACCTTAAAAACAACGTATCCCATCGAGCCGGCCAAACAGGTGACCAATGGCAATATGTCCAACACTAGTCAGTTGAGTTCTTAAACTTGTTTTAATTTCTGTTCAATTCAAGATACACTATAGAAGAGGACAGTACAGCTCAGTGGTATTTCTTGTTGAAAGGAAATAAGGTTAGGGTTCCTGATATCGGAAACAATGAGAAGTAGTGCCCATTCCATTATTTTTGAAAAACTGTGCATTGCAATAGAAAAACTTTTGAAGTAATCTGTAAGTTTGGGAAAGTAATCAAATAGAATTTGCTATATGTATCTTAAGTTGCTACAATAATACATATTCCATATGAGTGAAGAATTCGAATTTTAAATGTGACTTGTCTGCACATTCGAATCTTTAGAATGAAATGGATTTGTGGTACTTGATCCGATTTGTAAGTACATTGTAGTCTTTGTAAATAGTCCATTAGCTTTAATTTAATATTTTAAAGAATTTAATGTACTAACACTACTACCCTTCATGATCAGTCATTTTTGAATTAAGAAATTAAGAGTATCTGAGATTGGTAAGTGCACATCTTGCTTGGCTATCTTTAGTATTTTCTAGAGTATAAAAGCTTCGCTTTTATGTCATGTCGTCTTTTTCGGAGTTTTCTGGACGCCTCTTTTATAACTGTAGTTTTTGACTGGCAACGGGGTCTGGTACTGGAGCTGGAGGTAAAGTTGGAGCTGGGGCAGTGGCCGGGGTAATTACCAAGTTCGGTTCGCGCTTGCGGCCTGCACATCACAAATTTGAAATCAGTTTCATTATATAAATTGTTACCTTTAGACGATGTGGCAGACATTCAGTTGCAACGGGGGGATTAAAAAGAGGGAGAGAAGAGTCAGAGAGTGAGAGAAGGAGAAAAAGAAGGAAGGGGAAACGGATCTGATTCGCCTCATTGAACGGGTTTTTTTTCGCATTTGGCATCTTGAGCTGTGAAATATTTTGTGTTGCAGCTAAACTAAATTGGCTTTAAATTGCCACAATTTGTGGCGCATAATGTCAAAGTTAGTTTCTGTAGCTGCCTGATAAAATAGCTGCTAGCTATGCACTCGACTTCAATTAGACTGGCAACCAAAAAGGCTTCCGATACACGGTCTTGCCATCACATCACACTCTATCCCCGACCAACCAACCCATTTGAGCCAACTCTAGCCAAGTGACAAGTGGCGTCTCTTTGGAAGGGGCATAAAGTGTGTCAGCCAGGAAGCCAGCCGACGCGACTTTGAGTGGCGTTCCCCAGTTTACAGTTTGTTTGCTTTCCATCGTTCCAACGGCCTCCACGATGTTGCAAGTTGACTGTCCGTATCCCAGTTCATCTGTCTCTTTCTCAGTCTTCACCTCCATCTCTTTCCTCTCTGTCCACCTCCCTGGCTATCTATGCCAGTGTTGACTGACGGCTGCCGTCGAGAATTTTGGCGCTACAAAAGCGCATAAATAAAAATTTTTCAGCTCTGTTGACAGTGCAACACAAAGAAAGGCAGCTAAAGAGGAAGAAGAAAATTGTTACACTATGGGACTCCATTAGTTAGATGAGCAACAGAATAGAACAGAAAAGAAAACCTAACAAATTTCTTTGTCTAAACAATTTTTAATAAGCTATTACCATTCCCCATTCCATTTGGCAAAAGAAACAAAAGCTTTTCACAATTGAAAACGAATTTTTTACAGGCAGCCATGATTTAAATTTGAACAAACTGCAGTTTAATATACTTTTATGGACATTGTAGTTTAAGCCAATAAGAATAAATTAAAGATATATATATTATTAATACTCCTGGACCCTCAGTTTTTATAATTTTACTTTTTACATAATGATAATTAATAATAACTATAATAAGAGTATTAATTATCCAAAATATAAATTCATAACATAGACTCTCTTTCTACATTATAGAATATATGTATGTAGTTAATTATTTATAGCGTAAGAATTAAATAAATATTATATTGGTGTACTAAGTCTGTTCTTAATCTGGGCTCTCTTTCTTTCAGTATTTTCTTCATCGTAATAACTAATGATTTTTGATATTTTTGTACTCTACAAATTTAATATTTTCAATAATATATAGCGATTTTTCTATAATACCTTTACAATTTCACAAATGTCGAACAGATAAAACTTAAGTGAATATTGTAAAATCGACCTTGCCAATAAAAAGTAAATAGTATTACATGCCACAATATCTAATCTTAGCATTTTTTAACATAATATTAGTAGTTTAAGTACGTTTAATAATTATTATAATAGATAGTTTCTTTTCCATAATACATATTTTCAATTAGGGCTTTCTTTCCTTTCTTCCTTTATTTATAAAATAAAATGCATTTAAATATATAATAGTAATCATGATAATAGTGTTTCCACAATGTCCAACTTTAACCAGACATTTCTCTTTTTGTATTATATTAATAATTTAAGTGCCTCTTTTATATGCTTTGTTAACTTTTACTCACTGTTTCTCATTTCTTTTAAAGAATAAATTATATTCTTTTCTCAGCAACAATATTTCTTTATTTGCAATCTTTCTCTTTTTATTATGATAAAAGCAGAACCTTCTTTAAATAAATAAATGAAATTGTAAAACAATGATAACAAAGATGGCAAAGTATATATATTATGTGTTTCGACTCTCCCTTTCTCGTTGTTAGTTGAACTTTCAATATCTTCCCTATACGTATACTAGTTGTAATTATATTTGCGTACATGTTTACTGTTTACATATGAGTTACCTTTCAATTTCTATGAACATTTACAATGCTCGCACACAACTAAGCAAAAGCCACTTAACAAAATATGCTTTAAATGCTTTAATTAAAAACATTTATGCTAATTTCAAACAACAGCAATAATAATAATAGCAAAAACTAAGTGCGGTTGCAAACAATGCAGCACAGGCAGCTGTTACTGCCCCTTCACCCCCTCCCTCCACTACGTCCACGAAGCTTTGTGAAAATTTCACACCATTTTCAATGGGACTGACCGCAGTACCCCTACCTGACTTCCTCACATCTCCCTCTTATTCTCTCCACCTCTCCTCTTGTCTCTTTCCATCTGCTCTTGAGCTCATTATGTTTGCTGCGCTACGCAAATTATGGGAGACTATCTCGCTATTTTTTGCTCTCTATCTATCTCTTTCTATTGTAACTCGCTCTCTCTCTCACTCTCTTTCTCTGTTACTCCCGTCAATGCTTATGCTAATTTCTTTAGCGTCAACTTCCTTCCTCCTCCTTTACTTAAGCATCTTGCAAGTCGAATGCGTTTTAATTGCACTTTTTCCTACTGCCGTCAACTAATAACTGGCAATTTATTAAAATGTTTGCGGCTTCGCCAGCCACAGTTTTTATAGCAAAAAGAGAGAGAGAGAGAGAGGGAGAGGGGTAATATGTTTAATACTTAGTATATTGGCATAAGTTTGTACACAATTTTGATTGAAGAGCAGACCTCAGTTTCAGCCTTTGCGTCTTGGCGTCATTGGTCAGCGAGGCGTGAAAATTTCTCTACCCAAGTCGCTGGCGATTTATGTGAGAAATATGCTAAACTATCAAACGAAGCGTTAACTACTCCTCCCCCTCGGACGCTCTTCTTCTCATACTCCTCCACTCCAAAAACAAAACTGTTCGAGATGAAACCACAAGCAACAAATTTGCAACAGATGAGAGTCACTTGGAATGGAAACAAAAGAACCAGTTTAACATAAGTTTTGGGTTTTGTTTTGACATACGAATTTTAAGTTTTTAGTTTGAATCTAGATATTTTCATACTAGGATAAATTTGTACCACTGTTTGGAAAAATAAAAGAAATAAAAAAAATCAAATTGATGACACAGCATCAAATAGATTAACTAAGCTTATTTCAATATTCACTATTTGAAATGAATTATACACAAGTAGATTTCTAAAGCTTAGAAAAATATACTTCACAATTAGTAGGAATTTGGTTGATGTTTTTAAAACCAATAATCAAACATCTTTCCTTTCCTTTCCTTCTTTCCTTCTCTGAGTCTGGGATCCTTTTCCAAGTAATTAGATAATTGTCTTGTACAGTACACTTCAAGTGTACTCTATAAGAAAGACCAGTCTTTTATATCTTCTGTAACAGCAATACTAATTTCTATATTTTTTTTAAAGAATATGAAACAAAGTTCAGTATAAAATAAATTTTTTATGCCTCGATCTTTTACTCAAAAATTGAACTTGTATTATTGAAAAACAAATCTGTAATTTTTAGCGAATAAAAAAATTATAGCTACTCAACGAGATGAGCATAGACAACGATATTTCAATAGTAGAACTCAGTTCAGACCATGCGGGATCCCAAAGTGAAGCCACAGGAATGGTAAAAGAGCACAATCAAACTGATAAGAAAAAGGAAGACGAGTCAAGCACAGAAGATATAGAGACAAAGGAGACAAAGGAAGTAACCGGCTGTTTAATTGATGCCCTTTATCTGCATATGCTGCAACTAATTGAGGAACAGATTGGACAGAACCGTGCACTGGAGACACACACATCCAGAGCCCGCCTAATCCTGGCCAGAACCCGACTTCAGCAAGGAACCTTTAGGACAACAGCCACTACTTATTTGCCTGGCTTTACGCCCTACCGAGCCTTGTGTCGACTTGCCGAACAGGGCGTTTCCTGGGGCAACACCCTAAAGCTTCTCCGTTTTGACGTAGACACATCTAGGGGTTTTTTGGAACCAGTAACTCATATATTTGGCAGCCTAGTGCCGTACAGTTTACGCCTGGCAAGTCGCAAATGGGAACGCTGTGTGGACCAGATTGTGGAATGCGTTAATGTTCAGCGGGAGCTACAATCTGTGATCAGATCCATTGAACGATTGAAGTGGGCTCGACAGAGAAGACGCAATGTCTGAGGGGATGAGGGGATGAGGTGATAAGTTCAAAGTTGAGAATTAAGTCACTTGTTACAAACTCTTATAATGTGTGTTATCCCTTTTCTTAGACGGCATTAACCCGAAGAAGAAAGACGTGAACTGTCCATGCAGCCGTCTCGATTGAAGCTATAAATAGCCCAATGTGATGCTGTGACTGCGTATCTCTGTCTAGTACTTTTATCTGTATCTTCCTGTGTCTTTTCACATTGCTTGTAATTGCTTTTTAAAATAATTCATATAAATACAATGTCAAAAGTGGTCCGTAAGTTGCAATCAGGTAGATAATTTGGAAAGTTACAGCCACATAAGAAATATCACATTAACAGAAGAAGATTTAAATATGGATTTATACAAGATTTCGTCAACAGATTAATGTTATAAATTTATACATGAATGAATTTTATTCTAAATCAATAAAGAGCAAAGAGTTAGCTTAAAGGGACCTTCTTAATATCAGGTTAGGGACTTTTTTGAAACTGTGCTCTACTCTAGAATAATTAATTGTTCTATCAACTATTTCTATGACTTGTTTAATAACAGAATGCTGTTAAGTTCGATAATTTTTAAGAAGCAGTTTAGCTTTAAAAACCTAATAACAGATTTAGACTGACCGCATCAATGTGAAAGATGGGAAAAAAATGTGGAAGCTTCCTTCTTTTTAACGGAAATAATGAATGATGAGATCAGTGTAAACGTGCTATAAAGGAAAAAATCAATGATGCAGCTAGTGTAAGCAAGCGAAAAGTTTTTGAAAGTTCACATAAAAGAAGTTGGATTCCTTTATAATGCACCTACTGCGTTTATCAGAAAATATTCAAAAATTTTCACCATTTGTTGTAATACTGTGATTAATGTAAACGGCAATACTCTAACATATCTAAGACACGAGCAGATTTTGTTACCAAATACGGTTAAATAAGCTGACAACTTTCATAATTTGTTTTATCTTATTTTTTTTGTAACAGATAACAATGTTAATTGCTGGTGCTAAGACCCTTGCAATGCCGGGCATCATTTGCAGTCTAGTTTAAAAATAAAATCAAATGCCAAAGCGGCAGCATTGACAACATTGTCGATTTGGCCAACATTCCCTCGATTCCGAGCAGCCGCGTGTCTCGCAAAATCGACGCGACGGCGGCAATTATGCGGCATTTTCTTTGGGGCCTGAGGCAAGAAACGAGTTTGCGAGATATCTTTGTTTGTTGCCTCGTTGTTGCAGTTGCAGTTGCAACTTGTGTGAGGTTAGCTGAGCTGCGGCAACTACAACAAAATACCAGAAATAACTTGAAAATCCATTAAATTGTGACATGGCCGCAGCTCTGCCATAGGGATAAAGATAAACTTTTGTCAACTCGCCACTGGCATGAGAGAGCCAACAAGAGGAACATAAGGAAGGGCAGGCAGGGAGGTCTAAGGGGAGTGCAGAAAAAAGCGAATGAAACCTGCGTTGACAAGTGATAACAATGTGTCAGCGATTCCGAAGCATCGCGACGGCAACGTCCTTGGATTCGATGACGTCGCCAAAAATGGACCGTGACGGGTTCGCTGATTTTGCCTGCCTCCAAATGTAAATCTCTTCTCTTTTTCCATTTTTTGTTTTTCTTTATATTGATTTTTCAACATGTGTACAAAAAAGTGAAAGGCCAGCAATGTTTATTGTTTTTTTTTTATTTCATTTTTCCTCTTTGACTTGTCGAACCCAGCCAATAACCTGTTTCCACAAATATTTGCACAAAAAAATTGCTTTATGAAAGTATTTTCAGTCAGTGGTTGCGGGTGTCGAGTGCAAAAAATATAAAAGAAAATAACTAATCAAAATTTTGCGTAGAAAAATGTGTTAAGTGTTAAACTGGCCAGCTGAGATGTACATACATAAGTCATATTGAAATTTTCTTCAAATATGACTCTATCAAGGATTAAAGAAACTTTATATATTCATCAAACAATATAAAAGATATTTATACATATACAAATTATTTTTGTTTGTTCAGAGACGCTTAAATTAAAGCACACGAATTTATAAAAGATTTTAGTTATTAAGTAAATGTATTTAGAATCTTTAGAATCAGATTTACAAGTATGTTAAAGCTTTTATATGAAAAATTATATACAACTCATACAATAAGCTTGCCAGATAACTCTTTCGATTAACCAAAAAGGAAAATAGAATATTTACGATATGCGTTATACATATTTAACATCTTTAGGATGTATATTTTTAATATTTTAATAAAATAATAGTTTAAAACCAAACTTTTGCTATCTTGAGTAAATAGCTTTCATTGAATCTACGTTAAACATAAGCCAATAGGAATAGTTAAATCTTAAAGACAGAGTATCATTTAAGAAGAATTTGTCTTAAATATATTTTTCAAAATATATTCAAAACGATGTATAATATAAATAAATAGCATTTGAAAACGTGAAATTTTCTTATAGGAATTGAATTCCTAATAGGAATACTAATAATTGAAAGACATAGGAAATACGGACACCAAACTGTTCCCTGCAACTGACTCCTATCTTCATTTGCCATTTAAAAATTAACTCAAATTCCCTGTAAGAAAACCAACTCCCATCGTTAATTACTGAACGCAATAGCAGGCGTCTCTTGTGTTGGCCGCAATCCAGTCCAAGTATCTGCTGACTCTGGTATATACACCCGGAGCATTGGGCTTGGCACATCCATAACCAAAGGAGACAACACCGGCCAGACGAAAGATGCGATCCGGAACGATAAGAGGACCACCACTATCGCCCTGTAGAAAAGATACATGCCAGATTGAGGCAGAGATTCAATCAACTGCTAACTGGACACCCACCTGGCAGGCATCCATCCCTCCTGTTTGAACATAACCAGCACAGAGCATAGTGTCGACAATCATGGACTTGTAGGAGGTGGCACGACACTGGGCATTAGTGATGATCGGTACAATGGTTTCCTGCAGCACACTGGAAGTGGATCCGCCCTCGTGACTCAGTCCCCAGCCCGCAACGATTGCCTTTTGGAAATCAAACTGTTGCAATGGACTGCTGGGCAGACAGACGGGTCTCATCGAATTCACCAATGGCACAGGCTGATCCAAGCGCAGCAGGGCAATGTCATTTACCAAACTGACAGGATCGTATCCCGCATGGGCATGTGCAAAGGCCACAGCCCGTGTTATTCCCTGATGCTGGGAGCTGCGATCGAGCTGGAGCAAACGCACTGATACTGTGGACATGTCCATCTCATGGACACAGTGTGCGGCGGTCAGAACGTAGCGATCGTTGATCAAAGTGCCGCCGCAGAAGAGAAACGATCCGCGTATCATTTGTGCAATCCACGGATATTTGTTGGAACGCACCTGAGTGCCGCCCACAATGCGATTGGAGTTTGGAACGCCGCAGGCTGCAAGGATTCAAAAGGTAGACTAATCTTCCTCTAGAGCTGCTTCTCCCCAAGAGATACTCACTGCAGCTGGCGCAGCGATTGACGCGAAACGCCTTCGCATCGTTGCTCTCAAAGGGCGATAGTGGAGGCGAAAAGGATGGGGAAGACGAGGAGGAGACGCCCAGCACATTTGACAAGATTTGTTGCTTATGTCCCTCGATCAGATCATCAATGTAATCCGATTGCACACCCGGAGGTGGAGCAGGCGATGAGGTACTTAAGCTCTCTGGCAGAAGCGGCAATCTTGCTGGCTTCGGATAATAGTAACCACCAAATGGAGCCTTATGCTCGTAGCTAACTCCAGAACAGGCAAGACTACAAATGAAGCCCAGACAAAACAATGTGCTGGATATGGATTTCATTTCGAGAACCGCACGAACCGCGAGATAAAACACAACTGTCTGAGAATGGGGAGACCTTAACGGTTCTTATAGGCCAACCAGCCATGTCTGGAATTGTTTTAACCCAAACCATTTAAATTCATTAAAACCTAATGATGCTGTTAAACTGACAATCAACATTTTTATCAGCTTAAAATTTTGCATAATTTGCAAAAACAACATTTTGCCCCACTGTAAGGGCCCTAAGACATCACTTGACCCAAATCGCAATGCATAAAAAAAAATGCCTGATCTCATTTGTCAATTAATCCGTTGATATGCTAACGACAAACAAAACCCGAAAAAGCCGCCTCAGAAGATCCCTCAGATCTGTTGACAGCTCCAAGTGGTTTCAGTTCAGTTTATATCAAAATTTATGTTAATAGTTTTCGCTGCTTTCTATTCTAAAGCATTTTGGCCATCAATTTGTTTGGGCACTCATAAAAATATGTTCACTATGAAATCACTCGAAAGATTTATAACTTTATTGCCAATTTGGCTAAAAGGTGTTTGACCCACTAAATAAACTTCATTTCGATAACTAACCAAAATGCTTACCTCAAAATGTGGGAACTAAAGAGAAGGAAGACTATTTATTAAGACAGGGTTAGACACGTGTAATGATCATTAGGAGTACAAAGCAATTGGAATCTAACTACAAAAGAATAAACCACAAAATGGATTATTTCTTATAATGAAAGAAATATAAATAAGATGCTCAAGCAAAGGTAATTGACTCGAGTTGTAGCCAGAATTTTATGACTTAAAATTAAGTGCATTTTTTTTATTTTTATTTATAAACATTAATAGTTAAGCTTATAAAAATAAAACTAACAAATTGCAAATATACAAAGCGCTAGCTTCAAAGGCTTTCGGCTATAAGTGAAGATTATTCACTCATAATTAAATATAAAGGGTTGATTTTCTAATGTGTCAATTAGTGTTGTCAGAGTTTTGACAGCTTAATATAAGCTACACAAAAAATATATAAAAATAATACAAAGAAAAAATTAATATGGAATAATTAATTCCGGCCAATTTCTTATATTAAATAGTCTTCAAATCGATTTGAAATTAGTTCGATCTGTCATTAAATTAGATAAACTGGCAGCACTGAGTTTAATAATGTTAATCAAACTGTCATTGCTCTTAACATAGCAATAGTTAATCATTTCATAACAACTGTTGCTTTGCTATTTTTATACCCTTGCAGAGGGTATTATAATTTTGTCACGAAATGTGTAACGCATTGAAGGAAGCCTCACAGACCCCATAAAGTATATATATTCTTGATCAGGGCGACGAGCTGAGTCGATATAGCCATGTCCGTCTGTCCGTCTGTCCGTCTGTCTGTCCGTGTGTCCGTCTGTTTCTATGCAAACTAGTCTCTCAGTTTTGAAGCTATCTTGATGAAATTTGGTACAGATCCGTATTTTTGCTGCACGCAGCACATATGTCGGAGCCGGCCGGATCGGATCACTATATCATATAGCTGCCATAGGAACGATCGGTTGGAAATAAACATTTAGTAAGAAAAACTTTTTTGTTTCTCAAGATATCTTAACCAAATATACACATTCTGTGTTTGACTAAGTTTTAAACAGGCTGACCAAATTTGGTGTGAATCGGACTACTATATCATATAGCTGCCATAGGAACGATCGGTTGGAAATAAACATTTAGTAAGAAAAACTTTTTTGTTTCTCAAGATATCTTAACCAAATATACACATTGTGTGTTTGATTAGGTTTTAAACAGGCTGACCAAATTTGGTGTGAATCGGACTACTATATCATATAGCTGCCATAGGAACGATCGGTTCGAAAACAACATTTAGTATGAAAAACTTTTTTGTTTCTCAAAATATCTCAACCAAATATACACATTCTGTGTTTGACTAAGTTTTAAACAGGCTGACCAAATTTGATGTAAATCGGACTACTATATCATGTAGCTGCCATAGGATCGATCGGTTCAAAATCAACAAATTTTGTAAAAAATCTGACGGCTTACACAGGGCACTGCAAGGGTATCCAAACTTTGGCGCGCCAAAGTTAGCTTGCGCTATATTTATTAATAAATTTTACTTGACAAACTGTGCTGCACTTTTTTTCTTATCGAATTTATAGAATCCTTAAGGAAATCATTCGCAAGAGGGACATATATTTCTAATATAACAGAACACACCAACGAGATGAGTAGTCAATCAATCAAATCAATCACAATAAGATTTTGCTTAAAGTTAATTAAATAAAATTTAAATATATATATTAAATGAAGATGTTTATTTTAATACAATAAAGTATCTATTGAGTTATAAATATCTTGTAATTTATAAAGTGAAAATAATTTCATCAATCCATATACGCTTGTGTTATGTTATATGAAATGATAAACTAATAAGTTATTAGTGATTAGTAAAAATTCAAAAGTCTTTTAATAATATGTACCTTTCTCTTGAAACAGGTATGCATGTAATAAACTCACAACTGGAACTCTTTCATTAAAACACAACTAGAGCTTTCCACGCAAAACGGAAGCGACAATAGCAACGCCCCAAACAAATCATGGAAAGAGTAAAATAAAATCTAACTTTAAATCGGAAACAATAAAAAATCAGCTGTCAGGCAAATGAAAGTAAATTGACTTAAGACGCCCAAAAAAAAAAACAAAATAAGAAAACAAAATCAAAATGCTAACAAGCCGGCTTGGGTTGATTTGGCTATCGAAATTCTGAAGATCGTTAAGAGAAAATAGAAAGTAAAAAGAACGCAGATGCAGTGCAGGCCAAGCCAAGTAACAAGATGAAATTGGGTCAAACTAATGAAGACACAGATAAAGGCGCATAATCGAAGAAGAAGAAAATAAAGACCTCCCCAGATTGAATCACTAGGGAAAATGCTGTGTAAGTTGTGCTGGGTTTGGTTTAGAAGCTATCGATAATCTTAGCTTGTTGTACCAACAACGACTGTAGCCGAAAACCGAAACCGAACCCACAACACAACAAATGACACAAGGTCCACATATATACAAACATATGTATGGTTGGTGCGACCAGGTGAAAGAGATTTGTGTATTTGGGTTAGGAACGAGGCGAGAGAGCTGCTTCTAAATAAATAATAAATTCTATAGATGATGACACAAAACCGCAGACGGACAGATGAATGGGAAGATAGTCGGGGTCAGGTGGTTGGTGTTGTTTTGCAGAACGAACAACCGAAAGAAAGAAAGAAAGTCTTAATTTATTATTTATATGCGTTCCGCTAGAATCAATGAAAGAAAGTTCTGCAGCATCCCAAAAACCAAAAACCAAACACAAAGTCAAAGACAAAAACCAAAGTCAAAAGCAAAACAAAAAACAAAAAACAAAAAAAAAAGATAACAACAACAAGAAGAATTACAAGAACTACAACAAAAACTCGTTTTTGCTTTTATTTTGAGAGAGTCATACTCTTGGAGTCTGAAGTCTGGAGTTGAAGTTGAAGCTGTCGTTTCTCTTTCAGAACGAAAGACTTAGGCAACAAACTTGAGCGCTGGATCGCCCATTGAGAAAGACTTAAGCAACAAACCTGTAACTTGAGTCTCATTGAGTGAAGATTTCGCCTTTTCGAGGGGGTAAAAAGTCTGGTGTCTAGAAATCAGCGCCTGGCTATTTATGGCCGTACACCTTGCTGCAGTATGTGTGTGTGTTGTATGCATATATATGTATAAGTTGAGTGTGTGTTCCACTTGCATCAAAACTGGGTCAGCTGCAACGGAGATGCAGTTTAAGAACAAGTGGAAGATGCGATTGTGTCTACAGTTGTTTAATCGAAGATGGACAAGAAGGCGAGCAGAGATGGACACATATTAAGGTCGTATCTGAAAAGTTGTTGCTGCTGCTGTTGTTGTTGTTGTTGCATGCTTCGTTGTCGTACAAATTTGTTAGTAATTATCGCATTTTTGTTGCTGTTTGCAATTTATAATTTGTTGTTTTGTTTTATTTTACTTTGTTTTGTTTTGTTTTTAGTTTCGATTGTCACTTAAGCTGTACTCAGCTGGGCTCAGTGCTCATCAGGCGGCAACTACAACTCCAACTACAACTACAACAAAATGTACAACAACAATTCACATTAACTCGCAACTTTCTCAGGCTTCATTAAGTTTCACTTCAACTGGCATTTTCAGCAGTTATTTTGAGTATGGCACGATTTTGCTTATGACACGAAAATTGTTTATGGAGTTGTTTGCCATTTCTTAATGAGTTTTCTGAGCAACGTGCATTGAATTTAATTAAATTGTGAGTGCAGATTTGTTAAATGCTTAGCATTTAAAGACTTTTGTGCGTGTCTTGACGACATTAACTCAAATCAAATTGTTGTCTTTATCAATTTTATATAGGTAAAAGCTTAGATTATAGATCTTGAATTCTTCTAGCTTTTGCGATTCCCTCAACTGGTTTTCTTTAACATAACACAATTCTCACACCTTCAACAACTCAAGACGCAGTCAAAGTCCAGTCAAACTACACATAAAATACCAGAGTCAAGTTCGTTGCTCAAGTCATTCGTTTTAAAAGCAAAAAAAAATAACATGACTCAATATAAATCATATAAAAATATCTTTGTCTATATATGTATTTCTATGCAGACTGGGCCACCTTCAACTCCATTTGACATTTGAAAGTAAGCAGCGTACAACAACAACAGCAACAACATGAGTAACAACAGCGAATGACACTTGAAGATAAATATGCAAAACGAAAAGTAGAAATAGCAAATTGAAAAAATACAAAAATAGATAAAGAAACGTAATAAAACTAAAACTAGTTTCCCAAATGAGAAAAATAAGTAATAAAAAAGTAACAGAAAATCACTCTCATTTTTTTCAACTCTTCATTTGTTTATGCTCGCAAAACTGCACAGAAAGAAACTGTAAAACAGGTAGGAGTAAGCTCTTGAGTAAGCCTCACTAGGAAATACCCTGTACAAAAGCAAGAGTGGAAAGTAAACTTAAATCAATATCTCCCCTTTTATTAATGTGTATGTAGTATATTCAATTAACTTTCTTCTACACTGATTATAATTAAAGAACATTTCCGTTTGAAATTCGAAAGTTATGAAAACTGCTGGAAGGTATTAAAAATCTCATCAAAAACATATTATCAAAAGGTGCAGGGTATAAATAACCGCTGTAATTCAATATTTTAGAATTTTCGAGACAATTACAAATTATTAATTAAGTTTGCTGTGTGGGAACTTGCCAGGGCACATCCACTAGCCATATTATAAATACAGGGTATTCAACAAACTGTGTAACTGTTTAACGCTTTTGGCTTTGGACTGGACTATGAAGCGCATTGACATCAACAACGACGCTCCATTTACGGGGCAACAGCAGCTCGTATTACCCGACGCAACGTTCAACGCCTTTTGTGGGTTCTATTTGGCCCGGTTTGTTTTGTCCGATGTCCGTTTGTCCATTGAATGTTGTTGTCTTTTGTATGGTGTGGTGGGCGCTTTATATGCGCCACACGCAATTGTGTGGTGAGGTAATTAATAAGCCACCAAACCAATTGAAATTGAGCGTCGAGTCTCGCACCGGGCATACCAAGTAGCCCTCAGTAACGATCCAACGATATACGATTACGAGTGCCAATATGAGTATAAACACTCGCTGCTGGTTACTGACCATACACAAGACAAGTTTCGGTTGGTCTCTTGTAGGGCTTCTCAACAGATTTTGCGCAAGTGGAACCACCAAGGTGGACAGCACAGTCAATGGAAACCACTGAAATCTTAGTTATAACTGAAACTAAACAAATTTACAATTTTTGACAGCATTTTAACAATGGGTACTACCAAAAATGAGAAAGAAAAGGATTAAGAAAAGAGAATACAATACTTGTGGATATATTTAAGTATTCTAAGTTAAGCCTCTAATCCACTTTTAATAAGATATGGATAACGTCGTTTCGTGGCAATTTAACGACAAAATGTAACAAATAACAAGAGAAATGTCAAATTTTAAAATAATTTTTTTTATATCTTCTAAATAGATTTCTAGTTCTTGGACTTGGACTTGCAACAATGAAGAATTAAGTAAATTGGCCAATCATTAACTAATTATGTGCTGTATTATAAGTGCTTTTTAGTTATTGTTGTTTCGAATTGTTATGGAATTTAAAAACATTTTCTCAATTTGTATACCCTTGCAGAGGCATTTCTTGATAAACATGTTGATGTTGCAAGCGAGATTTTAAGCATAATTTGTTAAAACACTCTCCATTTTATAAATATACCTTAACAAAAATAAAGAAAACTAAAGAAAACTGCATTCCTGCTAATGTGCTTATCATAACAAATAAAATCATTTTAACGTGCTTAAACAATTTACTTTCCAATAGAACAAGAATAATTTCCAATTAAATATGGAATATTTTTGTTGCAGTTAACATAAATTAGTGCCTGAGGATAATTTACACAAGATGTGTGTATTAATTGAATACCAGTGGAAATAACAGTATGGCCTTTAATGGAGGAAAGTTAAATGAGTTAATTGACAAAAAGAACACTATTTTTTGTATTAAGATTTCAGCTCAATCAATTTAATTCAATTATCTCTTTAAACATATTAAAGCTGGGCGATTTATACATTCAAATTATGTTAAGTATTCTCATAATAGAATATTTTTCTCCATTTATTCATGCTGCAACTATGATTTTGTAAGTGACCATGGAGGACATCCAATTTCCATTCACTCTAAACATTTTACAAACTCAATTGAAAGCTTGAATTCACTGTTCTACTAATCTTTTAGTTGTCCCGTTAAATTAGCTTCTTGTAAAAGACCATGGAGGACATTTCAATTTTCTCATAATCTTAATACAGTTAAAAGTGTGCATTTTGCTCGTCATTGTCCTCAATGGTTCTGGTCAGAATCTATTACTACAGCTACCGATTGGCCAAGCTAAATTAGTTGCAAGTGAGTACAATAGAGTCCCAGAGTCAGACCAGGCCAGCTGATGATGGCCATAACTGTTGCCAAGCTTTAGACTGTGGCTCATTGTTGTTCCCATTCGCATTTCCCATAACCATTGTTGTTGTTGTTATAGTTGATGCTCATTGTACTTGTGCTGTTTGCTGACCCACTCAAAGTGTTCATTCATGTATACTTAGTATATAGACTGGGGAGACTAATCGGTTGGCGCTCCCATTATCGAGCAGCGTGTTTCCGCAGATACTTAAGCGTTGAAAAGGCCGCATGCCTAACCGTAAATACCTATTGACCTGTTAAAAAGGGCAACTTTTACGAGTGTATCTAACAAACACTTTAAGCCAAGTCTCGTACTTGTCACTTCGATTTGCAACAGACACTTAATTTTTTATTTTTTATGTTACTCTTTTGAGCCTTTTTGCAGCGTTGCGCACTTGCAATTGGCCTTTTCATTAGCTTCAATTTCAATTTGCACACATTTTGCTAGCTGTTGTTGTTGTTGTTGCTGTCTTTTTTTTAACTTCTTATTTGCCAGCATTTTTTGTGCTTGGCTGAAACTTGTTTATGGTTTGTGCTCCTACAAGAATGTGGCCATAGCACAAAACTGGGTTAAAATAGTTAGACAACCGACCAACGGGCGGTCGCCTTTAGAGTGTGTTTGCTGTTGTTGTATGCTTTTAGTGTTGTTCTTGTTGTTGTTGTTGTTGTTGTTAGTGTTGCCGGTTGCCGTCTGAAGTTGCAGTTTGCGTTTAAACTGATTGCACAGCCTGCTGCCACTGAGCTGCTGTTGGTATCTTAGCCATAAAGTACGACGAGTACAAGTATGTTAAAACGCAACTGTTTTGCGTTATTAACACCGTTTTTGGCCGATTGCACAGAGTTTGCCACAGGCCTCAAATCAATGGGAGCTTGAAATTTTTGCATACGTGTCGTTGGTAACTCTTTTTTTGCCAAAGTGCAACTACTAGTATTGATTTCAAAATGTTGCTAAAACTATACTTAAAACTGTGGTTACATTCATTGCATATAACAAACACCTGTAGCAAGCTTATTACGTCTTTTGAACTAAAAAGGTAAAATATATATCCATAGAATTGAAAATGTTGTTGACTTATTTTAATGAAAATATAACAAAATATCTTTTAATCTGAAAACAATTGTTAATGTTATATACATATGTCAATTTATTTCTTAATTTTTGATTAAGGAACATATGTTAATTCTTAATAGACTTATTATTTACTCAATATAAATAAAACAAGAAATGAACAAGAAAATCTTTTAAAAGATTCGTAATATTTGTGATATTGCAATATCAAATTGGAAAATTATAGAATATTCGTCTCTGAATTCATTTGAACACATCCACTATTATTTAGTATTTTGCATTCTAATATTGTAATATGTAGTAACTATAAAAATCTTTATTAAACAAGAAGACTAATTAAAAATAATATTAAATAATACTTTGCAGTGTATCTACTGCGTTATTTTCTTAAAACATTATAAATTTCAACAAAAATATATGTGCGAAAAATCAGAAAAACAAATAAACAAACCTTAATTAGTTATACAATCTGCTTAGGTAATTACTCACGCCGACTTTTAGTAAGTTTGGATGTATCTAACCGAAAGGTATGACACATTTAGTGCTAACCAAACATCATCAATCTGTTGTGGTACAGTCTAAGAGGCAAGTTCACTGACCTCCCCAGCTACTGTCCAGCTTTTCTATTGTGTGTAGTGTGTGTAGTGTGTTTAGTGTGTGTTCCACTGATGGTCTACACTTGTTGTTCAGTAGTTTGGTTTCTTTTAATACCCCGTTGGCTATTTACACGGTGTCATCCGCATTTCTCTAAGTCATGATCCAAACTGCTCGTACTAACTACCATCTCAAAGCCCGGAAAACTGAATGCAATGCTAGGTACTATCTATCATACTATGTGCTTTGGGGCTTGGGTTCGCTCATAATTACGTATTATATTAACTTTATGACTTTGCTGCGTTGTTTGTTATTATTTTCCTGAGCATTTACACTTGCTGCTTAACTGTACGTAATGTCTTCTTTCTGATATACTCTAACAGTGGGTATGTTTACTATATTATCAACTATATCTCAATTACCTTGTAACAATGCGTTTTCCTACAAGTCTACTAATAAGATTTGTTATTTCAAGCACTCATCTGTTTGGTTAGGGTATTTAATTATTCGACTACCCCTTATATAGCTGTTGTTTCTTGTTTTTATGCCCTTTTGACTGTTACTTCTACTGTGCGATCTCTTTTATGCTTTCTGCTTCATTTTCACACATAAAAGACGCATAAAAAATGTTTCATTGTCATTAAAAAGTCAAATTTATGATTGTTATACCAGAACAAGAGACGAGTTTGGCTCGCTTTTGCGCTCTAGGTGAAATCTAGTAACGGCTTCTACGCCGGGAGACGGAAGAATCTTTCGAACGGTATCGACAAATGTGCGTGGCCCTAGGGGAAAAGCGATTGTTTTTTTGGTCTAATGATTTAATAATTAATAAACCATTTTGATAATGTCGTTAATAATATGTTGAAAAGCTGGCGAAGATCAATGATAGATGCGTTTTTCATTTAGCGATGACACAATTATCGATAGCTAATAACAGCCCTGAAATGACGCTATCATTTTTAATTAAGATTTCCATAATAGCGCTGAGTTATAAATAGCTGTATATAAATTATAAATTTTATGACAAATTATCATATAAATTGATCCTAACTACGCCATTTCTTGGGAATTTGACACACCTGACCCCGAACTATGTCGTTTCTTAAAGACCATCCCAATTATCTTGATCTGCTTAAATTTACAATTAAAGCGCGAGCTCCAATTAATTGCCCCGCAAACACTTTGCCAAAATGAAGCAATTACAAAATGCCAAATTGACGACTGGGGCGTTCCACTCGAGAAGCGTTGAGCCGCAATTAGCCAAGTTAGGCCGGAGCTGTCTCGCAGTCAGCTCAGCTCAGAGACAGACAGTCAGGTAAAGTCGGGACTGTTTAAGTATATAAACAAATATCAAAAATCCAACAACAACCTTGACATTGAGCGCTGACAAGTTGCGTAAAAGATGTGCAGCCGTGTGGAAAGAAATTCAAATATCAAAGGCTGATCGACTAAAAGATACCCCTTTACAAGTCAAACTTTAAAGATCAAAAACAAAACAATTGACGAAAGTACAACAAAAAAGTTTTAATTAAAACAGTAAGATAAATTGAAGTAAATATACCCGGCAAGCTGTAAATCCAGGGTGTAAACAACCCACATACAAGCGTTAAATATAACAATTTAGATATAAAATATTTGATTAGAGTCAGCAAAACGTGTCTTTAACTGAAAAACAATTTGAAAATGGCCAAAACTGCATACAAAAATATGCAAAACATGAAAAATGATAAACAAAAACGTTAATAACGTTAAGAACGCTAGGAACAGTTAATGGGAACAATGCCAAAAACGGTCGATATGTGTTGTGAGTTGTGAGTCACTATAGCTCATTGTTTAGGCATCTGAACAAGTTTATTTCTGGTCTTGGAAGCTGTCGTTCCGACAAGATGAGCTCACAGTCTTTAGCTCCCGATGCCGTTAATATTATAGATATAACAAGGTACAGAAGATCTCTGAGATTTGCGATCTGATCTCAGTTCGTTTCCAAAGTTTACTTATACATTATTTGTAGTTATTTTTTATTAATATGTTGTGTGCTTTACCTTTTTCTTTCTACTTCTTTTTCTGCTTCTCTCTCTCTCTCTCTCTCTCTCTCTTGTGATTTTCCGTCAATCCGTCTGCTTCTGGTTGTGATTTTTCACCACTTTCACATTCACAATGAAATCAAAATGATAACCATAAAATTGATGCTTTTGATTATTAAAACTTTTGTTATTGTTTATTCACTTATTATTCATTCAATTTTTTTTTGTATTTCTTTAGTTTTGCTTTATTAACAATGATATAATATAATATAATATTTTAACAGATTAGAAGATACTTTTTTTGTCGATTTGTAGTCAATCTGTCAATATTAAATGCATATTAGATTTCACTTTATTGGGAAACTCTTTAATGATATGATATTTTCCTGAGTGCACAGCTGGAAAATGAATTTTCCATTCGACTTTTTACACTTTTTACACACAAATGCTCAAGTCATAAGTCAAGACTTTCAATTAAGCGGCTTTAACACGGCAAAATGCGATGGTAATACATACTCGTAGTAGTGAAAAGATGCTTACGAAAGTATCCACGTACGTATCTAACTTTGGATATGTGTGGTGGATGGATGTGTGTAATGTGTGTGTGCAGTAAAAGTGTAAAAATTACACTAGACAAGAAACGACTTGCGCTTTCACAAAAAGATTGCACATACTAGATTGCAGATTCATGATTTGCCATATGATTTGAGCATCCGCGAGATACATTTGTATCTTTAGCACCCATTTGATAGTTTCAAGAGACTCTCGGTACACAGTTCCGGGTTGAATGACAAAGTCACATTATTAGACCTCGCGATTTACCGATCGATTTAAAATAAATTAAAATACACGCACAGATGCCCAAACACAATGGAAATTGTACGAGTCTGTCTTTGTGTGTGTGAAAGTACGCAGTGAAAAACAAATCAAAGTGGAAAAACGCTGCCAGCCCATTTCGAAAATGGAAAATTGTCAACGCACATTGAACTTGACGACAAAAGAAATGCAGCGCATGAGCAAAGGAGAGAGCAAGGGAACTACAAAGGGGAAGGAGCCTGCCTCAATTTACAGTTAAGCGACGCAGACGCAGACGCAGAGATGCAAAACTTAGAGAGACTTTCGGCCAGCGGAATGCGAATACGAAATGCACTTGCCTCGCCAACTTTTTCACTGAGCAGAAAGAAGAAAAAAAGTGAAGGGGCCCCAGCAGCCGGGATCCAAGATCTCTGCCCAGTGTGCGACCGTATGTGTGTGTGTTTGTGGAGTATGTGTGGAGTATGTGTGGTGTGTGTGGCTGGCTAATGTTGGCGAAAAATGCAAAAAACAAAAACTACTTGTCTATACAAGAGACGGCTAGCCGGCGCATAGCGGTACTCTGAGTGGGCATGACGAGGAGCTAATGACTCGGCGCCCCATTCGAAAGACAGACAGACAGACAAGAGTCGCAGGAAGTTGGCAATTTTTGGTTAGCTAGTTTGAAAGAGACTGAAGTTGATTGGGCTGCTGCTATAAACAATATTAGGTGGGCTGGCATGTTAACAATAAACGTTTAACAATTGCACTCTAGAATGTACAGATTATATTTAATTTATTTACTGTAGTGTCACTCTAGAATGCAGACTTTAATTTATTTATTTACTGCAGTGTCAAATATTTTAAAGTGTTTAATTTGTTCACTTAACGAATACTTCGATTACTTATCGGCATCAACTGATAAAACGATAATCACTTTTCTTACATTTGCTTAATTAATTGATCAATTATTTCGATTGGTATTAGTTTTGGGCATTTCTCACTGATTTAATTCGTTAATTAGCCGCAAAGTACACGAAATAAACGCTTTGAATGAAACATGCACATGTATGTTCATTTAAGACGGGGCAAACGGGCCAGAAAATAAAACGCGCGCGTGGCGAACGCGCTACGTACCAAATTGAGACTGTGAACGGTCACACGGCAAGGCAGGCGGCCAAGCAGCCAAAGTGAGCACCAAAAGCAGAACGCAAAGTCACAAAAGCAAAAGCAAATACAAAGCAAACCAGACTCAATGCGAAAGCAGCACAGCTGCTGCTTAAGCGGCTTACAAAAAAAGCCCAGAGCGCAGAACATAAACAAGCAAGAGCGGGAGAGAGAGAGAGCAACTGACAGTTAAGAGAGGCAGCTCAGCTGTTGTTAGAGCTTAAATTGTTTGCAGTTGATCAACTTTATACAGGGTGACTCGCAATAAACGATTAACGATCAATAATGGCTCACATTATTTTACTTAATATTTAAAAGGGTAAGAGCTTTATACAAATATTTTATGCTACTTTTGGTAATTCTTTTATCAACTTTATGATTTCAATCATAGTTTGATTGATTCTATATTTAAATAATTTCATTAAAAACAAACATTTTATCAAAATGTTGGGAAACATTGAGAAAGTTGAAGGGGTCCCCGTTGGATATATTTTTATTATTTTCAAATTTTTTAATTTAAGTATTACTTGAGTTTTGCATCTCTCAACTTTTGGTGCACAAGATAGTATAAAACTTTACTGTATTATCTCAAAAATTATTTCTTCTCCAAATCTTGGCAATAAGAAGAAATAAGGAGGACCACTTGGGGTTTTTAGAAATATTTTGCAATTTTTGGCATGATCTATTTCAAAAAATTAAACCCTTTAAAATCTAATTTAAAGTCTTGTGTTGATTTATACTAATTTGACCACCCAGATTTGATTAACAGTTAAAACTAGATGTTTTTTTTTTTTTGTCTCAATAAGTTGATAAACTATTAGTAAAGAAACATATGGGGACGATTATAGTAAATGAAACATAGCTTAGTGAGCATAAAGTTTTTATAAATAATAGATTATATTATTGTTTTTACAAATTTATAGCAGCTTTTATTATTTTTCTTTTAAAGGATTTTTCATGCTGTTGCTTTTAAATCTTTTGACCACTTTCAGAACCCGTTTTGAATTTTATTCCCAGTTGTAAAAGGTGCTCCTTCTACTGATTTCCTAGAGTAGAAAAAAAGGAAAGTTAGTTGTTTTTAAGGCTATCATTAGAAAACACTGGCTCACCTTTAGTAATTTGGCTACATATCTGTGCATAGTAATTCATCATGCATTTGGTCACTGATCCTCGTGCGGCTTATGTAATAATAACATTCCTTTTGCTATAGTAAAGTACGGCAAGCACCTTCAAGTCGATATTTCTTCCGTATGGACGCGCATGTGTCTTTTGAGGCTTCCTGGGTGGGTGTATGACGATGGACACTGAGTGCACTTGTATGGATAATCGCCAGTGTGAGTGCAAATATGAATCCTTTGCCTGTGTGCGCTGGAGAAGGTCTTGGGACAATAAATACATTTGAAACTGGTTTCGTCGTGATGGGTGCGCATATGTCTCCGCAAACTCCAACTGTCCTTAAATGCCTTCTCACAATGAGAGCACTTATATGGTCGTTCTTCCGTGTGGGTGCGAAGATGTCTTTGGAGCCACCAATTTCCGTAAAAATTCTTCTCACAATGGGAACACTTGTATGATCGTTCTCCGGCGTGTTTGCGGTCATGGAAACTCTGATGCAGGGCGAGCTTTCTTTTGGTATCAAATCCCTTGCCGCAAGTCTGACATGTATGAGAGTTGTCCTCTGGACAAGGAATGGATTCAGCTGTGATACGAGTGGCCAGCGCATCATTCGGCGGTGCACAGTTGTCCGGCAATTCAGCTAGATTTTCCTCCAATTTTATATTGCCACTCAGTAGATCCCAAAAATGCCGATGGCTTTGTTCACATTTCCGCTTGAATCTGAAGGCATTTTGGGCAGCAAGAACGCAGGGGAGGCACATTTGCTGTGGCAACGGATCACCGCGTCTTACTTCGCATGCTGCCAATTCGCTAAGCATCTCAGCCAGGCTGGGCTCATCCATCTTTTGTTGGTATACATCGTCAAAAATATCCACAAGAGGAGCTATACCCTCTCTGCAAGCGCGGCAAATTTGTTCCATGGTCTCTTTTGTGTATTGTAAACAAATAAATGTATCGATTTACTGTGAGCAAGTCTCGATAAGCAAACTGAGTAGGCGATGAATTGTATCGTATCACACTAACGATATTTACGACAAGTTAAAATATCGGCTGCAGCCACACGCCTTCATCGATACTTTTCGATACTGAGCATCGAATGTCTGCCAGCTGATGCTTTGTTGTTATTTCTAAATTTAATCCACAATGTCCTCAACAAATTGTACTTTCTGTGATATTTCAAGCGGCAAAAGCGAAACGAGTCTGGAATTGGAGACAGATGAATTTGTTATATTTAAAGACATACGGCCGGCCTCCAAACATCATTATCTAATTGTAACAAAAGACCATTATGATAGCCTAAAGGTTCTGGACAAATCGCATGAAAAAATGGGTCCGTAGATAACGACTATCAATTAAATCATGCATATATTATATATGTATACTTTTCAGTTGTACGTATGGAGGAAACGCTGAAAGAATTCTTTAAATCTAAAGATATAAGCACAACGGATGCACTTTTCGGATTCCATATGCCGCCATTCATTTCCGTTAAGCATCTGCATTTACATGGAATTTCGCCACGTTCAGAGATGGGATTCATATCTCGTGTAATCTTCCAGCCGTCGGCACCGTGGTTCAAATGTGTAAGTATCTTTCCTTTAAAAGTATAATTCATTATGCTTAAGATTTTTTCCAAGGCCAAGGAGGCGCAAGCATATTTGAATGGGAAATAGTTTTAGCTCCAAAATGACCATGAAGTTTATTCCAATGAATTTTTCCAGGCCAAATGCTGTAAGCTAACAATAAAAATACCAACTTATTTGAACAATAAATATGGTTTTGCTTTATTATTGGTGAGAAGCAGGTAAACTTTAGAAACTTCAAAAGATAAACCTTGTTATCCATTGAATCATCAGTCTCGTTTCAACATCTTTTCCACTTTAAATTCTATTGGTACTACGGAAGGAATGTTATCACTCACTTTAATCACCGGTCCCGCTAGAGTCCGAGTTTAGTACTTATGGTCTGGCAAATGTGAGAGTTGTTATTTAAGTTAAGGGTGGAACATCATTTGAAGATGTATGGTGATTAATTCGATAAGCATCTCAGCCGGGGTAAACTTCTGCTGATATAAATCGTCAAAAAAATAAAAAAAAATTCAAAGTAGGTTGGCTCTCGCAAGCGCGGAAAACTTGACCCTATGTGTATTTTAAACAAATTAATTAATCGACAACCATATCGATATGCTGAATTGGCGATAAGTTGTATTAAAACGCCCAAAAGTGGGATTCGTGACAATATCGGCAGTAAACGGAAACTGCACATCGATATTAATATATATTTACTGATCATCGAATTCTCACCAGCTGATTTTATTTCAAAATTTTTTGGACAATGTCCCAAACTAATTGTATTTTCTGTGATATTTCAAGTGGCAAAAGCGCGACAATTCTGGAAGTGGAGACAGATGAATTTGTTATATTTAAAGACATACGGCCGGCATCTAAACATCATTATCTGATTGTGACAAAACAACATATTGAGAGTCTAATGGCTCTGGACAAATCACACTGTAAAATGGGTTAGTAGATAAGGGTTATCAATTAAATGGTGTATATAATATACATTTGTACTTTCCAGTTTTACGTATGGAGGATACGATGAAAGATTTCTTTAAATCGAAAGGTATTAGCATTAAAAATGCTCTATTCGGATTCCACATGCCGCCATTTATCTCAGTGAAGCATCTACATTTGCATGGAATTTCCCCACGGTCATTGGTGGAATCACATATTGATGCATATCGCTTCAAACCATCGGCACCTTGGTTCAAATGTGTAAGTATACTTCTTTAAATAGGATTATCCCTTATACTTAAGACCCTTCCATTTAGGCCAAGGAGGCGCAATCTTATTTGAAGGGGAAGTAGGTTTACCATCATGATGATGAGGGCCCAACGAAACACTTCTGGTCATTTGATTTAAGGTATTACTAAAAGTATATATTAATTTATAATGTAAAAGTACAATGTGTTTTTCATATACATACATGTGTACATATATAATTGTGTATATAGATATGTTTCTGCTTTATTTTTTGTGATATGTTGTTTTATAAAATGCACTACATTAAGTAAACAATGTTCTTTGAAAATAAGTAACATTTTCCTATTTAATAAACAATTAAACAGCCTTGATAGGCTGGGGAAATATGTATACATATAGCCTCTGACTTCTTTTGTGGCAATCAAAAATACTGATTTTAAGCTTTTCGTTCAGACTGTGAGGTTACCTCTACAGTGAGCTTTTAATCATGTTTCCAGGTTAAATTTCATTCATATTCGATTCACTTTTCATCAGGAGAACCCGCTTGTGGATGGGAGTTCATGTGTCTTTTCAGATATGATATCTTTGTAAAAGCCATTAAACACAAATCACACTTGAATGGTCGATAACCAGAGTGGACTCGTATGTGCCGCTGAAGAGCTCCAGGTTGGATATATGCTGAATGACACTGTTCACACTTGTACGGTTTCTCCCCGGTATGTGTCCTGCTGTGGGCTGTCAGATTTCCAGAGCTGGCAAAGGTTTTCGGGCAATACAGACACTTGAAAGGACGCTCTCCGGTGTGTGTCCGAATGTGCTCATTGAGACGGCCACGCTGGGTAAATGCTTTGATGCAGTGTGGACATTTATAAGGTCTCTCGCCGGTGTGCGCACGTATGTGATCCGCAAGATTGCCAGAATTGACAAATTCCTTCTCACATTGCGGACATTTGTGCTTCCTTTTACGTCCATGAACTCGCATGTGCAAGTTCAGTTTTCTTTTGCTAATGAATTTCTTGTCGCAAGTGAAACACATATGTGAACTGCTGTCCTTGGAATCGTTGTCCTTGCTGCTGGAGGAGCTTCTGCTGCTTATTTCAAACTTCACAGGTTCGGAGCTGGATTCCCGGACAGGAAAACATTGTGAATTCCAAGTATCTGCTATTATTACCTCTGTGTCTTTGTATTCACAGATGTTCGACATTTTGGGCAGATTTTCCGGCCAGTTCTCTTCGCTCCCCTCCTCTTTTACATCCTGCATTGATGTCACGTTCTTGGCCCATTGGGCAACTTGCCAATCATTGGTTTGCAACATTTCACTGGTATTTAACAGCTTCCAAAAGTACTGACGACTTTCCTCACATTTACGCTTGAATCTAAAAAAATGTTGGGCAGCAAGGACGCAAGACATACACATTTTCTGAGGCAATGGATCATCGCGGATTACTTCGCAACTTGTACAGTTTGTTAACATCTCCGCCAGAGTGGGCTCGTCTTCATTTTCGTACCGGTCAGCAAATATATCCACTAATGTTGCTTTGCCATCTCTGCAAGTGCGACAAACTTGTTCCATTCTTAACTTTGCCTTTTGTAAACAAACAAATTATTCGAAACTGAGCTTGCGATAGTTCTTTAATTATTCAGTTGTATACTCTTAGTATTTTTAAACTAATCAGTATTTTTTTTTTGGCATTTTGGTAAAAGTTCAAACGATACTGCGCGCAATTTAAATAAATTTAAAACCATTTTTTTTTTTGATAAATAAGATAAATTATATTTTATATATATTTTAAATAAAGAGGGACATTTTTCTGTCAACGTTATACAAACTTTTTATAGCACAAATAAATTGATTAAAATTCTAATTATTTCTACAAAATAAATTGGAAGCAAATCGAAAAAAAAAAGATCCGCCAAAGAAATTATCTGTTTTGGAATGGACCTTTTCATTAAAACCATAGTTGCCACACGTTATAATTGATAAAATACAATAAATCGATAAGTCAACTATATTCAAAAATGTAATGTTTTTATCTGGTTTGCAAAACGTTTTTTACGTTACGTTTTTTATAACGTTTTTCATTTATTTTAGTGGCTGCTAATATCGATATTACATTTATTAAAAGTTGTTTGGTATTTAATTTTCATCTCTTATCGATTGTTCTGTCTGTCGTATATCGATAGTGTGCTATAAAGTTGCTGAAAACGAGAAAAGAAAAAATATAACTTATCGATATAATATCAACAATCCCGGAGTTGACTTCAGCTGTGTGCGCTGCTCTGCTCTCTGCTTTGCTGCTCAATTCTCGTATGTTTGTGTCCGCTTGCATGCCTGTTGTGTGTGTGTTTTGTGCGTGTGTGCGCTGGGATACTTGTGTGTGTGTGTGCGTGTGCAAAATCAGAGTCTTTGAAAAAACAGAAAACTCATCGACGGCCCAATAACAAAGTTCCTATTTTACACAATACGTGCTCGTGTTCATTATAAAAGTGGCCAAAATTCGGCGAAAACAGCGCAAGTGTGATAAAACCAACGTGCCACAGCCGTCTGCAAAACGAACGAAAACAAAAGAGAACAGTGTTGATAGTACAACAAGCATTTTAAGCAGTGGCAGTGGCAGCAGCAGCGGCGCCGGCAGCACAACCAGCACTAATAACAACAACAACAAGCGTGTATACGCGTCGGTGGGCCGGGGAGCGGCCGACGTTGTACCTGTACCTGGACCCCGTGTACCCCCTAAAACTACAACTACAACTACACGAGCCGCCTCAGCAGCAGCCGCAGCAGCAACAACAACATCAAATACAACAGTTACAACAACAAGACAGGCAGCTGCCGGCCGGTGTCCGGCCGAAAACGAAACTGTTGCTAGTTGTGGGCGGGGCGGCGGGGGGGTTATTGAAAGCGCACAGCTAACAAAGGGCAAACTGAATGCAACGCATTTATCAGTCTCCGTCTGTTTGCGCACTGTGCAAAAGCTTGCGGTTGAGCTTGAGCTACAGCTTGACACCGCCAACGTTAACGCCAACGTCAACGCGAGCAGAGTTGCCAACAGCGTTGACGTCGACGTCAACGTCATGTCGGAAACGGGCTGTCGGCATTATCAGACCTACGTAAAGGAGCACAGTTACGATACATTTCGGGTCATCGATGCCTACTTCGCTGCCTGCGTCAACAAGGATGCGCGTGAGAAAAAGGTAAGCATTAAATTATCATACCCCTTTTCATCATTTAACCCCTTCACTACGTCTTTGTCTTTGCCCCTTAGGCCATACACTGCAATTGCTTTGAGTGCGGCAGCTATGGAATTCAATTGTACGCCTGCCTGCATTGCATCTACTTTGGCTGTCGTGGTGCCCACATCACGAGTCATCTGCGCTCCAAGAAACACAATGTTGCACTGGAGTTGTCACATGGCACCCTGTATTGTTATGCCTGTCGGGATTTCATCTATGATGCCCGAAGTCGCGATTACTCTTTGATTAACCGCAAACTGGAGGCGAAGGATCTGCAAAAGAGTCTCGGCTGGCAGCCCTGGATCCCCACAGCCAAGGAAACGAATCTATTGCTGGCCAATGCCCGTCGTCGTCTCGTCCGGCCCAATCAAACAATCGGATTACGGGGTCTGCTCAATCTGGGCGCCACATGCTTCATGAACTGCATTGTACAGGTAAGTTTCAATATCGATTTCATCAGTTACATGTAAGTAGAGTACACTAGTACATTTCTCTATCAAAGTGGTATACTTTATATCAGGTGTAATCATTTATTTATTGAGACTAGTCTTATAAACTAATGTCCTTTACACTATGAATAATTTATTAACTCAACTTCTATTTAAAAGAAAGGAAAAGTTGGTACACTTTTATTTAAGAATTATAAAGAGTTTTATTCTCTGGACCACTAAAAATGGTACATTTCTTACATAAAGAAAACGAGAGTTGATAAACTTTTATCGAAAATGGAAGAGCTACTGATTTTATTCGACTTTGTTTACGGTACATTTTTCAGTCATTGGTTTAAAAAAAAAAATGGTACATTTTTGGCACTCAGCTCAATTTAAATTTATTACTAATCTTTGGAGCTACGACTTTTAAATTTGTATATAAATAGATACGACTATACTAAACAAATAACACCATACAACCTCTTGGTACAATGGTAACACAAACTAAAAAAAATTTATTTATTTATTGTTGGAGCAGAATTTCATAGTCTGATTTGGTATCAGCCAGAAATTAGCGGTATTTTCGATAGTTCATATCGATAATATGTCAATTTACGATCATTTGCAGGCTTTGGTACACACTCCGCTGCTGAGCGACTATTTCATGTCGGATCGGCATGACTGTGGCAGCAAATCCTCGCACAAGTGTTTGGTGTGCGAGGTGTCGCGTCTCTTCCAGGTAAGCGCATGCGCATTGGTCCCCACTTCCAGAGATGGCCAACTTAACAGAGGGAGAGAGAGTGAGGGAGAGAGAGTATAATTAATTGGTAATGGATTTTTGCAGGAGTTCTATTCGGGCTCACGTTCGCCGTTGTCGCTGCACCGTTTGCTGCATTTAATCTGGAATCATGCAAAGCATTTGGCAGGATATGAGCAGCAGGATGCGCACGAGTTTTTTATTGCAACATTGGATGTGCTGCATCGGCACTGTGTCAAGGCCAAAGCGGAGCACGAGAGCAAGAGCAACAGTTCGAGTGCATCGGGTGGGAATTCAAGTTCCAGTGCCAATTCAACGGCCACACATTGTTATGGCCAATGCAACTGCATAATCGATCAAATCTTTACGGGCATGCTGCAGAGCGATGTGGTGTGCCAGGCCTGCAATGGCGTTTCGACCACATTCGATCCCTTCTGGGACATCTCACTGGATCTCGGGGAGACCACAACACATGGCGGCGTTACGCCAAAAACGCTTATCGATTGCCTCGAGCGATATACACGGGCCGAGCATCTCGGTTCGGCGGCCAAAATCAAATGCTCCACCTGCAAATCGTATCAAGAGTCCACCAAACAATTCAGTCTTCGCACCCTGCCCAGCGTTGTATCCTTTCACCTCAAAAGGTTTGAACACTCGGCGTTAATCGATCGGAAAATCTCCTCGTTCATTCAGTTTCCCGTCGAGTTCGACATGACACCCTTTATGTCGGAGAAAAAGAATGCCTATGGCGACTTTCGATTCTCTCTCTATGCGGTGGTCAATCATGTGGGGACTATAGATACTGGACACTACACCGCCTATGTGCGTCATCAGAAGGATACGTGGGTCAAGTGCGATGATCATGTGATAACAATGGCGTCGCTCAAACAGGTGCTCGATAGTGAGGGGTGAGTTGGCGCATGAGAGAGCAAGAGCAAACAAAATACAAAAAAAGAGAAAATCATATATATATTTATGTATATATAATCTAACACTCTCTTTTTCACTTGTATTTACATTACTTATCTGCGTGTGTGTTTTCTTTACAGTTATTTATTATTCTATCATAAGAACGTGCTGGAATACGAGTGAAAAGGCAGCTAAAGGCGAAAGCGGACACACAGTGACTGTAGAGACTGTATCCCCCTCCATCCTCCTCTCTCACACACACAAATGCATGTAGCATACACACACACATACACAAACATATAGAAACATAGAAATGCAAATACAAATATAATTACAATTACAAAAACAAAAAGAAATACAAAAGCAGACAAGGACGCGGCAGCGCTTTCAAATCTTAAACTTAATTAATAAATCCATACAATGTTCTTAAGTATTTCCAGCACATAATGCTACAAACTAAACGAATGCTAAACTAAAAGAAATGCTTATGTATGTAAAACGAAAAATCAAACAAAACAAACAAAAATTATGCATAGCAACAAAAAGCAAAACAAACCAAAAAAAAACACCTAAAAACAGTTTTGCTCTTCTCTCGCGTAAAAAGAAAACAAAGGGAAACTTACTGATAAAACCGTCACCGATGTCAAGAGTATCTATTTGTTTGTTTATAGAGCGGTGTCGGTTAATTTTTGTCACAACTGCAGAATGAATTAATCACAATCAGCAATTATTAAAAAAAAGACAAAGGTAACATGAAAATGTAAAAAAATTTATTTTTAACAGCTTGGGCTCGTCCGGGAATTGAACCCGGGACCTCTCGCACCCGAAGCGAGAATCATACCCCTAGACCAACGAGCCAGTTGAAGATGGTCCGCCATATTGTATATTTCATGTTGCTGTGTTGGCATCATTTGAAAATATTTCAGACAGAGATGGCGCGAAAAAGTCAGAAAGAGATGACGATAGTATGCTTCGTAGTAGCAAATGTACTCGACGGATGGCGCTTTGGGATACTTTATGATATAAATTTCCCAAAAGATGATGGCATATTTGTTGAAATAATTTCCTATGCGATGCCGTTCTAGGATATTTCTGTTGCTATCGTCGCCAACAGCCAATAGGTGGCACGCAATTTAAATAATTTAAATAAACAAAAACATATTTGTAAACACTTTAGATAAAATTTACATAATCCAATTATACATTCGATTAAATGAAGATCCTTTTAATAAACGTTTGATGTTTGAAAATTATGAATTTTATTACTCTCTCCAGTCTTAAGCGATCTAATTTGGAAATCTATCTTGGACTTGGACGTATTGCAAACCATCACACAAAAACCTCTCCCAATCTGTTGGCACCTTTGAGAAACATAAATACTTACGTGAGACCATGTCTTAAATTAACAAACGGACTTCTTTAATAATTTTAAATTAAATAAGCTAAAGCCGATTCCTTTAATACTTGTTTTGTTTTCCACTCGTTCGCCACTCACATAAATTCTAAGAATATGCATGAAATTGAGAAAATGCTTAAGATATTTCATGTACTACCTTAAGTTAATTGGTTCAGTGGCAATTTTTAATCACAAACTTTTGGATGAGTCTTTTCTGAAAATGATTAATTTTTGGGAACCAAGGTGGCCGCGTCTGAAAAGACGATTTTTGTTTGTGAGCGCCGCCAGTTGTCATGTTGTTTACTTCTAGAACTAGATTCTAGACTATTGAAGTCTGGCAATATTCTCCAATACTAATAAAGAAGCCGCGTCAAAGCTTAAAATCGAAAAGCGAATATCATCCATAAACAAAATGGAAATTCAAAGCAAGAAAAAATCAAAATACTCCTGGTTGGATACAACCTCAGCCTATAAAAACACGGAGGAGACTTTTGTTAAAGACTGCATTTGTAATCGGAAGCGAGGATTAATAAATTGCAACAATTGCCAGAAATCATTCATGGGTCGCATTGGGGCTCGCTGTCCAGTTCATCCAGAAGTAATGTACTTTCAATTAAAAAATCATCTAAGTATTAAACCAAATAATTCTTATGTTAAATCAGATTGCATATCTAATGGACGCTCGTAACTGCGCCTTTTGTGGAGCTCCTTCACAAAATCTGCAAATGGATCAGGTTTGAAACAGGATTCTCTAATATGTTGTTGACGACAAAAGCCCATATAAGTATAATGGTATTTCATCGAATATCATACATTTTGAAAACAAAGAAATTCTACGAATTAAATGCATAGGAGATGTGTATGTAACATATACACATAAATAATCAAAACAGTTGTGGTTTTATTTTCTATTCTATACATACAATTGTATATGTGCATTAGTGTTGCCAGAACTTGACAGTAAGAATAGGCTGGAATGACAAATAAATAGGCTAGACTTAAAAGCCCCAAAAAACACAGTTCAAATGGATTGCATAGTTTTTTTTAAGATAAATAATGTCGCGATTGTGATACTTATCATGTGCGAAATAAATCCAAGTCCTAGTTCTTTGTAAACAATGATACATGCGTTATAGGCTTTAACAGACCAGATTTTATATTGAATAGTCTAGATTTTCAACTACAATAAGCTAAACTGACAACACTGTGTGTATTATTGTGATGTTTGCTTTGCCACATTCGTTGAGAGCGCAAGGAAGCACCGTTACTTTAAAATTATTCTGTAGACGGCGACACAGCATACTTTCAGTTTGTTTTTTAACTGCGCAAATGTTTAGCACAAAAATTTGGATATTGTCAATCTTATAATGATTTAATATTATTGTAAGTATTAGCTTGTTTTATGTTAAAGAATTCTGTAAGATTTTAATTTTGTCTGTTTTGTTTTAAGCAAACTCTGGCAACTCTGATCTGCGATGCCGCTGCGTGGTTCTAGAATTACTCTACAAAGTTGCAATTAAATTAATACATTACCAAACATTTTCCTAGTAAGGTAAGCGTTTTTTGTTATTATTATTATCAAATTGCTGCAACAATTACACGTTTAGAGATTTCAAAAAACAAACACAATAATAGGAAGCTGTATGTATGTTCATACATTTGACAATTTGACTGTAACAAATTTCATTGTAATTTGAAAATTGTCTATTCTCTGTTCTTCTAGTTTGTGAACTTCTAGTTTGAAACTTGAGCTAATAATCAAGCGGCGGAAAAAACTTTAACGAAGGAAAACCAAACAATAACAATGGGTAATTATAAAGCATTTGCTAAAGTCCCCGCCAAATATATATGTATGTATGTATGTATGCATGTGTGTTGTCAGCATCAGCGAATTCTAGCACCAAAACAGAGACGAAGAATGGCAATAACAAAGTTGCCGATCAAAATAACAACAATCCTAATCATAATAATCACATCGAAATAAACAACAATAAAGAAGACAAGGAGAACCAGAAGCTAAAATATGAGCTTCCATCGGATTACAAGTACGAGATTCACAAATGTATTTGTGATCGACCTCAAAAGGTGTTCGAGTGCGGACGTTGTCATCATTATTTTCATGGCAGGATTCGTGTGCCTTGCAAGGTGCATCCATCGGTAAGTGACCATAGAATAGGGATGGGTATCGTTATTTTCATATTTTATGTTTATATTTTTGTCTATTTAACATCAAATAAAAGCAGTCGACAAAAATTAAAATTGCAAATGAATAAAAATAATAAATACGATTTTAGATTAGCCGTTCATTTAAATTAATAGATACACAAAAGCTTGTTTAAATTTTTCCAATTTCGTATTTCACTTTGGTCGTTTGTTTTGTATCATCGTTAATTAAAGAAAAATATAAAAAAATAAGATATTGGTTCCCATCCCTACCAGAGAATATAACTATGAACTTAAATTTGATGATTCACACCATTCCATGTAGGATATCTTTCTAATGGACTTTTGCAATTGTCCATACTGCTATTCACCCACGTCAAGCGTGATGGAGGCGCCACTTAGTTGGGAGCAAGTTCGGAAAATTGAAGAGGCTCAACTACCAGGCGACTGCGATGGCATTTAAATTTAATCGAGTTTGATACTCGCCATAGACTAAATAGGTTTAGGTCGTACATTTCATATGTATTTTCAGTATTATAATTGACGAGTTAAATGTAATAATAACGTCATGCACTAACCATAAATTGTACTTCTCCTTTATGTGTGTGTGTATTAAGATCACAGGCTGACAAAGACTGTCATGGCTTAAATCAATATAACAAGCCATCAGTTGTCAGATAACCAAGGCACACACTTGGCTGGGAATCTGCACACCGTTCAAACGTGACATTTATGAAGTGCTCAATGTCGTCAACAGCTTGCACAAAAGTTCAACATAAGCTGGAAGTAAGGAAGAAAGCAGCTTGCCAGCGCTGGCAACGCATGTGGCATGTGACATATGCGGCAGGAAAAGGAGTCAAAGGAGCTTGCAACAGCCATGACTCAACGCTAAGTAAGTGAAATGTTGTTAGTGCTGCATTCAGTTAACTCCTTTAACCTTTTCTCCTTTCTTGCAGTGTGTAAACCAAAAATAAAAAGGTACTCTGCCTCCAATTTGTGGCACTCAGCATCCAGCTGCTCGGTAGTGGCATTCAATCATGGACTTCACTGGCTGGGAATTTGCTTCCGAAGTTGATCGAAATGAGTTAAGGGAACGCAAAGTGTTTTCGCTGAACTTATTCTCCTTCCTTTCATTATTGTAGTGTCTGCATTCAACTTCATGCCCAGAGCGCCATCATCATGCAAATCGTTGAACAAATGTCCATGTCGCTGATAACAATTCAATCACTTAAAAGTTCAAATCGCCTTACAATTTCTCCCACGAGTCCAACTGGTTATCTGGCACCACAACTCCTTGTAGAGTACGCTTTTTAGATGCCATCTGCTTCGATTTATTTTGATTTTTTTTTCGTTTTTTTTTTTGCTGAAGTTTTCACTTGACTCAACAGTTTGCAGAGCCATTCAATCGATTTCCTACTGCTGCTATAACTGCAACTGAGGCCGTGGAGTGTCTTTTGCTGCTTTAGCCAACAATTTGCTCAAGGAGTTGCCCGTTGACATTATCGAATATACTTGCACCTACAATAATATGAGTATAACAAGATGTAAGTATGAATGTGCCTTCTACACACATGAGCATGCATTTTGACATCATTATTCATTTGATTTTATTATGCAGAACATATCCAAGCAGACGAATGAACAGATCGACTTTTATGCAGTTGGAAGACTGGAAGAACTTTATTAGATGGTAAAATGTACTCAATATTCTGTAGACAAACTCTGCTGATGATTCAGATTAGTTGGACGCCTAGTTCCTTTTCTTTTGAACTATATACATTACATTGCTAATTAACAAGTTTATGCAACATAACGTGACAGTCCATCGGCGAAATATATCCTTCCTAATTCTGACGATTGGTGTTTGGTGTCTGATCAGGACGCAATGGCTGCATTGCTGTAAGTATTCACGTTTTTTGTTATATATTATCATTATTATATCATTATTATGATACGTAAATTTTCTGTGGATTTAATTGCTAAAAGAAATGATATGTTTTCTATTTATTTTGGTTAGTTAATTGATGCTGCAATAGAGATAACATTGTGATAGAATGGACAATGTTATGGAAAACTGAACTTTGGTTTCTGAACAAATGAATAAATGTTGTGGACTTTTATAAAAACTTTTTAAATAGCCAGAACTAATCAGAACCAAGTTAATGTTTACTATTTTTAAATTTCCAACAAAAAAAAGGTAAAATAAAACTTTGTTCGATTGTTCCTTTGACCTTTTAATCTCCACAGTATACCTCAAATTCTCTTTTACAGGTATTCCCAGTTTCGGATACAACAATTTACTCTTCTCTTACTGAACTGCTACTTGACCTGTTGCCGGCAGTTTTTCTTCAAAAAATTGTACATTGGTTGTTTTACTTGCAATAATATTCATTGCTGCCTAGAATACATACAACCTGTAGCCGGGAGCTGGCAGCTGACAACGGAAAACCTCTTTTCCTGATAAACCCACTTCAAAAGCAGTTGGCCCTAAGTTTGTTACCCTTGACAGCAGCGACAACTGCAACTGCAACTGGCTGTGGCACGAACAATGTCTGTTGTGCTCCATGTTGCTTTAGCCTCGGGGACACTGCTGAGTGAATTTCACAATTGCTTTCATGCTGATTTCATTTCCCGCAACACTCACAGCCGACAACTAAGTTGCCTTTTCCAAGACCAAGCCCCGGATACCCCTCTTTGTCAACTTTTAGTGTCGGTGGCGGCCAAACAACTTAACCAAGTATTAGCACTATTTAAAAGGCCACACTGCCAGAAAATGCAATGGAACATTTTCAAATTAGTGTTGCAATTTTGCAACCTCCCTCTCTGACTATTGCATTTAGTTTGTCGTAATCTCGGCAATTAGTTTGCCGACTCGGAAAATTTCGTTGCTTGTGTAAATTATGCAATTGCTTAAAATATTCATGAAAAGAAGTTGCCATGGCCGGGCAACAGTTGCTATCAACTTTCATCTCACATCCTTTATGTGTCTGCGAGGTCCGTCCATCTATCTATCTGTCTGTCTGTCTGTCTGTTTGTCGGGTTGAAAAATGAACGTTGTTTTCCTTTAAGTACGAGCGCCATTGTCAATGCGCCTTTCACATTGGGTCCTTGTGTCCCTCCGCACTTTGGTGCCACTTGGCGTCGCCCAGCTTCCATTATTGAAGTGTGCACTTCCGCTAAATGGTATTTGGGGCAAGCACATAAGCTTACGATATGGACCAGATAGCATCGCCCATTTTTCCTCATTTCTCCCCTAGCCGGGCTCTAAATTTAGTGATGCTTGCAATTTTTATGGCAAACAATAAGAGAATAAGAGAAGGGTCCTGTAATGGCAGTGTACCACTTTTTGTAGGCACTGTTTATTAGCACTGTTTGTTTTTTTTTTTTATAATAAGGTTTAGGCCAGACAGTGCTGCTCTTGCAATTTCTGTGCGTCATCTATGCAATTTGAGATAACTGAAAAAGTAATTACAAAATTAATTATTTTCTATAATTGCATGTATTATAAATGAAACTCACCCCATCTGGAACCCATTACAACAGGACAGACTGCATGTTCGGCCAGTTTATCCGGTTGCTTCTCTTTATTGCGATTCAACCAAAACAAGGCGTTTCCTCTTTTTGGCTGGACAACAAGCTTTAAATTGGGAAATACAGTGGCGCCACCTAGCGGCACATCACTTGCCTGTTTTCGGAGAATAATTATGGATTTAGAAGTGTCCTAACGAACCAATCAATACACTTACATAGAAAAGCAATGTGCCAATGCGTTTGCTATGACAACGTTCTTGGAAATTTATCTGAACTGTGCCGGAAGAAGACTTTGGTTTAGTTTTCAAATTGATACTACGACAACTCGAATTGGAATTTCTGGGTAAGTAACCACCGAGTCCATAGTTATACAAATGCAGAGTCTGATGGGTTATATCCATCCTCAATACATCAGATAGGTGATATAGTAGCTCTAATCTTAACTGATTTGCTTCCAGTGAAAACAATTTCGCAGTTTCCTTTAACTTGGGTGTCTGATTTTTGGATGCATTATTCAAGGATTTGAATTCGCTGCCAGGCAACACTTGATGGTAGAGCATTATGGGTGGATCCTCGTTTAGTATTTCCATTTTCAGTGGTGCTAGTCGAAGGAAAGCTGTGATGTCTCGTTCATAACGACAAATCAATTGTTGAGGTTCACGCTTTGGCCACAGTCCACGACATCCGCGTTGCACAGACGTGGGCTTAATTTTGAGTTTGGCTCGTTCCTTAATGAAAATCTCTTCGTCTCCGGCGAGATACTCATTGATTAGTTTCTTGATGTCAGCATTGCTAGCTTTAAGGACGAGCTCATTGAGCATTTTGTCAGCCATTTCCTTCCATTCGGCAGGTGTTGTATGCTTAGGTGGCTCCTCCGACTTATGAGCTGTGTGAATAAATATATTCTATAGGGTATATGGTATTACATATTGTATTATGCTTTCTTACTCTCTCTGGCAATTGCCAAAGCATACGCTCGGTACAGTTTCTTGCGTTTTAATCCCAGCACTTGACCAAATATCTTCCCATAAGGCCGCTTGTAGAGTCGTAGTGCATTTCGGAACCAATGACAGGATTCCGAGTACTTTGTTTGGTTAAAGAGATGGCTTCCCAGCGCCATGCAATCCGCCGAGTCCAGATGAGAACTACAGAGGGAGGGAGTAGAAAGAATCTGTTTCAACTGCACAACGATCTAACTTTTTACTCACTCATATTGGTTACCTAGAAGCAATCCCTTGGCCATGTGAGATGCCTCCAGATCGTAGTAACTTTCAATGCGGAGCAATCCTTTCGTTGCCAATTGTAAATCCTTTTCACTCGGCGCTTTCTCCAGCTTTAAATGCATCTGTTCCATCTTCTCTCGCGTTGCACCACCATCTAGATATACCAACCACTTGGGCCAATCCTGTTGTAACCGTCGAATTAAAGCGAATGCATTTATCGGATTTGCCATATATTCCTCTTGAACTTCAGGATCGTGCATATCAGGGCGTTTTAACATTTGCTGATATCTTAAAATGATTGAATCAGAATAACTATTTACCAGGAAACTTTTCCAGCTTCACTTACAGCTCTATCATATCCAACTTCTGTTGCATTTCCTTCGCATAGTCCTTTAAATGTCCCAACAGCTCATTTTCCATTTGCAGCAGCTTCGTCATGCTCATAACTGAGCTGCTGTAAAGGGAACTTGAGCTTTTCAATTCCTCATTGATCTCTATGCTGAAGGCTGAGTGAAATATGCAGAAAACTTTTAATAGAAATAAAAGACACGTCATATTTTTAGGCAAGTTCTACGGATACTAAATATTTAATATGGGATAGCTTAAAAATTGAAACATTAAAGAACTTTAGATGGAAGGGTACATATGTATTTATAAATCGATTTTCATGGTCCAACATGGAACGTCGCGACGGCTAATACCCTGTTCAGTTTGGAAATGAGTATTATAACGTTCTATAAATGTTTGAAACAGACCAGTATCGACATCTACGACCCTATTTTCTATTATCTTGTACTATGTAAATATTCTTGACCAGTTAAGTATGTCCTAAGTTAATTTTATAAGTAAAATCTAGTTATAATTGCTTTTCGAAATATTAAGGTTGTATTCTTAGTAAACTCTTACATTTCTATTAAGAAACAGATATTACGGAAATATGTATTTATTATTATGTGAGAGTGCAGGACATTTCCTAGTCGAGTATTCTTTTTCTTTTTTTTAAGTTTGTGTGCTAAGACCGACAAGAACTAGCGTGACTATTAAATACACCGTAAAAATACTCTTTAAGCATTTGTTCCAATACCATAACGAATATGTTCAAGGCTGTATTTATTAAACATGAATTTACACATACACAAAATATAAGTACCTATACAGATATGCAAGTTGATTTTAGAATATTGTGAAAGAACTGAAAATCATTTAAAATTCCTTAAATAGTTTTGTTAATTATTGACTTGGAGGTGCAGGGCTTGATGAAAATCTGAGATGCCATGTGCAGCCATTTGGTGAGAGCTAAAAGAATTCAAAATATCATTAGCTATGATGGAACTTTAAAATACTTGGTTATGTAGACTTACTCCATCGGGAACCCACGACAACAGGACAGACAGAGTGTATGGTCCGTGGATCTGGGGTGCCATCATCAAATATATTGTACCAGAACAAACTGTTGCCCTTTTGAGGTGTTACTGCAACCTTAGCTTCAGGAAAGACTGTCATGCCACCTTGTGGCACATCGCTAGCCTGCAAAAGATGTAAATATGTGTAAAAGGAAAGGATATCTGTATATAAATATTTGTTAGTTGGTTCTATCTTAAACTTACATAAAATATAAGGCTAGCCAAGCGATCACCTAATTCAGCAACTTCATCGGCGTGAATTCGATTCCCATACATATAATCATAGTGTGGCTTGAAATAGTTGCCCAGGCCAAAGCTTGCCACCTGAAGAGCAGGAAAATCGAGGACATCCAAGCCTGTCATGTCCATAATACGGGTATTGATACGCTCCATAAAGGGAGTCCACTCGACCAACCATGAAACGCGTGCCACAATCTCGACAGGATCAGTTTGATTTTCGCCTTTCACACCTGAGTAACCATTGGACATGTTCACCGACAGACGCTTCATTTCCTCAATTTCACTATCAGATATCACATTGTGATACATGACTATATATGGATCATGGTTGATTTCTTCCATTTTAAGTGGAGCCAAGCGTAGGAAGGGAGTGGTTGTAAAGTTGTAGCGACAACTGAGGTTGGTTCTCTTTTAAAGTGACCCCGACAGCCCAAGTCATGATCAGTGGTTGGTGGCTTCACCTTTTCCGCTTCCTCTATGAATTTCTCTACATCCTTGTCAAGCAACTGCCTTACGAACTTTTCGATATCGATTGAGCTCGTTTTACTAAGTATGTTATCAACATCTGATTGGCGTTCCTTATGACTGAGAGAAGGGTTACGAATGTGTGATGCTATGTAGGAAAAGTTTAGTAAATTAAGGATTAAACCAGCTACTTAAATATGCTTACCATGCATTAAACACGCCATGGCGAACTTGCGACGTATTCCTGCAGCTGGCTTTCCGAGTGCCTTATCGTATATTTCGGAATTGGTTTCGTCCTTGTGCTTTATGGCTTGACGATACCAAATGGCTGCCCTGGTATAGTCTCCGATTTGGTATTTGTGATTGGCTATAGCCAAACAGTCACGCTTGGAAAGTTTTTTGCTGGAAATTTGAATAACAACCATAGTTCGAAGATTAACTCATAACTCACCTTTCAGATACTCACTTGAATTGTTTGCCCTGCAGTCGACCCTCGTATATGTCAACGGCTTTCAGGTCAAAAGTCTCCTCAATGCGACTAAGACCCCGAAGTCCTTCTTTCAAGTCCTCCAATGTGGGTTTTTTTCCCAAGAGTTTCTTCATGGCATCCAATTCAGCTGAGAGACAAATTGTATATAAAAACTAAGTAGGAAATTTTCTTTTAGTATTACCTTTGCCCGGCTTGGTTTTTGTATAAATTTGCAATCTGATCCAATCTTCGCGAAGACGACGCAGAAGGCTGAATGCTTTCAAAGGATTCGAAAGATACTTGTCACGTCCGGCTTTGGTTGAAATTGATTTGCGATCTAATGTTTTCAAATGTCTAAAAAATATTTTTGTATTCGTACAGCTTTGACCTATTTAATTTCAGCTTCAACTCACAATTTAAGCGTGTCCAATTTTTCCTGTAAAGCATCTCTATAGCCCTTTACATGTATCATGAATTGTTTCTCCAGCTCCAAAAGTTTAAGGAATCCCGTAATGGAGCTGCTATAGAACTCAATGTCGGTATGATTTGCAGTAGTATGGTTGCCATAGGCTAAGAAAAGTAAACCAATAAAAACCAGGTGGAACTTCATTTCAGACACTTGTGTTCCCACTTGGTAATAAACTGAAAATGTTCTTAGTTAGTGGAAAACACTACGAGTAGAATTTAAATTGAATTAACTACGGTTAATCTGTAACGCTTCATTGAATTATCAGAAGTGACAAATATTGCAACTTCTCTTAAATAAGGTAATAACCTAACAAATTCATATTGTCCAAAAATTAAAATCTCAAAATTGGTCAGCTTTGAATACATCCAAAGATCTGAGAATGTAAAAGGATGTGTAGCAAAATAAAAGATAAGAAACCTCTCACATTGGCTATTTTAATGAAATGTGTGGAGAAATTTAGGCTTTGGAAACAATTTTTGCTTAGAGGCTTCGCTTCATAGTCCTTCATACTAAAGTTAGATTTGAATCCAATTACTTTTATGGTAGCTGTATGATATAGTCACCCGATCTTGATTTAAATAGCTTTAAAAACAACAAAGCTCTTCGTACTAAAGGTTAACTTGCATCCGATTGTTCCTATGGAATAGTCAACCGATCTTGACCACATTTGTGAGTTTGGTTCCGATAGCTCAAAAAACAAACTTTTTTTTTATAATAAGCTATTTTGAACATTGATCGTGAAGTTGACCCCCTTCCTGTTGGAATTTCGCAAAACTCCGCATAATAATTATTTCTCAGTAATGTTTTGTAAAAACTTCATCCTCGTAGCTCTTACCATCTCGACTCCACGATGATGAGTGAATCAGAGTTTTGTATATAACATATGTTTAAATGTTAGAATCAATTAAAAAGGCCGAAGAGATGTAATAACAATTTTCCTTTTGACATAAAGTGCAACCACTTTTGTAGAAATATATAAAGTCCAAAAATATTAACATTTTGAAAAGTCTAACTGCTCCTAAAACAAAGGGCGTTAGCTGGTAAGTTTGTACTTCATTTCATTTTGTACTTCATTAAATTTTTTTAAGTTTAGAGTTGTTGATACTTGGAACCGGCTTAAGGACACATTTGGGTTCTTTCATGAAGCCGCTTAACTAGGGCTAAACGTAAAATAACATAATTAATATAAAGTTACGCAAATTTGGATATAAAGTCATGAACTTACTCCACTTGGATCCCACCAAAACTGGACAGGATAGATCCTCTGTAAGATGTTTAACATTTCGCTGATTAAATTTGGGGTCCAGATTGTTCACATTGTGCCACATAAGAGCGGTTCCCCTAATCGGTTTAACGGTGATTTGCAGTTTGGTAAATACTGTGGCTCCACCTTGAGGTACATCACTCAACTAAGGAGCATTTATTTAGGTTATAATATACAAAAGTTATTTAGTACTTACGAAAAAGATTATGGTTGCAAAGTGATTACTCGGCTCTAGCTGAAAGAATCAATGGTTTTCATTTAGATCTCCTTTCTGATTTGGCAACTTACCTCTTCTTCATCATAAGGCAATCCTATATGTCCTCCCAGACCATAGTTAATAAGCATAAAATTTTTGTCATTGCATATTTGCATGCCCGTCATATCCCTAATCCGATAACTAAGCAAATCATTAACTTTCTTTTCCAAAGTTGTAAACTTCATGGAACTCCTGTCAGAACCGGATCGATCGTGTTTTAAACTAGATGGATTTACGGATTTCAGTTCTTCGATTTCCGTTTCGTAGATAACATCGTGAAATAGAACCATGTAGGGATTCAGACTAAGTGTCTCCCCTTTAAATGGCGCCAGTTTTAGAAAATGTGATGGATGGTGAAGGAAATGACAAGTCAAACGCGTTGAAGTTGGAAACTGACCAGAGCAACCAATTTCAACGCTACTGGGAGGACTCTTAATAAACTGCAGGGAGAGAGAAATATTTTGTTTGACCTGACAGTAGACAATTTTAGATAATCTACCTGTGGACTATCTTTATAGTACAGAGCAGAATCCTCTACAAATCGCCGGCGCGTCCATAGGTCAGCATTCAAGTCAGAAACTTTGTGAAGTAAATGTAAGATATCCACGTAATATCCTGTTTAAATAAAAATTAAAAATATACTTTTTAAGACTCATTGGTTTTGAATTACCTCTGTAAAAAAGAAATTGCGTAAAATCTATGTATAGGTTGGACAATGTTGTGTTGTAAACTTTTTCGTATAGTTCAACTTCATCTTCATCCTCATCTCTTATTTGGTCAAATAGTGCTTTATACCAATCCATAGCGAATGCGTCGTGATTAATTTCTTTGCCAAATTTGGACAAACGAGCGGTTTCCAGGATAGTTAGTTGGGAACTGTTGAGGATAGATTCTATATAGATAATGACAAGGTATTGGCTTTATTTTATATTTACTTGTATTGCCTGCCATCGATTAGACCTTTGGTTAGATTGCCCGCAGTTAAGCCGTAGTACTCACGAATACGCACAAAAGCATTCATAGCGTCCTTAACATCAACCTCTTGAGGTGACTCTTCCTTAACAAGTCTCCTGATATTCTCGACATGAACTTTACCCACTGGTTTAGACATGTACAGCTCCAAGTAACTCCAATCCTCATGCAATCGCCGGATAAGCGAAAAACTGTTTAAAGGATGGGCCACATATTCTTCCGGATTTTGCTCTTGTTCTGCCTTCTTGGAGTGCACTTCATTCATAAAACTTTAATGGCAAATGAGTAATATTCTTTATTAATTGCCAATTTATATTGTTTACCTTTCAATTGTATAAATCTTCAGCAGCAAAGCTTGTGTATAGCCTTCTAGTTCGTCAATAAGTGATGTTTCCAGATCGCGAAGTCCACTCAAACCTGCCACGGACATGGCATAATCTTTTCCCTGGCTCTTAAGGCAGTTGCCAATATGTAAGAGAAGTAAACAGATCAGACTTCCTAAACAGAGTCTCATTTTGCTAGCTTTTGGGTCTGATTCAATTATCGAGCTAAATAGAACTTGAATTTGAATTTGCTTTATTCATATGTTCTTTGAACTGGTGATTACTGTGTGTAAAGTGTTTAGCATTGATTCGTCATAGACAAGGATTAATTACCATAGAATTGTCAATTTCCACGCAAGAGACATTTACTGAAACATGTGAAATATATTTATTTAAATGTAATGTACGCCAATAATTCCCTCTTATTTTCCTCATTTGCTTTTGAATTAACGATCAAACATCTTTGTATTTTTGTTAAATATTATTGAAAATGACTTTGAAGTGAAATGAAAAAGGTGAAGGAGGCTTTTCCACATGCGAGTAGCATTTCCAAAAATCCCTTTTAAATCTTAATTGAGCCACCTAGCATAATTTCGTCTATACATTGAGTTTGTAATCATTCAGTTATTTAGTCAGTCAGTCACTCAGTCTGGTGTCTGATTTATAATGGCGAGACATTTAAACCTATTCGAATTGCAAATTTACAGCTTCGGGCAGTATATGTTCTGTTCAATGGATATTTATTCGCCCAGAGTCTGTGTCACAGCTGCTGGTCCTGACCATCGTCATCCAAGTCTGTCAGTCTACTAGTCTGCCTCACTTTCCCTTTGGCAATCTCTCAATTTCATTCGAATCAATTCCTCTTCAATAAACAAATAACATGATGTAGGTGTTTGGTCTGGCCAGTGTGTGTGTGTTTGCCCCCTGGCAGATAATCTCATATGATATCAGAGTACAATGTCCTTCTTTGTTTTCATATGCGGCGAGACAACGTAGTCAGTTGATTAGACATACGTAAATTGAAGATATTATAATTTCATTATTTCCAAAAACCTCAATACGTTATTAATTTGGCTTTTCTTTTGCTTGACAGATGCCTGAACCCATCAAAGAGACAACTTCGAGTGGATGCCGTGTGCGAGCGCTTTCTTTGAGCTATTTTTATATGCGAGTACGTATAATTTGCTTTTATATACCCTGTAACTTTAAACTACCTTTAAAGGTATGCAAGCAGTTGCCGACGCACAACAAATGATCAGCTTGATAAGCATCCAAAATATTATTTTTTTAAGATGCGAAGAACTATTTAATCTAGTGAATGGAAGACAGGGCATTTCTTAGCTAATTATTTGTATTGCTAACATTGGCACTTGATCAAGAATCTATCTTAAACTTTGCAACAGAGAGGAAAAGAGTGTTATACTTCAAAACTGAATACAGGGTACTTTGAAGTAAATAAATGGTAGTTTGGATATAACTTTTATACGAAGTGGAAAACTATTGCCGGACCATAACCGGTTATTTTTCATTCTTTCAGTATGTTATTTTTGCTAGTAGCCTTTCGAACTCTTCGTGCTGCTTCGTCACTAGTGTGGAAAGTCGGCCACAGTGAATTAACAACAATATGCTAGTAAATTTGCCTAATCTCATTACAACTTGAAAAACCATTTACAGGGTACCCTACAGGGTACTTCCTAGTTGTTCACTTGAAACTCAATCACTTTTTACTTACTCTTTTATGTGCGAGTATTTCGGTTTTTTATTATTTCTTTCTGACGCATGCCAATTAAATTTTGTTTATCATTGCTTTTCTTTTTTTTTACATTTTCTCTGTACCGCTGACGCAATTTGTTGTCGTGGCAATAAGATAAAGAAGAGTTGGGGCAGATGGAGAAGGAGAAGGAAAAGTAGAAAAATAAAGTATACGAAGAATAAAATTTATTATTTTGCAGATTTGCATCAGCTTCAGTCGTAAGTAGCAGGTAAAGTTTATTTCTTAAAAGCTGCAGTTGCATGTGGCAAGTTTGGTGGCTGCCACAACATGTGGCAGTTACTCAATCTCACATGTTTTTCTATCGTTGCATTTACTATATGTTAGTTTAAAAGCTGTCTGAGCTCTCTGCTTTGCTTACTTAAATGATTATCTTTCTATTAAAGCAGCAAAAGTATTGTATGATTCCTGATGTAGTCGAGAAATCTTTTCGATTGAAGGAAAAACAGTTTTCCTTCACTCCACGTGTGTGTGTGTGTATGTGTGTGTGTGTAACAATTGATTTTGATTTCGACTTGGCTTGGCTTTAAATAGCATTGAGTTACGACAATAGAAAATGGCAAATGAAAATGGAAATAGAATAGAATTGGAAATACCCCTCTCCTATCCCTCTTATCCACACTCTCTGTGTGTGTATTTTTTTGGGACATTATGTGCGGCGCTTCATTTACTTTATGTCTTTTGTCTGCTCTTTATGTGTACATGGCTACAATTTGAATGAGCTTCGGTCTTTGACTGGGCGTTGCATTTTTATGGCTCTCCCCTACTACACACTGTCCATCTGCCCCATCTGCCCCATCCCCAATATCCCATCCCCATTCCAAACATCGACTTTTCTTTTATTTATTGTATGGCTACTTGATGAGCATTTGCTGAAAACGTTTTATGGCCCATGTGGCAAGTTCTACTCTTGTCATTTAACGCGCTCGACTATCAATCATCGATGGCAGTCGCAGCATTTCAAGTGAAACGCGTCTTTAATTTGTCTCTAGTCTTCTATACCCAGGGATTTCTCTAAAAGAAAATGGGTAGCCTAACTATGTGAATTTGCAATAAACAAAAGATGATAGATTGATGCTTTTTTGACACCTTTAAGTGAATGCACATTTTTTATCTTATATACTACATACTTGTTTATTAACAGTCGAGTCAATTTATTCAAGTTCTGATTATCTACTCATCAGTATGTTTGCTTGACTGTCCATCAGTCTTCATAATTGTATCTTTGGTATGAAAGCTTTCAAATACCATGCGCAGATTATATTTAAATTACAAATTTGATCCCCCACCACAGATTGAAATCCAATTTTAAGTTAGTATAGAAACCCTCTCTTAAATTTCGATTGGATTACAATACAAAAGTGATTTAAGAAGCCATTTATGATTCAACTTTAATAGAAAGAAGACCAAGGACGCCATTTAGTTTTGCTTACTTTACATCGGTTTAAATCTGTCTGTGTCTGCTTTTTAATGTGTTTGTAAGAGAACTGTCTAATTAACTTGCAGGGTATATCCATGTCAAACACTTTCCTCGACAGCTCGCGCCTCAGCTTGTCATTATTATTATTTTTTTTTGGCACACGCTTTTATGAACTGCTTACAAATTGTTAGCGCGTCCAGACCACAAAATCTACTTAAACTGTTGGTCCAGAGACCCTGGGGCCGGTAAACCTGTTGGACTTCCATTTATCACAGATGCCGAGGCGAGTGCTCAAAATAGCGGAACTAATGTGTCCAGCATCACATTTGAATTATGTATTATAACACTGAGTTATGTTGTGTCGTAGGAGGTGCTCGTCCAGAGCTTGCTGTGCATATACGTATGGTTGCCAGTGTAAAAGTTCTGGCGCGTAAATTCCACATGATTTTATGAAACAACTTCCAGTACGATGATTTTGACGTGGGATGACATGTGATTTCGTTTTGCAATTTATAATCTACGATATTTCAAAACAAGCAAAACAACAAAAATGTCAGCAACGAGACTGATGTCCTAAGAGTTGCCCTGTTTTCTAAATGACCAACTGTAATTTTGTCAGATACTTATTTTTAATACATACATTTCTCTTAGACTACATTTTAATTTGTCTACATTGTTTCTCAGATAAACTTTGATATACCCTGTCTTTATAAGCTCGTTTACAACTCCACATTAAAGTTGTAAAAAGATATTGTAAAAGTTTGTCTACGAATTGAGCTTCTGTCCACTTTACCCCTCCTGTTATACAGGGTAGAAAGCCAAATAAAAATCGATTTGTACTTTTTCTGTGCTTTTTAAGCCAGAATTGATGGGCTCTCATATTTAGCACTTGTTGTCCTTGTCGTCCGTCACAATGGCTATTAAAACAATGGCCAGAGTCTGGTTGTTCGTCTAGGTTATCGTCGAGCCGTCGTTATCGGCTCGCATTACGTTTAATGCCTTTCGACGCAATACCCTGTAACATTGCAAATTGTAAACTCTGAGTATATAAGCTATTGGTGGCACACAATTCACTTCTGTCAATATTCCGAGGTATATGGTCTCTGTCAAATGTATCTTTGGTCATTTTATGGACCGCGCGATTCAGGATTGCGCAGTTGATTGCATCGATTTAATCATTCGATTTTTCGCTTTGATTGACACTTTTCCAAAGGCTCCTCTCACGTCTCAGTGATTCCAATTCCCGTTGAGAGCTTGACCTTTAACTGAACGCTTTAGTTAAATGTCAAAGCTGTGTAAAGATCTTTAGTGAACATAAAAGCATTCCACAATTAAAAGTTGTCCATTTCATAAATATCAATTGAATCAAATATGCTCGATTGACAATTTTCAATAACATATTTCCCGTTCCGTCACATAATTAGCAGCTGCTCGCAAGACACATATAAAAAAGTGGAAAAGGATAATGGAAATTTCCCAATGAAGCTTTCGACTGTCGTTTGCGGACGACAAAGAGCAAAAACTGAAATAAAAGGACAATACCAACCAATTGTTTTGTGTCTCTGATTGGCATGTTGTTGCTATGATACATAGTCCACTAAAAGTTCTATATACCGTTAATACAATACCCTGTACGCCTGTACGGTGCTGATAAAATGCAAACGAAATTAAATGTTATTGATGTGAATAATGTGTAAATATGCAACAATTTTTTTTTGTTAATTAGTAGTGTGCTTATTAATTTAAAAAATTTCATTTAGTCATTATTTGTTCCTAAGACTTTATTTGTATAATTTCTACAGTACTTATATTTTAGACTTTATTCAGTGATTTAAACCAAAACAAATTTAATTTTCCAGTAGGGTTCAGAAAGATTATTTCAGTAGAAGATCCTTTTTGGGGTTTGTCATTTCGGTATTAGTTCAAGTGCGTACCGCTCACTTGCCTAATCACTCGAAACACACGATATTTGAGATAATAATGCTGAAATGTTTTTTAAATTCGAATCTATATTGTGTACAATCTCTTTCATACCTTGTGTACTCTTCCTGATAGAGCCGAAAGAAAACTTCTTTTTACTGTGAATTGGTTTTGAAATGCATTTTTCTAGAATTGCCGTTTCTTGAGGTATGATATCTTGACAAACCTTACTTAAGTTTCGAGATATTTTTCAATATATAGCTAAATACAATTTTGTACATACAGAAAACAACAAAAGCTTTTGGATAACCTACCGGAACTCCCTGATGTTAATTATTGTCACTATTTAGCGATTTAGTAAATTTTCTTTTTAATACCGTATTAATTGTACTTATGTTAAGGGGTATTTTTCAACCGAATACTTATTTATACAATTTTGAATTATTTTCCGTTGTGGCATTGCACATTTCCTTTGGTTTTACTTGTCCCAACTGGTTCACATTTTTTTAAGAGCTGTGAAAAGTGGAAGGAGTGTGAGAAAATCGCGAACACATATTGAATCGGGTTTAACTTTTGACTTTTATCAAAGGAGGTACTAAGTGCTTTTTCAGGAATAATACATTTGTTATGCAACTTTAAAATAGTTTTACTTACTATCATTAAGAACAATTTTTAATTCACAAAAGGAATTCCAATTCATATTTAAAAATAAAGAACCCAGAAATGTTTTGCTTAAAGTGATTGCTTTTATTAATAAATCTTAACTAAATTTACAGGGACTACTGAGCTGAGAATTGCTGATGACCACACAGGGACCATGTTGCACCTGAACGGAGCTCTTGCTGCGCCAATCACATTCGATGGGGACAAATTGACCCTTTCTCATGACTGTTTTGAGTTTGGTAATGCCATAGCAGGCATATTGGAAGACGCTACGGGAAATGGGCAGACACTGTTCGTAGATCTCAACAATATCCGGATGAATACTGTCCACACTAAAATCCTGACCACAACGTAATTGCTGATGGATGTGCAACCGACTGCGGCACTTGAACTGAGCACGACAACGACGACACTGCAATGGACGTGATCGGGATCGATTAGAACTATTATTGGATGAAATTGGAGTCTGTAGTTCATGGAGTCTCTGGAACTGTCCCATGATGTTGTTCAGTATAAGAAAGTTCTTGTTGGGCTGCTGTTGTAGAGTCTCGCTGATGTGATAGGGCACCACATAGAGCTCCTTGGTTGTCTGACATTGCTGGAGGCCGTAGAGATTAACCCGCATGTTGGAGGGAAAGTAACCATGGCATTCCCTTTGATGCTTCACATACGCTGCTCTCAGACTGGCCAACTCTGACTCGCTGGTCTTGCTGCTACCAGAAGCTGCCTCATGTCGCAACTGTAGTGGCAGGGGCAAAACTAAGGAGGAACTTTCTGATTCATTGTCATCACGTATACGTTTGATCTGAACTCGCATCCTGGTGATGCTGCATTCGTCGAGACCTACATCATGGCTGCTGGCAAGATAGTTCTCAATGCGCTGTGTAATCATCTCGTAGATGACGCTGACACATTCCTCAATATCATAATGATGTTGTACGCTCAGTGTGCCGCTCTGAAAGATGTGCACCTGATTAAGCACATTCACATAGCACGCCAAATTAAACTCCACCCGATGTGTGCCATTGTGAAACATCCAGCGAAGCAATTCTGGAACCGCTCTGGCACAATTCTCTGCCATAAAGTGCTCTAGTTTATCCTTGGCGCTCTCGTCGCAAATGAAGAAGGTTTCGATTTGGCGAGCTTCGATAATGTCGAGCACCGCCTGCTGTTGTTTGCTTAACTGCGGCCTCTGCTCCTCACCCCTTTGAAGCCAATGTTGGCTTGGGGGCTCATCTGCATCGATGCTGCTGAAGCAAGTGCTGCACTCATGCAACTGCCCCTCCACATACCACTGATGGTGGAACGTTTGTTGAGTTCCCACGCTGCTGAATACAAAGCTTGAAATTGGCTCTTCGTCGTACATGATGTTAGAATTCGATTGGAATGTTGTGGTGTATTGTGGTTAGGACAGGATTGGTTTGCTAACTGATGTGTTATGCCCTCTGGACACTGGATTATATATATCTACGGAGCAGCTTACAGGTAGGCTCTTCTTTTGAGTTCATCCTACTACAGGTAGGCCAGTGCAGCTGTTGCAACAACAGCTGCAATTTAGGGGTTTCCCATCCAGCTTTATGACCTGTAATCCTCGAATTTTGGCGGGCTCGACAGCTGCATATCATACAGCAGGTCATTTAAGAGTTGGCTAAAAGGGTTAACGCTATAAATCTAAGCTAGCTTTAAAATGCCGTTAAAAATTGGCAAAAGGATGTGGCAGCCATTTCAGCAAACCACCAACGGCATCCGCCTTTCTTAAGCCTTTCCATTTTCCCATCCTCAATTGTTGTCGTTGTTGTGGCACGCTAACAAAGTGGACAATAGCCAGCTTGTGGCAAGCGATGTGACAATGGCCGTGTGCAACATTCTCCAGGGAATTATTTTTAATGTGGAGTCAGAGAGGGAGACAACGAGAAGCAGAAGCAAAGAGGAATGTTAAGGACATACTGCAGTCACTTAATTTCCTTTTCCGTTTTTTACGCTCCATTGTATGTCTGTGGCTTTGATCGCTCTATCTTTGTCCCTCACTGAATTTTTGTCCCTATCACTCTGCCTTTAAAGGCAGCTCCACAAGAGTAAAATATACTTGAAAATTAACAAAGGCAATTAGAGAGCACTTAAAGCTGCAACTTGCAATGATTATTTGTGCTTGTTTTTCTCTCTCTTCCTCCCACACACTCCCTCTGCTTACTTTACTGCTTAATTTGAATTGTCTGAATTTGATTGTACACCCTACCACAGAGTTTCAATAGTTAAGTCAACATAAGAGGCAGTCCATGGTCTACCACTCTTAACTATTTCTTTTATTTGAATATTTCGAATGTTACAAGTACAATAGACTTATAAAGATACATTTTGTTTAATAAGATAGTGTGTTGGTAAGGATTTTAAAATTATTTTGAACTTTGAATCTTTAGAAATTATCATTTTAAGAATTTGTTCGTAAGTATTTAAAATTTGACAGGGTTTGCATTTAAAGCAGTGTTTTTAAAATTTATACATTCACAAATTAGCTAAGATTTGTAACACAACATCTTAAGGCTCGCATTGGGTTTAGCTGGAAGGTATTCTAATTCGAATAAGTTCTATTATTTCATTATACTTTTTCTATCCTGTTGTTCCGCAATGAACGTAGAGAGAGCTTTTTTATTTAAAATAAAATTATGTGTATCGGAGAAAAACTTTATGTGCAAGCGAGATATGTTGAAAATAACTGATTTCAATTTTCCTATTAATCTTGATAAATAAAACAGTCTGCAGCCATCAGCTTAAATAATACTTATAAAAGATTTGGAAGTGTATGTATTAGTGTATTCAACATTCGTTGAGTATGAGCTGTAAATTTTCCCTGTGCACTTTTATTTATGCAAACATTTTTGGCCACTGACTGTTGGAGTAAACAAAGGCAGCGAAGAGGAGAGAATATTGGGCGCAAAGTTAATTAAAGCAGTGTAGTGGCAGGCGGAGGGGGCGTGGCCCATAGGCGCCTGCCAGCTGCCAAATGCAGAAAGGCAAAAAAGCAGTCGCCAACTATTCTAACGGTTGACTAACTGGCCAACTGACCAACGGACTGACTGCAGCAAAGTAATCTTTTAAATAAATAGAAAGAGGAAATATGTGAAGAATAGCCAGCTTTCACTTGCAGAAAATTAAATACCCTTTTTTCATTTTCAAGGAATTGTTTTTACGTCAAATTGAAACAAAAATTCTTTGTGAAAGCTTTTAACATCAACCTTCCATCCATGAAATAAGAAATATTCTTCCGACTTAAATAAAACGTTGTCAGAATCTTTTGGGCGTCAAATTTAATAAATATTTGCTTAATATGTGGAAAATAAATAAGTTAATTGTTGTAGAATATAATAAAAGTGAAACTACGATATAAAGTCTAGTAACTTTTAAAAACATATTCAAGGCTCAAAATTGTTATATCAAATTTTGTAAAGAAAGATATTTTATTAAAATAATTATTTGGCTTAACGGTATTTTTATGTGTCGAAAATTTTTGCAATGTTAAAGCTAAAAGTTCTTAAACATACCTTGCCAATGATATATCTGCTGCTTCTGTGGGAATGTGCAAATAGTCCATTATTTGCAATCTATTAATCTTAAACTTCCAACCAGGTGGTTACTTTAAGTCTTTCGATCGGTATATAACTCGATTCCATTCCACTTTAACTGTATATTCTGTAATTCAGCTGTGCAACTTTCGAAATGCTTCGTCACTAGCATGGACTGCCTTCCTGTGATTTTTTCCATCCGGTTAGTATCGGTATCGGTTAGTGTAAATGAAGAAACAGTACCATAAAGCTGAAGAACTTGGAACGTAGCTGGCATATCAAGTGAGCCCATTAATTTGAACAAGAACATACATATATTTTTAAGGACTGGCACACATTTCGTGACAAAACTATAAAGCCCTTTTGACAGTCTAAACAGACAGTAAACTTTTAAAGGACCCGAAGTCTTTTGGCTGCCACAAAAGTAAAGTGCCAACAATTGTTTGCCTTTCAACTGTGCAACTGTGCAACTGTGCTCGTGCAACTCAATCGTGAAGCCCTGTGTCCTGTGCCCTGTGGCATCAACTCGCTCAAAATCAAATCAGAGCTAAGTGTGAAAGCGTTATTTGCTATTTACTAGTTTGCTGTGCAACCCAATGCCATCTGCCAACAGTTGAGCAATCAAATAGAATATGAATCACAGCAACATAAACAGCAGATGTTGGATTGAAGGAGTAGAAAGACCACAGCCACAGGACAACAGACAGAGCTAGTGCTCCATCATAAAGTGTATAATCCGGCTTGGTTCATCTCTATCGGACTTTCTTTTTAAGCACTTTTTATCACTATATCTGGTTTTTGTGACGGGCAATGTATTTGCACAAGCTGCTTAAGAGCTCGTCTGTGGGTCATATGATCGACTTAGGAGCAGAGGAGGGTGGATGGGGCATGCAACCAGGTGGGCAATTGTTCCTGTTTCAAGCTGCAGTTAAAAGAAAGACAGCAAATACAATATTTTCAAAGGTTTTTTTTCTTCCTCTCCTATTTTTTCTATCATCCCCTCAATGTGTTGACATTTGGTTCTGTTGCTCGGTTTTATCTCCTTTTCTCCTTATTTTCCTGGTATTCGTTTCCAGGGCGAACTGAACAGACGGAGCCAGTTTGACACCTTGTTGACTACTGGTCAGTTGTGGCTAGAAACGGAGAAAACTTATTCCAATTTTTTCATTTAAATAACTTGGTCAAAAGGCAGCTAGACAACATTTTAAAATATCCTTAAAGGAAAACTCAATTAGGAAATTTATACCTAACTTCCAACTTCTACTTAACATAGTTCTTCTGCCAGTTTAATTTAATGCTGTAACAACTTTTCCACTTTTCTACTCGGCAGCTTGAGCCTACGTGGGAAATGGATGGAAAACTTATTACTGTTGCAGTTTTTGTTAAATTTGATATTCAAGCAACAAAAACTACACCTAAAATTGCAGTTAAGATGGCGGAGAAAGCAGCATAGGATGAGGAAAAGCGGCAACCATTCCCTAGTCGTCTGGCCAAGAACTTGCTATAAAAGAAAACTTTGGCTGTCTCAATGGCAAAAGTCGTCAACGGCATCGACGCCGTCGACGTCTTGGTCGTTTGCATGCGTAATTCAAGCAATCTACAGACGTGCCACAGACTGAGGTAAGTACTGAGAATAGCATGCAACCCGTGGGGCAAGCTGGGGAGGTGTTGACATTCGCCAGGGCCGCAATTTGTCAGTACGCTTTGCCCAAGTTAACAACTAAATTCTATACCTTTCTCCCTGCTTCCATCTCTATCCCACACTCTCTCCCTTTCTCTCTCTCGCTTTGTGTTGCATGCAAATTATGCAAATTTTGCTTTCACTTTCTAGCTGAATAAGTGCAAGGTCAACACATTTGCGCCCTTTTCTCTATGCAACTCAGTCAAAGGCAAAGTCAATGTAAGCAAGAGTAACTGCAATTGAGCATACTCGTTTAACAAATACCCTATAGTACTATAAGTCCTCTAATAGTGCTGCAATGATGGGGTATATTGAAGTACAGCAAAGCTGTTGACTGCAATTAAAATGCTTTAGAACATGATGTCGCAGTCAAAGATTGACTCATTCATCTCAGCTCGTTTGACAGCTGCTGCAATGATATTATTAGGTTGACAGAGCTCGTAAATATTCACAGAGATATAGTCATGAATGTGTTGCAACTGTCGCACAATCTGTTAAATGCAAATTCAAAGAGACGTTTTCCATTTCAGCAAAGCAAAAAAAACGATGTTATTATGCCACATTAAGTTGCCTTTTCAGCAGATTTCAAAAGGAAACACAAATGTTATTCATAATTTTGAATAAAACTTTGCAAGAGTTTTAAGTTTTTTCCTCAGAGTTTTCTCCATTTTCTTTGCATTTTTATATTTTGCTACTTTGTTGTTTTCTTGCTAATCTTCCGCATAATTTGCCAGACTTCCAACTTGCATTGAATGATTCTTTCCGCTGACCTCTCTCCTAAGCATGCAACCAGCTCATTATTCATGCAACATTTGGAGGTCGATGCAAATTGTGGCAAGTGTGTGAGTGTATGTGGCAATTAAATTGATTGCATTTAATTGAAATGCATTTTATACTTGTTCGATTGGCATATCTGTTGTCTGTTTCTTGTTGACCATATTAAGCTTTCTTCACCTTAGTTTAAAGAAGAATATCCCACAAGAGCATTTGCCAGCCAGCTGGCAATTTATTGCTTGCTTGTTATACCCTGTAGCAATAAATTTAAATTGACCCCTGATTTCCCCCTTTAGGGTAAGTTTGGTCAACCCCATAAACAATTAAACTTTAAAATCTTAAAAATCTATTTTCATGATATCTTTGTCTTTAAATTATTAGAGAGCAATTCAAGTTAATGCTATTCTGCATGCTTGGTATCTTCTAGTCGCGCTGCAGATTTTTACAAAAACTACATTGTTGCCAATAAATTATGATAATGTTACTTATGTTTTTTTGAACGTGTATGTCAGCAATTTAAACTCTAAAAACAATTTAGTGTTTTATTTAAATTTTTAAATGCAATTTAAAAGTTATGTACTTATTTGTTCTGCCTCTCTAAATTTGCACATTGCTCAGCTTTTTTCAGCTCTTTGCAATTCCGCTAAGCTTTCATTTAGCTGCTTAAGATGTAAAAAATTCTTTGATTACTTTATCTTAAGCTGCTTTTCTTTTGCTTAACATTTTTAGCTCACCTTTGCGCCTTTTTAGAGCTTCCGATTTCCCCACTTCTTTCTCTGAGTGAGTCGATGATGAAAATGCATTTCTTTAAGCAGCAAACACTAATCCTTTATCCTTGGCAGTCTTTATACTCCTAGCATCTTTGGCCAGTTCTTAATTATCATCAACGCAGCCTTCTTATTCTCATTAAATTTGAAATCCGATCAGTCGAAAAATTCATTTACCATTTTCTCCATGTCTTTTGCAATTGAGCAACAAAAAGTAAAAGAAAATGAATTGGATTTTATTTGCATATTATTTGATTGGAAAATGTCTCTCCTGAACTTCTCTAGCCCCTATGTATATTTAGCTATTCTATTTTTACTTTCATTATTAAACTGTAAATCCCCTGTAAAATTCGGAAATGTTTTTTTTCCTCCTACTCTGCTTGTTAATTCTTAAATTTCGTTTAAATCGTTAAGCTGTTGTATTGAAATGTAATTTATTGCTAAGAATTATTGAGTTGTAGGATTATGCTTTATTGTTTTATGTAAATCAAGACTCCAAAGCAAAATATTGGTCAAGGTTCGGATCGGTGGGTTGAATTTTAGATCTAGATTTTGGTTTGGCTTAAGGATCTCTGAACCCATGGTTTTTAACTCTTGAAAGAATAAGATTATTCTAATATTTTTTTTCTTTCAAAAGGACTAGATAGTAGTTTTTCTGTTTACTATCTCGTCTAGAGCTTCGTCCTCTTTCGTTCTGAATATTCCTTAACTGATATGAGTTCCTATTTAAGCACATAAAAGCACACAGCAGATGTTGTGCATTTCGACTTCTTCTTTGGGCTCTACAATATAATGTTCAAACCGTGTTCTCGTCAAACATTTGCGGCAACTTGGCTTTCATCGAGCTATTCATTTATATGGTTGCCTCTAGTACGTGACTCGATTTAATTTAACCGAGAGCTGCCTCTTGGAATTTTGGCCAATTCGTTGGGTGTGTCCGAGAAAGCGATTAAATGCAAAATAAAAACAATTCATTTTATTTTCAACTCTAATTAGAATTCCAATTAAAATGGACGATTTGTGCATACATTAATTGCAATTAATTGGATATATGAGATGAGAGATTGGAAATGAATTTGCAAAATTGAAAAATCCCTATCCTAATGACTTATCTGCAATTAATTAGATATATGAGATAACAGTTTAGACAACAGGAAGGAGCACCATTTTAACCCATTTATTTAAAAGCGCTTAGTGCAATCATAAATGATTATTCAAGAATCAACAAAAGCCGATTAAAACACAGACTCGTTAATGGCTAAATACACTTTTTACCAGTTTCTGGGTGGCGATCTGGGTGGGGTCTGCATATGGATATGAAAATGTAGGAACTCAGACCAGTTTAAAATCCAGCCAACGGGGCAGCATAAAATGACTGGCATAAACTTCTTTTTTATACATTTTGCGCGTTATAATTTATGCATAATAAAACAAGCAAAAACGTTGCAGTGTGAATAAGTTGGAATATGAGATACTCTGCAATACTTATTCCACATGCGTAGAAGCCGAAATGCATTTCAACACAATAAACACCCAATCTATGCAGAAAATTGAACTACTAGTCTAAAAATAATGATTCTTTAACTATCAACTAGTATCAACTAGAATCTGAAAAACTTTTTTTATGAAAAGTATGGAAACAATTAGTATAGTATCTTAACAACTAGTTTTATGAATAGTAATAAGGCAACTATTGTAAGAAGCCAATTGTTTGAGGACTAGTTAAAAAGCAACGTGAACATGACTCATTCCAAACGGACTAGATCTAGGATTGGCATAAAAAGCTAACTAGTTGTTCAACCATTTAAAGCTAGTTTCAAGCTAGTTCAAAACTGCAGGGTACTTACATATGCATAAATATACGATACACGATATGCGTTAGATAAATAGATGGATAACAAAATATATTGTGAACTAAATACGCCTATGATTCTTCATTACACCAAAGATAAAGGCTGAATATGAGGTCGTTACAGATTCTAGACATTTAGATGGATAGGTAAAAAGCGATAGGTTTTTGTAGTTGAAAATAATATTTACATCTTATAGGAATTGTATCATGCCTTTTCGTATCTATTTTAAATGCTTACAGGGTATCAGAGTGAATATTGTGGATGTGTGGCCCTCGGCGTCAGTTTCTGCCGGAAACCTGTCTCAGGGCTGGCTTCCAGCCAACCAACTTTTTTCAGGGTATTCGGCGATGAGTCGTAGGGGGTTGAGGGATTGGGGGATGGGGTAGTCGTTGCGGAACTTTTGCCTAGGCGTGACCCAGTCAGCTGTCGACTGCTATTTACGTGAGATCTGATTTTAAATATTTTATGTCTTTTTTTTTTACCCCAAGCTTTGGAGTAATTTAACATTTCAGCGTCCAATTAACATTTGAAGCCAAAAAGCTTTTGGATTGCGGGGGTGCAAATTAAAGAAATAATGTTGATTATAAACATTTTTATGTTTCTACGAGTTTCAAAGTGGTTGGCAGCCATGCACAAAAAGAAGAGGCGAAATGCACTTAAGCTTGCTTGATTTGAAATATCTTTACTGGAAGATTCCCTCTAAACAGATTGAAGGAGTGTCCTACTGAATAGTGGCCTTCTGAAATATTTATAATATTTTTTATGGCTTACGAGACAAGCTGTTACTACTGATAAGCTGCAAGTCAATTTAAGCACACATGAAGACGCTGTAATAAAATATTTAAGCAGTTAAGAGCCTATGCCTCAATTTAATCCAATTCATATCACAGGGTATTGTAGAACCTTCTGAAGTGGTGTCAATTGCTAGCTAATTAATTCAGACTTTTAAAGGCGGTAAGATATACAAAGCCTCTCTTACATAAGGGTAATTGCAAGGCAATGAATTCTGCTTATCTTAATGCCTTTTTTAATTAGTTCTTCAGTTAACAGGTTGTACACAAGCCCTGCTAGATGAAGCAGTTTAAAGCCAATAACCTTTTTACAGGGTGTATAAAATGCCCGCTAAATAGTGGCAGTTGCAAGCCAATGAACTCGGCCTATTCAAAAGGCATTCCAATTGGTAAGCCAAGGCATGGCTTTCAGAGTTTTGGCCTTATTCAGAAAAGCTCTAGCTTACCGCGCCCCCACGTATGCAATAAAAAGTTCTACGAGCATTAAGTGCATTTTTCCCCTTGTTTATATCTTCCTCTCACTCCACCAATGACATTGCAATTTGGTTTGGTCATTGTTAATGAATATACATATCTCTCGATGTTTAGCAAGCATTTTTTCTGCATATATTTCTGCAAGTTGTGTCTGAAAAGGGAAAAGCGAGGATCTGCTTCCCACTCGATGCGCTCATTAAAATTGCAATGATGTTTGGTTTTTATGCGCAGGGAGAAACCTTTGTACTTTGAGCTTGGGTGGCAGCCATAACGCGGAAAGTTGCACTTGCTGCGTGTTAATTTGTGCGTGAACTTTCCTAACGAACCGGAAGCCATGCCTTCCCCTCTCAGCCTTCCACTGTTTTCCCCTTTAGGGAATGAGAATTGTGGATCACACAGACTGTAAAGCGCATAATTGAAACTGCGTTTAAATGTTTTGAGAATGTCAAAGCGAATAATGGAATGCATTAAAAGCGCGACGCGTACAATGGGAGTAAACCAGACGAAATCAAATTAACAATAATTTCATAAAATTTAAACATATAACTAATAGAAATATATGTAGAATGCCTTATAATGCATAAAATGTTGTAGTTCATCTTAATTCATGGCAAATAATATTGTGATTGGAGAAATGATTACAAAATCAATTAGCTGGCAGTCAAAAATATGTCAGGATTCAATCACTGGGACCACGTGACCAACAATTTTGGCACCGAATACTCACACACACTTGCCGTAACCACAGACTTTGTGGCGCTGTCCAACTTTTTGTTGCAGCTAGCAGTTGATGATGCTGGCAGCTCCATTAGAAAGTTGCAACTGCAACTTGCTGCAACCACATATATCAATTACACAAGTTTCGTTAGTCGTCGTGTTGCTGTAATTGCATAGAAAATTGCAACCGCACACAGATACCCGGTTATGGCCAGCAACCACAAACACAGTCTCAGTCACAGACTCGGCCTCTCTGACTCAGTCTTGGTTTCAGCCAGAGTCAGAGCCAAAGTAAAAGCTGGCAACTTAAATTGGCATTTAGCTGGTTCTATGGACACGGTCTCATAACTTGGACAAAATGTTTCCGGCAATTGATGGCCACCCAAAAGATGCAGCTAAAGTTCTAATTCCATTACATTCTAAATTCATTTTTCTATTGCCATCAACAAATTCTCTTATTGTTATTCCATGCACATTTCTTCTGACTTTTCTGCTACGCAAATATTTTTATGCTTTTGGCATGGAAATTGAGGCGAAAAGGCAACAAAAGAACAATTTTCCCAGAAATATGGTGATTCTCAAAGGAAAACTGTAGTGAAGGTAAAACAGGAGGCATCTAGAAAGCTGGCAAAAAAGTTTTACTTGTACATACATATCTCACTCTCGGCATGACATATAGCTGTTTTTCACTTTGGCTTTTTGTTGTTCTTTGGGTCGCGGAACATACTAGATGTGTGTATACGAGAGTGGTGTGTATGTGAGATGTGTGTGTGTATGAGAGAGAGAAAGGTGTGTGCGGAACAGATTGACAGCAGAAGCGAACACGGTTAAACAATACAAAAGTTATCATGTATAACCAGACTGATGGATACGCACCTGTGGGTCTCGTGTCAATTGAAAAACTGTTCTCCGAGCTCTGTGCAATAATTGGATGTGAGTTGCGAAATTTTAATTGACCAAGCTTTTGTATATTTTATATTTCTTGAAAATTGGTAATGACTATGCAAGTGTTTTTTATATTGCTCTTTTTTTTTAACAACAATATTATAGCAAACGACAAACAAAATTCAATAAAAACATTCCACCATTTTATTTTAGTACTCAACTATTTACTCACAAATCCTTATATAGATTTGAAAGACAGTTGGATTTAAGTTAGAACTGATTCTTTTTTAAACTGGAAACTGTTTGAATTGCGATTTTTTGAAATGAGATTAAAGTCGGGTGAAGACGAAAATGTTTCCAAATATTTTTACTCATTGCGGATATCTTTATCTAAAAAATCAGTTCGATTGTACTGTCAGCTTAAAGAGTACAGCCGTCTGTCTCATTCTTTGCACATCTCCTTCAAGTAAAGTAGGAAAACGGAATGTATAAACATTTCCATTGATATATTGATAGCGTACAAGTCAGGAAAATGCTCTTAAGACGGCGCTTTTCAAGTCAACCTGTCAATGTATTGCGAACAACGTACTGAACTTGTATTATATATATTCCCCCATAAGTATGCTAGTATTTTTTAGCTTAAACTCTGCGCACCGGCATTAAATCAACTTTAGAAACTTGGCTCTCAGCCTTTTGCCAATGCTGCCATTGATTTATGCGTTCCAGCATGCCAACATAAAGACTGCAGTGTTTTCCTTTCCCCTCCGTATTCCCATTCCTACTGTGGTTCATGCTTTACAACCACCTGACGGTAGAAGCCAAAATGAATGTTACTTTAAATATGGGGAAACATCTTAACTTAAAAAATAAGTCGCTAAAGCGACAAAGCCCCATATTGAGCTGCAGTGTATTGCTGGCATGTGTACCCCTCGTCAGGGGAAAAAGATGGAGGAAAGTGAGGAAAATTGTGTAACTTTTTGGAGTGCAAATTTGTAAAGATTCATTCCTGTTGCTTGGTTTGTTTTCTGTTTCCGCCAGCTATTTACCCTTTTCAGTCTCTTTCTCTTCTCTCTTCTTTCTGTTCCCTTTCTCTCTTTTTTATGCACTTCAGCTTTATTATTACTTTCTGACTCTTGAATGCACTGGCACTTTGGCTTTTACCCCTTGCACATCTCTGGCTTCAGGACTGTGGATTAACGGGTTTAGTGGGATTTATTAAAAAAAGGAAATAAAAAGATTTATACACTGCAATACTTTGGCTTTGATTTATGGCGAATTGCCGGCTTGACAACTGTTTCGGTGAGAAATATTTGGACTCTGAAAATAAATTAACTATAATTTGTTTGCCCGCACTCGAAACGTTGCTCTTTCATGTCTCAGCATTGCGGCATTTTAATTAGTCGATTGCCGACTTATACCTGTACTAATGGGGTATATTGGGCAAGGCTTCCCCATAAAGTGTTTCTTTAATTTTATGTATTATTCATATTTAAAACATACTTATCTATCTTTAAATTTTTGGATCGGCTTAAATTTAATGCTTTGCTTTGAGTCAACATTTGACCATTTTTGTTTGCTTAATTTACGTTATTTTATATGCGAACAAACATATTAAAAATAAATCAATTCCCTTACAAATAACAAATGCAATGCACAGATGAAAGTTTAATATATTTATATAATAATGGCAATACGACAATTGAGTTAATTTTTATGAAACTTCAATTTAAATTAGTTATAGAAAAGTAAAATCCAAACTAAACTTCAACTTAGATCAGTTTTCAAAAAGTAGTATGAAAACTTCAAAACAATCATAAGAACAGAGGTCAGAAAAATAAACAATTTCCAGACCTTTTAAAATATTATCTAAAATATTATATTATTATATAATTTGTATTAAAATATAACATACTTAGATACATTTTGTATTTGCCAATTTCAATAGATAATAACGATGAAAAGCTTTTCTCTTTTTCTTTAATTTTGATGACTTGTAAGATCTAGCACCTTTGTAGTCCGTTTTAATTTCGGAGTTCGGGTATTCCTGTGTCACATACTTGCTTTAGTTTTCTTTAATTTGTTTGTGGTGAAAATGGACAAAATTAAATTACACCTGTGACTGACATTGCGGACTGCAGATGGTTTCATTTCTTGGCCTGTTGACTGACCGCAAGGTGAGTTTCATTTGTGGTTGGGGCAGCTGATAAATTGATTTTGCCAAGTGTCCTTTTGCCATGTCCGTTGCAGACACTTCAAGATGTGTAACGGACATTCCGCAAAATCTATCCGACAGCGCCAAATTAAAATTTAAGATCTCAATGTTATTAACCACGTCAACCGCAATAAGCCAAGTGAATATGGTACTCCACAATTAAAGCAAACAGAATCGTTAAGTATAGAATCCATGCACAATACATGACCCAATATGAAACGTGAGCTGTTAATATTCTCGCAACATCATATCGAGTTTTACTATAGGACTGCAATGCGAACCTGCGACAAATGTGTAAATGCCGTGGAATACAAAACGTGACCATTGCATGTCCCTATATAAAGGATCCCTCTTTGTTAGGGACAACTGAAAGGATGGTTGGAAAGGGACTACAATTGCCTCACAGTGCATGTCCCGCTGTCTGTTGCATTTTGGCTGCGTATTTGGCGCCTGAAATGTCTGCATGCTGTCCAGTTCCCCACTGGGAATGTCTCTGGCTCTGAGCATTTCATTATTATGCCTGATTGGATTACGCTGTTAATGCATTACGCTGTCCACCCAGGCAACAAGGACAAGCCTTTTTTATTTCTTCTTCTTAAAAAGTGTCTTCTGTTTTCAACGTTACCACCATCATTTTCTTCAACTACACATTGAAAAGAAGGTTAAAAAGAGTTCAAAAGAATTCAACTTCATTCCTGATAAATAAATGTAAAAATTTATTCGATTAATTCCTGTCTTTCTGCTGTGTGTGTGCGTCTGTTTCTTTGAATGTCAATCACAGAGTATAAGAGCTACAGACACCAAGCTTGGAATGTTCAATAAAGTCTTCAAACGTTGATTAAGTTTACATTCCTGTAAGTCAATAAAATATTTTCATTGACTTCGATGTAATACTATATGTCTACTTTCTCGCTTTACTTACTCTGTGTATTTTCTTAATAATTTTTTTAAAGTAAGTTTTATTGTTGTGGTAAATTTTAAATTATGTTTATTGATCCATTAAGAAGCACAATTACATAAATGAATTGTCTTAAATGTAACATAAATTTTTACTTAGCTGAAGAAGACACCTGAGGTCTCTTCGTAATGCTTTCTTCTAAATTTGAGCGACTTCTTATAAAATTACTGAATAGCTGACAGTTAAAAATGTATGTATTTATTGCTGAAAAATCTTAACAATAGGTATAAACTGTAATATATCTTTAGTTTAAAAATAATTTTGGAATTTTGGGAAATTATCCGGCTGAATACGAATGGACTTGGCTGGCCAGGACTTCAGAGGGTACAAATTCGGTATAAAACACAATGTGGCTGTTTATAAGATAATATAGTAATACTGCTTAGAAGAAATTGACTAGTTTTTAAAACACACACACTTACATAGACGTATAGAAAATGTTACCCTATATTTAAATGCCAAACATCTTAACCTTAAGCACACATAAAATCGAAACTTACACATATGTATATTAATGAATATTTCTGATCAAATTTTACAAATCTGTTTGCTCTATCAAATTCGATCCCCGTCGAGCTGTCGTGCAAAAGGCTTCCTGCTGTTCACTCAGACAAATTATGAGATTCTCAGCTCCTGGCACAGTTAACTTGCCATTGGAACTGCAGGATTTGGGTGCATTTGTTGATCCCGTTTTTTCAGCCGTTGTCGTCGAGGAAGTCGTGGTCGATGAGTTGTTGTTACCCATATGGATGGCCAATAGAGGCGGCTGTTGTTGCTGTGGATTTGTAGCCAAAAGACGTTTTGAGCCACCACGACGACGACTGCCCTGTTTTGTAAAGACACTCGGCTCATTCTGCAACTGGGCATTGATATCCTGCTGGTTCATGCAGGTGAAGGCCTTGAAGAAGCTCTTCCGAAAGTTTTCACTGAGGAAAGCATAGAGTATCGGGTTCACCGCCGAGTTGGAATAGACCAGAGCACCGAGCAGCAGGAATATGAGTATCTCGAGACGGGAGAGATCACGCTGTGCCGGATTGGAGTTGATCAACGCCAGCTGTGACATCCAGTGTGGTAGCCAGCAGCAAATGTAGACCGTGATAACGGTCAACACTAGACGTGTAACCTTTCGATGGGCTCGCTTTTTCTCCTTTGACTTGGTCGTGTGCTTGGGTCCCACCGATCGGAGTTTCCTGATGACCAAATAGTAGAAGCTAAGGATGAAACACAAAGGCGTCGCAAAGCCCAGAAAGAAAGTGTATAGAATGAAGGTGGTGCCCGAGTGTTTCTTATACGCATCCGGCCACATAATGTTGCATGAATAGTTGATGCCATCCTCCTGCTCTACAGTGCTAGCATAAAGCATAACTGGCAGCATCAACACCGCCGAGGTGCTCCATGCCAAGGCCGAGACCAACTTGGCTATGTGCAGAGTACGATAACGTGGCGAAGATATCGGATGACAGACGGCTATATATCGATCCGCCGACATTATCAACAGAAAGATGGAAGAAGTAAAGGACGTTATCGAGGTGCTCACCATATAAGCCTTGCACATGACCTCCCCGAATCTCCAGCTGCAAATGCGCATTGTGTATAGCAAAAATGGAATGCCAATCAGGAAACATTCATCCGCAATAGCCAGATTGAGTATATAGATGTTGGTCACCGTCTGCATCTTGGAGAACCTTAGAACCACATAGATGACAAGGGTATTCCCGAATAGACCTACAATACAAACGAGGCCATAAAGCACCAATGTCAACAGATCCGCAAAAGAATTACGCGTTGCAATGCAATGTTGATACGTGGGCAGATCTGTGGCATGCATCGAGCTGCCTGTGGCGGTAAAATACTCTCCCGACTGTGTGCTATACAGGGTATCATTGGGATAGTATGCATTTGTGCTATTGCTAAATCCCAAATCCAATTGCGACTCCGTTGGGCTGCCAGTGGCCAAATGCAGTCCCAGACTTAGAAGCCACATGTTGATTTGTTAGTTAACTTCCGCAATCTGTCTCTTTTTTTTATAGGTCTCTCCTTCTCTCTGGACATAGAAATGTTTTTGCGGTCCTAAATCCTTGTGTTCTGTTGTTTTCACTTTGTCGAACTCGTGGTCAGCATTTGGTCTGAGTTTTGGTCTGCAAAATAATTGTAAATTGCTAAATAAACATTTTGTTTAAGCATGATTTTTTGTGGAAGCACAAGCAGATTTAATTGAGTGACTTTTGATTTGAAAAGTAACATTCTTATCTCTAAGGCCATTAAATACATATGAATTTATGTCAACTTAAGTTTCTAGAGACTGTATACCATATGTAAATCAGCTCGCTTGCTTTTATTGACTGACAGGTGGGAAAATTGTCTTTTTTTTTATTTAATTGATTTTTTACGCCAACAAAAAGCAGTCAACTGTTAATTTTTTTAAGATTGTAAATTGAAAAATTTAAAAATATGATTTTAGATAAAGTAATATTTAATTAATAATTCCTGTTATTAACAAAAAACATTGAACATTAAATAAACAAAAATATAAAATCAATGTTAAAGAAATGATGCCCATTCCTATTGCCAAGCACCCTAGGTTCTTATAATTTTATATTCAACTTCTTGAGCCCCAGCTCGTTAACAAATTATTCATGCCTTAATAAGCGTTTTTATTTGACTGATAGGGAATTGACTTCTTAAAATGCCCAAATCAAACTTTGGTTTCTCGTCCTCAACTTTTTTTGAAAGAAATTTAAATATAAATCGTACTTGAAAGTCGATTGCACAAATAATACGCACAATTAACTTGACGCAAACATACAAAATCACAATCAAAGAAATGGAAAATTGTTGTGAGAATATTGTGATTTTGTGAAATTTGTAATTACCATTTAAATTAAAATTAAATTACACATCAATTTGTCGGAAAAGACTTTTTCGCACGAAACAAAATGTAACCAGCTTATATAAAATGTATCTTTGCACGAGTATCTGCGTATCTTTGCATAAGAACAACGCAGAAATTACGCAAATAACTAGTATAAATATGTATTTTCTGTGCATGCCTCAAAAGGCGTCAATACAAACAACAATTTGTGCTTGTGGCACGTGTCGAGCGCAATATTTGTACAATATCTACATACAAATACGTATGCAGTTATGCTTATATAAGTTGCAGATGGATAAGTCGCTTAGTGTTGCATTGGGCAAATGCAACACAGCTCGAAATGGCCTTGAGGTTTCCTCATATTTTCTCATATTCTGCTCAATTTCTTTTGCAAATCGACTCAGTCTAAATATGTTCAGTACAAGCTTTACTTGTTAGCCTTACAAATTAATTTGCAGTATATTTCGCAATGCATAAATATTGCACTTTAGCCTCAAGCTCATGAATATGTTCCTATAATTGTCAGTTGGGTCAAGTATAGATGGTCTTAAAAAGATGGTAGACCCATAAATTTCAGTAAATTGCTAAGCTAACAAAAGTGTTGGCAATCTCTAAAATGTCCTTTGTAATTTAGGATATTTCCCATAAATATTCCATGTCCATTCAGTTAAACCAAATTTCGATTGTAATTGTTATAAATAACAGGTAAATTCAGAATGTTTAAAAGTTTCAAATCTTATCTTTCAAAATAAGTATAACAATGACTATTAAATGTATTTGTGTATATCTAAGTCTTGTTTAAGCTGACTGACTAATTGACACTCCTTGTGACATTAAAAGCTAGAAAGCTGAATAGTTTTTTTAGTTTGAGGATGGGCGAGAGTTTTTAAATGGTGAATTCGAATAAAATTTTCATTAAAATGTCCTTTGTCATTCTTATGAATATATCGTGTCCATTTAGCTACAGCAAATTTAGATTGAAATTGTCATAAATAACAGTTAAATTCCGAATGTTCATAAATTTCAAGTCTAATTTTAAGCTTTCAAAATAAGTAAATAAACAATGACTGTATTTGTGTATATCTAAGTCTTGTTTGAGCTGACTGACTAATTGACACTCTTTGTTAAAATTTCTGTTGTTTGCAACTTCCTCGATTGGCTTTAAATGAATTGTAATAAACCTTTTAAAAACCTCTTCAAAATAACGCTATACTTTTTAATGAAAGTTTACTTAGAGGTCATTTTTCTTTTCTTAGTTTTTAAAATTAACAAACAAGAAAATATTTATTATTATAAATGGAATTGTGCTGAAATTTAGTTGTGTCAATTTACAATGTATTGAAGACTTGATCTGAGTGTAAGCACTGATCTATCGTTGATAGGGTATTACTTTTTTCAAATACAGTTACATAAAGAAATCTGAGCAGCAAATCGCCTTCAATCAATGATAGTTGCAATTAACGAGAAATTTGAGGACGAAAACAAGAATTCAATAGAATTGGCATGTGTGGAAAGGGAAGGCCGTGTTTTTTTGGATTTGGATGGGATATGGCTTCTGATTGTGCAATCAATTTGGACTTTTGCGGACATGACATGAAGTTAAGCTGAAGGTTTTGTAAGAAATATATATTTATTTTTAACAATCGAGATTTTTTGATTTATTTTTAGATGAATGACAGAAAGAGATGTAATAGAGACGAGTACTGTTAATGTGCTTTTATATGTATTACATACATATGTAACATATTCTCTGTTGTTTTAATTTAGTTTTAAATTTCTGGGGAAAAAAATTCTAAAATTCTACGAAATGCCGAGTTGGACTGACAATTGTTTATTATATAATTCAATTAGTCAAGCTTAAATTTTAATGAAATGACATTTCTTTAGAGTCAATTAAAAATCGAATTACAATAACTTTTGAGACAAGAATTCTAAATTTACAAAGAATAGAAAATTATTTGTTAAATTTGCGGACTATATTTTTGTTTGACTATATTTCTTATATATTTGTCTTATATAATACAATATGCAGAGTATTTAGAAAGTGTTGTTCCAGTGTTGTTATGTGTGTCGTATGATTGTTATTGGTTTCGACAGGTTTGTGACAGGGCCTTAACGGCTTTAGTTTTACACCTGTCTTCCCATTGTTGCTGCTGTTGTTTTGACTGCTATCATTTTCGTATCTGTTGAATGCTTTTTGGCTTTTATTGTGCTATCAAATGGCAAAGTGCAGAGCTGCTGTTCCTCCCTTTGCAGTTGTCGTTGTTGCTGCAATTGTTGTTATCTGCGACCACAATTCAGGCGCAAATTGCAACAGTCAACACCAAGGGTGAGGCAGGGGCAGGGGTAAAAGGGGAGAGGAGTGCACTGTCCACTGCATGCTGAACATTGATTGCCAGTTGAGAGGCAAATGGCACATGTGTTGCAGAAATGAATGCTGCAGTTCTTGAGCGGCAACTTCAAGTGGCAATTTTTGGTTGCTGACACAGAGACAGAGACAGACAACTGTCAACTGCGGTCAGAGAGCAACGGAAGGTGCAGTTGACCCCCCATTTCCCCTTCTTGCCAGCTATCCTCTAATGCTGTCAACGTCGTTGTCATCAGTTTTGTCCCTTGGCTGCATTTTGTGTGCGGCGCTTATTAAAAATTTATGCAGTTTATGAGACTTTGCCACAGCTCTGTCCTGCTTATTTTCCCTCTTCCTCTTTTCCCCTTGGGTTAAGCCTGTCTTTTGGTTGGATGATGTGCAGTTTGTGGCCGGACATGGCTGAAACTCCTACTCCTGATGATGATGTGCAAAGAGGCTATAAAGCAGCTGTTTAGAGCGTGTGTGAATTTGCAACAAAGCAGCAAAAAAAAATCAAACAAAAGCTGTGAAATTTTGTGTTGCAGTCTGGACTTAACAATGCTGAAAGTGTCAGCTTTAGAGACATTTCGATTCTTGAACTATATTGATAGGAGCAACGACCCCATACTAGGAATGGGTATCGTTATTTATAACATTTTTATACCCTTTACTTTATGTGTCATACTTATATTTTATAATTTTTATGTCGACGGAGAAAAATAATAGTTATAATAAACTGAAAAATGAATCCAAACAATGTCAAAAGTTGGGTGATCTTCTTAAGCCGAGTTTGAAATGCTTGAGTAAGTACTTGAATTAAGTATTTTAGCCATATTTTCATATTTGAGTCATTCACATTTAATCCGAATAGTCTAAACTTTACAAATATATCCTGAAAGCGTGCTTAAGAAATTCAAGCTAATATCGAGAATATTCAATTTTAATTTTTAAACGATATTTTTTGTCTGTGTAAGAGTTGATTTATTGCCAGAATAGAAACAGTGGGAAACTACTTTCAGTAATTGAAGTATCTTTGATTTAGTTCCTAATCGGAGCACATTGAAAGTTGCTTTAATTTCTTAACACTTGATTGATTTGATTTATGGACCACAAGCAAGGGAACCTCAAAGTGTGTGCGTAATTAATTAAAAGTTTTGTGTAAAACTTTGCCATTACTACTTCAAGACCAACCGACAGCTGTTTAGCCAAGAAAGCATCATTGGCACATACTTGAAACTTACAAGTTGTCGTTGTTGTTGCACGCTTGCGGATAATGCCACAAATTTACAGTAGAGAGTCCGCAGAGTAAGTTAAACAGTGTGGCAAAATATATTGCATACAAGAAGGCGCAGGGCAAGCAAAAACAAGACTTGAAATGGCAAAAAGAAGAAGTGATGGCGAAGGGAAAGAGAATGAAGAAGGGAAAGGATGGATAGCGTGGCAGGCAACAGCTTGGCAATTGCTTAGCTGCCTACTGCTGCCTGGATTAGACAATGTTGCGGCTTGCGAGGAGTATAATTTTTGGATAAACAACAAGTAGAACAGCAACATCAACATGCACATACACATACACAAACACAAACACAGAGGGAGAGCATGCAAATATGGCTAGCAAATTTGCATGGAAACCTTCAACCTTCTCTCTCAACCAACAATCCTCGCCCAGTCAACAGACTGCGCCTCCTGTCAAGTGCACTTGGAGTGGGCCGTGTTTATGAAGTGTGTGCGGCCCAGTGTAAAGTGCAACATAAACAATGGCCATTTCCCTCTCTCTCTCTCTCTCTCTCTCCCTCTCTTTCGCTCTCCGTGTCGCTGTTTGCCAAATGTTGACCGCACTTAATCTTTGGGACACTTTTGGGTCGGGTCGTGTGCCCACCACAGGTAGCCACTCAGCTGGGGCTTTGATAAAAAACATGAATGTAACAACAAGTTGTAAAGGACTCTATACTGAAAATTAAAACCTTTTGATCACAAAGCAATTGTTTAGCCCGATAACAAGCGTGCTGGTAAACAGTGTGTGTCAAAAGTATGTGTATTTTCACGTTATCGAAAATACACATATTCCAGTTTAATTGGATTTCTTTTTATCTTTTCAATTGTTAATTTTCATCTCCATCAATGGGTTGCAATTTAAAACTTTATTATATTTTTAATATTACAGCATATTGTCCTGCAGTCGTTTCTAAAAGTTGACAAGTCTTTTAAAGAACTTTAAGTGTTTAAGATATTTGAATTTCTAAGAAAAACTCTTAACAAAGAAAAGGATTTGATCGAAGCTGACATATTTAATTGATTATCAGGCATGTTCTACAAAATTGTAGCAACCCAAAAGCAACTCCAAAGCCATTTTTGGTATTCCTCAAAATAAACAAGCATTGCTTTCAAATGTCAAAGAAATTGTTGAGACATTTGATAAATCTTTAAATTTATTGAATTAACTCTAAATATTTGTTTAATATATTTAAAAGGCGTAGAATACATTTTAAACGATTTTATAAATTTTAGAAAATACAGCAATTATTAATAGTTTTGTAAAAACTCGAATAACATGAACAACAGCAGATTTTTTAATTCGTAAAACTGTACGAAAAAATAAAATCTCCGACATTTTAGGAACACCAACATTTAAAACAGTTGCTTTCAAAAGCAATTGTCGGCAAAAGATCTAGAGCTTTGTGGAACACCCCTGCATATAGTAATTTCGAATCTTGTAGATCTCTTCGTATAAGGTATTCCAATAAGCCACATGTTGACTTTACTCACTGTTCAGGACACTGGTTAGTTGCTCATCCTGTCAGCTCAATTATGTGTGCACGTCTGTGTATGAGTTTGTGTGTGTCGACTTTCTCGCATTGTTAACCAAGTGCAGAGTGCTCCAAATTGAGAAACTACTGCGGTTCCATGACCATTACTCTGCCGGCCTGCTTATTTTATTTATGTTGCCCCTCAATACAATCCAAAGTAACCGCAGCGTTCCTTTTACCCCCATGTCCCTTTTCTCTTCGACCATTTATCATAGACAGTGGAATTTGGCTTTTAACAGACGCATTTGCACCTTTTGTCTGCCAACTGAAATGTAGCCCAAATTTGGCCATAGGAGGGCCACCTTTTGATGTGGTTCCACTGTTGTTGCTTTTGTTGGTTTTGTGGCTTCAACAGCAGGTTTTAGTCGTAACCCATCTATCCTCTGGCTCTGTTTATTGTTCCATGGGTTCATTTCCTAACCATTTTTCTGTTTTGGATTCACAGCGTTCTGACATGGCTTTAACACCATTCCCCCTGACAGTCTATTAGTCACACGCTTAGCATCAATTTAAAAGTACTAGATTCGGATAAATGGAAGTTTGGCTTTGGTTTTTGAATTGACAGAGTAGTCAGAACCTAAGGCATTGTATTGAATTTATGTTTTACTTAAATAACTATAAACAATGAATCTAACTAGATAAATTTTGCAAGAGTAAAAAATCAACCTTTAGTACGGAAAACTATTTTTTCTCGAGAGACATACATTGTAAATTTGTTTTTTACTGTAAAGTTCTAGCCAGAGGTCATCAATTGGATACAATAAGAGTACTGTGTAATAAAACTGTTATTAATTGAACGTTAAATAAAAGGCTCTGGAAGGCTATTATCATGTGTTCTTCTTTTTTTTTTTGAAAAATTATCTTTAAATTTAAATATATTAATTAATTTTAAAAGCGTATCATACTATTTTTGATTTATTTCTTCCAACTTACATTAAAATTTAAGAAAACATCTTCTTAAGGTTGCTTTTAAATTTCTGAATCCTTCATGCAAAACGCCCCTTAGTGAACTTTAAAAGATTTATACACAGAGCTACCTAAGTAAATAGCTTTAGCAGAGCTCAATTACAAGCTTATTATCAAGAGTAGTATTAACAACAATAACGTGATTTAAGCTCAAATTTCGTGGCATTGTTTAAGGGAGTTAGTACAACACGTCCCTCCCGTAGTGCAATTTATGGACTGCTCGCTGTGTGTGCGTTTACATGACGCAATTTGCATAAATTAGCACCAATATATTGCCACACCCATTCCGCCAAAACGCCCCCCTCCTGTCTGTTGGTTATGTTTATTGTGCGCCCTCGGACGAGGCTCATTAGGGGAAGGGATGGGATTGTTAAGTGGGAGCATTGTACGCATCGATAGTTTAACTCAAAAATTGCAACACAATTTTGGGGACTTTTGGAATAATTGAACTATGCGCATTTCTTTCATACATATGTACATATGTTGCAGTTGCAAATCCACCATGCGTGTGGGCGTGGCACGGAACTATGGGCGTATACGTTGCGTGCAATTGTTACCACAATGCAAACGATTTTATCATTCGAATATTTTGTGTTTTCATTGTAGGATTATTGAGATGCATAATTTTTGGTCAGATTCGAATATTTGGTTTCTATTATTGACATTGGCTCTTTTGTCAAATTAGTATTAATATTTATGCTATTTGGGTATTTTTTGCTTATCAAATTGTCAATAATTTAAATGTACGAATTTAATTGCTCTACATCACAGTCGTATAAAAAGAATAAAATAAAATATGTATATCATTTATGTAAATGTAAACTGCAAATAAATCCCGAGACTTTAAATACAAGTGAATATTTACACCACATTATCCGAGTTGCTAAGAATATTACAATTACCTCTTTTTTCTACTTCTTCAGAAACCACGTTTTTTTTTCTTTAAAAAAATAGTTAATTTTCTTCCAATTTCTTTGCTTATTCTAGAAATATTTGTCTGATTGAAGTTTTAGTTTTGCAAATTTTACGACAGCTCAATTCTAGAAATATTTTTCTGATTGAAGTTATAGTTTTGCAAATTTTACGACAGCTCAGCAGAATTTATGATATTGTAAGACAGATCGGATTATTATTTGGGTATGAATACTTTCCCATTCCTAAATAAGTACCTTAAATTAAGCTCAGGTACCGTTGATGTGGACGTGTACCTGAATGTGGCTAAAAACATCATAAACGGAAATCTCAACAAGCAAACAACACACACACATGACCAGTTTAAGGGTTTTATTGGATGAGTTCGATTTAAATGAAACCGCGAGCTGACTCTTAAGCAGTTTAACAAGTAATCGAATGTAAGAGAGGACAAGAGAGTAGATTTCTAACATCACTCTGATCGGAAGAGCAATGCTTAACATGTGACAAACTGTAAACACTGACAAATGAAGAGAAAAGAGCGCTGAATTTCATAATATGACGCAAATAGTTGTTGACGAAAGAGACGAATTAAAGGCCGAACAAGAAAGGGAGCGATTACGAATAGATCCAGTGATGCCAACTGCTTATTGCCTGCAGAGTCTTATTATATATTTCAGACCAAAACTTTGACGTATTTTCGACGTTCTCCCATTTTATCAATTCCAATCCTTTTTTTCATATCCTTTTATCATTACCAATTTCGAAAGGTTCAAAAATTGGCTGTATAAAATCATTTTTGGATCGTAGAGCCCGCATCTAAAAGAGGTCCGATTTTCGGATAGAGGATGTTTGAGATATAACACGGCTGAAGCAGCTATAAATAGGACAAATCCATCCGAAAATGGCCAAATTTACATCACTGAATATGACGCAAAATATTGTTGACGAAAGAGATGAATAAAAGGCCTAACAAGAAAGAGGGCGATTACGATTAGAGCGTAAAGGCAGAGTACCGAAACGAAGAGTGTCGGAACAAAGATTAACTAAAATAAAAGAGAACTTATTTGTGAGAGCGAATATGAAAAGAATGAATCAGTAATTGCGCCAATAAACGTACCACTACTTGGCAAAAGCTAATTTGTTGACAAAGAAGAATCGAAAACATAAAACGACACAAAATCGAAAACAACAGAAATTTGCCACAAATAATTATTAATTAATTATTTTGAATTTGAAGCTAAATCATTTTGCATTTTTTGCTTTAATGAAATCAAGTCGAAAGCAAATCAAAATCAAAGCAGTTGCAGGAACAGTACTAGTGTTTCCGGGGTTATAATTGGAAAAAAGCTTAAAGATGCATTTGAATATTGACACCAGTACTTTTACGCATAAACTACATGAATGCACGAAAAAAGGTGAAGAAGAAACGGGGAAACCCTACATAATAAATCATAGAGGGTATTGCCAAAATTAGCAAGCACAGGTAATCTATATTTTTACCTAATCATCTTATGCATTGAGTAGTTGGAAACATCTGTGAGTCTTAAAAATTTGGTGGTTGCAAAACACTCTTTCCGCAGTCACACTGAATGACATGAAACCAGTTTTGCAGCGTTTTCATGAGCTTCCTGACCTTGGCGAATATATTCACTGAAAGGCTGACTGCGTCGGAACTCCGTTTGGTAGATATAATAAAGGAATGCTTCAACTTTTAAGCAAATAAAGATGAGAAACACCCCAAAATAAAGTATGTATGTATGTGAATGGTGTGTTTCAGATGTGCGAGCAGTTTGTCGATACGATCAGAATATAAAGCTAAGAGATAATGAAAGGATTTTATTGACAGTCTTGCAGAAGGAAATTGGGAACTAGTGAGCGATTTTGATAAGATAGTGCAAAAAAAGACGGGCTGAAACGACCAAAACTATTTTATCGTTATTAAATCATAGAATGAATCTTTGCTAATCAATAATAAGGATCATAATCTAAAAGCCTCTTTCAGTTTGCATTCTTTAAGCATAATCAATATTTAAAAATATTGAAAGAATCAAAACTCGTATTCTGTTCTTGTCGGATTTCGTTGAAACTTCTAGTGTTGAAAGGTTTTCCGAAATTCGTTCTGAGCAACACTACACAATTTGTATGCAACAGCTGATCGACGAAAGCAAATTTTTAGCAGACCAAAAGCAAAGTTGTTTAAACAAAAATTATTACGTACATTTATCAATTGTAAGCCAACACATGTTATTATTTGGGTACAGAAAAAGCACAGTACATCTTAGCGAAAAATTGGTACCTGAATACGGCTGCGAGTAAAAACATCATCAAGAGCATTAAGAGAATAACAATAAATGGTCGATTGCCGCACTCTCTTGCGGCAGTATTCAGCGGGCAGTCGAACAGATAGCACATGGATCCGATTTGTCGCGTTTGTATGACCAGCTCAGAGAACTTGGTGGATATATTCACTACAGTGAGAGAACAATATCCAAGCCTGGAGCTCATGATAAATGAATGCGTCGAAGTGAAAGTAACACGTAGAGATAAATTCTCGAAGCAGATATGCCGAACTTGTGTGTCAGATGCGCATTCCGCATTTAGATTAAAACGAAACTATGAACTGACTCTAAATCAATTTAAAAAAAAGAACAAGAGAGTTCATCCCTCTGATGAGAAGAAGGAAGAGAGCAAGCATGCAGACAGACTGAAAGCAGAGCACCAAAACAAAGAGAGTCTAAATGTAGATAAACCAGATTTGGAAGAGACATCTGAAGAGAGCGATAGTGCACATGTATCAGAAGATCAGTCACTTAGCGAAGAAATATCCGTTGGCGAAGAAGGAACTCCGAAGACGGATTATATTTGCAAAATTTGCGATAGAGTCTTTGAGAAGAAGGCAGTCTGGAAGCGGCATGCGCAAGTTCATACGGGTGGACGTTCCTTTCAATGCGAATATTGCCTTAGAAAATTTGGCTGGAAGTCGAATCTTGACAGGCACCTGCGCCTTCACACCGTCTGTTCGAAGGAACCTAACAAAAAGAAAGCAGTTTTAGGTGATGATACGGCCAAAGAAAGCGATCGTCAAAATGAAACAAGTACAAAGTCAAAGGAACCACATACTACTGATGAAGATTCCACAGAAGCCGAGAAAGCTGTTACGCAAGAGAAGATATACACCTGTGACCTTTGTGACAAAACATTTGATAGGAGGGAGAAATTGAACATACACTCACGAGTTCATACCGGTGAACGACCTTACAGTTGTCCACAGTGTCAGGCAGCCTTCACACAGTTAGCGAATCTAAGAAAACATCTACTTATTCACAATAAGGTACGACCTTACAAGTGTCCGCACTGTGAGAAAACATTTGTCCAGAAAACGAATCTAGAAACACATCTACGCATTCACACGGGGAAACGCGATTACCAGTGTACATATTGCCCAAAGGAATTTTTCCAAAAGCACAACCTTCTCCGTCACGTGAGGACCGTGCATGCCAAAATTGAAACTTAACTTAAGGAAAAGAATTGTTCCTTTAGGTAAAAACTATTTTATGGACTTAAATTAATGGAATTTATCTTTTGCAAATTAAAAATTAAAACTAATCCTAAAAGATCTGACAGTTTCTTATAATCTCTAAATGTAATAAACATAATTAAAATTAAAATAATTATTATTTGTTTTTAATTTTAAAAAATTAATGTTTAACAAACGCTATATTAAAAAGAGAACATGCTTTAAAATATATTATACGTTTTCTTTTTTAATTTAAAACGGATTTTGGGATCACCAAATATTGAGTTTATGTTACTCTTTGGGTTGCTAGAGATTTGTAAAATAATTTATGTTTTTTCATAATAGGGTTAAAATATAACTAAACTTATTTGAAATCTAATTTGATGTACGTTTCTTCATACAGACATAAATATCCTCCTTCGATCGGAGAGTAAAAAACAAAAGAGCTCAAAGGAATTGATCTGATCTCAGTGTCCATCATTCCGTCATTTATTCCACTGCTGACTTTGCTTTAGTTTTCGTTTCAATGGAACTTGTTTTTTGGTATTGACGTATTGAATTGCTCTACTAGAATCATACGCCCTGTGGCCACTTCAACTGAACTGATTTGTCTATCCTTTACTCTCCTCTTTGCAGCCCTCTGAAAAGACTGGCTTTTCTTTCCGTTTCAATGGAACTGGATTTTTTTTTCGCTTAGTTCCCATTCACCTGCGCATATATAACGCTTTAGGTTTAATTATCAGCAAGGGAAGTTTAAGTAGGAAAAAAATTTGCCTGAACGTGGCGCCACGTGCTCTGATGCGTTGCCAAGCAAGTTGGTGAGCCAGTCAGTCAGTCAGACTGTCAATCACTTCAATCAGTTGCTCTTTGTGGATATTTACAACTGATTCAACAAGCATAAAGATAAATAAACAAAACAGAGAGGAAAATGGAAAGCAAATCATGCGGCAGGCAAAAGCAAATGGTCCAGTTTGAAAGTCGAAAGTCGTTTGCTGCTGCTTCGCTTTAAATGCAATTATCAACGTGAATGGCCAATTAATAATTATTGAATAGTTGTTGTTATTTTTCTTTCTGTTGTTGTTGTTCAATGGCACTTGATCGTCAATGTTTGCATGCAGCCATCTGTGTTTTTTCAATCAGTTATGATTGTTGACCGAGTCTATATACCCGACAATAATCGATTTGGCCAAAAGGAGATGGTTCTGATAATAGTTTATTATAAGTATAGGTCTTAAAGTGTCCGCAGTATCATAAGTGGAAAGTCAAGAATGTGTATACTTCTAAACAGGGAATAAAACCGAACCGGAACCGGAACCGTTAACTAAAATTAACCGTTTCAAATGTAGTACCGTAACCGTAACCGGAACCGAAATTCGTTTCGGTTTCATTCCCTGCTTATAAATATACAGTTTGTTATATGTATACTGACAACTGACAACAATTGCACAAAAGGAATTAGTCTTAAAGTATTTAATGACTCTTAAACTTAACTTAACCTTTACCTAAAATAGACTCTTCAATGATAACGTGCATTTTATCCACATGGGGTCTGATGCCAAACTTGACTAATTTTTTACATACTATAAATAACAATAGATATCCTGTTATACACATTTGCTTTTGATGACTAGTCTCATCAATGTTTTTCATCAGGATGTTTTTCCAATCAATGAATGTTTCACAATTTTAATTGATTCTTTTGCTGTTGCAGTTCTTTGTTATTGTTATTCAATTGTGTGTTTATTGCATTGCTCATTGAAGTATTTTCAATATTTGTAGCCATGACCCTCCTGCCTTTCATATTTGTTGTTCCATTTATAATATAAGTTCATTTAAGCAGAAGCAATGAAAATATCATGTACTCATACATTGCCAATTTAAATTGATTGCTCTTCAGTGGAGTAGAAGAGTAAAGAGCAAAGTGAAAGTTGGCTAAGATGGAGATGAGTCAGGATAGGGACAGGCACTAAACCAGGCCAGACAATCCCCAGGGAAGCTCTGACGCCATTGTACGTATCCATGTAAGTACTTATCAATGATGTATTGACGCTCAATTAACACTAAATCATGCCGTTAATTAATTGATATTTTTTGTGTGCAGCCCAATAACTTTATCATATCAGCTGCATATAACAGTGTATAACTCTTTCGATACCCATTATATACGTAAGAAGGCAGTGGGTATAACAAAGTATAATAAAATGTGAACGTTGTACTTTAAATGATTATCATTTGCTTAACTATATATATGAAGAGGATATTTGTGTGCGGGGTATTTCATAGTCAATCATTTCTGTTTCTACTTTTTCCTTCTCTTGTGTTGCATGCAGAACGTCAAATCAATAATCTCTAAGTTGGGGTTGTTGTTTCAGGGTTTCAGTTACTTTTTGAGGGGTGCTCTTGTCACATCAGTTTGTTTCATTGGGCAATCATTCATTTCGTCATTGGGTCGCTAATTGAATTGCGAAATGGAAGTGGAAGCATAACGAAATTGATCTCATGACTCATAGGAAAAAGGCTGGAGAGGGTCTATCCAGAATATTTCATATGGTAATTAATCGAGTTCGCGTTCTGTGGGCGTATTTGTTGAATCGAATACTCTATAATTGTTTAGTAGTTGTTTAATCTGGCCTTTGACTTGATTGATTAGCTAATTTGTACTCTATTTTATAAATATTTTATATAATTTAAAGTCGATATACAGATTGAATTGCTGAGTGATTGACAATCAACACAGAGACCATATCGTAAGGGATAGCTTAAAATTGTGCAGTAGTCTTGTCTGAAGGTCTAAAAAGGTTTATATTTGCGTTGAATTCTAAAATGGAAAGTATCTTTTTTTTAACGATAACGATAGGTTAACGGTTATTCTAAGAAACAAAATATTTTAGCAGTTCAACAGTTGTTTCGAAATTCTCCTAATCCTATCATTTAAAAGTCCCAAATAGAAACTAAGAGATTTATCCGAAAATGCAAACGAATTGTACTAAAATTTTGAACCACAACTCAATTCTTAATCTCAACATAAAAAGTACACAGACATTTGTATGATAGGCTTTTGAATATCGTGAGCTCTCCTTTATTTATTTGTTTTAATGATATTGAAACTATTGTATTCCCTAAGACCACCCAAACCTCATTTTGCTAATTATAATATTAGTAATTATTAATACTAAAATAGTTCACTTTCAGATATTTTCAATAGATAGATTATAAATACTACAATATGCCCACAAACTATTTGTTGTTCTTGTTAATATATTTTGCAATTTTGTTTTGTGACTAACACTATAGTTGGTTTTTTTGTTGCTTATTCCATTGTTGTCGTTGCTTCTCTTTTGTCGTCATTAACGTCAGCCTGGCGTTGTTTAATTTGGACATTAATCATGGTGATGGATACAGATGCAATGTGCAACAATGGGTGAGTCTAAAATGCCTGGCGACAACTTGATAAAAAGTTGTGGCAAGTTTTGAGGATAAGACACAAAAGCATAGTCAAACTTGTTTTCGAGCACAAAAGGAGGGTTAGGATAAAAACATTTTATATTAAAGAAGAACATGCTTTATACTAGCTAATATAACAGGGAGTTTCTGGAGCTAATATTATCATTAAAATGTACTAAAATATCTAAAACAAATGTTGATTAACTCTTCCAGTAGAGTCGTATACTGCTTAAGGTATAATATAAATATGTCAATGATATTTTTACATAAAATGTAAAAATGTAAAAAAGGGAAAAGTCAAAAATGTTCAGCAGATAAAACTTATTTGGACTATGAAAAAGCGAACCTTAAACTTTTGTATGCGCATTAAAACGTCAACATTAAGCTTAATATTTTTTTGAATTTATTAAATTTACTAAGCAGCTCTCCCAAAAGTAAGAAAACATTTTTAAAATTTTGTTTACCTTTTAAAACTGGTTACTACATATTTAGACGTGCAATTTCTTTTGCATTAAATTTCTCTTCTTTGTTGCATTCTCTGAACATATTTTCTCTTGGAACTTTTAAGCCAAGTTTGTATGCTTTTATTATATTTCTTAAACTGTGGACTTTATGGACAGTTTATTAGCACTTTGGCAACACACAGCGGCTATCTAACACCTGCTGTCATTTCTTCTTCAGTTCCCTCTTCTGTTATAACCTACCAGTTTGTTATTAATTGACGGCCCTGCAATCAGTTTGGTCGGGTGGGTGCTGAGTTCTCATTACTTTCCATTATTTCTGATTGCTTGTACATCGTCTATCATCATGTGGGAGTCTTGCAGACTGGATGATTCATTCCCTCATTAGTTTTATGCTCGATAAGTAGGCCAACTAAAGTCGGCCATGAAAGTTCACGACTGTAATTCATTATGCACAGTGAATCTCAATTCTCTTTATTTCTGCATCCTTTCATCATTTATTCAAGTATGCCGTCTAGCAGTGGCTGCAATTCAATTCCAATTCGCAGCTCAAAACTAATTGAAAGCAACTCAAATGCTTATCTTAACTGAAGTAGAGTATCATTGGCAATGCCAACTACCAACTTTTACCTACCACTTGATACTTGCTCTTGCCCCGTTTTGAGTCTCTTGTTTATATCTCGGTTTAAAGGTTCTCCTAGTAATTAATTGCAAAAGTTTTGTACTATGGGGAAAATTGTTGAAAGTTTACAGCAGCTTTTGATATCTTATTAAGTGCTTAAAGGGAGCAGCCGTTAAATAAGTGATGACTACCCAAAGTTCTGATTTGCCAATTATCACGAATAAGCACTTAAATAGTTTTCATTATTATCCTTTAATTTTATTCACCAATAAAACAATTTTATTCATCTGTTTGCGATGCACGGAAGTATTTTTTCTAGTCCATATATCGACAGACTGCTCGAATGGCAATACCTTTAAAGAATTTTCCGTATTGTATAAAATAATATTGATTCGTCTGGAAAAACTGTAGAGATTCCGTTAGTATAACATTTCTTTACTTCTATGCCTTTAAACCTGTTTTCAAAGGTAACAACTGTTTGACATTTCTTTCGGTATTTCCAATGGAACCCATCCCAACCCTTTTTACAATCTGTTTCTTTGACATGAAAAGGAAATTTTTTACTTAACTTTATTTTTTCTTATCCTTGATTGTTTGACTACTGTCTGCTTTACGATTGTGTGGATTCAGGTTAAGTCGTGCATTTGCTCATACTATTTGTCTGTCATAAGCCTTTCAGCTAACCGTTAGTTCACTGATTACATCTGATTTTAAGGGTTCAAATATTAATATAATAGTTTTACTTTATTCAGTTTATTTTACTGTTTAGTTATTATTAAATTAAGTGATATGCAGTCGACGCAAAAATATAAGCTTAAAATAAAATTATATTTAACAATTTAATATTACTAATTAATATCTTATTAGATTTTCACAGTTTTTGCCTTACTAATATGTTTTCCTAATCTTAAGAAAAGAGACAGGCCGGAATTTTTTGAAGTACAGAAATTGCGAATACTTTCTGTACCTAGGTAGGTACATTTGGGATTAAATGTACCTAATTATGGGCTCTCTTGAGACAGAAATCAACAATTTTTACAATTTTTGCCTTACTAATATGTTTCCCTAATCTTAAGAAAAGAAACTGCCCGGATTATTTTTAGGTACGGAAATCGCGAAAATTTTGTGTACCTAGGTAGGTACTTTATTTTAGGCGCAGGTACATCTGGGGTTACTTGTACCTACTTAGGGTAGAAACGTTATAAAGAGTATTAAGAGAATCGTAATAAATGAGAGATTGCCGCACACTCTTGACACAGTATTGAACGGAAAGCCAAACGAGTAACACATGTATCCGACGTGCCGCGTTTGTTTGACCAGCTCTGGGGTCTTGGTGAATATATTTAAAGCAGAGGCAGATAAATATCCCAGCCTGGAGCACATGTTAAATGAGTGTGTCGATGCAAAAGTAAATCTCGAAGATGAACTTCCAAAGCACTTATGCCAAATTTGCTTATCCGATGTGCATGCAGCGTTCAGATTTAAACAAAACTTCGAGCAGACTCGTAGGCAATTGAACAATATGTCGAATTTAAACGAGCACTTGGATCAGCAGAACATCATTAAATGTGTGCCTAAAATAAAATTGAAGAGAGCGCTTGCTCCTGAGGTACGACGCAAAGTATTGACGAAACCGAAGAGTACGAATACGAAGAAGCATGAGGGCGAGCGTGAAAGAGCATGCGAGAGCCAGGGCAAAGAGAACCTTAACAAAGACAGCCCAAACAGAGACGATCCAGTTTTAGGAGAAATAACTGATGAGAGCGAAAGTGCAGAGAACGATTCAGAGAGTGGGCCAGAAAATGTACCAATTGAAAGTGAAGGTACATCTGCTGACGAGGAAGTACCTAAAGAGCTAAGACCGAAGAAGGTTCATATATGCAAGACCTGCGACAAGGTCTTTAGAAAGAAGTACCTATGGATGGAGCACGTTCGAGTTCATACTGGCGAACGGCCCTATCAGTGTAAATATTGTCCCAAAAGCTTTAAATATACTTCGAATCATAAGAGGCACGTAAAAATGCATTTACCTGGTTATAAGGCAAATAAAAAGAAAACAAATCAGCAAATAAGTCAGTACTCAAGTCAGAAAATAAGTCAGAAAACAAGTCAAAACTCAAGTCAGAAAATAAGTCAATTAAACATACACAGAGAATATTTTTACGCTGTAAAAAAGTAAATTTAATAACAAATACAATAGTTAAGTAGTCTAACTCGATTCCGCTATCATAATAAACTGCTTGTTGCGACGCACTGTTTTCAACAAAAAGATCACCACGCCAATCAAAGCCATGAACATGAACATCACCGAGATATTTGAAATAAGATAATGTTAAAAAGAATAAAAACTGTTTTATGAATTTAAGTTAACGAATTCAACAATTGAAATTAATAAAAAAAAGTTTTACAAAAACCGGTTCTATATTTATATTCTAAAATTTACTTTCCTAGATAACAGCTCCTCAGACAAAATGCTAACTTTTCATATGAAACACGAACTTACATAATTACCACGCTCCTAGACCACCAAAAAGACTAGTACAAACATATTTGATCAGTATATTTATAAAAACAATATTTTTTGTATCTCTTGTGGCCTGACGAAACGCCCAGAATCAAATTTTTATAGCACAAAAGATCTTAGTAGAAACTTTTCTATAATTGTTTTGAATATTTTATAAATGCATTATGATGTAATATGACCAACACATTCCGAATAAATTTCAGCAAAACCTTGTGATTATTTTCATTCGTAATGTATGCATAACTATGTATCAAATGTTAGGATATAATAATAGAAGAGTAATTAAATAAATAATTTAATAATAATAATAGTTTAAATAAATATAATTTATATGATTTTCGCTTATTTTGCTACGAAGACATGAAATGAAAGTAGTATTTTTGTTTTGTTTAAATATGAATAAGTTAGCGATACTAAAAGGATAAAAGTTAGTGTCAAACTAAAGATATTAAATGGAATCAAGGTACTGCGTTTAAATTTATTCACCCAATTAAAGTTTAAATTTTAAGCTGCTGTATTTAAAGTATGGAAGAGTACTGAGAATTCGGCAGGGAAAAGATTATTTTTTTTATGTTTTTGGCTTTTGTTTTTCGAGCTGGCGCCGATTTTGTTTGTGTCTTTTACTTTTTATCACTTCATTTACACTGAAATGTCAAAGTTATTTGCTTTTTGTGTCGGGTCCGGGCTCAAAGAGCGTAAACGAATGGCAACCAGTCAGCCGTACAGGAAGGAAACAGTTTGGCGGCAAAAAATAAAAACAATGGGGGCTGCTGAGGGTCGACTCGACTGAGCGGAGATCCTGCCTGACGTTGAAAGAAATCTGTCTGACAAATTACATGCGTAACAGCTGCTGATTGCTTTCTTTGGTTCTGGACCGCTTTTTTTTTTGATACTTTCCCCCATTTCAACAGAACAGTCATCAGCCAAAGTCAGTCAGAGTGTCGGAAAAAGTGCAAGGATATACTGGTTGTCAAGGATTCTCCAGAAAAAGAGAAGAAATTTGTACAATTCAAGAGTCCATTGACTCGAATTCAATTCATTCTGCTCTAATTGTTGCTTTCCTAAATTCAACTTAACCCGGAGATAACTTTTCTTTTTCCCCTTCACGTGCAACAGTTATAAATGGCTGCTCGTACAAATTGTTGCCAAATGATAAATTCCAATGAAGAGGACATTTTCATAGTGTCATTTGTATTTTGAAGCTAATCCATCTGCGAAAGGATATAAATGTATCCAATACTTACCATTCTTAGGCGACAACAGCAGAGAACCCAACGCCATCTTGGGATGCGATTGGCATCTGAACAATTCACAAATGGCACGCACTTTTTTTTTTCGAGGTTCTCTAAATATTTGGCAAACGATTTAGATTTTTTCTAAGATTTCTTAAGTTTACCGAATTTTCTCTGTTATTTTTCACTGTCTAAATTATTTGTGTTGCTGCCTGCAAAATTATTTGTTTATTTGCGCTGCGTTTTGCTAATTTGTATTACGCGCTGCCAGCGTCGCAGTCAGCAATCGGCAGTCGTCGTAAGTGTCGTGTTGTTGCTTTTGTGGAACCGTTACGTTCGGATGGATTAATGCTGCGATGCTACGATGCTGAGATGCTGCCAACGCCAACTGCACGTTTCAGCTTTATTTTGCATACTGCGCGCCGCAGTTGCCGGCGAATGTTGTTGTGGTGCATGTGACGCCCACGAATGCAGAGCTGTGCTGACCCGAGGTAACTTCGGGCTTTCTCGGTAAATTGGCTGGGAGTGTGTGTGTGTAATTGTGTTATTGCTTTGCTTGCATGACATGCATTGCAATTTCACTGAGAGAAATAACCAAGCAACATTCTAAAGTTTAGCATCTAAACATTTCAGCTGTTTTTAGATGTGCGATCCAACATAGCGTCGATGCACTGATTGCCTATCTGATTATTTATTTGTATTTAATTTATTAGCTTATTATCTCAGTGTAGTCATATGCTAGCCGCTCTCTCACTTATCGCTCTCTTATACTCATTTACTTCTTATACATATAAGCACAATTTGCCGGCAAACTTTCACTTTCGCTAGCAGTTTGACTCTTGATGTTAAACTTAACAGTGACCTGCAAACCGTCAACTGTACTGTTAGTTTTGTTGGCCATTTGTTGATTGCACACTGCAGATTAGATTAAAATACATATTTGCATGAATTGATTGGGGACTTATTAGTCTGATTGGAGTTCATATTAAATATACGCATATTCTATGTAAAACAATATTAATATTATATATATATATATATATATATGGGATTAGCAAGAGAAATTTTGTCACCAGTTGGATTATGGCAAATAATTTAATTACTTTTAAACCCAATCTATTCACAGCTTAAGCTTTAGATATTTAATAAGTTTCTTGTTTAATTAAGATAAATCTTTTGGAAACAAAAAGAACATTCTAAGAAAGCCATTAAAAATATGCAATTTTTTCTAGCGGCAAATTGCGATAATTTCTTTGTGTTAAAGACTTTTTCTTCCATTGCGCTAAAAGTAAGACTTGGACAGAGGAAAACCAGAGCACAAAAACTCCCAGAGTAATGCTGATATTCAAACAACAACTACCAAGGAGAAAGGAAGAGAGGGAGAGAAAAAGGAGTGAAAATATGGCAACTGTCCTTTGAGTTACGCCTTAGTTCGCCCTTTGAGGAAAACTTTTAATCCTTCTGCTTGAACTTCCGCCACTTTTTGCTTGCTAGCAGCTTGGTATATTTGTTATTCTCCTTTTAGATTTTCTTGTTTTTTTTTTTGTTTTTTAAATTTTGGCTTGTACTGGGTATTACTATTCCGAAAGCCTTTAACACTGACACTGAAAAGTGCTTAAACTGCACTGCCAACTCAACGCTCAACGGACTCTGAGCTGTTTGTTGTGTTTACTCCAAAGGATAGAACAAATAGCCTGGGGCTTGAATTGACCTAGCCGTTCTGGTCCCGTTTTGGCCACGTTCCAGCAAAATTAGAAACTTTAATTGAATAACCGATGCAAGTGGTTTGGCAACTGTTTTCAAGGCAAATGAAATTTAAATTGATTTCATTTGTTTCTACATTTTCTAAATTTTTTTTGTTGAATTCGATACTAACTTAAACTTTTCAATTTGGATTAATGGATACATTTGTGTTGTGAGAGATAATACTTAGTAATGCATTAAATAACAATGGTGGTTGATTTTCTTGTTCTTTATCAAACGTTATTTGAAATGTTTACACAACTTTTCCTAAATTCGGAAGCAAAATGAAGATAAAGGAAATACTCATCGCTTGTTTAACATTAAATTACACTTAAACTTTATTTAAATTATTCAAAATGCCTGCTCAAAACAGAGCGAGAAGGAGTGAGGGAACACAATAGAAGAAAGTAGAATGAGACTAGGTAAGTGGAGAATTTGGTTGACTCGAGAAAGTTGTTGATAATTTGCAAAAGTTGTGCGTGGTTTTTGAGGCGTCTGGAATGGCAGACAAGGGATTTTCAGAGACGTCACCAGCTAAGACATATGAGATACAGTTTTTCTTGAGGTTTCAGCTAGATGTGTCGTGGCATTTCTAACAAAGTTTACAAAAACTTTTCTGACAAATTCACTTTACAAACTGTTTGGCCAATCCCCCACGAAAAACTGGTCGTTTTAGATATTTGCATTTACATTGGATAAATATGACTGCAAAATAATTACCTCTATATTACATTTGGATAACATTCTAATAACTTGCTTTCCAAATGAAAATCACAGATTTATCATTCATTCGTCGCCCACTCCTCCCCAATTATAATTGCATTCGACTGACCAGCTAATTAAGAGTTAGCCGACTGATTTTGGGCCTTTTAATTGCCTTTCAAAAACATGTAAATTAAATAATACTAAATAATGCTCTCGGACGGAATAGAACTTAAACGATTATGCTGAAAAGATTATTAATGTGGCGACTGCAAACTGTAGTATATGTATTTATGCCAGATTTTAATTATTTTTACACGCTCTGCTGTCGCCGTCCAAATGAAAAATGTACGTTCCGCCTATTGGCTATAAAAACAACAGAGAATATGCAGAGTTTGGCGTGAAGAAGACTGAATGCTCTTTTTCACTGTATCGAATGCATTAGTGTAGTACAAGTTGTTCAGACTATATTGCGAAGATTATCTGAGATAATTGCAAAATTAGATATGTTTTTCATACAACAATTCCATCCAAATTGAAACATGTCTTGATATGTGTATTTTATTTAATCTGTGTTATCGTACTTTCTTAAATTTTATTTAAATTTAAATTTTAATGCTATTTTAATTTTATTATTTAGTATGTTGTTTATTACATTTATTCTTTATTGTTTTAAATAGTTTAGTAATTTACATAGGATATTCTCACGTTATTTCGATCACCTTCTCATATTTTTCTTATTCTTAACGATTGTTTCCCAATGATCATTATAAAAGTGATAGGGATAGCTTAAGTATTTTATAGAGTTCAGTACAACTTTCTCAAAACTTCCTGATTAAATAGTTAAAATACCCTCTGCCAAAGTAACCTATTTAAAATAATACATAAATGATCTCATATATTCCCAAAATATAAGTGTATAAAAAAGATTACTATAATTTACGAGTGAAAATACTTAATTATAAATTTTACTCGCACTCTTACATTAATTAATAGTTGGCCCGACATGAAAAATGCATGTCGTGTCGTGTATATTTAGTAGGTGTTTAGTGTACCACTCGACATTTATGTCGACAGTTAATAATTGAGTTGTGTGCATTTTATGAATTTCGGAAATTGTGCTAAATAATAATTTACATAATAATTAATTGGGCGTAAAGGGCGTAATTGAATGTCGAGTGTGATAAAAATATGAACCACACCAAGAGTTTTAGTGGTTCCTGGGATGGGTGGTTCGGTGGCTGAGTCTGTTGGTTTGTCAATCCAAAATGCGTGATGTTGTCTCATCGTCACTAGCTGCAGCTGCGAATGCAACTGCAGCACACGAGTGCGACATGAGTCTGAATATGAGTATGAGTTTGAATCTGAGATGGATGTGTGTATTCAGCCTGTGCCGTTGGCTGTCAAAAGTGATTGACATGCACAAGTGAATGCGTCTCTGCTGTGCTGCCAAATGAATGTTGACCGAAATGCGACTATATGAGGCAGAGGGAAAACAAGGGTAAAGAGGAGGGTGTGTAACCATAGCCAAGCCCGCCCACCCGGCAACCATAGAGTAGAGCACGTCAAGTGATTTGCATTTACCCGTTCATATTCATCTCACTTGCGTCTTTTGGGGGCGGTTCATTGGACTGCCTCTGTTCTCAGATCCGTATTATAGAGTGGAGAGTGGAAAGTGGTTCTGTGTGTGGTGTGGTGTGGTCAGGTCTAGTGACCCGACTGTCCCAGCACTTTGCGTTTTTATTTAAGTGACTGTGGATATGTGGATATGTGGGCTGTGTCCCCACATTGAGCAAATATTCAATTCTTGTTTGCATTGAGGTCGGTCTAGCATTCCCTTAGCTCTTGCTCTCAATCTCCATATACGACTAGTATAAATTCATCAAGCTCCAGAATGATGAGTCATGCTACATAAATCACCAAAAACTCACTTGTCAATATTTATTTTATTTCACATATCTTTAAGCAAACAGAGCGTGAATGACAGTGTCATTGGCCTGCCTTTTATATTAAGCTTAAGGAAAGTAGCTGGTTTCCAGACAATTCTTCCGATTGAGTAGAATACTGTTCCACTTGAAGCGATAACTACTGTAGCTTCTGCACAATTTCCTATGTTGGAATGGGAATGGGAATTGAAACTGATTGCTTGTTCGATTGCATAAGTCGCAAGTTGAGCGTGTTAAGCAGATTATACTCTAGTATTTGAGGTATTTGTTTCAAATTACTCAAAACGGTACTTGTGTATTGAAAAGTAAACGTTATCAAGTAGATAAATTACTTCTTGTACTTCTCCTTATAATAAGAACTGGTTTTCTTTCTCAATTGTAACTACAGTCACGCTCTTATTCCACAGAACGTAATATCAAAATCACATTTAAAAACTACATACTCTACAGGAAGTTTTTCTTTCTATCTCTACTTGACTTTTATATTAACCTCAACTTCTCCTGCATGACATAAATTGTCCGCCAACACTCTTGAAAAATGCCAAGCGTTGCAGTTGAACCCTGTGGCCCCAACAATTGTAACAGAGTTGTCACCTAAACCCCAAAACCCCAAAACCCCTACATAACTGGCGTGCACTTAAAAATTCATTTGTTTTGTGTGTGTGAGTGTGGTTTTGAAAAGGGGGTGGGGGAGCAGATATGAGTGTAGAACGAAACTTTTTCATAATTTCGTGTCAAGTTAAAGTTTGTAGCACTCTTTTATCACAGCATATGAGTGAAAGTGCGCTTTCTCTTTTCTTTTAGCATTAGTTTCTGTTGGCAATGTCTTAAAGTTGCCGTTGCTTACTTTAGTGAAGGTTCTTTAAGAACTTATCAACAATTGTATATATACATATATAGGTTTGAGAGTGCTTTCCGGTTTCCACATTTCTAAGTAATTGCAGATTCATTTCTACTTTCTGCATATCGTTGTTATCCATTATTCACAAGTCATTCTTGAAGTTCGTGTTGTGAATTGTGCTTTAACTCTAAATATTTCATGTGCCTTAGCGCTAGGATGATATAAAAATAAATATAAATTTAAAATCGAAATTAAAATTAATTTATAACTAACAGAAATTTTTGAGGTTTTAATAAAACCCATATAAACCCATAAATGTAAATATTAGTTTTCAAGCAACTTTTAAACTATCTTTAAATTAATTTATCCTTTAGTATATATGGATATGGGGTATGATGAAATATTTGTTCATTCATAGGGACTAGCGCCTTCACTTTGGTTTTGTAGTGCTAGAAATCAAATCATATTGAATAAATAAATGTTTGGCTTTCATTTTAGTTTAAATTCTGTCTATTGCAATTCAACTTTTAAATTAGAATACTATTTTTATATTTTGAGCTTCCATTACTGGATCATAAATATCTAAAATTTAATAAAACTAAAACTCTACAATAATATTATACGATATGTCGTCATATTCTATACGCTATATATGTGTTGTTAAGGTTCTACCCGTAACACAATTTTACTTATAAAAAAAGATATGTGTGTGTTGTGTAAGTTTTATTAAATTTAATATATCTACTAGTAAAACGAAATATTATTTTCAGATATTTATAGAGCATGCAAGTTTCGGTGCATTTTCAAAGCTTTTAAATCAGTTTTGTTTATTGCATGCCAAAGCTTTTCCACACTTTGCACTACATACTTTTGGGCTATGAAATGAAATCACGCATACGCCGTGTACGCCATTGAACCTTGAACTTTTGTGGGCAGTCTCTCTCAACGCTGTTCGTATAAATTTTATGAGCTGCCAACAGATTGTTAATTGCTCTTAATGCGAATGCTTAGCCAAGCGTAACTCAAGCACCTAGATTCCACTTCCATTCCCAGTCCCAGTCCCAGTCTCAGGACCTGTTTAAGATCAAGGTTTGGGCCATGTTGTCATGACCCGCCCAACTAGAAACGCCCAACGACAGACACATGTCAAATATTTCGGATAACGACTTTTTCTGAGCCTTGTCCGCTCCAAGGCATTATAATTGAGCGCTTTATGGTATCCTCCTTCCCATATCCCGTATCCCTCCTCACATTGGGTTCATTTGCCTTTTCAGCGACGCACGCGTCTGGTTTTTGTGGCTGTCGCTTTTCCGTGCAATTAGAATGGCATTTCTATTCTTCATTTTTTGTGTGCACACTTTTTATTGTGTTGCTTTTTGGACAAGTTTTTTAATGAGCATTAGCATATTTGTGCTGTGTAGCACTTTGTTGCCACAGAGTTTAGCTTGGCCTTTTGCGGCTGTGGTTGCTTTGCATGACAAGGTGACACAATGACAGACTGTTAGACAAGCAGAGGGAAAGAAAAACAAGCTGACTTTGCCTCAAAGTTTTACATATTGTTTCGTTAGTCTGACCTTAAACTACAAAGGTTGAAATTTCTGGAAGTTTCACTAGAAGCATTTTAATATTAAATTTATTTAATTTAGAGAATAGTACGAGCATGTTGTAAAGAATACAATATAAAACTAAGAATATTGAGCTGATGAATTTAAATCCAATAATCATTTTTATTAGATTGGTGAAAATATAATGTGAAAGCTAGAATAGGATTGTAGACTTCAAATTAGAAATACTATTATTAATATTAAGTGCGATTTCAAGCCGTACTATTTTTTAAATTCCACCATTACTTAAGATGAATAGAAAATATTGTTAAACTAAAACATATATCACTTAAAACTTAAATTACCTCTAAGGACTTTAAGATTCAAATACTTTATGAAAATATATTAGCTAGATTATTTGAAGGATTAGCTTTTAAGTAAAAAAGTTTTATCTTAATAAGTTGTGAAAATTTTGGGAACGATGAATATGTGCTAAAAGTAGATACATAGAAAAATCAAATTCAAAAATTTACGAATTCGAGCTATATTTTTCTTATTTCAACAAAAGTCGTTTATACATAGTTTGACAAATTCAATTAAAATTTTGTTAAGTTGCACAAAGAGAATCTTAAATGAATGCATTTTAAGTTGCTTTTAGATGGAAATGTCGACTAATTAGGACCGAGAAAACTAGAGTCATATATGACTTTTTGTACAGACAACTTTATAAAATGGTTGTTTGCGAACGTAAGAAATAGAGATAGACATATAAGTAGAGAGAGAGAGAAATATGGCAACCTGGGCACAAAATGTGTACCTTTTATGTAATACCATGAAATGCGACTACAACCTTTTATAAGAATAACAACAACAATAACAACGCACCTGCTGACGCTGAGGAATTACGCGCAACAAACATGCCACTGCAGAAGTAGCAAGAACAACACGAGACTTGCAATGTGGTTGCATGTGTAGCCAGAGTGTGGACCGACATTGACAAATGATGCCCGCCATTTGTGGAACATACGGTAGAGGACATGGACAGGACTTCGTCGCGGCAGGACAATGCCGATGGTTCTGCACACTGCACTCTGTTGATGGCGATTTGGTCAGCATGTGTTGCATATTTGTGGGTTCACTAGGTCACACTCACACACACACATACACAATGCACACGCATGAGACACAAAGTGCAACGACCAAGTGAACAAGTGTGCAAGAATAACAATAGTTGCAAGTTCTTTGTTGCATTGCGACGTCGAAGGCGAAAAAGTTGCAGCTGCATTTTATGGCTACGAAAAAAATACTCATATTTGCAGCTTTGCCAAACTAACTTTGCTAGCACACAGGGTGCTTACTTGAAACCAATAGTTAACATTTTAAAAAAATTTTTAAATATTTTAGAAATAAAGTTACGATTAGAGGAACTAAATGGTGTGATAGTAAGTCAAATATTATATTATGTTACTATGTATATTAAATAAGTTTATTATTATTTCTTAAATTAGACTTCTTGGTTACTTTAAAGTATTGATAAACCTATTAAAAGTAGTGATGAAAAAATTTATATAGAATATTAAAAATACTTGGGTTTATTAAAGAATCTTATTCTTATGCCACTTTTAGGACTGAATTAAAGATTTGCATTGTTTTTGTGGCTTATTAAATTAAATATTAAACATTTGTCATAAAGCAAATATAATATCAACATATAAATACAAAGTGGGCTCTGATATTCAGCTTTAAAGTTTATGTTTATGCAAAATAATTTGATGTTTATTTAAGGTCAATAAAATACGTACTACTAAAAACTTTGGCATATTTTTAAACTTTTGTAAAACTTTTTAAATGCAAAATATACTCCTTGTATTTATCTTTTTTATGAAAATTGATTTATTCAAATAGATTCACCGTTGAAAATATCAAGTGTTGTGTGTGTTCACTGTTTACACACACACATAAAGTGTTTCTAGAATAAACTCACTTTTTTTTTTAACTGTTTTAATGCATTTAAATATACCATACTTTTTGGTTGCGTTGCAAGTGAATTTAATTCTTAAATTTTTCGGAAATTAAATTGGAACATGCAAAGAAAATTCACTTCAATTCAATTTTATATTTGGAGTATTTCTTTTATCGGAGACCAGACGCAATATCAAAACTAACCCTGTATTCACACTTACATATGTGTGTCCAGCTTAGATTGTCAATGTTGCGGCAGTTTAGAAACTTAAAAAAATTATTGACAAAGTGGCAAAGGACGTGGCACAGCAAATTCAATTTGCAATAAAGTGGGTCAAAGCAGGAATCGTCCTCCCAAACAGCTGATATCTTCCATAGTCTTCGAGAAGTTGTTAAACCCATACACAAATATTACGTATACGTAAAGATGTTGATCGGCCATCACAAATAATATTTCGAGTACTTTATTGAAACTTTAGTCCATCGCGTATTTTATAAGTATTATAAGTGTTGCTGAAATAAGAAGAATCTCAGTCACTACGTTATGCAAATGACAAATGGTTCAACATTTGCATTTGCAAGGAGCAGGTAAATGTTCCTCCGCCAACCCCGACTCTCTTTTGCCATAATAAGTCATACAAAATGGCATTCAAAATATGAGTTTCAAGCAAAGCGTTTCATTTCATCATCTTACTTTTCTGCTGCTGCTGATGATGGTGACGACAACGTCAGCGAAAAATAGGTAAATTAAGGCAGCTCGACTATCAACATACTCTGTAGTAGTAATCACTAAAATTAGTCGTTTCTCAAAATATTTCTACTATTAATTGTAGCTTATAGATCTCTGAGATCGATATACAGACTGATAATTAAATGTAATATAAATTACATCGATGTACTATCCCTTATCACAGTTTCAATTATTTCTGTATATTTGCAGGGTATAGCAACTTTGCGCTGATAAATTTGCATTTCACTTGGCGCTTTCTACATAAAAACCATACAAAATTCACAGTCAGAATCACATTCGTACTCGTAATCGTATCCGCATTCGTATTCACATTCGCATACGTATTTTTATGCTCATGCTCATTCGCCATGCGGCAATTTGAAACGCTCGTTTTGCATATGTTTCGACAAACTGAAAGATACTGCCACATATACAATGTTATTTGTAAATGTGTGTTTGAGAGTGTGCGTGTGCATACACTCATAGTTACGCACTAAAGAGTGTATGACGAATTTCTGGAAGCAAATTAATATATCAAAAACACACAAGTTATTTTTCGTATATTTTTTTTTAATGGTCTTATAATGTCTATAGGCATTGCACTGGGTATGGCACTGTCTTTTTTCTATTTACTGTACTATTTACTATACATTTTTGCCTTTTTACTTATCAGGTTTGGTGTGTTTGGTTATTTAAATATAGCTATATCGTATAGCTACCATAGGAATTAATCGGTTAAAAGACAACTACTTATTTTGTTATACCCAGTAAGTTTAGTCCCAAAATCTTGGAAAACAAAGCTGTCGACTTTTACCAATATGAGAAGTTCTTTTAATGCGTTACACACTCCGCGACAAAACAAAAATGCACTTAGAAAGGGTATAAAAATCGAAAAATACCCCATAGTTTTGTATCTGGATTACTTTCATGTTTTTTTCTGCTTCTGACTGTTGCATACTTTGAGGCGCATATGTGAAAAAAATTAAAAAGTCCTGACCTTAGGCTATATCTATGTGTGTGTGAGTTTTGTTGTTGTACACATGGGTGTGAGCTGTTTTTTTAGTTTGGTTTTAAGAAGCGCCACGGGGCAAAATGTGTGTGGTGACGAATGGTCCGAATGGATCGGTTGTGCATCTGATAGTGGGCGCAGGGTAAAGAGGCACTGTATTTCTCAGTATTTTATATATATATATATTTATTTATTTTTGTTCAAATGTGTTATTTGTATTTGATTTGTAATTAATATTTGAGTACAATTGTTTATTCTGTCTCTATCTCAATCTCCGTTTTCTCTGATTCCCCCTTTTTAAAACTTTTTTAAATATTCTTTCCTCTGATATGTTCTTTCTCGGTTCTTTTCTGTTTTAATTTCACTCCTCTTTGCCTCTAGCCCTTTTTCCAATTCATACCTTTTATTACGCGGCAGTCTTTCTCTCAGTGAGACGTCGCAAATCACTTCCGTTATGCGCACCGGAAATGAGCACTCATATTGCTTGCTCTGGAACAGGCAGATTTGACTTGTATGTATATCTGACTCTTTAAATACCCTATCCCATTACTTTCCTCTACACATTGCACACGTGTAACTCTTTAGAGTTCATGTTGTTGATGTTGTGTTGGTTCTTCCTTTATGTCGGATGTTGGCAATTTCACAACGACTTCCGCATCATTTCGTCGCTGCAAGAGAGAAAGATGAGTTAAGAGTTACTTTTAATTCTCAACATAAGCGAAACGCGACCGCGGGCAACAATAAAGCCAAACTAAAGGATGAAGTGGCAAGAGAAAGACGTAGGAGGAGAGGGTGAGGCATAAAGTTAGTATGTACAAACACACGTACACACTCTCTCACTTATCAGACGCAGTTTTTGTGCTCATTTCCGTAGAATAATAAATGGCGGGCCGTGGCAACTCTGGAGATGGCGATGGTGTTGTTGAGACAGCTAAAGGATATAAATGAAATTTATGCTGCGCTTCTCTCCATCACCCTCTTTTATAGTCCGCAAATGCAAAATATACATATACATATGTATAAGTATGTTTAAGGATTGCTATCGTCGATATCTGTCCATATACACTTGTATGTGAGCTGTCGAATTGATTGGCTGCAGAAACGTGCCGAGCCATTAACCCCCTCAGCCCTCGGGGATAAACTTCCTCTTATCCCCTTTGGATGCTCTAGACAAATAAATGGCGTCCGTTTCACACGGCGTGGGACGCGGAAATGAAAACGAAATTAAACAGAAATTGTACTGTACGTGATGATGCCGTTGACAGAAGAGACAACAGCCAGTGTTGCCACATCTTGTTGCGTGTTGCCTGTTGCAAGCGCAATTAAACAGAAAGGAAACGCACATAGCTTCGGGGCAACCTCGAAATAAGTGTAATTGCATCTGTATCTGAAACTGCCACTGTCACTGCCACTGCAACTATAACTGTATCTGTATTTGTATCTGTATTGGCATCTGTGTGCTGTTAATATTTACAGTTAAGCGTTGCAAAGAAGCATGCTAGCGTGGATAAATGGTAAGCTTGACCCTGGGCGAGAGTTTTCAGAAACACAAGAGAATTCCTCACTAGCAGATACCCTGTCCGCAGCTCTGAATTTCCCAAAACACATTTTAAAATTGTATTTATTAAGAAATATATCCTAGAGCTACAAGACTTGTCTTACAAATAAAGGCTTTGGTTACTATACATTATTTAATTAAATTTATGTTTCAGATTTTAAAGTGTGTAAATGAATGAAAGTTGTCAAGTTGACAATTTTTACTCTGTTATACTTATATTTTTAATTTTAATATCTTTACTTATATTGAGTTCTTATTTATATATAATTTTAATTTTTTGTTTACGGATCACTTATTTTAGTTCCTAAGGTATGTAGTTTCTTTCAGCGATATAATTTTGTAAGATTTTAAACAAAAATGTTGTCTAAAACTCAGAGATCGCCTCTGCAAGTCTGGCAGATAATAGTTAATAGCTTCAAGGGGAATGTAGTAAAATCTATTTAATTATTTTTGAAATTTATCATAATATAAAAATTAAGACGATTCTATAAAGTTTTATTTTGAACAAAGTTATTCCATTTGAAATGTTAAGATCACACACAAATTTCTTGTGCTTGACACTTAAAAATAACGAGCTGATTAAGCTTGACACTTATATGATCCTGTTCGAAAAACATTAACTTTTGCAACGCAAAAATAAAGACTCAAAAAGATTGGAGGGTGCACAAAACTGTTAGTTTCACAACCTTAAAGTTAAAAATCTTAGTTAATATTAGTTACAAAAAACAGAACATCAACGGCATTGCTTAGTTTCTTTTCTTTCAATTTATTGATAATCTTGAACTTAAGTGCATCATACAAAATTGGAAATGTTACATGACTTTGACGCTTTTCTCTTTGACCATTTTCAAAAGGCACATGATATAAAACTGCTATTTTTGTAAGAAATTAAGAAAATCTCAAAAAATCCAATAAATATATTTAAAAGAAGCAACAGGTATGATCTGAGAAACTCTACAGAGCTGCGGTTGACCAAATTTTACAATGCGATTCCATAAATAACAGTTTAAATTTGTTGACTACCATAAATATGTATGTCAGATACCATATAAATTTAAATGTTACGTGATTATGCATACAGCGTAGTTCAGTAAGTTTTTGCCTCAGTTTGTGGCAAGCCACAACAAATAGAAAAAATTGAGCTCACTAAATTAATATCCATTGTCTACAATAAAATTTTTTTTAGGATGAACGCCATTTTATGTTTGAATTAATTTAATTGGTTTCATTTTTGTTATGGACAAATCGATGTAATATTATTACAGAGAATTTGTCATGTTGATGCAACCACAAAAATGCTGGGCAACAAACAGTAGCGACAGCTTAATCAAAAAAGAAAATTATGTAAAGCCAATTAAGCAAATATTCGCAATGCTGTTGACAATTTGTAAAATGCAATTTACAATGCGCGCACAAAGCTCTATTTATAAATGCGCTTGAATGAAAGCGCATTTCAGTTTCTATTTGCCAGTTTATTTCTGGCTATTTGTTATGCAAAATAGCTGTTGCAGAGAAGATGCCGGAAGTGCCTAGCCAGGTTAAGTTTGCTGCTGCCAACCGTATACTCGGAAGCCTTTTACATGCGCCACGCAGCGTATACTTAATATCGGGCATTGTGGGAAACGGAAGTAAGCATTGAATGCTTTTATTTACCTTCACTCCGTCAGGTTTGTCAGCAAATCAAAGAGTTGAATTGCTTTGATAAACACCTCACTGCCTTCCGACCGCCTCCTGCTGCTTCCTCTCAAGGACAATGCCCAAAATGCTTCACGTGATAAAAGTGCAAGGCAACCAAACGTATAGCACTTTGAGGCATCAACTAAAACCATTTCTTTATGTACATATATTTTGTACACACCCACACAAACATATATGAAAGCAGCTTTTCTTTTGTTATACGAAAAACGTCTACACACCCAACATCCTTTGGGTAACTCAACGAGTGACTGGAAAGGGGCGTGGTTGGTGATGCTTCTTCTGATGCTGATGCCATGACAGCGTCACCACAAAGAGCTGACGATGCTCAGGTAAAGTTTCTTTCAAAGGAGTCCTGCCGAGTTATTTTTAAAATCAAATATCTTACTTCAAGTTCAGATGTGAGACGGAGAGTTCAAATTATATACGATATGATGCAAAATTTTGTTTATTAATTTTGATGCCCTGTAAGAATTTGGTTTTCATTCCTGGTCTGTCTGCTCGTAACTTTAGACACTCTTGAATTTATGGCTTGGTATATTTTTTTTCTAAATATTTTTTTGTGCACTTCCTTTTATGGCCTGTCGATCATTTCGCTGTTAATATCTTTTGGCTTTTCGTAGCCCAGTCGTAAAACAAAAAATCCAATCAACTGGCATTTTTATTTTCTTCCCATCAGAAATTGACTCTCACTTTGAGTGACACTCAATTGCGGCATTTGCTTTCCTTTCTAATTATGTTGAATTTGTTTTTTTTCCTTTTCCTTTTCAGAGGAGCTTACAATGATGGACACACTAGGTACAAGCAAAAAAACACAGAGTAGGAGAGTGAGAGAAATGCAATTCATAAATAGATCGATAAGCGATAACTTTTTTATTTACAGCTCGAGTTGCAATATAATACAGGAGCTACAAATGTCCTGACTTCGTTCCTTATAAACGTTTGCAAAAATATTTATAGTATATATTTAGAAATTAATGAAAAATTATAATCTTAACTATATATCTAAATTACTTATGAATTGAGAATATTTAGTCATGTTTATCCAGTCATAGAGATCGTTATATGAGCTTGGAAAATCCATGGGTATCAAATTATATGAAGCGCTATCAAGCGCTTGGTTTTTTATAAAAGGCTTGTGTTTTAAGACATTACTAACTCAGTCAGATACTTTAAGACTTGACGAAATAACATGTAATTAAAGTTCGAATTTAAAAACTTAAAAAGACTTTATACAAAATATTTGTATAAATTTTAAAGGCAACTGCACTTTAAAGCAAGTTTATGTTATTCATATTGGATTTTACCCATTTTGGAACGCATATTTCCCTTTTCATTTAATTAAATTAGATTTTGAAGTATATGTTAACAGAAGTAAGGACCAGAATGGACGATTACAAGTATTTCAGCAAAGTTTCGAGCCGTTTTCCATTACCGAGTCTAGTAGGGTTTTGTGATTATTAATATGATTAAGATTCTCTTTTTTTATTCGCTGTTATCAATTTTTCAAGTAAATGCCGATTGCTTCCTGGCTCAACTTCAAAGCCAACGCTTTGTTTGGGAAAAATCTTGAAGGAGCTGAATTCAAATGATTTTAATTAGATGTCACTTCATTTTCAATTCAATTCACAGTTGTTGAAGCGGAGAATCCACGATATCTCTGGAAACCACTCAGATGCTATTTCGTCTCTTTTTTTTTGGTCCTTCACATGTCGTCTTTGGATGCTGCCACGCCTTCCACTTCTAAGTGAGGGCGGGATATGGGGAGGTTGATTAATAATGGGCGTTGGTTTAAGTATCTCGGATGAGCCACCGCAGGCACATTGAACTAAGGCCAACGAAAATCCGCAATTACTGGAGAGTGGCATTTTGAATCAGACGAGGTCGTCGTTTGGCCTGTACAGTGAACACACATAATACGAAAATGCGCTGCGGATTGTTTTGATTAATTAGCAAACTATGCGCTCGGATAGGCAGACGATGATGATAATGTCGATGATGACGACCAAAGGGCAATAGACAAAGGATAGGGAGCAACAGACGATGGCTTAGACCGATGAAGTTAATTGTCTTGGCCATACATAGATCGATTAACATCAACGTAGCATGTGTTGCCCTTTGTATCAAAGTTCTGGCTCCTAATTACTGGCCGCTGGTTAACGCATTAAATTTAATGGTCTAAACAAGTCGAAGCAATCGCTAGAATTCCCCTCAGTCAGAAATCACATTAAAGACTTGGTCGATGTTAAATTAAAGCCCTAATTGGCCAACCATTTGGAGATCCTTTGAAAAGGAAAAAAGGAAAATAGATTGGACAACAACTGGACAACTACTATGCTGATTTTTACTCTGCATACCAATTTCAAATCTACATATGTCTTTTACCTTTGTTCGGACTTTAGCCCAAACATGTCCTTTTATCGAAATTGAAATTTATGCTTCGAGGGAGATTGGGAAACATTTTAGTTCCTATAGCTATGCTTGTAACGTGTTCAGTTGAAAGTCCTGATAGACTTAAAGCTGCCTGGCAACGCGAACTTGTTATCATAATCGAGTTTTTGTGCCTATCATGCAGCCATTCAAGTGTAAACATTTTAATATGCGCAATAAAAGAAAAAAAATGCTGTCTTTTGCTTCTCTCTTGTATTCATCAACTTGGAATGTTCTAGAGGGGAGTGAAGGGGGGTTCATCTTCTGTTTGAATTGCTTTCAATTTCATTTCCGCTCAAATAATTTTTGTGAATTTTTTACAGTCTCTCGTGTCGAGCGCCTGCTACAATTAACCCAAATGCGAGCAAATGATAATTTTCCCAACTGCAATCAAGTATATATATATATGTTTGTTGGAGGGAGAGATGTGGGAATAAGCAGCTAAATTGGCATTAACGTGGAATAGTTGAGCTGTGAAAATGTGAATACTTTAAGCTCTTGATTGTCGCTTGACATTAGGCTTAATGCAGTGTAAAATTTCGATTGCAACGGCCCGGATATTAAATGAAATAGAACTAGCTGTTGTAGCCCGGCATTGCCCGCGTTTTTTGAAGCCGAAAGAAAATATTTTCATTTGTGAACTTTAAAAGTAAACGGATAAACAAAGTTAGTCTTGCTGTTCCTTAAAACAAGCTACCAATTGCTTTAAATGACAAAAAAATAGTGAATTTATTGATTTTATAAAATAAAATTAAATAAAATCAATTTTATATTAATAATAATAAATAATCAATCAATCAATCGGATTCAAGATTTACTTTTTTGAAAAGAAATAAATAATTTTGTAGACACGCGAAATAAATTAACGTCACCGGTTTTCTGACCTCGATAAAGTGTTCAAAAAATAAAAGCTCTGACATTCAAGAATCTCCAACATTTGAAAGTTCTAAATTTTGTTGTTTTAAAAAATAGTTGTCAAAAGCTCTGGATACTTGTGGAACACACCCGTATTTATAGCTTTAAACGAATATTTAAAATCGGTGGGGCACTCATTAATGTAAGTTTCACTTCTTACTTATTGTATTATAATTTTCTCAGCTCAGTGCCTATTTGATAGACATCAACTTTCCACTAACAAGAATTTCTTTTAAATTAAAGTAGAAGTTAAAGTATCAACTCATCGATCAGAATGTAAAACATTTACAAGGACAATGACACATTCATTCGTCATACTAACACTCGGACTTGTGGAAAGTCTTTTATCGAATGTCGTCTAAGTTTCCCTTGGTTAATTAGTCTTAATAAATACTGATGATGATGTCATGCGACACCTTCATGCCCATTTTGTTCCCATCATGGCACCTGCAACTTGGCTGGTAACTTGTGTATTTTTTTTGGCAGCTTGTCAACTGACTGGATGTTGATAATTCTAGACTTTATTGTCACTTTATTGTCAGTTCAGTGAACTCTTGAGGCGTCTTTAAGTGTGGTAAAAGTGAATGAAAGTTGAATGATAAGGTAAATAACCGACTGTCTTGAGGAGGGATTCGTTTAATGATCTTGAAGTGCGTTGTGTTTGAAGGCACGTGTCTGACCGCTGGCCATCAATCAAGGTGACAGGTAAACGGCTGTGAAGGTCGTTCTGTAAAACAGGCAACAATCAATCAAAGGCGTGGCACACCCTTCTCTCTTTATTCCGCCTTTGATGCTTCACATATGCCGCAGAATTCAATCAATTGATGTGCCCTATACAAGCAATTTTGAAATTCATATCAAACCCACGACTCGAAATTGAATTTCAAGCGTTTTTAGGGGGGAGGCTCTTACTTGGTGAATGGAGAAACAAACTGATAAATTGAAAGCCATAGAAAATGATAGGCAATATAAACAGTAAATAGCTAAAATTTTCTATGGATTTGCATATGAAAGCCACAAAAGGAAAGCCAACCAAATGAATTGTAACCAAATTTTAATAATAAACAACAACAAGTTTCCGTTTCAAGTTCCACACAAGTTGATTGAAAGTTTTCAGTTGAAGACAAACAAAATACAAAGCGAATACCAAGGACTTTTGCGAGGACAAAATAATGCAAACAGGATGGGAACTACAATATGTACTATACCATATGTATGTACAGATATACTCATAGATTTAATATCCATCCATCTTTAACTGAGAATAATATTTCCATTAGTCAAAATTCACTGTGAATCATATTAATTTTATTGACGGAAATGTAATTAAGTCCAGTGAAAAGCCAATTAATGCTTGTCTATTAGATTAAAGACAACTTGGTAAATGGATAAATCAGAGCTATCATAATTCAATTGTTAAGCAACATTTAACAATGCGTGAAGCGTGTCAATGTAGTTTACAGTTGAACACATATCCACAATTTTATTCAACTATCAATTAAATCACTTTTTATTAAAAGACTTTGTAAAAGCTAAATAAATTAAATGAAAAAATGAGAATAAAAATCTCAAGGCCCTTAGGCAATTTTGTGACCAGCAAAAGGACCGTAAAAGTGAAGAAAAAATGAAAATGACACAGATAAAGATAAACCTACTTTATGAATGAATTTTTTATGCGACGCGCCGTCTTGTGTCCTCAAGGTTCTTTTTTGTGTGTCGCCCAGTTAGTTAGCCCCAAGTTGAAATCCTTGGCAGCATTTGAATTAGGCGCTAACGGGGCTCTAATTCAAGTCAGACACCCAAAGGAGTAGTTAGCATTAGATAAACGATGCTTTGAAAACGCGTCCGAGACTATTGTGTCTACCACAAAAGTCTGCCACGCCCACCGCCTCTGCTATTCCAGGGTCACCAGTGACCGTCGACAACCTTGAATCGCTGCCAAGCCAATAACAATTTATCAAAAGAAACTGTGATTGCAAACCTCAATGGAAATTATTCCCTCTGTTTGCATTTAAAATGAAGTGCTAGAAACTTGTTCAATATAATAGGTGTATAAGGCTTTTAAAGTAAGCAAAATAATGTTTCTTTAAACCTTTGACAAATGCTTAAGTCTATACTGAGATAAGAGCTCTTTTTATTGAGGCAACTTCAATCTGAATCCGTGCTATTTTTTTCAATTTGTTTGATTCAAGTCAAGTTTATTCTTGCTGTATTTGGTTGACAACTTGACTTGCCTCTTAACCTGCCTAAAAATGAAGAAATAAGATAAATATACAACATTTGCGTGACATTCATACAAATGCAGATTAAAACTCTCTAAGGCAGAGATGGACCACAAGCAGTTGGGCAACTGGGAGTTTTCTTGATAATTTCTTTTAAGATTGTAAATAAATGAGTTTTACTTAAAGACAACGCTTACGATAATAGCAAGGATGTTAGCTATAACATAAAAGAACGATTTAAATTCTTAATATTCATTATTCAATGTTCCTTCTGTTTATATTCTCATATGCTTGAAAATGTTCTTTTTCGAAAACAAATGAATAACATTGGTGAATGAGAAGTTCTCGGCAAAAGTTTTGCATGGAAAACTGTTTTTAAGTTAACTTCTCGGAAAATCCAATGCAAATATAAACAAAATCCTTTGCAAATTTTAAGCATTCTGCGAATTGCTGCCGGGCAGCTGTTGTCAGGGTCAGGCAATGGTTGAGGTTTGTTTAGGCTATGTAACCGTTTTATCGCGCATAACAAATAAAATTAATTAAGAGTCTAAATTAAATTAGAAGTGAATGCTTTAACTACTGTCAATAAAAGGTTTTTCATTACATTTTCTTGTATTCTAACTTCCTTTTTGTTGCTTTTCGATTGTGATTTGGAGAATGAAATTTAGCCTAAACATAAAGAACAAAGCCAGATGTTTTTTGGGTTACGGTTAAAGGTCTTGCCACAAAAGGTAGGCAGGGAAAATGGTGGGAGTCCATTAGAACAGGGATAAATTCCAATTGCAAAGGAAGAGTCGAATCATTTAATTGCAATTAAGGAGGTAGCAATATTTTCCGGCGGGCATGCTGATGTTGCAATATCCCTTCCGCCCTTTATATATTGTGAAAAGCCCACATGTTGCTAATGTATCGTACAGAATTTCAAATTATTAGATATTATGGCGAACCATAGGCAAAAGGCCGCCAATATTGCCGACAGCCAAGGCAATAACCAGCTAGAGCACAAACTAAACCCAACCCAGTTCAGTCCAATGGGGTTGGCGGCAATTTTGCTTTGCTGGCAATTAAAACGTGCCACACAAATGGAAATGGAAAAACAATGTACTACCGGAGCTTGTGGCAATATATGAGAGTACGCTATTGTGGCATGCCACAAGCGTTTCATTTGCATTGTGAGTGTAGGGTGGAAAGGAAAGGGTCCAAGCGGAAAAGCCTCGCAATATAATAAAAATTAATAACAAGAGTTAGCACAATTTTAACGAGTTGGGTTTAGCTTTTAGGCTTCTAGTTGCTTTTAAAAAAATAAAAGAATCGAATCGATATAGGTAAAGAGTGCGTTGAACTAGTTCCTTCCCGATCCAGCTTCTTTCGACTGGAGCCATAAATCAACTCAAAGTTGGTAAATGCCTTCGAATACATATGTCTGTTCACAAGTTTTTTCCACCCATTGTTATATTTATGAACACATAAGAAAGCGAGAGAACATATTGAAATTCTCAGACAGACCAATTGTCAAAATACTCGAACTTCTGCAGACAACAAGCGCCACATTCTTGCTTAAGTTTGGTCAACAGACTAATACAACAAAAAAATAAATTGGCATTGAACTGTGGTATTGCGATTACACACGCAAAATATTTTAATTGCGCATACGACATGGGGGCCGGGAGACGGCGACTCTTAAGCCACCGTGTCAAAGGCCGAACGAACGATAAAAACGTTTTGGCGGCAATTTATTTATGTCGCTTTCGATTTGTTTTATTTGCGTTTTATTCCCCCGTTATATTGGCTTACCCAAAAAAAAAGCTCTAGCTTAAACACGTTTCACGTCAGAGCTCGATATGCGATTTGGACACGCACCATTTGCTGGCTAAAGTCAACAGAGAGTGTAAGATGAGGACGACAAATTTATAGGCAGCATGGCTTTAGGCCATGTCGGCTTATTCTTATCGGCCCTTATGAATTTAAAGACATTTTCTGCCTTACGTGTTTCTACATAAATGAAATTCAATTAAAAAGGGTGCCTGCTGTCCCCCTAGGAAATGTCAAGGTGAAGCTGATTATATATGTATACGTTATTGTTGGCCATGTCAAAGCATGGCAATTGAAAGAAGTTTAATCCAAGTCGTCTGCAAAACCTCACAAACAGCTGATTATTTTGGCGGCTTTTCCAGTTAAACAGAAACTGGAAGGTTAACCAAACTTTCGGAGTAAGAGAGCAACAGAGCTCTGTTAAGAGCAGAGAGAGAGAAAGAGCTGACAACATCTGTTAATGCCAGAGCACTGTTAACACTTATAGTTCAACATTAACAGCAGCTGCTGGTCAATGGACCTTACACACACACACTCGCACACTCACACAGAGTCAAAATGGCCATCTAAACATGATTGACATGTAATTTATCAGCAGCTTCGCGCTTTCATTAAGTTTTTTTTCGTGCTTTTCTTTTCTCTTAGAAAACTGACGGACATTGCAAGTCGCATTGACAGGACAACACCCTGAAGACGTTCTTAAAGCAAGCCACCCCCCCTCTGACAGGTGTACAAAGAGGCTGGGGAATTGAAATACCAATGTTGCGCCACATTTTACTTCACTTCACTTTGCTAGGCTTAGCTAGGCTTAGATCTTGGCCACGCCCATCTGTTGGCAGCAGGCAGCTTCTATCAGATTTCATTTAGATTACGTTTCAAAAGAACCCCACTTTAATCAGAGCCATTTCTATGTATTCTTTGCATATGCTTAGCTGAAATTTTGATTGTTTTCGGTCGAACTTGTAAAAGCCCAACTGTGAGACCTGAGTTGACATGTTTGACAGGCTGTCGTCCCTGTGCATTATTGAAAAGGGTTGAAAGCGCCTTAACTTATTAGGCCCTGGCCAATTGAGGTTTCAGCTGTGCGACAATCAAATTGACAGTTTGTATTTACACAAGGCTAGGGACTTGATTACACGATTAGTTACACAATTGCATGATTGCTGATTCCTAATCCCTAACAACGCTTTAGTTGTCCACTTAAATAAACTCATAAATTCAAATATTCCCTTGTGTTTAATTGATATTTATAATCATGGCTCTAATCACTGTGGACGAGAGTCCACTCTAGTGATGAAATTATTAGTACCCTTTCCAAAATGAAATGAAATGTCTGCTGGTTTGTTTGAATCATAGCGTTGTGATAATTTTTTAAAATTTAATGGACTTTATTTCCAACATAAACCTAGAAATCTAGGGTCATTCTGGATCTGAAGGTAATGAAAATTATAATATTCGATTAGGAGAAGGAAGGTGCCGCAGGGAGAAGCAAGTATCAATTTAGCTCTCATTATTTATTAATTAAATAATTAATTAATTTCCTATAGTACCAGAGCTTATGATTGCCTTCTAGCTTCTCTATGCAGAATATAATAGACTAATACCAAAGCACTCTTTGTCCGTTGTTATGTCACAATTAGACACACATTAAACCAAGGCACTTATGTTGCTTGTCTGCACCTTTCCATTAACTGGCGTACTTTCAAATCCCCTTCAGATTTCTAATTTATTCTGGCATGACCAGAATTCCACAGACCCACACACAGCAGGACACGTGTACAGCTTCTGTTCTCAGGTACAGCTAGAGAAGGAGCTTGTGAGACTGTGCTATAATTACGCGTAGCTCATTCCATTGAAGCTTTATATAAGTATGTAAGTACAACGACACGATGACTAGGGATGGGTATCGGCATGTATGTGTCGTATTTATCGTACTTATCGGATTAAAGACGTATAAAGTATTTTAATAGAGGCAATATTAAAAAAATATTTTATTTGTATTCGTAATGCATATTCTTTATCATGTACATTTCAAATCAGAGATCACAATTATTAATTTTGGCTATAAGTTAATAAACAAACTTACTTGGGAATAATTTAGGAATGTACCAAAAGCTTGAATTTAAAGCACAATAAACGTAAAATGAGGGAAATTATATCATTATCAGATTATAACTAATATACTTCATGCATATAATATTGATACCCATCCCTAACGACGAGTGACTGACTCTGTGCGTGTATATGTGAGTGTATGTGAGTGTGGGAGCCCTGGACAATTCTTGTCTACTTTCGCTTCATAATCAAAATGTCGCCTGTGACGTTATTTGCATTGCTTTACATAAGCTGAGACACAAAGACGAGCACGAGCATAAGGACATTGAGCAGAAATAACAGACAATGAGACTTTGCAATGGCAGCCAGTCAGATAACTGTATAATTAATTTCATTGGAACATGGCTACATGTACATACATATATGTATGTGTTGGCTAAAAGACAGTACAACAAAATAGTTCGGGCCATTTGGCATGACATACAAGTATGACAAATTGTTGTGACAGTCAACGTTGCCAGTGTCACAATCAGCAATTTTTGATAATAAAAAAATATAAAATAAATGAAAATAAAATACATACACAGCAAACACAAAAATGGAATGCGGTTCACTTGATAAATAAATCAATGCGCAACAAACGGTTTCGAGAAAAAACTGCACTTTTAATTGTAGTCACAGAATTCGGTATGTTCGTATACCCTAAAATAAAGTCGTATACTTTGCCATTAAGTGGGAGTGTGTTTCATACGGTCTGAATCAGAAGATAATTTGGGATCTTTAACTCATAATGTTACCTTATCTCACAAATTGGTTAAACAACTTTATCTACTTCGATGCAAACACACATATATCGACGCATTGACAGCTTTTTATTATAAATATCAATGCTTGGCAGTGCAATTATATCTACGGTTAAATAAAAAATGTTCGAATAAACAAGAAAGCTAATTTCTTGCTGAAGATTCAAGTTCAAGAGTACTTACGTACGTAAGAGTATTTATTGGTCTTCCATCAATAAGTTTTTCATACTGCTTGTTATTTTAAAACAATCCAGAAAAAAACTACAGCAGTACGGGAAAAAGTTAAAAACGTGAATGAAAAATTGTAATCTTTATAACAGGCCCAACAGCAATTGTGAAAGGAACATCATTTATTTGATTAACCCGGCAAGCCGAATCGACTTTGAGCTCTACATATTTTATTTTATTGTTTTTCAGTTGGTTTCCTTTTATTTTAACTTGTATTCTTTTCTTATTGTATATATTTGTGTCGAAATGGAATACATCATTTGAAATCGTGGCATATCATACAAGCCTGAAATTCCATTGAAAAAAACATGAAACTCGGAAAAATTAAAATGGGCAGTACGGGTATATAAAATTGATTTAACTCTTCCAAAAAATAAATATTTTTTGAATATGTAAATTTAAATGCCGAGTTTTAAATAGTCAGCATTATTTTCTCTCTCACTTTACGACAGTTGAATATTTAATTCGAATGAGAATTCCTTTAAGAATTTGAATCTTAATGTTCTGCAGTATTTAAAAAACAATGTAGTTATTTATTTTAAAGGTAATAACTACTTGAAAACATTCTGTAAGGATTATTTTCAAGTAACTTCTTTTAAATAATAAATTAACTGGAAATGTCCTTGTCGCTTTGACTGCACTTTGCCGCTTCTTTGGCAAATGGAATAACAACGAGCGCCAATTGGTAAACACTGTTAATGGTACTCACTGGCCCAGGACCTTGTCCGAGTCCTGTTTCTATCTACATTTGTAGAGACGTCGACTCAATTCTGTAAATGCAAGAAAGGCAAGAGGGCAGACGGAGGAGAAAATGCAGCCAGGATCTCAGAATGCTGTGGGAAATCAACATAAGGCATTAGCTGGGCAGACCTCAGTCTCGCCCCAGGTTCTGTCCCTGTGCATATAGAATGAAGGTAATGGCATATTATTCTATTCATGGTGGTGGTAGCTCTCGCAGTTAAGCCTATTCAGGTAAACTAATCGCGTTTCTGTGGCTGACTGGCAACTAAATTAATTTATAATAAGCACAGAACATCACAGCCTGATTAAAGTGCAGTAACTCAGCTGAATGGGGGTCTCAACAATACAGCTGAGGTCAAGCTAAAGCCAAGAGTCTTTCTGGAATGCTTAAAATAAGGCAAAGTCAAAGTTCAAGTTACTCTCTTCAAAGAGGAGCTCTAAAATGTAAATTGGTTATAGCCATAAATCCATAAGGGAAAGGCATTCAATTTGGAAGCAATTCTAAGCCAAGGTAATAGCCGCCTCTGGGCTATTTGACCCGCATCCAGTTTAAGGTCCTTTGGCGTTAGGCGTCGACCAGAGCGCGTCATTGTCACTCCATTTTCTCTCGCCTGACATTTGAACTGTGAACTCTTGACGCAGACAGAGAAACAAGAGACTACCCTTCCAATCCTCCTCTCGGGTGTTGATATAGGGCATAATTTGTAAATGTCCCACCATGAAATCAAGACAAAAACTGTGCACATAAAAAGTGTAACTGAAATGAAAACAGAAATAGAAACAGAAACAGCTGACTGGCAGCCATGTAAGACAAACCAGAGAACCAGGACGAGAAGCAACCGAACCGAAACAGTTCTTGGCTGACTTTACATTTCCTTACCATATTCGCAGCTCCAGACACAATTGGGCCAAGTCTGGGGAAGCTGTTGACAGTTTGAAAGGCTGTTGCAAACTGAAAGCTGAAGGCCAAGCAGATGCGAAATGGGATGAGATTTTTGAATCAAAGCCAGAACAAAAGATGCCTGATAGCTTTCTAAGGGGTGGAAAGTATATAGCCTGTAAAATATTTAACACAAGATTTTTATTGTGTGCTCATTTTCATTATATTCTTAAATATATGTTTATTTTTTACTATATGTGTGTGATATCAAAATGGCTGAAGGTTATGAAAACTGAATCAAGTTGAGCGCCTGCTGAAAAATAATGAGCGTCATGTGGCGTCGTCATCGACGCTGGCGTCTTGATAAATTTACTAACAAATTTATAGGACCAACAGTTGATGCTGCCATAATGGCTTCAGGACGATAAATTTGCTGACGCATATCAAAAAGCCAGATGAAGTAAATTAAAGGTGTATTGAGAAAGAAGTTTCCTTTAAGTTAGGTTAGCAAAAAAGTGGACATCTATGGCACAAAAAACTGCAAAATCGATACATAGGAATAATTCGATATTGCTTCAATAAAATTTAGCAGAGAGTGATGTTAATCAATTCTGAGAACGTTGCGAAAATTAAAATACATTTTTTTAAGTTAAATTTTTTATTTTTGAGTAATACAATAAAGCAGGAAGGTCGCTGAAACTTAATCGAAAACAGCATCAATATTACCGACTATATTCAAAACGATATTTGCGAACCGACTTACTTGAAATTGCAGTGCAAAATGTCATGAGTTCCTCTTTCAAAAACTTCTATTTAGGTAGTTTTGCAAATGAGCTATTTGCATGCAGCTGCAAACTAACTTGGCCAGAAACAAAACAAAATTAAAAAATATGTTTTGACGTGTTGCAGCAACAGCTTAAGGCAGAACCTGCCCCAACAGCCTTTTATGTTGTGCCTCCACTCATTAATTTCCATTGTAAATGCCTTTCTCAGTTTGTGTTGCATACTTATTAGGGACGACAATTGCTGCCTCTACAACAATGAACAATGGCAATGGTTGAAGCCATCATCAACAGCAACATTAACAACACGGTCAATAAGAGTAAATTGGGTTAATTGCCGTTGTGTATGGCATTTGGCCATTTAGAGAGTGCTTTAGTATATGAGAGGGCCACATAAAGTCCCTTATTTTGATATTACACTAGTATATATCACAGCACATCAGTCGCAACGATTTGCATAAACCTTCTCATCGTCATCGTCAGCACATCGTCTGCTGTAAAAACAAATGTCATTGCAAAATTGTAAATTTATATGAACCCCCCATTGAGCTAGTTTAACCTTGGCAGAGTTGACTACCCCGTACTTTGGTTCTTTGGTGAATTGATGTAGCTGTCGAGTTATGGCACTTTTATGAAGTCAACGCTACACTCTCTTTCGGCAATTACTCGAACTTTGAGTTTTATTGCGGCTTAAAGTTTTGTCTAGTCTTATCTCCTCTTAGCTCTTTTCTCATCTTTTCTTGTCTTGCCAGGTCATACCTCATTTCATCTAAACTAATCTCTGCGTCGGCGTTAACCATTTGTCTGAGCATGTTTCAGTTTTTTCTCTCATGGTCTTATTAAGGGCATTTTTACTTTAGCATTACCTGTGTTTCACCTTTATGTTAGTATTTTTGATTGATTTACTAAGAGGTAATTAGATTTTTAATCATAACTCCAAAAATGCACAACCAATTCAATAAAGCTTTACAGATTCCAAAACATAGTGTATAATGTACGTAAAATATTTATCTACTAATCATTAACACATAATTTGAAATTTAATATAAATAATAGTTTTACAAAAATAAACTAAGAATATTTTTTTTGCTGTACTTTTATATTTAAAAATTGGGCAAAAAGCGAAAAAATGTCTAGCTACTTTTTTTATTTTTCTTATCTAAATGCATTAATTGTAAGTCGTTTATTTTTAGTTATATTCATTAATTGAAGGGTATTCATACTTTGGCAGCCTGAATCAAGTTATCCCTTTTTTGTTTTAACGCGTTTTTTGTTATGCGTGGATTTGATTCATGACCATAGTTAGTATGTCTGTTGTTTTTGGTTCTCTGTCTCTGGTCATGTTTCAGCTTCAGGTCCTGCCCTTCTCCTACTTCAATCTTTTCCCTCCGCATCTGTGTTGTGTAGGCCGCTTTGAGCATTTGTCTAAGTCTCTGTCTGCCAGAGGTCGCATTGCCAATATGTTTGCATCAACAAAAACTGACAAGTTGATGACTTAAGCGCAGTGAAGCGTTTGAACAAGCAGCAAGAATAGTGATCCAGCCAATGGGCCAGATTGAGGACTTATCAAAATGCTATGAAATGGAAGCACATTTTACTCTTGTGTAAGGTAAGCTTATGAGTTGCAAGAGACATGAGATATGTGTTATATGACAGCAAGTTTATTGAACATTAACAGTTTTGATATGATAACAAGAATCGGGTGGGTCGAGTTTAATCCGAAATACTTATGATAAAGAGAGGGTGCAGAAGTTGTATGTCTTTCATATGTCCAGTTTCTAGTTTAAAACATTCGTGAGCTGACATCCTTTGCCTGATTTGTTTTCAAATTTCGTCTGGTGCAAAAGCATGACAAAATCCTGTTATGCATGTCACTGCCAGAAATAGAAAGAGACGATTGGATTCAGCAAGTGAATGGCACATTGTTGTCTCATGGCATAACACAATACAATATAATATAGTAGACTTACATATAGCCGCTGTCATTTGCATGGAATGTCATCCTAAGTCCAGAGGATGTTGTTGCAGTTAAGCGAAGCTTGCCTGCAGCTGAGTTTTAAGCTGAAAGTTGTTCCTATCGTTTGGTTTATTGAGTCGCGTTGTCGGAGTAAAAAAAGAAAAAATCAGCAAAGAATACATAACAGAATCAGAAAGAACACGACATTTGAGTATCCGATTCTAAGATACTCGTTAGTTAATTTGAATGTACTTGCATATATATTAGGACACAAAGAAGTCCCGGTGATATGGTAACCACCTAGTTTTATTAGTTTTATCAATTTTGATACGAAAAGTTGTACTGACACTACTCTGTAAAAATCAAAAAGTCAGCTAAGAAAATGCAAAGCTTAAGAAATTAAAAAGAATCCTTTATAATAATGACATATTTTTAATTTAAAGAAACTCTCAAAGTATCCTAGCTTTAAAGGCTTGGCAACAGTTCTGAATTAAAACTTAAGCTTTGTCAGGCTTTTCTCGCAATACTTGGACAGACAAACAAGGCTATATCAACTCTCAGTTGATGCTGACCAATACTTTATACACTTAATAGGTCCTGCCACGCCTTTATCATGTTGTTTCTTTCATTGCAACGAACTCAGTATACCCATTTAACTCTACGACTAACAGGTATAAATATGGAATGTTTGTGCAGCTGAAAGCTGATTTACTCGTACATTTTAGAACAGACTCCATTGAAGTGGGAAAGCATTGCAGGAATTTTATAACTTTAATATTCAGATTAATTCCCAGTAAAAGTGATACTCAAATGAGGTCATAAGATCTAGCTCATATTTTCTACATTTTAAAATTACATTATTGAATATTCTTCTTATATGAATTGCGATAATATTTTGAGGAATTTTTTAACTTAAATATTGAAGTTAAAGCTAGTTGATTGTTTTCTAGAATCTATTTTAAGTATTTTATTTGTTTCTATTCTTTTCTCATATGAATTAAGATAATACTTTGAGGAATTTTCTAACTTAAATATTGAAATTAAAGCTAGTTGATTGTTTTCTAAAGTCTATTTTAAGTATTTTATTTGTTTTAAAGCCACCATATTCTATTAAAAGCACAATTTGCCTCCAGCCAGGCTTACTTTAAGACACAATAAATATGAGGCTCCAAAAATGGTTTCCCTCATGCATTAGTAAATGTTATGACCGGTTGCTAAGCAAATACATTCATTGTCTCCCATTCCATCCCCTCATTATAAATGCTTGCCGCACTCGAACCCATATTAGAAATAAAAGGTCTTTTTCTCCCTCATACACAAGCTGTTGTTGTTTTTAACTTTCTGCTCTGTTGATGATGCTTTAATAGCTTTTTTCCCTGACTGTCCCGAAATTGTTAAAGCAAATACGAGCATAAAGCGGATATGTTTTCCAAGGCTGACTCCTGCAGTTGCTCTTGATTTGTCTCCTTCCCTTTTTTTCTCTTCAACAGCAAGTTGTATTGTATTATTAGGCGTGGGCATGTTTCACACAAGGCATAGAAAATTAAGATTGCAAACGGAATTGGTAAGAAGGTTCGACTTGATGCCCAAATTGATTTAAGCTAAGTTCATTTTTTTTATTGATTGCAGTCAATGAAATCATGACCCAAGGAAGATATGAAACATCTAAAGAGACCTTTAAGAGACTTAGATGGTTCTATTCCTAGTCTCTATGGCAAGGTAAACTGAATCAATTCGTCGAGTGTCAATATTCAAATTAAAGTTGTCTTTTCGCCTGAAGTAGCGCTTATAACCAGAGTGCTGGAAATGACGCTTCTCATTTGAATACTTTGCCATTGCCAAGAACCACCCAACTCTCCACATGTCACCAACAGATACTCATAATAACTATGAAATGCATAGAGTCTCTTGACTTTGACATAGAACTTAAAGATTCACTTTGAGAAAAACAGTCTTTTTAAATATGTAAAATATAGAGTTTCCACACATAACTGGATGCTTGGAATACAGTTTGAAAAACGAACGCAGGGACTGCTAACTCTGGAGTGACTTTTTACTTTTTGGCATTATTTTTGGCATTTTTAACTTGATTAGTGCACACGGGAAAATCCATAGCTATTTACAAATTTGTTGTAATGTATCCTACTAATTTCATTTGTTTATGGCTTTTATTTACATAACATCAATCTATCAATCAAAATTATGTCAATTGTTGGATTAAAAACTAAGCCTAATTGACAAAAATCAAAAACACATTTTACTTTAAATATTAATGTTAACAAAATTACTTTTAGGCTGAGGGGACATATTAATTTTTATATTTTCCAAAAATCAAACAATATTTGTACTGCTAATTTACTTTCTAAGGGGCAGTTACAGTCTTTTGGCAACCCTTTTAAGCAAGGCCATATAAAAAGAAATTAACAATTAAAAGCGTATACAATTTTCGGAAGTGGAAAAAAGATTGTTTATCTTTTTTTTGGCGTAGCGGAAAACGAAATCAACAAAATCATAATAAAAGGGCCATAACGGCGCTGCCAAATGGAAAGCTTCCTATTTGTAGGACGATAGAGGCAAGAGATAGCGTTGAACTGAACGCTGTGACAATGTTTCGAGAAGCATGCCAAAAAACGGTCGCAATATAAAAAACGAAGCGAAAAAATTTAAATGCAAAAAGCAAACAAAACAACGTTTAGATAACCGCAACAGCAAAACCTTAAGAGAAGTTGGGAGTGTAAGTGATAAAGGGGGAGTAGAGTAGGACAATAATGGCACAGAAACCGGAAATAGACGATCAAACCCTCCGCCATTCCAGCACAGTTTGTTGGATATAATGGCGGCTTAAATGTGGCATGTGGTGTGTGGCAACTGTAGCCTGTAGTCTGTGCTGTCCTGCCACAAGTTCATTGCAAATAACAATAAATATATTCAATATTATTCGTTCACTGAAAATATATGCAAAGGCCAATGACCAAAAAATGCTCATTGTAATTCTGATTATGGCCAAAGCTAAAGCTTCTCTCGGCAAGAAGTCATCCCTTCCAAAAATCCCTGCGGTTTTTCACAAACTTTATACAAATTGTTATGGGATAAAAAAGCGAATATGAATTCAGCAGGTAAACTCAACAAATATTTGTTACAGTAACTTTACAAATTGTTATGCGTAATCATATGTATTTATTGATTTAAACTCAATTACGTCGTAAAATCGCGTCGATTTGCGATTGCAAATTTGTTGTAAAATAGAAACAAGTCAATCACTCACTCAGGAATTGGTAAATAAACTCAAAAGTGCGCCACATACCACAAATGAATGTGAGTACACGAAAGCAAATTCTTACACACACTCAATCGTTGGGGCAATAAAATATCATAAAAATCCACAAACAATAAACCTGATCGACAACAACAACATCATATACCTCAGTGATGTAGATGAGAGCAATTGCAAATGTTCAAACATTTATTTTGGTCAACACCTTAGGCGATCAATGACTTAGAGATGCCCTGTAAGTGCCTATAAATAAGATTTTTAACTAGGTTCTTGAATTGCATGACCTATTATTGCTATTATGACTACCAATCATCATAATACTGTTTTTGTTAATGAGAGAATATACACATTCATAGACATTTATTGTGGTTGTTACCCTGTAGTTTTTATTTCAATTGCTAGACTTGAAGATTATATTTTTCAGAAAACTGTTAAAGCTTGTAAAATTCTCTGTAAATGCTGTAAAAGTTGCAGAGATATGTTGCATATGTTCGACAAATTAATTTTGCAATCAATGAAACTATCATCAATGACAATGAATGAGATACCCTGTAGGTGCCTTGAACAGTTATTTTGGTCTTATCGTCCGCTGTAGCTAAAGATATCGTAAAATTGAGCCTTTATTACATTTTAACGATTTAAACTGTTTGGTAGTCTCCAGATATGTTTATAATACTTCCAGCTCAATTTGTAGCTCCTAGCATTCTTGTGTGTATTTATTTACAGGGTATATTGTAAACGCTAGCACATATTTAGTTTATGGCTCTGACGAGACGTTTTCGATTCGGGGCCGAAGGGCATGAGGAAAGAGTCAAAATGTACTAACACTTATAGCCAAAAAGGGGCAATGGGTAGGGACGGGTTGATCTGGTAAATTAAGCATTTTATTAGCGCCACTCGGTTAAATGGAAATGTACGTAGATGCATGTATGGGTGTGTGTATGTGTGTGTGTGTGTGTGTATGTGAAAGCACCCTAATGTAGCCAGCATGTGTGAAATATCAGCGTCCAATTTATGGCGCTTGTGCGGGCCTGACTTTTTGTTTATAAATAGCTGCCTACTCACATACCCTACACACACTCACATACCCTACACACACTCGCATACCAACACAAACTCCCCCTCACCATCTCGACCACCACAGTCGACGTCACCAAATTAAATTTAATGAGCAAACGCCGCCGCAGCCGCTTGGCCAAAAAGAAAAGGTTCACTCAGCAATGCGTCTAAATCAAATTAATGTGCAGTGCAAATAGTCAGTTGAGTGTGGAAAGGGTAGAGGGGAGAGAAAATTTTAGAGATGAATAGGGAAGAGTGTTGAACAGCGTTAGGAGTATTGGTTAACAGTCTAGCTGCCCATATAATGCTCAGATTCTCGTGTCTCGCAAATAATACGCATAAATTGCTGTAATTGTGACAAGCTGTGACGATGCCACTCCCACATTCACATCTTCGCCCACAGCGAAGTATGAAATAAAAAACATATACTATAAACTGAGCGAAAGCTGTAAAAGTGGGTCGAAATATATTGCGTTCTACCAGATTTTGCTCGTAGCTCAGAAAGAGCCTTTGAACATTATTTTTTTTATTAAAAATGCCATTGGAAATTCGGTTTGTTGGCCAGACATTGGAAAGGAGAACGTAAAACGTCAGACAAATTTAATAAAAATATACGAAAATATGCGAAATTTCATTGAGAATTTCTCATAATTTTCCTAGAAAATGTACTTAATTAAGTCTCAATACACGACTCATCTCTCTCTTCCTCTTTCTACATATTGTATATAAATATAGAACATTTGCCACAAAGGAAACATTGTGTATTAATTATGAAATCGAAATGGCTTTCAATTGTTTTTTCTTTTTATATAAAGCACGTAATCATATTGACCGGCTCCGGCTATTAGCCCTGCACATTTGTTACCACAGCTGGAAATGGAAAAACAAATCTATAAATAATGTGTAAGATATATGGCAAGCCATAAGAAAGTATACTTTGTATAGGCTGACCACACCCAGTTAAAATTGCCAGGCTTGCCAAACAGTCCATCAGCTGTTGAGCAAAACTTCAAGTCATAAATCAAATTAAATGACTACGATTAATTTCTAGCTCGTTTTTGACAAAAAACTGAAATAAATGCCACGCCCCTGTGGGCTGTCAGCTCACAAATTAGTCAAATTAAAATGCTGCTAAAAGGTTTTGGATTGGCAATGGGAGAAAGAGTAAGTAAGAGAAGGCTGTTGTCTTCAATCCAACCCTACTTTCAAAAAACGCTGAGACAGACATTTGTAATCCATCTCGTATATCACACACGCCTGGCTGGAGAGGAAGTCTTCTCAGAAGAGTTGGGACTCCAGCTCCGTCAAACTGAGTGAGAGCTTCCTCTCAGGTGTCAGCCTTGGCTAAGAATTGTCAGTCATTCAGCACAAATGTAGGCACCACTTTTCATGATGAATGAGATGAATGAGATGAATTCGGTGTCAAGTAAAAATTTCTAGACCCTCGATTTGGGGCGTGGGCTTTACATTAATTCATAACGAATACATGTGTTGTCTAAACAAATTGATAGCGCGACTTGGATATTTGCGGTAGCAAGGTCAAAGGTAGCCCCAAAGTACCTTGTCAAGATGGAGAAATGAGAAGGTAATGGGTGTACATTAGGCTGATTGCTCACCGCTTATGAGTCATCGTTTCATTCATAATACTCTTTCACATGTTCACATTCCAGCCCAGTGTTGACCAGACTTATTGTGCTAACTAAATTCTTGAATATGGTTTTGTGTCCAATGAGCAACTATTAGTAAGATCTAGCCTTCGGCACTGTCTAACTATGAAATTAGCTACTTACCTGTCTAGTTCTTCTCATGACTTGTTGCAAATAGGTAGAGGGTCTACTTGATGCCAACAATATCAGTGATCACACAGATGGTTTTAAATGATATTTTAGCTTCAGTGGGGTTGCCTTTAGTACAATAGTTAAAATATGCTTAAACATTGCAATTATCGATTGGATCTGATCTAAACCTTCTATTTTAAACTGAGTAAGGAGACTCGTAGCTTAATACACTTTTGTTGACTATCTGGCTTTTCCTTTGGATGATAAGAAAAATATATAGAAAGAAAGAATGTATTTATTCTATACAAAAATTTATATTACACCATATAGAGTTATATCGAACTTTTGTATTTTGTAGCTGGGACAGTTGCGTTTGGGGAGTTTTTCTCTTGAGTAAAAAACAATTATTGAAGATTTATTTTAGATATATATATTTATATATATTAATGATTTTCTATACGTAAGTTTTATACATTATACATTATATTATTGAAACTATTTTCCCATCCCTTCAAAAGCGAGGGGAGCATTTTATAGATTGTATAGAATTCAAATGTTAGTCCCATATCCATTTCACAAATTGACATTAGACAAAATTCATCAATTACCTAAAGCCCATATCTATTAGAGAAAAATGACAGTCAGTCGGGAGGTCCCGATTCTAAATTACACAGTGTAAGCAAGGGGCGCTTTAAAGAAGACCTTTAAGTCGACTTGAGAACCTAAACTGTTGCGCACAAAATTGATCATATCTTCAGAACTTATCAATTAACCGTAAAAATATTTGGTGGGTCGAAAAGTTTTGCCATAAGAATTATATTTTGGCTCAATATATATATCATTATGAAGAATATGACGTGCTTTTTAACAGGGCTCTCATTTGAAGTTAACTTGATCTAGCTAAATATTTCAGGAGTCTAAATTTCAATAGCTACTACCAGCTCTGAGATCTGAGGCAGACGGACGGACAAATATAAAAATATATTCACTTTATGGAGTGTGCTATTCCTCTTTCTACCCGTTGCATACATTTAACAAACTTAATATACCCAAACAGGGTATGCAAATTGACCTATAAATTTGACTAATCGTTATAGTATAGTATTTAGCTGAATAATTCCCACTATGGAGAACCGTTAGGATCCTTTTAGGGCTCAGTAGCGAGAAAGTGTCGTATTATGAAAGTTTTACTTCTCGTGTTATATTGGTTGACCAGAGTTTTCGGGATTAATGAATTCCAAATTAATCCAGAAAAGAATAAATTTGTGAAGTCTCGATGGTGGCGTGCATATTTATGGACATGCCATTGGAGTTTTATGTTGATATATTCTTTTTACACAATGCTTGTGGATATTAGCCTAAAAAAGGAAATTACTGAAGATACGGAATTTACGTGGATAGCCAATGTTACCAAGCGTGCCACAAATATTGTTTTGTTTCTTGGGATCTCGACGAGCGCTTGGAATCTGTATCATCAACGGGATAACCTATTGGATTTATTAAATATTTTTCTACGTATTGGGAGAATACATAGACAGATCTTTGGACGGCCCGTGTCTACTTCAACTTTTCATCCTATACTTAGTTTTTTCAGGATGCTTCATTTTCTCTGGCGGACTTTACCCTCCTGGGGCTATACAGCATTTATTGCTCTTTTTTTCCGTTGTTCGATTTTATTCTTGTTAGCCGATTTTGCCATGTTTCTGCAGATGAACTTTCTACAATCCTTGTTAGTCTGCTGGGATCATAGCTCCAATTTTAGTAAAACAAAGCGATCCATATGCTTGATATACTATGAAGAGCTTCTGAGACTTGGTGTGAAAATTCAAAAATTGCTCTGGCCAATATTAGTAAGCAGATTAATCATGGACATTCTAATCATCACCTACGGCTGTTTTAGGTTTTACTGGTACCCTTTGGAATTTTCGGCCGATTGGTTTCTTACCCGACCGGTTCGGATGACTTCGTTGAATATCGTCTACATGGCAAGAAGTATTCATAAGTTAGAGCATCAAATTTTGAATAATTTGTATCAAGATGAGTGTCTCAGATGCCTGAGAAGCCCAAAGGTCATGAGAAATTCACAAATGATAAAGGTGAGTGTTTATCGATCTTTTATCCTATTTCTTACATTCAATTTTTTTGATTTTCTAGTTGGAACAATTGGTTTTGAAGCGATGTACTCTCAATGAACGTTCACTGACCATCTTCAACCTCATCTATGTAAGGCATAGCCTGGCTCTGGAGATTATAGATTTCACTTTGGTTCATAGCCTTTTGATGATCAGCTTAAGTTTAAATATCATAGTGACTAGTAATATTCCTCAGGCAGAATCTAATTAGGTTTTTGAATCCTATATTCTTCTTCTCTGATTTCATACTTATTAAAATTTGATAGACAAACATTTCTCTGCCTTTTCAGGCTAGATTTGTTGTCCTATTGATTTGTCCGTTGGGTTTTCTATAGTTAAAATGTTAATTGATAATAAGTTCTTAATCCTGTTTATCTACCGCTCCAGTTCAAACTGCCTAGCCAACGAAACCAGTCATTAAAAAATTTGTAAAACTCTTTTATTTAACATCAATAAATTTTGCAAACATATTCTAAAATAAATGTGCTTTAATTTTTTTTAAGATATTATATGAAACGGAGAGTTGTATATTCTTTTGTATATAAGAAAGAATGATGATTTAATCCCTCAGCATGTCAAAGAGTTTAGAAATTTGAACTGCTTAAAAAGTGTATTTATTCAATAAAGGAAATATCAAATTATAGATCGAACTTTTGTATTTTGTAGCTGGGACAGCTTTTACTGTTAAGTAAAAAAAAATTCCCATATTCCAATGCATCAACATGAGATGTATTTTGGATATAGATATTCTTAATTATCTTTTCATAAATAGTATTCTAATGATAACTTTGAGTATTTTGTATTTTGTATTTTGAATAATAGATAAAGTTAAAGTTATTCGCGGTTGTAAGTATATTATATTATTGAAACTATTAAAAACTCTTAAATAAATTCGGTATCGAGAATTAAAAAACATTTATTCGGGAGGTCCCGACTCTTAAATACCCTGTATAAGAAAAGGGCTCTGTGGTATCTAGGGCATACCACGTGTCCTTAAGGATGATCATATCTTCAATATTTATAATCTAATCGTAATGGAATTTGGTGTGTCGACAAGCTTTGACATAAGAATTCTATTTTGGCTCTAAAGATATAGTTCAGCATTTGAGGGGATTTACCTGTTTTTTTACAAATGACTCCCCAGGGCTCCCATTTAGAATAAACTAGTTAATATTTCAGGAGTCCACATACCAAATGTAGTGCTCTTAGCTATATCCATCTCTGAGATCTGAGACAGACGGACGGACAAGTATAAAAACACATATACTTTATCGAGGGTGCTTTTCCTCTTTCTACCCGTTGCATACATTTAACAAACTTAATATACCCAAACAGGGTATGCAAATTGACCTATAAATTTGACTAATCGTTATAGTACATATTTAGCTAAATAATTCCCACTATGGAGAACCGTTAGGATCCTTTTAGGGCTCAGTAGCGAGAGAGTGTCGTAATATGAAAGTTTTACTTCTCGTGTTTTATTGGTTGACAAGAGTTTTCGGGATTAATGAATTCCAAATTAATCCCGAAAAGAATAAATTTGTGAAGTCTCGATGGTGGCGTGCATATTTATGGACATGCCATTGGAGTTTTATGTTGATGTATTCTTTTTACGCAATGGTTGTGGATATTACCCTAAAAACGAAAATTACTGAAGATACGGAGTTTACGTGGATAGACAATGTTACCAATCGTGCCACATATATTGTTTTGTTTCTTGGGATCTCGACGAGCGCTTGGAATCTGTATCATCAACGGGATAACCTATTGGATTTATTAAATATTTTTCTACGTATTGGGAGAATACATAGACAGATCTTTGGACGGCCCGTGTCTACTTTACCTGTTCATCCTATACTTGTTTTTTTAAGGATGCTTTATTTTCTCTGGCAGCTTTTACCCTTCTGGGCCTATACAGCATTTAGTGCTCTTTTTTTCCGTTGTTCGATTTTATTCTTGTTAGCCGATTTTGCCATGTTTCTGCAGATGAACTTTCTACAATCCTTGTTAGTCTGCAAGGATCATAGCTCCAATTTTAGTAAAACAAAGCGTTCCATATGCTTGAAATACTTTGAAGAACTTCTGAGACTTGGTGTGAAAATTCAAAAAATGCTCTGGCCAATATTAGTAAGCAGATTAATCATGGACATTCTAATCATAACCTACGGCTGTTTTAGTTTTTACTGGTACCCTTCCGAAGTTTCGTTCGATTGGTTTTTTACCCGACTGCTTTGGATGACTTCGTTGAATATCGTCTACATGGCAAGAAGTATTTATAAGTTAGAGCATCAAATTTTGAATAATTTGTATCAAGATGAGTGTCTCAGATGCCTGAGAAGCCCAAAGGTCATGAGAAATTCACAAATGATAAAGGTGAGTGTTTATCGATCTTTTATCCTGTTTCTCACATACAAATTTTTTAAATTTCTAGTTGGAACAATTGGTTTTGAAGCGATGTACTCTCAATGAACGTTCACTGACCATCTTCAACCTCATCTATGTAAGGCATAGCCTGGCTCTGGAGATTATAGATTTCACTTTGGTTCATGGCCTTTTGATGATCAGCTTAAGTTTAAGAATCATAGTGACTAGTAATATTCCTCAGGCAGAATCTAATTAGGTTTTTATACCCTTGCAGAGGGTATTATAATTTTGTCACGAAATGTGTAACGCATTGAAGGAAGCCTCACAGACCCCATAAAGTATATATATTCTTGATCAGGGCGACGAGCTGAGTCGATATAGCCATGTCCGTCTGTCCGTCTGTCCGTCTGTCTGTCCGTCTGTCCGTCTGTTTCTATGCAAACTAGTCTCTCAGTTTTGAAGCTATCTTGATGAAACTTGGTACAGGTCCGTCTTTTTGCTGCACGCAGCACATATGTCGGAGCCGGCCGGATCGGATAACTATATCATATAGCTGCCATAGGAACGATCGGTTGGAAATAAACATTTAGTATGAAAAACTTTTTTGTTTCTCAAGATATCTCAACCAAATATACACATTGTGTGTTTGATTAAGTTTTAAACAGGCTGACCAAATTTGGTGTAAATCGGACTACTATATCATATAGCTGCCATAGGAGCGATCGGTTCGAAAACAACATTTAGTATGAACAACTTTTTTGTTTCTCAAAATATCTGAGCCAAACATACATATTGTGTGTCTGAATAAGTTTTAAACAGGCTGACCAAATTTGGTGTAAATCGGACTACTATATCATATAGCTGCCATAGGAACGATTGGTTCGAAATCAACATTTAGTATGTAAAACTTTTTTGTTTCTCAAAATATCTCAACCAAATATACACATTGTGTGTTTGAATAATTTTTAAACAGGCTGACCAAATTTGGTGTAAATCGGACTACTATATCATATAGCTGCCATAGGAATGATCGGTTCGAAAACAACATTTAGTATGTAAAACTTTTTTGTTTCTCAAAATATCTCAACCAAATATACACATTGTGTGTTTGATTAATTTTTAAACAGGCTGACCAAATTTGGTGTAAATCGGACTACTATATCATATAGCTGCCATAGGAACGATTGGTTCGAAATCAACATTTATCAAATTTTGTAAAAAATCTGACGGCTTACACAGGGCACTGCAAGGGTATCCAAACTTTGGCGCGCCAAAGTTAGCTTGCGCTATATTTGAATCCTATATTCTTCTTCTCTGATTTCATACTTATTAAAATTTGATAGACAAACATTTCTCTGCCTTTTCAGGCTAGATTTGTTGTCCTATTGATTTGTCCGTTGGGTTTTCTATAGTTAAAATGTTAATTGATAATAAGTTCTTAATCCTGTTTATCTACCGCTCCAGTTCAAACTGCCTAGCCAACGAAACCAGTCATTAAAAAATTTGTAAAACTCTTTTATTTAACATCAATAAATTTTGCAAACATATTCTAAAATAAATGTGCTTTAATTTTTTTTTTTAAGATATTATATGAAACGGAGAGTTGTATATTCTTTTGTATATAAGAAAGAATGATGATTTAATCCCTCAGCATGCCAAAGAGTTTAGAAATTTGAACTGCTTAAAAAGTGTATTTATTCTATAAAGGAAATATCAAATTATAAATCGAACTTTTGTATTTTGTAGCTGGGACAGATGTACTTAAATCTTTTTACTCTTAGGTAAAAAAAATTCCCATATTCCAATGCATCAACATGAGTTGTATTTTGGATATAGATATTCTTAATTATCTTTTCATAAATAGTATTCTAATGATAACTTTGAGTATTTTGTATTTTGTATTTTGAATAGTAGATAAAGTTAAAGTTATTCGCGGTTGTAAGTATATTATATTATTGAAACTATTAAAAACTCTTAAATAAATTCGGTATCGAGAATTAAAAAACATTTATTCGGGAGGTCCCGACTCTTAAATACCCTGTATACCACGATCATATCTTCAATATTTATAATCTAATCGTAATGGAATTTGGAGTGTCGACAAGCTTTGACATAAGAATTCTATTTTGGCTCTAAAGATATAGTTCAGCATTTGAGGGAGTTACCTGTTTTTTTTACAAATGACTCCCCAGGGCTCCCATTTAGAATAAACTAGTTAATATTTCAGGAGTCCACATACCAAATGTAGTGCTCTTAGCTATATCCATCTCTCAGATCTGAGACAGACGGACGGACAAGTATAAAAACACATATACTTTATCGAGGGTGCTTTTCCTCTTTCTACCCGTTGCATACATTTAACAAACTTAATATACCCGCACATTGTATGCAAATTGACCTATAAATTTGACTAATCGTTATAGTATAGTATTTAGCTGAATAGTTCCCACTATGGAGAACCGTTAGGATCCATTTAGGGCTCAGTAGCGAGAAAGTGTCGTAATATGAAAGTTTTACTTCTCGTGTTTTATTGGTTGACCAGAGTTTTCGGGATTAATGAATTCCAAATTAATCCCGAAAAGAATAAATTTGTGAAGTCTCGATGGTGGCGTGCATATTTATGGACATGCCATTGGAGTTTTATGTTGATATATTCTTTTTACACAATGGTTGTTTATATCTTACTAAAAAGGAAATTACTAAAGATACGGAATTTACGTGGATAGCCAATGTTACCAATCGTGCCACATATATTGTTTTGTTTCTTGGGATCTCGACGAGCGCTTGGAATCTGTATCATCAACGGGATAACCTATTGGATTTATTAAATATTTTTCTACGTATTGGGAGAATACATAGACAGATCTTTGGACGGCCCGTGTCTACTTCAACTGTTCATCCTATACTTAGTTTTTTAAGGATGCTTTATTTTCTCTGGCAGATTTTACCCTCCTGGGGCTATACAGCATTTATTGCTCTTTTTTTTCGTTGTTCGATTTTATTCTTGTTAGCCGATTTTGCCATGTTTCTGCAGATGAACTTTCTACAATCCTTGTTAGTCTGCAAGGATCATAGCTCCAATTTTAGTAAAACAAAGCGTTCCATATGCTTGAAATACTTTGAAGAACTTCTGAGACTTGGTGTGAAAATTCAAAAATTGCTCTGGCCAATATTAGTAAGCAGATTAATCATGGACATCCTAATCATCACCTACGGCAGTTTTAGGTCTTACTGGTACCCTTCCGAAGTTTCGGCCGATTGGTGGTTTACCCGACTGCTTTGGATGACTTCGTTGAATATCGTCTACATGGCAAGAAGTATTTATAAGTTAGAGCATCAAATTTTGAATAATTTGTATCAAGATGAGTTTCTCAGATCCCTGAGAAGGCAAAGAATGACAAAGAATTCACAAATGATAAAGGTGAGTGCTTATCGATATTTTATCCTATTTCTTACATTCAATTTTTTTGATTTTCTAGTTGGAACAATTGGTTTTGAAGCGATGTACTCTCAATGAACGTTCACTGACCATCTTCAACCTCATCTATGTAAGGCATAGCCTGGCTCTGGAGATTATAGATTTCACTTTGGTTCATGGCCTTTTGATGATCAGCTTAAGTTTAAAAATCATAGTGACTAGTAATATTCCTCAGGCAGAATCTAATTAGGTTTTTGAATCCTATATTCTTCTTCTCTGATTTCATACTTATTAAAATTTGATAGACAAACATTTCTCTGCCTTTTCAGGCTAGATTTGTTGTCCTATTGATTTGTCCGTTGGGTTTTCTATAGTTAAAATGTTAATTGATAATAAGTTCTTTATCCTGTTTATCTACCGCTCCAGTTCAAACTGCCTAGTCAACGAAACCAGTCATTAAAAAATTTGTAAAACTCTTTTATTTAACATCAATAAATTTTGGAAACATATTCTAAAATAAATGTGCTTTAATTTTTTTTTAAGGTATTATATGAAACGGAGAGTTGTATATTCTTTTGTATATAAGAAAGAATGATGATTTAATCCCTCAGCATGCCAAAGAGTTTAGAAATTTGAACTGCTTAAAAGTGTATTTATTCTATAAAGGAAATATCAAATTATAGTTCGAACTTTTGTATTTTGTAGCTGGGACAGATGTACTTAAATCGTTTTACTCTTAAGTAAAAAACAATTCCCATATTCCAATGCATCAACATGAGATGTATTTTGGATATAGATATTCTTAATTATCTTTTCATAAATAGTATTCTAATGATAACTTTGAGTATTTTGTATTTTGTATTTTGAATAATAGATAAAGTTAAAGTTATTCGCGGTTGTAAGTATATTATATTATTGAAACTATTAAAAACTCTTAAATAAATTCGGTATCGAGAATTAAAAAATATTTATTCGGGAGGTCCCGACTCTTAAATATCCTGTATACCACGATCATATCTTCAATATTTATAATCTAATCGTAATGGAATTTGGTGTGTCGACAAGCTTTGACATAAGAATTCTATTTTTGCTCTAAAGATATAGTTCAGCATTTGAGGGGATTTACCTGTTTTTTACAAATGACTCCCCAGGGCTCCCATTTAGAATAAACTAGTTAATATTTCAGGAGTCCACATACCAAATGTAGTGCTCTTAGCTATAACCATCTCTGAGATCTGAGACAGACGGACGGACAAGTATAAAAACACATATACTTTATCGAGGGTGCTTTTCCTCTTTCTACCCGTTGCATACATTTAACAAACTTAATATACCCGCACATTGTATGCAAATTGACCTATAAATTTGACTAATCGTTATAGTACATATTTAGCTGAATAAGTCCCACTATGGAGAACCGTTAGGATCCTTTTAGGGGTCAGTAGCGAGAAAGTGTCGTAATATGAAAGTTTTACTTCTCGTGTTTTATTGGTTGACCAGAGTTTTCGGGATTAATGAATTCCAAATTAATCCCGAAAAGAATAAATTTGTGAAGTCTCGATGGTGGCGTGCATATTTATGGACATGCCATTGGAGTTTTATGTTGATGTATTCTTTTAAAACAATGCTTGTGGATATTTTACTAAAAAAGAAAATTACTGCTGATATGGAATTTAGATGGCTAGCCAATGTTACCATTCGTGCCACAAATATTGTTTTGTTTCTTGGGATCTCGACGAGCGCTTGGAATCTGTATCATCAACGGGATAACCTATTGGATTTATTAAATATTTTTCTACGTATTGGGAGAATACATAGACAGATCTTTGGACGGCCCGTGTCTACTTCAACTGTTCATCCTATACTTAATTTTTTAAGGATGCTTTTTTTTCTACGTCAGATTTTACCCACCTGGGGCTATACAGCATTTATTGCTCTTTTTTTTCGTTGTTCGATTTTATTTTTGTTAGCCGATTTTGCCATATTTCTGCAGATGAACTTTCTACAATCCTTGTTAGTCTGCTGGGATCACAGCTCCAATTTTGGTAAAACAAAGCCTTCTATACGCTTGAAATACTTTGAAGAACTTCTGAGACTTGGTGTGAAAATTCAAAAAATGCTCTGGCCAATATTAGTAAGCAGATTAATCATAGACATTCTAATCATCACCAACGGCTGTTTTATGTCTTACTGGTACCCTTCCGAAGTTTCGGTCGATTGGTGGCTTACCCGACTGCTTTCGATGACTTCGTTGAATATCGTCTACATGGCAAGAAGTATTTATAAGTTAGAGCATCAAATTTTGAATAATTTGTATCAAGATGAATGTCTCAGATGCCTGAGAAGCCCAAAGGTCATGAGAAATTCACAAATGATAAAGGTGAGTGTTTATCGATCTTTTATCCTATTTCTTACATTCAATTTTTTTGATTTTCTAGTTGGAACAGTTGGTTTTGAAGCGATGTACTCTCAATGAACGTTCACTGACCATCTTCAACCTCATCTATGTAAGGCATAGCCTGGCTCTGGAGATTATAGATTTCACTTTGGTTCATGGCCTTTTGATGATCAGCTTAAGTTTAAAAATCATAGTGACTAGTAATATTCCTCAGGCAGAATCTAATTAGGTTTTTGAATCCTATATTCTTCTTCTCTGATTTCATACTTATTAAAATTTGATAGACAAACATTTCTCTGCCTTTTCAGGCTAGATTTGTTGTCCTATTGATTTGTCCGTTGGGTTTTCTATAGTTAAAATGTTAATTGATAATAAGTTCTTAATCCTGTTTATCTACCGCTCCAGTTCAAACTGCCTAGTCAACGAAACCAGTCATTAAAAAATTTGTAAAACTCTTTTATTTAACATCAATAAATTTTGGAAACATATTCTAAAATAAATGTGCTTTAATTTTTTTTTAAGGTATTATATGAAACGGAGAGTTGTATATTCTTTTGTATATAAGAAAGAATGATGATTTAATCCCTCAGCATGTCAAAGAGTTTAGAAATTTGAACTGCTTAAAAAGTGTATTTATTCTATAAAGGAAATATCAAATTATAGATCGAACTTTTGTATTTTGTAGCTGGGACAGCTTTTACTGTTAAGTAAAAAAAAATTCCCATATTCCAATGCATCAACATGAGATGTATTTTGGATATAGATATTCTTAATTATCTTTTCATAAATAGTATTCTAATGATAACTTTGAGTATTTTGTATTTTGTATTTTGAATAATAGATAAAGTTAAAGTTATTCGCGGTTGTAAGTATATTATATTATTGAAACTATTAAAAACTCTTAAATAAATTCGGTATCGAGAATTAAAAAACATTTATTCGGGAGGTCCCGACTCTTAAATACCCTGTATAAGAAAAGGGCTCTGTGGTATCTAGGGCATACCACGTGTCCTTAAGGATGATCATATCTTCAATATTTATAATCTAATCGTAATAGAATTTGGTGTGTCGACAAGCTTTGACATAAGAATTCTATTTTGGCTCTAAAGATATAGTTCAGCATTTGAGGGGATTTACCTGTTTTTTTACAAATGACTCCCCAGGGCTCCCATTTAGAATAAACTAGTTAATATTTCAGGCGTCCACATACCAAATGTAGTGCTCTTAGCTATAACCATCTCTGAGATCTGAGACAGACGGACGGACAAGTATAAAAACACATATACTTTATCGAGGGTGCTTTTCCTCTTTCTACCCGTTGCATACATTTAACAAACTTAATATACCCGCACATTGTATGCAAATTGACCTATAAATTTGACTAATCGTTATAGTACATATTTAGCTGAATAATTCCCACTATGGAGAACCGTTAGGATCCTTTTAGGGGTCAGTAGCGAGAAAGTGTCGTAATATGAAAGTTTTACTTCTCGTGTTTTATTGGTTGACCAGAGTTTTCGGGATTAATGAATTCCAAATTAATCCCGAAAAGAATAAATTTGTGAAGTCTCGATGGTGGCGTGCATATTTATGGACATGCCATTGGAGTTTTATGTTGATATATTCTTTTTACACAATGGTTATGGAAATTACTGAAGATACGGAATTTACGTGGATAGACAATGTTACCTTTCGTGCCACAAATATTGTTTTGTTTCTTGGGATCTCGACGAGCGCTTGGAATCTGTATCATCAACGGGATAACCTATTGGATTTATTAAATATTTTTCTACGTATTGGGAGAATACATAGACAGATCTTTGGACGGCCCGTGTCTACTTTATCTGTTCATCCTATACTTGTTTTTTAAGGATGCTTTATTTTCTCTGGCAGCTTTCACCCACCTGGGGCTATACAGCATTTATTGCTCTTTTTTTTCGTTGTTCGATTTTATTTTTGTTAGCCGATTTTGCCATATTTCTGCAAATGAACTTTTTACAATCCTTGTTAGTCTGCTGGGATCACAGCTCCAATTTTGGTAAAACAAAGCGTTCTATACGCTTGAAATACTTTGAAGAACTTCTGAGACTTGGTGTGAAAATTCAAAAAATGCTCTGGCCAATATTAGTAAGCAGATTAATCACGGGCATTCTAATCATCACCAACGGCTGTTTTATGTCTTACTGGTACCCTTCCGAAGTTTCGACCGAATGGTGGTTTACCCGACTGCTTTCGATGACTTCGTTGAATATCGTCTACATGGCAAGAAGTATTTATAAGTTAGAGCATCAAATTTTGAATAATTTGTATCAAGATGAGTGTCTCAGATGCCTGAGAAGCCCAAAGGTCATGAGAAATTCACAAATGATAAAGGTGAGTGTTTATCGATCTTTTATCCTGTTTCTCACATACAATATTTTTGAATTTCTAGTTGGAACAATTGGTTTTGAAACGATGTACTCTCAATGAACGTTCGTTGACCATCTTCAACCTCATCTATGTAAGGCATAGCCTGGCTCTGGAGATTATAGATTTCACTTTGGTTCATGGCCTTTTGATGATCAGCTTCAGCTTAAAAATTATAAAGACTAGTAATATTCCTCAGGCAGAATCTAATTAAGGTTTTCAATACATATATTTCTTCGTCCATGCTTACATTTTTATTAAAAGTTTGAGGACACCTCCGTCCCGTTTTCTATGTTACAGTTTTAGTTGATAATAACTTAACTAACTAAGCTTTAACTCCTAATTTTAAATTTCTCAAATCTTCTCTGGGCTCTTTTATTTAATTCAAGAACATGTTTGAAATAGATTTATTTACATTTATAGCAAATATTAGGTTTTGCGAATACTATATATACTAACAAAAAATGAATTTAGAGCTTTTTTTTAAAAGAATTTGTACTTTGAGCGTTGAAGCAAATTGAATGGAAAGTTTACTTTGTCAGTTTAAATTAAAGTTATTCATAAGTCAATTGAGAAAATAAAGAAACTATTGGAAATGCGAATAAAATTCATCGATTAAAACCATATATATTTGAATAGCGGCACTCCCAATAAATTCATGAAATCTACTGACATCCAGGTAGTCCAATAAATGCAATATAAAATGTTGCCAGCGTCGTACTTGCCTCTCTTTCCACTTGAGCTATTTTCGCTTGAGTGCGGCCATAAAAATGCGTTGCAGGTGGCAAGAGGTGTGGCAGACAGTGTGTGCAGACAGATAGACGGACAGACAGTCACACAATAAGACAATTCTATTCATTTTGCCGTTATCGATTGGACCATGGAAAATTGCAATTTTGTGCGCTCACGTTTTCCCCTTAGTCATGACTTTATTTACACTTGAACTTAAAATTGTGGCACGCTCAACCACTTAGACAGACCGTTGTTGAGTTTACACGTATCCGCTTTTTAGGAAATATGCGAACACAAGGACATGAGGAAGGTGCCAACTCAATTTCCACATCGCCTCCCCCTCGATATTGAAATCCACTCTTCTCTTCACTCAAAAAAATGTCCACTGATTTTAAAAACTAATTCAATTTTGGGAATAAGAAACAAGCTCACATACAAAAAGATTTCTTATATATATTCTGATTTGATTAATGGAATTACATTTGAAATTACACTGTATAAAAAGTAGTACCTTCTAATTTGCTTTGATGCATATCACAAATTAGATGTTCTATCCTTGTAGTTTCTGTAACTCAAACGCATAAACATTCCTGTTGCTCTATGTATCTGTTGCACCTTTTGTTGCTCATTTTGAGTGCGGTCAAACAATTTGTAATCTCTCAAATGCACCGCAGACACACAGTTTGAAATTGAAGTTTAATGCGAGTATTGGGAAATATTGGGATTGCAATGAGCAAGAGGAGCATTCAAGTTAAAGCAACATAGCTTATTAAAGTCGAAATAAGGATTATATATTTATTTGTTTTTGGTAAGGCATTTTGGCCAATGTTTAATCTTACATTTAGCCTTTTTGGTCGCTGGCGATATATCAACGAGATGGATGTTATTTGATGACCCGCGTTTGGGGAGAAATCCTTTGAGTTCTACACATCAATTACTTTGAATGTTTTGTGGTTCCACAATGAAAAAAGGAACACCATCTGCAAAGTGCTCTCCTTCCTATGCTCCCACAATTCAACAAATGCGAATTTGAGCATTGAAAAGTTTTGGGTAAAGGGAAGTGGTATGTGAAAAGGGTAAAAGGGGAGGGCAGGAGTTACAGAGGATAACAAATTCGTGCCATGTGAGAGAGGCTTGTGGCTGGCGTGGGTTTTGTTCATGCTCGCTGATTTCATTTCCATCAAACCATTTTTTCCTTGTGCATTTTATTTTTTAATTTTACGCCGCGTTGCTGTTGGTCAAAAGAAGTTGGCCAAGCATATAAATTAAATGATGGTCGAGAGTTTAGTGATTGAAATTAGGCTATCTAAAGCTTGGCCTAAATGCAGCTCACTATTACATACCTTGTACCTTGTGGTGCCTTTGTCTCTGGCCTGGAAAATTTGTGAAAGTTTCGGGCCAGACTCTATACACACACAGTCTAATCTCAGATCTGGGAATATCCTTGGCTTGACTTGTGCCACATTTTCAGCTACATAAATAACCTATAAAGCACTCGAAGTTCATATCGTTTGGTCCATTTATCAGCTAACCAACGCAGTTGGTCCGCTGCAACATAATGCATTGGATTCTCTTCTGAAATTATGACAGGCATTTGGCCAAGTTGTTCAATGAACTGCTGCAGAAACAGAGAGACTTATAGAAGGAGAACTTTAAATAGATGAAAGAGGCCTTTAGTAAAGTTGTTTTGGTTGAATATTGGAAAAATGAACTACAGAAAAAAGGAAGTGGTTAAAATAAATTGATATAATAATTTTGAAAATAATATAACAAGAGGAAGGCTCAGGATTTGTCTCGAACATTTTAAGTATAAATTATCCGTGAAATAACTTAAATAAGATATTTGGGACAGGATTAGTGATTATGTTAAAATTTAACAGTTAAATATAGTTGCTTATTAATCTATAAATAAAAATACCGACCCATTTTTGCGAAATTATCGTTTTTTTTGTTTATCTGTGCTTAAGCTTTCATACAAAATGTCAAATTGTACAATTAAATTTCTGCGGCTAACTAAGGATTCAAGCTATAATATTTCAATAGATGATCTGATGAAAGTATAACAATCTTGTACGTTAATTTCGCAAAAAGGGGCCGATATAATATAAAGTTTCATCTTTTCATCACAAGAATACAGAAAAAGTACTACTAGAAATGCTCCCACAAATAAAGTTGCTACTACTATTACTACTACTACTACTACTACTACTACTACTACTACTACTACTACTACTACTACTACTACTACTACTACTACTACTACTACTACTACTACTACTATTACTACTGCTGCACTTGCTGCTACTACTTTTATCGGACACACAGAAAATACGAGGACATGATATCCACTTAAAAACGAAAGCAACTTGCAAAATTATTGATATAAAATTTGCGCAGTGCCGAATGCCAAACTGTTTTTATATCCTGATGTTCTTACTCACCACTAACTAAAAGATATTTTCAAATAGCCAGAACTTGTTGCAATTAGCACTTGCCCCTTGTGGCATATTAAAACAACATAAAGCATCCCAAAATACCATTTAGTGTGTGGGTATGGTAGGCCAGGGATTGCGGTGGTGTGTCGAGAGTCCAAGCGTGGTGACCCCGGCACGTGCAGAGTCAAAAAATTTTCCATGGCTTTGGCTGCCACACTGCGATACGCTGACCTGGACAACGACGTGGCAGGTGTGTGTTGTGTCAATCTTTGGATGCCATGCAAGTTGCCTGTCAACAGTCAACCGTCAACCGTCAACGACGACGAATGTCAACAAGATGGTACATCAGCGAGTTGTCGCCGTTGCCATTAGAGTTGCTGTCAAAGTCACATGCACATATTGGAAATGTGAAAGGGAAGATGTTAAGGTATTGCCATTCTTCACTGCTCTTCTTATACCTATCTCTTCCTCTCTGTGTGCAGTTATGCAAATGATGTGCAAGTCTGGGTAAACTTCAAAAGGGTTTGCCAGTCAAGAAATGGCTAACGTAGCGAATACCCAAGTCAGTCTCAAGCGGAGAAAGGTAGAGAATTTCCATTTCCATTCTCAGGAGGAAGGACTAGAATGAAAGTAGGAGAACAATATGGAAAACCTGTCCATACTGCTGACTTAATGCTTGGCTTGGCTGGCAGAAACGCATGCTAGCGGAAATTGTTTAACAAAAGCAGGAAATGTTACACACACTCAATTACATAGACACGCTACATTCCTCCCACCACCATTCCCCGCCATACCGCCATACAACCAAGTATAACATTACGTATACGCAGTGTATTGCCCGCTCTACTTGCGGCATGTGTTGACAACAGTTTGCAATTGGGTTAATTGTACATTGGCTCGCTTTGACTCGTTAGTCGGAATGTTGCACAATGTGTGTATGCGTGTGTGTGTCTGTGTGTGTGTGTGGGTGGAGGGAGTTACAGCATTTTAAATGTGGGTCATTGGGTTTGTGTGGGGGTGGGTTGACTCACTTGATTTCTGTCCCATAAAAATGAACATTAAAATGCGTCAATTTGATAGTGTCAAATGCTTGAAATTTCTACATGCCCCTAGAGTCAACGAGACAACAGCTCGTCAATATTGTCACTCGTTCTCATATCTCAACCTCCTTCTCGTTGCTTTCCACTTGCTATTCGTCACTCTTATACGCATCAGAGCACTCAGACTATCCCAATCCCAACACGTGCTGGCATCATTTGATGCTTATGTTCCACTTGATAGCTACCCCTTGTCGCCTGGCAAAGATTCCCCTTTCAAAGCCCCTACCCCTATTTCCTTCTTGTCATAAATATGCAAATATATTACGTGATTTCTTTCAGAGATTTGCTCGTAATACAAACAACTAGTCTAATGCTAGCAGCGTGAATTTAGCTAAAATAAACTATGCAAATAGGTTAAGTAGAACTCGAAAGAAATATTAAAAGGCCAACTCTAATAGATTTATTGTTTTTAAATTAATGTCGTAGCTCACCTCCCAATTTAAGAACGGGTCAAAGGGGAACTGATCGGTATTCCACATGGTATAAAATAAACAATTATGCCGCATTAAACATTTACTTAACCTGTTTTAATGTTTATGCATGGCAATTAAATGTTAATTAGCACTTTGTTGCATTTTATGTTCGAATCTTAATTAAAATACATTTAATGAGGCCGCAAATTTGCATAGTTAATGGCAACGCCAATGCCACACCCTCAGGACACGACGAGCGTCTGATAAGTGCTGAATCAAAGGCCAGCAGCAAAAGCAACAAAGAGAAAAATATTAACAAAAGCAACAAAAGACAAAAAAAAAATGAGAAAAAATCCACGACGGAAGTCATTTAAAACACATTTCAACGCCTGATTTTGCACAAAGTTGCTATGCTTTTTAACGTGTGGTATAAAATGGTGTTGAAGCGTGGGAAGGGGGAAAGGGGAAAGGGCATATGCCGCATGCAATTTGCATTAAGCGTACATGAAACAAAATGGCGTGTAATTTAAAATGAATTAATGAACCAAGCAATTTATAAAAGGAACAACCTAAAGATGTCAATGCTTCGTCGTATGCTGGCCGAATAAGAGGGCAAAAGTGCAGAGGCTAAAATTGTAAATTTGACACGTAAATGAAAATGAAAATGACCAGCAAATGACAGGAAGGAAGGAAATTGCACTCAAAGACTGATTTCATCGATTGAGGACAACTGCTAATGAGCTCAAGAGTTACGAGACTCTTAAAATGAATTAAATGGGCAGCAGTCTCTACATATAGATGTATGTTATTAAGCTAAGCTATATCAGACTAATAAACCTTTTTTAGATCCCAGCTCGGTTTTACTGCATTTGGTCAACATTTATGACAGCCTTAAAATTTAATAGCTTGGCATAAAATTGGTGCCAAATTGCTACACACGGATTCTGTGCTACATTCCATTTGCTTCTGCCGCTCTAATAAACAATTCATTTACGCAGAGAATGAGAAAGAGGGAGGGAGAGAGAGATGGCGAAGAATCTGCCATGTGGCATGCTGTTGCTACTGCAACTTTTTAACGCATCAACTTAATGTGCTTCAGCTAATTTACTTTTTATTAAGAGTCCCCGCCCTGACACTCAACACATGCCACACGCCTCCTTTAGGAGAAGGCGTCAAGTGCGGTGTCAGAGCACTGGCAGAAGACACTGTGATGCTGCAACGTTCTATCGTAGCCATATTTGGCTACATTTTTATAAGATAATTGCTCCATTTTTAATTTAAATCATAGACTTGACAGAGTATTAAGAGTTCGTGTCGGAGTCCGTGGAATGTGAGTTGTTTTTAATGCACTTTTCCTTTCCTGTCGCTGGACTTTCAATGCGCTGAATATGTTAAGTGCGCTTAAATAAAATTAAGAGGCCAAAAAAGCAACACGATGACAAGGAAAAGCCAAAATGGCTTTAAAAATTACCAGCATTAATAAACAACATAATATTTCTGCGGCTTCGATAATATTAATACAGCAAAGCATAGTAAGACCCTTATTTATATTTGAATTTGATTATTTAATGAAGACTAATTAAATTTTTCTACTGCGCCATCAATTTACGAGATCCACTCATTATTGCATTGCCAATAACAATATTAAGCATACGCCACCAAATTGGCTAATTATTTATTTACAAAGTCAACACACACACTCACACACACTTATGCACCGACAGGCACCTGGGCATTTGAGGTGGAGCACACTCTTTGTTTTGACGTCACAGATGTATTTAAGAATCCATTGACACATTCATAAATCGATGGCTGATTTATTATCAATAATTGATTTTGATTGCTTTTGTTGTGGCTACGTACCTCTATTTGCAAAAGATGCAAATGCTGCGCCCATAAACAAAGAGCAGACAAAACAGGCAAACAAACCAAACGAAATAGAAAAAGAAACAAAAAACGCATAATTTGTTTATAAACAAATGCGCAGCAGACATAAAAGAGAACAGCGGTGAACATCAGAAACAGTTCACAAAACAATTGCTAATTGCTTGTTGCTAATTTGGCATTAAAAAACAATTACAATAATATTAAATAATAAATACGCGCGTCTAACGTAGACAACATTTCAATGCTTACATTAGCAGCCCCAACAACAGACGCCTGTTAAAGCTCAACAGGCCACCCACATAACATACTTTGCGGTGGTAACCGATGTTAATGTAAAGCTAACAGAGCTGGAAGTCGACTCCGAAAGGATAGCGCTTCGGTTTCGTAGCAGAGAGCCGAAGTCACGTTCTCTATCTCTTTCTAGCATGCTATCCCTCACTTTCGGCGATTGCTCTGTACACGAACATACACAGGCATATACATTCGGAACAGCTGTTTGGCGTGGGCCTGGCAGAGCATCATCATTAACATTATCATCATTAACATTGAACAACAACAGCACATCGCGTGCACGCAGATGATGTTAATGCCAGCGGCTTCTTTAGCGGCTTCAGTCGTTGCCAGTCAACAAAGCGAGGTGCACGTGTGCGGATGCGGCACTGGGCAATAGTGATTCCAAAAACAGTGTTCTAAACAGACACGCAAAGTTAGAATAGTTATGTGAGTCAATGATTTACGAACAACAATCAATGGAAAAATTATGTTTGACATGTGCGCGTAATCATAAATAAATAATACTCGTAGAACCCCAGATAACGTGGAACATAAGTAAGGTCGTTTTTTGCAGCGTGTGAAATTCCCAAAACTTTCGAGTGACAACAAGATAAATTCTAATGCTATTAAAAAGAAACCAACAACTCTCTTAATATGAGCTTAAGAATTCACACACATCATCTTTATTTGATTTTGAAAACAATTTTTAAATTCTGAGCAACTACTGAGTTTTGCTTGAGGCAAATAAAAAAGTAAAACGTACAATCCTGCAATATTTATAAGCGTAAACAAAGCGAATACCATCTTCTTGGATCCCCCAAACGAAAACAAAAAAAAAACATAAAGACAGGAGTGAGAGTGAAAGAGAGTTAGAGGTAAATATTTATTATATCCACAACACAATAAATCAGCTTTAACATGAACTCAACTGCAGAGTGAATGAAAGAAAGACAGAAAACTGTTACCCAAACACAACAAAAAAAAAGTGTCAAATTTATGCGAAGCGGTAAAACGAAACTGCCGGAAATTTATATTGCTTATAAGGCTGAGGAGGGGAAAAACTTACAAGACAAAAGCCTTAAGCACACTCTGCCTTTCTTCAAGGATCTTTGTTTGTCTTTGTAATCCAATGCCAATTGTGAGAATCTGCAAGCGAACTCGATTTATTCATACTCTCTGAATTCTTTTTTAATTGCGGGGTGAACATGATATAAAATTCTTTCAAGCTAATAAGGTAGTCACGACTGTAGGATTCGCGAAAAAGGAAGAATCTATAGGTATTCGAATAGAAAATATTGAAATGAATTGAGTGAAATAAGTTAAGAATAAGTATATTTATAATTAAATATTACAATTATATTTCACCACCTAGACCCAATCCAACAAATTTATTCATAAAATGAAGCTCTTAATCTAAGATAATTAGCAATTATTCGATATTTAGTAAAATTCTTAAAAATCAGTTTCAAATAAAATTTAATAAATAATTGTTTTTAATAAATAACTAATTACTAGACAAATTATATAACTTGTTTTAATATATTAAACTAATGCTCCAACCGAAACTGTGTGTTAAGGGGCTTAATAAAACAGTTGTCAACCTTCTTCTTTGGTAAACATATAAACCACCGAATCGATCATTTTTAAACATTTTTGAGGCTTGCAACCTGGATTTACATAAAAGGAAATAAATTCGATTTTTTCCGTGTAGAAATGTAATTTAATAGTAAAAATGTATACCGAATTATTGGAATATTAATATTTTTTAACTGATATACATTCGTGTTTTTAAGAGATTGTTAAAGTTATTAAAATTCTAAATTTGGTTACATTATATATACATTAATATTTTTAGTTCTTAACTGAATTTACGTATCTTAATTAACACTTATTTAATGTAATGATATTTACTAACCGAAAAGCGGATTCTTCTTAATTTCTAAGCTATTTGTTCTTGGTTTTTCTTTTTACCCTGAAGGTATTGCAGTTTTAAAGTTAAAAACAAAATTCTTCCTGTAAGAAAATCATTAAATTATGATAATCGATTATTAGAAGTGTGTAGGAAAGTGAAGTAAAAACACTTACGAAACAAGCAGCATGCAACAAGGAAGCCTTCTCAGGGACACACTTTTATTGTGAGAAAACTGAAAGGTTCCGCTGGCAGTGCCAAGTCGAGAATTCAATGCATTTGGTACATTGAGGAAACTCATATCCCCTATAACGCGAGCTCTTGGAAATTTTGCGTGTGTTCAAATTTGTCGGAAGTGAAAAAGAATAGGGAGAAAAGGGAGACCCATGTAAAAATAGAGCCATTCTGTTTTCTTTGGCAGCAGTCAAATAAAATGGTGCATACATTTTGGGGCTGACGACTGCCAAAGTGTTTAAAGGACCGAAATACAATGGGGCATCGAAACATAAAAGGCAAGTTAAATTAATAAACAGTAGTTAAAGAACAGGAGAGGCAGAGGAATGAAGGTGGCACAATGAGTAAAATAGTAAATTAGAGAAATGAAGAAATGAAGCAATTGCCTGGAGTCTTGCCAGACGGAAAGCCCGACCGCAAACTCAATGCTGATAATTAAATGTAATTACATAATGTGTTTGTATTTGTGGTTGGCACTTTGTCTGCCCTCGACGTCTGTGTGTTTGCGTGTGTGTTGACTTGCCTTGGTTGTGTTGTGAAATGGTGTGCTTATCACCCGCAAAAGTGTATTCACAGACGCAACTACAAAGAAATTCATATTTTGCAAATGTAAAACTTAAATACTCTACAAACGATTATTAGAATTTTAAGAGACTTGTAAACTGTTTGGAAAGCTTTTATTACAAGCACTAGCATCATATTCATAATTTCTGTTGCAACTTATTGCTTTCAATTTTGAATAATTATCAGATCGGTGCAGACTCCATTGCTACTCTTCCTATTGTGTATCAGAGTAATTAAATTACAACAAAACGCAAGCACATACCTCTATCTATCTTTCTCTCCCCTCTCTCTCTTGCTTTCTCTATTTCTCTATGTGTGCGTATGGATAAGGGTCTAATGTGGCCTAATGTCTGATAAAAGCTTATAATGATGACGTGCAGTCGACGGCCTTCTAAACCCCGATAGGCGGCATTCGCTTGGTAGCGGGAATGTCAATAAAATGTAATTAAATCGACATTGTTATCAGCACAAATAATTGTACAAACACTCTACCACATGCACATAGTTTTGGCCTTAATTGTTATTGTATTTTTTGTGCAATTTTGGCAAATACAGTTTACCAATACCAACTTTTAATATATATTTCACAATTTATTTTAAACTTTCAAGTACATAAAAGATAGAAAGTTTATCTGGAAAGGCAAATGAGCTCAATAATATAATGACGAAATTTTTAATGAAACTTGGCAACATAAGCATCCCAATAAAGGTAATTCATTGAAGGAGCCCATCATTGGAAAATCGACGAAACTAAAAACTAATTTATTCGCACAATTCCCTCCTTGAAAACTCTAACAACCATCTCCAAAGCAGGCCAACTTGGCAATGGAGGCTTGCCAAATAGTTTCGAGGATGGCGGCAAAGTTCAGCTAATTTCCATTTACCGTTTTTTTTTTTTTGTTGTTTTGCTCTTTTTTCAATCTTTATCCACACTTCACCAACTGCTCTTTTTGTATTTGATTAACAATTTTTCATTTGGGACTTCCCTCGAAAGTTTTGTATTGACATTATCAAGTAGATGGAAAAAACCCCACGGATTTTAATTGTAATTGCATCCCAAAAGCGGTTAAAGAGAAAAGGTTAAGTGGTTTAGCTGAAGGAAAAGGACTAAAAAATAAATTTGAAACTCTTTTTATTTAAGCTTTTTTTATAATTTAAGCCAAATTTCTTCGACAACTCAAATGTCATACAACTTTTCAGCTCGATTTGACGTTAATTAGCATTTTTAAGCTATTTCTTAGTCTCCTCAGAGAAAAGACTTTTACTCAATTGCTCCTTGGACTGCTCTTTACAAATTACATAATTTGGTATAAAAATAAACCTTTTGCTGATAGTCATCTTCAGTGAAACTCTGAGTCAGTCAGTCATCCACTCTTTCTCTCGGTCTGTTTGTTTGTGTGTCTGTCCATTTTTAGTGCAGCTTTGTGGAAGTTTCATTACAAAATTGCCATCTGCATGAAGAGAAATGCAATCGCATGTCCACACTCAAATTTCATGGCCTAAACTTGGTTATTTGACTACTCACAGATTCATAACTGAATGTTGTTGTACAGTTTAGGTTTCTATTTCCAAAATTTGGAAACTCTTTTGGCATCAGTTAAAGTGATTCATTTAGCAGCTACTGTCGATATTTCAATTATGTTCAGAGGAAACAATTTGGTGGTTTTGTTTTCGGGACGTTCAACAATTCTGTCACTCATTGCGTCTGTTGTGGTAAAAGCTGCCACGTCATGGTCGTGACATGTCATGTGGTTTTTCCGAGAATTGGCTAAAATTGTGTAGCATTAAAGGAGAGGCAGTATACCCCATGCAATATATATGTATATGTAGTACATGTCTAGAAGCGAACCGGATCAGTTCCCTAAATTACAAAAAAATCTACGTTTACGTTTTCAATTTTGTTCTTAGAGATATCTTAACCAAAATTGCAGGTTGTTGGTGTAACTTTGTACAACCTGATGAAATTTGGTTTAGATCTGACTACTATATCAAATAGCTGTCATCAGTTTAAGTTTCATAAATATCTCTGCAAGGTTATGAATTCTGTGGGGTGCCAAGATAATTTTCTTTCTAGTTTAAATATACATTTTAGATTTTCATTTTAAATTAAATTGGATCAATAACAAAACGAGATGGATTTTAAATTAGATTGTATGAAATATTGATATATTAATAGATTCATAAACACATGGTAAATATTTGGTTATTGTATACAGCCGAGGTCGTAAATTTTTTAGACTATTATCGCACAAATAAATTAGTTAACTGGTAAATAAAAGAAAGTCGCGCTGAATAAAACACTTTTATTATCGTCTCTCACAATCGTCTGATCCTAGTTGTATGAGAAGTTCATATTAAACTTGTGAAAATGTTCATCGATGTGAATGGCGAGTGATTTACGTTGACACTTCGCTCTGGGACCAAGTTGTGTCCAGTCAACTCACCAATTCCACTGAACGATGGACCAATTCCAAGCCCAACACTACCAAGTGCAACAAGTGTTTGGCTCGTAGAAAATTTATCGATGGCAAAACTTGGCTTCAAAGTGAATTACGACAAGTTTGTCGTTCAGTTCTCCTCTTGCCTCACGACTTTGTTGCAAGGCTTTACTTTTTATTGCCACAGCGTGGCAAGTACAAATAACCGTATGGAGTCATCGGCCAGGCCGGACAAAGCGGGGAACAAGAGACAGAGATTCCGAGGGACATTCGAGTAAGATAAATGTCTGGGGAAGTTGGCGGTGCTGCTTTGAAAAACGATGAGGATGGGTTTTTCCGAGGCTTGAACCTGAAAAACAAAAATGCTAAATGAAAGCAAAAAGCGTAGTCTGAGAAAATTTAATTGCTCAGTCGTCTGACTAATTGAAAAGTTGCAAGTTTCAACGCGACGTGAAAATAGAATAAGCTCCTCTTCCAGTGAAATTCAAGATGAAAGTTATTTGTCAACCGAAATAGATGAAGAGCAAAAGTAAAAAGTTGTATAACTATGGTGATAAAAGAAAGGAGTTTATTAAGTTCATATGTATCTCAATTTCAGCGAGACAAACTAATAAGTAAGGGCTAAAAGTCATCATCTGAGCAGGCGACAGAAAACCAATAAAAATTCCATATTGATTTGTAAGCCAGGTTTAAGCTGATAGATAGATAGATAGATAGATAGATAAATGGCTTATGTTTTCATTGCCCATTTATGAGCAAAGCCTAACAATTTTATTGGCGTCATGGCTCATGTTTCACTTATGCTTCATGCGGCACTATCAAGCTCGTAAATTGGCCAAGTTATTTGGTTCAAAGTTAGGCACGTTCTCATGTTCGAAAAGTTACAATATTTTTGTGTCACAATTTCAATGATCTGCATATCTGACTGCGGGCTGTCAAAATATTCCACATCTCACCCATTCTATGTTATTTTTCGCTGTTTTTACGATAATTCTGACCTTCAGCAAGTTGTATATTTTATGTAGTGATGCGATTTATGTGGACAACGTCCATTTATCGCGCCACCATGTGCTGTTTTTGTATGAGGAAGAAACTGACTGCCCAGTTGGCACTCGGAAAAGATGTCCTTCCGCCCATAACAATAAATATATGTCAAATATTTTATTGCTTAGAGCTTATAGTCGACTTCAACAGTAAGTCTCTGAGAGGGACATCAACTTTGTCACTCTTCAGGCATTTATATCTGCAGAATTTTTATACCCTGTCCCCTTGAAAACGGGAAATGACTTAGAAAGACAGGTAGATCTAAGACTCTGTACGAGAATTAAAAACTGACCACATATGTGAATCAGACACTCTAAGTTTGGTTAGCTCAAAAAAAAAATTAATACCATCTTATTTATCCTATTTGGCTATGAATTAAACTCATCTTTGTTGTGCTAAAATGATAGCCTCGTATCTTCTACTATTTGGGTTCCACAATGATCAGAACAAGGGTAACCCGTAGTCAAGCCCACTCTGATTTTAACAACGCACTAAGGATCAATTTGTAATTTGTCCTCAACAGCACTTTATTCGATTGTATCCTTGTAGCTTCCCGCAATCTTAATTCGCTTTGCTAACTTATTTATTTTCTGATTAACCAATTAATTACCGTCTTAAGTTCAACATTTTCCGCATTTCCAACATTTATACTTTCGATTCAAGAAACGTTTACCGAAAATATCGGCATATAATTTATGTATTTTGTGCCGTCATCCATAATTGATCCACGCTAAAATATTCGAGGCAGCGGGAGAAACGCTTCTTTATGGTCAGGTCATGATTTATAAATAATTAAATATTTATTTTCGCACATTGTAATGACGTCGACAGTGTTGGCAGCAGAGATGTCAGCGTTTGGCATTTGCCCAGCTCATATGCTCATTAATATTAATAAGACGACATCCAGGCTGAGCACGTTGATGTCCCCAACTCCTGATTCAAGTCTCAACAGGTGTTTGTGTTTATGTTGCACCATGCCACATGCCACATGCCACACGTGTCGGCTGTGTGCTTGTGTGGTAATCAAGTCAAGTGACAGAGAGTACTTTAGCTTACGAAGTTTTGTTTTACTTTTGGTCTGGAGTTCTGAGTACTTTCTAGGATAAATTGTTGCTGTTGTCTTTTTCGTTTAGTTTAGAATCCAATTTCCATTATCCAATTTTAATGCTGTCAGGCTCGCATAAATTCGAGGGCCCGATCCCTGATGCTTTGTTATGCAAATCTCGGCAAAAAGTATCAATCTCCTACTTAGCAAAGCCAAAGTCCATTTACTGTACGTACTCCCTCCAGAACCCGAGCCACCAAAAGAGGGGACATCTTTAATAGCCCCAAGAGCTGAAGAGCTCTTGCCGTCATTTTATGGCCTAAAACATTATAACTCATATTTTTTCTTGGAATTTTTAGCTGCTTCTTGGGAGACTCCCCAAAGCAAAAAAGATGCCAAAATTGAACAAAAAGAATGACAAAAAAATATTTACTAAGAAAATGTGTCTAAGCGCCCTTTAAACTGTTTGATAGGCCCCACATCAGCTGAGGCATCTGAAATTAATTCGCAAATTGAAAAAATGGAACAATTGCCCCGCCCATGAGTTCTCCAAATAAGATGTATTATTTTTATGTAAAATACACAAACAAACATCAAGATGGCCTGGCAAATGCTGCAGGCAGCACTCGAGGTCTCTTGCATTTTTCACAGGGACACATACATACCCATATTCACTTCCACATACAGAACCAAAGCCAAAAATGAAACGCTTTGTTTTCTTTAAATATAAACATATATATATATGACTATATGTTTCGCTCCCTCTGGCGGTTACCCACCTCTCCAGTTTCTGTTATCACAGGTGTACGACGGCGACGTTGGCAGAAAAAAACTTTACGACAAATACAAAAAAAAAAGTAAATTCACTTGCGTATAATTTTGAGATACAGAAAACAACCGCGATATGAAAGTTCGACATACTCTACATCCAAGGCTTTTCTCTTCACTTTAAAGATCAGAACAGTGATTTGGACGGTTCTTCAGAAAACACATACTTTTTTCAAAAATGCGTAAAGAGAACAGATACAATATTCCCTTCTTGTTTTTCTTTGTGATTATTGCACAACACATCTCTATAAAAAAGGGGGAAAATTAGTAGGAAAAAGTGGTAACAATTTTTCCCTTTAATACGTTCGACTCATTTGTCATTTTCAAAAATCGATTACATTGTAGGGGTGATATTCTTAAATAAGTTTTCGCCACTTTAATCATCTTGAAGAGCTCTCAACAAAAAGTATTACGATAACTTTTCTATATGTTAATTTTCTATAGTTAATTTACATTTTGCACAGGCACTGTTGTGAAGTTAAAAATATATTTGCTAAGATATTTTTTCTAAAATATTAAGATTCTACATATGTAGTAAATATAATAAAATATCCTTTAAGTACTTCTTCTTTGGACTTTAAATAATGATTATTTTAGTTTGTTTTAGTAGCTGTAACAAATGTCTCTCAAAATTTATCAGACAATTTGTGGAGAGAAACAAGAAAGACCATTTCACACGATAACAAAAATTTGTTGCACTCCGTTTCTGAGTTGCCATTTTTGTCTTTTATCGCGTGTCTCTCGATGGGTCTCAGAGGTGAGCGCACTTTTGTATCTATATAATTTGATTTATGACGCTAGAAGCCACAGACAACAGTCACAGCAACAATTTCGATTATATATATATCTATATATATACACTTTGTTGGCGAAAAGGAGGGACATGGGTCGATTGCTTAGAGCAGAGTTCACTTTAAGTTATCTCTCTATGAATATCCATTAAAGATGATGAGCCACGCGCGCTTTCAACAGCGCTTAATGTCAGCGTCAACGAAGTGTCACGCCCAGAACATTTACACACAACATTTAAACAATAAATTAATTTGGGCCACGGAGCCTGCAACTAAAATCAGTGTCTAGACGAAGGCCTTGGCGAGGTTAACTAGAGACGCCGCAGAAATGCGCATGTTGAATTTAAAGAGCCAACAAATACCCTTCCTCTCAGTTGTCTCAATGCTCCTTCTCCATCTTTATCCTCAATCTCAGCTGGAAGTTCTCTATTGGCTTGGGTGCAGGAACATTCAACCGCCAGGCGCAACACTCAAGGCTTATTTACTTTTGGGAATGCTTTTTGCTATTTTTTGGAGATTTTAATATTCATTTTCATTTTGCAAGTTGTTCTTTTTGTCTCTAACGCTGCGCGAAATGTTTTATGTTGCATAAACAATGGCTAATTATTCAAATGACTCGCAATGATGCACAGAGTGTGAACATGCGTAAAATGATTTAAAATGAGCATCTTTTAATGATGTTGAGATTAATAACTCCCCCAAGGATCCATTGATTTCCATGACAAATTCTATGTACAATTTACACATATTCCGATTAAATGCAACCTTAAACATTTAGCATTTCACAAGAGATTAGCAAAAATACCAATATAATTAGACCCAGTACTTTAAAAAAGTACAAATGGGTCTATTACGTTTGTGCAAAAAAAATGTGCGTAACAGGCAGAAGGAGGCGTGGCAGACCCTATAAAGTATATATATTCTTGATCAGCATCAACAGCCGAGTCGATATAGCCATGTCCGTCTGTCTGTCCGTCTGTCCGTCTGTCCGTCTGTCCCTTTTTTGAACACCTATATCTCAGAGACTATAAAAGCTAGAGCTACCAAATTTGGCATGTACGTTCATCTGCATCTTGCATTAAACGAGTTTGTTTTAGATTTTTGCCACGCCCCCCTCCGCCCACGTAAATTTGAAACAAAATTTCAAAGTCGAATAACGAAAGCACCTTTAATGCTAGCGATATGATTTTTGGCATACATGATAAACTCTATAGTCCAATCCTGTCCGGAAAGTTTTATCCGGATCGGATAATAAACGGATAGTATACGGCTGTTCAAAATTTCGAAAATATGAACACCTAGATCTCAGAGACTATAAGAGCTACAGACACCAAATTTGGCATGAAGGTTTATCTATATCTTGCATTGATCAAGTTTGTTTTAGATATTTGCCACGCCCCCCTCCGCCCCTAGAAATTGAAAAACAAAATTTTAAAGACGAATTACAAGAGAACCTTTAAGACTAGCGCCTTGATTTTTGGTATATATATTACTCGCTATAGTCCAAACCTGTCCAGAAAATTTCATTCCAATCGGTTGGTAAACGCGGAAGTTATTTAACTAACAATGTTACAGGCAAAAGGAAGAAGAAGAGACGCTAGCGGCCTCTATGTTTATCAAGTGGCGCCATCTATTGATGGTACGCAACATTGAAGAACTATCTTTAGTGAACGCTTTGCACTCAAAAAGTACTGGGTCTCCTACTGTCGAGCTTGCTCCACTGTAGCTTACTGCATTTTTTATTTAATCTGCCTGAGGGAGGAGACAATACTCTGTCTGATAACAAAAATTCCAAATCCCTGCGTCATTACCTCTCTAAATACCCTTTGGGGATTCGTGTTTGGAGTGGAGTGACTTTTGTCAGTTTGCCAATTAAATTAGTTGACATAAGCCGCTTAGGGCATTGCTCTGTCAGTTTTACAAATTCTGTTGTTGGCCAACAAGCAAACAAACTAACAGCAAAAGCAAAACTATGTTTTAATTAAACAGAGTGTATGCTAAAACTTATTATGAAACCCAATCACGACGAATTACAACTCTAACTAATGTCAGCACACATTCAATTAAAAACTATATAATCAGAAAGTGAGCATTAAATCAATTTAATTATACTAGAACTCTTACATCAACAAATGGTAAAATAAAAAGGTTTTTTACTCTAAAAATACAAGTTTCTCTAGGAAGTGTCGAAAATTAAACCGATTGTTTTGATTCTTGAGCTGTTGTTATATTCCCATTTGATTTAACAATCCAAAAATGTGTTCCTTTATTAATAATTTGAATATGATTCATTTTGTTCAATTTGATACATTACTCATTCTTCTTTGACTTACATAAGGAATAATCATTAGACTTTTATGAAAATTTGTCTGACATGATAAAGATACACAAGTTAAAATTCAAAACTAACAATATATAAAAAGTATTTATTTCCAAATCAATTTTCGATCGATTGTTTTTAAGAAATCTTCACCTAAAAGTCGTCCTCTCCGGTCCACTCCAACATTTTCGATGTGGTTAAAAAATTTAATCCATATAAGATGAAAATTGAGATTTTACTTGGCATGAGTACTTTTATAGAGAAAAAGTCTACGACCTGAACAAAATGATACGTTCTTCGACACTCTCTTTATAAGTCAAGTACTCAAAATTCTCTAATCCTTAGTAAAAGCAAAACGATTGGCATGGAAAATGAGTATTTGATCTTAATCTAAACAAACTGTTAAAGATTCTTCACTTTTAAGTTTATTGAGATAGTTGAAAACTTTCAAAAGATGTACTAACATTTAGTTAGTAGAAGAGATAAGATTCCTTAGCTCTTAGCTAAAAAGCTAATGGCTTATTACGCACACGCCATACAATTAGAAGCCTGATAACACAGAAGCTGGTCAATATGCTGTCATTACGCTCTCTTATCCTCTTTAATAAACGTGTTGTTCGCATCCTTTCTCTCTATTTTCCTGTAGTTTGTTGTCTCTTTCAGACGTCTGAAAAGCCTTCTATTGGCTTTGTGGCATGGCCACGTCAATGGCACTATGTGTAGCAATTGATTGCTAACCCTGTTTACTGGCCAGAAATAGGCTGTCATGGACCATCCTTTTGGGACTCGGGCTTGATTATCTGTCCGGGTAATCAAGGTGAGCAACCGAGCAGTATTATGATAGGCATCGTGAGGCAGTTAAGTTGCAGCTTTAACCATCCAGTAATTGCACAGCGCTTGATTAGCATGGGGCCTAATTGAAGGCAGCTTGCTATGCCATTATTTGACTCTCTATTTCTCATTGCTGGCGAAAATGTCATTAATCGCAGCTGTCGACCCAGTTATGCAAAAGGCCCTATATATTTCTGGCAACTCATGTTGTTTATCTAGCGAGGATTACAACAATTAATTCATTAGAGCGCAACTCAGTTGACTCTGAAAAGGCCACTCTCCTTCTCCCCTATACATTCTGCCTTGACCTACAAATTCAGTGGCCCTGACGCGTGGCAAATAAAGTCGGGACCCAGACGATAACTTGGATTTTTGTTGTAGAGTTTTAATTTGAATTACTTTACTCTTTATATTTCCAATTTTCAAACAGCTAATTTTAATAATTAAAATATAATGTTTTAATTTTAAATATATTAAACATAACAATTTATCATTTAAATCTATGAAATATTGAGTTGTTGATATTTTTTTATAAGTTTTTATGTTAAGTTTACTTAAGCTGGAAAAAACGGCAAATTGTCTTTCATTGTGATTATCGTGCTCAATACTGCTTTCAAGGTGATATAATATATTATATTATATTATAATTTGGTATTGTATTGTGTTTCTTGTATATGTTGTAAGCTAAATATGAAGTTAATTTGTGATAGCTTCATTTTAGATTGCCTTCTGGAGTCTATATCTAAAGTGGAACCTCTTTAAATTAGGATTTTATGAATTGTTCTTTTTAGTATTTATCATTCGGCCAGCTAAATGAATCTTCACGTGTCTTCTCCGATTCGATCCATTTGCAAATGATTTGGGACAATACTCGCACTTATAGGGCCGTTCCCCGGTATGAACTCGCGTGTGCAGGGTCAACTGAGCCTTTCTTAAAAAAACCTTATCACAAGTTTTACAGATATGAATCTTTTTGGGCTTCGTCTTCAGTCCCATTATAGCCTCCTGTGTTTTTGGTTCTTTATCGTCATCAGATGTGCTTTCTCTTCGTGAATAATCTTTTGGTAAATTGTTTAACTCATTCCTTGTACGACCGCTCTCATTAATTATCTCTTTCAATTCCGGTTTATCTTCATTCTGGCTCTCTTCACTTTGCTGCTCTGCGTTCATGTTCTGCTCGTGCTCGCTCTCTTTCTTCTTCGACACTTTCGTTATCAGAACTTTCCGTAGTGTTTTAAAATCCCGCGCTCTCTGCCTTTTGTGCGCAGTTGTTGTTTGGGGCTCACGCTTAATGATAGGTTCCGATATGTTCTCCTGATCATGGAGATCTACTATATGCATGGTCTTGCGCACTCTTATATCTGATTTCTTCTTCTTTAATTGCTTGAGAGTCAGCTCGTAGTTTCGTTTCAATCTGAATGCGGAATGCACATCTGATAAGCAAATGTTGCATATCTGCTTCGGGAATTGATCGTTACGTTTTACTTTTGCATCGACACACTCATTTAACATGTGCTCCAGGGTGGGAAATGTTTCTCTCACTGTAGTGAATATATCCACCAAGACCCCTAAGCTGGTCATGCAAACGCGACATGTCCGATTCATGTGTTGTTCGTTTGGCTTTCCGTTGAATACTGTCTCAAGAGAGTGCGGCACTCACCAATTTATTGTTATTCTCTTTATGCTCTTGATAATTTTTCAACCCATTTTTGAGGTACCTATATTCTGTACCTTTTAGTATTTGCAAATTGTGTACCAAAATATGAATCCAAACTGTTGATTCCACAGCATTGACTCAGCTCATCCCCCTGATCAAAACTATACGTATATGAACATTCATAAGTAAACTCTATGTAGTCTTCTACGACTGCTTTAACGAGTTACAAACTTAGCGACTAATTTATAGCAAACTCTGAAAGGGTATTAAAGATATAACACGATAAGACTCTTGTGTAGTTTCTTTATTTTATGTACTGATTTCATGAATTCAATAGCTATTAAATATTGCTGAAGATCGTGTTAATTGTGGGTCAAAAACACCAATCCATTACGATCTTCGATGTCGTGATCTCTTCGCCTTCTTCTTGCAATTGTATTGTCTGTTAGGTAATAGTCAACATTACTTATACATTTTAGGGTACCATCTAGATGCTAAACCTAATATAGTTCTTCTTTGTACATATTATGAATTTGTTGATTTCTTTATTTGTTAGGCTTGCTTTTATGCGTTTTTATGTGCCTCTGTAAATTCCATTTCCATTTAAAGTCTAGGGAACAATAATCACAGTGAAAGGGACGCTCCTCCGCATGAACTTTTGCGTGCCGAATCCATACATACTTATCCTTGAAGGTCTCGCCACAAGTTTGGCAAATATAAGCCTTCTTTGGTTTCGCTCCCAGCTCCTGAATTCCACTTTTTTCTTTCGGTTCTTCATCGTCAACAGATGGGCCTAATGAATGATCTATTTGTACACTTTCTTCATTCTCCCTCTCTCCGTTTTGGTGATCTGGCGTCATGTTCATCTCGTGCTTACTTTCTTCCCTGTTCAGCTTTTTATTTGATGTAAAGGCAAACGTCATCTTCCTTTTGATTGCAGTTTTTTCATTGGACAGACACTCGAAGACTTCTTCAGAATTGTCCTCCTGATCAGGGTGTTCTAACACATACATGCTCCTTCCAGCTCTTACATCCGATTTGTTTTTAAATTGCTTAAGAGTCACCTCGTAGTTTCGTTTAAATCGAAATGCAAAATGCACATCGGATAAACAATTTTGGCATATGTGGTTTGGCAGTTTATCCTCGCGGTCTACTTTCACATCGACGCACTCATTTAGTTTGTGCTCCAGGGTAGGAAATGTTTCTCTTTCTGTAGTGAATATATCCACCAAGACCCCTGAGGTGGTCATGCAAACGCGACATGTCCGATTCATTTGATACTAGTCTCAAGAGGTTTTGCTATGCTTCCGACTAGATATACTTTTCTTTTTTAATTTAGTTATTTTTGGAGGTGTCGCAACAAAACATTCTCTGTGACACGTTGATTTCGAGTCAGGGCTGTCAGCGTGATGTCAAAGCTCGAATCTGTCACAACAGGGTTGTCAACACCAATTAATATTTTTTAGTGTACTTTTTTATACCCTATTTACACTGGGCGGCATCGTTGAATTTTTCCGTTAAATGGAACATGCGAAAATTATGCCCAAAAGAAACCTGTGGACAGAAAAATACAATAATGCGGCCGCATCTTAAATCATACGGCGCATCATTGGCAAGGGTTGCCGTATTTTGTCGAGTATTTGTTTTTATTTTATCGAATATCGATAAGCAATAGGAATATAATGAAAGCGCGAAAATAATAATATCAAATTGAATCGCAAAAGACAAAAATGCAAGTTTTAAAAGCAATTTGAAAATGCACTGCACTTACCAATTGCACCGTATACAACATAAAACAGATTATAACTCATAATTGTCTCCAATTCAATAAATAAATCTGATATTGGAAGGCCAACAGCTGACAAATGATGCGAAAAAAGATGCGGCTTTAGTGCAGACGCCTCGCATCCTTCGACAATAATGCGGTAATGTTAAAACCATATTACACTGCCGCCGGTATTGCGCTGTAGCGAAAAATTGCCGACGCTGGAGAGTAGGTCTTTACCATACAAAAAGTAGGCAATTGGGTTCAAGTATACCGGCGAGCAGGTGTCAATACGTCGTCAATATAAAGCTCCTTTTGATTTTCTATACAGTCTTTCTATTTGGCTCTAATGAGAGATGTTATGAAACTTTTTTTGTGCCCTCTTACATCTGATTTATTGATTAATTGCTTAACAATCAGGTCAAATATAAACTAAAAATAATGTAGAACACGTCATGTTATTTTAAAAAAAAAGAGTTTCCATGAATCACCAAATTTGTTATTGAAGAACTAGAAGAGAAGAAGAAAGATACCACTCGGTATCCTTCACTCCCAGCACCAAACCAATTTACAAATAAATTTTTTTCAACCTTGATTGATGTTATTTAAGGTATGTATATTAGGTTAACAAATTTAAGACACAAAAAAGTCTTTCATATCAATTCTTTTAAGTTTTTAATTTTTGTATTACAGAGTAATACAGATATGGTTGGAATAGTTTTTATTTCTGATAATCAAAAATCATCTTGCATTAATTTTAATCTATACAAAAGCTCATTCTTAGTTGTTCACTTCTTTTTCTTAAGTTTAGGTTTAGTTCTGATAGCTTTCCTTGAGTGATGCTTGACCACGTGACGCAAAAGGTTATGCTTTTGAGTAAAATCCTTTGGACAATGTGGACACTTGTATGCACGCTCCCCGGTGTGAACTCGTAGGTGTGTTTTGAGACTTGATGTCTGTGTAAAGGATTTCTGACAGTGTGGACAGTTGTAAGGTCGTTCGCCGGTATGCACTCGTAAGTGCAAACTCAAGTATGGTTTCCTGGTGAATACTTTGTTACAAAAATTACAGGTGTGTGTCTTGTTTTTCTTATAAGTTCTCCTGCGTTTTATGGCAACTTCATCGCCTTTATTTGCTTCATTAGTTTCACTTTGTTGATCGTTTTCTTTAGCAGTATCCTCATCTGAAGAAGCAACCTACTCTTTCTTAACAAAATCTCGGACAAGCTCCCAATTTTCTGCTGCAAGACTGTCAATAAAATCGTCGAGTTCGCTCTCTTTTAGCTTTATATTCTGCTCGTAATTTCTCTTGAATCGATGAGCTGTACGCACCTCTGAAACACAGCATTCACATATTTTATTGGGGTGTTTCTCATCGGCAATTGCTTCTTAGTTGAAGCATTCCTTTATTACATATATCCACGAGACAAGGCCCCTTCTCAGTCAGTCTCTCAGTGAATATATTCACCAAGGTCACGGAGCTGCTCATGCAAACGCTGCAAACTGGTTTTATGTCTGTCATTGTGATCTTCGTTCTGAAGACTGTGGAGAGGGTATGTTGCAACCACGAATTTATTAAGACCTACATATGATTCCAAAAATAATGTGTTGGCTGGTTAGGTAAACAAAAAGTCAGCCTGTGCTTGCTGATTTTTTGTGTACCCTCAAGAGGGTAAATAAATGCGCTTCCCTTCTTATTTAAGGGCTTTCACTTTCTTATTTTTGTTTGAGTATTGATCAGCTGTACATATGTTTTTTCTTCGTGCACTAACTTATACTTTTTCTTCGAACGTTTATGTCTACAAGTCGGATGTGAATATACACATATCTTTTAAGGCTCAACTATAAAGTCTTGAAAAAAAACTTTCATGAGAGTTCTCGTCCAATTTTATGAAATCTTCTTTCCGCTAGTTCGTTAAAGTTCTCTTAGTTCGTGCTCTTTCGTACTCGCTCTTTACTTTTTTGCTTTTATATGTAGCTTTTATCGTTAGCTCTTTACGTCGAAGCTGCAAAGTAAGCGCTGTTATCTTTTTGTACACAGTTTTTCTACTGCTCTCACACTTTGAATTCATTATTGTTCTCTTGATTAAAGAAATACTATAAATCTCTTGCCTTTTCTTATACCACAGTTTATGTTAATTGCTTATGAAGAGGGTTGTTGACAAAATATAGATATAACGATGTATCGATAAGTATTTTCTTCCTGATGATATATATTTTGGACGATATTTTTTCTGACAATAATATCAATATCGATATTTTCAGTTATTATTTTTGGTCGATGTTTTAGTCCTTTTATTTCGACGTACAATATGGAGACATGAACCAATTTTCACAAATTGGATGTGACTACAATGCACAAAAAAAAAAAAACACGAGAAAATTTAAGTGGACCTTAAATTAATTTAAGGTCAACATAGATAATTTGTATTATTAATCAATACTGAAGAGTCAGCTCTTAGTTTCGTGTAATTCTTAATATGAAATAAACCTTTGCTTTTTACTTTCCTTCATCAAAATCCCAGATTTGATCATGCAAATGCGACCTTTCGGATTTTACTCAGTTTTTAGGTATACAGTTTTAGGTACACTTCAAGTGCACCTCTTCAGGTACCTAGTTAGGTAAATCATAATGCTTTACCTGAATAACAATCCGGGCTAGCTTACAATTATTTAACTTTACCTTTCTAGCTATCGCAAACCAAACCCTTTTAAATATTTTACTGATCAGCACCCAATTTTGTAATTTGCATGGTGAATAAAAATTGTATTGTATTTTTTGCATTTCATTCTTTCATTCTTCACGTTAAAAACAGCTGTTATGGAAATATCGAAAATGGCCAAATTTTTTAATTTGTATTATTTTGGATACTTTTATTACCAATGGTATGATTATTAAAGTTAGAGGAAACAACAACCGTGAAGTGCTAAAGGTTAACTGTGGACATGGGCACGTTTTTTTATTAAAATATGGGGATTAAATTGGATGATCTACGGGGGGCTAGAAAATGTCCGTATATATGTTTTCAGAAATGGCCAAATCAACAAGAGAAAATGGGCTGTACTCGATAAAGGACTCATTAACGTTTACATTTTCCCAGATTTCCACAGTCTGTTAAACAAATTTGATGCAACAATATTGCCATACACAATATGACTATTTGATTTAAAGTATCGATTAATGTCCTTTTAACGGCCTTTTGTCCAGTGTAAGCAACTTTCGTAAACTATCGGATTTTGCTTAGCGGCGGTAGTGTAAGGCCGGTATTAGGCTATTGTAGCGTTTATTAAAAGTTTTTGTCGGTATATCATATCTAATTTGTTACATGCTATTCTGAATAAAAGGAAAATTTTCGAAACTAATAAGCAATGGCCGAAGGCTTAGTTATATTTACAAAGTAGGTTGCTTGTAAATTGCCCTTCCTCTGCACATAAAATTGAATAACATTTTCCTATGAATCAGTCGAGTTAAACTAACCCACTTGTGTAATTTAAGTACTATGTATTAAGCGGTTACATGGTAATAATAATTCCCTTTCTGTCGTTTTTATATAATTTTAGAGCTGGAAGAATTATGTGATGGCAGGCATCTGTGTCATCGTCAGGGCCACGCATCCAGTATGGAAAACATATCAAAATATTTGAATTTTAGCATCAGGCATCAACTAATGGGCGTTGCCCGGAATTGAAAATTAGCCAAGCGAACATAACGATAACAAGAAGAGCAGGAACAGCAATAGGAAGAGAAGCAGCAGAGGAGCTAAGGGAGCCACAACAAGCCGCACAACAAACATGAAAGGCTACTCGAAACCAAATGGTGCCGCTAACCGCAACTGCCACATGGACCATGTCCATGGCGGCTGTGGCATCCTGTTATTTGTGCTGACAGCCCTGACACTAACGAGCTTAATAACGCCCACAGAGCAGTTGACAGCGACGTCGACGTTGCCTTCGACGTCAGCAGAGGCAGCAGCAAAAGCTACGATATCACAAAATGACACAGCAACACAGGCGGTCAGTAAATCCAGCAATGGCAGCGATAACGCTGGTTTCAGTTCCATATTGGAATTCTCGGACTATTATAAGCACTTGAATGGGAATCTGACAAATGTCGGCAGCAACGGATTCGTATTTCTGCCGGAGTTTAATGGGACTTTGCCGTTGGGATTTGGCGGTAAGCTGCCAAATGGCAGTGGACCCTACAATGCCCCGAAGAAATGCTTGGATGATTGGAACTTTGGTGTGTTGCTCATCACAATGATACTCTATGCTCTCGTCTGCATTGTGGGTCTCTTTGGCAACACTCTTGTCATCTATGTGGTGTTGCGTTTCTCCAAAATGCAGACGGTGACCAACATCTACATACTCAATCTGGCCATTGCGGATGAATGCTTCCTGATCGGCATTCCCTTTGTGATCTACACAATGCAGGCGGGGAATTGGGCCTTTGGCACCTACATGTGTAAGGCATATTTGGTGAGCACCTCCGTCACGCAGTTCACCTCATCCATATTTCTGCTGATCATGTCCGCAGATCGTTATATTGCCGTCTGTCATCCGATATCCTCACCTCGATATCGCACTCCATTCGTCTCGAAGTTGGTCTCTGCCGTGGCCTGGATGACATCGGTTCTATTGATGCTGCCGGTAATTCTTTTTGCCAACACCGTGGAAAGAAGTCCTGGTCATATGTCCTGCACCATTGAGTGGCCCGAGTTGTTCAATTACCAATCGGACTCTGCTTTCATCCTATACTCGCTCATTTTGGGCTTTGCCACGCCGCTGATCTTCATTCTGACCTTTTACTGTCTCGTCATCCGCAAACTACATACGGTGGGACCCAAGCACAAGAGTAAGGAAAAGAAGCGATCCCATCGCAAGGTTACCAAATTGGTCCTCACCGTTATCACTGTGTACATTTTGTGCTGGTTGCCTCATTGGGTGTCCCAGGTAGCGTTGATTAACTCGACGGACGAATGCGCGTCTAAATTGCAGGTTGTGGTCTTCCTTGCCTGCGGCTGCCTCGCCTACTCCAACTCGGCCATGAATCCCATACTTTATGCCTTCCTCAGCGACAACTTCAAGAAGAGCTTCATGAAGGCCTGCACCTGTGCAGCCCGCAAAGATATCAATGCCCAGCTGCAACTAGAGAATAGCTTCTTTCCCAAGTTTGGTAAGGGGCGACAATCAGAGCGTCTAATTGGATCCAACAATGCCGCTAGCAACAAAGGCAAGAACAAGAAGAAAACTCCCTCTACTGGGAGGAACAACATTGCGGCAATGGCCACAACCACAACAACAACCACGGCTGGAACAGATGTCATTACCTCCATTCAACCAATGGCAACTACTCATGCCCCATCCCAGTTGAATCCCAATGCCACCGCCCTGGTCGTAGTCAACGCCGAGACTAACAACTGTAAGCCTCCCGTGCTTCACACGGATTTATAAGACCGGGCTCCTGGCATGCCGCTCGAGACGGTTGTATTTATAGCGCGGAGATGAGTGCGAATCCAGGTGGGAATCCCCGATCCTGAGGAGCTGAAGTTGAGTACAGATCTGATAAGGACATCAGAGTGCTTGTTATAAGGATGACATTGATATTTATTGGTATGTGTGTGTGTGTGTGTGTGTAGTGTTCCCCCTCTTGATGTTTGTTGTATGTGGAGTGTGTAACGAATAGGTGAATAAAGCCAAAGATATAATCTTAGAGTATTATGATTGTGCGCAATGCCAAAGATGTAATCAAACAATTCTAGGATTCTCCTTCAACATAAATTGAGATTTAAAAATGCAACGGAAAATCCCGAAAACTCAAGTCAATGAGAATTAAAAAATTCCAGCAGAAATATTAAACAAATAATTCCACTGGAAATAAAAAAAATGTACGAAAATCATCACATTGTGAATTAAATTCTATTGTGATTATTAAATTAGAAAGGAAAGAAATTCATAACATTTATCAATAATATTAAAATGTTCATTCAATTTGTTTATAGTGTGTAAGCATTTAAATGTATTGATAATAACATAATCGAATATATTTAATTACCAATTAAAATTAAATAATCAAATAATAAAGAGCTCCAAACATAAATAAAACTATTTCAATTCAAAATACAACCGCTATCTTTGTGTGAAACCCTTAAAAACTATTGCATGAATCCACTCCTTACAACTTAAGAGTTCTTAAATGAATGACCCATAGCTGCATTAAATTAAAAAAAGAAAGTTCAATAAATAATTTCTAAAATAAAAATTAAATACCTTAAAAACTATACAAATTAAATGTTGCCATTTGAATATATTTATGTATGCGATTTGTATTTTTGAATGTAAAATAGGCTTATAAATATTCTCGTAGTTTTAAGCATTGCAAACTTCTTAATAAAAGTACGAATTAAAGTTACAGGAAAACAGAAAACTATTTTCAACAATTAATGTGTAATTTTGGCAAAAAAAAAGGCAAATATTGGTATTTGCCTGGAAGAGAAATTTAAGTTCGTATAAAAATAAATAAATACAAAACGCAAATTGAGTTTGATTTTGTTCATCTGAAAATATAAATGTGAATAACTATAAATGAAAATATGAATATAGTATCTCTACAAATGTATTTATCATTATTATACAGAAATCTGCTATTATGACCCCAATGCTTATCTTTCGCTTTCTATCTAAATCGCAATCTCCCTATCTGTTTGACTTGCAAATGTATTGTTGAACTTGAGGGCCAGATACAAATACAAAGAGAGCTTGCATTTCAGAGTGTGAAAATAAAAACAAATATAAAACTAAAGTGTGATAGAGAGAAAAACAAAACAATAAACTTCAAAGAGCAGTGACAAATGGCAACAACAACTAACAAACGACAATAGGAGCAATTTTTATGCTTGATGTAATGTCCATTTGGAAATTCAGAAGATGCTAACAATCTACTATACAAAGACAATTCCAAACACTTTACAAAACAGAATGGGAGAATGAATTGGCAAGTGGAAAACAAGTTACAGAAAAAATATAGAGAACATACTGGTATTCGTTCTTATAATGAAAACTAAACAAAAACTCAACTCTGTTGGTAAATGACCGCTGGAAAATGGAGTTGAAAGGCGTGCAATATGAAATCTTGTCGGACCGTTTTGTAGTTGTAATGAAAATATGGTAGGGCTTTCAGTCGAGAGGAGAATTCTGTATTCACTACACTGTAAATTGAAATGAACATTCTTACAAATAATTTAAATTATGTCTAATGATGTCTATGGATTACAAATCTAATAAACTTTTGTAAGAATCGAATAGAGTATTTAGAGAAATTTGTTTATCAATTGGAGTAGCTTTTTTGAAGTTTAAAATTTGTTAAGCACGAAAAGTTGGAAATATTCGAATAGTAAGCAGAATATAGTTTGTTTGATATTTGTCTGTAAAGTATTTAAGAATTTAAGGAGCTGTCAGTCTGCAAGAAAAGAGTATTTAGAGCATTAAAAAGACTTCAATTTGTTTGTAATGGAGTGAGATTGTAGCTTAGTCTTTGAGTGGGTTAGCAAATCGTAAATCCACAAACTTGCCAAGTGTTGCAAAGTGTGGCAAAAACAAAGCAAATCAACAATTACTATGGCAGACTGTTGTTCTCACGCGGGTTTTTCTTTTTATTTTGCTTTGCTTTTGTTTTACAATGTGTGTAGATTGCCAGGGCCAAATGTTTTTCATATTGCCATCAACAAGCAGAAGTAGAGCGGAAGATAGAGGAATGGAGAGGGTTAGACCGGGTTGCTGTTGTTGGGTTGTTGGCTATTTGTCAGCACATGCTCTGGATCTGTCTGAAGGTCAGGCGAACTCGCATATTGATTATTTGGAATTTCATTAGAAGGCAGCAAAGGAATTATGATGCTCCCGCCTGCATTCTGATGCACTTGTCCATATGCTAGTCTACTGGACAGACAATCGTGATGGGTGATGGCATCACCAGCTGCTCGCAAGGATGTCAAAAGTAGCAGGTTTTTTGCGCTCTCAGGATTTTAATGGGCTTGTCTAGCTGCTTTGGCAGAGAAGGTTCATTGCAAATGCAAGTGCAGATGCAAATCCCCCTGCCAAGCTAAATCTAAAGCAGAAGCTGAAGTTTAAGGTCAAGCACAAGCACAGAAACCACTTAAAAGTCACTACGTGCACCAAGATACTATACGCGACCGGAGACTGGAGAGCGGACACAGTAAGGAGCACACACACACTTATACACAGGCAGGGAGAAGGACACAGGATATGGCCAATTTATGGCCATATTGATGCAGAAAACTCAGCTGCCAGCTGAATTATGAAAACAGCTTGAGGTGCTTCACAAGTATCTCAAATATTTCTAACACAATCCTGCTGCTGTTGTAGTTTAGCTAATTAAATTCCTTTAAAGCAACTGCTTCATATCCTCTGTCCTTGTGCATTTCTTGTGATTATTTTTACCTATCAGAAGTTTTCATGGGGCAATTTCAAAGTTAAATTTTGGGCAATATGTCTGCTCCGGGCAGACTACGACTTCAAAGCGTAGTGAATTGTTCATATTTTGACCCAATTTGTACACGTACGATATATATAAATGTATATATTCCTATGTACATGCATGAGAAATCAAATTAATGCTTCACACTTCATAAATCGGGCACTGAAAATGAACAGATTAAAGGCCTGCACACAACCAGACCAATTTGATTTCATTTCATTTTGATTTCCCATTTTCAATTTTCAATTTTTGTATTTTCAAACTAAAAATACAACAAAGTCGCTTTATAAATACATTAGCACCTCAATATGCTGGCAAATGGCTTACGATCTATATATAATTGCAATATAAACAATGAAATCTATATACTCTATAACTGAATTTGTCTATATGTGTTGGTGCACATAATATTAATATAATGATATAAAAGTGCAAATTGGGTAAGCCACACGATTAGGTGAAAACTCACGAGCTATTTAATTTCCAAATGAACAATTCAAAATAAACATTGAAATTCAATTCAAAATAAAATGTGTAGCAAATTGCCAATGGGTCTCCAAGGGCCACGAAATGGGTCAATTAAATTTTATTTGAATAAAATAAAAGCAAGCCTTTGTTTGAGACGGAAAACAGCACCCTAACTTTCTATTTTTTGTTAAAAATGTCTAAGCAATAATTTGGTAATTGTTTTAATTTGAAATGGAACTATAAATGGTGTCTTTAATTTTTGGGGAAACCATTTGCAGTGTTTGAGTGAAATCATCAGCGTCAAGCACCCATTTTTCAGCTTTGTAATCTATTCTTATCTCATTTGTGTCAGCCAAAATATTTAGATTAATTAATAGTAAAGCTGATTCATAAAAACTTTATATAAATCTTTAAAATCAGACTTTACCATATATGTATAAATATAAGTTTCTTATCTATATAATTTAATTAAATACCTTGGCATTCACTATGAAGGTCTGCTCAGGCCCAGAGAACTTGCACCGTCAAAGAGAAGATCTGATGTGTCATGGAAATTGTGTAGGTGTAGTTTAGTTACTTAGTTGATGAATGAATATCTGATAAGGAAACATTGATAAGTGGATAAGAAAGCTGAGAAACCTATTCACACAGGGCAAGTTGCAGCTTCTGTTTAGTTTCCCTTTGGAATTCATTCGCATTGCAAGCTCGATAAATGTTATTCATGAGAAAATGAAAGCAATTATGAAATATTTAGTATACATTTTATTTCTGAGATGCTTTGTTAACAGTGCATCATCAGCAGTTGAAGATAAGGCTGTGAGTATAAGTCAAAATATACACGTATATAACAAGCACGCGAATGAATGTGAATGATTATTTATTCTTTTCAGTTGGGCAACTTAATCGAATCTAAAATAATCAAGATAATCGATCTACAGGGTATATTGGGAGCTCTTGAATTGAATGCAACCTATAAAAACATTAAATCACTTAATATTGCCAGCAACTCAAATGATACAGCAAATATATTAAAGGTCTTAGAACAACCAGATCTCATTGCAAATAACGAAATGCAATCGGAGAAATCTCTGTTGGAAGAACACACAGCATCTATAGAACAGTTAAAAGCTCAAATTGCGAGTTTGCAAGCAGCTGTTCTCAATGTAAAGAATTCACTGAGTTTTACTCATTTGGATGAGAATATAGCCACAAGTTGTTTGGACTTTGACAGCTGGGAGAGTGTACACCTGATAAAAGTACCCAGAATTGCTCCATTTCGTGTACTCTGCGATGCTTGTGGCGGGGAATTAGGCTGGATTGTTATCCAACGACGATTGGACGGAAGAATTGGATTCTATAGGGATTGGAATTCATATCGTTTTGGTTTTGGATACTACGATGGAGAATTTTTCCTTGGACTTGAATATATATATCGACTGACGATATCCCGTCCTCATGAACTCTATATTGAGCTTGTTGACTTTGATAACCAGATGCATTTTGCTCGATACGATAACTTCCTCATTGGCAATGAAGAGGAGAAATATATGCTAAAGAGTCTAGGAACATACAACGGCAATGCTGGAGATGCTCTGAATTATAATCTCTACGGCAAGTTCTCAACTTACGATAGTGACAATGATGGATGGTTCAATGGCAATTGTGCTAACTACTATGAAGGTGGTTGGTGGTACAAATCGGATGCAAATAGGTTTGTACAATAATTCTTAAGAGTTCACCAATAACTTTATATATTTGTGCTTCCAGTAATCTCAATGGCAAGTACTTCAAGAGCGGGGAGGGAAATGTGAAAGGGACTTGGTGGTACACACTCAGAAAGTATGGTTCGTTGAAATCTGTGAAAATGTTAATCAGACCAAAGTATACTCTATTATGAATTTTGCTGTAAAATTGCCTAAGTTTGTGAATATTTAAATCACTTCAAAGGGAACTCTACTATGAATTTCGCTTTGATATTATTTTCAGAGATTCTAGAATAAAGTACACGTAACTTTAACTGTGTGTAAGCACTATGGGCAGTTTGACCAAATTTTGTAACCTTTGGGTGAAAATATTCCGACATTCGTTATTTTATTTTTATTATATTCGTTATTTTATTTTTATAAAAACGAGTATAGGTTAGCAATTGTTTCTATGATATCTAAATGTTATCTTTTGTTTAGATATCTTGAGAAAGAATCAAATATTCCTATTTTAGCTATTTGAAATAGCTTGAATTCGATCATGTTTGCCAAAAGAAAACACAGTAATTCGCCATATCTGCAAGTTTTCTGAAAATATTTTGGAAGTCACTAAATTTGAAAATCTGTCTGAATGAATAAATCAGGCGAAGGCACGCCCATTTTTCTCGCCCAATTCTATTAATATTAAAAGTTTTATGCAAAAAACTACTTAACAATCTTGCTACATTCTTGAGCTATTAATTACTATGCATAAAAAATGGGCACATGTCCCATATTGGTATGTTGGTTCAATGTCTTAATCAGGGAATTCCCCGAACTTTAGTTTGGATGCTTGTTTGTCGGATCGAATAGGAGCACATTATATATGTACATACACATATACATACATACGTTTTCATCGATAAGAGACGTTTGTTTAACGGATCAACAATTTGTTGACTCAACTACTTACTTACGTAGTGTTATATACATATTGAGTTTATATGTAGCTAAAATACATTATAAACAAAGATAAGAGTGTCGGTTCTATTCGTTTTATATATTCGCTGATTAAATCTCAGCTTTAGTTTGCTTTAAAATACGAAACGGGAAGCAGGTTGATTTTTCATTATGAGAGTGAAGTACGCAAATTGTCTGCAATTTTTGTTAATTTTTATTGGAGCAGTTTCAGCACAAGAGACTTTAAATACAATCGAATATGTGAGTTAAGTGACAATGAAATATATTCAATGGTTAATAAGAAAGTTCATTTCTGATATCGTAGGAGGCTGTGGAATCGAATGATCATTGCGAATCATATTGTTTCAATGTGCTGAAGCCTCTGCTTGAGAATTTAGAGCAATCCAAAAATAAGATTGACAACTACGACAATGACATGCAATATAAAGATGAGTATATTGTAAAGCTGGAGAAAGAACTCGCAAATCTGCGAGTCAATGAGACCATATTCAAGAAGCTCGAGACTTTGTATATTGATGAAATCAAGCATAAGGATGATCTCATTGCAGCTTTGGAGCAAAGAACTTCTCAAAATAATAACAACGGGCCTCTCATTGCATCTCTTAAGGTCCAAATTGACGAGAACACTGCGGCTGTAAATTTATTGAAAACCCAACTATCGAGTTTAAACGATTCGATTATCCTTCAAAATTATAATGCCGAGCAAACTAGTGCTATGAAAATTAAAGAGATTCCCATAAACTGTGTTCCCTTTGAAAACTCGACGAGTATTCATGAGATAAATTTACCCGAAATTGGTCCGTTTTCGGTTCTCTGCGATGGTCAGACGGCCGGAACAGGATGGACGGTGGTTCAACGTCGTTTCGATGGAAGTGAAAACTTTTACAGAAGCTGGAGAGAGTATAGCGATGGTTTTGGAAATTTGCAGGGAGAGTTTTTCATGGGACTGGAGAAACTACATCGGATGACAAAATCTCTGCCCTATGAGCTGTATATTGAGCTAATCGATTTCGGAGGTCAGATTCGGCATGCCCGCTATGACAACTTTCACATTGGCAGTGAAGAGGAACAATATATGCTTAAATCCCTTGGAACCTATTCGGGCTCAGCCGGTAATGCTCTCAATTACAATCTCCATGACAGCTTTACAACTTTTGACAGGGATAACGATGGTTGGCCGCAAGGGAATTGTGCCAAATACTACGCAAGTGGTTGGTGGTATAGCTTGTATGGAAATAGGTAGGACAAACAATGTTTATATCTATATCTATATCTATATCTATTTCTATATCTATATCTATATCTATATCTATATCTATATCTATATATATATCTATATCTATATCTATATCTATATCTATATCTATATCTATATCTATATCTATATCTATATCTATATCTATATCTATATCTATATCTATATCTATAAATATATCTATAACTATATCTATATCTATATCTATATCTATATTTATATCCATAGGTATATCTATATCTATATCTATATCTATATCTATATCTATATCTATATCTATATCTATATCTATATCTATATCTATATCTATATCTATATCTATATCTATATCTATATCTATATCTATATCTATATCTATATCTATATCTATATCTATATCTATATCTATATCTATATCTATATCTATATCTATATCTATATCTATATCTATATCTATATCTATATCTATATCTATATCTATATCTATATCTATATTAATCAACTTCAAAATCTATATCTATCTTAACGTTTGCAGTAACCTCAATGGGAAATACTTTGACCGCGAAGTTTACAATGAGGAGAGCATTTGGTGGTATGACTGGAAGGGCTATAAGGCTTTGAGCTCTGTTAAAATGATGATTCGTCCAAAGTATTCATCGATTTAATGTAAAGTCCTTGTGCATATAATAAAGCGAACATTGAAAATGTATAATCTATATTCTGATCTAGGTGCGATTATAAAAATGCATCTCATTTCGATTGCATTATGTATCACAATGGGAGGAACAGAGGAGCTGTCAAAACAACGTCAGCACTTCGACAACTTTGCATAATCCATAATTTCCCCATTGTCACTTGCTTTTTCGATTTACTGACAGCTCTCAAACACACACAGATACACACACACATACACACACACATCTACATACTCCTTCTGTATTTGCTTAGCGCCAAAATTCGCCGTCGAGAAAATTGCTCAAATTTTGTGGCCAAATTGAAAAGTTTTTCAACAGTTATTATTTTTTTTTTATTTTATTCTTGTGGCTTCGTCTGTGGTTTCGAACTCTATCGCACCACTTATTGTGGTTTATGTTTTATTATATTTTATTTTGCATTCCCTTTGCTGCCTGATTGCCACCCATTTCGATACTTGGCCAAGCAAATTGAAAGTTTTCTCAGTGTGCGTTTTTTCACGCTGCAAATTCTGTGGTTATTCGAGCATTTACATTTTTCCATAGAACTGCAAAATTTTAAAAACTTTTTTGAGTTTAGTTCGTGCTAGTTGGCTTTTTCTCGCCTATAATCCGCTTTTGTAGCAAAAATTGCTAAAAAGTACAAAGTTGTTGAAACTGGCAATAAATTTTCGTGCAATGTGCAACAGCAATCGCACTCGAATACACTCCTGAGTCATGTTTAAATAAAAAATTGAACTATAAATCGATATCATAATCCCTCTAACATGTTAAAAGCCCCTAAATGAAAGAGATCCTTTAAATAACAAATCGATTAACTAACAAACAGCAGCTCCATCAACGGCATTGATTGATGACTATTGTTGATCTCAGGGCTTTGATAATCACAACACAACCATGAAAATGAAACTGATTAGACCGAGGAGGAACTCAGCTTGAAATGCGCATAGTTTGACTTTGATTTGTGGATTTGCTGCAGTGAAAATCAGAGAGTTACGTTTGTTAGTATGGGCATAAATCAGTCAATGTATATTTAATATTGCACAGCTTGCTAGCAGAGGTAACATACATAGTATATCTATAGACGTCAGGGTCAAGCTCAAATCGATCAAAACTGACAGCCAAAAATGGCGCCAAGTGAATGAACCTTTTGGCCAACAACAGACAGGCAAGCAACTTCCGTAAACAAAAGCCAATCGACAACTGCTGCTCCTATTTTGCTTTTACTTTCTTCTTTTTTTACTATTCTTTCCTCCCCATTCCAATTGTGTCTTCTGTTTTCGTTTCATTTCTATAGCATAAACATGCTTAAAATATGTTGCCCATATAAATGGTGCACGTCAGGCTTTTAGGCAGCACCTAAAACTGACCAAAGAATAACAACAACAATCACGTTCCTAAAGAAGGAGCCTTGGTGTCCATTGCAAGTAAATTACTTACTGTAGGGCATGGCCAAGTGTCCCACGCCCACATTGTACTTGTACTTCGGCACAGTGGTAATCAATTACAAGAAAGTGCGTAAAATGTTCCACAAATTGCCGAGCGTAAATTAGCCACACCCAAATGACGGTTATAGCTCAACACGATGCTCCTCGCAAGAGCCCGTCAATTGAGTTGATTGAAAAAAATTGTCAGTACGAAATAAAGTTGCGACTGCTTAAATGACAAATTCGTCAATCTTTAAGTTCAGTTGGGAAATGTGAGCCGAAAGTCACGCGGCCAAACTGAAGGCTTAGTCTTGGCCTTAGATTTCAACGCATTGAGATAGCATCTAAATTACCCTCACACGCACATGTACAGTCAAAATAAATACATACCTTCTATATATAGTATATATGTATATATATCTGTATACACAGAGCGACACATCAGCAAGTCAATGACCCATTCGCACAGGCTACAAATTTGGTCAGCTCTTTAATATTCCACAAGCTCATGTTGACACTCACTTCAGTGGCTCACCCTCTAACTGCCTACTTATACCCATTAGTTAAACGCTGATGGGGTGTATTATACCAACTTAATGTAATTATTCTATAAAATCTTACAAATTGTTTTACTTAAATAATGAATTTTATCAATATCTGCGCAAAACAAATGTTATTACTTTTGATTATCATTCAAAACATTAATGAAATAATAAAGTTTTCACTAGCATTGAAGTTAGTTGTGCAAATGAAATGAGATTTTTCTAGCACTGAACATGGTAGTGCTAAAGAAAGTGTATTTTATTATACTTGCAAATAAGTATAATGAAAATGTTTGGTTCATCATTAATTAATTATAATGAAAGCATAATTTAACTAGCGTTAATTATTGATTTTTAATTTAATTCAAACACCAAACACTATGTGGCTTCAGGGCAACCTCTTTTCTTACTTACTTTTTCTAATGCATATGTAGTGACGAAGGCCTTCAATAAGGAGTTAATGGAGCCTGTCTCTATTATTCAGTTATTACTTAAAGCTACTTGATTTATTTTCATTAAAATAATTATTAAAGCTCTGAGTCTTTTACAACGTTTTTGTACTTTCATATGCAAGAAAATAAAAATGTTAATAAGTAGAGAAAACTAACAAAAACTTTGAGCACTCGAAAGTTTGTACAAGGGTATAAGTTTCTGCTATAATTATTCTGTCATAATGCGAGAACGCCTTAAATTTAGTAGTAATTAAATCAGTTAAACTTGAACAGCTAACAGGGTACATTTCAGCCGTATTACTTTTTCAACGCTAGTGGTTCTCTTTTTAAGGTGACAAAGCAATAACAATTTCCTGTTTGCGTAAACTTTACGCTTACACATTTTTGCACTGACCGACAGCCAGAAGGATCTTAGGAAGGAGCAGGAGGAGATCCAGGACGTAGTCCTTGCCAGGACCAGGACAACAGGAAAACATTAATTACATAGAGCACACACACACACACTATGTGTAGTGTGCAGCCGCACACCTAGGCGTATACGTAACAATGACACCAAAAATTGCAGGCCGCATTGAAGAGACGCCCTTGGCTCCAACAGTCCTGCTTTTCTGTGTGTAATTTGAGTTTGTTTTGCTTTCTGTGCCTGCTTTACCAGTGTTTGGGCATTGTTTGTAGGGCACAGTTATTTATACTGGCCTCCAGATGTAACAGCCGCTTCTGTTCTCCCCTTGGTCTGAGTGCCTTTTATGCCAGCTGATGAGCATTTTATTTGCTGACCATAATTGTGCCCCGACTCCTGACTCGGAACCACAAAGATTTGTCATTGCGCTGGGGCTACAAACGGAAATGTGGCACGTGTTTTCATTGAGAGGAGAGTTCCTTTTTAACAACCAATACATAAAGACTCGTATACATGTATTCTGTCAGTTGTAATAAGCTTGGGTTTCTTGATATTTGAGTGGTTTCTTTCTTTTTGTAAATTCCTTTATAATGAGGTGTATTTGTTTGTTGTAAATTACTTATCGATCCAGAATTCTTAGAAGTTTAAACTACTTTCTCAAATTTACTTTCATCTTTCATTGAGAACTGTTTTAGGTACACGGAGGTCTCACAGAATTTTAACAGTGATTGAAAAGCGATTCAAATTGTTAGAAGCAATTTACCATTTATAACCATCTTTCGTCAACAGTTTGTCGTCTTCTGGTTGTAAACAAATTAAACAAGCTTAAATTAATTAAAAGTTCTGCATTTTCCCTCTCTATGTGTGCGTATGTATGTGTTATATAAGCAAAAACTTTTTCTTAATGTTTCCATTTGCCTACCTCATTTAAAATCCTCCCAAAGCACAAAGAGAAGCTAAAAAGTTTCCCTAGAATTTAAAATTAAAAGCGAAAGCCAACTGGGACTCATCCATAAAAAAAAACGAAGGAGCAAATAAAAAAGAGTAGGCACCAATCATTTTAACATCATGAATAGCTAAAAAAATTTCCCTTCGCAAATGCCGAATGACGATATGCATAAGCCGAAACAGGGTTTCAAATGCCCCGAACAATGAACGGATGGGTCCTGGAAAACAGCGTACACATAGTCTTTTCGGCCTGGCCATTATTCATTATTGACACATTCTTTCCGCCTTTTTCCAGCCACTTCGACAGAAGAAAATTCGGACAGTCAACCAGCCTGTCTGTCAGTCCGGGACACACTTGAATTCCTGTTTTTCCTCAACGTCTTGAAGAGCTTTCGGTCGTACGAAGCTGTCGTGTTGCCCCTAAGTGATATTTCCGCTCGAGATACCAAATATTGTTAACAATTTTGTATGTTTTTCCACATATTTTCATTTGCAGTCAAGTGAGTGCACACTACATACAGAAAGCGGCACCTAAAAAATGTCTACAAGATTTTCTTTTTCTTTAATCAAAATTTATTTTAGTTGACCTTTGCTTACTTTAAATTACTTAACTAGTCCTACTTCTAGAGCATTTCCTAGTCCTTGTTATATGAATAGCTAACAAGATATGCTGTCGGAGGTTTCAGCGTAATGGGAAATTGAAATTGCCTAAAATAGCTAAAATGTTGGCGTTTGCTTCCTCTTTCGTTTGTCGGCTTAGAGTTCAATGATGTATGTTGTTAATTTGCCAAACAACAAATCAGATGAGATGCGAGCCGATACGATAAAATGGGATAGAATGTGAAAGAATGAGATGTGAAGAAGGTCAGGCAATTTAAGTTTTCTTTTGATCTTAAACTTTGGCAGGAGGTTAATGGAAATATTGCTGAACGCATGGGAATGATAAGTAACGGCAAAGGTTGAAAAACGATTAACTTGGCCTTTGAAATTGTTGGACAACAATTGAGTTAATGTGGATAACAATATACTTAATCAAGACTCAAAAGGAAGAAAAAAGTGGCTTTTGAGCTAGTTAAACAACTAAAAATATTCAAAGAATGAATGCATCATTAAAGCAGGACTGCAGACACAAAAAAGATCAATTTTAAGGAAATAACTCTGTGAGAATAAAGAGAATGGATACCAGAAGAGCAGGATGTCTTTTGATTATTTACTTCATAGACTTAGATACTGAAAGCGAGTCCTTTAGTCACACTTTAGTTCACGGTTAAGGCTTTAGTGTTTGTTGTATCTTAATTAAATTGAATTGAGTTTTAGGACAGTTGGAATGCTGAAGGAGCTGTAGACTTAAGAGATGATCTTTACACAACGATAATATTAACATTAGCAAATAGCTTAAGCTTGCAATTAGTAAACCACTTCAATATCATGTTGCCAACAAACAAATGGAGTACCGCTTACAAATAGAACGGCTGTTTAAACATCAAGTTTCGAAATAGTTAAACAATGGTCTGTGTGTCCATTTAAATCGAGTGTAAATGTTTATTTAATCGTGCAGTGCAAAAGCGAAAAACAGCTGCAAAGTTTATTGTGAACTCAATTAAAGGAACGCCTCGTTGGTTAGTTGGGTTGGTTGGACTGGGTTCGTTTGTTGTTCTTGTTGGCCGAGTTGGTTGAGTGTTGGTCGGGGCTGGTTGGTCAAAACAAACACACGAATACCAAATAGCAAAGCAAAAGGCAATGCTGCAAAAATGTTGCCGATTCCTGTTACAAAATCAACTAAAACAACCAAGCAACAAAAGATGCCGCTAAGTAAACACCGACACCAAACAATAACAACAACAAAAAACAAAGTAAAACTAACAATAGCAACAAAGTAAATAGAAAGAAATTCCTGGCAGTTGTTCACCAGTTCTTTAGTTAGTTGACTTGGCTCAGATTGTTGTTGGCTTGTAACTAAGTTGGGCGAAATACAAAACTACAAAACTATAGAACGACTTAAGGCCACGTAAATCTGGAAGGAAGAGAGCCTCTGGGGGGCGTGTCCAGGCAACTAAACAAGCTCACAACAAAAAGGCAGTTAAGCTAAATCACAGCGGAGTGGGTAAACAAAGGGATCCTTTTAAGATATCCACGACTCGGGGCCTCCACGCTTAAATGAGCAGCGAAAATATTTTGCATAATTAAATGTAACTTGAAATGCCAAAATAATAATTAAGGTGACAGCATAATGAGTTTCCCCCGCCCACAAGTTGTCCTTCCTTCTTTCTCTCAGTTTTCTCTTATCGCGTCGGCAAATGGAAATTGATTGGAGAGGAGGAAAGAGAGAGAGAGAGAGAAAGTGACTCTAATTGAATACATAAAAAGCCAAGAGGTGAGATCCGAAGTGACAAAGGCGTTGAAGTAAAAAGGCGTTGAATTAAAAAGATGTATTTGTAAGGTGCATTATTAACACATTACTATGCGTATATAGACCAGTTTTAGACTTATTTAAAAATTCAATACCAGGCCAACAATTTGCGGATTTACTTAAGCTTAAGACCAAGCCACAATACTAACAAAACCAAAACAAATTTTGTATTTACCAAAGGTCTCTCCCTCTGTGGTCTCTGGTCTGTGTCCGACACATTTGAAGTGCAGGCTTGAGTAGCAAACAGTCTAGATGGAGCACAGAGAATGTTGGAAAATGGCTAGAGAAATCAGAGTCAAATACGATATACTTACTTTTACATTGCAATGTTTAAATTGATAAAATGAATGTCTAACGTTGCTACAATAAATATTTCATTAACCCTTCGACTTTAGTTGTTGTTGTGGATTACAAAAATTATTAGAATTGAAAATAATTGGCTTATTTTTGTCTGTCTTTGTTTGCCAGGGAGTAGTAATGTGTAATGTGTAGTATTGGTATAAGTAAAAGTTCAGCTTAGATAACTTAATATTTTTGTGTATGGTCAAAACGAAAAACCAACTAGGACTCAACAAATTTAAGCTTCTGACATATTCAATGTTGCCGCTCTAGGCGTTGCTTTGTTCCTAAATGCAAAAACTCATTAACTTTATTAAACAGTCAAAAAATGAATGGAAAACTAAAACAAAATACACACAAGACTGTTGACAAACAATTGAACGACTGGGAGATACCCGTGCAAAAGATACACAAGAAGAAATTGGTGAAGAATATTCGAAAATAAAGTTGTGTGAATTCTATTAATAAGAGCAAATATATAGTTAATGTGAATGTAAGTCATAAAAAACAACGGTGTAATATTATATCAGTTAATTTTATTTATAATTTTTTTTAACGACCAAATGGTAAATATGAACATAAGTAGTTTCTACCTCTATGGCTCAGTTAATAACTAGGAATCGATATAAGTAAATAAAATAGTTCAAGTTTGTAGATAAATGGAATAGCCATTTAATCACCTAGATGACGGGTATGAAAACTGTAAAATCAACTTACCTAAGCGCTTTTAGCACTGTGCTCGCAGTGACTCCCCTTTAGTGGGCACTGTGATGGATGCAATGTTTGCAACTGAATGCAGCAAAATATAAATTGAAAATAAATAGTTGAGTGGCAAAGTACATGCAAAATAGAGAAATGCTTAATGGCCAAACTATCCAATTGAATTACGCAACAGAGGCAGACTGAAAATATTTCGAGTTTTCAAATCATAATTCCTTGTCAAGCATTATGCAAAACTTATATGGCATTTCATTTCACAAAACGAAATCAAAGTGCATTGGAAACAATTGGACTCATAGTTCTCTAATATCAATATATTTATTTGATATGCTAGTAGTAAGAGCCTTTGGGAAAACGCACACAAATACATTTGACTTTTACCTTTCCCTCCCATTTTCTCTCTCTCTGTCTGTACTTCTCAGACCTCTCACTTCTACGCTTGTCCTCTTTCACACCGTCGGCAAACAGAAAGGCCAAACAGTTGGCAGACAGGCCAATTTGTGGTCTTGGCTTTGAAAACTCTGACATGGTCGGTAGAGACTAGACCCCTAAAATGTGGCAACAACTTCAACTCATTAAAATTGAAGAGGCTTTTGCAAAAGTTGCGTCGTGTCGACCCGTAGTCCGTTTTATGTCAGGTAAGTTCGCAATCTATTCAAAAATGTTCAAATGGAAAATGCAATTAAACGGTACCTGAAAGTATGCCGCAACCTTTTCTCAGCTAATGATAATGCATAAATTAGCTACTAGCACAACAATTAAAAAAGTTGCATACTACAATTAAGCATTACATTTTATTGCTACCCCTCAGTAATGTAGGCTCAGTAGAAGAAACTTTTTAATTGCTTATGATATTCACCTGACAATCTAATTTGAAATAAAAACGAGCAGGTGACAATTGGTTTTATGCATACCGATTAAACTTTTTGTAGAGTTTTGAAGCCGAATTTAAAGTCAAACAGACGTGGATAAAATATGACGATATAAAAATAATTTCCCCAACCCGTAAAACACAAGTGGAAATATTTTAAAATATTTATTGAGAAAATGCTATAAATTTTTATAGAACTGGTTTTCGTCGTTGTCGAGGAAAGATTCGTCTTTTAGTTTTATGATTTCTTCTATTAAATAAAAAAAAATATCCTGTTTATCAGCACGTTAAAACACTTTCGCAAAAATCATTATAAAGGAGACTTTTGTTCTTTAATGTACGAGGGGGGAAAATAAGAAGGATTATTTGTGCAGGTCATTAAATTTATTTGTTACTCATTTTCCTTCGTCAGTTTTCTTCCGTTGTGGATGCGTTGCTTTTGACAGCTCGTGGAGGGCTTATGTGGGGTCCCATAATTACCCCAGTAGAGCAGTTAATGACCGATTGTCAAGAGCTTTTGGCTTCGAAAGTAGCGCTGATAAGTAGGCAACATTAAGTGTAAGATGATATAATGTATACGTTTGTACATGGATGGGGCTTTTCTTTCTTTTACTATATAGACTATTTTACGAGTATACTGTGGTATTTATAGCTTAAACTTTCAAACAGCTTTCATCGTTGTGAAAATTAAGTTTGCCATTTTCAGTTTTGGGAACTTTTAGGCGCTGCCGCTTTCAAATTCAATTAATTACGCCACCTGGGCGGAACCTGACGCTTTATTTCGGCACGTGATAAATTAATTTAAGCCGAAAAACGTTTCGTGTAGTGTTTGCATATTGCGCGGCTGCCCAAATTGAGCCCAGGGCGGGACAAAAAAAATGTGGGCGTGGACGCCACACTAGTTACAATTTTACTGCGTCACACGGCAGCTAATTGAGTTGCGTTTAACCAAAAGCGAAAAAAATAATACCAAATATTTTATTTAGCATTGAAGTTCATGGTACACGCAATTCCATGTCACGCTAAGTAATTACCAGACTATTTGAATGCTATGCAAATACTGAAAGGACCCCAAATCAATTGGTAGCAATTCAAACCAACTCTACTATCTGTCTAGTAATCGCTAAGACTATGTCTGAACCCGGCTCGGCTCGGCTCGGCTCATGGACTCATTCGCACACTTGACAGCTCAATTTACTTGGTCTGCTAATTAAAACTCAGCCTTGACTATGCCTTAATCAGCGCATTAATCTCAGTTTGTTACACAGACCGAACCCAGACACAAGACCGGAGAAAGCATTGAGCTCTGCCTTTTTGAATGCCTCACTTTTGAATTTACTTTTGTTGTCCTTACTTTGTTATTGTTCACTCAATTTTTTTTTTACATAAACCAAATGCTCGCGCTTTTGCTTATTGTCATGGACTTTTCGGCGCTTTTGTCTTATATACTTGACACGAAATATTATAAATTGGTCTAGACACGACCAAGTAGTCAGGCAAGCATGAAATTCAAAGCCAACTCATTACTTGTAAATGTATGTAAGAGAAATACCTAAAACTTAAATCATGTCCTTGGACTGTATATGGTAAGTTAACTATTGTATTGGTTAAGCTGGCATTTCAATGTACGTGTTTGAAAAAAGCATTCAAATAACAAAATAACAAACTCAATTATTAAAATATATATTTGTGTATACAAATATTTTGATTTGTAAAAGTTAGAAAACTACTTTGATGTCTAACCCGAAACTTAATAGAAAAGCGTTGTTGGAGATTACTTCAATTGTAGGCCAAACCATAAGCTGCTACTAGGCTGGCCTATAATCTGACTTGCAGTATTAATTTGTAGCACGTTTTTCTACTCTTCGTTGAGGCTAAACAAGACAGCTGTCAGTTGTGCTTATCAAGAGTGCAGATTTCAACTACTTGGTGCACCACAGACTGTCACGTGGAGTACAGACTAATCTCACACTCCTGCACCGTGTACTTCTTGATGTGTCCATCAATGCCAAGTTCAAGAACTAAGTTCTTAGACATGCGCGCTTAACAGAAACGAGCAAAAGAGTTGAACAGTTAATAAAGATAAGTAATCCATGTTCCAGAGAGACTACTCTTTATCTTTTATTGTTTGATTTTCATTTGAGCATGGCGTGATTCCTCTTAAGGAAACCTGAACCAAACCAGCTGTTCAACTTGAGGGCAGCTACTTTTTTAATTAATTACCAGTCGCTGCAATATAGCTCAAGCTATTATATAACTTATTAATATTGTAGCTGCCAACCGCAATGTTTGCCCGCCAAAGGGCAACACCATCGCATCATAAACCAACTCTGGCTCATATGCAGTTACCATTATGTAGACAACTATAAGACTTGTTGTTGGCTTTGTATGGCTAGATGAAAAATAACTACAACAAGGGTTAAGCGTGGGGGAAAGATCATAGTTGACTTTGGCGTCTTTTGCATTATTCCAGCATAATGAAAATGATGTCAACATTTACAATTTTAATATGCTCAAGCAGTAATATAGTTAACTGTTGAAAGTCGAAAGTTGTCGATATGGCCTTTCTTCCTATAGAAATATGCACTGACTTTTCACCTTACCCCTGCCTCTTGTAACTTGTTATTTAATTGTCAAATTTACACATTTATACGATAGTCAATTAAGTGCAATTTAAACCGACTTTAGTCGCATCAGAACCCTTTAGAAGACACCTGACTTTCCACCTTGCTCTCTTCAGCAACCCTCCAATCAAACCAGGCAACCTTACTCGTATCACATGAATATTCATGTGCCTATGGCTGTAGCTGTTGTTTCCATCTTTCCTATCGACAGATTTATGGAATACTGTAATTTGCCAGCTATCCTTAGACTCAAACTCACATTCCAACATAAGGTCCCTACCCCCTCATCCTTGTAATGTTGTCATTGTTGTGTGTCGCTCGTATCTTGGCAGGGTTTCACGCACACATGAGCACACAAATGATCACAGTCATCGGCAGTCAATGCAAACAAAGCGGGCAACGAAGCGTCTACTTAATACATCCTTAAACATACGTTAACATACAAGCATGTATGTATTTGTTATGTGTGCATAAACTTGTATAGTCACAGCGGGAAATTATGTAAAGCTGATATGAATATATTCCCTTCTAGCTAGATACCTGAATGTGTAAAGAAATTTTTAAAAATATTTCGTCAGTTATCGACCCAAAAGTGAACTAATCAAGACAAGAGCAACGTAAGTACACAAATTTTTAAAAGGCAAATGTGTCTACTTCACAACTTCTGTTCTAATATTTCATATAGCATACCATTGAGCGTTAACTACGTTAAGTTGCACAAAGTCAAGTTAAATACACTTTAATTACCTTTAAACATATTTATGTTATAAATATTGATTAGTTTATATTTATTTTATAAATATTTTAAAGGTAAACCAAATTAAATGTGAGAATTACTTTGTTTTAACCATTTTCATATTAACTTTGGCATTTAATTATGTTTTAAATTAAATCAAAGTGTCTTATATTAATTTATAGCTCGTCTTCTAACATTTACATATTAAATTATATATTTTATATATTTATTTTTAAATTAAATTTTTTCTCTATTTTTATCCAAGTTTGCAATATTGTACACATTCGCAGCAAAGTATTCTTTGTACCATTGACAAGTATGCTAAAAGGAGTGAATATTTCATGCCTGAATCTCCAGCTGGGTTATAAATATTCATATCTCGCCTTCACACTATCATGTCGCGTTTTCTATCCCTTTCACACCTGACTAGATTTGTTAGCGCCTTTTTTTTGGACTGTGGAATATTTTGGACTATCTTTGGCTGCCGTTCGCTTGTCACACATCTATGCAGACGTACACACACACACACACACACACATATATTCACACGCACAACAAATGATAAATGGATTTTCCACTTCTGCGCATTTTATTCCCATGCGAGATACAAGGAAACTCTTTATCTTTAGCTGATGTATTTTTGAAAGAATCGAAAAAGTGTCCTTTTTTAGTAATAAAACATAGTTTAGTAATTTAATAATTCTGTATTTTCCCTCTAGTACTAGTTGCTAGAGAGCAATAAAAGGTAAAAATATAAAGAATTATTCTATATTCTATTCTCTCATTTAAATGGGTTAATAACTTTAGCAATAAACTGTTTTATTTTATATCCAATACGAATATACGAATATTTGAAACGTAATTTTATTAACATATTTTATTAAGGATTATAAAACAATTGGCTAGGCAGTTTATTAAGTTTTATCGCTTTGACCGAACGATTTCAATTCATGTTTAACATTATAATCGCTCTCCCTGAACAATTGATGTATGTATACAGTAATTAAATATTGTAATAAATTAAAGTTGTACAATTTACATTTGCTTTTGCGTCATTTCGTCCATTTCACTTGATAATTGAATAAAATATTTAACAAAGTATTATGCAATCAGTTTACCTAAATGAAAAAGTACGTAAAACAATAACCATAAGTATGAAGGCATTATTATTCCTCATATATGAAAATATTTGCATTTTTGCACAATTTTTAATACAATTTTAAATTCTATTGAAGGTAACAGCATAAAATGTTTGTATCTTTAAATCAGATTTACATTAGTGAAAGCAAAAGCTTTTTATGTGTCTTTGTGTGGGAGAGTGTGCATGTATGTATGTGTTTGTGCCGATGAGATACATTTTCAACAAGGCCTAACATGATACTGCCATTAAAATGATTGAGCCACAAAACCAAAAATCCACAATTCACGAGCACAAAATTTCCCAAAGTAAACGGATTAAATTTCTGCACTTTAGCACATCTAAGCGAAAACTGTAACAAAGTATTTATACCCTTTCTTAAGATAACACCAAATCTCCAAGTACTTTGCTAATGAAGGAGAAATTAAAATAGTTAAAGCAAAATAGTAGTATTGAATTTGACAATTTAAAATATGAATTTTACTTTAATTAATTTCGTTTAATGCTTACCAAATAAACCAAATCTTAAGAAAACTGATATTAATTTTGTCAAATTTTTAATCATATTAATATCCTTATATGTTATAGGATATTCACCGAAGCTTTATTACTATGTACAATTTCGTTTGCTTTCACAAACTTAATAGAACAATCAGACTCGTTTAATTTTACAAGAAAGTGAATGTACTGAGCGAAAAGAAAGTGTATAATTATAAACTCTTGAGAGAATATCGTAATCAATTTAAGCATTGCAAATATAAACAAAGTTCTCGGCTAGCTCGGCAAAGTCGGGATGTTTGATTTGTGCTGACAGAGCGCCCACATTGTCCAGGGGCGTGGCATTACCGTAGCGTACATGTGTGTGAGTGTATGAGTGAGTGTATATACAAACTTTTGCAATTCAACAGCCAACTTTGCGTCGGCAGAAAAGTTCGTCAGGTTGAAGCGTGTCTGCCTGACAAATATTTGCGTGCAAAAATTATGTTCACCGGGAAAATATGTTTTCAGGCTTAACAAAAAAAAAAGTATATGTCATAAGTTATGCGAAAAAGGAAGAGGGTGTGTTTGGGCGGTGAGTGAATAAAAGACAACTTGTGCTAATGCCGTCAGACAGCAATCAACGGCACTTTACACACTCGTACATGCCACACCAAATGATTTAATATTATTCTTGGCATGATTTGCCCGCTTTTAACACCTTTTAAATGTATAATCAGACTCTGTACTCGCTGCAATTAAAATAATTTAATTAAAATGGGGAGGTGAAAATATGCAAATCACTAATTTAAATTCAGCAATTCTACATCGCTTCGCTTCCGTTTTGTAATTAAGTAATCATTACAAGACGCATATCTTAGATAAATGCAATTGAACAAATACATTAGGTCAAGTTTCGTTAGTGCGCATAAATGAATTTCAATTGCAATTTCAATTATTATTATTATTAGAGCACTAACGTACAGATTGTACAGTCAAGTCACAAATAATTACGCATACGCCATGCGGTCCCCAAACAAGCTACTGGCATCTCAATTGATGGATGAATGTTTTCCTCAGCTCTCTCCCAACCCGCACCGCTTAAAGGATATCAACAACATTATTAGCCACGCTTATACCAGTCAGCTGCATGTCGCTATGATTATAACTATCACTGACAACCCAGTGATAAACTGCAAGGCGACCAAACATCATGAAGTCAATTATACAGTGATGTCGACATCGACATCGACATCGGCGTCGCTGTCGTTGTCGTTGTCGGTATTTAACGTCGCCTTCGTCGATGGTTTCGCTTGACAAGCTCGTTACAATTTATGGTTTGTTTGTATTGGTGGGTCTCTCGGTTATTGCACATGCCACACAAACTAAGAAGCACTGCGTGTGGCAAGTACGGGACAAGCATGGGGCACTTGGCGCCTGGGCAATTGATGGCCAATACATGGGTTTGTTGTTCAAGCTGACAGCCATAGCTGAACCCGAATAGCTGTCAAAATAATTGTCGGTTGGTATGACAACATTGTCGCTCCATAAAACAGAAGTCTTAATACTTAATGGGTGAACCATAACTAAAGCTAATAGTTATGCGAGGCTTTCCTTACAAATAATAATGACAGAAGTGTAATTTATCATTCAGAATGTTCTCCATGGAGATATTTATGTTTTGCATACTTTTGCACACATTTGAAGCAGCTAAGAAGGGGGACTTAGAAGCAGATACTTCAGATGGCATGGAAGGTTATTAAACTCTAAGTCCATTGAAAATGTGTACGTTGTGTATTGATGTTCTCATATTATTAGCCATTCCTAATTACAATCAATATTTCATCTAGTCTCATAACATTACTAAACATTTTTAAAACGAGCACGCGACTTAAATCATTTTCATACAAAATAATTTTGCAATCACAAATCAAATACCAAAATGAAAAAAAAAGCAACGAAAATCACACGCAAACAATTTTTCATTCAATTGCGTACCAAAAAAACTTTACAAAAGTCTATAAATAATAATTGAAAATAAATGGGTCCAATCGGGCCACAGCAGACAAATTTCTAAAAAAAAAAAAAAAAGAAAATGCAATAAATAATTGAGAATTGATTTGATTAAACAACGAAATTTTTTAATACAATGTTATTTTCTGCAATGAATAGCTTGCGAGATAATACAAAGGTTATCTTTTAAGCGCTGTCAATCTGAGGGAAAAATTAGAGTGATCGATTGCGAGTCACCCTGTAAACAAGTACACGTTATCTGAATTAAATTAACACTTATTCATTGATAAGGCTATGGCAATAGGCTATTCAGAAATAATGCGAAATATTTCTATAAATTGCAAATAATCTATTTTAATAAAAAGACCTTAAGACGCTCTTCAGCAGCTCAACATTAATTCATTAATTTGCATGCTCTCAGTTTTGTTTGTATATTTGTTGAGAAAAGTGTCTTCCATTCGCAAAACAAAATAAACTATTAAAAATGAATATATTTTGTGCGTTGATATTTACAATCATCACTTTGGCTGCAGGGAGACAAATACGTGACGTTAGTTTAATTCAACAACTACCCGAGGTGCATGGCGAGAAATTCTATTACTTTGGATTTGGCAGCAACATGCTGGCCAAGCGAATCCACATCCAGAACCCAACTGCAGTGATCGTGGGTCCCGCTTTATTGAAGAATTACCGCGTAGACTTTGCCATGTTCAGTCCGTTTTGGAAAGGAGCAGCTGCCACAATTGTACCTGAAACGGGGAGCCAAACCTGGGGCACTCTTTGGGAGATCGATCTGTCAAACTTGCCAGACATAGACAAGTGAGTGATAGTGGATTCATATCTTACAAATATGTAATGGAACATTCTACTTGATTTTAAGCCAAGAACTTGTTCACCTTGGCTGGTATATACCCGTTAGCGTTCAAGTAAAGATGTATAACAATGAGACAGAGATCCCAGCACGACTTTATGTGATGACAAAAGAGCCAAAGGGTAATGTCCACGATATGCCGCCAAATGAAGTGCCCGAAGATCGACAGCCCTCGAAGACCTATCTTCAAGTTATGGTTAAGGGTGCCATTGAAAGCGGCCTATCCGAGGAGTACGTAAAATGGCTAAAAGGATTTAAACACAATAACCAAACTGTGCCACATTTGGAGGAACTTCTTGAGCTAGAGTCGGTAAAATTACTAGACAACAAACATTCAGACTTGCAATAATTAATTGAGAAATAATTTTTAAAGGAATAAAAATGCATTACAAATTAGAAAATATTAAAAATAAATATTTGGTATGTATATCAATGCAAAGTTATCATATATTTTGGTGCGCTTCAGGCTACGAGAATATTGTAATTTTTGACGAGCCTAATAAATGTTTTTTTAAGAAAATTTTTAATATTAAGATAGTTGAATTTCAATTTGAAGCCAAAGAGTATAAATATGGTCAGGCCATGCTAAAAAAGTATGATTGTTTGACACACATGATCTTAAATAAAATGTTATAAAGCTTAGTAACTAAGTAAATCCTGTCACTGAGAGAAAGAAAATTTGGAAGTACAGTTTTAGACGAAAAGGACAAGTCAGTATATAATTTTAATATATTCTTGTTAAATATAGACCTCTAGTAAATAGTATAACTAGTATATGAATACAAAATTCTTTCTCATTAGCCATAGGCTATGGTTTGATTCTCATCAGTGGAAATTAAACCTCTCTCATATCCTCAAGCACAATTTAGTTTTTATTTTGGGTCGTTCAGCATATAATGCAATCAGTAGTGGCTCCTTTACTTGTTACGGATCATTAATCGGTATCTGCTAAATGGCATGATACTTTTTTTATACAAATCTGCCAAATATTATGTTTTTTTTCTCAATAAGCCTAATATTTTTTCTTAAAAGCGTGGAAAAAATCGATGTTTCTCGTTAAAAGTTTCTATTTACTAATAACCAGATATTATGATTACCTGAGTGCCACTCTTATATTTTGAATACATTTCAAATTTCGATGACTTAAATATTGCTGACAAAATGTAACTTATCTTAGTCTAATTTTGAATAATATTTGAGAAGGTTGTCTTCCACCAGCATAACAAATAATAAAAATGAAAGGCGTAGACCGATTTGGATTTTAAAACGAGTTTGTACGAAAAACGAAATGAAAACATTCAGTGCGTTGGCCGGTCTAATAATGATTTTGGGTGCGGTGAGTCAGGTATGCGGTGTAAACCGTATTCAGCAACTGCCGGAAGTGCATGGCAATAGATTCTATTACTTTGGATTTGGCAGCAATATGCTGGCCAAGCGGATCCACATCCAGAACCCAACTGCACTGATTGTGGGTCCCGCTTTATTGGAGGACTACCGCGTAGACTTTGCCATGCCCAGTATGTTTTGGAAAGGAGCAGTTGCCACAATTGTACCGAATCCAGGGAGCCAAACCTGGGGCACGCTTTGGGAGATCGATCTGTCAAACTTGCCAGACATAGACAAGTAAGTGATAATGGATTCATATAAAGAATATATAGAATTGAACATTTTTATCGCTTTTTAGTCAAGAACTTGTTCATCTGGGTTGGTATAGACCCGTTAGCGTACATGTTAAGATGCAACACAATGACACAGAGATTCCAGCACGGCTTTATGTAATAACAAGGGAGCCGAAGGGTAATGTACACGATATGCCGCCAGATCAGGTTCCCGAAGATCGTCAACCCTCAAAGACCTACCTACAGGTTATGGTGAAAGGAGCCATTGAGAGTTGCATTCCTGAACATTATGTAAAATGGCTAAAAGGGTTTAAGCACAATGACCAAACTGTGAAATATTTGGAGGAACTTCTTGAGTTGCAATCTGTAGAATTATAAACCAACATTTATAGTTTTGTTAAAGTGCTAATTCAACAATTATGCAAACAGTTCTAAGGCTTAAAAATTGCCAGACGAGGGAAAATTGTGATATTGTGGCCAACGGGAGTTATAGCTATTTTAAAACTTGAAGCGTATTCTTTTAAATTTTGACAAAATTAATAAATAAATATTAAATATGTACATAAACTTGCAATCCTTTTCTAAATGGAGGCCTGATTTGGTAATTCTCTAATTTTAAAGCCAGCGAAATTTACCTTTTGTAAACATTTTAGCTAGAATTTTGAAGATTTAATTTTTGTTAACCAGAATGATCTTTTATTTGTATCTAATTTATAATTACAATGTTTTAATTAAATTTTTTGTATATATTATTTAATTTAAAAATTGCGCGCAGATTGTAACAGTGGCTCCACCTAGTATCGTTGTCAACATTTTGTGGCGATAAGTGTTTGCTACTTTTAAAACGAAACCACAGGTGGCGCATTTATTTTCCAGCTTCCAGCAAATTACCAAAGTTTCAAACCACATGGGAGCAGTATGTGAGAGCAAATTTAAATAAAGTAAAATAACAACAAATTTAAAACAAACAAATTGAGTTAAGCCAATGTGACTATAAATTAGATTAAACAAAGAGAATTATTTTAAATAGTTGTGCTCGTAACCAACTAGGGGGTCGAATTTGCAAAAATTATTTCTATAAAATTCTAATTAATTCTTTAAAAAATTTGCAAAAAGAGTTCGGTGGAAAAATAATGATCTTTGGTGGAGTTAGTGTGGAAATCCTTCTTAAGACAGCTGCGCAATACATAAACAACTCCATCTTTTGGCATCTTTGCGAAACACAAATGCGCCGCTTTTGTTAGCTTTGCAAAACATAAAGTTTCTAATCGACGCGTCCCTGTCTTTTGTTTCACAGCCAGGGATGTTTCGCACCAACTTAATAATTAATTTAATAATGTGTGCATTTTACATGTGTTATAGTTACTCGATTGATGATGCAAACCTTACACCTTGATTTTTTTTAAATAAATAATTAAAAATAATTTGAATAACATATTAGTTTCATAACAAAATTTCTATTTACATGGGCTCATCGATTTGAATTTTGTTATCATTTACAGTGCACACTGAAATTTTCTGTTGAGTAGTGTAGTAAACGTTGGACATGTGTTCTACTTTCGCATTATCAAAGTCAGTTGTTTGTTGTTCGTTGCCAGCTGTGGAAGCTGCAAGTAAACATAATAAAATTTTTATCAAGTGACGTGTAGAGTTTATTATTATCTAATTAGAGATAATTTATATTCATACTTTGCAGTAGTTTTGCCAACAAGTAAGTCAAATCGAAAAATATTATTATTAATTTTTTAACCCTTAAACAAAATCAGCTGTTGTTTGATATACAATGTAAAAGTTTTAAAGTGCGTGAGCTTTCGCTCTATTGCTGTTTTTAATTAAAGGGAAATTAAAGATCAGTAGCTTTTACTATCTAGTTGTTATCTATTTAAGTTATTTTAATTGCAATTTATTTTAGTTGCAATTATTTTATTTACAAAATTTATAGTTTTGGTTTTGTTTTTGTTGTTTTTGGCCACCTGAAAAGTTCACAACAAGCCAAGTTCGCAACCCAGATGAACTGCTTGATAAGCAAGCAGTAGAACCGAAGCATCATTAACTGCTTGCTGATAATTTTGGTTGCTTTCCAATTCCCACTAAACTGTGTTTCAAACTGTAGGAGAGTTAGAAAAACATAATTTCCTTGACATTTTATTCATAGTCGTTCATTATTTGAAAACCTTTTTTACAGATTTTATAGAGATCGGCCATAAAACGATGGCCAACAAATTTTATTACTTTGGTTTTGGCAGCAACATGTTGGCCCGCCGCATACACATACAAAATCCCACTGCCAGGCGAATTGGAGCTGGCAAACTGCAGGTAATTATAAAAATATCTTGAAGATACTCGGCGCTATATCAAAGATACTTTTCTTGCAGAATTACCGACTAGACTTTCATGGTACCAGCAATAACTGGCTTGGAGCACCGGCTACCATTGTGCCTATGCAAGGAGCACAAGTATTTGGCGCTATTTGGGAGATTGACATGTGCAACCTCAAGGACTTGGATGAGTAAGCGTTATGCCATTATTTTCTAGAGTTGAGATGTTTTAGTTCGATTCGCTGAAAAACTTCAGTTGTTCCTTTTTATATCCTATCTTTCTAAAGTTAATTTTTCTTATAATAGCCAGGAGGGTGTCTCCGATGGCATCTATATTCCGATCAATGTGCCCGTTCATTCACTGAACAGCAACGACGAAGTCGTCTGCCGCGCATATCATCTGAGCGATCAACCAAAGACGGATGTCCATGGACAGACATGTACTACAGACATTCCTCACTGTCGCCAACCTTCTCACACATATCTCAAGGTACTGGTCAAGGGTGCCGAAGAGACGGGCATACCCAGTGAGTACGTCAAGTGGCTGAAAGGACTTAGGCATAATGACAAAAATGTGGAGTCTATGGAACTAAAATTGGAACTTTCCGATGTGAAATTTAGTTAATATTGACAAACGATCTGTTCGATTGCATGTATGAGTATATGTATCAGTACATTCAAAGTTAAATATATGTATTTTCCATTTACACTTTTAAATATCAAAAGGACTTTTTCTCTTCCTTTACATCTATTTGTTATTTTGGTTATGTTAATTTGGGGTTCCTCTCCATCAGGTCTCTTCAGGTTCTCACTTTCGACAATACTTGTCGATTTGAATGAATACAAATTATGTTTTTGGCATCCTTAGCATGTCGTTAAAGTAAAACATCTATTAAATAATTTAATGTTTAAGGAGCAAAGTTAATCTATTAGATATATTTTTAAAAACTTATTTGATTTAAATCATTGCTTAATAGAAAAGATTAAGTGGAAAGATTAATATGTCTAGAAGGGCTTCCCTAATATGTTAAAAGTTAAATTAACATCTTGGACCAAACTGGGTTTAATTAATTAAAAGGCATTTCCCAAGTCCGAAAAAGATTGTTACAAAACATCATACTTCTTTCTTTGGTTTTTTTTTGGTATGCGAGTAATTTCCTTGGATGGGAAATTCCAAGGAAACTTAAGGGAAATACATACGGATAAATCTTTCATATTGAAAATCTCAGAACAGTTCAAAACTCTCTGTTATTTTGTTAAAATTATCTTCCTCTTTTAAGATCAGTAATACTCCCTCTATCTCTTCCGCTATCTCTTTCTCTATCTCTTCCACTAACTTTCCCTCTATATTTCTCCTTCCTTTGTTGAGTGCCAAACTTTGTCACAAAAATGACTTTAATTAATTTTAATCACTTATTTATGATGATTACCAATTTCCTGTCTCGAAGCATTGTGTTTCACAGCTGAAAACTTGCCCCGAACAAGGACACGGACAAGGGCCCGGATACGGACACGGACACAAAAGTTTAGCAGCTTTTTGGCAGCCAGTCCTAAAGTGCAATTAAAGTGCAATTTACTGTGAGCCGAAGAAGATGATGCTCCAAACTGTTTTTGTTCTTTTAAGTTGTTGTCTAAGAGTCTCCATTTCTCTGTCTCTCTCTATCTCTCTTTCTATCACTGAAAGACTTGCAGACGCTTAACGAGGCTCATCGAGGCGCCGTTTGTGCATTTGGACCTTGGCTTATTAATTTAAATTTTCAAGTCCTCGACTGCATACTCCTTTCAACCTGCATATTCCTTGGAGTACAACTCCAAATGGAGTCGGATAGAAACTTGGAGCTGGGACCCCAAATTGCGTGCCAAAGTAATAATAAACATAATTTGCTGTGCACTTTCTCTCTACAGCTAATTTGGTGAGGGGCGATGGCTGACCTACGATTACAACGGTAACAACCTTCAGACGCCATCAACTGCTGAGTTCCTGGGAGGAAGTTATGGTATTAGGAAGATTTTCAGGTGTCCAAGTGCAAAAGTTCGAGCACAATTCCGAGTTGGACTTTAACAAAGTAAAAAGTTGTATCCAAAGAGCTGTGGCACTTGTTAGCTTGTTGTACTGAAATACCCTTTAAAGTGTTGTGTTGTAGGGTGAATTAAATTCCCAACTGAAATTGTTAAATAAAGACAATTATGCAAACAATACAAGAATTCATTTGCATAAATTTTTTCTAGCCTGTTGTATTAATATAATATGTGTAATATGTGTATTAATAAAATATGTGTATATAATACTTTAGCGAATCGAACAGTCTTTTAATTAGATCTAAATTATATACTTTTATAAAAAAAAGTTTACTTTAATGGATATTTATTGTATCGAATAGTATTACAGAGTATTTCTCAACCGTTCATATTGTCAATTCAAACTTAGTTGCAGCAGTTGTTGTGGTGGTTGTACTCTTTGTGTTAGTTATAAATTAAATTTGCAAACGGTCTAGCAACTCGACACACTCGTCCCGTCGTACTTTAGTTTATAATCGTTTGGGAATTGAAATGCAGTCGATTTCAAAGCGTCTGTAAGTTTCTCTTCTTTACTTTTCTCTTTTTCTACCATTCTCTCTACTTTTGCTACTATTTTTTGGCTGGTCAGTTAACTTTTTGGCTGAGCATTTTTATTACATTTGTGGCGCCCTTTAGAGTTGTCAGTCACAGAGCATAGGAAATGCTGTGGGAACAACAACGACAAGTACAAACTCTTAAGCTCGATCATTAATTATTTAAAATGCACGGCGCCATAACCATTTAGATGGCTTGTAACATGTGCCACAAGCAGCCACAAAGTGGCATGCCCCCGCCTTTATCACAATTCTGAGCTGCGTTTGTAATCATAAAAGTTTACGAGTTAAAAAACCAAATCAAAACGAAAACGAGAACGAGAACGAGAACGACAAGTGATGGAACTGAACCGCAATGTTAGTCTCGGATGTAGACAGTAACTTGACTGGGCTCAGCTGCTCCCATTGCATTTTCTGAGCACGGGAATTTAATTAAAATCAAGCCAACCCCCCGACAACTTACCCCCCCTTTACACCCACTAAAAGCCTCGTTCCCAGGCCTTCGTTTAGTTTCAATCAAAGTAGCGTCAAAAAATTTACCCAAATTGACAACAGAAGCGACAACGATGTCGTCCGCCGTCAATAAAAAACGTTTAGAGAATTCGCTTCTCCTCAACCTGCAACACCCTCTCTTGTCACTCAGTACAGTTTCATCGTAATTGAAACTCATTAGCGTGCATTTTAGTGGCCATTTTGTGCCTTGACAAAAGCCTTTTTGCCAACCCTTTGGGTCCCATTTCACTTCCAGTTCCCATTTCCCAGTTCCCTGTTCGTAGTTTGTTATGGGTTTCTCCTGCCTTGTCTATGCTTGTATATATGTATATGTGTGGCTGTGAGTGGTGAGTGAGTGTGTATGTGTGTGGTTTATGTGGTAAGTGTGTCATCATTATGAGTGTTATGGGTTTTCTTTTTTTTATTTGTATATTTTTTTTGACGGGTTTTTCCAAGCTTTTATGAAACAGTTGCTGAAATAGTAAGAAAATTCCCCTTTTTTTGTGGCTTTTAGTCACTTTCTGTTATATTTGACTCTTAAAATAAAAAATATAATAAAGCATAAGCCAACGTTATCAATGTTTTTGAGGGCAGCATTTTTTTAAATTAATCTTAAATTTCGAAAAGAGATTCAATGGATGGTCTTCATTCTAATTAATAAGTTTTGTTTACTTTTGGAAATAAATATTAATAAAACTTTTAGGCTCTCACTGTAGGAATAGTTTCTAGGAGAAACTTTCTACAATTCTGGTTATTTGAAACACATTTAAAATGTGATTAAACTTTTAGGACAATCACCAGGAGTCGATTCCTTCAAATTTAAGAAGCATACGTCTTCCAAATGGAGGTAAAGGCTGAACGCCTGAAGAAAAACATGTTTTATACAAGAGCTTTTCACACTTTTTTCACCTAAGCGGTGGCACAAAAAGCAGTATCAATCACTATGTCAATCAATCAGTCAGCACAAAGAGTTTTGCACACATGGACTTCTTCTAAGGCTTGTCAATCGCACAGACCGCAGGGAGGGTGTGTGTTTTAGGCCAACTTGAAAGCCATAAACTAAAAGTGTCAGACTTTAATTGACTTTTCGTAAACTACAGATGAAATAAGACTTCGGCGCCTGTAATTATCCCACATGTGGAGAGCAGGGTCACACTTGGCTAACACTTTCATATGAGAGCTGATGGTGGTGAAGGCTTTTTGCTGCCAAGTGGAACAAATTCAATTAGAGTTGAGGGTCTAAGAAAACGGCGAGATATGTAAAGAAAACTTGATGGAAATTTGCATATAGTTTCTGACAGTTCAAAGTGAAAACTTTTCAAACGCATAACTATTAATTAGGAAAATAATCATGCTTTGGATGTCGAAAGTGAATTTATTAGAATGGGAAATCTCTGGAGAGTATTGGCTAAAGCCTTGGACTGAAAATTAGTTTTGAAGGCGAATAGCAAACTGTCTGCAATGGACACCACGTTTATAATGGTATTTCCCCCTTTTAATTTTAGAATCTCCAAAATATTGACGCAGTCAGATATGATAACTGCAACGCCTGCGGCAAGTATAAGTTGCACTTGCAACGCATCATGCGGTAATCAAATTAAGCGCAATATTTGCTTTTCATATGAATCACGAGCCAGGCTGAGACTGAGCATGCATCCAGTGCTGGAGAGGATTAATAAAACAGAGCGGAAGTGCGTCATTGGCGATGCAACTTCCGACTGGCCGCGGGCATTAATTACACTTAAATGTTGACCACATGCCAGCATTTGACAGGCTCCTCTTCCCCCTCAAGGCCCAAGTCAATAATTATATTTTTTGTATGCGAAATGCAACGGATCCCCGTGGGCAACAACCCTCCAATCTGTGCAATCGGAATGGGTTTTGGAATTCCACTTGGTTATTTCCCTTGAGCCACTTGCATTTTTTGACAAATTCTCTTGACACGCATGCAGTGTCAACAAGGCGTGGTACTTGCAACTTGCCACAGGCATTGACTGTGTGTGTATGTGTGTGTGTAGATGTGTGATTAAATCATTAAATTCATACGCTCCACAAGCTGCACTTTTTATTATGGAAATCCTTGGCTTTGTTTCCATTTATCCCGGCTTGACCGTTGCGACCTGATCCCCGCCAGAGATTGTCACCGTTCGCCTGATTATTTGGTTTCCGTTTTCATTAAAAATGCACACATACACACACCCGCACACTCACACTTCCACACATTGTCAACACTGCTGCATCAATGAATCCATTGCATCCAGTTCCATTGGATTGGGTAAATGCTTTTGGGGCATTTTTTAATTAAACGACATGCAGCAGGCGGCGTCCAGATTTTAATGTCACCACTCACAGTGGGTGTTGCACTGTGGCCGCCTGACACGTGCATTATGACAAATATTTTAGACACACACACAGTGCACACACATGCACTCCAAGTGGACAAAGAGTCAGTCCATGGGGACAACTAACCGGCTGCAGTTTAAGCTCTGCAGAAACAGACGAAATAATGGTCAGTATTCGATTGAATATACTTTATTGAAACTTTTTTAAACTTTTAATTTAATTTCTTAGCTTTTCGTTCATAACAACATAACAACAAGTCCAAGAAGTGCTTATTATGAATATTGTTAATCTACACTAAAAACTGACTATTCTCAGTCCCCATGTGATTCTTAATTTACAATCTCGCTTGCGGAGATGACATTGTCAATACTAGACTGCTTTCAAATTCATTATCAAACTTGTTTACATAATTAAAATCAATTTTTATTTATTCTATCCAATTCTATTATATGTAAGTATGTTATGTAAATTTAAAATTTGCGATATTTTAAAAAGTCTGCCTGATTTAAAGCGATCAAGTTAAACTAAAGTTTGAGCTCCTCTATTCTATTTGTAAACTGCACAATGTTAGTAAATTAAGTCTAGTCCTTTATTAAAAGCCAGGTATAGACAAGCCGTGTTACTGCAATATATTTTATTTTTTATGTTTGGTATTTTGGCTTAAAAGCTTTTCGGGAGAAAAAGCGACACAACACGTTGGGTAGTTTGTTTGTCTTCCTTACTCCGCTGAGTGCCACGCCCCTGAAACATACTAAATAACCTTGTTAGCGTTTTTAATTAAAGGTGTAAATATTGATATTTACTCATGCGCATGCGCAGCCTACAACCTGCAGTGCCGCCGGGTTTCGTGCTACGGAAATGCATTTTCAAAAGTCAAATAAACTAAATGGAAATATGAGCTGAACATTAATATGGTTACATGGAATGGTCGCAGGGCAGCTACATTGGTATTGCTATCTGACCAAACCCAACTGAGATTGATATACCTTTTAGATAATATTGTAATATGATATGGAACAAATAATTAAGGTAAAGTTTTTAATTTCAAATTTTATTTTTAGTTTTTAGTCAAGTTTTTAAGGTACAAATATTTAAAATTAAATTAGAAAATTATAAAGTTAAATATGCATTAAATAATCGATAAATACATATTTAAAACTGTACACAGAGAGAAAAAATCAAGTATTTCGTACTTAAAACTCAACAATTCGAACTTGATATCGAACCAAGTACGGAATTACTATAATCGAGGACGACGCACTTATTTCAAGTTCGATTTTTAAGTACGATTTTTAAGTTTGAAGTCTTGAATTAAGTACACTTTATACTTGAATCAAGTACTGAAAACTCTGAAAACTCGAAAAATAAGAACTTCCGATTTCAGTTCAAGTTTTCTTGCACATGAATTAAGATCTTGTGTACTTGAAATAATATCTATTTATTATTATTTTTTTTATTTGTTATTAAATTTTTTTATTGTTTTGTTAATTAGTTATTAAATTTAAATTTATGTATATTACCGTTTTATTTGTTAGTAACATTGTTGTTTGTTTTTTAATACCCTGACTTACATGGGATTCGAACTCGGGAACTCAGCTTCAGGTCGGATACTCTATCCAGCGAACTACGATGTAAACAATTTCTTGTAGACTAAAAAACCTATATATTCTACACAGAACGACAGGCTGACACAGACAGACAAACTGACAGACAAATGACGGACAACAATTAATTTGTTAAAATGTAATTATACCCAAGGAATATTTTAAAAAATGTCAAAACAGAATGCAAAACATTAAAAAATACTATTTAATAAATGCCGCTGGTGGGGTTCGAACCCGGGTTCCGAACTTATATTGAGTATTTTCGTACTCAATTTAAGTATATTTCTCGAATTATACTTGATTCAAGTTTACTTTTACTCGAAACATGTCTACTTATACTTGATTCAAGTATTTTCATGCTTGCTTTAAGTAATTTGTACTTAAATCAAGTATTTATTTTAAGTACTAAAAATACTTATTTCAATGCATTTCGTACTTAATTTTAGTACGTGTTTTTTTCTCTGTGTACATTCTGCGGTACTACAATGCAAAATAAATAATTGTATATATTGATTTTAAAATAAACTAAAAAGTATAAGCTGGTGTGGTAAATTATTGTATTGTATTATTATTGTATTTACGTTATTACAAATTAAATTAAATTAATTTATTAACAACCTTAACTGATTAAAATATTATTATTATTACGTTAGTTTTGATTTTTAAAATTATAAAGTTTAACTAAGTTATTTAAAATAAAATAAGAGATATGTACATATTAGTTTTTAAAGTATCCTTCATTGTATCATAATAACGGGCTCATTTAACATCTTTTGGTATGTTTTACTTGAACAATTAATTTCCCAAACTTGTGAAACAAAACTCTCGCTACTGAAAAGCACTCTAAGCTGCATCAATAACGCCCACTTGACGCTTCAAATTAAATAACCATCATCAGAATCAATCGAAGTATGTCTGTCTGTGGTCATAGGGCAAAGAGGTCTCCACTTTTGGCCCTGTTGAGGCAACAAATTGAGTTAACTCTGGCCTAAAATCAAACGGGCTCGACTGACAATGTAAGGGATTTGGGAAATGGGAAATGGGAACTGGATACTGGTACCTGTTCAGGGAGTGGCCTGATCTCTGGCCTGCAGTTGTTAAGTTTTGTACAAAAAATGTTAATTTTAATTAAGGCTGCTATCGACACCCGGCAGTCAGGAGGCAACAAGCCGATGCATTTATAGAGTGTGTGAAGAGGGGAAAGCACTCCAAAGTGCAACGCAGCGCAACTGATGCACTTTGTGCATTGAATGGGAGAGGGGAGTGTGCGGAAAGGAGAGGGCTGGATCGGATGGAAGGATATTTGCAAGAGGATATACTCATATGTTGTCTGCTTTTGGCAAATCAACGAGCCGTGCGAGGGCGACTGCCGTGTATTGTGGTTGTGTCATATGCATACTCTATATATGAGAGTACATGTGTAAACATTAACACAACATTGTTGTGCACGGAGGTTGCAAGCATTAGTTTGAAAAGCGTTAGCCATGCAACAATTTGTTGCATACCGCATGGGGCGGAGGTGGCCAGTTGCGCATTTATTGTACACACTACGGCGGCTACTCAAAAATTTAAATTAGCGCGGTCCGAAGCGAATTGCATTAGCCAGCAATTTTTAATTCACTTCGTGAATATTTTAGCCATCCACGAGGAATTTTTCAACATTTTAACACGTTGGCAACGCGATTATCCTGCGGCTTATCAGTGATGAGAGAAGAGGAGGGTCCATGTTATTGAAAAGCAATTAAAAAAGCCAAGCGCCAGTGCATTTCACTTTATTGAATTATAATGCACAGGACACGTGCTCTTTGAACTGGAACTGGTTCAGTTTATCCCAGTTCATCTGCAGCTCAGCTCATAAATATAAATAGCTGCATGCATTCTGAAGTGATTTGTGAGAGTTTGGGAGTTGACAGGTCAACCTCATTGTTGAAGGTGTTAATCTAATGACAATTGCCAGTAGACTTTTTTTAATTATCGTATGCATTAAATATGCTACGATTTTTCGAACAATGAATAATATTAACACGTATTGTTAAAGAACGCACTGCTTTAAAAGAGGCACCTCAGATCCATTTACTAAAATTTGTAATATATTTATCAGAGATAAATGATGAATCGATTTATAGTCATCATCTATTCTTTCAGTATCCAATATAAGTTATTTTATTTTGTTCTTACACCTCCCACACTTGTGGCTCATTACAATCCCAATTAATTTTAGTACATTTTGAATGCAATTCATATATATTCATAATTCGCTTATCCATTCAACAAGCTTGTCCAATAATCATCTGTCTGGTAATCAGCTTATTGCCTTGAAAACTCTCTTCCTCTGATTCGATTCTCTGCTAATTGCGGCTATCGGATTACCAACGCCCAAAAGCCATTTTAAATGGCAACGAGACAGGGAAAAGTGCAAAAATTCAATTTTATAATTGGCTTTCAATATAAAAAAAATGAGATACAAAAATAATTAGCATAAAATAAAACAAACACAACGCGCAAAAAATAAAAATATTAAATTTCAAGCAATTAAAAAATGCGAACGCTGAAAAGTGCACAATGTTTATTATAATCCTGCAGTCATATAAAGGGTTGGCCCAAGCCAAAGGACCTATCAAATTACCTTAGGGCCATGTTTTTACGAGGTTAAAGCAAACAAAATATAAATTGCAGATTTGTACAAGATGCTTAGAAACGGGTCCAAATCAAAGCCATTTCAATGGGCTCTGCAAACAGTCGTAAAGGTCATAAAAATTGTCTTTAGTGAAATGAGCTGAGAGCTAAGAGAAAGAAACTCACCCTCAATCAACGACCCATCCAATAATAGAGAACCAACTTTTTTTGTAAACTGTGAACAGAACGATAAAAATGTTGCCCTCGACACCTGTGACCACAATTAAGCCGCGTTAAGCGTTGCCAGCATTTTTAATGCCTCATCCTGTTAAAGGGCCAGGGTTGAGTTTGGCAAAAGTTTTTACAGTTAAATTGAGTTAAACCCGCACAACCAAAACTTTTGCTCTCCGTTTTTTCTTCTTTTTTTTTTATATATATGTATTCATTTTTTGTTGAATTTTGTTGTTGCATTCGTAATTAAATGCCCGCCCAGCGGTCGTACTGAAAGTTGATAATTTAATTGAAGTTGTTAACAATTTTTTGCAGTAGAAATGTGGTGTGAGCGCCCTTGAGGTGTCTTATTAAAATTTGTTAAAATATAATTAAAACCGACGCTGAATTTAATTGCACAACTGACAGGCAGCCAACGCCCTCAATCCTGACTAGCAATTTAATTGCATTAAATTGGACCTCATCTAAGAAAAGGGTCAAATTAATCTATGCGATTAGCAGCTGCTGCTAAATGAGCTCGCAATAAAAGAGTGAAACATTATTGAAAATATCTGAAAAAAAAATCAAAAGTGGAAAAAAAGAGGCTTAAGTATAACTTGAAACCAGATGATGTATCTTTAATAGTTTTTGGTCCCAGAAGCACATCTTATTCTGTAACTCATTTCTCAAGATGTGCATGGAAAACCAAAAATATCTCTAGAATCCCAAGATAGTACATATTTTATTAAATATCGCATGTAGTTATCTTTTTTTTGAGCTACTCAAAATGTCCTGAAACGCGTATGAGTGGAAATCTATTACTATTCTTGAGTTCCTTACATGCAACTTCAATATTTCCAATAAGTAGCAGACCATATCAACGATATACTTCTTTATTTTGCTTATTTCAATACACTTTCCCTTTTTTGCAATTTGTCAACAATTTGCTGTAATATTAGACTCCATCAAGAGTCAAATCCTAATAATGCAAACAGACACAGTCTGAGCGATACAAAAAATAGCAAAATAAAAGAAATTACCTAAACCAAAGCGAGACACACACATGCCACAGGATTCTGTTGAGGACTTCATCCCTGAAAGCAGGAAAAGTTGTGGGAGAAGGCATTGCAATTATTTGAGGAATGCAATGTGATCCATGCAAACTTTATTGAAGTGAAAGGAGCATAACGAAAAAAAAATAGAGAAAAGAAAATCGACCGAAAGCGAAAATTGAAACAAAATGAACAAATCAGGCAACAAATTTGCATGCGCTACATTTATGGGCCATATCCTGGGGACCGTTGCTAGCAATTTCAGTAGTTGTATCAGGGTTGCATTTGGTCGAGAGCGAAGGAGGGGGTAAGGTGGTTGGTTGTGCCAATTTGTGTTTATTGCGGCAAGAATTTGGTGTTGTCATAAGAATGCCAACGCTACAAATCGAAAAATAAAATAAAAGGTTTCCCATATGCGAGAAACTGATGCTCTTACAGTTGACTTTATAAACTGAGAACGAACCTCCTTTAATAAGAACTATGCCTTAAATTTTTAAGAGTACTTAATAATAATATCACAGCATGTTTATTTGGGTAATATGCAAATTTCAGACTCTCACTCTCCCTCTTCCCGTGTCTATGCAAATTTTAAAAAATATTTCACTTGTCCGCTTCTCGCCAGCAATTTGCGATTTTTTTCTTATTTATTGCAACTAATTTGTTACTGGAGGCGTGGCCACTCGCCCACAAATCAATTCCACTACATTGAAGCAGGAATCAATTGAAGAAAATAAAAAAAACACCCAAAGAACTTCAACTACATGTCCGGGCAATTAAGTGGAGAGTCGAGCTGGAAAACAAAGTTTATCTTTTGGGTTCGGTTAGGAATTGGTTTCTGGCACTAGACGTGTCCTCCATGTCTCCATTGGATTGAATCTCGTCTCATTTCGAGTGTTTTCTGGCTGCAACTCAATTAAAATGAGCTCAGGTGTAAATTTTATTGAAAATGCTTAATTGCCGAGACTGGGAGCGTCTGGCAGCGTCAACCATCCTTGTGCAATCCTTGCTCATCATCATCGTCATCATTATGCGCCATTATCCTGCCAGCGATTTTTACTTGTAATTATTTGTTTTTGTGTGTCTGCGCATGAAGCGAACGACGCGTCGAGTGCTTTGTTGCGCAATGTCCTTTGTACTGTCATTCCTCTCCCTCTCTTCCCCACCTCATTCTTTTACTAAATGTTGGACATGTGCTTAGCACAAGGATTTATATTTGTTTAAGCTGCTCCTGACATTGCCATGATGATGCTGAATTTATGTAAGCAACCTAAAACAGACACACACAAGTTTATTGAGATTTCGTTATGACTAAATGCGAGGGAGATTAGTTAACTATCAAGGAAAATTACATATAATAAAACAATGTTTCTTCGTTTGAATAAAAAAACTTTGAAAATAATGTCAGTAGATTAATTACATACCACATTTGAATTTTATTTGAATTTAAATTGTTATTGTATTGAAATTATTTTATTTTTACAAAATATATCAACATTAAAACTTTGCATTTTTGTTCACGATACTGTTAGTATACTGTACACAAAAAGGCATTACATAGTTAAAATGGAATATTTTCAGATACATTTAAGAATGTTTAATCGGAGACAATTTTGTTTCGAATGAAGTGCTTACATGTTTTGGAGCTGAGCTCGATATTCAAAATTCTTCTTTTGACCATCCCAAGTAATCGGAAATCACTACTCAGAGTGAGTTTTCGGACTGACTTTTATATATTAAAATCACCTTACACAATACTAATAATGAACAGGTTTTGATTATTTTGAAACTTTTATTACGCCTCTCGATTTTTACTCTGAAATGTCACCTGATATATGTATTAATATATTAAATGAAAAAAGCCTTTCTCAACTGAACACAAAAAAAATTGTTGTCTTAAATTAAAGCAATTTTTGTTACTCCCCGTTTTTCGTTAGCGATCTCCTGCGGCGTTTAGTGTATATTGAAAATTATACAATTAACTAAATTGGTAATCGTTTTTGTTGCCGTTGTCGTTGCTGTTGTTGTGGCAACATACTCTCGCTCACACTCTGTAGTCAGGCCAACCCCAAGTGCGAACACTCTCCTCAATTTTAATTTAAGCAATTAATAAACTTTTACGTCAAACATTATCTAACTGAGTCACGTGACCGCACGAACCCAAAACAGATTCCCGTGATGAATTTATGACTGACATTGATGGCATTACATGCTTTGTACCCTACAAAAAAAGACCAGACACTTCAAAACAGGCAGCAGGCAGCAGAAGTTGGCAAGTGGGCGAATCCTTTTAGACCCTTCAATGTGTTGTGGTTGTTGCGCTTTTTTCACGCCCGCGTCAGACGATTGTTAACCCTTTCTTGCTCGATCTGCATTTAAAGGGATTAAGCTGAAAGTCGTGTGTCTGTCTGTTCATGATTAAACTGCCAGCATTCATTCAAGATTTTACAATATTTTCATAATTTATGCAAGTTGCTCGACATTCGATGCGCCTGCATGTCGGAAATTGGTTTAAAGTCTCTCGACAGCTCCGAGGCAAATCGACAGGAGAAATGAGAAAAATAGTCTCCCCTTAGATAACTCCATGTCTCAGATATCATTTTCAAAACTTATCAAACTCAATCTATGTATGTATTTACTATCCCACGCACTTATAATGGGTAGTTTGTTCTCACATTACCGAAAACTGTCACAACTAACCGAAATCAAAACAGAAATCAACTGGACAGCGACTGATAGCAACGCCTACAAATAACAAACAAATAAACACAAATAAGAGCGAGGACATACAATTAATAACAAATTAACATGATGGTCACACGCCGGAAATGAAAGGACCTCTCCAAAGGATCCCGATCCCTAACCTGAAACCCGAACAAGGCCACACCGCAACATTATAAATGTATTTGTATAAAAATTAAGCGAAAAACGCTTCGCATTGTGTCAAGTTCGGCTCAAATATTTACACTGGCCTATTGTAAAGAGTATTTCTCAAGCACTTCCCTCCACTTTCCGGAAGGAACAAACAAACAAGGAACATTTTGGGTAAGTTTATACGGCAAGTGAAAACAAAAGCGTGTCCAGCTCCATGCCGAGGATCTAAGTTAGTCACGTGCTTCAATGCACGTGTCCTTTTTAATGACCAACGAATTGTGTTGCATGCCACAGAGCAGAACAGTGGAGAGGAGAGGTGGGGTGAAAAAAATGAAAATCAAAAAGTAACGCGGCTTTTGTGCCATATAAAGTCGTATATTGAAATCCAATTCAATGAAATTGTTGCCACGCTCGAGTTCCATTAGACAAAACCAATCACAACACAACATGAAAGGTGAGCGGGTATATTGGTGAAGGGGTCGGGGAGGGAGGTCGGTTCGGGTGGTTGCGGCCACCACTCAATTGTTGGTCAGTTCAAAAAATATTTCGACAATTTGCATGAGCGCCTTCTCCCCTCCCCCGCCCACGGCACAAAGGAATATGTCAGCCATCAATTGAACTCTTTTCTTCTTTTATTTCAACCATCTTTCTGGGGCCCATTTTAATTGAGGGCTGTGGCGACGTGTGGCCAACAATAGCAGCAACAACAACAAACAGACAACAACAACAAATGCCACACAATTGACAGACGTTTACAGCAAATAGAAAGAGACAGAGATATTGTGTGAGTGATAGAGAGGAAAAGACTTTTGTTACCAGCGACTGACCAGATATTGAATTTCATCATGTTGTCCATTGAAAGCAAATGAATTGCACGCTTTTCATGCTCCCAATATCGTCATGGTCAGTCAGTCAATCAGTCAGTCTGTCAAAAGGAGCGTAATTAATATTATATTTATGGATGTCAGGATGAGAAGGTAACATTCAGTAACATTGATTCTCATTGTTAATGAAATGACATTGAAACTCTGTCAACGCTTTTATTTACTTTTTTGGAATAGAAAAATCAGCTGTTTCTGTTAGATTTATGTATATTCAGGTTTTTTTGGAAATATAATTATATGTTTATTATTTAGCTCTAACTTTTATTAAAAATCCGTCTATATCTTCTGAATGTGCCATAACTAACATTAATACTTGTTGTTGTGATTGGGTTTTTACAATCCAAACGAAACAGCCAAATTAACTAAAAAACTTGTTAAATAGCTCCAGACTTTTAAAACTTTAGTTTTTAAATATATTTTTAAATTTATATATCATTTATTTTGAAATGATTAATTAATTATCTTGTAAATTTAAAGTAATTTTACTGTCGTTTTCTTTTTGTTAACAGTATATAAATAAATAGCTTCAGCACTCTCCTGGCTCTTTTTAAAATAAGGAAAGTAGTAAGAGTAAGAGACTTGGACCTTTTTGAGTAATAAATAGGGTAGTAAATAATTCATATAATTTTTTCGTCGAAAAATTTGATATTAAAATTTTGGATTCGCTCTCGGGACTGGACTTTTACCTCGTAAAGGTCATCTTTCCCACTTCACTGGAATAACATAAGGGCGATTTCTGTTAATGTGAGTCTTCTGAGTAATTTGGCTCTCACTTTTACCAACAACTTGTTGGAAGAGGCTTTCATTATTTGGAAGAGGCGCAATATACTTATTCGACAGACTGTCAGCCCAATTGACACTTTGTCGCATTCTGTGAGTCCATAAACAATACATTTATTATCCCAACACACTGTGGCTTAAGAAGCCCTTGTGTGATCTAATACTTCATGCTTGATTTAGTGGCAGCGGCTGCAAATCATCGCCCAGCCGAAAAGGATAAAGAGACCATGCATACCAAATATGAATATGAACATATATGTGAGTACATCACAAATACATGTGAGTACGTATGTGGTATGCCAGACGGCAACGTGAAGGCATGTGCGATAAATTATCAGAATTTTTGTATGTACTCAGGGGAAGGTGTCTCCATCTCGCAGGCAATTGCTCATAATTGGTAGTCAAATATGTACGCCTTCTGCCGATTTGTGAGTGGTAAATACACCTCTCATATGTATGTGGGGAGGAAATGAATGCAGTCTAAGGTGGATTTGATATATTGGATGGATTTGGCGTAGACAATTTTATGAGCACTGAATTTATTTGATGTTTGGCATCAGGTTTATTTTCTTTTCTCGTTCCTCTTGCGCTTTGTCAATAAATTTCAATCAGTCAATGCTGAAATCCTTCAGAATTTATGTAGCATATTAAAAATCGTTTTACAAAAACTTGGAAATTGGCGCGTTTTATATTAAAAATTAAACGAGCACAGATAAATGAAAGAAAGAAAAAATACTTTTTACAATGCTCAATAAAAAAGAAATATGAAGAGCAAAACGAAACGAAACTAAAATATTTTCCAATCGTAAAAGGAAAAACGTTTGCTGTTTTTCCTATAGCCAATATTCGCACACGTACAACAATGTGGCCAACCCTCGACTAAAGAAAAAATTAAAAAAGCAAAATTGCAAATAAAATGTCGATAAAAAATAATTTTAATGTCGCCTTTTTACTTTGAATGGGCAAAAAAAGTAAGTAAGAAAAAAACAATATAAAATGCTACAGCGACAATTAGATACTCTATTATTTTGTTTAAATTGAGAGAAAAGATTAATCCATTACTATACATCAATGCAAATCTTCAACTTTTTTATACAAAACACTATTTGATGAGTTTGTTACCTTTAGAAGTTTTAAAAATGTCTTATTGGAATGGCCACGAGAAGAATATAAAATATATATATTAGAACGAAGATTTACAATTAGATAGATTCTTTTTTAGGCAGAAATGCTTAGCTTAATTTTGTTTAAATTTTAAATAGAAGTATAATATGCCATGGTTAATTGGATAAAATATTTGTACTACTGTCGTTAGGGTATCTCTGTCGTTGGATTGGCAACGCATCGTAAGTTAAATGGCAAGAAATAAATGCTGCCATATAAAAAGTGTTTCTCTTATGTAATTTAAATTAAATGCGAAGCTGACAATAAAAATACACCCAATGACGGGGCAACAAATTCAAAAAGCGCCTCTGGTCTGGTCATAAAACATTTAATATGAAATTTTTGAGCTGTAGACCAAAAAACGAGCGGCAGTTAGACAACAAACATGTAAACAACCCCCAAGAATGCATTTAATCATTTAAGTAACAAGTCGAAAGCATTTTAAAGTGTTTTTCAAAGCAACCCACAACTCAACCCACAAAATAAGACCAGTTTCTAAGATCCACTTGAAAGAACCTCTCCAAAAAAGTAAGCGAGAAGTCTTTTCTGTTCAGAGTTCCAAGTGCCACTTTTGTCGCCTTTTATGCTTATTTGACCATTCAAATGCCACACACACACACACACACACACTCACAAACTCACAAATATATCCCCTACCCTTTCAGTCTGTCCTTTATTCATGCCCTGTTGGGTCATTCATTCAAATTTGGTTGCCTTTTGTATTGGCCAGCAACTCCCCCGAAGAACGAAGCACACACTAATCGCGCACTTTCTTCAAACTTGTTGTCCCTTTTTTATGGCTAAGAATGAAATGCTTTGAGCTGCCCACATAAATTTCACTACTCACATGTGATCGGACACAGTTTTCCCACAGTTTAAAGGAGGAGGGAAAAGAGGAAGTTATTGTTGTTGGCCTGCTTGATCCTTGTGCTTGGGCTTTTGTATAATTTCCATTTAATAGCTAAACCAACACCTCATCCAAGTTGTCGTAAGTAAATACCAAACCAGACCCTAAGAAGCTGACGAAGATGAATACGCAGGTTTTCGACACATGGCAAGAGTGAATGTAAGGACGATTTGCATAAGGAGCATGGGAGCAAAGGAGCAATAGCCCTTGGGCCTAGCATCTAGAGTGTGACTTGCTGACAGGATAACAGACGGACAAACCGAAAGGATTCGTCCTGTGCTTGACCTAACGAACCATAAATTATATGCTTTTGATGTTTTGTTGCCTTTGGACCAAAAATGTTTATTTAGTTTAGTTTTTGGTGGACCAAAAACTGGCAGGACATGTAAATTACGAGCCAAGGAAACGGACATTGTTGAGTTTATCGCTCAAATTCGATTATAATGAAACCCCAAAGACAACAAAAGACGACTTGATGATCTATGTGCTCACTTCGATTGTCTGAGCACCAAGTACAAGCAACAGGACAACAAAAGCGTACATCGAATGCTTTGAGAACCTGTGGGGATTAAGGATATGATTGAACTGCCGCCAGGACAACTGGCTGCCAGAATTAATTGCGCCAAAGAAAAGGCAACAATTTGCATAAATTACAAATGCAAACCCAAAAAACATATCGCTTAGGCCATAAATTCAATGTCTAACGCCGTGGCTTAACTCATCAACTTCTGTTTTTGGACAAATAAGAAAAATCACAAAAATTCGCCGAGTAACAATTTCGGGGAAAATTACAGCAACTGTTGACCAAATGTGGCCACAGTAAAAAAAGAAAAAAGTTAACAAGAATTTTTCAACCACTTGAACTAACTTTGAATTGGCCAAGTGACAGGCGGATTTAAACATTATTACTCAAACCACAAAACTGTGGGTCTGATGAGCAGTTTCAGCTTTCCAATTCGCATGAATTATGTGGCAAATGCTTCGTTATTAATTAGACTCATTTACCACTCGACTCCAAATAGATGTTGTTACCATGAAGACACCTTAATTAAATGTCTGTCTATTCTCCCTTTCAGATCTCTCTGGTGGATGGTTCCCAAAATCAACCGCAAAGTCAAGTTTTTTGGCCAACAATTTGAAGGGTTGTTGTTTTTGTTTTGGCATTAAAATTTGCATATGAGTTTTTTACCCAGATCCCAGGAGATTTGTCATTTTAATTTCCATAAATCAATTTGTTAATTAGTGGGCTCATTTTTGGTTGTCGAGCTCACAATGCCAACGATTAGCAATAGGACTATAACTAAGGGTTAGCTGAGAACAATCAGTTGCAAAATATATTTCAAAATATTTCGCAAGGACTTAAAACTCTTTCCACCTTATGCCTTTATTGTTATTGTTTTCATAGTTTAAAATAAATAAATAAACTAAACTCGTTACAATAAATGGTTTAAAGCCCGTAGTCAAGCTCATCTTATGTCAATCAGAGATAACTCGTTGCATCAAGAAAATGTTCTTAGAATTTCTCAAACTTTACTCACAAAAGCAAAAGCATGAGCAGAAATAAAATAAACGCAGCAGTGCGTTGTAATCAAAGCTTTAATCCTATTTATTTGGTATCGAAGATACGTTACTTCAATTTATTTTGATATCCATTATAAAAAAGTGCATAAACGTAAATAACTAAAATACTTATATATGTATACATATATATTTTATACAATGCAATTGAGATTCAAGAAGGGCTTTAAAATGCTGTCAGCTCTTCGCCTTAAAGCTTCTAGCCACTTGAGCCACTTTTATGAGTGCAGCCAGGCAAACCGAAGCCAAACCCAAACCCAATTCCATCTTAACCCAAACTCAAACCCAACCCCAACCCGAAATGGTTGCCATTTAATGTCACTTGGGCGCGCAACCATCAAGCATATTACGAGGACGAAGCTCCAGAGGATACTGTTCTTGTCTTGTTTATCTGTCCCTCCGTCTGTCAGTCTTTCTGTCTGTCCGTCTGTCTGTCTGTTGTTGAAAAATAACAACAATTTACACAACAAATGCAACCGAGCAACAGCAGCCACATGTGAAGTGTGTGCCGTTGACTTTGAGCTCAGTTAAGATGAGTTCAGTTCAGTTAAGTTGAGTTGAGTTGAGGAGAAAACCAGCAAAGTGCAGCAACAATTGTTGCCAGCTGTAAATAAACATGGCTTTCGCTTGTGCCACGCCCACATGTGTATTGCTACCTTCTGATATTGCAACACACAACAGCGAAATGATAATAAGGTATATAATTTAATATCAATCTGACAGCCAGAAGGCAACAAAGTGCGCCAGGCGACGACGACTACGACAACGACGCTGCTTTTTATGCTACACTTTTTTCTCTCTCTTGATACACTACAGAACATGAGATTGTTTACTTTTGTGGTACATTCACTCGATAGTTAGGTTAGTGAGAGGTATAACAAATATGAACAGTGTTTGGTAATATCTTTATTAACTTATTTTCAGAATTCAGACTTAATTTCATAAATATTCCTTAATAATCTCTGGTATTTAAATTATATGATTGAAAGTCAAACAAATTTCAAGTCACTCTAAATAATGTATCTTTAGATACTTCCTCCATAAGTTTAAGAAGATGCATTGCCATATCAGCTCAAATCAGTTGTAATCATAGTAAACTGCACACTAATCATCAAATCCAGTCAGATGCTTCAAAATCATTAATTAGATTGGATAAGGTAGTATATAATTTCAAAATATTGAATTAGTGGAGCATTTGGAATATACAAATTTAATAAATACATAAGTAAATAATAAATTAAATAAATAAAAGATTCTCTTTGATATCTACAGTTTACCCAGTGACATATTGTAGAGTATTTAATATTCATTAAGTCCCTTTCATTCCTGCTAACACTTGTATTCTGCTTGCACCTTTCTCTCCCTCCCTTCGTACATCCTGGCGCACTTCACTTTTATGCATTGTCTGTATATGTCTGACGTTCTGTCGAGGTACTCAAATGGTATTCTTTCAGTTCTTTCTCCTTGATTTTTTTTATTTTTTGCTTTTTTGTTAACTAAATAAATGCAGTTTGTTTGCCTGCACTTGTTGTTTGTGTTGAGCCAAGCAGAACATTTCCATTTGAATGTTCTTTTAAGCGAAAACAATTTCTTCTTTGTTTTGCTTTTGAGCATTTCTTTCTGCATTCCTTTTCGCCAGCTATTTGTTCTTTGCCCCATCTCTACACTTTCACCCTCTATTGCCACTCAGGTAAGTGATACCAGATGCCATAGACAATGCAACTGCAACTGAAATCTGTTCCAGGGTTCAGCAAAAATTAGATCATGGGTTTTGATTTTGAGGTTGGCGCTAGCCCTTCATCATATGATGTCATTATAGGGACCTGCCCAGCTGACTGCCCTTTGTTGGCCAGCTCCTCCTTTCTACCTACCTCCCGATTCGTTTTCTTTTGTTGTGCCTTTAGAGTTTTCTTTTCTCTCGGTTCTTGTACATGTTTTTTTTCTTTGCCATTTCACCGCATTTTATTTTACATTTTTTATGCAGCAACTATAAAAAAGTTTTTACATTTTTTTACGGCACTTTTTTTGCACTTTTGGCCAAGGAAAGAAAAGAAGTTTTTGGCGAGTGCATTATGTGTGGTCTTACGGCGAGAAGTTGATTATGTTGATTTGTGAAATTGATTTGGTTAGGGAGGAGAAGTCCTGCTGCACAATCCCTCCCTGGAATCATAAAAATAATATTCGTGGCATGTGGCATGTGGAAATGCTGCAGGATTGTTTGGTGGTTGTAAAAATATGTTAAGCCTGAAATTGAATGAGCTACTGAATGGGAAGAACTTCTCAAGGTGAAAGAACCATTTCGGAGAACCTTCAAGAAACTTATAGAATCGGTAGGATTATAAGTTGGATAGATGGAAAAGTTTAAAATAATCCAAATAATTGGTAAAAGAATTATCCGAATACCATGTTAATGTATATAAGTTACAGCCAGGATATACATATGAAAAGAAACTCCTGCTAGCATAATATATTCGCAGGCCTTACATAGTTGATATATTCAAGCGAAGAAGACAATGCCAAGGAATTTGGTCAAGGACACATAAAAGCCAAAGGAAAAAACAAAGTTCGATTTAAAACAGAGCTCAGTTCGAAAATTCGAAAATCGAACAAAGCAGTGAAATGACAAAAGGGGAAGTTTCGTGTTTTCAAACGACGTAAGCTCTTACGTAGCGTAAGATGCCACAAGTGTGAAGCAGGGAAACAACGTACTCTCTCTCTCTTTCAGGGAAACGTTTACAGCACGTGATGATGCACAGTCGAGAGGTCAGAAAGTAGCTGACATTGCGGCACAGTGTGAAGTCAGAGGTTGGGGTTGCATGTTTGAGAGCACCAAGAGAGAGAGAGAGAGAGACACCGAAGAGAGAGCGAATCCTTACGGAAGTGTATGCTCTCAGTGAACTGGGGTTGGGTGCCTCGCATTGGGTAAGGGCTGGTGGTGGTGGTGGGTTTTGGGTTGTCTGCCCTTTTGGCTTGTTGCTGCCACACTGTCACGACTGTTAGTGGCATTTCCCGGGTATAAATACGCCTGCTGTGACGCCGTGCGAGTCAGTAGAACGACAGCTCGCTCCGAGTGCGTAACAGCAATCAACACAGCAAAACAGAGCACACATAATCAAAGTGAAAAGTAAACCATATTGAGAAGTGAATTTTGACGTAATTTTGTTGGCCATGGCGATTCCTTTCTATGAAGACGAGCCCGTCACGGCGGCAGCGGCAAGTTTAGAGTCTAGCCAAATTACCGACGGAGATCAAGTGGATGGTCCAGCTTATAGCAATAATGCTGGGTACGATCAAGTGGACTACGAGGCTCCATCGGAAGCTGCAACAAGTAACAGTCAATCAACGTCCACGAATGAGGAGACGGCGCCTAATACGGAGGAGCAGTTGTTGGCCTGGAAAATGCTTGCTCTGGCCATGTGCAAAGTCCTCAAGCAGTTCTATCTGCAGCAGAAGCAGCAAGAGAAAGGAAAGTCCACCAAACTGACAGCCACAGTGCAGATTCAGCCGCAGGCGCAGTAAACTATCATCAACAACAACAACTCCAACTACAACAACTACAAATTCAAGACCCCCTAAATGGGGGGACTGACGGCTCCTAAGCGCAACTTGTGATTACTTTTCGTTGGTGAGAACTAGCGCTCCCTGAAAGGAGTTTAGGGAGAGAGAAAATGAGAGATAGAAACTGAAGTGAGCGTTTTCCAAAGGAAAATCCCAAGGAAATATAGTTTTGTATTCCATTTAGTTTCGGAAATGTTCATCTGATTTTCTAATATTTTGCCGTAGCTGAGGAAATTTTTTGTGGTGAAGGCTGATTACAAATTTTTGGATAAGCGCAAATGTGATAAATAATTTTGCTAAAAATATTTTAAGTGCATATTTTGGTGAAGTTATTTAAACACTTAATTTAATGGAAATTCTAACTTTATTTAGTTTACGTTAGATAAGTTACTTCATGATGGTCGGTCCAGTGCAAGCAGCTGCTAGTTTTCATACAAATACGAATCTAATCTTAAGTCAACACTTTTTTACTAAATAGAACTAATAATTCTAATTATAATTAGCTTAAGTTCATGACTTGACAAAAAAAACTTTTACAAAACTCTCTTGGTGTCTATTTACAAGTACGACGAATCACAAATCGCATCGATTTACATTTTTAAGTAGTTGGCTTCTTAACTTAGCAAATAGTTATGAAAATATATGAAAACCTATAAATTATATACAACTAATAAATAGATATATTTTTGTATAATTATTTTGCTGTTAAATGTAAGTTGATGTTCGTGTGTTTGTGTCAATTTCATTTCTAGGCCCATTATTATAGGCAATATTCCTAAGAAACCGATGTGAACCGAAAAATCAATGACAACCAAAAAACATTTTCGTGTCATGAGCATAAACAAAGTACAAGACAACAATAGAAATCTTTACAGAACAACAAAGCCAATTGGTTGAAAAGTAATTGTAATGATAATTGTAATTTAAAGATAAGCATAAAATAATTATTATATATTCGTAATAAAAACATAAATTAATTAATATGAAAATCAATGTTGTTTTTATGGTATGATAGAAAAACTATTAACTACTCTTATTGGAACTGACAATTGTCTGTAGATACTCTGTTAAATCCTCTGGCAATTATCCCCACCTACCTGTAGAAATTATTTTCTTGGAACTGCCGTAAACATTCTGGTTGGATCGTTACATATACATAGGAATTAGAGCTATTCACATTGTTTTGCACAAGTTTTCAATAAATGACAAGCACACATATCCATTCTCGCTGATGCACTGTCTATTTTATTATATTCAAAGACAATTTTAAATATTTATTTGCTTTTATTGAGAGAGTGTGTATGTGAATGATAAAAAATGATTTGAATGACTAGGAAAACAAATTGACTCGTTACAAAGAAACAGAATTTCTGTAAGCTAGTTTAGAAGGGAGTGTTTTATGCGGCGATTAAAGATTTGTTTACCTCTTTTATAAAAAATGGAAATGATAAACGTTATATAAAACTCTGTTAACTATGTATGCTGTTATAAATAGAAAGGATTTTTTTTTAGTATTTGCATTTATAAATGAAAGTAAAAAATGTATTTTAGAAAGTGAAGAGAATCTGTTAGCTACTGTAGAAGAGAGTGAAACGTAAATAATATAAAGTATCTGGCACTTTGCCTTGCATAAAAGAAATACTTAATATAGATTCAAATGAAATGTTAGTACATAATTGTAAACACTCTGTTATTTTATACAAATGGAGATTTGGCTTATCTAATTTAGTTGGAATCGGAAAAAAAATCTGCGGTTTCCGTGACAAAATGAATCTAAACAATGTCAAGAGTTCCGTGATTTCTGATTTTCTAAAACCGAGTACGAAATTTTTAATTTAATCAATTATAGTATCTTAGACTTGTCTATTTTACTTGTCATTGCTAATTAATACGCAAATGTTCTAAATTTAACAAATATATATTGAATGCATATTTGAAAAAATCAACAATTTTAAATTTTAGAATGACTTGTTTTTGTAAGCGTACCAATTTATAGCAACTCTGTCAATTATTCTCGTAGAAAACGCTTCATATCGAGTGTAATCAGGCAGGTTTTACCCTAGTCATCTATACTAATAACTTTCCCAGTCATTGATATAGCAATAACAATGCTCAGCCACCTTTCATCAATGAGGTATTCAAATAGCACAGAGCTATAAGTAGATGGCATAGATCAAAGTCAGTTGCCAGACAAAGGCTACTTCCAGGACATACTCTGGCCATACTTTGATACACCCACACACAGTATCCACGCTATTCAATCGATGCGGAAAAATGTCGCGTGGCGTCTGATAAAAAAAAGGCCTACGGGCAGGATGGGCTCATTTCAGTGTAATACTCTTTATATAATGCAAATACGAATACACGGTATTGCGGGGCAGTTAAGCTGCTTTTTTAATTTTGTAAAACCCAACAGAGAGATTTTAAACTCCATCAATCAATGGCAATATCTATCAATACTCGTAATAATATCAATCATAGACGGCAAAAACAAATAGCATTTGTTAAATCAACTGCCCCAAGATGATTTTAAAAAATTTGATATATTTCAACAGATAAGCGAAAGGGGATTATGTGTTATGGGTTAGAAAAGAAGAAGCCTACCAGAAAAAAAAGAGGAAGAAATCAAAAAATGCGCATTAGAGGTGGTTAACTGTCTGAATTCAATCAAATGTTCCCTCGAGATTTTGCACTTTTGTTTGCATTTTGCACACATGATACTCGATCCGAGATGAGCTCGGTGGCAAACCCTTTTTTTTTACCCTCTCCTGCTGCCAGTGAAAGTAGTGAAAGCAGGGACCAGGCCTTAAGTGCATGTGTGTGTACCCAGCTGGGGGTAAAGTGACCCATAAATAAACAGTTTAGATTTTTTACAATCATCAACTTGTTTTATAGGCATTCGAATACCCGTACAACACATGTGAGTCTATAAAGTGATTGGACTTGAGACTAAGTCGAGCACTCTCTGTACTTTACAGCCATTTCATATTTATATTCAGCCTGAGTAAATATTTGTTTCTAGTTTAACTAGAGACTGAACTTATGAGTAGCATCAAAGCCTTAAAAATATGAAAAAATCGTAATTGAAAGTACACAAACTTTAAAACTGGCAAATCAATTTCCCAAGATACGTCCAACATACTTACGAACATAAAACTTGAGAGAATTTTCCCAAAAACAACAACAGCGTTATTAAAAATAAATTAGAGTACCTTCCCATACTTGTATAATGATAATAGGGCAAACAAACGAACTGAAGTGGTTTCATGTTGCCCTGCTACGTGCTCAAGTGCAGTCTATTTCGTCCTGCGGTCATCATTAGTGTGCTTTATTAAGTGGAAGCAATTTCTTTGCTTTAAGCGCTTTTTTCTACAACTGAGCAACTCAACCTTTTCCATACTAACTTGCCCCTAGGAAACAGCTGCTACATCTACAGTTAGAACTCGAGTGGCAGGATAAACCAGCTCAAGGTCGTGCGTCAATTGCAACTGTTGCATATGTTGCATCATGCAACTCTCAATGCACCAGAACCTGATATAGGGACTATGTTCATCACTAATCCTTTGTTGTTTATCTCTAGTTCACCAGAGCAGGGCTGTAAATTTGGGTCAAGGTTATGCTGCAATCATTCTCGATGGATACTTATACATATACATACAGTGTGTCGTTCCTTCAAGTATGTCAATTGTCAATTCACTGGTGTAAGTGGAGTCTACATATGTATGTTAGTGAGCAAGTGGTAGCGAAATTGAGACAAGAGATGATTATGACTACTTAGGGGACATGTTTGCTCAATAAAAATAGAGAAGCGAAGTAAACGGTCTCTTCCAAGCTTTGATCGGTAACCGATATACATTTAAACGCAAAATATAAGTGTATGTACGAGTAATTATGTATTATGAAAATGATCAACTTTTTAGTTAGAAACTTAAATTGGAATCCGCTGCTTTACAACATAAAAACGATTGGGAACGCGACACAGTTTAAATATTAACAACTCTTTTCGTTTTTGTCATGTTATTATTCTTTTGTGTCATCTCTTTTAAGTGACTGGATCGTCATTCTCTAAGAAACCACTTTCAGTGAATTTACATTCTAACTGTCCAAAGATGTTTTTAATGTTTTAAATTAAAATTTGACGAAACTGTATACTACGCTGTTTATTATTTGGTTAACTAAAAAAGTCTACAAATATGTTTGATTACAAAAAGCATTTACTAAACAGTCCTTAATACTTAGGAGATAATAATTAAATTTAACGAGGCAACAAAATCTTTACACTCCACAATGCCACCCTAGAGGCACAGGAAAGCTGCTATTGTTGCAGCTTGCAACGATTTCATCATTACAATTAATAGAAAATGCAACTGCGGCAGATCAAAGAGCGGCAGACTTGACGGTGGGGGAAACAAAAGCGCGAAAGACAAAAGACGGCGACAGTGAAATGGCAACAATAACAACAACAACATGTTGGCAGGGCCATGTCAAAGGTAATGACAGAAGCCAAACAATTGAAAAGTTGTAACAAACGGGAGTCGGGCAAAAAAAAACAACAACAACAAAAACAAAGCGACTTCGTTAGCGCAAACAATTGTCAAAGCAACAGGGGAAAAAACACATGAAAAATATCAAAAAAAGAGCATAAAAATATTGTTTGAGTGCAATTTTGAAGCAATATATTTTCCGCTGTTGAACCAAAGTTTTCACGCGCTTTTTGATGTTTCTTTGCGGGAAAAGTGCAAAAATAACAAGCTAAAATTGCGTAGAAATATTTAATGAGGCAGCGAGAAAAGTGAGAAAAGAACTAAAGAGTAAATCATAAAAGAGCTGAGAGCAAAGTCCTGGGAACCGCACATTCAAGGCAAAAATCTAATTTGATAATCAAATAAAAAGCTGGCCAAGGCAGGCTGCCCCCAAGGGAGCCTCACAAAATATTCAAATGCAAATGCAAAGGCAGATAAAAAAATATACAAAAGTAAAAAAATGAGAAAGAGAGCTTGGCATTTTATTCGCATAACTTGCGAGATTTGACAAATTTACGAGTGAGTTTAGCGGACTAATCATTGAAAATCTGAGCTGGGGGCTGGACTGAGAGACTGGTCCAACCCCAGAAGCGCTCCTGGCAATAATAAACATAAAGCGTCTGTGCCAAGGATGAGGCATATTAAGGATATGCAGCACGTTGACAACGCCAGCGCGTTTCTTTTTCATGGCTTCTTTCTTTGGTCTGAAAAGCAACAAAAAAAATCTCTGGCACATAATTTTAATGTTTATCGTGTTTTATTGTCAAACAAATTATTTTTGATATTGCGCTGCAGGCGAGCCCAGAATAGACCCGGGCATTACGTATACTCATATATTGATGGCAAAGGTGCTGGCAGTAGGTCTGAGAAATGATTCAGCTGCCGAGGGGGATTCACCCTGTAGAGACTGAGACACACACACACATCGTGTAATTTGATTAGCATGCAGCAGGCAGGCAGGGAAGAGCAGGAAAAACACAATAAACATAAAGAAAAACTCTGATAAATATCAGCAAAAGTCAAAACAATTTAATGCATGAATAAAAATAATTTCTTTCTTATGGCAAAAGCTTAGTCCACGGGAGAAAGGTGCGTTTATCCTTATATGTATGTATCCTGCTGTGCTTGGAGCTTTATTGGATTTTGGTTTTTGCGCAAATGAAGCTCACATGTGCATTTGGCTGTCAAGGAAACCATAGACAGATCCACATCCATCTCTCTCTCTCTTTGTTAATATTTGATTATTTACTTAAGAACATTAAAGGAAATCTACAAGCAACTGACATTTGCATATGAATTAAAACGCAATAAATTAGCCACATTTTTTGGCAATCGAATTTTCCATCTCCTGCTTTGTACTCAGGGGAGCTCGTTGTTTGTTTTGTTAATGCTTCCATTTGTATTGATGTATGTCAGACGCTTTTCATAAGCCACTTAAATATTAATAATGTTTATCTAATGATTTCCTATCAGTATCACATCACTTTAAAGTTATTTCCATTTGCCTTTAATGGCATTTACGATGTTCATTTAAGAGAGGAGTTCGCTCATAAATTAGTTAGTCGGCCCCAAATCCGACTTAATACGCTTCACTTAATTGTTTACAGCATTAATGCAAAAACCTCAGCCAATCCAATAAACAGCCCAACCAACAACCGAGCACATCAATATTACACATCACAACACAACACAATTCACAAAAACAACTCAACACGAGGCAAACCAAAATCGCGACACGTTGGCTGACCAACAACGACAATGACGCTGACGTCGACGTCGACTTCGACTGCGACTGCGACGTTGGCATCGGTAGCAAACATTAATCAGCGAATTATCAATGCAAATAATTTTCAGCACGCCTCAATGCGATATCAATCAACGGGCATCGCTTCCGCTGCACTGACAATGCGGCCTCTGGCTGAGGGGCAACATAATAGGAAGGCGTTGCAATAACAGCGGCGTTGCAACATCATCGGTGGCATTTCTGACTGGGCACTTAACACACAATTAAGTGCAAATAATTGCAAACGCTGCATATAAATGATTTGTTTAAGCCAACATGACGGGCACCAAAATTCGGGCCCATAATATAAATCACCCTAAAATCTCGGTACACATCTTCATAGCATAGTTAAGAAAACTGCACAGTGGGTAAGTATGATATCTAATAAAAACTTTTATTAACTTCGGTCTATCTTTACTAAGAAATTTGTCTTACTTACTTACTCAAAATTACATTTAAACGTTGAATAAATGTAGAACAAAATACAAAACAAGATAAATTTATTTCACTATCTGTTATTAGATTTTGCTTGATCTAATGATATTTTCTTTTGGAAGCAATGTCCGAAGTTTTTAAATGGCACGAGTTGAAAATCACAGACATTCGATATAAACATATAAAGTGATAAAATGATCATTTAGAATTTGTAGTTTCCCTTTGATAAATCGAATATCAAAAAAAGGTCAGTTGAATAATTTGTGTAATCTTTAACAGATAAGTTTGTTCTTTAGGTTTGAGTTAATCTGGAAAATATAAGAAAAAGGAAAACAAAAACAATAATTTCACAATCTGTTATTACACTTCGCTATTACTCATAATATAAGTCTATATAAGTCTTATATAATTGCGAATGTGTTTATTTTCCTCTCATCATATGATTTTGTTCTCCCAAAATCAAGTTGGGTCTATTGTTCCAAAAAAAATGCCATTACTATCTGATTGTAATTTTAAGAAAAATTTTTGTTATTATTTATTTATATTATATTTTCCCAATGCTACAATATTGCGAATTTTATATTATAAGAAGTATGCCACAATTTTATGATTTAAAATTTGTTAAGAAATTATGTTAGTGTATCTTAAAGCCAAATACTCTTATTATTGTTTTATTCATATAGCATTTGAACCACTGTGCTGTACACGATATATTTTGCGGGCGTGATAAGCGGATAATGAATTTGAAATTAGCAGAGGAAGCCGCCAATGCAACTGACCAGAGAACAAATGGAACAGAGGGGTGGTAAGTGGGGGGCAATAGCTGATTTGGAGGCGGAATGAGGCCTGACTTTGAGATAGTTACAGGGGTTTCTATGGCCAGCTCAATGGCCTGGGTATTGGTGCGCTTAATTAGTATAATCCGCGTTGAAATTATTCAAGTGTGCATTGTGGATGTGAGATAATGTATGTGTGTGTGTGTGCATTGATGGTATGAGATTAAATGCATGTGTGTTACGCATACGCAGCGTGGCAACTGCGGCTGCTGCTGTTGCATTTGCTGCATTACTGTGGCATCCACGTAATGATAACATGCCAAGCTCCATAAATGTAATGACTACAATTAAGTGAAACGCCAAAGTTTTGCACAAGGCGTCACCTAAAGTCTTATCAGACAAGTCGCAGAGGATTCCCTTTCCTTTCTCCTTTTCCCCCTACTGTTATCCTTTGACGCCACTGAGCGATGCATAATTGAATGCAATTAAAGCAACTTAATGCGCATTTCATGAGCCAGGCATTTGCATATGCAGCCAGGATGTGATGAACGAAGGACCAAGGACACAACACACAGCACGCAGGACATGTAAAAGTGATTATTTATGCAAATTGCATATAAATATATTGCCAACGAAAAATAAAACAGAGCAAAACAGAACAGAAAAAACGAAAACAATTTGGTCAAATTGAATTTATGTGCCAAAGGCGGCATAATAAAAGAATGTGTAAAGTGCACTTAAGCAATGGACAGAGTATTATTTTGTGCAAAAGGATTGTCGAGCATCCTTCGCACTACAATTCAAGTTCCCTTTCTCTCTTTCTCATTCTCTTTCTCATTCTTCTCTGCGGTCACTGTGATTCACTGTGAAAGCTGGCGCCTGGCAAAGACGTTCATCGTCGCCGCTGGCATCGTTGGATCTTTGCCGGCACACAGGAAGCAATAATGGACATTTCATTCAAATTATTTTGGCCGTTGCGAAGGAGGCCACTGCTCGTATTTCGCTTGAATTGATGCTGTGTTTCCTGTTATGCTCTCTTGGCCAGAATCGCCAAGGATTCCACTCTTTCTCTCGTTGGCCACACACATATTGCCCAGACATAAATCAGCGCAGAAACAGCTCTCTCGGAGAAAAGACTTGGGAACTGCAAATGCTCTGCATCTGTTAGAAAAGCATTTAAGGTGTGATAAGAATGAATTAACTAAGTAAAAACACACTACTTATTATCAAATGGAACCCTGGTTAATAGCCAATATGACCATAGACCATATAGACCATAGAAGACTAAAAGAGTTACATAGAAAAAACCTTTGTAATTCAAATTTAAAATGCAACATTTGAGTTTCCAAAAATCTATTCAGGATATATTGAGACTATAAGCGAATAAAATAGTACGTTATCTTATTCTGGATAACATTGCAAGTACTTATCTCGTATTCGGTTTAAAAAAATCCGAGGTGATCCAGTTGTTGATAAAATTTTGATAGATTTTTCTCGGATATTGCGGAACAGTTTCAATCAAGTTGAAATTAATAAAAAGGAGAACATTTGAGAATTGACTGACAAGTCTTTCAAGAAAACTAAGGTACAATCATGTTACACTTATTTTAAAAGGCAACTAGCCAAGGATCCACATCCGAAACGTTGTTTAAGTATACCCTAAAACATATGCATATAAACACAACACACACACACATAGACACATGTCTTTATGGCCAAGGGAACAATGCAAATTGTGCACAAATTCTTTTCGCACTTTTTGCATCATTAATTGTGGAATTTATGAGTGGATCGGAACCTCAGCGCCTTGTTTTCTATGTAAATTTGCGCCTTTTATTGAGTTGTACACACGGCAGAGGACAAAGGACAAAGGACGACAATGCATATGTCGACTGCGGGCTGACTGTGTTTTTTGTATGTGAGTGTATGTGTTGTTTGTTGTTTCAATTTCGTATAAACATGTAAATAATTTCCAGCTGATTGCACAAATTCGTTGCGGGCTTGATTTTTATTGCATAGCTCGGGGCGCAGCATGCAGAACGAATTTCGAAATTCACTTACTTTTCTTCGTGTGTTGTTGTCATTGTTGTTCGCGCTTTTGTTTTCAATTTGCAATAAGTCTGTCAATTGGCGAATTAATAAAGTGGAAAATGCGACAGAGGTAAAAGTTGCTGTTCGAAAAAGGCGTTTAAAGGTCGAAAAGCTTCATACACGATGGATACATAAACCTGCAACATTCCAATCATCCCCTCTACCTCTGCAATTTCTATGCAAAACAGTTGCCATATCAGTTACCCTTCCCTCGTTCAATCAACAACTCGTCAACCCTGCAAAAATCAAACTGATTTCTGTTCATTTTATTGTCAGCTTCCGATTTTATTGCATTTTTTATCGCGCCTGCAGCCAGAATGTGCCGTCACTAATCATTTCATTTAAGTTTAGAATTTCGGATTATATTTATGCACATTTTTCTTTTCAGCAGCGGACATTTATGACGTGCCCCTTATGCCCCTTCTGCCCCTTGCCGCATTGCGACAGATGTTGGCAAAATCTCTCACTTGCCGCACGTGCCAATTTTTACGAGTCTCGAATCGCGCCTCAGACTGTGGCTAATTATGCAAAAAAGAAAAACTCGCAAATTTGCTTATTAGAAAGTCGTAAAACTCGTGCAATTTTATTTTTATTTTGTTTCTTTTTTTCGGCCAGGCAGTCGTAAAATTTGTCAGCTAAAAATTTACATAATTTTTAGTTGACATGGGTAACAATTATTTAAGCGGAGGCTGTTCAAAACTTTTTATATCTTGATGCCAGGACATAAAATCTAATAGGCTGCCTAATTTGAAATGTCAGCTTAACCAAATTATGTGCTGTGGACTTAAAAGACGATTTCATAGATTTTTACCAAAAATTAAAGCGACATGTATTTTTGCGTTGTTAAAAAGTGCACACTCTTTATTGATGAATACAAAAATTAAAATTATCTTTGTGCTTTATTGATCTATGTGAACTAGTTTGTTTGGAAAATCACCTCCGTTTGTTGAAAAGGACAGTTCAATAATATATGGAATGAAGTTTTATTTTAATCTATGTGAAAAATGACTATATTTATATTTCAGGGTTTTTAGAAAATATGAACTCCCTAATAAAGAACAGGACATATAATTTATCTGTGAGAAGAACTTAAAAGCCTCTAAAAAACCTAAGATTATACCAGTTATTCAATTTTTTTTAAAAGTTTAAGATATTTGCTTGATTATGTGAATGTTTTATTATCTTATATTTGGTCCAAGCTGTTCACATATAATATATAAGATGTGGTAATACTATATCGGATTACTTTCAACTGAATGTATGTCAATAAAAACACTGTGCACCGATTGAACTCAGCTGATGACCATGTTCTTCATTAGTTGAGCTAATCTAATGTCCAACTAGCCATCATGGCTTGCGGTTAGTGACTGGTTTAGTATCGAGGGCAGCTGGATAATTTGACATAATTTATGCATCGCGCGGCAGTTAATCAAATTGCATGCCACAAAAATTCCTTTGGCCCTGGCAGACGACGATGCATGCAAAATGTCACATGCAACATACAACATGCAACATACAACATACAACATACAGAGCAAATGCAATCAAATCAGCTGCCGGTTGTTCGCTAGGCCAATCTAATTCAATTTTCGAAACAAATTTGTGTCTCGACACCAACAACAAAAGCTTCCAAAACACACACACTACACACAAACACGTGTATATAGTACTATAGTGTGTATACACACTCTTACACATAGACGCAAATAGAATGTCACGAGTTTCAAAGCCAACTGATATTCCAATGAAAAGACCTAAACAACGAGACATATAAAATAAAAGAAATGGACAAATCGTTAGCATTTTACCAAAAAAAAGAGTATCAAAGTAAATATGTACGATTTAGGTGAGCTTCTGAACGATTTTCGGGCTTAGATGGAACAGGAAATGGTGGCCAGCAGGTGCCAAAGCTGACGCCTGACCAAATTGTCGGACAAACAACGAACGGATAAGGAAACGCTAAAAAAAAGCATACTAAGCATTCAAAATGATTTTTGTTAATGACTGAAAACTACCCTGTGATGTTGATGGACAATTTTTAAACTACAACAGGAACAATAATTCTCCAGATAAATTTAAAATTTAACTAAAATTATATTTCTTAGTGATTACCTGCTTCGACTGAGAATACAAAAAATTATTGCTAATTGTTTTATATTATTGTGCATTAATAACGGTTTATGTTTTAATTTAAATATATCGAATGATATTCATAAAATCAAAATGGTAAACTAAACATTTATATTATATTTTTATATTCTTTCCTTTTTAATAGATTAAACTGCACCAATTTAGTCAACATAAGCTTAAATGAATGAACAACTACATCATGGCTAATATTTCAATGTAAGACCTATCCAGAAATATTTAATATTAAATTAAAAAATATAATTAAAATTAATATACAACACAACATTATATTAAATTTTAAAATTCTTTCAATCAACATTAGTTAAGATGAATGAATAGACTTTAGTATACCTTTTTCTAGGGTACAGCGAAAGTGCCTGTGGAGTGTTTTCGGTCAGCATTTAAGCATTGAGGAATGTGCACAATGGCCACAGGTTGGTGAGTCCTTTGGTTGGTATGTTGGTTGGTTCGCCAGTTGGTCGAATGGTCGAATGGTCGGTTGATCGTTGGGTTTCATTTCGGGTGTTAAGCGCGCATCCTGCAACATGTTGCGGTTGCTTGGCTGGAGAAAGAGAGGACATGAAAGGAGAATGGGTGTGGTAGCTAAAGTGCTGGTCACATTGGGGCATAAATCTCAAACGACAACAACAACAAATGCAATGGCAACTGACTGCAACAATGAAATACGCAAAATATTGACAGACATTGGCGAGAATTCCAAGAGAATGAGGGGCGAGATAGAGAGAGAAGAGGAACGAATATGGAAGTCTAAATGCACTCGGAACATGCAACTGTGCGACTTGGGTGCCCGTTACAATTAAAGCCCAGCTAAGAGTGGGACAGAGAGTTGGTCCGAACTGCCATGTAATGCACTGACAGTCGGCACTCGGTACTCGGCAATGGCAACATGGAACGCGTCATTTAGTCGCCCACACAAAAGGCAGAAAGGGGGAGTAGTAAAAGGAGTAGGAGTTGCAGCATTGTTCTGTGGTCAGGTACAGAAAACACAGCTGCGTCAGTCAGTGGCAACTTTGCTTGAATGGTTTTGGTTTGCTTGCCATGAATAAAGCAGCCTCTTTCTCTTTCATTCTCTTCGTCTATCTCTTTCTGTGTTGTTATTAATCCGACATGATTGGCAGCAGCCAAATGGACAGCAACAGCAGTTGCCCCAAAAAGTGGACACAGGTGGATGTGGCTTCAGTTTTCCTGTCAGCACCCCGCATGAATATCGAGAGAGAACGCGCAGACAAATTTGTTAATTTATTATGCCAAAGCGCGACGAGTTTGTGTCCTGTCCTCGTTCCCCATCTTTGCTTGTGTCCTGGACATCATTTGGCACAACAAGATGCTGTGTCCCTGGTCAAGTGCTGTGATATCGAAATTTCATTTTAAAATGAAGCCTGCTGGACACGGTGCAACTTTGTTGCACTGATTTGAGCTTCTCTGCTGCATGCTATGTCCTTTTTAATAAAACGTAACAGAATCCTGCCCCCTTGTGCTGTCCACTTGATCATACAAATTAAGCCGACGTGTTGTCCTGTCAGTTTGTTTGTTTGTTTGTAAGTCGGACGGATGGACAGAGAGACGGCTTCGCTGTGTGACTTAAAAGTGAAATATTGCAATCAGTCAATGGATTTTGCATTGAAACGCTTCCCCTTCAACTCCTCCTTTTTGCAGGACATTTGGCGCCAAAGCGTAGGCTTCGATTTTAATTAAGGAATTAGGCGGTGAACGTCGCAGGCTTTGTTCAAGTGGCTTTTGTCGCTGCACGTGAAATGAGGCAACTCTCGAAAAGCTCATTAGAGACAGAGACAGAGATGGGGGAGAGAGTGAGAGAGGTCCTTAGTTAACTTTGACCTGCCCCTGATAAAACTAAAGTTATGTTTACAATTTACGGTAAGCTGCTTTACTTGCAGCTCTATTCCTTGAAGCATTCTCTTATGCTCTCATATGCCAGGCACACAATCGACTATAGTCTAATTACCTTTGATTAAACACTGGCCAAGTGCATCCTCAATAGCCGCAATGGAAAAACACCTCAGGGACACACAAATGGTCAGAATATCAAGCAAACCTTTAATAATCGAACTGTCCTTCTGCAGAGCATACAACATCGAGAGGAAGGATATGAAAGGACACCAAAAGCAACAGAAATTACACAAATGCTCATCAGGAGAGTTTTGGGAAATAGGATTGAAGGGGGTTGGTTGCGGTTGGTACACCCAAAGTGGCATTAGAGATTTATCAAGTGTAGCGTGACGTGGCATGGACTAGATGTGCTTCCACAGCATACAGGACACACAGGACATAGGACACATAGGACAAAACACACACAGAGTCATTGCATTACGTGTAGCGTAACAAATGTACAAAAACACGTAAGCTTCTGTGCACGACAGGAAAGGAGAAAGAGGGAGAATGAGAGAAAGAGTAGGACACTGGACACTTTGGTCATGTAGCAGGACATGGATGCTCAAGCTGCTTTTTTCCATACGCCTTCATACTGGACAGAGGCTATTCGATGACAATCAATGGTTTTTGGTCTGCTGCACACAGGAGAGTACAGAGATGAGAGAGTGAGAGAGAGAGAGAGAGAGAGAGAGAAAGAGAAAGAGATGAGGCTACTTTGATACTACCTCAATGGCAAATATATGCATGAGCATGTGTGTGTTTCTCGTTGCATGTGTGTGTTGTTTGTGCCACGCTTCATAAAGGATTCAAATTCGTTGCCAGTTGGCGTTGAGTGCATTTGCCTCTTTCCAAGCTCTAATTCCAAATAAATGAAGTGTATGGCAAACAATGTCAATGTCTGCATGTGGTTTGGGTGCATGCAACTGGACTCGGATTCGGACTTGGACTCCAACTCAAAGTTGGACTCGGAGTCGAACTCGGACTGGGACTCAGGAACTGTTGAGTAAACTTTTACATTTTGCTGTTTTAATTTGGCCAACTGCATTTGTCTTTTATCTATCTACCACACACACCTCCTCCTCATCTCCTCCTCTTTTCCTCTTATCTTCAAGTTGCGTGTAAATTCATTTCGAGTGCTTTGCTAGTCACTGAAATTAATTAAAGTGTCAGCAGCAAAGTTGCATAAAGGACACCCTCCACAGATCCCTGTGGCTACTCTTTCCCAATGTTTCTGTGGTCTATGCCTAATTAGCAAGTCGGCCAAAAGGCTCGACTCGAAATTAATAAACTCGTGCAAGGAAAAACCAATCACAACATTGTAAGGATGACTTTTTGTATCCAGGAAGGGAAGCGTATGTAGGGTATATTGATTTCATGTCTGCGCATGTGACAAATTGTTTGATAAAAGTTCAATTTATTACCATAATTAATGACCTTAAAAAAAGTAATAAATTTTTGATACTTATTTCATTTATGCTGAAGGCTATTATAATATTTATTTTTAAGATCTATGCTTAAATGTTGATTAATTTACTACACACATTTACAGGGCATCATTAAAGTCTAGCTTCAATCTACATGTTTTTTTTTTTTTTCTTGCTTTCCGTTTCTCTCAATGGCAGAGGACTTAATCAAACGCTGCAGTTTTTTTTGTTGCCTTTCAATTTCATGGGACTCAAATGCAGCGTGCACAGCTGTCAATCATAACCATCGAGCATGTTGCAGGTGGGTTGTGACTATGGATGTGGCATGTGGCATGTCGCTGATTGCAGCGCCTCAGACAAAAGACGAAAAAGCTGAGCCGCTCTTTTGGCTTGCAAAAAATCCCGTTTAACGCTTTTGCCAAAGCACTTGCCTCGTGTGGCAGCGATAGCACGTCCTTCGCCTAATGCGCCACATGTGTCTGCTGCAACACGCCCCGTCATCAGCTACCCCCACCTAAATCCTTGCAGTGCAGTTTCTCTGCCAACCTAATGGAATTTTCCTCATGACTTAATTCAAACAATAAATGCGCTCAATTGAATGCAATTTTCATTCGCCGTTTTGCTTTTTCCGAAAATGAAAACGAAACGAGAAAAAAACACAATTTCTAAAGGATATTAGTGTGGCGGGGCTGAACGTATCCTGCCAAGAGAGCTGCGGTTACCACTGATAAAGCCACTTGAGTGCAGCACGAGGCGTTGCATGCCACAGAGGGGTATGGATCGGAAGTCGGGGGTTTAGGTTTTGCTTTCGATGACGTTTGCAATTTTTGTGTTTTTCTCCTTCTTTTTATTCTGCTGTTTTGTGTGTGCTTTGTGTCCTTTCCGTTTGCTTTGCTCTTAATAAGAGTATACAATTTGTTAATTTGTACAGGATCAAACATGAAACTCGCATCCGCCTCCTGCCTTCTGGTAATTAGTTCCTTCAAGCTGAGCCAAAAGCTAATTAGATTTTCGACTTTTTTGCCTGCGCAACGTGGGCGAATTAAATGCGCCGCAGATTTAATTAAATGCACTCACTAAATGGATTTGTGGCATAGAAAGGCAGTAGCAAGAGCAACATGGACGCAGCAACAAAAAAAGGCTTAGGTGTAATTTATAGACAAGAACGAGTCACTGAAATAGTCGGGAATAGGGATAAATGTGACGGAAACAAGTTGAATACACAGAAAAGTAATAATTACAGTTCCCACTGTTGACAATTTTAAGGGAGTTAAAAGTGTTTGACTTGGAGATACCAACCGAGCTTTTAAGATTTGATAAACTAAGACTAAAATAAAATTATTTGTGTGATTAAAAAATCTTTTCAATATTGTATCTCCAAAGAGGTGTATTTTTATTAAGCCTAAAAGTGTTTTTTTTTTGTGCTATCTAGATCAGGGCTTGTCAAAAGTTTTAACCGCTTGTTTTTAAAATTTAAAATTTTTAAAATCTTAAATGTTTAAAAAGCTTATATTAAGATACAGAGCTCTTGAAATAAAAAAGTCCTCTCTCTAGGTTGTTTATTTTTTCAAAAACTCCACTGTGCACTTAAATAGCTTTAAAGGACTAAACATATAGAACCCGGGACAATTTAACGAGCACTGATATAGTTTTTTCACTTGGTAATTAAATAAAAATAGCATAAGTTTTCGAAATATATAAAATATTCATTAATGGGGTAGGAAAAGCCTCCTATATTTTTTAACAATGTTACAATTTTCCATTTCAAATACAGGGTATACAAAATATTTAAAGCAGAAACCAACTTTAAACTGAGTTGGCTTAAAAATGAAAAACAAAAAAACTAGCTGTGTCCATTAATTAAATTAAAATCCACTTAGAAGCTCATTAAATGCAAATCAGGGCCTAGCCAAAGGCAACAAAAACAATTCTAACCACAAAAACGCATTAAATGATTTGCGTGGCAATTTACACAAATAACACAGGGAACAACAACGATAGAAAAAACCAGGAATGAAAAGGAAAATGAAAACAAAGCGAAATGGCCCAAAAACCACATGTTAATTAAAAATCAAACTAATTTCCTAATTGCAAATCATTAAACACAAACTGATTGCAAACAAAAATAAAAATAAATGAAAATTAAACCAGATATCGTAACGAAACTCCTTTGATTTATTTACAGAGGGTCGGGGTCAGCATTTGACCAATTGTCACACGATTAAACAGACAAATTCGAAAATAATGTTTCATTAAATGCTATGCAAATCAAATGGAAAACCCCGTTGATGACGCCAGATGTGAGAACATTTCAGCAGGACACAAGGACTAAAACGACAGTGCATTAATCCTGTTATATATATGTCTGCTGATGGTCTCTCCGTATTTAAATACCCTTTCTAAAGAGCATGAATAACTTTGTTGAAAATTTTTAAATTGAAATCTATCGGATGAAAAATGCAGTTTGTGCTGGTAATTAGTTTTCCATATTTGGCGAAAACGCGTATATTCATTAATTATTTAAGTAGGCATATCTTAACACCAATTTTATTTAAGAATAATTTTTAAATAATACAAATATGAATGCTAAATATTATATAATTGTAGAGTATTGGCTTTTCGACTTATCGCAGCTAAATCTCCTTCTTTCTTGTTTTGTTGCCTTTGCGCTTAATTAAAATCGGTCGCAATATGTTCAAACCCCAAAAAAGTATGCAATGCAAATTGTAAATTTGCATATCACAAGCTGCTACTCACATTTATGACAACAACAGAAAAAACAAGAGCTATAGGGGAGTATGTACTGTAATATGATGTATGGTCCAAACAGTTGTACTCAATAAATTTCAATTTATTTGCGTAAATCATTTATTTGGCGTAATTTTCAGCTTAATTTCACTGTGCACTCTGTGATATCTAAAAAGAGTTGCAGCACAAATAGAAATGAGCAAAAACATCAGTTGGCTGTTTGGGTTGTTGGGTTCTTCCCAGGTTGGTAAAACCCTCATAAATCAATTAGGACTATATGTACCGTACGAAAGCATGGCCAGATTTTGGTAGCCAATTTTTGGTTTTGCGGCTTTTACGCTTGGGGTTTGCATATATTTTTTTTTTGTTTACTTAGCCACAAAACGACACACATATTAAAAATGCTGCGGCCTGTGGTCTGAGCTGAGGTTCAGGTGTTGCTTTTCTGGTCAACTGTAGACTGAGAGAAAGGTCCACTGCGTTTTATGATTAATTGCCTATATGCAGTTGATTTATGGGCTGTTTTGAATTGAACATTGTCTACCAGGCAATTAGTATAATGGCCAATGAGTAAATGTTCCCAGAAACAAACCCAACCACAACTAAACTTGGCTCAAATTTCCTTTAGACTTCTCTGCTTGTGAAGTGTTTGCACTGTGGCCGCCGTTGCGGCTGTCAAACCACAATAACAACAACAACAACAACGGAAAGAAGTCTAATGCTGGCAGCAACAGGGCGCATATCCTGTTTGAATCTCCCCTTTCCCTTTCTCAAAGGACTTCTTCGCGGTGCAATGAAGCGTATGAGCAATTTTTGAAGCAATTAAAACAAAACTCGGCACACGCAAAGGATTTCAGGCTCAAGCCTTTCTATGAGCGAGTTTTTCTTAAATTAACTCGCCAGTCGCCGATGGCAACAACAACAGCAACAACGACAACGACAGCAACAACTACAACTCAAACAAAAGCATTCACCATAATTGCCCCGCAGTGCTGGGCCAAAGTTAAACAAATGTAATAATTGTTGCCGCTGCCAAACTTCTGTGCAAACAGCGACAGGCGTCGAGTCCTTTGTGGCGCATGTCCTTGCAACAGATTCGGGGCAATTTGTTGTTTGTTATTGTTGCCACTATTTCTGAGGCTTTTGGCTGTGATTGTTTCTACTTTTCTCGAATGGGACGCGTGCGCTTCCCAAATACGCCTCGGGGTGTCAAAGTCATGTGAGTCCAACTACTCTCTACTCTTCTTCACTCATCTTCCCCTTCTATTCTTTACTTTTTTGTTGATTCGATTTTGATTTTTGACGAATTTGTATTGTTGTTCGTGCTGCGTGTGTCCGTGTAAATGGTTTGCAATTGTTTGTTGGCTTTGTGCGTGCGTCGTCGCTTGCCACACGCAACTTTTTCTATTTTTCAGATTTGATTTTGATTTATAAAATTGAGATCGACCATGCATAAGCCAAGTAGTCGCTGTTATCCTGGCCACGTTTTCCATTTAAATTCTATGCAATATTTCAATTGGAAATTAGAAAATGAAGTCATTCGAAATGGTTCTCAAGGGCTTGATAAAGTGTTCCAAGATGGGGTTATTGTTGTATGCCAAGTGAAGTGGTTCACTTGATAATGGATTGTATTATTTACTATATTTAAATACTTATTATTAAGGATTGCTTCTTTAAATTCCACATAACATCTATGAATGGTGTCTAATATCCCTAGCGTCTTTTTTTTTATTCATTTATTTGTTTATAATCAGTCGACATACCATAGTAAATTTAAATTAAAACATAATTAAAATAAACAATAAAACTTAAGTTTAAATCAAATATTTATGATTTATATATACTCTAATTATTATTTAAAGTATGTCTTTCGCAATTATACTATATATATGTATAGTAATAATAATAATTTGGTCAGCTGCTCTTGGTTGCCGTTAAATGGAAAAACATAAGAAGAGAATAGTAATGTTAAGTGACAACAAAGTCTTAAATTATTGAAACAACTCACATACATCAAAATGCTGTCATGCCTGGGCCTATAAAATGAAAAAAAAAAAGCATTCTATTCCTAACCTTAACACTTTACAATCCAATAACACAACACAACAATTATTTTGAACTCAAGATGGAAAAAAGAAAAAATAAACGAGTAAATTAAGGAAAAATGGGTAGTTTCCATTGCCTCATCCCCTTTATTAGTCATATGCCCTAACAAAATATTATTGTAACGCCTTTTCTCATCCCTTTCTTTCCCTAAAAGCTAAAACACTTAGCCAACCGTTGATGAGTGAAAACATGCGTTAATGTGCTTAGCACATCGAAAAAACGAAAATCAAATCATACTTTTTGGCTTAGCGCCGACACACGGCGAATAAAAAAACACACACAGCAGCTGAAGAAGTCAGAGAAGAAGATACGCATAGTGGTATAATGAGAAGAGACTCTCTCAACCCCCTCGCCTTAACGAATTCCAACCCCCTTCTTATGGCGGGCACTTCAAAAATTGTTGAAGACAAGAGGCGGCATTGCAGGACACGTGTCCTGCTCGGAGCTTACATGGCTGACACGTGACCACCATCATGTTTGCTTACATTTACGACTCACTGACTGACTGACGTATGGGTAAATGACGATGAGGATGAGAATGATGGCGATCAATCAAGGCGACCAACAATACAAAAAGGCGAATGGAATGTGAGGTGTACAGTTGCCACCAGTTCGATGAGGCATCGTCTCTAATCCACTATTGGTTTGGCCACTAAGCCGAATGTCAACGCCAACACCATCCATAAATTCCAGATCTGTCCATTTTGCAATTTACCAAATGCAACTGCAATTGCAACTGCAACTGCAGACTGCTAAATGTGGAGTGTAATTAAAATTGCATTCGCATCTAATTAATTGGTATGCAAAAAGGAGACTAGTTGGAGAAATTTGCCAAATGCAAATTGCAAATCATCATCATGTGACGCCAACGAATTCAATATATGAATCTGACTTCGAGGGTGCAATTAAAGCAAAGGCATTGGCCAAAACGCCTTTGGCTTTACCCAAATCCCTCGTTGCAAATGCAACTTGCAACGACAACTGCAACAGCAGTCATGTGTTGAGGCAGCGACACCTTTTGCAACCCTTTTCTCGTAAAGCTGCCAACTCCCCCAATCCCTTAATCCAAAAGTGAGTTGAGTCTGAATCCCCTTTCCCATTTGCCATTTCCAACAAGTGAACACTGACAGGGTCCTTGCTGTCCTTTTCATTGTGCTTTTGGTCGGCTCTGACATGATTGGCTTTTAACGCTCAAATAAGCTTAATTGAATTTCTTTTCATTTGCTAACAAAGTTTCTGTTCTGGTTGCATTTGGATTGACTGGCTGGGATTTGTTAATTAAAAGTGAATTAGGCAGAGCAAAGAGCTTTTGTTCAACCAAAATATTCCCAAATGGTTAGTTAACGAATTACCAATAATAATGGGTATATCACCATGGATAACAACGGAAACAATTGACATTTGTTTATAATAGTCTAAACAGATCTATATTTTATTTATCTTAACTTAAAATAAATAGAATAGTCAGATGAAATTTAATTTATTTTAAATTGATATCTTAATTCTTACATTTTGGAGTGGGTTTGAATTGAAGAAGTTTATCCTCTGATACCACTTTTTGTATATTCTGAACTGAAGGTTAGTATTCGACTTACAACAATGACTATGGCTTCAGTTTTTTGTTCCTAGGCTCAAGCTCAGCAGCTCTGAAAGTAGCCTTGCTAAAAATATATTTAAATACTGTCTTTAAATCTTACTTATTTATGCATTCTTTCTCCCTCTACATTTACGAGCTCATTCAACCCATTCGGCCTGCTAATTTCTGTCATTTAATTATCCAAATATTTGCGTTTAATTAGAATCGGGGTCAACCAACTATAAATATTAAATTGCGTGCAATCTGTAAATTAATGAAATGCAACTAATAAAATTATGCTTCATAAAAAAGCCGCTGCCATGACAACTCAACTGAGCCTTCCTCCCTTCAACCATTTACACCTCCTCCTGCTTCTTCATGTGCACGTCTATCAAAGGATATCTCTCATATGCCATGGCGTAACTATCAAAATTAATGGGTCCGGCCGTGCCGTGGGGCTAACCGTATTTGCTACAAAAAAATATATGAAATAAAATTTAAATACCTGACAAAAAAATTGGCAACCAACACGTCGACCGGCGGACTGCAGTGACATTTTAGCTATCAAAAATGTATTTGCATATAAATTAACGAGGCAATTTTTTTTAAATAATGCAATTTAAACATATTTTATTTGCATTTATTAACGCAAAAACAACAACAACAACAGTAACAACAATATCGGCAACAAAGAGAAAGGTAACCGAATGCCAAAAAAACATCAAAGTAAAATGCCTTTCAATACAAAATTTGGCATGAGCCTCTGGACACCGTGTCGCATTATTATCCCTTTTTCAGTTTTATATTTTTATTATAATATTTGATTTTTTTTATTTTTTTGGTTTTTACACACTCTGCGGACTGTTACAAAATATGTTTTTATAAAAACATTTTGCAGCATTACCATAAAATTGCAAAAAATTGTAAAGAATAAAAAATGATATCATCCTGACCACGTCAAAACATGTGACGTGTATTAAACACAACCTCACAGAATGGTCGCAGCCGTTGGCTTTAAGCGGCTTCAATCCTGATGTGTTGCATTTTTATAGCCCAGATCCCCTTCCCCCCTTCTCCCAACCCCTTTTTTCGCTGATATCGAAAGACCATTTTGCGCAAATCATGTACGAAAATTGATGGAAAATGTGATTTTGGCAAACGTGTGTTGTTGGTGTTGATTGGTCTGCCACAAGCAGTCAAAAAAAAAGAACTGAAAAGAAAGGAAAAAAATATGTAGCATACTTTCTGGGAGGGTGGGTGGTTTTCAAAGGATTTTCATAGCCAGCGGCTACTTATCATAAAAAAATGAAAAAACGAACATAATGCAAGTCCTGCTAGCTGTCTGTCAAGTCATGTGTGTGTCCCAGACATAATTGAGTTGTTGCTGGGGAAAGCCTGAAGCATGTTACCCTTTCTCTTGATACCCATTAAATAGGTGGATGTTTGGGTGGCACCTGCAACTAGGTGTCAAGGCCTGGGACAGTGTTTGCACACTCATTTCATTTCATGCTTGCTTACAGGGCATCTGTTAGTCAAGCATGCAAACGCAACTTGAGCTTTGTTTCTTGTATCAGATTTTATGACAACTTTTCTGTTGATTTCGGCTTTTCACTCAACGTGTTATGTTGTTATTATTATTGAAAATTGGCCAAATTGTATAAACGCACATATGCGTGAAATTCAATTCAATCAGAGAGTGTGAGCTGAGTTTTGTGGTCATGAGAGGAAGGGTTATATAGATGTGACTATTTTGGGTTTGGCCAGAAAAAGGGTTGTTAGCAAAGTAATTCAATTTACAAGTGATTTGTCCTGCACACAAAACCGATTTAGTTTCCGGCTTGACCATTGCAAGTGTCGTACCGTATACTGTGTATCGTATAGTAAATTTATGCAAATCCCATTTAAATTGTTTGCACTGCAATTTCAATTTAGAAACAAAATAAAACGTACCATCATGACGATGATGATGTTGCAAACTCTGCTACGGATTAGGAGTGGGAATTTCTACTCTTTGTGCCTACCCACAAATGAGAGCAATTTATTTAAATTTTTCGCAACAAACAAAACAACAACAAACGTCCCAGGTTCAGTAATTTTGCCAGCTCCATTAACCGAAATCCATCAACAAAATTGCCAGAGAGAGAAATCAACGGGTCGCTTGTCATTTCAACGCCTCCAATGTCGACGCCGTTTTCAATTTGCTCGCTTATCAACTGAAACGTAGCTTCAGGTTCCCAGTTTCCATTTCCCCTACTCACAGTTCGCTACTCCCAGTTCCCAGTTCTCAGTTCCCAGTTCCCAATTCCATTCACCTAGCTACTGTCTAGCTTACCTTGGCCATTTCGAGCTGAATGTCCGGGCTATCGCTATCACTTGGTCATAAAAACAGCTTTCCGGTCGTTACTCATTCATGGCAATCAAAATGGTGCCAAAATAGAAAAAGTTTCAAGCCAAAGCTAAAACACAACCGAAACCAAAACAGCAAAAAAAAAAAAAATGAGATGCTGCAACGTATTTGAAAAATTTGCATATCAATGCGCCCAAAGTGTAGTACACTGAGAGAAATACTTGATAATTTTGCTGAAATTAGCTGTAATGTAATTTACTATGCATGTATTTTATAAGTATAAAGTTATAGATGAAATATAAATCAATACTTTAAATTAGTAAAATAATTTCTTTTTAAATTAGTACATATTTGTCAGAGCTTTCGATTTTCTATATGTAAAATAAAGAATGTTAACTGATTCTATATAAAAGTATTGATATTTAAAAATGATTTTATATATATCTAATTCGATCGTTAATTTTAAAGTTCAAGATTATAATAATAATAAAAGTATTGCAAATGTTTTTCCAAATGAATTTGCTTAGGCAAATCAAATGCCTAAGTCAATGCTCAAAATTTATATTAAATCAAGGCAGTAACTTTTATAGTACTAATGTTAATGTTAGTGCTTATTTTAGTTGTAATAATAAAGCAAAGGCTGATACTAATGCTTATTAGAATGCTGCTGCTAACGCTAATTCAGATAATGCAAATATTAAGAATATTATGAATATATAGCTTTCTTCAATTTCTCTCAGTGTTCTATCCATTCATCTCACTGACGCTAGGCCCTTCTGTTTATCAAAGCAACGGGGGCTTTGTTTCGCTAACGACAACTCGACTGAGCAGCATCATAGCAAATTATCAGATAGCTCCCCCGATTCCCAATGAGAGAAAACACAACCAGCAAAAAAACATTCAAGTAAAATATTCAAATGAAATGTGAAACGCAGCAATTTTGAACAGGGAGAGAGGGATGGGAGGTAGGATATGGCTCAGTGCAAATCCATGGTTGAGTTGAAGGCAGTCGGAAGGGCAGGCACAGACCAAATAGTCGGTAATCCGTCAACGGAAGTCAAACGTATTAGCATCCTGGCGATTTTTCATACAAATGGCGCCGCATCCCGGTCCAAAGACTCTCGGTGTGGCATGTCCTTGGTTGGTAGGTTGGTTGGCATGATTGGACTATCATGGCTGGCATATCTACTCCTAGTAACAGAAACCTGATGACATATTGCAACCATTTAACACTGTCGCCTGTAACGCTGCTCCGAACAATGCCACAATGCCAAGGCAGACAGGAAGCCTAAGCAAAGTTAGGACAGAGTCGGAGGCAAGTTGGAAGAGTCGGATGAAGTCTGTGGCAAACAAACAAAAAACAATTTCGAGGAAATTGACTGAAATTCTGCAGTGTTGCTTCATCATCAATGGGGGCAAATCATGTGCTGCTGCTGCTGCCACAGATATTGCTGCTCCTTTTACAGCAACGTAACGGAAGTTTGCCTCACTACTTGGGGCTAACCACATGCTGTGCTTTGATAATGAGTCCTGCTCCGCTTCTCCAAGCATCATTTGAAATATTATGCTGCGGCAGAGACCGGAGAGATCCAGATCCCTCACTAGAGGCTACTACCATTCCGGCCAGTCGGTTTGCCATATCAGTCATGCAAATCTGATAATTGAGGACTTGTCGCTTGGCTGAAACTTAAAGTGCTTCATTCGCTGAACTAGACCAGACCAGTAGATGATACATCGACCAAGATAAGACCAGACGACCCTGCCAACCAGCTACCAAAATTGATGACTCAAGCAATGTGCAGAGTTTTGCATATTTCTTGGATATTTTGAGTAATTGCGGTTGTGTTTTGGGAGGTGATTAAGTTAATGAAAAACAGGTGGAAAGAAAAGGCAATGAAAAAGGAAGTATTGATCAAAACATTACTGTGATCTTTTATGTATCAATATTCATCTAAAGCCAATCCAAGGTAAATATTCCAAGTTATTGTGGCTAAGTTAAGATAAGATAAGAGGTTAATTAGGTTAATAAAAAGACTTCGGTATATACATAGATATAATTATAAATTATAAATAATTAGTTATATGTTAACAGTATCCAGCTATTAACTCCGTATTTTGTGTACTTTTTGTATTTTAGAAAAACGCAATATAAATATTTTAGTTTTATCGATAGATCTCTGTATAATATCGTAGGACATCCACCTCTAAATGCGTGGCAGAATCATAATTTTTCAAGTTGCATTAGAAAAATTAAAAAAAAAGAGCAGGCTGTGACAGCTTCCTGTTCGCGACAGTAAAAAGATCAAAGGATAACGAACAAATGATTGTGGGTGCAGTGACAACAAGAGCTACAAAAACAACGACAACGACAAAAAGCCAAAGAAAAAAAGCAGCAGAAATGATGTCAAAATAGAAGGAAACTTCAGTTTCAATTACAAAATTACAAAACAGGCGTCAATCAGCATTAATAATAGCGGCCAAGAGGGACGTTGCCCAACCCAAAAATAAAAAAAATAAAAAAAAAGAGAAGAGAAAAAATCCTGAGCCAGTATTAAAGTCTCATCCTCTTTGCTACTTAACCCTTTTGGCTGCCTGCCCTGAAGGGGTTGCATACATTGTGAGGCGAGTGGCAAGGTAAGTGCTTGCCACAGTTTTAAAATATTTTCAACACAATGCACCAGATATTTATTATGGTTTCTGATTGTTGAATGCTGCACGGGCCACACAGGAAGTTGATACTTCAGGATGAAAATGTTTATGCGGGCGCTGGACTCTTCGACGTCGCCGGTCACGTGTCCTTCGCCTCATCAGGAGCAGAGTGTGCGACAGGACGAGGTTGACGACAACGACAAGGGAAATAATCAAGCATATTAATGACCATAAAAACTGAAAGAGTTAAATGCGCTGATGGAACAACAACGGCTCACGGATATACTCTCCACATGCAGGCGGTTTTTGTAGGCACCTTTATGGTCCTGGGAGTGGACTTTCTTGTGCTGGACTTGCTCAGTGCTTAATTACGTGTACCCGATTACAGAAATATCAAACACTGATGCATTGTGTGTGTGTGTTGACTTTTCGATGGGGAGTTTCTTGTTTCCCATAATTAAATCTCAACCCTTAATGTTTTCAACAGCGACTGAGTAGTTTCAATTGATTTGCATATACCAGGGCTTAAGTGGAATTCTAGTACAGTTCTGGGTACAGCAATCAGAATGTGATTCAACAAATGGTATAAGAAAGTGTAGAATACGAAGTGTAGAATAGTTTCAATACGACAAACTTATTTTCCTTAAACTGTCTGCAGCCTATCCAAGTCATTCTCATTTGATCCCAATCTATTTCAGGCTTAGTTTATTAGATCAACATTTAAAAATTGTTTTCTAATTTAATACTTTTTGTGGTACAGTTGTGCTAGTTGTTTAAAAGTTTTCGCCACAATTCTATACTCATGTCGTAATCCAAAACCTTGTGCAAAACCATTCACATCAATCAACTATAATGATCAGGCACATATAAAAAGTTTTTCCGATGCTATTATCAACTGTAAAATATCAAATAACCCATAAGATAACTGACAAAACCATGGCAAAATAATGGAAAAGTCGAAAGCATATTTTTATAATGATTTGGCAGTTTTTAGTATAAAAGCCTGGCCAACGGCAACTCCACACACACGCATAAACGGACACAGGCATCAGATTACATTGTTGTGGCCAGGAGAAAAGTCCTCATGCTCCAGTCACACGTGTTTCCCCGGACAATATCAATAAAAAGCCGTCGCACGGCATTTGCGATAAAAAAAAGCACCGCAAAAATATGCGAATTTGACAAATCGACATACGTTTTGGCTTAGTGAGAAGTCAGAGATGGGAAAAGAGGTCCTCATCATATGTCCTGTCATTAGAAATAATGGTGAATATGGCGTCTTCATGCGAAGCTTAGGAATTGAGTTTCTTTGGTCAGTCTTAATGCGTGATTTTCAATTGATTGGTCCTTAATAATAATAAAAAAAAGGAACCCTTTGATATATCTTGACAGCATTCCAGATTTCTGTCACTCTCCTGCCTTTACGTTTATCCTGTCAAATTGCTCCGTGTCCTTTGTTATTTGTGCTGAATTATGTGCGAAATGTTTGGCGATTTCGATTTCAGATTAATTCTTGGTCATGTGTCATGGTGACCTAAGTCCTGGCATGATGTAAAGAAAGAAAAAATCTCAATTTCCTTGTTTATATTACAATACTGAACCAAGAGGCAGCACTACGTTTACTACTTCCGATTTAATATTCCCATCAAACACTTGGGCAATAAAACTTTCTGGATTCCTTTACTAGTTTTATTATCAGGCGTAATTAAAATATGACGAGCATTCGACAAATACAGCTGACAATTTGGAAAGGGAAGCGCTTCCTGCAAATGTTTTTAATCCTTTTTGCATAATTTTACACGAATTTTTACGGCAATGTCTCCAAAGGGAATATGCCGCATAAATGAAATAAACGTTTTACGACAGCAAAAAAAAAAACAAAAAGTGAAAAAGAAAAACAAAAGTAAATCATAAAAAAATGAAATAAAAATATAGCAAAAAGCGCGCAAAAGAAAACAAACAATGAAAATTTGTTTTTATGACAGTCGTCGGCACTTTTTTCTCGTTTTTTGTTTTCTTAGGATATTCGAGCACTGTCTGGCACAATTGTTTATCTAAAAGGATAATTGTCGAAGGGTTCTGGCTTAAAATGAATTACAACTTCATAAGCAATAAAATCATTAAATTTTTATTATCAACAGTGCCCAGTTGTCAGGAAGAGGAAGAACTTGCCAACTGCTAGTCTCAAAAGAGGCTTAGCAGTACTCTCGAGGCTATCAGCCAGTACTCTACCTTCGAATAACTATGTTTAAATGAGGAGTATGCACTTGAAAAGTATTTGAAAGAAGGTGAAGAAAAATAAAAGAATTTCATTTAAATATGATATTTTCAACTCTTTATAATTTTTACTTAAAGCGCATTTAGAACCGACTTGCAGATTCATATTTACTACTAAAATTTATATTTATTTATCGTTCTACTGCAATGCTTTTATTCATTTGTATTTATTTATAAACTTTGGCCTTTAATACAGCTGTACAAAGAAGTCAAATAAAACGATGTCCATTAACGAGGGAGCTGCTTTCTTTGCTGAGGGTTGTCCTATTACTCCCGATTTCATTTGCTGCAATTACGTAGCAACTAAACTCAAAGACGTTTTCATTTTTTTACTTCAGCTTCCTTCCTTCCCATTCTTTTCCTCTCTAGTGAGGATAACAAATTATGCTGCATCAGCAGCTAAAGCGATTCAAATGTATCCTTAACCTGGACAGTTTCGCCTGGCTGGCCCTGTCACAGGGTCTCAGAGTTCATCTGTCAAATGTCAGTCCACTGGAGTGGGTTTTAGTTTGGCTTTGGGATTGTCCTTAGCGTTTGCATTAACTAAATTAAGTGCTCGTTGTTGTCCTGTTCATCCTGATGTCCCGCTTGGCTGATGCATAATTTGTTAATTTACCAATTGGTTGTTTTTCAAGTTGATTTTCCTATTTCATTTCCCTTGGCATGGATTCCGTTTGCCATGGTGAGTAAATTAGTTAAGCGGATTGAACCATTTCAAGTTCCTTTGATTCGGGCTTGGAATCGAAACTGTGATGATGATGTGAATACTCTTCCTTCTTCTGCTCATTCCTTTTCTCCGCTGTCTGTGAACCCTAAACATTTGCCTAACATTTGAAAACAAAATGCTAATTGCGAATTAATTGTGCACTGCAGCTAAAAACAACAAACTGCCAACAAGATGAGAGAGACTCTCCCTTTTAAGGAGAAACTCCCATTTCAAAATGCCTAAAAAAACAACAAACAGACCAACACTCAAAAGCCGTGCCATGAAAGCTTAGCAAAGAGCCAAATAAGCGTTAAATGTTGCAAAAATAACAAAAACCCAGAGCTCAGATCCTTTTTGCTCCTGCTTCTGCCACTCGTGGCACAAACACTTGTGGCCGCACACATGTGGCACACTCGACTAAAGAGAGAGGGAGAGAGAAAAAAAGATATGAGGTTGAGGCTGAGGATAAGGATACGAATGTGGAAGAGTCTCTGGAAATGCAAACAAATTAGTCATCATTAGCGTTTGGCTGCAACAATCCATCCTGGAATGGACTGAGGCAATGAGCTGGGGCAGATTTGCGTTAAATAAGCGCACTTAATGCGATTACAATAAAAACAAAAGCGGTAACAGCAACAACATCAGGAGCGACAACAACTGTGCAAATGAAATATCAAAAGCGTCCCTCGCAAATTGAAGTCAAAAGCGTAAAAGCGCATTTGCAACAATTATTAAAAACAAAATAGCAGATGGAAAAGTGAAAAGGCAATAAAAGAAAAATGTCCAACGAGCGTGGACATCTGACAAATGCAGCCTGAAAATTCACTTTGAACCATTTGTGCATGAATGAACCTGCACCCCGACTCTCATGACACTCACGGTCCATGAATGGGCCCAGATGTGTGTTGACCAAATCTACGGCCACAAAAGCCATGACCAAACAACTGGGTTGAGGTTGCGCCTTTTTATACTACCGAATAGCCATAAAAATTGACCACATAACGAGTATGAAAGGGTATTTCTTTCTCTAAAATCATTGATGCCATAGATCGTTGAAGAATGTCCGACAGCGAAAGTTAATATATGGTTAAGTAGGATCCAATGCCAGAAAGAATATATATTTCTAAACTAAACTCATGTAAGACTGCTTCATTATACAATTGAATTTACAAGAAAATAACAATTTTTTTCAACAGATTGTTAATATAACTGCAATAAAATGTATTAATCAGGGGATAAACAAAAAAACTACTTAGTTTATCTTGAACAAAAGAGTATCAGTGTGAAGAAAATATTTTGTATACAATTTTGTTATATATGTGTACCAATTGGTGTATGAACACTGTTATATTTTGAAGAAATTACAATTTGTTATTAATTTTTTAATTTGGACTTGATTAAATTATACAAGTAACAATTAAAATAATTAACGGAAAACATTATCTATTTATTTCGTATAAAATGTTGTCTCTTTTCCTGATTTTTTCTTCTTATAAACTACCTGGAAATACCTGGAACAATTTTTCACAAGTGGCAATTAACTACTTCTTAAATTTCTAACACATTCATTTACACTTTACTTTGCCTTGATTTAAACCTTACCGCAGGGTATCAGCTAGTCCATACTGCCTTACTTGTTTGGTATGTAAAGCAAAACCCTTTCCTTAGAGAACATACAAAATGCACATTCCTATTCACAATTTGAATGTAACTTTTGCTGTTGCATATAGTGACGTGCCTTTGACCAGAAGAATCCCTCAGCGCTTCTGTGTGTCACAGTGAAAATTCTTTAAAACGAATCAATTATGTTACTGTTAACTCCGACTTTTATCTATTAATCAGTTGATTGACAGACTAAAGAAATACAATTTGAAGTTTACATTTTCAACTAAATGCTTGTCGTTAACCATACTTCCCTTAGCGAGTGTTTACTGTACTTGAAAAACTTTTGTGGCTGCTGTGACCATTGCTGGCTTTGCGTAGTAAAGCATTTTTGGGGGCGGCGACATGTGTTCACGCCTCGTTGGGCGCCATAATTATAACAAAAATGTAGCCAAGAGAGTAAAGAAAGGGGCGTAGAAGAGGCTGAAAGATGGGGGGAGGGGTGTGGAAAAGAGTTACATTGTCGGAAGTGGTTTTTGTTTGTTTCTCGTATTCGACAAAGTCGCGGAGGTTTTGTTTTCTGTCTATTTGAAATTGTGAGTTCACTAAATGGCAATTAATTGAGAAACAGCTGGGATTTGGGATTTTCTAGTGAATCCATGTAACTCCCACACTTTCACACTTATACGGGGTATAAGCAGCCACATCATTCGGGGATTATTACACTTTGCGTTTAACTAATTGTATGACATAACATTGCCAGTGTGGACCAGAAACCCGCCCGAATTTTTCATCCTTCACCCTTTACAACAGCAACCATTAAAATCAATTTGAGTCTGACAAAAGCCCAACTCGACGTAATCACCATGACGAACCTGACGAACCTCACCAACTTCCAGACTGACTCCTGGCATCAGCTGCATTCACTCACTGAGGCACATGTCAAATGTCACAAAGCGCATTCATAACGCGAAAAAATTAGCCGCAACCGGGTAAGAAAAATTGCCCAATCAGCGAACTCAAACCGAGGACAGAGCGACAGACCAACTTGGCTACGAGAAGCCCTTTTTGGTCGTCAAGCAGCTGTCATAATGATGGACAAAGTGCATCAGTAGATACCACACACTGAGCTAGAGGCTGTGGCACAGAGACAGAGGGAAGGGGGAAGGATTCCGTGGCACATGGAGACAAAATGCTGACAACTTTTGTGGCGGGCGACGCGAGCATAAATTACAAAAAGCAATTACAACGCCAAAAACACACTCAGTACTAATCATATACATATATGTGCGATGGGTGTGCGATGTGTGTGTGGGTGGGTGTGGCAAGCACAGCTGTGTGCGCCACCTAGCGCTCAAAAATTGCGCACTAATTGCGCACAATTTGTGCCAGGCAAAGTCCCAGTCAGCGGTCACAACACGATCTGGGCCCAGAGTCGTGGTCATTAGCCCATGTGCTGGGGCAGTTAAAATGCCTTTATGAGTTATTGTCAAAGTATCTCAAGGGACACAACACAAAGGCCCAAAAGAGGACCACGGATACACGCCTTTTATCACCTCCACGCGGAGTGTTTACTGGCGAGAAGGCCAACAAGCGGACGGGCTGGCTTAATTACCATGAAAATTTATAGGCCAAAATAGGCGTTGAGCATTTTTAATGCCGTTGAGAGAATCAACTTGAATGGAGTTAACAATTAAAATTAATTACATACGAAGGCAATCAAAAATTATTATGAATTTATCAATATTTGCAAATGAGTAAGACTTGGAGAGAAGAGGTCATCATCGTAGAATAATTTCTTCTTATACCCTATAAGCAATGGAAGGGGGGAATGGGTATAATAGCTTAAAGAAGGAAGGAGTCATCTGGCTAAAAATAAGAGAAATTTGAAATGGATTATAGGTTCAATTACTATAGGTTTAGTTACTATAAGTTCAATTACTATAGCTTAATTTAACATTAGTTAATTAACTAATACAACAAGGAGGCATCTCTGACGTCAGATCTTTGAAGGAACAAGCAGAGCGAAAGCAACTTAACTAGGATAATTCATTATTTAAGAGTATGTGGTGGATACTTCACAGCTAAGTACAGGGTATATCGTTGTTTAGCAAACCCCACTTATATTACATATATTATTCCAAAATAAAATTTTTCCATGCAAGAAAAGGTTGAGCATGTCTAAAACTCTTTGAGCCAATCATCATTTGTCCAAGCAATTCAAATTAATTTCATTTGATTTCAATATTAAAGTACTCGAAGAAATTACGATAATGGCTTCCGCGGATGGGGTTAAATGTTAAATTACAGAAATTACATAAATTATATAATTTAATTTATATTTACGAGCGAACATTGAATCAGCCCTCCCCCATTGCATATGTGAGGCTATAAAAAATAGCTGGATAGTATCGTAAACATTTCCTGTATAGATTACACGCTCAGACAACGCGGCGTCCTCCGACTCCACCTTCATATTCTCCCTACTCCTACTCCCGTTCCTTCTTGCTACTCCCTTCTATTCAAATTTTTGGGCTTTATCTATTTTATGGCCAACTGTGTGAGAAAAGTCTGGTAGCCAGTTTTTATATACTTTGATTTCGATGCTGTTGCCTTTAGTTGCCTTTAGTTTTACGGTCGCGCATCTTTTACGACCAGCTGACGATAAGAGAGGATTGATAAGACCAGTCTCCGGTCTTCTTTGGCATACGTGGAACAAACGCAAATTTTTTAATGCGCCATTTGCATTGGCACATAAAATCCCAACTGGGGGAGTATGCAAAATAAAAGTGGGCGGGGCTCTGGTGGCGACAAGAACTCGATTCACATAAAAGACAATTTGAGGCGCCACCATGTGTTGCATATTTCATGGCGTTTTAACTCAAAATGCATAAAATGGCCAAAACTATAACACAACTCACACACTCAAATTATATTTGATGAGTTTCAAATGTTTAAGTGGCCATAAAAAGTAAAAGATCGGAGAACTTGCAATTCAAATAGAAACTTCAGGAGAATAAATTCTTATGCAATTTCTAAAATTATATGCTGTTTTTTTTTTGCTTTTTATTATCAGTGGCATATAATAAATTAAGCATACACTTGCACCTACTAATAATCAACTCTAATTGCCACACATTCCCATGCAACGCTTACCTATTGCAACCGCAGCATGAGTCATTCCCTCATTCCACACGTGACGCGACTCGTTGTCGACTCACACCACTTGACTACTGCCCCATGAGGAAAATATTAGTGCAACTAAGACGATAGACAAATAATGACATAAGCAAACACACACAACGAAAAGAACAATTCGAGACATGTCGCAGCATGTCCGTCTGCCTACCACGCACCTACCGATCCGAGGAGAAAAATCAAAGATCTCAACGACCTGCAGATAGTCTTTATCTATCCATAAAATCTATGGAAAAATATAAAAAGGGGGCAAAAATTACTCAAATAAAAAAAGAGCATAACGCACTGACATGTTTGTACAAGACTCACACACACAGAAAGACACACGCACACACACATCGTTAGGCAAACAAAAAGAACAATCAAATAAATTAAACAAAGGCCAAGAGTCCGAAAATGAAGAAGGTCCACATCTGTTTTGGGTATAACAATCTTATCGGCATATCGTCTTGTATCTTTTTTTGCGTTGAGTGTGTGTGTTGAGGTATCCGTACCGTCCGAATCCCAGTACCAGTCTACAGTCCCCCTTCCCATTTCTACACCATCTCAATTCCAATCCGAATCCGAACAGTTATGCACATGTTGTACCCAAACACAAGACGAGACGAAACCCCACACAGCAAACAGTCGTTAAACAACATTAAATGGGTCTCGTTTTGGTATGTATGCCCCTCTCCTGGTCCCTCTTTCCCCTCTCCATCTATCTCTCACTGCCAAGTGCACTACATGGATGAGTCATCGGTCGGTTGGTCGGTCGGTTGGTTAATTCTCTGCGTTTGCCTGGGAAACGGCAAAGCTTCCGCGATCGTTTCGTAGACCGACCGCCGAACCGAACAGTGCCATCAACTTAGCTCTTTTACCGCCAGATCTGACTTGTTGTTAAAAGTCAAATGTGAACAAACTTTGAAATGGCGCGTGATGGAATCCCTTTTTTCTTAGCTTTCACAAAACTAAAATATGAAAGCATTGCATCATAAATATATAATGGACAAAACTGCAATAAATGCAATCCAAGTTTGCAGAACTTGATTTGAGAACTTTAGTAATCCAATTAATGAATTACCCAAAGATAATGTAAAGGGATTAACCGACTTTGTTCTTGATGCTGGTCAAGAACTAAGTATACATACAGGGTCGTACTTGTCTCCTCAGACAATTTTCACGACAGAAGAGAATACAAACTATCAGCTGTACAATAGATATTTTTAGCTTTTTTAAGTGTTGATCTAGCTTTTCAGGCCCTGAAGAGTTGACAGCACTGGTACCGACGATCGTCTGCCTAAGCAGCAACTCAATGACAGGCGTTACAAAATGCGGCAAGTTAATGACCCATGTGCAACGGATCACCCAGCAATTGTCTTTGTTTCGCTGCTTTCTAAATGGAAAACAAATAAAAATATCTGATAGTAGACGAGTGGACGGAGGGAAGGGGAAATATGCCAGGGCCACCAGTAGAGGAGCTCATAAAAAATTAATACAAATTACACGAAGTGGTAAAGAAGGAGAACGAAGAGATTGTTAAGCAAATCGAGAGATAAGCAGAACAAAACTGAGACTGAGAACGTCTCGAGATTTGGTGGAAAGGAGGAGGTGACAAAGCGTAGATTAATCCCGCGAGAACTTATTGAATTGGATAGATGGGAAGACAGCCAATTCGTTAGAAAACGAGACGGACAGTACACAGCGACTGTCCAGCTAACATAATTAACTATATTTTAGCTTAAGAACTTCTAAATAAAAATAGCTACTGAAGAACCATTGATTGGTAGACAATAAATTAGTTGTTAAAAAAATATTTGGCGATTACTTAGCACCTCAATAAAATTACTGGGAAGAAATTAATTAGGAGAGCTAGGGAATCCTTCGAGACGAAGAAAGCTTAATTTAAAGAATAAGAAACAACGATTTCTTCAACGAATTCATGTAGTTAGAGAAAGGGAATATTAATATTAGAGTGATTATAAATCAAGTTCATAGAATTGTGAAACATATAGTTAAAAAGAGAAAGATAGAGGGAGAGATCCGAAAGATAAGGGGGAAGATAGTTAATTGGAATGGCAAAGATAATGTTTGGACTAGAAGAAGGAAAGTTAGTTAGAAAGAGAGAAAATATACATATCTTTAAGGCAGAGAGGTAGATAGAAAGAGGAAAAAAGGCTGTAAACGCTTAATTCAAAATAAAGAGAGGCTAGTGAGAAAGAGAGAAAGACGAGTAGAGCGATCGAACAAAAATAAAAGTTATTTTACAAGAGAGACAGTTAGGAATTTAATAATTTTAAATTCAGATACGAAATGAAGTTAACAAGAGAGGCAAACACAGCATTAACTGAGTAAGTTTTACTCTGGTGAAATATTACGCAAGTCGCGCGAGTTGTTGGTATTACTCATTAGCATACGAGAATTACTGGTATATCGGTTATATTGCATGTTTTTGAGGCAGTCCCGAGCAAAACGTCATAAGTTGAGTAACAAAGCCAAAGACACGTCAGAAAAGCAGAGGAAATATCTTAAAATTTGCTGAATTGAGACTCACATTTAACTGGGAACTTTTAATGTCTCATGAAAGTAAAGTAAGTAACCGATTGACATACTTTAAGGGAAACACGCGTCAAACTCCCGATCATGTGGGTCATTTGACATGCAGATTGAAAACTCAATTAAAAGCTAATTTGACATATTCACTTTTAATAACCCCAAAAGCCAAACTATAAAATTGAATTGAAACTTTATGAGTTCAGAAATCAGAAAACAAATTGCATTTCCATGCAATTAGCTATGCAAATTGATAGCGACAACAATGGTATATGGGTTCTTGAACAACCCCAGATGAGTTCTTTCTCGGTTAATGTGATGTCACACGTTGCTTCACTTTGATTTTACAATTTAAATAAAAAATTGCAATAATTACCCGCATGGCCAGGAAGAAAGTTGATCGGAAAGATGCCACAAGGAAAATATCATGTAATCCTTTAAGAAAACAAGGAACCCCGTGAGATTTCTATTTATCTGATTGGAACCCCTCTTACGCTTCATTAAACAGTTCAAAACTCTTATCTCAAGAAATATCAATCCAGAAGAATTTAGGAAAAACCAATCCACTAATTGTCCCAATTATGGCTTACTAATGCGAAAATTACCGTCGGCAGAGCAGAGTTCGAGTGGTTAAGAGTATATTTTGAAGGGCTCAGCAATGATTTGAACATAATCTATAAACCCAAAAGAGACTCCACCCAGAAACGCTGAATCATAAAATAACAGCCACAGTAAGGTAGCCCATTAAATAAGGTCTCGGACAAAACTCCGCCCCACAAATACAAAAAGTCGAGTAGCCCAAAATGAAAAAAGAAGAAAAAAAAACAAGGAGAAATATACAAAAACCCAAGCTGTGTTGAGTCGTTGGTTCATTGGGCCAAAGCGAAAGAGAAAATGTTGTTGTGGCTTCTTTCTGCTTCAAAATGTTGCCGGCGTTTGGAAAATAAGCCACGCCTTTTGGATTTATGTTGACGTCGCGAACCCGGAAAACCAAGAAGAAAAAAAAAACTATGCAGCGACTTTGTTGGACGTGCGAATGGGAAAGAAAATGCTCTGAGCAAAGCAATGAGTAGTTCTTGCAACAACAATAGACCTTGAGCAACCCCTAAGTGAAAGTTGTGTAACAGTCATTCCGACCGTCCGAAAGATACTTGAGACACCACATCGCTCTAAGGCTAGCAAACTGTTTGAGATTGTGTGCGTGGGTCAGAGCCAAGTGACGACATTGTGGGTGGAGTCACAAGACCTGAAATTGGCCAGTAAATATCGAATAAAGATGAGTTACCACCTCTGAACACAGGAATGAATTCATCCCAACGAAAAGAACAGTTATAAACAATATTAATCACTTTCACAATTTCCAATTGTAAAAACGAAGCTTGACTTCCGTGTGGTTGTTTTTCAGAATTGGATGAAATGCGGTGAATAATATGCTCCATTACCAACCTCTTACTAATGAGTAAATTTAAGATTTGAATAATCATCCATTGATTTATTTAATTACAATAGTTGTTGTTTGCGAACTTGTATAAGTTATTTCTGAATGAAATCAATGAATGACTAGCGGTGGCATATTTATGCTGGGGAATTCGATTCCTTGAGGCTGATGCAATAATAACAGACCTGAATGGAATAATTACACATTTAGCGAGTCAATGTACTAATTGTGGCAATTCAGCAAAAGTAATTAATTTGAAATTTCAGAAATCTTTCCAAATATATCACGTTCGCTTAGTAACGCTATAATTTTCAACTCGTTCCGCTCAATGAGTAGAAAAATTCATGCGAATTATGAACAAAAAAGATGATCTATAGTCAGAGACTAAGTGGACGAGCCCATTGTTGATAAAAATTATATATTTATTTTATACATAGTATACAAGCATTTATGACAGACCTCATTACTTAAAGCTTCTCGTCGGAAGTATTGGGAAACACTTGTAAAACATTCATAAATGGGCTGATAAAGAAATGGTTGAAAGGCTCGTCAAATAAAATAGAACTGAGATCTTGATAAATTTACATACATATTAAGTATACGTACATACATGTATGCGAAAAGATATATTAATTATACATACATGATTTATATAGAGACTTGTATGTATTATATCTGAAAACTGATAAAGAAGTGGTTGAACGGCTCGTCAAATAAATTAGAACTGAGATCTTGTTATATTCAAAAGTATATTAATAATACATGTTTTTTATTGAGGTTTATATGTATTTATTTCGAGGACTCAACTTTGCCTACTTGCCCATATTTCAAGCTGACTTTCTGCTCTCTTTCCCCTACAGATGTGGCATTTGTCATGCAACGAAGATTTAATACAATTAATATGCTAACTGTACTTCTCGCCGCATACAGTTACAACAAAGGCGCGACGGCGACGCCTTACAATATACACACACACACCCCCACACACACACTCACGCACTTGGCAACAGGCGCAAGGTGGCAGCCACTGGGCGCGTTTGCCGCCTGGCAACAATAATATAATTTTTTTGGTGGCTTTTCAGCAGCCACACAAAAAAGAATACGAATGAGACGATGTCAACAAAAATACCAAAACAAAAAATAGTAGCAAGCGAGCGCCAACGAGAGCAACCAACAATTGAGGCCTACGAGCACAGAGAGAGCGGAGAGTCATCAGCAGCAAGAGCAAGCGCAAGAGAGAGCAAGAACAACTACTGCGAGAGAGCGGTGGAGTATAAAAGCGCGTACATCTCGCTCACGGCAGACAGTTTGAAGCGAGCCAACGAAGCGTGCGGACGTGCGCAGCGAACAAAAGCAAAGCAAAGCAGAGCAGAGCAGACAGCAGCAACAACAACAGCATAGCAGAACAAAGTGAACGAACCCGACAAATAATAACAGCAGCAACAACAAAGAATTTGTGTAGTTAATTTATTCATTGTGTGTTGCGTCGAGTGAATCTGCAAAGAGAAAGTCTTGAGTCATCTGCAGAAGAAAGACAGATTTTATTAATTACAAACAATTGTGCAATTGGAAACAAAGGAACAAGTTTCCGTTTATCAAGAACAACTACAAATTCATCACATCGATCTACAATGGCTGTGGCCTTCTATATACCCGATCAGGCAACGCTGCTGCGCAAGGCGCAAGAGCAGGAGCAGCAGTTGTTACGCCTACGTCACTGGCAAATGGCTACAGTGATGCTTAACACTATTCGACAGCTGATGGACTCCACGGCCACTCAGTGTCTGCAGCGAGCAGGACGCAAGTGTGGCAAGTGGCGCAAACCATCGCAGTAAAAAACGCAGACTTGAGTAAACCAACATCAACCACAACTACTACTACTATGGTAACAACAACTACAACTTCTACTACAGTCAACAGTCAGTACAAAGGAATCAACAACATCAAGAACAACAAGTTGCCGTCGGTTTTTGGCCTTTACTTCACCGGCGGAACATGAACTGAATTTTCATCCGTTTTCCTACAAAATCAATGCAGCCCCCTCTTAAGTTTACTCATCAAAGCGATTGTGATAATGGTTTTGTTTCTACACAGCAAAAACAACTACATCGATAACTACAAGAACATATAGCTCGATATTGATTTAACAAGCAGTTTTCGATTTAGCAATATTTGTTTTATAAAAATATTTTAATACTTATATCGAAATCCTTAATGTATTAGTTTGTAAGTTTCTGTAAGCGTCCTGCTCAGTTATAAGCGATAAACATTTTGTAAAAGCTGACGACGAGATTATACAGAATCCAGAAAAATATTTATAAGGTTTGCTAAAAATTGTATCAATTTTTTGTCAAACAAAAACTCAAAAATAATAAAAAGTAAAACGAAAGCATATGCATTTTATTTTTCCATTTAACTTTTCAGGAAATTTGGGGACTTACATATAAAATGTATTAATCAGTATCGGAAATAAATTAATCACTTAAAATCGGAAGATAAATAAATCAGAAAGATACATATATGTGTGTATGTATAAGCAGATGTATTTACACTTCTAGGCATTGTTCAGCTGACACAATGCATTTTAATCTTCCGGAACAAAGGAAATTTCAAGATGCATTATAATTTGCCAAGTGCCGACGGCTTTCGATCACATTGAATTTATTCAATCTCAGAAAGAAAAGTTCTAAAAAAGAATGAATGGAATTTCTTTTTTTTTTTAAATAAAATACATTTGTAACTACAGCATATGTATTTTCTTTGTACTTTGTCGCTTCATACTAATAATTATAAGCAATGATGATTTCCATCAAGCGGTAGAGATTGAAATCGTATAGACCAAAACTTAACAGCGGCAAACGATGATTATTTAAAAATGTTCTATGCACATATGTATATTAAAATTTATATGGGCTTTGTATTTTCCAAGAAGAAAGCAGAATCAATATTTATTAAGATTCACAATAACATTGACATAAAAATTAAAGTTTATCCAATTTAAGGTAAGGTATAACAAGTCTTCTACTATATATTTTTATTATTTACTTTTTAAAAAAATAAAATTTGTATTCTTTATAAGAGGTTTGCAAATGCGTTCGTTAAAGTCTAGGAAAATATTTTCTTTTTAATGGAATTGGGTTATTTTTAACAACAAAAGAAGACAATTACTTACAGAGCTTTTCAAAATATTTCGGTTATTTAATAAACTTTGTCCATTTTAAAGTTACAGAACGAGTAGAAACTTTGATTTCCCATACTTCAAAAAACTGCGATCGAGCTGCTAAATGAACTAAAAGTAGTTCCAAAGTGCCAAACTGAAGAAAACAAATTCAATTATGCAAAACCTAGAAGCATTTGGAGCTATACTCTTCACTGCTGCTGCTGTTGCAGCCCCCAGTTGATAATGCCAAAAGATGAGGTGCTAACAAAACAATTTGCATTTTTAAGTTAATTTTTGTAAAGTGCAGCAAAAGAAAAAACTTATGGAAAATCAGCGTTGGAGATTCCAAAGGGGCTCATCATAAGCGTCATTTGCTCTCAGGGCCCAAGTTTCCCCCCTCCGAGTTTGTGGAATCAGCCGCCGTCATTTAATTAAACTTTTGCACTTATGCAGCTGCAATCAGACGTACTGCATCCTGCTGCATGTATCCTGTGCAGGACTGTATCCTGTGAGTTCAATTCATTTTGATTGGCAAACATTTTTGGCGAAAAAGTTAATAAAAAGTTTCTGCGCTCAGGAAAAAATCAAAAATTTCACTTTACCAAACAAAACTAATTAACGTTCAACAGATAAAAGTTGGTTAAATGCTCCAGAGCGGTAAGTGGGAGTACCCCGGTGGTCGGAGGGGGCGTGGCATATGAAAAATAATTGAGACAAGTTTATGATTATGTTTTCTCTCTGCTCGACAACTTGTTGGGCCACACGCAATAAAAAAACTTTTGTCCCGCGTCGAGCGATTTGTAAGTAAAAGCTGTAAAAATCACAGACAGAAAACAGTTAATACTCCTACCACAACACAAAGAACAGAGCCAAAGAACTTGTTGCCAAACTTTTTGAGCTGTTAATTAGTTCGCAAAGCGTTTCTAATGTGGCTCCCAAGTTAAGTGAACTCGCATCAAAACAAACTCCGCGCTCGGTTTATTGATATAAATTTCCAAGAAGTATCTAACAAAACTGCCGACAGAACCTTTCGAATTTTATCTTTTTCGATTCTTCACATAATTTTCTGACATTTTGACCAATTTCGAGTCTTGGCCTAAACGAATTATTCGATTAAATAGCTGGAATTGGCGCAGCCAAGAGGGACCCAGAGCATTCATGCAAAATGAAGCAAAAAATTCGAGAAGACCCAAAACAACCCAAAACGAACAACAAAAGAGAAATCCCAAAAGAGTAAAAGCTGCAGAAAAGAATTGGCAAAAAGGACAAAATAGTCGACTTATAGATGCTCTAAATGTGATTTGAGATATAAAGTTTGCTGGCTTAAACGGGACTCGTAATATATTTATGCAAATAAACTTATTAAATGTGGCATTCGATTTTAATGCTCATTTCCATTTTGATGGGTTGTGGTTATCTTAATCATCAATATAGATAGCTATAAGCAATGGATTAAGTTTACGATAAATTATGTATCGATTAATTTAAATTGGCATTATTTGAAGCAAGTTACAGCTTAAAGTGTTATTCTCCGCAAATATAGTTAAGAGTCAAAAATGTTGAATACTGTGAAGAGTATTCAAAAGTGACCATGACTATTATATTATTCTCTGTTGCCCTTTTTGTACCCTCGGTATTTTTTCCTGGTTTTGCTAAGAATTAAATTAAATCAAATCAGTCAACAACTAATGGCAAGATAATGACATTTGCTGAGCTGTTCAGCGACGCAGAAATGTTTTTACACGAATTATGAGTTGTGTCCTAAGCGAAGGATCAGCCAGGACACGACTGAGTGTTTGGGTGTTGACTTAGTCAGATGGAAAAATACGTCTCTTTTCTCATTCTAGTTGCTCTGATTATTATAACAGTTGTTCAGAATATAAGTTGATAGCAAATCTGATCAGTCAATTTAAGATTTAGTATGAAGAATTCTTTTTGTTTAATATTGATTAGTAATTATATCTTTTAAAACTACAAGGGGACACTTTCACGCAATAAAAACATTAGCATACTTGACTTATTTTGACTTATTAAAATTGATGAAGATTTGCCATTTAAAATGTGGCTCTGAAAACGCCCGAAAGTAATCAAAAAACCCTCAAAAAAATCGTCTAACAAGCATCATTTATAAGCCGCGACAAGCAGTTTCTAAGCGAAACATTTAAAACTGCTTTTGATTGATGATCTGACAGGATAGTCAAAAAGTCTGGCCCAAAAAAAAAGTAGAAAGGACACGCACACTTCGGCGACAATGGCAAACCGAAATCGAGGCAGGAAAACGGAAATGGAAAAAATGAGAAGAAAAATACATTAATTATTGAAATGTCATTAAAAGCATAGCGAAGAAACGAAGCTGACAACTCACAGATTCGCATGAATATTTAACAGCAATAACAACAAATAGGCGAGTCAGAAGAGCCCATTCGAGTTATATCAAGAGGAATACGATGCGTGACCGCATATACGCCAGGATATTGATAGACCTAAGCCAAAATGACGCATTACAAAGGGAAATATGAAGGGGGAGTTACTTTGAGGTGCGCAAATCACGCAAGTGAGCCAAGAAAGATGTTGATGGAACCCATCAGTCCATCCCATCCAGTCAAAGTGGGTTGTTTAGTTCGCCCCATTCTTGATTAAGAACATATTAATTGCGGGGTGGAAAACGAGAAAAACCCCTGAAAAATCGGAAGCACTATGCCATTCATCATCTGTCCTGGCAGCGTTAAATGAGCACACGCAGCCAAGTTGAGCATTTAATTACTGTGTGCTTGGCCCGACATCATGATACTACCACATCGTATCATATCTCAGATAATAGTCTTTAAAGGCATTAAAGTCATTATGTGTCAAGCTCTCAACTGGACAAATCGCATACAGCGAAAAGTGAATTATGGCAAACTTGCAAATATTTATGCATTAATTTCACAATAGAAACAAAGACTGTTACACCCTTAAAGGGGAAATGAAAACAAATAAGAGGAATTAGAGTGTTTGCAACGGATAGTGCAGGACTACGGAATACCCTAACACAGATTTCATAGAAAGAGTCACAGAACAATTTCTAATTAAATCAAATATTTTAGGCTTATTTGTCTATTTATATATTGACATTGAATCCCCATAGTCTTATTTAAATGAATATATCCCGAATTCATAAGTATTTGAAAAATTCGAACGAAGATCAGGAATTTTAAAATTGAGTTGTAGAATGTTTCTTTTATCTGTTTACATTTTCCTTGTCTCATGATAGTTTCAGCATCCTTATAAAATCTTCAGCTTAGATAAAGAGCGCAATAGTCTATACAAACACCCAAATTTAAGACTATATTTTCGAGACAGTGAGATTTTAAAAGAATATTAAGTTAATATCAAAACTTAGGAATTTTTAAAAGAGTTAATCAAATCCTTTTCTGAAACTTCAATTAACAGTATTACATTAAATACAATACACCCCATATTATCTGAATTACAGGGTATAGCTAAGTAAATGAGCAATCGCCGTCTGTCGCCCATTATGAGGTGTCACATAAAAGAGATTCAAATTTGCCAGAGCTGACGTCAAACATGAGCCGCAACTGTCAGAAGGACATCCCGTGGAGTATAGCAGGACTTGCAAATTTTCGCACCGCTCGGACGAAATGGCAACGTCGGCTAAAACTATAAAATAAACAAACTTCCGGGCTACATTGAGAAAACGCGGCCCAATGACATTAGGACTTTGCCTTTTTGCCGCTTTGGCATCGACTGATGAGCTGTTGATTTTTGATGTGTTTGACATACGCTCGGTCGCATTGATTGCACCATAAATAATGAATTTATGCTGACAGCAAGTCATCATCAGGGCAAGGACACTCGTCCCAAATGGTGGTGAGATCGTAGCAGGACCTCGGGTTGTTACCCAGCTCACACCATGCACTAGTCTGTCTCTCTGTGCATCCTTTTTGCGCTGTTGTACGCCAACTAATAAAATATGTTTTTATTGCAACCAAAGTCATACACACAACACATCACACACACACACACACACTCGCACACACACGTAGCGTGTATAAAAATTAATGAGCCACGGAGGCGCGCGCGTCCCTTCCTGACAATGATGACAATGATCCTGACTGCGTCAAATGCGAAAAACGAAAAACGACGTTTGCAAATTTCACTTTGAATACAATAATAATGCAAAAAGGTGCATTAAACTTAATGTTAATAATATGCATAAATATGTCAGCTAATAAAACGATACAGTAGAAATAGGATTCAGGTAATGCTCACAGTTTTGCGGTTTCACAGTACCTTTATAATGTTGTGACTCTCAAGGGTTTCTTGGGATTTTCTTAGAGCTGATCACAATAAATGTTTATGCTAAGCAAGCGTAGAGAATTGCGGTTTATGTAGGTGCTAATTGAATACCATTGTTGGGTTTAAGCTCTTGAGATGGTGGGAAAGTCCATTCACTTTGATAAGAAATTAATTCTCTTTCCTTTCTTTGTTATGTGGGTCCAATAAAAAACCATAACAAGTTCTATCAATATATATTTCATGGAACCAATTAAGGATCTTGAACGCTTCTTCCTCAGTATATGATTACTTTTCAAGTCACACAAGATTACAACTTAACTTAAAGAGATTTTCTATTAGAACTTAATATTTAACTTGATACATTCATTCTTGCAACAATGTTTCTGTCCAGCTGTCGTCAGATATAAAAACATTCAGCAACTATTCTCCCCCTCAAAAAACAGACTTTTATGATATGAACGCAGAGATTTTATTTTATAGATTTATATCCATATATCTATGTTGTTTTTTTTATTGAAATAGGAAACTTTGTGCATATTGCATGCATCAAATGGCACAACAACAACAACAAGCACAAGGATAACAAACTTCTTCACTTGCAACATTTTTTTCCGTTGGCCATTTTTATGACAAAGAATGAAATGAGATGAAATTATTGACGAAAAAACGGAAATCGTTGGCAATAGTCAAAGGAAATAAAAGCGAAATTACTTTTGATAAAACAACAACAACACTTACAGGAAGGACTAGAAGGACTACTACTAAAACTACACATACTCGTAAAACAGCAAAGGAAAACAGCAGGAAGTTAACTACAAGAGGGCGTTGATTTGTCACAAGTAGAATTATGAGAGTCCAGGATGTGCTCGATGAAGCAGCTGCCAGGAGACAACAAACACAACAACAACAGCAACAGCAACAATAGCAACAACAAGGGTAACAACAAACACTTCAATTACCGGAAAACGTGTCTGATAATACCTCGCAAGATTTTCTATTTCCCCGCACAAAGAAGAAAAGCAGCAAAAGTAAATAAAAAGTAATTTTATTATTTTGATTTTTTACGGCCAGCATTTTTTCTAGCTTTTTTAACTGCTTTATTTTTGCCTTATGCGTGTATACCCTGTAAGATGTTGCATACGAGGCTATGTAGAGATAAAAAACTAAACTTTGCTTACATTTTTTTTGTTATTATTACTCAATAGGTTTAGTCTTGTTGATTGTATTAAACCTTGGCTTAGTTTTGTATATGTTAATGTGCATAACATTTGAATGCGGTATGTAAGAAATACCCTATTATTCGTCACTATTATTCTGTTTCATGAATGTTTTATAAATAAATGCTTTGTTTTAATTAACATATCTGCAGTCTAATATACTCTACTTTGGCTAGTTCTTATTCGAATAAATAGTTATAATTATATCCCATATACTCTGAATACTTTTGTAATATTTATTTATTTATTTGTATAGTTTGTACCTTAGATTTGCTTGAATTTAAACATTAAAATAGTTCTTTCTTTTATTTGCGAATTTTCATGAATTGCAGCGTATCAGCTAGTCGCTTATACCCTACTTATCCCTAGTATTTATTCTTATTAACGATGGCATTCAGCATTTTTTATGGTTTATGGTTCGGGAGCATTAATATTAATAACCAGTTCAAACATTGTTGTTGGCGCCAAGAGGAAATCGCAACAGTAAAGTGTTGACATGTTGCCGTCAGGATCTACATAAGTCCTTCTCACAGCAGGCTATATTCAGTACCTATAGCTAGGTGTGTTTACGAATAGTTTTAATGGGTTATTACGAACGGGAATGAGCAGAGTTGCCATTGCTTTTCCGGGCTTTCCCTTCGCTTTTCCCTTTTGGCAAAGAAAATGTCATAAATGTCATTTGGTCGTAAAAAGGCGAAATGCAATTTCTGTGCAACGCTCCTCCTTGCCGCGCCCCCTAAGGAGGTGCACTTAAATTTATATTTTTTATGCGCGCTACCAAACCCAGAACCAAAAAAAAGTGTCCTTGTTGTGACTCCTCGTCGAGGGCTGCGTGTGAAATTATGATAAATGTGCATAAAATCGCATCGCATCGCATCGAGGAACCGCATGGCATTTTCTGGTTTGTGTCTCTGTCTTGCACTTTTGCTGCAGTTGCATTTCGTCATTGTTTTGCGGTCGTAAAAAGTGTCCTGCGCGTCAAGGAAAATAAGGGAAATTGCAAGGCGGCACGCACAGGACAATGCTACAGCACGGCGACAGGAAAACAGCTAGAGAGACAGCTACCGAATGGCCTTTTTGATTGCATTTTCTTTTAATTAAATTAGCTTTTTTATGCGTTGCTCTGCTTTTTGTTTGTGCTCATCAAAAAAAGGAAAACAAAAACGTGGCAGAGGAAAATTTTTGTGGGAAATGTGAACATGCTACTTAGGAGTGTCCTGCAATTTATCAGCAAACAGGCAAACCGAGAATTGCAATAAATTAGGTAATTAAGATTTATTAGAATTGTGAATGATAATAAAACTAGGTAAAAGAATAGATATTATCAAAGTGACGAATTGTAAATACCGTGTAAATTAATCTTATGGCAGCAGTATATATTTTTAGGAATTTAAAAAGCTGAACCTATGGAATTGCAATAAATATCCTCTTTAAGGATATAAAAAAAACAAATGTTTTACTCTCGATGACTGGTAAATCTTAAGGATAAGTCAGTTGAATTGCGCTTCAAATGCCGTAGAAGTCACAACATAAACTAATTACAAGTCCTAGGACTCCAGATAAACACTTGAGCCTGCCTTGTTGCCTGCTTACAAGTATTTTCCATTTCCGCCCAAAAGGTAAACGAGAATTGGTCCAAGACCAAGACGTAGTAGAAGCTGGAGAAATTCCTATCACAGACTGACCAGAGCAATTTCGGAGCCAGGGCTTTTGCGGAAATTGCAAAATTTCTGCACCGTAATAAGATGAAATTAAGTTTGCACACAAAGCAAATAACAAGACACAACCGGACAAACATCAACCAAGGACATAGAGGAGGGGATGAAGGAGAAGGGAAGCTGGAGATGGAGGAGGAACATGGTTCAAGATATTTGTAAGGCGGCGGCTCAGCCACGCAGCAAATGAACCACTAATTGCGTGCCGAAATGCAATTTAGTGAACTTTACCCCAAACCCAATATAAACACACAACACAGATACACACAAGTAAACAAGCAACGTCTGTGTGGGTGTGCGTACGTGTGTGTGTGTGCGTACGTGTGTGTGTGTGTGGCTGACCAAATGACCAAAGCCTGCTGCTTGCAACAATTAAATTGAAAATTAAGCAAAAGTCTTGAGATGTGCAAACAGACGTGGCTGCCACAATTTACATTGATAATGCCCCAAGTTCAACATTTGGCATTCTGATGATAAGGATGGGGAATTGTGGGGGACATCCGTTTAATTATGCATTGGTTAAGGCTTTAATCCTTTTCGATTTTTATGCCTAGATTTTCTGATCCCTTTTGGAACTTTCGTTTGAGTGTTGACATTGATAAATTACTTGGCATTTGTTTTTAGCGTGATTTATCGCGCCCGTCGTCCTTTCCCTCTTGTCCTGTGACACATTGACACGTGTCCTTCCTTTTTGTCTGATTTTTAATTAAATGCAAACAAAAATGACCATTTGATAAGCCTTGAACCATTCCACGGATGTGCATCTGGATGGGATCACATGAGTCAGCTCGAGTGGCGTTTGCTCGGTCTGCTCAAACCATTTTCCAGGCTTTTTAACTCATATTTAAAACGCACTCTCATTTTGGTACTGGTCAACAACTGCAACCAACTGCCATGGCATTAATTTTTATAGACTTGACTGCATTCATGAAAATTCATTGCTTTTGACCCCATCCTTCCCTTTCTCCTTTACTCGCATCCTTTGCTCGCCTCTCAGATGCAATCGAATCCCCAACAATCCCCATTGTGGTCCTTCATAGGCCGTTGCACTCTCGTGGCACAACAATTTTCAACTTAATGATGTTTCCAAATGCATTGGCAAATATGTTTTCACATATTTCGCACACGGCTTCAACGAAAAATCAAGAATAAAGAGTATTAATCCATATATCGAATATTGCGTACTCTTACTTTGGAGAAAGTTCATTATTGGAAAATAATTGTGCTGAATGACTAAATGAGCTAAAAGCTTACTAAAGTCTTTTATATAATATGTAAAATAATCGCTGAGTGGAAGATATAAGACTGTGCTTATTAAGTTTGAATTACTTTTCTCCGTGGAAGTTGTCTAAATTCATTTTGTTAATTATGTAATAATAAATCGATTCCACGGGCCAAAAAATTAATAGCAGAGTCTAGCCCTTTTATTAGAATGCTGTAAATTATATTCTTAAAAATCTATCGAAATATATTAAATACTGTTTATTATAGTACCGGCAAAGTCGAGTATAATCTTTTAAATACTTGCATTATGACGATTTAAGAAATTTAATTAGTTCTCCAACTTCCGTATCAATCTCAAAGTTGTTATAGAATTAAAAATGCCAGCTATTCACCATCTTGCTAAATTATATCATTAATTCAAAACTCTACCATAACCTGTATATAAATAATATTATCTTGATAATTGATGTCATCCTAATAATTGATATACCCTTTGAAAGCGTATTTATATTGACTGGCTGTTTCGGACACCCTTTGCAGCTGCTTTTCCATTCAACCATTTGCAATATGTTTATGTGTAATTTTCAAATAAAGGTTTAAATGTTTTTGGCAAACAATTGTAGCTGGAAAATCGAGCTGGCACCTCATCCACCCAGAGGAAGGTTCCCTATTTCATAGTAATCGCATATTTTGTTTATGGCTTTTTGCCATATTTGCAAATGTGTTACATTGCGGTTATTTGTGCGTTCGATTTTGGTCATTGATATTGGCGGTTCAGTTAGGTTCGTTTCGTTTTGGTTTGGTTTGTTTCTGGTTTTGGTTGGAATCTGTCGGGATTACTAGGTGTGCTTGTAATCAACATGGTTGCGGTTGGGTCATTGCTTTTTGTTTGATTATTTTGAAAATATATGTATTTGGAGGGGAACAAGTTGTAAAATGGAATTTGTCAGATGGCCATTAACGCTGATTAAATTCAAATTTAATTATTATTTTGCAATGGCAAATATAACATTAAAACGATTTATATATTACGATAAGTTCAGGTATATCAGTTTTAAGAATCACATACCAGTTCTCGTACCCAAATAAGCTTAGTTAAATTACGTGCCAATCAACCACTTGGAAAATGACAATGGGCAGGACGAGGTGTCTGATAAGACAAAGCAGGCGACACGTCAACCAGAAACCCGAAGGACAAACGTACAACAAACTTATTTGTTTAACAGAGAGAGAGAGAGAGTGAGAGAGACAGTGAGAGACATTCAATAGAAAGCAGAAGGAGTAAGACAATCCTTGTACAATGCACATACAAATACACAAATTGTATCCTGGCAGAGGCTGACTGTTTGCTAATTAGCACATATTCCTTGCAGGCAAGAAAAACAAGGCAGGCGACAGAGTCAACAATTCACGTGCAAGGACTTCTCCTTCCTGCCGTTGTCGACTTGTCTCCGACTGTGTTTCTGTCTTGTCTCGGTCTCGTCTCGGCGGATTAAATTGTTCAATTTTAAATATGCTCTGTCACTTCATTTGTAAGGCAACTTTCTTTAGCTAGGATGTCGAGAAAACTTTTCCAACTCAAAGATAGAGAGAGAGAGAGGGAAAAATCATTAACACGCCGCAAGCCAAGCCAAACGAAAGGATAACAGATTTTTCTGCTAATTTGAGACGTAGTCCTTTGTGCGTGACGACCAGACAAGTCATGGAAGGAGCAGGAATGTAAAGAAGGAGTTGGAGTTGGAGTATCAGAGTGCTACACCGGAGACACTATCTCCGACTTAAGATCAACTTCTTGCCTTATTCTCCCCGTATTCTTCTCCTTTACCATCGTCGTTTTGCTTGAGTGACGAAGCACAGAGATAAGCTTTTAGCTTGGCAGGATATGCGAAGGGGCAGGATTGTGGTGTCTGCCAGTTCTCAAAGTTTCTCAATAAATTGCGTTTCTCGGTTGCACGTTGACAGTTTTGCTTAACGCTTCATAATCAGAAAACAAATAAGTTGCCATCTAATTGTGTGTCTTATGCTCGCAGTTCTCTCTCAGTTCTACAATTAAAAGCCCAAGGACTAAAAGTTGTCTCAATTCTTGGCACAGCTGGCAGTTCCGTTTCGTTGGCGATAACTTTTAAATATCTAGCGCAAATACGGATGAATAGTCCTTAAGGAGAACGTTGGTCGTCTTCTTTTAACGCTTCGTCGATTGCTCACAAGACAAAATTAATTGTTGAGTAATTGAAATTTTATTTATATTAGTGTCCTTTTGCGCGGATTTCCTTTCACGCTCTTGCCACAATACTCCAGGCGACTGTTGTCCTTTCCTCCCTCCATCCCTGGTGGACTCAAGTGTGTAATTCTCGATTCTGGGATGTAATCCAGCGTTCGATTTAAGCTTCACTGCATCAATGCCACGGGGCTGATTTTTTATTCAAATTTGTTTTGGTTTTTCCCTCCAAAACTGGCATTTCAGGCACAAAATCAATTATACGCCTTGTTGATGAATTTACTTTAAAAGTCTATCAGTAGGATGTAATATATCTTGTTATGCCTGAAGGATATTTTCAAAAAGTTAAGCACTTTAAAAGAAATAATATTGTTTAATAACTCTAAAGCGCATTTTCAATAATAAATTATGTAAGAGTTTATTTTTTGTGTAGGTTTCTATAATTCTATAATACGTTTCTATGACCTAATATCAATAAAAGGGCAATCAAAAATTACCCCAGCCCAATTAATGTTTCTTTAGATCCAAGATCGAATAATACCAAAAAGAAATCAACAAATATTTCTTAAACATCGAATAATATAATAATATAATATAATAAAAAATAATTAGCTCATAAGCTGTTTATTTTTTAAAAGAGCTTGTTTAGATAGTTTTCATTTAAGTTAAAACATTTAACATGTCAATCGTTTGATTTAGGAAATATTATATCATCATAATCATCAGCTTTTGGAAAATTAAGAGCTTGGTGTCTGACAGAGAAGGAAACAAATTATTATGATACTAAAATATTTCCGTTTATTTAGTAATATTATTAAATTCTACTTCATTGTTGCTAACGTTACAGAATATCTAAAGTCAATATAATATAAATTAGAGTTTAATAATCCCAATATTATTTATATTTAACATATTTTATTTAAGTAGATTTTTAGCTACTGCTAACAGTTTTCAGCTACCATATATCCATGCATCCAATGTATGAAATTGGCCCCCATTTCAACTCTTTGTTAATGCTTTTTAATTTAATTTTGCATGCCCAACCGCACAGTACGAATAAAAAGCGAGTCCAACAATGTTGGACCCCATTTAAAAGAGATGCCACATATGCAGGGGGAAGTTGCAAGATTGGGCTGGGGTTGCAACCAAAGTGGCACTACAGTCAATAAGAATGCAATGTGGATGTCTGCCAGCCACATAACAAGCTTGGACACGAACACATCGCAATGGAGACGGTCTCTGAACGGCTATCAAAAACACTCACACACACACACACACACACACACACACAAACAAACACACTCCCGGACAACAAGAACAACATAATTGCTGGTCATTTGCAGAAAAATGAACAACCCGGTTAAAGATCCCATGCCAAGTACGCAGTTCACCCGTTTGTCATATGCAAATCAAACAAAAATGCTTTGTTTGAGTCTGTAGAGGGATTTTGGCAACATATCGTTTGCAACATTGTTGCAGCAACATGCTAAGGAGCTGTTGTCTTTTCTTTTTACAACTAAACGCAGTTTTTTATGCCACAGGAACAACATCAAATTTAAAGTTAAGAGGAAATGAGAGGAGAGGGGGAGAGGGGGAGTAAGAGGAAGATGAGAGCAGTATTTTTGATGGTCAGGATAAACTAACTGCCTGGCAACTTGAAGGGACCCGAGAGCCGTTTGCTTTTATTGGCTGACCACGGTACCACAGACAATTACGTTTACTGCGGTCAGAGATGCAACAACAACAGCAATAGGAACAACAATAGAAAGGTCATACTAAATGCCGTTAGTTATGCGAGCGTGTTACATGTCGTATGCGTAATGTTTGTAGCAATCTCGAGTCTGGCCATTTAATTTGAAAAGTTGTTATCAAAATAAATGCAACAATGGCACGAGCACGTTGGCTACTCTCACCCTCCCTTCTTCTCACCCTTCACCTACCTTGTCTTTCTCCTGACCAACTCCAGATGGACTCTGTTTAATGTTGGGCCATAAAAACTGCCGCCTGTGCAAAATCTCATTAGAATAATGCACACAAAGTGTGCAGAAACAACAACAGAAAGGAGAGCAAAAGAGAGAGAGAGAGAGAGAGAGTAAGACAATTGTTGATTAAATTCATTTGAGTCATTTGCATATGAAATTGTCTCTGTCTGTTGGCTGTTGCTTCGTTTTATTATCAAAACCGCATTGAAAAGTCATTTCAGATGCGTCCTGAAGCACATTTTGGCCACAAGCATAATGAAGTTGCCACAGTCTTAAGTCGAAAAACAATACCAGGCCAAGAGCTCTTCTTACTGTTGACAATGGCAATGACTTAGGTGTTTTGGCCTGGCTTTGCGGCTGCCAAGTGAAGCCATCAGGAACACAGGATTTCGAAATGCACTTAGCTGGCAGGACGACACTGCTATTGTTCTTTTTGGGTCTGCTTGTTGTGATAATTTAATTGAAATGGCTACACTGAAATTGAAAATGTTCTAAGACTAAGATTTTGGTCTGAACACTATTAATCGGTCGAGAGCCAAATTTACACACATGTCGATTGTAAGAACACTACAAATAAGAATAAATGATTTTATTAGAAGACTTATTATAATTTGTGAGGCTGTTCTTTTTTTTCAGTGTAAAAAAATGGCAATTCAAGGAGGTTCATTTCGATTCTGATTTGCAAAGTGAAAAGCTGCGAGGCGTGTTCTATGAGTTTCTCATGGACAATCCTTTGTGTGCTACCAAAAGTTTCGACACACTTGGCCATTGATTGCATTAGACCAACAATGGCTCAGAATTTTGTTCTTCACACATGTGGCTCAGAGTTTGAAGTGGCAACTTGGCCAAAAGTTTTGGCAAGTTGAAGCAAAGACGACGCGATGTGTCTTCCAGCTTTTACCAATTTTAATTGACTTTAGGCAACAGACCACAGCAAAAAGTGCTGAAAAGTTTTTGCGGGACAGGAAATGCCTCGTTTGACTTTTATTGAATTAAAATGAGGACCTCTTCTTCCATTTCACTTTTCTCTACACTAATTGCTGCTGTAAGTGAGGACGTGATTATCGTGGAAAGAAAAACTCACTCGGCACATTATGTTTGCTCACACATCCTGCCGCAGGACTAAGGCAGGAAACTTTGCCAAGTAACGTACTTGCTTTGCTAGTTTTTCCAAACAGTTTTCTTTCCGTTTACCTTTTTTACATGTGCGCATTTTTGATGAACTTCTATTGGGGAATCCTTGCTGTGTTCTGCCTGTGTCCTGGCTAAGTCCTGTGCTTCCTTGTCAGCGCATCCATTTGCATATCGTTTACATTTTAATGTGATTATGGCGTGTGCATATTCAATGCCTTATCCTTTCACCTTATCCTTCTGCACACTTTTCTTGGCTTTGAACTTTTCTAAAGTAAATTTTTCGGTTTTTCTTGGCTACATTTTCTTTTACTTTTGAAAGTAGTTTGTGGCTTTCATTTGCCACGTAAACATTAGCAATAATGAATATTTAAATGGCAGTTAATGGCTTTTACTTTGGCATTTACTTACGGTTGCTTTAAGCCCTCTAAAAATTGCTAGAAGCAATTGACCCGCATTCAAGACACGGCAAGAGTCACACCTCGAACTCAACAAAGTTTTATTGCAAACAATTTACAATAAAATGTATTTACGACAACTACTTAAACCATCTACTTTCTGAGTGCCTTGTTTAATGCACCTTTTATTGATCAAAAAACAGGAGTTCAATAGACGACAAGATAGCTCTCCCTTCCCCTCTCCAAACAGTTGACCAATGTCCACACTTTTTTATATGATACTTTTTTCTTCTTTCATTTTATTGTCAACTATTGACTGGCGACAGAGATGGTCGCTGTGACAGGACTATATGTCAGCAACATAATTCACAATTCGCTAGTTTTACGAGTCGCTTCCGTTCATTTGGACATTGTGCCGTAAAAAGGCAGGCGAATAAAACCGGAGAAGCTGCTGGGAATATGAGAATTGTATGGAGAACTCAACAGTGGCGTCGACGCGCCCGCATCATCAAGTGACCATTGTCCAGTCAGTTCTTTTTTACGGCATCAAGGGTCATCCTTTTGTGCTTAATGGCCGGGGCAGTCACTGCTGTCCAGTTGCCCAGAGGGTCAATCCGAGAGGGGGGGAATTTCTCTCCTATTCGAGTGTTACGTCACTCGTGTTTTTTGTCGACTATTCCAACTGCTCGCCGTGCAAACATAAGTTATTTATGATCCATCATTGTGCAATATTTGGTAAATCTTACAGACTTTTTTTACGGCTCAACTCAGGCTCCCCTTCTATTTGAAGGCTCTACTCAATGAAGGTACAGTTGTTGTTTAGCTTGAGGGGGGAGAACATATGTGTGCCTCAGCCTGACACTTGGAGATTTATTTCGCTTATCGCTGTACAAATAAAGTTATAAAGCCTGATTTGATTTGTCTAGCAAAGTATTTAAGTGAATTTCGCAGTCTACAATTAAATAAATAGAGTAAAATGTGCCTAAACTTAAACATTTTCCTCACAGGAGGATTGTAGCTAGACATTTCCACCCCTTTCTAGATTCTGTTGTCTATAAATTGGCTTTAGCTTGTGGCATTCCATATATCATTTCACGTGCCAATGGTCTTGTAATTCTATTAATGTGCCCCGTATTGAACTCTTTCCATGTTGATCACATAAAACATCAACTGTCTGTCAATGTTGGCAGCTAAATTAATGTTGCCAAAGGAATAAACACAAAAAACATAAAAATGCAACGCAAAAATAACATAAAAAGTCAACCAAAAAAGAGGCAATAAATTGTTGGTGCCCAAAACAAATGCCCAAATATCGAAACACATCGATTCAAAGAAAATCAACCCTGTTCGATTAACAACATAATTTCAAGTGTGTCATTAATGTGCACATTACGCCAAAATAATGCAAAAATCATATAATTTATATATTAAACGAGAAAAGGGTTGACCGTTGCCCAAAATGAAGGGTCATTGGGCCCAAAAGAAATGACCACTAAATGGGACGGCGATAAAAGTGGCCACAAGGAGAAGGCTGAAAAAGGGGTTAAGAGGCGGGAGGTCGGCCTTTTGTGCGTTGAATTTGAGCATGTGGTCATACTTAAGTGCCAGGATGCAGTGAAGGACAATGGTCCGGACCAAAGCATAAAAGTATCGTGTCAAGTGTGTATAGAAAATGTGGAAATGAAAGGGTATCATGGCTAAATAAAGTTGTTTTAGACAACAAGCATGATTAGGGGATTATAACAAAGTTAGATAAATTAATTAAATAAATTCAAATAAATTATATATATTTAATAGATTTATTTCACTCTCTTTAAAAAATCTAACGAACCGCGAAACTGTCAAAATATTTCCACGCATGAAACAGGAATTCTCTTGTTCTCGGCACACGTTTCTCCTGTCAAAACTCAACAGAGTGCGACGCCAGGACATATGCAAAAAAAACTTAATAGGAAAGGAGAAACAAGTTGCATAGCTAAACGGAAGGATACGCAGATAGCATAAAAAAGAGAGCACAAACGGAAACGTGGAAACGTATGCAAACTACACATACACACACATGGTCTTAACCCCTTGTTGCCGCTTGCATTTCCTTAGCTGATACCATGTATGAATGTATGTGAGTATGTGGTGACATGATTTTGATTTAGTGGCACTTTTAAGCCAAAAGGACTCGAACTCGCACTCGTCCTGCCTATAAATTCAATTTGCGTATTTATTGATGCAGAAATGCGTCAACGACACAAACACACACACTACTTAAGGCACATGGAAATATGAAAAGGAGTCACAGGACCTCAACAACGACAACGACAACGACGACGACAACTTAATGCACTACCAATTATAACTCAATTTTCATAAATAAGACGCACGGCAAATGTGCCAGTGCCATTTATTATGAAAAAACACGCACCAGACACCGGGCAGGGGTGGAGTGTGGGGTAGGAAAAAGGGGTTTCAGGTTCGCTACGCCTTGACAACTTTATGCTTTGATTTTGCCAACAAACAAAAATAAAGGAAAATATAAAAAACTGTATGAAATATGTAACAACCGCATGTGTGTAAACATTTGGTTGAGTGAAAGCAGTGAAAGGGAAATATCCAGGGGCAAAGTCAACCCCCTCAACCTCTAACACCCCTCAACCCTTAGCCTCAGCCCCTTTCAGCTGGTTAGGCTTGTACCCTTTTTTGCAGTTAAAACATTGATTTTTATCACCAAAAATCAATTGCATTATTGTGTTTGACTCTTGGGACAGGCGAAAAAACTTAGATATATGCGATATTTCTGGTTATTTAGCAGCCGTGGATAAATCAATTTTGGCAAGCCAAATAAATTGCAAACTATAAATAAATAAAAGCAGAGAGAGAAGGGAGAAGAAGGGAGTAAATGAGATAGTACAATGCTTGTTAATGAATATGAGATACTCTATTAGTGTGGAGCAAACACGAAATAAAAACACAAAATATTGGGTAGCTTGGGTGGGTTTTTCATGCAATCAATATAAATTTTAAAATTCTGTGCAAAATTAACATGATTAACATTTTAATTTCCATCCGATTAACTTCAATACTTTTCAAAACTTTTCATACTAGAAACAAATATACAGGTACTTAACTTTACTTTAAAAAATTCATGTGTTCTTCACTTCCCATTCAAGGGATGAATTTCTGTTAAAAGTTCAATAATGCCTGATTATTGTTCATATTGTAACCTTAATTATGGTCAGAATGAAAAAGATGCTGCAACTTTTGTTGTCAGCGCTCTAAAATGCAACATTAATCATAGGACAAGTTGAAAGTGGCGTGACAGGATAGTCCTGGCAGGATGCGCCTGCTGCTCTCCCCATACCAAATTCCAGGACTCCATACATGAATCACTTTATGGCGCAGCGAGTGCAACAAACTGTGATTAATAGCAACAGCCCCAGATCTACACTCGGATTCAAAGCTATATCCAAAGATAGATCCAAAAGCTTGCTTGAGCTGACAAATTTTCATGAATTTTTTATTAAACATTGAAATCAATTCCGTTTTGTTGTTGTTGTCGTTGCTCCTTTTGGGTGGTTGTTGTTATTGTTGTTGCATATGTGGTAAAAATTTAAAATTTCACTTGTGGGTTTCCTTCTACTTTTTTTTTCTTTTGGCTTTTAGAGCTGCTGCTGCACCACGTTTGACTTAACTTGTTGATTTATGGTTTTCAAGCTGTCAACGAACAAACGAACGGAGAGAGCCAACTGCCGTGTGTTGTCCTAGAGAAAGGGGGAAGAGTGAGAGAGGGTAGGGGAAGGGTCCGCCCTTTTGGAGCAATAGCAATATCAGACACACTCATAGAGCATAGGACATGCCTTGTATCATTGTGTAAAACGCTTGTTAACATTGCCCCACCGAAACTCATTTGTTGTGTTGTTAGGAAGTATTCAGTGGAGAGGAAGGGAAGGGGAGGAAAAGCATGTGACAGTTGCTGTGATTTTCCAAAAGAGGAATTTAAATTAGTTGAAACGGTGGAAATGCGTAGCAGGAAATGCTTTTGGCATAGTTTTTACCATAGAACCATAAATCACTTGACATTTCGCTTGGGTCAGACATGTACTTTGATAACTCATATGCAGGGTATGTGTATACAGGGTATTTCATTTACTAAAAATCAAAAAATGAATGACCTTTTTAAAGTATCAGCTGAGTCCATTCGTTGGGTTTCAACTTTGAAAAGGGTTAACGTGACTTCACCCTTAACAAATTTTCAATATTTACAATTACTTAGAATTTTAAGTCGCCGCGTCACATCAAAATGACAATTATTTGTCAAGTCAAATAATCAAATTGAGCCCAGACCAAAACGTGCGTGGAGCATCACAGTTGTACCTAATCCTGTGGCTTTACCATCCAAAGGATACGATATAAAAAAGGATTTCACTCGTCAAAGTGATGAGACGCGGGCAAACTCCTGAGGGGGATGTCCTGTCGCCTCCTTCCTGATGCCTGCAGGCGTGCGTCAGCCATAAATGTTTATGATTATGGCCACGCCGCCGGAAGATTTACTTAACACATGTGCTGCATTTTTGCATATGATACCAGCTAGAGATGGGCAACATGACAACCGTAAGCTCGTGCGTGCTTAAGAGGACACACGAATGTGCACGAAAGTATCACGAGAAATAGTAAACTACTGTTGAGATCATTAGAAATGTTAGTATCCTTACTTTTAATAGTTGTCTACAACTATATAAAATCGTATGTAGCTTAGGTCTTTATTAAATAATTCACAAGTAATCAATATCATAAACTATTTTTCAGATTTTCAGATATACAATTATCTTAATTTTCTGTTATGCAATAAGTTCGTGAACTGATACTCGTGTTTTGACATGCGTTTATCTCTATATAAAATTTAGATTTATTATCTCTATACCTATAGCACCTTAAAAGTTGTTAACAATATCTTAAGTGTTTGTAGTTCAAATCTTGCTTTTGCCAAAGTAAAATATGTAAAATGTATCACGCACTCTTCTCAAATAGTTTCATTAGAAAAATATTAATATACATGTGTTGAATTATTTTGTATTTTCTTAATCCATACAATCATTAGAACTACACCAACACTTCATATAAAATCACTCGTGTTTTGTCACGATACCATCTCTAGCGTCACAACCCCCAAACTCCAAGTGCTTTTCAAACTGCCAAAAGCATAAAAACTTATGTTTATTTGACTTGGCTTTTTCCTGCCTCACTCTAGGCTTTTCAGCCTGGTCCTCAGCCTGTGCCTGGCGTTAATTGTAAATTTCGCGAATTGCGACTCACATATGAATGCGTATGTGGCGCTCTTTAGCTGCAAGTGACGCGAGTAACATATTTGAAAATTTTCTACTTTATTTTAATCTTTTGTGCGCGTATGATAAAAAATAAAATTTAACGATATTTGCCAGGGTTACCATTCAGGGTTGCTGGCTATGGCTTTCCGAAATGCGCGCATATGCCAGCTTTAAAATTATTTTTAATTGGTGGACCCTCAAGAGCCGCAAGGTACAGTCGCGGTTTACATCATGAATATCTCCATCCATATCCCATCCAGTCAGCCTGGCGGGCAACAATCTGTCCCTGTTAAATAAAAGCTTTCAAATCAAAGCAATTTACGCTTTGATTTGTGCGAATCACATTTTAAAGTCGCGAATTACCATCCAAAAAAAAAAGGCGGCTCAAATTTGGCGCGTGAGATTTATGTAGTTGAAAGATTTATTCGCGAAAATTTATTGTAAGCCTTCCCCATTCCCCTCAACTTCTCTAACTGACCTCTGGCTTGGAGCTTCATAGACTTGTTTACCGTTAAGTGCTTTAAAAGCGCATAAATCACGCGGTTTTTGGCGGTCTACGAATTGGCGAACACGTTGACAAGCTTTGCCAAAACACTGTGGACCGACCGACCTCAGCCCAAGGATCTCCAGTCTGTTTTTTTTTGTTCTGGTAGTATGCTTTTAGGCGCGCCAAATTACGCGTAAATGGCAGCTCCAACTGTGACACCATTCACTTTCCTCCTCTCTGGTCCAACTTCCCCTGGATTCTCCATGTATCCGCATTGTAGTCTCATGTAGTCGCATCGCCCGCGGCTTCCACACGGCACATGCATTGCGTTGATGGCATTTTAATTAGTTTTAGGAACTTGTAGCTGCCATTTGATTGAATTGTTGTTAGACACATTGAGGGCAGTGTCCAGGGGGAGGGATTAGCAGGTGTAATGTGTTGTCTATGGCTTTAAACGGGACCTTCAAACAATTTCAACTATACGATTCAGTTTTCTCTCAAATATTTTGAATTTAATATTTATTCTACACAACGAAGCACACGTTCTGTAAGTACTCTAGTCCTGAAGATTTTTTATTTGAGTTTTTATTATTTTTGTCTTGCAAATCCTTCGTAAAATATTTAAAAAATACCTTCAAAATAATTCTCAAAAAATTATTTTCATCGCTTAAGCTTGGCGCATCAGTCAACCATCAAATTATATTTCCACATTTTTACGACATTTGTTTCAAATTAAGCAAAGCCCAAGACGTTTGCCCCTCTGTTCCTTAAACCTCCATTGTCCTTAACATTTTTCAGTACTTTTGAATATTTGAATAGCCCGAGAAACCTGGAGAGAGTTGGAGAGCTTTGTTGTAATTATCTGCTTGAGCGGCGTCTTGGCGCAATTTCCAATTAAAATTAATGAAATATTTTACGGGTTCGGTTTGGGTCAGCCATAAAACCATTTGAAAATCTTGTCAACGCCGTCTCATAATCATAAACGTAGTCTGCTTATTGGGGAGGAGAATTATTAGCACTCCGCCTAATTCCCTGGACAGCAGAAGGTCGCATCTTAGCAGGCGTCGAGGTAAGCACTTTGAAGTGTTGAGGTTTGGTCCCAGGAGGCGGTAGAAAACCAGGGATTGACATTTTTTGTAGCTGCTGTTTTTTGTTTATAATTGAAAATGGTACAGAGTACAAAAGTTTTGCCACATTTCTGCTTTTTAATTTGCAAAGTCTGCGCGTTGGCGTTATAAATGACCAAAGCACATACGCTAAAATTAATGACAATGCCCAGGGACTGTCAGTCCGTCAGTCAGTCTGATGGACACATAGAGAACAAAAAAGAAATACGAAAAAAAGCAAATGCAAGAAATGTTTGCAAAAAGCATTTTTGCTTAATGTTGATTAAAATGCCAACGCTTTTATTTGGCTTTCGGCGTGAAAAAATGTGCGACAAGCCAAGTTTTGCAGCCATTTTCTGCTGCCTTCCCCTTCCCATTACCAACAACATATTGACAGCCCAAGTTGGCCAAAAACAGCAGGCAACAGGCAGCTGTCTGGCAAAAATGTTTGGTTGGATGAATGGAGAGAACAATACTTGGATGGACAGCAGTTGAAATGATTCTATTTTACCGCGTTTTTTTTTCAGACTTTTTCGGCATTTTTTTGTTTATTGCGTAGACAAATGAATGAAAATGTCAAACCGAAGTTTGGTTTGTTGGCTACAATTGCAGGTGTGGGTCTTTACCTTAGGGCTCATCTATAATTTGCATACATTTGACTAGGTAACAAAATGGAAACTGTACCTGATCTCAAGTGCAGTTATATTCACTGCACTTAGATGTACCTCGCAAGTAGCAATAACTTCCAGCTATAATGACAAAGCAATTAAACATTTCAACAATCAACGTAAGGGCATAAAATTTCAATGTTCCCCATCTATTCTAATTTTTTGGAAGGGCTTCTCGGGGTAGGAAGTTGCCCAAAACAATCAAAAACGGTGTCGAGTCGCGTCGCCAGCCATTGTCAATTGCAAGGGGGGAGTAGGGGTAATAGCTTTCAAACAATAAATGTCCGCAAAACCATTGACATGGCCAGCTCGCAAATATGCAAAAGGCCAAGTTTGAGGTAATGGCAACAGCCAATGGCCAAGTCATTACAAGAGTGAAGCTGACAAACATTCTGAAATGAGAGGAATGAGGAAACTTTGGACTGCCAAGCAATTCATCTAATTTGCATGAGGCATTGGACACGTTAATGTGTGTGTGAGTGTGGGTGGGTGTGTGTGTTAGGGGTAGTCGCACAATAAATAAAATTAAAATGATGGCAAACAATGAATGGACCCAGCGAATGAACGACGATTCCATCCGAAATACAGCACACATGTAATGACCTCCACATGGAGAGAGAAAGGAGAAGAGAATAGAGAAGGAGAGAGAAATAAGAGAAGATGGGGATGAGTGGAACAAAAAACCAACCGAGCAAAATTGAAAAGGAAATTGTTTGTAACTGCGAAACGAGTTTATTATTTTGGCACCCTTTCGACCCGGTCAAGCCAGGTCCATTCCCGTCCATTCTCTATATGTGGACAAAGAAAGCGCGAAATTTTACATATGGCTTTGGTTGGGATTCAGCTCTTTCTCTCAACGTAGACGTAGTCGCAGTCCGTAACCTTTTTTAATTAAAATGTTGACAGGCGCATGCAAAAATGCTCGCCAACAACACGTTTGATGGAGCGTTAAGAGGCATCAACATGGGCAACAGCAGAGGTAGAAACAGAGGCAAGAACAGAGGCCACAACTGACCATCGGAGAGTCAGTCATGTGGGGCAGGAGAGTCAGTCAGTTGATGTGCTTCATTGGTCAGACATGCCCCGAGGAGTAGGGAATCCAACAAAAGCCCAAACCTAGATCAAATTTTGACTATATCTTCGAGAATGTATATTTTGAATTTTTATATCTTATTGCTATCGTAGCAGAGATTTCCTTAAATTAAATAAAGCTATATTAAACAATAAGCGTAAAAAACTTATTTTATTACTTTTCATATGGATTTTTTTTATTTTATTTATTTATTTTATTATTTTATTTCTTTTTGCTATAGGAGCAGAGAATTCCTTAAATTAAATAAAACTTAATTAAAGAATAAGCGTAAATAAATATTTTATTACTATTCATATGAATTTATTTATTTATTATATTATTTTTAATTTTGTTTTATCTATTTATTTTATTATATTATTATTTTATTATTTTATTTCTTATTGCTATCGCAGCAGAGATTTTCTTAAATTAAATTAAACTAAGTGAAATAAACATTAATTGTAAGGAACTTATTTTATTACTATATATATAAATTTAATTATCTATTTTATTTTATTTTTTTTCTCCAAATCAATTATTTATAATTTGGATTCTGTATTATATACAGAATGTAACATATGGGTTTAGTTGATCAAATCTCGCTGTGTCTTAGTATTCATGACTTCCTAGGGATACATGGCTTTTCTTAAATTATAATTAAAATATTCTTATTTATTTATTCTACTTAAGTTATTCTATTTTTATTAAATAGATATATTACTTGTTTAAATTTTATATATTTTATTTACAAGTAGATCCTAAAAGAAATGACTTCAAATGCGGGCTCAAATGATATGTAAGACGGCAACGCCTCAGGCAGATTCCCAGCAACAAAGGTCGCGTGTATCTCCCCCTCAATTATTATGAGGGTTGTGCAAATTATGAATACCAAAAAAAAGAAGAAATTATTTTATTTATGACGGCACTGCTGACATTTAAGTGGTTTTTGCACTTTTCGCAACGCACGCGACACTGAAAGTGGGAAAATTTAAATTTCCATGACATTGTGGGCGTGGCACATGTGAAATCTTTGCAAATATCCTAAAATGATTTAGTATCTTTTAATTGAATTTTAAAGTGGTTCACTTTTTGACCCAAAAAGCTTGACTAAACATCTCCAGGGGATGACTCTTATTTGTCTCATTTTCACTGGATTTTTCCTTTAAAATGTGCGCATATGTTGCTGGTTAGATAACTCTCCTTCCATTTTCCATCACGGGCTGGAGAAAATACCTCCGAGGCGTATCAGTTTACAATTACAAATGTCAAATTTGACATGATAAATGGGCATATGTGAGAGTTTTCATTTCTACTTATGTTTTGTCGTAATCCTTGTGAATGCTTGTGGCATTTGCAGTCCTTAGACCTGCTTTTAAAGGCCGTTATTATAGGTATCATTACAAACAGAATGTTGTCGAGAAATATAAATAAAGCGTAGAAAATTAAAGCTGTTGTAATTCAATATATTATATAGATTTCATTTTATACAGAAATTCATTTTTTTTAAGACTTCACTTATAAATATAAATATATAATAAACAATTTATATCAACTATAATGTTAATGCTGAGTACAAAGGTCTTGATGTGGATCGTCTGTTTGTGGATCACATTCAGGTGAATCGTGCTCCCGTGTATGGACGGCTCACTCCCTACATGTCCTCAGCATGCCACATTGAGGTCATCCACTCCGAGAAGGAGGAGATTGGAGCCAAAGTTATCGACGATGTGAAGAGGTCCAACAAGAAGTTGCGTTCTCAATAGAATAATCTGAAAAGAAAGGGAACACCTCTATCCATCAGAGGTCACTCTGTCTCTTTACCTTCCTCCCTCTTCCCATTTTTTCTATAATGTGAAATTTGAGAGCGACGCTAATTAAGCCATTTTTCACTTCTCCGAATGCTTTTTGCACGGAGACAACAAATAAAATAAAACTACCAAAAAGAGATATGGAAGAACAATAAAGAAATCCCACAATTGGGGTGTTTATATTGATATAATGTGGCGGTAATCAGAGAGCGGTGAAAATATTTATGTTAACCCAACACAAATCATTTGAAAGTTGACACTATTGAGCAATTGAGACCGTCTTATATATAGGGGTTGACATTTTACAGAGTAGAAAGTGAACACACCTCACGTGATGACATACTATACCTCAATGTGGGCAGGGTTCGTCAAGGTTTGGTCTACCAAATTTAGGCAATTTTGTAAAAGATCATAAGCAATTAGCATGAAAAGGTTGTCAGCAATTCTATGACTCTCTCTCTATCTTTACCCTGAGGGTAACTTGAGCAACTCTGACAGCTGGAACCGGAACCAGATCTATCAATCTGTATGTAGAGCAGTGACAATCCAGTTAGCTGGCATTTCTAATTGAAACTCACACTTACCCTTATGGTTGATTGCACTTGTCATCGACTATGAAACTGGTTGACACTTAAACTGTCATTTGGGTCGTCTACTAACCATCTAACCATTGTCTTTAGCCTCTCACCCTCCCGACCCTCTTGACACATTTACAGGCTGCCCATTTTTGGGTCACATATGTTCAACTTTTTGTGCATTTCGCTGTATGAATAAAGTTAAGTGCTTTAGTTTTGATTTTCAATTATGTCACATTAACAATACCTACCGAAAACCCCCCTCGAGCTATTAACAAGCTTAGACAGAAAAAAACGTCATCCTTCTCTACAAATATTTAAACATCGTTACAACCCCCAATGCGGAAACAGGAAACTATTTGAATCAGCTCAATTTGCGCTCATGTGTAAAATTTTTTATTCAATTTTTATAAAAGCCTCACTGAAAATTGCGTTTATAAGCGGATTATAAAAATATATATACATACATACATACATACAGTATTTATTAAATTAGCTTAAAAATTGTAACAAGTGTTGAGCAGAAATATTAAAAAAATGTATTGACTTTTGGATTGGAAAAGTTTAAATCTGTTTTATTATGTCTGTGGCATAATGGATTCTATAGAGATAAACGTAGAAAATGGGGTAAAATCATAAAACCATATTGCAGAGATAAACTGTTCAGCAAAAATAACTTAAATTTATAAATGTACCTTACAAAATGAATAGTTTTTCATATGCATATAACTAACTATTACATTGTAATGAAATAAGAAATTTTAGTAATTTTTAAATGGAATAACTAAAAAATATGCATTAGTAAAAGTTACAAAATTAAATTCAACTTAAAACATAACTATTAGTGACTGCTTAGTGCTAAAATTAAATTAAATAAATTAAAAGAATGAGAAGAGCTGGAATGTAATCTGGAAATAGAGTATACGAGTTATATTTCCTTTACACATTCTCGCCTTAACTTATACACCAATTCACACTCAGATTATCTATTGAGCGCAGACATTAATTCAAGCCATCAGTACTTGTTATTCTGGTCATAAAAATATGGAAATATTTCCTATAAAATATCCAAAGAAAGCAAATGTTGACTGTCCCCAAAGGTGCATGTCCCCGAGGACAATAACATTTTGTTCGGGATTTCTTTTGGACTGTTTGCGATGTGGCTTAAATATTCAAATGGCAATTGCACAAAACTGCAAACGACAACATGCAATTGGCTTAAATTATGGCAAATTGAATGAAAATGCCACAGTAATTTGAGTATATCAAATTGTTGCTGCAATTTGGACTGGGATTACTTAGCGCTAATTGAAAACCGAGCGCGCTAATCCTGCAATTATGTCAAATATTTGCGGGGCCATCATAAGTCTTTCAGTCTAAGGATAATTAAAGAAATGCCATCGAGTCACGCAATTAGTTTAAATTATCTAAAGAATGCAAAGAATGATAGAGAAAAAGATAGAGAGAAATGGAGTGAGAGATTGGCGCTTTAACGAGACGATAAACAAGCGCAATTAATAAAGTTGCCAGCATGTCGACTGGCTGCAACATATTTTGACCTTTTGACTGGCAACTGCCAGGGATAAGAGGGATAAGAACAACAGTAACAGCAACAATGCCACACAGGGCAGCAAATTTACAACACCATGTGTGCTGTACAGTCAGGAGTCAGGAGTAAGGAGTCGCCAGGACATGCCTCGACATGCGCTTGAAAAATTGCAGCCAAAGACGAGGCAACAATGGCCAGGCTACAATTTATGGCCAGCCATTTGGCCAAGGACTAAGCGCCAAGCACATGACTAACGTACACTTATGAGATTAGACTTGGAAGGGGAAAAGTATTTTTTTTTTGGGTGGTGTATTAGGAGCTGGGTTGTCATAGAGGTGAACCCACTAATATGCGACATTTGTTTGTAAGCTCCGTTTGTTTCAATTAGCGACGTCTTTACAGTTATTTGCACAAAGTCTCAGGCGATAGGCAAATTTTTTAAGCCGTCAAAGTTACCACCCAACGGAAAGGACAATGTGACAATGCGACGATGAAAGGCGGCGGCAACTCATTGAACCACAAAATAAAGCGTATCATAATAATAATATCGTAATATGCAGTCGCGCCACTAATGCGTATTACCTAAGCCCACCCACAGCATACCTCAATGCCACGCCCCCTTCAACCCAGCCTTCATCGCTCAGCGGGAGTCCTTCGTCATTGTTACTTCCTCGTTTCCCTTTCATACCGCTTCTTTTACTTTGACGCGTTGCCCCGATCCCACTGTCGCCATCGTCTGGCGATAGACTTTCTATACCCTCTCTTAAAACGGAATAACAACTAAGTCTTAAGGTTGGTTTTTTATAGGATAGGGTAGATTTTGTAAATGCTAATTATTGAAATACATTAAATTAACTCTTAAAAAATGTGGAAGATTTTATTTTTCAAGTTTGGGTATAAGTTTTTAGTTTAGAAGATATCTTACAAAATTAGTTAAGGGGAGATACATTATATGATAATAAAAAAATTATATAATTCTTAAGCTATTTGTAGGAAATAATAGCATTTTTGAAGCCTTTTTAGAAGTATAGAAGTTAGTTGATTAATTTTTGGGAAATGTATATTAATTTCCACAGAATTTTTAGAAATTTAAATTTTACATTTGTGATAAATATATAATTGATTAGTAAATAATTTGAAACTTATTTATAGGGAGACCCATTAAATATTATCTTATATTAATATTTCTTTATTCTTAGCAATGTTTATTAATTTCAGCAATTTTCCTCCCTGAAGTTGGCATTTGCATTATAGATCAGCCCAAAAAGTAACGCTGAATTTACTACCACTACATTTCATCAACATTATTTGATAGTGAATACCTCATTCGTCGTGACAACTTTATAGTAAATAAGCCAAGTATTTGGATTTTTTCTTTATTCCATGGTCTGTTTGTCGCGCTTAAATCCGCCTAAGTATTTTTGCAGCTGGCTGGCAAATTTTGCCACAACGTGAAATTTCCGTTTGAGCTGAGCTAAGCACAAAATTTTTGTACTTTACTTACTTATACACGATGCGATTCTTTATTATTATTATTATTAAACACAAAAAAGTAGAAGCAAAAAATGTGAAATTGCTGCTGAAATTTGCTGGCATTTTTCTTTTTTTAGTGTGTGTATTTGTTGTTGGCTTTGATGTGTTGGTGGGTTTAACAAAGGGCAAGTAAAAGAGGCTTTAAGAAAAAGGAACTAAGACTGAGACAGATATTAGATACAGTAGCTGTCCCTTGTTGGTTATGCCTAATTCCAGCCATAAGCCAATTTAATTCCCAGTCACTGTGGCGCCAGCAAATCGTAAATTAATGAAATCACACGACGACCAAAACTTAAATCCTTCTACACAAAATGCATTGCATACTTGGCGGCGCCCCGTTGCCCGGCTGTCGGGGCTTATAAATTCCCTTATCGCCATATCGCCCGTCCGCTTTGTTGTTGTAGAAATATGGCCAGAACGCATGCGAACGCAGAAGAGAGAGAGAAAAGGATCTAAAGGCCAAAAACCTAAAAGCCAAAACAACAAGCGACAAGCGGCTAACAAGGACCCAATGTTACAACAATTTGTAATACGTAATTTGTCCTGCGTTTGCTTTCTGCACGTAACTTCCAAGTCCCCTCACTTTGAACCCATCCACAATCCGTAGGCAGCCCAATTTATGCACTTGGCATTGTCTGCCATGGCGGGGTAATAAACTTTTGCCGCGACAAATTTAACAAATTATAGAAAAGATTACGTGTTCTGTGGTAAGTCCTTTAGCTCTGCAGCCTGGTCACTTCACTCCGCTTGCCCAATTTAAGCCAATTAAAGCCAATTAAGAAACATTTTTATAAATTTTTTTAGCATTTTCCTCTGCAATTTGATTACCTTTGACTGCGCATTTTAATTGCTTTCGAATCAACAATTATAGCTTGTTTGGGTTCCAAGATTTCCTTTTATAATATCAGGTATTTGCTAGAAACCCAATTTCGGTTGGGTCAAAGTCCTTTGAATTCGATTCCAAGCTAGTATACATCAAAATTAGATCAAGCAAGTGCCATCAGGTATTTAAAGTCTTATTTGTTTCATAAGGAATGAGAGATCCCACCACACATGTCATGCACGAAAGCGCACATTAAATATTTACACTTCATTTTATAGCGTCAAGGAAAGAAATATAACAAAAACTTAGGAGGAAAGAATTGCACCGAGTGCAATCACTTCGTCGCATATAGCTTTAATGGCAATGACAACTGTTGGGTTTTCCTTTTTTCCTTTCATGCTAAATGCAGGACACAAAGAAGGACAACGCGTTGCAAGTGAACCGCAGGATATGGCGCAGGTCAACGGAAGCCATAAAATCCTCGTTTGTCACGCGAATTTCGCTTCAGCAAAATGCCAACACATGCAAAAGACAAACTTTTGTGCTGGAAAACAAAAAAGAAAAAACGGAAAAGAAAAAACAACAGCACAAAAAAAGCTAAAAAATAATATTAATGGCAAAAAAATGTTGAGAAAGACATCGGAAATAAAGAAGCAGGAGCAGGAGGATCAAGTTTACTTTGCCAGCCAACTCAGATGGAATTATTTACGTTTAGTTTTTATAGTTTTTTATGGCGGTACTCGTATCGCGGACTCAGGAGGTCCCTCTTTTGGGGCGTGGGTACTCATAAAATATGGGCGCAGGTTTATTTATACTCCGTTGTGGCGACATTTTGCGCGATGCAGTTGGTTTGGGTCTTTGTTTTTACGACTTGACGGATTGCACACGGCGTGGGGACTAAAAGGATACAGCAAAAAGGACTCTGAATGATATTAGTTCAAATGCCCGCTAATGTCAATTAAATTTGAAAAGACGACGAGACCTAAATGAAATTTTAATTACCGCAAATGAGCTGCAAGGGAAGTGAAGACAAAAGGATCTTTAAGCCAAGGTACTCAAACTTGAATAATGGCCAGAGAAATTGTTCCTTTTAAATTGTAATGGCTGAGCTATTTGGGATTTTAGAACAGCAATCAGCATTATTATTATCTTAATAAGCAAAAAAGTAGTAAACGACGAAATAATAGAAACCCAGTAAATACAACGAATATTTTAGCAAATTGTATAGATTCTTGGCAAAAAATGTCTCACATATCTCTCATTCAGCTTCAATAGGTATTCACATTTTTCATGTAGCTGTTTTTTATGCCCGAATTGTACACATGTGATTCCCACTGATGAGGAGGGATGGAGGAGGACTGCCAAATGTTTACTCAACTGTGTTGAAAAACAATTTTGGCAAATGGCCGAACGGCGTCGACATTACAACAAATGTCATGTGTCAGTGTCAAAAGAATTGAAAAACAGTCGAGGTTCAGAATCAGGCTCTGAAGGAGGAACGGAAATGTCAACACGAGTTCATCAGTCAAATGAGTTGTCTCTGTCTGTAGTGAGAAGGGGAAGGAGTGGAGTTGATGGTTGAGGAGGAGGATTCACCATGTGTTTACGCATTTCTACCACAGTTAAGTGAGACACGAGACTTGGGGAACTCTTATCGCTTGTCTCTCAAATGTGTTGACCTACATTTTTATCCACATGTCTCTGATGTTTATTAATGGGCCACCCCAAATAAGAAGAGTTTCTAGACATCTCTTGAAGGTTGATTTAAGAGTTTTGTAAATTGAATCATCTAATTAACTGAATAAAGTTAACGAAAGTTGAAAAGTCAAACAATGTACAATATGCAATTCATGGCATAGTATCAAAGTTTATTGAATTTCAATTACATAGCTTAAACTTTCAATTCATTTTAAACCCTACACTGAACGGGTTCAACAGATTGTAATCGAAGCAGCACAAAATCTCAAAGAAATTTCCATTTTGTTGCTCATTCAACTGGCGACTGGTTTTATTTTAATTATAAACCAAATTCGTTTTACAAAATGTGCACCGAGGCTGGCAAATGAGCAGCAAACAGAAGCAGCGAGCACTTGAGGAGCCAGAGCCCCATGAAGTTGCAAAATATTTGATCAAGTGTTTGGATTTTTTCCTGCAAGTGAAAGCTGGCTAAACAGTCGACATCCAGAGAGGGAAGGAAGTCCACAAGTAACTTCTTTTACGCGAATTCATTCAGTCAGGCTTAATGAACAGTCGGTGGCCCGAACAGAGCCAGAAACCATCGTCTTGCCAACAGCATCAGGAACAGGAGTGAACGATACTCTGCACTTGCTGTTGATACAACTCATTAGACGCAATCGAATGCATACTCAAGTGGGTTGGCCAGGAACTGCAAACAGCCCCCGAAACAGAGCTTACAGCTTAGATACACAGTTTTTGCTATAGAAATTCTCTTTAATATTAAATTGAACCATGATATATGTAGTTTAAGTTTTGTACTTAAATCTTTTTATGGGAGATAGAGAATAATTGATAGAACAGTCAGCGAATAGTTCCCGAAATGTAGCCTACAGCTTAGATAGAAAGTTTTTGCTATAGAAATAATCTTTAAAATTGAAAATTAAAATGTTACCATGAAGTGCTTTTAATGGTAGTTTATAGTTTTACAACTCTATGTGAGAGAATAGTCGTGAATTAAGAATATTGAATACCAAATAAAAGTCGAAACATATTTGATGTTATTTTAAATTTTAATAAGTTATAGAGAATTGATGAAATAGTCAACGTATAATCCAAATTAAAAGTGCTAAGAGCTTGAGACTTGATTACACCAAGTATTGAGACTTTAACTTTTATGCTTAAAGTGTTACAACTTGTAACTTACAAGCAAAGCAGGAATATAATTATTATATCTTCATAGGTGAAAAGGACTTTAAAATTTAAAGTTTAAATTGTACAAAAGTTTACGCGGAATTCATTTTAGCAGAACGGGTTAGCTTAGCTTGTTTTTCTAGCACTTTTAATCTAACTTCTTTCTTGAATTGGAACTCATCTTTCCACACCATTAAGAGGAAAGCAAGCAGAAAAATATTTTTTAATTGAAATGTGCTGCATATGGACCTAAGTAAACAAAAGTTCGACACCCACATCTCGTTCTGTGGGATAAAGTTCATTACTAATCTGCTGCCAAAGATAAACTCGAAATTTTTAATCAAAACAAAAACAGAAAATGCGCCACTTTGGCAGCTTAGCGTAAGGAAAATAAACAAAGCAAGAAAAACACAAAAAAAATGACAGCGTAATTATTTGGCTAAAATTAAAGAAAGCAAAAGGTAGAGAAAAGGAGCGAAAAAAAAAACAAAAGCGCGTCAAAGGATCAAAGGTAAAAAAAAAGACAGTCGCATATTCCTTGGAGTAAAAAACCTAAACAAACATGAAGAGCATTGCGGCATAAAGAAGTTAAGATAACTTTTTTATCCAAGTGCTAAAGGATATTTAAGCGGAAAATTCTAATAAGCTCGATGTGGGCCCTTAAGGGTTGACTAGCCACAAAATCAAACCAAAACCCCAGACCCCAAACCAAGCATCGGGCATCAATGACTGACCGAGCACTAAGGACTGAGAACTAAGAGGTCGGAGTATTCAACCCTTTCGACAGGCAAACCGCGAAAATTTAATTCACGCGTAAAAAACATTTTTCAATCATTTTGATGAGCCACAAAATATTTTAGCAATTTAAGCGGCTTTCGGCTGAGAGTTTTGTATAAAATTCTTAATTAATAATCTGTAGCGAAGCTGTCGCAACCTACCATCTACTCGAACTTTGCCCCAACCCATTTACAATGTGTAGTCAATTGAAAATTTTGTTTGGCAATGAGCCGTTGAAATCGCTATTAAAGCCCTTGTAATTAAGCGTCTCACCATGGCCAACAGGGCGCCTCGACTGCCTCGACTGCCACGCTGGGGGCTTTATGACATGATTATGAATTGCCCCATCACTTTTTGGGGTTAACAAAAGCCGCAGCAGTCATCGCCAGGCCACAACAACCGCCACTTGCCACTCGCCAGTCAAAAGTCAATAGTTGGCGGCATAATTCAATGAAGGGGTTGGGAAAATCCACCCAACGCGAAAGTTTGATCGCCAGAATTAAATTTAGAAATTTTGCTTGAATTTAATATTAATTAGTTGGCCATTTGTGTTTCAGTTATGCAAATGTTGTTGGTCTGTTGTCAGAAATTGTATATTAATTAGCCTGAACTATGTACACTCAATCCACTTTACCTCGATAATCGAATGATACTTATATATCACTCGAATTTTGTTTAATATTTCTTTGCATCTGGCAACATATTTTCCCTTGTTTCGTAGAGTCAACAAAAAACTGCTGACATTTAAATAAATTGTTAAACATTAGCCGGATAGCTGACAAAACTAACATTCGGGGCGTCGGCACACATGGAAAATGGCAAAGAAATTGCCGCAAATCAAATTTGATAAACAGCCACAAAAAAAAGCGATGAACGACGCAAAAAACAAACTGGGAAATGAGGGGAAAAGTGACAGCAAAAAAATGGCAAAGTGTGCCGCTACTGACAGACTGGGAAAATAGTAAGAGGATATGGAAAAACTGGCGGAAGGACAGGCAGGAAAATGTTTTATTGCTGCCATAATTTTGAGTGATAAGTGACGAAAATCAATCGATGAGAGACCATCTGACTTTCTCCCTCTAAGGAGAGGGTAGATATGAGATTATTTATGCAACGGTGATTATATATATCATCATCATTTTTTGTTAGTGCACACGAGTTTGTTAATAGATTCTCGTTGTTGTTCAAGTTACGAGTCAATGGGCTGTCCTTTAATAAAGATTGATTGGTGTGGGTCGATTGTTATGTGATGGTTTAACTACAAATTTTATTGTATCGAAACAGACTTGCAAGAAAGTCAACTCACACAATTTTGAATAATAGTTTCCAAAAGAATACAAATAATTTTATTTAAAATAGAATATTTTTATTTTAAAAGCGACTATTTTTTTAGCATATATTAAGTGTAGAAATAAGCTAACTGCAGGTATAATTTATTTAAAATTATTAATTAATATTATTATTTTCTTTCAAAATACTACAACATAAATTCTATAACGTATACTTCAGTTAAAAAATTCTTTACAGATTGATATGCTGAGTTTACATACAGTCAATGCTTATCTCCTAGACTAATTTGGAAATGTTTATTCCTTATAGGGGCTTCAAACAAACCATAGATAATCCCAGTACAGCCTCCATAACCACATAAAATAATTGAAAAGAACCAAATGTAGAAAAGTTAAAGTCCCAAAAGAAATCCCAAATTGACTTTGTTGCGAATTTTATAGGCCCAGATTCCGTTGAACAATAGAGACAAAGAAAATTGTAGAAACATTGTCAAAATACGCAATAGTTGAACAAAAGAAAGCCAACTGAGGGTTGCACAAACACCTTGAGACTGGATCGAGGTCTGGGTATTGAGTCAGAGACTGACACTGAATCTGTCTGATTAGTGTAAATAATTGTCAGTCGGAGGTACAATAAAAAAAGTCAACAACACGCTGAGGCAGCCTTTTGTTACGCTAAACTGCCAATAAAAACTAAAACAAAATTATTTTAATAACGAGAAAAGAAGAGAAGAGACGAGACGTACACTCAAATTGTCATACAGCGAGGCAAATTAACAACAAAGTTGCCTTCAGATCCTCAGATCCTTTAAAGGATCTCTACACGCAGTCGCAACTGCGCAGCTGTCAAATTTGTGTGTGTGACATTAGCGCATGACAAATGTAACAAGTTGTTGCCTTTTTTGGCAAACAAACACGAAACAATGGCAACAAGGCTTAAGGAAAGCTAATAAAGAGACGTTGCTTGGATATTTTTATTACCACAAAAAGTCAAAAAAGGGGGTAAGAGCCGAAAGGAGTTCGTCAATTGTCACTTTGGGCGCATAAATTAGGGTTAAAGGATATGAGATACTCACTCAAAAAGTATGAGAAAATATTTTATTGATTTTGTGTGACGCAACAATTTTGTCCTTTACTGTAGAAAAAAACCAAGTTAAAAGTTTTTCTTAAATGCTCCTATGTGTATTGAAATTTAAATTAAGTCTTATGAATTAATGCTTTAGTCACTAAACATCATTTATTGATTTATCTTATATTCAAAGTGTTTAACTCAAAATGTTTAACTTAGTTTAAGAAAGTTGAAGAGTTAAACATTGATATAATTTCGAGTTTTATTTATGGTAATCATTATGACTACTACTATTATAATTATTATGTTTTAACCGAGCTTAAATGATATATTTTCATTTAAATCTTTTATTTTTTATAATTTTGTGTTTTGTTTCTTAATACTTCATTTCTGTTTTATGGTTTTCTTTTTTCAGTTATACAAATGCAAGAATTCATCATAATCTTTGATATTGTTATTTTGGCTGTAACTGTAGTTGACTTTTAATTAAAAGCAAATGTTTAGTTTTGTTTTATGTCCGACATAAACAGGAAGCCTAAGCAAATAGTGTGTCCCATTTATCACTCGTCCGTTGCTAATCCTTTTGGCCAGTTTTGGCCGTATTTCATGTTTTATGGCCAGCTAAGCAACTGCCGCTAAGCCAAAACATGCAGAGACTCTATTTGAAAAGGCGGGGATTTCCCCACAAACTGAAGTAAAGCAAATAATTCATCGATGGGCTGCGTGTTGGGCAACTGTTACGAGTATTTTACACTCCCATCCTCTCTCTCTCTCTCTTTCTCTCTCTCTGTTTCTCTCTCTTCCCTCTTAAGTTGTGCTTGGTAATGCACTGGCAAAATCGTTACCAACCTTCTGCCTCGTCTACGACGACGTTATGTCTACAGACAAATTGCCATAACCATAATAGTTATGCCTGAATGGGAAAGGGAAAAATGATGTTGTTGTGCACCATAAAAAGATGATTTCATAGACATTTACGCACTTGGACTACATGCATACATACGAGAAATGAAATAATAATACAACATAATAATAATAATAATAACAATAATTGTTATATTGATAGAATGAATGGACTTTGGGAGCTGTCGTCTGGTTTATGTGCATGTTAATGGCCGCAGATACTTTTGATGACTGCTGCCAAATAAAGTTGCGAGATATTTCTGCAACTATCTTAAGTTCCCATGTCACAGCTTCTGCGCACTTTTCTGATTTACAATACAGGCTCAAAGACAAGGCAGTTCTCCAGCGAAGACGAGTTCTCCTCATAACAAAACAAACGTAATAATTATGTTAAAAATTATATGGCACTTCTCACCCCAGAGACAACCACGTTTCCTTTGTTTGTGGCAAAGTCTCACTCTCTCTCTCTCTCTCTCTCTTGCCTTTTCTCTGCACTAATCTGTAGATTTATATGCAGAGAAGTTGTTCAATAAAATCGTCTAAACCAGACCATAAACAAGGATATTTTATGAACACTTCCTGCCCATTTCTTGGCACATTTTACGCTCGCCCAGGATTAGCGTCGTGTATGACGAACTGACCAACTGACCATTCCAAAGTCCACAAACATTAAAATATTTTGCCTCAGACTTGCACACAAAACTTTGCACGTTAATCCTTTGGGCAATTGCGCGGAAAAAATAGCAAAAATTCCATTGCAATGAAACAAAGAAGATTTAAATGGTGAGAATGTAGAGTTTTTCTTGAGACTCTGCCATTCCTTATAGATTATACACACACATGCTAAATGCTGTACAAAACGTTAACCATCATCATCAGCTGAAATCTTCAATTTCATCTTGAAGATGTACATTTTGGCCATCTTATAAATATGTCAAAAAGGACACTTAACTCAAATGCGTTCAAATGATAATTGCAAGTAGAATGGGAAAAGAACAACAAGAGGGATAAACATTACTCGGAAGCACGGCGAATGAAGTGGCAACAACTATTACAACGCACTTGCCTCTTATCGACAGCTATCCAAAAGAATCCAACATCGAGTTGAGAATCCGCCTCTGTACTTTTCCATGGCAATAACACTAAAAAATTATGACCAACAACTGAGAGAGCGAAAAGAAATTTGGAAAACAAAAGCGCACAACTTCTAGGAGGAATAAAGCCAACTGTAAGCATTCATGGGGATTTAAACGTTTATTTATAAGGTTCGTCCAGGAGTTGGGGAACTTTCCGGGGTTGGACATGGCTTTTGTTTTAGCTCGAGTCGACTTAAAGTCAAAGTCAAAGTGAAACCATTGAATTGAATTGAATGAACAACTCTGATAAAATCAATACAATTCGAGTACTGTGTGCTGATGATTACAACAACTTATACACACTCGATGGAAGACTCACTCTTGACTACATAATTCTTATTTATACTGTGTCTCGTCTATTACTTACACAAGCTCGTGGTGCTGTAATCGAGTGGCATCCACATATTTGTTTATCTTTCATTGCTTACTATTTGCTGGACCTGCCCCTAGACCTGGAATGAACCTGAGCGAGCTTTTTCATTAGCCTAATACCGATAACTCAACCCTCAACTCACATTTGGCATCTGGTTATCTGGTTCACGTTCACGTTCACGTTACTTATATATTTTTTTTTTGTTCTTCCTGCTGCTCAATTAACCCGAGGCCATTTCTACTTAGGCAAACGAGTTGTGAGCAAAGCTGTTGACTTGTTGTCTGACTTTTTGGGTGGAAAAATTGCAATTTCCTGTAACTTCCAACAAACAAAGTAAACATTAATCCATTTACAAGCCCAATGCTCCATGGTTGCCCCTGGTTGCCATATTGAGTCTGTTTCCCTCGGTTTTTGGGTTCGCTTAAGTGACGTGGTTTTAAAATTTGTCAATTAAATTAAGTGCAACCGCAGGCGGAATACGAATGAGTGACTGACTAGTCCCTCCTTTCTCTATAGTCATCTTCAACTATTCATAAACTGTGTTGATAGTTAGCTAAACTCCACCATTCTCCTCCATCTTCATTCGTCCCTTGACTCTATCCATCTCATGTCTATCGTCTGGGACGAAGCTGTAAAATCGTGTCGTATGTGCCCGGGCAACTTATTTGACGCTTAATTTAATTTGTGTTGGAATTTTGTCTTTGGGGGCCAATAACAAGAACAGAGTTGAGTCCTCACTTTGAGTGATTTATGAAATACTCTGTAATTAACTATTTATGTATGTCTGAGTGTGTATGTGTGAGTGTGTGTGTGTGTATGTGTGAATAGATTGCTTTATACAAAGCACTTGTCTAATTGAGAGCAAAAGGGATAATACAGGATACTGAACTTAATATGAAATGTAAGGCAACATAAACAAATATGATATTTTATTTTTGATTCAAAAGCTACCACTTAAGTGCAATAATATCCTGGTTTCTTGGCAAATTTATTTAAAAGCACTTACTTTGCATATCACCTGAATGATCTTCAGTTATAACTGCAAGCTCGATTGATACAATAGCTTTCATTGTGTAAATGTGTAAGAGGCTTCAATAAAGACATCATAAGGCCTAAAACACGATTACAACTTTTTTCCCAATTTGCGCAATTTTAATTACTTCCCGATCACATGAAAGCCTTAATCTACCTATTTAGAGATCTTCCCTTTATGTAAAAAAACTATCAATCTTAACATATGTAATTTGTCTCCCTTACAGCTTGCTTTTTGAAGTTAGTAATTCTGTAAACAAAAGCCTATTAAGTTACAATGATCTTCCTTATTGTTGCGGTTTCCATAGATACAAAATCTTTTATAAAATATCTCTTTCTAAACTTCCCACACAACAGTTACTTCTTAGCCTTCTTCTTACTTCACAACAGTGATTTCACTCGTTAAAAGGAACTTCTTTCGACTTTCTAAGAATAACACCTTCTTAACCACAGAGTTACCCAAATTCATGTTAAAAAAGTAATTAAAATATAAACTAAAAATCTGTTCTCTTTAAAACTGAACTCTTAATTGAAACAGAAGCTTCAGTTGAAGGGCACCTTCATTCCTTCCCAAATATCAGATTCCCCGCATCCCAAACTGACGAGAAACCTATAAAAATTGTATCAATGTCTACATTTAAGTACTTAACTAAAACTCTGATGCCTCCTTTGTTATACCAAGTGCAATGATATGACCTTAAAATACTTAAAGCGATCATCAGTTGTGATAATCCGCTTGGGTAATTTCAAGTATTAGGTCAGAACATTTTTCTGGGCAGGAAAAGACTTTAAAAACTCGTTACAAGGGTTGACATCTATTCATTGTAATACTCCGACTATGTCATTATTTTGTATACGTCCGGTTTTAATCCATTTCAAAATATCATTTTTCAATTGTTTGACCAGAGAGAACATTCACAATACAGAAAGAAAACAACACCTTGCCACTAAGCGCGAAAACCAATAAAAAATCATAATTAAAACTCCAATATGTTGCGAGAAGTCCTGCTGTGACCATCAGGCAAAAGGGACAACCACCAACTGACAAAACAATTTCAATTTTGGTTTAAAAAAAAAGAAAATGAAAATCGAAAGGAGACGCGCATTTTCCATTCTTTTTTAACATTTGAAAAATGATACGAAACGTCATTATGTTATCGATGTACGATGAGTATAAAAAAGAGAGAGGGGGAGATTGGGCATTGACATTTATTTACTGTGTTCAACAATTGTAGACAGGCATCCTTTTGTTGGGCAACAATTTGGCTGAAAGGATATGCCACGTTAATTGTGCCATTTTGTGGACAGTCGCAGCAGGAGAAAGGACGATGGCACAAGGGGAACCCCCGCTCCTCACACCTCGCCTACCCTAACACTGCCACAGTAGCCCATCGATCATATTTCATGTGGTTGTCCTGTATGACTTGCTTTGATTGCCAGCAGGACCTCTACCCTCACCAACATGTGTATCTACTTTTTATCTATTGACATCAGAGAACCCAAAAGGGGTAGTCCCCATGTGTGTTGAGGGTGTACTTGTTGTTCCTTCTTCTGCTTTCATTTCTATACTCTCCTCTCCTGATTATGATGTATGACTATCTGTTCTGTCTTCGACTGTGTTTGTGTGTGTGTGTGTATTTCTGATTCGGTTTCCATTTCTATTTAGTTTCGCTTCATTTTTAATATCCTCACATGATATTTTTCACTTTTCGTTGCGGCTCACCATAATTTTTGTGCAAAAAATGCCTTCAATTTTTTGTCCACATTCAGTTCGAGTCATGGATATTGAGTTTTTAAATATCATCAATCAAATTATTCGTTCTACGTTCTCTGCGATTTGACAACACATCATCAATTTCTATTGTTGTTCAATAAGTTTATGAATATTCATAGTTTTTTAGATGCATCCACCCATCTGCCCATTTCCCCATTGTATTTGTTTATTCATCATATTTTATTTATGATTTTGTCTGCTTGTCTTTAGTGTTGAGTCATGTTTTCGCAGTGCAAAATGAATTCCAACAATTGGCAATTTTTTTGCCGAATATCTTTATATGGGAGAGGGTTAAAAGCTGGACAGCTGCCAATCAATGATATGAGTACAGTTGGTCTCAAAATGTGTGTGTTTGATAAAAGATTTGACTTGAAATGTATTTTAGACTCAAAGGGGACTGCAACCTAAGCTCATTAAAATAACTTTGCATGAAACTGAAACTCAATGTTCCATTACTAATTAGGAACCTGACCAAATTCTCCCAGTGGGGCCTTAATTCCTGAGCCGCTTGCTCTACTTCCCACCATAAATGTCAGCGGCCAAAGACCACAAAATATGAACTGCTGAAAGTGGAACGCTGTACGCATCATAAATTGCGACAATAACAACAAACAAACGGAAATGGGCACTACCAAATGGAACGGATCCCAAACTAATCCTCCTAGCCGACTGCACTTTGCTAACAAAACATGAAAACAACAACAAAAACAGTTAGAGAAACAGGGCAAAGGACACACACAGGACACACCCAAAATGCAACGAAAATATTTTGACAGTCCAACACGATGGGAGAGATATTCTATCGGGGTAATAGACCGGCGAGTTATGAAGGAAAGACCCATGAGGACTTAGACTTCGCGCCCCGTTTTTGATGTCTGTCCATCATTGAGCCACACACGGAGTTGGGATTGAGAGTTAAAGCCAATTAGCAGCACGCCTTGAGAAATGGACAGGTGTCGCATTCAACTGGAAAACATTTGGTAACCAAATTATAAACAATTAAGGGCAATCCACACGATTGTGGCAATGCGATAAGGAAAGGATCGTCTGATATGCGTGACAGCTGAAAATTATTTTGCATAATTTGAGTGTTCATCATTCGATTGTCAGCAGTAACAACAACCTAAAAGGAAACCACAAACAGTCTGATTACAGCAAACAACAAACAACAAACGGAAAAGAAATAATGTTGAAAACATAAAAATTAATGCAAAAATGCTGTACGAAAAGCGACCGACAATAAAAATACATAAATTCAATTAAATGTGACAAACAAACAAAAAGAGGAGAAAAAAAATGAATATAAAGAAAAACCAATGTGAAAACCACCGGTCATTAAATTACTAAAAATGTAATAAAATGCTTGATGTAAATAATTAAGTAGAGCTGGTTCGAGTTTGATGAGAACAACATTTTTCGGAAGCACTGTTGACAGGCACTGCATGTGTCAAATTACAGCAAACTTTATTCAATATTGGTTGAAATTTTAAAGAGAACTAAATGAAGGAATCTTTAAATAACCCAAAAGGTGTTCAAGAAATTCTTAAATAGCTAGACAAGCTAATGACTTTTTTATAATAATATAAAATTACATTGATCTTGATTAATTATCTTTATATTAGTAACAAAATAAAGACATTTTTGTACCGTTTAAAAAAGTTTAGATAGCATTAACTTTTTTAATAACTGTATGATATCTATAAACACTATATTTAAGACAGAATTCAAAATTTCACTACTATTTAATTTACAAGAATATCCTTAAGTTTCGAAAGATTTAAAGTGATGAAAGATAATAATATAATTTGAGCAAGTGGATATCTTAGATTAGCATACAGGGTATCTTGTAGCGTATCCCCGTAGGTTAACCGATTTCAGCGTGTCTTCCCTCAAAAAAAAACCACTAACAAATGCCAACTCTGAACACTTTTCACACGTTTTTTGCGTCTGGCAACGCCTTCTTCCTCTTCCGCCCACCACACAGATTTCTGTGTAATAAAAAACAAAGCTGTCTGACATTTCCGTCGTATCGGACAACATGTTATCGGAGAGCACGGATATAAATGTGTACGATACATGCCAAATTACGGTAATTTTCAGTTTTGGCCAGCGGTTTGCAAATAACTCGCCGCATTCAGCTCTCAATGTGGTTGCAACCGGCACTTAAACTGTCACACGTGTGCGGCATTGCGGTAATTATAAAGTCATCTTGACATAATCAAAAGTGACAATTACAGCCATTGCACAGGAAGGCAAACCGAAGGAACCCGCCCCCTCCGAAGTGGTGCTCTATGATTACTAGGACTGCGAAAAAGTCAATAGCGTTATGTATATTGGTAATACTCGTAATTTCTAGTTGGCTAACAAAAGTCACGCGTCATTAGGTACTCGCCAGGGGGAGAGGAAATTCCTTACTCGCCCAAGGGGGGACAGGTGACAAGTATTGCAAGGGCTAGGCTAATGATAATGTGGTGAATTGAAAAACATAATTACTAAGGAAAGTGTGAGAACAGATCCTGAGAACCATCGATCAATCGATCAAAACTTACCGTGTTACCTGTTAAATGTTATGATAAGCCTGAGAGAGATGATGAATGAAGACAGTTAACAGCAAATGTCGAAGCCAGCTTCCAAGTCATGACACTAATCCTGGCACAGAGCGTAAACAACGACCCCTAAGACCCCGCTGAACCGGGAATATTCGAAAGAAAAGAATAAAAAAAATTGATATGCAAATTTATTTAAGCCTGAACTAAACGGCCTGAGCATAGCGTTAATTTCGATAAGCTGGTGGGCAAACAGTTTCCCCAGGAGAGAGAGGTAGAGATACTTTCTATAATGTAATACCTCAATAATCTCACCGGCACACACACCTCACACACAGACACACACACACACAGCGATAGAGACAGGCGCTGCCTGACAGTTATAAATCTCATTAAAAGGTTATTGACTGCAGGAAGGCAAGCAAGAGGAACAAGGATTACAGGGAGCAAAAAAGACAGAAAGAGCAAGGGCAAGAGAAAAATGAGCCCCTGGCACCAGTTAAATTTTCTTTCTTTTTACGCTTCAATTAATACAAAAGTGTTTAATGGGCAGAGAGACAGAGGAAAGGAGAGTAGGAGGAATGATGTGGCCTCTTCTTGGACTTGACAACTGACAACTGGCAGGCATGACAATGACATGCAAGTTAAGGAGTTGAAGGAGTGGTTCCTCCTGAATAACCCTTAACCACAATAAGAAGCAGGAGCAACGGCAGCTGGAAAAAAATCTGTTTTGTCAATAGGCAAGTGGCGAGCCTAGCTTGAAGAATTTATGCAAATTGAACAGCAAACCAAATTAATTTTGAAATGTGTCCACCCTCAAGTGCAGGGCATACATCAAAAGAAGTATCTTCCTTTACAAAATTAGATGGGGAAATACAATTAAGAGTGCGTATCAAGTGGCAAATGAATTCTTAAAAATACAACAAGAAAATGTGAAAGGTAAAAAGTGTAATGCAGTTTCGTTGAGATTGCAACAGAAAGAAGAAAGGAGGAAGTTATACACTAATAAAAAATTTGTATTTTGGTTTTAAGGTTTAAAAGCACACTTTGATTGTGACTTCAATTAAAATAAGACCATGTTGTTCATAATTAGATATAGTTCTTATATTCTTAAGACCACAAATGAGCAAGGCTCAGATTTTTATTTTTATATTCAGAATTTAAGATATTTTTTTATAATTTTGTACTCTTAATTTTTGGAAACAAGGTCTTAAAATGATCTTATTATTCGAACAAAATATATAAGACAAATGTTCTTAAGTTTCTTGACTTTTTTTTTTAAGTGTATCTAAAGCTGGACGTGGCGGATCTTGTAGTGCAGTATTGCATTGATAGAATCAAAGACTTGGGTTCCTTGTTGATAGCTTGCCCCTGATGCATGCAACCACAAGAAGCTATGCGATTTCAATTTTTTTTTGGAAACAAGGTCTTAAAATGATCTTATTATTCGAACAAAATATATAAGACAAATGTTCTTAAGTTTCTTGACTTTTTTTTTTAAGTGTATCTAAAGCTGGACGTGGCGGATCTTGTAGTGCAGTATTGCATTGATAGAATCAAAGACTTGGGTTCCTTGTTGATAGCTTGCCCCTGATGCATGCAACCACAAGAAGCTATGCGATTTCAAAGATGCCGCAAAGAAGACGCTGCACTTTACCGATTAAAAACAAAAGAAGTAAGAGGCTCGTTCTGGGTCTCGACCTCGAGGTAAGGATGTAACTGGAACATCAAAAAGCACGTGGGTGCATCAACTTTTACAAATGCAAATAAAGCAAATGCAAAATGCATCTGTGGCATGCAACACAAGGAATCAACTGAAGGGGGATCTAAACGTATCACGCACTCTACGCATATTTACGCAGTTTCTTTGCGTTGGCTTTTGGATTTATCCTTTTCTCTTTTAAAGGAACGACACATAATGCGGTCAATGAACTGAGAGAGGCCAAAGGAAGCAACAAAGCTGAGTCGAGCTGCAAAAAGAGGCTGAGGATGCCTGTTGTCGTTGTTGTCAACTGCACAAGGAGCTTGCAGTTGGGGGGTAAGAATGGAAGGGGTAGAGATGAGGTGTAGGGGAGTACCTCTCCGGCTTTGCCTTTTTTTTTTTTGCAATTGCAAAACCTCAACAGCTGCTAAAATGTGCGTAGCTATTGCCATTTCCTTAACCCATCATGGACCTACCCTCTGTAACGCTGGCAAAGTGTTAAAAACAAAAGGAGTTCCCCTGCCACAGTTCCCTCATGCCCCCACCAGCAAAATTATCATGTTGCATTTGCGTGCGTTCTATTTGCATTTTTCTGCATTTAATTTTCTTTTTTTTGCCTAGGATAGTCGAAGGGTTTATTTTCATACTCATTGGGTAACATCTGCCGCACACTTTAACTAAAAATAATTGCACCACTGTGTGGCAAACGGTGCACGCAATGAGATTTTGACAGGCGGTTGGCGACAGCCCCTTAGAACGCAAAATTACTCTTAAAATTGCGTAGTTTATTGAGGGGCGTGCACCAGTACTCAAGGAATGAGGGGCTGGGGCGTGCCGCAATGTGGCAACATGTGGGTACTTATGTAAAATACTTTTCCAACTACTTACGTGTGCTTGTGTTTAATTAAAACATTGCTAATATCAGTTAATTTCTTAGCATTAAATTGTGACTCCTTCGGAAGGGGGTTTATCACAAGTTGATCTTAATTATGTGGCGAGTGGTGTAAGAAGTTGGCATAAATTGTGTTGCATATTGATAAGCATAAAATGTCCGATTTATGAAAGCGAAAGGTGTGGAAACACTTGTAACAGCTTCGATTTGTAAGCGGGGTAGGCAAAACACACTGGCATTAGAAGTTTATTAAAAGAAAATAACTAAAAATTTAAATAAATTAAAATTTTAATTTTTAAAGTTCGAACTATAAAAAAAGTATCCATCTTAATAAAAATGTAGAAACAATTTATAGATGATTCCAATAAAATTTAAATTTATTAAAGCTATAAAATCGGAAAAGACTTGACACAAGGTATGATAATAATAAATGATTATAAGCTTAAACTATAATATACATATTTTAAAAATCTATTTTGGCTGTTAACCATTGACATGAATTCTCAAATTGGAAAGTGCACAAATGTAAAGGCATCAGTTCAGAAATAACAAATTTGTTTAATTTATGAACTTTTCAATGAACACAATCAAATGGCAATAAAAACTAAGTCAAAGTCCGCTTAATGATACATATCAAATTAACGCTAATTAACAAATATTGTGGGCAGACAACAACAATGAGAGCAACAACTGCAATTGAGGTCCTGTACTGTTTATAATTTACTTCATTACGATTGCTAATGAAAACAATCAGCGGTAATTCACCACTGCCCAGAGAAATCTACATAAATAAAAAAACCAAAAGAAAGAACAACTACCCAAAAAAAATTGTGAAGCCCGGCAATTAAAGGCGACAACAAACAGCCCCATGACCCAGGAGAAAGTCCAGGGGTCAGGGGGTGGTTAATGACAATGATGCAATGAATGGACAACAAAGCAGAGGCCAGAAATCAAAAGGCAGTCCCGCTGGGTAGTCCCCGAGAGTAGCTGTTGATTAGATATATACTCAAATAATACAGTACAGTTTCGTCCGTGAATTATGACCCAATGAATGTGAATGTGAGGGGTTGCTTTTATGCAGGGCACAGAGTAGAGGACACACCTGAAAGCCATAACCTGTTTATGCTTCGGACTGTACACGCATGTGGCCAACACAAAAGATACATTTTAATGGCTATAGATATGTGCATGAACAGTTATACATAACAATAATTTGGTAATTGCCAGACAATCGTAACATTTGTGTACCATATAACATACCCTCCCCAACACTTCAGGACGATGCGTTCCTTGCGTGCTCTTTTCAATTTTAGGGCAAGTTGTTTCCAAATGCGGGCGTAGGTGGATTGGGGTTCTGTCTGCATGATATCGATATACTACACTCGGATTCTTGACAAGTGGCCAACTGTTTTTATGTTCTATATGGCAATTATAACAAATTTTGTGAGATTATGAATGATGTTTTGAGGTCAGAACAATGACGTCAAGTGAAACACGTGCAAAGTTTGCTTTGGGATGAACTTAAGCTTAAAGTAATATTGTTCTAAAAGATAGTATTGAAATTAGGATTCTCTAGCATGAGCTATATCATAAGCTAAAGTTTATGGAAAAAAGACTAAGGAGAGTTTCTTTTCGGTATTTTAAAGTAGAACTCTCTCAACAATTATCTCACAAATTAATTTAATATATTAAAGCAAACCAGCATTACTGTTTGTATAATTTCATACCTGATATTTTCAAAACAGATATTTAACAAATAGTCTTGGGAAACTTTCTTTTTCTTTTCTTCTTATCAAATACAGATACAGAGTTCTATCATTATTAGCAGTTACTCTTACTCTTAATTTTTCCACATTTGCTACGCTGCTTGACCTTTTTATTAGCGCTGACAAATTACTAACCCATTTGGCTACCATTTTAATTCCCATTCCCTTGAACTTGAGGCCAAATTAAACACGCTTTATCGACTAGTTTTGCTGGTTGCGTTTTCCTTTTTTCGCACAGAAATTAGCAAGGGAACTGAAATTAAATGCAGTTTAACTTGCATTAGCACAGTGTGACATATCATCAAGATCATAGAGGGGGAGTGTGACAACAACAACAACATCATCATTGTCAGGCCGAGATTGAGATGAGAGTTTTCCTCGCACGCGCAATTAAACAGAGGCGAATCGAGAATCGAGAGAGATACAGAGAGTGTGACAAATTTCGAGTGTCAAGCACCGTCGAATTGCACAAAAACCATTGAAGCGGCAAAACATGAGAGCAATCACAGATCGAGATACAGATACAGATACAAATGCAGATACAGATGCAGATAGAACTGGGCGTGAGAACGATGAACCGAAACACGATTGAAGTGAGTAATTAACGCTGCATGCGGCACTGCGTCTAGGGTCCTTTTTGGACATGGTGACGGTGACTGTGATGGTGATGGTGATGGTGACTGTGACATATGCGGGTCGTCTCGTGACTCAGAGACCAAGTACCGGTGTGGCAGGAATATAACTTAGGGCAAGGGTGCGTCAATTTACATGCCAAAAGCCGTCGTTGCCTTTGGCTGCACACTCGTCCAATTTTTTAATTGTTGCAACACGCACAATCCCAAAAACTTATCCGCATTTGTTTATGTTGTTGGTCTTCTTGTTGTTGTTGTTTTGGTTTGCCTTTTTGTCATGTCGTGTGAAACAAGAGGATTCATCTACGCACCCACCACCAAATTAACATCAAATGAACTTATCGCTAGCAACTATTTTACGGCGCTTTCCCAAGTGGTTTCTCGTGTTGCATTTATCGTGGCACATTTCATTCCTTTCCTCAAGTGCAACACGTGACGACTGTACCAACTCGACTCAAACTCGAATACCCGCCCTCACCCCTCTTCACAATCGAGGGCTGGTTTGTTGTCAGTTGACATATTGTCAACCAGCGTCGACTATCAACAATTACACGTGTCCCTGTCCCTGTCCCTGTCCGTGTCCCTGTCCATTGGCCATGTGACCGCAGTTTGCCCAAAAATTTGCATATTTTTCTAATTAATCGCACGAAATTTTCATATAATTTCATGCACTGATAAAATGTTGTTAGTATAATTAATAATCGTCGCGTGCTCACACCCTGACACCCTGAAGGAATCTTTGCAATGGATTCCCTATCATATTTCTGGAATCTGAAAGGGATTCCGTTCGTCGATTCTGTGAGAGAATTTTCAATTTGCATCATCCGGATTAATATTATAGCTCAACCATTGATCTGTCTGTCACATTGCATTATTTATTAATTAGATGCCCAAGTTGTTGTAAACGTTCTATTCTTTAGGTAAATTTCAATAGGTAATAGGTAAATATGTACAGAAACAACTATAGGGAGATCGATCGATCACAGACCGTCACTGCTTACACATTTTCACACCTTACATTCAAGTACAACAACGACAAACAGGTGACCAGGTGCTCAACTATTCGGGTGACTAGCTGCTCTGGTGCCTAGGTGCCTAGGTGCTCACCAGGTGCCAGGTGTTTCGGAGTTTGCTTGAAATGAGGTTAAGTCATCAATAAGAACTGTGCATGGTATACAAATGAGTCACTGAGGCGCAGTTTGTGTCAGTTTTCTCACAGTACTTAGAAGGAGACTCCCAAGTAATTGGACAAAGTTTACATAACCTCATTCATTTGGGGGAAAGCATTAGAAAGTTCCCACAGCGATGATATTGGAGGGTGCTGTTTTACCTACTATATTTAAGTGATATCAGAGATTGGGGAATTTCTGCTGCTCTTATAATGATTTACAATAACAAAGCCAAAATGCTATACAATAGACGGCACCGATTTTGATGCATTTTCAGCAGGTGAGTATGAGGATTACGGTGAGGGGAGTTGGAATAGCGAGGGTAGCGATTTCAATTAAAAGTGACACAAAAATGCGTTGACAAAGGATCAAAATGTTGGCAACATATTGGGAAACAATTTTTAAATGCATCTATGTCATGGGAAATTTGTGAGACCAGACTATTACTTCTCCTCACTCTCCTCTCTTCTCATGCTGCTCTTAAACTGCGACGCACTTCACAATTTTGTTGTTAAACACACTTGAGGACCCAGAAAACCAGAAACTGAGCCACCCTAAAAAATATACGAGATGTGTAAAGCCCTCAAGTGTTTTTCATTCAAAAGTTTGCAGGTGTGCCCAGTGTTCGATACATTTTTTGTTGCTTTATCCTTGAACCAAAACACTGTATTCTCAGTCTCCTCCTGCCCCTGTTGGTTCTGATACTGATTCTGGCTGTGGAATGCCAATACACTTATCGTCGTCGAAGCGGGTCATGCAAATATGCTCAAGTGCGCTGTAGGGAGTTTAAACACAATAAACAACTAAAGTGAGCGACTGGATTGGAGGGTTAAACAGCGCACAGTGGGCAGAGATTGGAAATTCTAGATACTATAACAAATACCGGTTTGTCAAAGATCATTGAAATATTTGTTTAAAATTTCAAAATGTTGTTGATATATCATTTTAAAGCAAGAATGTATGATGTCTTACGAAATGGTTAAATACAATTTTAACGTTCAACTTAACATAAATTAAATAATTAAATATTAAATCAATGGAAAACTTATTGAAAATGGCATATTGGAAATACAAGGCCTCGCTATTAATATTAATGAGTATTAAAAGATAAAACCTACAAAAAATTATACTTTTAATATAACATATACTTTAATTACTATTTTACGAAGCGCGGAAACAAAATAAACTTTTATTTTTAATATATTTTACAAAAATAAAAATTAAAAGCAATAACAAGATTCTGTATATTGAATATATATCGGTTTTTTATTATCTTTTAATTAATAGATATTAAGTGAATTCTTTTTAATTTAACAATTTAACTATGATTATTTAACAATTTAACTATATAAATTTAATTTCAACTAAAAGCAACAGCTTTAAATTAATGGTATGACAGAAACCTTAATAGGTTCCACTGTGCATCAGAGCTAAGAAGTTATGAGTCATGGCCCAAAGAGTGGCACCACCAGCAGCAACAAGAAGTATAACAACAACAACAAATGCTTCGGGCTCAAAACTTTGCTTATGCATTACACATTTATTAAACATTAAGCGCTCACTTGATTTAAGGGTTGGGCGAAAGGGACTCGATCGTCACGTTGATGTGCTTCATGATGACTATTGAACTTTAAAACATGATGAAGTGCTCGTTCTTCTATCGCAAAAGACGCTGATTGCGATTGGAACAATGAACGGGTAGGGAATGGATTGGTAAAGGACAGAAAAGGAGTAAAAAAAAGAAATGAGAGGACAGTATGGAAGCTAACCGAGTGCACCCTCGAACTAATCACAAAGTGCATTTTATGCTCGCGGCAGTTGGTAAACAGAAACAAAAGTCCAGCTTGAAGTCCATGCATACAATTTGAGCATTAGATGAAGTTGAATGTCTCGATTCCTTAGCTCCTTCCTCAATCTCAACCCTCCTCAGCTGCTGCACATTTTTATGCACATTTCAAGTCTCTCAGTACTCAGTTTTCAGTTTTCTTTTCTTTCCGAGTTGAAGCACCAGCAAATACTACAAATAATCATAATAATAAAATGCCAAGTTGTACATTTTACTCCCTTCTGTGCTACTCCTCTACTCCCTCTCTCCCTCTCGTATCCATTCGTTTGATGAGTCATTTTGCTGCGCTGACGTCTGTTCTGCATTTGGGTTTGAGTTTAGAATTTTGTTAGTCGGGGCAAAAAGGGGTTAATGCACTGCCCTGTGCCCACAACACGCTGCCAAGTCCTTGGCAATAAATATAAAAATCTTTTGCTGTTTATTATTCTTGTTGTTGCTTTTGTTTACCCTGCAGTTTCAAACTTGTATTGCACAACGTGTACACTCAAGCCTCGACGGATTTAGAGCCGCTCAGGAATTGTTAGATTTAGAGAACATAAAGAAGGTAGTCCCAAGGAAATGACTTAACTGAGAAACTAAGAGTTCACTTGCGATTAACTTCATTAAGTTTATTTGTAAGGAATCTCATTTCATGAACTAACTTTTAATAGCTTTCTTAGTTGTTTTCCAGTTGTATCTTTTTATTTAAGTCGAGAAGCAATTCAAAATATTTCTTTTATAAAGTTTTATTAGCACTATTGTTACTGAATATGATTAAAATTAAAAATAGGAAATAAAGCGAATATCTTAATGAATCAGTTTTTCTTAGCAACAAACTTTAAAATTAATTTAATATTTTAATATATGAAGTAATTATTTAGTTATTATATGAAAGATATCTTTTATCAATTTAACGTATTACATTTTGGAAATTAACTATTCTTATAAAAAATTTCTATAATGAATCTTGTTTAATAATTTCTCATATTACTTTAACATTAGGTGTTTCCAAATGTGCAGCCAGTGTCATGCAATCATCTGAGAGCTTTAAAGTCTAAACAACTGAATTGTATTAATTTCATTTGGTTCTTTATCATTTCTTATTCATCAGTCAATTACACATTTGAATCTGGTCACACTTTCAAGGCACCATTTGGCCACTTTTGACCCTCAAGCCTATTAAAAAACAAATTTTGCCCTGTCCACACAATAATGTAATACTACAAGTACTCACAATGGGCCACTTAGCAATTGCTGGAACCAAACAACAACTACAACACCAATGGTCATAATAATCAGAACACGCAATTTTATGGCCTATAAAGGTGAGGGGGAGAAAGGAAGAGAAGAGAAAGAGAACAACACAAGGCAGAGATTACAAACGATTTGAATAAATTTGCAATAAAAAAGTGAATTCTATTTTTGTTAGAATTGTGGCGCGACAATAAAACAATTTTGTATGCCACAAATAATAATAAGAGATGATTGGAGACGAGAAGTACTATGTGGATGAGGGGCATTAACAGGGCAATTGTCCAGCCAGGGAGTTGAGTTTACAGCTGTAGCTTAAAGATTGCTTCCTGTGCAACATTGTGCCAGAAAGTGGCTGCCACAACAGGAACAAGAGCAGCAACAACAGCGCCAGCAGCCATTACAAGTGTCAAAACAGCAATTTATTGTTTGTAATCATGTGTATCTATAATTGCACTTGGTGTGAGTGAGTGTGTGTGAGTGAGTGTAAGTGTGTGAGTGCGAAAAGCAGTTAATCAAATAAATATGGCGTCGTCGGGCGCTTGGCGCTTATTATTTTGGCTCAGCGGCTGCTGCGATAACATGGCCAAGCAAACTTGCAACTTGTGCCTTGATTTACTATAGCTGTAAGCATTGTCTTCACACTTTGGCCCCCTCTTCACTATACCACACGACGTATACTTAATGTATCTATATCTATAGATGTTGTCGTCGCTTATGCCAGCAACCAAAGCTAAAACCGCAAAGTCATAAAATTACTTTCGCGCATTATAAATTTATAGTTTGCTTTGGTTTTTAGCTATGTTTGGGGAGAATGGGAATAGAAGAAAAGCGATTCCACAGTTAATTTTACACGCTCAAGCGTAAAAATTTATTATGCTTATGGCTGAAATGTATCCAAAAGACATCATTGGTTTGGGGCACCCAGCAAGTTGTTGCAACAGCAGCTGCTGCTGTTGCCGCTCTGTCCGTCGCGGACATAAGTCATTTATATTGTAACAAATTGTGCGCGATTGGCATTTCTCAGGACTTCGAAGACATCCTTTTGCCTTTTGCCTGCCTGCTGCTGCCAGATGGATGCTGAGTAAATGTTTTGTCTTGTCTTTTGAACTTTGGCCGGAGGTTAAATGGCGTCTTAAACAACGTTGACAACTGACTTGTGGTCGCGCTTTAATGAAATGGAAGAAATTCTAAATGTTATGATTTAGGGTTAACTTCCTACATTGAAAAGGGCCAAAGACTAGAGAAAGGGTTAGGAATTGAGCAGCATATTTCAGTTAAATTAATTAAATGGAAATCATTTTACAGAACTGAGACAGACCTTAATATAACCAGCTTCATAATAGAGAAATAATGTAAACATATGTTTCACTTGAGCACTACAGGATATGCTCTAATATCTAAATTAATAGATTTAAATGCCTTATTTTACTACGATAAAAACAATAGTTGATTGGCAAGCGATATAACAACCACTTTTAAATTGCTAAATATTACAAAAAACTTTAAAGACAAATGTTATTCAAATCTGGATAATAGCATATCTTCCAAATTCTATTGAATAATTTTTTTTTATTTTGACGTTTTATTTGGCATGCAGATTCAGTTTTTTTAAATATTGGACGCCACGCTCCTTCAAAGTTCGAATATGCATCGCATATTTGTTTATATTAGAATTTTGTATTAAATTTTTTTTTGTTAATAACGTAGCTAAATATTTCAATCATGTCTGTTATACGTAAGGACTTACACTGCCCCTTCTTTGGTATTCTGACTTAACCACCTATCTATATATGACTCCATCATATGTTCCCCATTTCTATTACATTTCTTAAAGCGCACAAATCTCCGATTTCAGTTTAAACACTTGCAATTCGCTAATTAAATGTGCACAAATCCAAAAGTAAATCAATATCCTGGACACAGCGAACAAGTCCTTGAAATGCTAACGCTTGCTCTTTCTTTCATTTTGTGCACATTGCGTTTCGCCTTGACTTTGACACCCCTCATGGTGGCAAACCATTCGCGTTATCCTGCATTGTCCTTGGGTCCATGATATGCGTGGGGATGGATACCCGGCGAAATGCCAAGGACAGGATTACGCGTCAATCGAAACCAAGGACAGTCAAAGTGGGTGTATATGGCCACAGTGAATGGAAAGGGAATAAAGTAAAAGGAATCGTATCTTTAGACACTACTTAAAATTTTTATGCAAATTTCGAGCGCAATTATTGTCGATGCTGACGGCAACTGTTTGCTGCATAATTGCAACCATAAATTCTGAAAGGCCTCAACTTGAACTGGATGCGGTCGTGTCATTAGAACTGACGCCGCCTATTTGAGATTTCCTTTTTCTACGATTTCTCCAAACACTCTACGAAAGGAGCAGAGACTGAGGTTGACTGCCCATTCCCTGCGCTAAATGTTTTTAATTTTTCCGTATCATTGCATTTTTATATTTCCAGCCCCCGTCACCGCGACTTGAACGCACTTGACACGGGCTCTAAGGTGCCTGAGGAAGAGGAAGGAGGTTGGCCTGGACCGCCCTTCAATTTCCATTACATTTGCAGCTGTAGATGTATATATAAATGTAAATGTAAATGTAACTGAAGCTGTTGCTATCGATGTCCTTTTGTGTGCTCTGTCATCTATTTGGGTTCTTTCTTTTCGCTTTTTTGTAAGATTTGAAATTTATGCAAAGTACTCGTCGTTGTCGCAGCCGTCGACTCAGCCGCACTCCGCACTCAGGGCAAATAATGAGCAAGCCCGCATTTCCTGCCACGTTTACAATTTTTGTATCTGTATCTGAAACTGTATCTGTATCTGTAACTGTTGTACCTTGCGGTATGTTGGTGTAAGTTCAAGTGAAGTATCGTCTACGACAACTTGATGTATCTTTTGCCATTGCCATTGCACTTTGCAAAATGGCAAAAGTTGAAGCTGATTTGAAGGGGTCTCAAACCAGAAGGGAGGTTGAGTTTAGCTACGAATATATAATATAAGTATGTATCTCATGTATCTGTCTCTATCTGTATTAACAAACGATACATTAGTATTTAGTTCACATATAAAAGAATTCGTAACGAAAGAAAAACATTGTTCGAAATGCTGATTTTGTCTCGTATCTGAGCAGCAGCTGTAGCCTTTGGGAACAAATAGTTTATTATTTTAATTTTGGATACCACTGGATACAAGGTCTTTAGTTGAATAGTTTTGGCCAGCAGGCGGCAATGGCAGCTTCTTAATTTTCTTTTGCAGCTTCGCATTTATTTTGTTAGCATTTGAAAAGCATTTCCTTCCTGTTGGCGCAATAAAACTTGTGCGGGCCAAAAACTGCAATAAAAGAAAACTTATCTGGTGTGCGGTTGCATGCTTCTTCTCTCTGTGGTTTCGAAACAACAAAAGTGCAGTCGGAAAAAAGAAAGAAAACTTTATGCCAGCTGATAAATTGTGCTGCTCGGACTTGATAAAAAGGAAACCAGGAGCCGCTGTCTTTTCGGGTTAAGACATTCAATTCGAATAATTTTCAGCAACTTGCTCAAAGACTCTCAATTTGTTTTTCTCTGTGGGTTGTGGGTGGTTCAGTGGCTCAGTGGTTCAGTGGTTGGGTGGTTGCAAATACCCCCTGCGACCTCCGCATAAATTGCATATAATTGCTTTGGCTCGGGAATCGTTGCTGCTGGGATCTTCCTTTCTTAAGATTTATGCGCACATGCTTCGTTTCGTTTCTCTGTCCTTTTCGTACTCCATTTTCATCTCCTTCGCTATTTATTTGCAATGATAAAATTTTTATTAAAACAAAAGCCGCATAAATTTTGTAAGCATTCAGCACACACCCGCTGTGCATTTTTATACTCGAATAAAAGATAGTTCTCTATATGGCATAATTAGATTTGATGTCCTGTGGTCCAGTGGTCAGTAGTTGCTTCTTCTTCGTTTCACACTTGGTAATCCGCTTGAGCATTGGCCGTTTTATGACTTAATACGTTTTATTTCATCGCATTCCTTCCGCAAGACAGACGGGAAATAAATCTTCGACCCCGTGGCTATCATCACCAATTCAAATGTCCTTCTTCCACTCCTTACGCTTGACCAGCTCCGGATCTTTGGTGACATTTGTTGCTCCTTTGTCTTGTGCAGCCTTCGTTCACTTGGTTTATTATTGACCAGTTTTGCTCGCATTATTATTACTCGCACACAATCCTGACAGTTGGCTATTGATTTATTAGCTGCTTTCGCATATTTTGTGGTCGCTTGTCCCGCTCCTTTAAGTTTACGTCCCCTGCAGCTTAGGGGTAGATTCAGAGTATCATAGCTTGATGAAAACTTAAGCGTTTGCCTTTATTTGTTGACCTCAACTACAAATACAACTTTCAATTGCAAACTTACTTAATTCAATACAATAAATAAGTTGGAATTCAAATTAAAGGCGAAGAAGAGACAGAAAAATACCTAAAGCCAGATGCCTTGCAAAATTGCTCGACATTTTGGCAAATTGCAAAAGTTGCAACTGCCTTTCACAGATGGAACCTGAGTATGAGAAACAGACGCCAACGCAGTTAAAAGCAACAATAAAAACCGTTTGCAATGTTTGAGATAAAAATTAAAAGACGACGTCATTTAGCAACCGAAATTCTACCCCAATCCCCTATCCTAATCTCTTTTCCAAGTCCCCAGTGGATCTCTTAGTCGCGTGTGTGTGTGTCTGTCGTCTGTAAATAGCACACAAAATAGACATTAAAACCTGAACCACACCCTCATCCTAAGCAATGATGTTGTCCAGCAGCCAGGACACATTGAGGTGTGCGTCTGCTTCAGCTTTTTCTCCATCTCCGCCTCCAGATCCCGACTAACCAACTGATTTCGCTTAATTTTATTTGCACGGCTTGCTGGCAAAATGTAACTTTTATTGTTTTCGGTTTTGGACTTTGGTTTTATTTGGCTTTCTCGGTTCTAAGTTCATTGCGCAAAATGCCTGGCAGGAATTTTACTGGGTCGTCCTCTGTGTCCTCGTTGTCTGTGTCCCCGTGTCATAAATTCGATTTGTGTGGCATTATTTAAGGCGCTTGGCGTTGATGTTTGTGCTGATTAGATTGAGCTGAAGCCTGGAACTGTGCATTTTAATTGTTGCCTCAACATCAACGTCACCTCATCAGCAGCATTTACACGTAATGGGCCCCCAGTTAAAGTGACTTTTGGGCGCCAGGAGCGTAAATGAAATCCTCCAGTGGACGCCATTAACTTGGCGTTTAATTGTGTGCACTTTTATGACGAGTGCTCCAGCTCATGTGGTAAACGGAGAGCCTTATCTTATGGCTTTTAGTTGGAACCTTTATGAAGCTGTAAAGCGAACCAAACAGCACACCTTTCGAGATAAGAAAGGCAATTTCCAACAGCTTGAGAGCTAAGGAAATTCAACTGAGAGGAGGAAAACCATTTTATTTAAACATTTCATTATTAAATCGATCAGAATTGTTAAAGAATCTGAGCTTGGGTATCAGTATCTTAACAAAAATATGAAAAGTGTTAAAATATCGATACCCATTCCTAATCTGAACTTACCTTGACTTGCAATACTCAAGTTTAACTTAATTTATAATGCAATAATGTGTAATATATCACATTAAGGACAGTTTTAATTTAATATTTCAATTATAGTTGAGCCATTGTCCATAACTTGGCACAACTGCAGTTAAATCATAAGCCAGCCCAACCCATTTAAGGCCAGAAACCTGCCCATTGCCAGGAACAACGTGACCAGCAAAGCAATGCACAGATTTTGTGTATATTTCCATTCCGGGTTAACAAAAGGAGCCGCGTACTTTTATGACGGCGACATGCAACAAAATTGAATTTTATGAATGCCTCTTTTGGTATTTATGAATTGTATTCGTATTCCTCGCAACAGCAGAAAGAGAAGAAAAAAAGCTCGAAGGGTGTCCAAACAACTGACTGTCAAGTAAGAATCTGCTTCAATGAAATTGAACATGACAACTGTAATGAAACTTGTTTTGAAAGCTACGGGAAATCAGGCGAAGTACAGTGGAACCAATAACTCGAAAAAGAAAGAAATATAGAATAAACTAACAATTGAAATCCATATTATATTTTCATTTTAATAAATAACATTATAAATTGAAAACATTTTATTTATTTTGGAAGCTATGGATATCTTAGTTTATTAAAGTAAATTAATTAGAAAATTGTATTAATTTAAATTCCCAAAATATAAAATTTGAATTTCATGCAATTTAAAAGTGCTTTTTGTATGCCGTAAGAAATAAAATATGTTTTTAAGATTTAAATACATTCCTCCAAGAGCGTATAGTATGAGAAAGAGAAGAAAACGTTAGAAGCTTTGCTTATAATATTAGTTATACAGGCTGTATAAAAAATAAGAGTGCTTGATATCTAATGTATCTACATAGTAGTAGTAATATGAGTAGTAAACACTTCTTAGACGTTTCACTTCTTCTACAATTAATAGTAGAGAAACACTATCCCAAAAGCATTGATGAAGCACGTTTTACAGTATTTAGCACAGTGTTCTCATTGACTTTGACCACTGTGCATAAGTCATTCAAAGCCATTGGCGGCTATTAAAAACGCCAAACGGCGACAACATCTTTTCAATTCGTTTGAAAAGCTCCTCTTCCAGCTATGTAGTAATTTCGGGCATTTAACTGCAAAGCAAACAATCGTAAGAGATGCTTTTATACAAATGCATAGAATATAATCCATATAAAAATTTTTAAGACCTTTTTGACTAACGCTCGAAATTAATTTCGCTAACAATCGCCGTTCAGGAGGGTATGGCTTTTGGCTTTCGGGAGGGGCATTAAAATTAAAAGGGGGGTTAAAGCCGTCCCCAGGCAGGGAACACACGCACCACACACCGCACAGTACTCCAAAGCTCAATGAAGCGCTTAACCATTAAAATCAATCAAAGCAAATTTATTAGGCAACATTGTAGACAGTGCGGCGAGTCCAATTTTTATTAGACTAGAGCGATGAGGAGAGGGAGAGAAGTAGCCATAAAAAGAGGAGAATGAATGCAAAAGGGCAATGAAAAATCAAATCAGCCAAAAGCGATCCAAAAATTATGACCGACTGTCAAAAGATAAACCCCTTGAAACTGTAGAAGCAGACAATTCTTGTTACGCTTTCCCCTTGTCACAAAAAAAGATCTCCTTCGTCTATTTCCAAAAATCAGTGGTCATCTCGTTTCGTTTTTATGAAGTTTGTTTCAATTGTTCGGTTTTTGGATTGGACATAATATTTTTTAGTGCTGGTAATTAAAATTCATTTGTCATACTTTGTATTTGGCCAGACAATGGTCGCCTTTTGTCGCTTTTCTTATGAGCATAATTCGAATATTAAAATCAATTTAGCATAACTTTTTGTCAACATTTTTATTGAGCATCGGCAACATTGTTGTCGCAGAGTACCTAATTTAAGCTCTTTAGAAATAGTTTAGAATATCAATTGAGCAAATGAAGCATATACCCCTTCTTCCCATTCCCTTTCTCTCTTGACGAACTTCTGTCATTGCCAAAAAAAGAAAAAGGGAAATGATTTCGCATATCATTTTGAGTTGATAAATTTCACAGGACACGCCCTTAGTCCTAAAGGCAACCCCCCTGTGGCAAGCATGATTTTAATAATTTTAATGGTTTTGGCAATTTACAATTTTTGATAAATTCTTTTTTTTTCGCATTGGCGGCAGCTTAAGCGTCCAAAGAGTTAATTTGATTGCAAAATGTTTGCATTTTTTTTTTTCTTCTTTTTTGCATGTCAACCGAGAGGTGGAGACAAGGACAGTCAGACGCCGGGTGCGCGTAATCAATCATTTTATCAATGCGCTCGTGAAAATGGCAACAATTCCTCATCCTCAACCTCAACCTCAACCTCATCAACATCTACATCCTCATGCAATGTCGACCCGTAATCAGCAAATTGTTTGCCCAGATCGTGACTTTGCCAAAACAAATTTGCATATTTTTGTTATTTTTCTGCGAGTTTCGCGCAGTTGGCGCTAATGAATCGCACAAGCGGGTTGAAAATAGTTGACTACAAAAAATAGAGGAAGAAAAAGAAATATTACCAATATCCACCAAAAGTTATTTCCGAATATTTTGCAACATTTGGTAGTCAAAGATTGTAGTCTAAAGTTGGCAAATCAATTGTTAACTTACCATTGAGTTCATAGTTCAAAATATAATATTAATTCAAATCCTTATCAAAAATAGTTCTTATAGTCTGGTTTCAGATATAAAGTGATTCAATCCAAGAGAATCTTAGTTATACAAATAATAGAGATACAAAAAGCTTAAAAGCTCGTAATTAGTACTGCAACTGTTTACCACCTAACATCTGCCTATTCATTGCCATGTTTTATTCACCTTTGTTTCCTTTTTGGCCATAACATGACGGCCAGCAAACAGGACAGGAATTTCAGGAGCCAGGAGCAAGAAGCAAGGCATTAATGATGGCACACGCCAGTAGCAAGTTGAAGTCTGACGTGGTAGCCAAAAACGCAATGATTAATGAGTGAATTATGCGCGAATAAACAGCCAAACAAGTTCAAAAAGGCAAAGAGGACCCTCTTCTCCTTCTCTGAAGTCTACGTATTCAAAGTTCTCTTTGTCTGGGCGCTTGTTGTGAGTTGGTTGAGTTGGCTGAGTTGGCTGAGTTGGCTCGTTGGTTGGTAACATGCCGGCAGCGTATTACCCAGCAACAGACGGCGGCGCGTACGTTGTTCAAATGATTATGCACAGAAATGTGTACAATTTTTTTCTCTCGTCTATTTGAGTTGTAGTCAGAAAATAAAAAATAGAAATGAGAAGAATTGAGGATGAATTTCGCTATAACTACGATAGCAACGATACCTTTTGACGTGCAACACGCGGCGTATGCGCAACGTGGGCCATAAATCTTGAATCCATTGAGGTTTGAGGTGGAGACTACAATATGCAAACAGCTGCTGTCATTCGCTAAAGGCAAAGTTCTCATCTTTTATTTATTTTAGATTTTTAATAATCATTTCCTTATGCTTTATTCTTTTTCCTTTTCTATGTTTTTTTTTTGTATTATTTTTTCTACGTTGCTTTGCATTTTGTTTCATGTTTCAGTTGTCTGCTTGTTGTATTTGTACTTATTTTTTTGCGCATTTTAATGAATTTGTTGTTAATATGTGTGTGATATATTTGCAGGCTCCACTGGCCACATGGCGTGTCTCCATTCTCCGTTCTCCATTCTCAATTGAGAATTCTCCACGCTCTTCTCTGCCACTCTGCGACGCGACTCTTTTGTTGCTGACATTTGCCGTTGGTTTTGCGAAATTTGCGCTTCGTTGCTAATTAAAAATTGTGTCTATTTGCATATTTGTAGCACGAAGCTTCCCACTCTCTCCATTGCCACGCCCAGTTTGAACGCCTGCATTTGAGTTCGGACAGCGCCCGTTTGTTTGTTGTCTGTTGCAAGGTCCTTAAAAATGTTACCCCATCCCAAGAATTCGACCTGGGTATTCTCAAATTTGCTGCGCTTGTCCTTTGCCTTTTGTATTGGCCTGTCTAACCCTGAAAAAAAGGACTTTGAGTTCCTGTTCGAGTATTGTAACTGTTTCCCAATGTGTCACTCCAACCCTCAATTAAATTAACTATAAGTTTAATGAGAGCATTGAAAAACGCAAACTCATATGAATTGTCCTGTCGACTAACTAACTAATAAGTCAAAAGGTCCTGAACCCCGTGGACTCGCTTCTAATGACCTCTTTGATTAGCCTCGGCCCAGGAGACACTTGTAACATGATGTCAACGCCTCGCTTAATAGTGCCGTTAGTTTTGGCCGCCTGTCAATAATAATGAACACAGCTGCCATGTCCTGCCCACCTGAGTCCCCCCCTTCCACCTTCTCCTGCACCTGTGCGGCAAAACTTTTGGTCCTGGCAACTGTCAGTTTGACAATTTACGTTTAATTTACAGCTGCGGTCAGTTTGGTTTGCTTTGCTTTCGCTTTGGCAAAGTCAAGTGGCTGGGGTCAGTTTTAGATTAGTTTTTCATATCAAAAGTGAGCGAAAGAGAGAGAGAGAGATAGTCAGAGGGAGTGAGAGCGAGCGAAAAGTGCAGCCAACAACTGTGCACAGTTTGTGTGTGTGTGTGTAATTAGTGTGTTTTATGACTGCGTTTTCAACTCCTTGGGGTGCAATTAGACGACAGTTGGAGTGTTCTTTTCAATTGGTCTCTTGGAGTTTGCAGTACAAACCACAAGTATAACTAAATAGACACATATATCCATATACTTGACTAAACTAGAAGGTCCAGCTTTGGCCGTGGTTAGTGGCAATCTGATTGATTTTGATCTTATTTCTGAAGAAAATATGTAATACATCTTTAAAAACAGTAACTTTTTTACCTATCAAAATAAAAAGCCAACTTGATTTATTTTTACTACTGATATTATTGTATCTAAAATTAATCCTAACTTACAATGTTACTTACAGGAGTCCATTTGACTTTGTTAGCGTTATTAAAGTGTAAAGAAAATAATGTAAATAAAAAATTAAATATATAATGTGAGTAAACTTTTATTTAAGATAATCATATTGAAAACTTTTAGAATATTTTAAAGTGCACAAAACTGGTCTCCTGATTCTTTGGGAAACAATAGAGATTCCCTTAAATTAATTGGGTTTCTTAGCTTTTAGAGTTTAGGAAATGCACTGATTGTCAAATAGTTAGTCAATTAATCTATCATATAGTTTTATATATTTTCGAAATATATTTTATACAAGAGAGCATACTTCTTATGAGTTCAGAAATTATGAACGCCACATTTTGTGGTAGGAAAGACAGACGCTGTTAATCATTTTATTAACATGTGCAGCTAATCGGCTTAAAAATGAACCAGTCAAAAAAATAGAGAGGAATATATAAGGACAGACACATAAAAGACCAATGACGTAGCAATATTTAAACTCAAACATATTCAAATCCGAGTTTATGGGCAACACAAATAAACCAAAATTCTGTGCACTGCACAGACCAGAGTGTAGAGTCAAGTGGAGTCAAAGAGGGAGGACCATTGAGGACACCCGTCGCCGTGGGACTCATAATAATAATTAAGCCGATAACACTCGTAGATTTTGCACTTGTTGTTGGCTGGATATGGAAATGGAACTGGGACTGGGACTGTTGCGGTGTTAATGATAGTGCGGGGTGGCATATAAAAAATGTCTGCAGCTCAAGCAAATGTTTAATTGTTACACATATGCAAACAATAAGCCAAAGGGGCCAACAACCCTCAGTTAGCCCTAAAAAATAGAAGAATAAAAAACCTAATGCGCTTATTGCGGGCCAACAGACAAGATCATAACAAGAATTGCACGTGCAAGGACAACCAAAACTTCTGACTTGGCATTTTTAGTTAATTTGATCAAATGTTCAGAGTGTGGGGGTAGTTATAGTCTTTCTAGTCTTTAAACCCTCCTCATGATTCTTGGTTAATTTCGTCACTTTTGGGTGGGTTTTTTGTTACAGACCTGGTAAAAGGTATATTTAAATGTAACAGATGTTAACATGAGGGATGCTAATCATCATCATCATTATCATCATCACCATCACCATCATCTAGGGCTGCGTTTTGTGCGTGTGAGTTCAAGTACAAAAAATAATGTGGTATCATGGCAATAAATAGTGTGATTATGTATTATTTTTTGGGTTAAAGAAGATCAGCGAATGAGAGTTCATTATGCTTACAATTTATCAATAATAATAATGAGTACGGATACATATAAAACATTTTCAAGACTTTTCTATCATTTATTTATTATTCTTTTCTTCTTAGTGCTACTATTAAGTTATACCAATCACAATCTTCAATTTAAATTTCTTTCAATATAAACTTAGTTACTAAACTAAATGTTTATGTTTTGGTATATATTTTTATTTTTATTTATTTTATTGTGCACACAGTGTATCATTAAACTTATCATACAATTGTATAACACTAACATACTAGATATTAAATTAAATTAAATATATTTTCATTTATTTTGTTTGCTAAGTGCATTTTTGTATATATTTATTTATTTAATTCATTTTGTTTATGAGGAACTTTTCCTAATTTCCCCCCTTAGCAAGTTTCATATTTGCCAAGACTTACCCATTATCCTGTCAGTTTACAAACAATCGAAATTAGGCGCCATTAACACATCCTTTTACACACTCTCTCAAAGCCAAGTCCAACAATAGGCGCTAATGTTGCTCAATTAATAATCGAGCTTACACTTATAGAATACTGGAAAAGAAACTGAACTGTCTGTCCGCCTGTACTTTCCACTAATATTTCCTGCCTATTCGCCGATAAGAATCAGTTAAAAAAGCAAGGATTGCCCTCAAAATGACCAGGGAACGGAAACGCACATTAGTTTGGTTCAAACAAAAAAATACATCATCATGTCAGGGGAAATGAATCCTTTTAGTTTCCCTCCTCTTCCTCCTTTTCCCATACATATCGAAGTCTCTCTAATAATTCACTCTGGACATTTACGCGTCGTTGCACCTGTCCGGGAAGTCCAAGAGTCTTTTGTGGTCAGACGCCTACGCCAATTTGCCGGCGTTATCTGGTCATGTGTTTGTGGCTGTTGTTGTTGGCTTTCTGGTTAAAAGTCGGCCCAAACAAACGCTGACATGACATTCCATTAGCACACAATTTATCAAAAGAAAACAGCGAACAGGAGGACTCGGTGACTGCTTCCTTGGGCCGCACTTGTTACCTCACCTGGGTGATCTTATCGAACCGAGGGCGCTTCCTTCGGGGAAATGCCTCAATGTTTTAATGCCTGCCCCTCTCATAATGTCAGGCAATTAGTCAAACTCCCTGACATTAATGTGCGCACTTTTGTGCATTTTGTTGAACCGAAAATGTTTCCACACTGGTCACTTCACATATTTTGCAGCTCAACGCCTTTAGTTTAGGTTTTTTTTTAAATTTATGCAGCTGATCGCGGCAGGTTGATAATTTTTAATTCCCTTCACACCATCCCCCGGCTGTGAGACTCCCGTCAAGTTCTTGGGCCAGTTAGTATGCTAATATCAACGCCTTAGTTTCTTTTATGGTCGTCAAGTCATCATGTGTCGAGGTCCGTCGAGGCCCTAATTAAGTGTTTAGGCTGCATCATTGCCGGAGAGTTGTTTAGGCGGTTCAAATAGGCGTAAAGTTACGGAAGGTAACAGCTCAATTTGCATTTTGTGTACGTTTCAATTTGGTTCGGAAAATGGAAAAGTTTTTCAGCTGTAAAAAAATGTTTACGGTTTTTTAATAGTTTCATTTTTACACCGAGTACGAAGGATTACGACAGGCGACTGTTGATTTAATTAGTCGATTTATAAGCCACCGCTGGGCGAGAAGTCATAAAATGACCTGTAGGTGTTTTAATTTATTACAAAATTTATATAATTATTGTCAAATTGGCAGTAAAAAACTTTACGACCGGAAGCAATATGTGAATTGTTGCAGTTTTATAACCCAAAGCCTCAAACCCTTACTTTTATCCTTAGTACGGGACGGGAGGTTCCTGACACTTATTTGATTTTATATGATGTTTGGCAGCAAAAATAATTATATATGAAACAACTGAAAGTTAAATTTACTAAAAATGAAATTCTAAAACAGAATAGATCATTTTAATTCCTATAATAGCAGAGCGAATGGAATGAAATTTGGTAAGAATATAAATTATATCAGGCGAGCGTGATTACGAAATTTAAATGGATAGATTAGTGCTAAACACGTCCGAAGTGAAAGTACAATTTCTCACATTTATTAATTTACAACTCGACTAGAAATATATTTTCAATGACATAAATGATTTTTAAACAAAAACTGAAAAGTTTGTAAGTTAGTAAAAATGTTTTAGGAAGTGATAGGCGCTTCTACTTGCAACTCGAACTGAAATTTCTTACCACAAAGATTAATCCTCTTCACGCCCTAACAATTCTATAGTACACCTCTTCAATTTTGTGGGCTGACAAGCGGCGTTCCTTCCAACTGCGGATACCTCTACAATTGATCAGCAAATCTGCGACTTGACAATGACGACTACAAATCGGAAAACATGCCGCCAAGCGCGTGGACACGTGACCAGCCGACAATGACAACAACATCAATTGAAGAAGCTGAACCTTGAGAGAAATTGGAAAGAGAAATGTCACTTCCGGCGGCTTAACACATTTAAACATGGCCACTGTGGACCACTTTGAGGAACACGGACATCCCCTTACTTACGGGCTACTTTCTAATTTATGTGCTGTCAATTCTATTGTCATCTAGGAAGCGTGGGCGTTGGGCCAGAGGCGGGGGGCGTGGTGTCGTCCTCAACGGCGCCTGCAGGACGGCCGGACTTAATGAGTCTTAAGAAAAATTATTTGCAATTAATAATTATGTTCATATTGTTTTCGGACTATCAGCTAAGCAACTCTGTAGCCACTGTCAATTACAGGTCAGTGAGGGTTGGAATCTGGTTGAGAAGATGGGAGGATGATGGTTGGCAACTTGTTATTGCAGTTTATTTGATGTTTGTCATTTAATCATTTTGAAGTAGACTTATTTGTTGTCATTTGAAGAGTGCTAAGAATGGGCATTGATTGTGGAAATGAGTTTTGTGGTATGGGAAAGTCACCTTAATCTGTCGAAATCATAAAGATAAGCAAGTGAATGTGTAATAACAGTTTCCACAACAGCTGCACTTTAAGACCATGCCACCTAATGGCTTGCAACAATGTTGACCCTAGGCTTAGCTATCAGCTCCTACTCTAACTTTAGCTTCGTGATAATGTTAAATCAACATTATTTGGGCATTCATGCATGCGTAATGCGTCTCGAAATTGCTGGCAAAGTGCGATGTCAGGTTGGGGGAGCCAAAGACAATTTGTGCCTCAGCCCCAAAGTTTGCATTTAAATTAAACGATGCCAAACAACAACAACAACAACATCAACAACAACAGAGACCCAAGGCATGTGTGATAAAAGTTTAGCACCAGCAACTAGCTATAATGTCCAGCAACTGACTCTGACCTGTTCCTGGCCTCACAACATTGTCTCGTTTTATGCATTTTCCATAAAGACACGACAACCTGGCCGCAACAACATCAACAATGCTCCGGCACTTGACTTGGGCTGTCATTCAAAGTGACAGCCTAACCCCCTGACTCTTGCCTCTTGCCCCTTGCTTCTTGCCCCTTGCCATTGTCATCTAATGTGGCCACAAAATGTGCAACGCTGAGGTCCGAGGCTCAATCGACACTCCCAGAGTCTATTTTCACAATTTCCCTGTTTATTCAGGCACGTTAACGTTACGCACGAAGCCCCTCCACACAGAAAGTACATAATTGTATATTGTATCTTGTAGTTTGCTTAGCGTCAAGTGCAAGGTAAATACGAGATATTTTAAGCAAATTTGCCAAGTGTTTGCCCAAGGGTGTTGGCCAAGGGTTGGAGTTCAGTTTGCCATTGAATTCGGGTTGAGGAGGGAAATGCACAGCCACTCGACAATTCGTCTCATTGCAATGGCATTTATTGTAATTTGCATTTTAACGCTCAAATGCGTTTTTTGTGCATTCTACGTAAATTAATCATGAACTTGGCATTTGCAGTGTGGCCAAAGCAACAAAAGTTACACAGAAATTGTACATTTTAGGCAGTTAATAAAATACGTAATGTATCTATAAAGTTCTTTAATGCAACTGACTATTTGTGTGGTTGGCAGATTTTTTAAAAAATATTCCTTTACATTTCCTTTTTGCATACATATGTATAAGTAAATCATACTTATCAACGTGAAAAATCGGAAAAAGTCAGTTAATTCTTAATAAATTAGCATATTACACTCTACGATTCTAAGATATTTATACCTTCCAGCTGAATATGAGAAAAACCTCAACTGCTAGTGCATTCGATGCAATCAATTCTAGAAATCATGAAAGCAGAGAAAGTGTAAATAATAAAATGTATTTTAGCTAAATGCAAAAACTTTAAACAATTATATTATAATAATATGCATATTTTCATAAGTTCTTTTAAATATAAAAATAATATATAATAAAAAATTGATATAAATATATAATGAAAATAATGTAAAAATAAATAAATAAATTTATGATCAAACATAATTTAATCAGCAAATTAAAATACTTTTTTTTTAGTTATTGTTATTGCAACTCTGATAAGAATTTGCATATTTTTATAAAACGCATATACCGTAGTATGTTTTTAAATCTGGTCACACTCTCAGTTGCATACCTGTTTAAATAATTGTGTTTGCACGTGCGTATTTATGTAAGTGTGTATGTCATATTTATTTGTTGTATTAGTTGGAAAACGTGTGAGGACTGTAAAATCTTTGTTTGCATAACAAAAGAAGCCCCATTTGCAAAAGTTCAATTAAAGCTGGATGAAATTGCAACAGTTTGGGGGTAAAAAGATTGATAATTAATTTTATTGGGCCTGGGTTTTCTCAATTTGTGCACAAATTAACCAAAGCATTTTAAAAATAGATTTAAAAAAAAATAAAATAAATCAATATATCAATATACAAAGTGTACATTGAGTGCAATTTCAATCAAATTGAACAGAGATCTCCCGCTGTGCCCTGCCAGACGCCACAAACGGCTACAAATTGACATGTTTCGAGGCGCCATTTCATATGTACGACAGAGATCCTATATAAAATCGAATGTAAAAAGAAAATGCTCAAACGAAAATCAGTTAAAACGTGGACCGCATACAAGGACAGAAGGGAGGAAAATGAGGGGGACGGGCTGCCTTTTCAATGAACTCACGGTGCATTGAGTTGTTGTTGCTGTTGTTGTTGTATCGGTTGTTGTCGCATGCAACAAATTGTTTCAATTAACTAAATTAAATTTACACTCCTGCAGCTTCACGCACAACAACAATAACATCGCATTGGACATATTGAATGCATTTTACTGAACGTGACATGACACTGACAGATAGAAAAAGAAGAGAAGAAGCCGAACACTGGTAAAGTCCTCTTCCTTTCCCCGTCCCACACTTCAGAAATGAAATCCGAGATACTCTGAAGGCAAATGAAAATGGCAAACATGTTGCATGTGGAAAATGCCACGTAGTATACAGAAATACAGAATACAACATAGCCATGACATGGAAATTTATAAAAATTAACTGACAAAGTAGGCATAGTAGGAGAATGAGTGGGGGTGGAATACTTCAATGGGTTGAGGGGAAGAAAACGGTACAAGGAGGAACACTGACAAAAATTGTTGTTTTATTATTTTGAATATTTAAATAATAGGATAAATATCACAAGTGTGTGTCAAATGGGAATTAGGGAAAGAATCTTTAAGATATCAAATTTAAATCAGTTGAGTTAAATAATCACATATAATTTCACTAGATTTTCAATAATTGCACGAGAGTGCAATTTAATAAAAACAAACTGTATTTGCAAATTAATAACAAGAACGATAAAAGCAGATAAAACAACAAAGGAATAATAAAAACTATGAATCTTAATATATAAAGAATTATAAAAAGATACCCTAAGTGAGCCAAGAGAATAATTTTAGCAATAATCATTACGGACTATTACAGACATTTATTTTAATTGTGAATATAAAAATTAATTTCAGATTATGCATTCCAATAAAGCGTATTTACTTAGCTGACTCTAGGTCTAGACAATAACTCTAAGAATACTCTCTTCATTGTCGACAAACCCAACGTTGCTGACATAGCTTATTAATTTTTAGTGTGGTCAACTTCTCTGTTACAAATATAAGGATTCACTTGGACTGTCTGACTGTTTAAAACAGCAATCTCTTTTATCCTCCTTTATTTAACTTATTTTCTCTCAGTGCTATTGGACATTGTATCGACACGGCAACATTGTTCGTCAATATCAATTATGCGTTCAAATGAATATTGAAGTGTAGCCGCATGCCAGCCCATTTCAACTTTCACATACACACACTTATACACATATCGATGGACAACAACAGCAACAACAACGAGAAGAGCCTTTCAGCCGACAACAACACCACAAAGCCACCGCTACCAGCCAACAACCCACCAACGAACCAACCACCCACAACAATATACAGACAGGAGGCTGGCAGGACGATGGCACAGGACAGCTCATCAGATGCAACTGCAGAGGCAGAGGCAGAGGCAGCAACAGCAGTGGCAACAACACTGGCGAAAAATTGGCAATTGTACAAAAGTGTTAACACGGCGCCGCATCCTGCAGACTGACCACAGAACAAGGGAACTGGGAAACTGAGAACTGGGAACTGGGAACAACCCGCCGGGCAGTCGACTGACTGCCGCCTTGGACACATCCATCAATGCCAACAGATTTAATCGCCATTTAAATTGTACGAGGTCGGGAGAAGGGAAGAGAGAGTGTTTGTGAGAGTGTGTCTGTTGCATTTACTTAAGCGTGTTATCAGCGTAAAATAAATCTCTATAGAATGGATAGACGGCTGTCCGACTAGCCTATCTGTTTAGTGTTTTCCAATCAGAGCCCCAGGGCCAACAGATTGGTCACGTGTCGCCTGCTGGCCAATGGACAGTGGTCAGTGGTCAGATGGTCAGATGGTCAGATGGTCGATGGTCAGTCACAGAGTGAGTGAGTGTGACGTGCGTCACATAATTGCAATAAATTAGAAATTGTCAGTGAGTGGCAACAATGTTGCCCCCGTGTTGCATGTTCCCAGTTGCCCTTAATTCATTGTAGACATACTTGTATTAGGGTTAGTTAAATCTGTGCCTTGCAACAAAACAATTTCATGTTTGTGCTCTATAAATTTACACATTTTCGCTTGGCCAAACTTGCTTCAATTTACCAGGTAAACATGTTTCCAGGCAACTCCAAATATTTGTCCAGGACGAACAAAAGCTTAATGTTGCATGGCCGCAAGGAGAGAAATGTTGCCAGGAAGCGCACACAATTAAGACGCAACAAGAAAAATGAAGAATAAATTAATACAATGCAAAAATCCTGAGAGGAAGTTATAAAAATCAAATTTTACGATTTTCCTGAAAAAGCACGCGGCTGGAAATTATTCGAATTGCAAGACAATGCGTACGGATTTCAAGTTGTATATTCTCGAACAGCCACGCCCCTCCGCCTTCAAACGGATGTACAACCAAATGGGGCGCGGCAATAACAGTAAAAACCAATTGCCAATCATTAGTTTTTATATAACACAAGACATTTTTCGTTAGCTTTCGATGGCTTTTCTTTCTACGTTGCATTTGATGGAATCCCAGAATCCGAAAAATCAAACAAGGGCGACAAAATTCACTTGTCCAAGGGCTACTGTAAAGACATGCCAAGTCAATCACTGAGCTCAAAGTCTGGTCAAAACGGAAATGTGTCGCAGTGGTCGGATAAAATGTGGGTGGACACGGCCAAAATTAGAAATGGAAAAGTTATGTTGTCCTAGGAATTGTCTAACTAACTGTCAGCCTATTGCGCAGTTTCCTTTAAGTAGTCTATGGTTCAATTCGTATTTCAGTGTCGGGATATGTTACTGAAATTGAATAAAGTGAAATAAAGCAGTTTATAAAAACAACAAGTTCTTTTATAACAATAATCAAATCTGTTCCCGATTGCAATTTTCTCCCAGCTCTAAAGATAAATACTTGATTATTTGTACGCTTATCAAAACATTAACGATTATCAATCAAAATCGGAGGCATTCAAAAAGATTTGCGGAACCATAGCTTGTGTAAGTATTGCGAGTATTTTTCGTCACGGTATTGTGGCATGCACCCTTTGACTGACATGGCCTCGAGACTTGGCTGGTGTCACATGTCAATTTGTGGAAAACCAGAAAGATTGGGGTGTAGATTGCAGAGAGAAAGAAAGAGAATGACAGCTTTCTTGAGGAACGCCCAATGTGTTAAATCTATCCATTAATATTAATAGTCTTTCCCGTTGGCAACAGTGCGTGTTGTACGTGACTTTTTGCAACCCTTTCCAAAAACAAATCTTTGGCAAGGTTCTTGGCCGGGTTATCGTTTGATTTGTAGACGTTTTATTGCTTTATTGATGCGTTTTTATCAAAAGCGCAGCGTTTTGTTTGATGGATTGTTCAACTCTTTTTTTGTTTTTTGGGTCTGCCCAGTCTTACCTGAGGCGTTGTTCCTCCCGGGGGAAAACCGTCAGCAATTTTATGCTGGTAGACCAAGCCACACGCAATTTGCCTTGGGAAAGTTTCCTTTTGTCAAAATTCCTATTTTGATTGGCACTTATGAGGAAGGGTGAGAACACACAATAAACGATGGGATTGTTATGGGAAAGTAGAGTTTGGCGAAGGAGGAGGTACCGCTCCTTCTGCAAAGACACGCATACGTCTTATATTTGAATTATAAAACAAAAAACCAAAGTGGGTTTCATAAATCGACAGAATTACAAGACAAGAAAAGAAAACTTTTGAACAACACTAAAATTTTACGAGTGATTTTTTTAAAAACCTCAGTGTATATTTACAAATTATGCATAGCCCAAAAGCTACTAATAAATTAGTAATACTCACCTCCCGAAAACTTTGCGAAAAATATTAAATTTTACGAGCTTAATTTGTGTGCGTGCTAAGCTTAAGGGGGAGTGTAGAAGAAGAGGATTTTCCCCCACGTTGCCATGGACAATGGCAACAAATAATGTCAATTACAGCGATTGAAAAGTGGCCAGAAAACTTGTAGTATAAACCAATTTTATTGGGCGACCCAAAAAGCCGTCGACGCCATCGAACTAATCTCCTTAACAAGGCGAGTATTAGAGAGGCTTGTCTATGCCAGCCTGGTCTATACAGGAAAGGGGGTCTGGGAAGGGGGTCTATTCATATTTCAAAAGCCAACTTTGCGCGACTCGAAAATGGCGTCATTAAAGTTTACGATGCTTGAGCTTGTGCGCCGTAAAGTATGCAAAGCTATTTTGTAATAAAGGGTATTTCGCCGACAACATTTCGACATGAATTTTGAAATGCCCGCCACTTGGTGTTGTGGCCAAAACAATGGCCAAAACAAGCCAACGATAGACAGACAGGCAGGCAGGCAGGCACAAGTGCAAACTGCAGATGCCTTGGCTAGCCATAGATCTTATGTATAAGTATGTACATATATTTTGTGTGGGATGCATGTTGGCGTAAAATCAACAAAAGTCATCAAAAGATACGCGCCTGCTTTGCTCGTATTCCTCACTTGAAAACTTTGCATATTAAATGTCATTTGGTAAAGTGGAATTAAGGAAACAGAGCTCCAGGAAATGCTGTCATGGCTGTGGGAGCTGTCACAGCAAATTATGCTGAAATGCGTCTGTCAGGATGCGGATGTGGATGCGAATGGAGTTGTGGATGAGGATGCGTGTAGGTTGCACATTTGCACATCGTCTGCAATTTCTAAGAGAGGGATTTTGGGTATGCATTGAGCCATAAATGAAAACTAAACAAGATTTTGGCAAAGAGCGTATAGCTTGCTGCAAATTTTATGAGCTAATTTTAATGAAGTTGTTGAAAGCGCAGCCAAAAAGTTGATGAATGTCGACACGAAACAGACAAGTTTATAAATTATGCCAAAGAAGTTAAGACTATGCCAACAAGAAGATGCTATTAAAACCAAGATAGACACTCAGACAACCGTAATGTAATATGATTACAGAATTCTCAGATTTTATCATTCTTACATTAGTTGAAAATCATTTAGGGAAAGATTCAATAGTAAATGAATTGGCCTTTGTCACGGCTATTAGGATACCACATTGACCACACACATTTTACAATTTTTAACCAATTAGATTCATCATTAGCGGCCACTTTGCAGTATCAGAAATGTTCTAAATTTCATGCTCCATTAAATGATCATTCAAGTACAATTTCAATAACAATGATAGCAACTACAACAAAGCAGATTAAAAATCTAATTAAATTAAAATCAAAATGCGCCATTGATCTACCCAAGTAGCGAGATGAGCTGCCTACGCAGCAACCATAAATCGAAACCAAATCCAAATCCAAATGATGGGGAGCTCCCTGCTCAGTGGTTTCTTATGGGTCTACAGCATGGTTTGTGGTTGGAGTCGAGGGTCAAAGTGGGAATTGGAATCGGCTGCTTATAAGCGTGACGATTCCCATTTGAAGTCGAGCCGTGGAGAGTGTCAAATCAACATCATTATTCATTATCAAATAAATTGTTGGGTTTTGTGGTAAACCGATGCCGAATCACAGTTGGAACCGCCAAACAATATTTGGTATATTCTTTTAATTGAACTTTCCATAAGTGGATGTTTCATGACGTACTGACTGAAGGGGGTTAATATGTTTTAACAAAGCAATCAATATCGAAGGGATAATTAAATAAAACTAATGATGCCAATGACAGCCTGCAAGCGGCTAATGATCACCCTATACTACAACTATTTCATATATTTCCATTGAATACGAATACTTGTGTGAGTAATCACTAATGCAAAAGTAACATAAATACTCATTCTACTTTTTAATACGTAAATAAATTTACTAATTAAAGGCCTTGTATTTGATAAATAAATATGTATAGCGTAGAAATCTAAATGTGAATTATATCAATCACTTATTGATTGAAAATATTAATAGATAAATAAATACAATTGTAAGAAAAAGATTACAACTCAAGCTTTTTTTCCCCCTTAAGATCTTTTCCACATTTTGTCATTTACTCCCGTGCCTTTCCAGCTTGTTCCAGACAGATTTTTATGTAGCGTAACTAAACGTTAATTTATGGGCAAATGCTCAACTTTCTCTCTCACTTTTAGACCTTTCGCGTGAGTCCGCCCAGATCAGGAATTAAAAAGAAATTAACACGCATCCAAAAATTTTCAACTTACTTGGTGGGTGCGTTCCTCCCTCGGATTGCGTGTGTGTTGTGTGTAGCCAAGTGAATTTAATACCCAGTCCTAACCTTTTTATCTAATTGAGTTTATTCTGTTGTTTGGCTCGCCTCGGCTGGTTTGTCTTAATTTTAACGTGCTCGTAAAACAAGCGCAAAAATTGAAAGCAATAAAATGCCAATGGGCCAACATTGAAAATTAAAATAAACACATAAAAATGCGTTGTAGACGATAACAAGTCTAGGCTTGCAAATTACACATATGCACTCTCTCTTGCTCTAACTTTTACTCCATCTCTCTCCCACACCAATGCGTACTGTGCGACAATAAATCAAACGGACCGTAAAGTGCGTTTTATATTTTTGCTGACGGTCTATGGGTGTATAATTTAAATTATGTTTGAAATATGCACAACACTTGTAAATAATGTTGCTTAACTTGATAGAGAACGACTCCAAGATACGCTGTACTCAGCTTTTGAGGTGACTTCATACCAAAATATTGTACTTAATCCCTTTAATTTGTAAGACATAGATTGAAATAGTGCTCTAAAGGTCACTGAGACCTAGTAGATCACATAAATTAGTGCATAGCTTACTTTCCATAAATAAATAAGCAATATGTTTAAAATCGGAGCTACCTGATTCGTAGTGTACACAGGGTATACAATTAATAGCTAAGCGTATGAAATTACCTTTTTGCATACAAATTATTCAAACAATATTCAGGTCCAATTCCGATATGACAGTATCGACAAAAAGAAACGATATTTAATTAAAGATCGAATGACAATCTGTGCGATACATATTTTTTCTAATACGATAAATCGGAATATATTCTCATCTCTTAGGTCATCTTCTCTGGTTTGATCTTTTTACCGCGTGCAGCTTATGGTACTTTATTGATATTCCTGCAGAATAAATTCTACCGAAAGTATATTTAGAACTTTTTTAAAAAGTTTAGCTATCGCTTATGGACAAATAGTTCTTTTTGTTAGATATCGATAAGGTTGTGAATGTTACAACAAATTGGAGACATCAATTCCACGGGATTTTGGCAAACAAGCTTCAACAAGCTCATAAATATGAAAGGTTTGATATGTTGCGTATTATATATTACGTATGAGTAAGAAATCTTTATTCGATTCATCGTTAGTTATAGTAAAGAATACTTTGTGAGTATTTCAGATTTCTTTTTTAATATTCTTTAAAGGAAGTACAATACTGTAATATACTGTAATTTTAATATAATATAAGCTAAATTGGTTTGGAATTAACTTATTTTGTGTTTGCTTACAAATGCTGCTTTCGCATCATCACTATGTGCGGATGGATTCCAATTTGACATTAAGAAAACAAACAAAAACTACTCGAGCGTCACCAGAAACATATCATTAGGAAAATTATGAAACATCAACAGAAACACTTAGCAGTAAATGAAAAATGATATGCCTCTGTATGTTGACAAAAGGACACGAGACAAAAACATAGCTCAACTTGAAAAAAAAACAAACCAACAAACAAGCATATGAGCAGGCCATAAATTAGCCCGCATGAAGGCATCAGGTGGGTACGCAATGATTACCACACAGATGGGCGACCCCGCCCGCCCCTTTGAATAGTTTCCGCCTGGGGAGTCGAGGTGGAAAATGCGTATGGACTGAATGCGAAGGAGAGAAAAGTTTGCTGTCAAGTCATAAAACAAAGTGCTGTGTCTACAAATGATTTGACTTATTCGTGCAGAACAAATCGTACGTCATTTGTTGGACTACTAAAAAGTTAAAATACCCCCACCCCCCACATAGACATTGAACCCCCGCCAGCTCACACACTATCTCTGAAGAATTGCGCAATTAATGTGGCAGGAATATGGTGAGGATTCATGTGCGTGACAGACCGCCAGAGGATGACAACCGACGCATTGTCGCCACCGTCACTGATAGAGTCATAAACATTGCCTTCAATTTCCAATTTTCCTACTTTCCGTGCTATTTTACGGCTTTACACATGTGCCAAGTCTTATGTTTTATGGAGCAAACAGACAGCGCGCCTAAGTCTCTGCTGTCGTCATATTCCATAACTATAGTATATCGAAGTCGGGAGTCGTCAACGCATTGCCAAATGAAATCATAAATGTATAATTAATTTGCATTTCGGCATATATCACCATACCAAATTGGCATCATGGCTCAAAATGTAAATTGAAATTAATTTACGACCGCTAAGTCATGGGCATTATAAGGATCCATCTTTGTCTATACAAGTCATTAACATTTTTGATTTCATTTCAGAGCAATTTATACATATTTTATAGTCATTTTAATTGCCAACTGAAATAGTTTTCTTCAAAGGGTTCTAAGTAAAGGAGTTGGAAGGAGTTGTTTGTAGAGATGGTAAGCATTCGATTACTGATAGTCTAGCTACTCTAGTAAGTTGTACTCTTTATATTTAATTTTAAAATTAAATACACTTTATTTTACAGGAATGGAAATCCTTCCAGGAGACAGCATCAATTCAACAAGAGTACCTTTGTTGTTATTCATTAATTTTAATGTTTGCGCAACCTGTGTGCAATTTGGTAGCAGAATTCAATTTCATTCTGAAGTGGCCAATGCTGAGTGAGATTTGGGGGAGAGGAGGACCAGCTAAACAGCTACTAAAATGCTACGTCTGGGCCGCACGATAAAGCCAGAAGCCAATGAAGCTAAGTGCGGTTATGAACCCTTTTCACATTTGGCTGAAACAACAAAGGGCCAAACGTTTTGTGAAATGGCAAAATGGAGTACTTGAAGCTGAAAGAGGATTGCATTTGCGTATTGGCATTGCAAGCTTTAAGAATTTAAGTTCAATAAACCCACAGGCCAAACAATTGCCAGGACTTGTTACCAAATTCAATTGATGCGCCACAAACATGCAAGGTACTAACAAGGCTAACAAAGAAACTGCCTTGCAATATGCAGCAATTAAGATGCATATGGAGAATTATTTTATTATTAGAACTAATGTTAAATAACGACAATTGTCGCTACAAATGCAATGGGACAATCCTCCCTGCCCGCATGCACCATGCCACATACCACATACCACATGCCACATGTCGCATGTCCAAATTGGTACAGTTGTGCCCCAAAAACACCACCTGAGTCCAAGCCTCAGCCTCATCACAGCTTTGGCTTGTCAACTAGTCAACGAGTACCTGTATCAATGTCACGCAGCAGCCCAACATATGTTCAAAAGGAGCTGAGGGAGGAGTAGGAGGAGGTGGCAGGAGGGTGTTCATTTGGGACGCATCCATGTAATTTGTTATCCAACAGTTTATAATTGCATCAAAATAACGCACGCACATGCCAAGGCTAAGGCTAAGGCTGAGACTGAAACTGAGGCCTTAATTTGAAAGCAAACATGTTTCTGTTTTCTGGAACGACCCCTCGACTGGGCAGCCCCAGCCCCTCTCTTCTTCTCTTCATTTCATTTATTCCCCCTTGCAACTGTCCGATACAATTTAATGCTATGTTAAACATGTTCTACATTTTTGTCGAATTTTTGTTGTGGTTACTTTTGCTGGTCCTAATTTAATTTAGGAACTGACTTCACTTTCAGTTTGATTATTAAAATCAATTTGACAGTTATGTTCAAGCTGGATGGATAACAGAAGGGAGACAGTGCTATTAGTCATGTAGGATAAACTAATTATTAATATCCTTGTAAGATATTGGACGCATGAGCTAATGTTGCTTAAGAAGTAGGATAAACCAAGGGTTATTTAAGTTAAAAGCATGTCCAAATGGTTAATGTAAAATTCTTTTTTTATTGTAATCCAATTGAAATCAAAACAACTCTTAGTATCGTTGGCAGCAAAACGTGGGAGAAGTTCTGATAGACTGGGTATGATTGTTTTAGAATTGCTACATATTAAAAAACGAATCAACAAGGAAAATTTGATACCATTTAAAAAAAATCTGATTAAATTTAGTTTAAGTCTTTGTAGTTGAATATGTTTTAATAAAATTTTGTACTTAAATTCTTATAATTTTTATATAAGTACAATTGGCAACTGTTTCTGTTTGTTCCGCTCTTCTTGACATTGAAACGTTTTGACAAGCATTTCAAATCTTTTCAAAATTGTACGCCGTTTTTTAGTTTTCTAATTCCTGTTTAAAAAGATCCCTAGGAAAACACACACGAACAATCCACTTAAGTGTGTCTCTTTACGCCCGGAACTTAGGCGCTACTTGAAAATATTTTCAAATCAAAACTGAGAACATCAAATAATTTCAAGGCGTGACGAAACATGTTGAAATGTACAACTTGCTGTTGCATGGGGCAAGCTGATCGACAGCAACTTGTGCGGAAACCCGGGAGTGTGTCTCTCCGGCTGGTGTACACGTTTTTCTACTCGCTTTTACTTTTTGACAACTCAACTGACGTATTACTCGATGGGGGAGTGGGAATTGCCTTTGGCTATGCCTGCCACAACTAGTCCACCCTACAACGCTTGCCACACGGCGACGTCATCAATCTAAACAAAAAATTGAATTTGAAAAATCTCAGCGATTCTCTCGACGGTTTGTTTAAAATGCATGTTAAATGTCCATGCCTTTCGCTTTTCATCTGGACTTTGATGGAACGACGTCCGAGACCAGCAGACATTTCATGGGAAAGTGTTATAATTCAAATGGTTCAGGCAGTCACTAATAATTGATTTTTAATACCATATAATCTGAGTTTAGCTTTCAGTAAGGGATCTGAGATTCAATTTAATGCGATAAGAATAAGAAGTTATGGGATTTTCACAAAGTTGCATTGCAATATAGCGTCTATATTGGAATAAATAGAATAGCTCCAAAAATAAATGAGTATATATCAAAAACGAAGAAAAAATATTATTTAGAGACAATGGGGCCATTCAGATAATTCAATAGTTCAAAATGCTTGTGACATTGCTAATTTTAAGTTGTTTTTTTAATTTTTATATTTGATAAAATATGGTTAATTATTCTATATATATTTAAGGTATCATAACGAATATAATGAATTGATTTTGACCAAAATTATATAGAAATCCGACTTATTGTCAAGTTTTAAAATTTCTATATGATACAATTGATAAATGCATTCAATTTGAAAATTGTAATTTGAATTTGGCTCCAAGAGCACATTATGTTAAGCAACTATGTATGTTAACACCTTCTGTTACCTATATCAATCGACAATTATGTATCGAGATCAAAATCGAATAAATTGAGAATAGATCGAGAATAAAGCGCATCTCAAATAACATCACTCTTGAAAATTTGAACGGAAAGCAAAAGTTGTGTTGAGCATTTAACCTAAAATTTAAATAAATGTTTAACTCAGTGCGCAAACTGATCTGGCCAAGTCAACGAACAAGTTGTTGAGTGCTCATAATTCAGGCACGTTCTAAGTCTGAGCCGCTGCATCTTCCAACACCTTTGGCGAGACAATTGGAAAATCGAACCTCAAAGATAAATTGGAAATTATTTTCATTATTTTATTTTTAATATATAAAGTTATATTGGTTAGTTACTAAACTGCATTTAAATACAATAGTTTAGTTTATAGTATATCCCAATAGCGTTGTAAGATTCTCCTTATTATTTGAACAAGTATATCAAAACAAAGTTTTTGCTTTTTTTATGTTTTTGAAATAAATATAAGAATTTGAGTATGGGGATCGATAATAACTTTTGTCAACTTTTTCCAGTAATTGGCAGCTCCCAGGTTGGATCGCGTCAGCTGGGCTCGTCTCGGCTTGCAAAACTAATTACAAAGCTGGACCACAAAGCAACGAGTCCGTTTCACCAAAATGATTTTGCCACAACCAGAAACTCAACCGAATCCGGCAACAAGGAGGAAAACGAGTATACGCTGTTTTTGTCAAGCGTGCAAAAAACGTCAACGGCAACTGCCAAACCAACAAAACCACTCGACATGTCAACTGAAATGGAAATGGAGTCAGAGTAAATGAGCGAGAGAGAGAAAGAGAAAGAGAGAGATAAAGAGGTATAGAATGAGATGGAGATGGAGATGGAGAGTGAGTTGGTCCAACTTTTTGGCTCTGGTCTGTGGAGTGACATGAAAAGGACATGTCACACCGTATGCGCACATTAAGTGTAGCCACAATTTATCAAGCCGCATAAATCTAAATAGAGTCTGGTCTGAGTTTTAGACTGTCGTTTTGGCTTGGGCGCATATCACAAAAGTCAAAAAGCTAATTTGCATTTAAAAGGCGAGCCAAGGCAAACGGTAAAGGACCAACAATGATGCTGCCATGCATGCAAAATATATTTTAAGCAATATTTTCAATTTAATAAGCCAAGATAAATGAACACTCTCTCACTCTCTCTCTCTACCTCTTTACCTCTCTTTCTCTCGTTGTAACTTGGCATATGTGTCCCATGTGGCATGTGTCCTGTATCCTGTGTCCTGTATCATGCTTATTTGCATAACAAACTATGCTCGACTATTTCTGTCAATATGCCATGCACTTCATCAAATGATTCCTTCGGCTCTAATATATACAATATAGGATCTCTGTGCTGTGTTCAGTCGATAAGACGCCTTTTGTGCCAACTCTTTTGGTTTGGCTTACAGCAAAAATGAGAAAAGTTAAATTACTTTGCTTATTTGGCCATATTTTATGTGGCATACTTCAAATTGAATTTGCTCAGCTGAACAGATAAGCTACTCAAGGATTCCATTACACAAAGCAACAAAAGTCAGTTAACGAATTTCTTGGCAAGGCTCCTTTTTAACTTATTTAATAACAATTATTTTATTTCGAAAGTGTAAAAGTGGTTTATAAACTAAATTAACATATTTACAAATTACACATATGCATTCACAATTTACGCTTGTTGCTGAGTGAATTTGGGGGATAGTGTTTCTATTTAGGTACCTCAACTAAATTCATTATTGAAGGCTCCTTTTTAACTTATTTAATAACAATTATTTTATTTCGAAAGTGTAAAAGTGGTTTATAAACTAAATTAACATATTTTCAAATTACACATATGCATTCTCAATTTACGCTTGTTGCTGAGTGAATTTGGGGGATAGTGTTTCTATTTAGGTGCCTCAACTAAATCCTTTATTGAAGGCTCCTTTTGACTTATTTGATAGCAATTATTTAATTTGGAAAGTGTAAAGATGGTTTTGCTTATAACACAAATATGCTGTGTCATTTTGAAACTTGTTGCCGAGTATGTGTGTTGGATTGTGTTTCCCTTTAAGTATCTCAGTTCAATCCCTTAAGTAACGCATTGTTTTGATACACAGTACAAGCCAAATTTATAACTTAAATAAATCTTGTGGTTCAGTGTAGGATGCGTCTTCTAGTGGTTTGTAAAATTAGACCATAATCAAATAAGTTAACGAGATGTAACCAACTGACAATTGACGCATATAATTGCCATTGCCAGCAAATTCAACAATTGGCAAATTTTGCCAAACCTAATTATGTTACGAGACATGCGACGACAGTTTATTTGTTTGCCGTTTTGCCATTTGTCGTTTGTCCTTTGCTGGCGCTGTCAAATCACAATCTCAAGGATCACAGTTGCAAGGGTCTTTAAGTCGTGTCCAGTGCGAGTTTTGCGGTCGCAACCAAAATGCAATCGAGCGTGCCACAAATGGCAGCCAATAGAGCTGAAAGCACAACTCAAGTGGCCACAGGACATAAAGTCCATAAGAAATTCGCTGAGCCGTGAAGTAATTTCGTAGGCGTCGCCGAAGACAGACAGACAGACAGAGGGATGGACGGATGGACAGTTGGACAGTAGCAGGGGCTTTCCTGCCACTCGCAGGACATTTGAGAGCATCAGGAAGCAGGCAATTTGAGTTTTCAATCGCTGCTAATTAGCATTGGGGACCTTCAACTATTGACAACTTGTCAACCATGTCCATGATTTTCGTCAATTTGCAGTTGCATAATAACTGTGATAATCACACCGATGACAACGATGATTCGTTCACTCATGCGAGAGCGTACAGCAGTTGGCCAGTAAATTATTCCTGAATGGCAATTGTAGTATCAATACGGCTTTAAAATATTTAAGGGTAACTTTGTTGTCTTCTTTAAGTCTTTTTAATTTACTTCCAAAACAGAATCAACAAGTGTTTTGCAAATTTTAATTTAAGAAACGAGTAGCTATGTGTGGAAATTAAAGTGCAAATGCTTTTGGATAAACATACATCATTTTCCTTGTTCCAAATTTCATTAATTCATTTTTGTAAGCTTTTTTTTGAAAGTTTTTATATTTCCATTCACTGTTGTTATTTATTAATTAATTATTTCAAATTAATTAAATTCAAGCGATTCTTAGTTCTTCTTTCAACTGATATTAACCGGATTTTTTGATCCTCGAACTAACACTCTCATACAGAGTAAATATAAAATAAGAGAGATTTAAAATGTACATATATACAGCAATTAAGCAGAAGTATCTGAAGAAAATATTTGTATAGGTAATTATGGTACATATTAACTAATTTTAATTGAGATCTAATACAAAAATATACTAATACTACAACTACTTATTTAAGTAAATCTACGCCCATGGATGGCTGCAATTAAACAGATCAAAACTTAAATATTTTCCGAATGAACACGAATTAAAACAGTCTTTAAAAATGTACTCGTACAATTGTCAATTCCTTAACTTTTTATGCACTGAGCTTTCTCTTGCTCTTCCTCTTTTCTTCTTCATCTGCTTGACTGCAAATGACAGCTGTCAGTTTGGGAGGTAAATTGCTGAGTCAAACTGACAGCCTGTTGCTTGGCTTTGGCTTTCGCCCGTGGCACTTTTTCAGTCAAGATATATCTCTATCAAATCATATGCTTGAGACTGGAATTCAATCGGAAAATCTTCCTATATGGCTGACATTTTCCGACTGCTACGAAGTTTTTCTAATGTAGTTTTAACGCTGAACACAATGCCAAGTAGCAACTGGCAACTGGCAAGTGGCAAATGCAACAAATGTCATTAAAAACGTGATATAAAAAAATATTTTATACTTGCAACGAATGCAGAAATGTGTGTGTGTGTGTGTGTAACCTAGTCTGTGAGTGTGTGTGAGGATTCTATTTAGTGCTGTGGGTTTTCTTCTTGTGTTCACTTTATGCGGCAACGCGGCAACTTGGCGAATATAAAAGCGCAAATGGCTTTTGAGAAGAAGGTTTGAGCTGAAGGTTGAATGACCTAGGACAATAGATTTATGCTTGGGGTAGTTGATGCCGCTGCCCGCTGTGCTGATTAAGGGGCGTTTGTGCTTCTTAAAGAAGGGTTATTACAAGGGTTTTGTCCCATTTCGATTGCCTTCCGTTCAGCATTCAGCAATTCATTAAAGTGGGAACTGTACTCTACTCGGAGCTCTGCCAATTTCCAAGCAATTTTCAGGCAATTGGGCGCCCTAATGAGACCAGGTATTACACCAAGTTGCGAGTATCATAACTAAATTCCCACGTAACAATGCCCCAAAGTGAAATTCCAACCGCATGCAGTAAGTGAGTGGTACGTGGCATGTTGCATGATTGGCACAAGACGACGCCTGCTCATTGCCAGACATTGCCATTGCCATCAGCTCATCGTTTTCATCGTCATCGTCTTTTGGTATTCCCAAAAGCAACAGGGGCACATTAAGTCGACTGGCAAACAGCTGCAATTTGACTTGGCTTCGTCTTCTTCTTCGTGTTGCTTCACTTTCAGTAGCTTTCTGGCTTTTCCAGCTGCATATTAAATATAACACAAAATGCATATTAAATGCCATAAGCCACAAGAACTGCCAATGCCCAATTCCTCTCCCAATACCAATCCCCATTCCAATCCTGGTTTTAGTCAGGTGCATTGCCAATCCCCAGCAGCTTAGCTGTAAAACCTTTAAGACTTGACGGAAACGCTTCGTGTTGTAAAATTTTATAAGTTTACTGTTTCGGGATTGCTTTTATTTTGCGGCGGACTAAATATATTCTTAACTTTCTTGGGTATAGTATGGGTTTATGTTTTACTTGAAGCGATAGACAACTCAGTTTGGGACTACCTTAAATTCTGGCAAGTCGAGTTTAAATTGTTTTTAAAATATATTTTATTTGTAAGGTTCTTAAACGATTATCAACAGGTATACTCATAGAGCTCTCTTTACTTTTAATATTATATTTCTTTTAAACACACGTTTATGGTGATAACATAATATAAAAATGTTTAGAAAATTCGTTCTGCAAGTGGTTCTAAATCGAGAATCAAAACACAGTCCATTGGTAAGAGCTTAACTACTGAAATTTTAACAGCATTTTCATTCCATTTCGTAGGTACATGTCAAAAAATATTAGTCGAAAATTCGACCTGAAATTCACTTATAATTGTATGAGTAAACAATACAAATTTATTAAAATATTTAATACAGTGTTTAGTTATTGTAGTGCAATCAAAGCTGCGGGCTTTTCTCATATTATTTGTAATATAAATTGGTTTACAATTATACTATAAATAAAAGACTATACAAATAATTTTTATTATAATAATCTATATCTGTAAATTTATATTAGAAACTCAAATAAGAAAAAAGTAAAGATATACAAATTATACAAATCTGAGGATGGATAACAATATTTCAACTATCCAACATTTGTTGCAAAGATTAGGGAAGCCCAAGAAAACCCCAATCAGCTCAATATGATATATAAACTTTACTAACAACATAGAATTCAAACTTGGATGATTCGAATTTACAGGCACTTTTCGTAATAGAATCTTTTAGCAATTGTAACTCCATCCATTCCTTATTATCAGTCCCACTTAAGATCCTTTTGCTTATACTCCTTCTTGTAGCTTAACAAATTTGGCTACCAGCTCGACAATTAAACATAAACAACTTCGCCAACTTGGATGGCACCTTCTTCGACTGCGTGTTTTACTCCAGAGCTCAAGTCTTTTGAAATAAAATCCACACCGTCTAATTAAACAAACTCCAAAAAGTCGACGTGTAACCACCATAAATGAACATTAACTTGAAAATCATAAAAAGGAGTAAATGAAAAACTCTATGGCGCAACGTTCTCAAAACTCTGCGTCGTCTTAATACATAAACAAAAACTCAGACTCAAATTTCATAGCATAATAAATGGCGCTCACAATTCCGGCGCGAAGAGTAACTCCCAATTCCTCATCCACTCCTCCTCCTCATCATTGTGCTGGTCCTCGTGCTGAAGTGATGAAGTAATGAAAGTGTGCACCATGGCGAAAGAAAAATTACAATTCACGAGCGCAACGCAGTTATGAACTTTTTGACGTGCTAAATAATGCAGAGGATAGTGGCTGCCGACCAACCAAAGGGGTCCAGAGGGTCCAAAGGGGGCTAGGACTAAGGTGTCAAGGGGGCAGGTTAAGGTCGCGGTATAAGTTACCTATTTGGGCAAGGGGAAGGGACAGGACACTTCTTCATTAACTTCAGCGGACGACTGATGATGATGAATTTTATATAAAATACTTAAATACCTGCAATTTAACTTTTGTTAGTGCTCCTCCCTCTTGCCCCAGGTCCTTACCTCAGCTCCTTTCTCCGCTATTTCAATATGCAACAGCGCGTGTTTCTTTTAATTTCAATTGACTTCACTCGGACTCCCAACGGGTTTAAAGCGCCAAAAACTAATCAAAAAGCAATAAAAACAATTTTTTTTCTCAACAGCAGCTGGTTTAGTGGCTGGCATAGAACAGGACTTTGGTAATATGCTATGGTTATATACTGAATTTATATCTTTTCTTTCTTGACTCTTTCTCTAGTTTCTCTTATGGCCAGAGAGTGGATAGGCAAATAAAAAGACAAACAAAATATATTTTTAAACAGTAAGAGAAAAATTGGATGTAAGAGGACCCTTTCCACAGGAAGAGTGCAACTCTGAACAAGACTTTCAATAATTGTGTTTGGGTTATATTCTTATTTGATCTGTTTCCTTTATTAACGCTAAGCGCAATAATTTCTAGCAGAAAGAGTGACAAATTATATTCGAAATCATTAACAATACAATCGGAAGTGAGAATGAATTGAGTTTAAAAAAGAACTGTCTTACGATAAATAGAAAAAATGATAATAATATTTTTTGGACAGGCTCGGATATTATTTTCTCTTTACATTTTAATCTCGCTCTCTTATTTTTAAAAAAATTATTAACGGAATTAGACCCTATCATTGTAAGAAATGAAACTAGATCATTAGAAAACGATCGAAAGAATGAAGTGATCTCTTAGAACATCTTCCAAATAGTATTTTAAATCAACATGCTACATAATTATGAAAACCATTTTAAATTGATTGCAGAGAATGAATGTCCTCTGTCCAATTCGCTATATCATTTTACCCTTTGTTAATTACTCTGGTTGAACGTCAAATTCGTATCCATATGCACACAAGCAGTCAAGAGTCTGTGTCTCTCCCTTCTCAACAGATTCGTACTGCACTTAACCAGACTGTCAGTCCAACTGCATACACATAATTAATTAACGGCTGACAGCGCTACCAGCCAGATCCACATCCACATCCACATCCATGTCCATAACCATCCACATATTCATTCCCATTCTCTTTTACTCTCCCTTTAACTAACAGAAATGTCAAAAATGCAAGTGACAAGTGTGAAAAAAGGACGAGCAGAAGAAAAACGACACACGGCCAAGGAATGAAAACAAAAGCCAAGTTAAGAGACACACACACATGAGGCAGCATGGCTTTTTATTCGGGTTGGGGGTTAAGTTGGGGGATGTCCTTGTTGTGGGCGTTGTCTGCTTGAAGACATCGCGCATTCGTGCACGGCAAAATAAATTGAAATTTTAAAATGTATGAAATTAATTTTTGGCTCGCACCAACGCCTCGCCTTGTCTTGCCCCGTCATCGTGGAGCTGATGATATCACATGATTATTTATCTTTTACGCACACTTAGACAACAGTCGACACATATGCAAAACGGCAGCAAGGATAATGTTTGCCTTTGGGTCCTGCTGCTGACACTTTTGCCAACACTTTGTCAAGTTTTTAGTATGTTGTCAGCTTCTTCTCATTTTTTTTGTCTTTGTCTTGGCCATTTGTCAAACACTTTACGTCATGACGTCATCTGTTAGAGAAGGCTCTGACTGTTGCCACTCACTGTAACCTCTGCTGATACTTCGATCTCCTGCCTATCTCATTGTACACTTGTTATCTGCCCCCAAAGTATCTTGTCTGTTGTACTAAATTTACATATAGATTAGCAAAAGGATTGCACAATGAGAGACACTTGGATGATGGTACCATAGGCACTCGGGTAAATGGCCAACCATCAACGAGTATTGGAAATGTTCACGGAATGGGTAAGGAAGGAGTTGAGGGGCATGGTCGTGGTCATGTTGTCTGCATGGCATAAGTGGAAATCATTAAGTGCCGTGCGCATCTTGTAAACTCATGCGTAATCCTCGTAGCCTCTTTTCCCTTCTACATATTCCTGGTCAATTGTTTTCAGTACGGACAGAGGCGCGCATTGTTGCCATTTCCGTTTGGACCAGGTCCTCCTCAGGCTGGTCTCTTCTTCTGTATTGTAAGCGCGTAAATCCCCTGACAACACTTTTGCCTTTCCACTTTATACAAAGAAAATTTTTGCAAAAAGCAGTCGAACAATCCTTGAACAATGCATGAAATAATTGCACAGCATACAGTGTAAGTGTATGTGGGTGTGCCTTTCTGTGTGTATGTGTGTGTGAAAAGTTGTGGTCCTTGTAGTTCACAATAATGATGACTGGGGAGCTGTTGGTCTGGCTATTGGCTGATGGGCATTAAAATGCGGATGATGAGGCTTAAGTAGTTACACAGAGAGAGAACGATTGGGACTCTTTAGGTCTCGACCATGGGCCTCAAGTGATGATAGCATATGTGTGTGGAGTGTGAGATATTGCATGGAGTACTTAGGGTAAAGTTGCACCACATTGAAATTTCTTGATATCTGCGAAATTATAAAGCATGCCTCATGCTGAATGTGGCAACAATAATAAATGAGAGCTACACATCTGTTCCATTACAATATGAATATTATTGCTTGGCAACCAGAAAAATTATATACTTAACCTTTAATTGAATGAGAGTAATTTGATATAAAAGAAACGTTGATAACTGAATTAATTATACCCTGTATATATACCTCTGATCTGCGCCAATAATTGCAGCGAAAAGAAAAAAAGGTTATAAAATGATTAATAAGACAGAGGGAATATTATTTTGTTTACAGGAAAATCTAGCTTTCTTCCTGTATATATTTTATTAAAACTTTCATTTTCAAATGAACTATGGAACTATGATCCATTCAAATAATTTGATATTATACAATTAAAAGGACCTCAAAGGATCTTGAAAAATCTTAAACTTTTAGTTTTTGTAAATGTTTAGTTTGTCTCATTTGTATAATATTAATGTAAAGATTTATTAAGATTAAAGGGTGTAGGGTAGTCTATCAGATTTGACAAAAGTATACTCACTTATAGATTGTAGCTTATTCTCCTTTAAAGCAATGAAGATTTCCCTTCAGCTTTTGCTTAGAAACATTGGCACTTCTCACCTTATCACAGAGAGCTTCCCCAAGCCACTCGAAAAGAAAAACATTAAAAGCAACAAATGCAATGCAAAACAGACAGCAATAACAAAGACAACAACACACAAAACTGTAACATTATCATAAAATTTAATGTTTATTGCATTGATGAAAAGTCTACACAAATGCGGCAACAGCGGCTGTCCAAAATAAATAATTACCATAAACAGCAGCCAGGATGTCGCTAAAGGAGGTGCAGGCACAATAAAAGGAGGAGAAGAAGGAGTAGGAGTTGCAAGAGGAAGCAGCTGGCTGCAAGTGGAGTCCATGTCAATGCCACATCAGGCACTGATTAGATAGGCAACAAAGGATGGCAAAAGGATTGAGTATTCCAAGCCCAGTTAATGCCATTGGCATTTATCAAATGCCAGAAGGACCAAGTTGGCTGGTGGTGTGGGTGGCGCGTGTTGTTTTAACATTGGCATACTTGTAATTACGTTTATACTCCTCCACTCTGCCTGTTAATTCAAATTTACGTTAATGGAAAATCATTACGCACAAATGTGTAAAGTGCACTTTTCATAGCGTTTCATTTGGCGTGTTTTTGCAGCTTTTTTAATGCATTTCCCTCAGTCGCTATCCACAAAACATACACTGCCAACTTGGCTGATGCAAATTTTTAATGAGCTTCAAGTGCAATTTGTGCAGCTGTTGCCCGTTGGCAGCGGCTGCTTATTACTGATAAACGTTGCAAGTTGCATGCCACATGCTGCTGCAAGTTTGGACTCAGCTGCCATTGAGATTAAGCTTTGAGTGCGGTTGGAAGCAATACACACGCAGATTGCCTTGGGCTTATCAAATTTTCACATGATTAAACGAGAAAACTGAAAGCTGCTGGGAAATTTTGAGCATTTGCGGAATCTGTTCCATTACAGAGCTCCAGAGAATTTGTTCGGTGAGTTCCACTGAACCAAACTTAAATATTGAGTTCGGACAGTAAAAATCGTTGAGAAACTTCCCAAGTCTTCAGGAGAATCAAAATATTTCAAGTATGCACTCAAAGTGACATAAACAGACACACAATTTTAAGAATTATTAATATTTATCAAAGGGCCTATTAAGCAGATCCTTAAACCATTATAGCTCTGCAACGATTTTTCCTCCTAATCAGACCAATTTCAAAGATCATTAAGTTAGATAGTCAATCTTTTAATCAACTGCAACTGTTTCTAAACCGTTTCCTTAAACCAAATCAAAACTTACGATGGGGAATCTTTAAAATACAAAAATTCCCTTTATGTGGTGTCCAATGAACGATGAAAGCAGCTCGCAAAAACAACACACATCACTGCGTGTGGGTTTGAATTAAATACATAAATCCTTTCTGAAATCTACTATAATACTAGAACCTATTCCAAAACCCTTCTAGACTCTTCTATGATACATTGTAATACATAATAGCTCAAATATGCTGCCAAGCCTTAACTTAAATTCAGAACACTCAAAATATATTCCCCTTATGTTCTGACCACTCACAACTCCCTGTAAATTTAATCAATACCTAAAGACCTTGAGAAAGCTTCTGTATGCAAGCATAAAAAGCACGTGCTGTCAACTGTGTCAAAGGGCCGCCCACAACCCGCCCGTTAGGGAACGCTCCCTAAACGAATTTCATTGTCAAGGACACACGCACAAAAAAGAGAAGGAAATAAAGCGACTGCCGTTGCCGGCCGGCGTGACCTTGAGGCAAATTGAGCAAAAAGCTTTGAAGCAGGCGAATTTGCCATTTACCACACAAATGTCAGCTACTTGGCCTTGATAATGACATTGAAACATTGGAGGAGCCCCCCATGGCAACTAAAAGGAATCTTTTGAAATTTTGTTACACTTCTGTGTGGGAGTGTGCGAGTGTGGATTGTAAACTAACAGGAAGTGGTTTATCATAATGGATGAGCTCGTTATTATGGACGGTTGGGAGGGAAAAGATCAAGGCCAAAGTTAGCGCCAGCATAGCAAATGTTTGCTGGAGCCGGAACTGGGAAATGTTTGTTTGAAGGTCAATTTGAGATTCCCGTTGGGTTGAGTGGGGACAAGTTGAAGGCTTGCCAGATCCGCATTGAAAAAACGTTACAAGGGGCGTCAAGTTGAAGGAGGTTTAAGGGTGCTCCCTAGCCTTGAAGAAAATAGAAACACGTTTGAAACTGAGGAGTGCGTTGGGTTGAAGGAAGTTTAAAGGAGCTCCCTAGACCTTGGAATTTATTGCAAATCTAGAAATTTTCTTCGATGGAAAATGGAGGAACACGAGTTGAGGGAGGTAAAAAGGTGTACCATGAAGTGAGTTGAAAAATAAAATGATTCTATGAAGGCAGGTTGAAGAACATGTAGAGTTGAAGGAGGTTTAAGGGTGATTCCAAGTCCTTGGAATGAAAAGACAGGAATAACCTAAGAAGGCAAGTTGAAGGAGGTTTAAAGAGACTCGCTAGACTTGAAATGCTTGGAGAGATGAAAAGACCCTTAGGAAAAAGGTTGAGGAAGTGGTTTTAATATTTTCTAGTTCAACAATCTATGAAAACAGAAGGGGAATCCTAGAAAATGCAAGAGAAAGAACACTAAGAAATTATTAATTTCAGTTTTATCATATCAAGTAATTAATTAATATCTCTCATTAGAAGTCTAAGCTCCTTTTCTGTTTGCTTTCAGGGGAAAAACTTTTCGATAATAAACCATTTTTAGGTTGCAAGCAAAATATACTCACACAAAAATATTCGAAATGAAGTTCGAATAAATACCCCTTATTTGAGTATTATTCCAAACAATGTCATAGAGCGTAGTCTAAGTCTCCCCTCATTCGAAGTTCGCGTTAGACACCCTCCCTGTTTACGTTACTTTACGTCTAACGTAAGCGGTCGTAACGTAAGGCAAGTAATCTCTTGCAAGCAGAGGTTGCTCTCTCGCTTTCGTACTTTGGCTCTCTCTCTCACTGATGATTGTGGGTTTTTGCTCTCACGGAAGGTAAAAAAGCCAAAGCCCAGCCGTGACTCTGACTTTTTGGGGTGGTATTTTCTAAGGGGGAGAGGTGTATATTGAACTGACGGTGTGAGTGAGGCTGTGGTTGGTGGTTCAATTGGTTGGTTGTTGGCATAAACAAAGCACACACACACATACACACACACCCATTCCACCACCACACGCAGTATGGGGTGGGCTGAAATTTGCCGAGCGAACGCCGTGTTGCTTCCTAGGAAGCACGAACAACGTCGCTGTCGTCGTCGCTGGCAGCGCAGCTATTTTATAAAAGTGACTGCGGCAAGGATATTTACAGTCAGTCCATGTAGAACCTTTGATAAGGCAACAACACAATTCAATTGAAGCTCGCTCGACGTATTTTCCTACTTGACGAGTTGAAAGTTACGTTTTTGGCGCCAAACGAGAAAATAATATAGAAAGTTTCTGAGAAACTCAAAAAAGTGAAAAACTACAAAAAGTTTATTGCAAATAGACAATTGTGTGCAATAAGTGAATTATATTATTTTACAATTTGTTAAAATAATACAAAAAAAAAAAGACAATGGCGATTGCTTACTTTATACCCGATCAGGCGCAATTGTTGGCCAGAAGCAGCCAACAGGCAGCCGAAAACACAACAAGTTCTCGAGATAGAAACTCTCAACATAATCAACAACAACAGCAGCAACAGCAACATCAGCAACAACGACAACAACAACGTGCAAGCAATTCACAATTTCGCGCCAATATTTCTGTGCCTTTGGGTCGGGAGCAGGGTGCCATGTCCATGTCTGAGTTTGGCTGCTGGGAGTTGTTGGCCCAAATCTTCTGCTATGCCTTGCGTCTCTACAGTTACAATCCCACACAACGCAGGCCGACGGTTATACAGATCTCCTTTGAGATCAGCAGCGGAGCATGCAATCAGGATGATGGGGCAGATAGAGATGACAATGGAGATGTGACTGATGCGAGCCCAAAAAGGCAATAGATTTGGCTAGGAGACGAAAGACTACAAACACACACACAACTGGCAATTGTACAGTTTTTTTGGTGGCAGCTCAATCAAAGCGCATTGTGATTTTTTGGGGAAGAGAGCGAGAGATACGGATAAAGTTGAAAGTGCTAACGAAATGTATTTTATAATTGATTTTTGAGAATATTCAAAATTTTTCAACGATTTGCTGAAAGTGATATATGATTGTTGGTACTTTTTGGTGTCAAATTTTTCTAGTAATTTAAAAAAATGCAGAAGGTGTTGAGGATGAGAGCAGAGCTGAGTAAAACATTTTGTAATCCTAATTTTTGAAATGTGTAAAGGTTTCGGGTTGTAAAGTTGGTTCAAAATAGGCGTCGCTGCAAGACTTATTTCAGTATAACGTACTAGCATCAGTGTCTACATTTATACAAACAGTCATAACAACACTATCATACTTATAAATGCCACATAAGAATTACTAACTATAAACAAACTATATGTCAAATTTAAGCATTTCAATTAGCGTAAATAAAAGTTATATACATAAATACATACTCGAACAAGAACTTAGATAAAACTGGAAAGAAGCAACAAATGTAACAAACGTAAAATACAACAAAGACAACAACTACATTGTACAAAATAGAAATTAAGCAGACAACTTTTATATATACAACACTAAAGTATATATCAAATAAAATAAATCTCAATAAAACAGCAACAAATACAAAAACGCAAAACCGCCGAACCTTAAAGAAAATCAACCCAGTAAAAAATATTATTAAATTTAAAGTCCAAAAAACAAACCATTTTTAAGCAATTTTTGATAAGAACTACCAGAAAAAATATCTATGCATATTTTACGATTATTATTGATTTTAGCAAAATTAAATATATACTATATTATTTATGTTTCTCCCAATTGACATTTTCGTAAGCAGCTAAAAATGAAATATGTATAAGAAAGTGTCAAAACCTTAAGCACATTTGTAAGCAATTTAAACATTTTTATAAAACAAACAAAAATAAATACAATTTTATACAAAAACATACTGTGTATATCTTTATTTAAAGAATGCAATATTTTCAGCTCCGGCCATTAGTGGTTTCCAGTTAAAAAATTTGAGATTTTGTATAAAGTTTGCATAAAGTTTGATATTATTCCATTTTAATTAAACGTTGAGTTTATAACTTCAATTTAAAATTATAATTCAAACTGAAACTCTAAATTTTTTCTTGAACATGATTTAAATTTTGAAAAGGTTTCTATATTGAGATCGCCTTAGTTGTTGTACGTTTGGGCTCAAAAGGATAATGTGGACATTGTTTTATTTTTTCAAGTTAATGGATTCAATTTTCTTCTCTTTTTTCTAACTTAAAATAAGATTAAATACTTTGATTTGAGTTATTTTGTTTGCATTGAATTTATCTCGATAGAATTATAGTCACTGGGTTTTCCGATTTTCTTAAACTGATCTCTCATATAACTTTCAGCATTTAATTTGATTATCTCTAACAAGAATTTTGTAATTGAACCAAATAGCTAAGTCTTACTTGTTTATTTTAGTGTACAGTCATTGTCATTTAATACGCATAGAGTGTAAATTGAATATGAGTATAAATTTGTATATCTTAAATGTATAATTATAAAAATCAAGAATTCTAAACTTCGATTTTAGAACTATTTTATTAGCATTCTCTTGCTAATGTTTACATAATTTTTTTTTCTTAAATTATCTAATAATATTAAGGTTATATTAAATTTTGACAATTTTTTGTTAAGAAAGAAACTCTACTAATGCTCATTTTAAACGTTAGGAGCTACACATTTGCACACAGTTGGCATTAGAGATTGGATCTTGGTTTTCATCCATATCGTAAGTTGGATCGCCAATCTGATAACTACACCCAGGTGAGACCGATTGGCAAGGACTTGATTGAATCATTTCTCTGAACATTTTCATGTCCATAAAGTTGTCGTTGGGATAGTGATTGAAATTGTTTCCCCTTCCGTGAAAAGGCTTAAAGTCGGAGCTGTAAACTGTTTGACTCTGAAGAGCGTTATCTGCATAATCCTCTGTGTCCTGACAGCTGGACCAATATTGGGGATTCATATGATTCATGTTCATTCCAACATTGCCAAGTGATGGCATTGTGAAGTAGTTCGATTGAGATTCTTGCTTGATATTGCAAGCATAGTTATTTAGGTTCTTGTACTCATTACTCTCCTGATATGCCATGGCTGGAGAGGATGCATTTATTCCTTTCCAGCTTTCCATTCCTCCAGCACACCGATTCATATTCTTATATTGTCCCGTATTGGACTGATCAGAATACTTACACTGGTATTCAACTTGGCCATAATTTTGGTTGTTTTGGGTTGTTGGCATACCGTCTGGATGGATGTTCTTGTAGCCCTTTGAATCATAGCCACAACAGCAAGAGCAACCATTGGGGGATGCAGAATAGCCACAGTACCCAAAGTGACCATTGCTGTTGTCTACATAATTCTGGTTATAACTATTCTCTTGGTATTGGTCTAAAAGATAATTGAAAGTACTCTTTTTATTTTATTAACAGAATCTTTACTCACATTCATTAGAGGCTGCGTAATGATCATTTTGAGTGCTTTGAAAGAAATACTTAGTTCGGAAGTAGGATATAGTTTTTAGTAAAAGAAACCTACCCCTGCATATCAGTGAATATACCAGGTGTTGGCAGAGTTATATATTCCATCTCAGCATTATTATTATCCATGTTCTTCACTTCGTCCGCCTTCATTTCTGATTATCTCTTTCATTGGAAAAACTACGATAAGAAGAGCTGGAATCCTGATTGGACACAAGCATCAATGCATTCACGCTTTAAGCCATGCCAAACACTAGCAATAGAAAAAACATAAAAAAGCATTCTAAATTTTCTAAATAAATTTAATAGCTTTAGCCCAGACTGCTGAGAGTTTAACAAATCGAATAGAATTCCCTCCTCAGGGACCCTTTTAACCCTTTGGCACTGGTAAAATAGCCATAAGCAATAAGGACAAACATTTAGCGATCCTTATCATCAACGCCAATATGTCACCTTGAATGGTAAAACAAATGCTGTTGCAAGCATATTTCTGTAGTGTCATGCCACAAGTTGCGGCAAGGGTTAAATTAAAAGGCTACGCTGCTTAAAAGCAACCGCAAAAAAAAAAGAACTAACTGGCAAATGCTCAAGTCATCAGGGTCACGCACCCCCTAGAGCACATTTGATCCCAAAAAGTAACATCTGTGACAAATGATCTATAGTCCCTGATAACCGCGGACAGTCAAAAAGTTGTTCCTTTTTTTTTGTTTTTTGGTTCCTTGTGTTTAATAATTATGCAAACATTTCGAGCCGCTAATTTGCCACATTATCTTAATTTAAATCGCGCAAAAGCGCAATGAACAAATTTAATTGTCGTGACAGGACAATAAGCGAACCGGGAATTAGGGTCCTTGCTTGACCCGATGCCTGCTATCCCTGACCCCTTGCGCCCTTCCTCTCCTTTCCCATTGCCAGTTAGGGTTAAGTGCTCTCTTTTTTTTCGCGTGTGGCTTGATTTTTGGCAACGATAAGAAACTCGGAAATTGTAGGGTATGCAAATGTTGTTATATACCCAGCCACGTTTTGTCGCGTGTCCTGTTCCTATTCCTGTGTTCTGGATTGAATTTTTAACGCCTGCAATTATGCTTGGAATGCGAGTGTGTGAGTGTTTGTATGTGTTTAAGTCAAACAGTTTATGATAAAATATTTGAAGTTAATTTAGTGAGATAATAGCATAAAGTTCATTAAAGATCACTTCGATAGATTATTATGTTAAACTATTGTACAATGTACATGTATACAAGTTACATTAGTTAGCCATGCATTATGTTACCATATTTAAAACCTCTTTTGATTAGTTTAACTTTATTTTAAAATATTAAACAATTGGATTTATTTTTGTAGAAAGTTTGTTTGTTAGCAGTATCCATTTTATGTATATCAATTCAATGCAATATACATTTTTTCTTTATGGTGTGTAGAATACAATTATTTTGAAAGTAAGAACAGCCCTGGGAGAGTTTTAATTAAAAACAACTTAAATCTAAAGGATTATTTTATCGGGTTCTTCACTTCATTAAAATGCTAATCACATCTTTACATCAAATTTGTCATCTTTAACCAGTGTGCAGTCACTGAACTACAATTAATTGTTTAATTATGGGTTTCCTGGTCACTAAATTGACTCAGAGGCGATTCAACCTTAAGTAGAAAGTGAACTTCGCATGCACTTAAAGTCTGGAGTTAATTACAAGTTGGCTTATTGATTTTTCGCTTTGAGCAGAAAGTACAGTAACCCATGTACGCCCCCATAGTATAGCATAGGACAACAGCAGTGACCCAGTTACTGGACTTTAGCAAACAACGCCCCCAACAAACGCCCTTATGCCACTTCACACAATGCAAATCGAGGCGAAAAACTGAAAGTGGAGCAAAAGTGAAACGCAATATGACCACAAACAGAGTTGTTACTTCAATGGGGGATATGGATACTTGCATGTCGGAAAAGGCAAATCAAATATCAAAGGCGGAAAAACTAAACTTAACTGCTTAGACAGAGCTGGATCTGGAGCTGGAGTAGTTGGAATTAGTTGGGGGTCGAGTTAATTGTTAGAAGTGGTTCGGACGAAGGCTTCTTCAGATTGCCCGATTGACATTTAGTGCTCAAACCTTTAGCTGATTCATTAATCTTATGATTCATTGCAGAGGTTCTCTAGACTCTATTTCTTTGCCCTTAAACGTGTGTCAACACCCACAAAACCACAGGCGGTCCCCAAAAAAACCAAACTATATATACTTATGCATTTCCAAAAAAATAGTCTCCAAAAGTCTGTTGGACATAGAAAATTAATGATTTATTTACCTCTTGCAACGGGGCAACACCTTAAATTAGTTGAAAATAGCTCAGGGGTTTGAGTTTGAGTATTATCGTTCATGGTTTATGAGTGCCCATAAAAGAAGTCATTCTCGAGACGTAGATGGAGACGGGAGGAATATGATTAATTACAACGTATGCACAACGGTGCAAGCCTTGTTGCAGTTGCACTTTGTTTGTTGCTCCCCCCAAAAATTTGTTGCCACATTCAACAATTGGGCTTCATTATCGGCGTTTGACCAGCGAACAGAGACCATCAACTGCAACGGCAGTCAATTACTGACCAGTTGCCAGGTTGCCATAGCCTATCTGTCCTTCCGTCCGTCCGTCCGTCTGTCTGTCTGTCTGTCTGTCTGTCAGTCAGTCAGTCGTTTTCCCATTTTCCAATTCTTCCATGCAGCTCGTTTCTCTGGTGTTGTTGTCAATGTCCTGCTGCGCTATTATTTGTCTTCTGTCAGCTGAGCACAGCCCCGCCTCAGTCTCTGGCCTATACTGGACCATGTATAAATTGCTTTACGGCACTTTTGGGTCATTAACAAAATTGAAAATGCCTGACAAAGAGTTGAGTTGAGGCCCAGTTCGTTGAGTTGGCCATACCATTATATCAATGCCACCTATTTTGGTAGTTGGCCTATCATTAGACACCAACAGGGGGGACATTTAAAATGCTCTCAGTAAAGTGATATGTAGCATTATGATATTCAAATATGATATAGCTTAAGTAAAGCTGATTTATCTGACGATTATGGCAAAGTTGCACTATGAATATTTTAAGATATTCCTTTCCCTTTTGACAGCCATCGAGAATTACGTTTAGCGAAATCTTCCCAGGCTATCCAGCTGCTGACATTGATTAAGTAGCACTCATTGACCTATGTCCAAGCACATCTATTGACAGTCTGACTTTTTATACCCTGTTCTATTTGCATAAGTCCCCCCTCAAGCTAAGTTGACGCGTGTCAGTAGCATGCAAATTGGCCACACCCCTCACATGTCAATAGGGCGGTCTCCTTTGACAATTCCTATTAATAGTTATCGATATCGAGATAACAACAAATCGATTTGCACGGCAAAGAGAAAAATTAATAAATTTGATCAAAGTGACATAATTAAGTAGTCCAGTCATCCGTATAGCCAGCTCTATAGATGACCAGCTGACCAGCTGACCATTGTCCACTCCATCATCATAATGAAGTGTAAATATTCCTTCATATAATCGGCTTTCAATACGCGCCACAGCCAAACAAAGGTTCCTTCCTAGTCTACTGTGTTTCGCATTGAAAAAAAGTCACGTGCCTGCTAATCCGTGCAGTGAAAGTTGTCTACCCCTGCCCCTTGCCACTGCCACTGTCCCTGCCCCTACCACTGTCGCTGTGTGCCCGCAATTTGTTACGCTTTGATATCAGTTGCTTTTCCGAGTGAAAGCCGAGCGCGTAAATCTCTTACATGAACTGACTGCCTGCTGATCCTTTGCTCCCTTTCTTATTCTCATACAATTCTGTTGTTGTTGTTGTGGACAGACAGTACTACCTACTTGAAGTAGCGTTGATTAAATTATCTCTAGGGTTAAAAGTGAGCCACGCTTGTGACGTAATTGATAACAACAATGGGCACACTTGGGTGGCAGGGCGTGTGCTTACTCTATTAAGTTATTCAAAGAAAAAGAAAGGATTGTTATATATATAAGGATTAATATACATTTATCTACTCACATAGAATATTCTCCTCAATGCCTTGGCATTTCTTTTATTAAGTTATTAAAGGAAAAAGAAAGGATTGACATAAATATAAATATTTATATATATATGTTTACTCAAATATAATATTATTTTTAAAATTTTTTCATTTCTTGACCAGAAAAACATCCTTATCCATTTCTTAATCGTCCTCAAGATCTCTATATGAAAACCTACCCATCATCAGCTTTCTCACGCTACTCAGCTTGTAATCCTTTTAACAGTTTTCCACTACATAAATTGCAGCGAAACCCTTTCAAAGTGGCAAATTACACAGACCAACTGCTTGGCAGGAAGGCAGGCTCAAAGAATATTTACAGAAATTTGCAAACAATATTGATTTCAAAACGATCAAAATAAAAATTAATCAATGCACTTAAAAATGCGCACGACTCAAGTGCCAATTGTTACGCACAATGCGAGAGGCAACAATTTAAAAATAAAAAATTTATACAATAAAAAAAAGGAACCCAAGTAAATCAATGATGTGGAAATGTCAATGGTTGCAAGTTGAGACTGAAATGGAGGGAGAGGTGATAGAGAAGGGTATTTCTCTTAATACCCTACCCCGTTCGCGACTTTAAAGCACTTGAAAAGTCGACTAATTTATAACTTATGACCGAGTTGTATATAAAAAACAATTTTCCATGCCACTACAAAGCGGAGCAAAAGCCAAAATTTGACAGGAGTAGCGGCCGTTTAGCCGTCACCCTTTAAGCCCAAAATACCCATAACCCTTTCCCCGACCCTCTCTCTCTCTCTATGAACACACTCACATGTGAGTGTGTGCATTCTCCACATGTCAGCAAACGAATTAATCGAAGAGAAATGATTTATTTAGCGCTTGGACGCGACGCATCAGTGGCTAGTCTCGGTTCGCTAGAAAGGGTTGGCCAAATGCAACCCCCTTCGAGATGAAACCCAAAAACTGCGCACCCAAATCAAACTTAAACTGTTTTCAAAACTGCATTCAAAGGAGGTTCATTGATGGGCATTTATTGGCTGTTACCCACTTCAAAACAATCCAAAATCAAACCCAACTTTTGAATTGCATTATGGGTGGTTTTCAGCACATTTTTTATATTGTGTGAACCTCGCACTGCATTTCGATTCGTTTCGTTTCTTTTCTTTATTATAAATTTTTATTTTTTACGAATTTCACACTGAATTTTTATGGTTTCGCATCTTTCAAAATATTTATGACTGCGCGTTTTTTTTATATGTTTTCTTCTAGATTTTTTGTTTTGATTTATTTAAGGATTTGTATTTGACACGAACAAATGCATTTTGATTGATCTGAAACGCTCGGCGATAAATTTGCAGTAAATTTGCAGCAATTAATAAAACACAAAACCATAAAATACATTTTATTGTGTGCATTTTTCTTAGACAGCTGCAAGATATTATACGAAATCTTATAGCGTTTGCCTAAGGGAATTTTCTTAGCTGTGGGAAAGGATTTTTTGATAAAAGTAAAAGTAAAAGAAATGAAAAGATTTTTTTTTATAATTGTATGTAATCTTTTTAACTTTAAGTATATTCATTTGGAGTGCTTAGTCCTTATTTAAATATTGAAAACTAATTTAAGGAAAAGTTCTATCAAACATATTATTTACAAAACATTTCTATTTTATTTTTATGATATATTTAAATAATTGGATTTTTAATTACTCAATAATTTTGAAATATTACAAAATAATTTTCCTTGATAAATCTGTTCTCAAACATACTTTATTTCTTTAATATTATAAATATTTACAATTATATTATCAGATCGGGATCTGTTTTTGAAACCGTAATCCTTTGATAACACTCGCAAAAGTCAATTTACAGCATGCAGAAAAATTGATGCGCAACCAATGATATCTATGTGAGTCAGAAAGAATTAAGAATGACATTTTAAAGGACTCAATTGTGTGGCACTAATTGATAGCGTTGGGATCACCTTTTATAAGTGACTGCGTCGGCGTTTGAAAATTGATTTTGACATATATTTTTAGGCGCTTGCAACACATTGAAAATCTGACCCCTCGCAACGAATTGCGGTTTGGTTGATAAATTGACTACGGAGTGAGGACAGAGGGGCAGGGATTGTGTTTATGATTTCTCTTTTCATTTCGATGCTTTACACAATTTGCCTGAGGCACAAAAACTACTTTAAATAGGCCTAATGACATCCGTTCTAGTTGGCCCAAATGGCTCGGAGTGTCGCCTTTCTAATATGGGTAGCCTTTTATTGTTTTCCACTTCCTAATCATTGTATCAAACAGGATGTCTGTGTGTATGTGTGTTTTGTAGTGCGGTTAAGGGTTGTCCGAGTGCTACTGACCGGGCCCAAGGGCCCCCACATATGAACTCATATGTTATCAGTTTTTATAGCGGCAGCGATCAAAATTTACGATAAATGCTTTAAATTTTGTACACCTAAGCACAATAACAAAAAGTTGGGCCATTGTTTTGTTAAGTGAGCATGGCTAACTTGATTTGTTAGAGCTCATAAATTTAAAGGAGACAGGAAAATAGAGTAGAGATGACATGTGTGTATCTCACATGTGAAGGAGTTGCCCGCTGGGGAGAGTTGATCTACCCCTATCTAAGGGAAAATCTGCACCTGTCTGTGGGCCAGAGTTTCCTTTCATTCAATCTTTATGCTAGATATGATTTGAGGTAATGAGCAAAAGCTTTTCGTTTCGGTTTCCCAGCCAATTCCCAGACATTTGTTAGCAATTATATGAGAGTGCTGTTGCTATATCTATTGCTTGTCTCCGCCAATTTAAAATCAAAGAGAAGCATCATCAATCTCTGTCTACAACTGTTAAAAGCGCATGCATTTAAATTAGACATTTAAGCCACTGTCGGGGAAACGTCAAAAGGGAAGTTGCTCCAAACCTCCAGTATTCAAAGTGTCAAAAGCATGTGGGCTACCGCTCCCTTTCTTCCTTCTGTTTGTTACTCTCTATCTCTTTCTATTGGTGTGATTTTTATGCTTCCAAAGGCAATACAAAAAACCCTAAAAAAAAAGCGGAGGAGCAGGAGCAAAATTTCGATACCTTCAGCAACAGACGCGGAACTCGACCAGGAAACGCTTAATAGGATTTTCAACAATTTTTACTATTTTGGCTGTGGCTGCTACCGGTTACTGGTTTGCCACTCCGTCAAATGTTTCTTTTTTTTTCTATTTTGCATTTTTGTTTTTTCTATTTTTCTTTCCTCCTTTTTTTTTAATTTTCCAAATATTTTGCCTTTTGCAAAGGGTTAGAAAAATGCCAGCGCACCCTTTTTTCGTTGTCGCATTGGAAATTCTTGTGGATTTTTTGCTTTGTTTTGTCTGTTCCATTCAGGATATGGTTATTTCGTTTTCCTTTTGGATTATTTTGTTGTCACTGTTGGATTTAATGCACCGCATAACATTAAAATTCAGTTTTTGATTGATCATCCTTCCAGGAAAATGTGTGAAACGGGGCAAGGAGATGGAATATTGCTGAGTCTGTTGTTTGATTTGTTTAATGATTGTTTAAACCTTGTTCAACAACAACTTGTAAAGTTGTTTGTCTTTGTCGTAACTGATAGGAAAAGATTAGTAAGTATAAGATATACAAAATTTTAATTCAATCCTAATAGGAACTGATACAAATGGATAAGAACATAATAAATTAATACCATACACTTCCTTAAAGATTTGCATAAGTTAAGACTTGCTCTCCAATAGCTTTCTTTGCAGCTGTGTCACGCTTACTGAACTTTCCCAGGCTAATTTACAAATCGAACATCGGATTGTACAGGCATTCCTTCATCCTCCCAATTTACTTTCTCCTGCAACTCAAAAAAAAAAAAAGAACTCTGTAAAAAATGTACATGCCCAACGGTGGCCACTTAAATATTCATGAATTTTTACGCCAGCAGAAAAGGGAGGAGGAGAGTAAGTTCTGGGGAACTGCACAAATTCGATTAACAACAATGCATATTGATGGAATAATTGAGCAATTCTAATGAGCCACAACAGCAGCAACAACAAATTGCAGTTGCCTCTGCGAAAACCGCAGCAATATTTGCATTTGATTGACAACAAAGTTAATTGAGTGTGGAACTGGAAGTCGGAAATTTGCATATAAACAAAATAAAACTAAGCAAACATTTATTAAATTTAACAGTTTCGATTGTTTAAGGGAAGGAAGGAAACTTTTGACTGATGGCGATGATGGTGATACCTTACGGCACTAAATGTCATTTCAATGAATTTATAATTGGATATGATGTGATTTTTCAAGAAACAGCTTTGCTTCACAAGAAATTTGCATATTTGTATGTGTTCTATGTGTTCTATGTGATCCTGTGACTGTGCTTAATTAATGATTTTATGCAAAGTTTTTTTTTCTTATTTTGCATACATATGAACTTTTTAACTGGTATACATCATTAATCAGGCCTTTAAGTAGCCGCGATGTTGTTACTGAACTCATTAACCCTTTTGTTCGCAACTGACATTTGGGTATGGATAAAAAGAAATAGCAACAAAAGTGTCTTGTATAAATATTTGCATTGCTTTCTTTTTGACATTTGTCTCATTGCACAGATACAAATACAGATACAGTCGCACACAGAAGTATTTGGAACACGTGAGAATTTTGTCAACGACGCAAAAGGCTCAACGCGTGAAATCCTTATTAATGATCTTGTCGGTGTCATCAAGAACCTTTCGAGACTTTTAATTAGTTGGCATTTGACTTTTTGGCACAGCTGCCAAACCCAAAGAAAATCCCGAGTTCTGTTCTAGGCCTACCCGCTGTGCACTTTCACTGAAATCTATTTGGAGGATCTCAGCTTTTCCATATTCTCAATATATCAAATAAATTCGTATTGCCATTGTTATCGCGATGCACATTAAGTCAATAAGTGGGCAATAATACAAGTTACAAGTTCTATAAAAAAGCAACGGGGATGTCTGTATCTGAATTATGCCATATTTTCCAAATTGCTAAAAAGTTGCCAAGAAATATTGCAACGATAAACAACAAAGTAAGGTACATTATGTCAGGCTTAAGACTTATAGCTGATTGAACAAGATAAGGATTGACTTATGGGGCAAAATCAGCAGGCAGCAAAGCACAGAGGGAGGAGTAGAAAAAAAACTAAATGAATGCGAAGTATAGAGATGAAATATTTACACTCCGTTGGAAGCAAACAATTTTCAAAACATCAAAATATATTCAATATCTGAAAGTTGCTTAACAAGAGAAAAATCCAAACACGATTCAGAAAATAATTGTAATTAAATTGTATAATTTCATGAGGCATTTTCTAAAAAACTTTAAGAACCTAAAAGTAACGCAAATCAATCTTATTGCAAAATCATGTTTAATTTAAATAAACATAAGTAAATTAAATTTTCTAGAATATTTTCACTTAACAAATTAAACCAATAGCTAATTATTTTGTTTATGTTTGAAATAAAGTATTGCAGCCGAAAAAGCAAGCAAACGCAGAGTGATGATGAATATTATAGCTTTTATTAGTTTTTAGCTCTATAAAATATTTAACAAAAGATAACAGAAAGGCAACTCACCTTCCACAATCACTCATGATTAAAACAAGATGCAGTTGTTACAGTTAAAAAATGTATGCGGGCTAAAGCTTAACCCCATCAGACCACAGACCCAAAGACAAGAAGTCAGTCGATAAGAATATCATTATTAATTGTTCCGTAATTCGGTTGTATGTATAAACATCATTAATATATATAATGTGCCAGAGTTTAACCCACCAAAAAATTAGGACCCGCATAATACCCACCGACATCAAAGCCAATTTCAATTAAACACGCGGATTAAAACCCAGGCCAAAGTTGAGGCGAGTTTCGCACTTGGTATCCCAGACAAATTGCTGTTTTCTTTATCTTTATTGTGAGCTACTATGTATATACTACCAAAATGAAGGGAGTCATCACTATATGCATATGAAATTCAACATGGGCATCATTAATAAAAATCATAATAAAGGCGTGGCGAATGACGTCACGTTTTTGTGATTAGCACAGTCGAAAGGATTGCCGAGTTTCCCCATCTTTTATGTGGGTTGCTGAAAATTTTCTAATTAGTTTTTCGTCTTTTTTCCTAATCTATTACGATGGCTTGACAGTGAGTGCGTCTTATGCTTGAGTAACTCCGCTGAAGCCTCTGCAATTTGGAAAGTGTGACAAATTTCATTAATTAATCACATATCACACGAAACAAATATGTCATATTCGTAAGATATTTAGATATTGGTTAATAAAAGAATTAAAAAACTCATCATTTATAGAAACTTTTAGCCACAGATACAGATAATTGATTCTTTAAAAAGTCTTCTAAAAACAGTTTCCCTTTTAACAAAATGTAGTCTATTGTCCTTTCCCAGGCACATTTACATAACAACTCAATTTAAAGGAAATCCAGCTCATAATTATGTCTTTTAATGCACATAACTCAAAGCATTTTCCGCCTTAAGAAACAAGTTTAACGCCTTGTGCATTCACACATAATTTTATGCATCGGGATCATAAAAATTTCCGCACCATATATGACCGTTGGTCATAAATATTCAAATTTCACAGCATCCAAAGGAGCTGCATCAATCATAAAAACGAAGAGAACAAGCTCATTAAAAATCGTAAATATGAATTTGGTTACTCGTAAAAAAATGTCGCTTCTTGCAGGAGCATCCTTGGCAATAGTATTCACTGGACCACTTCCTGGCCAGCTGACCACGATTTGCATATAAAAAGCATTTATACGCAACAAATTGCATGTAAATTGTTTTTCCTGAACAAACTCGCCACTAATTATGCTCATTCAGAAGTGTTGACATAAATCTCCGAAAACGTTCAGCCCATGGACGGACTGTGTGTCCCATGGACGGGATGTTATTCTCCTGCTGGACCACAGTGTGTCCTGTCTATAAATTTGAAATTATTTTCGGCAGCAAACGCAACCCGAACGCGACTTCTTCCCATTCCCTGTCCTTTGTCAGCGGCTTGTCCTAACAATGTGTTAATGTCGTCCCGGTCTAACCCTTTCGGATTTTTCGTCCTTTCGTCCTTGTCAGTGCTTGACACTAATGTGCCGCATTACAAACTGTTGAGCAATTTAATTTAATGTGTACTCGCCGTTCTGGTATTCTTTTGCAGTAACCACGTCTCGGCGACTACTTTGCAGTTTACTTAAGATTTATTTGCATATCACGGGCATGTTAGGGTTAAGGTCTACATTTTGGCGCTTACTTCAAAATTTATTACCTTTCGAACATTCTTGCGGTTTTTTCTGTATTATTTTTGGTTCATTAAATATAATTTCATGCCCAAAAATGTTGACTTAATTAAGTTGCATTTGCAGTACTTGAGGGGACTCTTAAGTAGATTTTTGGAGTGCGATTTAATGAGTTGGAAAAATGTCGCACTGAAAAGTCAAGTTGAAATTATATGAGCAGATGGTGAGTCGACATTTTGAATTTGAAATCTAATTATTGTGGTTAGTTATTATAATTGAAAGTCGGATTTTATAAATTTATAAGTATGCATAACTGTAGGCGATTTACTTTTATTATTTCAAGGAGCTTAACTGAGTACTAAACTATTCTAAATTTGATTTGAACAGCTACATTTTTAAAGTGCGATATATAGTTTTGATTAGCTTTTAATTCTAGCTAGTTTTTGACCTGGAGTCTGTTAACTAATCGGCTTTGTGTTTTATTGAGTAACAATGTTTATTTTTTCCATATTGATATAGTAAGTTAAAATGTTTCTAGAGGGCAGTGTTTTGCTCATCTGTTTAGGTCTACATGAAATTGAGCTACTCCTGTCTTTAGTTTTAAAATATTGACTACGTAAAATGTATATTTATACCGGTTGTTTCTGCAGACTGCTTAAAAGAAAACTACATTAATATCTGCTACTATTCTATCTACTTAACCAAAGTTCAATATACCATCGACTAATCGCTGTACATTGTTCCGCTGTCAATCAGGTTTATGAGTTCTAATGACAATTCACATTTTTGGTTTTTATCGCGCGTCTGTCATCAATAAATTAACTCGATACAATGGAAGGCAAAAGAATCACGCGATTGAGCAGCTCTAGCTCCAACAAACAACACACAACACAACACACAAAACACAAATCACAAAATGCTCAAACGAGCTGCGATTTTTTATGGCATTGCACTGGCAATTGGCGTCATCGTCATCGTCATCGTCATTGTCGCCATCGTCATTTCACCTTTGTGTTTTGGCCCCAGTCTAGAGAATGAGGTTCAGAAATCGAGAAATCGAGAAATGGAGACAGACAAGGAAAAGTCGCAAACTTAATTTCATTTTATTTATTTATTTAGCCAACCAACTGTCAAGCATCGACTGGTAAAGCGATTCCCCAAAGCGTTTCGATGCTTCGCATTTTACAACATTATTTAATATTGGCTGATCGCCGACTCCATGTCCAAAACTATCCAACTGCATCCACAGTGTGAGTTGCCATCTCCGTGACTTTTATGCGCAATTGCTCGCTAATGGCCCAAGCAGCAGTCGTCGACGGTCGACGTAGACGTTGACGTTAACTTTGACGTTGACTTCGCTGCCACTGTTAAACGTAACGTCATTCACATCATCATCTTGCCGTCGTCGTCGTCGTCATCGTCAAGTCAATGGGATGCCGGCGGGCGAGTTGCATTTTTCACTTGACTGTCAACGGCAGCACATAAAAGAAACTGCATGCCACTGCACGGACCAACCAAATGCGAGGGCAGTACGACAAGTTGTGAATATAAAAGAGAAGGAACCGAACATTAAAAGCCCTTTCACAATGATCTTATATGTTATTTCTTGATAAATAAGTACTAAATAATGTTATTTTATTTTATTTTAAAAGTAAATTTGTTACTATTGTTACCTTACAACAAATGATTGAATAATAGTAATTGATTGAAAAATTGATTTCATTACCTAACCTTGTATTTATAGAAGATTTTGACATTTTCATTTGAGAAAAGAAAAGTAAATATGGGTACTAATCGTTGTTTTGTTTAAATATTTCCTAAAATCATTTATCTTGTCCCAGATTTTAATTTATTTAAAAGTAAGTATAATTCATACGATTTTTTCGGAACCTAGGAATAATATGTGAAATAGACAATGCCTTAGCATCACCAATTTAAAAATTAATATCAAATTTATTATCCTTTCACTCCCTATTGTACCTGGACTATATTCATCCAAATTTAAGGAAGCTATGGCACAATTTTTGAAGCTTACTATCATTTAAATACTTTTATTTAAGTAACTATCAATTAAATATTCAGTTAATCATATAGTTGTATCTGGGAACTTATCATACATGCCTCGCAGTAGCCCATGTCATTGGCAATGAATGCTTTTGGCCAAGTTCCAAGGCGACATCGTCATTCATCAGTGAGTGGGTGGATGTAGACTAATGACCATTCGACTACCTGTGAGCTGATTGAATGGCATTAGGGGGCGTGCGAATGGATTTTTGTGGTTCCACAGTAAACTTACAGACATATAGACAGACATATATAAAAATATAGATATACAACTGTAAAGTAAAGTTGATTATCCGGCAGCTAATCTAATTTAGTGTTCCTTACTGCGGCAGGAGCCCAACTGCATTTTAGTTTTACGAGTGGCCCAACTCAAGTCATAAAATCTTAATATATGAAATTAAGCTGTCATAAATTTGCTTTAATGCGCTTTAATTTAATTGTCAGTGAGAAAATGCAATGAAAATAAAATAGCTTTAAGCAGTTCCACAGAAGAGTGGTAAATGTGCAGCAGGTGTTGTTCAAGTCGCAGCAAAAGTGTCGCAAGGAAAGCAGTAAAAACTCTTGAGGAAATTCAAGAGTTGGGTTAATAGCAAGGATAGGAGTACATTATCCTGAATCCAGGTACGAGTACGAGCTACGAGTTTGGGTAGATTATTAAAATAGATGCATAACGAGTGTCAGTCGGAGCACGTGCATTGTTAAGGATTGCATTATTCTAATTTCGTTGTATGAAAAATGGAAATTTTAATGTCCGTCGTATTCTAATTAGAGCTGCACTCCGTACGTCATTAATAACCGACTGCAAGTGGCATTAAATCAATTAATTTTGAATAGTTGTCTCAACATTTGGAGCAATTTTTCAGTGACATGAAACCCTTGACTCTGGGCGTTGACTCTGTTGCGTCTCCTCGTCTCTGGAGATTTATGGGTCTACCATTTGGAGGGAGGAGGTTGGTGGCACGCTTCGACGCTTGCATCCCATAATTAAGTGTCAGCTATGGTTCTTGACTTTACAAATTCCAATCAGTCGAACCGCCAAGTTGAGGCCTAACATTCCTCTTCTAAATCCATGCTCGACATAGTTTATCAATCGCATGATTTATGAGATGACGAGTCACAAATTGTGGCTGCATCCCGAAAAAGTCTCTATTAATAGAAGAACTAGTTGGGTTGCCGAAAAAGTCTTTATGAATTGAATAAAATCTAATTGGAGTATACTCTCTCTATGTATTTTTTTACCAAAAACATTTTCCAAATGAATTTAAAGTTGTTCGCTTATCTTTTTAAAAATAATTTAATGTATTTTATTTACTACATTTTTAATGCTTCCGAAAATATAAGTTTCAGTGATTCGAAATCTAATTGCAGTCTTCAACAATTTTATATTAGATAGTATAAACTTTTGAATCTCAAATAACATGCCTAATCCATAGTTCAGCTTCCTTTTTTATTTTCCTCTTGATCTTCATTATCATTTTCTCACGTTTCCATCACTGTCTTCAAGGCAATGAATAATTTGTTAATTAATCATGTAAAAAACTTGACATTGACTACAAACTTGACCGGGCAACTTTGTTGATTTTCTTTAAATTTTATTAAAATTTTCTGAGCGCATTTGCTGCGCTTTTTCTAAACACATGCGTGTCCGCTTGTTTGAGTAGAAGGGAAAACTAAATAGAATTCAGCAAGATTAATGAACTTTGATAAATCAAGAACAAAAGCAACACCGACATCAAAAGTCCAGCACATCACATCAGTCAAAGAGTCGCCATCAACAGCATCCTCCCAAGAAACTTACCTGGTCATCTTTCACTTCAACTTGCAACAAACAATGGACAATGGGTGGCTGCAACTTGCGGCTGCCACATCCACATCCACATTCACAGTGACGGTGACGGTGACGGGGACTGCGGCTGCTGTGGCGGCGTTGCGTTAATAATTCATGTTTCAATTAATTGCCATTTTGTTGTCATCGTCGGGCATACCCCTTTTTTGAGGCAGCAGCAGCAGAGGAGGAAGTAGATGATGCATTCAGTCAACACCTTGACCAAGGGGCAAGAGAGGGGCAGACAAAGTTTTCGGCGCCGCATTGTCTGGCACTGTAGGATCATCGTGTCTCTAAACAAAATGATTTGGCTTTGAAGTGCCAAGACGAATTTCAAGTTTTCTTTTTTTGTACAAAAGTATTAGATGATTAATCCTCAGATGCTGTCAGAACTTTTTGACTGGCATGTGTGCGTGGACCAGAATTTCGGTGGCTTTTTCTGCGCAATTTGCTGTGATTAATTTTTGTGTGATTTTCATGTTGTGCTCTTCCCATTGTCTGGCCATTCATGAGCTTTACAAATGGTTGCACTCGCTGAGGAGACCGTGAAGGGGTTAAGGAATATCGCTGTCATGCTTTAATTAAAAGTATTATGTACGAACATACATGTATGAAGCATATTCGCAGCTTCTATAAAGAATTTTGTCACATTTTCTATATACTCTTTAACTTTTGGCATTGACATACCCTAGACTTAAGAGATTTTCCATTATGTTCAAGTGCAAAGAAGCGATTATACAATCATATTCATAAATTGTTTGAGCTTATAAAGTCCATTAAATGTGCTTAAAGTGCTACAAGTTTGAGACACTTGAAGACATTCGACAAAGCCAATTGCTGACAACCTCGACGCACTTGAACTTGAGACATTGGAGACGCCACATGGCAATCTTCACAGTACTTTGGCAAATCGTGTGTAACCGACACAACAATCTGCATATTGACAGCCTGTCAAAGCTTATTTTGAGCAATTTCTCAAGCATGTTCTTTTGTTTTGTCAAAGACAGCCCACAAAGAATGCTTTGATGAAATGCAATTTACGGTTAGAGGAGAGATCTATAGCCAAAAGATGCTCCGATTGCATCTGTCAATTGTCAGCGTTAGCATATTTCATATGTCGAAGCGGGTGGCAACCCTGTGTAAGGTAATACAACCCACTCGTCGTCTGTCGTCACCTGATTGTGTGGCATTTCTCAGAGCCAAATGTAATTTCTAGTCTGTATCCCCCAACCGCACTGAACAACATGCCAAAAAGTCAGACAAATGCAGTTTAACACTTGCCTTCCCCCTATGAAGGGGATGGAGGGGCTGGCCGCCTTCAATGTGGCATGTAACTGAAACATGTAATCCAACGCAACGGAACGCAGCATAAACCGACAAACGAGCAGCTCGCGACGCACACATCAACATTCACATCCACATCTAAGTATGTACATGCACCAACCAGAGCACACATCAAAGTAAAACTTTTTCTATATAAAAACACGCCAGGGGGTCTTTCGATTTGCCCTATGTTCTATACTCTTCGTTAGTACGGTGAAAGTTTAGTCTAATCGATTTCCCATGACGCTTGTAATAATTGTTAATCTAATAGATACATTTTGTAAGAGATTGGCTTTATCATATGATCAATTGTTACATATAATAGTTTCAGATATACTTTTAAAGCAAAATAGATTCTTAGCTCACTTAACTGAATAGGAACATAATAATCTTCACCACATATTATCTAACTAAACTCTAAATTCAGAAATTTACTAATTGCTATATTTGCATAAAGTTTTTAGGACTATAATTTTCAACCAAATAAGGTTGTATAATATTTTTTGATTCAAGAAAATTCTTGGATGTTTGTTTATGTGATAGAATAATAAATTTATATTAATGTAAATTCTATTTTATTTTATATTATATTCAACCAATATAGTCTTAATAAATTCTTTTGATTTAAGAATAGGTATTCATGGATTTTTCTATATGTGATACTTTTATTAATTCATAATAATATATATTTTGATGTAGCTGTTATTAATCCTTAAATCGGTTCATTGAACTACTTGTCATCCCAAAAAGGGTATTCAGAAGTCGTCATCGCCAACTATTCCCATATGTATAAGTACTTAGTGTGCCCTTTCCTGTTTGCTACTCATGTCATTTCGTGTGTCGCTTTCTTTCAATTGAATTTGCTATTCTGGGATCCCACTCTAAAGTGTTGTGCTGTGTTGTGCTGTGTTGTGCTGTGTTGTGCCGTGTGTTGTGTTGTTTAGTGTTGTTGTCATGGCTGCTCTACTCTTGTTTTGGGCTGCTTCAAACGTTTGCCGCCGTCTTTCCTCTCCTCTCTTTTGCTCTGCCGCCTTTAATTAGCAGCGCGATTTATTTATTTATTTGTTTGTGCTTATCTATTGGTTTGGACCTGCTTCAGAAAATTGTCTTACTCATTGGCTGCCTAGAAAATTTACTGCTGGTCGGCTGCTTTTGTATTGAATTACAATTCATTTTTGAGGTATTTGTAGAGCTCAAATTATGCATTGATTTTAGGCATTATTTGTAGAATAAACAATTCTAAAAGCAATTCGATGTCAGTGTCTGCATTTCAGCTTGAGAATGGAATTGAGTTCCCATGGTCAACTTTTAATGCATTATTTTGAAACATAAATTAGTTTTGGGCACAGGTCCTTAAAACCAAAAAGGGGCAAGTTCCGGCACATAAAACCCACAACTCACACTCACACACTCTTTCCGTGTTTTCCCTGCTCAGCAATTTGATTAAAATGTTGCCCGTTTTTTGGGCAATAAATGTCCAATAAAAATATAATTATTACTCGCCTGGCTTACACACCTACAAGTCGGTACAGGGTTTAACTGAAGAGCTGGTTGGGTATTCGGTTTTCGGTTTTCGGTTTTCGTCCCAGACACTTTATCTTTTTTTATGTTCGTGTATCGACTTATCTCTGGGTTCATGTGTGTGTCCTGAGCCACTCCTGCACATAAATTTTATTAAGTGCCCCTCTTCTTCCCTTTCTCTTGTGATTCTCTATTGTTGTTTTTCCTGTTACTTCCTTGTTTCTATTGCCACTTCACCAAATTGTAATTTTATGTGAAAATTTGTTTATTAAGTAGCTTTGATAGTTTCGCTAGACTCCTACTTGGACTCAGTCTCATTTAATTTATTGTCTTAAGTGCATTTCAAGTGTTTCTCTCTCTGGTAATTAAATGGGTGTGGTTGGTTTGCCCATTAAATGACGACCACCTATAAATTTAGTTAGGCATTAGTCTTGATTTGTTTTCACTTATAAATTTGCCTTAACAATTTTATAATTTCCCTCACAACAAATATTCTGTTCTGAAAAGTGTCAACAGCTAAGCTCCCAATGGGAAATTATGTGTAAATTTGTGATCGTCATCAGCATAAAAAACACCCTCAAGAGAAAAAAAAATCTAATTAATTATTAACATATTTCATTGTTTTTAAGCGTGCACACAAAATCCAGATAAAAATTCTAATAAGTCATTCGAAGACAGCACAAAATGCGGGCCGGGACAGGTCGGGGTTGGGGTCTAATGTAGAGACAAGGGAACTGGAAACAGTCCTCAACAGGCAACTCAATTTATTTTTGAAATTTTTAGGCTGATTTTCTTTTCTCTTTCTGTTTTCTTTTTTTTTTTTACTCTGCTAAAAATAAAAACAACAACAAATGTGGCAGTAAAAGGCGTCACCTTGGCAAATGATATTCTGGCACTGGAAATAAAAAGGGGCAAAATTGTGTTGCGTGTTTGTTAAATGCGCCACTTGAACACATTTGAGCAATTGGTTGAGGGAAGGAGGGAAACATTCGAGGTGAATGAGGTCTTTTTAAACTTGAGAATTGTTTATTTGTCAATTGGGGGCCAAAATGCTCCCCAGCAGCGTTTTAATTATACTGTTCAACTGTTTTCAGTGGAAAGCAGGAGATACTTGGCCATTCCAAAAGACAAAACGGGATAGAAAATGTATTCCATATTTGAATTAGTTAAGTTTTGGCAAAGTTACGATATACACAGGAGAGTAAAAATAACTGTTTTCAAAAGATTGAAAATATATTTCAGCCTGCATTTTAATTAAATATTATTAAATTAATTTATTTTATTTAATAAGTTGATGTATTTCGTAGTTGACATTTAAAAGATTATTTAAAATGTACATATGCCAAATTAATGTGACTAAGTAGATGTATTTCGCATTAGACGCTTTGAATGTTTATCAAAAGCTTCAATTTGTATTTACTTTTCTCATAAATCAAACAATCCGATGATATATGAAGAGCCCATTTATTAACTGTAGAAAGCAACACAGTCCAAGCAAAGGCTATGCATATAGGGTCAAAGGAGACAACCTGCCAAACCACTTGGTACAAATGCAAAAAAAATAAAGGCAATCCCAATCCTGATCTGATCTGGTCAACCAAAAAAGGGTTCCGCTTCAACTGGGTCGACTACGTATCCTGGTCTCATCCTCAAGTGTCAGTGTGCGGTCGTATTTCATTTCTTTTCCAACTTGTTTTCGACTTTCATTCTATCTGGTTTTGTTTTTTGTTATTTTGTGGTTCGGACAGAAACCCGTCTTGAAGTGGCGTCCGATGGCATTTACATTTTTATTACAAACAAATTCGTTGCGGTTACAAATGCGCCAATGCAAATACATTTTTAAAAACTCTACCCCCAAAAAAGAGGAATTGCCACTGACCAGTGAGTGGTTCAAGAAAAGGGCAAGGGGGTAGCTACCCTTTCCCATACTCATTCTCCCAGTCAGTTGTATATATTTACAAATTACTTACGGTTAATAAATCATGCAGCATGTCAAAATAAATGCATAAATTTCCCAACTGTTTATCGAAATGGCAGGAAGAGAAAAAGGATTTGTCCAGACTCTCAATTGAATTGGTAAGTAGGCCACCAATTGGATTTGTTAAAGGCTTACAAATTTGGTCAATTCAAGTTGAATGAGGTTAAGTTGGTTAAGGCATATCAGCTTACTGACTCACCTTAAATATCCATATATCTAAAGGGAATTTCAGCTTCGTTAATTCCATCTTTTCTGTTTCTGACTTGAGGGTGGCTAAGCGATTGCTGGTCAGTGCTAAAGCGTTTATAATTTTTCGATTTATAGTCACATTTATCTACCGATAACCGAGTGCTCGGACCAAGCAGATTACAAGAAGAAAGGAGAGAATAAGTCAAGGAAATGATTGATTGTCAGGTTAAGAAGTGAAAGCATGTCACCCAAAGGAATTGCAGCTCCTTTTGGGAGGAAGCTGTAAAAGGATACAACTGCTAGCAAATTTGTAACAATAAAGCGTAAAGTTAAGCGCCCTTTGGGAAATTCGCAATGGACAGCTGGAAAAGAGAAGAGGAAGACAGGAAACTAGTTGGCTGAGAACCTCGAAAGGGGTAGCTAAACCTAATGATTGATATCAAGCAGTCAAAAATTACTCAATTAGTTGAGCATTTGCCGAGACAAATGCGAAGAAGTAGCTTCCATTAGGATGAAATCTCTGACCCATCTACCTACTGGTAGAACTAGCTAGACCTAGGTCTAATTGCAGTCTATCGGAAAATTGGAAAACGAAGACTCTAGCGTAAATCCAGTGGCCAGTTGCCGGTTGCATCAATTAAGTAAAGTCAATTGAGGGTAGACCACAGAACCTCATTATAAACAATTTTCCTTATCGCCACAAAAGAAGAAAAAGAAGGAGAAGAAGTAGAAGTAGTTGTATATGTAGAAATGCATTAAGCCATGGTGTGGTCTTACCCCAGCCCCAGAGTCTTTGTGCCGACCTCGGTCATAACATTAGAACCTCGCTAGACACTTTACAAAATTGCCGCAAATCACGAACAGAAAAGAAGGAGGCAAATCAAAGTGAATTAGTCGAAAGAAAAGAAGTTGAAGCCACAAATTGTTGGAAAATTAAGTACCAGAAAAATAAGAAGCGGCTCCAAACTGGGCAAAAGACTAGACAACCTGAAATGCCATTAACATATGAAGACGCTGCTGAAGACGAGGCGAGATCGCATGAAACTGCCACCAAGTGATCCCAGATGTTGGAAGAGTCGTCTTCTTGGTCGTCTTGATAGTCTTGGCTGTCGGGTGTCGCGACATGCGTCTAAGAAAACGACTTCTGATTCGACTCGGTCTTTGCCTGGGCAATTAACTGGCGCTACTTTATAGAGTGTGCGTGTGTTGTGATCTGGAAAAGGAGAGAATCTTTTTTTAATGGTTATTTTATATTCAGCTTTAGCTAAGCTATGCTAAGTGGTAGACTAGAGTTTATTATCATAGAGCTCTGCTTGCAAATAAACTCCAACCAAGTTGGCATCAACTACCAAAAAACTTAAAACTGATTAGAAACGAAACTAAACTACGTTTAAGACTATTTATACACCATCAAAAGCAAAACAGTTGAAGGAAAGTTACTACAATATTATGTATGTACACGTAAAATAACAAAATAGGGGTAAAAAATAAAATAAAAACAGAAAATATGAATTTTATAAAGTATTCAATAAAATATAGTATAGAAGAAAATTACAGTAAACTACGTTTAAGACTATTTATACACCATCAAAAGCAAAACAGTTGAAGGAAAGTTACTACAATATTATTTATATACACGTAAAATAATAATATAGGTGTAAAAAATGAAATAAAAACGGAAAATATGAATTTTATAAATTATTCAATAAAATATAGTCTAGAAGTAAAAAAGAACAGTAAAGCCAAGTCATTGTAGTCATAAGTATGAAAATAAATAAATAGGTAAGTAAATAAATAAAAGAATAAATTAGTTAATTAATTAATAACTAAATATGAAAATTAAAATAAATAAATAACTAAATAGAACTTAAAATAAATAAATAATTAAATAATTAAATAAACAAATAGATAAATAAATAAATAAGTAAATAAATATACAGATAAATAAACAAATAAATAAATATAATCCGCTTTAATCCGATTTACCACAACCCTTTAGGCTAGACACCTTGGTTTCTGTCCAATTTCAACACATTTTGCACCCAATTATATTTAAAGCCAACATCAATCAATGCATCGTCGTTTACATCTCATTATCTCTGCCTTTCACCTACTGACCAAACCCAAAACCGTTGGCAATCATCACGCAAAACCCCAGACTCCAGACTCCAAACTTCAACCCAAACCCAATTCCGGCCAACTGAAAATCCACAAAAATTACCATTTTGACCGCAGACAAATTAGTGTTATTAACACTTTTTTTTCCTTCTCCTTCTTTTTTTTTCTACTCTGTTGTACTTATATTTATGGCATTTTGGCAATGCCAGGCAACATTTTTCACGCTTCAGCCACGCGCAGTTCACAATCCCCAATCCACAGTTTACAATCCACAATCCTCAGTCGTCATCGTCGTCGTCGTCGTCGTCGTCGTCACCTGGTCGAGAGTCGCCTCCGAGTGCCTTTTTAATGGCTGCGTGTAAAAATCTGCAACTGCAACACGCCCTGACCGCAGGTTTTAATATAAAAATGTGTTGAGCTGCTCTTTCAGTCTCCACTTTCCCTCTCTCTTTCCCCGCTGCGTTGTTTGTTTGCCTGGTGTCAGAGCATTCTGTGAAAACAAACAACAATAATACCGCATAATGCCAGGATTGGCCCACTCCCCTCTTCCACTCTCCCCCAACGAATCACTCTGCAACTCATCGAAAAAATCCATTAAAAATGCGTTTCGTTTTTTTCACAAACATTGCCTCGTTGGTTTTGGCCTTTTGGCTTACACCCAAAAGGGAAGTTTGATCAGTTTACAGATAACAATATGATCTACTTGTCTTGCATAATCTGGCTCTATCGAGATATTGAGAATTGGCCATTAGATATTTTAGATGTATTTCTACAAAATTTTATTATAATGTTTAGTTTATATATGTATAAATAGTTTATTTTTAATTTTGTTTTTATTTAAATTTACACAGTTGTGTCGACTGATAATAGTTTCAAAATAAATAAGTAATTAAACATATCGCAGTTTCAATCAGTTTTCCAAAGTAGGGAATACTAAATAAAAATCCAATAAAACAATTAAAGATTAAATATTAAAATTTAGCTAAAAAAATCCATAAGTGCATAATAGGGGCACTTAAAATTTTTAGAATTGCAGATATTGAAATAATTTAAACTTATAATATATTTATATATATCAAACTTACAAAAAAATGTGTTTACTCAAAAAGCCTACTTTCATTATACATAATATTATATTATTCCAATATATTTAAATCCTCCCCTCGCTGTTAACTCAACGTGTCTTTTGCATAATGCATAATGCGTTAATATTAACCGGTAGCTGTTGAAAATTTTTGCAATTTTCATAATGATGCCAGTTTGCGAAGTGCAGAAGATGGACATGGCCCAAATCGCAGCTAATTAACTTAATTAGTTTATTTTAAAGCTTCAATGTGAAGAGATCTGAACTACATGACCATATAAATCAGTGGCGCCTCAATTGGCAGCCCTTGATGATCCGATTTACGACCTACTTTGACTGTCTCTCAAATGCCATGATTTGGCTACCCAATTTGGCGGTACTTTGCCCCAATTGTTTGCACAGCTAATTGCAACTTTTGTCTGTTTGTCTCAAGTGGTTTTGAGTCTCTATATTCTGATTTTGCATAGCATTTGTCGGTCTGTCATTGACAAGAGACAGCCGCGAGTCCATTGCTAATTTGATACACTGTAAATTGAATCTGGGTGTCTGACACTTGAGCAGCTTTTGCATTTGACAACGATAACAAAGGTCGTGTGGCATTGACAGTGACAACAATTCAAGTGGTTTGTTGTTCTTGTTTCTTCACACTAATTGCCCATGGAATGGGAATTGTTTATTTATTGAAAAGTGTGATGGCAATTCTAAGAGTTGTAAGGTTTGCTTGAGCTGTGCAAATGACTCACGTCGAGTCTTCTAATCGGTTAGGGATATTCATATAGAGAATTGACAATTATTTTAAACTACGCAAAAACCGTTAAAATTAATGTATGCACGGGGGAGCATTACTGTGCAGTTTGAGGAAAAATAGCTGAGAATGTCAAGGATAATTGCACAAGAAGGGTGACTAAGCGCCAGGTGGAAGCCATGGAAAGTTTAAGCCAAGCAACCAACCAGTCAACCAACTAACCATCTAACCAGTAACCCATATACTAAACTAAACTATTTCCATTTAATTTTCATTTCGAAACGCGCTCATTTACTGACTTCAAAAAGTAAGAAATTCGATGCGGATGCGGGTTAAAAGGGGTTACCTATAGGATAGAATATTCTGTTAGCCAAGTTGCCACTCGAAGTTGCGCCAATTTATTTAATTGCTTTCAAGTGACACTGCCAGCGTGTTAAATTGAGCATAAATTTTGCCACTCTTGTTAAACTATTAGTTTAAATGGCCAAAAGAGGGTTTCAGCCAACCCGTTACAAAATGCTTCTAATTGGTATAAAGTTGATCAGAAGATGTGGAAGGCGTGTGAATTAAGTTTGTTATGATTTTTAATTAACTAATAACTTTTTATAATAATGCTATGAGTCGGGAATTGAAACTTTTTAAAAATATACAAGACATTTGGATTGTAGTAGCACTTTAAATTAGACAAAATTCTTATGAAGAATATAAAAATTACAATGTCAATATCACAAATTAAAGAATAATATAATACAATAATAAAAAAAATATAGTCCAAAATAGTCCAAAGAGACAATTATTTGTGCCATTTTCTTATCATTGAACTAAAGAAACTAATAACTAATTTTTTATTAATCATTACATTCAAATGATAATTTCGTTTACAGAAGACTTCTTACAATATCTCCACCTACTTTCATATGCAAAGGGTTAGACTTACATCAAATAAAAAATAAGACAGACAAAAAGTAGTTGTAAACTAAAATGTAAAATGTAATTTAAAATATGAGCATAAAATATTTTTGAGTTACGTTTAATTTAAAAAGGCTTAATTTGTCAAAGCGCTTTATCATCACTAATAAATTTTGTTTTTCTGGAATTTAAGCAATATACTCCTGGATTATAGGAGAGTTCATGGATTGCAGCTTTAAAGTTTTTGAAATCACCCATCCCATAGTGCCACTATATGCACATGAAACTCAAGTCTTCCTGCAACCATCATCATCATCATCATAGTCATCATAATTGTGAACATTGTCCATAAATGCGAATGCACTCAAGCATATAGCGCAATAAACACAGCCCAGTCGCAAGTGATGACCACACAGTGCCGTCCTGTGCTCAGTCTGTCCAGGCACCCCAAACAATGTGTCCAGCATGTTTGAAAAAAGAACAGAAAATGTAAAGGAAGAAGGAACGCTCCACGCACACTTCTTTGCTCAATCAAATGGAAATAATTGTGGTGGCATTGGCATTCGAACAGGCAGGGGAAATCGGAGCAGACTGAAGACGAAGTGCCTCATTGTGTGCTGTGTTACCCACACTTGATTGAGGCACAGTTCCTATATGATACTATACTATACTACATATACATACTATACGAACTGACCGCCAGTCGCACTCATTGAAGTGTTGATGCATCCAGGCAAGAGCTAGCGGCCCATTGATGTGGTAGACTCCGACTCTTCAGTTCTCCAACTCTCCGACTCTAATCCTGATGATTTCTTTATTAAGGTATTGTGGTAATGTAAAGTCCAGCGAGACATGGAAGCATTGTAAGTAGACCGGACTCTGCCAATTAATTGGCTGCCTTCTAAGTGAGCTGCATGCAATGAACAAAAGGATTTTTATGTGTAGTTAGTTAGTGGTTGACTAGATATTAAATTCTTTCCTTAAGCTGCTAGGAAGATTTCGATTATTTAAGCATAGTCTTGCTAGTATAGTTAAGAGTCCTCTCAAGTGAAATCTTAACTGTGTAGCCAAAATCTTTCCAAACAATTAAACTCAAACCGGACCCTTTTGTCAGTCTCAAAAAAAAAAATCTCTGTACCCTTTCTGAAATGCCGACACACTCGAAAAGTACACAGAAAATAAAATGTTATAAGGGGAGATTCTGAAGGAATTCCTCAAGTACTCACGAGTTATGCAAATTTTTTCCTTAACTCACAAAAAAAATCAAAAAATTTTGTATTGCTACGAGAAGAACAACAATAACAAGAACAATCACTTGCCTTGCTCGACAGTGTGTAGTACACTTGCCCATGGTACAGTTGTCACTGGGGCGTCATTTGAATTTCGAACAAAGAGGGAAAATGCGCTGAAAAATATGCCGTGGTTTTTATATTTTTCCAGGGTCTGTTGTAGGACATTTTAGCCATGACAGATGGTCAGTTGGTAAGTCACATCAACCACCGCAACACTCATGGATATTCACGAACGTGTTGTCAGTTTGTCAGTCAGTCATTCAGTCAGTCAGTCATTCAGTCAGTTAGTCAGTCAAAGCAAATATGACAGTTCACTGTCGTCGTGACCGTCATCGTCATCGTCATCGTCATCGTCCTCTTCCTATTTCTCTTCCTCGTTGTCGTCTCAAACTTTAACCCTCCTTGCAACAGCATTTTGGGGGTTGCTGTCAAGACCCCTGCCCCTGTATAGAGTTCAACTGAGGGAAGGAGTACTGGGAACAGTTTGTGCATTGATACTGTTGTGGTCGTCGGTAGTCGCCGCCGTCAAAGTTGTTGCTGCCACTTGGCTGAGGCGAATGACAACAATAAGAGGCACAAGAGGTAGAAGGTACAAGTACGAGTAGTATTATAGATAGGTTAGGTTAGGTAGTAGTCGGCAGATAACGTTATGTGAGGGGGGGGGGGGGGAAAGGAGTGTTAGGGGGTAACCATGGCCTACCCCTGACGAGGGTTGTGTTTTTCTGCTTGCTGTCTTCACTGGTCTGTTGTGTGTATGTGGTGCGGGATTTAAGCGTTAAGTGGTTATATTGAAAATATTGTATTTACATCAGTAGGTGATTATGTTTGTGCCTGTATTTGTGTATGTGTGTGTGTGTGTGTGTGTGTGTGTGTGTGATGACTCACATGGGTACGTCTAGGATATTGATAATTTCATTAAACTATTGAGACACATACATGCTTATTAAGCGACGCATCAGGCTGAGTGGTGTTTGTATCTAGGCGTAATTTGGGATAAGTGAAAGGTGTACAGGGTTGGGAAGATCCGGTCAGGGAGTAGGGCGAAGAGTAAAGTGGGAGTTTATCAGCCTAGAACTGACTTTGATGGATGCCAGACAGCTTTTAGACTGCGTTGGCTTGTTGAAAGTCAGACAAGTGTTTGACAAAAACGAAAACTCTCTGACAACCACATTCAGGGTTCATTAAGTGACCCGTAGTTCACATAACAATGGGCCAAACATGTGGAAGCCTCATAAAAAATATTGGATGTGGGGTCGAAATGCAGCAGCGCATTCAAATGCAACAACCACAAAAAAGTAAGGAAAGGGGCCAAAGGATATTAATGATTTTGCGCTTGAATTGCAATTGCAACAACAACAAGCGGCATCAATGTAATAACAATAACAATATATCCGCACACACAGACACACACACACACACACCCATCACTGCGGTCAAGCTGTCAAATTTTCAAAAAGTGAACTATATAAAAAACGCAAGTGAAGCCCTCGACACATCAACGGGGGGATTCCCCCGGGGTGCAGTACCCCGATTTATATGCCCATGGAAGTCGCATTGCGTTGCCAAGGCAATGACATGCAGTTTTTTGCATATCACTGCACTTGGTGTGGGTCAAGGGGGGAGAGTGGTAAACCCTTGATACTTGATGGTTGAGCCGTAGGTCCAATGCTGGTCAGCTCTGCACTTTAGCATCCCTCAATTTGTTGCATTGTTGTAATTTTATGCACATTTGTGTTTGTTTGCCGAATGATTTGCACAAAAAACAAAAATTTGTTTTTCGGATATACATACATGTTCATATGTTATATGCATTTCCTTTTTTATATACCCTGTAGCCATTTGAAGTGGGTAAAGAGGAGCAGACCTACTCTTTGTAAAAGCATGTAACTTACTGAAGGTCTTATCTCTGATCATATAAAGTACTATTTAATTTTGATTGGCATTAAAAGCAGACATAATTTTATATTTTAAATGTTCTTTTATTTATTTAGTTAATAAATAAACTGAAATTACCAGCTCAATTAAATTAAATTGAACTAATCATTGATTAACAGTCTGATGTTTCTGATTGAAGAAGATAGGTCCTTAGTTAATATTTAATTTCCGCTTAAACATAATGTATAGTTATAAAATTTATAACAGATTAAGTTTTAATTTTGAACACACTCTTTCTATATCCTAAGAGTTGGATAAAAATTTATAAGTTAGAAGGGATGGATTGTTTGAGAACACCTTAAAGGCTATCTACAGAGTATCTTATAGTCGATAGCATCCATATTATTCTAGTTGTGGGCGCTTGCCAACTTTTTATGTTGAAATTAATTGAGTTTTTTCTAGTTGACTGCGTTTTTAATGAAATCGTTAGTGTGTTGCATTTGGATTCCTTTTTTTTTTCATTTCCATTTTTCCTCTTTTTGTTGTCTATCAATTCACGTTTTTGTAGCATTGCCGTGGAGATAATACCAAGGGGATTTAAATGGGTAGGTTTTTTGGGTTGAAATATAGGATATTTGTAGTGTTATTTGTACAGTTGTTTGAAGATACTCGTACTTGTTACGATTTTGATTGTAACTCTGCCTCATTGTGAGTCAACCTGCAGCTCTCCCTGCCTAAAATCTGTAATGGATTGCTGTAAAAGTGTTATCAGAAAAACTGTCAAACCTGACAATGGTTAACGAACTTAGTCCGACAAATGAAACAATAGTCAACATTTAATTGAAGCTTTAAATAATAAAATGGACTTACTTTGGCCATGGGGAAGAAATGCAATTAGTCTAAGAAAAATACGTGGAAATAAAACTGAACACATAATTACGACATTAACTGTTGACACTGAAATGATCGTAAAAAGGTGCATTATTAGAACTACACTTTATGGGACTTAGCGACCCATTTATGAGGAATTCCCCCAAGCCCAACAACAATTAAGTGGGTTGTCTCATATTAACTATGACAAGAAAACAACAACAAATGCCTACAGATATCATTTTAATAAAATTGTTTTAATGGTTTATCTAAACAGCATCACTCGGCTCGGCTCGGCGATCATTGTTCGAAATTAGTGAAACATAATGAAACTATTCCTAGAAAGTTGAGTCTACCCTTTCCACATTTCATTCAATCAAAATGTGAGTTCCAACACGTTCAGCTTTTTATGTAGTTTTAAAAACTTATAATTAATGTGAAAGGCGGTTTTTGGCCTTTTATCGCCTCAACTTGATCTACATTTTTCAATTGCCATGCCCTGACGATAGTTAGCCCTAGTTTGATGTATGGCTCGGGTTATGTTCCAAAAAAAAGGTGCCATAAAACGGCATTGGTTAGCTTTAAAGACATCCATCTATCCATTTGACCATTTGTCGTTTCCAGAGTCTTTGTAATTTATTAGCTTTTGACCATTTGAACTCCCTGGTAGTTAATCTTGCTCAGTTTACTGATCATCAAATCAAATCAAAAGTTTATCTCTGTTCGTGTTGGCATTTTTCAGTTAAGATTCCCAGTTGGTTAATGATCATCCATTCTCATGTGTGGTATAGTTCATTAAAACATGTTTACCATAGGAAAAAATGTGGAAATGAAAATAGTTTTAGAATTTGTTATGGTTTTGGGCAGTTGATGCATGTCTTTGTGGAAACTTATTGTTCTTGTATTATTTCTTTAAAAACTGATCTATTGGTGATAAAAAAAACTTTAAGCAAGTGCTGCTTATTATATTTGTTTGAGCTATAAAAGATTTTGTTTACCTATCTTTAGGTGAGCATCTTTCAAGTGCAGCCTACTCTTTTACATGGTACTCTTTAGATGAAGTTCTTAATCAATATCTTTGGAGACTGTGGTCTGGCTTATAATGCCCTGTCATCTTGACGATCTAGCTGGGATCCTACGCATCCCAAGACCCACGCAGAGTAAACCAAAGCACGTGGCTTAGTCTCCTTTCCAAAGGGCCAAAACTCGAACATCTTCAGCACATGCCACACTTCATTTGACATGAGAGAGGAAAAGATGGTGGGTTGTCTATAAAGATCTCTTATCGCAATTGCTCGTCGGGCCCATTACAAAAAATGACCCACAAAATTTGTGTGTTAAAATCATTTTTAATTTCTAATATGTTTTCTGGAAAGTGCCACCCAGCTCCTGACTAGTAAAAACCTCGAACTCGACGCGCAATTAAAACTTTTCATGCACATCAACTTTCACTCAAGCGTGTCGTAGGCCTTGGGGCAACTTACTGACTGACAGCGTCAGCGGCAGCGGCAGCGGCAGGGACTGCCCTTTGTGTTGTTGTTGTTGTTGTTGTTGCTTCACTTGTGGCACCAGCACGCCCCAACTGCAACTACTCGTCTCTGCAATCAGCATAGAAATATATGTACATATGTATATAAACCAAAAAAAGAAAGAGAATAAAGAAAATAATATTTTTCTAACAACGACAGGCAATCAGCGAGTTGGAGTCCCCAGTCCCCAGTCCCTAGATGCAGGCCAAACAAATTTTCTATGGAAATGAGATCTTGAAAAAGATGATCTTCAAGCGGCAAACACCGAACAGAAGCCTCCTCCAGTAGTTGCAACAGCGGCAGACGCATGTCAAGTCATCGGCTCATGCCACAAGTCAGTGGCAAGTGTCAAGTGCTTGGGGGCTCTTTACTACATATATATATGTTTTTGGGTTTCATGCCACTTGCCACTCGGGCCCAAAATCGTTGTAATGTCTTTGGTTACTCATGTGTGTGACAACACTTGAGGCACACTTGGGCCTGTCACGCATTTCCATAGGGAAAATAGAGCTCCTAAATTGATGGAGGATGCAAATGGGCAACAAGTTTATACTCTTTAAACACTCAAACAAGAGCAGCTTTCGAGTTGAATAACATTCAATAAGCCTTTATCTAAGGCTTTGGAAATCAAATTAAAAGCAATTGGAAGATATACAAAATCTTACAACGATTTTCATTAGAACACAACAATGAAATAATGACTCTCTTGGCTCAATTTATTTGAAGTTAACTTTTAAACCTATTGAGTAAAAAACAAAGAACTCTAAGAAAGTATTCCAATAAAATTCGCCCATGAACTTTCTAATCAAAGTGAATTAAACAAAGAATTATTATGTTGTTCTTTACTACAAGACTTTTAACTGCCTTCCAATAGGTGTTTTTTTTTTTTCAACCCAATAGGGTGAACTTCCATGTTTTTCTTAAATATTTTGTTTTAAAACTGATAGAGCCAAGAGCAAGAACGCATACCTATTTAACTTTTTGGGATAGACTTTGATTTCATTACAGGTAAGGTAAATTCTAAAAATGAACTTCTACCCTATAATCTGAACATCCTATTCTAATTTAAAAATGTTGGAGTTTAGCCAATAACGTGTATCATAGATCATTAATGAAGTAACACAAGATTGAAAATGCTATTCAACCATTTGCAACTGATACAGATGATATAGAACATCAGTTTATTTCCTCTAACGGTCATGGTCAGTCTTTATAGCTTAAAGTGTTTCAGTTTATTTAGAGTTTCGAAATGGGAGTCTATTTATACATAATAATTGTCCGATTAATATTTGTAATTTATGTGCATCTTTATGACATTTTCAAAGCATGTTTACCAAACTTTTATTATACAGATGATGGCCATTTAGAGGAATATCTCTATTCCCTTCCTGCTAAGTTGTAATATTGACACTTTTTCATCTGATACAGCAACTAATCTATGCAATCATTTGGTGTTATACTTAGAGGCTATTTGTGTTTTTTCATTGTTGCCACATGCATTTAAATTGATGCCCCATCTCGTCAAGATCTTCTCTAAAAAGAAAAAAGCAGCTTGCCACGACCCCATGTGGTCGTATTAGCCAGCCGCTTATGGCGCTGCCAACACCATTTAGCCAAGACGGGGACCCCATAATTTCTATGATTATGTTGAGTGTAAAGATCAAGCAAAGGCAGAGTTCTGGTCGTGTCTGGTCGATCTTCGTTGTTGTTTGTCTTTCTGTCTGTCTGTTCTCGCCTAATACAACAGCGCCGCTAATGCTGATGACGATGAACACGTGCAACGACAACAAACAACAATAACAACAGACAACAGACAACAACAACATTGTTGAACAACGATCGTTTCGCATAAAGTGCAACTTTGATGACTCTGAACGTTTTATGACAAGATCATTGTAAGTGCCACCGCCTCATGCCGCATGCCTCATGCCTTGTGCCTCGCGACACGGCACCATTTGTGGCATGAGTTGGACACACTATGACCGCTGCCTTTTGACATTTCTTGTTGGGTTGTGGCGTGCTCTGGTCCCATAACCATTTCTTGAGCTAATAACATCAGCAGCAGCAACAACAATCATAATAATAAACTTTTCATCTTTTTATGTTAAATATGATGCGGCCCCAAATCAACTTGTGCTTCTGCTGTTGTTGCTGCCACATCTGGAGACACTTTGTTAATGGCCTCGCTTGCTGCTCCCCAGATCCCAGATCTCAACTCCAACTCCCTAAGTATTGAGAAGGCCCATGTTTGTTGTTAATGCTACTGAAAACAGTTTTTAAATGCAAATTAATGTGGGCTCCTCGTCCGCCTTTTTATTTGAAGTGTTGACTGACGGGAAACTGCAGGTTTTTCTTTTCTTTTCTTTCTATCTATCTCAGCATCACTCCACATACTACTTATATGTGTATCTACACACACGTGTCTATCTATCTCTATACGATATGTTTATTTCTTGTTCTTGTCGATTGTTATCTTTATGAAATTTTCACTCGACTTAATTGCATGCATAGTTTTTAATGGCTCTTGAAATTGAATACACGCATACTGTCATACTCGATATATGCATATATATATATATATATATATATTTACCAGATCCATAGAGTTCAGTTGAGTTCCGCTCAGCTGTGTGGGGAGCAAAATGTTATCTTAAAATAGCAAAATGAGATTTTGTATGCATTTTAGTGCTTATTAAATGCTCCTTTTTGGCTCTCCCTTCTGTTCCAATTGCCTTTTGCCTATTCATTGCAGTGCCCTATCAAATATTTATACTCGACGCCCGAGTAAACCATATAAAACTCATTCAATTCAGTGGCAAAGAAACTCCTCGAGAACTCCTTTGTTATGTCTGTCTGTAAATTATTGCATATGCAAATAAAATATCAATATAAATTGAAAAACCAAAGGCGAAACATTGGCGAAAATACCACTAACCAGAAATATGATAATGAAACCTGTAACCGAATTTAAAATACTCTTTATTTGCTTTGAGAATCTTTTAACATGATAAAAATGTAATATGAATAAATTTAAAAATAAATTGATAAACGAAATGTTAAATAAATTAATAAATTTATATATTTGATGCCTGAAAATGTGTATAAAAATCATGGACTAAACATTGAATAATTTCATCATTCTGATAAGAAATTTGTTTCCCCTGGAGTTGAGCTAATTTCAATTTAAATATTCATATAATAGCACCAAACAAACAAAATTTCCTTTAAATGGTATATATTTGTTAAAATATTTTATGTTTGATGTAATATCTTATAGTTTCTTAAACATTTTACAGAACATATTAATCTTTATTTATAATTATAAGTACCAATTAAATAACATTATTAAAATGTCAACGGAATCTCTTCTCCTTAAATGTCAATCCTTTTGTCAAACAAAATAGTTTCTTTTTTTAATAAAAATGGTAGAACCATATTATATTTATATAAGTATCTTGTAAAGGAAGGTACATACCTTTCATACTCTATCATGAGGAAGTAAAGACATGCAAATCAGTCTGCAAGCATTTCAGCTCATTTTTTCTTGCTGTTCGGTTATTCGGCAAGACCCATAAAAATCATTGAAGCGGCGCCAGGCTATAAAAGAATCACAATTTCCATTTGCCACCAAACCAGAAAGTGCAGCCAAAAAAGATCTTTGGCTCGTTTGGTTTGTGTTAAAGCGTGTTTAAGACGATTCCTATGGGTGTATCTTATGTGTTTGTTGTGTGTGTGTGTGTTTGTGAAAGTATTTGTGTGTAAGTGATTAGCATACGCCGTTTGGCATAACACCCTTTCGGAAACAAGGGGTTGCATATTGGGCTTATCAAGTGACTCTTTATTTGTTACACAAGTCAACTCGTTATGTTCCTTGTTGTTGTTATCCCGATAAGGGATACATTTTTTTCCCCCTTTTTTCGGGTAATTTATATGTGAATTTACTGTAATGTGTAATGTACGACGGGTAGACGATTTTCAAATTGTTGACATTATGTCAGATAAGTGAAATTACATGTTTTTTCGATTTGTTTACAAGCGATTTTCCTCTTTTTTTCCTGATCTCTATTAGGGGATGCTGCTGATTGTTTTAAATAATTATATACAACTCTGTAATTTGTGGTAAATTACAATTATCATTTAAAGTAATTTAAAGCGTTCACTTAGCAACTTTAATGCGATTGAAGTTTAAGTGAATTCAACAGAAATAACTCCAAAAGCTACTCCTTTTATCCTTCCCAATGATTGCAACTCGTAAAATCTGGCAAATGCCATTTTTTAATTGAATTTTCATTACATTTCCGTTTGGCCGGTCGCAACATTGCAACATGCCGCAAGCCAACAGTAACAGCAACATTCAACGTCGCAACGTCAACAGTTTCCCCCGTTGAAAAGCTAACGAAACAATTTAATATAGGACTCTGCAGCAGATTCATAGACAGAGGCTGTAAGCCTGTCCATAATTTTTTGTTTTGCCAAAAACATTTAACAAAAAAATATTCATTTTTGATTTCCCAGATTTTTTCAGCCTTTATGCAGTTGCGAATGGCAACACGAAAAGCCGCTTACGTAGCAGACCTTAAGCGGAAAGTGTGGTATAGGTAATGGTTAAAGGAAGGGAAAAGGATAGCGCAGGATTTGGTTTTTTACGATGATTAAAAGTTATCTTAATGTCAGCCAGGTTTATGACAATGTTTGTGCTGCTGTTCTTTTTGGGTGCCAAAAAGTTTTTTAAGTGCAACAAGAGATGACTAGAGAGAGAGGTGAAGAGAGAGAGAGAGAGGGAACGTCATTTGGCTGGTAATGAAATGTTTATTCTGAATGCTTTTAATTGCGTCTAGCAATGGCATCTTTAATGTCTGATGACAAGACTGCATTTTATGATACGCACAGTCAAATGTGTGAACTACTTCAAAAGGGGGAAAGAGCTTTGAATCGAATGACAACTTTCCTCTTTACCGGCAACTGTTTTCCATTTGCATAACTTTTGGCGATATACGAGTACATATATGCACAGTAAGTTGTATTTGAAAATGCACTTAGATACTCAGGCTCTTATTGCCAATGTGTAATATGCACAAGCATGTCCTGCAGCTCCCCCAATCTAAGGAACATCCTGTTGTAATCTGTCATACGTGTTACATTTGGTAAATGCCAGAGAGGAGTTTAGCATGTGTACATGTATGTGTTTTGTGGTGTTGGGTAAAATGCAAAGCCAATGAACGATAAACTTAATTATCCTGCTTAATTGTCGTGCATATGCAGAGAGGATGGATGCATCATCAAGGATATGTGTTTGAGTTTATGGATAACCCTAATGCAGCATTATTAATTGCTTGCAAGTGTAAATTCAAAACCTGCAATGTAAATTACAAAATTACATGAGACTCCCTACGATTATCCCCCATCTTCTAACTCTACCCTATCAAGTTGCATGTTGGACTTGCGATTTTCCCATTAACTCAATTAGACATTGTCGTGTCAATGTAAAATTTTCGAATTTCATGCATTATTTAAAGAACAAATGTTCTCACAGTCTCAAACACATTGCTCTGTAATGCAATTTACCTTTGAGATAATGCAAATAGGTGTTCCTTAGATTTTAAGGATGTGTCTGATTGTCTGATTGTGGCCTTTTCACATTCAGTGAATCGCATGGAAAGTGCACAGCAGCAGTCGCATTTCAATTTCATTTTGTTTGCATAACAAATTTTCCGCACGGTAAATTTTTATTGACAATTAAATTTTTGCCAAAAGCTAAAGATAAAAACCAAACTCGAACCCCAAATTGAAATGCAAATATGCAAATTTTCTGCACAAAGCGGCAACAGTTGCCAAGCAAGGATATTCAAACACATATCCAACTGCTCTTCTCTATGTATCTATATCCAAATTTGTTCTTTCATCAAAAAACGAGCTGTTGACATATGCGACGTGAATAAATTGTGAGTCGCGACAACGTCGCCTCAAAACATTACCGGAAATTATATAATAAATGTTGGGAAAACATCAAAATTATAAAAATCACAAAAGTTGGCAGCCAAAAACATAAGCTGAATAACATTTGTGGACTTAAAAAAATATATACTTATATAATAAGTTTTGCCGCAAGGCTATAAAAGCAAATCTGGATTTGATATTTTTGCGGTCTGCCTTCTGTTAGCCCGGGGTTAAGTGTGACTGACATGTGTATGAATTTCGCATAGACTTTGTCTGACCTGCGATTTGGCGAATCTTTTGAGCAAAGTTAGTTGAGCGTGAAATATTTAAAAACAAAGTCGACACAAAGCTCAGCTCCTTCTTTTCACATAAAGGAATAAAGAATCAGCATATCATATTATATAAGTAGAAAAGATGAGTTGGCTCGACATTGTCCCTGCGGTTATTAAGACACAAATAAACTGCATCTTTTAAATTTAAAAATGTTGTTTTTATCTCCACAAATGTCAGATTCTGAATATGTAATTTAACTTTCATAGAGTTATTTGAAAATTAACATTGAAGCTTTCTTGGTATTTCTGAAATGTCTTGAATTAATTTTGCATATATCTTTTAAAGTAATCTTATGTAAATATATAATAGTCTTAATCTTATAACATTTCCTTATTTTCTTTCTTTGGAAGCTATATTAATTCAAAAATAAATAAATAAATAAACTAAGTGAGAACTATTTTCAGACCAATTATACTGTAAACTGTTGGCTATTAAGGTAGAGATAATAAATTAAAAACACACTATTTATTTAAGTTGCCTTTTTTTAAAATTAGTTTTCTTTACATATGTTTTTCTAGCAATCAACCATCACTGCTTACTTGCCTTATAAATAAAAGCTACTGTAAAATCTTTACTAAGTCAGCACAAAGAGATTTACGCATAAAGGATAACTCACACATTGACTTCTCATTCATTTTCCTCCCGCAATTGCTGTAAGTGCCTTTCCCCCACCTACCTTCCACATTAGAGACAGTAAATTATATTAGAGACAAAAACGTATTGATTGCCAGAAAGTGCAGCTGGTAGAACCACATCCCCAACTCCAAGCTGCAGTGGCAGGTTGACACCTTTTGAAGTCGAACTGCAGTCGTGTTGCAAGTTGCAACACTTTGTATCTTGCAGCGAGCACACATAATGTGAAATAAATTGGATTATCCTTTGATTCATTCACAGTTTGTCGCCCAGGCGGCTGGGCACATAATTTATATGCTTTACATATTTCAAATGTGCCTCAATACCATTACCCGACTAGACGAGGCCTATTCGATATTTAGACGGAGTTTCGAGTCTCCAAATTCATTGGTTGGGTGGTCATTAATTTTCTTGGTGTCGCTCAAAGGAGGCGATAACAAGTTTTGCCTGATTTGATTGCCGCCTGACTGTCTATGAGCAATGAGCTTGTTACTTAGCTTTATATACGTATGTGTGCGGATGTGTTATGAATCATTGCTTAAATTGCTTTTCACTGAGATTTTCCACCTTGATGGAGTGCTCCGTGTAATAGGATAGAAAAGTCTACCTATGTTGGTGTAGGTGATAATTTAGTTCCTGTAATGTATTACATTCTCATTTCGAGATTTAATTATTTCGATTACTAAACCATTGCTTGAATTTCTTAGCCCTGTCAACTCGGTTTATATATCTTTCTTTATCTTTAACATTTTAATTCAAAACTTTGTTTAATAATAAGGAAAAAACTAAGGAATTTACGTTCGTATTCATTAAATCATTAAATTAATTCATTGGCTATCAAATTTGTTACAATCAAATTAGCTTTTTAACTTTTCTGCTGTTAAATATTTTTACTCTTAATGTTAACCAGTTTTTGTAGTATGATAAATTAATGTTATAATTGGTGTACTTGATAATTAAATTTACATTAATTTCATTTTTTTGCTTATGCGTTTTCTTAATCTTGACACTAAAGTTGTTATCCCTATCAACATGGCTTAAACCACTTTTCAGTTCTTTAATATTAGTCTTCTGAATTCCAGCCACAACACAAATAGTTTAGCTTAACTTCTCATACACATAGAGATACAGATAGAAAGGGCAACAGAAAAAGAGTGTGAGAGTGAAAGAGCGATATGGTCCTCCTGCAACAAGTCCGTTAATAGGGCTTAAAGCGCTTATCTCACTTTTGCTTTGCTTTCTGGCCAAAGCTCAAAACCCAGCATACAAATCGGGAATGCGGGTATGAGGGGATATTATGCTGTTGCTTTTACATTTTGCTGTAGTTTTTATATTAAAATTTGCCCAGACTGGACGAGAGCTATTAAAACCGTTGCTACTGCTGTCTGTACAGACATCACAGACATGGTACAGGGCAAAAAGGATACCTTTGGTGTAAATCCCAGAAGGAAATTAAAAACCAAAATGAAGTTGAAATGAAAAAAAGAGAAGTCAAGTCGCGACAACGTGGCCAACGAAATTTATCGTCATATTTATAAAAGCGCAACGCAATGCAACCAACCAGATACCAAACGCAGTGTCCAGTCAGCTCGTCAAAGACACCTTATTACCAATAAAAAAGAGAGAAAAAAAGGACAACGACTGAGGACTGTCGACCGAGTGACGCAGCCGCGGGTGTCATGTCCTCTGTGAGGTTTTTTGTTTTGACTACAGAACTCACAGTTCTTCAGCAACAATAAGTCCAGAGTCCAGTTCCTTCCTCTTCCTCCAAAAGCAGACAATTAAAACAGCTCTGGCGGCAAAAGTCGCGACTCACAGGACATGCAACAAATATCCTGTCGCTTTCGCTTTTGTGTATTGTTTGTTTGGCTTACGATTAATGGGTCTTTAGCGTTTTTAGCCCCGCGAATTATGATGATTACTTTCGACTGTCAGACTCTTTCCACTCTACTTACTCATTTCCCTTCTCTTATCCATAATTTTCTCCAAAACACCTGTCCATATATGCTAAAAGTTTATATTATGCCAGACAAAGTCTGCGCAAATAACAAATATTTCGTGTGCACATTTTCACCAATGTCGCTACTCAATTTCCTTTTGTCACACTTGCTTCAAAACGTGTTACATGTCTTTTATAATACGCTTTATAATGCATGAATATCTTAATGTTAGATATGTATATGTTGTCACTATCCGATTTTAATTAAATTTTGACAGGAAGTAATACGTACAAATTAATTTGGATAAGATATTATAAGAATAATGATAAAGGATACTAATTTAAGTTCATTTTGGTCACTATATGTATCTTAATTTAACTATGTACTTTACATTTTCCGATATATATTTATAACTTTGGAAATATTCAAATTTCCATTTCGCAAAAACTTAACTTAAACTATGATTTTCAATAAAAAAAATCCATTTTTGAATCGAATTGGCCTTAATAAATATACGTTAAGGAATTCAATTCCAGTTAATTTGGATTCGTTTTTTTAAATACTTAACCTAAATGTGCGAGCCAGCTTTAAATCCTATGTTAGTCGTTTCAAAATTGGCGTGAAATATATTATTTGTGAGCTAAAATATTTTTAGTAAATAATTTACATTAAAAATATTTATGTCTTTTTGGAACCATATAAAATGTGGTATAGCTTAAGATTTCAGATATACATATGCTGTTGAAAACGATGGAATATTCATATTTATATTCATATTTTATCCATATTCCTTCAAAACTTAGAGGGTATGTTTACAAATTTCATAACGAAATCTAAATACCCTCTTCTTTAATCAAGAGTATTTAATAGAGTATCTATGGTTTCCATTGCTAAATCCTCGCAAATCCTTGTCGTATTTGCAAACATTTCTTTTTGTTTTGGCTTCATAAATGTCAGAAAAAGGCGACTCCTTGTTTTTTGTGTTTGTTACTGTTGGCTGTCGTGTTGGGTCGGCTAATCATAAAAAATATTAAGCTCTGATTTTGACGCGACATTTTTAACGTTCGAGCGTGCTAATGAGTTTTTTTTCCCAAGTTTTTCTGGGTGCTCTTAAGGGGACTTTCCTTCCATCGAAATGCACCCGGAGTTGGGTCTTTGTCTACTGTCAATCCACCCGCTTGTTAATTAGTTCTTCCGCTTAAAATGTATTTAATGCTTACGTGCTAATATTTGCGAGTGCCACGCCCCTTCCCGCCGCCTACTCTAGCTGCCGCCCATCGCTTGACATGCGATTAATAAATAAATTTCAAGTTGGTTGCGTGTCCTGTTCCTGCTGGGGATACTTTGTCGTCCTTAAATGCCTTTCGTTTCTAATTTGTTTATGGGTTCATTTCCCAGCGGTCAATTGTTGGGTCGTCTCTGATTTTTTTATTCTCTACGATTTCCTGTCGCGCCTTTTGTTTAATAAAGTATATAGAAAAATATATAGAAAAACAGCTTTTCAATTAGCCCAGCCGCACTTGAAATCCATTTGAGGCGTTAATTTTGGTTGGCATGGCTAGAACAAAAACCGTTAACACATCACTCGCTTGGCAAGTGACACTTGGCCAGCATCAGCTCACCTTTTGTCACCTTCTCTTTCCCTTCTCCAACCCCCTAAAAAAGGGTTTTCCTCTAGGAACCCATTGAAGTCCACGTTTTAATTGAGCACGCAGACGTGCCACATTAAAATCGTATAGAAGAAAAAGTGTTGCAAGCAAATGAATATACAAATAATGTTAATTTCGAGTAAAGTGCTACAAATTGATTTCAAGCATAAAAACGGCACTAACAATAGCGACTTCTAGGCGGGAAAATAAGTAACAAATAATGGGGAAATGAGGAACTGGGAAAGAAAATGGATCGTAATGCCACCAAGGTAGTCTCGTAAAGATATGGAAAATTTCACAGCTCAATTAAAGCTGGCAAAGAATGCGACACATTTAAACTATAAAAGACTTTCAAAGTATCTATCTGCTCTAGAAAAGAACTGTAAATTCGAGGTAACTATCAAGTGCACATGCCTCTGAGTCAGCGCGTGAACAATGAAAGCAAATCATTTGATTCCAAGTTGAGAATTGTAACATTGCCACAAAATTGATTAACAAAAATGACAATCATATCTATTATATGTATCTTTTTGTAAGTATCTTGTTGTATATGTATCTGAATCTGTTTCTGTATCTGTTGGATTGCATCTGCTGCACGTCGCATTGTCATTAACTGGCCGCATTCTGTGCCTTTCTCTCGTTCAACTTTTGCGCCTGTGTCATCTAATTGACATTTGTTAATAGTTTTTCTCTCTTTTTTTTTGAGTTTTTTTTCTACACAAAATGAAAATTTTATACCATCTTTGTTGTTATTGTTGGTGGGGTCATAAAAGGCGTTTGTTCATGAAATTGTCAGTAATTTTTATTGCTGGCCAGGCTTGTTGACTAATCATTTTCAGTTCATCGTTTTGTTTCCCATTTGTGCCCCGTTCATTCGTCTGCCTCATGTTCTGATTCTTATCTATTCTTATTATATTCTATCCCAAAAAAAAAGAAGAAGAAAATCTAAGACGTCAACCAATCGATCAGTGGCACAACCAAAAGAAAAATGTCTAATAATTGCTTACAATTCTTTTGGATTGTAAATGCAAATGGCATAATTGACATTGACTGCCAGACTGAGGCATCATCATTAATCAACGTGACGATGGGCATTGGTCATTTGCCATACAAGTTAAAATTGAAGTTCGAAATTCGGATAGTGTTTTTTTTTTAAGGAAAAAACTATTTTATCTGCATTTAGTGTTTGTGTAGATAGAGTCAGGATGATGGTGAAAAACAGTAGCTGACACTGTCACAGTAAATTAACTGAGTATGTGTATTTGAGAACTGAAACTGGATTATGTACTTTAATTTCATTGACTCAGGATCGCGAGTTTTATAGTCGAATCAAATGGAGATTTTCGAAAATAATAATGCAACAACGTAAAGCTGGATAAAAACTCACAACTTGGAGCATTGGAAATTCGGACATTGACTCTATTAAAAAAAATTATTTAAGCTGCATTTAGTTTTTGTGTAGATGGTAATCAAAATAAATGTGAAACTGTAACAGTAAATAAACTTGACATATGAGTGTGTGCATTTGAGAACTGAAACTAGATTGATGCTTATTTTATGGAATAGAATTATATAATTTAAAATTCAAATTTATCTTTAAAAATATATTGTGTGAAACTATTGATTTAAATTAAAAACAACGTTTTGTTTATTCGTAATAAATATATTCATTAGTTTTCGGAGGCTGCATAGTTTTTCAAGATCGGTTTTGCCATTCTCGAGAAATGATTCAAATTGTCAGAGCACATCATGCTAAATTTTAAAAGAAAATGCCAAATTTTAAAAAGTTAAAAAAAACACACACCTTAGGAATGGTTTTAAGATCGATACATTTAGCCTTTGGGTCCATATCTATCATTTAAAACAAAATTTGGCCGAGGGCCATAAAAAAAGCTAAATATTGCTGCCTAGTTTAATTGTTAATTGCAACTGTCACAGTAAATTAACTTCCAATCACATCCACAAGTATTAAACGAGATTAAAGTTATTGAACTTTTGATTTCTATCCTTTTGTGTCTCTATAAATATGAAGATCTTATTTTAATATGTTTTCCCATTCAATTTCACCCTCTAAAGCCAGTTAAAGTGGTGGGCAATTAATCAAAAGCACTGCTCAAAAGGCATAAAATGAGATGAAAAGACGTTGAGCGGTAGACCTGAAATAAATTGCATAATGGCAACTGCCAAACTCGTACATAAATAATTAAAAGGCCACACAAAAGCTAAAAGTGTTAAGGCAAAATCGCATTCAGTTAACGGAGTTGTGACTCTTTGGCAGGCAACACAGCTTCCAGCAGCTTTTCAACTTGTTGTAATCCATCAAAAGTGGCGACAAACTTTACGCATTGTTAGGCAGGGCAAAAGGGTTGCCAGAGTTGCCAGGCACACTTAAAGTGGCTCATAAATAAGCAGTTATTTAGAATATAAGCAAAGTAAATGTACTTATATGTATAAGCATATTCTAAATGCGTAACTTGTGGGTGGGCCAGTTCAGGGAAGAGGCACAGTTATTGACAATTGCCAACAATAACAAGAAGAATACTCATATCCAATGCCAAAGTAAGTAGAGACCGAGTTGTGAGTGTAATTTTTGCCATTTAGCTGGCCGGGCACGTTTTGCATTTAGCGCGTAAAATAAATTTGCACAATTTGTGACAAGTGTTCGGGCAAAAAGCAAGAAAAACTCCCAACTATACAGAGACAACAACATTGACAACTTGTGGCAAATGGAGTCGGCAAGAGGGAGGAGGTGGTGGCATGGGGGAGGAGCTGTAGATGGAGGCGGAGGCAGCTTGTCTCTTTGTTTGGAGGCGTCACTCTGGGCAGCCCGCCGGCTAATTGTCATGCCAGCCAGGCAAACGCATTTCGACTTGGACAGTCCAGACTGTCAGTCTGTCAGTCTGTCTGATTGTCAGTCTGTCTGTCTCTCAGTCCATACATCTGTCTATTTGTTGCGTATTTTTTTTTTGCTACTGATTTTTCTTATTTTCTTACTCTCTGTCCATCAATTGACTTTATCTATTTGAACTCACATGTTAAAAATATCAATTTGTTGTCGACTTTGCTGCGGGCTTTTCTGTTGTTGTCTTCTGAGCAACTTTAACTTCCAGCAATAGCTTCAGCTTCAGTTCTCCAGTTCTATCTACAAATGCAGCTGCAGAGTCGGTAGAGTTTTGCCTCTTGGTGTGATTTATGGCCACTTTATGGCATAAATGTAGGTGCGGCCGCACATAAATCATCGTCGCAACTTGCAACGTTTTGCAGAATTAGCGGCACAAACACGTTGCACACAACTCGATACCTACTCTATACTCTTCAGGAGGCATTTGCTAATTTTGTTAGGCTCGAAAAAAGCGATAACTTTAAATTGATTCTTTTGTTTAGTCAGATAACACTCAACTTAACTGTAATTAAATTTAAATCCTGATAGTGATTCATCACTTAAACACCTGTTATACTACTGATTGTGAGTCCCTTTTCAGTTAAGTCATCTAATAACAAGAGCACACCCATTGTAATCACTTAATTCTGGGGACCAAATCCTACACTAAGCCCAATTATGAATTGCCAGAGTCGGATTCCCTAATAGTAATAAGTGTGCCACTTGAGGGCTATAATGGCTGAAAAAGTTAGTAAATTAAAAGGCCACCGATGGGAACAAACTCGAGTGTGTGCCACACCCTCACACATGAATAATTCAGTGGTTCATTCATGAGGCAAGGAGCTGTTACAAATCTGCTGCTGTTGCATTAATGAGCTACGGTTCTTATTTACCATGATGCCGCACAAATAAAAAAAAAGTCGTAGGAAAATGGAAAAAGTCTACCCACAAAGAGGGAAGTTTAATTAGAATCCAAGCAAACTGAAGGCAAGTCAAATTGTCTTATCATAATTTCCCAAAATCATTTTCCATTCCATTTCGTGATTTTTGCCAAAATTTTGCTTGGAAATGCTCAGAGAATTGTTTAGTCATTCCGTTGAATCCACACATCAATCATCTGGGCGTCAGGACAGCTGAGTTAATGGTCAGGGATAATGTGCTGGGTGTTTGCGTGTCCTGTCTCTCCTCTGACTCCTGTCTGTCTTCTGTGTCCTCTATTTCCTGTATGTATTGGCTCAGGACTTTCAGTTAGACAAGTGCATGATTAATTATTTTATTATCTATAAATTGGTTTTAGCTGGCAACTGTAGACAAAACAGGTTCAGTTCCATTTCCCTTTCCATTTCCTTTCAGTACTCTGGAAAATTCCATTGCATACTTAAAGGTGCATTTGTTATTTCTATATTTAGAAGGAGGTGTAATTACATTTTTTATAAAGGGTGTTAGCCTTTGGAAAAGACGTTTTACGGTAATATAATATTTTTGTCTCATACTAGTCGCTTCCTTTTTAAACTGTTAGACACTACATTAGTTAAAGTCATTTCGATAATGGACATGTTTTAGAAAAAAACCAAGAAGGCGATCACTATATTTAAAATCCAGGTTTTTCAATTTTTCTTTCTTATTAGCATATGTTAAAAGGTCAATTTCAATTTTATTAACAGTGGCAATTCACTTTTATTGAGTATTTTACAAGAACATATTTTCATCAATTGTGTATAAATACACCATAGTGTAGACAATTCAGTCCGTACGTTAAACAATTCGGACACGATCCTTATATTATAAAGGTGCAATATTTTCGAAAAAGAATAACATAAAAGAGTATTTAATCTATAGCATACCAAAAGTAAATTTCTTTTGGCTTACATGTTTCTTCCTTTATCAAACAAGTTGTCATGGCTGGTTCATTATTAGACCCTGTACTCAAATAGTGCAAAGGGTGTAATGAGTATGCAACAAAAAATTGTATTCACACAGACGCATATAGAACCCAGAGCCTGCAAGAGGTCGAAGATTCTTCTATATCCTGAGCAGATCTAACTTGTTTTAGAATCCGCATCTCATGGCCTATCAGTTTCAACTTTTAACCTTCACACTTCTTGTTAACTTTTGACCTGACATAAGACATCAGCTTCAAGTAAGTGAATAGTTGAGTGGTATTCCACTTAAGTTTCAAGTGGACGCTATTTTTGCACAAACTGGCAAAATGTTTTGGGTACAGAATCGTTAACCCCACAAATGTGGGGCGTCCATAAATTCGGTTTCGAAATTTTTACAGCTTCGTCGAGGCCAGAACTCTGAGTGTAATAAATCGATGGCACCCCGTAATATTGCTCCCGATTTGTGATTGTATAATGGTCATGATTTGGCCTGTTTCTAATTTGAGGGCACATTTTAATGGCTCGCGGGAGTGCATCTCGGGTTCAATTAGCAAAGTTTTATGACTCTGATTGTGAAATGCAATTTGTAAGCGAATTCAGAAAATGTGTTGACATCCCAACAAAGCAGCTGTGAGGCCTTCAATGGAAGAGTATTGCTGAAACACAGAACAAGTGTTACATCTGATTTGTTAAAGGAAAAAAGCGTGAGAAAGTTTTTAGAGATCCCATTAAGCTTATAGTTGAAAAGTTCAATTAGGGTATCCAACTTAGAGGAGTCCATTACCACCATGGGGAGTCGTAATCCAACCAAACTGCATCTAAACACGGCAGCCCAATTAGAACTCGAATTATCCCCATACAGATATGTCCCAATTAGCGGTTAGATCATAAACCAAATGCCACAACTAACGCAATCATTACGCAATTAAGCAACATCCCAAAAAAGGGAGCGATACATGTTCCAATCAGAATTCCCTTTCCCATTCCCATTACTATTCCAATACCATAACCATATCGGAGCTGCTTACAGATATGGTCGAGGGAGCACATTAAATCACGCGACCCATTAATAAAATTGTTAAATTTCTACGCCATCTCGACATTTTAATGGACAAACAGAAGTTTCAAATATTTAATCATTGTCGCTTGGTATCACTCCCGGCCATAGATATGCCATAATTCTGTTGAAAACAATTTGTATGCTTTGATTTGTGGCATCAACAATTTGTGGCAGCAGCAGCGCCACTTTGAGATCTCTGCCTCTATCTCTTTCTCTCTTTGCCTTGGGGCATGCTCGCAGCTGCAGCTATTTTATGACCCTGTTTGTAGGCCATTAAATGATTGTGTAAATTCTCAAAACAAAATAATCAAAATTTCAACAATTTTTAGAAGAAGACATAAAAATTAGAGATGCACACAGCTATATTTGAGTGTTCAAATTGTTGTCGGGTCAAGTGAATCGACTAACAACCCGATTAGTGGAGTTGTTAGTCGCTCGTAGAGCACCTTTTGTGGCAACTGTACACGGTACACGGTACACGGTTTGGCCCCAAGTTCTTTTGATTGACAATTGTGCCACAGCGTGTGGCACTTGAAACAAGGGGGAGGGACATTGCCACAGCAGGACTTATCAAGGCGGAGCATCATCTAATGTCATGCCTGACATGAGCTGGCATAGGAGGAGAGATAGGGAATGTCACTTGCTCTTAGTCGCAATCCCTATCATTTGACAGAGCATCCATTTTTCATATGTTGCACGTAGGGCGCAGGCGCAAAGGTCCCCCCAAAAAGCGGTGCAACATGTGTTGCATATTACTTGGAAAATGCCTTGAATAGTTGCGGCTTTCTGCATTCACAGATGTTTGGCAACAGGCCCCTTCCTGAAAACTAATGCCTAGGCCTAAAGTGACGTTTTCATTTTTCGGAAAATCCCCCATTTCACTTGGTCGGCGACTGTCGTCGTCTTCGTCTTCGTTGAACTATTTTTATCACGTGGCAGGCGCGTGTGGACGGAACTCAAGACCCCCGAACCGAAACCGAAACCGAACCGAAACAAAAACGAAAACTGAATTGTATACTGGGGAACCCCTCCTCGTTCTCTTTTTCCCCATATTATTTGCCGCCCTCGTTGTGTCGTGAATGAATTTATAAATAAAATCAGTCAGAGATCGCGGGGAACGTGCCCGCTTTCTGGGGAAATCCATCCGTGAAAATGTAAAATATCTCCTGCTGAGTTTTTCTTTGGCGCACTTTTCATTTCATTTCGTGGCACAGCTCACATTTTGTCTTTGTTTATAATTTTCAATAAATGCTTTATTATTGCGTCATTTTTGGGGGGCGGCGAAAAACTCCTAAGTCAAGTTTTCTTTTGGGATCTTTGGGATCCCTTGGATCTTTCACTCTTGATTGGTTGTTGAAGGCTGACTTCTAATGAATTGTATCGGCTTCTGTGTAGATGTAAATTGATTTATTTCATATGTTTGTTTTAATACTAGCATGAAATATGAGTTAAAGTTCGGCAGGGATAATAAGGAAAAACTTATGGAAAACCCAATTTATTTTGCTAGCTTTCAAAGACCTTTATTGCTACTTAACTAATTCATATAACATGTATTTTTGATTTATATAAAAATTTAAAGATGTTCATCTGCCAGAACATTTAACTCTTACGATCTTCAATCCTCACAACAACAGTGAGTCCACCAACATTATTTCCATCTTTCCAAAATGTTATTATCGCTTTGACAAGACCACGTGGAACTTGATCGGGCCAATCGTCGGTGTTGAATATCAAAGTCTTGATAAAGAACTCTCCTTGCGGTATGGGACAGCTATTCTCATCGACAAGTGGAAAATTAGTAACATCTCCCTCCTGAACAGATTTCTGAACGAATTGCACATAGAACTTCTTGAAGCAATCGCAAATGTTTGTTGGTGGTACGTCAAATACTATGCGCTTATAATTTCCATCGCACTCGGGACTCGAATAAAGTTCCACGGATACCTTGAAGTCATCGTTGTCCATGTCTCCTGTAAAGGCAAAGGATCCATTGATGGCATTTTCAGCTCCAATTGTTCGCAGTTTATCAAAAGAGACTAGCGACTCCGATTCGCCTTCAAATGCATCCAATGCATCATTGGACACCACATAGGCCTTCTCACACTGCAATACGGAAGGAACTTTATAAAAAAGTATCCTTATAATATTAATTATACTTACCGCAATGTGGTGTAGCAAGTGAAATAATAGAAAAGCTACTGAAAACTTCATTGCAATTCCCGACCAAACAGTGTCTCATTTTGCCAATTGACTGCCCTATTTATTGGATGAATTTAGCCATATCAATAGCACGCGATAATCATGTCAAACAAATTCCAACTGTTACATGACTTTCATGTTATTGCTTTGTAAATTGGCAACAATGTTGTGGCTGATTATGATTTACAGCTAAAAAACGACGCAACACTGGTTTTCATGGTCAAAGACAGTACAGATAATCTTCCTGGTTAAAAAATAACTACAAGTATTTTAGTCTTTATCAATTTAATGTTTATCAAGGTTTTTAGCGATAATTCCACTTTCAAATCAATTCAGTTGGCAATTAAACTCTACCCACATCAAGCTATCCAAATGAGTATGCAAATCTCTCGTCCAAAACTAAACCCCAATTAACGCCTAAGAACGTGCCAAGTTGGGCAATTGATTTACGCCAAAGTGAGCTTAAGTAACGGCACAAACTATTGGCCACAATATCAAAGCCATAGGCTAAACCTCACGAAAAGAACACCCACAAGACCTGAACCCACAATCTGAACCAAACACAGAGACCTCCAAAATCAATCAACCTCGATTTGAAATTTTTCTTCTTTTTGTGGTCTCTGCACAAGTACGAAAAATACAAAAAATAAACTCGAAAAATCATAATAATAAATTGCTGTGATTTAATCAATTGTAGCAGGTGTTTTACAACTGCACGCAGTGATCCAGCAACAAAAAAGCAACAAAAAGCAACTGCATGGACAACAACAACTGCAATAACAAGAAAACTGGTTCCTCCGATTCTTCAACTCCTTCTTCTTGTGGTGCCACACTCCATACTCCACTTGTGGGTTGTTTGATTTGCGCAAATTAGCGCATGCAAAGACGCAGAAAAAGAAGTATCAGAAATAAGATTTATCTCTGCGATAGTTAATATTTAATACTCTACCAAATTATTTCATGATTTGCTTAACTGAAGCCTGAATCTGTGGAGTACAAAAGCTTTCTCACTTTTTTTCCCTATAGATTTCACTGATTAGATCTAGAAAATTAAAAAAGAAATTTCCATATTCTATGACGGATAGATAATATTTTGCACCGATTTTACTTATGTCTTGTTAAGGTAACACATCGGCTGATAAGTCCATAGAACAGCACAGAAGGGGAGCTACTAGTTGAAAACCCATATTTTTATTGGAAATAAGGATCTTTTATAGGGTACAAGCCAAAGTTTCTTTTAAATCCGGTAAACGGTTAACAAGATACAGACGGTACTAAAGCTATAAAGGTATGGTATTTGAAATCCAGATCCTATTCAAACGGTTTCACTATACATATGTATGTTATGTTTAATAATCTGCAGTAGGTCTTATTAACATAGCTTTAAAAAAGATGAGCATTGTTATTGCCATTAATCTAATCTTAATCAATGAAATACATTTCATGTGGAGAGATTTCAAAACAAAACTAAAATACTCTCAGGCAGGGTATAAAACGCAATAAACCTGCTGCACAGCCAGCACACAACATGCTACATGTTGCAAAGATATATCTGTGTACAGATACTCAGATCGCAGAACTATTAAAGTCAAAATGCACAGTGTTTGCCATTAGTTAGCACCCACACAATTGATAAACCAGTAAGGTGTTTGTCAAGAGAGTTAGAAACACTAGATTGACAGTCTTCTCTGTAATGTGCGAATTTAACTTGCACAGTAAACATTGCGTATGTATGATATGTGTATTCTCAGCATAAAACCAAAAAGATATAAAATAGTTTAAAAATTAATTTAGATTACCAATTATTAAAAAAATATATATTTTAATTTAACTAAAATTGGGGCATTGCGGACTTAGCAATTCTAAAATAATCCATTAAATCAAATATAATTAACGTAATATTACTAACATTGCTTATGATGCAATAATAGACAGATAACATAATTCTATAACTTTATTTAAAATAGATATTCCTTCCAACTTGGCTAAGTTCAACTTTACTTTATGCTAAGATATAACAGAGATGACAGTAGAATTAATAGTATTTCGAATGATCACTGAGCATTGCGTATGATGGATTCCTTTCAGTCAATCGCATTGAATTAATTTTTGGCATTTGCCTCTTGATTGATATTAATGGCGAGGCATCAATCAATAGATACACTGAGTGTGGCTAGAGGCAGGTAACTTCTCGTATAACCAAATGCCTCATATCTCAAATGTACAACGCCTCTGACGGACGCCTGATCTGAGTGGGTTGAGTATACGAGACGGTAGCCCGAAACCACAGTGGGGCAGTCAATTATGCCATTTGGCCCAAAAACGAATGAAAAAAACATTCGTATGTGCAACGGCTTTTGGTTGTTGTTGTTGCTACAAGTTGCTTGTTGGATTAGGTCGCCTGATACGTTGCGCATGCGCACCGCATGATGTCCAATAAAATTAAGCGCGTGTTGCATTTGTTGTCGTCGTTGTTGTTGCAGTTGTTGCCCACTTGACCAACAAATGAAACAACACGTACAAAGTTTGACGCGTGACGTGCTTGGTTGGATCATTAATTACACTACACAACACAAATCGAATATAGAATATGGAATATTTTTATATATAAATATAAATATAAGTATACAAATCTATTTAAATATAAATGTAAATATAAATTTAACAATTTTTTTTGCCAATATTCTCTATTCTATAATAATTATTTTGTTAGACACTGCATTTGACTGCTGTCTGTTACTTACCACTGCCACTTGTGGCACGAACACATAGCGCACACCAATACAAGGGCAACAACTTTCGCATTAGGCCAATGCGACAACAACAACTACAACAATTTGGTAAAGTCGGAGTCAGAGTCGGAGTCGAAGTCGTAGCCACGGAAGCCGCGCACGCCTGTGTAGGAAGCTTTGTGGCGAGCCTTTTAACATTTATGCCAAGTGACTCTCGGCCTGCCCCTCCTCCTAGTTGCCCCTACCTGTTGCCCTCTTTAGTTGTGCATTGCAGTTAATTTTCGCAACAACGCAATAGAGCTACTCTGCAGCTCCCACGCTACCTCCCCTCCGCAGGCAGCAGCTGCAGCTGGTTTAACAACCTGCCGACGACGCCTTATCACCTGCCTCTGGCTCTACCTCAGAGTCTGGCATCGTCACAGCTGTTTTTATTTATTTTTTCATTAATAATATATTTAGTTGTTTAGTTGTTGTTTTTCTTTAGTTTGTGTATAGCTTGTTTTGGTTTTTGGCGCGCAAAATTTCAGGTTTCGTAATGCTTATCGAGTTTTTTGGGGCTGCTTTTGGACTTGGGCTAGGCGTGGGCTCTATTGACTTCGTGTGTGCGCTCCATCAAATTGCATTTAATTAATTGAAATACGTTACTTTAATTGCAGCGTAATTAAAAGTTTGATTTATTTAAGCAATAGCTCGCAGTCTAGCGTTATTATAGCTATAGACTTGGGACTACTGAGCTCTGTTTATGCTAATGTTCCTGTCACTTTGACTGGAAATTATTAATATACTTTCAGAATATGTAAATGCTTTCTTGATTATAATATTTTGCAATTTACTTTTAATACCTGTCATCGTGTAAGAGTTCCTACAATCTTAGGCAATCATCGCAAATAGTCTTTAATTTGCAATATGTTTATGTATTGTTAATTGAAAGAGTCGTAAACCTGGCCCAAAAGTATGCTTTGAAAAAGGCCAACTTGCATTAGATAACTTGAGCAGCTGGATTAGTCTTCATCACTTATAAATTGGTTTTTTTTTTAAACAGCCTATCATGCAGTCCCTAGAAATGCTTTGAATCTTCTTTATGATGGCCTCCATCTATATTTAGTTATCGCTGTTGACTTCAATAAAAAATCAACTAATTGCCATGTGCACGTCGGTTATCCTTGATCATCAATGGTTCATTAACTCCAACCAAGACCAAGAAGATAACCAGCTGGACAGCTGGCAACAATAACAACAACAATGCTGTCGAGCGTATTTAATACAATTAACTCGGTACGTTTATAAGATTAACCTCGGCAGAGAGTCAGACCCAGGCCAGAGTCAAACACAGACCCAGACCCAGACCCTGAGACAGACCCTGAGACAGATCCAGTTGCAAGATCACGCTGAGCCTACGTAGCGCAGATTAACAATCAATTAAAATTGACAACTCTGCAGAAGGGGCTGCGATCGGTGGCAAGTAGGCAGACAGGCTTTCCACATAGGGAGGTTGAAAGGAAACTAATTATAATGGCTGCATAAAAGGCGCCATTTAGCCCCGACGACACGCAATAATTACGCCCAATTAATAGCAATAACTTTGCAAATTAGATAATTAAGGTTCACGTCCAGTTTTAGTTCCAAGTCCAGCTCCGTCCTCAGACCAAACCCTGCCTCATCTTCAGCTACATCTGCTCTGCAAGTAATTCACTGTGCAGCTACGTTGTTGCATCTACATCTGCCCCAAAGCACTCGCGTTGCAAATGCCAAATGTGTGTAATCAGCTGGCGTTGCAGTTGTCGCTGCTCTGGACGTGGACATGAGATGAAATACCATGAACAGGCTCGTTCCTCAACAAGAAACTTGTTCCTGAGCATGTTGCAACAATCTTTTGCTAGCAATTATGATATTATCACACTCTAAAAGCTGAGCGTTATTAACAAATAACTTAAAAAATACACTACAGTTCATATTTGATTTAAATAGAACTTATTTTATGCAATCATTTTTTGTTTGCAAATTTGATTTTTCAAATACTTAAATGGAATATACTCGACAAAGTACATTTCAGTTGAACAGAACTGTATTTAGATGTAAACATTTCTTAATGGCAATTTTGATATTATAACACTCTAAATATTAAACTTATAATTGACAAATTACTTATAGAAAACAATATACAGTTCACTTTCTTTTATTGTTAGCAATTTTGACTCTAACAGAAGTCTGAAATAAAAGATACTCTATAATTCACATTTAGTTAAATGGAGATTTCACTGTATGCAATAACTTTTTGTCATCAATTTTGATCTTATCAAATAAGTTATACATATATATAATCTTGGAAATTTGTGTAAATATATTGCTCTACAGTTCATATTTGATTTAAATAGAACTTTCATTATGCAATCATATTTTGTTTGCAAATTTGATTTTACAAATACTTAAATGGAAAATACTCTACAAAGTACATTTGAGTTGAACAGAACTGTATTTAGATGCAAACATTTCTTTATGGGAATTTTGATATTATAACACTCCAAATACTAAACTTAATTGACAAATTACTTATAGAAAACAATATACAGTTCACTTTCTTTTATTGTTAGCAATTTTGACTCTAACAGAAGTCTGAAATAAAAGATACTCTATAATTCACATTTAGTTAAATGGAGATTTCACTGTATGCAATAACTTTTTGTCATCAATTTTGATCTTATCAAATAAGTTATACATATATATAATCTTGGAAATTTGGTGTAAATATATTGCTCTACAGTTCATATTTGATTTAAATAGAACTTTCATTATGCAATCATATTTTGTTTGCAAATTTGATTTTACAAATACTTAAATGGAAAATACTCTACAAAGTACATTTGAGTTGAACAGAACTGTATTTAGATGCAAACATTTCTTTATGGCAATTTTGATATTATAACACTCCAAATACTAAACTTAATTGACAAATTACTTATAGAAAACAATATACAGTTCACTTTCTTTTATTGTTAGCAATTTTGACTCTAACAGAAGTCTGAAATAAAAGATACTCTACAATTCACATTAAGTTCAATAGAGATTTCACTGTGTGCAATAATTTTTTTGTCATCAATTTTGATCTAATCAAATAAGTTATATACATAATCTTGGAAATTTGTGTAAATATATTGCTCTACAGTTCATATTTGATTTGAATAGAACTTTCTTTAGATTTGACATGCATTATTTTGGATTTATTGTTGTGGCAACTCCCAGTTGATGCCTCTCATAGTTAACCACTTGACTAACCATAACCCCTGCCGGCTGCAAAACTCCTCTGCTGAACTTAGACAATTTATCAAGCACAACACGCCATCGCAGCTAACCAGTCGCATCATCCAGAAGAAGATGCAACAAACGAGCTGCATGCAACAACACCACAAAAACCGCCGGCAGCTGAACGGAGTCTAGTATTACATAAGCAAAGTCAACATTGAAGCAGCCAGCAGTGGGCTTATCTATTGGCCCAACTGCAGAGATCAACTGCAACTGCAACTGCAACCGCAGCATCAAAATGGCGCAAGATCAGCAACAGTTGCTGGCTGTGGCAGGGGAAGAGTTATCTGCCCCAAGGCAGCTGGGAGCAGCAGCAGCAGGCAAAACAGCTGGCAAAAGGTGGCGGCACTGTACCAAGAGAAGACAGCAAGTGGGCTGGACTGAAGACAGGGAAGAACTGAAGACTGAAGACTGTAGACTGGGACTCGAGCTGCAGCTTCAGTTGCAGCTTGAGGGAGGCACGCGCTTAGCACAAGTCTGAGTCCGAGCTTGGGTCTGAGTCTGAGACTGGGCAGTCAGCGAGTCTCCAGCTGGCCAAACAGTAGCTGATTCTATTGTTGCTGCTGTTGGAATTTGAAGTTGGAGCTGGAGCATTACAATTGATTTGTTTGTGGCCTTTGGGCAAGTGACAGGCTCATTCCAATCAGCGATTTCGACCAGCGCATGCCTCCAATTAGAGTCTAAACGACAATTGTACTTTTAACCCAATTTACTTATGCACTGCGCTTTGCTTTGCTGTGGTTTTCCTTTTGTTTTCTGCTGTTGTTATTTTTTATTTTTTTTATTCTACCCCCAACTCTGCCTTAACAATAAATCTAAATTGTGTAAAGTTTTGAAAGTCTTCACTGTATTCTATTCTATACGCTGTCTCTCAGTCCATCAGTCTGTCCTCCTCTCCAAAACTCAGCTCAATGCGAGCCTCGAGTGTTTCCGTCGCCCTTAAAAAACCACACAGTGATTGTGGCATACTCTTCCCAAAAATGTTTAAGTAATTAAAATTTTAAATGATGGTATATAATCTTGGAAATCAGTGAATTAATGTTGATTTTCATGTATCAATACTTCTTCATTTTCCACAATATTTTAAAAGTTAAGGTGTGTTCTTAAAATACAGATATTGATTACGATTGATTTACATATGTTTTATTTAGAATAATTTATTAATTTCATGTCCCAACTATTCATCTTGTGGGTTTGCTTTTAAAAAGCAGCTATCGATTGTGCGTCTAAAATTGAAAAATCTAAATTTAAGCTTGTTAAAGTGAATTTTTGAAAGAGAATGGAGAGTGGTAGATTTATTTTAGTGCATATTTAGTTATTGTTAGAATATAAATCGGTTAAGGCATAATTGTAATCCAAATTTATAACATAAATAAAGCATTTAAAGTAGAAATTATATTTGTTTTTTAGAAACTACATTCGTATCAATTCTATTCATAACATTATGTAGGTGCTCAACTCAAAAGGTTTTATAGGTAAATGTGGAAAAAGATTGTCTGATCATTTTACTCAATTCAAGATCGAAAGAGCATTTACATTGCGGCTTTCTGCTTTCGCTTTATTTCTTCTTGTTTATGTATTTGATTATTTGCTTAAATCTTTATCGCTGGCTGCTTGCATCGCCTCCCTCGTTCGTATTCAGGCAACGTTCAACCGTTCCCGTCGTTTGCATCTACATATAGTACGAGTACGAGGCTCGATGGCAGTCGGGAGTCTTGAGTCCAAGTCGATGTCAGAGTCGGGAATCGGAGTCGGGGAGGGAATCGAAGTCGGAGCCAGTAGTGCGTTGTATGTTGAGATCCATTAAGGCAATGACCTGTTTTCATATCATTTTTATATTTTTTATTTTACTTTTTTTTCTTTCTTTTTTTTTTGTATGTGTGCCTGCTTTGTTGTTGTTTTGTCTCGCTCCCGCGCATGCGGCCCCTTGGCGTAGGCGTGTGCAGGAAGGCGGCATAGGGAGTGAGAGTGGGAGTGGAGAGAGAGAGAGAGGCACACGCAATCGGATCGGATCGGTCCGACTGCCGTTCTGTCTGTCCGACTGTCTGTCCGTTTGTCCGTCTGTCCTCAACGGCGTCGCATGTGTCCATGTTGCAAGTTGATAGTAAAAATTATGATGATTCTTGCCCCAACCCAACAACTGGTCAAACGAGTTATTCTTTCTTTCTTTTTTTTTCGACTGCGACTTCGACTTTGTCTTCTTCTTCTTCTACTCTGTGGACTGTGTGCATATTTATCTTTGCGTTGTCGTTGCCTCCACTTCATTAGGTCTTTAATTTTATATCGACTGGAAGCGCGTATCAAAACAGAGAAAAGGCAGACTGAGCTCTTCTTTTTCCTCGATTTTTCTTCTTGTATTTTTTTTTTTGTATTTTTTTTTTTGCAGTTGTATGTTGTATAGATACTTACAACGTGAAAAAAGCCTTTGGCGCGTAAAATCTTTTGGGTTCATTAGAACGTTGAACGTTGTCGTTGTCGTTGTCGCGCTGTGGTTGTGGTTGTGGATGTCGTTGTTGTTGGCTATGGATAACACAGCTTGAGCTGGACTTGAGCCAAAGCCTGATCCACAGCCAGAGCTAGAGCTAGAGTCAGAGCTGTAGCCTGACCATGGGTACCATGCGCAATCAAGTCGTTTCACTGGCGCTGTCAGTTTGACAGAACATCTGCGGTTTAATCTGGTTTGGGATGCCTGGATTCGATGTTCTATCTTGTACTCGTTGTTGGTACAGTACGGACGAACGAGGAGGTGACTCTGTTGACTAAGAATACACTAGTGCAAACTTATTTCAGATGCCTTTTCTCTGTTGCTGTTGATCAACTTGGCAATTGTCACAGCAAGAAATTCTTATCAAAGAAGCAGTAATTATTGAGATGGACTGGTTTATTTGAAAGAATTTTGATAAAAACTATGGGATTATTGCATATTTATGAATGCGACTTTAGACTTTTTTCTAAGTAGGCTTACACTGCATCACAGACTTTTTAATAGTGTGTCAGAATCCGACAAGTCCCGATAAATTCATAATTTAAGATGACGACCCAAGTCTTAAATTCTAAACAGGGCTCTGTTGATCTGTGACACAATGTGAACCAACTCTATTTCAGATTCGAGTACCATAAATCTATATAATTATTTACATTTTGATTACTATTTTTTATTGGCAACCTTTAAATGTTTTCCTTCTTATTGTAGTAAATATCTATATAACTTAGAATACATTTAATAAAAGGAAAACATAAATACATAATATATTTTTGCAAACAATCAAGAAATAAACATAAATGTCAGGATTGATATAGTACATAAGCTGGAAACAGTGAACAGGGCATTTAAAAATTAGTTGACTCAATTTTATAAATATGTATCTTAACAAGTAGTTAATTATCGATTCCTGATATTTTGAAGTCTACCGCAATGATATTTTGTCTTCTTTTATGACTTTCAATTGTTATGCCCGAACATGTGGAAATAATTGGTTTTTCTAAATAAAAATAATATATTAATTCAGTATATACTAATAATATTTTAATAATTTATTCCCCATGAGACTGTCATAACATCTTTGGCTTAGTTAACCATACCTATTGTTTTAATAATTTACATGAATATTTATGAGCTTCACGTTCTTCAAGTTACAAAAGAAAATTTCATATCGCCAATAAATCTATATAATTCAACAATTTAAATAATGTATCATAATGGGTATGTAATAGTCAGTCTGGTAAATTTTCTTGCCTTCTAGTTTACTCAATCTGTCCATGGGTGGATTTTTATGTAGTTTGTTTTAGATAAGCGATCTGTGAGCCTAATGCAAGAGTCTTTCTATTTGCCTAGGCCTCCTCAATCCACAAGAATACGTTTGAATGTACCAGCATATACCCATTAGTTATCTACATATCTGACAGTGTTTGATTAGCTGGTTTTCCTAGTCTTTGCTTTGGCTGCCGTTGTGGATTGTCGTTTGTTTGTCTACTCAAATGTCCCAGTGTCAATATTGAACAGTTACTTAACTATGGATCATACGAGTGAGGGTATCTCTGATGGTCATGCCCAACCTTGACCATATAATTGCCAAGTGCGATTCTCAGTGCTCAGGGTCATAAACTTCTAATTATTTATCAACAACTGCAACTGCAACTGCAACTGGTTGTTGCATCCTTGAAAACAAATTGAAATCTTTTGTTGAGAACTCGTGCATCGCTTTAATAATGGGCACACCCCCTGGGGCGGGCAATGTACATATATTTCGATTAATTGTCTTTGGAGAACTGGAGAACTCGAGAGCTCGGGAACTGTAGAACTGTGAATTGAATCCAAAGTTTAAATGTTCTGACCAATGCAAATATTGTCGATCATTTTAATCACCGTTCATTTTGCATCAATTTGAGTTGAGTGGGTGCAACATTAAATTGGATAATGATGTGGCACAGAACTTTTAACAGGGGGCAATCATATTTCCATAACCACGAGCAAAGAGCGACCCGACCCCATCAAAGCCATAAAACATCAAATCTTGTATGCCCCCAAAAAAGGAAAAAAAATTGAATATATAAAGTAAACAAATGTTGCATGCGGGTCGTCGCAACTCGACACAGCACGACAAATGAATCACGCGGCGATCGGGGCAACGATCATCGGGAGTTGCAGCCATTCGTGTGCCCCCAGAAGCTGCATCAGCGACATTGACAATGAGCCAAATACGATCACAAATACGATCCCAAAAGCGATCCCAAAGCGATACAAACGGTAGCCAAACCAAAGCATACTTAACAACAACAACAACAACGAGTGGCAGCAACAAGGGGCAACAAAAACAACAACAACAGCATGAAACGTGCGCGTTTGCAAGAGCTTTTGGCTTAAGTTTTGAAGCATGATCGGGCATGATCGTTAAGCAGTGCACAGTAGCTGCTTGAGCGTCATAATAACAGCAACAACAAGATGTAGTAGTCCCTCCCCTCTTTCCACCATCCATCTAAGTCTCTCCCCTCTCCCTACCCCATTCCCTTCCCAGTAGGCCTTTGTCTGCATGTCTAAGGCACAGCTGCAACGCTGCAGGGTGTACAGCGCATAGTGCAACGGCAACTCGCGCGCGCATGCGCAACAAATCAACACAACCAAGTCAAATTCCCCCTCAAAGCCCCTCCCCCTGTTCCACAGTCCCCACACATCTTGGATAGAGCGTAGGAAACTGCTTAACCGGTTTTGTTGGGGTACGACAGCGACAACGATGCACAAAGCTTTTAAGAACCTTCTTTGTTGTGTGCTTGCAGTTGCTTACACTGCGCAAAAAATGGGACCAACTTGGGAGTGATATGTATGTATGCAAGTAAAGCTTAAGCTGGAAATAATTTAAGAAATTAAAGGTTTTGATATTTTGTGTAACCTCAGCAACATAAATTTTTGTATATGCATTGATATTATTTTAGAAAAAACCATTAATTGTTAAAAGAATATTGTGGAATAAAAACATAAAAGTGGCAAAATTTAACTTCATATGTAATTAATTTGATATTTGTATTTATTCAACAAAAACCAAAAGGATATGATATTTATGTGACATTTGTTTTAATCTAACAAAAAAACTTTAAGGAACATAGATAGTATGTAAGAATTTTCAATAGTAATTTACTTTACATGGTAAATTAAATTAACAGATTTAGCCTTAAATGAGAAACAAAATGAATAAAAGAAAATAAATATTAAAAATTTTACCAGTTCTTATGTATTTATATCCCATTTTTTTAGCTTTAGGATTTCGTCTTCATCTAAATAAAAATTGTATTCTATATAAAACTTTAAAAATGATTAATAAATATTTAAACCAAATACAAGTTTTTTTTTAATCGAATGAGGGTTTACAGAGAATTTTCCTGATTTTTTGCAATAAAATATGCACTAGAAAAAATTTCAAATAAAGTACGTTTATTTATGTTTATTTATCAATAACATATTATTTTATTTCTAAAATTTGATATAAAGGCAGCACCTGATTACCTGAACTCAAAATATAAAGATTTGTTATATTCAACGTATGAGTAATATTTTCATAAATATCCTCTATGAAAAGATTACTGAGCATAGTAGCCTCATAGTTGCTTAAAGTAAACTTAACTCTTGTTTACACTGCGATAATCTAGTTGGATACATTGAATTTCTCTTTTCTTCCTTTGCACTTATAATTACTAGCGAGTGAAGTAAAGACTTCCCCTTCTCCACAGTTTGCCATTTCTAAAACGTTTAATTCCATATGAACAGATACGTACTCCTATGTATTTGAAATTATGGTCTGCCCATCGTATTGGGTATCGGTACCTCCAATTTTGTTGCGTGTAATTGCCACTTCCAGTATAAAAAAGCTTTTATTTTTATTTTCGTTTTCCATGCGGTTCTTTCCTTCCTCTATGTTTAAAAGCGACTGCGCTCCCGTCTTAAGCTGCATTACAACTTTTTACTGCGTCTTAACTGAAATCGAGTTTTGTTGTTATTGTTGTTGATGTTTTTGTTGTTTTTGTTGTTGTTGTTGTTGTTGTTGTTGCATGTAGTTTTCTATCTGTGCAACTCCGCCCGAAACATCAACGCCCAGCTCATGGGTCTCTCCTTATAACATATACTACATACGTTTACTATATGTATGCATATGTATAGGTATGCTTATGTGTCTCTGACAATCTGCTGGTTTTGATGGTTACAACAACGTAGCCATCGCCATCGTCATCCTCATCCACATCGTCATCGTCATCGTCATCATCATCATCGTCATTGGGTTGAAGTCGTTCAGTAGCTGCGCTTAATTGCATTTTGACTTGCGGCGTGAAGTTGCTTTGTGTGCCCAGTTCTACCCTATCCTGCCCCTGTTCCTTCCTTGTGTCACCTGCCCCTATACCACCACTCGATGGTTCTGCCATTTTCATATAGTATAGTATGTAGAACTCTCAGCTTGACTTTGGTCTATTTGCTTAGCGTTACGAGGCGTCGCGTTGCCGCTTTTTGGCGTATGCCCAGTAGCTGCCTCTTGCCACTTGCCACTAGCCACTTGCCCCTGCCCATTGGTTTTTTTACTCTTTAGTATTTGTATTTGTAGTATATGTTTGTTGTAGTCTTTATGACTTGCAACTGTGCGTTGTTTGTGCTATGTTGATTGAATGCGCTTTGTTACTAGTTGGTCAGTCCACTTGGTCCATCAGTCTCATTGGTCTATCGGTTAGTTACTATACTCATAGTTGGTTTAGTCGGTGGGGTCTGTTTGGGTTCTTTTGTTTGGTTTGACTCGTTTCTGCTTTGGGGCGCCCATAAAACGTACTTTGCCCATTGTTCATTTGACGTGATTAGTTACAGTCGCGTTATTAATAATTTTATAGCATGGCTATTGTTCAAAATATTGTTGATTACTCATACGCCATGTTACTCCACTCAACAACATACACAAATAAATATTCACATTCAAAATTATACATTCAATTCTGAAAATGCATTTGAATAGTGATTTTATAGCTTTATTTATATCGAATACTAACTACTTACCATTTGCTTAAAAATATATTGATTGTATTGTATTTAAAAGGACTTATGACTAGTTTCCATGACAATAAAGAATTTTTGGACAGTCAATAAAACTAATACAATTTGTAGATACTTTTGCAACAAATTTTAATTTATTTATTCAGTCAACAGCACTTACAGAAAATCGGGTCTGAGAAAAAAGGCTAATATTTCAAGATTTTTGTTTGTTTTGTATTAATTGAAGAATAATACTTTATGCTCAAGACAATTTGATCTTTTTTATCTCTTCTTTTAACAAAAATATTAAAACATTATACCTCTTTTGAAACATATGTACTTATTATATTTAAATATTATTACTTCGTACTTAATACTGTCGATGGTGTTTCAATATTCATTCACAAACTTTGCGAAATTGCATACAAACTTCATTTTCTATCTGATCTTAAATTTAACGTTACTTTCTGAAAACTAATATTGTAGCCTTCAAATTTGCATTGAAAACTTTTTAATAATTTTCGATTTTTATGTAGCCTCGTTAAAAGAAATTAAACTTGCGAAATATCTTATTGAAAATATGTAAAATATATTATTTACTGATTTAGCCAACTAACACTTAGAGGTGTTAGTTTATTGTTGGCTATAACTTTGGATTCGATATAATTGTGTACTCTCTCTGGAGTTGATGCAATTATCTCGACTATTTTCATAAGCTTAGGCAATAACTGTGCTTTAATGGGCCAATAAATTGTAGAACATACGAGCCTGTGCTGCCAACCTCTCCGCCATCTTCATCTCCATCTCCGCTGGCACTTTATGGCCAAAACAGATTTCATTATAAATAGGTTAAGACGCTAAATTTACTATAGGCATAAAAGACTGACTGTGGACGAGGAGCAGCAAAGCACCAAAAGCAGCACATAAACCTTTAAACCTAAACACGCACTTAAGTAATAAAAAATAAAAAAAATAAATAAAAATAAAAAAAAATACCAACAGCAACTAAGACGAAAAACATGACATTAAATTGCATGAGGTTAAAAAAATAATATTGTGAGGGGAGCGCATAAGAACACAGGTGTTCAGCTGCTGCAGCAGCAGCTATACATAAAAAACCAGCGGCGAAAAAAGCAACAACAACAAACTTAAAATCAAGTTTTAAAGATTCAACAGCAACAGCAACAACAAGATACAGCGACTTCGACGTCAACGTCGACGGCAACGGCACTTAAACAGCTCCAGCAGAAGACAGCAAAGACGAAGAGAGAAAAAGAGTGAGAGAGAGAAAGAGTGGAGGAGGAGGTGGCAGATGACTGGAGACCTTTAAATGCTCACGAAGATGCGGGCAGAGCGGCAGCAGCATCCAAACGAGTCGCCTCAAAGCCAAACCCAAGACACGAGTCCCCGAGTCTCGTCTCTTGAGTATCGTCTCTCTCTCTTTCTCTCTCTGTCTCTCGACGTGATCGTGCATGCAGCAACTTGTCGATTTCGAGCGTTTCCCCCTTTACCCTTGGCCTGAAGAGCCTGGCCCCCTGTCTGATTATGATCAGAGCGGAGCTATATGAGCTGCTTGCCACTGCCACTGCTGTTGTTGGTGCCACAGCAACTGCAACTGCTGCTGCTGCTGCTGCTGTTGCTGTTGCCAGTATAATAAACATAATGATAATGCCTCTGAAGCTGTCTGATTGTCCAAGTGGTGCAGTGTTGCTGCCACTGGCTCCTTCTGTGTCCTCCTCATACCTCCTACCCCATACCTCCTACTTACCTCATGCTGTCTGTCTTCTTGCCACTGTCAATGTAATTTAAATATAATTTCTTGGCTTTTGAGTGCGGGCTTGACACATTGGTAATAGAGAAGCCAAAGAAATGAATTCTAACGGAACCAATAAACAAATGCAAATACACATATGGCCAGTACATACATACATACAAACATATGACAGTATTATCAATGCATCTTAACCGTGTCTTAGCTTTAAACTTCATATGATGTAAGTTGTTAGATTGTCGTCCGTATAAAAAAGTGTTAAAAGATTCTTCGGCGTTAAGCAGACATTATTGCCAATAAATTCAACTCAAGAAATCATGTCTTTTATAAAATAAATGTAATTGAAGCAGACAACTCTAATTTGGTAATGAATTTTTATTATTTATTTCTCTTTTTTATAATTTTAGGAGCAATTGAAAGGTGGTGCTTTATTTCTTTCGGAAAGAGAATTACTTTTTTTTATAGGAGAATGTTAGGTAATGTATTAAAATTAATTTAAAAAAGACAAATTGTCAAAGTGGTGCTTACTTTTTGCAGCTGTATATGTATATTATACATACATACGTAGCTATCCATCATTATTTAATGATTCTCAAGAAAAACTTGTAAAAATGTTATTTTAAGATAACATGTATAAAAAACGAATCTTTCATAAATATTTACTGTTGTGAATTTGTTAGAACAAAGTAAATACACCACAAGCAAAATAAAAAGAGTTTTATTTGATTTATCTGTGAATTTCGAGTTTTTCATATTTATAATCAGGCAAGTGGCATTAAACTGAAGATAAATGCTTTCCAAAAAATGTATCTTTTTTTTATTTTGAACAAAACTAATTATTAATTAATGGTATATTTCTTTCCAATAAGTATATATGTATATATGTATCTACAAAATTATTTCAAAAATTTATAAAACTGTATCAAATCTTTTAACAATTTGACATTCAGAAGACAAGTGCCTTGGCGTTGCTTTTGGACTGAAACGTTTTTGAAAAATAACTGATGAACTAATTTTTTCGACAATTCACTTGTTGTTGCTTTATCAAAAAATATATTTAGTTTACGAAGATATTTAACTAGATGTTTTTCCTATACGAACTTTCGTCACGTTTACATACATATATGATATATGTTAGTTACCCCAACCTGTTACAGTAAAATCAGGACAAGAATCTTTAGTAAGTTTTATTCTACTGAGATACTACTGTACTTTCTTACCCACATTATATTGCGCCCTCAAAGGAAATAAAAATTTAATAAGACAGTAGCTGCACACGACTTATTTTGTTTTGTATATTATTTATTTTCTCCATAAAAATTAATCATACGTAATTATCCGGCTTTAATGTGCTACACATTTCTTGCCAAAATGTGGATACTCCTTGTGAGGGTATAAGGCTTATGTCAATCTAACTACAAATTATCTTTAAAAGTAGTTTTTTACGGATCATTTAAACTGGGTCTGTTTATACCAAATGAGTAAGAATTATAACCTTGGTACCCTTTGGGTTCACAGATATGTAGATACATACATACTTACATATGTATCTTTGTAATGAGACCAAGAAACGCGCTGCCAAAAACCAGCAGCAGCTGAGTCCCCTGAGGCCGCAGTTAATCAACAAGTTTATGCAAAACTCAAAAACCAGAACAGGAAAATGAAAAGCGAGCAATAACCCAGGCAGCATACATAAGGCAGGCAGTGAACACTACACAAAACGCACACCTCAAGCCAACTCAAAAATAAAAAAAAATTAAAAAACAAGTCAATATGATCGATCGTTTGCTTGATTAAACCTAATTGAAAACGAAAATGCACAACACACACACACACATACACACACATACACTCGCACACACACACTTGGAGCAAACTCGCTCGCTGTCATGATCACTTGTCCGAGCTGTTGTTGCAGAGACTCGGACTGGGGCTGTACGTAGTATATTGTGGTCCGGTCCGGCAAGTAACCACTGGGGAGAAGAGGAGAGAGAGTGAGAGAGAGAGAGAATAGCAAACGTAGAGCGACTACTACGGCAACGACCAGAATGTTGAAATCAAAACAAAAACGTAAAAGATCAACGCACAAAGAGTCCAACAACAAGCGCAACGAGCGTGCGCCACTAAATTTTGGCGGGAGACTACTGTACCCCCATATACAGAAGAAGAAGAAGAAGACGAAGATATAGGCAAAGACAACGGCCAGCGGAATAAGACGAACAAAACAAAACTCCAACCGCTTCTCTGTGTGCGTGTGTGTGTGTGTGTATGCTTGTGGGCAAACAAAAACGAAAAGAAAAACAAAATCAAAACAAACTCTGTTGCGGCGACTCTCTTAGCTGTGATTATGATCGGAAAAAGAGAAAATACTTAAGAGAAAAAGTGACCAATGAATTCTGTATTAGCTAAGAGATCACGTGGCCGCAAGAGCGAGTGCAGTAGACAGTGTTGTCGAGCTGCAGTTATGCTTGAAAGATTGCGTGCGAGCATGAAATGCATTTGTGCAGTTGCCAGGATGATCAGGATTAGAGGTTGGTTCTGGCCACGGGGTCTACTTGGCCTTTTACAAAATAATCGAACTCGGGCTTTAAAATCTAATTTCTGGGCAGGTCGGGCCGAGCTTCGACCCCACTAGAAGGTCCGAAAGCCCAAAACACACCAAAACTGCTTGCATTTGCGCCATAATGAAAGGGTTCCACATCTGGGAGTGAGTTTAGTTAGAAAAGAATTATATTCGTATATATGTATATGTATATATATTTGTATGTATGCACATATGTATATAAATTGTTAAGCTTTGGGAAATTGGGATCGGCTTCAGGCCGTTTTTCATTTGTGAATTTTGGGCTCAATTCGGCTATCTGCCATCAGGGTAGACTAGAAAAGGTCACAATTTAAATTCTGGACCAATTCAAATAATTTACCAAAAATATAGTTTCAGTTAATATTTATTGAGTTAATTTTGTGTATGTACATACATAAATATGTAGTATTAATATAAGCTAATTATATTTAATGGACTTGATCAAAAGGCCATTGGTGTGAATTAGTATGCGATAGAATTACCGATTCTATTTAAATTTATATTATTATTCAACGACATATAATTGAAATAAACTAATATACAGAAAGGAAGCTCTATTTTATACGGATTATGCATACATGCTAAAAGGATATTGATATGTAGTTGCAATTGACCATGAAAAACATGTACGATATATCAAAGGAGGCGACGTACATCCTTAACTCTTCGATCGAAATACAATACGTTGAGTTCAGTGAAGAAGCTTATGTATTCTTCGATCGAAAAGAAGTCTTTCTTCTAACTGGGCTAACAGTCTTTAGCATTCAGTCACTAGTCAGTAACAACAAGCTCGAAAGCGCGCCAAAGCGCGCCCTTTGCTTCTTGACAAACTCTATAGATTTATAGTCCTTGTTGAGCGTAATAAAAAGAAGAGGCAAACCGCACCAAGAGTGTAATAACCTCAAATGGACCCAAAGACGCGATCACCCTAACAAACCAGGCAACGATCCAAAGTAACCAGGCAACCTAAGAATCAACGAGGCCAGCAAAGGAACGAATCAACCGGCAGAATAAATTTGAGAGTAGAGCAGGAAGAGCAGCAAAAAAAAAAAAGAAGACTGAAAATAAAAGAGGGATACTTGTTTTCATGAAGGGTCCCAAACGATCTCGTATTCGTATTGCGATCCCCACGACGACGTCAATTTGCAAGTTCTCCTTGTCCAGAGCAAAGAAACCAAACTGATCCACACTTAACAGTCTGAGCTCTGTTCTGTTCTGTTCTGGGTTCGTATCCCTCTGTGTTTTGATTTTACGGCACAGATGTTTTATTTGCCACAACACAGATACACACTCACACACACATACACATAGTGCTGTGTTTACCCTGCTCAGTTCTTTTTAGTGTGTTGTGCCTGTTTCATGTCTTTTAATGCCTTTAATCCTAGCAAATAAAACAAAGCGAACCCTAGGACAAGTGTATGGATGAAAAGAAGTAGTTGCAACTCGACAGGGTTTGGGTTTGGGCTCCGATTCGTGCCTGGACGTGTCTCTGAGTCGAAGTCGGAGTCGGCCAGAGGCATAAAACAGAAAGTGTGCAACACACACGCTCTGAAGCCAAGCAAAAGACAAACACTAAGATCCATTCTGTTGCAAGTAGTTGTAGTTGTTGTTGTTGTCGATGGTGGTACGACTTCAACTGCAATGAACTTCTAGATGCAAGTCAATGAACTTATCCTGACTGCTTCTGCCTGGCTGAGGCAAAGACAGAGGCCTAGGCCTGGTCTTGGTCTTGGTCTTCGTCTTGCTCTTTCATGATATCAACAAAATGATCATCATGATCGTCGACGTTGTTGGGCACAGTGAGCTAGCTTTGTGTACAGCTCTATCTCTCTCTCTCTCTCTCTCTCTCTCGCTCTCTCTCTCTCTCTCTCTCTCTCTCTCTCTGTCTTACTTACTCTTCCTCCTTCTCTCACTCTTCATTCTCGACGTCTCCTTGGACATAATGAACTCGGGCTTTTGGCGATACGTACGCAATTTTCAAATCGTGTTTGCCTCATGATCGTGTAACTCCCCCTCTTCCCTCTCCACCCCCTTAGAGCAGTCGGCATAAACAACGTTTTTAGAACTTTTATTTGATTTTGCAACACGCCTGCCCCATTGTTGTTGTTGTTGCTGTTGTGGTTGTTGCTGTTACTCTGTGTTTCATTGTCGTAGTTTGTCGTAGTTGCAACTCGTCGTTGCAGTCGTCGTATGTATGATAATGATGTTGGTGATCGTGCCACTTTAGCAATGGTTAACTACGAAGTTGCAGTTGCAGTTGCAGTTGCAGAGCCTGGCAGAGAAAGAACCTCAAATGCGCACGGGTTGAAGAACCTTTTGATTGGTTGCAAATACACGACTTGAGTGTGCTTCATGGGCAATCCTGAAGATGGTGCGGTCAGCAGGGGATCTTTTAACTGTGCCATGTCTCTGTCCCTCTTTCTTTATCTCACTCCCTCTCTTTCTCTATCTCCCTGCTGTTTGTGCTTTTTGCATGCATAATATTGCCAAGATTTATGCAAAAAAATTGATGGCAATTAGTCGTCGACTCTTCTGACTTGTTGTCCTCCTCTAAAGAAACATACACATGTACATATACAATATATAGTATCTATATAGTTTAGTTTGTTGTTGGCTCTGTGCATAATGATTTTCGGTATCAAATTACATTGGTTAAGGATATTTAGTATGTATTTTATTTGCTGTTTGCCATTGTCGACGCTGCTGTCTTCTTCCTGCTTAATTTGATGCGCTCGTGCCGTCTTCCAGTCCGTCCATAACAGTCCGATCTGTCCGATCTTCAGTTCGTAAACCCCTCTACTCTTTAGTTTCTTAGCTGTGGTCCTCTCTTTGGCTAATGTGATGGCACTGTGTCTCGTGTCTTGTGCATTTTCCAAAGTCTTTGCTCTGCTTTCAATTTAATAGCTCTTCTTGGCCAAAACGAAATTAGTTTACTAGCCAGGCCAAGATAATGAGCGATAATTTCTTTAGCCAGAGTCAGAGTCTGAAGAGATTCGTATTTGGAAATTAACGATCTTCAGTTTTGAATTGGCTAAATGACTCGATTAGGTTTGGTTAGAAAGATATTATGGATTAATCCCAATACCTCCTGAAAATGTATCTGTATATAAATAAGATACTTTTCTAACGTACGCACAGGTGTTCCATAGCAGTCTCAACACAACTCATAAGGGATGAACGCAACTGTTGGTCCTTGTCTCTATAATCAGAAACCCACAAGACAAGAACATGCACGTGCACGCTTATGCACGCACAAACTCGTACAAATTGAATAAATCTTGAGGAACTTGAAACGCGCCTTGGGTTTGGTTTTGTATGTTCTCAGATTTTGAGTCTCGTTAAGGTTAGACTCTTCGTTTATAGTTGTTCTTAAGCCTTTGTTATGATTTAATATCTGGTATATTCATTTCACTTTATCCACATCCCATCCAACGGTGAATGGATAAAGAAATTTTTTTTCTAAGCCTTTTTTCGTCTACCGAACGTAAACTTAACTTAATCATCATCTGACACATAAAGAATTATTGTCGTCTCTAAGTTACCGTAATCTTAATTTGATGATTACGATTGATTGAGGTTGCTTTGAGTTCTAAGACTGTCAAAAATTGAGTAAGTGGTGTTAAAGTCCTTGCGTAAGAAATTTACTAGATCGGATTTGCATTGAATACATATGTATATTCCTTTACTCTTTGGCCTAAGAATTAATACAGTTCTATGCTTTCGACTTAAAAGAATGAAACAATTTTGTAAAAGTATTATCGTTCACTTTAGTTTTTTCGTTTGAGTAAACTTTCTTTATTTTTTCCCTAATAGTTTCAATCAATAATACTGAGTTAAATTTAAAATTTGATATATTATTAATATGTTTAACGTTTTTTTTTTAATTCTGTCCAAATATGAACTTTCTTTGGAGCTTGAATTTAGTTGACAAGCATAGAAAGGTATTCGCTAGGGACTTATATCATTTCCGCACAATCTGGTAACCATTTATCAGCTGCAATATTTAATATATATTCTGTATTAATCTGAGTATATAACACATTCAACTCGCAAAAGATATCTGAAGTTTTCATCTTCAGTGGCTCACAGCTTATTTCTTTCAGAGGCTTACAACAAAGTATTGTTAAATTTTTGCGTATGTCTTCTCTTTCCTGTTTGAGCATTTCACTATTTCATTTTGCTTATCTCTCTCTAACAATTTGGACAACGGGCATTGGTCCTTTCGTATGTCAAAAATGGCTAAACTCAGCGGAATTGTTTATGTTTATATTAATTGGAATAATTTAGTTCTTTGTTCAACACAATAAAGTTATATTTATTGGACTGAAAATTAAACAGATAAAGTTTTCAGAACACGAATTTTGATATATTGGAGTTTTCAATTTCGTCTTTCCCACTTACTTTATATAACATGAAACAACTACATATGTTACTTAAAGTTTTAAAATTTACTTTTCACAGAGTGTTATTAATCGATCGGTCTGTTTGTACTATCATATTAGATTTTCTATTCCTTCTGTACATTTTGCTAGTCGCCTATTGCGCAGCTCGTGATGCTTCGTCACTATCGTGGACTGGCATCCACAGTAATATTTAGTGATCATCTTCACACAATCTGGCAACCCTTAACCAGGTTCAACCCCAATATAAAATCTGAATGCTCCCCATATTGATGCCACCTCCCTTACACCTGAACACCCTGCCTACCTTGTTTGCCCTCAACTTTCCTCCACTTTTCTCCATGAAATGGCGGACGTATCTTCCCTCTGCGGGACAACCAATTGCTGTAACCGAGTCCCGACGCCTTCTCCGTCTCTCTCATAGTCTCAGTCTTCTTTCGAGTTCCAACAGCTGTCGACACTTCGTCCCTTGACTGTCCCTTTGTCCCTATCGTAGACAAGTTCGTCCTCCTTCGCCTTGGCTCGTCTGCGTCGCGTGTATGACATGTGAGTTGCACGTTTTGTCGATTTTCAAATTGAGGCAACGTCTCAGCACTCGACATCGTCGTCGTCGTTGTCTCGACTCGTGCAATCATCAAACTGAGGAGATTCAGCTGGTCCCTGGTGCCGGGTTCGACGTAGGGTCCGCTCTTGGGTCTTAAGACCTATGGGTACCTGTCAGTCAAAATGCGTTTTACAACAGTTTTATTTTCTTTCTCTCTCCCTCTCTCTCCCTCTCTTCTTCTTCGTATTGTGGCCCATTTGGGTAACCCGTATCGTTGTTGTTGTCTTTTTTTTTAGTATTGTTGTAGCTGGCAGTGTAACACGATTTTATTTCTCAGTTTTCCCTTTGCCCTTTAAATCTATGAGCAATCTATCTTTTGAGTGCAAAGCAACAACAACAACAACCAAGACAATCAATTTTATTTTCAACTTTTGTTGTTATTTTTGTGAGTTTAATGTGGTTAAAACAACAAAAACTAAAACTACTGTCTGGTAATGTTATCGATGGTCAGAAAGGATCTATGGTGGGATTTCTTTTAGATAAACCCAAACGGAGGTAAGAAGAGGAAAATATATCCCGGAAAATCGCACATTTTTGGTACATTATTAAATATTAGTAACAAATCTATTGGCAGTTTCATGAAAGATCCAAAAAATTGGGTTACATGGCAGTAATATTTAAAGTTTCATACAAATTTACAGAAATATTTAGTAGGGATTACTTCAATAAGAGATAAATAGATCAGAAGAACACAAGAACGCAAGAAAAGAGTAAGCCAAGCAATTAATATTAGCTTAGTTTATTTATTAAAATTAATATTAGCTTAGTTTATTTATAAAAATAATAAATCGTATAATTGAAGTCCTTAATGTGGATCGTTTAACCTCTTTTATTTGGACATTATATAATGCTACATATATACCATTTGGACCGATGAGAACTTATATTTTTTATTACCGAAAGAAGATAAAAGTCAGAGTAAGGAAATGTTGCTTAGAATTTCTCAATAGTTTAGTTTAATTAAAGAAAATATTCCTTTCATTAGTGAAGACTTTGTGATCCTTTGTAGAGTATACAGAGTGAAAGGAATCTAACGAGTCAATTTAAGTTAGTTAAGGTAATATAAAACACTAATTGTGGTTTTTATTTAAGACCTTAAAAGGGATCGTTTACTCACACCAATTTCGACACAATCTCATGCCACATTTGCGTTTGCCACACAATAAAATGTCATAAATTATATGCTCAGCAAAATAAGAGCACAACGCATTGGCCCAGCCATAAAATACAATAATAAAGATCAAATATAACAACAACAACAATGGAGAAACGTCTGATCATTAATTAATGAACATGATCAACTGAGGCATCCACAGTTTCAGTTTCAGATTCAACTCATAAGAGTTCTTCTGACTGTGGCCCATTAGAATGCAACATGTCGTCGTCGTCGTCGTCGTCATCATCATCGTGTAGAACACAGATATTGCCCATTAATACAAACATACATTCACACACACATTCATACATATTTTATTTCTCTTTGTTTACAAAACAAAATGTAAACAAAACTTTTCTTTAGCCACAGCGATTGAAAGCATTTGCTGCACAAGCTTCACCAAAAAAAAGGGCAGAGGCTGCGGCAAGGCAGAGTGTGGCATATAAGGCACAGTGGCACAGAATCTGGGGCAACCAAGCTGGGGGCCTTTTTCAGTGTTCAACGGGCTGCATAAGCAGGCTGCGGAGAGACTTAGATTGAGATTGAGGATGTGGATAGAGGGACTGGGGAACAGGGAAAAGTGGCAGCCGAGTTACGCACCGAAAAGTTTCATAGAAAACAAATAAGTTTGTTGGAAAATCAAAAACAAAACAATTATCAGTTGATCGACTCAAAGTTACCCCTTAAAAGTGAGTTCACTTAATTGCAAATTAATTTTCAATTAAAGAATCTAAGTAGTCAGGAATATGTTAAGTAAAACTGCATGCATCTGCAATTGATTTTTCAATTGATGCCCTCTATATGTAGTATAAAAACTTAAGAATATGCTCTCATTTAGCTGGGAGAACTGTTGAGCATAATGGTTTGTAGACTTCAGCTATCATTGCAGGGTATCCTTTGGGTGAACAGTAATCTGTATTATCAATTTATCGTCTACATGTTACCCTTTAGGAAAATTAATTTCATAAGCATCACATCTCGAATGCAAATGAAACCCTTTCACAAACATATGTGCATATAGTATACGTGTAAATCTGATATAAGAAACTGACAAAAATAAAGATGAATTATAATAAATTCTTAAAATAATATTTTGTTTCATAAGATAAGAAATGCATTTCAGTCCACAGCATTGCACCCCGTATTTATTATAACAGCTACATTTCTCTACTCGCATTACAGGGTAACTGTAAGTCCATATGTATATGCAACTGTTTCTAGTAGTTGTTGCACTTTGATTGACAGCTGCTGCAGCTCTGCGAGTGCTTGGGTACGGTCTATATTTTCTATTATTTATCTGCGACTGCTTCGACAAAGTTTCCTCTAATGACATTCACTTTTTGTTGCTTTGGGCGAGTTTTTTATGTTTTATTTTTCAGTATTTTCGGTTTTTTTTTGGGTCAATCATTATCGTCATGTCAAGTTGGCCAGCACGCAGTTTGCACGTTCTCAATATGGACGTGGACGTGGATATAGATGTAGATGATGATGTCGCTAAGCTCCAAAAGATATGCCTGGTCATGTATTTATCGCTGAGGGGAGATTTTTCACTTTCAATGCCTGGGTTGTTGGAGATTGGGGTTTTTGGGTTTCAGTTTACCAACTACGAGTGCGAGTACGAGTTGAGACATATTAATTTCAGTGCTGACCCCTATGTAAAGGTAAAGGGTCAGTCTGGCAATGTTTAGGCACACCTAGTCTATGTAAGACCCTATTAAATTACCATATGAACGAATGTTCCTCCCATTATCTAGTCAAACAAATGTTGTACCTCGGCGCAAATCTTAGCAGTGAGATTGAGAGAGAAGGAGAGAAGAAGAGCAATAGATACGTCAACCCTGGCAAAGGCAAAGGAAAAGGCAAAGGCAAAGGCTCTGGCGTGATAGATCACCCCATAGACAAATACGGACAGGTGAAACTTGTCAGTCAAGTCAAGTCAGTGGAAAAAAAGGGTCGTTTGCACGTCCTACGCCAACAGGCAAAACAAACAGAAAGACTGGAAAGACAGACCCAATAGATGCGACAAGAAAAACTACAAAAAAATTAAATAAAAAAGACGGGATAGGAAAAACTGTCGAGGGCCTAGAAAACCGTCTGCTTATCGCACTGTAAAAACAAAGACGTTCAAGAAAAAGGGATCATGTAGCTCAGCTCAGTGAACCCGAACTCAGACTCAGAAGACCATTCCGAATCCAAACTCAAATCCGAACCCCAGTTTTGTGGACACACTTGCAGAGTGTGCTCAGCACAAGTGCAATTGCCCTTGTCTTGCCCTAACTATGGATTTGCCCTCGTCTCTTGGCAATTATAGAGCAGCGATCGTGTTAAGGGTGTTGCCCCTGGCTTGATCATCTTGTCTTACAATTTTATGTTAATTTCTGTATTCATTTATACACATATTTATTGCGCGGTCTTCAGCTTTTTACGATCAGTCTTCAGCTCCCTCTTCTCACTCTTTCCCACTATCTGTCTCTTTGTCGTTTCTGGATTGTCACCTATTTAGTTTTCGCAGCTCTGAATCTGTTTTGTGTCTTCGCTTTGTCAACGTTTATGGATATGTTTAATATCTCTATAAATCCATTTTAGCTGGACGTGGTAGATTTTACGAGCTGCCATATAAAGGGCAGCTAAAGTTATAAACACTTTACAATTTCAGTAATGATTCATAGCTGGTCTGAAAAAGTGTCATAAGAACACCTGTAAAAGGGATCTAAAAATGTTAAATTCTTTGTATGGAATTTAGTATCCATTTATAAATTCAAACTTCACTACAGGTTGCTTTATAAAATATTAGATTTAATATACATGAATTAGTTTAATCATTTTTATTATATATTAAAATGTTCAGTAAAATTTATGATTCCTGAAATATTTATAAATTAATAAATTCAAATCTCTCTCTTACCATCTTTTTAAAGTATATAAATTGACTAATCTATTTTAATTTTAATTTAAGCTATATACACAACCCATATATTGCCTCTTAAGCCTCGTTTTAATATTCGAAATACTATTAATCAATTACTGAAGAAATATAGGGTCCATCTTAAAAAAAGTTAGTGACGAAACTTACTTGTTTTTCTGGGAACTTAGCTGTACTTAATTATTCACAGAAATTGTTTAATCAAATTCATAGTAAGAAAACAAAGAAAACTTCATTAAATAAAAGGTCTATAAAGAGAAGTTTAACAGTATGTTGCACGAAATGATCAACAAATTACAATTAGCCTTTAAAGGATATCTTACGAGAGTTGACATCGAGTTGTTAAACTCGTTGTCTTTTAGCCTTTTCATTTCGACTGCAAAAGATTGTCGGCAAATTGCGCAGACATGATTTAAGCATTAAGCAGCGTTCTCCAAGCCATTAACAACGAGGTGTCAATTATATAAGACAACAACAAAGAGAACTCCGGTCCGGAGATCGAGGCAATTTGTCGAAGCAGAGGCAAAAGTCGATTGGCAGACCGGCAACTTGTCACATTAACACAAAGCCAAAGTTGGCTTAAAAGTAAAAGTGATGCCACCAGTTGGACATATTTACATTTCAGGCCACTTGACTTACTAACTGACTGATCGACTGGTCGCTCAACATCAACAACAACAACAACGACAACAAACACAACATAGTCAACGACAACAATTCGTATGCTGCGACTTCAAAGACTCTCGTTAGTTATAATTTGCTGTACAACAAGTTCCATGCGAGTGCTTCCAATTATGGTGAGGATCTGCTTGCAACATGCGCCAAAAAGTCAACAACTGCAACACTGGCTAACTTGGCCTACAATGTGGGCTTAGACACTGCGGCGACTGCACTTGCAACTGCAACAGGCAACAGGCAACAGCAACAGCAACTTGCCACTGCCAACTTCCAGTTGGCCGAGCAATGCGTATCCGACTTGTTGTTTCTGTGGTTTCAACACTCAACCCCAACTTTAATCATGGCTTATGCTTGATTTTTGACTAGCTCTCACATACATATACGATTCTTAATTATAGTTTATTTATTTAATAAGCCAGCTTTATGCCAAATACATGCTCATATACACATATATCCATACTACCATGTCTAACTCTGTCTCTTGATTTTGCGCTTTAACTTTTGGCAGCTCCTTGTGGTCTGTTTGTTGTTGTTGTCTTTGCACTTTAATTAAATTGTTATGTAAATTCCACTTGTCGTTTGTAATAGCAGCCATTTGTTGTAGTTGTTATTGTTGCTCGGACATATAATTTTCATCTTTATTAGAGCAGCAAGTGCGCTTTATTGGCTGTGGCTTGACTCTTTTGGGGACCTGCCACCAACTGTTGTTGCCTGCTGACTGCTGCCTGCTGCCTGCTTGCCACATGGTTTAGTTTTGTTAAGTCTTATTCAGATTTGCCTAAAGCCAAGAATTAACGTTTAGCAATGGATCAGTTTATGTCATGTTGACGGCTTTAGCATATCACAAATCTTGGTTGTAGCAATTATTTCGAGTATATAACAACTAATGGGAATTACTTAATAAATAATTATTATGGAGACACTTGTGTCTCAAGCGATCCATCTTGATTTCTTTGTCAAGTTCCCTCATTCTTTTTATTTTCGAAAATTCGGGTCAAGCTTTTCCTCATGTGTGCTTTCATTTTCATCTCGAAGCATGCCTCTATTATCTAATTTTCAAATTAACAGCTGCCACTGCCACTGCCTCTGCCACTGCTTGAGGCCACTTTACTCCCTACTGACCCCTGCCCCATTCCTCTTGTTGAAAATTATGCCTCTAAAATCTGGATGTATTTGAACTTTGGTCTGCCCATAGAACTTGCTGATAACATTTAATTGGATTTTGATTATAATGCGCGAGGCGAGACTGTAAAGTGAAAGCCCATCAACTTTACTACAAAATGCGTATCAAATTTAAAGCCATAAAACAGTTTCAAAGAATAACTTGAGCTACTTCAACAACTAGGCTGTTTTGTCCCACCTGCGTTCAACATTTTTGCACCTCAAAAATGCGTGAATCATGCAAATGGGAAAGAAAACATGTGGTTGACTGTCTAAAAGCCACAACAACTGAGTTAGTCATCATTAGTGAAAAATTGCAATGTACAATGTCGAGGAGCTGTAGAAATTCCTAAAGCATAAGTGTGCACTCCACTGACAAGGTAGTCAAAATAAAAAACGAGCCATAGCAAAATATACGAGAAAATGTAAGAAGCTGTTAAGAAAAGTAAATGACTGACGACGAAATGCTCTAGAAACTGACTGATCTTATACTTAAAATTAAGAAATTATTATTTATTTATCTTAACATTAATGGGTATTTAAAGTTAAATAAATAAATGTCAATATGAAATGTATTTTAAATAATCTTATTAAAATATTTCAAATACATTAGATACAAAAAAAAATATTATTTTAAATATTGCATAGTTGTATTAAAATAAAATACATTTCATATATATCTTGCTGACAATTAATTTAAAAAATTGCAAAAAAAAATAATTAGAAATGTACATATAACAACACAATTATATTAATTAAAAACAATAGAGATATATCAAATGCTCTTTTAGATAAAACAAGTCTAGATAAGCAAAACGTATAATATTTTGAAATTTAATTGAAAAGAATTAAATGGTTAATAATATATAAATCTTGAAAAGTGTTTTTGTCTCTTTTTCGTACGCATTTTTTAAAATAAAAATATGGGGTCAGATAAGTACCAAATATTAAAAATTAAAAACTATGTAATATCAAATGGAATTTTTTTTTTCTTTTGAAAACTTAAAATGATAATGGTCTCTTGCAACAGTGAACTAAGGAATCATGATTCTTTTTTCGATTTTTTCAGTTGTTTGTTGTTTAGTTAATATGATCTACAATGAATACCCTAAACATGTTGTAAACAAGGCATAAAAAGCACAACAAAATGTCTACAAATTCAACATAGAAATATACAAATGTGTTTGCCTCTAAAAGGGCAAATTCGTTTTAGGCTCCCTCAAAAAAAAGCAAAGTAAAAAAATAAATAATAGATAGAAGCTGCAGCAGCAACATCAACACTATGTGGCAAGGGCAGAGCGGGGCAGTAACAGCCGCTGGCGTGGCATGCCTCAAGTTGAAGTGCAACCGAATGCAAACGGCTGCGCATGCGCACAACACACGACGCTAGGCAGAGACTGTGGCAGAGACTGTGGCAAAGACTGTGGCAGAGGCAACAGGCGATGGCGATGGCGATGGCCACGGCTTATTTATGGCCTTTGGTTTGGGCTTTGGTTTTGCTCTTTAGGTTCATTGGCTCCTCTGGTTGCCTTTTGTTGAAATGCATTTATGGTTCTTTTTTTTCTTCCATCTTCTCTCTTTTTTGATATACCATGCATCAGTGTGTGTGTGTGTGTGTGTGTATGAGTGTTTTTATTTATTTTCTTTATTATTGCGTACGAAAAAGAGGCAGGCAAAAGCAGACGACGAGAAAATTTCACAAGCGTCGCCAGTTTGTCTGGCGCGACTCGAACTGGGACTGGAGTTGGAGTTGGGATCGAGACCGAGACTGGGACTGGGACTGAGACTGAGACGGAGACAGAGGCCTATGGCCAGACCCAGACACAGACCGAGACCGAGAACGAGACCCAGGCCATTTATGTGCTGGTTATCTTGCCTTTCTTTTGGGTTCTGCCTCTGCCCTGAGTCACTTTGTTGTTGCTGATGTTGCACACACAAAGGCGCTGCATGTTGCTTCGGGTTCTTAGCTGCTTTTATTTTTTCGGGTTTATTTACCTTCATCATCATAATCATCAAGAACATCATTATGAAGGAACATCCACAACCATGATCTGCGCGCTGATCTTTTGCCATTGTAAGCACTTTTTTCTTCTTCTCTTTTGTAGGGTCTCCTGATTTTTATTTTTATTTTTATATTTTTTGCACTGTGCACACTTTAACGCTTATCTTGACTTCAATGCGCTCTTTCCTTTCGGATTTTTATTATTTTGATCGCCTTTTTCTATACAGATACGAGGTATGTATACATAATTAGTAGGACCCGCACCCGGACCCGGACCCTCTCGTTAACTTCTATCTCTTCCTCACATCGCATTTTTATTGATTTCATACATTTGTTTTCCATATCAAATTACAGTTCACTTATTTTCCTAAGCATTCCTGACTTTTTGTTATGGAGAAAAACATGTGAATTCAGATGATTTTGAATAGATAGATAAGTATCTACAAGATACTTACTACTTGGAGTGTTACTTTATCATATAACTGCAGCTGTTTGCCCGATTGAACAATTTTTACATAATTGCCGGATGTTTATCTATCAAATTGTAAGTTCTCATAGCTTGAAAATACTTGGTTCTATCTTGATGTTATTTGTACAATTTGTTAAGCAATGTTTTTCTCACACCGACCCCAAATGAAAACTTGCTGATTTTCCCGCATTTTCTTAAATAAACAAAGAAGTTCCTCTGGGTGCGGCACAAGACATGGCAACAACCCACGCTTCAATGTTTGATTGCTTCTTTAGAATGGACTTCCTAACCAGAAACAGAACCAGAGACAGACCCTGAACCAGAACCCTATTTCTTAGACTAAGTGCGCAGAATGGCGTGAAAACGCTTGTATTTGGCCAAGACAATTAGCGTATCGGTAGAAATTTAGAGGGGTATCTGCTATCTGGGCTTGGACCCTAAAAGCAACATCATTTAACAAGCGAGTGCGCATGCTTTCCCCTCCCGAATTGTCGAACAAATTCATTTGCCCAGCGATTTGGTCGAATGCGCCGACGCTCTTTAAATTTAACATGAGCTGGAGTCTTAGCTTGGCTAATGGGAAACCACAAGTTTTTTTTTTTGGCCTAACAAAATTATGAAATGTCTTTAAGACTCGAGCATGTTGGCTCGTCGTCTTTCTGTGTGGCATTTATTTTGATTTCTTGTCAAGTTCTCACGCAATCCTCAACAGCTCCGTCGTGGCCCATTGGGTTTCGGTTGAGCTTCAGTGAATCCGACAATATTTAATCATAAAATAAATGCGAAAAGTGGCGCATCCACTCGGGACTTGTCGATTTATAAAGAAGCTCTTTGAGTATGCGTGGGAATTTTGCATGATTTTTATTTGATTTTGTATTAATTAGATTGTTTAGTCAACTGGAAAAATCATCTTTATTTAGTACAAAGTAGCTATCGTTTGCCAGTGGCTACTTTCGAATTTTATTGTTTATATTCATATATTAACAAAATGATTCATATGAGTACGAATATCTACCCCTACGGTTCCCAGGTTGACCCATTTTACGAGACGAGTTCTTTGGAACTTTCCCTTTTTACAGGTTTTCATATTGATCTTTAATCCACAACCGCAAAATACTGCGTGTTCGTGTTCAAGGGATTAACACCATTCCCGAATCTCTTGCTGAGATGCTCCTTGAGGTCTGAGCTCTGAGCTCTGAGTCTTAACCCATTTCACAAACAACTGCCAAGTGATGTGGGCATCGGTTTAAATGCCAAATCACGCAAACTCAACGAAATACAGATCTCTCATTCCTTTAGTGCAAGGATCATTAAGCAATACATAATCCAATTAGCACTGGATCCTCCACCTGTTCCAAAGAGCGCTAAACAGATGCAAACAAAGGAGCCAACAAAAAAAAAAGGTTTAATATTTTGTTAAGCAAACGAAGCATAAATATATTTCAACGACGACGATGAACCTGCTAAGCACTTAAACAAACAACTGATCACGATCTCTCTTCCCCCGCTTTCCCTACCGAGGATCAACAATACCCGATCCCCTTCTCCTCCTCCTTCCAATACCAATACCTCTACCAATCCCAAACAGGCAGTTATTTTTACTTTTACTCTCTGTTCTGGGCTCGTCTGCAATCTTTGATTGATGTTAGACAGGCCCTTTTGTGATATCTGATCTTCAACGAAATGAAAGAAATGCCAATTTTACTAAAAATGACACGCAAATGGCAAAGACAGCAAAAGGAACCTTTACAATTCTGCCTGCTCCTTCTCCCTTCAGACTAGAGGGATTATCCCTTCGTCCTTCGTTCATCAATATGTGTACAATTAAGTTGGGCACGAATTCGTTATTAGGGGTCAGCAATTGATAGCACAGAGTGAGCAGATAAATTGCGTGAGCCTCGAACCAACAAGGGATCATTACAGCTCTCCTCTGTATTCGAATTTCTGCTTTGGTCTGGTTTCGTAACCTATGCAGATCGGTTCTTAAAGAGAGCCCTACCCTCTATTTACATGGATGGATGGGGTTTTGTTCTTGATTGTTGTGAGTGCACTGAGCGATATTTGCAACGAGATCAATGAAGATTTATAACAATTACTTTCTACATATTTCAATGTACATTTACCTAGCTAACAATTCTTTTCTACCTTTCTCTTTATAGTTTCTGTAAGTTTATTATAATATTGAATAGGATTTAGTTGATTTACTATCATATTCTATTGGCAGCAATACCTGATTTATTTCATTATAAATCCTCGTGAATAAATATTGTTGATTAAGATAAATGTTAATAAGACTTATATATTTATATTAGCGTAATATTCTTAAGTGCCTATGTGACTTAACAATGTCAATCTTAGAAATTAATTAATATTGTAATGGTGACTAGCGCATTAATTTATAAGCTAAGTCTTGTAACGCTTGGAAACATCTTTTAATAAATTAAATTATATTAAGAAATATTAATCAAAATAAGACCATTCTCAAAGATATTCCTCTTCTAGGTAGAGCCCGGCAATGTTGTTATTGACCTCTAGTTGCAAATCTTTAAAGTTACAAAGTGCAATTCTTCTTTACTTTCTTGCATTTCCTTTCAGTGTATGCCAATTTTGCATAGACATTGATCTCTATAGAGTGTGGCACTTGAATGAACCGATACAGCACGAAGAGTGGGTTAGGTTATTCACTTTAACAGGTATCGAGGGTCGTCAGGGTCTGGGTTAACCCTAAGCTGTCATTGTCGATTGTCACAATGGCTGACAGTCTCGATGTAACTGGCAATTGGTAGGCGCGAAAAGCAAAAACGCGAAAAATCCATGGAAAAATGGAGGCGTGTGAAAATGATTTTGAAACGATCGCTCCGATCAATTTGATTTTCGCCCTGAATACGCGATCGCTGAAAGCAAACTAATTTGATTTACAGAACGTGAGAACGCAACGTAATGTACATTTTATAACAATTGCCAAAGAGGTGCGTACCAAGTGCGTTGTAAACGATACTTTGAATAACCCGCAATAGGGAATATGTATAGAAACAGGAATAGGGAGAGGGATTTAAATAAGCATAGGGGTGTTCAATGCTGCATAAAATTTGATTAGTTTGCGACTGACAGGTTGTAGAATAGAGTTGTACGTTGTTGTAGGTGACAGTGCGTGGGTTTAATAGTTTCCCTTTTCAACACTCATTTTAAAAAGGTGCTTGACACAGTTATGACCAAGGCTGAAAGTCTCACAAATGTCAGAGATAGTTCGGTTCTCTGGCCAAGACCACAGTCTATATATTGGTAATACAGAAACTAACAAATGTATCCAAAGTTATTGAAGTAATTACTGTTACTACAAATAAGTTTCCTTCAACTTTATAAAGTAAGCATATTTGTACAAAAAATATATTTCTAAAGTATTCCTAATGTTTTTATAAAGTTGGCATTTGGATCTATAAGACAGGTTACAGAGTGGATTCCCTTTTATAAAATAGACTTCAATAAAATAGCATTTAAAATATCAGCCAGGCGTCACCTTTGCATAGCCTTTGTTTTTAAAACTTCAAATTGTTTCGAATATTTTAAGAATTTAGTTTCGTAAATATGTTCAACACACTTCAACATGTCATATGTATCAAATTTTTATGGTTTTTTAACTGCAAACGCCAACAACAACAACAACAACGAAAACAGGCGAGAAAATTTCGTAGAACGCACGTGTTGCTCAAGTGTTCAAGTGATTGTTGGCTCGTTTTAAAATAAATCAAAAAAGAGGAGTGAAGAGAAAGGAAAAGAAACAGCAGCCAGGGAAGAGAACGCGTCAACCGAGTTGAAACTAATTTTATGCATGACTTTTCACACATTCCAACAATATTTTCACTCACTGAAATGTGGCCAAATGACAGCCACTTCAGTTCAGTTTTTGTTCAGTTCAGTTTCGTCTTGTTCTGGGCGTACTTGAGTATTTTTATGGTGACCATAAAAATTCCTTTTTTGTTTTTAGCATTTTATGCACAGTTAAGTTAATCTGCTCTAAGCGTACTTAACAGCTCTGGCACCGAGAGAGACCCCGACTCCGACACCATTACTGAGACCCCGATCCCGACCCCGACCCCGACCTCGAGAGTTTACTGGCATGTGTCATCCACTCGACAAAGCATCTTGCCTCTGGTTGTCCTCTGGCATGTGACACGTGAGACGAAGTCCCGACCTAGTCCGTGACATAGTTGAGGAATCTTAACTGGACCCACTTAAGAGCTAGGCAATGAATGTGGCATATGTTTTTTTTTTTTGTAGTGTTTCAACGCGTTGGTCCAGATGTCCTGTAAAGAAAACTGGACAATAGTTTGGTAAGGATATTAAATAAATTTCTAACCACTTTTTATGATTATATGCATCTCCTTAGAACTTAACTTGTTACTCATTGGCTAGCTATGACAGATGCTTAGATATCCTTTAGAGAAAACTGGACAGTAGTTCGGTTTTGATATTGTATCAATTCCTACATTTTTTTTTAAGTTTATGTGCATCTCCCAAAAAGTCAAGTTATGACTTGACATAATTCAGTTGGGATCTTGTATTCATTTCTAACAATTTTTTAAGCCTATATGCATCTCCTTAGACCTCAACTTGTGACTCATTGGCTAGCTATGGCAATGCAATTTCCGTTTGCTCTGGACCCTGACGAATCACAAGTCACAGGACATAAAACTATTCAGTGGCATGCCAAATACATCAATAGACTTGAGGTTGGAACTAGACAATATTTCAGGGGCTTACAATTTAAAAAGTTAATAACAAAACGACACGGTTAATCAGTGCGAAAATTGCATTGCCAAATGGAACTAGAGGAAGAACATTGGGAATGACTACAATGCCTTAGGGACCAAAAATATTAATCATGTGAGCACTTAATTTGACACTTGGCAATAATGGAAAGCGTCGTCGGCTACTGTTCAGTCAGAGGGGCTCAAGAAGAAAGAGAGATAGGGTAGAGAGAGAGAGAGAGAGGTAGACTCTCAAAGCCGTCACTAATCACCTACGGGAACAGCTTTAAAGTGGTTTCTCTATGTAGGTGCTTTATTCTCTGTCAGCCACCTGCCTTACGCAATTAAGCGACTGACCGGCGACAGTCGAAGCGACGGACGCGTCGGACATGTCGGACTTTCGGACACAACGGTCGAACCGGACCGGACGCTAACTTGAACCCAAAACGCACGACAAAAGGTTTGTTCGGTAAGCCAAAAAGCCAACATAAGACCCAACTTCAGCTTCACTCCAAGTATCGGACCCCCTTTACAATCCCTCCTCTTCAAAGCCTCGACTGAACTGTGTAATTACTCAACGGTCGAACTGGTTCTCTGATTCTGCGTGTGTAAGTCAAGTAGCTGGCAGATAACAGAAGACGAACGAACATACACAAATAGTTAGACTTAATTGCTTGACTATTAAATACCCTAAGATAAACCAAATGAATGATTTGGAAAACTTTTAAAAGTTATACTACGAGAAAATACAAATTTGACAAAAATGTTACTTACTTCAATTAACTATTTTAAAATAAGTTTGTATTATATAAATATCATTTATATATTGTCAAATTAGGATTATGTTTAAGATTGTAAAACAATTTCGAAATTTTAATAGTGTAAAAAGGAATACCTTTTTGTGTCTCATAAGCGAACTTATATAAATTTTTAGTATCCAACCTTATAAATGTTCAATGTTTCCAGGGTATAAGAGCTGATCAGAGCTTTGTGCAGCTATGAAACCCTTTTAGTTACATGTATGTATAAATAGTGAGGGGCTGGTGGAGGATAAGAGGGTGAACAAGGGAAGGGGGGACCGATAAATATTTATGTGTCATTAGTCGGTGCCCTGGCAGTCATCAAGTTGAGCGTTGAAATGCCTTTTGGCTGTGGGGGCAAGAGAGTAGATAACATGTTGCAAGCAATTTATTATTTTAAAGAATAAAAAGAAATCTTGAAACTGAAGTGGATTAAGTTACGCAGTTCTTAAAACCTATTTAAGTTCTTTAACCACAATAAGCAAATTGAATTTGAAAGAAATCTTCAAGACCAAATGATATATTTTAAAAGTTAGTCAAACTCACATTTCCAATAACCTTTATGGGTAAAGTTTTACATATTTGCATAAGAGAGTATACAATTTGCTGTGAGTATTAAAATTTTGATAGTAGGATCATCAAACCCATAAAGAAAGAAAAGCTGTCGATATTAAGTCAGTTGGTTTTGAGGGTATCTTTACTATATAAGTAAGTAATAAAAACATACAGTAGAAAACAATAAACATATAAACAGTTGCACTAATATAATGAACTACAAATTCTGATTTAAATTTCATATAATTTGGATGATCTATAAAAGCTTTATAAGAGTAGAAATGCCTTCTTCTGTCTGTTAAATATTATTTTTATTTTTTCAAAGCTAACAGGCCTATTTCAGTTGTCACTTTGTACTTTACTTATTTCATAAAATTTATTCTCCCAGAATTAATTATGTAAAGCATTTATGTAAAGTAGGTAAATAATAAAAGGAACAGGCCTGTATTGTTGTACTGTTCCAAAATATATGTGTAAGAGCATCTGATATTCGGCACATTGAGTTAGAGTTGTCCTATTATGTTATACTTATTTCTTGTTTTAAACAAAAACTTTATTGTAATTGTCTAATTTGCCAGCACGGGTTCGGCACACGCCTAGTTTTTTTTCTTAAAATTTGTTGTTTCTTTTTTTTACTAGGCAATTATTTGATACTTTTTTAACACTTTGCAGTTGACTGTCAAAGTTTGGTTCATGTTCATTGCTTCGCTGTTGTTTGAATACAATTCGCAATTTGAAAATTTATTCATTTGTGCAAACTTTAACCGCAAAATGCACTTTTGTCTTGTCGCCTCGATCGTTTTTTATTTATTTTTTTTTGTTTGTTGCCACCAAAATTCAATTTTAAGTCGAGAATCGAGTTCGTGTTAAGGTAGTTGAGGTAGATTGAACCGGAAAGGGGGTCCATGGCATAGCTGACCCAAGTGTCGGTTCCATATGACCGACTGCACAATCGCTGTCGATCGGCATGTTGTGCAAATTAAGGATTTTGGGCTTTTGCATTCAGTTTGTATTCTTATACATTTTGACATTTTTATTGTATTTTTGCTGTGTCTTTTGTTGCTTTACTCAAGACAACTGTGTCAGCTGGTCAACATTTTTTACGGGACTATCGACAATCTTTTGGATTGTTCAATTGATTTACGACTCCCTCGACTGCATTGAAAGTGAACTCCAGGAGATATGAACTGTTCGAATTGGCCTTGTCTTGGATAGCGATCGAGAGGAAAGCATCTGAAAAAAAAGGATTGCTTAGATGGCGAAACATGTCTCCATTCCCGCCATTTTCAGTACTTAACTATTTTTACTCTTTTAATATAAAAGATCGGAAGGAAATTAAGGAATAGGTAAATTCTGGGATGGTATATTTCCATACATAGTATATACTCTCTATTGTTCCTTTATTTCTAACAACTCTGCTGGAATCTGACTTATTTAAATGGAGATTCTTAGATGATAAAAACCATTTGCAATCCCTGACGATTTCTGGATGATTCCCTTAGGGATTCCCTTCATGATTCCCATTTTTGAAACAATTTTCAACTCTTAACACTTTCATTTATGTGACTGTATCCCGTTTTTATTCATTGTCTGGCTCATTTTTCGAATATATTTGTGCGAAACTTTCGTTTTTTTGGGTCAGTTAATTAATGCGATAATTAATCTTTCTGTCTGTCTCTGACTGCTGTTTTATGGGCTTTTATTGTTGTTATTGTTGTGGTTGTTGTTTTTATGGCTTGTTGTCATGCAGCTGCATTTAAATCAGCTAACTGAGCTGTCAGAATTTTACAGTTATTAACATGTTTAACATGTTGTTTTTCGCAATTGGAACAGGATTTTGTGCAAAATATTACAAAAATTAGGGTAATGCAAAAAAGGCGAAATCTGTATTCAGACCGGAAATGAGGGGTGTAATTAGGGATGAGTCAAAAGCATTAACAGGGGAAGGAAGATGATTCCGTAAGTAGCTAATGATTGGCCTAAAAGAATTTAATAATGAATGCATTAAATATTGTGGGGGCACTGCAATTGTTTCTTTCCCTTCTGTAATGAGCAGCTTCCTCGAAAAGTACACGCAATCTTTTGAAGAGACTTTTCTATTAACTATCAAATATATATTAGACAGAGTGTTGGTTAAATTTTCACACGATTGCATCACATTACAATTAAATTATAGGTTCAAGTTCAATGAAAATAGAGAACCGAAAATGTGATGCAACAGACAGGGACATTGGGACTAATGTCGACCTGGGTTTGGGTCAATTAATATCAAGTGAGATGGAGCACTGTCTGATCTAAGTGCATAAGAGCAAAAGCTGCGTATCGGAGGCAAGTGGCAGCGACAGGGGCAGGAGTAGGGGCTGTGAGTAGGCACCTCCTCTAATATAATGAAAACCTTTTGGTCTTTTCGTGGGCAAAACTGGTTTTTTGAGGCAGACAATTTGAAACGTAAATTTATGACCAAGTGCGCTGCTTGCTTCGACGAGAGAGCGTTACGTTTTGTATCTGTATCTGTAAGATATCAAGATACAGGCATACGGAGTAGCTACTGCGACTTGATGCACACCTGCACGTTGGCGTTGCCGTTCTTGCTGTTGTTGTTGTTTTCTTTTTATTATTGGTGTTAAAATTATGGGTTACGCTGAGACGAGACGAGAGCCAAGGCAAGGCAGCAACGTTGACAAGAGTGCGACACAAACGTGTTGAGGAGAGAAGAGCAGAAGAGAGGTGGGAAGGGGAAGAGGGAGGAAAAAGAGGGACTAACGCGTGTAAGACGGTAGCACTTCCCTAGCCAGTAACCAGTTCCTGTCCTGTTTGCGTGTGCATGCATCGTCAGTCCCAATCCCAGTTCTCAGTTCCCAGTTTCAGCTCGAGTCCGACTTTAGCCCCTGGCCGTGTCTCTCTTTCTCTCTCTCTCTCTCTCTCTTGGCTTGGCCTGTCGTCGTGTCTAAAATCAGTTCTAAGGGCCATAAATTGTACTGCCTGTCTGCCTGTTCTTGAGAGTGTGCAACAACAACAATACAAACAACAACAACAATGAGTTAACACTGGTAGTCAAAAATCTTGTTTAATATTTGGGTTTAGCATCGAGTGAAGTGTCTGTGGAGGCTTTTCTCCATTGTTGCCAACATCTTTTCTACTTTTAGTAGTTTTAGTTTACTGTTTAGCGTTAAAAAAGTTAATTTATGTATCGCCCTAGCCTTCCATAACCATTAAATATTGTTGGGGGATTTAAGCATATGTTTCCTGAGGGATCTACTACAATGATGTTGTGGCACAACAGGCAACAGGCGAATAGATCCTCACTAAGCTTAATCCTATTCACTCGAAATGTCTTAAAATACTTAAGAAAATAGAGAATTACTTACGTTTATAGATGCTTGCAGAAGAGACAAGACTTAAGTGCAACCCCAAGATTTGGTTGAAAAGTAATTGACTTTTTAGCGAGCACCTCCAGCTTTCTATTATATTGATGCCAAAAGAATTTGCATGTAAGTCCAAATTCTATGCATTATATTTCTGCCAAGCACAAAGAAAACCAATCTGTTGAGCATGTCCAAACATTTTCTTTTGAATGATTAACTGGCTATACTACATATTTCAATTTAAAATTCTTCTAATAAAATGTGACTAAGCTCATTTTTCAATGCCAATAAACTTACAAATTCTTATGGTTATATTCTCATCTGCTGTCTACCTCTAAGAACTATGAGTTCGATAACAATAGTCTACCTTTTGAGCCTAAGGACTTACTTCCAATTTCAATTATAATAATATTAATATAGTATTTGGGTCCCATTTCTATCTAATTTACATCTTTAGATATATTTATACAAAACATTTAATGTCTTAAAACAATATAATTTACCATCTTGAATCTGAGGATTAACAAATTTTCCTTTAAATTATGTTATAATTGACAAACTAACTTCAATCATACAACACTTAATAAACTGTGGGCTTGCATGTCTTCCTATTTTTCAAGGTTTCAGTAATACAATACTGAAGATGCTGCTAACCAATATAATATTAAACTCTAAATCCTAAAGATTTACTCTTTTATAATTTAATAAAACTTACAGAATTGTATAAATTCGATATAAGTTTGCTTTACATCTCTAGGAACTAAACATTTAGCCTTCTACTTACTTTCCATTATATTAAATTAGCCCAATCAATTCACTGCAGCTAATGACTTACCACTCAGAGCTTTCATTATATACAATCCAAAGTGCAACTAGCACTATTAGCCTCAGTCGCAGTTCGTTAATAAAGCCATGCCGAATTTGCCGTAAAGGATTAATGTTTTGATTGGGATAAAACACAACAAGAGTCAATTACCTTTGGCAGAGACAACGAATCTGAGTTCTAACTCCGTCACACTTCTGACATCAGCCCAGTCCTTAGATTTCAGGTCCCAGACCCCAGAGCAGGTGTTGCCTGATGTTGCAGGCAGTTATAACTTGGCTCAAAACATTGCCGTGCTTGTAGATTTTAAATTTGCCATACTGAAGTATGAATTACGGTGTGGTTTCATTTTTATTGGATGCAGTAAACAGAAGCTGGCAAAGAAAGAACTTTGGAGTTCAGCTGTAACTCGAGTAGATTTTCTCGAGCCTCTGGCACTTGGTAGAAACACAAACACAAAAGCCACGCCGACGCCAAGTCTTGGCCTTATCGAGAATCTGGCCAAGCATCTGCAGTTGGCCATTTAACTGTACTTTTCATGTGGCACATGCGTGGCGGCAAATCTTCAGGCTAATGAGGCAAAATTGTTTGGCAAGAGTCAGAGTCGAGAGTCGAGAGTTGCGCCGTAAATTGTGCAGCTTTGTTTATTGCATTTTGTGGATTATCTCCTGCATTTTGATTTTACGGCTTTAACGCAGCTGGAAGACAATGCTCACAGATTCTTAAAGCGACATTCGGGCAGGCATTTAATTACCAAACGAACCTTGACCTATTAGCCTGAGCTAAGCTAAATGCTTTGTATAAAAGTTTGTACCTTATGGCGCCCCATGTCGTAAATTAATCAAGCCAAAGTCCAAATAAAGATTACAACAGGCACAGAAAAAGAAACAGAAACAGAAACAGAGTCATCAAGTGCTAGTTCGAGTCCCCAGTCTAGAGTCTCAGTTCCATTTGGTGCTCCACCTGATCCACCTCAGCTTAGCAGACAACAGACAAGTTGATTTACCAGGCCTGGAGAGACTACGACTACGAGTTAAATAAAAAAAGATCACGCCATTGTACGTCATTTTTCAAGAGCTCAAACCTGAAATGGAACTCAACTCAACTCGGACCTCAAGCTGCTGCCGCCCAATTGTAAGAAAGCCAGGGGCGGGTTTCGGGGGCGGCTGAACACGTACCCAACCTGGCTAAGACTCAAGCTGACTGCGCACGTGCCATAACCAAAGCCATAGCCAAAGCACAACTATCGAGGCCTTACAGCTGTTGTTGTGGTTCAAGTTGTCGTTGTTGTTGTTCAGGTTGTAGTCCAGTCTCGTTGGAAAATGGGGTAATTTAGCTATACTGTTATGTATTAAATTATAGATGCTGTTTTACTCTATCATTCATTTATCATTTATATTAACAAAAAGTACGTTTGCTCTTAAACAGAAGAAAAATATATTGCTAAAATTTAATATTACATTTCTTTATTTAAATTTGAATTTTTCAAGTATATTTGTAATCAGGACAACATTTTTAAACGTAGACTGTATGCATATCAAATAGCAATGACTTAACATTTTTTATAAGAAAACCAATAAAAATATTTGCTAACAACGAAATAAAAAACCGTAAAGAAAACATGCAAGTATTTCGTACCCAGGCTTAGAAAATTCGATATCACCCAACTTTTTACACAGTTTGTATTGGTTTCGTCCCGAAAATACTGTATTTTTTCTGTATATAAATTGTAATTTATTAAGAATATTTATTCTTTATATACTCAGCTTTAAATATGGAAATCAACACTAGCTCCTGGGTGGAAATTATGAAAAACAAGATGTTTTAGGACAACAATTTTACCTACGAAATAACGAAGCTTGTAAAGCACAACCCTCCGTTTGGGGAGATTGCTTAAGTCGAACATCCGATCAGCTTTAAGTTCTTATCAAATTTGTAATTATTTGGAACTATTCTACAGATCTAAAAAGCGAATAAAGTCTGAGACTTAAAACTTTTTTATCGTTCTTGATGTTACGACCAATCTGATATTTATAAAATGAACAACATAAGGTTTGTCTAATAATTTCAAAGGAATGTATTTTTACAACTGACAATGAAATTATTTAATTCATTATAAATAGCAAAAGTATACCCACGAAAAAATATTAGAATCAAGAGTCAAAACTTAATGCAGTCGACTACCATTCCAGGAGTATTTATTTATAATATGATAATATGTTCAATTAACAATTATTTTTTGGTCACTCTACACAGGTGGGAATGGTGAGTAAAAAGAGTTAAAGTATATATATCTTTCCTATACAATTTTAAGAGTATTTCAATGTTGTATTTGCCACAATTTGAAAAGTCAGTTCCTTTTGTCTGAGCTGCAGTCGTTGGCTATCTAAGAACCTAAAGCCAAAACCGAACCCGAATTCGATTCTGAGCCCAAAACTTTGGGCCATGACTTGTGTTTAATTGTGAGCCTGGAGAGCACAGAAAAAAAAGCTTGTGCCTTCTGCGGAGTAAAAGTCATTTATTTTGTTTAGATTTGTTTTCTGATTTGTCAGACAGTTGTTGTTAACCCTTTTAATTAAAAGAAGAGAAAACATAAAAATGAAATAACAGAGAAAAAACAACATCTTAGCTACTTTTTTTTCAGCTCGATGATGTCTTGGGGCCTATTTGCCCAGTACTGCCTACTTTTTAATTGTGCAGCCGGTGAAGGGAGAAGAAGCAGAGGAGGGCCTCAAGCTGACATAGGTGCCTAAAGTGGGCGTTCTTTTGGTGCCTCAAACGTTGTAATTGTTGATGTTGCTGTTGTTGTTGTTATTGTTGTTACTCTTAGCTGGATGATGCAGCTGATTTGGCTTCATCTGCAATGGAATATTTATGGCTCGTGCCAACTGTCGTCTCTTGTTACCTGCCCATACATAAATCGCTCTTACAAAAAACACAACAACAGCAACAAATAAAGCTGGCTGTCTGTAATTTATCAAAGCATCTCGAACAACTCAACTCAACTCAACTCGAGTCAAATCAAGTCAAGTCAACTTCAACAGAGCTTGTCTAGACTTGGGGCTTTGTAGTAAAATAAAAGTCGCGCCATTTGGGAAATTTATGAAATTATCTGAGAGAGAGGTGCTACTGGAAATTGGTTTAAACTGATTTTTATAGACCTGCAACTCATTTGACAGCTGGTCATTTTCATTTGCATTCCCATTCCCCTTCCCATTCACCATTTTATGTGCCTCAATTTGCCTAATCATTTGGTTTCTATTGAATTTGAAATGCTTTTCATTTGATTTTATTATTGTCTTTGCAGTGTCAGCTCTTTTTGGCAAAGCACGCGCTGAGCATTTTCATCGCAGGTGTTTCTTATTCTCCATTTCATATTGTTTTCAGGTTTCTGAGTCTTATGTCACAGCCACGTTCTGAACTTTTGCTGACAGCTTTAGATCTGTAAATGCGCCGGCGCCCACACTATTACCATTTAATGTCTTTGTCTGGCTAACTGTGTCAGCAATTAGTTATGGTCTTTATTTATGGGCTCTTTTTGCCATTTGTTTGTTTAATTAATTCCATTAAAATAGCATGCGAGTACAATGTTGCACTTAATCGAATGGCACAAACAATCAAGCGTTCTGTATATAAAAAGTCTGAAGACAACTTAAAAATCTATCAAAAATTGAACTCAGCATGTAAAACTATGTTAAAAGAGTTGTTAAGTCGAAATTTATATTTGAATGTGTTACATGATTTTAAAGTTACACCACCAGAGGAGCATAAAGATTTAATGTCTTTTAACATTATACAATCAGCTATATAGCTGAATACTCAAGGTATTGAAAATATGACATATTTTATATATAGATTTGACAGTTCAAGTCTTAAGATTCTAAATCTATATTTCTATAATAAGCTGTTATTAAATATTATTATAATTACTATATATATAACAACTGATTATATATTAAATTGCAATTGCAATTTCAAGTCTGTGTGACAAATAATTATATTAGCTAAGGTATTTTAACCAACTATAGATTTGAATGCACTTTTCTAAAAGTTGTGTATTTTAACCAGGCATTAATTCATTTTCATCAACAATAACTATACAAAAAATAATACAAAACTTCAATTATTTTAAATTTTAATCTTTAAAATCGTAATAATTAATACATTTAATAATTATATTATTTAAATTATTATATTCAAAAATTTAATAAGATCAGCGACTGTCATCAAACGAAGTCTTAAGAGTTTAACTTAAAGAGTTAAGAAATACACTGTCAAGGAGGAAAAATTTACTATAAACTGTTGCTTTCTGATGATTCCAAGTTCCTTAAAGATATAAAAAAAATTTAATAGCCTTGGTAAAATTCATTTAAATTAAAATATATGTGTGCATGTCTATCTTCTCTTTCTACAGGAAGTTTATTGATGTGATGTTTATTGATGTAAGTAAAAAATGTTTGTTATTACCGCTTTCAACGTCTAGAAAATGACTATCATTATTTAGACATATTTTATGTAAATTGGACAGGCCTATTAACCAATTAATCGATCGAAACTATTCAGCTACTTACAATACAATTGCCCTGCGAACTCAAGTGTCAATGACACTCACCTGAGCACACGCCAACATTAAATGTGCTAATAACTAGTCTGTCAAATACCTCACTTCACACATAACAACAACAACAACAACAACAACAACAACAAAAACAACAATTACAACAACAGCAATGAATTTATAACAAAGAGATCACTAAACATTAGTCATCTTACTGCCTCTCGACCGACACCAAGCCAACTACAATAAACTTATCGCGCCTATAAAATCAATCAATATTTTCATTGTTGTTGCTGCTGTTGCTGTTGTTGTTAACAAAAAGTAAAAAAATAATAAAATGTTGCTGCTAAAATGGAGTTCAGTTTCCGCACATAGGGTAACAATTTTGACCGATCGGTCGATCGTATGACTCACTTGGTCAATTTTGTTTTTGGGGCGGCAAGTGGACAGGCCAAGAACGAACCAAACCCAAACCCATAAATAAATGAAAAAAATATATATATAAATAAGTAATATTGTTGTTGTCGGCTTAGAGTTTGCCTTCCTGGCCAGAGCTTATTTGCCCATTTGCTGTTTATACAATAAATCTACCTGGGCCCCAACATCTAATAAAGTGAAGCCAAACAAAGATTTGCGAACAGAGCAGACGATGACAGACACTTCTCTCTCTATCCCCCAGTCTCCTTCTCTGTCTCTAGAGTAGAGATCTACTCTCTACCTGTAGCTGTGAGTCATCTTCGCCAAGTCAAGAGCTCTGCGACCTCTTTCTCTCCGAGTCTCTTAGCTCCCCAACAATTTGAAGCTTGATATGATTAGCAAGTTGTTGCGATTCCAATTCCAATTCCGATCTCAACCGATCCCGATCTCTTAAACGTGGGCCACATTCAGGTAGTTTGTAGTCAAAACAAAAAATTGTATTGCAGCGACCCTGAGCCCTTTTTGCCAATGTCTCTTGACTGCAAGCTTCACGTTTATTCCACACAACGAATCGTGCCCATCCACAAACATCGTCGTCTGGTGTCTGTCTTTAGTCTTCAGTCCTCAGTCCCATAGTCTCGGGGTCTACACTCTGGCAATGAGTCATCCACAGGGCGCTTGGCTTTTGTAGCTGTCAGCATCGGCTTACACGGGGCCAAAACGGCAACCCAATTTTCTTTCTGTGGCTTCTTCTGGTGCCTTTTTTTTTAATGCGAAACTTATGTTTCGGTTTCATTCTTTTATTTGGGGTACTAAGTACGTCTGTTCAACATTTTACTGGAGGTCTTTAGTCAGAAATTCGACAAATTATAAGCTCAATTGCTCTGCGGTTAAGCATATTAATAAAGTCGAATTTTCTGGCACGTTTCGACTTTGAATTTCTTAATTAAATTATCTATAAATTAGCTGTTAATTGAAAGACGACAATTCTATTACATTTTTGATTATTTAACATCGAATGAAACAAACAAAAATATACAATTCTAAATTGCCAAAAAAAGTTAATTATTTTAGATGAGCTATTAAAATAAAATTTAGTTTTTAGTTCCTGTTATAAAAATAATAATATTTTTGTATCGATATTGAAGAAGAATGTTTAAAAAATACAAGATTATTTTTAACTTAAATGAATGGCTTATTACTACAGTTTATTTTTATCCATTAACACTTTAACATTTTATCCATCAAATATTTTATACTATTTGTCGACTGCATTAAATTGTCGATGAAAAATAAAAATAAGTATACATGTTAAAATGTTGATATCCATCCCAAGTCTCTGTGTTTCAATCAATTGATACTCATTTTATGAAATAGTAATAAGAACTGCAATTACTTTGGCACTCGTCGCGTAATTAATTTAAATTATGCTAGAGTCTTAGCTAATTTTAATGGAAACTATAAAAAATCGCTGATAATAAACAGTGCTGAACACAAAGAGCTTTGAATATTGCAACAAAAGTTAAATGAATTGCTAAGAGGCCTGTCTTGGCCAGTCGTACGTGGCCAAAAGTCTGGCAATTGGTCAACTTGTTTACACTTGGCCAAAAAAATAAAACGAAAAGCGAAAATCAATTGACAAACAGTCAACGATTGGTATCGCTTTATGGCGGCTCATGTGGAGCTGTGTCCAAGAAGTTGACATCCTTGGCACGGGTATCGTTTTCAGCTGGTTCAGCTGGTCCCCCTTCCAGTCGGAAAATTAACTATTGACAAATACACCGCGACAGGCAGTCGATCAAGTGGTTCAATTGAAATAGTTTCTTCGAGTTCTTTGAATTATGTATGATATCTTTTAATTGAAGGTTACATTTTTAATTATTGAAACTACGATTCCACAATTAAGTCTAATTTTTGATTTAAAGTATATTTTTTTCAAATATTTTACTCACTAAATTTCAAATGTTCAAGTACAGTTTTAGTCAGACCCATATATCTATACTTTTTTAGCGAAAAGTTTAATCAAAGACACAATATGCAAAAGCACATGCCACTGTGGACATGTTGCCCCATAACGTTCATGATCCAAAGTGTTTGGCAATATTTTTTCGAAAGACCGCCCCATTGCCCCGCCTATTTTGCGCTTTTAACGCTGGTTTGTTTATGTATACCCTATTCACAAACAAAATCAGAAAAGTGTATGCTGAATAATAAATAAAATAATAAAATTCTAACAGACTGAAAATTCCCTCATGGTTAATTATGGTATTCCTCTCATATTCTCTATAGATATTCCTCAAGATGAGGCATTCTACAGGGTATCTGCTGGTGCTCCCCACTTTGTGTTGCTGTTAGTCTTTCACTTTGCAATAGCGGCACAGTGTTAGCATTTCACACCTCCAATTCATTGAAAAAATCTATTGAAATATATTCGAGTTTGTGCATATATAAAATTCGCTGAATCTGGCCATTCATGTGAGAGACGCAAACGAACTGGAAAAAATCTCTAAAAATAAATGTGTTTGAATATCAACGTCAGAGAGTAAACGTAGCGTGAGCGAATCTAATGCCAGAAATTTAATTTGACAGACAGCAAAGTGCAGAAATTGAAATTGCACTATGAATCTATCAACATCTATGCAATAAAATCTAAAAATAGAGGGAAATAAAAGATGCTCTTAAATGATATTATTTTTATAAAAAAATATCACAGTTGTTAAGGAAAGTACAGTTTTTAAATTCCGAATAATAAAAAGAAAAAATTTATTAAATGTAATACGTATAGTTATTAACGTAAATAACTTGAATATATTTATTTTTAATATCCATCGAAAATGTTTAGTTGTTTAATTCTTTAATTATTATTAATTTAGTTGTATATAAGTTCTTGAGTTGACTATTTACTTAAGTTGGGCATGTTGCCAAATGGTTTTGCTTTTAAATTGTAATCAATATTATTAAACAATATGTTAAATACATGTTTATAATTCTGAACGAAAATAAGATTAATATAATTATTCTTTATATATGTATAAAGAAAGCGGTTAGTTATTTTATGATTTTATTATTAGCGAATTAAATACTTTTAAGTTCTTGAGTATTCAATTAGGTTGGGCATGTATACAAATGGCGAATTAGTCTAATGTGTATTATTATTTCTCACAGAAAAATAAACGGCCTTTTATATTATTTTAGCAGTTTATTGGTTAGTTGCATTTAATTAAGAGAAGCTAATGAAAAAATTATATCGCGCTTTCAGCAAGATCATGACACACAAAACCACAAATCGCGGTGACAGATAAACAGAATTTGACACACTTTTCGGATAAATGTTGAAGACTACTCTGCTCCGCCCACTTAATGACTTATTATGAATAAGTTTGTGTGTGGAGGGTTGAAATTTGTTCATTTTTTCGACTTACAAAATAATAAAAACATTAAATCAGTTCCTGCAACTGCTTACAAAATGTGCAATATCTCTTTTTGTATATCGGGAATTCTCCGAATTTTGAAACATGTTTCAAACTGCGTCGATGGCCTTGTATCGTTAATCAGCTCGTTGCTCTAACTGTGTGTGTGAGTGTGTGTGTGTAAGTGTGTGTGGGCGTAGGAATATTGTCTCCAAGCGGAAGTGTTCCCTGTGTGCCTTTTGTTTTCACTGTCCCAAGTGTCGTATGAGTGATATATGTGACATTTGACTGCTTCTCTGTCTCCATCCCGATATCGCGTTCTGGGGTTGACCACTTTGTTCAATATTTCACAATGTGTCATCTGAAAGTAGGCTTGCCTCACTAAGTGGGCAGTGAAAGTGGGTCATGTGATTTGGGTGCATTTATTTTATGGATTTGTTGGGGTAGGTGGATGTAGAAACCTCTGGAGGTAGCCAATTGTTAAAAAACAATATTACAAAATACGAAAAATATAACCATTAATGGAAATGACGTTTTTGTTTTTTTTATTTTATCCAAGTACTACAAGCTAAAGCTAGTGTTAATTAACTAATCTATAATTCTAGCTCTAATAGTTCTGTAAAAGCCGCAATAGAAAAGCCTTTTCATTTTTCCTAATCAAGATAGCTACAATTTCTTGAATATTTTTATATGTCCCATAATTGAATTTTGTTTGTTGGTTTATTTTCTAATTAATATTGTAATCATACTTTAGGATATTTAATATTGTTTTATTGCGCATTTAGTATGACTTAACCTTTTCAGCTGTTTAATTGTAAGTGCAATCCCCTCAACAGCTCAAGACTTAAAAGACCACTCATCGAAGACTCTGTATCTCTGACTGACTTGCTCAAGCACCAATATGTTATCGCCTCTCAAGATCTTATGGCGATGCCTCTTCAGTCTCTTCTGGGCCTGGTCCGTCTATCAACAGAACTCTCAGAATCAGAATCCGAATCCAAATCAGACTCATTCGATCGCATTGACCACTGAGTTTAAAGCACGTCACGACGTTTCGATTGTTTTACGATTCGCAACTGTGTTGTTTGCCTTTTTGCCTTGCCTGTCAATAACGTGTAAGGATAATTTTAATTTTAGTCATAAGAGAGAGAGAGGGAGAAGTTGGAAGAGTGAGACTGCACAGTTTTATCGCTGCAATCTCGCGCCCGTCTTCGGTTGCATGCAAGGCAATTTATTAATTATGCATAAATGGTAAATCCGCTGGGGGAATGGAAGGGAAGCCATTACTCCGCATGTCGGAAAGTTCAAAAAGCAATCAATGACAGCATTTCGAGTGCCGACAGTCAACAGTTCTCAGTTCCCAGTTCAGTTCAGGGGAGGTACTCCAAGTTCTGTGGATCTTGAGAGTACAGTTATATACATAAACTGACTGAAGGCGGCGCTGACCAGATCAGTTTATGGCCCTCTTCTCCATGAGGATTCAGCCACTCGATTTGTGGCCAAGTTAAGCTGACAAAAACAATTTGACTGGTGCCGCGTTAAATTGATTTACCTTAAATGGCAGTCGAGTCTTTTGTCATTTCATTTGTGAGGGAGCTTCTTTGAATTTGCAATGTCAGACTTCCTTTGCTCAATTTTTCAGCAGAATCAATTATTTAATTTGCACGCCTCGTCGACCATGGCCATAATAGGTTTCTCTTCTCTAGATCCTTTCCAAATTTTTATAGATTTCTGCCCCATAAATTATTCGAAAAGTGTCTAGTCCGCATCCTCTGTCTGCGAATACTGCCAAAATAAAAAGAAAACCAAAAAATAATGAGAGAAACCTTTTGCGCGTCAAGAAAGAATAAACCATTCTACATATAATGCCAGCAGGCTATTCTTTTGGCTATCCACCAGAAAGAGGCTCGCCATCATCATCAGCAGCAGCTACCTGCTGATTGTGTGTCTACATTTATCTAAACTGCCCAAACGATCCTCAGACCGTAGCCCATGTGTTCTTAAGTGGACCCGATACGTTCTACACCCTAACACTAACACCATTTTTCAGTTTTCGTAAAGTTTTAAATTTCTTGGAAATAAAAGCCTGGCCATTAGTTTTCGTCCTTTTTCTTTCCATCTTTCCATCGCTTTACGCTCGGCTACCTTTTTTCCTTTTCCCTCCATTCTTTAGATACAGGACAGGCATAATTTTAGATACACATAGAAGTATATATATATAAATATACGTGCGTACACACGTTTGTGGATGTGTGTGCCTAGTAAGCACTAAAGAAAATCTAAGACCGTCACGCCTGCATCGTTTTCGGAATGCTCTTTCCTTAGTTTGGTAAGCCGATTTTGAAGTGCAACTCGTAACAGAGTAAAGTAGATCTGTAAATGTTGAAAAATACAATCTTAAATGTTAGACTAAACTAATAGGCTGTATTGAAACTTGTTATACTCTATTTAAATCCACCACACAATTATTATTTTCCAATGATTTGTCAATTTAAAAATGTGTTATCTGCTTTATAAGTGTGTTCACTCATTTGCTTATAACTAATTCTTTCTTCTGGCTATAGCTGATACTTAATGCATTCTTAGCATAAGAGTATACATTTGTCTATTTATGTTAACTACACTCTTTCTGATATATAATTTTAATTAAATACATAGAATTTTACTTGGTTAACTGTGGGTGACTGGACATCTAACTTGAACAACCAATTTTTATTTTCAAGGTTTCACATCTCTTCACCATACATATTTATGTACATCTTCTGCCTCACAAAAAAAGTGTACTAATATCTAATCTTGTTCACCATTTTTTATTATTCTAACTTATTCGCAACAAATTTATAATTTAACGATGCAAAACTATTCATTAAATGCTGAACTATATTGTGTACAAATTTCATATTCATATCTTGTATACTCTTCATCGGAGAGAGCTTTTCTTTTTGCTCAAAGGTGGTACTAAAATGATGACACTCTTCAATTTCTTAATAAAAATGTATAGCAACAAAAAATTTATCTAACTTAACTTAACATAGTCCCCAACTATAGATATGGCCAGTGATATTTATCTTTATACAGTTTGCAGAATTAGTATATACAATCATCTGCTTTTCCTATGAAATATTTTCTAGCTGTTATTATCTGTCTCTCCCTTAAAAACCGAGCATAAACATAGTTCTTATTTCTAAACTAATATATATACAAATTATATTTCTTACTAGCCTGCGTATTAAATTTCGATTAAATCTAGATTTAGAGTTGAGACAGCAACACTCTTTTATTATTACTCGACTGGTGTAAGTGTATCTACTCGTCGACTTTCCGTATATTATTTTCCTCGGTTATCGTCTCTCGACTAGCCCCACGTAACCGTCGTCTCTCCGTCCGTTCTTCTGTCTGTTTGTCTTCTTTTTGGGCTTCACTTGTCCCTCATACGCCTCGTGTTTGTTGTTGTTGCAGTTGTTGCTGATGTTGTTGTTGCTGTTAAAGTTGTTGTAGTTGTTGCTATTGCCTGTGATACGAAACCGTGCAGGTGTCCAATATTTTCTTTTATACCGCGTCATTGGGTTTAAGAGAAATACATATACAAATACACATACATATGCAGGCAAAATAAAACTAGTTCTAGATTTACAGCGTCGTCTCAACCACCGCTCCACCGCACCACTCCACCACTGTACCACAGTACCACAATACCACTGTACCACCAAGTGGAACCATCGCTTTATTTCGCCCATATTTTCGATTCGATTGCGTATAACAAGTTTAGCTGCCTTTTTCCCCCTTCTCGCTCCCCTCTCCGATCACGATCCCACTCTGTTCTTTAACTTTATAAAGTGCTTTGCATCCATGCAACGTTTGCTGTGTCTGTCTATCAGTCTGTTGCCCCGCCTCGAACCCCGCTGCACCTTCCTAATGCTTTGGGTTTTTAATTTTTGTTTTGATTCTTCGTTTTTGTGCTTGTTCCATTGTGATTTTGATTAATATTTTATACATGCGGTTGAGTTGGAGGTACCATGTGGTGCCGTTGTCCGTCCCGTCGTCTGTCTGTCCCATGTAATTACCCAAATTTGACGTCACTTGCCGTTAAAGGTTTTGGATTAGACAAAATAGACTGCAACGGTATATTGGACTTAATTTTATTTATGGACTTGCTATACGCATCCAAAGATGGCTATGGAAAGGGGCAGGGAATGGGAACTTACAATCCATCGAGAAATCATAAAGATATAACTTATAGTTAAGATGTTGGTTAAAGAACTGTGATCTTCACGTGATATCTCAATTTAGAAGTTCAATGGCAACATAAGACCGATCGATACTAAAGATATTACTTATACATCAGTTAGTTGTCTGTATAACTGATTCAATTGGAACTTACGATTGATCAATAGATCCTAAAAATATAACTTGTAGATTAGTCTCTTAGAGAACTGCGATATTCGTGTTGTATCTCAACTGCTTGCCACTTTGTGTGTGGACCTAGAAGCTCACTCTCCTCCTCAATCAGTCTTTCGAAGGGGTAACCAAAGGGTAATTCATCCCAGCTGCTGATACCATTGCTAAAGTCACAGTTTAGTTCATTTTCCTGTCTAGCCTTGTAGTTGTAGGGCGTGGCAAGTACAAAGAGTCGCATTGGCAGAGGCTTTACTGTGCCACCTCGAGGTAATATTAAGCGTCTGGGGAAACCGCAGCTCGGAACGGTTATATTTAATGGAAAATCAAACTGATCCTTTTCAGCCAAACGCACATAATGATATAGCTCTGTAAAGCTAATATGATCTCCGATCGTGCCGGAGAAATCAATCGATTCGCGGATTATCGAGTTGTTTCCAGCATGAAGAACCGTCAGAAAGGAATCCAATTGGTAGAAGGGTTCCGTATTTATAGCTCCCTTAGTTGTGGTAAGGTAGGTTCTCAATATGACTGACTGCGTTTTGTTGCTTTCCAACTGGAAGTTGATCCTAAAGGGTCTCTGTTGCAGTCGCATCCTACGGACTTGCATCGTCTGTGGCCACATGAATTGATTTCCAAAGTAAAAGTGTCTCAAATGTAAGATATTAGATATATCCAAGTCCACAGGCTCTTCATAGGTGATCAGAGGACTAACTATAACTTCTTGTATACGCAAATCCGTGGGTCTAACAGGCTGGCGATAAACGGGCTGAAAAGCACTGCGATATGATCGATAGACATGGAGTAATCGATCAGCCATACAATAGAACTTGGGATCTCGTAGCATTGTGTTGAGGTCCAGGAGCTGTTGAGGTTCGGTAGCGGATAGCATCTGGAGTTGACTCAAATCATAAGGAAAGAGATCTGTTAGGCCTACCTTCCAGTTCTGACCAAGACGTAGATCAATCAGAGTGCCATTGGACAAAATATAGCTTTGAGTGGAAAGTGCTAATTCTACATCCATTTCCAGACTCTCCAGCAGCTGTGAGAGATATTCAGTTGTTTCTTTGTTTTCAAACTGGTAGCGTTGGTTCTGCCAGGTCCTTAAGGGTCTTATCTTTTTATCCTCTGTCCTTGACAGTCTTCTATATTTCAATTTCTGTCCGTAACGTTCCAGTTTGTAGCGCGCCAAGAGTTGACTTAACTGAAAGTACCACCAATCTCGTAGTCGATCAGTCTCCGTCGGTTCCTCTTGTAGAGCTATCCCCATATTGATGTAGTACCAGTAGGAAAGCCATCCAGGATCCTCAGTTAAAAGGGCTAATCCATTGGGTTGCTTTCTTTCCTCTACGCCTAGTATATGCACCTCAGTCATGGCTTCAGTCCACTTGCTAGTATTGCGTAAGTCTCCCGATAAGTTATCGGGTAACAGATTTTTGGGCAGAACCAACTGCACCAAACTCTCATTTCCCTGTCGAATCCAATTGGCATAGTTGAATCGACTCGCTTCTCTCAATACCTCTTGACTAAGATAAGGTGCAGGAAAGAGTTCATAGATTTTGGGTACAATGAGAACACGGTAGTCGTCTCTTTTCATCAAAGTCTGCATAAGAGCATGCAGAAAGAGACCCGGATTGACAAAGACCCTGGCCCAACAGATGTTCTGCCTCAAAGTGCTCCACTCCCGGGTGTGGTAGAAGAAGTGAAAGAGTCCCAAGGTCTCCTGGTAGTGCTCAGGGTGTTGAGGATTGTAATAGACTTCTCGGGGTAATAGTCGTCCTGTGCTCAACAATTGAAAGAACCGAATCATGTGATCATTATAATGCTGAAATAATTTGCACATATTTTACTTAATATTCCATCTCCAATCCTAGAATTCACTCTACTTACGACATATTGCGACTTATCCGTGACAATTTGTTGGCCCAATCCGAGCCATTGTTCATGAAGTAAAGGCTCCTGCAAATGATGAAGTATTTCCAACAGAAAGCGCTGTTTATTCAGATAGTAATGATTCACTGTGGATTGAATTGTGTCTCAAAATCAATTAATGATTACAATATCGATTGACGTCATACCTATATTGCCCGGGAAAATAGCAACATTGTGACAAAACTGAAGTAAAAAGCTGATAAGCGATAGAAAATAGCCAAATCTCATGGCACTTGTTGACGTTTGACAGTCCCAAAACAAACTGAGCTGAGGATTTGAGTAACAAATATCTCTCAACTGGCGAATGCAGCGTAATAATCTGACGGAACTCTTGACCTCACTGCGCTGGAGTCTCTTTTGGGGGCCTCTTAGATTAGTCACGTGTATTCAAGGCCATTGTAGAATATAGTATAGAATAGAATATAGTAGAAATTCAAAATTCGAATTAAGCTAATCTAAACCAATTTAATCAAGGTTATGGAAATACTTGTGTACTGTAACTTAAGAATGCAACTTTAAAGATAACAACCGTATTCAAAGATATTTAATGTTATCTTTGACTAAAAATTACATATATTAAATGCGTAGATCTTGAGAAGTTATATCGAAAACAATGTAATTGACGTTTTGGAAATACATATATGAAAATTACAACTTAAGAATGCAATTTTACAGAAAATATATAGACAAGCAATTTCCAAATTTCATTAATTTTGTTTAGCTGCAATCTAAGTAAACATACATATAACACATTATAAAACAGTTCTTTACTATTGTTTCCGATTTAACGAAATGATCTAAGCAAAAATCTAGGAAGATTATATAAAAGAAGAATTTAAAAGTCAAGCAAAGACAAACAAAGAAATAAGTAGAAATTAATCTTGAGAAAAATTTGAGAAAACATAAAACCGTACTCTTAATTTTTTTATAAAAACTTTTTTGTCTGAAAGTTTGTTAATAATTTTATTAGACAATTTTTATATAAAAGTTATACTGTGCTTTTTAATCTATTATTATTTAAATATCAATTTTAAAATTCAAATCACAGAACATGAGTTATTTTTAGTCAGTCTACAGATCTTCAATTGAGATTTTCACTTTTCTGTTAGTCATGCTAAGTAAAAACAAAACGTAAAGCACTTTTATTATGATTTTTACTTTATTATTTTCACTGTTGACGTTGTTAACTCTGGTTGCATATCCCCACCTGATGCTTCTTCCCTCTTTTATCTTCTCTCCTCTTCTCTGCTCGTCATGCTGGTAGCTCGCAAATGTGCGCACATTAAGCGCCAGCTCAGAGTTGACGAAGTTGAATGGATAGCAGAAAAAAGGGCAAATTATAATGCGAAAAAATGTTAATTACAGTCACTTGGCTAAGTATGGGCAATGGGGACTGTGGTTGTTGCTTTTGTACCGAAAAATTGGCGTATTAATGTAAAACGTTGGCCAAGCGAAACGGATTATAGGAAGAGTCAGATGCGTCAAGTAAATTAACGGTCACTTACGAATACGAATTCGAATACGAATACGAGTGAATATACTCATATGCCGGCTCTTTGTTGGATCTCCTTCTATAGCCTGATAGGTGGCATACTCTTATTCGTATGACAAGCGTTTTTATGGGGAAAACTTAATGACATGGAACTTTGGAATTGTGGAAGTCTGAGTTGACTTTCCGGGCGTATTCGCCTAATAGGGCATACAATGGAAAAATCTTTATGATATTCGGGAGGGGGAATGGATCTGTAAAGCGGATTTTGCTTTGACTGATGACAAAAAGGCTCACAAGCTCGTTACGGCTGCAGCCTCATGAAAACTGATTAAAAAGTTGTTCCCTTCCCTCAAGTGTTAACCAAACGTGACAAACTCATGGTAAATGTTGTCTAATCATTGTCGAGCCCTTTACCCCGTTAAAAAAATATGCGCAACATGAATATAAAGTAGATGATGCAGATGACAAGAGACGCTCTCAGTCTTTGTTGATCGCATAATGATTGCAAAAATACAACAACAAGTCCCAGTTTTATACAAAGAACCAACATTTATCGGTCCTCGCACGTGCAAAGGGCCAGGCAAATGATTTTGCATCTTTTCTATGTGTTAGGAGAGACACTGCGATTACGATCCCTTGTCTTCCTTCGATCACAAGTACTTTACATAGCATTAACTGTGAGTGATGAGAGGGAGGAGAGGAGAGGAGAAAAGCAAACGACAATCTTATCTCATACATAATTTCCATAGTTTTGCAATCATCAAAAACACATAAATCGTTTTTTCCCAAAAGGCCCTCAAGGCGTGCCATAGACTGTAGACTGTAGACCGTAGGCCTTGGACCGTGGGCCGTGGGGTCCTCTAATGTCATCATTGAGCGCACTTTTTGTTCCTTTTGCCCAGAAGCTTATAAAATGCAAATTACTATTCAATAGGCCGTTTTTGTCTCTGGTTCGAGTCTCATCCTCTCCTTCCCTTTGATCGACGTTGATCGTCGACTTTTTCTCACCTTGTCGCGCCTTCCTTTTGTCATCGCTTGATTGCCCCCTTTTAGCGCATTAGAAGTGTATTTAAAAAGTCATTATCAGTCCCCTTGGCGAGTGCAGCCCATTAATCATTGCACTGCCATTGCAAATGTATTCCATAGAACAACCTTTACTGCGTTATTATTATTAATAAATTCTACTTAAATAAATCCAGCTATCTGACAAAAAATATATATCACTAGAGGGAACTTTCAAGTAGACTTTGTTTGCCGGCTATTTGAGATCACTTACTTATAGTACATATTGTTGAAGAGCACAATGAGTTTATTTGTCTCTTTTTATATATATTTATTTGAGACTACAAAAATGCAGCCTTCAATTGGCCTATCCTAAAATATTTCATCTTGACCGGATAATAAAAAAACAATCTTTTCTAAAATTTCTTTATTTGAATGGTAATAGTAAAAACCAAACTTTTTGCTCTGTGCCGAATGCTAAACTACTTTTTTTATACTTTAGGGAAATACTGCCTTTCAGTCTGCGTCATCACCAGCTTGGACTGCCGTCCACTGTGATACTTTTAGTGCATTTTTTGAGTACCCTTGACTCTCTGTTTCCCCCAACCAAGCTCTCAACTATATAGTTCCTTTGTCTAGCACCTTATGTTAATCACTCAGTTATTTGCCAGTGATCTTCATTGTAGATCACCAAGGCGTTGCATTCTCCAAATGTCTTAGGTCTGACGCATAGGCCCAAAGGGGCAGTCAGCTACCTCGCATACCTCAATACGAGAGTATCTACCAACGAGCGAAGCTGAAAGCCAATGGCGAAACGTAACCAAATGAATCATCAATGTGTGAGTTTTTTTTTTCTGCTTACTTTATTGTATTTTTTGAACTCCGATCGCCACCCAGGTCGTTGAGTTGAGTTGGTAGTAGCACTACAGGCGTTTAATAAGGCATGCGACAGACAAAAATTGGGTCAAGTGAGATAAATGCATATAAGCACGATGTATAGTATGTATATAATAACAACAGAAAACAAAAAAACAGAAGTAAAAGAAAGAAAAGCACCGCGAGCAGAACAAAGAAATAAATGAAAATTTGTGCCTCACTGAGCCCGAAACTTAATACAGAGACAAGAAAGAGTTTGATCAAATAGCCGATGTGAACAATGGATGGGCTTTCAAGCGAACTGTCAACTTGTCACGACAATTAAGCAACCCGATGACTATCTTGACTATCTATCGGTAAAGTCCGTACCCTCCCCATCTGCAACACCCACGCGTAGGTTGACATTAAACAAATTAAACTGGAGAATTATTGAAATATGATACTGGGAGGTAAAGAGACTTTTTTTCCTCTTTTTGGACAGGTAGTCCGACCCAATTCGCGTTGCACTTGCACGTCACATTTTGGTTAAACAGACTTTGGATACACAGTTCCCTGATTGTCAATTTGTTTGTCTTGTGGCAACCCTGTCACTTTACCAAAAGAAAGAATCAAAAAGCTCCTCTTCCCTCTCTTCTTAACGTTATGTTTACCAATATTTGTTTACCATTTAGATTATTATGCTATACGTATGCCACAATTCTTTTTTCTTTTTGTATGTTTCTGTTTCTTTTCTTGTTTGATTGCCCTTATTGGGGCTCGGGTTCGTTTGCTGTCAAGTACATAATTTCCAATTCGAGTTATGATTATTATACTTATGTTGGGAAAGTCAAATAACGGTCACTAAAGCGTTTACTCGTACTGACAACTCAGAAATTGTCGTGTATAATTTCCATTTGATGAGTTTTCAATAAGTCTGTATGGCCCCCGACTGACGATGATGATGGGTTTATTGATCTTTTTCATATAGGTGTTGGGAAAATTGATATTACACCAAATGCTTAACAAATATTCAACATAAATTTACATTGTTTGAAGCCTGGGAACAAATCTAAAATATCTGAAATATAAATAAATCGGTAATTGCCTAAACGGATCGACTCATTTGAATTCAAGTACTGCGATTAATAATTCCAAAGAGCACGCTTATAAAGTAAGTGATCTTTACCGACACCCTAACACAATTGTCAATCCTAAGGGGTGTATTTATTTAATATTGATTAACAATTATATTGAGGAATTAGATTTAGAAGAAAATCAATTGCTGTTCAGTAATTGTAAAATCGACGGAGTATTTAATGTTCAGAAGAAAGAAATTTTGGAACGATTAGGAAAAACTTTTAAATAGTCCTTTAGACAATTTTGTCTAACCTCTTGTGACATTTATTTGATGACATTCTGTGGATATTGATTTTGAAAGAAGTAATAATTTTTAAATGTAAAGGTTATTGTCACACAAAATGCTAATATTTAGCTTAAATGCAGTCAAATTTTTATTAGGACTATATCAATCTTATGTAGAGCTTGAAAAATTGCATTAAAGTCGATTGCTTAACGACATTTTTGTCTACTGATTTTTGTTAATAATCCTCCAAATTTGAAAACTAAAGTTTTGAAGTTTATCAATAAAAATTATATACTAAATAGTTGAAGCAGTTAAATATTTTTGATACATTTTTTGTTAATTGTCACTGATTCAGTCAAATACTGAGATGGATTTCATTATGATTGTGATCGTTTTGTTATTTTTCAGGTTAAGCTACACAAATTGCACGTTAAAAGCGTCAAATCATCGCGAGGATTAAGTTCCTTTCAGTTTCCTACCTTATAAGGCAGCCTACTTTTGTGCTGAGATAAGATTCATTAGCTGCGATGTCAACGACAACAAGTTCTCAGTGAAGTCTGGAAAGCATTTCACATTGTAGTTTGTGTTGTGTCACTTTATTTTTTATTTTTTTTCCAAGCTGGTTGACAAATTTCGTTGCATTCGTTTTGTCAATTCGAAAGTGCCACATCATGATTGTTGTCTGGGGCTTATGGCAAACCAAATGAGGCATTGATAAATGATTGAAGAGAAAAGTCGTTATTGCATTTAACTGTTTTGGCTTCCATTAGGGCGCTTCTTATGACGTTCTAAGAACCAGCTGCAATTTTATTCTAATGAATGTAATCAATGCAATTGTTAGACTCATCTATGGGCTAATTAGAAGTCCAAACACAACGCTTGCCACAATAAGCGGAAGCCAGCTGGGGATAAGACAACTCTTGGTCATTACTTTAAGCCCTTTCAAGTGGGGAAAAAAAGTGTTAATGGCTGCATGTTAATGAAGGATTGTGCAGGTGCGGCGCCTGGGCGGTCCCCGATACTGTCTCCAAGCATTAGACATTCCGTTAGCTGCCTCAAGTTGATGTCAGCAGCCAAGAATAAACAGGCAACGCGTGCCACAACCTAGTCCAAGTCTCCCCGATGTCTGCCAACGCCAAAGAAGAGCCAAAAATAAATAAAAAATGCCAATTTCCAGTTGCAGTTAAAGTTGCAATTGCAATTGCAGTTGCAGTTGAAGTTGCAGATACTCCAGAGTATAATCGTATCCCCCTATCGCAAATTCCTTTGCGCACCCATTTAGTTTATAAATAAAACTGCCGCTTCACTGTCAAAGTTGACAATTTATTTTTAATCAAACAATGTGGCAGCGAGTCGTCGTTCCGCTCACTCGCTTATCGCGGCAAATGTATCTCAAAGATACAATCGGCACGCTATGCGCGAGCAGCTACTCACATGTTGAGTTGACTGCATGCATGCACAGGTTTATAAATACTCGGGATTTATGCTTGAACTTGGCTCTAACACTTGGTAAATTGCAAATGCAAATTAGTTTCATAATTAATAACATGATGAGATACATTCATCTACCACATTTATACACTTGAATAGTTTTTGTCAATAGTCTTAAGCATAATTTTACTTCTTTCAATAGGCAGGCACATCAATTAATAAGAAATATAACCCGGAAAAACAATTTTTACACACTAATTATAGGGGTTTCTCCAGAGAGATAGATGCAGATACAGATACAGATACATATACAGCTACAGCAAAAGATACAGATACAAATTGCATTTATCAGTCGGCCCAAAAAGGAGAAACATGAAAAATAATCAGCAAGAGTGAGAGCTAAACTCCTCTGAGCTCAACAATCAAAATGTATCTGTGGATGCTTCCTTTGTGTGCCAAAGATACAAACGAACGAAATAGAGCCTGCAGTTATTAGAATTGTATGGAAAAAGTAATAGAACGCCTATGCAGCTTCCGTTGCAACTGTTGTGGCAGTAACTAACCTGCAACTCTCGCCGTTGCAAGTTGCAACTCGTTGATTTCCCCCTCGGGGGCAATTATCTCCTGCAGCTCCAACTCCAAACTCCAACTCCAACTGCAGTTGCAGTTGCCATTTATAATTGTAGCCCCAAAACTCAAACTCAACCCAACCTGCTACTGGTTTGCCCTTCCCTTGCCCCCAGCAAACCCCACCAGAGGGGGAGCAGTTGCTTAGATTTATCATTTCAGCTGGCAAAGCATCTACGAGGTAAATATAATAATTTTGCGTTTGTGTTGTGTTGTTGTTTCAACTTGTATCTCACAGATACTTTTTATGCTTTCATGCTAATTTGAATGTGTGTGTGAATGCGTGTGTGTTTGTGTGTAGGTAGAGACAACACTACACTCAGTCAACTGCAGCGCCTCGTTGAGATTTGTGGCATGCAACACGCGCCACAAATTAGAAAAAATAAGTGCCTCCAGTGCAAGAGAAAAGCTGTGAGGGAGAGTGGTGCTGACTGCGAGGTGGGAAGAGAAGGGAAGGGAGTTATAGATAAAGCGGCAACGGCTGCTATGTATTAATTGGAATTACTGTAATTGCTGACAAACTGGACGAGGTGTGAGTCGGGTCCACTTGCCACAAACTCTAACTCCAACTCCAACTCTCTGCCAGGCATCCAGCTGGGCAGGGACTGTCAATGGATAGGCGGAAGATACTTGCCCCCTACTTTCGTATCTTATCAGCGGTCTTCCACTCATCAGCTGCCACAATCGTGCCTCTTCCTATTTTCTCTCTCTCTTTCTCAGTTTCTAGCGAAGCTTTCTTTGCAACGAAAGCGAAACTTGAAGCTACCCCACGTTTGGGTTGCATGCTCTAATAAGTTCCTGACCTCAAAGGTTGTCGGCTGGGATGGCATCAAAGCAAATGCAAACGCTTGGTGAAATAGACTAGGATGACGATTCTGGAGCAAACGCTTCGCTCGGCTAAGTCTTTTTGTTTCTCTTTGGGTCAAAATAGAAGCATCAGTTTTCATTGCGAATCGAAATTGATAATGGGATAAGCCTATAACTAAAAACAAAGCGTTGGAAAAATTAAAATAAATTTCGTTTGCTTGTTCTTGTAATTGTTAATGAAAATATCTCGATTTTAAACTAAAGAATAGCTTTTCTTCATTTGCGCAATGCAATTTCAAAAAAAATTAAAAAAAATACATCTCCTTATGTATAGAATCTATCTTCCAGTTAAAATAGTGATTCCAGTGTAGTATAACAAAGGATATATGTATGTAGATATCTTTTATTTATTATAAGTAAATAAATATTGGGACAAGCGCTATTAACACAAGATTCCAGTAAAAATTTGGATTAGTTTGTAAAAGCAAACAAAGTAAATTAAATTAAATTAGAAAACACTTCGGATAAATAATAACAATAAGAAATCACCATTGATAATGTCTATTATTATGTCTGATATTCTGTAAATTCATATTACACGAGGGTCATAGTATTAAATTTTAATGAACTTCTATTATTAGTATGTTTTCAAAAATATATTAAATTAATTTAAGCAATATATTTATTTCAAACAATAGATCTTTTCAATTATGCTTACAAATTAAATACCCAACATACTATATATGTAGATGTACATATATGTATATTCTCTTCCCATCGGAAATACCAACACTTTATACACCAAAAAAATCAATGCGTTTGGGCTCCATTCACTTGGCCCAAATCGATCGAACCACTTAAATATGGGTTTACTCTGGACCCAGCTACCCCTTTTGCAAGCTCAGGCATATAATTTGGTTGACGCGCAGAATAAATGATAAATGCAATCATTATAAAAAGCACAACAACAACAAGTTGGCAAAAAAAAAGAATAAGACAAAAACCTAAAAGTTGGCGAATGAACACGAACGCATGATTAAAACTTTTCCAGAGTATCAAAAGCCCGCAGTTTAAGGCGTTGATGCAGCAGTCAAGATCGAGAACTAGCTGGTCTCGTCCATTGGTCCATTGGTAACTGGTGACTGGTCCCTGGTCACTGGTCAGAGGGGTCCCTGATCCCCCTCTCCCTTCACCCCGCTGTCTCGTCCATTCGCATCTCATGCGTGTGCCTGAGTCTCGCCCCTGACACGCCTGGCCAGGCCAAGACGATCGTGATACGAGGTCTTCTCTTGGGCTAACACAAATGTTTTATGGCTTGCCGAGCATAATTTGTTAGCCTGCTTCGAGTAGATGGTCCACTCCATCCTGTATACATGTACATGTATCTGGAGGATGTGCTCGCCTGTCCGCCTTCTCTCAGTGTGGTTTTCTTCTTCTTTTCCTCCTTTTTCTCTTTTTCTCTTTTTTAGCGCTTTTTTATTTTGGGCTGCTGCACAGAAGCTGCTCGCTGGCTTCGATTGCGTATAATTTCTGAGACTGTGGCTGGTTCTTCTCATCATCGGCTGCGGGGCATAATTTTTGATGAGCTTTTGTCTGCTTCTTTGGAACAAAAGATACTGTCGTTATATGCGCTACTCGAAAAGATAAAGGGTAGCTTAGTTTTAGAGACAGATTCTTGAGTTTTGACAGACAGAAACATCGAAGAGAAACTTTTTTTTTCATTTTACCGATCGTAGCGCATTGGTTAAGTCTACAAGCCTGCCTTTATTACGCCCCTTCTGGAGTGTATCATCAAAATATATGCTACACATTTTCACTTTATGAAGTTCTCCTCACTGATTGTTCCTTCAGCGATCCCCCCTCCTCTCCTTGGCCACCTCGGACAATTCTGCGCCGCAGGTCTCAAGTCGAGCTCAGCATGCATATTTTATTGGCGAAAGGCTCGAGGGCAAACCAGGGAATGGGACTCAAGTGGGACTGGATCTTTGGGCCTGGGACAGGGACTGGGACTGGGACTCAACTGTGGGCAGTCTGTCAGGGGTCGCCGCTGATGAACGCCACAGTCGACGACGTGTTTCGTGTCTGGCATCTTAAAGATACTTTTGTTAAGTTTGTGAGTTAAGTTTGTTTTTGTTTTTTTGGTTCGACTCTTTTTCGCTACACGCGGTTCGACGTTTGCTGCGCTGTATTTTATGCTCATTTAATCTCGCTGCGCGTTTTTTAACACATTTACGGGCAGGGCGAGTGTAGGGGAGAGGGAAAGTAGGGGCAAACAACTGCAACTACAACTACAACTACAACCACATCATCGATTATGTTGATCTTTTTTTTTGTCTGTGGGTTTCTCTCTGGCGACCGATTTTTTAACTGCGCTTTTTTCGAGCCGAGACTGTGATTGGGAGAGAATCGGGGTGATGGAGGGACAGAGGGACTGAGGGAGAGACAATGGCCGAGTCGAGCGGTGACTCGCTACCTGTCTTACACAAAATAAACGCACGTCCCGTACCCCCAATCCCGAACCCAAACCCAAACCCAAACCCAATCCCTACCCTATCACCATCAACGTCTTCGTCTTCGTCACCGTCACCGTCTCCCTCTCCATCTTTGTTCTTGGCAGTTGGCAGTTGGCAGTTGCCCAGTTTCGTTTGCCAGTTCTTCAGTTTTGTCAGTTTGTTTTTTCCATTTTAATGTTTTCTTTTCTTTCTGTCTTTGTAACATAGTTTTATTTTTTTCTTCATTCGATTGTCTGTCCCTCCGTCCGTCTGTTTGTCCGCCCATCCATCTGTTTGGCCTGTTTGTGTTGTGAGTACGTTGCGTGTCGTAAGGGAGTCCAGTTTGGAAACCCTTTAGGCTCTCATTGCCAGCTCAGGTTTGTTGTCTTTTCGAAACCAGATAAAAATAAAATAAAAGCAAACTGTGGAGATATATGATTTCTTATTGTAAATCATGACATTTTGTTACCTTTGGCTTGGTTTCGCTTGACTTGGCTTAGTCTTCTGTTGGCTACTGTTTCAATGTGAACATCAGTTCTGCCAGTTTAGCTTATTATAAGCTACAACTAGCATATTTTCAAATATTTATTAGATTTTAACTTCAAGTAAAGCACTTATGTATGGATGAGCGTTGCCAGTTTAGATTATTATAAGCTATATCTAGCATATTTTCAAATATTTATTAGATTTTAAGTTTAAATAAAGCACAAATACCACATTTAATTTATTTTTAACCAAAGACCACAGCTGTTTTGAAAAACGAGGTTAAAAAAACACTTTAAATAGTTATTTAAAATTTTATAAATCTTCAGTCTTACTTAAAAATTATTTAAGGTAAACAAAATAATGTGTATTTAAAAAAGTTGTCAATAACTTTAATAAAAGAGTGGAAATAAGTAATCAAAAAAAATTATTTTTGATTTGTTTCTAAAACCTTAAAAATAAGTTTAGTAGTAATAAACATTTTTAATGCTTAAAGTACAACTTAGTGTTGTTTTCTTTTTAATCGTAATTTAGAGCAACATCAATTATTTGGGGTCTCTGATCAAAACATATACTTTTTTAAGCAACTTTTTTAAAATCTGTGATTATTTGTTTCTTTCTAAATGTTGAGATGCTCTTCTGTCCTCTCGAGTCAGCTTCTTTAATCTTTATTTTCATTTTTATGTCGGACTAGTCAAAGAAAAAATCCCCCTGTTTTTTCAAGTAGATCTAAACCTTTGCTAAAGGCCTTACAAAGTCAGATTTTTTTATGCCTAAATGGACAACTCCCCTCTCTTGTGGCAAGCACTTATGCTACAAATGTAGCTCATGAAATTCTAAGGCCAACTACTTTGACAACGACCCCTTTTGGTTTGTTGTACAAGACCGAAAAGAATTACCCACAATTCAGAGGCCCACTTTTGAGTTGTGACCTGTCCCTACAGCAAATGGGCGTGGCAGGTTTGGGGCAAGCAACCTGCAAAAGTCAAAAGACGCTGGGCAAATGTAAATAAAATTGCCACATTTATTTTCAACACACACACTCCTCTCTCTCTCTCTCTCCCACTCCCTCTCCGCATTCGCACGCTTTGACACCTAAAGTGTGCGCACATACGCCTCCACATGCTGTGGTGCCCCTCCTACCTTCCTCCCTCCCCTTTACGCCCTTGAGTCGCCTTGGCAACACTTTGGACTCTCCGAAAAAGGCAAAAACGGGCGCCCCCTTCGTTTATTTTAATTTTTTGTTCGCCTGCGCTTTCGTTTTTATGTATCAGAGAGGAGTTTATGTTTTTGTTTTTGTTTTTCCCCTTATATTTTTTCCGAGTTGCCCCTGAGCAGCATTTGCTGCCACCGATGGATGCCACCAGCAGTTGGCAACCCTCTCACCAATTCTTTCTCTTTCACTCACTCTCTCTCAGTCTCTGTTTCTCTTTCTGTTGGGGTCTCTCCCATTTGCAGGCTGGTGTGCTGCTCAATAGGTCTTGCACTTGATAGGTCAGTGACCTAGTTGATGTGACTGTGAATGTGGATGTTCTGATGTGATGTGATGTGATGTGATGCGGTGCAATGTGGTGTGGCACTGTGTTGTGGCAGGGCAGTGTTGCTAGCGAGGGTTGACTGAAGCTTTTGCGATTAATTGAATGTTTCCTTTGGCTTATGGTTAAAAATCAAAGTCCTATAGGTGTGGCAACCTATCCCAAGCCCTCAACCCCAATAACAATTGTCAACCGTCCACCAGACAGCTGTGTGCAGACTGCGGTTGATTCCACATCCCCTCCTACACCCTTTTCCCCTTTTCGTCATCCTTTAACTCTTTGTGCATCCGTTAGGCTCTGCTCTAAGTATACAGAGAACATCGAATTGCATAAACCTCGATTCCCTTCTTTCGATGCCATCTCACAATGTCATCATCATCATCATCATCACCATAATGATCATGATGGTGTTGTTTCCTCTCTCGCCTCGCTTCTTGTTTATTTCTGACTTCTTTTGCGCTTTCCACAAAGTCAACGTTCTTGGCGTTTTCGCAGCTGCTTTGCCACTGCCACAAGAGATGGTGAGGCGGTGAGGGGAGAGGTTGGGCAAAGATTGCGGCACATGTGACGATGTGGTCGCGTGCTGCCTTTCCATGTTGGCTGACTGGTTGACTTGCTGCCAGCCTGCCTCTTGCCCCTATACCCCCTTGGTCCCGTAACCCCTAGGGGCCCTAGTCAAAGCATCCAAGTTCGACTGTAGGCAACCGTTTTGCCATTTGCTTCATTTGAGTTTAGTTGCTGCAATTGGCTTGGGGGAAGGGCAGATGCTGCCTCTGCCACTGTCTCTGCCTCTGCCTCTGCTGCTTTTTCTGCTACAGTGAATGCCACAGAGGCAGCTCTTATCAAGAGCAGGTCATCAGGATGGGGGAAATGGTTGATGGGAGGCCGTAGAAAGTGTAACTTCTTTAGCATTACATAAATATTTTTTATGTTCATCGTTTAAGCTCGCCGAAGATAGAGTTCCATGTAATTTTGAAGATTACACAGATTAATCGATAACATGCAATCGATAATATGATTTTCGTATAAAAGTCAGTTCTTATCAAGAGCAGGTCATCATGCAGGAAGTAGTTGATGGGACTGTTTATTAAATTGAAGCCGATTTGAAAATATTTATTGATATATGGATATTGATTTCTGACTGAGATCAAACTAAACTAATATGAGAAAAATATTTAATTGTGAAGAACTCTAAATATATAAGGAAATCTCCATTTTTTGTATGCAATCTGCGCACGGCACTAGTTTTTCACCTCGTGAAGGGGATTTTTCGTATTTTCTTAAAGTTTTAGAACGAACTCTATGTCAGAAGCATGACAGATTGAATTTTTTGATTAAGTAGCATTGATAACAAAAAATCGTTTTTCAAATTTATTATGTAAAAGAAAACACATTGCACTGTTGCAATTCTTCTTATCATTCAAGGTTAATAAGCGTCAATAGCCGGAATCAAGTACAAGTAAAAGTAAAAATACGTCTATTGAAATATTCATGTGTCTGTTTAATCTGATGGGCTGATAAGCGGTTCACGAGATGCGCTCTACTTTGGTGAAAGGGTAAAGGTTTGGTACAGGAAACCAATTCGCTAAAATTACGTGACAAACGTCGCGTAGTAAAAAACTTAATATAATCGTCAATATCAATTTCACAAGCTTTATAACAGAATGTACCCAAGTTTAAGTATAACATATGGATATCGGTAACGTACATAACGTGAAATGCATCATTATGAGTTGTTATCGATAACAGGGAGTATGTTAGATGATGCATCTTCATATGTGTTCATAAACTGTTCCTCTCCACTGCCCCAGTATTTGTAAGCTTCATAAATTTATTCACTCTGAACTATTATCTAACCTCATTTGTGGCATAGCCCATTCCTCCCCCTCACTCTATCACCCTCCCATCAAGCATTACGGAGCCACTTCATCTCTATCTGGTTAAGTGACAGAAAGCCGAGTGCTTAATTCAACGGTCAGCTCAGCTCGACTTGCATCTTTGCCATGCTCAGTCATAGCTACGCCTCCTTCCTCTCTTCCTCCCCTAAATCCCCTACCCTCAGCCCCAATCTAAGCTCCTTCTGTTTGCCGTTTGCATTGCGAGTGCGCGCAGACTTTTTGCGGCAATTTACAGTTGTTTGGCCTATGCAGAGGCAACGCCTAATTGGTTGTTGTTGTTGTTGTTGTTATTGTAGCTGCTGCATTTGATATTGTTGTTGTTCTTGTCGTTGCTGCTACTTATAGTAAATATGAATTATTATTTATTTTTATTGAAGCGGGCGGCGTTTTCGTCACATTTTGCGTGGCTACCGCCAATGCAGATACTTTATTTGTTTTCATTGTTATTGTTGTTGTTGTTGTTGCTGCTGCTTCTGCAGTTGCAAAATTGTGTAATAAATAATTTACGCTCGCTTTTGCAGCGTGCCACATAATCATATTCAATAAAAACAACAACAGGCCATTCTCAACCAACAACAACGACAACAACTACTTGAAACTTGGGTTGGGCCTTCGATACTTGGCATACGACATACATATACGAGGGCAGGCTGATAAGCTCTTGGCCTAAGTATGAAAGCGGAAATGTAATATTGTTGGATAGTTTAATCCATTAACTGATTTCTGGTTAAGTTGTACGGTCACTCTATTAATTTTTTCATCAATAAAAAAACGGTATAACATTGATTTCCTCACAAAATTCTATAAATTGGGTTACGAATTGGTTACACACCCTATACACTATTTGCAAATTAAGAACAAATTTGTCGATGGAAAAAAAATTTGACCTAAGATATTAATGTCAAAAAATTCGTTTTTCGAGAATCTTTCACACAAATTTTTAATTTAAAAAAAAATTTGAAATGTGAGGACTGCCAGATAAAACAACCTTCTCTCAAGGGGGACTATGTTGATATGTAAATTTATTTCGATTCAAAATAGATGCGTCTTCCTAAATTAGCTTACTTCTTCTCAGCCCGCCCTCGCACTATACTTCGTACTCCTCTGGTTAACTCCTCTGATGTCGTTTACTTCGTTTACTGTTCGTTTAGTTCTGTGGGTCGCTGACCCAGAAATGTCAATGGGGAAGTCTTTTAATTTGTATACATCGTTCATATCATACCCTGTGACAATTGGTTATATGATTAAAAATGGGTATTATAAGCTTTTAAAACTGAATGTATCACCATAGACGATAGTCAAGGCTTTAAAAAATAAAAAAATAAAAATAGTTTGTCATATGGCACAGGGCAAAAAGTAATTTAATCTTTTTCTTTTTTTATCGATTGCGTGTTCAACAGCCTGTATGTAAGCTGAAAGAGCAGTCCCACGATCCTCTAGATTAAGTGCAGTGGGAAGAATCTTTGCGTAATTGTCTGCCCTGATATAGTTTCTAGTAAGAATACATTTATTAATTACTTACAGAGTGTACTGCAGTCGATCACACTAGCCACCAGTGCACTGTTTTGTTTATTTAGGTATTATGGTTTATTTTTCGACGCGACTCTTTTAAGTGATTTCAATTTGTTTTTGGCTTTATATTATATCATTTCGTTATTGTTCTTATCATATTGAAGTGTTTTATTTTACGAGAAACAAGTAATACTACGAATAATATTTAAAATATATATATTTATATACATACTTATTTTTTGATAGTTCCATTATTTTATTTTTATGAGTTATTTCACTATATTTTTGTATGTATAAAAAGGTGAAATGCTCACAATGTAATATTTAATTTGAAATTATTAGGCTGTCTACTGGTAAAAATTGTACTAGTAAATGAGTTTTTTAAATAGATAACAAACATATATTTAGACATTTTTTATTTTTTTAAATCGATTTGATTATTTTTAAATCGGTCATTTTGCTAGAAAATATCATGAAGATCGAACAGATAGAAAGTCAAAATTTTGACAGTTCTATTTTGAAGTACATTCAATTCCTTACAGTTTCTTTTTTCCAAACGGTGCAAATCTTCTCGGAGAAATATCCTAATGTCTGGAATTATTTTAAAAATAAAAAGTAAAAACAAATAAATTATTTCAGCTAATTATTGCGAACGAACATTGTTCTCACATTACGCTTAATCAGTTCCATTGCAAAAACAAATGAAATCAACAGGCAGCTGCAACAGCAAACTGGGTCCAAACGATACACCACTTCCCATTCCAAACTCCTCTCTCTTCGCTCCTCACTTACCACTCCTCCTCCCTGCCCACACCATCAAACCCCCAGCCACAAGAGACTCGCAGTCAAGTAATTGGAATCCCTAATGAAAAAGCTTTGTGATAACGACAGAAAAAATGCAGAAGAAGAAAAAGTCGAAAAAAAAGAGAGAAAAAATAGCAAATCAAACTAAAGCAAAACGATGTGGAGTATAAATCAAAATAAGCGAGCCCCCTTTTCTTGTATGAGTGTGTCTCCTCTCTTCGTCTCGCATGCTTTGGGGCTCTTCGCTTGTTGCATGCGCAGTCATGTCCATATTCATGTTGTTGTTTTTTATTTGGCATGAATTTCATCATCTTGGGCAAGCCTTGCACCACGCCACGCCTTTTATCTTTAACACATACTATGGCTTTATAGTTGTCAAACTTGCTAAATGCAGTGGAAAACTTTGAATACTTTTCAATACTTTCCACTGCTAATTTGAATTTAATTAACAGTCCATCTGTGGTGTCGTTAAGTCCGATCGAAGCGATAACAAATCGATAGAAAACGATATTTGTAGAACAAAGAACTTTCCTATATCAATAAAATAATAAAAATAGTTGAAATATTCTTGAGGTTTGCATCTTTATTGCAATTATAAAAAAAATCAAATGCGAAGAAAGAAAAAAGTTGTAAATACATGTTGTACAATTTTGCTGTTCTCTTTTGGTTGTCAGTTTCGCGCGCGCAAATTATTTGAAGGAGGCACATAAGAGAGAATGATGTAGCATAATTTGAGAGCCTGTTTATAAAGATGGAGATACTTAGGGAGGGGGCAACGATGGTGTTGAGAAACAGGTTTGCATGCTGCAAGCACTTTGAATATATTGTGAAATTGGTCAGAATAAAACACATTGTGGCTAATGGTAGTTAGAAAAGTGCATTAATTCAAAAAAAGGAGTTAAAGTGTGGAGATTAGTAGTAGAAAAGTACTTATTTGTATCTATAGGCTGCACTTTAACGTGTAGATCTACATATGTATATATGTATGTATCTGTGAATTCGTAACTACCTTTTTAAATATTCTACTACTATTTTGCTGGCAGCTATATATACTATTTTTATTACCACTACCATTAATGACGCTTAAGTTCAGCTTGGTCAGTGCAGTAAGAGTATACATATTAAATTAAAGACAGCTTAAACCTCAGTTTAGTCAAGAATAAACTTGACAAGTTGCACGTTAAATCAAAATACTACTTGAAAACTACTCATAGAGTATCTCAGAGTTACGACAACTCACCCACATTCGTACAAAAGTAGTATCTAAGAGCGAGGCCTATGCACGCTCTTTTCTTATTTCTTTTTTATGTTCTCTGTTCACTTTGTCTGCCTGCATTCGCATTTTTTGTTTTGCTTTGACGTTCGCTGTTGTTGTTGTTGCTTTTGTTACCTGCTCAACAAGATCTTTGTGCTGCCTCACACTCACACTCACTTATGCGCACACACACATACACTTGTAGACTCTCTCACAGACTGAGAGGCAGCCGCCTACTCACTCACTCTCATGTTAAAAGAGCGCAATGTTCAGGCTGAGTTTATTTCTTCTTTATTATTTTTTATATGTATTTTTTCGCTCTTTGCTTTGTGGCTGCGACGTTGGCGTTGGCGTCGACGCTGGGCTCCCCGCTGCGTCCCCATACCCCTACCACAACTTCTCACTACTACCTGCAACAATATGCATGTGCATAGGCTGCACTCAGCTCATTCTCTCTCCCTCTACTCCCATGCTCAATTATTCTCTCTTAATTTGAGTCTCGTTCTTTTTGTTGCTGTTGCTGTGTCTGTTGCTGTTGCTGTGTTGTTTAAACGTATCTTGCGGATACTGTGCCTCACATTGCGCCGCACAGCGCAGTCAGTTTAGCTGTGAGTTCAGTTCAGTTCAGCCGCGAAGCGAGTAAGACGTGTTTTCTCCTCAACCCAAATACACAAAAAACAAAGTTGGAAATCAAATCGAAGTTTGAGTTAGCGACACGTTTTAAGTGCTTCCAGTCTTCCATACCGACTGCAACCCGTAGTTTTTGAGAATTGTTTGTGTTTTTAAATAAGTTGCGCGAGCTTTATGAGAAATGCGAAAAAATCAATAAAAAATAAAAATAAAAAAAAAACAAAACTAAACTAACAAAAAACTCATATGCAATAATCCTTGACAAGAAAGTGCATTAAAAATACAGAAAAAAAAAATTGAATATAAAGAAAATTAGTTGAAATACTTTTGAGTGTGTATGTGCTGCAAAACATTTTCAAGTTGTACAATTTTCAAAGGCCTAAAATGCTGCAATTTTTAATGTTTAAAATTTTGCACAAGAAATACAAAATAAATTAATAATTTGAGTGCACGCCCTGAAAGGTGACACTGACAGAGACAAGTAGAAGAACAATACGATAAATAATCAGAAAGGCAGAGCAGGACAAAAGTCGCGTTCCGAAATCCGAAAACCCGATAACCGAATACCGAATCCACAGTGAAAACCACAAAACTTTGGACATAAACCCACCCAACGATAAGCTATACACAATGGCCGTGCCCTTTTATCTGCCCGAGGGCGGCACCGATGACATTGCCTCGAGTTCACCGGGTACCTCGGGCACCTCTTCTTCCTCCTCCTCCTCATCGTCATCCGCCTCGTCGTCGGGGGCATCCACATCGTCGGGCGCTTCGGATGGCGCCAGTAGCATCGCCTCACAGTCTCCCAATACAACCACCTCGGCCACGCAGACGCCGATGCCATCGCCACTGACAATGCCTAATGACCAGGTCCTAACCGCACTCTGTGAATGGTATCAGCAACATCTTCATCGCTACAACTATAATGTGAATAATACTACAGGTAAGTTACTAAAAATAAGATAAGATAAGTTAGTATCCCCTTCCATCTAAATGGGTCACTAATTAGCCAAGTTTACTGTCGTTCTGGCCACTTGACTGCATTTCCTTTCCTTGTTGGTTTCACTTTTCAAGGTTGTTGACTCATTCCCAGTTTTGTTTTTCAATTTGTTGAGCTTCATTCGCGACGCTTTTGTGTTTTTGTTTCTGTTGTTTTCACCGCCTCTCTTTTATTTTTTGTGCATGGTCAGCACTTTCGGCCTGCTTATCAGGCCAACTGAAAACAAGTAAACCAACAACAACAACAACAACAGGTATCAAATTACAGCAATATCAGGATTGGGCCAATAACATCGACTGACATTTTAACCACTTCACAAAAGTTGCCGTCAATATGAAGAGGGGAACACAGGAATTAATTAATACCATTAAGTAGAGCACAAGCAGATATTAAATAATTACATGAAATTAAATAAATTTGTAAAAGAATATTGTTACTGTTATGATGTTTACTTTATTCTAAGCGATTACTTCATTGATCAATGGATCCATCTATCGCACTTGTAGATACTTTTTACCTACTAAAATAACTTAAATGATTTGATTATACAAAAAGATTAACAATAATATCTATTCGTATTTTACTCATTGTAAATTTGTGAGCGAATTACAAATGAGACTCTGATAGACTCTACAAGTCTTAAGTTCTATTACCAATTCAACGAAATGTATCTTTGTATCTATGAAGTGGTCGGGCTGTGTCATGCGATATATTTTCGAGCTGAATAACCAGTCCAAAAGGTGGGCGTGTGCTGGCCAAATGTTGTACAGCTGCCTTAGATCGGCACGTTTAATTGGCACGCGCCACAAAAGCTCAACTCGCTGGCCGATTGCAGTCGAATGTCTTATTTGAATTGTGTATCTATTAGATATGTATCTCGAGGCAACAGAAGTGGCAGCAACAACAGAACTAACTGTGGCAGTTGCGAGCTACTAACCCAAATTATTAAACGCCATTTGACCTTAGGCTTATGTCTACCAATGCGGCAGCTGGGAAAAGTCTCAAGTTTTTGGCTATTTACAAAGTGTTGCCAGTTAACGGCAGTTTAAGTAGCCATTTCGACCGTGGTCGATACGACTATTGACCATTACCTTTTGTTGTTGGTTTTTGCGGTCGCTTTTTTGCGTAATAGACACTGCCCCTTGTCGTCGATTGTCAGCTGCGGTTTGGACATTGAGAAAAACAATTTTTCATTTTGTTTTTTTTTTTCCTTTTGTATTTAATTTTTTGCAAACGTCAGCATGGTTAGCTTTGACGTTCGCTCGCTAACTTGGCTTTAATAATATTTATGGCTGAGCTAAGCGAATGTCGTGTGTTAAATGAGAGTTCCCTAGCATGAGTCATATTAAGTTTTATTTCAGTACACTTGAATATACATATGTTACGTGAATAAAAAATTTACAACTTATATGTAATATTCTTTTTTTTATATGCTTGCATGGACTTTGTTAATTATTTAGATTCATCTCAATTTTATTTGATCATCTGAATCATCTTTGATGTTAGCTGTTCTTAAAGACGTAGCTAACTTGACCAGAGATTTTTTGCAGTGTTTCCTTATGTTTCTAATAAATCACATAAATATTAATCTATATTTTATGGGTCACTTTGTGCTTGCGGGTATCTTTACTTTTATTTATTGCCGAAGAGTACTAGTTGTAACAAACGACTTTCCAGTTTGTAACCAGTTTTCTAATGCAGGCACTTGCATTTTCTTTTGGAATAACTTACTCTACGGATGTGTTGTACTTTTCCCCTATCAAATTTCCTATTCCAACTGCAATTTCCCCCAAGTTTGTTATCGCATCCCTTCTCAAGTGCATAATTTATCTAATAGTAGCACATCTAAACTACTGAACAATGCTTTAAACACTTGACGACACCAACTTAAACTCGAACCCTAAAGGGTTGCCTACACAAAACAACAACAACAACAACTGGGATGTAACCCTAACAGTATTTTTTTTTTGCCGCAGCATCTTGAAATGAAAGCCAACAACCCAACAACCCAACATTCGACTGTGGAGCAGAAGCACGCTTAGTCATCAACGTTGGCAACCATCCCCCAAAAGAGCCTAAAAAGAACCCTCCCCCACCCACCTACACATACCCACAACAACAGTAGCAACAACAACAAGAAGTTCGTCATCAGCTAGGCTTTTGTGTTGTTGTTGTTGCTGTTGCTGTTGTGGAGGCTGATGTTGTTGTTGTCGCCTAAGTTGCTTAAGCGGCTTCGAAACCCACCCTTAAAAACACACGCCTAACAAAAGGTGCAATGACAGTGTGGCCCAAACACTCCACCCCCAAACCACTCCTTCCCCTCAGCACCATCTCTCCAAACTCCAATCTGGCTAAAAGCGACGCCGTTTTGGCTGCTCTCTTTTGGCCTGGCCATTCGCATCATTCGGCAAATGTGGCTTTGACTGTTGCCAACAGCTGTTTTGCTGCTAGGCGTTGTTTTTGCAGCCTCTGCCGACGTCGACATCGAAGTTGGCGTCGCTGTCGCACTTGACATTTTGCAGCATTTTGTTTTGCTCAGCAACTTCGCTGTCGGCAGCGGAAATCACAGCGAGAGACGCCGTGAAAAATGCAGAAAAAATGGCGGCAAACATGGCGACCCTTTTTTTTTGCTGGCGTTCCTTTTTCCTGTTCCTGTTGCTGTTGCTGTTGCTGTTGCTGACCTGGCAACAGCTGACGCTTAACGGGATTGTGCGCAGAGAGAGAGAGTGAGAATAAGAGAGAGACGGGGGATAGAGAGAGTGAAAGAGAGGTAGTTGCTGTTCATTATCTCATTGCCAAAGTCACACAAGTTTGTACAGCCTACACAGAGACTTGTGGACTATAACGTCATTATCAACAACCCCATCATCATCATTATCATCCTCAACTTTATCATCATCTCCATTTGCATTTCCTTTGCACTTTGCGGCTGAACAAATGCAAATTTGCTTTGCTCTGTTGCCAGGCTATCGTTTGTTTTATATGTGTGTCTTGTGTAGCCTCGGCTTTTATTTGTAAGTGTTGGCAAAACAGCTTTTTTCGAAAATTGTCAAATCTTCAATCAAAAATAGTGGGCAGCGGGAGATTTATTTTTTTTTCATAAGTGTGTTCACATTTCTGAGTTTTTATTTTTTAAAATAATAACAAATTAAAATATATGTCAATCGTCATGTTTTGATCATAAATTTTAAGAAATTTACCATAAATTCGTATAAGGTGCAAAGTACGATTGCCATCTCAATTCCTAGTGGGATTTCAAATAATATAAATTTGATTGTAAAATTAAAAAGGAATTTTAAATTTTTATTGACAGCTTTAAACATTCTTAATCATTCTAATAGAACAAAATGTTTAAACATCTTAACAATTGGTTGGACTTGAACTTGTTTTTGAACTTTGACAGATTACTTAATATTAGTATAAATGTATGAAAGAAATACAATTTAAATTATTTAATGAAGAATCTAATTTGTTCGACTGTTTCCAACCAATAACAGCTTTTTTTAATTTTCTTAAGTTGGCAACACTGTTACTTTTGCTGCCAATGCTCTGCTTTATCTCTATGCATTGTTTTCTGGCATTGTTGTTGTTGTCGTTGTTGTTATTATCGTTGTTGTTGTTGTTGTCGACGTCGTTGCTGTTGTTGTTCGTGATTTGGTTTTACATTGACCGTGAATTTGTTTGCCGCTGGTTTTATGCAAATCTCAAATGTTTCTTGTCGTTTCAGTTGCCTCATTAATTGCTTCATGCAATCGGATGTGGCATGCAACTCCCCCTCTTCCCCTGCCCTTGCCCCTTTTACTCCCATTGCCTTATTTTAATGCTGCCAATTGCCATAAACATTTTGATGATCGAAAAATCTATCAACGCAGCTGTGTGGCATGCAACAACATCAACATCAACAGCAAGTGCGAAAATCTTACATCTGAGCAAAAGTTTTTTCCTTTTGCCATTTTTATGGCATATTTCTCTAGCTGCCAAGGAGGGCGTGGCAAGAGGCAGCTGTGTTCGAATCGAAAGAAACTATAAATTCTTAAAGTTGCCACTTGGTGTTGTTTATGTGTGTGTGTGTATATGTGTGTGTTTGTGTGTTGCATCGACGGCGCAATGAACTTTCTCACACATTTCAAGTTTAAATGCCTGCCAGGCACTTTGCTTAATAAGTAAAGCACGAAAGAAGCTTCACAAAATTATGAAAAGACTCGACACTAACACAAAGTATAGTATATAGCCAAGTGCCTGACAGTATGACTAACTGACTGACTGTCAGACACTCTTTCTATCCGTCTGTCTGTCTGTCTGTCTGGTCTGGTTGGGTGTCTAGTTGGCTTTTGATTAAGTCTCACACGTCGCAAAGCCGTGTTAAATTGTTTGCATTGAGGCGCAGCACTGAACTGAACTGAACTGAGTTCTTGATGGGCTGGGAGCTAGTTGAAACGTGCTCAAGTTTTTGTTATGAAATTGAGCCTAGACAGCTCGGCAATGTCCTTCAGACAAAAGAAATTGCGCCCAGGATGCTACGCTCAAGGCAAAGTGGAAAAGGATATGTATCAAAAGGAAAGAAAAACTAAGAAACAGGATATGCCACACAGTCTACTGGCAACTTGTTATAATTGGCAACAAGCAAGCGAAAGAGAGAGGAGAGAGAGAGAAAGAGGGAGGGAGAGAAAGAAAAGCTCTTTAATGTCAACTTCAATCAAGGCAAGTTCCTTTGGGATAACTTTGCTTTACAATATTGCAACTGCAACTGCATCTTCTGCTATTAGTTAACATTAATAAGAGACTTATAACAATTAACAACGCCTATGAAAAAACATAAATACATAAACTTAAATGCAAAACATTATTAAATACCATTTAGAGCAATTAAACAAATTACAAAGTAATGGAAATACTGATACATAAATAAGAAAACTTTATTGTCAACTGCAATCAAATCAAGTTCCTTTAAAATACATTTGCTTTATAATGTTGCAACTGCAGTTTCTTTCAGTTAAAATTAATAAAGGACTTAGTCAGAATAATTAACAACGCATATAAAATAATGAACTTTAATTAAAAACCTAAGGCAGATGAGATGAAACGCAATTAAAATAAATACAATAAAAAGAGAATACAAATAAATAAGAAAATACGCCAAAATGCACGTTTTATGTGCCACATCCACAACAACAACAACAAAAACAACAACGGTAACAAGAAAAACAATAATAAGAAGCTGAAAAAAAAATGAAAATAATAAACAAAATAAAAATAATAATAAATAAAGAGCAGCAAAAGCTCAAGCTTAAGTTGTCGTTTCTGCTAGACGCGCTGTCTTCTCTGCGTCATCCGCTTGTGGCAGCAACTCATGTGTTGACCACTCGCTGGTGGCGTGTCTCAAGGGTTGCCCCTCCACCTCCCTATCCACTTTCCCCCTAATGCGGCGCATTCAATTTCAATGTGCGCCGTTAATTGTTGTTAGCATTTTGTTTGCACATTTATTAATCGCTTTTGATTGTTTATTGAAGACGTTGATAGCTCGTTTGTGTTATTCGAAACTGTTTCTCAGCTCTCGGACAACTTGTTGTGTCTCAAATTACGTGTCTGTTTAGTCAGTTTATCTTGTTTGTTTATGCAATTTAAAGTTGGAATTTTTATAATATTATTTTAAAATTTTCTTGGACTTTTCTTGATGTCTTTAAGCGATGTATTCCATCATTTATGCTCTCGCTTAACATAATACTTTGGCCAAAGAAACACATGCTCAATATATTTGATATCGCTTCGTTGCAGCTGCCACTAGCAACATGCAACATCGAACTCCTTTAGAGATTTTCACAAAATATGCAAAAGACTTCCTCGAGCAAGTTTTCTGCGTCAGCTTCTTTTCAATAGCTTTGACTGGCTTTGGCCAAAACTGACTGCTCCTCTCTTAGCCTTGGTAGTGCGAGAGTATTTTATAGCCTTTTAAGCTGTGTCGTCGCTTGGCTTTGTCTGCCCAAGTCGAGAAATTGAAAAATTGCATTTGTCTGTCGTTTATAAAATATTGAACATACAACGTGTATACCCAGTAAATCGAATTGTTGGGATAAAGGGCATATGGAGTACATATTATACAAGATAGAGTTAGCCATGCTGTACTCCTTCATTACAGGCCGAGGTGTATTACAAGCGCTCAAGAATATATAATGTAGGGTATCTGACAGTCATGCTATGTATTTTTAGTTGACAGTGTCTTATCAGTTTGTGTACCCAGACAAGCAATGGACGCAGAGGGCATATTAAGCGAATTGAATGCTACATTATAATATAAAATAATAATAAAAGTGAAAATTATCAACTGACTCTGCCTTATCTAAGTTTTATTCTTAGTAAATAACTAAAGTCAATGTCAAAATATACAGGGTATCTAGCAGACATACTCTACCCATTCAGCTCACACGCTGTCTTCTATGTGATAAGCTTTGGAGCTATTTTCCGACTTTAGCTTGACATGCCTGAGAATTACAGTTTCTATTGAGGAAGAGAGTTTGATATTCATTTCTGGTTGTTCCTTTTGTTGGAAAACTATCGCATTCCAAATTGGAAAACAAAAAACATTCCATAATACAAGTACAAATAGAAGCTGGTGCCTCTAAATGTTTCTTTCATTGAACATATTGCGAATGCTCCGTTCGTTTAATTAATTCTCTGTGCACTGCAATTAAATCAAACTAAATGATAATTGTTCGTTGAGGATTGCGTGTTCACGTGGTCCACAAAGTGAGTACAATTTGTGGAAACTGTTTCAAGTCTTTGGGGCACGCGTCTCGAGAGTGGCACGCATTGCCATAGTCTCTCCCGCAGTCTCTGCCTTCGTCTCTAACCTTGCACATGAAATGCGAAAATTGCACAGTTTAAAAAATAGTTTGTATTTTATTAACAATTTGTTGATATATATTTTTTTATGATTCGCACGTTACACGCTTGGGTAGCTAAGCTTGAAAGCTGGAAACAAAAGATGCCACATCAGCTTCATTAGATTCACGACAACATAAGCATACGTAATTTACGTATACGTAATATATAAACTGACCTCGGCTACTGCGCTTTAATTCATTAGGTTTGATCATCGTTTGCCATTCATTTAGCACTTATTCTTTGGGAATTATATAACCTTTTGGTTCCATAACTTTGTTCTTATTTCATCAGAGATTATTCAGTGTTTAATTCTAATTAATAAAAAAAATAACTTTCTCCTTTGGCATATCCATGACTCAGAACACTTTCATCAATAACCTTGTGACGATTTCCGCATTTTTAATCAGCTTCCAAATTTGTACAAAAGAAAACAATGTCTCATAACGGTTAAGCGCATTACACAAATGGCTAATTAGCGTTACCAAAATTGGTAATTAACAGTTGGATATGGCAATACAATCAGATCGCATCGATCTGTCGCTTGATCGAACAACCAACACCTGCTGATTGACATTCAACTTTTTCGATTTGTTTCGACTGCTACCAAAATTGGTCTAGAACATTTGTCATATGTACAATTATGTAGACAAGAAGCTGTTGACAACTTGGCTTTGATTTCTTGTTAAGCTCACAATTACAGGTAGTTCACCAACTGTGGGAATGCGATCTCAAAACGAGACTTCCTGCAAGTCAATAACATCAAAAAGTGGCAATTAGTCAGTTGACCGTGAGTTGAATGCTCATTGGGGAATGCGAATTTGGGATGAGCCAATACAAATTGTACCGTTAACACTTTACCCATATATCGAAGTAAGTGAGAGCTTGCCCGACTATTAAGATATGCTATGTAGAGCTCGAAAATATCTTTACGAAAGATTTAAGCTTATTTAGATATTATTCTTTGATTTGTTTTAATTGTGAATTAAATAATATTAATCCCAAAATTTAAAATTATCTCTACGATAATTTAAAAAAACCAAACAAAGAAAGCTCTATTGCATAACTTTCATATAATTTAAAAAATATTTCAGATACTACCTTTATGAAATGATTGCTCATCTTATTTTCCAATTAATAAATAAGTATAAAAGTGATCAACTCTTAGGGTATGAAATATGCAGCACATTTATAAATTATAGTTTGATTTATTTCATTCAATTTTTCGATAATTTATTTATAAGTTTTGACTTTAAAAGTCTTTTCTTACATACTCATTACTATAATTTCAATAACAGGGTATGATAAAAATAATATACAACACCAGCCTCGACTAATTAACACGACATTCTGAAACGCGATACGATCCACCAAATTTGTAGCTCGTCGCATCGTGACAGGCCAGCAAATCGCCTTAAAAGAGTTGAATTCAATTCCAATTCAATTTCAATTCAATTTCAATTCAATTTGAGTTGAAATCATTTGTGGGGGCGTAAAGAGCTGGCAAATCAGGTGTGACAAGGGGATAACATTTGGTAATGCCAATTTTTGACATTCTTTTCTTTTATGGGATTTTGGAATTATGCAACACAAGTTGTTCCCCACTTTCGAGATGCCACACACCATCCTTTGTGCTGTCAACTGGCAGCTGTTGTTGTTGATGTTGTTGTTGCAACAATCTGCAGTCTTTGGAAGCTCATCAATAAACATCAGATTGGTTCAGTGTTCGCAGTGACAGTTAACAAGCAAAAGTTACGTGTTTCGTGGAACTTTAAAGGGGCAAAGAATGCTTAAGATTTGCCGTAAAGATATATAGATCTGTATATAGAATTATATGTCACTGTGGACGGCAGTCACCACTAGTATAGAAGCAGCACGAAAGGTTCAAAAGTCGAATAGCAATACATACTGTGATACTAAGGTTAATCAGATCGAGTTCTATACCGATCAAGAGGTATTGTTATAACTATGGATCTTCGCATCAAAAAACCCATTTGCACAGAGCCGCAAGAAAAACTACCTTTATATGTATTTTAAAATAGTGTATATATCAAATCTAATATCTTTTGAATCTGCGTTCGGCAATTGGTTTTTTACATCGTAAATAGTTTTTTTTTTATTAACTGACATATTTGAGTATCAGCTGAGATACTTCTAAGTTGAGTTGCAGTTCCAGTGACCAACTTAAGAGTCATGTCAGTATGTCAGGCACATTGAAACTCGTTTCAATTTCGATTTCTTCTGGCCCGCAACGCAGTTGTTGCCTGATATTCATACTTGTATTTAGTTGTTGTTTCAATTGTTGTTGTTTTATGTTTTTTTTTTGTGCCTGTACTTGAAGGCCATAATGAGCAGCGCATATGCTGCGGGTCTGTCTTTCTGACGGTCTCGACTGTGGGTCTGACATGTAATCAAACTGGCAAAATGCATTGGAACTTGGCGTCGTCAACGTTTTGTTCTTTTGTGGCAAGCTAAGCGTAACACACACACAGACACACACAAATACACACACTGCTTAGACATGCGAATAGTGCAACATTTTTCACGTTTTTCCGCCAGCTTGGCCGGTTTTTCCTCCGGGCCGCGTGTAAATTGTTCTTGAGCTCTTAACGTTCTGCTTAGTTTAACTTTTAGCTTGATTTAAGCTAAACCTAAGCTTTGTTATTGTTGTTGTTTTAGTTATTGTTGTTGTTGTTTGCCTGATTGATGTTTGTCAGCTGCTGCCGCTGCTTGGCCTTAACAATTGTTGCAACATGCCACTATGAAAAATTAAAGTAAATTATACACATATAATTGCATTGTGAAGTCGTCGCACAGATGCGACAAATGCCACACCTCTCCTAGTCCCTGCCCCTCCCGCACTTCCTCGCACCACCCAACACCAACACCCCCCATTGAAATCCCTTGCCACAGTCACAATTCAATTAAACATTATGTCATATATCGTTGGCCATAAAAATACTTGTACTCGTACTAACAAATGCAGAAAAAATTGAAAAAACAATTGGTCACGTTTCGTCACCAGCACCAACAATAATAACGACAACTACAACAATAACAAACTACAACAATTGCTGTTGCAGTTGCAGCGCCCGCATCGAGATGCGATCATAAAATTAAAAAAATGTTAAGGTGCCATAAACGTCCTAAACGTTTTGTTAGAGATGGAACAAATGTCACTAAAGTTAAGAAGATACAGTGATTCAGTAACTGTGATTGCAGCTAAAATGTTATAGGAAACTGATAAATCGGGTGTAATAAAATCAAATAAATTTGGAACACATTTAAAGATTTCAGATTTTGAAAGACAAGATGTATAGAAGAGTCTTATAATTATTATATTTAAACTAATAGGTTACTTAACGTAATGTAATCATCGATTCTGCAACTGTGATTGCATCTTAAGTATCAGCTAAATTGATAAATAAAATGTTATTAAGTCAAATAAATAAAAAAGTAAATAAATAATTAAAATTGATTGATGAGTCTAATAAGTAGATGATGAGTAGTCACAGTCAGGGATAGGTCACACTTTGGTGAACATCAAGCGGTAAGCTCAGCACAGACAGATACTTGTGCCCACATAAGTACACACAGATAAACACACACACACACAGTCAAACACATAGTCTACTCATATGCAAATGCAATTTTAACACTTGGCAAATAATTTTCCACACAATTTGCAATTAGTAGTAACATTTTCAATGTGCCTCATCATAAAGGCACCAGCATGAGCTTGAGCCCAGCTCAAGCCAGTTATATAAGCTGGACAGCCATAAGATACAAGAGCGAGAGACAAGTACATGCGGTGTAATGATGCCTGACTTGGACCTGGCTAACTGCACAGAGTTGGACTGGCAGATTTTCAAGGTTAAATGCTATGATGATGGAGCGGAGCAAGCGTTAAGCGCACGTGAGTTTGCTATGGAGCCTCAGGCAGCTGTTGTGGCTGCAAACTAGTTTCAAATGGCATCAAAGTATCTGTAAGATACAAAATACGCGCGCTTGAGCATAAGGAGTGCCGCTGCCAACAATTAACCGCAGATTTTATTTTATTTTTTTTTTGTTTGTATTTTTTTTTCTATCTGCTGCAACAACAGCTGCAACATGTCGTCGATTCGCTGCTGTTGCTGCTGCCATAAGATATTCGAGTTCAAGGCTAATGGGTCAACTGCAAATTAGAGTCGCCTGCAGGTTGACGTTGAATGACATTATTTGTAGCTGCAGCTATAAATGTATCTATATCTCTTACAGTTTCTGTTTCTGTTTCTGTTAACTGTGGTCAGTATGGGCTATTGACATGCCAAAACTTGCCAAGTTACGTGCTTTGAAACTAGTAAGTTGCAAACAAAGCCCTCGGGACAATTAGCTGCTTGAGACATTATCGTTTCAGTCTGCTGTCGAGTGATTTGTATAAATTTTGCATCACAATCAATCATTTGTCGCTGGTTAAATTGCTTTTATGAGCAAATAAACATTAAGAAATCATATGAAAACGTTAGCAGACTTTAAACAATTTATGTGCATATCAAGTGGACATTGCCTGGAAGCTTGGCTATCAACGCTTTTGTTCTCGATTTGCATGAAAAATGACATATAGAATCAAAATAAAATGCATACAAAATGATGATTCTTCTCAGATACAATGCACCTGCCTTTAAAATGCTTTTAAGTTTTTACTTGATAGCAAAAGATATTTCACAACTATTACATTACATTTATTTATAATACATAAATAAATAAAAGCTTACTTTCAGCTTAATTTAATATCATTTTAAGTTTATGTTTGATACCGACACATAGTTTAAGGAAGTAGCTGCCTTTCAGCTACTGTTAATGTTATTTTTGATTGTGCAAGATACTACTTGTATACACAAGATACTTTTAAGTTTATGTTCGAAAGTGAAGGAAGATATCTTTTGTATCTTTAAAGCAAAAGCCATTGTAAGTTATGTTTCTTAATTTGACTTGATTTTACGATCGGTTTTATGATCATCTTATGGAGAGGACTTACTGCAATTAAGACTGATTTTATAGCTTTACTGCCACTTACTTGCAACGCACAATGTTCGACGTCGACGTCGACCTTAGACACTTCCTTGCATTGTCACAACTGCAGTCCAAGGGCCAATGACAGTGGCACCTTTGTTTACGCATTGTTTTTAATAATTAATGGCAAATTCATTTATATATATATTTATTTTCTTTTCCCTTGTTCTCTGTCTCTTTGCAGCCCCGCAAATCTTCCAATACCCGACACCACCGAGTCCCTCGTGCTCTATTGCCCAGTCGCCCAGTTACACAGGCCCTGATATATTTTTTGCTCATGGAAATCATGTGCCACCCCGCACTCCGCGCACCAGCATCAGCTTTGCCGCCGGAGACGAGTACAACTTCTTCCGGCAGCCATATCCGGCGCCGTCGACGCCACAGCCAATGCCACGGCAACCGGTGGCGCCTCAGTCAGCGCCCCCGATGCACTACAGCCATAGTTATCCACAGCAATCTTCACACTTGCTGCAACATCATCCGGCCTCATATGGACACCCTCTGCCAGCTGGCGCCTATTATACCACCTACACACCGCCACCCACACCGAACACAGCAAATGCTTCCACCTCCACCTCCTCCTCAGGGGCAGCTTCATATGGCCGACACGGTCATGGTCCAGCCCTGGCATCGACGCCCCTGGCGTCAACCGGTCCCAAGATGCGTCTACAACGCAGTCAATCGGATGCAGCCAGACGGTAAGTCAACCAAACTCAAAATGAACTCAACACAATTAATCCCTCACTTTTACACTGTCATAAATAAGATACTTGAGTTAAGGATGAGTTTGGATATTTTAACATTCTCTTTTATTTCTGTTTATTTAACGTAAATAAACAAAAAACAAAAACAATAATATTTAACAGGAGCCATATAAGTATTTCCAACGACGTTAGCTACTTACGCTTAAATATTATTTAGATAGATTACCTAAAATCTAATTTTTAAATTTTCCCAATTTACAATTTCTAATTTGTTGACATTAAATAATCAAAAACAAAAACACTTTGTAAGATATCGATATCCAAACCTAATTTGAGTTAGTTATACTGAAATACTATATATTGTGTAAAGATTTCATATTCATATCTTATATACTCTTCATATGAGAGTCGAAAAATTCTACTTAAGATGTTTTAAAACTATATGAGTTTCTCAAAATGCCATTCTTTGAGCTATGACACTGTATAAGTAATGAGCGAAACAATTTTATTTATAGTGCTTCTAATAAGAGAATTGCTTTATTATAAAGACGATCGACTATAAGTCAGATAATGAATAGAAAAATGCATTATTTAGATTCTTTTCCTTCAACTCAAATTACGTATTCACTTGATAAATGCGTATTTTACAAGCAACACAAAAATTCAATTAATGCACATGCAAATCATTGCAAATTAATCACAATATTTTTATAGCTCTCACTTAATGTTAATTGTACACATACATACACACACGCACAGACTGATAAGAGCATAGAATTTATGATGATAATGTTGTGTCTTTTATAGCAAACGATTGACCTCGACGGGCGAAGATGAGCGTGAGTATCAGAGTGATCATGAGACGAGCTGGGATGAATTTGAAGATCGCTATGACAATTTTACGGCTGGACGGGAACGTCTTCAGGAGTTCAGTGGACGTATACCTCCTCGCAAGAAGAAGAGCAATAACAACACCAACAACAATAACAATAACGGGAATAACAACACCCACAATGCGAATTCATGTGGTACTGAGAATAACCACAACCACAACCACAGCCAGCAAAGGGAATCGGAGGAGCAAAAAAAGGTGAGCATGTGATTCAGATATAAATACGAGTTCATTAACTTTCCTCCCATTTGCTGGCAATTTCCATTTGACACGTGCTAGCATTAGTCAAAGCCCCAAACTAGCAAAGACATGCGACTAAAAATAGTTGCAGTTTACAGCCAATGACAAATTGCCCACAAGGAGTCAGTGTCAGAGTCCAAGTTGGAATCGTGAATCGCGAATTGCGAAATGGGAGTTGGAGTCAGAGACTCGTACATTTTTCAAATGTTGTTGTATGAGAAAAACTTTGCACATGCTAAAAGTGTGATAAAAATTAATTGCGCAGCACTGCCTCTGTCTCTGTTTCTGTCTCTGTCTTATACTCTCTCCACACGCTTCCCCACTTCCCTTTCTTTAGCTTTTGCATCGCTGCTTTATGTTAATCTAGACAAGTGTCGTTCCCATTCCCATTCGCCCCTTTTCCCCCCTGGAGCTTCTATAGTAGTTTAGTCAGTCAAAGAGTCAGCCTTTGTCAGCTGTCACACATGTGTGTAATACACAGGCTATTCACTATATATGTATATATATATATATATACCCACTTACAGATATAGTAAATTTATTTACTATATAGTCTATAATGTATGCGTTTAAAGTTGCATTGTGACAGAACTGTGGGCACTTTTTTAATACCCTTCTCGAGGGTATTGTATTAATAGCATGTGACACACATTGAAGGAGGCTCGTCAGACTTGATTAAATAAATATATTTTTGATCAGGCTGACAAACTAAGCTAATATTGACAGATATTAATTGAATGTGGATTTGTATTAAAGTCAACGGAGTTTATTTACTTGTAGTTGATCTATCAATTCTATTAAAGTTTCCAATAAGTGAGAAATGTATGGCATTTATTGCTGAATGTATACTAACCAAGTTTTAAATTAATCAATAAATAGCTTTATCCAAGATCAATATTAAATATAGAGGGTATCTACTCTTCGGCATATTAAAACAAGCTCTTAATATTTTTCTTCTTTTTTGCCTGCGCAATTAAAAGAAAAGTAACCTTCAAGAAATTCAATCGCATGACACAGACTAAAGACTCACACACACATACACACAGACACACGCTTATAGTTGATACAATTTCAGTTTTATTTATAATTTTATTGATGCGTGTAATTTATATACTCATAAAATGCCACCGAAGAGACGGGCTTATCTCAACTTTGGAGGCACGGAATAAAGCGATTCCGACCCTCTTGGGAAGCTGGGCTTCCATTTGCATTATCAGAAACGCATTTTATTGAGATCGTGAGAAATTTCTGTTATCTCTACAAAGAGCAACAAATGAAATAAATAATATATCGATTAAAATTAGCGTTGTTTTCGACGAATAATTTAATAGTGACAGCAAAAGTTGCAGTAAGATAAGATATAAAGTATTCCAAAGTCCAAACTGCTTGCAGTCTATTACAAACGTGTAAAAGAGACACATTTTTAATGAATCACATTGCAAGTAGTTAGATAAGATATAGTATTTATAACCAAATAAATTTAAAATCAGGGTGAAGTGTATTATTTATTGCACGTGCCACACAACACACAAAGTAAATAGTATCCTATTGGTTATAGTAAGCAAACATGTTAAATTATATCGAAAATAATTACGTTATTGACCAGCCGTTGACCACACTCGTATTTAGGTCACTGACATCAGCTTCAGTCTATGGTTTTGCTTGATTTACGAATGAACATTTTGCGTGGGGGGTTGAAAATGTGGTCAAACAATCGATGGAGCACGTGCAAATCTAAATACACACGGACATGTTTATATTTATACGACCCTGGAGACCCTTTTTAGCAATTGAGTTAACCACATACTGAGTGTTTAATAATTCTTTTGCAGCGACAGAGATACCCTAGATTGTTAAATTTGCCAACCAAGGGATTGATCTTTTCAATAACACATGAGTCAGTTAGTCAATTAGTCAACTCATTGTTTTTCCATACACTTTATTGCTTACCTTTCTTTAACGTCTACACTACATTGTATTTATAATTTATTTACTTGTACTTAATTTCGATTATTCTATCTTTTTTCAGAAACAGCAAAGTTTCACTTGGCCAACAGTTGTTACCGTTTTTGTACTTGCCATGGGCTGTGGTTTCTTTGCAGCGCGATGAGTGCCAAATTATAAAAGGAATCAACAACGTGAACATTAATAAACGCATACTTAATTAATGATCCATAGTGAATTCGGCTAACATATAGAACATTGTAATCCCATTTACTTATATTCTAGTTAATAAGATCATAGTTTGTTAACGAAAATTGGAGCTGTAAAAGGTAAAGTCATAAAATCGTACAGTAATAACAGATATGCATCAAAATGAAACTCTATAATAGCGTATATAAGGTTAAGGAAGGTTGACGGGACACAAGAACAATATAAATAGCTATATACTATATATGTATATGTACATTCATGATATATTCAAAATTAATTCTCTCAAACGAATAGACTATCTTCTTAAGATATACTTAAGAAAACATTCAAACTGCTCAATTGCAAACTGTAGACTGGCTAAAGACTAAAAGACAAATGGAAAATACAGATATTTTTGCTAAAACAAAACATTTTAGAATGTGAGTGAAAACATGAAAACATATTTTTTGGTAACGCTTTTTCGCTGAAGAATCAAAAGTATTTTTGTAAACTTTTTAAAAAACTTAAAAGTAAGAAGTATTAAAAAAGGAAAAACCAACTGCACCATAAGTTAACTGCCATTTTTGAGATACATACATTTGAGATACTTAAAGATACATACAGATACATATAGGTAAAATGATGTATTGTAGGCCGGTCTCATAGCAATTAAATGTTTGAGCATTTTCTTTCTTGCTATTTGCATTTAACTTTGCATTTTGTAAAACGTAATAAAAAGAAACCCAAAATAGAAACAAAACCCGAGTAAAATATATATGTGAACTTTAAATAATAATATTATTATTATTTGCTTCCGCGTTAATTTCAATAATTTTAATTGTATATTTTTGATTGTCAAACAACAAACTTTCAATGTCTTCGATTTGTAATTTAAATTACAAGAAAATTTATACATATTAATTAGGATTCGTAGCGATTACCCAACTTAATTGAATTATTGCTTTAAAGTAGTGAAAATTGTCAACAAACAAAAATATTTAGCTTTAATTGTTATAAATGAAAAAAAAAAAACAAATCAGAAAGAAAAAATGCCACTTAAAAAAAAGGAAGAATGTGTTTTTTGTATATAGTTGATATGCCATTTTTGTGATGATTTTGTCTATATGATTTATCATGTTTTTAGTTAAATTTCGTAGTTCTAGTTATAAGCAGGCGTTTATCATGTGGATTATTTTGTTCATTCTTCAAATTGGTCTCACAATTCATAGTTTAATTTTAAGCACAGAGCACAATACAGAAGAAATTTGAGCAAAAGGTTTACTGAAATTTCCCCAAGACAAGTTCTACCTTTGGTTAAATCTCAAAAGCCAACGTTGAATGATCTCTTAACTGGAAATTAATCGAATTGCAAAAGGCGCCACTCAATTGATCTCCATATGATAGCCAAAGTCAAAAGTCAACATAAAGTAATTTTCAACATTTTTTGTGGTAAATTTCACAACGCTTTTGCCAAATTTCTTAACGTTTCAATGCCAATCGAACAGTGAAAAAAAAAACAAATAGTAAGAAAATTATAAACAAAAAAAGGAAAAACAAAAGCAAACAAATAAATAAATAGATAACAAAAACTATTCCCAAAAATCGCATTGATCTCATGGATTTTTTTATCATTTACATCAACAATTTTTTACTTGCATTAAACGCGATGAGAAAAATGTGTAAATTAAGTATAATTAATTCTAGAATTAAGTATGTAAAAGTTTAGCGTTAGGAGCGCCAAGCGTTTTAGTTTACATTTGTTTAAATACATAAGTTTTTTTATTCAATTAATCTGCTTGTCGATTGACAAAAATACACAATTTCACATATTATACTATATGTTATATGCCTGTAAATAGAGCAATATTTTTTCATAGTAATTATTCATTTCACAAAAGATACGAGTACACTAGTTAATATGAGAGCAGCAAACAGTAAAAGTAGAACAAATTTCTTTATTATTATTTTTGATAATTCTCTTACCTATTTTTATCAACATAATAAAAACATACTCGGTCATACATACATATAATTTGTAAAAAAGTATTCCACGCACATCCGAATGAAAAGCATAAAAACTCTGAAAATTCTTTGTACATTTTTCTAAAGTGAATCAGACTTCAAGGTTTGACATGGCAACATGAAATATCTTTGCACTGGTTCATTCTAATTAGTTTTCACAATGATCTCGGTAAAGTTTTGTGGCCGCGCGCCCAAAAGTCAACGCGATTTTTGGTTTGCCATAAACTGAAACAAGGCAGAAAAGCAAGAAACAAAAATCAAAAACAAAAAACAAAAAAATTTCATAGCGAAAATTTGTTTAATTTTTATCCATGCAATTTTCCCCATAAAATTAAGTAATTCATAATTTGTATATAGCGCAAAAATCAAATGCCATTTTTTGTATAGATTTGTTGGTGCCAAAATTAAAGTAAAAATGTGTGTTAAGATGTGTGCTGCCAAGTTGTTTAAAGCTGCGATGCGACACATGTTTTAACTTAAGTTCAATAGCGATAACGCTAAGGATACCGATATCGGATAGTCTTAAGCCATTTCATTTATGACACATTTCAATAATTTTCTTATACTTTATAACTTGTACATTTTATATTATGCTGTAATATTTTAATTAATATATAATATCATTATGATCTCATGAATATGTTCATAAGACAAAAGTATATATATGTAAATGATTAAACACGCATACAATACATGTAAGAAGAATTATAAAAATAAAAAAACAAGAATCACATGCACAAAAAATATATGAAAATCGAATAAAAATTTTAAAACAATGAACTTGAAATTTATTAATAGTTTAGTTGGCTTTGACTAAGCCAGCTAATGTATTTAAACTCTCTTAAATCAATACCTTCACTTATTTTAGACTGTAAAGAACGTTTTCAACTTTACATATTTTCAAACAACTTTTGGGTAGATTATTTTTAAAAATGAATTATACTCCGGCACAACAGAAGATGAATTGTAGAGTCTTGAAAGCCATTTCCAAATTTCAGGGCGACAAACGTGTCGCTGTGCCATTAACATCTATCATCCAGGAGGTGATTTTGATGAAACCCGATGATGACTTCGACAATCTCCAAAACAATGTGATGGAATCATTATCAAGTCTTAAGCAATTTGGTCTGTTAAGAGAAAATCTTAAATCTGAATTCACTCTTGTGCGTTGTCCGATTAAGTCTCGATCAAATTTGGTAAATTCACCCTAAAATAATTCAAAATAAAACTTACAGATTTCTCGCTTATATGAGACGACCAAGGCTGATGTTCCAGTCCTAGATGAGAGCGAAGATGCTGCAGCAGATAAAATTGTGAATTTTGTAAATTCAGATCCACTGAAAATGTCTGGGGATGCTAAAGATCCTTACCATGATGGAGGCGGAGATGCTGATGCTTGGAATTTTGCCCATCCAATTCCTATTGAGCCTGATTTTCCAGGCCAAGATGGAAGCGAATATGCTGCAGCAGCTAATATTGTGAATTTTGTAAATTTAAGTCCACTGGAAATGCCTGGGGATGCTAAAGATCCATATCATGATGGTGGTGGAGATGCTGATGCTTGGAATTTTGCCCATCCAATTCCTATTGAGCCTGATTATGCTCATGTTCCATTCCGTGATGGAGGCGGAGATGCTGATGCTTGAATTTTCGCCCATCCAATTTCTGATGTTGCAGGCCGAGATAGAAGCAAAAATGCTTCAATTCCAATTGACTTTTTTAAATAGAACGAAAATCATTTCTAGTTGTTTTAATAAACGCCATCTAGGTGTCAGTTTAACAAATCAAAATATCACGCTATTAAAATCGCTCTGGCCGATCTTGTTGCATACTTTTCGGGATTTTGCAAAAATGTACTTGCGATTCGCGGCATAAAATTTAAAAAATATATATACAAAAAACCATTTTTTTAGATAATAAAATGATTTTCCATAAATAAACAAAATTAATTATAAATTAGATGAATTCGAGATGATTCGTTAAACATATGTTTCGCCTGTGGAGCTCTTTTGGTGGCCTAGTTCCTTCAAAAAAGTTCTAAAATCTAAAAATTCTACAAAAAAAAATCCATGCAAAATTTAAATATATTTTCCCCTACTATCTAATGCACTTTAGAAGTTAGTGAAGCTAACTGTGTGTAACTATTTGTGTTTGTGTGAATGGTTTGGGTTGTCTGTCAAATATTATCGGGTTTATTTCGGGTTTCATTTTGGGCAAGTTTTTTACGAACTGAATTTCTTTTACTATTTCTAATTTTAGTTTGAGTAACTATAATATTTACTTACCATAATGCAACGTAAAAGTATACTTTGTAGTACAAGTGAAAACCGAAACTGGCCTGTATTATGATAGAATCGTATAGCACTTGTTATTATTAATTTTGGCTATCTTTAGATAGATTTATAGAGTGTAGCTCTCGACTTTCAACCCTTATTGTAGACACTTGGGTGGTTTTTGGGTGGTGTGCATGGAGTAGTGGTGTGATTGCTGGCCACTTAACCAGCGCATTATGCTGCCTAAGCCAATTTGTAGTTTTTGTGGTCGCGGATTAAATACTCATAATTGCTGCAATGCAGCACGCGACACGGTAACAGGATACAGAACACGGGGCATGCCAGAGAAATGATATGTTATTAACAGCTTAAACGGGGAAACAGTCAAAGGAACATAGGTTGCGTTATTATTATTTCAACCTGCCCTGAATATGACATCCGTTTCCGCCTTCAATCGCTACGGGCAACTGTCAATCAAAGTGAGTCCAGCCGAAAATTGCGGGCATATTTAATTTGAATTGTATTTTGTTCACATAAATCTGAGCGTGTGATTTGAATGGTCAAATGGATGAGTGGTTATCGCATAAGATATGCTTCTGAATCTGCATCTAATTTGACATTTGAGTGTAAACGCGTGTCGCTTTTGCAGCTCTTTCTCCGTCCGGAAGGTCATAATATGGTTTAGGCTGAATACTTACAAGTTTTCAATTAAATTTTAAACTAAACTTATCAATAGGTCGCCCACTCCCAGTATTAGATACAACTATGATAATTACTTTTTGGTTCAGCACCTGACAGCGTTATCGGGCCAAAAAGCAAAATAGGAAAGGGTTAACATTTTGAGGCCTGCCATTGTCATACTCGAATATTGGCAATTTTACTATTAACCCAAACCAAGGTACACATCTACCACAAAGCCAATAACACAACAATACCCCTTCCAGACATCCAATTATAATTATTAAAACTATAGATACAAAATTGGCACGCTGCATTTGGCAATTTTCTGCAAATTAAAGTTAATTAACTGCCAGCGGTTTCCATGGAGGTTAAAGGACAAGAGAAATGCCGTATTTTTCTTTACAAAAGTATCTCAGCTATGTTGAGATATGGGAAAACCATGAACTAAGGCAAATTTGGCAACACTTCTCATTGCTAATAATTCTTAAAAACAAAAAAACCAATTTCGCAAGTCCTTAAAGCGACAAGAAATAATTTAGAATTCAAAATAAAATTAAAACTCTAAGTTAACAAGTAAATAAATATTTTAAAAAAATTCACATAAAACTGAACAAAACATTAATCTACAAGCAACGTTATACCATATTTAGCCTTGAATTTTGATAAGATTTATTTACTTAAAACATCACTTGTTTGACTTTAATTTTAATGTAAATATCAATAATGCTCTTTATGTTTAGACTCCGGGCTGAGTATAAATGTATCTATATCAGCAGCGGGGGCCTAACTCATTTGGCTAATTACACAGGCACAAGCAAAATTTACTTCAGTCCCATTTTGCGCAATAAGGCGGTCTTTATACGACTACACTGCGAATAAAACAAAGTTTTCAAAAATAACGTAAATAACATGCATATAATTATTCCAAATATTTTCTTTATATACTTTGCCAAGTAATAGAAAACAATTTTTATTTTTTTATTTTTTACGGATGAAAATTTTCATACATTATTTACAACCTAATTCGCTCAGTGCAAAACACACATTTTTCCGTCTGCTCTTCTTGTTTGTCACTGATCTAAGTATAACCATAATGTACATTGAAGTGCCTGTATGCGTAGGGTAGTCCATTCTAGATAATGACGAACAAAAACTGATTGCAAGTGTGCTAAACTACGGAATACTATATAAATATAGCTTCACTTGGAAATTGGTTTGTTAAATGATATTTATTTTTAGGAAAATGTATATAAGAGCTTCAAAGTTCTAGGTCAAATAGACAGTTAAACATTTCTTAACAGAATTAGACTATCGCTATTGAATGTAAAATATATTGCATTTAGGAAATATAATACACTTATCTGTCCATATTCTATAATCACAGGGTATATAATTTTTCCGAGTTCTAAAAGTTTATCTATGTTGATACGCAAGTACTTGCAGCTTCGTGAGATACTCTGAATGCACATGTATAAGTATCTTTATCTGTGTATCTTACTCTTTATCTTATACAACAAACATGTATTATTTTTCCCGCACAAGGTAGTCGGTTGTCAGTCGAGAAAAGCAGTCATATAACGCGCATTACAACAGATCGAGCAAGATCCACAATTAAACGGCGACAAGGCCAAAAAATATATAAATGAATTAATAGTTTTTGTGTTGAAACCGATCGAGATGCGTACTCCTACAGTTGTAGGATTTATGAAAATATTCGGGATACTTTTGTTCCTGACAGTCGAATTTAATCGTGAAGTATTGGGAGATGGTATGTCGAATATATAAGTACTCAGTGTATGTTACAATAACCAAATTGTGTTGGAACCTTTTCATTTCGAAAAGTCGATGATTTCGTGATTAGTATAAAATAATAGTTTTAATGGCTTAAAGGTTTTAAAAACAACTGGATTACGAGGAAGATATGTATATTAAATACATTCATATCACACAACGAAAAATTAATTTTCTACAATTTAAAATACCTGTTGCGGTCTGTTTCTCAATGTAAATTGGTTTTGTGCATAAAATCATTAATAAATTATTGCAAATTCCTGCTTGGGTGTACGAACACGTGCAAGGGTGCTCCAGAGGAGATCACAGGGTGTATGTAGACGACCATTGGAGGCAACAACAGTATCCAGCATTCATAGGCACTGCCTTATTTATCAGATAATTATTTCAGTTAAACGATAAGTGTGTTTATATAGCTTCAGATAAGAAGATTATGCTGTCAGCACGTAGACATAAAACTTATCATATTAGCATACAAAAGTATATTTACATATGCTGTTTTACTTTGTAAGCCGGGCAACACCGGTTAACGTCATATACTATTTACATTAGAATATACTTACTTACGTAAATAAACCATGATCGCTAGACACTGTCAGAACTCCATTCCGCTTTCTATTCAAAACTACTATTTGTTCTTAAAAGTATAAATCACTGAACGTAATATAAATAATAAACTAATATATGTTATTTTGTATTGTTTAATTTATAAAAATAGAGCAAATAGCCGACTATATTCGAAAATGCTGCATAAGTGGACTGAGAAATTCGCGTACAACAAATGGATGCGAAAAATCGGAAACGTCAATATCTAGTATTCCCAGACTTTGGCTTGGATTATGTTCCTCCACTTTTGGAGTCTGCTGTTCAAGAGAACAAGAGCGAAGGAATTGTGAACTGGGTCGATTGGCTGCACTAGAAGGAACCAAATGTGTGGATGGTCTTAATTCCACATCTAATTCTTATACAGATTGCTGCCGAGCATGTCAAGGTAAACACTATGATATTTAATCTTAGATACTCTCATAATAACATTTGTAACTTTTTTGACTATCTCTTTAGTTGGTTTGGCAGTCAAGGCCAGTCAGCAAAAATGCAAGGACCCCTTATTTTCATTTCTCTCGAATATTGAATCATATCGCATTTGCTGTTCTGAAAATGGTCTCTCGAGCTCTGAGACTAGCAATAAACTGGACACTGAAGACATTCCACAATCTGGTGAACATGAAGAGAATGACGAGCATGAAGAGGATTCCGATCAGAATAGGGAAAATGGAGATGGAACTATTGTTTTAACAGATGATGGTGAGTTCAAATAGTTTTATGTACATCTCTACATACTTAGTTCATTTTAATTATTTTTATTATAGATGATATTTGCGGAAAGGTTCCAAATCTTTGCGCACATATATGTGAAAATACATTCGATGCGTACAAGTGCAGTTGCAATCCTGGATTCAAGTTGGACGATAATAATGTAACATGTTCTCTGGAGAAAGATGATAAGGGTGTATGTCCTGAAGGATACTTTCTTGACTCAGTTCACGGAAAATGTGTTGACATTGATGAATGCAAGGAGCTGATTCACACATGCAAGTCAACTCAATATTGTCACAATCTAGTTGGATCATATCGTTGCCTTAATATAAAGGCAAAGAGTTGTCCTTCAGGATATGTCTACAATGACAAGTTGGAGGAATGTGAAGGTTGGTAAAAGTGTTCAAAAATCTAAAAGAAGAAAGGAACAATTTCCAATAATATTTATAATAATTAGAGCCTGGTAGATGAATGTTCTTTTTATGAGATTGCTGTAGGAAATAATTATAATAAATTCTGTTTCTAATAGATGAAGACGAGTGCGATCAATCGCCATGCGAGAAGGGGTATAAATGTTCCAATTCTCTTGGTGGATATGACTGTACTCCTGAACAGGACCAAGAATCATGTGGTACTGGATTTTATTCAAAAGACGGCAGTTGTGTCGATTTTGATGAGTGCAACTATAATACGACAAACTCATGTAAATCCGATATGCATCAGGAATGTAAGAATACGGTAGGCAGTTACTACTGTAATTGTTTGCCCGGCTACAGTTTAGATGCAACACAGAATGAGTGCGTGGGTAAGTATTTAAATCATAAATATTTAATAAATATTATTTACACACTCAAATGGCAAATATGAATGTATTTACTAACTTATGTTATATGTGCACAATTCCTGTAGATATTAATGAGTGCTCAATTAACAATCACAACTGCCTGCCAACTCAAAGATGTGATAACACGATCGGTTCATACATATGCACGGTATATAATATTGATTTAATGCCTCTGAATATGATTAATACGATATGTAAATATATATTAAATTTAATTTTAAACAGCGCTGGACCTCCTGCGGAACTGGATATACTCTTAATGCTGAGACAGGCCATTGTGATGGTAAGAATCGTAAATTTGTCAGCTGATATCTTCCCGAATTTATCTACCATTACTACAGTCGAAAAGACAGACATAAATTTGATTTCTAAACACAAGTATGACTGTATTTATTTATGTGAGTAAACTAACATTATATTTATTTATTCAAAGATGATGACGAGTGTGCGCTTGCTACTCACAACTGCCCTTCGGATTATGACTGCTATAACACCAAGGGATCATTTCGGTGCCACAGAAAAACAACAACTACTACAACTACAACAACAACTACTACAACAACACCAGCAACTACTACAACGACAACACAGTTACCGCCCACAAAACCCAGAGATATTTACAATCCACGCAATTATGGAACACACACAAGTTATTCATTATCTCGGCAACCTTGTACTTCCGGTTTTCACAGAAACCATCTGGGCGCCTGTGTTGGTAATTATTAATATATTTATTTAATTTTAAAATTAAAATTTAAAAAATGTGATATAATATTCAACAGTAAGAAGTTTAAATTGAAATTCAATGTAAATCTTTGAAATACCATCTTTCAAGATTTAAAATAATAATAAATCAAAGTCTGCTAAGCTAAATAGTTATAATACAGCAGGAGCTAACAATTTTAAGTTCGGATAAATTCTAACTATCCAGAAACTAGAATCTGAAAGCTGAATTTTTGCCAAGGAGCTTTAATATTCATTCTTCTGTTTAATTTAAAGTGCTAAAGTGTTTTACCTCAAAAATAAAAGTTGAGCTGTATTCCCAGAATTAAGCTAATGGGATTAAAAACATGAAAAAAAATTAAGCTAATGGGACAAAAAAAAATGAACAATAACATTTTAATACTTTAAAATTGAAAGCTAAGGAAGGCATGTGTATTAGAAAAAATGCCTTTACACTGAGCTTAAATGTTGTGATCATGTTGTATACAAGGTATGCTCTCTAAAAACTAAAAAATTTTGAAATTTTCAACTTTTCGATTTAAAAATGTTTAACCTATTTGTAAATACTGTTTTATTAAATAATTATTTTACACAATTGTATATTTTGTAGATATAAATGAATGCGTCGAGTACAAGCCATGTATGAGTAATGCACGGTGCATTAATACCAATGGATCCTACCGTTGTGAGACCTTCACGCAGTGTCCCGCTGGATTCACTCCAACACCTGAAGGAACATCTTGCGTTGGTGAGTTGATATACCTTTATTAGGGTATCCCTTAAAGTTAACGTAACAAATTTGATTTAATTATTTAAACTAAGAGCTATGTATATGTAACAACTTTGAAAAAAGGTACCTATTTTAATGTCATTACCTCAACCTCAACTCAATGCAACTTTTTGCTCACACAGATATTAATGAATGCGAAACAGGAGAGCATAATTGTGGCGACAAGCAAATCTGCCGCAATCGAAGTGGCGGATACATATGTTCATGCCCCACAGGACATCAGGTGGTACGTCTGCTAGATGGAACGAACAGTTGTGAGGACATTAATGAGTGTTCCCAGGATCACTCAGCGTGCTCTTCAAATGCACAATGTTTTAATACGATTGGCTCGTACTATTGTGAATGCAAATCTGGTTTCCAAAAGAAGCCCAATCATGAGTTAGGAGACAGTTGGCAGACTCACGCTCAATGCTTTGATGTGGATGAATGTATGACAATACCAGGTCTCTGCCAGCAGAAATGTGTCAACTTCTGGGGAGGGTATCGTTGCACCTGCAATCCTGGATACGAATTAAGCCAGGACAATCGCACTTGTAATGATATCGATGAATGCGAAGCCCACAACTATTACAAACTCTGCATGGGGTAATAATCATTTACCGATTTTCTTTCCTTCCTAATTATAATCCACATTACTGTTTCTTCAATTCTTAAACCAAAAAGCTTTTGTATTAATACGGCTGGTTCTTATCAATGCTCCTGTCCTCGTGGCTACACTTTGGAGTCGGATAAAACTACTTGCCGGGACATTAACGAATGTGAAACAGAAAGCGAAAATCATGTGTGCACTGGACGGGTATGAAATTTGATATGTATTATAATATACTAATATTTATTATTGCGGAGTTAAAGACTAGCATGCAGGTTTCTGTATACCGTACAAATGCACACACATATGTTCTGAATTGTAAAGGCAACAAATGCACTTATTTTAATAATGAAGTTAAAATAAGTAAAATCGAAGAAGCCTTTACATAAACTTTACAATAGAAAGACCTTATTACGTTAATCGGCATTTATAATATTAAACACCTTCTAATTATGCTCCTAACATTTAACTTTGCTTTGTTTTACAGAGTGACATTTGTACTAATATACGAGGCAGCTATAAATGTACCACAATTAATTGTCCTCATGGCTACATAAACGATCCGGAGCAAAAGAAGTAAGATATGTATTAAGTCTAAGGCTAACTAAATTTAATTAACATGACTATGTTGTTATTCATTTCATACTATTTTAAGCATATTTTTAAAATAATTCTTTTTTTATTGCAGCCGATGCCGTCAAAGTAGCAACTTCTGTGAAGGAGAAGAATGTTATACCAAGCCATCAGCCTATACCTACAATTTCATAACATTTGTATCAAAATTAATGATTCCCCCAGATGGTCGAACGATTTTCACATTACGCGGACCAGCCTGGTATGATGATATTGATTTTGAATTGAAAATTGTAAGAATTCAAGCGGCTCCCAACATTGAAAGAGCATCAGAAAATTATTTCGAGTAAGTTTTACAATATCTTTGAGCACATATGTGAAAGAGCAATATATTATTAAACATTGAAAATTACAGCACTTTAAAGCAAAACCACCAAGTGAATCTTATATTAAAGAAGTCGCTGGAAGGACCTCAGGATGTCGAATTGGAGCTGAGTATGACTGTGTTTACAAATGGAATGCCTCGTGGAAAAAGTGTTGCCAAAATATTCTTATTTGTATCCCAGTATAATTTCTAAATGTTTGAATCAATTTTTGCTTTTATAATACATAATATGATTGTACTTTTTTTGTTTTTGTATGATTTCCAACTAAATTCGAATCGATATTTAATACATAATAACAATCTTTTTAAAACAGTATAATATTTTGAATCAATAGAGACTTTTCTGGATTATATAATATATTATCATTATTATAAATATTAAACTAAAGGTTAATTGTTGTTAAATAGAAACGTAGTGTCGTCGGCATCTTAGTATCTTATCACCTCTATCTGAATATCTTATCGTTTGTATCTCGGTATCTTATCATGTATACACCAACATCTTATCATCTTTATCTTAATTTCTGCAAAAGCTTTAGTTTCTTCAGTGTTATCTGTATCTTTATCTATGCCATTATTTGTAAAGCAGTTCAATTATAAATTTAATCAAATTATGGTTGCATGTGTTGCGAGTTAAAAAAGTATGTAATGCCAACTAATTGGCTTTCAGCACAAAGTCTCAAATAATTAATTTGATTACAAAAGAGCTCGTGGAACGCTGAATAAATACACATCAACTGATGCTTTTACTTGGGATATGATGTAAAATGCACTGAGACCAAAACTACATTAAAAATTCATTACGAAGTGCACAAAGTGGGGTAAAAATAGACCCTTCTCAACTTTAAGAAACTTATCTTGTATCAGCATGACTCGATGCAGCACATGCAACAACACTTTGTCATGAGTTTTTCACCTCCTTAGATGTTGAATATTGTCGAGAGATGGGAAAAGATAAGGGGAAAGAGATGCCGACGATGTGGAGTAATTTTACCAAAGGAATGTCCTAAGTAAAGGATGTGCACACATATATATATACATGTCTATGGCCTAAAATGGTCTCAGCCTGCAGGTCATAAGCAAAACTCATAAGGCAAGGACAGCAGAAGCGATCGTAATCGACGTCTTTGGCACTTTATTGACAAACTAATAAAAACAGAGCGATGCAAAGGAAATGCAAGGACTGAGGAAAAGGACTCTAGGACGCAAACGATTTATTAAAATCCCTGTGAATGGCATACATAAAAAGCAGCGCTACTGACCGTTGATATGATGAGTAATTTGCTTTTGGCTTTTAATGGTCCAGACGACAACGGCAACGATGATGAGCATGTGGACATGGACAAGGATAATAACGACAACGATGTTGGGAATAGTTGCAGGACACGGAAATTAGTGCGGAAACGGTTACTACGCTTAGCAATCTGTCAAAAAGCCAAAATGTAATAAATGAGACAGAGACACACACACACATACACACACACGTGGAGAGAGACACGGTCTTGCTCCTGGTATCAGAGTCCTGGCCATCAACATAATTCATATATCATGCCAAAGCACGACAAAAGCCTTCCAACTGGACAAAAGCGCCAACTACTGCGACTGATGCTAAAAGGATGCCCCTTTCATAAAGGAAGTTTGTGTGTTTGTACATACTATATGTACACTCAGAGAAAAGTATTATGAAAAAGGTAAAACTTATATTTTGGATATTTGCATTAAAGTGCCATGATATTTATCAAGAAATAGTTTGTTGGAAGCATACAAAAAATAGATGCTTTCTATTTATTTATGCATTATACCATTAAAAAATAATTTAATTTACATTAACGTTTTCTTTACTACTCCTTTATTTGATTTATCTATTTCTTATTTAATTATTAAATTTATAATTATTTAAATTTCAATTTATGTACATTATTATTACGTTACATTATTATTTATGGTTTCATTATTTATATTATAAATTTCAACTACAATTAATACATAACGTCTGCTCATTGAGGTCTACGATTTTGCCTTTTTTCTCTGAGTGTACATTTGAGTATGTGTGTATGTGTTTAGAGAACACACACATATGCCATATTTCATTACACGTTGATAAGTGGTCATTTGTCCACCCGATTCTTGGCATAACACAGTAGGGGGATGTTTCTTGGATGCCAACAGGCATTTCATAATAATTTTAACAACCTTTTTTACGCAAACATGAAGCGTACTCCAGACTGAACCCAACTAAACCAAACTCAACTGAATCGTAGCTGATATTAATATTAAATGCACCAGTTGGAATCTGCATTAACTTGTTTATATTCACATTCATATTCATATTCAAATTCGCATTCGTAGTAGCAGTTTGACTCCTTGGGGACGGTTTGCTTTTATTAATTTCTGCACGATTATACGGTTTGTGAATTCTTAGCTGAAATTCGGCAATTAAATTGCACTCTTGAAAATAAAACATTTTAGATTTATAATTTAAATATTTTACAATATGAGCTTTCCAAATCGGAGATATTTTCTAAGATATTTAAGCAAATGTTCTAGTGGAAAATATAATTACATTACTTAACTAAAAATAATTAAACATATATGATAGAATTTAGATTGATTGAATGTACCGGATTTGATTCCATGGTTATTGAAGCATATATTTAAAAACTTAAGTAATACTCTTGTATGCTAATCACAAGCATATAAGTCGACTCATTGAGTCCATTTCTTCTCCATATCCCCCATTCTTTACAGAGTAAGGGTTGTTTGTATCCATGGTAAATAGGTGCCGACATTAACATATACTCCGGGCACATTTGCCTGCCCACAGCCGATCCCCCAGGCAACGAGACCAACCACATACCAGATGCCATTGCTGGCGCAAATGAGCGGTGAACCGCCATCACCCGTACATGCATCCTTGCCAGATTCGCCGCCGGCGCAGATGAAGCTCGTCGGGCTAAGCACAAATGAGGAACCAAGTCGAGTGGCTCGGAGTGCCGTTTGGCAGTCGGCATTGGGAATAAGCGGCACATCAACTTGACGCATAATGGCCTGGTAGGCGCCAGTTGGTCCAAAGTCGTTCTTTCCCCAGCCGGCGACCCAGCAGCGCTGCCCAACAAAGTTAGTTGTAGGAAGACAAATGGTACCTACTGTAGAACGAGTGGTAAGGGAGACGGGCGTTGCCAGCTTCAGAATTGCAACGTTGTTCAGCAAATTATTCGGGTTGAAGGCAGGATTCACATACACATTGGCGATTAACACATCTTGCGCAGGAATAGGTTCACTAGTTCCAGCTGCATCCCATTCGCCCAAGCGTACCTTAAAGGATGTTAAGCTGACAATGGATAAGAAAACTGATGTTGTGTCTTATCCAACTCTTTATACTTACGCCAAATTGTAGACCTTGTGGGCTGCAGTTAATACATGTTGAGCCGTAATAAGTGCTCCTCCTCCTAGATATACATCCGCCGTTGTCAGTAAAGCTGCTTGCCAGGGATATGCGCCAAAGCTGGCCTGGCCGGGACCGGCCAAGGCAGAACCAGGTGGAGGCGGGAAGCGTAGTCCGCATTGATAGGAGCCTGCCTGACAGCACGCTATCAAACCAAAGGCGCAACTAAACGGAGGCACAGTTGTGGGCACAGTGGGCTGCCAACCAAAGCTGACTACAATTATCACTTTTTTTTATTGGTGAACTGCTGGATTACTCACCAATCCACCATTGTTCACTATGCGTATATCCAGCTGACCGCTGCCATCGTTTGGTGGCGTGGGTAATGGATTAGGGCACGACGACGGAGGCACGCAGCGGCAATTGCTGGTGCCGGGTGCAATAATGGGGGGCAACTGGGGCCAAGGAGCTGCAGGCACTTGTGGAGGCACTAGCGTACCCACAATCAGCTGGCGTGTAAGCACTACAAGATAAGAACAGCATTCCGATAATGGTAAGCAATTATAGTAATCTTGCTGAGGTTCTACTTACGCGTGTGATTGTCCAAGTTGCCTACATCGCTAGGATATGGAGCATTTTGCTCCGACAGCGTACCGGATGTCCCAAAACTCCAGCACTGTACACCTTCGGGAAGCAAGGGAACTGACAAAAGGCCAACAACAAGTAACGTATTCATTGCCTTAGAAATGACAACTAACCTGGCCAAATGACGTGCTATACGGCTATATAGGGCATCCATCCTAAGCGCGCTTCTGGCAATAAATTGCCAACCTAATGTAACTCGCTTAAACTCTGGGATTTTCTGAGCAAAAAACAGCAATAACATGGCCACTGGAAAAAATTTGTTTTTTTTATAATGAACTTGAAATGCTCTTATACTTATAATTATATTAAAATATATGTAATATTCTATTAAGAATATATATTCTATTATAACGCGCACGTTCCATAATTTTGAAGATATTTCAGTACTGTAGGCAAGATTGCTTTGGTTTAAGCCCTGGTCTTTGTTTTCTATGATTTTCTAGTTCTTCATGACTTCTAAAAAAAAAACAATATTTAAAAGAGTCTTACCCAAAATACAGATTTAATGTTCTTAAATTTCTTATACAATAAATGCGTAAATATCGGTTTGAGCTCAGGCTCGCGACGAAAACATTTTTGTATGCTCGGTTTAAAATAGGTTTGTACTTCATTATAAGATAGGGTATAAACGGCCATCAATGCGGTCAGTGTATATATGCGCACTAACTGACACCCACAGAAAATTATTCAAATAGAACCAATAGGGTTGACATACATTTAAATATAATAGAAGTTGAATGTTTTATATGCAGTCATTCTGTATTGAATTGTTCTGACAAACTTTGTGGTCATTATATAATTTGCCATTTCATTTTCATTTCGATTTCAATTGCGGTGACTGTGATAAATTTAGGGTATCTTTTGTTTGATTGTACCACTATTTGATTTGATTTTAACAACTTAATAGTTTAGTTGTGAAAATACAAAAATTATACATAATAGTCGCAGCTTTAGTCATTATTATACCCTGAGGGTATTATAATTTTGTAATTTCAAATTTGGTACGAACGATCGGTTCGAAATCAACATTTAACAAATTTTGTCAAAGATCTGACGACCGGCCGGATCGGATCACTATATCATATAGCTGTCATAGGAACGATCGGTTCAAAATCAACATTGAGTATGAAAAACTTTATTGTTTCTCAAGATATCTCCATTAATAATAACTAGAAGGGATATATTCGTACTTTTTTTGGAAACATTGTTGACATTTCGTGATTAGATGAGGCCACAGTCCAACCTACTTATAAACGGATACAATATTGATGGCCTATGATTAATCGAACTGAACTTATAAGCTGTGACTTTGACTTTGCGTAATTTCCCAAAAACCAAAGAAAAAAACGCAACGTAAACAAGCTATGAATGGAGGGTAAACAAATTGAAAGATAACCAAAATTGGCAAAAACATATTTCGCAGCAGCAACAGTTGGTTGAATGACAGGCATTGGCATAGATCCAAAAAGTGGCAGTTACGGTGCCACAACCCAAAATCTTCAAAAGATCAGTTTCAATTTCGCTTTCAATACGAATATGACCGTCAAAACGGGTCAGCAACCAGTCAACTGCCTGGTTGAGTTACCTCATTCAGTTCCAGCCTCCGACAAGTCAATAAGACGTGTAAATTATTATTACGTTTTGGGATGGAAAAGAAAGCAGCGTGGGGGCGCTTTGGGGCTACTGATACTCGGGCTGAGTCTGAAACTGAAACTGAGATGGAGACAGAGACTGACTAGACCAGAAAATTACTCAATGTGGCCTTAACTCGCAATGGGGAGATAAATGCCAATGGCTTGTTTGTTGGCTCGTTGGCTTGTTGGCTAGTTGGAGTCATCAGCATTATTATTGTATTTTGGCCTAGCTAGTTGACTGTCTGCTCTTTCGGTTTCTACTTTCACTCTCAGTCCAACTAATTTGCTTAGCGCTCTTTGTTGTTGTGGCAACATTATAATTAAGCTATTTGACTCTCGGTGGCACACCACATTTGCAACGCGTATTGTATGTTACAATAATTTGTCCGATTATTTACGAGTCTGATGAAGAAACAAACAAAAAGTGTAACAATTGATTACGAGTAATGCAACTGGGCTTTTAATTGAAATGCTTAGTTGAATGAACAGTCTGCTTGGCTGCAGCTGGGCAGAGAGAGTCTTCGAATAATTAATAAAAAAAATTATAAAATATTTATAATAATGCAATAATACGATTGTATCTTGGGAGTAATTGAAAAGACGTCCAGCTGTAAAGTCAACAACTTTACTTGTGGTAATATGATCATCTTTCATTCTTTGCCAACTCCGTTATTACTTAATGTTGGCTCTCTCCCTTCCTTTCTCTCCCTCGCTTTCTGAGTTGTTTTCTCTGCTTTGTCAAGTAAAAATTTCAGCAAACTATGCTCTATCTTCTCTCTCATTGCCTCTTTCGGCGAAAGCCTCTACTTAACTCGACTCAACGAGACTCAACTCGACTCGAGCTTGAGCTTGACTTTTGTTAACTTGGCTTGTGGCATGCTCAACGCCAGAGTCGCGTGTCAAACGAACGCCGCACTCAAAGCCGGAAAGACGTGAACCGCGCATGCGTCGCAGTTTAACAAACGAGCTGAATTTCTTTTTACGCCCGGCGGAAGATACAAGATACTCTGTGCTCTGTGTATATGTGTGAGTGTATGTTTAACCGAAAGTGTGCAAAAATCAAAAACAAAGCCGGCTAAATAAAATTCGTGTATGTCGCAATTTAGAGCTAAACAAAGCATGGCAATTGTGGCAATTGACAAGACGATCCCCACTCGACTATTTTAAAGTTCAACCAGCCAAAGAAACATAAAGAAATTAAATGAAAAGAAAAGAAAGTTGTCGTCTATCTATCTGTCTGTCTGTCTGCCTGGCTGGGTCGTTGAATTGTGCAAAGTGAACATTACAACATTGCGTAAAAATTAGTCAAGAAATGTCTTAACCAAGTGACTCACGCTACTTACTACCAAAAATCGAAGCTCAGCACGCGTCAAACATTAAAGACAACTGAGGAGGAGTAGGAAACCAATGAGTGGATTATATAATTTACAAGTAACCACGCCCAACTTCAGCTGAAGAATGCACAACACGTACGCTGCTTTTCGGTTTCCGTGTCCTGTCCTGTCCTATCCTTAACCTGAGCTCATCTCAAGCGTAAAGTGTCCTTTCGTGTAGCCCCGAGTTGAAGCATATTAGAGGACATGGATGGGGAGTTGTTGCACACTTGTGCGTGCCTCAACACACAATCGAAACGTTGCACTTGCAGCATTTTGTGATTCTTGCACCTGCTACTGTCCGTGCAACAGAAGGTGGCACTCTTCACATGAAATTAGCTGTCATTTCTTGTTGTAAATGCCATTGCAGTCCATGTCTGTCGATTCAGTCTTCGTTTTAAGTGCAGCGCCCTCTGTCGCCTGTTGGCGGCAAATGCAATTTTCTAGTACTCGTTGCTGGTTGCAGATTGCTGGTTACTGGTTGCAAGCATCTCCTCCTTGTGCTTGCACCATAAAATTTTGGGCAATTACTGTTACAGCTGCTGCTTCGAGTGTGGCAAGTCTCTCTCAAACTCAAACTCTATATCTCTGTGTATGTGTGTAATTGCATGAAATTTAAATTTTATATTTGCGACCAACACATTTGGCATAGTCGCTTTTATAGTATTATGACAAGCATAAATAATAAATTTTGCTGGTTTTCCAGCTGTTTCCAACTTCTCCTCGACGCAATAACTGAGCACACACTTTAAACTTTTGCCAAAACATTTCGAAACTCTTGTGCGTCATCTTCGTCACAGAGAGATGCGTTTAATATTCACACTGAGCAACACAAATAACCTTGACTCCATTTAAATGTAAATCGAAAGACGCTAAATGAGAAACTTTAAAACAAAGCTGCTTTAAATATTTATGGTGAAATTTAAAGATAGCTGGAGAAAAACTGATCAGACTCGTAAAATTTATCAAAACTGTTGCACATTGTAAAAGGCTGGTGTTTTTTATAATCGTCGGCAAAATGCATAATCTCCCATCCTTAACTTACTTCTGTTTGGAAAGTGTGGAAAAGGAACTGAATATTGAAATAAGCTGGCATCTTCAAGTCTTTACAACACTAGATAACTTACAGGTGTATTTAAAATTTCGTATATGGTGTAGAATATTAAAATTATAGTTATAAGGCCGAGAAACACTAAGATTCATTAAAACTTACTTACAATCGATATCTAGGCGAAATTCAATTCAATCAATCTAAATTTCATTGATTTTTATAGCGTACTAGTTCAGCAATAATTTTATTCAACAAAACGTTTGCTAAGTAATTACAATTTAAGCTTAAATACAGTGGATGCAACAAAAAAGATTTGTTCACTATAAATTAAAAAGATTTATAAATTTCAACTATGACATTTTGCATATACTTTGTCATTTATTGCAACACAGCCTCAAAAAAACCTAAGTAAATTTGATTAATCCAATATGAAAGAATGCAGTGATTTTTTATTTCAATATTTTTAAAGCCTTCATTATTTAAAACAACTTATGGGTCCAGTACTTTATTTCACTGTGTCTTTAGAAAATGGGCGAAAAAGATAATTGTGTGCTATATTCAAAAATTGTATTGCATAAAATTATCTCAACGTATTGGCTTCAGAAAATGTATATGAAATGTATGAAACTTAACCATTTTATTATTTATGATTATGATTTTTAGGCCATTTATCTAATCTTATATAATATATACCCTGCATATTATGATATTTCTGTGTATCCTCAAAGAAAAACAAAGTGCTTGCTATTCTTTTACGAAGCAAACATATAGTTCATTTGTTAGCTATCTATGAAAGACATTCATCCTAGCAATACAATAGAACCTCCTGAATCCCCAAACTTGGATACTTTTATATAGATTTCAAAGCGGCTAAAATTTAAGCTCTAACCTTTAAACAAGTCAAATAGAATCCGTTAAAAAATGCCAGACTAAGCATTAAAATTTTGAAGGCCTGTCAACGTACTTTGGCAACAAAAAGGCGACAAATAAAAGTCGACATAATAATATGAATAATTTTTAGCACCAGTTGCAGACAGATACACAGAAAGAAACCGCGTCAGAGAGAGAGAGCAGTCAAAAGAGCTAAAGATTATGGATATGGTTATAGAGTGTATGTGGGAGTATCCAAGTGGATGATGACAAGTCGAGGCGTGTGGTTGCATAAACTCAAAAGCACGGCGCAATCATAACAAATGGAATTAAAGAAATGTCGTCGACGTTCTCATTGTCGTTGTTGAGAGATCTCAGAACGAGCACGTGAGAATTGCATTGATATGAATGCAAATGTTGCCGTTGCCTCGGCTAAATCTATAAATTTATGAGGATCTCAAGAGAAATTGCAATTTTTAGCAGTTTGTAGTTGAGTTTTGTAGAGTTGACAGCAAGTTTTTATGTGCAATGTGTTATATTTGCAGGCGACGTGACTTGAGCAGGGGATTTTCCAATTGGAGTAAGTACCCACCAATCCACCAATCCACCACCCCAGTAGGACACCCAAGACGCCCACCACAGTCAGCATGCAGTTTCGACAGCAACCGCAGAGAATGCTATGGAAAATTGCATTTCTAATTATCGCATTAGTCGGCGACGTGTCGTGCATAAGAAATGGCGACGGAAATGACGAGTGAGTTGACATTTCTACCTTAATTTATGCAAATTTCAACGCAAATTTTCTCCTCAACAGGCAGAAACACATTTCCGCCAAGCTGAAAAACTTTTTTCCCTCGGAGCAGGTGGGTGAAGTGAATCCCCCGTTGCTGCACAGACATCTCAAGTGTCCGCACGGGTAACAAACGGTGGCTTTAAACCGTCGCAGATGCTGGAGTTCACGCCGTCGGATGTGATGCAGGAAGGGGTTAACCGATATCCGCCCAGTTATCTTGAGCCCAACTACAAGTATCAAGTGTCCAGCTCCTTGGCCAATCAAAATCCTCAGCAATCGGCGATGGACAAACAGTTTGCTTTCCCCGACGATAGTCAGTCGACTTACCATAGTTTTGGAAGCGCACAAATTCCTACCACACCAGTGGTCAGCTATCTGGATCCATTTACACAGCAAAACTATGGCTATACTCCCGTATCCACGCCCACAACTCCCGTCTACATTCAGTATCAACGGGAGCGGCCCGTGGATCAGGGGGACCAGGCTTATACGGTTCAATCGTCGCTACTTGTGGGCAATCACTCGCCACAGCAGCAACGTCCTGGCTCTGTGGAGGATGTCTATTTAAAGCGACCCGGCTATGTGTTCGATGAGAGCCCTTCCTCTGTGTATCGTCGTCCTCCAACAACAACAGCAGGGACATCAAGTATAGCGAAGGCAACTTCGGCATCTCCAGCAAATAAAATTTCATACGATTCGCATGATTACCCACCTCCCAGCTATGCCACCCAACAGACATCGAATTTTGTGCCACAGCCACAAAAACCCCGACCAACTCCACCTTCGTATCGACCGCCTTACAACCGTCAAGACGTCAATGACAACAGGCCATTAGCAGGCCCATCGATACATGAAGCCGCTTATGCGTCCCAGCCGCAATTCTCCTCGTCGTCTAATTATGCAAACAACTTTGGTAATTATTTGCAGCGACCACCCGGTTACCCTAGTCAAACCCACTCCCAAACCTACTCCCCAACCCACTCACAATCCAATTCCAACCCCACACACTATCAGTACGAGTCGCCAGTAAGGCAACAGCAGCAACAAAGACCGGGACACAATTACTATGAGTATCAAATTGGAGAGATACCACCGCAACCTCCACAACATCAGTTCAACTATCGTCCTGGTCCGGCTCCCGCCTATCGTCCGCCCTCACTGTCATCAGCCGGAGTAGGAGGTGGTGGAGGAGGAGGTCTGGCCACTTTGGCATCTCTACTGAGCTCGACACAACAATATGCTCCACAATTTACGAATCTACTTTTGGGTGGAGGTGGTGCTGGTGGTGGTGGCAGTGGTGCAACCTCCTCGGCTAGCCCATTAGGCAGTCTCTTAGGCGCTTTCACGGGACAACAACAGCATCCCCGACCACCCAACACACAGCTCATTAGAGCCCTGGAGAACATAGCACGCAACGACGATTTGGAGTGTGTGCCCAAGGTGCTCTGCCAGATGATTGCCGGTCAAACGTTACGTGGCCAACTGCCCGGATTCATTACATCGCCGGCCATAACCAAGTGAGTATCGTCCTATCTCTTTGCTCTACTCTACTCTAAATAATGTGGCAAGGGCTTTAGTTGTAAGTAAATATTATTAAATTTGCATTTCCAACCAAGTCGAGGCAAGGAAAGATATCTCTCTCCCATTCTCTTTCCCTTCCCAGTTGGTCGTGCAAGCGTTAACTGGGATTAGACTTCATTATGCAAGTCGGTGTGGGTCCAGACCATATTGATTGTTATATTAAATGAGCCACGCTTTGATTGAGACGAGGCAACCTGAATCGTCCTCATCGTCGTTGTCGTCGTCATCGTCTGTAAATTGATATTGTTTGGCTTTTCCTTGCCAAATTGGCATTTACTCAATTAAGTTTTATAAGCAAGGATAAAGAGGCAGCTGGGGCCACGTTGGTTAGCTAATGAGAAGTATGAAATTTAGTAGGCTTGAGTTAAAGAGAGAAAATATACAGAACAGATGTGTATTTTTTGAATATAAGAATAATGAGTCAGAGTACTTGACGACGAGATATCATGGGCTGAGCTGTAAGATACCCTAACATTTTTTTATTTATTCCATCTTCCCAAAATAAACAAGTTTTAATTCGACTAATTAAGAATATTTATACTCAAGAATTCCTCCTTCTGCATATGTTACACATATTTTCAAAATGCTATCCCACTTATGTTAGGGTATAAAAAATCTATAATTTTGTAAGAGAATTAATTTTTTACAATTCCTAAAATGTATTTTACTCTTCAATTGTATCAGCTTCCTCGCTGGTTTTCCTGCCGCCTCGCCAGCTCTCATTTACGGACGAGCCGCGTTACTTGGAATCAGCGGTGGTGAAAGGAGTTGCGTTAAAACTTATGAAAGATGTCCTAAGAATGAGGTAAGCTGTCAAGTAATGCACGTCAAGGGCGTTAAATGATTATTAAAAACTGAAACTTTCTACCCTCGGAAACAGATGGAAATCATTCACTATCTGAACAATCATCGCGGTGGGTTTTTCAAGTTCTTCAGTGAGCCGGAAGAGCAACCCGCGGAGACACAACAAAGTGAATCTGGAGGCGGTTCATTCTTAAGCATACTCTCGGCATTGACAGGTGGTGGACAGGGGCAAGGATTGGGTCAGGTAACGCGCACCACTCCGAGACCTGTACCACGACCCACCCAAAGACCTAGCACGGACATTGCCGATGGCATTGGCAGCTTCTTTACCCGCGTGCTGTCCGAGTATTTGAACGGTGTGGAGTATCAACGGAGAAGAAGGCGAAGGAGGAGTCTGTTGCCAACGGAAATTAAACGCAACTTTCAGACGGATAATGGCCGCTTGATGGCCGTTGATTTTCACGATGAAGAAGATGACTTGGATACTCAGACACCAGTCAAATTTCAAGATGATGATGAAGCGGAGGCAGCTCAAGCTCACACCGAACTGATAGGTGTACTGCAATTTCCCGAAGAAGTCGGCGAGGGTGAGGGACGCATACTGCATTTTAAGGGCATAGAAAGTGAAGAACAGTATCATCATTTGAAAGGAACTGTGCGATTTCCGGGTACCACACCGGAAGCACAACGCGAGAATGAGCGTAAAGTCATCCACGATTTCAATCGCAATGCAGCTCAGCGTAAATTGAGATTTCCCCAGGGACAAGACGAAGGTGAAAGGGAGGCTAAGAAACTGGAACTTGCTGAAGGTTGGACAGCTGTGCTGCCCAATGGCCTCGGAGTCGAGGATTATGGAGTTAGCAAGAGGCGTGGCAAGCGTATTGTTTTCAAAGATACAAACGAAGAGCTTGAGGACCTAGACGAACGACTCAGAGAAGAAGAAGAGGAGGAGAAACGTTTAAGAGATGACCAACTTAGGGAGGAGCAAATAAGAAATGTTCAAGTTAGAGAAGAGCAAAGAAAACAACAACACACCCCACTCAATGCCCTCTATGAGGAAGCAGCTCCTCCCCAACGCGGTGCTAGAGTAATCTTCCCCGATCACTACGAGCGTCATATTCGAAGGGGTAAGATCCTAACCCGACCCACCTATGCGCCCAGCTATGAATATAATAATGAAATACGACCCGAAGAGAAGGAGGAACGTTTGGTGGTCAGTGATGAGCATAGACCCAATTCCTACTACCGTCTGGAAACCTCAGACTATCAGACAAATGCTCAGAGTCAAAGTTTCATGAACTATGGTGAATATATGCCAGGGAATACTGTGCGATTTGTGGAATCTCTCGATAGGCCCAACTACAGTTCACAATATAACTATCCGAATGCGAACTATATAAGTGATAATCGGTATAGCAGCGCCTATCAGACAACCTCAACGCGCAGTCCCAAGCACGAGGATAATAAGAACATTTATGTGACCAATTCCCAGGGTATAACAGAGTACTACATAAGGCCCGATGGACGTAAGGTCTACCTGGGCAGCGGTTGATTTTCTAGATCCTCTTGGGTCGATGGGAGAGAGGCTGTTCCCTTTAGTTTTAAGTCTGTAAATAATTGTTATCACTTAAATGCCCCAAAATATTTATTAAATATGTAGACAATATAAGAAGAAATTCTCTTTAAACTGTCGCCGACAAATCAACAAGTTACAGGACCAACTGAAATATGCAAAAGAAATTGCACATAAATCTAGCGACAAACGGCGTCACTTTTGAAAAATTAAATGTGATCAACGGAGGGAAGCAAAAACAGTAACAGTAACAAGAAGAAAATAGAAAAACCAACACACAATTTCAATTTTTTGTCAGCGCGTTTTTCCCAAATGGGACCTCGCTTTTCCTCACCGAGCTAAATCTCACAAAAATGCAAAGTGCAAAAAAATGCAGCATAGCACGCAGGGTTGCCAACGTCACCAAAGCTCAAAGCAAGGTTTGTTGTTGTTGTCGCTTAGCTGTCGTATCATTTTATTTACAGCACTCTCATTGGGGGACTCTGACGACAGTGCCTGCAAACATATGCAGCGAGTTAATAAATAGCAAAGCGGGGGCCCAGTGGGGTTAAGGTTGAGGTAGAGGTAAGACTAGGGTATGAGCTAGGGTTGTGTATTTTTCCGACAGGCTCTAGTTGCTGCACTTGTAGCAAAGCAAACGAAAGCCAAAAAAAAGGAAACATGCTGTGCATAGAGAACAATGTCTCTAACAAAGAAGTAGCAACTGTGAGGATACCTCATAAGAATTAAAGATACTTTCTGTATTTCTGTGCTTGTAATATTAACGACTAAATATAGATATGTCGTTGTTCCAAGGGTTAGAGATAATAAATATCATTTAGTATATGTTATATGCATATTTTGGAATACAAGAATACCTCACGAAGTAAAATTCTAAATATTTCAAGAAACATTATGTATAGTTCTTAATAGTTCATCATACCCTACTTACGACTGTTTACAGGGTATTTCACAACGAGTCTGAGCTTAATGCCTTGCGTCAACAATTTGTGCCCGCCGCTGCAAAGTATGCAACCGTTTGCCGTTTTTTCATGTTGCATGCTTTTTGGCGTATCAATTTTGTTTGCAACCAGAAAAATGTGGCAAGGGAGATATAGAGAGAAAAAGAGTGGGGAAAAAGGGAGGAAAAAGTGCATTGTCCGAGCAGTGAAACAAATGAAACTTCGAACTGGACGCTGACTGTGGAGTGGGGCTCAATGAATACTGTGGATCTGCTCTTAAAAGCGTAGACATGACACGGCATCAGCACACAACATTTCACATTTTCACAATTTCAGATGATTTTTGTTTATTTATTTGCTTATGTTTCATACACATACTTACTTATGAGACTGACTAAGCCTATGCTGTCTATTGTTTAAATTAAAACCCCAACTAACAGTACGAATGAATGGGAAGAGAATGTTAAAGAAGATAGAAAAAGTTTGGAAGAACAGAATCAGTAATAGAAAGATGTCCATGCAATTGACTGACTACCCGATGCGGTCGGAACCCCGAAAAAGCCGCATCGCAATCCCGCCCATATATATGTATATTCCAGTGTTTTTCCGATTCCATTCTTAACGTGGCTGTGGAGGCGGCAATGGTCCAGTGCCTGGACAGGGCATCCTTTTGGCCAGGTGCTTGCAAAGAGGCACATCCCGAACAGCATCACCGATGAAGAGCGAGAGCAGATACCATTGTTTCATGCCGCCAGTTGATTGCACTTTGTAGTTCCTGAGTGGTTCAACAGTGGTTGAGTGGTTGCAGGAGGAGAAGTATCCAAAAGAGTTGTTGTACGTTCCGTTATCATCATCATCATTATCATCAACGTCATCAGGCACAATAGTCGGCAACGAAAGCGGATTACAAAAATAATTACTTATAAGTAGCGGGTAATATACACAAGGTCTTTCCCCTTTCTTCCTTCCACCTCATGATTTTCCCCATTGCCATCCAACACCAGAACCCAAGCCTTGTCGTGCTTGAGAGCCATATTAAAAACAAAAGTAATTTGCGCATTACAACGAGAAGCAAATGGGTTTCGAGCCAGAAAGAAAATTTCTTTCTTTTTTGATATTTTTAAAGTGTGTTAGAGTCTTGGGAAGCGCTAGAAATATGTTTCTTGGTTAGTGCTGTTAATGGAATATAATTTATATCATAAAAAAATATATTTTAATTTCTAATAATAAAAGGCTGTTAGCTATTAGTTTGATTAACGATTTTATCTTATATAATATAAATTAAAATTATAAAAACAAAATCAAGTAAATTAATTAGAATTTAATAGCAAGATATGAAAAGGATTAATATGTTTTCATCAGGCTGAAAATCCTAACACGAAAATTGTACAACATTGCATATGTTTACAGTCTTGTTAATCCGTTAATAAATATTTATTTATTTATTATAGCAAATATATGAAACCCTTCTCTCATAATCAGATTGTGATAAAGCATCTGGGTTCATTTAATTTGTGCTTGATTACTTTGCGGTACTCTCATCATGCCCTGTGTCCGAGTCACACCTTTCGGTCAGCAAATTTCACACGTCTGCATTGGGATAATTTAATCAACTCAGTAACAAACACATCTGCAGTGCCCTCGAGCCCTTGTGAGACCTCAAAAGGGAACAAGAACGCTCGACTCGACAGTGCTCAACTTCGAGATACTCTGTGTCTAGACTTAAAACATATTAGACTACGTTGTCTCAAATTATAGAAAAAATATGCTTGAATCGTGATGAAATTTGCAGTACCAAGAGCTTAGTAAAGCATGTAATTGCATAAAATTTAAGATAAACCTAATCGGAGAATATCAACAAGAGTCTAAGGATACCGGTAGATGCAGGCAGTATCGAGTAGATTCTGCATAAGAACATATATATATGTCAACCGCTGACTATTGTATAAATTTACACAGAGTCATCATACCCTTTCTTGCTTCTTTGTATATAACGGGTAAGGGGTGCAAAAAGGTGCAACAGCATCAAAAATGTAACTGACCAATGCAGAAACTAAACAGAACTGAGCTGAATTGAAGCGTTCCCCATTGTGTGCTTGCATAAATTTAATCAAAAACTTTAATCATATTTTATTATTACAAAACACGTCGTGGGCAAACGAACAAAACTTCTAATGCCAATTACATTTGCAGCGCAAGGATAACTAAACAAAATCATACAAAACGAGAGAGAAACATTGAGAAACTGACAGAGCGACAAACGGACAGACATTGAGCACATTTCAAAAATAATTTTGAATATTTGCACTTGACACGTTGGGGCCAGCACTTGGGTCTATCTGACTGTCTGGGCCCGGTCAGAGACCGAGACCGAGACCGAGCACGAGACTGAGCCGGGCCAAAAGGAAAACTTTGAGTGTTGAAAATTTTGCATGTTAAGTGTGAAAATGTCAGATGCATGTGAGGCGAGCATAGGATATGACACAATATTAAATGAAATTTACAACAATGACCAATGCAATGGCTCTGGCTATGAATGCCAAATGTTGCGCATACGACACGTATACCATAGATTTCTATGCAAACGCTTTCTGTTTCTCCTTAAACTTATCTTTTGTTTGCCAAAAACAAACAAGAATTTCATTTCCCAAATAGTTTTAAACAACAGCAAATAAAGAAATATGAACTATCAGTAACCAAAGGACACGACAAAACTTTCCGCATTGTTTTATTACATAAGTTCCAATAAAAGAGGGAACACAATCAACAGCAGGGAAGAATTAATTATGAATCACTGTAGAACGACGGGTGATTTGAGCCAAAGAAGCAGAAGAAAATATAAAAATCAAAGCGGAAAAGAATAATTTCCTCAACTCGCAACTCGCACACGACTTGCATGACATTACCATGACAATGGCGAATGAGAGGGCAACTAACTCATCAGGAACTTGAAAAATTATGTAAACTTACAAATTGAAATCCAAAGCCAAAGCTAAAGACAGCACCAGCAATGACATGCACATTTAAACAGATGAAGGAGAACAGTTGAAGGAAAACAGAAAGCGAGAGAGATGAGAGAAAAGACATTAAATTATGCGCAGATGAGTTAGCATTACCAATGACAATGAGACAACACAGAGAAAAGAGAAGAAATAAAAATTGATTGGAAAACATTTTGAGCTAAAAACAAGCCATTCATTTGCCAAATGACAACAACAGCAGCGCCAAATTGCAACGTAGCAATAACAAATGCAATCTCTGAGATACTCAGATGGCAAATGCACAGAAATGAGAGAAAACAAAAGTTCAAGTTGCCAGTCGCGAGTTGCGAGATGTGAGTTGAATGTGAAGCCATAAAGTTTGCGTTCCACTTGAACAAGAAATTGCCAAATAACAAACACAGACCTTAAGATGCCCTGCAGAACAGGTCGTATACGTTATATCAACTATAATTAATGAAGGTATGTAGGTGACGTACCGGCTCTGAACTGTTGTTTCTTATAAGTTATTTTCAAAGTAAACAACCGAGAATATTGTTATAAATAATTTATCAAGACATGCTGAATAAAACATAGACTCAGCCCTGCCCAACAGATCGTATACGTTATTCTCCACTAAAATATTATGTGACTGTGAGTTCATATTACTAATGTAAGATCTGTAAGTCGTATAAGCTATACGGTTATAAAAAATTACATCCATGCACCAAGTAACTCAAACACCAACTATTTCTTTAGTTATAGCCAAGTTAGACGTACCTCAAGACCTCTGCCCAGGGTGCATGTGCTGTAGCTTTGCCATCTCCAAGTGGACGTCGTTGACTGCCAGGACGTGAGGCATGTACACGGCAAGGTTCCTCGAGAATGCAAGCTCTTGGTCCAAACTCGCGGAGTATCTCCTTCTGGGCCAACTCAGAGTCTAGGGCCAAAGGATGGCTGGCATCACGTCTGCTGCGAGAACGATAGGTGTCTGCGAAAGAAGTGGAAGTTTAATGGTTGTTTGCTTAACAAAACGCGAAATTAGTCAAGTCTTCTTGTGTAATGTCTTGAGCATAGTTTGGAGTGCAATACTCTTGGTATTTCCCTTGTTACCACTCATCATGGCATGTCATTTGGTATTACCCCTACGTAAAACGATTACCAACTACATGCACGCATGGCTAACAACTTTGCTGACTTCATCTGGCATAGTAAGTAGTTGTTGTCGCCTCGATAGCCTTGACCCCATTTTGGCCTGGTTAAGTGGACGTGCACGAAGCCGACAAGTCGCTGGCATTTGAGCCGACAATTTTATCACACATTTAGGTCTGGTTTTGAGCGATGATGAGAGCGCTTAGCATTTGTCAACAGAAAATGTTGTAATTCGCGAGGCAATGCGAGTTTCAAGACAAAACAAATTGTTTAATTAAAATTTCTTATTGATATTTGCATATAAAAAAAAGGAGAAGCTATAACTTATGCACTTTCACTTATTGAAAAGAAATTAAAATTAATAATATGAGCTGAGTCACGCCCTAAAACTTACTTGGATTCAACGAGTAGGCCAATTTTTTCGCAAACTGCGACAATCGTACCGACAGCACAATCACTGGGAAACCGACAAGTTGAACAGGTAACTCAAATAATGGATCTGCATTCTGGGCCAGACCCTCCTCCACGAATTCCAGCAACAACACGAGCAGCACATAGAGCGTGGGCAGCAGTGACAAGGTGCAAATATAACGCAGATTCATGGCTAAAAGACTAATCCACAAATGCCGAGGAGGAGGCAACTTGGTGCGTTTAAAGTCTTTGACTGACTGACGCGTCTTGGCAACACTGTGAACCAACAAAGCGCAGCAAACAAAAACTAAGCCAAAAGACTGTCTGAGAAAGAGAGAGGGAGCAGGACTGAGAGAACAAAAACTGACAAAACTAAAAGTGTAAACGCTCTTTGAGCTGTGTAAAGTTAGCGGCCAAGTTTGTTTTGCATTTTGACCAAGTTTCGTCGCGGAAGCAAAAGAAGCCAAAGACAAGTGAAAGTGAGGCAATATGGACAACTGGAGGGCGTCAAGAAAGAGCCTACTTACATACGTGTCTCTCTATGTGTTACCTTTAAAAAAGTAACCAAACAACCTGCTCAGCTGTTTGCCCAGTCACCAAACTTCAAGCCTCTCTCTCTGCAATGGCAGTCTCTCTTTTTCTCTTGAGCTCTCCCTTACTCTTTAGTTGTCTCTGTCTACTGTTAGTTGTAATTTTAAAAAGTTATGAAATTTTCCATTTGCACTTGTGATTTCCTTTGGCGTGTCTACCAACAGCCCACAATCGGACTTTATACAGTCTGGTATGCGTTACAGTTGGTTTTGCATATCAATTACTTAATCCGAGGTTGTTAAAACCACAGCTAGTCAGAGTTGTCGTTTCCGTTAGCTGTTAAGCGATCTACTAAGGTGCGAGTTTCGTATTAGACTAAGGCAACATCCAAGCAACATACAACCACTTTAAAAACTCTGACTACAGCTGTCAGTTCAGCAATTTTTATGGGGTCAAATGATGGAAGAAACTAAGCTATTCGTGTTTATATTTACGAGCTAAGAGTATAGCTATTTTAATGGGTACTCTGATTCTTAGACAAATTACGAAACGTATAAAAAAATTATGTATATGTGATTAATTGACAATAAATTAATAGAATTAATTGACAGTAAATTAATAGAATTAATTGACAATGAATTAATCAGTCACTAAGAGGAGATTTATTTATTGTTTATAAGGTGATAATTAAAGTAACTCATATTTAATCATACTCAGAATATTAACCCTTCTGGTGGGAATTGTTTTACGATTTTTGCTTGACTTTTTGAAAAGAAATACTAAAAATGGTAGATTACGGTAAGATTTATTTATTTTTCCAATTTTAACTTCGCACTTTTATTACAAAACAGCCTCCAATTCACTCCTTAAATCACAATACAATTGATTAACTGTTTTGCTTCATTTCTTAAAAGAAAACTTAAGACATAGTAAATAAACATAGTAAATTCAAACTTCTATACAAAAAACCTATATTAAACTTTTTATTATATCTTTATAGTAAGTAAAACGCGACTCGGTCCTGCAAGTTAATTTAAATGTTTTATTCATAAGAATCTCTTATTAACAGAAGTTGTAAGTCCGCAGCTATTGCCATATTACGAGCAAATGAAACTAAACAAATTTCAACACTGTCTGATAATTATATTTGCTTAAATATTTAACACAATTTCCTGCTAATTTTGTATAACTCAACATTTGTTATTGTTTACTCAAACAATTGTCAGTTGCGTGGTCAGATCTTTAAAGCACGTGTCATTGACCACGCTTTCTGGTTTGAAGCCACCACAAATTTGTGTGTATAAATTTATTTATTTATTTTATTAAATTAGATATAATAGGAAATATTAAATCTAAGAGAGGGGGAATACATAGAGTACTAGCAACTAATAAGGCCTTTAACTCATGTGTATAAATTTATACTTATAGTAAATAGTAAATAAAAATACAACTTTCAATTACAAGCTCATTTATAAAACAAACTTCAAGAACGTGGAAAATAAGCAGACAAATTTGACATAGTTTAGATAAATTGCAGTTAAGAGTCAAGTGGTTAATAACCAACATTGAGTTGAGTTCGGTCAGTTGGTCGAACCGTTAGCAAGACAATTGAGACCATTAACAGACCATGGCAAGAACTGATACAAAGCTCATTCAATCAGTCGGTCGATCAGTTATAAGCCAAGACCTTACCAAGCCAACTCGATCGGTTGACTGGTTGCGCAAGAAGGCGCCAACAATCAGAGAGAGCGGCAACTAACTTGGCTTACATTTTGAATTTGTTTTCTTTTCTACAGCCAAGTTGCAATATGGGTTGGAAAGGCGGCATTGTAATTGTTGTAATTGCTGTTGTTGTTTCTGCTGTTTTTGTTGTTTGCCTCCGCGTAATTTTCATGTTTTTCCAGTTGTGTGGCACTTGTTGCACGTTCGTTTTGGTTGCACGCTCGCAGGCCCGGATTCAAGTGGAACTACCCGGTCATAGGCACGGGAATGTTTGGGCCAAGAGAGAGTGATTGTTTTCCTTTTTGGCTAACGCAATGCGGAAATGTTAGGCAACCTGACAAATTGATAGAAGTTTGAGTGCCGGCAACTGAAAGTCATGTAACTAGTGCCAAGTAATCTATCCCGTATACAAGTAAGGTGCCCCATTGCAGGCATGTTGCACAACAAACAAGTCACTCGTCGAAACGTCAGGCCAAAAACCAACTAACACTGAAAGTGTTTGGGGTCTATCACCAAATTGGGGCGCCCCGAACAATAAAAGTGAGCCCGGGGTCCGCTTTTGGCACGCAACAAGCGTAACAGCTGGCAAACTGACCCAATTCCATTCATATTACAAATTGTTTACTTTTATTGTGTTTGTTAAGCCATCCAATGAAGGCAAAAAACTCAAATATAAAAACGTAATTTGGTTTTTTTTTGTTTGCAAAATCCCCCGTGTTATTCGTAAGCCCAATGGATTTTGCATTCACAGGGTATTAAGTAGTGTCGCATCGCATTCTATAAAACAAAAACCTTCAAATCGACAACACACGTGTCGTTGACTGATTTATGTTTTGATTTTGAAATCGAAAGACTTCTTTACCTAATCGAGTTGTTTACTTTCTAGCACTGTTGTCCCCTTTTATTGTCTAACAATTTAATTAGCCATTTATTATGTCTGTCATAATCCAGCCATTTCGCTCAAGACTCTTCTCATTTCGCGTGTGTGGCAATTCGTACGCGTTTGTCATGCTCAATGAAGAAGTCGACCATAGGTAAAAATAAATATTGAACTCAGATTTAGTATATTATTGCTTGAGGTGTGCAATGTCAGTGAACAATTTTGAACGACCAATTTGCATACAAAGTGTTGCTAATACTTATTACAAAGATTTTTGCAAGCACCCGAAAGTATGCAATTAAATTTTGACAACACGACAATTTGAGTTGCCAAATAAAATTGTCAAAAAAGTTTTTACGAATTTTAAACCGATAACTTATTTAGTTTACTTACACGGGGTATGGGTAAAACTTATCCTAATAAAATAAATTTCTTGATTAAATTTTGTTTCAATAAAGTCAACTTATAGGACACGACATTATTAAGAGAACCATTCTAAAATGTGTTTTGAATTCTTACAGATGAGCTTTTAAAATTGTTCTCAATTACTAATGATGCATATATTTTAATAAACAATATGAGAGGATTGTCATATTGTTCACTTTTCTTAAAAGGTTGAAACTTTTAGTAATTAAAAGTAAATTTTTATCATTTAACTCTTCGGCTATATTAACATCAGACCGGGTGCCTTTTGTCTTGTCACTTTCCCCGTATAAATTACTAAATCCGCAAAACATTTTCAATTGTAAAAAGCTTACTACTTGTAGAGAAATTAGAATGATATCCCTACTAAAACGAAACAAGCTTCTAGAACTGAGTAAAAGCAAATATGTACTAACTATTATACATTTATTACATTCATTAACTTCTTTATAATTACATCTCAGATTTTATTAATCAAGCCTCTACCGGTTTTAATTTTTTTAGGCACTTAATAAAATTTGTTTACGTTACATTTATGCTAAGTTTGTAAATATTAACGTTTTCTCACTTTATCGGATTTAATTTAAGCAGCTCAAAATAAATATATTACGCATAATTTTGCGGAATCAAAAGCACAGCTGGTCAGGAAAAAAACTTCCAAGAAATATTAACGAAAGTGAAAACCGGAACAATCCTTAATATTCAAATTTCATGATTTTATTACGTAACTATTCACATATTTGTTGCATTACAAACAATATAAGAAATATTTCATCAAACTTTATTGATTTATTTAAACATATGGTTGTAACGAGAAATTCATTAGATTAGACCAAACCCAAAGTGGAAGCATAATACAACTCATTATTGAAGGGATTTCATTATTAAAATCAATTGAAACTGTAAACTCACTATTTGGATTTTATGATTACTACCTGATTAAATATTTTTCAAAATTGGTTTTAGTCGCAGTCCAAAGTGGTTTGCTTGTAAATGATTTGAATAATGACCTTCACTGAAGTGTAAAAATTTCCACATACTCGTATAATTATAGCAACTGTAAAAATCGACATTTCCAAGCACTCGAAAAGCAATTAAAAATCATTTTTCCAGATGACCAAGGTGATAATATGAAGGGAGTTCAGAATAAGAATTCGTGACAGGCATAAAGATGACAGGGTGCTCTAATGATCAAGTATCCAAAGTACTATCATTAACTATTCCTATTGAAACATTAGAAATAAAAAACATGCAACAATCAGACTATAACAATATGCATTTATTTACAATTGCACACATTAGGCATAATGCTTAAAGTTAAACAAAAACTAACATATAATTGAGATAGACTAGCCACACTTAAATGACTACTTAGGACACTTATTAGCTAATAGATACAAATTGCAAATTGTCACATCAGTCATGCCTCAGGTTCCATTACAAAAAACAGCTGAAGGCACTTTATTTATCAGCCAGAGGTGGGATGACTTAGCCGTATGAGAGTGAAAAAATCATATAGTACAACAGTTTATCTGGGCCCAGACATGTATAGAGTGTGTATGTGTGTGTGTGTATAGTATACAAGTATCTAATACTTAAATTAATATGATCACATTAAGAACGCCGTTCTAAACGGGAACCTTGTAGCTCAGTTTCATCAGCTTCTTGGAGCTAATAGGGCAATTAGGCCACAGATTGGCACAAGCCATTGGACCATTGAGATTATCTCCCGTATGTCGCATCAGTTCCCCCATGTGAGCAGCAAAATACCATTTACTGGGCGGCATATTCATCATCCAGGGCATGGTGGGTGATCTGTAGAAACAAAACAACAACAAAAATCGGAAGTTAATATTTTAGATATAGAATTTATTGAGGCTGCTATCAGAATAAAAAGTAATTAGCCAGCTCAACAGTAAGTAATAGAGATTGTTAATAATACAACAATGATTTGTCAGTGTGTAGTCAGAGTCGTCTAACAGTTTCTCAAGTTGCTTCGCTCACCTTCGACTCAAGTGCGAGGTTACAAAATGCCTCAAGTCTGTGTGCGTGTGTGTGTGTAGTGTGTGTGTGTGTGTTCAGCTTGTGCGACAGGGTTATGCTATTTGAGGTAGGTTATGTCTATTGTAAGGTCGTGTAGACAGCGTAATGCTCTTACAGCATATGCTTGTAACATTGGCAATCTACCTGAACATTCCCCACACGTGCCAAGAGGTCAATAAACATTCCAAATAGAAAGATCAACACTCATTCCGAGTTAAACAAGTTTTATTACAATGAAAGTAACTATTGATAATTTCGTCGTAATCTTACCTTATCAATCGGAGCAATTCCCTCTCCTTTTCGGTTAGCTGATACTCTGGCTTGGCGGCCAATTCGCAGAGCATTTTGGGCAAACACGATTCCTTGATGGTATCCGAAAGCTGCGATTTGGTTTTCAGATTCGCTCCTGTCACAATTCCAGATGCCACGGGCTTTAGTGCAGCTGCCGCTGAGAACTCGTCAAAATCATGTTCTAAAATACACATATAAATTTTAAAGTGATTAATACAATTTATCTTTTTATGAATTTCATTAACTTTGAATGTTTAATGTGAAATCTTGCATTCGATCATAAATAATAGAAGAGTTGATATTAATTAAGTTTGAAAGATGTGCAAAAAACAAAGTCAAGGTCAGAAACTTCTAAAGAACAAGCAGAAACGCTTAGAGATATTTCTCGGCTACGAGATACCCTAGATACGATAGATAGAGTTGCTTCTTCTTTCAGACTTTGGAAAATAGTTTATTGAATAAATTCGTGTAAAGTACGTTCTGCCCTTTGCGTATAAAACTTCATAAAAATATTACACCCTGTTTTCCTTATTTAGGTTATAAAGACGAGCACAATGTGCAAAAACATTTTGGCAAAAACAAATCTACACAAAAAGTAATTTTCTGTTTTATTTAAATTGTTTTTTTTACTCAAGAATTATCGCATTGTCGAATTGTTTTGAACATTTCAATAAACATCTACACAAATACAAAACTGGAAAAAATACTTTAAAAAGCAAATAAAAATAATAAATAAACATGTAAGTAGGGTATCTTATCTGTAGGTAGTAAAAGTTATTGAATAAAGGTTGTATTATTGTTTCGAATATACTATCATTAATTTTTGTAATTTAAACAAATAAACTGCTAAAGATTATAAATACATAAATAAACTATACAAAATTATAAACACGCGACTAAGTAGAGTATCATATCTTTAGGTAGTAAAAATTACTGAATACAGGTTGTATTATTGTTTCGAATATAATATCATAAATATTAAATACATAAATAAACTATATAAAATTATAGACACGCGACTAAGTAGAGTATCATATCTTTAGGTAGTGAAAGTAACTGAATACAGGTTGTATTATTGTTTCGAATATAATATCATTAATACTTACAATTTATTTAGTTAAACAAATAAATTGCTAAATATAAGAAATACATAAATAAACTATACAAAATTATAAACACGCGACTAAGTAGAGTATCATATCTTTAGGTAGTGAAAGTAACTGAATACAGGTTGTATTATTGTTTCGAATATAATATCATTAATACTTACAATTTATTTAGTTAAACAAATAAATTGCTAAATATAAGAAATACATAAATAAACTATACAAAATTATAAACACGCGACTAAGTAGAGTATCATATCTTTAGGTAGTAAAAGTAACTGAATACACTAGAATTTATTATTTTTTATTTTAACAAATAAATTGATATAGATTATTAACAAAAATAAACACATGTATACATATGTAAGTGTAAAATACACTTTAGGGGAAATGAACATAATAAATATGCAAGTAAGTAGGTTATCTTATCTTTTGGTGGTAAAAGTTAGATTGTATTATTGTTTCGAATACACTATAATTGATATTTATCATTTATTTAATTAAACAAATAAATTGCTAAAGATAATAAATACACAAAAAAAACTATACAAAACTGGAGAATAGACTTTAAGGAAAATTCTAATTATAAACACCCGACTAAGTAGAGTCCATATCTTTAGGTAGTAATAATTTATTTTTTTAAACAAATAAAAGAATTGATTATTTATTATTTTTAAAATAATATTAAAATACATAAGTATGTAAACAACACATAAGGCAAATAAACATGATAAATATGCAAGTAAGTAGGGTATCTTATCTTTTGGTAGTAAAAGTTACCGAGTACAGGGTGTATTATTGTTTCAGAAATTAAAAATGATATAACAAAGCACATGGCAAATATTTAAACGTTTCGTTTCGTTTCGTTCGGATCATATGTTGCAAAATGTTTGCACATTTGGCTAATAAGCAAGGTGAATGGTCAACCTGATACTTACTCCCCCTAGCAAGGCCAAGTCAAGTTGAAACGTACGTTGAACTTTGCTTATTTTTATTTATTTTTTTTTCTAGATTTTAGAGGAAAATTCCAGCAAATATTTGTTTAGTCATTTTGCCAACATTTAGTTAAATTAATTATGCTGTTGAATAAACATTAGGTTTACGTCTTAACCGCCGATTAGCAGTTATTGGCAATTATCAACAAATCAAAAAAAAAACTATTGGCGTAGGTAGCTTAACACCTGAACTTTGTACGCGGAAAAAGAGATAAATATAGTGAGACACCTAGACCCCTCCCCAGCCCAACAAATCCCGAATCGAACTGTAAAAAACTGAACAAACCACTAGGGTAGAGACTTGTTTGCGGTTACTTGCATTTATTTATAGCCTTGTATAGTTTTAAATTATTATTAATTTTATAATTGTCTTTATAAAGAAAGCCAACGAAGCATAACTAAACAAACAATTTAACTTCAAGCTGTTGTATACCCGAAATACATTTTTAATATAAAAATGCAATCCAAGGCAAGAAGACCAGTCAGAAAAGTCAACGTCAGTAAATATTGATATATAATTATTATCGTGCGATATGTTCATTGAAGAATTCTTCCATCAGCTAATATTTTCGCTCAAGTATTTGGATTTTCATTGGATTAGATACATTTTTTATCGATATGTTGGTAATCTGTCAGACTTTACTAACTAAGAACCTCCCAGATGATGTCACCACAATATATTTCCATAGCTGGCAATCACAAGATGAAGTTATTTATCAGACTCTCCTGAATTCGATGTTCATTTTTAAGCAATTCCTAGTCAACTAACTCTTTTTCTAAATATATTATAACTGCATTTCTTGCTTAAGTTATAGTTATGTACCTGCTAATTACTTTGACACTCTAAACAGTGCTTTATCGTCAGCATTTATCTTCATATATCGTACATTTCAAATATGCAACAAATTGAAAAATTACCATTAATAAATTCAGGTGTTGCATATGGGATGATGGGCCCTCGACATGTACTCGAAAAGCGAATATAATGCAAGCTCTGCATGTTTATCACGCACTGCATTTAACCGTAAACTGTCTTGGCCAAATGTGAAGAAACGTGAAAACCATAAAAAAAAAACAGCTGAGATTTGAAAACGTGCGATATCGTTAAACGAAGCTGAATGTAAACACTGAAGACCCTGATTAACTATTTATAAGCCAAGTATTTACAAGCCGTTAACACATATATTATGAAACAGCGAGACAAAAATGATATGAGGGCACTCTCGATTTCTGCAGAACCCGTTTGGAGCCGATAATTTATAAACCGGCGCTTAAGATGATTACGTATTCAAACCGGTTTTCAGCCGGCATCGACGACTTAAACTAAAAACTCAATCTAAAACTATGGAAACGACAACTACTATTAGTTAAAGAACTGTGCATTTTAGAGCGTTATAGTATAAACGAGATTTGTTCAATAAATTAAATAGCTCAGCAAATCAAGTCAATGTTTTCTTAGTATTTATTTGTTTTTCTTGGTATCCAACTTCCTGTTCTCTTAGTATCAGCATTGTTCTGCAGTTCAGTTTCTAGTCTAGACAATGTGTACGAAATTTGAATCTTAACTCAATCAAACAAAAAGCGATAGCGAAATATCTCGAAATAGTCTTTTTTTCTTTTCCTGCATTTGATGATGCTGGGAAAGTTGAATTGCAGTTTCCCACAAAGATTTCCAGGCAAGCTAACAACTGTTGTAGTTGCTGTTGTTACTGATGATTGGATTACGTTAAGTTTTGTTTGTTTGGCATTTTTCCACTTTCACCTGAACAAAAAACCACAACAACAGCCAAAGAGCCCACATGCTAAAATACAAGCCTAACCACAGATGAGATCATGTTAATGACCTGACTATAATTCCAGTTATTCTGGCCAACTCTTTGCTTAGCCATTTTCGACCTCAAATTGCAAGTAATCGAAAAACCATTTACCCGATTGCCTCGAGCTGCACTTTGACTTTCGATTGATTTCATTAACTTTTTATTGTCATTGAGGTATCCTCTCATTGTTTACGACTTGCCACTCGTTGCATAATCAAAAGACTTTGTATACAAATACGTATTCATAAAAACATTGGCGTCTCTTATGTCACACTTTCATACCTGCCTTCGACTCTATAAAACTATGCAAATCTATGGGCAATCGAAAGTGGTTACAAATATTTTTTCAGCTGTTTTTGTTTATAAGACATATGAGAGAGATCCAGAGCTTCAAACATTTGTTCAACATGCGTTTCTATAGCCCGTGAATATGTTAAATAATATTGTGTTAATTTTCTGCGAGACCTCTTGACATTTATTGCGTGACTTTTAAAAAGAAACTTCCAACAATACTTAAGCAAATGAAATCCGGTTAAATTGGCGACAAGAAAAGTTCGTAATATGAGAAACAGAAAGTTCACTTGACAATTAAGCAAATCACCAGTTTTAAAACGAGTCCTATTAAGAGGACACTTAAACTTCCCCAAATCCAAATCATGTACTCTCTATAAAAGGTTTATTACTTTCGGAATGGAAACTTTTGACTGACTAACGCTTGACATAGCTGAGCTGTTAAATGTCTAAAAGAGTGTGCTAAAATACTAAATAATGATGCCAGACATTGATAACAACTTCGACTTTTAGAATCTCACTATAATATTTATAATAAACACTCTTTCTAAACTTTCCTATCCAATATCAAAGCTGAACCGATTTCCATGCCGAATGTCTTTGTAAACAAGTCGAGTCTCAACAAGTTCAACTAGTTTATTTCAGAATTATTTTGTCAACAATATTCGAATTTATCTCTGTCACAAACACATATTCCTATAGGAAGTGTATACACTTTTAACTTTAATAACTTTATTATATAACTAAACGGATTGCCTTTTAAAGCGTTGTCAACAAACAACGTTAATTTATTTGGGGGAAATAAGTTTTTTCGACAATTCTCAGAAACATACTTTTGGAAAAAAAACAATTTTTGTATTAAAATCTCCAAAGGTATTTTAAATAATGATTAAATAATACGTTAAAAGCCTTTTTGTCAAATAACTTGTAAAAATAATAATGAAAAAGGCTTAATGTAGTTAATTCCGGGAAGTTGTACCGTTTATAAATTGCTTGCTTACACGTGCAGTCAGCAGTTATTTTACCAAGTAATCGAATGAAAAAATCAATGGGTCTCCATTTATAAATCGAAATTGACCTTGATACAACCAAACAAAGCGCGACTTATAAGAAGCAGAAAAAGAGACAACAAGCAAAACGACAACAACACCATCTAGTATATGAAGCAAATCCATAAAAGAAACATCAGGTATTTTGCAATGCGATGCGCCAAGTGTGTAAAAATTTGCGTTGTAAATGCCAAAATAAAAACAACAAAATAAAGTAAAGTCAAGTGTTAAAATTTGCGTAAAACGCAACTCGTAAACAAAAATTGAGAAACACTGCAGGAGAAGAAGGGAAAATGCAAATGTCACTCACCTTCGCCTATATCTATTTCAGCATTCTTCTGCTGAAACTTGCCAGCAGCTGCTGCGGGTCCAGTTGGTGCCCCTCCGCCCTGCACACCAACCACCTCATCTGGATTATCAGACCCAACACCTCGGACACTATAGCCGCCATATCCAAAGAGATCGCCCACGAGGAGCAGACTGAAGACGGCAAAGATCATGAGACGGCAACGCCAAGCAGTGTCCATGAGTGCCATTTGTATTATTTATCTATTATTTTATTCTTTATAAATTTCTTTAACACGTTATTCTCGACTGATTTTTAGCACCTTTTTATTTTGGAATCACACAAATCTGATAATGACACTTTTCTCAATGAAACTTGTGAGCGAGCAGCGGCAAAATAAAAATGAAAGTTGGGAAAACGAAAGTCACGATTTGCGATGATCTTTTTTTTTTGGAAAACGTTTTCAAATAAAACGTTAGTTGTCTTCGATAGTTGCACTGAAGTTGCTAGAGTGGTAATTAAATTTGGCATTCAAGCGCAGACAACACGTTAAGACTCGTAAATGTAACTGTGAATCTACGGCCAACACGAGACTCAAGACAAATGGAATCACATGAAAACAAGACAACGACCGACACGTCCAACTTTAAAGCTGCCTTCAACTGAACTGAAACAACAATCCAAAAAACAGTCAACACTCAACTCAACTCAGCTCAGCTCAGAGTTGCGATCAAGCCGAGACCGAGAAACAGCTGACAGCAGATAGAGCTAAGAGAGAGCAATTGAGAGAGTGCCAACAAGCGAGAGAGCCACATAGCGATCGAGCTAGTGAGACCTGCTGTTCGCTTACTTTTAGCGCTCAGTGTCGGTGTTAATTACATGCGTTCAGCCGTTGTTGATTGACGGATCTTTATGCGAGTATTTACTGTATGCGTATTTATGGATTGGGCACATATTTGGTCGACTTTCGAGTTCGATTACCTGTACGGGCGATTGGCCGAGCTGCTGATATTACCAAAGTGCATAGGCTGATCCAAAGTGCACAGTGGCACCATTTCAATATTGTATACATTGGCTAGATAACAAAATATAACAAAGTCTTGAAATAAATCTTGAATAGATGGCGTTCTTTTTGTACCTCATGCAACATTACTTTATTTGAGTTTTTTAAATAAAATAATAAGTGATTCCATCTTAAAATAAATTATAAATCAATTAAAACTGTGTAAATGACAATGCTAAAATTGTTTTCATAAATAAGACCAGACAGTTTTTTTATTATTATTAATCTTTTATTTCTTAATGGTTTAAAAATCTCAATTTCATTTCTTGTTATTTGGTTAATAACTATTGTATATAAAATTGATTAAGATCTATTAATTATACTTTTAATATAATTGTATTTTATTTTAAGCAAATATTTATTACAAATTAGCTAAGAAAGACTCCTCAAATTTTAGAAACTATACAAATAATAATATAATTTTATTTATGGAAATCAAAAACCAAGGCAGATATTTTAAAAAAAGACTTCCACACAGACTTTGTGCCTTTGAATTGAACTGAAATTTAAATCTTAAAATAGTCTTATTTATTTTTTTGAAAGTTTTGAAGACAATTTGCGTCCCACTTTATAAACCCGTAGTAGCGAAGGCCTTGTGCGAGATTTTGAACGTTAACAATCTTAATTATATTTTCATATTCTATGAAATTACTTTGATTATGATGCAATAAATTTAAACGATATGGTCATTACTTTGTTTAAAAAACAGCAGATAAAACAAATGGAACTTTCGTGTCTGTTAAAGATTATCAATATACTTGCCTCAGCACTGTACGCACTTATGTACATTGTACATAGGTCAATGGTCAATAACTTTCACGACAGTCGTGGTGTTCGTCACGTAGTCCAATGTCAATATTTAGATATATATTCGGAAATATCCGAGTCCTGGACAGCTGAAAATTGAATGACCGTTGCCAGGTAAAAGGTCATCAAGTGAATTTTTAATGATTGCATTTTCATTACCTGGGCAAGTCCATCAAAAAAAACCAGTCTGACCCTGCCAAACTGATTGAGTGACTGTTGAGAAGAGGCGAATGTTGCCGTTGCTAAACCAGCTGAGAACAAGAAGCGAACTCATAACCGAACAGTTGGTGTTTAAGCCTCATAAACGCAGCGGAACGTGACTGGTCTCTGACTACGATTCTGTGGCCAACAATCACCAAAATAGTAAATTAAAGGTAATAACAAGAACAACAGCAACAGCGACAACTTCAACAACGAATTGCACTTAAGTGAGTTGATTGGCAAATGCAACTGCAACTGCAACTGCAAAATTGACTGAACACCCGTAGGTTAAACTTTAGCTGTCATTAACGAGCGAACGTACAGGTAACTAACGGTAGATAACTGCCCAGTTAAATCCAAAACTGGAAACCAAACACAACTCAACTTAAATCAACTCGAGAACAACTGCAACAGATATCCAGCAACAATTTACACTCGCCTTCAAATTGCCATTGCCGCCGACGTCCTTCAATTGTAAACTCGTACTCCCATAATATAGCTATGCCCTGGCCTAAACGCAAGCTAAAGAGAAGAAGAAGAATACAAACTGAAAATACCTTTAAACATTTTGTGCTGCAAGCTAAAAATATAAAGAAAATGCTCTTTGGCTATGACATACCCTGTATTCAGCTGCGAAATTCCCAAACTAACGAAAGTAAGCGTAACTTGAAGTGGACTCCTCTTACAAAGTTTTAAGGCTCGGACAAATAAAAATATCACTTTGGGACTTCCCATTTATAATTTAAGACTAAAATTTCAAATGTTTTGGGAAATAGTTTCCGGTCGGTCCGAGCTGGGCCGGGCTCGGATTTAACAAAATATTTTGTGCAAATTGCAGACTTTTTTTAAACGTGAATTTCTAGATCAGATCGGGGCCGAGTACTAGGTTAACAATAACATGCACATATTCGTATGTATAATACAATTTCTCTCCTTATCACCTTATCACCAAAACGCCAAAATCAAAATAAATCCATTTACCGAAATATTCGTTTAATGATTCCCTGTATGGAACCTCTAATGAATGATACTAACTATCAGGGCAACTACTTGTGAATAGACTTACTGGTTTCACTTGTTACTATAAAACAAAAGTACCCAGCTTTATGAAAATTGTTACAGGGTATTTAAGAAAAAAGTACAAACGAAACATTTTTCGCGTCGAAGGTTAACGGCAAAGTCGACGCCAAAAAGAAGAGAGAGAGAGAGAGAAAAAACAAATTCATTGCTGCCTGCGCAGCGAAGCATGCGGCTAAAAAGAATTATTTAAAATTATTATTTTAACTTTATAATATGTACATGAATATCCCGGGCTCAGATGGAGTTGATTAAATGTTGTGGTTTCTTAACCCGTCATTGCAGCAAATTTGGCCAAGCCCAACATAAACAAATAGTTTTGATATGCCACAAAAGCGAACAACATAAAAATTAATTCGTACCAACGTATCAACAATGGTTTTGCTTTTTGTTTTCATTCGAAGAATCTTAATTTTTAGATAAAATAAAATACATAACTTTAAAAAAAAAACTGTTTTAAAAATTCCAAGATATAAGCGCAGTTTCAGAGTCATTGCTGTGAACTTAAAACTTTACAGTATGCCAACTCTGCAAATAGTTAATTTATGTTTTGCAATAAGATAGAATAACTATATTGATTGATAAAAAAAAAAAAAAGTAGCAAAAATTAAACATTAAGATACATTTAAAACTAGTTTAAGAGTCACAACAATAACGCAAACTCATAAGTTTTAAAGCCTTTATGGTAAGGTTTTAAATTTACAGTTTTATAATAGCTGCAAACTCTTCATTCGTCATTTGCTTTTTGTATTGATCAGTTAAATACAATTTTTATTTAAGCAGTCATAAAAAAAAAACAAATTTAGAATGACTCTTTTATATATAAACACGTTTTATTCGTGATTTGAAATAAGTAAGCACCCACGATTCTAACTTAAATTCAGTTGCTCAAGTCTGGTATTGACTTTATTCTTCATACATATACTCACTTTACGCTGTCGAATTGTTGTTATAAGAAGTATTAACAGTATAATTCATCCCGTGACTGAAGTGATTCACCAAGTTGATTTGCTGGACGATAAACAATAAAGAATTTAGCAAAACATTCGAGTTAATGTCTCAGTCTGGCAAAACAGACTAACCCGAAATTAATCCCAATCATATCCAGCTGTTGCTCTCGTGAAATGTGCTGCCAATTTGTTTGCTTTTAATACCCGACAGTGGCTTTAAAACTGTACTGTTAAGTTGCCTGGCTAATTTAATTAAAGCGATTAATTAAAGACATTTAATTCCTTTTAGCCAAGTGCATTTGGTTAGGCATGTCAATTAAATTATATTCTGCAATAAATACGCAAATGGAAAATTGCTACCCACACTGCGGAGACAAAGCGAGAGAAAGGGGGAATAAGAAAACGGAAACGGAAGCGACGTTGGCTGGCGGCTTTTTCGGTTCCACAACCACAACTAACACCTTAGAGATGAAAAGACGGTAACCCCAACCCATATCTCCGACTCCAACCCCAACCTATTTATGTAACCCCGCAGCGCCTACTTACAACATGCTGTTAATTTATGCTAAACGCATCGCGTCTTTGCATTTAATTGTGAAATTAAATTTGATGCGATTAATGTTGACACAAGACGCGATTACTGCAAACCCTGCGGTCGCCTTTAGGTATTGAGGTATTGAGGTCTTGGTCCTGAATACCTCGTAATTCTCGGTTCACATTAGCCAGCGTATCATCGGCGTATTTGGTAAATTATCACAGCACCTTATACTCCTATTTGATCGCAGGCCCAGAAGCGTTGCATAAACAATAATTAAATGTAGCCAAATTAAATTTCACATACACACAAGAGCAAAACACAAAATGACAGCTGGGCGGGAACAGGAAATGTACAGGATAGAAATGCCCAGCATAATTATGCGGTGACTCTATCTCTGTATGTGTGTATATGGGTATGTGTGTACGTGTGTGTGGCCATTCTGATAATGTGCAGTTTAATTACAGAGCTCTACATGCCCACAGACAACAATAATAACAAGAAAACAATGTGAATTACAATGCAACGAAGTGCAAATACCTTATAATGAAAATTTCATATCAAATAAATCGCACTTTACACTTTCTTATGCTCTATTTTATTACTTAATACGTTTTACAATAAGGACTAGGAATAGTTAAATTTAATTATTTAAAAATGTAATTTAAAATTATAGAAATTTTTAGTTAATAACTTATAAGTATTATATTTTCATTATTTATTTTTTTCTTTTAATTAGTTTGTAATCAATAGAATTACTTATTAGCCTTTAAACCTTAATTAATTAATTTAGCAAAATCGGTATTAAATGCACAACACATTTAAATTGATGTTTCACAACATAAAGTTTACAGTCTTGATTATATCTTGATCTTAGTCTTGCGTCAACATACCTCTTTTTCATCTTTATATGCTATATTTAACCAATCCATAAAATTAAACAAATACCTGCCAGAATGAACAATAGGTGCATCATATAGGTGACATCAAACAATCTCATAGCATCTATTTTGTCTTTTCAGTTATCTCAAAAAGATTTAGCTAAATAATAGTATTTTAGACATATAGATGTCAAGGTAAGAATAAACAAACAAGACAAAACAAAATAGTCTAACTATAATATATATTAACTAAAGAAACAATAGGCAACAATGTGTGCTATACATAAATTTACGACTATATTTTAGCAAACTTTACAACAAAGTTATTATACCCTCATAAATGTAAAATATTGTAATAGGCAGGTCGACATCTTTGCATAAATTCAAATTAGTTGCACCGTGTCTCTGCTGCTCACTCACTCACCTTCTCTTTCTCTAACTCACACTTTCTCTCTCACACACTCACTCACAAATCTCTTTCTCAACATTACTCGCATCACTTTTAATTTTGAAGTTGAGACAATGTTCCTTGGTGCTGTCAACTACATAACTGTATGCAGATATATCTACATCTGATTGCTGTGTGTATGTGTGTGTATCTATGTGTGGGTATTTATTTGCATGCACTGTTTATTGGCATCCATTAGATAATGGAATTTATGTCAAACATTTGTTGAACTCACACACTCGCTGACAAAGTGGTTAGTCAGGCTTTAGAGTCAGTAATCAAATTGTTAATGTTTAAATGGATAATAATGTTAAGCAATACTATTTTATATAGAATATATTTATTTATGTTTTTATATACAAAAGTCTGTGAGTGGCATATTCTTGTTGAGTTGCATTTGCATTTTGACCAACTGTCATTCAATTCATTAAAAAGCTTCAACATTTGCATATCAATAGAGCCAAGAGCTGTTCAAAAATGGCCCAGGCAGAGAGAGGACTGTGTATTTACACTAATTAACACAAAAGTTACAGCGCACAAATAATCACGAATAATTGTAATTAATGCGCTTGTGTGAATCATACTCGTATCCATATCATATATGAGTATAAGTATATTCATTTGTATATTCATAAAATTGTATGCTGAAAATATTATTTGTCTGTCTGTCCGTCCGTCTGTCTGACTTCATCTCTCCATCCATATTTCAATTCAATATAAATAAAAAGCAGACAGCTCTGTTTTACTTTTTTATTGTAAATGAAGAGCACTGCCACAATTTTTGTTTGTTTTTTATTTTAATGAAAAGTGCAAATAAATGGCATAAATATGAGTTTAATTAAAATTATTATGACATTTTGCAAACGAAATAATTTAAAAATTCTCCGATATCAAACAACCCAAAACGAACTAAAAACCTTAGCAGAACCTTTAATTGGGATAGGTCAGTACGAGATTTATTATTCATTATTTGTGTTCCAACTAAATGGCGGCATAATTCGAATTGTATTCCACTTGAAAAAAGTCGTCAATATGACAAAAGTTTTGCGAAATTCCTTAATGGGGAAATATGCAAATCTTGTCAATAACTAGGGATCTTGATTAACAGGTCTCAAATTTACAAAGCTCCTTGGGCTACACGTTTTGGGATATATTTAGAGCCAAAAAACTTATTGTGATTAATTTGCAATTAATATTTAATTAATCGATGACATCAATTTTTAACTGAGTTGGAGTCAAAAAAAGTTAGTAAAATTTTATTTAATATTTGCAAAAAATTAACAAAAACAGGTCCAATATGATGCGGGGTAGAATCTTCTGGCCAATAGCGATCTAAGTGCGAATCGTGTTTACGCATCCAACAGACCGTTCATCAATTTCACTCGCTCGGGGTAAATTTGTATGCACAGAGTGCGACAGCTCATCAAAATTTATATTTTTGCAATAAGGAATATTGAACTGTTTGTTTCGAGTAATTTTTTATACGTTGAGTGGAACGGGTTCTAGACAAATACCCTTACAGTGGGTAAATTTGTTATTAATTGATTGATCGATCAGTCGATCCGTCGTCATCTTACTTAAGGAATAAGTAAAGTTAAGAGTTATGCCCAGAATATAGATTACATTATATTTATTGCATTGCTTTACAGATGCTCATATGTTTGTATAAGTTAGAATTTAACATATTTTTAGAGATCGATGTTTCATCTCATCTAAAAATTCTTCTTTCTTAATATTGAATTATAGAGTATCCCCACAGAGACTTGTTTCCCATTGCATTCTATGTGAATTTGTTTACACTCTATAATATCGCTTGGGGGTATCCAAAACAAAAGATCGTCAAGCTGTCCAGACTGACTACGTACTTAAGAGCTGTTTCGGGCCAGCGCTAGGTTCATTTCTGCTTCGCATCTAGACATTGGCTAATATAACTAAACTTGGCTAATAACGTTTCGACCTACGCCTGTTCATTAGTTTAACAAATTACTCAATAATTTACATATAAATATAAATACTTTAGTACACTTTTTGTGCACTGGATGATTAAGTGTTTGCCAACCGACTGTCTCAATGTGTCTGTGTCTCAGTTAAAATCGCAAATGCGCCATTCGATTTGACCAGTTGAAAGAAAGAACTCAATCCATAATGATCGACTCTCCTCTGATCATCTGGCTGTTGTGTTGTGCCGTGTTCACCTACTTTATATATACATATCAGTTTCAAGCAAGGATTAATCGACTGACCAGCAATTGGCCAGGTCCACCTTCCCTGCCTATTATAGGACATTTGCACATCTTCGCAAGGCTTATTGGTCCTCAACCTTTTAAACGTGCCACAGAGCTAATCAACTGTCATCTCAAGGATCATCGTGGGAAACTCTGGCTGGGCACAAAACTCTACTTGTTCGACTGTAATCCTAAGGATATTCAGGCACTTTGCAGTGCCAAGCAACTGCTGCAGAAGACTTCCGACTATCGAGTCTTTGAAAATTGGTTGTGCGAGGGTCTCTTCACCAGCGGAGTGGAGAAATGGACTCATCGAAGGAAAATGATTACGCCGGCTTTCAACTATGGCATGATCAAACAATTTATGAACGTCTTTGAGCATCAAGCGCGTATTCTCGTAACACGGCTGGCCAAGTTAGCTGAAACGAGTGAACCCGTTGACTTCTTCCAGTATATCAGCTGCTACACGCTGGACACGATTTGCGAGACGGCTCTGGGGGCAACGGTTAATGCGCAATCGGGTCAAAAGTCAGACTACTTCGATGCAGTCAGAGAGTGAGAATAGAAAATGTTATCATCAAGTGAGCCCTTGTCTAATCTTCTATTCACAGCATTATACACATTATCGACTGTCGCCTGAAGAACCTTTTCTATCGCAGCTCGAGCATCTACAATTTGACCTCACTTGCAGCAAAAGAAAAGCAAATCCTAAAAGTACTTCACGGCTTCACAGAGGGTATTATTAGGCAGCGATTTGAGCACTTAAACTCTGATCTGGCCAATCAAAATTGTATAAATACTGAAAATGCTGAAGTGAATGAAAGGAAGTCGCTGAGTTGCCTAGATACTCTCTTGCTGGCAAGGACTCCTGATGGAAAGCCACTTCAAGTAAAGGACATTCGTGAGGAAGTAGATACCATTATATTTGGCGGTTTCGATCTCACAGCAGCAACTCTGAAGTTCTTTATGTACAACATGACCTTGCATATGGAATACCAGCAGCTGTGTAGGGAGGAGATCTTTCGGGTTTGCGGTAAGGATACGGGTGAAGCCATTACCATGGAGCAACTACGACAACTGGAGTATCTGGAGATGTGCATCAAGGAGTCAATGCGCATGTATCCTTCAGGTCCTATCACAGCAAGACGAGCAACCGCCAATTGTAAAATAAGTAAGTAAATTTAAATAGTTTCTTGTAGTCCACATCAGGATAAAAACTGTGATTACTTTTAGATGAATTCTTCATACCAAAGGGTAGTGATGTCATCATTTCACCTTTGTATATGGGACGTTGTAAGGACTTCTTCCCGGATCCCTTGGTCTACAAACCACAGCGCTGGGCACGTAATGCAGAACAAAAGATAGAACCTTCTACATTTATTCCCTTCATGACAGGCGCTCGCAGCTGTTTGGGACAGCGCTATGCCATGATTATGATGAAACTAGTCTTATCCCACCTCTTAAGAAATTATTATTTCGAGCCGATCGGAGAGCGACAAGAGAAGGTGCGTCTCATCTTCATCATGACACTGCATACCAAAAATCCCTATTATTGCAAAATAAGAGCTGTTAATTAGAATAGTCTACAGTATAAGATTTAGCTAAGGATCCGTTAGGTTATAAGTCAGACTTAAGTGATCTTTAACGGATTGCAGGCAGGATACATCTCCGTTAGCCATTGAACCTTTTGTTAAGCCCTTATCAATTCGCTTCGCCTGACTCCATTCACAATTTTTGTACTGCATACTTCGCGGCGCACACAAATTACGCATTACATTTCCGCTTTTAATGACGACGGCGACGCATATAAAAAATTAAGTGTCAAAACTCTAGTCGACTTTGAAATACCCAGTGTCCAACTCAGATATACCCCAGCAAGTAATTAAACTATGTAATAATAATAATAATAAGCACATTAGAAGATATATTAAGAACAATTTCTCAATGGAGTTTAAGTTGTTTTTCCAGCTCCACGCTATAAAGAGGAGAATATCTGTATTTATTATGCGATCGTGGTGAAAATTGAGGATAGAAAAAGAGCGTAAAATAATATGTATATAATATATATTTCAATTCGTTTTTAATTATGCTTTTACAAACTTGTAAATAAACATTTTGTTACCAAATAAAAGTATAGTACTTAAAAGACTCGGAGCTGCCTCTCTTCATTTATTACAAACATTTGTATACATGCTATTGAATTCAATTGTGAGTGATACAGCTATAATACCCTTCTTTTCCAATTGTCAATGGGTACAATTCGAACATTTTTCTGGCCTTTTTTGTATATTTTTTTTATTTGAGAAACGCGCGTTCGTCTAGAAAATAATTTGCTTTTTTGCCCCGATTTTTTATTGTGCGCGCGCTGCGGAAAATCAACAAACATTTCCTGCCAATGGCTCTGTATAATAAATAAAAATACATAAAGCAAGACCAACCCGTCGCCCATCGTCATCGCCACACATATCCTCCCGTCATATTCCGGTGCAAATTATGGCCCGTTGCCTGCTTATTATTACGATACGACGACGCTGACTACGATGGAGAAGGAGATGGAGATGGAGATGGAGATGTCGACAGCATCGCATATCCTTGCTGAGCGCATAAAATGCAATTTATTTAAATAAAAATCAAGTTTAATTTGCAGTGTCGTAAATTTTTGTTCGTCCGCATTGAATTTCACGCTTTTGTTAACAAGCGCATAAAAGTTTTGTCCTCTGACAACTGATAGCACTGAATGTAAAGGGTTAAGGAGGAATGGGGGAGGAACTATGGCAGATAAAGTGCACTGAACTCTTTGAACGCGGTCTGAAACTTCGATAAGTATATTCTCATGATCTAATTGGATCCTTTGATACCTGTAATCTCATAACTCGTACTTTTACTTAATAATTTATAATTATACAAATTCTTGTAGATTTAAATCTAAAACTATTAAGAAATTACTATTTATTTTGACAGTTTTTAAAAGTGTTTCTGGTATAAAAAGAACTTTTTAGTTAGAATTTGCTCATTTATTTGTGTGAAATCAAAACTGATTCTTCATACTCCTTTCTATTTAATGTGTATGCCATTTTAACCTGTCTTGGTTTACAAAACTTATAATTATAATATCTCCAATTAGTAAGAACTGTTAACAAATCCTAACTCATTTTCACTTTCGTTCCTCACTATCTACTAGAGCTCTCTTCTTCTACTTTTCCTACTTCAAAGTGTTAAGAAATCTTAACAGTTGCAATAATATTTCACTTTTACGAGGCCTCCATTCCAATTCAAAAACGTAACTCAATAACGTTTTCTTAAGCGAATTGTAACACGTGATTCAATTTCATTGATCAATTTTAATTGATTGCTACAATCGGTTTTGTCAATTTTACTTTTAGATTTTCCTTTTTCTCTTTTTTATGTTTTTTCATAGCCACTTTATTTTCCGCTTGTTGTTGTTGCTATTTTATTTTATTTTTGGCAATTCAATTCCCGATTTTTATGGGTTTTTAATGTGCAAATGCAGCTACTCCTTTTATTTGGGCGCTGGTTTATCCTTGTGCTTTTTGCGTTATCCTAAGCCACCCCTTCTGGCCGGGCTCACTCTCTCTCCCTCACATGTGAGGCACATTTGTAATTCGACTCCTAAATGTGTGCTATGATTTTTATGTATTTTTACAGCTAGTTTATGTTCGAGATGTTGTGATTCGTCAAGACACAGCAGACTCTGGCAGTTGTTAAAGTGTGCCATATGGGCTTGTAAGCTCGGCTATTAAAACTTAAAGTAACTGTCAACATTTAAAGCCGATTTTGAGGCAACTTTAGGATAAGGGCAGCACTAATTACCGTATTGCTGTTACTATCGGAAGGAGCCAGAGGCCGCAACTTGCACAGATCCCTATCACAAACATCCCCATTGGCCATTAGCCATGGCACAATATTGACATAATCGACTTTCAGCTGACGCACAGCACACAATTTAACCACAAATGAGGCTTAGCCTCTGGGCCAGCAACGTGGCTGGCGATTACTTCAAAGCGACTCAACCATGATAACCCACCTGCCTCAAATTGCAACCGCAAAGCGTCGCATGTTGCAAGGTTGCAAAATGCCTGTGTGTGTGTGAATGGGAATGTTATTGCATCCCCCTACAAAACAATGACAAATGCCCATTGACCATGAAGGGAAGCTCCTTAACTTACCGCAAAGACACAATCTCATATGAAAAGTGTTGCCCTCTCCCAAATTAAAACTGATTAAAATGATGAAAATAAATAAACTTCTGGTAGGATACTTACATTTAGCTAAAAAGCAACTGAGCCTCGCCTAAAGGGTTTTTAAAATTAACAGTCCAAAACGGCATAAAGTATGCAAACAATAAACTTATGATGATGTACAGCTGCTGGACATAAAATTTTGAAATGGAAAATGCCCCAGCCAACAACAATAAAACATTTTGCCAGACTCGAGACGAAGGCGATTTGATATTATTTTAATGAGTAAACCCCGTGAAGATCTGCCAATTTAGATAAATAAAAATATGACAGCTGCGAGAAGTGAACCAAGTACTCATCATAATTAAAAGACAGGCCCAGGGATCAGGCTCAGTATCGTGTAATAAAAACTGAAGGATTCATATGGATAATTAAGTTATGGCGGGTGTCAAGAAGGGTTGAGAGGTTAAGAAATTAAGGGTTCAACCAGCTACAATGCGACGTCAATAAAATGTCCAAAAAGATCGTAAAATGTCAAGAAAGTTGAAAGAGAGGGAGTTGAGCTATAAAAACGCAACTGGACTAAGAATATTTATGCATAATTTGCTTATGTTTTTAAGGCCGAGTATTTTTTTACGATTTTTTAATTTAGCATAGACTTGAGAGGCAGTAATTATAAATAATTGCTAAAGATATTTAAAGAAATGGAAGGAACCTCAAGTTAAAGTAAACTCACCTTTTTCCTGGATGCATTGCGATTTTTGTTAAAATGCTGGCAACAATTTCCTCTTCTGAACTGAAATCTAAATGCAAAACAGCAACGGGCGGAGACTTTGGCTAATGCAATTAAGGAGTCTGGAAGTAAAATGTAAGTATAAAGGAAAAAATTAGCAAATATCTAAAAGGGTTAAGGGACGAGAGAGTCCAAATTACAAACTATACTGTGTACTGTGTTGTGCTGCAAAAATGTCAAGTTAAACTTTTTATGCATAGCAATTTTGGCCGACAGACAAACAGCAGCTGTCTTCTACACAGAACTGCCCGCTTTCTTTCCACTGATGGGGGTGGCTAATTACAGTGCACAGCAAACAACATAACAGAGAGAGAAAAGAAAAATAATATAAATAAATGCAGCGGTGCAAAGAACCTTTAAGAGAAACAAACCTGAACCTGAAGGCGACCCCCGAGAGATTCGAGTAAGACGTTAAACAGACATCACACAAATGCCAAGCACGTTTCTAGTAAAAATAACAACAAATGCACAGAAAAGAAGAGTAAAAGAAGAAAGTAATATCGAATTAATTAAAACAAAAATTGCATAGGGATATTGTATTTTATTATGGAAGCAGTTCTATCGAAGATGTCAGCATCACATGCCCAAAACAATAACAGAAACAAATATAGTATAACAACTGCAACTGTAACCGAAACCAAAACTGTTTGTGCAACTGCAACTGCCACAATTCCCATTGGCATCCTGTTGTGAGTTTTGCATAAAGTTTTTGTTTATAAACATTTTACAAGGCAGCCGCCGCCTCCACTTGAATGTAACAAGCAAAAGTTAAATGCAAAGTTTACATTTGCCAACGACAGCAGCAACAATGTGGCCAACAAACTCATATCAGGCCGCAAAACAACAACAAGAATAACATACATTGCAGCCAAAAAACCATATGAAAAGTTGGCTACTAATAGCAACAACAAAGTTGCTAGTACTCGCTGGGCAACAATCGATTGGCTACAAATAGCCAAAAGTTGAGGCGAGAGTAAAACTAATGGAGAGAATTGGGAAAGAGGTTAGATTAAAACATGAATTATGGAGCATATAATTATGAATTAATGTTTTTGTAAAATTCACATTAGCCCACAAAATTTAAGTAATAATTTATTAATAATGGGTTTCCAACTCCAATCATGATAACTTGAACATACTTATCATATAATTTTTGCTTTACAATCTGTGGTTTCTTAATTGCAATTAAGAAAATCTACTTTGATACATTTCTTCTTTTTAGTTCTTTTTAATTTGCATTTTATAAAAGTGTGTATAAAAATCACAAATCGGATTGTTCTCCAAATAATTAAGGGTTAAGTTAAGCTAAAAAGCTTGCCAAAACGAACAGATTAAAGGAATTCATATCTCAGCATTGCAATGCTTCAGAAATCAAAGTACAAACGGGTTTATCAGAGTTGCCACAAAGTGTTTCCATTTTTAAGCCTATTAAACGCAAGTACCGAAAGATGACAAGATATCTACAATATGATGAGGTAGTTACAGGAACAGAAACCCCCAAAAGAACTGAGTTGCAGTTTTAATTACTAGCAAGCGACTCATCGCAATTGGATACAAAACCCATTAAAAATTGAAAAAGTTAATGCTCCCAACAGAAACAACTCAAGTGGCAAGCTGCCAGGACGACTGTGAGGCACAACAATGGGACAACATTTGGGGAAGCAAATAAAGATACAAATACAAAAAGAAAGAGAAAGAGAGAAAAGAAAGTAAGAAGGAGAAATGTCAGTCAGATTTGATGCGCAACTAATGAGTGACCGAGGAGCCAAGGAGAAACACTCAACTTAAGTCTATTGCCATGGCCGAGCACCTTGTCTCAAGTCAACCGGGTCCAGTGCCAACACTTATTTTAATGAGAAATTCTAATTTCACCAATAATACAAAAGAACGCCGTCCCCATCGTCTACAGAGGAAAGAAATGCGCAAAAAAATGTGGCAGATATTTGTGTTTATTCTTGGATTTTTCCTGCATTTCCCTTGCAAGTTGTGGGGGAGCTGTGATTGCTTTTTGCCACTGGTCCGTGACGAAAACAAAGAGCTGCAAGCTCCTTGGATTCCTCACTCATCCCAATTCAAACCCTAAAGGAAACAAATAGCACAAAAAATTGCCTGTCTTAGAATGTCTTAAGTATTTAGTGTGGAACTGCAATTGAAGAAGGAAAAAGCAGAGCTAAACTAAGATAGAAAATGTTCTCTCAATGTTTACCTTTCAATATGTAGTATTGACATTCATTTCTGATTATTTGCAAATTTATGCAAAACTCAATCAAAATTACAGGAAATTAATATGCAAACATGGTGTGTACAAGGACACAGTTTAATTAAACTAAATCCCTTAGAGCACAGACAGAAGGGATATTATATACGGTGTGTGACAAGTTGTCAATGGACAACAGGAAACATGACATAAAATGCATGGAAAAATCTTAAGAAAATCAAATAAATAAGTAAATGAATGCAAACACTTACAGACGTGCTAAAAGAGAAACACATAAAATTACTTAAATTGTTATAATTTGTGCTGTTGTCTTACAATTGGCTGTCAAAAATCATACACACAAAATACTATAAATAAAATGCAAAAGCAAAAGTTGTAAGATGTCTGCAGATGCTTAAAACTGGGCGAATCTCTCAGATAAAGTTGTCATTGGAGTACTATACGGTTGAGTCTTCCCATTCTCCATAAAACTTATTGTTACACATGGCCAGACAATGTCCGGAATTTCTTGTATTAAAATCGAAATGGCTAGGAACAACCCTCCTGCTCTCCTTCTTCTAGGCAGGCCAAGGAGGCCGACTATTCTTGTTCTATTTGGATACGGTGCCCCTTACAGCTGTCAACATGTTTAATTGAAACTGACACTCAGTGTCATTTTATGAGCATTGCCATGCGTTACCTTAACTTGCATTCGAATTGTAACTGTAATTCGACTTGGCCTGGCCCTGGATTTGGCTTTGGCTTTGGCTTGATTATTGTAGCACATTCCTATCGAAATTATAGTGGTCGGGTGGTTGAGTGGTTCAATGGATGGGTGGTTGAGTGCTTGGCATTTCATGAGAGCTTGTTGTATATTAGTTTTATTTATGGCTGACAATTTCGTGTGTGGTTTGGCATGCGGTCTTTGACTTTGTCTTATTTGATTTTGTAGGCAGCTGATAAAGTAACAGCATACTTTGCTTACGCCATTTTTTCAATATTGTTCAACTTCCTAGACTTTCGGACTAGGAGGTTTTGCATTAAAGTGCAATTTTATCTTCTATTCAAAATAATATTAATAATAATAAAAAACTAGTTTCATAAATTAATGCAATAGTCTATATAAATAATTTAATTAAACTTATACCTAAGAAATTTTAATTAGTAAATAAAAGAAAGTAGTCCAATTGACAATGATAATACAGGAATTTTAACTCTATTATTATTATTACTATTATTTTGTTTTGTCTTAATTCAAATTTCTTAAAACATCTCCAATAAAAATTCATTTTAATTACTATCTTTTAATGCATTGTAATATATTAAAGTTGTTAATCAGTACTGTCTTACCATATTTACGGCGCTTTTGGGCTTTTAATAGTTGAGCTTAAAAACCTTTTTTTGGCCCCAGTAATTCATTAATAAAGGTGAAATTCTTAAACAATAAAAAATAAAATTTGTATTTTAATACAAAGTACAAATTTCCACACTTTCCTTACATTTATAAAAAATAAACTATTTATTTCCACGAATATATATTTTCATATTAAGAACTACACAAACTTTAGTATTATATTCAATTGAAAATATCGAAATTGATCGCTTGGCAATGCCTTTTAGGTATTTTTCAGCAACGGCTGAGCATAAATGGAACATTATTTGAATTGTTAGCAAAACGCATGCATTCATTATTTATTTTTCTCACTCGACCGCGTTTAAGTACTTAATACTCAGAGTCTGGCAAGTGATTTCCCACTTTATTATAAGGTGGTTTCTCATTCGAGGGTGGTTCTCAACAGAGAGGCCACTTGATGTCATTTTGACGCCACTGATTTATATTATTTGCCCAAAATATAATCGTAATTCCTTTGACAAATCAATTGGCAAATGCTACTTGATGGTGTCTACAGAAGGCTGAGGACTTTCAGTGACCCATTGATGGTAACACCTCGACAGAGTCATGTTTGCCGAAATTGTTGAGAATCAAAAGGTTCCGACAGAGTGTAAAACGTGACACTTGTTTGGTGAAACAGATCAAAAAGGAAGAGAAGCTGTGAAGCTGCAGGAAGCAGTAAACTATATGATACAAATTTGACGTTGCAGAAATATGTAAATAAATAAAAGAAAATTCAAACTTTCTTGTATTAAACAAAACCCGAATTTCAATTTTATGCAAAATAGACATGAATTCAATCCACGGGGGACAACATTGAAGGGGTTATGCGTACCAAGTTCCAACTTGTTATCAATCAATTGCAAAGAAAACTCAAATTTATTGGCGACAGCTGGCAGCAGATGGTTAAACAGGTTAATGCAGATATACTGTTAAAAGAATAAGTTGGTAGAGTATACATAAATATGTACTCCAATACATAATATTCCTAAGTATATGGTATTTAAATTTGGTGAATAAAGATCCAAGAGGGGTCCGATATCTGAATTGTTATTGATGCTAAATATGTGTACTTTCAAGATGTATTTATTTTTCATTTATTAAACTATTTCTTGATTATATTCAAATGTCACAGGGCAATAACACTTTCTTAATCAAAGTAGGCAGCTCTTTTCAAACATTGTATCACTTTCCAGTCGACTTTTATATTTCAATTCAATACAGGTTGTGCTTGAGAATGGAATTAAATAAACATAACCTGGAGAATATTCTCGAATCGGAGACAATGCCCAACGCCGAGTTGAAGCAGCTGCTGTACTGGCAAAATTGGCGCAAAACCGCAATATTCTTTTTCCTGACATTGATTATCCTATTGGATATTGCTGCTCATTCGGCAATTAGTGTCGTAAGTGTTGCCGGAGTTCTGATGCTGTCGTTAAGCATTTGCTGTTTCGGTTATGTGTGGGGCATGCGGAAGCTGCGAAAGAGCAACATTATGGATCATCCTTATCAACGCTATCTGGAGATTGATCTGAGTATTTCCGAAGAAGCAGCTGCTCGTCTAGCTCGTCTTGTTGTCATCAATCTAAACCCATTCCTGATGCAAATGCGCTCGTTGTTCTTTATTGAGGATCTGTTTGATTCATTGAAGTTGTTGGTGATGCTTTGTGGCCTCAACGTTGTCGGTGACTACATCAATGGCATGACACTGTTCGTTATAAGTAAGTGTACTAAAAGCTCTCCTAAATTCATAATGGTTTGATTGGACCTTTCTCCCACAGCTTTTATTTTGATATTTACGCTGCCCAAGTTGTATGACTGGAAGAAGACTATGATCGATATGCAACTGCATAACTTGCAACGCCTTAAGGCTCGATTGTTGTGCACCAAAAGAAGGTCTATTCTTCAGCTCCGACTGCCACTGTTGATCCCCAGGTTGTTTCCTCGAAACTCAAACAAAAGACCAATGGCATTGATGGTGAGACCGAGTATAGCATTGGTCAATTTAATTCCACTGAAGAGGATTATGACTGGGAACTACGAGACATACCCCATGAGGACTATCTGGACTACAAGGATGAATAAAAGCCAATTAGATGTTATGAACGTTTGATTATTTGGCAAATCGATCAATTAAAAATGTCAATAAAGTTCTGCAACTGCAACTGCAACTGCATAAGCACACGCATAACTTTAATATTATATTATGCCCATTCTCATGAAGAACAAGCCATAAATTCTGTCAACTCCGCCCAAAACAAGTGTCAAAAACCTTTTCACACAATCCCTTGAACTGAGAGAGGGAAACTCATTGCACTGTGAATTATATTTGTTACACATTCCCGAAACTGTCAAGACACTTTTATAGTGGCGACGATGCGTTTTTATGCCACAAATTTGCCGACTGGGCTGAGGTCGTAAATGCCGTAAAAGGGTCGTCTGGTTTATCGATGCACTGCAGCCGCTTCCACCAAGTAAACAGAAGCATCAAATTTAAATCGTATGCAAAATGCTATTAAAAATATGTACAAACATCGAAAGTGCCAAAACCACACTGTGCTTCTACTCTATTCCATAAAATTGTGTGTGACGAGAGATCTCTTCCACGTCCAGCTAAGGTAATTAGTTTTTAGCCCATGTTCCATGTCTGTCATGCTCATAAAAGTTGTCTGTCATTACAGTCCCTTGTAAGCACTTAAATTTCTCAACTTAACTCATTCAACCTAACCAACCAACCAACCAACCAACCAACCAACAAGACCAACTTAATGTAACTGGAAGCCCAGGCAATTCATCAATCAGTCGAGGTTTCGACTTCAAGCCAAGTCTGTCTGACCCTGGCGCCATTAGCATTTGATCGTAATGCTGCGGATTTGTTTAGTTTTTATTGCCGCGCGTAAATGTCATAAAAATATATTCTGTAAAATTGCAGCAAGTGAGTATAAATCCGTATGCGGAATATGTTTTTATGGTTTGGCGCTTTTAAGGTAATTGCATTAGATTTATTTGCGCAGTTGCGTTGCACAGTTTGGAGTATGGAAATCGCAATTGCGAATCTTTAACTCATACGAAAATTCGCAAAAGTGTCACACATCGTTCATATATTTCTTATAGACAAAGATTTCATTTGAACTCACAGTGTGAAGCTATGAGAAAGTTACTTTCTCTTGTATCAATCAGTTACCTTGAGAATCAAGAATTAGAATCAGCACTTCCCTTCTATTCCATTTTCATTAGTTTCATTTTGAGAAAATTCTATTCTTATATTTAAACTTTCTATGCACTGAACATTGTCATTTTAGACGAGACTTCTTTCTTTATCAACTTAGGTGGAATACCTCTTCTTAGCTTTAAAACTCTCTCAGTCTCGGTTTGTCAAGGTTTGAGAGATCTTTCATCTGCTGCAAAGTTCCCCATCTTATCTATTTGGTTGTGAATGAACAGCTAAGTCATGTGAAAAATTCCATATGCAAATCCCATATAATTATTGTCAGTATTTCTTAAGAACCATATAAAATACGAGCACTTGGTTGAATGTTAACTTTTCAAGCTTAAAAGCAAACAGAAAAATGTTTGTTAATTATTCATTTCTATGAGGTAGAGAGAAAATGCGAGGGGTTTGCGGGAATTGCGGGGTTTGCGGTGGGTGGCGTCACTTGGTCATTAATCAGTGTTGTCAGTAAGTCAGTTGGTAGAATTTAAATAATTTCAAAATGATGACAATGGCGTTTTTCCACACATCGCGTTTCATTTTAAGTAATTATGCACACATGCACAACCAAATAGGGGTAAAGAGGAGGAAAGGGAAGGCATGTTCAAAAACGTAATGCAAATTAAAAAACATTAACACTTGCTAACAAATAATCTAAGATAAATTGTTCTATCATTAGTCATTAGCAGACTGAAAGGGCTAGTCTGTTAAGAGAATCCATCACATAGTCCCCACACATTATCCCTCATGTGTGTGTGTGTCTGTGGTGTGTGTGTGTGAGCTTTCTGTTTGCAATGGTTGCCCAATTTTTCATACACAATTGGCTGTGGGGGTTGGGAATTGGAATAAGTCCCATTTGCAAGATACCAGGCATTCATATGCAAATTTTGTGGGATTACATTGAGGATTCCTTACCGTCAACTAAGCTTGCTACTTGACTGTTTGCTCGAAATTATTTATAGGATGTCATTAAAGAACAGGCCAACTCAATGTATTTAGAATCAGCGAAAGATACTCAACACCACAATCAGGTACAGTTTAAACAAAATAAAACCAAGAAAGGGTACAGGGTAAAACATCTAAAGTTGAGGGTGCACGATTTCATTTGCTGTAAGAAATCTTTATAAGCCACATACTCGTAAGTACATAAATATCTTAGGACAATAAGCAGATGCACATCGGATGATTGATGATGTTTTTACTGATTCCAGTTCTCACTCTAATTTTTATAAATAAATACACTTTAGATAACGTCTATTCAGAAATCGAACAATTTAGTAATAATATTATACACTTGCAGAGTATAATTGCAAATATATAGTATTATTACTAAATTTTTCAATGTCTGAAATTATATGCTTAATAAGCTAATCGCATATTTCTCAAGCTAATAAAATTATTAACGAAATCCCAGAAAATCATTTAATGCGCCTAATTGAAACTTCTACCACCCATTAAATTAATACGAAGAGCAAAGCAAACCAAAGAAAACCGAGACAAAAATCCTTAGCAGAGATTTGCCAAATGAAAGATTTATGGTGTGCCAAAACAAATTCCTGTTTATACTCGTATTGTAGATATTGTATTTGAGTTTTATTTGAATTCCGGACTAACTTACGGAGGTTAGAGGATGTGACCCGCTTTGTAGGATGTGCTGAAAGTTCATTAATTATGATTGGAGACAGTTGGACAATTAATAAACGAAGCGAGCCAACCCGAACGATGTACGACTATCGGTTTGGCTCAACTACCAAAAGCTATTGTGGTCAATGGGGTTCTCCCCCAACTCCCCATAGATTGGGGGTTGGCCCATAGCCAGTAAAAGGAAGTTAAGTATGTATTCACTCGCACTTTTTCTTCACTACTATATTTATTTGTTTTATTTTGCTTTGCGCTTTGCGATTATGATCGGACTTTGATTTATGGTTTTATGTGCAAATTTATTGCCTTTAATTGGGTGAGAGCTATGGACTCTTATCTAAGAAGAGGAGAGACCCTCTCAAGTACTGTCAGCTAATTGAAAAAAATGTGTTTTAAACTGAGGAGCTGTAAGCTTACTAGTCTGTCTCGTATTTAAGCAAATAGATAGTCTTCCCTTAAGCTCATTTGGGTAATCGTAAGCCTTAATTAACATTGAAAATAAACAAATGCGTGTGCCATCAAAGACAACAAACCCTCAATCGCTGACCATTCCACCTGCCAGTCGAAAGAAAAGCCATAAATTCATTTTGAAATGCATTAGACAGTGTTTGCGTTGGTTGCATGAAATGCCCGGCAGCAAAGTGCATTCAAAGTACAGAGAGGGAAATGGATTAAGGTACAGGCAAAACACAGCATAGGTCAACTTTTGACTGGGCAAAAGGAACTGCCAAAACAAATCTATACTTGCTGTCAAAGTTGCACCCAAGCTAAAGTCAGACTCCCCAAGCTGAAGTCAACATCACCTTTCAATTAATGCATAATTCTCGAATGTCATGGCTGGAAAGTTGCTTTGTTGCATCTCCACACAGTTTCCACTCATCCTGACAGAGCCCCTGAGTTGGGGTTGATTTTACTTAACGCCTCGCCTCAGCACTTAACTTCCGTTTCCTGTTACTTTGCCGACGGCTACGAAGACGTATTCGGAGTTGGAGTCATCGTTGAGGCATTTGCAACTAATTGAAAGTGCAATGTGATGCTGCAGAATGCAATTAATGCCTGCAAGCAGCCAAAGACCAATACCAATACCCAGCTACGAATACTGTCTGTCTTTGATTTGTATCTTCTCTCTCAATGCAATGCGAGATGCAACACCATCAAAAAAAAAAAAAATAAAATCTGGAGTTTGGGTGCAACTTCCGTTGGAGTTCAAAGCAACAGACGGACAGTTGGGCTTATTGGCCGTGAGGTTTCGAACTGGACACTCACTAAGGTCGCCTAACCAAGTGGCTGAGTTCATTGCATTCCTCTTCAAATACTGTGCACACATTATTTTTAAATGTATTTATTTAAAGTCAATTAAAAGAAGTCAACAAAAATAAAATTACTAAGCATTTCAATTATGATAATAAATACAAATAGATTTTGAATTAGTTACTAAATTGTTATTCCATGTGCTTCAACTCAATTGTCGATTTAAATTCTATTAAATTATTTAAATAAAATTTTAAACATTAACAGCACATAAGTTGAACTAATAGAATGCTAAATAAGTATAAAAAGTTGAATTATAGTGCTACATATAATATGGGATATTATGCTCTGTGGCCCCAAAACTGCGATTATTCCAAAACTTACGACGTTTTCCGACAATATATAGTGTTTTCACAAATATGGTCAATCTAATATCGAGTAGCTTTTAATTTCTAGCTATATTTTTCCAAGTTATCGAATAAAGCTTCGCGGCAAAATCACGAGATACAAAAACAAAAGATTTAAAGTGCAATTCAACATTTATGTACTCATGTTCAAAATATTCAGCTTACTAAAACACCAACACAAGGAGTGGGTTAAGGTGCTTACTTTGGGCAAAACAATAAATTGCTTTTTAAACACTTACAACTTACAAGTTGCAGGTTGGAAGTAGCAAGTGGCAAGTAGCAAGTTGCAGGGTGTCAAGTGCATTTGCCGTTTGTACGCTTGGCTCAGCCCGACTTGAAAACTGACAACTTTCTAAGAATAACTACAAAGCGATTTGCATATTTTACACCTCGAGGGGGAATACGAAGAGGGGAAAGCGATGCCAACTTTATCGCACTCTGTGTAGCCAAAACAAGGCACATGCATGGCATTCATACATTTCTACACACCCATATTCACACACGCATTTGTATTCAATACCTATGACTCTTATTCGTAAATCTTGGCCAGAAACTTTGGCAGACACGAAATTTATTTATAAACACAAGATGCAACACTTGAGTAATGCAGGTTGTTTAGCTGTCATAGCAGTATCAGGAGTTGCCTAAGCTGTAGGGAATCCCCTCTCTACTGTGCAGCACATCTTTCTCATTTACAGGAATGAGTCAAGCATGAAAACCCTTTGCAATAAAGAACGTCTAACTTATCAAACTATGCACACTATAAGTAAAACTAGACTTTATTTATCATTATTATCTGTTTTGCTCTTGGCGACAATAGTTCAAGAGTTAAAAATACCTCGCATATGTATAGTATGAACCCAAAAGTACGCATTAACATGTCTAGACTTTATTAATCACAAGTGTAGATTAACAACCATCGATTTCAAAACCTATCCCACGATATTTTTACAAAACAATGAAATTGCCAACATGATCAAGATGATAAAGACGTGAACTTTGCTACTCTAAATTTGTATTATGCTCTGTATAATCAAATGATAAAGATGTTAGTCATGCGACTGTTCCCATAAAACATGTGGTAAGAATACTGACGTCAAATCAGAGATAAAACGCAGCTCTACTTTGACATAAGGTAGACCTGTTTGCGGACTATCCAGTGGTTAGAACTTAATCGCACGTTTTTTCCATAACTATATCTGTATCTATAAATACTACAAATAATTCATAGAACTAACTAAAAACGGGCTGCTTTATCTCAGCTCAGTTTGTTCAATTCGGCATACCAATTGTGATAATGAATGTGATAAAACATTCAGTTTTATCCAAGATCTATGTAAGTGCATATATCTTGCAACTTTTTAGTCAAGTCCATAACTTTGAAATAGTTTAAAGAAGCTACGAAATAATGTATACCTTAATAAAACTTTGTAGTTTGTTATCATTTAAAGAATAGGCGCGTGTTCTCTCAGTTAGACAAAGAGAGAGAGAGAGAGAGAAAGAGACATTTAGAACACATTTTGCTGCTCGTGCGGAAGATTTCAATGAAACATTTCATAACTAACAACCATTCAGTGTACAATTTACGTGATTACAACAAATTGTGATTAAAGAATACGTTTATATTAAATAAACGCTGTGGGGAGCTCAATTTAGTCGTAAAGCTTTCAAATGTGATATGGTCAGTATATCGATACAACTTGTCTGCGTCGGACGTACAGGGAGAAACACTCGTCAGACATGGATCCAACTGTTGAACAACCACTTCAAGCGTCGTTAACGGCTGCTACTTCTCCCGACTATATAGAGAAAGCTTTAGCGCAAGCATATAATAGCAGATATTTGAGTATTAAAAGTTTCCATAGCGAGGCCATTACCCAAACCGGTGAGAACTTTTGCAGCGTCATCTACCGCTTGAAAGTGTCGTACCGCAAAAGTGAGAATGCACCGTTAGAGCATGGCAGCTTTATAGTAAAGGATTTAATTCCCATCATGGCTGAGCTTGGCTCCAATGAGAAATTAATGTTTGAGGAGATACTACCCGTAATGGCGAAAATATTGGATAAAGCCCCATCCACGGTGGGTGACAAAAAGCTGAGTGCTAAGTAAGTGTCATTTGAAGTTTTCACGTAAGAAAGCTATCATACCCGAAAGCAAAATTTGACAAGCGCTGAATAATCTAATCCTTGAGTATATTTCAGTTGTTTGTTTATAGAGCGCTCTAAAGCCAAGGAACTCTATTTGTTGGAGGATCTTGGGGCGTTGGGCTATGTTACATTAAATCGCTTCATCGGCCTCTCTGCGGCAGAGGCTCGTTTGTGTCTTCACAAGTTGGCACAGTTCCATGCCGCATCCATGGTCCTTCTACATGAGCAACCATCGCTGGTATCGGAATTGGAGCCCTCACATTATGCCAAAGGTCTAGATGACGCCTTTACTCATGTGATGATCGTGGGTGGCACACAATTTGGAGCCGATGTGGTGGACGGTTTTTCAGGCATGTCGCCCATAGCAACAAAAATGAGAGCCCAATTGCCGGACGAGTACGAGAAGAGAATTCGTGCTGTCCTCGATCCAAAGAACAGTGAGTTCAACGTCATTTGCCACGGTGATCTCTGGCTTAACAATATGATGGTTAATCGGGAAGAGAACAAAGCTATGATTGTAAGTGGATAATGCTAATTGAAGAATGAATTTTTATTTCCATAAGTTAATCTTCAGGTGGATTTCCAATGTTGTTTTGTTGCCAGTCCGGCAGTTGATCTTCAGTTCTTTTTCTACACCAGTCTTCAACTAGACGTATTAATGAATCAGCGGGAGAGTTTATTAAAGTATTATTATCAAAGCCTCTGTGAGACACTAGCTGCCTGCAATTATCAAGGATCCACGCCAAGCTATGCCCAACTTCTAGAGGAAATGCAACGTTGTCTATACTATGGTTACTATGCCGTCGTCTGTGAGTTGCCCATTTGTTGCGCGTCCAAGGATGCGTCCAAGGACTTTACAGCTCACACTTTTGGAAATCCCCAGGCAATAAAGGCGAAACGCATCGAACTATTTGAAAACGAGAGAGTTCTTCAAACGTTACAAGCCACTTTGGGATACTTTGAGGAACAGGGCATTTTAGAAACATCTTGAAGAGTTTTTGCATATTAAAGAATTTGTAGCTGTTTAGTGTGTTTGACTACGGTATACTTTGTGTTCACTTTTTATCTATAAACTTACACTCACAAAAATGTTAGGGGTGCTAGATTCAAAAATATACTTTGTAAGCTATTTATTTGTTTTCAATTTAAGTAATTCTAAAAAGCTTACAAATTTTATATACATAATCCAATTTAGAGATCAAGTAATAGTCATGGTTCAGTTCATAAACTTTCTTGGACTGCCAATAGAGAAATGTCATTCCTGATCTTTATCAGAATATGTTTTCCTACATTTTATAATATATAATAAATCATGAGCTCAACACAAATATTCTTTATACATTAGCATGCATAGAGGCGATGGCAAGCGAATTGTCCGGGTCCGCAAGCATATTCTAATGAAAAACAGGAATGACATTTCTGTATACAATGTACTTTTAGATCTAGCATTAGTTTAGTGTCCGAGCAGCGCTCACCCTTTGTTTGTGAATGTATTATAATGATTGTGGTTGCTTATGCGTCTAAGGGTATAGATAAAAAGTGAACACAGGGTATATCGTTAAACACATTCAATAGCTAAAAATTCTTTAATATGCAATAGTTAAATACATTTTACTGAAACTTTTTCAAGATGTTTCTAAAATGCCCTGTTCATCAAAGTATCCCAAAGTGGCTTGCAACGTTTGAAGAACTCTCTCGTTGTCAAATAGTTCGATGCGTTTCGCCTTAATTGCCTCGGCATTGCCAAAAGTGTGAACTGTAAAGTCCTTCGATGCATCCTTGGACGCGCAACAAATGGGCAACTCACAGACGACGGCATAATAACCATAGTATAGACAACGTTGCATTTCGTCTGAAAGTTGGGCATAGCTTGGCGTGGATCCTTGATAATTGCAGGCAGCTAGTGTCTCACAGAGGCTTTGATAATAATACTTTAATAAACTCTCCCGCTGATTCATTAATACGTCTAGTTGAAGACTGGTATAGAAAAAGAACTGCAGATCGACTGCTGGACTGGCAACAAAACAACATTGGAAATCCACCTGAAGATAAACTTGTTGTACAAATTGACTCTTCGATTAGCAATATCCACTTACAATAACAGCTTTGTTCTCTTTCCGATTAACCATCATATTGTTAAGCCAGAGATCACCGTGGCAAATGACGTTGAACTCACTGTTCTTGGGATCGACGACGGCACGAATTCTCTTCTCGTACTCGTCCGGCAATTGAGCTCTCATTTTTGCTGCTATTGGCGACATTCCTGTAAAACCGTCGACCACATCTGCTCCATGTTCTGTGCCACCCAAGACAATCACATGAGCAATGGCGTCATCTAAACCTTTGGCATAATGTGAGGGCTCCAATTCCGATACCAGCGATGGTTGCTCATGTAGAAGGACCATGGAGGCGGCATGGAACTGTGCCAACTTGTGAAGACACAAACGAGCCTCTGCCGCAGATAGGCCGATGAAGCGATTTAATGTAACATAGCCCAACGCCCCAAGATCCTCCAACAAATAAAGTTCCTTTGCTTTAGAGCGCTCTACGAACAAGCAACTAAAATACAGTCAAGGATTAGATATATTGTGCTCTTTTAAATTTGCCTTCGATCGAGAAAGCTATCTTACATGAAAACTGCAAATGACACTTACTTAGCACTCAGCTTTTTGTCACCCACCGTGGATGGGGCTTTATCCAATATTTTCGCCATTACGGGTAGTATCTCCTCAAACATTAATTTCTCATTGGATCCAAGCTCAGCCATGATAGGAATTAAATCCTTTACTATAAAGCTACCATGCTCTAACGGTGCATTCTCACTTTTGCGGTACGATACTTTCAATCGGTAGATGACGCTGCAAAAGTTCTCACCGGTTTGGGTAATGGCCTCGCTATGGAAACTTTCAATACGGAAATATCTGCTATTATATGCTTGCGCTAAAGCTTTCTCTATATAGTCGGGAGAAGTAGCAGCCGTTAACGACGCTTGAACTGGTTGTTCAACAGTTGGATTCATGTCTTTCGATTGTTTGTCCCTCTACGTCCGACGCAGACAAGTCGTCTCGAAATACTGACCACATCGCATTTGAAATATTATGAAATTCACGGAAGCTTTCCGAATGAAATGAGCTCCCCAGCAGCGTTTATTCCATATCACTTAATCGTACACCATTTGTTGTAATCACGTAAATTGTACACTAAATTATTGTTTGTTGTGAAAATATTTCATCATAACGTTCCGCACGAGCAGCGAAATGTGTTCTGAATGTCTCTCGCTCTCTCTTTGTCTATCTGAGAGCACACGCGCTTAAGCTTTAAGTGATAAAAAACTATCATTAATTATTTCAAATTCAAAGCATTTTTACTACGTTTTGCGAAGCTTTCCAGATTGATTCTCGAGTACGCGATGTTTTATTTGCAATAACAAAAAATATATGGAGTATTCAGTTTTCGCAAACGTACAAGAGGTGGCGCTCAAAATAGTGACGTCAGATACATTTTAATTTATGAAGTTGTATGAAAACTGAACTGAAACTAAAAAAAAGACTGTTGTCGAATGTCTCAGTGGCTTTTCTCCCCGTCAAAACTGGCTTTTTTCAAAGTCCAATTGAGGGAAAATTACGAAAACAGTTGGCAGCGGGAATTCTGGCTTTCTTTGAAAATGGTTTTCTTTTTTCGCTGTTTTCTACAAAACAAAATATGACAGGTGGTGCTTCGAAGTTCCAAATGTGAACAGTGGCGGCGCTTTGTAGTTCCCAATGTGACCAGTCGCAGTTTTTACGATATACATTGAATTCCAAGATTGCTTTGCTTTTGAAATGCTTCCGCAGCGATAAATCTGAGCAAACTAAAAGTAAATCAGCTGTGGTCGCTCATGGAATTGATTATTAAAAGCAAATTCGTTGCAGGGTCCCATTATTATATTCACGAAGCATTTATCGGCATGTGCGAGTGTGGGACGTTTTCCAGCACTTCACCAAATAACCTCAAAGCAACATCATCAAAACCTAGACCACGGAATTTAGTAAACATTTGAAAAACAGTTTTACTTTTTGCCTACTTTGGCCACAGATGGCCAGCGACAGTGAAAAGGGCCAGCAAAAGTCCACGATGCCAGCCAAAAGACTGTCAACAACAACAGCAGCTCCGCCTGTTGCTGCAGCTAACAACAACAACAATGCGCCAACTGCTGATGCTGCTTCTGAGAATAAAAAGATGAATGGCATGGCGAGACTGACGCCAGCCAGAGACTTGACTCTGGGAGGACGAGGTGCCAGTAAAAAGGTTTTTGCACCCAATTTAAATGCTGTGCGGAACAAGAATACGTGAGTAGCTGATGGAACCAATTTACCAATTGATTGTAGTGTAATCTGTCGTGTATAGGAATGTAAAGACGTCAAAGGATTTTACTCAGCCTCGTGGAGGCCGACGTGGAGCACGTGGCGGTGCTGGAGCAACACGTGGACGTGGTGGTGCAGGGGGAGGCAACTCATCACTAATTCAAACAACCGGGGTGTTCTCAGAAGGAGCCGGTGCAGTGCACTTACGCAAATCCTCCAGCGGTGGATCGGCCTATGCGAGGGCTGGAGAAGAAGTTGCTGTATCGCGTAAACGCACAGATCGGAAGGATGATAAATTGCAGGACCAGCGTGTGCGGGAACTAATAGGCGAGGCAAGTGATGACGATGAACCTGATAGTGATAATGAAACTGAGCTTGATAATACTGACTTGACCTACAAACCCATAATGCTCAGAGAAGGTAGGTGGAGATAAGGTTTTGACTTCATTTATGTTTTAACTATCTGTCGTTTAAGGACTCTGGCACAGTGAAAAGCCCAGCGTTAAAGAAGAAACCGCGGCCATTCCAAATCTAAAGGACAAACACGAAGGTAAATATATTCCTTCTTATACAGTTTTTCAGTCTAATTTGCATATCTTCCAGATTCGCTAGCTGTAACGAAGGACCTGCAGAGCCTATGCATGGAGCCTCAGTTCGGTCTGGAAGAACCACCTGCACAATATGGACGATATCCCCGGAGTATTGGCACCTTTCTCGATACGACAGAGTCTCAAATCTTTGTCATGCAATTACCCAACGTGCTTCCCTGTGTGACAGACGAAGGCGACGATGCACCCGCTCCAACAGAACAGCCTGCGCCTAGTACATCAACAGATCGGTCCAACAGCCCAGTTCCCACGACCACTTCAGCCAATACTCCCAAGCACAGTGTATTACAACAGCTGGAGGAAGGGCAAATTGGGAAAATATTGCGCTATAAATCAGGACGTGTTAAATTGTTGCTGGGCGACACACGTTTCGATTTGGACATGGGCCTGGAATCGGGATTCCTGCAGGCAAGCAAAATATAATATATTTCCATCACAATTTCTATATTATTTTTAATTTCTTTAGGAGCTTATGTCCATCAGCAGCAACCGAGAGCAGCGCAGTGGTGACATGATAAATCTGGGTACAATTCAGGCCAAGCTGAAGGCCACTCCAGACTGGGTGCATCTCTTCGAGCAGCAGGAAGCAGCTTCAAGGCAACATCGACAGCCGTCAACCACACCCGCAGCAAGTGGAGCTGCCTTCACATAGCACACAGTGTTTTCTTTAACATTAGGTTTAGTTTAGGAGCGAGAATAAGTATAAATTATTTAACTCTTTTGGTTATGAGCAAATGCTCTTTAATATAACAACAAATACCTAGTCTCAATTGCTTAGCGTGTGCGTGCCACGCCCCCTATAAAGATTGCCAGTTGAATCGATGGCAAAGTTGTGGTCCACAGGATTGGCCAGTGCCGTCTCAATAGCTTCCTCAAGATTGTCACGTGTAATGAAAGTCTTGGATGCTTCGATTTCCATGCGAATGTGTTCATCCACACGCTGTCGACGTTCCTCAGCCCTCAATTTGCCAGCATCAAGTCGTTCCTGTACGTAAGCCACCTTTTCTTCCCGCTCCTTGGCCAGACGCGCATCACGCTCACTGGCAATCTTCGCATTCCATGCAGCATTTATATCGATACAATGCTGAAACTCGGCCTCCTCTTGCTCTGGAGTGAGCACAATGTGATCTGCCGTGGACGTCTCCTGATGCCGGATCACCTCCTCACGCAAATATTGACGCACCGAACGTAGTTGGGTTCTAAATGTTCATTTATTTATAGTTAAGCTGATATTAAATGTGCAATTTCTTTGCTCACTTGTACTGGTTGTGCAGCCGCATCAGCTCCGTGCGCTCCTCCTCCGTCTGTTTCTTTCGCTCCGGCACGCGGAACACTTTACTCTTTGCCACCGGCAACCATCTTGGCTTTCGTCGCCAGCGCACAAATTCCAATGCAAAATCGTTGCTTCCTGTCTTGGCAGCAGTCACCGAAGTGTGATTCAGCAACTGGCGCAGCATTTTAAAAGATTTTTATTTAATAAATTGAATTTCTTTGTATATTTTGCGTTGTTACGGCATCCAATTCACGTTCGATAAATCAACCCAACTATCGGTAGTACATATGTATCGTATCGTTCAATAATAGTGCGTTTCCACACGCCAATGCGTTGCTCCAATTGGGAAAATGAGGCGACGCACATAACTTGAGTGACTTTATTGTTCACTTAATTATTCAATTCACATATTATTTTGTTTATGAATGAAAAGGCTCATTTTATACTGTTCCATAAAGGGCCTGGGACAAATCTGAATTCTTGGAATGTTTCAAAAATTAACAGCTGAACTTGCTCAGAGATGTTAAGGCCCCGGCTTTAATCGATAGGACGGCAGATTTTTGTGGCAGCTCTGGTTTTCTGGCGGGCAATTTAAATTAAAATTAAAAAACAAAAAATAGGATAAAATAAATAGAGTGTTGTCATTCAATTTGTCAAAAATGGTTTGTGTGTCCATGTTGTAGAGCGAAATATAAAAGTAGCAAAGCTCAAATTTATTAACCGAAAAGATCGATATTGATTTTATCGCCAGAAAAAAATGCAGAAATATATCATCACGAAAGAATATCTATCGATACTTCGATATACTGATACAATATCAACAACCCTACCTGTCACCAAAGCAACGATGTTGACTTTTAAAACAAGTCGTTTTTGAAATCTCAATCAATTTAATTGAACATTAAACATTGCTTAAAAAAAGTACATCTGACAAAACCTAGCAAGATGGACAAGCCGCAAATGATTGAACATTTGCATGAGCCCTTGAACTACACGGTCTACGATACTAAGTGGATACCGCTTTCAGCTAAATTTGTGGTGCTTGGCTCAAAGCCAAATAGTCAGGGGATCTTGGACATTTTCGAGCTGAATGAGGAGAAGCTAGTCAAAGTAAAGTCTGTGGAGAAGAAGTCGGCATTCAAATGCGGCACCTTTGGAGCTTCTTCGCTCCGCAATCGTCACTTGGCAGTTGGCGACTTCGAGGGACGCCTTCAAGTGCTGTAAGTACACATAAAATGAGTTTCAAATTCATCAATATTAATTAAGTAACTTTACAGCGATCTGGAGCGACCTGAAATGGCCGTGTACAACGTGAAGGCGCACAGCGGCATCATTAATTGCATCGATGCCGTTGGCGGCACACAGCTTGAATGTGGAGCGCCAGAGATTGTAACTGGCAGTCGCGATGGAGCTGTAAGAGTCTGGGATATGCGGCAGGGTCAGTCTCCCGTTGTCGACATATCGCCTCCGCCCCAAATGGGCGATGGTATTAACAAGTCTAATCTTCGACGTGACTGCTGGGCCGTTGCCTTCGGGAACACTTTCAACGAGCAGGATCGCATTGTTGCCGCCGGCTACGACAACGGCGATCTCAAGCTATTCGATCTGCGTGCGCTGGCCGTACGCTGGGAGGCGACCATTAAGAATGGTATCTGCGGATTGGAGTTCGATCGACGCGATATTCCCATGAACAAGCTTGCTGTGTCGACCCTAGAGGGAGGACTATTAGTTTATGATATGAGAACTCAGCATCCCACCAAGGGATTCAGTTGGGTGGAGGAACGTAATGCAGGTCGCAGTGTAGGCACAAATGGTGTCATCAGTGGACCGAAGGCAACTGTGTGGACTGTGCGTCACGTGCCGCAAAATCGTGATGTTTTCCTAACTGGCGGAGGCACTGGATCTATACGCTTGTGGAAATATGAATATCCCGATCGTCGTGTCATTGAAGATGCAGATGGCAATAAAGAGGGCGTCGCTGGGAAGCTGCACATGGTCAGTGCGGTGACACTAAGCTCCCAGCCGGTGCACAGCTTCGATTGGCATCCAGATAAATTGGGTCTGGCTGTCGCAGGTGCCTTTGATCAGAGTGTGCGTGTTCTGATCACCACTAAGTTGAATACCCTTTAAGCTTGGCTTTATTATTAAATATTTTAGTACAAATAAATGTATAGAAAGAATATCATAGAGTTGAATTTACGTTTATAATTAGTTGTATTATTAAACATACAAGTACAAATATAGGTATGTACAAAGGGAATCAAGAAGTTGAAACTACGTTCGTTGCATGCGCTCTTGCACAATCTTGGTGAGCTCAGTCAGCTGTTGCTCCAGCTCATCCATTTGCGTCTGCTGCTCTTTGGGAACCTCAACAAGGCTGGCACGTTTCAAGGCGTTTAGACAGGAGGTGGCTGCTAATCGACTTGAGTTGAGCTGAGATGTGATCATCACCTCACTCTCATCCGTGGCATGATCCTTGATAGCAGCCAGGGATAACTCGGCTACCTCCAAGCAGAGACCCAAAGCCTTCTTGGCATGCGCCGACTTCGTCTCCCAACTCATCTGCTTGGCCGTGTAAGCACGATAGGATTTCACAAGACGCTCCGCTTTCTTAAGAGGCGTGACTGCAACCAAGGCGGACAATTCCCAGACCATGGGCTCGTTGCCATGCTGGACACATTGTTGGCCCAGCAACTGAGCAATGCGACGTTGCAGCGAATTTGAGGCAGCTTGGGATGTGGAATCCGACTGCATCTGCCTGGCAATGCCGTAAACAATCCTCGTAAGCACCTCCTCGTCCAGATAGTGTTGCTTGAGCTCACCTAGACGCTGATAGGCACGCATGGCATCCTCCCAATGGCTCGTGTCCACAGAGACAAGCATGTAGTTTTCCCACACCTTCCAGTTGTTGTAGTTGCACTTCAGAGCCTCACCCAACAGTCGGTGGGCCCGTTGTTTGTCTCCCAGCTTGATCAATGCCTTTGCCAGATTGTTCCATGACTCAAAGCCATTCGGCTCGAGGTGGGTGTAGGCCAAATAACACTTGACAGCCACTTCCCAGCGTTCCAGCTGAATGGCAGAGTAGCCACAACGCAAAAGAATCGATTCCTGCAAAGAATTTATCTCCAGCGACTTCTCATAGTGTCCAATAGCCTGCGTGTAATCCGCTCGCCTGTAGAAGAAGTTACCCCAATAGGCCTGGGCTTTGCCACTTGTCTGCTTGGAATGCAGCCACGCGTGCTCATAGCACTGGGGATCATCGACAGCATCGCCAAGCAGACAATACAACAACGTGGTGGGATTCTTCTCCAGTTCCTGGCGTATAATCTCCGCTGCCTTGTGCCGCAACTCCAGGCTTGTGTAGCATTCAATGACCTGCTCCCAGGCATGGATTTGCAAGCATATGTCCAATGCGGTCTTTGTCATGCCTAGAGAACGCAGCAGATCGACAAGTTGCAGCTGCACTTGCCACTTTGGTTGCAAAAAGGCGGCAAATCCGTAGGATAAGCGTGATCGGAGGGAATGTTTCTCCACGTTGTCCAACAACTTGACACACTCGTCGCATTGCTTCCAACTGCGTTCCACGGTGCGACGTTGACCCGACTCCTGGTGACAGTTCAAAAGAAGCGCCGCTTGCCGCACTTGTAACGGTCCGTGCTCCTGATAAAGCAACGTTTGCGTATAAGGCTCCAGTTGCTCGTCTGCCAGACGATCCTTGGGCTGCGAACGCTTCAGTTGCTTACTGAAGTAAAGGGAAACAAAATTAATTTTTTAGAGTTCCCCCCAATCGTGGATAGATTTGCACTTACACCTTGGCCAAGACCAGAGCCTGCAAGACACTGGGAAGCGTCATTACTTCGTTGTCCTTAAGTTCTATAAAGCGTATCCGTTCCAGGCGCGTGTCATCTTCTAGGAGCAGCAACTGTGGTAATGTTGTGTGTGCATTGCTTAGCTTTGCCATGGGTAAGCTCTGATCCACGGATTGTTGCACCACCTTAAGGCAGAGTTGTGGCAAGGCCTTCTGTTGGAACTTGGTGCGCATGCCCAGCAATCCCTCAACCTGTAATTCTACCTGTAGATGATCACACAGCTCATCCAACTTCTGACACGCCAAATCGGAGCGATGGAACTGCAGATAGCCATTGGCCACTTCCAGCAGCAACAGAGCTTGCAGCTCTTTTGTGGCAAATGCCGTCAAATGGGAATGCAAATCAGCTGCTGCCACTTTGAATTCCTCATACAAAGCACCAGCCAAATCATCCAGAATATGTTGGTGCAAGCAAATCAAACGCAGGCGCCACCAGATGAGCAGCTGTGGAAGATTTAACAAGATTAGCAATTATCAAAAGGGGAATTCCAAAGGATTACCTTCGATGTGGGATGAGCAGCAATCAATGCATCCAGAATTTGCTTCGCAATTAGCAACAATTGAGCTGTCTTTACATTGGGATTTAGCTCCTCCCCGCTTGCCTTGAGCTGCTCCAAGGGATCACAGTTCTCCAGCTGCAAATTGGACAACATTTCTGTGCAGGATGTCAGCTTGTCAAAGGGACCAGTAAAATTGTTTTGCACAAAGGCGAAAATCAATTGTAAGAAATCATTTAATTGTTCCTCTGTGTCTTTCAATTCGACCTTTCCCTTCTCCTGCCACCGTTTTATAATATTTTTTAACTCATCCACTGTCCAAAGATCCTCATTATTCCACAACGTGCGAAGTCTCGAATCAGCCGGCAATTCTGTTAAGCAAATATTTTGTATATTTATGAAGATTCAATTATTTCTATTACTTACCCTCCAACTGCACTGCATCATTGAAATTGCATAGAAAATATTCACTGAACATTTCCTCCAACATTTTGAAATAAATCTAATTTAATTCACTGGATAAACGTTTTCAATCTGCTCTATTTGCTCCACGTGCCCGTTAACCAGATGTTGTCTTTTGATTTATCACCGAACTGATTAAAGATATCTTAACACAGATTTTACTAGCTTAACAGATTTGATGAATAAAAGTCGTCAGGCTTTATTTTATATCCTGTCAGTACGTACACCTTATTTAAATAAATATAAAATGTTTTGACAATTGAACTGCAAGCAGTGCTGCCAACTTAGCTAATTTATCGCCAGATCTGGAGTTTTACGAATGCCAAATATGGGAAAATAGTCATATTGTGGAATTATAGCTGTATTTCAAGTTGAACTGGAGTCATTTCAAAACTAAATAATTGCTGGAAACATTTCAAAAAATTCAAAATATCAAAAAATTAATAAATTAATCGACAGTTGGTGCAGTAAATGAAACCGCGCGGCAGCCCTGGTCAAAAGACAGGGACGGTCGATAGATATATGTTTCGCAAGACAGACAAAAGGTGGCGTTACGATTTGAAACGATTTCGCGCCCTCGATAGCATAGAAGTTTCGATAAGTTGAAGAGTTTCACCTATCGATGCTAAACTGATTTGTTCTTATCAAGTGCAATCGAACGAACTTCTGTAGCGCTATATTTGAAATACAAAAATGAGTACAAAGTAAATTTAAATTATTTCATTTTATGCACAAAACACAAACACTTACATATTTGCGTGTGTGTGTGCTAATACAAGGCATTTTACACGACCACAAAGAAAGGCAAAAGCTTTAAGCATTTTTTTTACGTCGTAGCCGGTCGTAGCTTCTAAATTTAAATTTCACGGTCAAGGTCGAGTTTGCACCCGCTGTCGACGTCAACGTCGATATCGCCGTATAACGTCTTACGCCACAAAGCATGCAGTTAATGAAATATATATTTCGATACTTTGATATTTAGTAGGAATATGTAATGTAATGTAATGACTGATTTCATTGTTTACAAATTTCATTTAAACTAAAAGATTATGCCTAATTTACTTTGACACAGTATAAACTACCATATGTATTCCTTAAGTTAACCAATTGAAAGTCATGTTTTTTATTTCTCTTAGAGACTTACAAGCGGTTGTTATGTTGCTCTTATTTGTCATAACACTAAAAAGCCGAAAACTCACCTCAGCGTGCAATCAAAAGCTCTTTTGACTGCTTACTCTTAGCCCTAGTCGCTCTTAAGCTAAAGCTTTCGGAATCTCACTCTTCTTTTCTCTTTGCTTGGTTGCATGCTGTTGTTGGTTTTTGCCGCCGGTTTTTATCATATTGTTAAGCTCTGCACGCCGGCTTCAAGTGCACTTACACTCTACAAGCGCATGATAACAAAGTTGAGCTGCGTCAGCAGCAAAAGCAACTGTCAGCGTGTTGCAATTGTTAATGTATTCTGGCACACATGCAACTGTAACTATAGCATTTATGAACATCATCTTCTAGTTCGTTGTTGATTCAAATGAAAATTTAAAGAACACAAAAAAATAGATACATATGTATATTGTTCAGCTCTATACGAATTCTTAATTTGCAACTTGTTTAAATTGAATAATATAATTTATAATAATTACTTTGCAAAGCAAACCAGTTGCTAAAACATTTTAAACATTCATATCTGTATATGAACATTCTGACTCACTTAATTTGCTTGTAAATATGTATGCATGTGTAGTATAATATTGTGTATGTATGCTGTCCCAAGGTCACAGTGCCTTATTTTATTTTGTTATGGCCATAAATGCAAATAATAAAATTAATAACTAATTTTATTACTGAGACAAAATGCGACAATACTTGTTAAAAAAAAATAAAGCACACATTTTATTTTTACAATTTACTTGCCGATTTTCAGCGTCGTCGCATCGCTCTCACATTTCCCAAGCCAAACCCCCCTATTTCCTCCCTCCCCTCGCTGACTGTCAATTACTCAAATTGATGTCAGTGGGTTTTCATGCTAGGTGGCAGTGACTGTGGCAGCAGCGTAAAATTTTCATTTTCACTTTCACGGGCCGCAACTTTCACGACAACGTCGGACAGAGCAAAAATGAGCCTGTCTCACTCTACTCTTCTCGCTCTCTCTTACTCTCTTTCTTTTTCTCTCTCTCTCTCTCTTAGCTTTGCCATTGTTAGCTTGTTGCATTCTACATCGACAGGCTAAGTTAGTTTCGGTTTCAATTTTAAATGTTACTTCTTTTGAACTAAATACATACAGTTGTTTATCTTAGTTCAATTAAAGATATATGAATTCATTTTTATTTTTGTTATCAAAATTTAAAATGTATTATCATTTAAAATTTGAGCAGTTATCAGCACGTTAATTAGGGTATTCCAGCGCAGATCGCGTATACGCAATATTCATAGTTATCTTACCTAGTATGAGAATTGGAACAGATTTAAGAAAATGTACATCATTATGCCTTATTTGCAAAATCCTTCTTTATTTACGTATATACAAACAATTAGGTTCCTGTAAATCTGTAATTATATTAATACGACAATAAATTCTCATCCAGCTAGGACCAGCTGAGCGAACATTGCAAAGCACAGGAAAGGACTCAAAGTCCTCTGGCTGTAAATCGCGTACAGTGGCTTATAGCTTATTTCATGCAGAGAGTTAGCACAACTTAAACATCAAATAAGACTTTTAACCCATTAAAGGTCTATTCAAATTAGGCAATGAAGTGCTCAAAGGGAGAGAAGAAGAAACTGCGACATAAAAGGCATAATTTGAACATTTCTACGAAAACTTTTGAGGGCAGAGAATTCAGATGACCAATCATAATACCCGATTACTTCTTTTTACATTTAGCGACAACTTTTCAACATTCAAAATTGCCATATTTGGTATTGGTATCAAAAAAGTGTATCGTTCAAATTGTGTGATACCTGATATTGAATTCATTTTTCGAGTCACGAACACAGATTTGTGTGGTCTGAATTAATGAAAAGTTATTAAATAGTAGGTTGATTTGTATAAAGGTATCATGTCAATCAGCATGTACTGATTACTCAACCAGAAGCGATTACTGATTGAATTACCTGCTGAATGCCTCCATTGACTGCAGCTTCCATGTGTTGATTATATTAATTATTAATTAAATATTAAATCTCTGTATGATCATTCACTGACTGGCCATCAAATACGTGTTCATATTTGTATGTTGAATGAATATAGCAAAATACTACTGAATAAAGCGAAGCATGCTAAAAAGTTCTACTGAAATTAATTTATTTCGCACTTAATTATTCAAACGCTCATACACAAGAAAATACGCTGACCTTGAGATCGTGTGGCTTCGGCTTCATTTTCGTTTCTTCGTCTTCGCGATTTCCTTCGTATTTGACGCCAACGCCGAAGACGCCTTCGTCAAGTTTCTAGTTGCCGATCAAATAACAGCCATAGGCAACAAAAACAAAGCCTATGTATGAGTACATTTATTACTCTCTCAGCAACAGCAACATCACTAGTAATAAGAAGTACACTGGAAAAAAACTCCAGTTTAGTAGGATCCAATTTTTAACTTTATTCTTTATGGGGAATAAATGGCAATGACTCAGCTCGAAATAAGGCTAATAATCCTATGTAAGTAATGTGCTTAATATAGAGTTTATTACAAGGACACCCATAATCAAAATATTTGTGAAGAGTGAAATCAATCATTAAGAAAATCTGATAACTATTCCGGAAATCTCGGACTTTGTTTTTCTGTGTAGAAGAAGTGTGCTTGTCTTATATACATATGTATGTGTATGTACAGCATTGTGGAGCTTTGTAGATATGTATGTTTTTATGTTTGTTTGAAAGTTCTCAAAAATAGTTTTTACTATGAATAAATACAATGCGCAGTTGTCGGGATAGATGAGCTAGTTGAAATACCGCTGAAAGCAGCGAAATCACAAACAAAATCAAGTGACATCATTTTCAATGGATTAACTGAAATTGATGTCAGCCTGTCAGTTAGTTGTATAAATTTCCAACTGATTTGCTACAGTTGCTTTTATTCAAATAAGCATTCAATACAAATTTTATACAAAAAGAAGTTAATCAATTCTTTGATTTTTGTATTTAACTTCCCTAAGATTCACTTTCAATATTCTATTTTTGATAGTACGATTACTTAATCAAATTGGTTATTTGATTTTTAATGTGTCTCCTAAATTTCACACCTGTTGCTTGTTTAATTCCGTAATATTCCATTTTGAATTCCTCCTGCCGAGCCCCCTTTGAGCAGCAAAGTGAATTCCCGCCATTCACCTGTTGTCTTAATACTCCACACTGCAAGTTTGCAAGGGTATTTTACGTAAATACCTCTATAAGATAAGTTAAGAAATAACTTATTTTTATTTTGCATGCCACGTATAATGTACTTGTTAGATACTAAATGTGTTTATTTGTATTTAGAAAGGAATGCCATTAAACATTTTCGAATTTTACAGCAAAAGGAACGTATAGAAAATTAAATACGAGGTGTTCCAAAGTCGAGCCGCGGACTTTGTATGATGACTTGTTAATATTGTTGTTTTTATTATTTCACATTTGTTTTGTTCTAAGCGAAATTCATACATTTCTTGACCTTGAACAATTATTGTTTATTAATATTGCTGTTTTTGTTATTTTTTGGTGTTGTTGTTTTCGAATATTGTTCTTGCTATATAATTAAGTGTATGTATGTGTTTTGTTTTCATGTGAGCAGTATTCCTGTTTTGTCGTTGTTGTTGCTTCTAGTTTCGGGTTTGGACATAGACGGCGTGTGCCAAGACCCATCGACAACTCGCAACTCGGTGTGGATCTTGCTTAGCAACAATAATAACAGCTCAGCATAAATGCTTCAGATATATATACATACATATATTGAATTAATCAAATGGACGCGTCCACGTGTCGATTAAAATTTGTGAAAATGTTCATTAGATTTTAACGAGCCACAAATCAAAAAGTCGACGCATCTGTTAAAATGAAAAACCGCGAAACGTGCGATTTGGAACATAAATTTCCTTTTCTATTTCTTTTTTTTTTCAGAAACTGCGTAGTTGAAATTATGATGAATTCTATAGCATATTGTTGGCATTGGGCGGGCATTGAATTTGCATTTCATCAGGAATTAAGTAGAGCAGCAAATTAGCAAGCAGAACTCAATAAAAGAAAAAGCCCTGAACAAAGGTGTTGTTCCGATTGTGGAAACGCCCCAATTACGAGTCGCACAATTAATGCATTCATTCTTGATTCTTGATTCTTAATTCTTGATTCTGCATTCTACATTCTACACTTCTCTCCCCCTCTTTGATTGCCTGAACAGTCCTTGAACCTCGGCTATATTTGCAATTTCTTGCACTTTGCCCAAATTGAAATTAAATCGCAACAACAAAATATATGTGCATAAAGAAATGTAATATCAAGTGCACGTATACGTAATGCTAGAATGACAACCTCTCGCATACCCTCGATTGTTTGTGAACTGAATTACATGGAATATCGATAATCGATACATATGTTTTGCAAATTAAGTTACAAATTTGTGTTAATATTTTGCGATGTCGCCGTCATCCATTTTGCATTTCTTTCTATTTAGCAACAGTTACTCATCCCATTGTAATACGTCATACAGTGAATTGCCTCTCTTTTGTCCAGCCCTCGTTCTTTCTCCTACCCCACCCCCTTCACTCCTCCTGCTACAACAGTGCAGTGTTGTTGTGAGTTATTTGCGTCGACGTCGACGTCGTCGCTTGAGTTTAGCGGCCCTGTCGCATTTCAAGGACGCGTCGCTTTGTTTTGTTATTGTCTGGACATGTTGTTGCTGCTGTTGTTATTATTTGAAACGCTCTCTCTCTCTCTCTTTTTCTCTCTCCACTTTTCTGCCTGCAGCAGCGTTCGCTTATTAAACAGCAACAAAAAAGTGCATTGAAATCAGAATAAAGCAATGGAATTTTTAATAAGTATACACACATGTACATAAACATATAATATATATTTATATACATTTAAATAAATATGTATATATATATATTTTTTTGAAATGTACTCGAACTTTGCATTTGTTTTGCTTTTGTCGCCGCTTTTGCATTGTTTATTTAGAATTTTAACGCTTTTTTCGGGGCATATTTTATGGCCGTCTTGATTTACTTTTGCAAGACGTAAGCAAAGTAGAGCTAAAAACACAAAAAAAAAAAAAATACCTCATCTGAGTTTGCCTTTGCCTTTTGGAACATTCAAGGTTAAGCTCAGGGGGGTAACCGCACCTCAGATCTCATAAATAACATTTCTATTTATCTAATTAACAAATTAAACTCTCAACAAAAGCCGCACTGAATAATAAGCGATAATTTGGCAAATAAAAAGCTACAGCAGCCAAATTGCTTGAAACAGCTTTCGAAAGAAAACAGAACACACACACAAAAACAAGCTTCTTTTTTTTAAGTTTATGGTCAAGGACGTTGGGTGAACAGATAACGAGATAACTGGATTCAAAATACCCTGTATCTGAACATAGTTTACCTATTTAATTCGCAGATGTAATTAGCTCAAAATATCTGTTTGATCTTTCAACAAAATAGTTATTTGAACTTGAAATTGTCCCTTAAATGGACATAGGCTGATTTATCAACAAAATCAAATGAATACAAATTAAATTAAATAAAAATATATGTATGTGCATATGTCTGTCTGTAATTTATGTATAATCAACTGTGGGGGCTCGTGCTTTTAATTAATGACCTGAACTTGGACGGATCACACTCGTGTTTGTGTTTGACTAGTTTAAATTTCAGTTTTCAGTTTCCAAAGCCAAGCGGAAGTCGGAGGCGACAGCATATTTGCTCTTATCTTGATGCTCTGACGTTGTCTCTGTCGCAGTTTCTCTTCTCTTCTCACCTCTCCACTCGGCACTCTCTTTGACTGATTAGCGTACTAGTTTCAGCATCAGTTGTGATAGGGAGATAGAGTCAGGGAGGGGGGTTGGCGGGATGCGCACCTTAATTGAAAACGCAGACGAGCCAAAGTAAATGTTCAATTTTATTTTTTTACTTCAAGCAAATTCTAATAAACGCGACGAGAGCAAAATAAAAAGACATTAAAATATACACACAACAAATACAACAACAATAAAAGACAAACACACACTCACACAGATACACACACACACATGTAGACAAGCGCATTGAAGCAACCAAAATCAAATAAAAAACGTTGCTCAAGGTTAGGGTTATCATATTGCCAAGATCAAGGCTGTACGTCTAAAGCGGTTGTTATATACAGACAGACATTTGTCAGTCGTTAGGTGTACATATATATATATGCATTTATATATGTTAAGGTATCTCTGAGTGTATGTGTGTGTGTGTGTGTGTTTAAGTGAGCTATGACCATTCTGCGCCAGACAGATTGTCGAACAGTATGTATGTGCGGACGTGAGATGCTTCTGAAAACTGGCTCAGGAGGATTATGAATGTATTTCTCATTTAAATATTTGGGATACATGGAAAATTTGTATTTAATTATAAATTTTTTTAATAAATTATTATCTACTAATCAACTAATTATCCAATTTTTAATATTGATAGTTCAATTGATTTTATTAGCTTTTACGTTCAAGGTTTGATACTTTAACATTTTAAGTAGCATTTTGGAGTCTTTTAAATGTTCATGATCTATTAAATAGGGGCTTAAATAGTTGTTAAACGTCATAAATTTATTTGTTTATTACTAAGATGAGTTATAGATTAGAAGGCTACAGAGGTTGGACAGAGACATCACAAGATAAAAGTGTATTAAACACCCAAATGTATTTATTTAATTAATCAAATTAATTAATAATATCATTTTATTGATGTTTATCTTAGTTCGATTACCATGAATTAAATCACCAATTTACAAATATACATTTGCATTTAAATTTGTAATTTCAAAGTTAGGTTATCAATAATATTTTTATTTTTTATTTCAATGTACATATGTTGTCGTATTGACTATTTTTGATTGATAATAAATAAATTATATTTTTAATAAGAAAAATGTTTACGTTTTCTTAATACACATTCCATCTAAAACCACCTTAGTTGTGTCGAATCCTCTGATCTAGAATCGATACACTGCTGATCAACAATCGATAACTGCTCAATAACATTGTTGGTGGTCCATTTGCGGGCAGCTTACGTTTTGGATTCGATTTAATTAGTGATTAATTACTTGAGGAAGTCAAACAGATGAGATGGCCCCACACTGAGGTCTGCATGTGACTTAAACTTCAGATGTCATTGGGCGTTGGAAATGAAAACGGAATTGAAAAGATAAACAATCGAGCGAGAGGGCTGTGGCTATGATATTTGAATATTGAAATATCGGAAGTGTTTGTAGTTTATTCACGTCTAACGGTGTTTCATTCATTTATAATACTACCATATATAAGTACAAATATGCGTATGCGAAGGAAAACTGGTTTCGATTTGTGGACCGTGATTTCAAGACTTCAAGTATTTGTATTTGTATCCGAATCTGAATCTGAATCTGAATCTGTAAATGTATCTCAAGCTGTGCATGCGGGCGACTGTCAAACTTCTAAGTGCTGCTGTCAATGTAGCTGCGATTCGGTTTGGTTTTCCAATTTGTTTGGTCGTTTCGTTTATTTATTTCATTGTCTGTCTGTTCGTTTATCTGTCCGTCAGTTAGTCTGTTTGTCTGTCTATTTGTTTGCTGGCTGTTCAAGTTCAAAGCCCAACCCAAAGATCAGCTCAGTTCAGCAGCGGCTAACTTTGCCTTCGAGCTCAGCTACTAAAATTTAAAGTTAGCTAAGGTCAGTCCATGGCGTTGAAATTGTTTCGACTGTTTGGCGACGCCCAGGTCCAAATATTGACACTGACGCTCTAAATAAGTAGCCCACAGAGTTGAGTTGAGGAAAAACCTTCACTTCACACTGACTACGAGTACGAGTATCTCGTAGATACCTTGACTTCAATTCGTCGACGCGTCGATCAGAAGCAGAGGAGTCGTCTCAAGACTTGGACTTCGCTTGGCAACCCAAGACTTGACCTAATTTTGAGCGTGGAAAATATGCCGCTTGCTTCTTGTCGGTTTTCGGGCTCCAAATTTAGCCATAATAATGTTCACGTCTCTGCGTCTCTAGCCCCTGACCCTGACCTGAGAGAATTGAATGGGGCTCCTGTTGTTGCGGTTTGTTCATGACTCAGACGTTTAATGTTGATTGTTTTTAAAAGTCTGCCCAAGGCGTGTCACGTTTCAGTCCGTTTCCTGTTTAGGTTTTAACCAATCTTCAGTGACTCTTCGAGTAACATTAAGATCAAGATCAACAAACTTTGTAAAATATAAACTGTTTACAACTCTCGTTGACAACACTCGACGCATTGTTTGTTATTGCGACCAGGCAAGTGTCCGATAAGCGATCAAGTATAAGCATATATACAATAATAACAAACAACAACTCCCTGGGGAAACCATTTACAAGGGATTTTTTATTTCACCACAAATCTATCTCTATTTATAGCATCTGGATGTGAGTTCAATGGCTCGTCAAGCTCTGATATTGCGCTTTCTTACTAAGATTACGCCCACATTTAATTTTGAGAATGTCGCTTATATATTTAAGGAAAGACCCTCTTCCATATTAAGATAATTGCCTAAAATTATATGTCCTGGGATTCTGTAGGTAACGTGCTTTGCATACAAGTTTTTGCATAATTCACAAAGGAGTCGCCATAAATCACACCCAGAAATGCACTGCGATGACACATCAAGCAAAAGAAGTCTCTACAAATTGTGCAGAATTGCGAATTTTTATGAGCATATGTCCCAAAATTTATGTCAAGGCTAAGGCAGACAAATCACAGAGAAGAGGGCGGAAGAGAATGACTGCTAAGAAGAGGCTTGAAGACTTTACTTGCAACCAAGGAAGAACAGGATGGACGAAAATGTTATATACGTATTTTGGAGAGACTGGAAGAGAAAAAAGCATAACGACATAGTTGGAAATCTTCTGAATTATCCAAGAATTATTTGAGAAACGTACTTCTAAACCTCAAAAAGCTTTCAGACGGTTGGGTTCCATGGTTCTTACCATGGATTTCAGTTCGGTTCGAGGACTAAATCGAAGCTTGGATAATTTGAGTTCAAAGTATTACTTCATAAATTTACTATTATACAATCATGGAAAGCAAAAATGAGAGATGAATCCCAGTGAATCTCTACTTAAGCTGGAGAAATAAGAGAGAGAAGAGTAATTTTATTTTAAGTCTAAACATTGATCTTTTAATCGATACTTGAAACTCTAAAGGAAAATCTATAAAGATAGCAGGAAAATATGCCTGATAAGGGTCTGATATACTTCAGTTCAAACTTAGAAGTTCAAGTTAGAGTTCAAAGTATTACTACAAATATTTATTATTATACAAATTAAACTAAATTGGTTTAATTTATGAACAACAGTAGAGTCGCTTCTAGTATCATGGAAAGCAAAAATGAGAGATGAATCCTAGAGAATCTCTACTTAAGCTGAAGAAATAAGAGAGAGAAAAGTAATTTGATCTTAAGTCTAAACATTGATCTTTTAATCGATACTTGAAACTCTAAAGGAAAAACTATAAAGATAGCAGCAAAATATGCCTGAAAAGGGTCTGATGTACTTCAGTTCAAACTTAGAAGTTACATTAGGTTTTAAACTCAAGCTAAAAACTTTAGGAAAGATTCTTTTTTTTGCGATTGTTCCGCTTGATTTTATAATCGTTAAGTGATACTTATAAATCTTTGTGGTTAAGCATCCGCTGATGCCCACACAACTTAATCTGACCACATAAACGCAACCAAGGACAGCTCGATTGAGAAAATTGGACCAACCGGATTGTCGTCTGGGTCGCTGCATTATATCGCCAACATATTTCCGGCATCAGTTTCGGTTTCATTTTTTTTTATTTTTTACTTATTTGGTTCGTTTGTCTTTTGTCTTTCAGTGCACTTATTAGCTGCTTCCTTTGCAGAAATGCAGACAAAAGGAAAGAGATCAAGCAAGAAGCAGCTGTAGACCCTGAACTTTGTCGCCCTTACGAGTGCAGAGTCATTCTTTCAGTTTGAGAATTTTAATTCGATTCCAATTCAAATTCTTTGTCATTGCACTTCCACACAGAGACCAGAGAGCACTTGAGTAACGAGTACGAGTAACTGCAAGTTGCTTTTGTGATTGCCTTTGGCATTGCCTTGAATTGAGTGAGTGAACCACTGATTAAACGCATTACTTTTCCACACACAATCACCTCCTCGTCACAGTCCATGTCCATTGTATCGTACTCTGTGGTCTGCATATTGCTCCTAATGCATAAAGCGCACAAGGACCCAGACGCGGGGCTTCTCGGCACCCTTGAACCTCATATTGACCGCTTAATTAGGGCCTGGAAGCATTTCTTTCCGTCGTGGTCGTGTGGTCGTCAGTCCCGCTTTATATGCGTCGTAGGCGACGTCATCCCCTCGAATCCCCTAAAGTACAATGCCCAGTCCGAGCTGATCCCTCGGTCTACGGCCTGCCACGCGCGTCAACGCTTTTAATTGTGCACTGCATATCATTTGATATTAAATAAGTACATACTTACATACAAACATATATACATACATACTCGTATATGTGCATACATCTATGTATGTACATATATTATGAACAGAACAATGAAGCTGTGCAACATACTTATTATACCCTGTACTTACTGCATATATGGCTATATGGCTAGGGGCTGAGTAGTCAGTGTCGTGTCTTTTAAAAACAGTCAATGGTTTTTAGTGTAAAATTTCCTTGTTTTTATGGTATTACCAAGTTTTTAAGATAAAATCAGTATTTGTTAAAGAAAACAGCAGTACAAACTTTAAACTAACATATCATGTCAAAACTATTCCTTTTTTTTTTAAGTGGAGTGGCATTTGAATCATAGTTGGATTTCTAAATTGAGTCTGTTTATAAAAATAGTTGGCTTACGCCTGTTCTTACCATGGAAAGCAAAAGATTAAACCCGAAATATAACCATATATTGAAATACGTTTTGAAACCTAAGAGATCGAACCCGAACCAATATTTGTTTTATTAGATAAGTAGATTAGATTAGACCAAGACAAGAAATAAAGCTTTTTATTTATTTATTACTAATTTTTATTAAATTAATTTAAACTTTACAAGAAACTTAACTATACATGAAGAAAGCTTAGTACAGGGTATCTCAAAGTTGAATAATCTCGACTATTTGTATATTTCAAATATTTTCTGTTCACTTTTGAGCGAAGTTGATTCATAATTCAGCCGTTGCAATTACGCAGTGATTAAGCGACGAAGAATGTGGTAGGTACTCTTTCCGACCTGTGGTATGCCTGGGAGGTATTTCAATGTAAAGGTCATCTAGATTAGAGAAAGAGACAGAGACAGAGACAGAGAGAGAGAAAGAGAGAATAGAAGAGAATGCACAATCGAAATGGGTTCAATACAATAAAATTCAATTCAAGCGGTTTTCTTTGTATAGCAGGTGGTAAGGAGGAGCTGTGTAGGGGGAGGTGCTTTGGTAAATAGCCACCCAACTAATTTGATTCATTCTTATTACGACCATGCACTTGACCCTCAGCAATTTGCGTCAATGTCAATGTCAATGCAACCACCCAAAATGGTTGAACAACCCCCGAGGCTTGGGCTTGGGTTAGGTAAGATAATTACTGTGCATGTTGTTCTCGTAGTTATTGTTGCTGTTGCTGCCATTGCGACAACAGTTGCGACTGCAGCAATGACCTTGAACGATGCTGGGCAAAACCCGCACACACTTGTGACTATACGAATGACCTTTCAATGCAACGGCCTCTCCCTCTGCCCCACTCTGTTTCTCTTTGTCCTTCTCTTACTCATATTGTTACTAAAAATAAGCTCTGTGGAAAAGCTCATGCTGAAGGTCAAAATACCCTCCCAGTGGCACTCAATGTCTGTGGCACATGCAACTGCCGCGTGCGCAAGTTCAAGTGCAAGGGTTGCCATTGCACCCGAACAGCTTATGATTCTCGTCCCTCATTGACGTGGCCAACGTTGAAGGCCAAGAGTGGGTGTGCCAAGTGCATGGTCAAAGCCCAGACCCGGCATTTATTTATAGTGAATGTCCTGTCGGCATTACGAGCATTATTGTGGTGATAAAACGACACTTGACTGAACTTTAACTATTTATTTGATTATAATTGAAACTTGAGTTCGTTTAAGCCACAATTGCGTCAAACTTGGTCGAAGCGGCCACGTGCAGGCGCACAAGTTCTAATTCTAATCCTGCAAAGCTCATAAAACTGTCCCTCATCCTTCGAACCCAGTTCCTCCGTTCTCATCCCTTGTCGACATGAAGATAAGTTAATAAAACAAACTTCAACGACGACACGTGGCCAAAATGCAACTTTGCTGATGGTGTTAACAGTGCCAGCTCAAAGTATCCGTCCTTTTGTTGACCTTTAGCGAAAATCTGCCAGCGCGTGGGATGTTAGCCTGAAAATTCAGGTCTGTGGCCAGGGAGAAGTACACAAAGGCGATAGAAAAGAACAAAAAAAAGTAAAAGTCGGAGCAAAGCTGCTAAAAGAATCATTTAAAAATCAAATCAAAGTCACGCGCCGCAATGTAATCAACAGTCGGATAGGTGGTAGGGTGGGTCCTACTGGGGTAGCTCAAGGTTATAATGCTGCAGGTGTTTAGGAAAATAAGAGGAGAGGAGTGGAGAGGAACTGGTCCAGTCGAACAATAAGCAGCTCCATGCGCCGATAAGTATGCTAAGAATGAAAGAGAGAAAACTTCTGCCTCAGCCACACTCAAAGTCCACGTGTGGGCTTTGCTACAGAGAGGGAGAAAGAGAGAGAGGAAGGGAGGAGACAGAGATAGAGAGGGTGGGGATTGGCATTGGCAATGTCAAAGCAAGAAATCCTTCAGTTTTAACCTTGAACTTCACCGGTTGCTAAGGTACGAGGAAGGCAGAAAAGCTTCCACAAAGCTGCTGCTGTCTCTTTCGCACGAGAGCTTTTACGTTAACCTTGCCTTGGCTGTTGTGTAGTGGCCGAGTCCTTGAATGTGTTGCGCCTACGCTTTGACTCTTACTCGAGTAATGGAAATTTTTGCCCGTTGTTGCCGTCTCACTCGTGGCGCAAAAGTTGAAGGGCATTTAATGTTGATTGACGCTAAATAATAACGGCACTTGCGTAAAGTACCCCTGAAAGCTTAACACTCGGCTCTCTGTCGCTCTCTGAGAAAAGCTCTAGTCCCTTGCTCTTGGGGTAAAAGCTTTTAGGTTGACTGTACTTCTGTGACATTGCTCGAACTTTTGCCTTGGCATTGCACGCGCTTCAACTTTGCTCTCTTGAAGCTCAGATTCCCTCTGCTGTTGTTGCCGCTCTTTGGTGAAGGCCACAAGTAACTTTTTGTTTTTGTTGGCGTGTTGGCCGAAGAAAAGCTTTGACTTGCTGTTGCGCATTTGATTTTGGTCCGTAATTGCTTAGGCGCCTGATACATTTACTACCTAGACTCCTAAGTGCGTCATCTTCTATTGTTGTCGCTATCACTGGCTTGCCACCAACTCCCACATCACCCAAGTGGCATGCCCCTTCCCTGTCCGTCGCTTTCATGCAACACACAAATTCAATTTGCATTTCAAATAACACGAGCGAGTTTTTCCAGGAAATCCGTGTGCGAAAAAAGGCGCGGGATTTTTTTCCGCCTGCCATGTGGCACCCCTTTAAGTGTGCGTCTCTTTACATGCCACACGTTGCATACGCACGTGCTCTTGCCCCTAGCCCTAGATCTGGCAATAAGGCGCAATTTGTTGGCCGCCTCGTAAAACTTTTCCAGTCGCTCAGCTTGCCTTGGCTTCTTAAAAGGCAGTCAAACGCTAAGGCACTTTTGTGAATGAAGTTCGAAGCTTCGTCGGAGGTGCTGGAGGGGAGTGTAGTTCCAGTGGGATGAGAGGTACTCATCGGAAGCGGTAGCATGACAGGAATGTGCCAGAATTTTCTGGCTCGCGGCAGGGAGCAACTTGGCTAATAAAGTCTGCGCAGCGTAGGTCAAAGTTGGCCACGAGTTAAACCTTGTTTATGAACCGTTGCTTTTTATGGTCTCTCCATCAAATCGTTCCATTACAGTGTTAGTGTTGGAAAGTGCTTTAAATGTTGCGAGTTGCAAAATGTCACGATAAATATACACTGTGTAACCTTGAATTATTATAGCCATTCAGATTTGTTTATTTGATAAGCTAAGGAAAATCAATCAGTGGGGAAAACCATTTGCTTTCTCTTTCCTCCTTGTCAGCTATCAACAGTGTCAAGTAACTTAAGATTCCTTCAGTATCCTTATCTAAGCCCGCAGTTCATCCGCTTTGCAAAGCAAAGTTCTGCACATTTTACAAGTGGAAATTTGAACTTATTATCGATTCAATGTCAAGTGTTTGCCCTGAACTTATGCGAATCTCATTCCCCTCCGACAGTTCCGTAATTCTCCTGACATCTTCTTGTTTTCCGAGCCGAGCAGAAAGTCACCCTTGAAATATATGTATATTTGAGGGAGCATTTTCCTCTGAATTTGCTTGCCAGCTTCCGGTTCCAGCAACAACAACAGCAACAGCAACAGAAACAGCAACAAAATGCGAAAGCTTCCGGCAGGGCAAACATCAACAACCCCTAGAATTTGTGTATCCTCCACACATCCACCCACTTCCAACACGTGTCTGCGATGATGGTAGGGCATGGAATAACTCCGGTCCGGGGCATTGCCTCAAATGTTCAGTTAGATGCGCAGTTGGTTGCCCAAAGCTTTGTATGTTGTTATTATCGCTTGCAAAACTTCAAGGTTAACTTCCGGTTGTCACTTGGCTCCCTTGCGCAACATTGGCCAACTTGTGCGGGCTGCAAAATACGAGTTAACCCACGCCAATTTTAGTAAACGCCATATTGTTTCTACTAACATTTTGGCCATTATGTAATCCCTGGACCGAGTTGCAGAAGCAATGTTCTGCCGTGGCGTAGGCGTTTCTGCTTGGAGAGTTCGTTAAACTCGCGACTGCCATAAATCTTGCCAATCCTAGTCCATCTCAGGACCCTTCTCTTACCATCTAAGTACATAGTATATCATGGGTCATTGTACGACAACTCAGCTGAATGCTTGATATGCATGAGGTGAATGTCCTCACTTCCGTTCCGAGTTTTTGTCTTACACCTCCAACCATTTCTTTTTTTGCTGATGATTACGATTACAATTTTCGGTTGTTTTAGATTTTATTTGTTTTCCTATACCCTGTAGCTATTGACAAATGGTATTACGGCCTAAGGCGATAGTATTTGTTATTCAAATTTACTTTCATTTACAGAACTGTTTGAACTATAAACTACACACTCGGAATGTAAACGAATGTTTATATCATAAGCAGATTAAGTTACATAGTCTTGATACCCAGTTGGCATATAGATATTTAATGAATCCTGAAATGTTTCAATACACTTTGCAATAAATGTAGAAGATTATTTTAAAAGTTTCCATTATGTAAAAAATACAGAGTATATCTTAGTCTAAATCTGTTAAATGCAAACGTTGTCAGTTATTTTTATTATTGTTTCCATTAAGTTGATGAATGCGAGTTAGGTTCTTATAAGTATTCTCAATTTATACGAATTATGCGTTGCGCGTGTTCCAATAACACATCACATTGGATCTCATCCTATTTCTTAAAGACTTGATGAGATGAAATTCTGCTGATTCATTAAATTATTGGCATTAATTAAGGAAAAATTTAAAATATAACTAATTTTAGTAGATTATTGACATTTGGAGAGGACATGTACCTAGTTTGGTAGCATATTTTTGTTTTTAAAGAACTAGAACTAAAGAACTAAAGAATTAGTTCTTTGGTATTACTTTTAAAACAGAAGTATGTCAATGGTTCTATTGATATTATCAATTATTTAATTAGAATAAATGAGCGAGCACTACCAAACATCTAAATGTATTTCGGAAAATTTTTCGATTCGAATCTGTTGGAAATATGTCCAACTTGCTTGTGGTTTCCCTCTCTCATTGTTGTAGCGAATTCTAATGAAATTGAAACGTTAAAGTGACCCACTTTGACCACAGACAAAGAAGTATATCATGAGCTCAGAGTTCTCACGCTTCACATGACGATAAACTACACTCCGAGTTGGTTTGGTTTGAACTCAGACTGATACCAATTCCCGGAAAATCGCCACACATGCCCTGCATGCTACAACAACAAAATGTTTGTTTAAATTTTATAATATTTTTTTTCCTTTATTCTTTAAAATGTTTGTTTTTTATGCTTGGTGAGCAAGAATATTTCGCGTTTAAAGCGCAAACTTCTTTCCATAATTGTTTTTATGTAATTTGTTGTCAGCGTTTGTTTAGTTCAGTTCTTTATGCCAATTTCAAGGTTTCAGCAATTATTCAATACATGTTGATACTGTCTCTTCCGCCCCCTCTGCACCCTTCTCTGTCACTCATCTATTCCCCATTCTGGAATACGATTGCTAATAGCATGAAATGTGCTAACATCAACGGGTTTCGGTGTCGACGTTCTTTCCTGGAATGCCCTCAGCTGAAATGTAAACAGAATAACAGTCAAACATTCCTAAATTGAATTACAGTCTCGTATTACATTTGTACTAACAATTCCGTGTATAGTCCGATATTGTCAATAATTTTATAAACATAGAAATAAAGTAGCTATTCATTAAATAGAAACTAAAATATTTTGTATATTTATCGACCAAAAATAATTAGAATCGGTTAAAGATACTGTATTCCTTTTTAAAAGCTTAGGGAATCACAAGAAACCAAATTTATTAGAATGTGGCATAAAATAGTATTATTTTTCAAAATTCCGTCGTGACAATGGAGTTACAAAACTTATGAAAGAATTTGCGATTTATCCTTCCGGTAGGACTTTCTTTTAGATTCGTGCAGAGTAGTTCCAACCTTGGCTGTAAATTTCCCGAAAACTATGTATATATTCGTGTGTAAAGATAGTTTAAGCTTAGAAAAGTTTAATTTAGGCAGGCCTCACTGTATAGAGCGCTCATAATATAGCGTACAATTTTCACGATTTTATTGCATGACAGAATGACGACGTTTCAAGTTCAGCGAATTTCTAGGTACGAAGCGTCGGGGTCGCTGGGGGTTGGGCCAATGACCAATGTCCGCTGGTCATAAGTAGATGTGGAGACAATTGCGTTGATGATGACGCACTTGAAACTGCTGAGACCCGCACTAGGTGCTCATGGGTAGCGTGAATGCACATTGTACCCGGAACGGGAAAAGGGGTCTTAACACAATTAAAACTCAAAGGGAAGAGATGTAGAATCGTATGGTTAATGATTGTTTGGTCACATTTTGACCCAACCGCATCACACCCATTTCCCATTTACACTGTCCGCTGTCGTTGTCGTTGTCAGCATTTCCTGTAAATGTTTAGTGAAGATTACTTCAGGTAGCCTATAAATGAAATGAAAATTTGTCACATACTCACAGTTTACTATACTTACCCTGACCTTTACCCCAATAGGCTGAGGGTCCAACTTGTGTGGTCTCCGTCTCTGAGGTAATGTTTTTATATACTGGCTGGAATTTATTTTTGGTCATAGGCTGGCATTGAAATTTTAGTTTGTTTTTTTGTTTCCTCATTCTTTACATAGAGTGGAAGGTGGGTAATTTTATTGCTTACATCAATTAGTTTTAAGGTTGCAATAATACAATTGTTGAGGTTTCTAGGAATACTATTATTTAATCACTCTAAAAAATGCACTGTACTCAAGAATAATGGTGGAAAATTGTTTGAAAACTAGAAAATTAATCATCTAGTTGTTTGTGAAATCGGTTTAAAACAATAGTCAACATTTAACATTTACATTTTTTTTAATATCGTAAAAGCAGTCGACAAAAAATGAAAATTGTAATAAATAAAGTAAAATATAGGGATTTTATATAAAACATTAAATTAACTTGAATGTTGTATAGCTTTCGATTAAAGTTCATTGTCAATATGATATCGGTATTAATAAGAAAATATATGATCTTTAGTAATTTAAGCTAAGTGTGTACAATTTTATTTTTTTGTAGATTGCTTTAAGTCGAGCTTAAATATCTGAGAGTATAAGAATATCTAAATATCTTTACCCCTCCAATTTTTAAAGAAACCATTTGCTTAACAGCTGAGTCTATAATTTGGAGATTGTTAAGGTTACCAACTTCACTCTAATGAATTTCACTTCTTTCTTTCGATTTTTCAATCCTTTTTCGTTTCTTTACACTAAATCGACACTTTGGGTGCAGCTGTTACCATTATGTCCGCTTGAGTGATCCGTTGTCATTTGATATCATATCGTATGCTCTATAATTTTTAAACATTTTATGTGATGGAAGCCCTGCTTTCGTTCAATGACCTCTTTAATAAAAAATATAAAAGCCAGCACCTAATGAAAGTTTGTGCTGCGATGCGTCATGGCCAAAAAGACGGCAGCAGAAACTGTGAAAAGTCGTTGATATAGAAAAATTATACATACTTCATGATCGTCAAACCAAAATGTATGATAAAGATCATTTAAGCCCCAGCTCCAACGTCAACTTCAACTCTGAGTGACCTCAATAGCCAACAAGCAACATTCAAATATTTTGCTCTATGTTCAACTCTCACTTTTGCCGATCGCAGAGGGTTCGCTCGGATTGTTTCGCGGTGAAAATAATTCAAATTCAACTATTGTTAAGGGGAAGTTCAACAAACCCGCTTGAACTCAATTCGGTGCAATGACACTGGGAGACTAAGACACCAGAGAGAGAGAGTTGTAGGGATTTTCTATTGCAGTATGATTATGGATAGTATACCCTTTTTCTATAAAGTTACTTGTTATAAAGTTTGTACACTTTTAATTTCGAATGAATGTTTCATTTATTGACTGTACAATTCCCAATAAATGTACATTGTACACCTTAGAATTAAGTAGATAAACTTATTAAAATAAAGTCAGCTCTTTAGTCCAAGTTCCAAATACTAAATCATATTGGTATTCAATTGTTTTATTACCTTTTTTAATTAATAGTACTTTAACCTCTTGTTGCTTGTTATTATAATTAACAAAAGAAAATTATCTTTCATCTGTGCATATCATTTGTGCTAAATGTATGTCTATAGCTGTACATCACTTTCTTTAACCAAATAACATCTGTATTCTCAGCTGCCACAACTGTTGCAACATTTTTCACTTTCTTTTCTTTCCAAATGTCTGTTTTTTGAGTCAGCTTGCCTGAGTTCGGTATGGATCGGGTTCGGTTTGTTTCGGCACGTTGTTATACTTTTATGTTGACTAGTGTAATTGATGCCCACCTACCCAGAAAGCATGAGTTGAACTTCAACTGTTCGCCATAGCCAAAAAGAAAGTGTTGAACTTTCCTGATCGTGCTCTGTCCGTCTCTTGTCTTGTGTCTTTTCTGTGTTGTCTATGTTTCAATTTTGAAATTTGTATTTATTGTGACGTACATTAAATTGCTTTTAATGGGAAAAGCGCTGGAGATCAACAGATATATATCTTTTTATATGGGTTGTGTACCACAAAACGAAAGCGCAGAAAATTGTCTAAGCGAGTTGATGAGGCTTGAAATTAAAATTGGGTGTATTTAGCTCAAATCCTAGACCTCAGACCCCAAAAACAGTTGCTGATCGTGCGGAATTGATACATGATATTCATAAAAACCGTTAACAGGCAGTTGACCAGTTAACCAACTGGCCAAAAGACACAGATCACAGCCGTTTCAAAAATTAATGTCATCTTAAATATTTTTAGTACCTTCGACTGAAGCAACGAGGTTAAATCCTCAGCCCTCAGACTTGGGCCCTGAGCCCTCAGCCCTGAGCGAAGGCCATTAAGAAAGCCAGCAGCTGCAACAGCGCAGGGTTTAGGTGTGTGAGGAGGGAGGTGGGGAAAGGGGAGTATCAGGATGTCGACGTCTTCATTTCCGTAACGTCTGCAGTTTTTATGAAGCCCGCTTTGTTTTTTTTTTTTTGTTGTTGCTCAGGTGATCCCTTTGGAGGCAACAGCAGTTGCATTTTTTATGCGATTTTATACAACCTTTTTAAATGCTTTTCTTGGCCAGGTTGATGTGTCATTGCAGTTGTGTTTTTTGGGTCAACAGCTCTGCAGCAGCAGTGAAAGTCGAGGCACAAGGTGCAATATTTAATATACATGCATATGCTTAAAAATACAAATATAGTTTTATTGTTTAACAAAATCAACTTTAAGCTAAACTCTAATTTGCATACTGCTATTTTCTTTTAATCATCTTAACATTTGAACTCTTTTGTGGCAAAGAATTTGGCTAAAAACGAGGTCAACTTCATTTTAAGTTTCACTCTCTCCACTAATTTGCTCTTGGTCTTTTGTAATTGTGTAAAGGGAGATTTAAATTGGTCAAATTCAAGCACTGAAATACATTTGTTTCTTGATCTTGGTCTAAACTGCTTCTGGCTTATTCAACATTAAGCGTTTGCTGAAATGTTAAAGTTAGAAAGAAGAAAGTGAAACCGTTGACAAGCGAAATTGAATAGCAAAAGAAATTTGAAGAATTGTTGACACAATAACAAAGGCAACAACAAAAACAAAACACAACCATAATAATAATAATAATAGAAGTTGTAAAAAAATAGTAATAAAATAAAATAGACTAGAAAGAAATACACTTTCGCTTTTGCTTTCAATTTCATTTCAAATTGTGCTTAACCGTTGTTTATTTCGCTTCTGTTTCGGTTTCGTTTTTAGTTTCTGTTTCTTTCCCTCTGTTTCTCTTTCTTTTATTGTCGAACCGTTGCGCATGCGCGTCACGAGCGTGTTATTGGAAACGGGATGAGATGCCATATGAAATTGTGATGTCTTTGGGTAATTGACAGTGTCGATTGGGTCTCAAATCAACAATCGGTGATCGGGGCATTGAACTTCAGCGATGGAAGAAATAAAACCACAATATAAAAGCCAAACATAAAATTAAATATCAAAAGACCTCTATTTAGGAGAACTTTGTATATTTATACCCTTGCAGAGGGTATTATAATTTTGTCACGAAGTTTGTAACGCAGTGAAGGAGGCGTGTCAGACCCCATAAAGTATATATATTCTTGATCAGGGCGACGAGCTGAGTCGATATAGCCATGTCCGTCTGTCCGTCTGTCCGTCTGTCTGTCTGTCCGTCTGTCCGTCTGTTTCTATGCAAACTAGTCTCTCAGTTTTGAAGCTATCTTGATGAAACTTGGTACAGGTCCGTCTTTTTGCTGCACGCAGTACATATGTCGGAACCGACCGGATCGGATAACTATATCATATAGCTGCCATAGGAACGATCGGTTGGAAATAAACATTTAGTATGAAAAACTTTTTGTTTCTCAAGATATCTCAACCAAATATACACATTATGTGTTTGATTAAGTTTTAAACAGGCTGACCAAATTTGGTGTAAATCGGGCTACTATATCATATAGCTGCCATAGGAACGATCGGTTCGAAAACAACATTTAGTATGAAAAACTTTTTTGTTTCTCAAAATATCTCAACCAAATAAACACATTGTGTGTTTGATTTAGTTTTAAACAAGCTGACCAAATTTGGTGTAAATCGGACTACTATATCTTATAGCTACCATAGGAACGATCGGTTCGAAAACAACATTTAGTATGAAAAGCTTTTTTGTTTCTCAAAATATCTCAACCAAATATACATATTGTGTGTTTGATTTAGTTTTAAACAGGCTGACCAAATTTGGTGTAAATCGGACAACTATATCATATAGCTGCCATAGGAACGATCGGTTCAAAATCAACCTTTAACAAATTTTGTAAAAAATCTGACGGCTTACGCAGGGCACTGCAAGGGTATCCAAACTTTGGCGCGCCAAAGTTAGCTTGCGCTATATTTTTTTTAATTACATTTATATGTTAACTTTTTTTATTTACTAGTATATTTATGTAAGGTGTATTCGAAATGCTTTTTAACCTTTATTTTTATACTTTTCAATGTGAGAACGAAAAGGAGGAGAAGACTCTTTCTCAGTTCTTCTGCGACTGCCCAGTCATTAGTCAGATTAGGATATTCAAGTACATCCAAGTAATAGAAAAAAACAAAAATTTGCATTTCAAAGATAATGGAAGCCCTCTTATTTTGTTTTCAAAAATTTCTCTAAAGTATTAAGAATATATTTTTCAAAGCTCAAAAGTTTCATTCTCTACGAATTTTCATCTAAAAGCATTTACAAATAAAACCTCATTTTCCAATTTTGTCGTCATTTGAAAGCAAAATATTCTTACTTCCTCAACACTGTGTCCAGTTAAAAAATATGAATTTGGAAGCAATCATGACTAAAGTTTGTTAAACTTGTCAAAATTGTTGCATGTTCATGAAAAACGTTTCAATGTTTGAGGTTAATTCGCATAATTCATTGCAAAGTCCCTCAATGGCAATTATGAGGTTATTTATACGACGTCGGCCTCCTCTGCTGTCGTTTTTTTATATTTTGTATTTTAATAGTTGTTGTTGTTGTGTTTACTGCTGCTGTTGCTACAGTACAGAGTTGTGACTTGTTGTTGGTGTTGTCGGTGTTGTTGTTATATTTTGCGCTCGTTGAACAGCTACTACAACATTGAGATTGGCTCATGGCACTGGAACAGCAGTACAGTGGGACACAGGGACAGGTGCGGGTGTTTGCATCAACAAACAAAAAATAAATAAATAAAAGAAACAACAACAAAACGACACTTGCTAATTGTCTCTGACCTTTTTTGGCACATTTTTCAGTGGCGAGGCTCTTTGGTTGTCGTGCACGCCGAGCACATAAATGCGGCGCCAAAAACATCAACTAGCTGAAATAAATACCGCAAAATTGAAATCCAAAAACTGAAAACTGAAAACCAAAAGCCGAAAACCGAAAACCAAAGCCAAGACCAACAACAAATCGAAGACCGAAGTCAAGTATCAAGTCACAGTCAAAGTTGGCATTTAATTGGGTTATACTCAGTTGTCGGCGCTTTCATTTCAAAGTCTTTTGGTTCATTGACATTTCTACAACTGAATTTAGTTACTGTAAGAGTAACACAGTAGCAACCCCAACCTCAACCCCAACCCCAACCCTAACCCCAACCCCAAGTCCAGCAGTTTCCCTTACCCCCTCTCTTAAATCTCGATTAGTTGTAGCTGCATGTGGAAAAGAAAGTAAAGTTGTTGCTGTCTTTGGTTCCGCTCCAGTTACACGAGTCGAGGCCAGTTGCTGTTGCTGCTGCTGCTGTTGTCGTGGTTCCTCTCTCCCCCACTCTTGCTCTTCTTCTCCCCAAATGTACCCTTTCCCCAGTTGGCTCTACCCATCCCTTTCCCTGCTGTTGTCTGACTTCCCTCACTTGAGAAGTTCAAAAACCTCTTTTAAGTTTCACTTTCGCTGTCGACCGCTGCGCAGACGCAGCCAAGTGAAATTTCATACCGTCTTTTATATATACATATACATACATACGTATACGTATGTGCACATTCACATACATTGCTACTTATAAGTATTGCTGTGCACACTCAAACCCATAGCTGGGTTATTGACTTCGTTTTGGTTTGGCCAACTCACGTGAGGCAGCTAATTAATATGCTAAACGGTTACAAATAAATTATTATTATTTGGTATAAACAATTCAAGTTAAATAAAAAGAGGATAAACATAATGTAATTATATATTTAAGCATAAATATATTTTTAACAATAATAAGTATAAATATAATAAAATTTAAAATGACAAATATTTGTAGATATGCTTTGCATTTTATAAATTCGTGCTAAGTTAAATTGTTAAAAACATTTACATAGATTAAGCATTTCTTATTTTACTGATACTATAATTTATGTATTATTAAAAAAGACATTCTTAAATAAAAAAAATATACATAAAAGTTTATTTTTTGGAAATTAATTGGAATGTTAATTTATTCAACGCATACCAAAAATACATTCAAAGTATATTAAATTGGAAAAGTTTTGGTTCAAGTACACAAAATTATTAAAATAAGAAAGATTTTCAAAATTCTAAAAAAGTATTTAAAACATTTAAGTTCTAGTTAACTTACTTTCTATTCACAAATATATTCCATTTAAAAACGCTTCAACTGTAATTGTGTATCATAAATTCTGATAATGACAGATAATTCAAAATTTAATAAATTAGTCATTGGTTTTTTAAAAATAGAAATAACTGGATCAAGAACTGTTATTTTTGGAATTGAAGTACATGGTCTAGCCCCTATAACAAATTTGAATGGGTGTGCTTGACATTAAAAGTAATATTGAAATCGCATTGTAGTATTTATTTAAACATTGCCTTGGCTAAAGGTTGCGAGACGTTGTCGCCACTAAACAAAAGGCGTTCGGTTCAGTTGGTTTTTATGATTATTTTGTATTATTTTTATTTTATTTTTTTACATAAACCTAAACTAAAAATGGCAGATTGAATGTTGGAATGGAACCTCCAAATAATTTATTGTTGTGTTGCCCGCTGCTAGTTGTCTGGCTAGAAGCAGGCTGCTTCATATTGTAAGTATTTTATTTTTATTTCATTTTCAATGTTTGCGGTATTGAAATTGGGTCACTTGCAAAAAGTCGCGTGCTCGCGCCGCGATTTTCAGGGGCGTTAATAAAACGCCTCAGTGTCGCGTTGGAAACGCTCGCGACTTTGCCCGCCTGCAGGCTTTGAACTTTGCGTATTTTGTGCTCGTATTTTGAATTGTTGTTGTTATTGTTTTGCTGTTTATATTCTGTTGTACTCATTGCGTATTTTCATGTTCATTGTTTTATTATAATGTTAATGATGTTGTTGCTGTTGCTGTCGTTATTGTAGCTGTTGTTGTTGCTGTTGCTTTTGATTTGGCCCGTTGCACAGCCTACTTTGCCTTTGGCTCCCATTGGGGAGCTGACAAATTTCTCCACCATTTCACCGACGCGACGCATTTCTGTAGTGTTTTGTTTGGTTGTTGGTGTCGCTTTTGTTGTATCCAATAGCAGTGCAAAAGTCCGTTGACTTTCGTTTTCATAAGCGAAAGTGTACTCCATTTATTTTAAATTTAAAGTTTTTTTCTTTCTTTCTTTCTTTCTTGTAGTTTTGTTGCATTTCTTTAACCCGTCGGCAAACTAAAACGGGTTTTCAGTTGGCTTTCTGGGTCAACGAAAAGTGTGTGGAAAGTGTTTCTTGTTTTTGTCAGCCACCTTCCCCTTACCCTTCCCCTTTCTTATATATCCCCCCTTACGGATATGATTGAGCTGCACTCAACGTTGCCCAAAACACGAGTTTGTCTGTTTGATTTTGACCATTTAATTATTAGAGACCTCCAAAAAAAAATAAAATAAAAAAAGAGTTGACTGAACTATAAAAATACAACACAAAGGAGAGAAACTCTGAAATATCAAAGCAAAGAAAGTGAATTTCAAAATTGGGTCGCATTGTGGCCCCCTCTCATGATTTTGTTGTAGTTGTAACAAATTGGCAGTGCTTAACGCAGTTGGTAGTTGTTCGAGTCTAATGGTGGTAATGAGTATTGCCAACTAAAAGTGAAAATATATTCATATTTTTACTAGCTGAAATAAACTGGCTTTGTATAGACTCTAAAATGAATTTGTAGTTGATCTTATAACCATGCTCATTATTCCGAAATAAATATTTTCAATTATTGTTGAATTTTCCAATGCATTAACATTAAGACTTTTCTAACAAACTTTCATGTAGAGTTGGTAATTTGACTCTATGTTTAATGTATGAATATTAACTACCCAAACTTGCATAACATGTATCGATTTTGATATGAATATGAGGGTATAAAGAAAACTACATATTTTATAAGCATTAACCGCGTTTTTTTTATACAGATGATTTTTGTCGAGAAGTGTTATTATTATTTGGAAATTAATTTGAATCTAATAAAATAATAAAAACCACAAATAATATATTCAAAATATTAATTTTTTTTTTTTTAAATTTACTAGACCTATGTCGCTTACTTATATCTTTTGTAGTGAGGTAAATTTTCTCAAAAATCCTTTCCTGTTTTAAATGTGGAAACTATTAACTATAAGAGACAGATTTACACAAATAAATTAACAGTATTGAACTGCACTTGAAAAGCGTGATTTTTTGGTTAGACTACAGATAATATTATCGAGTTAACGTAGTTTGTCGAATTTATTTTAATTTAAATTATACAATTGTGTACCAAAGTGTTTAGATGGCACTTTTTCTTTTGTTTTTTGTATCTTCTTATTTTTATTTTGTATCTTAAGTTCCAGGTGTGCTTTAATCGCGTTGGGTAGGGCCAGTTTTTCAGCTTAAAAACAAACAGTTGGCAACTGTTTTCCAGGAATTTTATGTGAAACTTCAACAAAGTTAACAACATCGTAGACAGCACAAATTGTGGAGACATAAACATTGTGAGACGCCTACGCTAAATACTAATTACATGCTATCAGTTTGACAATTTACTTATGGGATAGGAAAGGGGCAGGGGTATAGCCAAGGGTCAGAGTCCTGGAAACAGAAAATTGACCCGGCAAAAATGTTTTCCTTTATTATATTTATTGGACTGTGTCGACGGTGACGCAGTTAGCAAGTCCATTAAATATTATCCTTTTTATTTTTATTTTGGTTAATCAGCGGCTGTTGAAACAGGATAAATGCAACCTTGAATTGTAGGTAAATAAATTGAAAGAAAGAGGCAGACAGACAGTATAGCAAATAGGAATAGCAGAAGAGTGAGAGATAGAGAAAGAAAGAGAGAAAGTTGGATCAGCGAGTTTATGGCCTATGCTGACTGATGAGGTATACATACATATATACATACGTACAGGGGTCTAAAGGCTTTTTCATTTGCCTGTCATTAGGCCATACTCGTATTTTATGACCCGAACATAAACATAAAGCCGGGCTAGGTTCTCTACAATACGCCTACAGTGGGCCCTCCCCCAGTGCACCCCCTTTTGTAACTGATTGAATTGCGTAGCAGGTTTCGGTTATTTTTTTTGTTGCGGCGTATTATCATAACATAACCTTCGGCTTATTTTGGTTAACTTTATGAAACTTTTGTACAACCCTCCGGGTCGACTGAATGTATGCGTATACATAATTGCTGGCGTATGCGGCGTATACGTGACGATTTCTGTTAACCACCGCATCCTTGGCATCGTTTTCAAGTCCAATATGAACAGATAGCAAAAAGTTGTCTGCGGCTTCGTTCTACCAACTCAAGACTCCATAAACTGTCGCGTCGTCCTGTGAGTTGGCCTAAATTTTGTAAAGCCCTGCTTTATGTGGCCATAAAATTGAGCTTATGAGCTTTCTATTTACATTTGATTGCAGATTTCATGCGTGAATTGAGGCCACAAAACAGATAACAGAGAGCATGAGAGAGATGAGGATGAGGAAGGATACATTTCTAGTCATAAACATTTACCATCATTAATATAAGTACATACAACATTTCATTCTGTTTAGCCTTGAGTTTACTTTCTGTCTCTCGCTCTCTCTCTCTCTATCTGTCTATCCCGCTTTCATTAGCAATTTTGTATATTTTTACATAATTTGAGAATTATTTCTCCATTACTCGACAAGTTTGAAGTGGACCTTTCTCTGCGTTGACAATTCTCTGCTTTTACATTAAACAAATTGATCTCTAGAAGCAGATGCTACAAGGTTATATACTCAAGATATTCATAATATTCAGTTATTTTCATGGCTATTATTTGGAGCATACATTAAACTCAGTTCTCGTGGTCTGCTTCCTGTCCGAAACTGTATGATATTAAACATTCCCCTGATCAGCACCTTCCCCAACAACCCAATATCCAAAAATCCCATCTCAAAATGCTGATCAAGTGGTGATCAACAGTTTTGATCGAAAGTTATTCATATTATGCACCGGCAAAAAGTTTGTGCATATTCGATCAGAACTTCCTGAATTCAAAAATTGAATAGCCAAAACCCCTCTGACATTGACAATCAACCAAATGTTTGCCATAGTTTGCAATGCAAAAACGCGTTCAAACATTCAACAACAACAATAAAGGGAATCTAAAAAAAAAAAAAAAATAAGAAATGAGGCCTCCGTCTCTCAAATTTTATGCGCATTTCGTTGCGGCCTGTAATGCGAACGATGTCCTTGACAGGCGGCGACTGGAGACAGTCGGCGCCGCCATTTGACTGACCTCCTACTGGCCCCACCTCCACTTTCCCTTTTTTCCACCCCACCCCCTAGAATATGGCCATCATTAAGCTGCTATTTATCGTTGGCAACAGTTGGTTGCCATTGCCACTGTCTCCAGACACGCACATGGATACCATAAAAAGAGGTCAGACCATGTCATTATCGGATTCAAGGAGTCAAGCTCTCTAGAGAGGGAATATATCTGAAAGGAACGAATGGAAAAAGATAGATGAGACAAACAGCGGATTGTTTGACCTAGGAAAACAAGCTAGCACACATATGGGATCTGGATAAGACCAGGTACTATGTCAATCTGAAAGAAATAAGCCTAACCTTTGAAATTGTCTAACACTTGGACTCAAAACTTACCGCTTTCTTAAAAAATATTTATGTTCGGATTTAAATAATCACAAAAAAACCTTGAGCTCGAAATACTCAACTAAACCATCTCCAAATTTATTGATGCTAGCAGACTTGATTTTAAGGAAAGTGTTTCTAATGATCGTAAACAGATTGCCAGAGACAACACAGTATGTGATGATTCACAACCATATGTAGTAATGACTTGAAATTCACAATATGTTTATTGTAGATATATAAAATTTATAAAAACTAGGAAACTCTTTGTACAGAAACTTGAGCTGATGCAAAAGCAGTATTCTCAAAGTTCTCAAAAAACAGTACATATTTAGATCAAGGTACAAAAGTTCTCCATAAATTTAAAAATAATATTTATTTAATTATAACCATATCAATAGCCTTGTAAGTATTTAATATAGCCTTCATTTTGATTCTGATTTATAAAGTCATAAATGGTAAACAATATCTCGCCTTCAGAATGATTCGCATTGCCTTCAAACGACATGATCAGAGCATTTGTTCTTGACGTTCGAGTCGTTAAAAGAACCCTCGGATCATTGATATAAATATCGAGAACAAATATTTAAATATTTATGTAATGTAATGTAATGCACAGCATACACTTGATATGTGATTGAATGTTTGACTTCTGTTCTGTTTATAAAATGAAATCAAAATAAATGTAATGCGTAATTTGATTCATCGAACGATCGATCGATCGATCGATGATCTCAATTTACTTTATTTGTACCCCCAGCTTTTCCATATGTCGTAATCGATGATTTGCCTGAAGTTTTGCCACTCAAATTGCCATATAAATTGTTTATTGCAAGTATTCTTTTTCATTCTTATTTTCAGCACAAAGGGAAGCTGTCTCATTTGCTGACTCAATTGAAATTCAAGATGCTTAAAGAATCGACCAAGACTACGCCTACGTCGATGTCTCTGTCAATGTCCACGTCAGCATAGACTGGTCCTTGAAGTGGTCTTAAGGCGATTTTATTACTCGTTTTATGCCATAAACAGAGTTGGGGGAGGAGAAGGTACTTGTCTGAAGTCTCAACAGCAACAATCTCTCTCCCCGACTCGACTCGATTTGAATAAGAGCTCAGATAACATATGTAGATTCATTATTCATATGAGTTCGAGTTCGAGTCCGATTCGAGTAGATCCCTTGTCAGTTGCAGACTTCAGACTTTGTTCTATGTAGCTGTAAAATTTTCCTGATTTTAATTAGACAATTAAACAAAATGTCGCCTTTTGATATATTTGTTTGAGAACTTTTTTGATTTGGGTCAAGTTGACAGCAACAAAGGGCCTAAAAAAATTTTGAATCACAAAGTTATTGTATAGATTGGGGGATGATTCTGGTGATGGTCCATCCAGGCATCACAGACTTATGCTAACACCAGGCGATTCGGCGCACTGGCCAAGAGTGTGGACATATACCCTTTAAAAGGACATACCCTGTATTTCCATCGAACAGAAAGAACAATTGAGAGTGAGAAGTCTTGCAGACTATACTCTATCTTGAATACAAAAGTTGTATATTTAAAATTGTTGTTATTTTTGCTAATGTCATAACTCAATTTTAAAGGGTATATTGTATTCGTTATTCGTGATACAACTGATTGCTTTTGTCTTTACGACCAGCGCTCAACTTTGACCTTGAATGTTAACCAAAATAAAGAGAAGCCGAAGAAGAAGCAGCTACAACAATTTTAGGGATGGTGAAAAGCTTTCGAAGGGAAACACAATATAATTTTCGTAAAAGTTTTTTGCCTTAGCTATCCCTCCCCCTCCCTTATTTAACACCCCCACCACCCACCGCCCACCTTATTAAATGTTCGCACAAAACATTTTCAACGCAATTTCGTTACGCTCATGTTTGGCTTTCATTTGACGTTAGGGGTAGTAGGATCTAAGGGGGTTGTCAGGGTAAATATTTTGTTGTTGTAATTGTGTAAATAGGAAAATGGCTCTAGGTTATTGGCTTGTGGGGTTAGCGCGTGTATTTTGTGCGGTTGTTTGCCTTGGCACCCGACCAGGCCAACAACGAAACCAAAAACTCAGTTTTGTCAGCTTGGGGTGGGTGGGTTGAGTTGAGGAAGGGGGAAGAGGAGGGGAGGCTGTTGCGCCCATATTTATTTAATATTTGTAAAATTAGTAGACAGCCGTCACCCAACAAACTAAGGGTACTTTATAAGCCAAGACAGCGCTCAATTAGCCAAAAAGCAAGTGAGTGTTGCCAAGGCGCACTTAATTTTACTGCAACTCGGTAAAATTCCAGGACCAAAAGGAGCAGCAGGTTGAGTACTTACTGCCAAATGTATGCCACGTGTAAATAAGCAAATCAAGCCTGCTCTGACAAGGCATTTCCACGAAAATTTAGAGGCTCCACACACCCATTTGCCTGGTCCTTGAATAAGGTTTTCACGCGCCATATTGGCTCAACAAAGCAGCGACCAAACGACCCAACAAACCCACAAACCAACAAGCTCAACCCACCCAACCAACCCAACGACCAACCGACCTGATGGCATGCAATGTTATTGTCAAGGACATTTCAATACAACACACGCGCTGTCCTCGCCCCTCTCCGTTCCAACCCACATTGATGTCGTCTTGAAAGTACTCGGAATGGCAGCATCCACACGCTTTTGACCTTTCTGAAGGAGATTTTTTTATGGCCAAGCCAAAGTTTGTTTAGGCCCAAAAGTAAAAGTTGCTGCAGTGAATAAAGAAAATAGAACTTAGATTAGACAAATGGGAACCAGTTTCCTTACTGAATAGTATAGAATAGGCAATTATCTTTAATACCATTGATAAAGAGTTCTCCTAGGTGATTGAATGCGAGTGATTTCCGAGTGAGTATATTTTAATTGAGAACTGTTAAGAATCTGTTGACATTCTTAGTGAATCAAGAAACTTAGAACAAAGAAAATACATTGAATCACGAAATCGAGAATAAAGAAGATACATAATCAACAGTGTAAAAATAAAATTATTTTAAATAACTATAATCGATAAAGAATTCTCCTGAAAAATTCTAATAATGAGTATATTCCAATTCTGTTGACTTTCTTGGTGAGTTGAGTATTCAAAAAATAAATAGATCTAAGATTACGTAAAAGGGAATAAGTTTAGAATAAGTAAGTATAGTGCAGAAAAAGCAATTATCTCGAACGACAATTCGATTGACTTCAAGGTGAATCAAGAAATTGAAAAAAAAAGCTAAAAATACAATACCAAATTGCTAAACAAATATAATAAAGAACTTTTTTTTAGGAAAACGTCATGTGATTTCTAAATATATTCCAATTGAGAACTTTTAAGATTCTGTTTACTCTCCTGGAAAATCGAGAAATTTGCTGTCTAAAAATCATTTTGGCGCAATAAAACAAACAGTTTCAGTCCCATATGTAACTGTGCGAGTGAGAGGGGAGCAGAGGAGGAGAGGGGAAGAAAGAGAGAGCGTGTGTAACAGGCGCGTGTCACTAATCAAGTAAAAAAGCAAGAAGTAAGGAGGTAAAAGCAAACAAGAACGAGAGCAATACAAACGACAAGTGCCAAAAGCAGAGCTCACGCATCCTCCAAGAACGATAGACCTCAGTTGTACCTCCCCACCTTCCACCTCCCACCTCCTTCCCACCATCCATTCGTACCTCCCACGTACCTTCTTTTCAGCATGGCGCCCAACACATTTTGTCAATCGCAGGCGCGTGCAACACTTGTCAATGTGACCTTGGTTGCTGCCAATGCCAGTAGACATTACGACTGCCCCCCTAAGCCACTCCCTGGGTTATGCCCGCGCACGTAATTTGTACTTTTAGCAAATTTTCAAAACCTCACGACATTGTCAATACTCTAAAAGTCCTTAAACCCCTCACAGTAGATCAACAATATAGTAGCTTTTATGGCTATCATAACAATCTGGTTTTTCGGATAGTTCGAGTTTGCTAATAAAACAAATGTAAACTCCATTTAAAACCTTAATTTTGTTGGCATTTTAAAGATATTTGTGCTTTCTAAATTTTTCCATCATGTAATTTTGAATTGGTTGGATCATTCTTGTAATATCTTAACTACTCCAAGAACATTCTTTATGCAAATAAAATAAAATTTCAAACTGTTTATTATATTTTATAAAACTAAAAGTGTTGACTGACTGCAATTAAGTCTGAAATAAATAAGTAAATCAAATTTCCAATTTAACATATTGTAAGTAAGTATATGTCCTAGAAATACCAAAGATTATTTAGTGTATAGACTATTCGCATAGACCAACTTGATTTTTATCCTTTCTCTCTTATGGCTCATCAAACTGATGACATGTTGGCCCTTATTGGCCCTGTCCTTATTGGCCAACACAGCGTTGGTGTAAAGTTCAAATTGCTGTAAATTTCCAGCTAACAGAGACAGTATTTAAGCAATTTCACTGCAATTTGAACTTTAATTTCCTTGTAACTTATTAGTTGCTAACGTTTCCTGTGGTTCCCATTTTAAATATAGATCTTTCCTCATAGTTGTAGAAAAATCCCTAGTCATGGTCATCTGTCAATATGTAGATATCTGACTCAGACTTCACATTGATTTGAATGCATCAAAAAGTTACTCATCTATTATTCCACTTTATCCAATGCAGTTGCATATGTTATTCTTATTCAACTTTGTATATTGTACTATAAATATATAAACTTGTACATAGTTAGCTTGGGCTTTTGTAAAATCATTTACAGATTATGATTAAGTTGAGTTCATTTTGTTCCATTTTAGTTGTTCATCAAAGCAGCTGTCCCATCAACAGCAGCAACAAGAACAACAACAACAACATCAACAACAGCAACAGTTGCTGTTGATTCTGCTATCAGCTCTCGGCTATGACACAGACAACGCTGACGCTGACGTCGAAGTCGACGTCGACGCTGACGTAAACGTCGTTGATTGCACTGCAGTTCAAGTTCAATGTCAAGCGCATTTTGCTTTGTATTTGTATCTGCAGCTGTGTGTATCTGTGTATCTGTGTCCATGTGTGTGTGTGTGTACGTTTATATTATTGTATTTACCTTATGCCAAAAGCGTAAAAACTTTTTTGTTTATAGTACAATTTACTTTTTATTGTACTTACTTTGCTGCTGCCTTGGCTAATTTTGGATTTTAGCTTTACTTTAAATTGTAAATATACCTTTGATTTATTTTGGGCATCAAAGCAAACGAAAGGAATTTTCCTATATTAGTCTAATTTAATTACGATTACGAGATACGAGATCAATGTCTGTGTTCAATTCTACAGAATTACACCACACTCAAGAAAGTTTGATAAAAAGCGTGGGCCTATGGTATCAAGTGTGACCAGTAACTTTAGCCTTTTCTGGATAGATCTATCCTTTTTTAAGAGGCTCAAAATTTCTTAAATAAAGAAAAACACTAAAACAAAAGTATGTATTTTTTGTGTATATTAAACATCCTAATAAATGGGTATTTTTGTTTTAACATTATTTAATAATTTGATCTATTTAACGTCGACTAAAAGCAACGAAAAATTAGTAAAATTTGTTAAAACAAAAATTAAAAAATAACTTTATATATTAGACGCTGAATTGAATTAATTGTTTTATAGATTTACATTAATATTTATTTTTAATAACGATATTTAGAAAGATCATTAAAAAGAAACTATATATTCGTTTATTTTGTTTAGTGGCTAGTTGTAATTCATATTTAATTTTTTCCATTTAAAGTTTTGAATTTTTGTCGATTGCTCAAGTCGAACTTTAAAAAACAAACAAAATGTTAAAATATTGATATCCAGCGCTTCTTTATTTATATTTAACTGTATTTTCCAACTCCATCCTGTCTTCAACGTTCAAATTTTGGCAGCACTGACTATGACGACAATGCTTTGTGGTGAGTTTCTAAAGAGTGGGATTGTAGTTGGTTTGTGGAAGGGGAAGCAGTCAGGGGTGTGGGGGTTAACATGCGTGTGCGAGAGTTCGGCTTGCTCCACTTCGGGTTTGCGTTGGCTTGCTTCGGCTTTGATTCGGCACGCATACGCACAATCAAAAAACGAAACGCGTTGCGTGGGCCTTTTTTTTTAGCGCGTGCTCTCATCACCCGCTCCCCACAGCCACCCCCTTCCACCACTTCCACCCCTCCCACCCGTTCAATCATCTGCTAGAAATTTGCTAATTTCGTCTAATCAGTTAACCTTGAAATGTTGTTGTTTTTTTTTCCGCCGGTATTTGTTCTTGTTTCTAAACACATATACGATTTGTTGTTGTCGTCGTAGTTGTTATTGTCGTTGTTGTATTTGTATTTTATTTGTTGCGGCGGAATTCGCGCGATTTGTGTGTATTAATTTATTTGAGGCTTGTTTGATTTCAAGGTGAAATACGCAAAAATATAAGAACCAACCTAACAAATAAATACATATGAACATCATTCATATATGTATATAATGCAGGCAAATTTTACAACGGAGTAATAGGAACACTGCAACTACATCTCAACTATGTGAACTATACATATACCAAAGTATACCTTTAAAGTTTTCTAACACTATGAGTTTGCTTTTGAGTGGCAGTTGATAGTCTTAAATACAGATAGTCGCCATAAGTATATTTATCTATTTCAATAGAGTTTAGTTTTAATTATTTAGAGGAATAAAAATAGTGTAATGGATACTTTGTAGCGCAAGGATGTTGAGTAAGAATTAATAAAACTAGGAAGAAATTAATAATTTTAAATAAAAAATAAATAAAATTACAGGGAGACTTACTTGGTTACGACTTTTAGAATTGAATTGAATTGAATAGAATATTTCAAACAGGGGAAAAGTATTCTTAACATCTTTTTATATACTTACGTGTATGAAGTTCCAGATTCTAACAGGCCCTGCTTCAATTAGTTCAGGATAAGGCACTTAACGGACTGACAACAAGGGGTAATGAGGCCCGTTTAAGTTAATCGATTTTCTGTCTATCGATTTTGTTAACATTTATTGCATTTCCTGTTCGTTTCTTGGCATGCATTACTCATACGCCACATTGTACAGTTTGTTAATTTGCTGCGCTGTTGGACTGTAGCTTTATCTATCTATTCCACTCTATCTCTGTCTAATGCTGTCCCTTTTTGCCACAGCTTTGACATTGACTTTGAAGATAACAGATCTGAGTGTGTTTCCTCCCCATCTCTTCCACCCTCCTCTCCCATTGTCTCCTCTCCCTCTCACTCTTTCTCTTGTGCTCTGTATGCTCTTCGTTTAAAATTAGAATATATTTGCAAATAATACATGCGCGTTCTTGTCACCGCATCCTCCTCTTCCAGTCCCCTCTTCCTGAGCTGGGTCCCATGGGTCTGGTGCTATCTGACTACGCGTTATCTATATACTCGGCACTCACGCTCCTCTTCCCCTCGTGCTTCGCTGCGTCTCGTTTCCACTCGAGACAATGCTTATTTGATTATTTCGGTAAATTCATTTCGCGACACTTATCGCTCAAGGTCACGAGCAAAATTCCAAAATACACAGGCGGCGACATTGAAAATTATCGTCGGGCATGCGACAACTACAACGACAATATAGAAGAAGAAGAAGACGACGACGGAGGAGAACAACAAAAAGAAGAAGAAGAAGCAGAAGCCCTAATAATGTGGAACAATAATACTTATGACACATTCAGTTGTTCTGAAATCATAGAATTTCCAAAATGAATTAAAGAAAACAATTGACGCATGGTTTTTAGTTGTTGTAATTTTTGTTGATATATTTTAAATACTTATTTTCATATTTTATTCACATATTCCATTCGGGTTTTTCATTTTTAAAACAAACTGCAATATTATGTTATTTCACAAATACAAATTTCGTTCTTCGAGTGTCGAGTTTCTCTTGGTATCATTTAGCCATGTTTCAGATACACTTCTATTAATATATATATGTATGCATTTATCTGCTGATCTGGCATTATATATACATACATGTACTTTGACCGTCGTATATTTTTTAAAATTTTTGTTGCCTCAATTCACAAATTGTGACTGATGAAAATATATATATGTGTGTGTGTGTGTTTGGTGTTGGTGTTTGTATGTACATATACATATACTTACTCGTTTCGTATTTATTTATATGTACATATATATTTTTGTATATACGTACTCGATCTGACAAGTATCATATTCTATATGCCTGCTCAATTGGATTTTAGCTCACTTACGTTAGTTGCTATTACGTTTAACATTAACGATTTACGAGTTACGTTTTACGTCTTACGATTTACGAGTTACGCTTTACGATTTACGATATTCGTATTGTATTTTATTATACATATGCTTAATTGTCGTCATTTCATTGTTTCGGTTACCGTTTCTGTCCTCCTCCCCTCACTAAATATCTATCGTTATCGATAGACTGTTTTAACATAAGTTTTATATCCAGCCACAAGCTGGCTGCTATCGCACTACAATACACAGTGTTTTTTTCCAGTTTTTTTTTACATAAAATATTCAGTTTTAATACAATATTTGTTTTATCTTTATTTGCTTGCTAAAAATTACGGACAATTTTACACACACACGCAAAAAATTGTTACACACCCATGTATGTGTATGTATATATATATATGTATATATAATTATTGAAGTGTGATATTTTATTTGTTATAACCTTTTTGTCATAACCTTCTTCTCTCGCTGTTTATAATATTTGACGTTTTTTCTCCATTTCAATTTGTCAGCACGTTTGCATAAATTTTAAAAGAATATATTTATAATATATGTATGTATGTATATGTTTATGTATATGTATATGTATGTGAATGTATCTTAGATTTCATTAAGTTATGCTTATTGTTTTTCATCTGTCAATCCTCAAGTGAACTGTTTTTGTTGTTGTTCTCCTTTTACACACATAATAAATACAATATTCAAAACTTTACAAATTAATATATATTGTATTAATTTCTGAGTTCTTCAACGCGGTAGTTTAAGAAAAAATAATAAAATAATAAAGAAAATATTTAAAATTAATTGAAAATGTCAATTTTGATTTCCATTTTTCGGCTTACCATTCCATTTGAACTTAAAGAAATAGAAATCAACTGAAAAACTAAAGATCAAGTGAAAGTTGAAATGAAATAAAAAAACTGAAGATTTTTTTTTATATTTTTTAACAATTTTCTTTTTATTGATTTGACATACAAATTTCTGCGCCGGTTTTTTCTTTGTTGATTTTGTTGTTGTTTTTTTGTTGTTGCTTACCACAAGAAATAGTAATTAATTAATCATAAGAATTAGAATAATCATAATAGTACTGCATAATTAATTATAAAATAATTAATGTAATAGTTTTTTGCTACCGCAAGTGTATTTTACTTTTTAAATAATATATTTATATATCATCAATAATCTTTTTTGTTTGTTTTTTTTCCATGTTGTTGTATTTTTTGCTGCTAAGTTTTTGTTGTTGTAGTTGTTGTTCTTACGCCAATTAAACATTAAATTTTTTAAGCATATCATTTAATATTTTAAATACGTTGGTTTTACGTTTAATTGTAAGTTTAATTTTAATTTAACATTTAACTATTTACACAACAAATATTTTAACGTTGGGTTTTTTTGCTGCTAAAACTCTTAAGCATTTTTTGTTTGATTTAATTGTTCATATATGTATAAGTATATGTTCTTTATCTTTTTTAATGATTTTTTTGTTTTGTTTTGTGGTTGTTTTTGTTTTAAAATTAGAAAACAATAATATTAAACGCTTATAATTTTTATATAATTTTGCAATTCATAAAAACTGAATTTTATCTGAACTTAAATATAGTTGAATTTTTTATCGCATGTTCTCAATGTTTAATAAACAAAAACAGCAATTGTTTTCATTATTTTTGTTTCACTTAACGGAGATCGCAAAAAAAGTTCATACCATTTTTTTTTTGGGGAGTGGGGTGGAGGGGTTTAAAAAAAAGAATTAGACAACATTAAATTGCAGTTTTTTCAAAAAACATTTAAATAAGCAAGTAGTTGAACGCATTGCTTGTCTAGAATAGAAATAATTAATAATAGTATTTTATGTAAAATGTAATTGTAATATGTACAACAAATTGCTTAAAACTTAAAAAACAATCAAAAGTTTAGCGGAAATCAAATAGATATAGAAATCAGAATCGGAATTCCAATTGGCATCTGTTATGGGGATGCCATAAAAGCAATGGGAAATTAATTAATAATTTACGTTTTTTGTTTGTGTGTATGTGTGTGTGTGTGTGTGTGTGTTGTATTGAGTTTAACTGCTAAAATATATGGTTTATATGCATTGTTGCCATGCCCACGTTTTTTAATACCTCGACGACAACAACAGGGCTTCTGTCGTTCAATCTGCTTTTGTTTTATTTCTCTTTTGTTGTTAATTAATAACTTGTAGTTTAAATATTTAAATTGCATGCATTTTGAAACTTTGTACACTTGCTCATTGTATTTTTTTTGTATTTTTTTTAGATTTTTTTTGTTTTGCTTTTAATTATTTGTGAAGTTCTTTAAAGTTAAAAATAATTTAATTTAATTTTTACGCTTTTTATTTGTATTTTCTTTGCTGGCTTTCTTCTTCTTGCGAGGGGTGTTTTGCCAGTGTTAAGGAAAATGTTTACCACGCCCCCTATATACCCCCTTCTACTGCTCCTCCTCTTTCTATTCCTCTCAGTCTCTCAGCTCTGAAGTGACTTACGCCTCTAACATGACTTTGTGCACAGTCGGAACTCCTGTAGACGCATTGTTGCTGCTGTTGTTGCTGCTGTTGCTGTTGCTGCTGCTTGTGGGCGGTGTGCCACTGGGCGTGGCTGTGGAGACAGCTGCATTGCTGGTCGCAGTGACGGTGACATCAGCGGACAGTGTTGGATAACGCTGCACAGCATTGGCAGCAGCAACTAATGCATGCAACTTACTCGGAGGTGGTGTTGGCGATTTCTTGGACAGATTCAACGGCTGTGCAGGATCTGCAATCTCCACTTGCAACTCCAACATGGGCGATGGCCTTGGAGGTGGTGTCACTATACAAGTGGACGTTGCTGTTGATGAGGTGGCGGAGTTGCTGCTGCTGCTGTTGCTGGTCGAATGCGGTGACTGGAAATACGGACAACTGTTGCTGCTGTTGCTGGAGGAGGAGGAGCTGGATGAGCTGGATGAACTGGAGCTGGAACTGCTGCCATTGCTGTGTGGTGACACAGATTGTTGCCGCTGTTGGCAATTGGTGGTGGCCCAACGTGCCTGTTGTTGCTGTTGCTGCTGTTGTTGCTGCTGTTGCTGTGGAGGCGGTGGGGAACTTGTCGAGGGTGAGGGACAATGATTGCTCGGACTGCGTCCACCTCCTGTAGTGCTGCTAGCAGCTGTTGCCGGTTCACGCATCAAATAATTTTGAATAATATCCGAGCGCTTAATCTGCTCGGGAGTCATACGTGGCTCGGCCATCAAAGATTTGGCCAAAACCGAGTGTGTGCTGGCCATGGAACCCAACTGTTGTTGCTGCTGCTGTTGCAACTGTTGCTGATGCTGCTGCTGATGTTGTTGCTGCTGTTGGCTGGGACTGTTGCGCGTTAGATGCATATGCAGTTGACTGGTTGCTCCTGCTGGTGGAGGAGTCTGCACCACACTGATGTGAGCCGTATGAGGAGTGGGACTCTGACGAGGACTGTGAGCTGGGATGCTGGTGGAGCTGCTGGCATCTGCCTCGGCGGTTTCAAACTCACGATGACGCAATGCACGGAATTTCTTGTGCGGCTTGTAGGCCTCATCCATCAGGGAATTGGTGTCGTACAGTGGAGGCGCCTGCAACACACGCTTCAACACGGGCATGTCCTCGACAATCTGACGCTTGAGGTTAAGGTTGGCGCTGCTCGACGGTTGCGGAGAGCGAACTGGAGAAACCGAGACACTCAATTGGGCAACACCAGCTGCTGCAGCTGCCTGGGTGGCATCACTGCAGTCGAGGGCATCATCGACACTGGAGCGAGGACTGGAGCAGGAGCTGCTGCCGCCGGAGCTGACAGCTTTGCACTCGTTCTTCTCATTGCCCGACTCAATGCCCGAGTCTGTGGGCGAGTCCAATTTGCGGTAACGTGTGGCACCCGAGGTCAGATGATGATGCAACTGCGGATGCTGCTGATGGTGGTTTACTTGCTGGGGCTGCTGGTGCTGCTGATGACGCACAATGGGCGTGATTGTCAGACCATTCTGGGTGAGATGCGAATGGGAACCCACGATATCCATATCGGCAGCACCGGAGTCTCCACTTGATCCGGAATTGGCCCGATTACGCAATGGACAGCCACCGGAGAGAGTTGCAGCTAGCAGAGGGGCTGAGCTTGCCAGGGATGAGGGCGTACCATTATGCAGATGCGACTGGGCTGGAGTTGCCACCTGTTGTTGCAACTGGGTGCTGCTTGGTGTGCCATAGTCGAGATCGGCGGACTCTGTGCTCGATACTGAGCCCAATGGACTCTTGGCTGCCTCCACATCCATGGCATCCCAGCTGGCAGCGGGACTCTTGCTTGCCCCATCGGCCTCCTCCATGCTCCACATCTGTTGACGCAGCAATTCCTTGTGCTCGGTACGGAATACGACGAGTTTCTCCGTGTGCAATGTGCTCAGAGTACGTAGATCTGGCATCGTGTCCAGCAGCTTGGCCAGAAAGTCGGGCTGATCGGGACGATTCTGGGAGACTATGCACTGCAGGCAACCCTTCAGGCGACTGTACATCTTCTCGATGAGCTCAAGATTCCTCAAACCAGGACGATCCGGTGTTATCAGGACGATGGCGCAGAATAAACCAATCTCGGCATCTGTCAAATTCATCGAGTTCATGCGCTCGGCAAAATTAAAGGTCGAGTCAACCAGGAAACGGGCATTGGCGCCATTTTGAATCGCATCGCGTCTCATCACTTGGCCATTGAGGCATATGATCGAGTTGATCGAGGAGTCAAACATGCAAATGAGACGCACAAACAGTGCATCGAAGAGTCCCGCTTTCAGCAATGTGAACTTGTCATCTTGAGTGAGCAACTGGAAGCCGGGTATCATGCCTGCAAAGTCGATAACACCCCGTATAACATGCGCGAATCTCTGTGAGAATTCCTGCTCTGACTGTAGCTCGGGCGCGGGATTTAATGGACAGGCCTGGAATTATAGAAAAATACAAATTTTTCGATTAGTTATGTTGATGATAAAAATTAATAACTACAATTTATGATACATTTATTTGTTATATGATTTGTTAGTTTATTTACTTGTTTTATTCTACTTCCATGGTATTTAACTCTAGTTATTGTATTTGTAATAATAATATAGTAGACGCTTGCCACAAACTGTTGCATTGTTCTCTATCGCAACATTTTTAAACGTTCTATTCACGCGAAGGTCACCGAACTGCCTGTACCTGTCGCTCTATCTCTTTCTCTCTCATTGCAATCAATAATCTTAACTATTTGTACTTCCGCACACTCCCACACACACACTCACACACTTATTCCCCTCTCATTCTCACTCTTGGGAAACGTCGCATTTCCTCATCGCTGGAAGCTTTTTATTTTACAACTACAATCACAACTACAACACAAAAGCTTAGCCAGCAACAACGACGTCAGCTATATAGTTTTTAGTTTCTAGGGGCGGTTTTACTCTCTCTCTTCTCTCTCTCATTCTCTGTCTCTGTCACTCTCTCCCTTTCCACAACAGTTCTGAGTAGTTTTTTTTGTGTTGCTTTGTGCTTTCGTCGCCTGTCGCTGACATTAGCACCAAGGTCGACGAACCAGAGTTCAAGGTTCCGGGTTCTCGTTGTTGTTGTCGGCGCGCGTGTGTCTTTAGATTGTCGCTATAGGGTGGAACGGGTGGTGGTGAGGTGGGAGGGAGGCAGATAGGGGGTTACTCATTTTGACCCTATTGCTCAGTTGTTTTGTCTATTTCAAGTATTGTTCATGTTATTATGCCATTTCGCTTTCCGGGTTTTGAGTTACCGAACGTGCTTCCACCCTCTCACCCTCCGCCCTGTCTTTCTTATTCTATCTCTCTCTCTCTCTATCAACTACTCAATGTTATAAAATTATGTATTTCATTTCATGTTTGTACGAATGTTTTTTCGTTCAAGTCTTCGTCTGAATTTGTGTGATTAACCTTGAAAATCTTTCGGCCCCAAAATGCCGGCCTCCCCTTCATAGTCGCCTCTCTCTCTCTCTCTCTCTCTCGTCGCTATTTGCTTTTGGCCTTCATCAAGTGCAAGCAAAAGCAACAACAACCGGCACAATACTACAATAACAACGATAACACATTTTCTTTCTATTTCTATTTTCTACACCTTTTTGCCGGCGCTTTGACGTCGTCGTAGGATTTGTTTTGTTCTTATACTCGATCGTATCATTTTATAAAAATATATTTTCGAATTTGCGTCTCATTTGCGCAAAAGCGGAAATAGTTTGCAAATATACTAATGAGTGTTTAGAAATTTCTACTAAATGTATGTATTTTTGATGATGTATTTTTCTTCCCCTATTCCCATGTTTCTTCTTTCGTCGACTCGACATGCGTATCACAAGACCTTCAATTGAAATTTGTTGGCTGACACAATGATTCCTAGAATTCTTGTAGCTGATAGAGCCAAAAAAAAAGAAAGAACAATCTCAAGTCTAATCAACATTGAAGAATGTGCAGCATGTATATTATACATAGTCATAATATATATTTTATGTTGAGTAAATATATAAATATGCATATGTAATACAAAGTATCAATTGCACCTGTCACATTGCCAACCCCTTTTTCACCTTGTGTTAACGCTTCCGTCTCGTCATAACTCAATAGAATTTAACATAGAATGTGCTTCCTTATAAGCATCCAAGTATGCATGTATTTCTGTACGTCTAACCACCTGACTATTAAATGAATTGCGCCATCGTCTCTTAGCATGCGTTCTCTTTTACACTATTGCTCTACTTGGCTCAGCCTCCCTCTTCCAATCTCTACCCCTCACTCTCTCGCTCACTCTTTCTCACTCACAATCGTAATGATCGTTGTTGTAATTGGCTCTCTCTGGCGGCGCTTGTCGTAAAAGTGCCGTTTATTTCCTCATACTGATGACATTTAAGAGTGTGCACACGTGGGTGGCAAGTGCAAGGGGGCGGGCCATTTAGTACTAAATATATTTGCATATTTGTATTTGTAATTCTTTTGCGTAATTTATTTTTCCTTTCTTATATTTTTATTATTATGTATGTATTATTGTTTATTCACATACAAAGTACCTAAGCGGTTCTAAATACGTACATTCATTTGTATAATCGTATCAAATACATGTGCAAAAACCTACACACACACACATGAGTACAGTCATTTCATTCATTCCAAGGTTAAAAAATAACTCGCCACAAGGTCGTCTCACAACTCGCATGCGAGCATTCTAAGTGTGTGTGTGTGTTTTGATTCTACGCTGCAGACACATGTGCAAATTATTCTTTTGGCGATCGCTCTCTCAGTTACGCCTCTCTCTCTCAATTGCTTTCGCTCACTTTTCTACTGTTTGAAATTTCACTCAATTGTAAAAGCTTACATTGTGTCTGTTGCTGTGCCGCTCTGTCCCCTTTAGCCTTGCACTTGACTTTGACAATGGGAATACTTTGTTTACTATCGCCTTCTCTATTCGCACACCTTATCATTATGTCAACTGCTTGATAATTAGACGAAAACGAAGAAATGAACTGATAGAAATAAAGTATACCCCCCTTTTGACATTTTGTTGTTTTAAATATTTAATTTTAATTTATTTAAACAGCCGCCACATGTGTCTGATTGCTTACTTCCCACTTTATCCCCTTCTTTCTACTCATTCTTGCCCTTTCTCTCTCTCCCTCTCTCTCTTTCTTTCCATGTAGTATTCTGTATGTGTTTATTTGTTTTTTCATTTATAATGACGCTACGCTTGACCTTGAGCTTTAGAAATGTTTTTTTTTTGCTTTAATTTTATTTTTAATTTTTGTTGTTGTCAGAACACGTTTCTTATATAGCTTTGGTTTCGGTTTCCTTATCGTTCACACTGATAATTCTAAATGGTTGCTATTTGCCCCACTGCAATCCTCTAAGGATCGATTTAACATTATATTTACACTAATCAGTGACGTCAGTTGTAACCAGAAATATATTAACATAGAGTCCGTCAGAGAATTTACAACTCATTTATCATTCGTTTGTCTTTCTGTCAGTTCGTCAACGTTTTTTCTGACATTGACAACTTTTGGACAGAGTAAAGAAAAAAATGTGTTTAGGGCCATCAAGAACTTGACCCGAAACGTTTCAATGCCCAAGTTATCTTTCTGACCATATCGGAGGTCTCTTGCCGCATAACAGAACAGAAGAGATAGAGACGGAAAAGAGAGACGCAGACGCGTCTACGTGCGATGCCGTTGATTTCCTGGTTTAGAATCATGCAAACAGGTTCACCTTGGCGTATGAGTAACATGCCAGTAACTAGTTTGTTGTTGTTTGTTATTATTATTGCTGTTGTTGTTGTTGATCTATGCATGCCAATAAATGTGCCCGGAAATGTGCTTGACATTCGCCTACGCGGCAACCTTTTGCTTATAAACTTATAAACCCAACTACATAATGTATAGATCTCAAATGGAAATCGATTCAGATTAAGAGTTTAAAATTAAACGAATCTAAAGATGTAATATCATTGAATTGAAATTTTTCTTAGGGTTTCCTTTTTGTGTTAAAATTTAAAATGAATTAAGTTTTATCTATTGGTCTTTAATATTTGAAGTTAAATGTTTCCGACCCTTCTCAAAATTTAACATTGCATTATCGCTTATTTTAGATTTATCTACAGCCCTAATTTAGTATTTAAGATGGAAATATAGATTAATATTAACTTACCAGCAATGTTGGCATTGAGTAAGATGGACATTCTCGGGCACGTTGTCTCATTGCCGAGACCTTCTCCTTTGTGAACTCGCATGTCTCAAGATGGGCGCGTAGAACGGCAGCCAGGAGGCGTGGCTGGTCATCCAATTCTGTGGCAAGGGCTCGCTGTTGGCCACGATTCTGTGTGCTCTGTTGCATTGCGGCCAAAATACGCGCCTTCTCTCGCTTCGGCACGCGACCAAAACGCACAGCTGCAATGAGAATGGGAATAAAAGAAGAAGAAGGAGGTTAAACCTTGTAAACAGACCTTATACTTAATATATATGCATATAAGTACTGCAATCTACAGTCCAGGGTCTATCGGGGCTATGCACGCTTGAATAAACAGGTGCAAGGACTTAAACTCGACAGCTGCTCTCCTCATTGTTGTTTTTGTTGTTGCTGTTGTCACGCAGGAAGTTGTCATACCTCTGCACTGTAATTTATGGCCAAAAGCAACAAGTTAACCAGATGAGAGACCCTTTAAACTGGGTCATTGTCTGACTCTGTTCAGCTCTCAGCTGTCGTTCAACTCTTTTTTTTATTTTATCGACTTGTTCTTCTTAAACTTGCTATACTTTCTCTTTTTTTCTTTCTTATTTTTTCTTCATTTTGTAGATTTTAATTTGCACTAACGAATTTGTATGTGGGTGAACTTTCACATTTCGCCAGAGACAGAGAAGAAAGAGAGAGAGAGAGAAGGGAGACAGAGACACGTTTCTGGTCACGTTTAGCAGATCAATGTTGGCTTTTGACTAGACCAAAAGTTGTAGGCGCTAATTGTAGATGTTTAAAGTGTTTAAACTAGTTTGGAAACTGGGCTAAAATTAATGTTTATAGCTTCGCCCTAAATTACAGCTAGTCTAAAAGCATTTAGGCCTTAAACACACATATCTTGGCCAACTTTTCAATGTCAAAAGCAATGCAATTTCTACAATTTCACTCACACGGATTAAACTGGCACACTAAACAACAAAATCAGTAACAACAAAAGTGAAACATCATCAGCAACAACAACAACAAAAATGAGGAGCTCTGCAGATTTTTCTACTACTTTTTCCACACAGCAGCCGCAGTCGCAGTTGTAGTCGAGAAATCGTCCGACTGACTGACTGACTGAATGACTGAGCGATTGAATGAATGACCCACTTGCCAGGCAGCGAAATTCAGGTCAAATGAAATGGAAAATGAACGCAGCTGCGACTGCGCGTAGAAATTAGACTTTCGACGCTTCAAAGTTGGTCAAACATGAAGAGAGAAGACAGAGAGAGAGAGAAGAGACAGAGAGAGAGAGAGAGAAGCGCTTCTTCTCGCTGTTGTTGCTTTTTAGAAAATAGCAAAAGCAATGCTGCTAAAGTTTCATTTCAAGTTTAAAGCTCTTCCGCGGCCGCAAACCAAAAATAAAAATGAAGAAAAAAAAGAGACTGATTATTATTGTTGTGTGCGTATAAACGAGGTCAACACTTCAATGGCGCTTAAAGCGTTAGCTGGCTTGACAGAAGAAAACGAGACAACAACAACCAAAAAGGTAAACAAAACGAAAAACAAATCAAAGTCAAAAACGTTGCTGTCAAAGTAAAAAGTGTGTCTTGTTATTCTATTTGTTGTTGTCTCAGTCTCAGTCTCAGTCTCAGTCTCAATTTCAGTCAGCGGCAGCATCCAATTCCCAATTGGTTAAATGCAATGGGAAATTTGAGCTTATAGAGAATTGTTGTTATTGGAAATTGAAAGCGGATCGCTGCGAATGTGTGTCATATTTTAAAGAGAGTTTGCCATCTAGAGCTGATAGTCAAATGTGTTTGCATTTAATTGAATTTCTTTTATTCTTTCTCTACATTTTTTGGGTTAATAGTATACTTTATATTGTATTTAATTTTTTTATAATTTACTCTATATTATTTGGCTAAACAATTAGCAAAGAAATTTATTTAGTTGCATTTTCTTTATTTTTTTTTAAACTAATCTCAATTTACAATGCATTTTATTGTACATATTTCCTTTGTTGTTTTACTACATCGTTAATTGTATTTATTTTGTTCTTTTACTTCAGCTTATGATAATGCATTTTATTATATATTTTACTCTATTTTTTTTGTCCGAATTTTTAATGATAATAATACAATTAAATGTATTGTAATTTTTACTACTCCTTTAACTATTTTTTTTTGCTAATTGTACAAATGATCATGCATCAAATTATTTTTATTTGATTATTTTATTTCATTTTCTTATAATGCATTTATTCTTATTTTGTCTACTGTTTAACTCTTTTTTTTTTTGCCAAATTTCTCAACTTACGCGCATTGTGATAGTTAACGTTGCCTTTAAGTATGCCTTTTAATATTGGTAATTCTTCACCCATTTTGTGTGATTTGTATTTTGATTTGAATTTTGATTTGTTTATCTTATTTAGTTTAATAGTTGGCACACATATGCACACACACAAACACAGATACACTGAGAGATTCAAGATGCTCTATATTGCACACTGGGCGCATTGAATTTTCGTTTTTAAACTTTCATTTGGTTTCTTTTGGCACACACAATTTCAACTTTGGTTAAGTATTTTCTGTTTAATTCCTTCAGCTTGTAACTCAGGTACTTGAACAGATAATTGCAAAAATATTCTTGATTAATTTTGATTTCCTTTCTTTATATTTTTTTATATTTTTGCACTTTATCTTTTTGTTTAAATATAAATCTTGTTGTTATCAATGCAGGAACTTTGTTTGCTTTTGTTTAATTTTATAATTTATTTGGTTGTAACAATAATTTTTGGAATTGCTCAGTATTATATTTTGGGATAAACTTTTGTATTATTATTTTTACCGCGTAATCCAACAAACGTGTGTAGGGTTCTGGAACTGTAGCTTATTATATGAGACTGGTCGATTTTTCTTCACATTAACAACAGTTGCACATTAGGAATTCTATGATATTTGTAATATTTTGTTTTTATTTTTTAATTTTTTATTTTAATTAGTTGTATTTTGTTTGAGTTTGAAGCGACGATAAGAACGATAACACATTAATCGTAGTATAGTTTAGTTTGGTTTCTCTTGATAATAATTCGCTAACATGACAAAACTCGACAAGGTCTCGAACGCGACTAACTGTAAAAGCAAAAGCACGTTACGAATATACCCCAAAGGTAGCAGCAAGACTGAGACCGAGACTGAGACTAAAGCAACAACAGAAACAGAAACAGCAACACAAACTGAAAAAGCCGCCTCTGTAAAAAAGCGGTAGAGGCAACGACCAACGCAAAGTTTCAAAGAGCACCAAACGAGACAAAGAGACAGAGAGAGACAGAGAGAGTAAGGCAGTGAGAGCGAATGTTTGTAAGAGAGCCACCACCAAAGCTCTGTGAGTAATTAAAGGGGCAACAAACCAAGTGATAAGCAGAGTTAAATGCTTGGAAATAGTTGAATTGGTATAAATATAAGTATTTTTATATTTAAATAAATAAATAATTAAAGATTTAAAAAATACTATTTATTTACAATTGTTGCCACTATTAATCATATTTACATTAGCTGTCAGTCATCGTTGAGAACATTAAACCCAAGCGCAAGTTCAAGCACTGATAAGCTTGCAACACAAGCTTTATCTTTATCTTATCTGCAACAAGAAAAGTTCAATGCTCGTGGCGCCAAAAACAAACCGACAAAGAGAACTTAAGAGAAGTGTATTAAATTGTGCTCTTAAGTGACTGCTCTCTCTTGCAAAGCTCTTTAGCTGACTGAGCTTTTCAACACACCACACAGCAGTGTGTTGAGTTTCGTGCATGTTAAGAGAGCCAAAAGCTTTTAGCTAGAGCTTTCAGCAACATTTGTAGCAAGCAAAGCGGATCACGTATACGCGTCGTTGACAAATTGGAGGCTGGAAACTTGAGAATGGAGGCTGCCACATGTTACCCTCATTTTCCATTTGCATGCATCATTGTAATGAGATTTGTTTAGAGTGTCGTTAAAATACATTTTTGTCATTTACGGTTTTACGCTCGCTTAATTTATGACTAGTGTTGAGTCATGTTGTGAGTGTTAAGCTGGAAATATTATTATTATAATGGGTGCAACTAGTGGTAATCGCTATGTCAAGGACAGAAACATGATGGATGTGCATTTTCCAGATCATTCAATGCAACAAACACACAAAACATTCAATCAAATTCGAAATAACTTAAAAATACATATTATTGAGGTCAACTCGTTAGCTGAGTCAGTTTCTTGATTTTTTTGAGTCATAAGGGAGCAATTTGATTATTCAAATTGTATGCAAACTAATGCCAGTTCAACTTTAAAACGTCATCGCATTTCGCACGTTATAAAGAAACCACTTGAAGGAGCAACAAACAGACACACGGACGGATGGACGGACAGTCGACGGTCATCGAACTTTAAGTTTGAAATGAGGCCAAAAACAAACAATGGCGACAACAACAACGAAAGCCACATAAAAACAGAGAAGAAAAAAAACCAATTTAATAATAATAATAATAATTCGAAGCGACTCTTGATGTTGTTTCTTCTGTTGTTGTTGATCCAACGTCATTGCCTCACATTTGTACGCATGAAAGTAAAAGTGAAAGTAGAAATTTTGTTCGTGCTTGTTGTGGAAATAATATTGGGGAAGACAAACAGACAAGCAGACAACAACAACAATGTTGGCCAAGCAGGTAGTAAATAGGCCTATAAACTTGTTGAGAGACAGCGCCAGAAGGTGAAGGGGAATCTGATTACATAATGAAAAGGTACAAAAGATACTGGAATATTCGAGAGAGATATTTGTATCGTAACAGTATCTTTATATCTACACTTATAATAATAAGATACAGCAGATAATTGAATTCAATTAAAATATTTAAATCGAAATAATTTCGAAAAAGTACTGGAATATTTTAGGTATAGATTTAAATCGATAGAGTATTTTGATAATTTATAAATTTGTTTATATGATATTTGAATTGTCTATGTATTCATGATTATTTAAGCGATATACTTAAATCGTGAGAGTATCGGACTTCTATAGAAATATTTTCCGAGCTAGATCGTTAAATTATCGCACAACATGCGATCAATTGTTTGTAGAAATAAAAAACCAGTTTGAAAAAAATGTCATAATAACAAGCTCATCATAAAATATTTTGAACAATTAAAAGCCAATTAACAAGTCTTCAACAACATTTCACTTTCACTCTCTCTCTCTCCTTAGCTCAACTCGATTTAACTGGAATCGAGTCCAACCTCAAATCGCACTGTCAAAGCAATGACATTTTGACAGCTAACGATTTGCCGAGTGATTGTCGAGAGCTTGTGTTTCTCTTTGGCTGCTTTCTCTCTAATCATTTCCAGGGCATTGAAAATTGAATAGCAATTGTGTTTGCATTGTTATTATTACTATTATCATTGTATTTCTGTTATTATGTTTGTTGTTATGGCGTTACGGCTGAAGCAATAACTTCCCGTATTACGGAAGGCGCTAATTGTTGTTAAAAAAGAAAGAAAAAACAATCATAAAACACATTTGTTTATGTTTTCTCTTCGTTTTATGAGTCAAGAGCCAAAGCAAAGTTCAATGCACCGGCTAATGAATTGGCTAATGAGAAGAGGCCGAGGAGTGGCAAGTAGGGAAAGAAACAAAGAAGAAAGAGACAAAGAGGAATTGGAGAGGTAGGCCTACTTTCGGTTGTTAGTTGGGTGATTCACAGTGTTTTACGTAAAAGCGACACAATTGTTGTTGCCCTCATTGTTGTTGTTGTTACTTCTGTTGTTGCTGGCGCTTGCGTAAGTTGTTTACAAATATATGATCGAGAAATGCGGAAAGGCGTATGTCGAGTAAAAGAAGAAACCAAACGAAATGTTTTGTGTAAGAAGAAAGCTATAAAAAAAAGAGAAGCCGAGGGGAGAAAGATACAAATAACAACAGACGGAGAAAAACAACAAATTAAAGACATCATAAGAGTTTGTTTCAAAACAATTCGTGGAATCGAATTTTGCTGTGACAAAAGAAAGCATTGTTTTGTCTGTTTTTTTTTTTTTTCAAATTACAAAAATATATGCTTATTTTTAATGTGTATTTTAATTTGTGGGTCACGAAAACTCTCATTGAAACACGCTGAGGTCAGACAACGAAGGCAACACAGCCAATAATATAATGAAATCGTTGATCGGAGACCCTGTGCCATATACGAGTATTACAATTATTAATTTCACATCACATAAAAAAAGGTCACGCTCATCAATTGTATTTATGTCTGTACATACAATATGTACATATGTATGTGAACATTCTTTTAATTTCATCAATAAACCGAAACAGAAACAGAAACAGAAACAAAGGCGAACCTCAACAAAAGAGAGACAAGAAATCATTTCTTTTTTGTATTATTTTGTTTGTGCAACGCAACGGCTACGTAATTTGTTTTGTATGATGCCTGTGGTGGCAGAGGGGGAAAGCTTATTAACTTGAGTGAAATTTTTTGGGCAACTGCCTAGCTAAATTGCATAGTTATACTATATAAAATGCATACATCAAGGGAATGCCAAATATGTTGTTGCTGCTGTTTTTTCATAATTATTTTCAAATAAATGCGCGCCAAGGCAACCGCCAATTGCAGCTGCAGCGCTGCAACTGAGGCGAATGACCGTGCCTGACCCAAATAAAAGTCGCTGCACTCGCCAACAAAGGCGACAAATGCCTGCTCGCTCGCTCACTCACTCGCCTGCTCATTCAGTCCGACTCACTCACTCGTACTCGTACTCGTCGTCGTCATCGTCATCGTGCAAAAACAAAATTGCAGCAAGAAAAAGCGCAGCGCGCAGTCAAAATGAGGCCGAGTGCAATGAACAGCATTCAGCACACACACATTCTCATACTCACACTCATACTCGTGCTCTCTTGAGTATGAGTAGGTGTGTAAGTTTGCATGCACAAAATACAGAGAGCAATAGAGAGAGCTACAGAGAGCCATAGCCTATGCAAATGCAGTGCTGCTGCTGTTGCTGCTGCTGCAGTCGAACAAGTTGCGACTCTGACGCTAATGTTGCAATGCGAAACCTTCGAGAAATTTTACAAGAGTCGTTGAACTCTCCAGCGTGTGTGTCGGTCGCATTGCAGCAATGTTGGCTGTGGTTCGACTCGTCTCGTCTCGTTTCGTCTTGTCTAGATTCAACTCGGCTCCACTTGGAGCTTGAAACTAGTTTGATGCCGAGGCATTGAAAAAGCGAAAGTACATTTTTTCTGATGTTGCGTTCGTTTCGTTTCGTTTGCACTCGTGAAATTGGCGTCTCTTGTTCGTTTAACGCTCGTCTGACGTTCGTTCAACGAGGTAAATGAACCTTTTGAAGGTTCAACTTGCGTAGTAGGCAACGTCGACGTCGATGTCGACGTCAGCGCCAGCGTTTGGCGTGTAAAACAAGTTTGTTACGTTGCTGCGGTTGTTGTTGTTGCTTTCGACAGTTTTTGTTGCGCGCTCTTTTCTTTGCAATTTCACCGTTAAACAACAAAAAAATGACAACAACTTCAATTTGTAAGGCAGGTGAAGCGTCTTTATGTAACAGAAACAGCGACAGAGGCAGAGGAAAAGCAGCAAAAGATATTTTATTTTATTTTATTTTATTTTGATGATGCGTGTCACGCATTAAATGATTTCACTGATGACGAGAAATAAAATGAAACCAAAATTGTATAATAATAATACTCAAGTACAAATAAGTATCTTTGTATTAATGTATCTATGTATCTTTGTAAGTTTTGATCTATATATCTTTGCAGTAATCTTTTTATATATATATATATGTATGTATCTTTAGATCTACATATCTTTCGTGTCTATCCATGTATCTTTGTATCTCTCTAATGCATTCACCTTGTAGCCAAGCTCACACCTTAGAGACACACAAGTAAATCTCATTCAACTGAATTTGTAATTGCATTGAGAACGAACCTCTCCCACATTTATCTCATTGCATTCCTCATTATCATTATCATTATTTTCGACATCATCATTAGTATGTTGTACTTGAAGCTTTGACCCCCGCACCCAGGGCTCCTCCCTTTCCATCTACCCTATAATCCAATTCAACTCCAGGCCAATCATTGTTGCTGTTGTTTTTGTTGTATGTGTAGCCTCCAATATTATTTTAGTCAACACCTCGACTATGTGAGTGTGTGTGTGTGTGGGTTAGAGTGTGTGTACCAGTGGCATTTTAATGTATTTGTAATTGACCTGAATAAAGTTCAAAACACTCGCAGCAACAGCAAAAACAACAGCGACGACAACAAGGCGAAATCTACATTCATGTTGTTATTGTATGTGTGTAGCCTCAAAATAATAATGATTGCGACAACAACAAAAGCTACAACAACAACAGCTACTGTTTTGTAGTTGTAGTTGCTGCTCATGTGCACACACACACACATTCATATTTAACTACAAAAAACTTTTGCCTCCGATAATTGACAATTGTCTGATTACTACAAAGATAATTGTAGTTGTTGCTTGATTTTAGTTTGGGATACAAAAATATTTACAGTGAAAACTCCCTTAGCGGACACCTCTAATAGGCGGACACTCCCCTTGGGCGGACACTTTTTCGGGGACGTTGGTTTTGGTGGGGTTTTCAGACCAATTTTGCCTCTATTGAGCGGACACTCTCTTGAGCGGACGCGGACACTAAAAAAAGGACAAAAACGAACGAAAACCTCTCTTGACGGGACACGAATTTTTTAAAAACGTTCGCTGACGAGCTAGTTTTCTTATTAAAAATCAGAAGTGGGCGGACAAATTTGACAATTGTTTTAATTGTTTTAAAAAAGCGGGTTTTGACAAATTTGGAGAAGGCATAGACGACTTTGAGCCTGAATACGATTTGCCACTAGCCACTTTTTGCTCCATCTCTCAACTTCTAAAAACATATCAAATCGATATCAGCTTCGAACAATTTTTGTCAATTGATAACATGATCGTTACTGAAAACGAATCTATAGATTTCGACATTAATTGCATTGAAACCCCAGGAGACCCGGATGATTCGGAATCCGACGAAGAACCGGAAGAGCCGGATTATGACCCTGATCAAATAGATTCGGATGATAAGGCGATGACCGCAATCATGAAATTAAAAAAATTCGCTCTAAACGATTATAAAGCGTTTGAATATATAAAACTTTTAGAAAGCCATTTGCAGTCCTGCATATTGGACAAAAAATTAAAGAGCGCTTGACAAACGAAAATAGATGACTTTTTAAAGACGCAATAGAATTAAGTGTAACCAATGCAATCGAAGCTAATTTTCCTTATTTTTAATTTTTTTTCTCATTTTTAATTTGTTTTCAGTTTTTTATACTAAGCTTAACACATACTATGTACTTAGAAGGTAAATTAACTGGAAGTTAATTTTGTATTATTTTGAAGTCATTATTATTTATTTTAATAAACGCTGAATGGAAGAAACCACTTGAATTCATAAAAAAAAAATATTCCTATAGGCGGACACTCCCCTTGAGCGGACACAAATTGGGCGACCATGAGTGTCCGCCCAAGAGAGTTTCACTGTACTTAATTAAACAGCTGAATTTACTTTTGAATTAAAAAGATTTTAATCACATGAACTTCTATTTGTATTTATTTAGTTATTTATCCTAGCACCACTGTAATGTTTAGATTAGTTCTGTATTTAATTTCATTTAAATTTTAATTTTAATGTTTTTATTATATACATATATATCTATCTCCTCTCTTTTATTCGTCACATAAGAGCAACGATCATAACTGTAACATAACTCAATTGCTCTCTGTGTCTTTGTCTTTGCTCTCTTTGTCTCTGTTTGATTTCAATGCATATTTACTTTCAATTTGCTTAACCTCGTGCTAATTTAAGTTCATTTCAATTAAAATAAACATGCTGCATGTGTATGTGTGTGTGTTGCATGTGAAAACTAATAAAAAAAAATGTCTACAAAAAAATAACTGCAAACATTTCTATGCCTGCTGTGCGACAACTAAAAATATAAAATAAATATAAAAAAAAACACTCACACACACAGCAAATGCAAAATGAGCAATGAGTAAAAAAGCTTGTTTACTATCAAGTTAACTCACTCACACACTTACTCACACTCAAGCACCTTCACTGCTGCTGCTGCTCAGCTGCGCAGTTGCGTCGCTGCTTTGGGTGACCCAGTTTCGTCGGTCAATGAACTGAACGCTGCTGTCGAGGCTGAATGTTTTGTGGGGGAGAGAGACGGTGGAGAGAGAGAAAGAGGGCGGGAGAGGGTGTCGCATGGCTCGTGTTGTTACTTTATGCTCTCTTTATCCATGGGAGAGTGTGCTTGTATATGTGTTTGTGTGTGCGCTAAATTTCGGTTTCGTTTTCATTTTCATTGCGTTTATTTTCGTGTCTTTGCAATAGGCAAACACATAAGCACAAACACAAACAAAATGGCGCCTAATAATATTACTACACATGAAAAGAAATTATGAAAGCCGCAAAAAGAAAGTGTTTCGGCAACGGCCAATGGAAAAGTGAAAGTCTTTGCATATAGCATAGTGCATACAAAGATTTACTAAATGATAGTATAAATTAAACATTTTCGACAGCAGCAATTTCTAGGTCACGTAACTGTAAATATTCGACAACAGCCCACATGCGAGCGTATGTATGTGTGTGTCTGTGTGTGTGTGGGTACATTTAATTTTCCTTGAAAGATAAGGCAAGCCAATGCAGCGCAGTCGACGTCAACGACAGCAGCGACTGCGACTGTGCTTAAATAGCACACGGTCATTTTTATTATAAACAATTCGAATTTTTTTTTGTTTTTTCTGTATATTTTTTTTGCTGTTGCTGTTGCCGAGTTCGAGTTCGCTTCTGTTTATTTTGATGGCGGTCGTTTATTGAGATTTTTTGGGTTCTCATCGCTTATTTTTGGCATTAGCATATTGTTTAGAACTAGTTCAAGGATTTGCCAATTGTTGAGTTGATTAATTCATCTCTAGATAGCCTCCTAAATACTATAATTTTAACATTATTGCTCAAGCAATTATTATTGAATTTTAAAAACACACAAAATTTAATCCATCAATTAAAAGAGCAACTAATAATAACAAGTGCAACTACATCTATAATTTCTTTCAAAAAATGGAATATAATTAACATATTTTGCTATAAAAGTATATACCACTTTCTTGGCTCTTTATGACTTGTCTTATTTCGTTGCTTATGGCACTAAATATAAACTTATTTAAAACAATAATGATATCTGTAGGGTTTAATTATATTTCGAAATAACAAACAATTATGTGCATTATTCATTTTATCAAAACAATTACTGACCAACTGTATGTATTATTATTTAACACACGCTGCGCCTGCGTGCTCTCGCTCTATCTTTCTCTTTCACGCTATTTCTCGCTCTTTCTTTCACCACATGAACCACTTTCGTTTTCGACAGCAACATGGCCGCCATTAAAAAGAAGAAGAAGAAGAAAAGCCAGCGACAGGCAAAAGTCAATGAACGATGTATGTGTGCGTGCCTCTCTCTTTCTCTCTCCCTCTCTTTCTGTCTGTGTGTGTGTGATTTTTATGCATTTTTATTTTATTTGCTTTCATAATCGATGAGCAACCATTTCCTGTAAAAAATGTTTCTCGCTTGCGTTTAATTTAAACAAATTATTACAAAATCTAATAAAGCCATGCACACTGAGAGCAATTGAGAGAGAGAGGGAGCAAGAAAGAGAAGGCTGCATATTGTTGCTGGCTGAATTTAGGTTAAGTGCGTTCATTCAACTTTAACACAATTTCGAAATGGCGCACAGTTTTTGTTGTTGCTGTTGTTGTTCCCATTTATCATGCGGGTGTTGGAAATTTGTTTAAACAAATTTACATATGTATGCATATGTGTATATACATATTTGTGTGGTTGTGTGTGCTTGCTTTGCTGGGCAACTAGCAACTTTTACTTTGCCGTGAAATCGCGCTCGCCTCATACAAATGTTGCAACACACACTCACACACACACACTCACACACACAGCTAAGCTACAATTTCGTTCATGGCTGGTCAATGAACTCGTCGCTTTGTCGCTTGTCGCTCGTGTTTCATTTTATTTCATTTCATTTCGTTCAATTTTATTGGGTTTGTTATTTTTGCTTTTTGAGCTTGGCTCTTAATTATTAGACAATGAAACCGAATTAGACTTTTCTTTATAAAACTATCCCTCTTAAAACTATTTCAGCCGAAAAACTGTGAAAAATACCCCAATCGAGAATCCTATCCTGATTTTAGAAATTTTATATAACTTTTAGATTTGAAAAAATGTATCTTTGGCAAATTCAAATAAAACTTAAGAAACCAAATAGGTTATAAATGTATTTCCCCCTTTATATGCTAAATATGGTAGTTATAGTAACAGTACTCACCATCACGACTCATTCCAACGGCAATGCATTTTTTCAGTCGACAATATTGACAACGATTGCGATTGATCCTCAAAATGCTGCACTGTTGATTTTTGGTGCATGGGCGATATTGTATCTTTTGTTGTATGGAGCGACGGAAGAAGCCCTGTAATTAAATAAAATTTAAATTGAGATTAGTATTATAAATAATGAATTTATAATAATTTCAATATATCTATTAAAAGCTTTAATAATATTATTTAAGTACCATAAAATTTTTATAAAATTGAATTTTATCATATCTTGTAATAGGCTTTTATGTTTTTAAATAGAGCTTAGTATTATAAATAAGTAAATATAATAATTTAATGAACTTTATCACTTAGATTGCACCTACATCGGCACTGGCATCCTCAATTGCTGCTGTTACTTTAACAGCAGCTGAGTTGTTGTTGTTGCTGCTGTTGCTCAATGCCGTGTCCAACTTCTCATCAAACTTTTGACACAAATAATTGAGCTGCGATGCCTCGAGGCGTTGATGATGTTGCTCACAAAGCTCATCATCACAGCCCGAATCCTGAGCATCCATATCCTCGAGATGTTGCTGATGATGATGTTGCTCCTCATCGCTGCTGTTGCAAGTGCAATAGTTGCCAATGCCATTTGTTAGCGACTGCGTACTCGAGTTGCTCAGCAGCGAGCAATTGCTGTCGGAGCTGTCACGACGCTGTTGTTGTTGCTGCTGTTGCTGTTGCTGCTGTGGATGCTGCTGTTGGGTTTGTTGCAACAATAAATTGGCAATTTCTTTGTGTGTTTGCGCGGAAAAAGGACTATCACAATGCAGTTGATTGAGCTTGTTGCTATTGCAGGTGGGTCTTGTTGTTGCTGCCGCTGCTGTTGCTGTTGTGGCAGCAACTGCTGCAGCTTCTGTGTTGTTCTTTTCATCACTTTGTTCTCGCTGCTCTCGCTGTTTTAGCTCACGAGCATATCGTATTTTCTTCCAAGGACATTGATATTGCTCGTAACCACTGCCATCATCACCAGCAACTATTGCAACTGGTGCTGTCGTGTCTGTGGCATTGCCTTTGGCTGGCAACTCATCATCGCTGTTCGCCAAATCCTCATCAATACCCGATTCGCTATCATTTTTGGCTATCAGATCGGCACATGGCTTTGGTGTTGCTGTTGCAGTTGCAGTGGCAATTGCTGTTGCTGTTGGCTGTTGCAGCAACAATACAATCTGCTGTTGCTGCTGACTAATACTATTTGTTGTTGTCTGATTGGTGGTTGTCTTTACTAGTGTTGCAGGTTGTTGTTGCTGTTGCTGTATCAGCACTGCTTCGTTTTTCAGTCTTTTGCGTTGCTGTTGCTGTTGTTGCAGGTAAACAATTTGTCTGGGTTGTTGCTGCTGCTGCTGTTGTTGCTGCTTACTGAGCGGTGCGGACTCCAACAGTTTAACCAATGCCGAATGTTGCTGCTTCAGTTGTTGACTTTTCATCTGTTGCTGGTGCTGTTGATGTTGCTGCTGCTGCTGCTGTGGATGTTGCTGCTGCTGAGGTGCACTGACAATGTGAACATTGCTGTTGCCTGTTGTGAGCAGCACAATTGTTGTGCCATGTTGCTGCTGCTGCTGCTGTGGCAACTGTTGCTGCTGTTGTTGCTGTTGTTGTTCCATTGCACAAACCATTTTGGCTAAAACTTAAACTTTTTTCTCTCTATCTTTTTATATTTTTGGTACCACAAATGACACTTGCTTGTTGACTGCTGTTGATTTTGCTCTAAGATTTGCTAATAAGGAACATTGTGTTTGCTTTTCTCTGATTTCGATTTGAAAATTTCAGAATTCTTCACTTCACCAACAATTTTTTAGCGCCAAAATACGTTGTTAGCGCGAAAATGGAAGTCTTTTTTTATGATCTCTCTCGCTTTCTCTCTCTTCTTTCTCCCGCTGTTGCACTTCACTGGCACCAATAAAAATAATATATGATTTATATTTATGATTATTTAAACTATTTGTTGTTAGCTTTTGTAACGTGTTCTGTGTGCTCTTTTATTTGCCGTTTTAATATTTTACTATATCAGTTTTTATTGTTTCGCGCGCTTTTCTTGCTCTGCACAACCGCTGCCAACGACGAGCAATTTGCGAATGAAAGCAGCGCCAACAGCTCCAACAACTCATGGCTGCTCGATGGGCTTCGGCTCAAGCTCGGCATACGTCGGCTCCCTCTCAGTGCTCTGTGCTCTCGCGGTTATGCTCTCTCACTTGTCGCTCGTTCGGCAACCTCGCGCCACATATTGTTTTTGTTTTTATGTACCAACTGAGGACATTCACTCCAACGCTATTGTTGACGTCGACGTCGACTTCGACTTCGACGCGAGCAGCTAACAATAGACGTCGCTCCACTGGCGCTGCATTTTTGGTGGGGGCGCTTTTTTATACCCTGCTTTTTTTGTTTTCTTGTAAACAATTCTTGGAACACCTACGCGACGCAGATTTCAGGTAGCCTCTGCTACTGCCACCTGACTGATCAGCTTTGTTTGATAACAAGTCACAACATTACTTGCACACACACAAATACAATAACATAGATGTGCATTAGAGTTGTGACGTTTAGTTCAGAAAGAGTTCAAATGAAGTAATCATTAGCATGAATGAATAAACTTATTAAGTGAAATATGAACTATATATAATAAATATAATATAATATAATTTTAATATTATTTAACATAAACTCCTCATTAACTCAAAATGTTTAAAGCATTAAACCTATGTTGATTTAAATCAAAAATTATATTTAAATATACAACAAAATTTAATCTATTTAAAACTATTATTAGTTTCTATCATTTGTGTAAAATTACAAGCTTAAAATAAATGTCTTGCACCTTGACTGTTTTGAACATTAAGTACATATATTTACTGTTTTCTTCAATGAACTGAATTAAATGAACTATTCATATTGTTCATGGTTCAATAATGAACTATTGAACTATAAATCCCAACTCTAATGTGCATGTAGGTGGATAAAGTTTTTTGATTCTTTGGCTTAGTTCAAATATTTGTGTGTGCTTGTTTTGTTTTTTTTGTATGCTTGTTTTGAAAATTGAGTGACAAATAAGATTAATTGATATTGAGTGGAGGGATGTTGATGAGGGCGAAAACAGAGGTAGGGACAGGGGCAGGGCTATCAATAAATATGACAGCTATAAGAGGATCTCAGATCTGGAACGGGCTCTTAACATGTCTGAACTATTTTTGTGCGTTAGATTAGAATATGAGTTGAAGGAATTTTCTGGAAAGTGTCGTGAGTTGGGGATTACGGGGCCTTAGAAACCCGACCAACTTAACCTATTAATCATTAAACTATAGTTGATATCGATGTTTATAAATCTGTGACAAAAGTGCTGCCCTAATTATAGACTACAGAATTTTAACGCCTTGTTTTTATTAATAATATTAAATAATATTTCGTTACGAGTTGCTTTTGTTTTTGTTTCTTTTTGTCTTTTGTCTTTTGAGGCCACACAATACGTTAAGGCAACAATAGCAGAGACGGAGCTGTCTCTTTCTTTCTCTCGCCCATGCTGGAAGGCTACGTAACCAAAAAGCCCCAAACAACAGCAACAACAACGACAGCGACGACGACGACGTCAACATAATACGACGACGTCAGCAGAGGTTGGCTGCTGACTGGCAGTTCAGTTCAACGAACCCCGCCATTGTCGTGACCTACTTTTCGGTCAAATACCTCCAAATGTGGAGCTGTTGAGCGCCGAACGAGTGAGCAAGCACGAACGAGAGGCTGAACAGCCGAGCGAACAAACGAACGAACGACCGAAAGGCCGAACATTCGTGCATTGCTGCGTCGCTCTCAATTGCTTAGCGCTCTCCCAATGCATTTGCATGTGAATTTGTTGTTGCTATTGCTGCTGCAGTTTGCAAGCCTTTACTTAAGCTACTTTTTGTTGTTGTTGCTGTTGGTGTAGCTGTTTGGAGTTCATTTGAGCTGGCGGTCGGTCAACGACACAGAAACCTCAGACGGACAACTGCATGGTTATGGGCTTGGCCTGGGGGAGTGCAGTGGCAACGTCAACGGCAACGGCAACGGCAAAAGCAACGACAGCGGCAACGACAGCGGCAATTGCAACGGCGGCAACATGGCTAAAATGCGTTCAAGGAAATCTTTGGCAATACAGCAAGTTTAAAATTTTGGAATAAGCCAGCAAAGTTACATCAGCGATCAGCAGCAGCAGCAGCAGCTTTGGAGTGTCATTATATAATTGAAAACTATAAATACTAATTTAACAAATGAAACTTCAAGCTTTATCAGTGTGCGAAGCATGAGAGTTCAATGCACTCAGCATTCACTCAACGACAATTTGCACTCATTTCAATGCCTCGATATTACCTGCAGCTCTCTCGGGCTCTCTCAGCTCCCTCTCTATCTCTCTCTCTCTCGGCTGCTATGCTAAATGTGAATGAACTCTGCTGGCAGTTGCAATGCGAATAACAAGTTTCAAAGGAAAGTGAGAGCATTTCACGTTACGAGCACACCAACACATGTTCGTCTAGCTCATCCGCTATATGGGAGTGTGAGTGTAAGTGTGTGTGAGTGTTGGGCAACGTTGCGTACACCCACAAAGCAACCAAGCGTTGCCCCCCTTTCGACATCCCCCTCGATTTAATGATCTTATATTCAGCCTCGTCATCGGCATTACAAGCATTATAGTTCATTGTTTGTTTGTTAAATGATTTTTGGGTTATTCTGGCTCTGCGTTTGAAGAAATCTCAATAGCGATCACTTGGGATCAGTCAAAACTTATGAATGAAATCTATAGTGATCCCTCGAGGTATCTACCTGTTGTTCCAATTGTATATATGCTTGACCTGCATCTCAAGTTCCTTTACAGGCTTCTGTTAGAGCAGAGCGAGACAGCGAGCTGCTTCATTCGCCTCTGCCTATTTCTCGATCAGTCAGATAACATTTGATTTTGATATACATACTCTCAAAAATATAGGATTAGCTTATCAGAAATCTTTCTCGTTACTATTAATTCTATTCATCTCCATCTTTCTCTCTGTATTATTCTATATTACTGTTCGTGGTCCTTTCAGAATACATCATCCAAGCTTTCCATCTTTGTAACTTATATCTCGCTCTTAATCATCTTGTTAATTGAGCTTTTAAAGCGCATTAAAAAGCTTTACAAAATTTTAAAATTATTGTTTCTCCAGTTTCCTTATTTATCTTTTTGGTTTGTCCGATGCGTAAGCAATTAGCACGTGCCTAAACGCTGTCCGACTCATGATGAGGCATGAGGCAGGCTTACAACCAAAAACAAAAAAAAAACAAAAACGGCCCGGAACCTATTGGCGCTTTACGGTTTATTCAGCATTCGTCATGTTCGTTAAGTTGTTGAGTTCTTGAGTTAATATGACGTGACAGAACATGAATTATGTTGCTGTTGACTTGGTCAGAATGTGAATTGGTTATAGACGCACTTCCAAGCTGGCCAGCAATTAGTTGACAAACCACAAGTACAATAAATAATTGTCGAGTCGAGTGGACGTCTTATTCAGGTCAAAGTTCAATGCCCTGTGCAAGGATATTTGCTTTGCCTGACCAAACCAAACTGAAATATCTCCTCCTGCTTCGTATTGTGGTTGTTATCGTGTGCGACCGCACGTAGGCAACCCCCATCCACCTCCAAACACCCCCCGCCCAACATCAACACCAGCCCAACCCAACCCAACCCAACCCCATGAAAAGCATTTCCCTTTTGGCCTCGCGCTTATTGACGTCACTTTTGCAGTTGCTTTTGCTGCTGTCTCGGCTCAGTTCGTTCAACTCACAACATGCCTCATGGTCGCCTGCATTCGTGTTGCATGTGCTGCAGGGGCAGAGGAGGTCATTTGTTTAATTTCTATGAGGGTTTTGAGGCATAGAAAATTCGGCTTTGTCATTAATCACTGACTCATACTCGATAACTAATCGATAAATAAGCAATTAGGGCACTAAATAAATGATTAAGGACAATAGCTAATGACTTATTTCTGTTTTATTACAAGTTCAGTCAATAAACAAATGAGAATTGCTGAGGGAACTCTAAAGAAATCCCTGTAGATGCCTCGATTATGGGACACAATGGAAACGTCATTAATATTTATCGAATTAGGTAACTTTATGATTTAGAAACTGATAAATTTTAATAAAATAAATGAACACAAAAGTTTAAAAATGAGATCGTAGTAATATTAACAACCCTAATAGATATTAGAAAAGGTATATTCTTAAACATTACTTAGTTAAAGATTGTTGTCTTGTAGTGTTAGGTATCAAATTATATTTAATAAATGAAATAAAATAAATCATTGCATAGATAAAGAAATACAATAAAAAATAAATAAATATTTTACAGCGAAGGGCAACCAAAAATAAAATAATATGAAGGACTAAAACATATATCCTGCCAGGGACATTTTAGCAGACGTTGCATGCAGCATCTGAGCTCCCAAAATTAACTTGTGCTATGCAACAACAAATACAACAACAACAAGAACAACAACAACAAGAACAACAACAACAATGCGAGCTACAACCAAGGAGACCGTCGATTGGGGACATTGCACTGAAATAACCTTAAAGAAACAGCACAGGCTGAATCAGAATCTGAAAGAGAGACACCGCGAGAGAGAGAGAGTGTCTGTGTGAGAGAAAGAGAGAGAGAGAGAGTGATTGTCCCATCGGAGAGCTCTTTTGACTTGGCGCACAGCAAATTGTGCTTGCTCCAAAGAACTTTTTTCTCTATTATATTTTGCATAGGCTCAAAGCAAGGAAAAGGGGAACAGAGAGAGAGAGAGAGGGCAAAGTGTGTGTTATGCCTAGAAATTGGCGAGTGTGTCATGATTTTGTACAGTTAGATAAGCTCCAGCTCCAGCTCCGAGTCTCTAGCTTCAGTTGAATACATGTGCAAATTGTGGGCAGAGGAAATGACCTCAGGAAGGAAATGCAATGTATTTAATTGGCCAAATGTGTGTACAATGCAGCGTGTATGTGTATATGTGTGTGGGAGTGTGTGTATGTCTCACTATTTCTCTATTGTGGAAGGTATAAGTTGACTAGTTAACAAATGGAGACCTCTATCTGGCAGCTGATAAATGATTGAATGATTAGCTTTTGGGACTTAAATGTGCTTTGCTTTTAACTAAGTACAGATACTCAAAATGCAAGAGTTCGAAGATCGGTTAGTTCTATAACTTGCCTGATTTGCTTTCAATAAATGTTGATAAACAATATATATACAAATGAAAACTAAACATAAATAAATAATTAATAAATAGATATTAATGTTGCATAATCTACATTATTCTTCACATTTATAATAATAATGTAATAATAGAAGCATTTTGTGCTTTCAGCAACTTTAATGTGTTTTAAAATAATTTATGTAATTTCAGTTTTTTATGATGCTATTTGCAAAGTAAAGCAATTGTATTTAAGTAAGCTTTGAATAATTAATTAAACTTTTTATATAACTTTTTACCTTCTTACTTTTTTTTAAATATTTTTTATTCTTATTTGTTTTAAAAATCCTTTTCGTTTTCCTACTTTACTTAAATTTGACTCATCTTTATTAATAATTTTATTCGAACAAACTAGAAACTCAAATTTTATTCTCAATGTCTTGTATTATTTACCCTATAATTTATGTATTTTATATGAGCTTCGAAGTATTTAAAATTATTAACTGGTTGTACTATAATAATGATTAGTATTATCTACCGACATTTCAGTTAACATATCTCTTCAATCTCCATCATCATCACACTCAACCTTCTCCTACTTCGAAAAAGAGAAGCAAACTCTACCATCAAATTGTCCTTTAACCAGTCCAATGAACTCAAATCGTGCCGAGCGTTGGAAAAAACTAAAAAGAAACTAAAAACTGTCAACGTGCCAGTCTGAATGTAGTGCTAAAATTGGCGCGTTTGCAATGGAAGACACCTGTGCCATGTCAAACAAAAAGAAGAAGAGAATAGATGCCACCCCCATATCCCCGTTTCCTTCTTTTCAACCAAAAAAAAAAAAAACAACTAGGAAAACGTTTCACTTTTGCTGCTGTTGCTTCACAGGCAAAGAAGGTTGTTGTAGGAGGGTGTAAGGGTGTTGCGGAGGGTGTGGCAGGGAGGAGGGGGGTAGTCAATTTTGCTTTGACCCACTTAACGTGCATTGAACTTTTGCAGCGCCCGGATGAGAGCTCAGGTTTTATGCTAAGCTTTGTGGGTAGGGGGTAGTTACGACTCTGTCAGTGTGTGTGTGTGTGTGTGTTCAACAATTTAGGGGTTACGTGCTGTGTGTGTATATGTATGTATGTAGGAATGAAAGTGTTTAACCACCCGCTAGGTGGCGCTGCAGCAACGTTAACCTTAAAAATTGCTGGCTGGCTTCCACAGCAACTGCTGCTGCTACTGCTGCTTTTCTTCCCTTCCCTTCCTCCCTTCTGCTGCCACACTCTGTTGCAACTGTTGGTCATGTGACGAGGCTTGAGTTCGAGCTGTGAAGCTGGAGCAATGACCGCAGCTCGGCAAAAGTTGAAGGATAACCTCGCAGGCGAAATGCAATTTGCAATTTGGGACTACCAACAAAAGTGTGACACTCAAGGGATGTCCTTATACCCATGTGTATGTGTGTGTGTGAGTGTGTGTTTTAGCCAATTGGTCAAGCAATTAAAATAAAACCAATCATTATATGCCTCACATTGGAACCAAATTTAATCACAAGTCTTGCCACAGACTCGACTGTGTTCCACTTTTGTCTAGTCATATTTATATATATCTGTACATTACTTTACGTATATATAACTAAATATATGTATATTTATATATTCGTATCTGTGCTTGCATATTTTTATCTACACTGTCGACTCGTTCTCCATTCTGTATTAGTTTTTCGTACTTTTTCCCCTCATTTATTTATTTCTATTTTTCCTTTATGCCATGCTTGAGTTCATTGAACTCCACGCAATTATTTTGCGATTATCTTTTGTCAGTTTATGCCTTTTCAATAGTTTTCTGTCTCTCTGTGTGTGTGTTTGTTTGTGTGTGTGTCGACCTCAGTGGGCCCGAAAACAACTAAACCACAAGAGGAAATAGTTAAAAAAGCCGCAAGCAGAATTCCAAATACTCGCACCTCGCAAAATCCATTCTGACTGAATGATAGACTGACTGACAGACTGACTGAGTGATTGAGTGATTGAGTGATTGACAATCAACGCAAACAGCAAAAGAAATGGTATTTCTTTTAGTAGCTTGCACTAAAGAGGATTTCCTACGACATCATTACTAAAATACAGTATTTATAACATATGTATACATTTAAAAATAATGTTTTAAAATATTTGAAATTTGGAGAAATTAAAAAACATCTTTAAACGGAAAAATCAAACAAAATTTATTACTGATTTGAGAACATTAAATCCACTTGTGGAAGACTCAATAGAAAATAATCATATGGTAGCTCCACTGTCCTGGACTCAAGGGGAAATATAGAAAATTTGGGTTTAAATCCATTTCCAAGGCTACAATTAAAAATAAAACGATAGTTGTTTTACTGGTTACAAAAACAATAACACACATTGGTGATAATCGGAAGATTTAATAATTGTATGTCAAATTTATAACCCTAGATAGAAAATAGTCGCTTAAAAGTAGTTAGGAAAGGATTTCTAAGTTTCTACCTTAAAATTTGAATTCTATCCCAAATGAATTACATAAAAGCCTCCCCAGTTAAGTAAGCTTATAAGTTTTAACTGTTACCAAACATTATATAGTAAATTATTGAAAATAATAATAATCCCCTGGGTATTATTTGTACTTAATAATAATTATATTATATCATTTAGAATTTTACATAAATTATATTTAAAATTAATTATATAAAAACATCCTCTGGTGGTTAAGTAAAATGTTCCGTTTTAACTTTAAACACACTTTATATAATAATTATAATAATAATAATAACAACAATTAGATAATAATCCTCTGGGTGGCATTTTCAATTCATCATAATTATATTATATCATTGGTGATTGCATACAAATGGCATCATTTAGCCATAATGCCCACACTGAGCATGGATTGTGTTACCAACTGACAACAAGCGATTGTTTGTTAGGAACACAATTATAAGCCATTATTTGGGCACGGTTTGACTGGCCAAATACATATGTATGAGTGTGTGTGTGTGTGTGTAAGCCAAATACACACAGGGACCGAAAAATCTAATCCAAGTTGGGCCATTGGCGTCACGGCTTGACGCAAATATTAAAACAGTTGGAAGAGACAGAGAGACATAAAAAGAGCGAGAGAGGGAGAGAGAAACGAGTTTGCAGCAAAGACGAAATGAATGTGGCCCAAAGCGCAATGTGGCTTATACTCAAACATAGAAGACGCAAGGTCTTTTGCGTGCAAATGCAACAGCAACAACAACAGCAACAACAAAAACAGCAACAGCAACAAATCTAACTGCAGTTCTGCGCAGGTCGTTGGCATGTTATTTTAAGAGAGCGAGAGGCAGCAAGAGAACAGACAGAGACAGCAAGCAGGTGACGTTAGAGTGCAGTGAACTTTGTGGCCAACAAGCCAAAGCCAAGTCAAAACTCCAAACTCGAAACGTGGCTGGTTCACCCACCATTAATGTAATTTCAATTTTTGTTGTTTTATTTATTTTTTTTTGTTTTTTGCTGCCTTATTTGGGAATCGCTTGGACTCTTAATGACGCCCCGACCAACACAACAATTACAAAAACAAAAACAAAAACAACAATAAAGAACTGTCATATAAATTGTTGGCGTTTCGGCGGTGCTTTTAATGACTCACCCACCCGATTCATTTTCTCCTCCACAAATCCAACTCACGTGCCTCCAGCGCTGCCTTTATATGGGCGGGTGTCTTTTTTTCTGTTTTTTTGTTTTTTTGGTTTTTTGTTTTTGGTTTTTAAATGTATTTTCCGAGTCGCTGCTGAAACGCATGAAATCTCACTACATTTGTCAGTGGGCAGCTGCAGCTGCAATGCCGTTTGTCCAATTATGCAATTGCAGTCGAAATTCTGTCTGTCGTTTGTTGTTTTAATTTATGGCAAAAGTTGGGAATGTCATTTTGGTTCATGGATCGCGCTCTATATGAAACGTTCCTTCCCCGAGTTCCTTTGTCTCAATTTAACAGATTTATAGGAAAATTGTGTACGGTTTGAATTTATTCGAGTTACTTCTTAAAGTTTTTTAAATTTAATCTTTTAGGTTTTTAACTAAATACTTATTTCTTTAGTAATATCTGTTAATAAGTAATGTAGTAATAATTTGTAATAATAATTTGTAGTTTTTTAAATTTAATCTTCTAGGTTTTCAATTAAAAACTTATTTGATGAGTCGAATCTTTTACTTTTCCATGGAACTGTTATCTCTAGGTTTTTTTATTACTTTGTTTTATATTTTTTGAAATTTAATTTGTATAATATTATGTTAAGTAAATAATGTTATGTTAAATTGTAGCAATTAAGAATATTGAACATTTTTAGAATTTATTTTTAACTTGCAATTAAATCTTTTGCGTTTCCATGGTCTTTAGATCAAGATTTAGGATTTAGGCAATGCTTTCTAATTTATTGATTAATATGATTTTTATTACATTTATAGTTATAGTATTATCATTAATTTTTAATAATAAAGAATATTGTTAGTTTTTAAAACATTTCTAATTTGCAATTGAATCTTTTCTGTTTCTTTGGAATTGTTTATGTTCTTTAGATCATTAATCAATGAATTCTAATATATTTATTAAGGGGCCTTTTTTATTACATTTATTTATATAAATTATTGTAATATATTAAATATTATAATTTTATAATATCGCATATTTAGTTTTTGGCTTGTTACGAGAACTTTTCAAACTAACGGAAAGATTATTTGATTAGTTGAATACCAGTAATTTGGGGTACTACGAAAAGTCCAGTTAGTTAAGCTCGTTGTATTTGTTGCTTGTCTGCGGACAAAAGTGTGTTAAGTGTACTATGAGTGTGCACACACACACACACGCACACACAGACACACTTATTACATGGACATACGCCTCAATTCAAATAAACACAAGTGTTGCACAACGCACAAATGTTTATAAACTTGCGAGTCTTTATCAAATGTTGACAGCGTCGACAACAACTACAACATCAACAACAACAACACAAACAGCGACACAAATAATAACAACACCAACTACAACAACAAATCATGCGAAGGCACTCAAATGCTGTCTAATAATAATTTATTTTATTAATTTTGAAATTGCATTTGTCTGACAAGAGCAACAAGAAAATTATACAGCAATCTCAGTGGCTGTTGTATGTAGTTGTAGTTGCAGTTGCAATGGTTGTAGTTGTAGTTGTTGCAGTCGTTGTTGTTTTTGTTGTTGTTGCGGCTCATGCAAAGTGAGGTCGCTGCCGTTCAATAACCTCGAGCATTGAGTTTAGCTACGCAATTGCAGCAACAGCAACAGCAATAGCAAAAAAACGGGCGACGTTGGCGCATAGCAACAACAGCAACAGCAACAACGACAACAACAACAACTATGCACACTCATGTGGCATGTCATGCATATGCGTGTATGTTGCATGTATGTGTGTGTATGTGTGGCACTTGGCAACGCCACCGACTCGCACTAATCGTCTGTCGTACCTCACCCTCTGCCTGCCCCTCCTCGTTGATAATTGGGCACTGCTTTCAGTGGGCAAAGAGTCGGGCATATCTACCCTATAGAAGGAAGGGGAATGGGTATGGGAATAGGTAGGGAACTGGGGATTCATTCTAGATGCCATTCTAATGCAATGACTTACTCAGCGTGTTTAAATTTTGAAATTGTTTATAGCAACTTTTTGATTAATACGTACCTGAAATGAAATAAAGAGAGCAACTAATTAGTAAACGTCAAAATAAATATATGGAACTTAAGCTATACATAGATAACAATTCATTTTAGTGTAGGGTATAGCTTGAGAGATAAACTGTGATAGTTAAGAGTTTGATATTGCTTTAAGAATAAGAGCGACAGATTTAAGCATTTGATTCCTTTAATTCATAAAAAGTAAAGAGTTAGTTAGAATCCCATATCTAAAATCATATGATATTAAAGTTGACAAATGAATCAGAAATCTGATACACAACTTATAGATTTTCTGTCATGATTGCATACACTGTTAAACTTAAGAATCAGTTGAGTTGAAATATCACTTATATACTTAATTAAATAAACTTTTCCATTAGAGATCATGTCGAATTTTTGAGTCCTAACACTCAGAAAGAATAAAGAAATTATAGATTATGGTATTCAAGAGTCGGAGATAAGAATTTATAATCATTTATAATAATAATAATAATAATTTTAGATACCACATAGAAGTTTCACACCAAAACTAAAACGTTACCTATTATTTTAGAGTGAACTGCGAAAGTATCAAAAAATATTTATTCTTAAATCAGAATCGGAAACTAAAATATTATCTCAGAAAAGGCTACTGAAAATGTAACAGACAACACATCCTCCTAAGACTATAACGAAGTATTACAATACTTCACTCCAGATCCTTAACAACTCGCTACATGAGGCCCAAAGCAATAACCTGGCTAACAAACATTTCCCAACAGTTTTATATACGTATTTTATTTTTTTGGGCCAGGCAATTAAAGTGAATCAAAGCACAGGTCTGTACAAGTTAGACTACACAGTTTGCAGTCGTTAGTTGCAAGAGCTTATCGCACACATACAAACAGAAATGAAGAGAAGAGAACAAAACGAAGAAGAAGTAGAAGAGGAAGCAGAGAGAAGAAAGAGAGTGAGAAACGCAGGCCTAGTCAAGTAACTAACCTAACCTAAGCTAACCTACGCTAACCCAATTCAGAAACCAAACGCGTCGAGTTCAATAACCCAAAGCAAAAAGACGACGATGATGACGACGACGACGACGATGACGACGAAGAACGAAACGACGACCTGACATCGGGCAATCGTCATTTTATGGATGGCACGCACCATGGGAGGCGCCCTGGGGGAGGAAAGTGGTGTGAGAGAGGGAGAGAGGGGGGAGGGGGTATCTTAGTCTACCTACAGTGCATTTTAATTGTATGCATACAAACTGCCGCATCTCAAGTTAAATAACAATTCACAAATATATAGATTAGCTGTAAATCTGATGCCTAATCAAACAACATGGCGTATACGCAATGCAAAACACACATACGCACACACTCTCAAACGTAGGTAGAACGATACTTTTAGCTGCCATAATGACATGCATGCTAGCAGTCTTAGCATTCGTGTCTCGTCTCGCACCTCTCTCTTCTCCCATCCCCCGTCTCCCGTCTGTCGCTCATTCTCTTCACTTCTCGGATTCTCGGGGTTTCTCTGGACTGCGCGACTGCCTCAACTAGAACTTGCTTGACTTGGTTTGTTGTGTCCCCTCCGTGTTGAGTTCATTGCACTTGGCGTAGCGGCATATTTTGCATTAATCTACCTCTCACTGTCTCACTCTTTTTCTCTCTCTCTCTCTCTCTCTCTCTCTAGCGCTGTTTCGAGCAATCTTTTGGCACGTTTTGTGGTTGCCTTTTACTTTGTGTGGCTTATTTTTTGTGTTTGCTTGATTTTTCCCACTTTTCTGAGCTGTCGTCCAAGTTTAAATCTTTTTTCTACAATTGTCTCCTCTTCTTTCTCTTTCTCTCTCTCTCTCATACATTTTCCTTATCTCTTTCTTTGCCCATATCCCTACCCTGCAGTCGAAACGTTGCAATTTTTTGGCACAGTTTGTGGACTGTGTCGAAATAATTGCATTAATGACAACACACTAAGAATGAAAAAAAAATTACAGAAAAAATATAGAAAATCGTAGAAAAAAATTATACTTGTCACGTAAAATTTTGTAGGTTCTGTTAATTAAAAGCAATTAAAAATAGCTTCGCCTCGCAAGTGAATTCCTGACAGTCGCCGTTCAGTGCAGTTCAGTTTAGTTCAGTTTTAGTTTTGTTTTAGTTTTGTTTTAGTTTCAGTTTCTATTTGCTTTATTTCTTCTTTATTTTATACTCTCTGGGCTTGACAGCTCTGACGGAAACACAAAATTTAAAGCATTTGAAAAGCGTCGCCTTTTATTATTAGAAACATTTATGTTGGACAAAAAATGAAAATGCAAACAACTGAAAATTATGTTCAATGCAATACGAAGTGACTCTCAGTCAGTGGGAATCTGTTTCCTTTTTTTATTTGTGTCGTTTACATTTTCGAAAAGGCGACAAATTACAAAACTTATTTTTGGTATCAGAAATAGGTTAAGCATATTTGGGATTGGCTGAGAAGCTATAAAAAATAATTGGAACTAGCTCGCAGTTCACAAATTTGCACAGTCTCCTAAAGTGTGTGTACTTAATCATTAAGAAAAACTATAATTTAAATGGGAAAGAAATATTTTCTTTGCTTAGAAGAAAAGTATAAAATATTAGCTAAATTACTAGCAACAATAAAAATTTAATTTAATTTCCCTACGCATACTTCAAGTTATTAAAGTAGTCACATAATTTTAAGAACATTCTATAACAATAAAAACACTCTTTAATTTTATTTCTCGCTTAATAAATAATATTAATCAGTTACAATTTATTTAAAAAAAGATTTTATAAGACTTGTGTTCCGTAATATTGTCTCTCAATTACTTATGTAATTTATATCTGCGACTTTTCACAATTTTTCTTGGCAAGTTTTAATAAATATTTAGAAATAAAGCTGAGGCTGAGACTGTATTTCGTAGCGTTGTCTAGGTTGAATGACTTGCAGATCTAAAGATTTGTAAATCTTTTGTTGATCTCGTTCAAAGTACTACGCATTGCGAATTGTGGTTGCTCTGATAGCGAAAATTCTAAGAAATTTTCATTCTGAGTGCTCGGTTAATGTCTATGGATTGATGCCAGCCTAAAATTCAAATATCAATGTAACAGTGATTCCAAACAAAGGCGCCTACATAACAATCAAGGAAACAACAACAAATAACACAAAACAACAACAAAATCAATTGCGATTTGTGAATTTGAATTTGAATTGTAAAGGCTGTGGTCGCTGTAAAAAGAACAACAACAACAACAACGAGAACATCAACGACTACAACTCGAACAACTTTGAACAACTTTAATGCCTGGGCAGAGAAGAATTGGTTTTTGTTGCGCCCATTAAATGCAATTCCATATAGACTTGAAATGTTGGGCCCGAGTTGCGGTCGAGTCACGTTTTTTGGTCTAGTCCGAAGAGAGCTGAGAATTCGAATTGTGAATTGCGAATTGCGAGAACAAACTGCAAACTGAGAGTTGAGACTGAGAATGAGACTTTCGGAGATCTGTGAGACAACAAAACTGTTGAGGTGATTGTACTGGTTAACAAGTACGTGCAGTTTCTGAAGGCTGCAGAACGAGTTTATCGGGCAGCGAACACTGCAACACGTTGCAAGCACTAACAACAGCAACAACAGCAACAACAACAGCAACAACTAGGCGCAAATCTATTTCAAATTGAGTTACATTCGATTTTTTTTCAGAGTCAACATAAATTACATGCCGCTTAATTTTCACACAGAGCTCAGAGATCTTTGCTCTGTGCTTTGACATTTGCGCTGACAACGTTGCAAGCTGTCAACTTTTTGTATTGTTTTTGTATGTTGCATGCTACCAAAATGTTTGAGGTTATGGCAACATTTCAGAGGTGACACGACATCGAGACAACGACACCATTAAATGTTGCCCGACAAAAGGGACCTGGAGAATGCCAAAAGTCAATGGGCAAAAAGAAGAGCAAAAGAGAGTGAGAGAGAGAGAGAGAGAGAGAGAGAGAGCAGTTGCAGCTATATACCCTGTAACTTATGCAATGAGCAATGAGCAATGCATTCCATGCTTACAAGTATTACTCATACGCACTGAGCACACACATATGACTCATACGCACAAACACACACACACATACACATACACACTCGCTTTTGGCCCACATTAATTACCATAAATATAGGCATACAAAATTGCAGGCCCAAAAGCACTTCAACTCAGGAGGAGAGAGGAAGGCAGGGAGGAGTTTTTGGTGCATTCATAGAATTTGTGACGGAAATGAGTTAGTGCCGTTTTGGCCAGGCCTCGAACATGAATGTAGAAAAAGTGAGAAAGGGATAGAAAGAGGAGAAAAAAAGAGAGAGGAAAACAGAGCTACCCATATTGAATAGATAACCAAACGCTGTGTCCGGGTTTCAAGCGCTGCATTTGACTTTGCCGCTTGCATAATTATCATGCAACATGCGGCAGCAACGCGACGTTGCACAGACGAAAGATTTGTGGCCAAAACGTTTTGTACGCCTAACGCCAGCAGGCCAATAGAGGAGAAGCAAAGCATTTGGGCCAGGCCAAGTCACGCATTGCACGCACATTGACCGCAACGGCGAGGGTTGACCAAAAACTTGGCTAACTTGATAAGATTAGACTAAGCTTAAATAAATAAGTATTATTTATAAGATTTTATATGATATAATGTTTTTAATATTTAAGACATTCCTTTTTCAACTTGTTTCAATTTTGCTTGTCTTGAGCTAATATAAATAAGATTATAAACTTTCTATTGAATTTAACATCTCTTACTTTTGACTAATTCTTTTATTTATTTATTGTATTTACTGCAAAAGTTATTTTTAAAAATTATATTTGGCTTAGGTTTTAAAATTTGGTTTAAAATTTAAAATATTACTCTTTCAATTTGTTTTATTCTTCGTTTGTCTTGAAAGAAACTAAATAAATAGTTAGTAGCTAGCAGTGTTAGCCAGGCCAAATTGGTCAATTGGCCAGCTTCAAATTCAGCTGAACTGCAGCAAAGGCTAACAAGTCAATGACTACTGTTGTTGCCTTTGTGGTTTGCCACTTCCAAGTTGAGCGCCAATTGTGCTGCAAGGCGGTGGGCGGTGCCACGGTGTTGTTGCTGTGGTGCACGTATGTGAACGGTCTTTGACTGCAGCCAAAATAAACCGTTAGGCAGGAGCATTAGCTTGTCCACCCCGTTACCAACCTGGCCTAAACTAAAGCTTATTGTCTGAGGTTAACGTTCCAGCAAAAGAGAAATAAAAATCAGTTAAAACTGCCGCTGGCCAAATGATCTGTTTTGGCCCAGCCAGTAAACTGGCCAAGAAAAATACAAAGCCAAAGCCAACGCATTTCCCATTCCCATTCGAATAGAGACTTGCGTGCGCTTGTTGCAAGTTCTTGTTGTTGCAAGTTGTGCCTTTTGGGCGTATTTCGTGTCGGTTATCGCGCGTCAAATGCCACATAAATCAATTAGTTAGGGGCGACCGCCCCTTGTTGCAAGTTAACCAAGTTGCAAGCATAATTGGCGATTGTCAAAAAATAAATATATATGTATATAAGTTGTTTATGTGTATAGTTGTATTCTCTTTTAATTGTGCGGCACATAAAACTGTCAACAAATGCCACACAATAACAAAAAATGCTTGACTTATGACATCAGCGACAATTACGGCGACAGCCAAGGTGCAACTGCAACTGTGGCAACAACAACACCAACTGCAACTACAACTGCAACAACAATTGAAACTGCAACTGCAACCAGTTGCTTCTGGGCAACAACTAGTTAAAGAGCGTATAAATCGAGGCATTTGCATGCAAAGTGCATTCAACTCGCCACTCAAGTCACAGCAACATGCAACTTGCAACAACAGCAACAGTGGCAGGCAAAAGAAAGCAAAGCAAAGTCAATGCACTTTTGTTGCACGCTCTCTTCCAGCCTGTGTGTATGTATGTATATGTGTTAAGTGTGTGTGTGTGTATGTGCAGCTTTGTTGCGGTACTTTCATTGCTCAACAGCGACGTCAACAGCGTGCAACTATTTTGCGGCAAGCTGCCGAGAGTTCGTTGACGTTTCCCAACTGTGGCAAGTTGTTGTCGTTGTTCTTTTCCTTCTTCTACTTCTTGTACTTGTTTCTAGAATGTTGCGCGCCAAATGTGCAACTAAATGTGTGTGTTGCCACAGAGAAAGAGAAAGCACTGTAGAAACATCAACAACATTATTGGCAACATTTCTTTTTATATTATAATTTTATTTTTTTGAACAAACACTTCCAGCCAACTGCCGTTGCTGGCTATAATATCATATGCAAAAGACAAACGCTGGAATTTAATTAGCAATAAAGTCAACAAGCGACTGCCGAAAATGCTAGAATTTATTGCCACAAAATGTGGCGAGGCTGAAAAGCAAACACAACAAGTAAAAGGCACAGCAGGCTAAGCCACAAGGCAAACAAGACAACAAGCCAGGCTAAAATACACACAAACACACACACACACACACATACAGCACATACTTACATATTTACCACCCTCACTCCACTGCGAGGGGAGGCACAACATAAAAGGGGTAAGTAACCTCGAATGAAAGCAAAGGCAAAAATGCGTTTTGGCCTCGTGTGGCAGCAACAGCAGCGAATGACATTTAACTGGGTCAGCAAAAGTGGCAGACAACGCTTCACCCCTCTCCCTCTCCCCAAAAGCAACCCCTTGTGGCAGCTGCTGCAAAGCTTGCCACATTTTGGGGGTGGCTTCAATACAAACACAGAAAATACACTTACAAACATACAATTCACGTTTTACTATCACTCGTAGTTTTTCCCCCCAGCAATGTGTGTGTGCGTTGCATGTTTGTGTGTGTGTGTGGCAGGCAGCAAATTGCAACTGCCACTGCTGCTTGCTGACTAGCCAGTTCATTGCACTATGCCCTCGCCCCAGTTACGTAGCTCGTAGTACTCGAATGTTGGTGTTGTTGTTGTTTTTATTGTTGTGTTGCAGCTGCACGTTCTCTTTGCCAGCCGTTCGTTGTTCGTTGCAAGCACAAATGTTGTTAGATAAGCACAGTTTGCTGTTGCTGTTGCTGTCGATGTCGATGTCACTGTTGTTGGTGGGCGTATGAGAGACATTAATTTAGATTTTTTTTTTTGTTTATAATCTTTTGTTTATTGCACGACTAATTAGTCATTACAAAAATAAATAAGTTCATATTTTTTCCAGTTTTATGTATGGTATAATGGCCTTGCAATGGAGCTGTAAATCTTATTTGAAATTGCATGTTGACAAACAAATTGATTCAAATCAAATCACTTTTATTTAACATTTTTTAATTTGTTGCACATATTTACATCTATTTGTTTAGCTTTCATTTGTGTCTTGTTTTCTCCACCCTCCCTAAACAGAGTCTTCTCCCCAAAACCCTAGGCACTGTTTCACTGAGAATCCCCAAAGGTCTATTGTAAATCTGAAAACTAAGAATCCAAATCTGAATCTAAGATTTTACAGGTTTCTAAGTATTTAAGCCAGGGACCGTAAATAATGGTAATTATTTTTTCTTAATTCAAAAATCACCCACCTATAATACCACGCATTTTAAATTTCTGATATTTTCTTCAATAATAATTCATATTTTTGAGTAACTTAATAAAATTTAGATAAAATCATTATTTTTAATCCATAAAAATAAAACTCAAAGATAATGATTATTGATGGTTTTTATTTTTTTCGCTGATAATAAAACAACAGTAATTTTTTATGACTTCTGTTAGACTTAAAAAAAACAATATGTGCAACAAACAAATATTTAAAAAAATCAACCGCCGCCATAAGTTTGAATTTTGTTTTTGCAAGTTTTACACACAAAACAAAAACAAAATCGTAGTTCCAAAATAGCGGCGCAGGCAACCAATAGATGGCGCCAAAAATTTTTCAATGTGTTGCTCACGCGCAAATGCTCAATGCTACTGACAAGGTGGTGAAAATTTTCTTGTTGCCTACTTTTGCGCGGTCACGTTAAAACGTCCATTAGCCGCTAGATGGCGCACTGCTTTAACTCAAAATTTAACAATTTGTTTAATCAAACGAAGTTAGTTGAAACATTAAAACTATAAATTAAATTCAATAAAAGTGATTATCTTACAGATTTGGTGATTGTAGCTTATCGTAAATAAGTTCTAATATAAAAATTAATAAAAAAATATAAAGTTAGATTTGATTTATTTAATTTATTTTTTAATACTAATATTTAATCAAAAATACCTTGACCTCAACAGTGTCATGATCTTGTCGGGATGTCCTTCGTGAATTCTTTTAAATGACATATATACTTACATTCCTATATTATAAGAATTTAAATTTAAAAGCACCTAAAGCGAAGGATCCTTGAAACTTCTAAAAAGCCCGTAACGATTAAATGGCTGGCCGAGTTTAGGAGTTCATTTAAATCTAAGGATGTTCACTAACCTTTAAACATTAAATTTATACAAAATAACATTATTTGTTTCAATTTAATATTATTTTAATTTAGATGATTTTAACTTTAGCTCTGACCTGTCATATGTTGCACTTGGAATTTGTTAGTTTTGAAATTCAACAGCTGAGGTTGTTGACCTAATTTGCAAAGTGCATTGAACTGTTTGTTGGCTAAATGCAGAACAGGCTGGAAGGGTGACTGTGCGTGAGCACGTGGCTATAAATATTTGTATGTATGTCACAGAAGTGATAAGCAAAAACCACATATTTTCTTGCTCATAGTTTATTATAAATATATGAACATATTAATATAAATTATAATTACTTATTGCAAAATTAATCTACAACTTGGTGCATTTTCAACAGAAGTTCTTGGAACAATCAATATACACTTGCTGTAGAATTTCCAGAATATTCTTGTGTTCCACACACATACAATCCACATGCATAAAAAAGTATCTGAGGTTATTGTCCACTCCCACATGAAGTCAGTCGTTCAAGTGCATTTCAGAGCATTAACCTTTACACACACTCACAGATACACGCACACAGACACAGATAAGTTTGACTCAAATTGGGTCCTAGCACAACACAAATACATGCATAGATATGCTTCTCTTTCTTTGAGAGCACAACTCTCAATTGGTTAGTTGCATTCACCTCTCTCTCTCTCTATTTTACTCTCTCGTCACTTTTCCAATTCAAAGTGCATGGGAGTAGAAAATCTGATAGCAAAATGTGACAGAAGAAATGGGGAAAGCAAGTGTAATAAAAGAGAATATAAGGAAATGGAATTCTCTCACTCGAATGAATGCAATGCGATAATCACATTTGTTTAATGGAAATTAAGTAAATAAATTGGAATTGGACGAACCTAGACTTGCATTACAGATTATACAAGAGTATGTACAATTCTTGACCAGCATTAACAATGGATTCGAATTACATAAGTAATACTATAATGCGATTCTCTAACTTTCGATGAATGCGATGATCTTGAATTTATGTTATACACAGATCATTACTGTTTTGTATTTGATTAAGAGCAGCAAAGAAAGGAACTAAAATTGTTTAGATAATTCTATACAAAGATTTCCATTTGTAATCGAATCATGTTCATTGTCTACAAACAAAATTAAACGTGTGTCTGACTGAATAATTGGTATTTATCTATGTATGTATATGTTTACTACACTTATGTTGTTTACATGTATGAAAGAACGGCGCTATGTTGTTGTTTCTATATTTATCTTACGCATTTTCTATTTACATATCGTACGTACATATGTACTTAAAAATATGTACATTTGTGTTGTATGTACATGGAAATGATAATCAAGTGTATTTGTATAGTTCTTTGTATGGGTGCAACGTCATTATCGTGGATGATGTGCGCTTTAAAATTGGTGCAGGTTAGGACTGTGAGAGAATATCATGCTGTAATTTGCTATACACATACGGATACAGATACAGATACATGGATGCATGGATAATTTGAATAGAGTGTTTTTCTGAATAACTATTATCTTTAATTATATGTATCTTCTTTAAGTTAAATATTTAATTTGTAATAAGAAAAACGAAAACTTCACGGCTCACAGACAAGAAACTACTTTTAGAGCATGGTGTAATTATACATTTGGTTCAGAGAGCACAAGTGAAGAGAGAGCGAGTGAGAGTGTATGTGCAAGAGAGCAGCACACTGCTTGCTCTCTCTCTGAGTTATGCTCAGTTGTTGTTGTTGCAGCTGCTGCTGCTGCTGCTGTTGTTGTTGTTGCTGCCTGTTGTTGTGGCCCATGCTGCGTACACTGCTTCGCCGCAGAGCTGACATTGAACGAGTTCATTCACATTTACACAGATACGCACACTCACACACACAAACACATGCGCGTGCACACACCCATACAATCGCTTACTCAGTCAACTCAATCAACAGCAACAACAACAACAACAACAACTGCACACGAAAAACTACGCAAAGCATAAAAAACAATAACTGACCACGCAGCGAAATGAAAAGAGACAGCAGAATAAAAGCCAACAACAAAATAGAAAAAATAGTGACTCTGTGTGTATCTGTGTGAAGAGAAAAAGAATAACAACAAAAAATAAATAAAAATGCTAAATAATGTGAAAGAATCCAAACATATTGTATAATAGTCAGAAAAGAAGGCGAGTGGAGCAAAGAAAGCAAAGCAAATGCTGATGATGGGCCAAAAAGAGGAAATCAACACAACACAATTCACACATACATAAAGTCAATATATATAATGTATGTATGCATACATATGTATGTATGTATGTAGGTGTTTACCTATGTATTTATGCCCCTCTTTCATTTTTCTCACTTTGCTTTTTCGTTCATTTTGTTTTTATGCTTAAATTTGTAGGAACTTTTTAAGACCAGACAATAAGTTGAGCTCGGACATATAAATTAGGTCATTAGGCATAGGCACAAAAGTGTGAAGACTGTTAAGATGTCTTGGCATTAAAGATGTAAATAAATAATAAATAAATCAAAGCAATAAAAACAGAAAACATTCGTTTACCTGAGATAAAAGAATGCTAAGCATATTATTTTTATTTATTTAATTTTAAATATAGGGTATTTATCTAAAAAAAAAAAGCCATCGCTGTTTATATATCTTTTGGAAATGTATTTATTTAATATTTTATTCTAGTTTTATAAGGATTAAAGAAAGTTTAGAGACTTATAGAATGACATAGACTTAAAACTACCACAACTAAAAGAAATAAAAATAATAGACTATTGCAAACTTTTATAATAATTTAATTTGTTCTTTCTGGTCAAGAGTCAAACACTTTGGCTTTAAAGCACAATCAAAATCTTAAATCATATGTTGTATATATGTATTTTAAATAGAGGTCAATAGACAACACGAAGGTTGCTTTTGGCCAGGTGCGAAGTCTTGGCCTGGGCGGAAGTATCAAAAACATGACAGCGACGAGAACGTGAACGAGAACAATAATAATGATGATGATGACGATGATGATGATGAAGATGACGGTGTTAAAGCGGCGTATGAGCAATGGCAAAAACCACTGAAACTTGCTTCCTACTTCTAGTCTACACTTTTTACTGTGTGCGAGTGAGAGAGCAACAGATTGAGATAGAGATATTCAGACAAAAGTCTGTTGTTGTTGCGCACGCGCTCTGCCGAAAAGTGCGTGCGAAAAGAGGGGAAACCGACTGAGAAGGGAGAACAATGGAGATTGGAGAGGAGTGGAGAGAAGGGGAAGTGTAGACAGGACAGGTTTTGAGCTGGGACCCTTTTGTGCCAGCCTTTGTTTAACCTTGAACTTCAAAAAGCGCGTAAGAAGCTTGTTAATAGGCCTACCTGTCAGACACACACAGATACAAATTATTATAAGTATGTATTTGTATTTAAATTAGCGCATGTTTGGGACTGACGCATTGACAAAAGAGAGCTACTTTATATCAGATATGTATATATATGTAAGTGAATATGTATTTATATAAAACCCACCAAACCGCACTGCCAAAAAAAAGGCAGAAAAAGAACGTTCTGAGAAACGTAAAGTCAAAGAGTGGACGCTTGGTCAAGAGCCACAGTCAATGAACTTTGCCAAAAACCCAAAAAAGATATTCGCAAAAAAATAACGACAAGAAGAAGAAGAAAAAGCAGAAAGAATTGTGCAAAAAGAGGCTAAAGTAATAATAAAAGAAAAAACCCGACTTGAAAGTTTGAAATTTCAGACGTGCAGACGTCGGGAGCCCACAAGAAACCAATACTATACAAATAAAAATAAATACCCAAGGATCGTGCTAGACTGAGAGAGAAGGCGAGACAGAGACAGAGAGAGAGAAAGAGAACTGGAAACTGGCTGTTAACCTAATTCAAGGACGTCATTGAGACATTATTCCCGACTGCCGACGACTCTCGACTGCGTTCAGGAATATAAGGGAATAGGGCAAACTACTTTACCAAGGTTATGTGGACTGATTAAGAACGTGGAGCGAGAAGAAAAGCCGAGAGGGGCATGGATAGGGGGTAGGAGGCAAGGGAAGTAAACGCTGTAGGGCACACGATCAGCACTGGACTTTAACTTGGACCTTATACATGGAGATATGGACAGGGAAAGGGACGAGATGGGGGCTGGGGCAAAGGCAGGCGAATGAACTTGCCGCTTTTTCAATGTCACTGACAAAGGGGTACATTGAGAAGCCCTGGTGGTGCTGCTGCAACCATTGCTGGTTGGTGGTTGCTTGAGGATATTTTTGATTTATTTTATTGCGACGCAATTTATTCAAGGACAATGCGACATTGAATGGAGGCGTTTTGAGACGCAGGTTTCATGTCTGCCTCAGCGAGAGAGTCCAGAACCCACCACTGTCCTTCTGGCCGCAATCTGTTGCCGCTGTAACTGCCACCACCAAAGGTTACCCTGTTACCCTTCTCAGACGGGGTCAAATGAGTTCAATGTCAGCCCTTGGTGGTTGCAATGCCACAAATCCAGACAGACTACACGTGGCAGACACGAGCAAAGAAATACCTTTCATCTCCCCCACATATAATTAGTTGTTCTAGTTGTAACTTACCTTGCAGCCCTCGCAGGAATGCACGCCATAATGGAAACCGGAGGCCTTGTCACCGCAGACGCGACAGAGCACAGTAGTGCCATCGAATTCTGAAAAATATAAATAAATATTTCATTAATACAAGAAATGATTGATATTCAATATAATTCCAGCCAGAGATAATAAACAATTTAAGTTATTCACCTATGATTTATCGAATTATTGCTATTGATTCGCTGAGCAAAGTGAAGCATTAGTTCGTTTTATTATTATAAATAATGCATTATACAACTAATGAAAAAAGTTATTAATAATTTTAGTTATTCATCTATCATTTATCGAGCTATCACAATTGATGCGCTGATTAAAGAGCTGAACTAATTTAGTCTAATATTCTAATCAATGCATTTAATGATTAATGTAAAAAATAATTAATGTCATAAGTCATTAATAGGCTTATTTATCAATTATAGAAATATCGATATATATTCGCTGATCTAAACGCCGCTGATCTTCGCTATATTGTTATAAATAATGCGTTAAATAGATAGTGCATTGTAGAGTTTAAAAAGAAATGAGGAAACACATTTCTTTAAAAGAACAATACAACTTAAAGTAATCAACCAACTTTTACTCTCAATGGCAAGAAGAAAGCCAATGTCGAAGAAAGTAAACGGCAAACACAGACGTAATACTTTCTTTACAGATTGCCAGACTCGGCGAGCCGATGCCAATGTCAATGCTAACAACGAAAATACGAAGAAAGCAGCAAAACAAAATGGGCAACAACATGTTGAACTTGAGCTCGTTCTGGCCAAGCACAGACAGATAGGGAGAGAGAGAGTCTTGTAAGGGGAAAGAGCACAGAAGAGAGCTGAGAGAGACAATTGCAGCCAGTTACATAACTTTCACCGCCAAGTGTAAAAGAAAGCATCCGAGCAAACACGAAGAAAGTAAACACAACAGAACAAGAATCTCACGGCAGAATGAAAGGTAGAGAGGGAGAGACAGAGAGCGGTAGTGAGAGAGAGAGAGAGACCAGTCAAACGACTTTTATGAGGAAAGACTTTCTTTGGCCGAAACGAGTTTATGCTCATGTCTCATAAGAAAGTCTTTCACACTACGCATCTCATTATTTGTTCAAGAAACCATTATGTAATACAATTATAATTCACACAATAGCACTAAGAGAGAAACAAAGATAGATGGAGATAAAGAGAGGGAGAAACAAAGACAAAGAGAACCAAGACACGATCTTGCATTGTTTTCTCATTTAGCAAAAACAATTGCTGTAGGTTTTCATGTTCGTGATCTTCACGCTGTCACGGTCATCATTATCATCATGTCATACTCGTACCATCATCATTATCATTCTCATTATCATTATCATTATTATGGAGCAAGCAAGTACACACACATACACATGTAAACATGCTTTTGTATTTGTATGTGTGTTGTTGTCTCTTTGCCAGACACGCTTCGACTTCGAGTCTGTCTCTTCAGTTGGTTGCGTCTCGTGTGTTGTTGTTGTTGCTGCTGCTGCTGTTGTTATTATTGCTGTTGTTGTTGTCTCAACAAGTTCACTGACATTTTGCAATGCAGAGCGTTGCACTTTTGCTGCAACAACGCAAATACCAACAACAACAACAACTTGCCCCTATGTGTCTGTGTCTGCGTGTGAAATCTTCACTGATCGCAACAGAAACAAGAATAATAGCAAGAAAATTAAATACATACCCTAGTATATAGTGTAGTTAAGTTATAGTTTTAGTATTATACAACTTTAAAATGAGTTTGGCAGAAAATAAAAAGTTATTCATGAAACGAGACAACATTTGACATATATTTTATATGGCAACTATATCTTATTGCTGCGATATAAATAATATTGCTGTTAGATTTAAATAAAGTTAGTTTGAATATGTGAAAAAACATTGCTACTTATGTCAGATGAGTTGATAGGATATATCTGCAAGACAATGATAATTGTTATACAATATTCCATTATCCGACTTATCGGTCATTAAAGTTTTTTTAGAAAGAGGTTGACAACTTCTCTTAGAAACACACAAAGCACTTTGCTGATCGCACTGATCTAGAATATGTATGAATAGGTATTATATACTATACAGTACTTATGGTATTAGATAACACAGATTGCAGATATTCTAAATATCCCCTCCAATAATATGAAAAGTGTATCAATTTAAAGTATGCTCATAAAGTTTACCTTAGTTTCAATGTCTCTGCTTACCAATTTCCCACAGTCTGCGTCATGTTTGTGTTATTAATATTATTACAGTATTACTAAACAAGGCACATTTATCAGCCCACGTGTCGCCGATTAGCACATGCGAATGAATCTCTAGTATAAAGGGAAGACGATCGACCTTGTCGCTTCGGTTGCTTTGTTTATATACATAGAAACGCTTATTAATCTATTACAAAGCAAGTTTTCCAAAAATAGTCTAATACTATGCCACAATGAGGTGACTGCTGATTGTTGTTTGTGGCATTCTCTAATGACGTAATTTGAATTTGATTCAATTGTGGTGCTGATCATTCTATTATTAAAATGTATAACAAACGGTAAACAGCGTCAAATTAAATATCTAGTAGAATTATACTATACAATTATAGAACAGCGATAAAAAGCATAAAAAGATTAAGTTAAACGCTTCCTGGTTGACAAATCGATAATATTTTGGATTGCCTAAAAAAGATGATCAAGAAATCAAAACAATTAGATTAACGATATGGTTATTTATCAATCATTTATCGAATTATCGATTCGCTGATCGCTGATCTACTGATCTAAATGCGGAACTAGTTATTTCGATGATTTGATTTGATGGATCTACTACAAGTGTTGAAATTGGCGTTAGTAACCTACGCAAATCTCTGTCTAGCCAAGGACGTTGTTGGCTCTTTTTTTGGCTAACCAAATATACAATCTATAGTCGAAATCTATTAGTATTATCTAATACGCACACTACCTATACAAACACAAGCGAGGCGACCTTGAATGTTTCATTCACTTCACACGAACACACACTCATGGTCTACGAAGGGGGGTAGGGAATCAGGCGGGTGGGGCAGGCGGCACTATCAGCTAGAAATACGCCAAAGAACAACAAACAAACAAATGCCAGCCCCAAAAAACACACTCGCACACACACACACGCACACACCACACACTGGCAATGTATGCAATACAAACAAATTAATTCCGACAGCTCGCCGAATATTTTCGGTTGATATGAAATACACACACACACACACACGCACACATGCTGAGAACGTTTGTTGGAGAGTAGAGCTTGGAGAGTGGAGCATGGAGCGTGGAGAGTGAAGAGGGGAGAGATATTGGGTGCCTGCCTGCCATATTGGTAATGTTCTGAGTCAAAAAATCTACTAAATTAAAATTTGACATTGAAATTTTCGTGTCTCTCTCGTGCTCTCCTGCTCACACCAATCTAAGTCAATAAATAAAAGTTTAGCGCGTGTAGAGCGCCAGCCAAAAGAGAGGAAGAGAAGAATTCTACCTCATTCGCACTCGCACTCGCAAATGCCTCAATGCGGAAATGTTCGTACAGGTTTCGAGGCAGGCAGTTCAATGTATCGTGCAATAAAATTCAATTTTATTTTATTTTTTTTTTTTGGTTTTGAGAGTGTTTTTGATATTGAGTTCAAAAAACGCAGCTGAGGTCAGGCGAATTTAAATGCGACACCTTGTAAAGTGGGCGTTGATTGCCGCCCATTTAGCATTTTACAAACGTGTGTGTGAATATGATGAGATCGTTTTGTCAAGTCTGTTGACTTTTGGAGCATCTGTTATGCAATCACTTGCAATAATTTAATTCAAATTAATGACCGGCAAAAGATCGTTCCACAAAGCAAAGCACGCGTGCATTGACTTCCCCATTTTTATTTTGGGGCCTTGCACTTTCTGGAACAGCTCGGAAAAGGTTAACGATCGCGATTTGATCATTGGCGTGGGAACTTCTCAGAGCATTACAGAAACGATCTAAATTGATTGGAATTTCCTTATGATTTATTTTCAAAACACTGGTTCAGTTAAATAGAATTATCGGATGATCGATTGATATTGAGAAAAATCATTTTTGACATTCTATGATCTGACAAGTACAGCAAGTTTGTCAATTATCTCAGTGTGGACTTATCGATAATTGAAAAAGCGGATCGATTATTATATGTTTTAGTTGTAAGGAATCTCTTTTAGCTTTAGCAATGAATAAAAGTGAGAGCACCAATTAAACAACATGATCATCATACGATCGTCTCTAGTCTCTATAACTCTTGACTCTAAAGTATCTTTATTTGTCAGCTATAAACTACAAGTGAAGTACAAGTATTTACAAAATAATGATGGGTTTTTACTTTCAATTCGGCAGTTTTCACTCTCTATATAGTGATAGAGGGAATGGGTGAGCGGGTCTTTGACCGTTTAATAAATTTCTAAAATGCACAAAATAATTGTGCCAATAAAAATAAACAAGATGACGGTGTTGGTAAAGAAAAACTTTCCAAGCAAAAGTTCAAACGCCGCCTACGAAAAATGAACATGAAACAAAAAACAAAATAACAACAAAACGAAAAAAAAATTAAATAAACGAAAAACTGCAAAAAGCAAATAACTTTTCTTTTGCACAATTGTAGCGAGGCGACGCGACGCGACGTTGCAATGACTTTCACCGACATTCAACAAAAGGCAGGCAGGGGCAGGGGCAGGGGCATGATTAGGGGTAGGGGATAGGGGATAGGGGCACGAGGTTCGTTCCAGGGACTTGAACCGAACCGGACTGTAACCGGACGGACGAGTCGTTGCCAAAGTAAAAATGTCAAAGACAATTTGGCAGCAAATTTAAATTAAGCGTGGCATCGAAGGTGCAACAACTCCTCCTCTCTCTCTCTCTCTCTCCTACTCCTCCTTCTCCTACCAACATGAGGTGTTTGACTTGTGTTAAGCTTGCTGCGTTTTGGCCATAAATTGACTGCGCATGCGCAGTGAAAACTAAAAGTGCATTTTTTCCCAGTTGCATTCGTCGTTTTGCTTTTCACTTTCGTTTTCACAATTGAAATTAAAAACTTGGCAAACGGATGCACTTACAAATGCCAAGAGCCAAGTGTTGAAACAAACAAACATATCTACTATATGAGTATATATATATAGTATATATATAGTACAAATAAATATATACAGTTAGCTCTGGGTAGCAATGAACTTGGCGCATTCCCACTTTTTAGCGAATCAAATGCATTCGGTCGCCCAGTTTTCAGTTTTTTTGTTTGGAGAAATGCAACGCCAACAGACACACACATAAATAAATTAAAGTTTGTCAAGATATAAAGATACAAATACATATAATAAAATAACAGCAACAAATAGACGCATAATAGACAACGTGTCACAACATGGCTTAAAGTCTGCACAAAATTTCACTTTCGTTGACAAGGCGTGAAATAAATAAACATTTAACTATGCATGTGACTAGATTTGTAGATTAATTGCTGGATTAATTTTAAAGGTAACGAAATATATTTGTATCATATATTTTCTTTAAAATATAATATGTCTTAAATTCTACTTACTCCTTATAAGACCTATGTTTGGATACCATAAAAAGCTTATATTCCAATCTAATTTCTCTCATGAATATTAGATCTCATATTCGAATAAAATAAACCCATTCTAAAATGTATTTCCTAATCTTGAGTGTATATAGAGATTCCATTACTTCAATGGTTCTTAGCTTAAAAATGTAAATTAGCAAGGTCTTACAAATAAATTTAAGAGTATTGAAGGGAGATTAAGTTTTAAAACTTTGAAGTTTGAAGAACAAAGTATTTCTCAAAGGTAGTTTTCGAAAACTTTACTCCGATATGGGGAGTGTAATTTTGTTAATTTACAGTCTAAATAAATAAGAATTGAGGTGAAATGCTTACAGTTATTCAAGTTGGTCAGCATTGATAATGGATTCAACTTGGACTTTAATTGAATTAAATATAAAAAAATTTACTTCCCTCTGGGGCGTAACGTCATTGGGGCATTACCTTGACTCATCGGTTGAACTGACTTCGATGACTCGCCACAACGCTTTACAAGCGACTCTCAGACCGGTCTGATAACTCCCAACAACATAAAGTGCATTAACTTCCTTTCGTTAATAAATATAAATAAATGAGTGAGTGAGAAGTGAAAAGAGAAGCAAAGGCAATGTCTGACATTGGTACAGTTATTTGATTGTAAGTAACAAAAAAAAATTATAAATGTCGTTCGTTGTCGCACATTAAAAATAAAACGAGTTAATTGAACTCGCTCGAACTCCGCAAGTGGGGGCTAATTCATATCAATATGCGTGTGTATTTTTCAGCTGATTTTTATTGTATGCGGAACGACCTTGTTGTTGCCATAAGTTGACTGAGTGAATGAACGACTGACTGACTGCAATTCGGAAGCGTTACTCGAATCTGGCTAATTAACATGACGTCAAAAAGTCAATACACCCATTAGGCCTTAGCCTTAGCCCCCAAAAACGAAAAACGTTTCCGCGCTCAGCTGAACTGAACTGCCGTGTTGCCAAGTTTTGCTTATTGTTAGTTGTTGCTAACGAGAGTGTGACCTGTAGTAGCATAGGCCTAAGTCCAAGGTTGCCAGATCGGAAGTAGACTCACCAATATTAAGCTCGGGTTCTCCTTTGACCGAGCTGGCGACAGTTGTATCCATAACTGGGTAGGATTTAATATATTCCGGCGTCTGAGGACGCGAATCGGCGGGCATTACGACAATGGCCCCATTGTTGGGTTGGCCAACAGGAACTGGAACCGTGACAGCCCCCAAATGATGATGATGACCCGGATTCAGATTCGAATTCGGATTCGGATAACCATGTGAATTGGCTGCAGCTTCAGCCTTTTGATGATGATACATGGCGGCCATGTGATGAGCATGAGCTTGAGCATGAGCTGGGGACTGTTCAAAGTGCGGCTGGAGGGACATTTGGGGAGGTGCCTCACTGGTGCTGACCACGAGACTGGAGCTGGACTTGTTCACATAGATGACATTGCTGTGGGGCATTTTGCTGGCCATGGGCACACCTGTGGGCGGCACAGTATCCATTTCTGTGACAGGTGCGACCTGGCGCTGATGATATTCCGTCTGAAAGATGACAGCCCCACTGGGCTGTTGGGCCTGTTGTCCAACAATCAGTTTACTGTGCTGATAATATGTGGAGACACTGGTATTGGGAGGCAATTTTAAGGCGTTCTCCAAATGGGATCGACCTGCCACCAAGAGCTGTGCATTGTTAGTGGTGCTCGATGGTGCTGCACCTTGTCCCAGGCATATCACTGAGGTCTTGGCCCCTGTTGAATCCATGCCTGAGTCCATGGCGCTACTGCTGGGTTGACAATCGGAACTGTCCGCGGACATAAGCATTTTGATTGAACAATTTTTGGGAAACTTCACTTCACTTTGTTGAATACTTAATACTTAGATTATCATATAATTGAAAAAAGCCTAAACAGGCATTGTTGTTTTTCCACTTGTTGTTAAGAACTGACAATTTGACAAACATACATGTACATTCAGATTTATATGAAACATGTATGCCGGCTATACGTGTATGTATTATGTTGGTTTTATTTTCACCACACTTTAGGCATATCCTTTTCACGGATATACTTTAAATACTTTTGATTTGAAGTTGTAGTTTGATTTTTTGATATACGCGAAACACGAACAATGTCGGTAAAAATAACGAAATAATAGCGACGACAACAACGACAGCGACGACAACGACAACGACGACGATGACGATGGCGGCGATGACGATGACGATTACGGAGTAACGACGATCTGTTCGTTGCGATGTTTCAACGTTGAATGAAAGGAAAATCAACATTCGCTTTGGATCTTGTTCAGTTTTCGGCCGGTCGATTCACTCGACCCTGAGAGAGCGAGTGCGCGCAAGAGAGAGCCGCACAATGTTTGCTCTCACGTGCTCTTGAAAATAATTAAACATGTGTGCGACTTGAGCTTGATATCAAAACATCAACAAGAGCGAATGAGCGAATAAATGTATGAGTGTGAGTGAGAGAGATCCCTAACTGTGTGTGTGTGTGAGTGTGTTGAACAGTTGAGGGTGTTGCTGCTAGATTCTTGTACTCAAACCTAACATTAGGTTGGCCATTATCCACCCCATAAAGCCAATTTGTCAGCCTCGTCGCTCACTCGTCCACCCTGGCAACAGGCGCTCTTTGACTCTCTCTCTCGTTCCGAGTGAAACACATGTCAACGATAGCCGAAGAGGCAGTTCCAAGGTAAACGCTGTCTGCGGTTATTGTACTCTTTTAGCAATGATTCCGATTCCGATTGCGAATTCCATTGCCAACATAAAAAAAATATAATAATAATAATAATCATGTTGTGGGCCTTACTTGCTTTTCGCTAGTTCATGGCGCCATTCGAAAAGTTCAATAAAACTTCACTAAGTTCACGCGCTAAAGTGAAATGCTTGTGTTGTTGTTGTTGTTGTAATTTATTTAATTACTACTTGTTGCGTGTTTAATTAAAATTATATCACAACAATGCAGGCCTCACTCAGCGAGGTAGAGGTGCATTGCCCACTGCACAGTCATTGACATCGTGCCGTTGACATTTCCAACACTAACCATCGAAAAAAGAAGTGAATAAATATTTACATTATGGACAGACGATCAACCCGTTGAGACCGCCTAGGTCAATGTTGAAAATGTTTCCTGTTGCAACAAGCAACTTTGAGAATTCCACAAGTCAATAACAAAATGCCACGTGTGGCCATCAGTGTTGCCAAGTTAGCCATTTTACAGACAAGTCTGTCCCTGTTAAAAACTATATCTTTCGTGAAAAATATCGAACATATCGAATCCGGATATCTATCCTCTTTTATAAATTCTAAGACAGAAGCAGAATGCAAATTCAATTAAAAGTAATTTTTAGGCCCTTTTATCACATGAAATAGTTAAAATTTTTACAATGAGAGTCACAAATGCACAAAAGAAACAAAGTTTTAAATAAATTATTTCCTAATTTTGATATTAACTGAAAATCAACCTGTTTAATATAATATGATTTGTCCTATGATCTGACTTCGTTTCTATGTTTTTATCTAGTTTTCCTACTCGGCTTGTCCTTTTTCACGAGCAGTTGGCAACACTGGTGACCATTGATCGTTTCTCTTCTCGTATTCGAATGCTCCCCCCTTCGGTACCATTCTTTCAACAAATCTACAAACTCATGCTCTCTCGCTTCCCCATTGTTCTACTCAACGTTTACGTGGGTGTTTGTTCGAGATTTTTCAGACGAAAATATCTATGGATCGAAATTTATTCCATTTTCTCGACATATTTTTGGCTTTTCGTCGCATTTTCATGTTTACAATGGTGTGAAATGGAAGGGGGTTTGTTTTTCCTGCGACTATTTGTTATGCGTTCTTATTTTCATATGTAATGGAATATCGTGGGCGTCTAAATGCACTAATTTAATGTTTAAAATATAGAACAAAATTTAAATTGTTATTTATTGGAATTTCTATTGTTTAGAATTATCAAATTTCTATAATCATTCCATATGCGTAATATGATGTTCAGCAAACAAACGTTCATTTTTATTATCATTTATAAACCAGATCCGATCACAAAGCTTTACGAAAATTCTTACAGTCTCAGACATGAGAAGACCAAACAAAAATAAACCTTTAACTTCCTTATTAATGCAATTTCAATAATAACAACTTCGTTTAAAAATAAATGAACAGACAAAACGAAAGTGCCAGATACAGATACATATATGTGTGTATATGTACAATTCTGATATATGAGATTGAGAATTGAGACTCCAGGCCATGGAACAGTTCAAGTGGAGGTCAAGTTCATTCTGCAATGGGAATTTGGTAGGCCGAAAGTCATTGCATTTCAAAAGCTTTAAAGCTTGCTTAAATTTTTATCATTTCGATGATGATGTTGACGCTGATGTTTATGATGAAAGCTAAAAATGTTTGCGATTCGCAACGTCATGATCAACTTTTGGCTGCGTCATGACAATGCATTCACAACGGAACGGAACCAAGTCGATCGACTTGACTGAGGCGAATGTACCCCTGACAAATGTCATTGGCATCTCTCGGTTTGGATCGTCGGATATCCCCTCCTCCCACAGTTACCCATATCAACATTGATTGTCAATCATCATGTTAATCGGTTATATTGCTAGTCTATATTTGCAGGCTTAATCAGATCGGCCTTCCACAATCTCTCTCTCATTCGCTGTCTAACACTCTTGATTCTCTCGCTAATTCTCCGGCGTAAGTTGAACGACTCTTGATGACTTTTTCCTTGGCAAAAATTGTGCGATTGAAAGAGAGAGAGAGAGAGACACAGACAAAATCAACTTCCTTGATAACTTGTTAACAATTTGGGCTGAAGTAATTTTTTGTATATATCGTTTTTGTTAAGTTTAGAACTGAAAAACCAGTTTTGTCGATTGCGCAACTTTTGAACTTGCTTGTTGGTCGAAATTGTGGGCATATATGTACATATATATATATATTTATGTCTCTATATAGTATATTAACCTACCATCTGCTCTATGTTAGCATATTTGTTTTTATCTATGTCTCTGTATCTCTATATGTATCTGTATCTGTATCTCTCGCTCTCACTATATAATTAACGCACAATGAGAAGGTGCGTGTTCCGTCCGTCAGTCTGTCTGTCTGTCTTTGCTGTCTATGCCTCGTTTGGTGGTGTTCATGAACTCGGTCAATTTGAAGGCCAACAATTTTGCGGCGTACGCATAAAAAATGTGTGCTTTTTTTGTCGGGTTCGAGTTCGTTCTTCTACACTTCAATGAAGGCATCTTGATATTGTCACCAATTTCGTTCAAAAGACATGATCTATATATAGAAGTCTTTGTTCTGATTTACTAATGGATTTACTGATTAAAAAGGCTGAAATGTTAAATATTTTACTGTTGATTTTAATTATTATATGATTCTTATATTTTAGGTGAAAAATTCACAATCTTATCGATCAGTTAATATCTACACCAATGAATCTAGGGCTTTAATGTAATATGTAGATTACAATTTCAGCTCTTTATGTTCTTTTCCTTCTCGATTATCATTTCGCACTATATAAGTTCTTTGTGGAGAGGGTATCCGTTAATCGGCAATAGTTTCTTTTAGCTTCTCAATTTTTTGTGTACTCGAGCAATTTAATTTTTTGCGTGGCTTTTTTTGTAGCCAGATTTTGACGTTAAGTGTGCTTTTTGCAGGGTTGGTGATTACGCATAATTTTTGGGCTGTCCAGAGATCTCATGATGTCATGCCACTGAACGTAACTGAGAGGGAGAGCGAGGGAATGGAAGATAAAGACAATTCTTGGGAGAATTAAATGAAAGTTCAAGGTTGAGATATTGATAGAAGTTCCTAGAATATATGTAGCCAAAAAATGATATAACTATATCAGAAACAAACATGTAATACGTAAACTATTTAAGCTCTCTCGTAATACTTATAAGACGCATAACATTAGAGACTTTACTTGGACGACAGCACGCGAAATGCAATGTTATCTTTAAACATGTAATACTACATTAGATATAGAGTGTTAATAGGTCTTTGTTCCCTTTTTACAGACCCGCATCCCGTAAATAAAAATTGCACGATGTAATCGTTTGTTTATAATGTCGTAATGGCGATTGAAAATAACATGCGCCTTTTAAACGTAACTAGAGGAACGTAGGAGGAGGCAGAATAAACTTAAATAATAATAAACATGTACACACACACACACCCATACATATATATACATATGCATATAAGTTGCTTATCGGTTATCGGTGTTATCGCCTGTTATCAGCGGACAGCAGCGAAAAATGAAGGTCAGCAGCACAAATTCCTGATGGTCGCTTATCTATTTTACCCACAAACACAAGCAACAACAAGAACAACAACACACACAAAACGCGTCACTTTGATAAAAATAGCTGGAAAATAGTCGGGAACTGTGGTCCAACTGTGAGTTGGACAACGCCGACATCTTGATTGCGGTACATTTATTTTTAGATTTAAAAATATTATATAAACTATGTTACGATTGGTTGATATTAAAAAATAAACTTAAATGAACTCAAATCAAGCCAATGTTAAATTATAATCAGTTTAATGGTGACTGTAGGGTATACTCTAGTCGTTCAGCCGTTTAGTGCTCAAACTTGTTTAGTTTCATTATCAACGGATGAACAGTTTTTGTAGTTTTCGCGCAAAAGGTGAAAATTCGATAAGAGTTTTCAAGGTCCCAACGACAAATATTAAGAAGCGCGTGCTATTAATGATTGGGCAACGTTATTACACAATATCTCTAAAGGAAGAGAAGGGAGAGAGTAAGTTAAAGAGAGTGCGGAAGATTGTTTTTTTTTGTATGGAAAGCTTTATTAGCCAAGGTCGGTGAAGTTAGCTGATTAACAAGCAAATTTTACAGGTGCGTTCAGTCAGCCTTCAAAAGTTCTTATATGATTTTCTTTTATTATCTTGAAAGGGGTATTATAATAACATTATAAAATAAGGAAATATTCCCAATTTCAATAAGCAAATTAATAACAGTAACAGTTCCAGTAGCTTCGATAAAAGGATTATCATGGAAAAAGACTTCTAAACGATTTTTAATGCATCTTTTCTTTATTAGATCGAATTTTCTCGAGTTTTCTCTAAGTATTTCAGCCAAACTACAGTGAATTTTCTCTCTGCTTCTCACTTACTCTCTGCTGTTTTGTAGAACTCTTCTGTTGTGATAGGCAAACCTACATGTACTTGAACTCGTTTTCTTCTGCTGTTTAAATGAAAAATTTCTTCTTTTGCCCATTATTTCAAGACTGAGACGATCATCGTTTATCAAATAGATGCGGGGTGTATATAATTCTCTACGCTGCTGTTCTTCCTATTCTTCTTTGTATACTGGTTCGCCTTCTTGTGGTTGTTCTATTGTTATTATCAGTGAACATGCAAGGGCAGGAAGCGCAACACCATTTCATTGTAATGGAGCTTATCAGTGGAAAGAGTATGTACTTGGACCTCGGTCACAGTGAACAGTGAACAGTGAAAATGAATCAAAAGTGCAGCCCAGACGCCTCCACTTGAATGCAACTGATACCCATACACAGACACACTCAGATACACACACACCTCCAACTATATTGCATTGAACGCTTAACGATCTTTTCCAATAGCATCTTGCACATGCTCCGTTTTGAAAAGTGAACTCGACATTGAAAAGCAACAAAAGCAAAGCGTTCATTACAATTATCAACCGAAGCAAGAGGGAGTTAGAGGAAGAGATAGAGAAAGAGAGAGAGAGAGAGAGAGAAAGAGAAATAGAGAAAGAGAGTACGAGATAGAGAAAGAGTGTTGCCAGAATTTCTTAAGAATAAAACAGCTAATTTTAAAATAAAAAGTATCTGGAAATAGCTCTACGATTATTGATTCTATGAAAGATCTACAGTTTTATAACAACTAAGAAAGTACTATTTTTGGGTTTGTAATCAGGGCGCAACATTTAATAACTTGCATTATGCTACCAACCAAAATATTTTATTAACAACAGACTTTTAAGCCAGAATACTTAATGTCCTCAAAGTCCACATGATCCATAAGAGTCTGAACATAAAATGTTCATACTAAACCGTATCGATCAAATAGCATTTTAGATTTTTTTATACCCAATTTCTTGAATTGATCTTAACGAGCTACATTTGACTGGAAATTCGTTCAACCTCTGCATTTTACCAGACTTATTGTGTTCCTTGCAAACTTAAGTCTGTAGTAATTTTCCCGTTAACCACAGAAATCTGCTAAGCTTATATTTTATTTTAATGTTCGAATTCAGAACATTTCCATAAGTTTACACGAGAACAAAAATAATTTCCACTGAAAATGGTACATTTATATTTTTTGTTGTAATAACAAATTGATTGAATTAGTGACTAGTACCATAATTGATAAACTTCAGCTTGTAGGACTACGATAATAAACAGATGAATTAATAAATATAAAAATTCACAGTAGTGGTAGTATTTGAATTATTTTTTTGAATTTTCTTAATTTTCTTCAGGGCTTCTGTAATTAAAAAATTGGCTGAATTTAGCTAGTTAAATAGTTAACATGACAACACTGTTCTCTCCTCGCCAAGTTCAAAGCCACTGCACTGTGGTTACATTGGTCTCCACACTCTGCCTCGCTCACTCTCGCTCTCCACGATCTTTGTCTTTCTCCACAACTCTCTCGTTTGCTAGCCTATCGTTGGGGAGAGCATGCTTGTTTGTTTGAATGTTTGTTTGTATGTGTGTGCATGTTGATGTAGGTTCGGACTGTCTTCATTTCTAATGGGCTGCTGCACTTTTGCTTTTCCGCTGCACAGATTTTCTCGTTGTTGTTCTTCTTGTTGTTGTTGTTGTTGTATTTGTAGTTTTGTATCTGCATCTGCGCTTTGGATTTTTCCACTCACATTTCTTCGCACACATTTCACTGCACCGCACAGCGATCGTTGAGGGTCTTTAACCCTTTCCCCAGTGCAATGCACTCCGTTGATGACGAAGACAACAACGACGACAACAACAACAACAACAACAACAACTTCATTCCAATTCACTTCACTTTACTTCATCCAACCCCACCAAGAGAGTGTGTTTGTGAGTGTGTGTGTGCAATTTTCTTGCACATTCTTCTCCATTCCCTGACATTCGTGTCTATGTGAAGTGTGTATGTGAGTTTGCCTAGGTCTAGTTGCGTACATTGCACTGCAATTCCTCTGACTCTGACTCTGACTACGACTCTGATCTTGTCTCTCTTTATTTTTTTTACGACTGCATACAGTTTTGTAACTGTTATTGAGGGTTATTTGCAGTTGCAACTACAGACAGAGTCTTGGTTCTGCCAGTTGGTAGTTGCCACTTGGTAGTTGCAACTTGGTAGTTGGCTAGTTGGTGCCAATGATCGTTGATCGTGCTTAGTTTGCCTGATAAGCCAACTGAGTTGAGTGCTCTCAACAGAGATAGACATACTTACATAGAGAGACAGAGAGAGAGAGAGAGAGAACAAACTTTGCAATGAGTTTATTGACTTGTCAGTTCGTTGTTGCCGGCCACGCATGTGCACAGTTGGCCAAGTTGAATGCACTTGGCCGCAGAAATTGGAAATTGCCGCACGTGCTTTCTATGATTACGCCATAAACGATAGAGAGTCAGAGGCCAGTGTCGGCTTTGAGAGTTAACTGCATTTCGACGCCCTGTCCAAACTGTCCTAACAACATTCGCATTCGCATCTGTTGCAGCTGAGAAAGTTGGTAATTTGCGCCCGTTAATGTGTAATCAGTGTACTTGGCCAGGCCAAGACTCTCTGGTACTTGAGACATGTGTCTTTTAAATTATAGCTTTTGGTATTTAATAGATTCAAACGGTAGTTGATTACACCATACAACCTGTCTATGATTTATTAGAGTGCAAATTTGTTGTTGATGGCAAACCAATCTCTGAATCATTTTGAACTCGAATCGATCGTGTCACCTCACTGCGATTAGGCCAACTTGCTTACAGCTGCCAGAAGGCGACCCAAAAGATTTATATCATGATCGTAATAAGTGTGGAAAGCCAGAAAAATAACAAATAACAAAACCAAGCCAGACTTTTATTTTTATTTTTATTTTTTTTTTGGCAACATAATAAGATTATGTGATATGAAATGGTCAAAAAAGAGCAAACATGGAGGATGATAAAGAGAAGGAGAAGTTGGAGCATGAAACTTAACGCTGACTGTCGAAAAAAAATATATACGTTCGAATTGACTTAAAGCACAAAAATTACAATTCGTGCGAAAGTGAATGACCTCCATTAACCGCCATTAAGCGACAGCAACTGAGAACTGAGAACTCAGAGCTGAGAACTGAGAACTGAGACGAGAGTCCAGAACAAAAGCCCCACAATTTAAAGCTCTTGCTCCAGCTCTTACTTCTTCTTCTTCTTCTTCTACTGTTTCTTCTGCTGTTTCTTCTGTAGAAACATGCGTCGTCGTCGTCGTTGTCGTCTCTTTGAATTCGCATGAACCCTTTCATATCAAGCTTAGCATAATAATTAGTAAGCCAAAACTGGGCTCAGACTCGATCCGGGACCCAAAATGTGTTTTCTTCTTCTTCTTTGTTTCTTTCTGCTGTTGTTGTTGTTTTTTTTTTTTAGTTTTTTTTGTTTTATTGGTTCGCTGGCTTTGTTCTATGGCCCTCGTCAGGTGAGCAAAAGTCGCGACCAACTGGCCAGGAATTTGAAACCTGTTTGAAAAAGACGCCAAGCAACAGCCGCAAAATTTTGTATGCGCCTAGCATAATTTTAGTTTTATTTTTTCAGTTTCTTTTTTTATTATTATTATTATTTGTTTGCCACTGCCATAATTTATGAATCCAAGCTAAACGTAGCGCCAGTGCCCTCCTCACTAGGAAGTTTACCGGGGTTTAATGTACGCAGTTGACGCGTCGTAGAACGTGTGGGCCAAGAGCCAAACAGGCATTTAAACGGTTAGGTGGACGGGGTCTCTACTAACTGAAGTCTAGAGAAGGCAGCTCGTGTTGAGGCTAACACGTTGATCGACTCTAGGTCGATTAGTTTAGCAACGGGGGGTACGAGGGGCTGTTTTTTTTTTTGCCAATGATGACGTGATGATCACCAATTAGAATGATCGGCAAACAGGAAGAGTTATTGTGTATGGCAAGGAAAGGGAAGTTTGATAGAATAAATTAGTGTGATATAAGTCTAAAAATACACAAATTTAACTTTCAATTGTGAGATATTTTTAATTATTTTTTAATTGATTTTGCTATAATACAGGTTCGGTGATAGTTTTTTGAAATGCCTTAAAAATTTCGAAGCCATATTCAAGTTATCTTTCTTACTATTGAATTTGCAAGCTTAATCAATATTAATCAAAATAATCTATATAATAATATATAACAAATATTTCAACTAATCGCTTTAAGTATCTTTGTTTAACAAGTCAAAGATCATTTTTATGACAGATGTCTAAACTAAATGATAAAATAGAATTAAGCTAAAAGCTTCCAGCTATTTAGGTATGATATTAGATTTAAATAGTGATATTGAAGGCTCCATTAAACTATGTAATGATCAACACAATTTTGGGTATTATATATTTACATTATTATTAAATGAACATGTCTTTAGCATTTATTTATTTACAATATTTAATTTAAGAGTGAAAGATTAAGATCGATAGTATCTATGAATAATGCATAAGTTTGTGAAAACTAAATCGATTTTCATGCGGAATGTCATTTTAACTATAATCTATAAATCTATCATGTCTATTTATGATTTGATTTTAATCAACTTCTGGTTGCCAAATTAGTATAAAACAACACTTTAAACTCAATTGTGATCATGTCAAAAGTGACCAATAATTTCACTTGTAAGGTGCTGATTTTTCTATAAATTGATATACAACTATATACGTATGGTTAATATGAATTCACAATCTTTTTTCCGACTCTTTAAACTGATCTTTTAGCTTCACTTGTTTGTAAGTCTCGTAAAAGAATCTTTTCCTAATAATTTAAAATGTTGATTGCATTTCCATAAGACATTCAACCGAAATGCAAATACCGAATCTCCGATCATTTTGGCATGCACTTTCAATCGAAAATCAGGCAGAGTAGAGAGTCATGCGATCGGAGCCCAGCGGGTGCATAAGTCAAGCACCCCGTGCATAGAGGTCATTACTACCTCAACCCAAGCCAGTCAGTCCAGTCAGAGTCACAGTCGCAGTCACAGTCACAGAGTCGCAGTCACATTCGCTGTCGCAGTCACAGTTGCAGTCACAGTCGGTCCATCGGCACTTTCTACCACATGTGGCCCCGCCACAAGTGGCATGCAAAATAGCATAGCAAAAAGAAAAACTGGTATGTGCAACTGCAACAGAGTCGACTCTTAGCTACCAAACAACAACAGCTGATGACGCTGCTGCCACGTCAAATAGTTTAGGCTCACAAAGAGTAGATAGAGAAAGGGGTAAGAGAGATAGAGAGAGACAGAGAGAGAGGGGAATTTTTGCAGTTGTCTCTGTGTGTGTGTGTGTGTGTGTGTGTGTGTGTGTGTGTGTGTGTGTGTTGATCGCAGGTCGCTGCACTTTTGGAGCGCAGTTGCATTCAGTGGAGCATTCGAGTGAGTTTGCTGGGCAACTATGCTAGTGATACTAACAACACCAACAACATCAACAGCAACAACGATTGCCGCTGCAACAACAGCAACAACTATGAAAGTTGACTGACACTCGAGTTGCCAGGACTTTAACCCAAGCAAAGTGAAATTGTTGGGCGCACAGAGTCTCGAAGAGACTCTCGGGAATTGGGAATTTCCACGTGTTGCACAAAAGCCAATGGGAAAATTGGCACAACAACAACAGCGACATCAACATCAACAACAACAACAACAACGGCAATTTGCACAATCATTTTCGTTGTTGTGAAAGTTTTTTCGGCATTTTGTGTGTAATTTATAGTTTATTAACTTTATAGAGCGAGTGCAACGACTGGAAAGCAAATCGTCTATTGCCATCTGATTGGTTGTTTACTAACTTGGCCGAAACGAATTTTTTTTGTGTTTTTTAGAGGTCATCCAAATGCCGTGGGTGGCAGTGAAAGTCGAACAGCAACACGTTGAACAACTTACCAAGAGCAGAACATTAAATCTAAATAAATGGCCAAAGGTTTCGTAGAAAAGTAAAGTGGAAAAATCTGGAAAATGTGAAAACTTAAGATTGTAAGAGGAAATATTCAAATTAATCTTACTATCGAAATTATAATATTATAATCTTTCAAGGAGTGAGTTCTTAGAAATCAGACTTTCGTCAACGATATGCTGAGCTTGAGTTTTTTAACTATTCAGAGAAGGATTAAAGAGATTCAGAATCAGTCTGAGCCTTTGACGAAGCTAAATTTGAACAGTAAAAATAGAAAAAACCAAGTCGAAATACTTTGAGTTCAAATTAAAGGTTAAATATTTAAAGTTTTATTGATAGTTGAAAAGAAAATGATATTGCACTTATAATTTTTCAGAACTCTCCCACACTTTCAAAGATTAAATAATATAGTTGTCTGTTCTGGTTGAAATTGTTGAAGGCAATGAGTCAATCTGCTCTAAGAACTGCTAAGACTTCAATTTCTGCGAAATATAAACTTAAAAAAAGAACCAAAATAAACCCCAACACCTTTCAAAACAAAATTTGTATATGTGGATAGAAGCTAACGTAATAGTAGCTAACAATAATAATAATAACAGCTGAAAATGGCGTCGTTTGGCTACCAGAGAGAAGAAAGAAGGTGAATGAAGTGGGAAGAAAGAAGAGAAAATAAAAAGAAAAAAAAATAGAAACAAAACAACATTACCTAACTGACTTTTGGGCAGTGGAATTTTGTTTATTTGGGACAAGTTCACTGGCAACAACAAGTTGAAAACCAAAAAAAAAAAAAAAAAACTCTTTCTACGGTAAGATCTAACGACGATCTGACAGTCTGACATAGGGACAGATAGATAGAAATGTTGGACTTTCGGACGTTCCATCTCGTACTTTTGTAATTTAAGCGGTTGGCTTGATTTTCATTTTCCTTTACACTCATATTTGTTTACAACTTTTGTTTTTCTTTCTTTTTTCTTCGTGATTTTTTTTTTTTTTTGGTAGTCTTTATTTCGGTTTTTAGGTTGTTTTTTTGCGACGTTTGCTTATTTAATGACTTTCTACTTTTTGTTCCTCATCATAGAAGAACCAAAGAAAGCTAACAACAAGAGAAGAACGTGTTGAGGCTTAAGCCTAGGCTTCGGGGTAATGAGTTGTTTTTGGCATACTACATATACATATACATATGTATGTTATGAAATATTTCTTATGGTTATTTTGTTGTTGCTTGGCAAGTTGATTAGTTCTTTGGTAATCAAAACAAGTTTGGTCAAAAGCGCACTACAAAATCTTAGCCACAGTCAATTAACGGTATTTAGCTAAAGCAGCTCAAAAGACCTGTCGACAATTTCGAGAAGTCACTGAAAATGTTGCGAAAATAAATAAATGACACGGTTGGAATGTGAGATACCCTATAAAGCGCTATCATATCAGATAGGTATTCGGTTCTTAAACATATGAACATAGATTGAGGCAGGGCTGGATAACTTTAATGAATCACTTCCGATCGTTATTAAACTTAACATTAGATAAAGTATTTCTTATAATTTATGTAATAGGCAAATTTCAAGACTTAATCCGAAAGATGGCTTATTTCATTTGGATTCTTTGAATTCCAAGGCATAAAAAACACTTTTATAAATGAAATATGTATTCTAAAAAACATTCTGAAGAGCAGACACATTTTTAATTTGGCCCTCGAGTTACAATCAATAAATGACGTGTTTGGCCCCAAAGGATCGTCTGCAAGATACCCAAATGTGCACCAAGAACAACAAAAACTGCAAAATATTTAGGCCAAGTATCGACTTACCAAAGTACCTTATGTGAAAATCAAGGCACCCAAAACCAGAATCAAATTCTTAACTGCCAATAATCTGAAAAAATTACTTCCTTTTGGCTGCAACATTATCAATATTCGTAACAAAAACCATCTATCGTCGCAACCAGTTCAAAAACTCTGTTTTACTTTTGCTCTTCTTTAAAAATTACGGAAAGCATTGAAACGAATATTCAAGTTTATTAAAAAAAAAAAAAAGAACAGCGACTTTGTTCGATATAAGGAGCAAGAAAGTAAAGATCAATTTGAAGTGCCGAAGTTTGTTTACCCTGCCAACAAGTATGATTTTCTTAAGCTAAAGTAACATTTTTTGAAAAAGGATAATCAACTTAGATATAGAATAATTCAAATTGGTTTCAGTTCTATGAGTTTGATTGAGATCTATAAAAGAAACTGAAAGCTTTCGGTTGTGCATCTTAGTCTTTAAGTGATCCTTTTTATGAATACACTTTTTCAGGATAATTTCATAATATTTAAATAAATTAGATGAGCTGCACGTTGTATTAAACTGATCCGACTATAATATAATGTGTACTTACTGTCTCCTTAATGAAACTAAGCAGAAGCATCTGCAGCCAATTTCATGATCAATTATACAGTATAACGTAATATTCTCTCTGATTCCAGACACGCCCTCTTTTAAGCATTACACATTTATTGACAAAATTGGAATACTCTGTGCAAGCGTATTAAAAAAGTATTGCAAAAAAATGAAAAAGAAAAAAACAGAGAGAGAGTGTAAAAAATGAAGCAATGTAGTCAGTGCCTTGGGGTTAGACAGAGGCGTCCCAAAAGAGGATAAATTGTATTTGAAATTTAACTTTGTAAATTAATCCTATAGAATTCATTATTCTTCAACATTTGTGCACTATATGGAATTAATAAATATTGTATCTTTTCAAATCTCATCCCAAAATAAAACCCCTTTTCTTGTGATGTCACTGGGAAAGCATTGCACTGTTGTTTGAGCTTTTTTGCACATGTTTCTGAAGTTGTTGTGACTGTTGTTGTTGTTGTTGTTTTTGTGACTGTTGTTGTTGTTTTTGTTGTTTACGTTGTTGCTTACTCGGTGGTCGTAACGGGGTGAATGTCATCAGGATTTATATTTGCCAAGCGGTCAACTGCCTTTGCGTCTGTTTGGTTGTTGCTCGTGAAATTTAATTTCTCACTGATTGTTTGTTTTTAGTTATTGTTGTTGTTGCTTCTTTTTTTTCTTCTTTATTATGTTTGGTTTTGGAGTGTGTGAAACGCTGACGAATGCATCCGAAAGATACTTTTGCTCGTACTCGCAAATACTTGTGTGTATAATGACACGATTATACAATCGTGACGCTAAAGCCGCTGACCGTTGCAAACCAGAACAAACTCAATATGAGAAATGAATTGAAATGCCCTCGAATTGCAATTCAAATAAGTATAAAATCTGCTCGGATTCCCTCGGACTCCTTGTTTTCTTTTTTATTGCTGTTGAAGCTGACGTTACGATTGTCGAAAATGCAGTGTAACTTTTGAATGATTGAGTCATGGTTGGAATTGAAAGCGTTATCAAAGAATACAAGTGTATATTTTAATGAAAACGTCATTGTTTCTTATTATATATGTACATAGATCACACATATATTTTTTAATGTACTCCCTGCAGGGGTCATTATTGTCATGAAATTTGAAATGCATTAAGGGAGGTGTGTTCAACATCTCAAGTACGTTTAAACTGATCTTGAATATTAACCTACTACTGTAGTGGTATTTTTAATAAGAAATAACAAATTGATTTGACTTTGAATAGTCTCATAAACTTAAATATCTCCCGTATTTTAATATATTTATTGTCTAACTATAAACAGTCAACACATCGAAACATCAATTTAAGTAAAGTTAAAATGAGCAATTTAGATTTAAAATTAAAATCTTATTTCGGGCGTAATTATAGATAATGTTCTGTGATTCTGAACATACCCCTTAAGAGAATATTTTTGAATTATCATTAAGGAAGGTTTGTCCCACATATCTGATATTCTTCTGACCTTATTTTAACAAAAGATCATTTCTACTGCAATGAATTTATTACTTCGGAATGAATTTTTTCTCGGAATCTTTAATGAATGATGAAGGCTTTTCTTTCTAAATTTAATAGTTTTATTATTTATACTTAGATAATGTCAGTTTACCACTGGAAAAGGAATATTTTAAACTTGTGAGTTGATATATTAGTATGTACATTTCCTTTCCTTGTCTTTCTGATCTCTATATATTTGAAATTACAAAAGACCGATTTAAAAATGAATATTTTGAAAGAGAAATTAACTTTTCTTTAAATTCAAGCAAATAAAATACAGCAAACTTAAAAAGGCAACACATTATAAGAGTATTTAATGATCGGCAACTCGATGATCTGATCTATTGGCAAAGCCATAAGCCCACATGTTGTTGGCACACCATTTGTAAGTCAACGAACCAAGCGGACAAAACCAACAACTTAACAGCCGCAAAAGTAACTTTATCTTTGTCTATCGACGGGTTTTCTGCACACTTTCGAGTGAATGGCAGCAGCAGCAGCAGCAGAAGCAGCTCAGTCGACGTCCTTGCTTCAGTTAACAGAAACTGCGACAACTACAATGACGTTGCAAAAGTGGTCGATGTGGTATGAGAGTCGAGTGTACACATACTTATACTTATTGTTACTCTCATACTCATACTCGTATTCGTATTCGTATTCGTACTCGTATTTGGTATGCCATTTCCTCCGATACCGATACCGATTTGACTCAGCTGTGTTGGGTTAGTTACCTCCAGCTCGATGGCAATGAACCAGAGAACCATTGACCGACCAGAGGCGAAGCCACACCAACAACATACAACCAACAACCGAAGATCGATGCGGCCATGCAAGTTGCAACACAGACGCCGCAAGATCGTCTCTGTCTCGATCTCGATCTCGACTCGGCTCGGCTCGGTACATGCTGCGCCAATGGACTAGGACTTGAATGCGAAACAGGTTTTACAGCAAAAACAAAAATAAATGAAAAAAAAAAACAATTTGCAACATGCCGCGAGAGACCGAAACCGAGACTGAGACGCAAAGTGCAATGATCGCAACGAGGCTGCGACTGCAAAAGTTGTTGAAGATCACACAAGATCTGAAGTGGGGACAACTGTGTTGCATGTGACTTTGTTGTCGGTTCATTGTCGATCAGATCACTTTTATGCGGAGCAACAAATTATTTTTAGTTTTCGATTTATATATTCTCTGGTGGAAACTTTATGTTAAACTGAAAGCGCAGGTGAAATCAAACTTGAACTGAAAGCCAAGCTAAGTAAATGAATAACCAAAAACAACATGAAAGAATGACTTAGTTGAAATTGGTGTAACGAACATTTAATACGCTTGTAGAAATATCAAATAGGATTAAGATAGATAGGTTCAAACAAAGAATTATCCTTTTGAGGTATTGTCTAACTTTTAACTACGTTTTAAATTCGTCTGGCTTTGCTAAAATTTAGTAACTTTTTTTAAAGACATCATGAGTTTGTTGGATTTGATAAGGTTGATGGAGATATTCCCAATGGGCAAAAAGTATTTCAAGTAGCTAATAATGGTCTGAGCTTAACAGATTTTATTTTTAATATATATGTACATAAAGATGTATCTTAATGAAGTGTCACTTGTTTATGTAGACAGTAAGATCTTTAATGTTCTTCTTTTCTGTTCTTGTACAAGATTCAAGATCTATAATCTATATGTAAATATATAATCGGAATATTGTTTTTCAAAAGCATTTATGAATCAACAATTAAAGTTTCCTACCTCAACGATAAACACAAATGGTTAAATTCAAATGTAGGGTAACTTGCACGTCGATCATTACCCGCTTTTCTGCTGCTGATGGCTAAAAAATATATATGTATGCACGTTTATTTGACAATGAACTTGAAACACGCGTCATGCATATGAATAAAAGTTTTGCGCCACATTCTGGCCATGTTGTCCATTCTGGCCAAGACAAGCTAGGAAACGCAATGGATAAATTATGATGCAAGCTTTTGTCGCTCATTTGGTTAAGTACCTTATTCGCTGAGACTCGCTTTTTGTGCTCCCGCGGAGGGAATTAAGGGAAAAGAGGGAATATTTACATTCATATATCGTAAGCATTTGCATGATTTGCACATGGAGCCCGCGGGCAATGTTGTATTTTTAATTATTTTCGGCGTAATAACCTAGATTCGTGGCGTCGACTCGGGGAACAGGCAGTACGAACAGACGAACAGTACCCATTATTGTTGCTATTTCTTTTATTTTTACCTTCTTTTTTTTCCTCTTTTTACGTTTTTTGTTGTTTTGAGTTCCCTTTTGAGAGTGCTTTTGGCAAAGACTTTTTCTTTTCGACTTTGACGTCGATCGCCATTTTCTTTTTGTCACTTTGTGAACGGTTGTTTTTCTTGCCTCAATGTGAATGACACTTTGTTGTTTGACTTGCCTTTCCTACCTGAGCAATTGTAAACTTGGTACAGCATAGAACTCACAATAGGAATACTTCCTATCGATATGAATCTATAATTTCGATCGATTTTAAATAAACATTTATAATCAATCTTAACCTTATTTCTCGATTAATTTGGGTTCTTGATAAGTAAAATGAACCGGAAGTACTTGAACAGGGTATTTTTACATTTGTAAACTTAAGTATTTTTATAAAGTTGATCTAATAAAATTAAAACTTATTATTTGTTTATTTTAAATTGGAAAGTTTTGGTGTATAGTAAAATACGTAATACAAAATATACTTTTCGTAAATTTCTTATAGAATTTTCATTCAAAACTATGTGATAGAATCAGATTTACTTACTTTATTTAGCATCTCTTTTTATAATATCTAGTTGGACTTTACAAACTTAGTGTTTTATAAAAATACATGTATGTACTAATGTTAATCTTTCTCCTTCTTTGTTGTCGTAAAACTATTATATTTATAATGATGATGATAAAGAGATGATTATCGTAGCTGATTTTGGACTATTTGCGTTTTATTTAACCTGTGTGAAAATTAAGAAACTCATTTAAAAGGGATTTTTAAATTAGAGTGTTACTCGACCCTGGACACATTTCTATTCCAAATTCCAAGTGGATTTCGGTGGTGTGTGTGTGTGTGTGTGTGTTGTGTGTTAGGTTATGGTTCTAATGTCTTGGCCTCTTTTATGGTGTGTTCTGATGACCAGAGACAGACGGAACAGAAAGGGTCGTTTGATGAATGAACTGTCTGCCTGTTTATAGCCCGATTTTTGTGGTACCTGCTTTCGAATTAGACAAAACATAGCCTAGAAAACGAACAGAACGAAAAGTGTGCGTGTCAAGTGAAGACTTTGTTATACAGATACTTTTAGATACATGTATGATTATTATATCATTGAGCTCGACTAAATGTTATAACATTTAGTAGACCTCGAACAAAAGCCCTTGCCAGAGTTCACTTTTAGAGGTGCTCATAGGTAAATGCTCCGTAATGCTTATCTTATCATTAAAACACACGTGAACTGAACGTCAACAAGTTTCAACAAATATGACACTATATAATAGACTCGACTATCTTTATCTATGAGAACAGCGAAGGTTATTCCCAAATCGAACTGCGTTGAACTCCAGACATTGCGCAGCGGGGAGCAACTAAGTACATAAATATGTATTTATGTGTATGTATGTCTGTTTATGTACATATGTATCTACATATAAATGTCTGCTTATCCAACGCATAATTTCTACTAAAATAACAATCGGGCATAGAAAAAGCTGATCGTGGTCAGGGGGTTGGGCACAATACACAAATTCACAGACAGACATAAGTTTAAAGAGAGCATATAATCATACTTATGTATGTACATTGTACATACACATTTATATAATTATACATGCGTATGTAAGCATACATAGAGTGTTTTGTTGGTGCTTCTCAATTTAAAATTTATGTGTTGAATTTTCGGCGTACAAAGCAACAAAAATTATTTCGAAGTTCAAGGTCAGTAAACTTGCTACGCACACGCACAATGGAAACGACGACGATGACGATGACGACGACGACGACTCGGCGCACACGCAGCGATCCGAAGCAATCCGAGGGTAAACATTCGGCAACATTTTGAGATACAAATGGAAGATAAACACACACACACACGAGAAATAGAAACGTTTCCTCTCTTACGCTCTTTGCCGCCTGCCTCTCTTTTGATACATTTTAATGAAACTAGAACGAGCATTGCCAACACTGACAAAAGAGAGAGAGAGAGAGAGACGGCGAGAGCGAAACCCACAAAATTAGCGCTTAAAAACCCTGGAAAAAGGGACATTTCCAAGTCCATTCCAGAACTGAGAATACCAAAAGTTTTTCTACTGAACGAGGTTTTTACTTGAAACTTTGCACGAATTAATTATGGATTTTTTATGGATTATTTTTTTGTAAATCTTTCCTGAATTTCCCAGATTGCCATAACGGCTATTAACGGAACTTGGCCCCCAGTGGAGCTAAAAATCAAGTCATATTTTAAAAGAAGCGGCTTTAATTTATCTAATTTATAATTATGTTACTTTGTTTAAAAAAATCATTTTCTTGCATAAAAACCACTTTTCCCGCGGCCCGCTGTTTTCGAAATTTTCCCGCAATTGGACTTTGTGAAAAGCCGGATTTGACAGGATAAAAGCTGAATTGGCAACACTGCTACGCAGAAAGATGATAGTGAAGCGCATAACAATACAGGTAGAGAAGGATCGACTGAGGGATACCCTGCAGTCAGCTCCAAAATTTATTTTAATATTTACACACGCTCACAAAGTTAACTACGCATATTATCCAAACAGACAAATAAGCTGCTAGTTAAGGGCGCTACTTTGAACTATGGAAAATAGTTTTTGAATTACTTCCGCGTTCGTTACCCGATTGCTATCAAGATAACAAGTATGATAAAATTCGTCGTAAAATATACGTGTGTTTAAAAATTAACGATATATTTTGTAAACTCTACTTATAGTTTGTTTACTTTTAATTTTAATTTATTTATTAAAATTCTTTTGGACTTCTGCCACTTGTTACTCAAATGAGCTAAGAGTTTGGATACCCTTTTCACCACTGGTTCGTACATAGTATCTATTTTACAAAAATACTTTCGAGTATAGAAAAAATTAACATTGGATGGGTACCGCTTAAGAACGTTTCAATTGTTGCGGGTGTGAAATAAACATTATTCAAAGATATTTATAATGCGTGCTGGGGGTTTTCATATGTACACAAACCCAGAACCATTTATAGAATCTAAGTTGAGGCATTTTCTGTTTATATCATAGACTGATGATCTTATATGTCGAGGAAACCGGTTCACATCTACGACTTTCATTAATCAACCAAAAATTTGGCCATTCTAAGCGAAACTGTCGAATAACTTGTTCAAACTCCATAAACAATCTATATGTGTTTTCAGCCAACAATAAAAAAATTTAATCAAAACAATGGCTATAACTAAATGCCCTGGGTCAAAGCACGACTCGAAGGTCAGTGATGTTAGACTCAATTATTAGAATGTGTGAACAGCTTATCGCTCGATAAGACCCTTCAAATGTGCTTCAAAAAAAGGTGAGTTATTTAACATTGTTTATTAACAAGGCACGAATTTTTAACAAATTACATTTGGCAAATGCTAAATTAATGAACTAATTACCTAATATAATAACTCTATGGAAAATAAACAAGCAACAAATAGTTATAATTGAATTCTCACTGATTCTGAAATCAAAAGTCGCTGCTTCTTGCTGTTTCTGTTTGCCTCTCGTCAACTTTCTTTTGTGCAGTGCTTTCTTTTGTGTTTGCTTTCTCACAGTCTCTCTCTTTCTCTCTATCTCCCGTGCTGGCTGTCGCTCGACTTTTATGTAACACATGCGATGTGACCATGGCCTGCTTTTGGCCATGCTCTTTTTGGTCTATTGAAATGGGTTAATGGACATTGGCTTGGAGTTGAAATGCGTTTGGTATGTATGTGGAATGCAAAGAGAATGTCAGGAAAAGTATTATAAAAACGGTTGTTAGATATATTATAGGTAAGATCTGTTATGTGGAAGTAAATGGTGTTATTTATGGTTTTCCAAGCATTAATTAAAAAAGAAATCTATAGAAATACTTTCCTATTTCAGCTGTAAAACAAAGTCAAGGATTTTGTTATTTCATTCTCATAAAGATTCAGCTTTTAGAATTCTACAAATATGTTATATGACTTTCTCTCTTTTTTCCTATGCAAATAAGAAACAATGTTTAATTGTTCACCTTCAAGTCGGTTATAAAAACTTGAAATAAGTAAGAGTTTTAATATCAATTAAGAATTTTACTGAATTTCAAATAATTCTAGATAGCTTTAGCTATAAATTATGGAGCTCTTTACTTTCATCTACGTGTAGTGTTTTTTTAGGGAGTCAAAACTTTTATTTACACCATAAATGATCAACATTTTTTAAGTTTTCATACACGTGTTGGAACTGCCTTTATAAACAATGCCTAAGAGATGCTATTATGCTAATAATGTTGTGAGCTGCTAGTTTTTTGTTTTTGTTTAAAGTGCTTATGATTAATGTTATTAACAATTAAATAGTTTTAGGCTCTGACAAGGTTGCTGATGTCATTCACTAGTTGTAGTTGAAGTTCTAATGCCAAAGCCAATTAAACGTGCCTATGAGAACTTTGTATTGTTTACCCTGTAGGCCCTAAGTAGAGGGTATATTGGGTACTTTACTTGAGCTTTTGTCTGTTATGAGTTTTTATTTTAAATTTAATTCGAAATACATTTCACAGGGTATCTTTGAGCATAGTAATCACAATGCTAGCTGTCGGGCTTAATATTTTTGCCAGTCACAAAGTAATTGTTCAGCTGGCGTATTAAGACGACGAGTTCAAGTAACTTTTGGCCATGTCACGGCTCAGTTGCCAAGCGGCAGACAAAACTTCGGCCTAGGCCCAAAACTCAAATTCAAGCTCAAGCTCAAGTCAAACTTCCCACTTTTAGGCATTTCTGGGTATTGCCGTGTGCTAGGCATACAGAAGTGTCAATTACAAATTACAATCTGTTGCGAAAAAAATATATTTAAATGATATGCCCAACGGAGTCGGCATTTAAAATGCGATAAGTGAACTTGAACTTCGGCAAGGAAGCGATTCCTCAACTGTTCCAAAGCCAAGGGCTATTCAATAGTGTATTGTTGTTGTTGTCTTTGAACGTGTTAGACATTTTTGATTGCTTGATTGCCTAGATTTTGGCTTGAAGGTGGAGGTGACGGTGGAGGCGGTTACGTGGCACTCGGCACGTTCTGCGCCATTTTGGGAGCCACTCTGAGAGCCCCAGGGATCCACTGAACCACTGAACCACCGAACCACCGGCATCAGGCAAAAGAAAGAGAAATGAAAGGCAATGAAACAACTTTTCAACACCATGTCGCTTAAACAACTTTTAGTTAAATTTTATGCGGGCAACATTATAAAGGAAACAAGTAAAACTGCTCGAGCTGAGAGAACCTGACTAGCAGATACCCAGCAGATAACTACAAAGCTGTAGTTGCTTAAAAAAATTAATTAGATATTGGTCTTTCATTGGTGTTTGTTAGGTTGAGTAAAAGTAGCCTATATTCCTATTGGATACTTCATTATACCCTTTTCCTCATTCTTTTTAATGGGTGCAGAGCGAAGATGAAGAAACGCACACATACGCACCAAAAAAGAACCCAAAGACAGAAAAAAAACCAAACTTTTTTTAAATTCTGTTTTGCCCAAAAAGTAATGAAAATGTCAATGTCCGAACAACCTTGAAAGCAGTCAGAGGAGAAAAGCCAACAAAGCAACAAAGCATAAGGGAGGACAGAGCATGAGAGAGAAAGATTGTTTGAAGAGAAGGAGAGTGTATTGAGAAGGGCTAAATAAATTTGTAATGCGCATAATATTCTTATTGTTGTGCTTTAATTATTTTTATCGAAAACTAAGGGCAATCTGAATTGTAGATGATTCAGAAGGTGGGTGAAGGTATCGAGCTGCAAATGCGTAATAGTATCTGATCTAGTTATACAAACATTAAATAGATGCAAGACTATTTTACTGCTTAGAATTTCAATCCTTACAAACTAGATCAAAGCGGTTTAATTCTAGGGTGAATAGATTTATAAATCAATCAAAAGTTTGTTGTATACAAAATTTCGCCAGCAACTAAATTTAGGGTGTGTTAATGAAAAATGGCAGCAAAAGTTATATTTGCAAGGCATCTGAACACGCAATTGTTACATTTTTTAAATTTCCCGCGCAACTTAGCTTTTGAATAAAGCTTCAAATGAAGCAAAAGCAGGTGCACAACAAACAGTAGCGCCAATTGCGGCCGAAGCGTGCAACAAAAAGTTGCAGTGCTACAAGCAAACAAAAGATGGCGCCACCACCGTCAAACGTTTCAGCCCTGGTGATGTAAAAATTGGCCACAAATCAAAAAGCCCAAAAGTATGCAATGAATTGTTTTTTAGCGCGCCGTTTAAAAACTTAAACTAAAAAAATGTTTAAATGAAAGCGAAATCTTTTTTTATCATTTTCTTTTTAGCCTTTCTTTTTCCTGCAAACGATTTCTAAAAAATCTAAGAATTTAAGGAAAATTTTAGAAATAGTTTATTAAATATTGAATGGCAACAAAATATTGTAAATAAATGTTATAATAATGCCATAAGCTATAAGCTATATAGTGTAAAAGCTCGGCCAAGTATTGTGTAAGGAGTATAAAATTTACAGTTGCTCTTTGACGTCATTGCACACATTGCACGTTTGAAGGAAAAACCGAATTGAGTTCATGAACGTTTGTCGACTTCAATTTGCTCTGTGACTAGAAAAATGTGCATAAAATGAATGCACACATATAGACAAACATATACATACGCAAGTATCAACAAACTAACAAAGCAAATACATTTGCGGCGCCGACAGAAACAGCAACTGCAACAACAACAACAGCAACAACAAATAGGCCTGACTATGCAACGAGGTCACGTGCAGATTACAATATGGCGCTCGACGAGCACACAGGCGAATGAACTGAATTGACCCGCTTCGCAATAACCTCTAAAAATTGCAATACATATAGTGCTAAGAACTATGTATAGAGGAGAAGTGTCTCTCTCTCTCTTCTGCCATAAATGTAATGTCAAAGCAGAGGGATTAAATAATAATTTTTAATCAATTTGAAATCATTTATAATAATTGAAATGGTATTTTTTTGCTATAAATATTCAAAGTGTAATTTAAATAAGGATTCAAATCATTGATCATCCATCTCTAAGCATTTTTGTCATTTCCGTTCGCCATTAAAGCATAAAGAAAACGTGCTAAGCAATAAAAGCTCGACAAAAGCTCTCCGAACCGATTCGTTTGGTTTCGTTTTGAGCCGGTTTCGTTGTAGTGTTGTTGTACTGTGCTACTGTGGTGTGTGTGCAGTTTGTCGAGAACACAAATTGAGTGCAAGTTCAACACAGACACAGCAACAACTATAAAACTTTGTTGCAACTATGCAGCTGTATGTGTGTGTGTGTGTATGTGTAGTTGCGTATCTGTGTGTAAATTTAGATCGAGGTTATTGCTTTACAATGCTGCCCGTGCATTCAACTCTCGGTTCAGTTTTGCCGTTTGCTTAGACGACAACAACGAAGACTTCAACGCAAAAAAAATGACATTAAGAAAAATTATGTTGAATTTATTTATTGCATAGAACGAACGAATGCTGTGCGCTCTCTATCTCTCTCTCTCAGAATAGTTGATATTTTTTTTTCTGATTTCAATTGCAATATGCAAATTGTGTAGGCTGAAACATGGGACATGGAACATGGGGACGGGCAAATGCAAATGGTCGAGTGCATTATTAAGTAGACATTTATTTTTATGAGTTATTTGACTCAGATTTTTCTTTTTTGCAAGGTTGTACGAAGCAAGCAAGCACACACCAGGTGAAAAACCTCTAATGACATTCGACGTTCGTTTTCAAATTGAATTATCTTACTTACGATTAGATGAGATTGTGAAATGTCCTCAAGAACTTACCTGTAATGAAATCAAAATCAGTTTCAATTAGTTAGGAAAAAATAAATAGTTTATAAAGAAAAGTAATTAAAAACATTTATAATAATAGATTGTGTTGTAGTTTGTTGTCCAAATACCCAGCTGTTTGGACAATTAGTCGTATGCGTAATATATACATTGTGTATACGCCCTATTGATATATTGAAATCTATTGCTGCTGCTTCAATTGAAAGCGCACTTCGTTCACAGCACCCACCAAACACCCTCCAAGCACCTTTTCCCCCCTCTTACATCACCTACCCCCCATTGCAGCGTAACCGACGCGCACAGCAGGCAAATTTTATTGGGTCATGAGACTGGCGAGTTGGCGAGCTGGCGAGCTGGCATAACATGGGGGATTCATATCGCCGCGTACATCGACTATGGCGATAATGGAAATAAACACAAGCATACACACACATGGGTACAAATACATAGACACAGATATGAGCACAATTCGCGATTCGCAGGTCAATGAACGAGGCAGTTATTCAAAGCAATTCCAAGGCCAAAGCCATGGCGCATAGAACCACAAAAACCGAGAGAGACAGCGAGAGAAAGAGAACTTTTGATAGTGGGAGAGAGCATAACGCTAGGAGAACACGTCAAAAACCCATACAAGAGAGAGTATATAAAATGAGAAAAATGGCATATTGTGGTATTGAGCATAACACGCAGTAGTTGAACCTTTTGACTAGAGTTTCAAGTAGTTATAAAAGGCAACTAATGTTCTGCAATCATTGAGTTTACCTTATCTTATCACGACTATATGTAATTCAACTTTTTAGGCAAAAAAATTGTTTGGCAAAGATAGTGCAAATTGATCAACAGCACTAAAGAAAGGGAAGGAGATATAACCATATTATTACTGCCTTTTATTATCTTTTTAAATGTTGATAAATTGCCCTTATTCAGTAAGAATTACCAATTCCATTACTTTTTTGTCTGTTTTTATTAGCCTGCCCATTATCTAATACCGTTAAAACGTTTTTTCGGTGTGCAAAAATAGAACGGAAAGCCAGCAAAAATAAAATGAAATAAACTTATATACATATATTTGAAATGCCACAAATGTCAACAAATGCCCTAAATATTTTGAGCTACGAGCTGTGACTACACGTGTGTGACACATACATGAAAATATTTTGAACGGAACCAGTCAGACGGTCACACAATTGCAATGTTGCACCACAGAAACCATCGTGGCGTATGAGCAATATTTGAAAGGTTGAATTTAAACGAGTTTATCTCATCGTGTGTTAGTTCTGCGCTCTCGCCAATCGACTTCTCTATCAATTGAAAGCGAAATTTTTCGTCCGTCTTGTTACCCTTCCTTCCCCCACTCTTTTCTCCCCTAATATCCCTACAACGCCCCCTATCTAAGTATAAACAGCCAATAGTGTTTGCCAAGTTCAACGACCGCACAAGTCCATGGCCTAGATTTTACAACAAAAACGTTGATATCGCTGTTGTCTATGTGTGTGTGTGTGTGTGCGTACTTGTATGTATTTGTTGCTTTTACTTTCGTGCGTTAGCTTCATGACTTCACTCGGCTCTGCATTTAGATTTGCCGATTTGTCGCTCGTTTCACGCTCGTTTCTATGTTTTTTAGTTGCCTCAGATATTTGCTACGCATTTTTATGGACATTTACTTGCTTCGTTTATATAAATAATATTTTTGACAATGCGGCGTATGAGTTATATATCATTAAATATTAAGTATACGACACGGTTTCAATATAGCCCTTGTAAACTTTGCCAAATAAATTACATGTGCTTGACCTTAAAAGTTCAAAGGACTTTTAACACGAGCTGAGAAATTGTTGTATTATTTCCTTCCAAGGAAGGAGTTAGTATATCAAAAGGCTGCGTGTCAATTCGTTATAATATCTAAATTACTGTCTAGCTTACACCCTTTTATTATAGGGTATAAAAGCAAACAGAATCTGTACCACAACGCTATGACGCGGTTCGATTCTATCTTGTTTATTTGCACGAAGAAAATTTGGGTTAATGAGTTCAATGACCGCAGAGGAAGCGCAGAAAAAAACACTGTGCGATAGAAAGTGAAATTATTTGTCTATTATTTTGGGGGGGAGAGGAAATTAATGATCAAATTAAATGAAATGAAACTGGACTGTAATTTAGATAGTTTACCGAATTGACTCCCACATATGGGCATGATTCTCCCGAGTTCCTACTCACCAGCTAAGACTCTTCCAATCAAACGTTCCGTATCATCAATATGCTTGGCCTGAGCAAATAGATCCTCTCGACTTCCCACGGTCATTTTAAGTAGAATTTTGTACGTATGAAAATGCAAAGGCTATTCCTTATATTAAATATATCTACTGATTGATTGTTTGTTTGATTGGTAGATTGATTTTTAAAATGTATATTTGTAACTATAATATTTATATTTATTATCACTTTAAATCGTGACTCGCACGGCAACAACTAAGCAATTTCTTATGGCACTTTCAAGTTTTAGATATTATACTTAAAATGATTTGAATTTATAGTCTCTAGATACCCGTTATATTGGCTAACTAATAAATAATGATTTAATCATTAATTTTAAATAGATCTATTAATTATTTGTAATTTTCAATATCACAAAATAGCAACAATAGCACTTGCACTCTCGATTGGCAACAACAATTTTTTACGGGTTTTATTTTTGGACAAGTCTTTATGCATTTTCATCTAATAAATGCAACAATTAGTTTAAACATTATTTTCACTTGTTTTCCTTTCTCTCTCTCTCAGTTAGAGTGTGCGATGGAATTTGAACATTTAAGGCTATAATTGTTCTCTCTCCGTCTAGTCTTTTAATTTATGACACACAAGTTGTTTTTGGGGGAGTTTTAAATAACAATTGCACTTTCACAGGATTTGTCGCAAAAAATGCCGAAAAGTTTTTGAGCGCCAAGCACCGGAACAACAACACAAAACACACTACAAGCAGGGCTGGTCTAACGTTTTCTACACGCGCTTGTTCTATTCTGTTACGCTCAAATGGGTCTGTTATAATTCAAATGGCTGTGAACCAATTGTTACCCAGTTTATACGGAGCTTATTGCGTGAAATCATTTCAAGTATTTGTTTCAAAATTGCGTGTATAAGCTCTATTACATGTATTTGACCAACAAACAAAAGTTGACTATGAAGTCGCCTTATTACAAGCAGCCAACTTATCCTTTTTTTAAGTATGTGGCAGCGATTAACTTGCAAGTATGCTGTGTAAATCCTAATGCATCTAATTGTAAAGTAATCAAAATTTCTTTAAATAAGTAATGCCATTGCCGACTAGAAAAAAATAGCTTCGCTTCTTCCATTAAGTTTGTTCTTGGTATATCATCTAAACAGGGGGCAATTATTATTTTGTGAAATTAAAAATACATAACATTTTTCGTATAAACGTAGTATGTTCTGTTGTTAATGTTATGCTCAAAATGGCACTGCTGTCGTTCTGTAATGTCTCTGTGAAACAACTGCATGTTATGCTGATGTTATACTCCAATGGCACTGTAACTATTTTTTTTATGCTAAATTTTCAGCAACAAAATTGAATTTCGGCATTCTCGATTAAATTTTGTATTATATTTTAATGCTTTATAATATTAATAATATTATTAAAAACATATTAAAAAGATTGGGGCTAAAAAGTTTTATTACAGTTTAACAAGTTGAACATCTTGTAACGGATATTTTTGAAACAACATGAATTGCTCGCTGTTGTTAACATTTTACTAAAATGATAACGTTGTTGGCTTTTTGGTATGTTATTTGTTCCCTGGGGCGGGTGGGGGGTTGGTAAAAAGAAGATTTCTCATTGGAAAGCTTTTCGCAGTTTGGCTCGCAATTTAAAAAGCGTACTTGAAAGAAACAAGAGTTTCTTATATTTTCATAGATAATTTATTTAACAATATTATAAAATATAATATACGTATGTTAATATAATATTAAAAGATTTGGTGTTAAATATAATACTATTATTCGTTTAATGTCTCTTCACAACTTAGCTAAGTGGACAAAAATTATCCTGCCTGACCTTTTTGGCACTTAAGTTAAATGAACTGCAAAAATGCCAACGACTGAAGAATTATTCAAGGCCAAAAGACGAACCTCGAATTTATGACCAAAAGAACGAGAAACAAAGCAGCAAAAGAAACACACAAAAAGCCAATCTTTAGCTGTATCTGTGTCATATCATGGAGGACCCAAAGCAATCCTTGAGCTAAGCTATAATATGTAGAATGTAGATTGTATATGCCCCACTCAGTCTGACAGCGATTAGTAACGCGACATTGAGAGCTGGAGCAAAATGTCAGCGAACGTATTTGAACTTTTTATTCCTGCCATACAGACAGACCCAGACCCAAGTACCGCCCACTCGGCAATCGTCTGCCCCATCAGCCTCCCCCCTTTCGCTCACATCAACAACATTGCATTTTCCACACTGCTGTTGTGGCAAGTTTCAGTTTCTGTGTCGTTGCACGAGTTCAGGGTCAGTCGACAGTCGACAGTCGCTGACGTTGAGTTACTTTTTTGTTGCAGCACGTTGCATGCTGCTAGCCGTTGGTTACCGTAGGTTGCATAGGTTGATTGTGGGTTTCTTTGGGTTATTTGGTTGCCGTCTATTTTGCCGCTTCATTAAGCGTACCAAAGCGACAGCTGCAAATGGTGTTAGAGCCAAATGCACTTAATACAAAGCACTCTTAATTTCATTAGCCTAGACTCCAATATATATATAAATGTACATACTTATACATACATACACTCAGTTATACTTGGGTATGTATGTATGTATTTTCCTCTTCACATTCTAGCAGGCTTACAAAGCTGACGTTGCCCCCAGCATCATTTGTAACCTTCTGCGTCTATTGAACTCGGAAAATCGGGCAAGGACGCAAACCGTGTAAACTGTGTGGCTGCCATTTGGTTAGCAACTATGCAAATAGCACAAAAGCAGCATCCATTAACAGTAGCCACCGTTGGGAGATCATAAAAGAAAAAATGTGAACTTTTAATTAAACTAGCGAGAACAGTTATATATATTTTAGGTGGACAATGATATTCCAAATACTCTTACAAATTCTTTGTAAGCAACGAAATGTGAATAATATAACTTAACTATCAATCTGCTCTAAAAGAAAATTTCATTTCAATAGAAAAAGTTGTTGTCCGGTAGAGGCTCATTTATCAGAACTCTAATAGCTAATTTTAGAAAACAGGTAATAATTGAGTGCAATAAAAGAAATATAAATTAGTAAGATGTCTTAGAACTTTGGTTTTAGTTTGCGATAGTTAAATTAGGCGTATTCGCAATCTAATTTAATATCAAATGAATTGGAGAAATTCACAAATGTTTTATTCCCTGAAACTTGCAGGTAGGTATGTAATATTTGAAATCCATTTTAAAAGATATATTTTTATCCAAAACTCGGATATTAAAATATATATTTGAAGCTCTGCTATTCAAGTTGCGAGCAGTTTGAAGAGTATAAATCATAAAGATAACGTTCTTTGTTTCCTTGGATATGTAATACATTCAAATGAAGTTAAACAATGCATTACCATATATGTACCATTTTATATTATAAAAACATACAGCTGTATAAATGTGTAGGTATGTACATTATAAGTATATACTTATAGAAAAGCTTTTCTATTCACAATAAAAAAAGTAATAATGAGCTTATACAGAATTATTATACAAAAATATTCCTACAACTACACAAAGTGATTGCTTCTCATATAAGAGCTAAGAGTTCGGTCCTAGGCGTGCCTCCTCTTAGGTAGGGCAGGTCCAACATGACAGAGGGAGAGTATACATGTGAGCGTGTGAGTGTAAGAGATGAAGAGAGAGGGAGAAAGAGAGAGTGCCTCATAGGCTGAACAGAACAGAGCGTACATAAAAAAGTTATACATACAGAGGAACAGCAACAACAAAGAAATCAACAGCGAAAACGATGATGATATTCCACTTGGCCCAGATTATTTTGAAGGTCGCGTATTATCGACGGTCGTTCACCTATTTATTTGACGCCGACGAAGGCGACGACGACGACGATTGAGGGTTCGGTTATTTTCGTTAAGTGTCGGCTGCGTTTTTCGGCTCTGTTATACTTATGGATGTTATGTACAGTAAATGAATGTTTGTTTTTTTTTTTTTTTTTGTGAATATACATACATATGTATGTACTTGTGTTTGGAGTTTTGTATATAAGGCAGCCATGACATTAGGTGTATATTTAATCAGCAGTTTTCTCCTCATCATTGTTGTTATTGTAGTTGTAGCGCGTGTATTTTCTTTAGCGACAGTTTGCTGCTTTTTAGGCCCACAACAAAATTATGCGGAAAAGCGTTAAAGGAAGTATTGAGGCAATCGTAAATACATACAAAATGCCTGCCTCATTTATTGGAAATGGGAATGGAAAAAATGTGTGGGGGCTAATAATGTATGTGTTTTGTTTGCTAATACGCATTTCTCTCAATGAACAGGGGCATAAACAAACGATTTGCAAATACCAATAGGCCTAAGAGGTTAATAAACACGAGTGTCTGCCTCTTTTAAGTTTATATACGCTTAACATACTTACATAACTATGTCTGTAGACTTAACATTGTAAGCTGTTGCTGGAAGATTTCAAAAAGTAGACTATAATAAATGCTGAATTAACATTCAAAGGTAATTAGAAATAGTTTACGGCTTGTTGCTTTGCTAGGCCAAGTTCAAAATCAAAATCAAAATCCACATAAAATGCGAAAGGAAAGAAACTGCGTAAAAGTCAAATAAAAACTGTTTAGCAGCAGTCAGTCGATGTGTGACAGAGGTCGGCAGTAAAGCATCATGGAGTGTGAGAGGGAAAGACAGATATTTATGTATAGAAAGAGGAGAGAATGATGAGAAGAGGGAGAGTGAGAGAGCAAAAAAAAATTGTGTAGGCAAGCTGGTTTGGAATTGGGAGCTTGGGTTAGTAGAGCGCTTTGTTATTTTTAGCTCAGAAAAAGTCCCAGGCTGCCCACCCCCCACAGGGAGAGAGAAATTCATTTAGGCCTAGCACAACAGTGTGTGTATTGAGCATGAAACGGGAGTGGTGGTTTTCCCTTACATACATATACATATGTATGTATGTGTGTGTGTGTGTGTTTTTACATATATACAGTGGCTTCTGGGGGGTTTGACACATTGACCATGAATTTGAGTTTTGCGTGCGCAAAGTTTTTGTGGATGTAGGAAGTGGCATGGCAGATTGTATCTTCCTTTTTATTTTGGGGGGAAATTTCCACGTGCTGAATACAATCAACATTTAATGCTAAATATGCACAGTGTCAGCTTTTGAGTTGCGCTAATTCCCAGAGAATGTGACTTATCAATACGACTGACAAATTCAATTAAACAACAAATAAATGACAGCCGCTCTAGGCAAATACTATGAACGTTAAGAACGAAAGAGCAAATTCCGCGAATTTGGAGCGTATTTCATTAATAACACTAAAATGAACCGAAAGGTTACTAAAAGTCAAGGCCAGGCAATCAAAATATGTATAAGCCAATAAGAAAAAGCCAACGAGCGAAATTCGACACATGCCCCACGAAGTCGAACGAGCCGCAAAAGAAAACATTTGGACTTAAAGATACGCTGTAATTCAGTAACTTCTGAGAATAGCTTGCTAATAATAATGTTTTATACCTACGAATAGCACGTTAAGTATGCAATTTGGAGACTACCCTGTTTAATTTTTGCTACAAGGTGTACGAAAGAAATGCGAAAACGGAAGAAGAGTGTAAATAAAGACTTGGATAAGTGCTAATGTGTGTGAGAGTTAAATGTACTATGATTCGTTATGTACTGCGTGTGCGAACCTTCTAGAAACCCCTACCACCACCTTGGGTAATCTAATTTCAGCTTTGTCTAAGCTTCTAGACTTTATGTCTTTTTGGTCAACATTTAATGACATTTAAGAACATAAGAACGCTCAAGGAAGTGTAAGGAAATGTTGAGCGAAAAGAGTGTGATATTTCAAGTTCCTATAGCAATTAGTGAGATTTTTTGTTGTCGACATTTTGGTCAAGGTTAAGGACTAGTTGAAAACAGAATGAAAAAGTTGTCTTGTTGATTGGGTTATTTTTTCTTTCTTTATAAATAGACAGTTCTTTTAAAGTGTTAATTAAGTCAATAATAGTGGGATGTCGTAGTAAAATTTTTATGCTGCCTGTTAATCGCTTTTAAACTTGGTAAGCTTTTTAAAAGCAAACGGAAAGCTCGCGACTATTACAGCTTAAACCATTAAAGTGCAAAATGCATTTGAAATTTGCTAGAATAAAGCTGCAGTGGAAAGCTTTTGTCAATTTCTTAAACTTACGGAAGTGCAAGTCGTCGGGTTGCATTACCAACTATTGGACAAAGCTTAAACAAAAAGCTCGTATGCATTTATAGTTGTAGTGCAGTCAAGCAGACGAAAAGCTCGCATTGCAATTGCAATGACAACCCTGTGCATTGTGTAAGTAAGAGAGAGAGAGAGCGGCAAGTGGAGCTTTTTGTGTCGACCTGCCGACAATTCAAGCTACAAGTTGTTGGTGCACCAAAGGACGCAACAGTTGACAAGAAAGGAACAAAACGTCCATATAACAGGCGAACAGCTGTACGAGGGCAAAAGCTCCGTTGCACAAGAAAAAGGACCTTGACAGTCAAAGTAAGCACGCTATCCCCATTGCCCTTTCTCTCCAGGTAACAGTCAAGGATCCTAGTTTGTCGCCCACTTACTGACATTGAGCTGCCCTTGATCGTAAGTAACCTTCGGGCCGCTGCACCCGCGTCCTGTTGCAAGCACAAGGACATTTCTTTTGAATTCAGCTTTGCAACAAATTAAACTTGAGCTTGCACTAATTGCTAGGTTGTGTCGAGAGTTGTGCCCTTAGTCTAGCCTAATCTTAAGTTACTCGTAATTAACTGCAGGGCACTTAGATTAAAAAGCTTTATAGAAAATAATTATACATACCAATATGAATATTGGCTTAATATAATCATAGGAATAGAGATTTTGACATGACAAATAGTTCGAATAAAGCGGTTTAATTGTTAAATTATACGGTCGAGTTTATCCTGTCTGGAAAAACCGAATTTGGTAAACCAATGAAAATGTGGGATTCCTGCAGCTATCTAAAAATAACATATACTTATAATTTTAGATATACATATAACCTTGAACTTCGTAGTATAAACATACTGTATTCTCATTCTCATAAACTATCCTACAAATAATATATGCTGAAGTTTATACAAGAAACAATTTTCTAGACAGCAAAGCAGGAAGACAGGAAGCGTTTGTAGAAGCGCCACCTGGAGTGCGTAGTGCTCATGTATGTGTATTATATCAATCCTGAAAATTTCACTGCAATCGCATAATAGACGCAGAACTTATTCAATAAAGTTATGATTGCTTATTGTTGAGCAGAATATATCAGAAGAGCCGACACCTAGTAAGTAAGTTTCTGTGTCTGAATATGTATAGCGATTAGAATATCTTTTATTAATTTACAGAGTATCTCGCAGTCGCGCACTTTCAACAATACGTTTTCTCACTTGTTCGTCTTGTGTTTATCTATTTATTTTGCACATTTTGCAGTTGTCTGTGTATTTTGTAGTACGCTTTATTGCGCACAGCGCACGACAACGACCTTGACCATCACAATTTATTTTCATTTTACTTTTCTCTCACTCTCTCTTGCTCTCACTCTTCCACCAACATGCCTTCTCACTCTTGCCACTAGGTCTGATGCGATGTACGAGTTTGTTTGTCGTTGTTGGGCATTGAGTGACACACATTACGTATACGTAGGTGCCATTTCCATGCGGCAATTTTGCCAGCTTATACAAGACCCATCGACAGTTAGACTTTAACACAAAATCCCCGACAAATAATAATAATAATAATAACGTTTCTTACATTTTACATACTTCAATCAAATTAAGCAACTACATATAACAGAAGTATATCATTTTAATTTGTGTTCTTTTCGCCCTGTGTTATTTTTAATATTATTAAGAATTGTCAAAACGAAATTAATAAAATTATTTAATAATGTATAATATTTTTCATCTTAATGCGGAAGCATTCAAGCAATATATTTCCGATTCCCCGATCTCTCGATGCTCGTGAAGTATATAAATACATTTTCAATGTCGCACACAATACCGTATAAAAAGTAATGTGGGTGAGGTCAATATGGCCATTGTTGACGCAGAAGAAGGGGGCGTTTCTCCTCAAGGAAAGGAGGGGGCGGGGCAGCAGCTACGTCAGCTGGCAACACAGTGGGCAGGCAGCCAAGTATCCTAATGCGCGGAAGTGAGCCAAGTGGCAACCAAATATAATTATACAGCAAATGGCGAACACAATTTCATAATAAACTCAACGATGATGCCCCTCAGGGTGTGAGTGGGGTGCATTGGGGTGTAGTAGTAGGGTGGCCTTTGCTGAATGTGTCGCGTTGATTTTTGTGGCAACACTGAAGCAGAACGAAAGTGAAAAGCGTTGCTTAAAATTAGGTTAGTTGGGCCAACTAGAAAAACTGACAAAAAATCGATTACGCTTAGCATACTAAACACACATTATATAAATATAATGTATACGCCGTGTAGAGGGTGGCATAACGGTATTTGCCAATTATAGGCGACTGTACGGTCTTCAATCCAGTCAATGTCCTCGTCCATGTCCTCGCCCTTGTCATCACTCGTGTCCTCACCCTCGTCCTTGTTCTCTCCATTATACAATCCTTGTATTGAGCTCACACACGCCCAACGTTATCATTGCCATTTGTTGTTGTCAACGCATGCACATTGTCAATTCTGCTATTATTATTTTTGTTGTTGCTGTTGCTGTTGTTGTTGTTGTTCGTCGGAACCCGCATCCTTGGCCCTGAACAAGAACTTGTCAATTGCAGAAGGCCTTATCCAAACACACACGCAGTCAACGAAGCAAACACTCGCCCAATCTCCACTCAATTCTCCCTCTCTCCATCTTTCTGACTTTCTCCCTTACCCATCCTATCGAAATTTGCATGCTAAAGAGAGCGGAAACACATGAGTTACATCTCAGAACCGTATGCAAGGTTATGCATAATCCAGCAGCAGTTGCCTGCTGGGAGAAGCAGTGAAATCTAAGTTTACTTTACCATTGCCAACAAGTGCGCCAATTTTTTAAAGTCATCCAAAAACTTCACGTCTGAGCATAAAAAGGTGAACAGAGAGCATCAATAACACTGTGTTACAAATAGAATATATTTTGCAATCTACCTCTTCTTACATAAATGATGAAACGGTAAACGAATAATTGAAACAATAATTTTAAAAAAAGTAAGGTTTTTTAATAAATCACCACAGAATTTGAAAAGATTTAACTAATCATTTATCAATATAATTCACTTACTAATCATTAATTGACTTAAAGATTATCAGTTTATGTCGTTTACTAAATATTTATTTAGTTCAAGGTTTTTAAGATTTTAAAACTATTTAAAGTTTAAATTAAATAAATTACAATATTTTGTAAGCTTTGTTTGTTTTCAAAAGAAAATCTATATTATTTTTTATTAATTAAATTTTATTTTTAAAAATAAGTCAAATACTTACAAAAACTCAGCCACAAACAATTTTTGTTAAATTTGTTACGAGCAAGACTTTAAAAGTTCCTATGAGCTCGGCAATTCTCATGGGTATTACCTATACTATGTATATTTCTCTACCCTCTCTGCCTTTCCCTTCACGGTTGGCCCCCTCTTCTGGTCAAAAGCATTTGCATTTTTGTAGTTGACGCGCATGAACCTGACATTGAACGTGAATGTGTGTTGGCAATGAAATTTTCTTCTAGACTTCCGAGTAGGGATGGGAGAAAGGAATGCTAGTTAGGGGTATGGGGTGTAGGGAAGACGGCAAAGGTTATTACGAGCATGCATGACCCAGGTAATGGTTTGGGGTGACTTTCTGCAATGTTATTGTGACTGTTGCTGTTTCTGGCCTGGAGGTCAGGTCAGGGCCATAGCACTTGACATTTTATTGATGTCAGTTCATAAATAACTGAACATCTGAATCCCCCTCTCGGAATGGGTTAGTGTGTCACACATATAAAATACTAATTGATTTCCTAGTCAGAATCAAATTGATCAAATTTAATATATAACAATCCTTCAGTCTAGAATGTTTCAACAAGTTATTGACCTAAGTCAAGGGCTCGATGCGCAAGCGCAACCAGTTCACCATACGCAGAGTGTATACAGTACAGTTTGATTTTAGGCGCGAAAAGTCGTTGTAGGCGCTTATACATATAAATAGCTCTTGCACTTAAAAGATGAGGTATAAATAGCACCTCAGGTCCCCTGTTTACCCATTGGACTGGATCTAGTCGAAGCGTGACGCCAACAAGAACTTGGTTGCAACTTGACTAGACTCCTTGCTGATTTGTATTTTTAGTCGTTGACAATATCAAGGTCTTATTTCTGTTTGATTGTTTGCATTTATAGAGTCTACCCCACTTCCCTACACTTCTCTCTTTTAAGACCAGATCACAGTGCAGACTTCTGCAGAGGATCCCAGCCATGTTTTGTTTAGTCAACAGACACAAAAAGCCAACGACTTTTGCTTCTGGGTCAATGGCACTTGGCTGCCACAACTTGCTGCAGAATTGTTCTCTCTCCCTTTTAGTTGCAACCAGTTCTTTTGTGCTGTTGATCCAGCTAATAAGCAGACATTCCCTTCTTCTCTTCGCTCCCCACTTCATGCTTCTTCTGCCTGCCCTATATTGTGATTGGGCGCTTCAACTCTTCTTCAGTCGGGACGGGGACGGGGTCTGACTTGATTTAACGCTTCTTCGGCATGATTTTATGCTCATTGCTTCTGCATGCTATCTTCTTCCTCCCCCTCCAATCCGCTTTGAGCTGCTCTGCATGCTCCCCTGCTCTGCTGCTGCTGCTGCTTTTCCAAAGTTCAAGGTCTTTCCAGCAGCAGTTCATCGTCGGCGTTGTCTCCGTCATCGCCATTGGCGTCGTCTGCGCAGATTTCACTTCAATATTCTTCTTTTTTTAACTTTTGATACTCTTGCTAAAGACAATATCATTCTGTAACCCGGTTCAATAAAGTATATATATATTTTCTATTCTTTATTCTCTCTATCTGAATTTTTGTATTGATCTACAACTTAATAATGCATAAGTAGATGCATCCTTCAAACTTTCTCTTCTGTTTTGATATTACTTAAAGACTCTTAAATGAATTATTTTACAAGTCGGTTCTATATTTAAATAATGATATACCTTAGATACATATTTGTCTCAGACTTTATTTCTTTCTCTCTCTCTCTCTGTCACCCTTCCTAATCGTCTTCTCTATGTTAATCTATTTAATTTTTGTAAATGCCTTTTATTTAAGTTAAGTTGATGAAATATGTATACAAATTAAACTGATACATATTTAAAAATATCTGACAGTTTAAATTTAACTGAATTATGATGAAATGGACTATCCATTCTTTATTTTACAATCTTTTTATGTCTTTACATCACTTGCCTTTCTTTCTCCTTTACTCCTAAATATAGCTTTTTAAGTTGATTCACCAAATATTGTTTATAAAAACTATTTAATTCTAAAAAAATATATTTTTGCTGAAGTCATTCTATTTTTTCTCTTTGTCTTACACTATCCCTCTCTATCACTTTCTCTATCTCGCTCTTAGTGCTCTTTTTTTAAGCTTAGCAATGTCATAAACAAAATGGTTTAAGAGAGGACCCCTATATTATTAAAAAGAGTATAAATACTTCGACCTACCAAAGCTTTACAATATTCTTCCTTTTTTATTTGATCAACAGACCTTTTGTGTACTTTGATTTTGAATTCTTTTCTCTTTCTTTGCTTTTGCTCGTATTCCATATAAAATTCGCCCTTTTTTCCTTGCTTGTTCTGCTCCGTTGGCCGCCTTAATTATTTGACTCGATTCAAGTTTTATACATAATGCTTATAGATGCATATATACATCCAGATGTACATATGTATTGAGTCTCAGTCTGTGGTGTGTATTTAGATTGCAATTTGACTTTCGAGTTCCACTTATTCTCTGTAATTAAGACGTTTCCTGTTCATGACCTATATGTGTTATTTGACGAACCAAACTAGGGTGCAGGGACTATCAATGAACATTTATAAAACTATGCAAAACATTTATCTTTCCAGATACACTTTGAGGTTGATAAGGAATACAAAATTGTTCCTATGGTACAGCGAAACGAAGAACGAAAATTATTTATACTTAAGCCTATATTTTTAATTATTGCAATATTATCAAGGTTGCAAACTTCACAGAACCGGTTCGGTTCAGGGTTTTAGGTTCACCGAACCAGATCATGACCGAACGAACCTTTTACATTATTTTCCCCTCGAACCCAAATCCGAATCGGATCGGTTCTTTAAAAATTATATTTGCTTCGGAATGTGAAAAATATAAATATGAAATAAATTAAAATACAATTTTTATTATACACATTTGTTAGTTATCCGATTTTGAATACATTTACTTAGCAAAAACAATAGAACCTTTTTATTAACCTATCGTTATTGTGACACTTGTATTACATATCGAGAAGAACAAGGCTATATCCGCTTGTAAACGACTCTCTCAAGGCGGTAAGTGTGTGACAAACATAACAAATATGTAGAACTCATTCAAATAGCTCCTTTGCACTGAAATATTATCCATTGCTCCATTTAAGTAACTGACCTTGGTGTAATCTGAATCTTCTCAAATTCACATCGTATAACGTTCATGTAGAAAGCTGCGTGACTATTTAGAGGCTATAAAAAACTGAGCTTCATTCACGATGACTCAATTGAATGTGGTGGGGTGGAGGGTTACAAAAAGAAATTTTAAACTTTTCTCCAATGACTCAGAGTTGACCTTGATACGATGCTGTCAAAAGTGTCTAAAGTAGAATATATACACGTAATTACCGTTATTTAAATGATAATCAATATCAAATAATGAACAGCAAAAAGATAGAAAATAAAAAACATATGAATTAAACAACGTCTGGGATTACAAAAGACCTCGCCTCGTAATTATTGCTTGGGTGGCCTAGAGGCAAGGTCCGTTACCCAACCTCGGTAATTGAAAACGTACTTTACGCTCTCTCTAACGGTTATCATGAGACTACACAAGATAGAGCAACGGTGAGAGAGACAGAGAAAAAGAGGGAGATTCTGATTCGGCGGATATGTAGAACTCGATTTCATCACGTCACAATCTAAATGCATCATGTAATTGTAATAAAATTTCGATTTTTGCTAATTGTCACAGCATATACATACATATATGTATATGTATGTACATACAAAGCTTTCGAATATGTAGATATATATTTGTAAGTGTATTGGTGCATTCACTCTCAGCAATGCAGGAAGTGTGTTGATTTTTACATTACGTCTGCACTTGTCTCCTAACAATCATTCTCTCTCGCTCTCTCTCTCTCTCTTTCGCATTAACAACAGATATGGACAGAAGCAAAACATTTGTTGCTTTTCAGTGTGTCACATTTTTTTTTGTTGACGCCTTTTGCTTTTATTATTACTCGTATTATTATTGTTGCTATTTCTCTTCCGCTTCTAATGCCGCGTTGACGCGTCAGTCGCCAGATGACCTTGTGCTTCGTTTTGTTTTTGTATTTGCCTCTTTTATTATAATTGTATTTGTTATTGTTGTTATTGTTGCTATAGCGTTTTATTTTTTTTTTTTTTGTATTGTGCTCCCACTTGTAATTCGCATTTAATACATTGTACATTATATAATTTCTTGCCTTCCCAAACAGGTTTTGTTCACTGGCTGTTTATCCGCTAGATTGTAACAGCTTTTAGCATTTAGCTAACTGTTTATAAGGCTAAATAGCTAACTAGCTAAATAGCTAAGCAAACGCTCGAAAGTTAAGTGTGACAGTCAGTGTGACAATCTTTTGTTAATTGCACAACTAGATAATTCAATTGCATTAACAAATACAGAATACATCTAATATTTCCTGTATTATTATTTATTTGATAATTCATAATAAATAAATATCGATGAATACTATATTTAATCACTTTTCAATTAAATGTATTATTCGAATACTATAACAAATACGTGCCTTTAGTTTGCATAACCTCAAGGCCTCTGGGCATTGTGACTACTAAGTAATATTCACAATCCGTACTATGTACTTATAATGGGATCCATTATCAATTTATTTTCACTATTTGGCAAGTGTTCTAAACAAAATACGCCTTTGCCAATTATTATTAAGTACATATATTGGAATATTCTGTTTATAAATCGATTACACAATCTTTATGTCATTTTCAAGCCAGGTTACTTATTTGCACCTGATGCTGGGGGCCAAGGCAAGCTATAAAATTAATTAATTTTAAAGTAGTGCAAATGGTTATTATACCCACAAGGGGTTTTGTGATGAAAATTTCTAAAGTTCTACATTCTTAATTAATTTATTAAACATATATGTTGGATATAATTCTAAATTATTTCAGGTAAATATGGCAAATATAGCACATCTAACTCACAGGTAGAAACTATAGCCAAACGGCACAGACAATACCGTACAAGAAAACTTACATAAGTAATTTAAAAAATAAATTCGATAAAGAATAAATAATTTCTTATTAATGTGCAATCAGTTGTTAGTGCTGACAAATTTCATTCGCCAGCTTTTAACAATGTTTATAATTGCTTTAAAAATAGGCAGATTCTTGCTTATTGACATCTTTTAACATACTTATAGATATACCCAGTGTTGATACGTTGACCAAAAGAGGGTAGGCTCAAGTATGGATGGAGCCAACGAACAAAGTTGAACGTTGTACAAAATTTAATGATAATTTGGTTAGGATTCGATACTAATTCAGAGATATAAAAATCTCTTGATTACTTTAACAACACTTCCTTGCCTGTTTGTTATAAATTACGTGTTAAGCTCTTCCTCGAATTGTGTTGACAATTGTAGCCATTCGTGCGAATATCAACAATGGATTAATAAAGTCTTATAATGTACATACATTATATTATGTATGTATATATGATACATACTCATATGCATATAATAAAGAATTCAAACTACGCTCGAGTAAATAAAAAAGCATTCTTGAAAAATGTGCACATACACATGTGTACATATGTATTTAGAGGAATGTCTGAACTATCAACATGCCTTTTAAGAAACATCATAGATTGATGTTAAGATTGTGTATTTTGCTTCGATTGGACAGGTAAAGGACAGGCAACAGATTCACAATATTGCTAGCTTCCACTTTCACACGAGCGACCCATTTAAAGCCACATAAATCTATCAGAACACGATCTGCACTCCAGTTGGCCTTGACTTTTATTTACTTAACTTTTAATAAGCGCAACCAACAACAGACATCAGAGCAGATTTGTTTGTATACTAGCCAAGCGAGAGTACAATAAAATAAAATAATAATAAAAAATAAATAAAAATCTGTTGCCCGACTGTCCACTTTGTATATATAAAGATAGTATATGTATATATATTCTCATTTGTATTCGTTTCCTATAACAGAGCATTTTTGAGACATTTGTTAAAGTTAAAATGAACAGAATGAAATCATTAGAACGTCGATGACGGTTCCACTCCACTCTTCTACTACGAGTACTGTCACTTTTAACTGGGTATCTCTCTCTCTCTTTTAAACTCTCTATCTCTCTCACTGAACTGGAAATTGGGGTAACAGGTTTGCGAATATGTGGAACTTTTAATAGCACAAGCCATAAACGTATACATAATACCAGCCAGCAAGTTGCCTTATTTAATAAATATATTTTATTATAAATTCAGCAAAGACAATTACATCTATTGAAAGTGAAAACAATGAATTTCTAATTAGTTGTGAATTTTTATTTATTGCGAATCTTCTGCTGACTTTAAAATAACTTCAAATAATGGTTCATCGCATTCAGTCAATGCAGACAGAGCGGATACTTCATGGCAAATTACCAATGCAAATTCCTGGTCGCAAAAAATGTATTAAACAAATCAGAACAAGTAAGCTAACAAACAAATAAGCATTTTTTCTACACGTATATACATATAACTGTGCGTATACGTAATTTTATCATGTAGTTGGGAGTAAGCATACATTGTACCACTTATGTATTTAAATTTTATTTAATTAAACAGTTTAAGTTATGACAAGTTTAAGTTGTATACTAACACCCTTCGCTCATTAAACGGGTATTTAGAGGTAAGACTTTGCTGTTACGTATACTTAATGTATTGAATATATAATTGTAGTTTATAAATATATACAATTTTATATATAATGAATGCCAGATAACTATCATTATATATATATCTGTATAAATATCATTAATAATTGTATAGCTATAGGGTATCTTTAAGTTGCAAATCGATTTGATTTTTGTGTGTTCTGTGAATTGAGAATTGAAAGCTGAGCGCCAAGTTTATTCCAGTTGAAGTTCAAGGTAAAATCGTCAGTCCAAACAACAACAACGACAGTAAAAACAAAAACAGACACGCAAAAGAATTATCGTATATACAAAATTAACACACAAACAAAAAAACCACGCAGCCTTGACAATAACACCCAACCGACAAAATAAAAATAAATAAATAAGTAGAACCAAAGGCGTGACTAGCAGATACCCTGTGTTCTGTAGTACTGTACAAGTGCATCAATAAATATGAAAAGTTTGGCTTTGGAGGGCTATAGTGGTGTCTAAATGATTCTAAATCTATTAACTAAGGTACGGAGATCATTTAATAAATAATTATTCATTTATTGATTATTTAAATGTTCTTTTAATATTCATGTCAATACGATGATGAAGAGTATACGATGTTCAAGAACTTATAATACCCGTTTTACTGCATTTACAGGGAATAACAATTTCAACAAAAATCGAGTATGGACCGGCGTGATCAGGGGCAAGCAGGGCGACCCCTGAGAACAATTTCAATTTAATATAAATAAAATTCGAGGCGCAGCTCAGCCACGTTCCGAATAGCGCTAATATCATTATAAATATTTTTGTGCATATAATTTTAAGTGCGCACAAATAAAATAAAAGTTGATCTTCTATATAAATAAATTGAATGGAGCACTAATTTGTCGATCAGTTGACTCGCAGCTTTATTTATTGTGTAATACTTTCGCTGCAGTTTATCAGCAACAAGACAATTCTAACTTGAATGAAAATAATGTAATTAAATAAGTATTAATCACTTCCTAGTGCCAAAAAATATCTATATACATATGTGTAGTGTTTGTATTACAATTAGACTGTTTAATAGTCATTTGTGGGATTATCTCAGAATCTGATATGACCTCTGTAGCTGTAAATCAACCGTTACTAACCTTACCTCGGAACGTAATCTGGGAGTGAGTAATATAATTTATATTGCATAATATGTATCAAATTGAGACAGGTGTATTCAAACTGATTACGGATATATGTATATTCATTATCAGGGTCAGCTTTTAAGCTGTTTGAATAAAACTTGGTATAGATGCTTTATTTTTAAGTATCAGTTGAATTTTTCTTCTGTTTAAAGGTCAGTTTTTTGTTAACACCTTTTTTGACTAAGTTAAAGCTACAGAATATCTCATACATTCATAAAGAGTTTAACCAAAATGTAGTATATGAAAATATATAGTTTTTTTTTAAGGGAATTATCGTTTGCATACAAGATATTTATTTCTTAACTGAGTAAAAAGCTTGTGCCAGTGGTTAAAAGGGTATTTAATAGTCGTTGCCACAAGTTTAACTATGTTAACATGTTGTCATCAGATATTGCTTGAGCGCAGTTAAATAACTGTTTAGCAGCTCTATAAACTGTCAGTCAGTTTATTCACATATCCACATATAGGAATATATATATTAAATTAATAAATGTATGTGTAGATGTATTTATTTGTTAATTAATATGCTTAACAATATACAATGTATGTATATAAATAAATCATTCATTTATTTAAGATTGTTGTAAAGTGCACTAGAATCAGTCGAGCATTTGCGTGAGTTGTCTTTATAGTGTGACAAGTTCTGTACAGGGTCAACGGGTTACAGCAACTACTGTAAAAGTATCTATGTGACTTGATATGTATGTGTATTTACAGTTAGTTATGTTTAACTGTTAAAGGTGGGCAGTAGAGCTGTTACAACGTTGTTGGTGTTGGAAACATTTTTACCACTTTTTTTATTCATTTAAAAACATTTAAATGAAGTCAGAAACTAAAATATATAAATGAGATTGACAAAATGCTGTTTTGGTAAACATGTAAATTCAATTAAGCAATTCATTTTCAAATAATTAGAAATGGAAGGATTAAAATATTTCCTTAACACTACAAACAAAATAAAAATTTAGCACATTTTTTTACCATAAAGAATGTGAATCTTTTAAATGTTTGAATAAAAGGGTGTTAAATTAAAAAAATGGGCCTTCAAGACAATTATTTAATCTGCAAGATTTTCAATCTTTAGATTTCAAAATTTTTTTTTTTTCAAAATCACAATTTATTGTGACTTGAGGAAGATCAAGATTCGAAAATAGAAAATAACAATTCATAGAAGATATTAAACTAAAACAATCTATAATATCGGTAATGGGTAATATCAATAAAGACTTACCTAGATCAGGGATCGAGCTGGAAGGCTCTTCTCCATTGCTGCCACCGTTGTTGCTGCTGCTGCTGTGGTTGCTGTTGCTGCCGTTGTTGTTGACCATGCTGGGGGCATGTTTCACCTTGGGAGGAGGTGGTGGCGGAGGTGGGCGCATGGCTGAATTGTTGCCGCCACTGTTGTTATTATTGTTGTGGTTGTTGTTGTTGCCGTTGTGATTGTGCAAATGGTGTGACGGCAACTGTTGCTGGCAACCATTGCTGTTGCTGCTGCTGCTGGAGACGATTGGCGCGCGAAAGATGTGCGACGAGGATGTGCTGGGGCAGGAAGAAGAGGAAGGAGAAGAAGCAGATGCAGTACTGCTGGAGCTAACATTGGTAACAACATGATGCTGTTGTTGCTGCTGTTGTGATTGATGTGGCTGCTGCTGCTGCTGTTGATGTTGTTGCTGTTGCTGCTGCTGTTGTTGATAGTGGTTGGCAGCAATGACATTGACATGACGCGTGCTTGTGCTAACCACAAACTTGCGAGCAGCTGCTGTGGGTGGTGTTGCACCAATATATTGTTGTTGCTGCTTGGAAGGTGGTGGCAACGGTGGTGGCGGTGGTGGAGGCGTTGGCGGTGGTGCCAAAGGTGGCGTCTGTCTCTGTTGTTGCTGTTGCTGATATTGCACATCCACATAGGCACGCCGTGCAATCACCGGTGAGACGGGCGCGGAACGGGAATGATGATGCAACGGCGGTGGCGACACGGAAAGACGACGTACGCCGGAGGCGCAACCATTGCCGGAAAGGGAACCGGAAAGCGATTCCTCATAGAGGCGACCATCGCGGATGACACGCACATGTTGCTGCTGATTTGATCGCTGCTGTTGTTGTTGTTGTTGTTGTTGCTCCTGTTCCTGCTGATGATGCAATGGCGGTGGCGAGTGTCCAAGACGCTGTTGCTGTGGATAATGCGTGGACGAAGCGGAGGAGGAGGAGGACGACGAGGAGGAAGGGCTGGCCGAGTGGCGCCTCGAGAGATGGGACTGCGATTGCGATTGCGATTGCAAAGTGCGTGTTATGATTATTTGTGGAGCAGTTGAACTCTCATTGGGGCTGCCCACGTTCTGTGTGTACATATGCTTGACAGGCAAACTATTCGAGCTTGCCGCACGCTGTTGCACATACTCCACACGTGGTGTCAGTATTACCTTCTGTGTGCCACCGGGCGTGGTCAAACCTGTAGGCTGGCGTGGCGGCACTGTTTGCACCTGTACGTGTGTATAGCGTTGTTGTGGCGCCCCTCCCCCAGTTGTTGTTGCTGCCTTCCCCTCAACTGGGTTGCTGCTACTGTTGCTGCTACTGCTTGGCTCCGCCTGGCGACGTTCCTGCTCCTCAAGATGCAACATTTCAAAATCTATGGGCTCCGTTTTAATGATCTTTCTAGCAGGCGATGTTGTTGCTGTTACATTGCTAGCTGCTGCTGCAGCTGCTGCTGCCGCCTCCATGCACTTTAGTTTCTTCAACATTTTGCAAGTATGAATGTGTTTTTAAAAAAGTATGTGTATATACTATATAAATTTAAATATGTATTTATGTGCGTGCTGTGTCTATGTATATCGCTTATTGGATTTGATCCTGAATCACTTGCTTTGCCTCTATTCCGCCTCTTTCTCTCTCTCTCTCTCTCTTCTGAGTAATATCTCTTGCTTCTTCTTTTTCTTGTAAAAATCAGTCTCTTCTTCTTTACACTTGTTGCAAATTTATCCAGTAATTGTGTTTTCTTTTTGTTTTTTATGTTGTTTTATCAAAATGTTTTCAGCCTTCAAGTTGCAAAGTTATTTTCAAATATATAATATATATTTCTATATATCCGTAGTATCCTAGAATTTGTTGCTTACTTTGCTAGCGTTGCCCTTAAACCTGCCCAGAGCTATATAAATGTTGATCTAAAGTTAATGAGGCTTTTCCGTTAATGAGGATATTTTGGGGAGGAGCTCCAAAGTTTAATACTAATAATACTTCTTGTTCGATCTTCCCGTCTCCACAGCAGCGTTTTTCGTTTTTCTGAGTATGTAATAGGTATTTTAAGTATCTGAAATACATACAAAATAAATATATATGAACTTGAAATATGCATCTATAAATATAGATTCTATATTAGTGTCATATAATAAGTATTTTTCGCTGATTGACTGCTAGAAAATTACAGTTGTTTCGAATAACATAAGAGGACAATAATATTGAATTTTAGAAAAAATTTTCATTGTATAGAATTATGTTATGTATAAATTATGATCAGCTGATCAAAGACCCAAGCTTAGTCGATATTGAAAAGTCTGAAAGGAAAGCAATCGTGTGAAGTCTTATTTGGGGAAACTTAATATACCTCCGATTAGCTTTAAATTCTTTAACAAAGACCTCTGCAAAAAATTAACTGGTACTTTGCTCTTCGTTTTTGGAAAATCAGACCATTAGTTACACAATATTAGAGATTCTAGAATCTATTAAAAATAATTAATCGACATGAATAGGCATGACAAGATTGTAAGACGGACAAACTGATAGTCAAAACTGAAGCAAGAAAATCAACATTTGGTGCTCTTAATAAAATCGGACAACAGACTATATATTTTTAAATACTTAATTAAGATCTGTAGATTTCAAAATATAGTTGAAGCTTTAAATTTATAATACAAAATAAGAATGTATAAATTATTTAAAATAAATTGAACTTACTTTATTCTTGTAAATTAAATATACACCTGATTGATTCTTTGCTTGATTGATGATTGTTGATTGTTTAATTTGTTGAATAATAGTATGCAAAAATATATGTATATTTATATTTAATGCATTGCTGAATATAATTGATAAATTGTTGAATGATTTTTGATGTAAATACTTGCAAATTGTTTGCTATGTAGATTGTTGAAATTAGACTGTTGTTATTTAATACGATTATAGACGAATGTTTAATAACATTAAATATTGTAGTTTAATTAACATTTAATTTTATACTTATGTGTTTAATATGTATATTAGTTATGCTTGTTTTTTATCCAAAAATATATATTTAGTATATTTATATTTTTTTTGCACACAAAATACAACACAACTGTTGCTTAATTTATAAATTTATATTTTTCACCTGAGCATTATTTTATTTTCAACTTTTTATCGAATTTTTAATGTACAATTGTACAGGTAAAACACCGTTATAAAAATATAGCTGTAATTATTTGTTTCGTTATTATGTTGAAGGGGATTCTTGTGAGCTTTGCTTTGTTGAAGGCCGTCTGACTGACACAATTTCTTTTGAAGAAAGTAAATGTTTCTTTTATCATTTAGATTCTTTCTTTTCCATTTATGATTATGTCACTTTTCTAGTAATATTTTTGTTATGGTTCACACGGTTATTAATTCGTTTCCTTTGGTCACTTTTTTACGTGCTTATTTTAGACATTTGAAATTTGCACCTGTCGAATAATTAATGCATTTGTTTAATAGAAATAACTTGTTAAAACACATTGCGAAATTATTTAACTGAATTTCTACAGGTTTTTGGTGCAACATTCTCGGTGATTTTCCATTTTCATTTCCTTTATAATTATGTTTTGAGCTTTTCTTTCCCAGCAACAGCTGGGAATGGTTGAGACACTGCCAAACGGATGGGGCAAGTGGTTACATGCATACATAGATGAATCTCAGAATATGAACATGAATATTGTTGTCCCGAAAATATTTGCGAAAACTCGATATAATGACAACGATGGCACTGGCACTGGGATTGACATTGAGGGCCCCGCAGCGTTCAAGAGCAAGGTGATCCGAGAGCGATGAAGGACGAGGACGTGGTCGAGGATAAGGACGAGGACGAAGGCGAAGGAGAGAACTAGAATACCAACCAACAGCTGTTCGGATGTGTTGGCTCCACTGATGGGCGCTGCACAAGGACAAGGACACAGCGCGACGCGGATACGGAGAACGTAGCACGGAGAACGGAGCACGAAGAACGGGATACGGATTACGGGCTACGGCTCAATGTTATATTTAAACACTATTGCAACCTTTGGGATATCAGTGGACTTGCAATTATTGCACATTTTGCCACAGCTTTGTTAATTAGCAATTGAATTATTATCAATTTAAAAGCAATGGCGATTATTCTGTATGTTTTGTTTTTGTTTTTGTTTTTTGATTCTTAGACGCGCTTCACTTTTGCAACCGCTGTGTGCGCCGTACTTTCTCTGACTGAAACTGAAAATCGCAAAAGCTGGCAGAGCAGAACAGAATAATAGCACAGAACAGAGCCGAGAACCTGCTGAGAGCAAGAGGGTCCATGTGTGTGTGTGTGAGAGAAGGCGAATAAAGCTGCAAAATGAAAGTGAAAACCGTTCGTTTGGCGTCGTGTGCTGCAAAGTGGGCCCGTCTGAGAGCGCCTGCTAAGAGAGCGAGAGCGAGCTTGAGAGCGCATATAAATATACGAGGAAACGAAAGCTGCAAAGAATACAAAAAGCAAAACATAAATAAACAAAAATAAACGCGAATGAGCAGGCGAACGGCAAACACGCACAAATTTGTTAAACTCAACCAAGTTTTGTTTGGGGTTAACAATTTGTAGAATGGGAAGGGTCCACAATATCACTGGAGTTTTTCCAGCAGCTAGTTGGGGGTTGTTTTTATTATTTTTTTATTAAAACAGGGTAGTTCTTTGTGAACTTCTGCACATACAACAAACAAGTGGAGTTTGAGTGGGCGGCAATTTCCGCCCAACAACGAGTCAAACAAAAATAACGAGATTTTTTTGGGTATTGTGCGTAAGAGGCGCCACTAACAAACATACAGAATTTTGCATTGAGGTAGGTTCGAAAATGTCTGAGGGAAGTTGAATGAAGCCTATGCCGAAGTTATTTAAAAAGGATTTTATCTATTTTGGTTTATCTATTTTGAAAAAAAAAATAATAAACATAACATAATAACATGTCACACTCTTTTTCATTCTCCATAAAAAACATTTCGCACTGTAAGCCCCTTTCTAGTCACGTTTCAAATATGATGAATAATGCATAAGTTATGAGTCAATTTATAGTATAAAATATAATTCAAGGACAGACAGCATTAAAAGCTTCCGTAAACGACAAATCGTCAGAGTCATAGTCATAGTTTGACCCCAAACAAAATGTAACGGCAAATGTGCAATCAAAAAACATACACATGACAAATGTGTGCAACAAATTTCAATAGCGAAATAATCAGCACACAAAGTGCAACCTCATAGATGCAGTCTAGCCGCAACCATGTGGAAATAAAACACAACAAATATATTGACCTTAACACTGAATGCTCATTGCTGACGATGTCGCTCGGCATCCACACAAGTACATCATCGTAAGTATCTGTGTGTGAAAAAGAACTTGAAATAGAATCGCAAAAATCAGAGAGTAAGGCACCGCAAAGCAGCAAGAGAGCGCGAGCGAACGAAAGAGTATCGCTAGCGCGTGTTTAGTCAAGTTCACCAATACCAAGGCAAGGTTAACATACGCTGTGTATCACTGTCGTTTAACAGAGTGGAGTCGTTGTTTTTAACAGCAAAGAACGTCTGCGTCGCTCGGAACTGTTGCGTCGCTGTTATATTAGCAGCGCTGTTTTCAAACTTAAAAACAATTGTTTAATTTAATAACAAGAATCAATATTAATAAACCAGATTAATTATAAATTTTATAAAATAAAGGTGATTATTTCAATGAATGCTTGGTGTTTGTAATCCCAGTTGGGGCGAAGCTATTGTAAATAAATTCTAACACAAAGTTTTAAATATCTCAAAACTCTAACAAAATTGCATGCACAATCTCAATTTTGCCAAGAATGAATAATTTTTAGATTGTACTCGTTTTGGGAAACAAGGTTGCCACCGTTTCAAAACGGTCAATAGGAAAGGGATTACAGAAGAGAGTGCTGCAAATGGGAATGGGGTGATGTGTGGGTAATTGGAGTTGCAGCCCCGTTTTGCCAGACACTAGGGGTTTGGGGCTTAATGAGGGTTGCAATGTCTGGAGTTTAAAGTTGTGCGATTATTTCTGGAGTGGGGTGGAATGAGTCAGACATTTTGGGCAGACAACCCAATGAGATGAGCTACATTCAGATAAACAGACATACACACATACAAATTAAAGAATGAATGTTTTTCAAGAGTCTAGTATCCCTTCGGTGGGGTTTGACAGATTAATTGAAGTGGGTATGATTTTGAGAGTGAAAGGTCAAATTCAGGAGTGTCCGTATAAGAAAAAATAAAGAGACTTAAACTAGGCCCAAACCATTTTTAGTAAAATACAATTAACAAGAAAAGTTCTGTGATTTTTGAGAAGAGATCAATAAGTTTAAAAAGTCCCATTTGCGTTTATAAATTATACTTTAATTATCTTCATTATTTATGTAGAACACTTTCCCCAACGCACAATGATCTTTATGACTCAAATGTCCAGCTCGATTAATAATTCTTTTTCACAGACACTCCACAAATATTCATGTACACTGAGATTTTCTTCACGTGTTCGACCGATATTTAATTAGAAATGTTAATATCATACACTAATGAAAGATATTCAGATATTAATATCCATATACCGTCAGACTAGAAGAGGATGCGACAAAAATAAGATTTGTGGCGCATCTGGAGTTGACATTAGTCTGACAGATCTGAACAGAGAACAAACGTGCGACATGACGTCGTTAACGCGACTGAAACGAGACAGAAATTTTGCAAAAGTGAAAAATTCTACTTTCAATATGAAAACGAACTGCGAATTGGTGCAGCAACGTCGACTGCGACAGCAGACAGACCCAGACCCGGTTGGGCTGGAGTTGTGCACGGAAGAATGGCCAAAGCCCAAAGCAGAAAGCAGAAAGCTGAAAGCGCACACTGTGGGTGTGGGTAAGGTAGGTCGTGGTATGGGAATGTCGCTCACCACCAGAGAGACAGAGAGAAAGAGAGGCCAGCGCCCAGAATGAGAGCGTTAGCAGAGAGCTAGAGTGAGCAGCGCATTGTAGCGACGCCGCCGCTGTCGGCGAATGCAGGAAACAAAACGTAGCCCAGAGAAGTCAATGTACAATACGTTGGGGGTGCAATGAACAAGAAGCGGGCGATGACGATGACGACGACGACGACGACGATGGCGATGATGACGACGACAACGATGGGGACGGAAGTGTTGGACTGCAGATTAGCGCTGTTATAATACCCTATAGTCAATGTATTAGCATGAGTTTGATACAAAGGGTACATTTATGTGTTTGAAATTGTATTAAATTATAATACACATTGAAGAAAATCTACTGATACTTTTTAAAAAATAAAAAGATACATGAAATTAGCAATAGTAGTATCTTGTATCAAAAAAGAAAACTATTGTTATTATACCCCTTAGTCAAAGTATTAATAAGAGTATTATAGAAAAGGGTAAGAGGCTATGTGTAAATTAAAAAAAAATACTTTTATTATTTATTATTTATTTTACCCCTTTGTCAAAGTCTTAATATGACTATAATAAAAAGGGAAACTTAATGTATACATACTTTGTTGTAAATACATATAATACATTTTATTTTGAAAGACAAATACTTCTAGACAAATAAGAGTATTTATTATAAATTTAAGAAACTACTTTTAATAATAAAAGTGGTTTTGATGTTCCTCTTTACAGGATATCTTGCTGTTCGTCAGTTAATGTTATTCAGAGTTGCTATGTTGATTTGAATTGCGTCTAGAACTGTAGTTTGTGTCCTTTTTCTTTATGGGAGTGCTTTTTTTTGGGGTTGCAAAGTTTGGCACAAAATTCCGGGAGTTGTCGTTGAATAGAAATTACAAATGTACGAATATAATTGCAAAAATCTACAACGGGTGGGTCATCGTCATCGTTATGGATTGTCTGTCTGGAGTTACAACCCTCAAGCGATGTCTTCTTATTTCTTAGTAACCATAATAACTGTATTGTTTGGAAAGGCTGACTTCCTTGACTGCCAACCTCTAGATGTGTAAGGTTAGACTATTTCATTGAATGTTCAGATTTGTATGGTTTTTTTCGACTTTTACCTTCAGTGAAATATCATGGTCTATGACAATGACACAGCCATTGAAATTCGTGCAGTTCTTGGGGCAGGGGCAGCCAGACGACACCCTTTTTATAATATTTGTACGTTACGGTCTTTTTGGGGGCGTAACTTGCAGCTCAGATCTGCAACTCTCTTTTCGGGAGAAAGAGAGAGATTTGGAATGCAACGCGCATGTACGATGCTTTGTATGTTGCACATTGCAACGTCCTTCGTTCGGGCTGCACGAAGGTTAACAATTTTCAGGGGCACTTACTACAACTACTATATGAGAAGACCCTTACAGTGGACTACCAAGGGCAAGGACACGCAAGCATGCGCATTTCCGTATGCACAGCAAAAACATTGCATACATTGTGCAGAGTCCGCCCCATTGCAGTAGGGACTTGTCCCAGCTCAGCTCCTCTTTTATTTCTGCTTCAGCTCCTGCTCCTACATTTGCTGCTATTCCCGTTGCCGCTGCCTCCCCCGCTGCTGTGACTCACATCATTGCCAAGGTCCGCGTTCTTCTGACTACCGGCTGCCGGTTTCTGCAACTTTTGCTTGCTGCAAGTGACATTGAGAGGGCGTTTGAGGCATGGTCATGGGTGGTGGCAGTCCCTGGCTGCTGGACAGACAGGATTAATTTCAGGGTTTGTCATTGCAATTGTCTAGCTGCGGTTTGACCATCAGCTTGCCCCTATCTATTGTCCTCTTTAACGTTTCAAACAAATATTTAACTACATTTCCTTGGCATTTACTTTATTTATTTCATCACTTTTAACGGCAGTCCACGATAGTGACGATGATCACGAAGGCAGCGAAAGTTAAGTACATTTATTTTTAGAAATTGTTCTTGTACTTTGTTGTATTCCAACACTTATGTTTGTACCCGAACTGTTCCTGTACAGAGACTCTAAAAGCTAGAGACACCAAACTTGGTATGTAGGCTCATCTATATCTACCTAATTCTAATTCGAAAATAGTCTATTTCCAAGAGCCCAGTTAATGTGAGATAGACTTTTACTTTCTGTCTATCTCATTGTTTTTAAAAATGTCTAAGGCGCACATAATGTCATATAATGATTTGATTTCAGATTTGGTTTGAGGTATACAAGTGTCAATAGGGGTTGTAAAATTAAGTAGAGGCAATAAATATCTAAATATATAAAAGTTTCTGAAGATTATGCGTAATCAATCGAATTATTCTCGGCTTATCTGTGTACCCATATTTGATTAATTCTACTTTTTATTCCCTATCACGTTATTAGGATGATTAACCTTCTTTTTAACCTAACACTGGAATGTCTGCATTAATTTTTGATATGTTTACAGATTGTGGAGACTTACCCTTAAACCGAAACAAATTAAAGCCAATTATTAGGTCAATGTGCGTGCACTGAACCGATTTTTTGGCGCTTATTCACCTCAGCTGAAATGTATGCTATAAGTCACTCAACTAACACCTCCAAAACTCGAAAGAGAGAAGACGACGCCGCTTAAACGTTTGCACCCTCGAAAAAGAAAAAAAAAACACTCATACCTATACATGTTTGTAACGGAGCAGTGCCCGGTCAGTGACTCATTAGGGACTGTAGGGAGTCGGACGTTGATTGTTCATCAGAATGGGAACATGCATGGAATATTCTATGAGGATTTGGGAGTTCGGCTTTGCTTTATGTACATTAAATCAAAATGGGGAAGGGATGAAACACGTTGTGAATCATACGCATTCCAGATTGTATGAGTAATCTTTTGTGCCCATTGCAACACCTGATGTCAATGGTGCTGATGATGATGACGATTAGAGCAGGTTAAACACAGGTTCAAAGTTCATACTGGCATTCTGCTAGACAAGTTTGACATTTTTGTCTGATTTACGATGACAACTATTTACCAAATTCAGTATTTGGATTTGGGTGTTCTATTAAAAGTTTATTTAGTTTATATAACAAAGTTTTCAAGATAATAAGAATATATTTACATATGTATGTGTAGGACTCAATTTTATAATTTTAGTATTTTAGAGATCTACTTTTTACCCATACAAATTATGTATTCGTATTTTATATAAGTATGTAGCTCTGTTATATATTTTTTTATTTTAAGTCAGTTAAGACATTTTGTGTTAAATAATATATGTAAATATTCTATCAAAATCATCAAATCATGTGCAAATATATTCATGTAGAACTTTTAATATGTTACAAATTTTAAAATTTCAATGAAGAATTAATGTATTAAAATAAAATATACCAATACAATGAAGCTTAAATTTATTCAATAAAAAGGTTGTAAATTTAATGTTGGAAAAAGTTTAAAATAGATTTCAAACCCAAACTTGGGAAAAACAAAACATGAATCGTCGATATGGAGATATAGTTACACTAAATATTTAGTCGACATCGATGAGAAGCTTTTCCCTTCTCGTTCTCGTTCGTTCTGCAATCAACTTTTATTGCCAACAAAAATCGAAAATACCCTCCTTTTTTTTCGCAACACACATCCATACCCTAAAATTGTTTTTCCTCTTTCTCTTTGCCGATTTGTTTATGTTTTCCCAAACTCTGTTCTACTCGTATCTGTGACTGACACACAAGCTGCATCGTATCCATGTTCTGCAGCTCTGCAGGGTAATTTGTCATTCGTGTCCCGATAACTGTTCCTTGGACACGGGGGGGGAGTTAAACGGGAATTGCAATAATACTCTGGGAAAAGGCACCCAGCGAAGCCCGACTATGACTCCGCTCGAGGGTTGCAATTTCTGAGAACTGTGAGTCACCTTACCAACTTGTCCATAGTTGCAATTGGCATTACAAATAAAAGTTACATCGAATTCTATACTTTCTTCTATCATGTCAAAGAACTTTCTCCAAAGAACGAGCCTTACAACATGGCCCTAGAACTTTCTCTAATGCCTGAAAAAAGAGTAATTGGCTTTTGTCTTAGAACTGAATTGCGAAAAAAAAACAAGTTTTCCAAGCTGCATTCAAATACCTAACATTTATAGAAGATGTAACATGAACATGTTCGACTATTAAATACCCAGTAGAGAAGGGTAAACAATTAATAAGATTTTAATGGTATAACAAACTCTGAAAGCAGTTGTAAAGTAACTGATACTTAGAAGGATTTGTAATAGACACGCATTCGACTATCATAAGTATGTACTAAAAACTAGTAACTTAGTATGGTAGATAGATATGCGAGTTGAAGATAATATTGGACTTTGAGATTCTCCTTAAGCACTTGGAAAGCAATTTAATGTATTTGTAATATATTCAATATTTTATTATGCCTTATATTCCGATGATTGGCATCGTGGGCGATAATATAACCCGTTAAAATTTTAAAAATCCGAAATTTACAATTTTAATTCGTCACTGTAAAGTAAGCTTATAAAATCGTATAAGAAATTATGAAGCCTATTCTAAACTACTAGCCTATCTTTTCCCTTTCCATCTTGTAGTTGGTATCTAGTCGTATATACCATTTGAAATATATTAACATAAAGTATTTCTGAGAGAATACTTATGCGACGGCGCATGGCAATGACCTTAGCCTTAGACTCTGCAGCCTTAGCCTTGAATCTTCTAATAGTTTCGAGTGCGGTTTTTGCTGGGCTTTTCTTGCACCAGGTGAAGCAGTGTGGAAACTGGCAAAGCGAGTGAAATTACAAGTGGAAAACCAGTTGGATCACATGCGTTCTAAGCGAATTGAAGAAGTTGTAGAGAGGCCATGACTTCGACTTGGTCAAGCGAAGACTCTGTGGCAACAATCAAATGCCATAGATTTGATGGAAAATCACGATAGAAAAGGAAAAATGCTTTAACGTTGTTGTGGCATCTTCTGCCATTGTGTAATTTTTGTTGCAACATCGAAGTTGCAGCAAATTGTCCTCTATACATTAACTATCTCAGTTGCACAACTTTTACTTTGGAGGAGATGCCAACGTTGAAGACTTGTTTTAGTTTTCACTTGTCACACAGATGGTGATGACTATGACGAAGAGAGAGACATGGTATGTAGGTGGCAGCTTCAGGTTGCATCTACATAGATCTGTAGGCAGTTGCAGCGACATGAATCAACAACAACAAAGAACAGCAAATGCGTCCTGTGAAAAATCTCTGGTACGGGTAGGTCAACCACCAGACATTGAACCCAACGTAACAACAGCAATAACAACACACACACACATCCAACATCAAGCTGCCACAAGAACGGTGCAAGCCAAAAATGAAGAAGACGAAGAGAGTGGAAGAGAAAAAGAGAGAGAGAGAGAGAGAGAGAGAGAGAGCAGGGAACAGAACAGAACAGAGCAGGGACAGCAGAAGCAGAAGCAGAGGCAACACCACTCAGCCGAGTAGAGTCGCAGCAGAAAATGTTGCATGCATCTAAACAAGACACACACACACACCCATTTAGCACATGGAGAACATGGGGAACGATTGCTAGCTTGCAACACGAACGTGCCACAGTTCGACTTCGTCATCGCATTGTGTGCAAGTTTAGTGGGTTGAGTGACACAGACACAGTTTGCTTTTGGCACGGGAGCGGAACGGGTCGAACACTGAACGAGTTTTTTTTTCAGACTCTGTTAGATATTCTATTGGGGTTGCCAATGTTACCACATTTTTAAGGGAAATTAAAAGCTACACTAGACAGTTTTAGATAGAAATGCACTAACAATTTCTGAGTAAATGTCTCATTCAATGAATTCAGTAAGCTAAGACTAATACAAAAGCTTTTGATACAAATCTGAGCAATCTGGTAACGCCGCAGTCACTTTAAATTTATAGACACATATTTTCTAAAAGCTTCCCAAGTTATCTTCGTACATAACTATGAAATCTGATACAAAATATATTTAAGCTGCTTCCTTTGCTAGGACATGCGGAATATGGCAACGCTGCAAACATTTTTAATATTTTGCGGTATGGCAGCGTTGCGAAGACAAAAAACTAAGGAATCGTATATTATAGATCCAGGTAGAAATTTCAAGTTTCTGCTTGACACCCATTTAATATGTGTAGATATCGTCTAAAAGCTTCTTTGTAAACAAACAATTGTGGCCTCTTAACACAGGTTTTATAAAAACTGCGCAGTATGGTAACTCTAAAATACATAATCTGTACAAAAATAAAATTTAAGTATCCTTATTAATTTCCAAAGCATTTCTATTTTTAGCTAGTCAATCTGGCAACGCTGACTTAACCCATGCTCTCCAATAATGCAGTCAAAGCACAACATTGCTATGTTGTGGATGCGGATGTGGTGTATGCCACAACAACGAGCATATTCGTTGCAAGCAGACTGTGTGAGTATAAACATGTACATACAGACATGTATATATGTTTATATTCATATATGTATAGAAGTGTATATATATAGTTGCTCTGGGCTGTGGCGTTGCAAATGAGAATGAGAATGCGAGTCGTATGCGAGTCGAGTTGTCGAGTCGAGTCGAGTCGCGTCGAGAGTAGAGTAGGACAAAAGGGAGACACAATTTTGGTAGCAATGACCTTCACCGCGTTGTTCAAGTTGTGGCATGGCATGTTGTTGTTGTTGTTGCTGCTGCTGCTGCACAGGAAAAAGCAGCGCAATGTATAAAGAGATACAGATACGAGAATCGTTGGCAATAAATGATGCATAAGGCGTCGCTTGGCAATGCGGTTGGAGCTTTTAGTGTGAGTGAATGGGAAAGGGAAGGGGAACGTAAAGGGAGGGAGGGAGAATGATAGCTAGGTAGACAGTTGCCGCATTCGCTTTTTACTCTTTCTCTCTCTCTCTCTCTCTCTTTCACTATCTCTCGCTCTTTTTGCATTTCTCTCATTGCACAAATTAAACATACAAAAGATAAAAGAGCTTTTCTGCTGGGGGGTAATGAGGGCACAATGGGGTAGGGGTAGAGAGGAGGGAGTGCTATGGCTGCCATTGAAAATGGAGTTCATGACCAGGTTGCACAGTGTCTGTGTGTGTGTGTATGCTTGTGTCTTTGACTGTATGTGTGTGTGTCGAAGTGGCGTAAACTTGACACTGGCGCTCCCTTTAGCGTCGACTGCAGCAATATTATGTGGGTTGTGGGTTGTGGGCTGTAGGTGTGGGTGGTGTTTTAGCCCAAAGGGAGCGGTCCCGTCACTACGCGGAGTCCGAACTGGTTTTTGTTTTTTTGCCTGTTTCCTTTTTTGCTTTTTTCTTTTTTTCTTTTTGTGAAAATTGCTCAAGTGCGACGCAGACGGTTGGTGGTGTGGGTTAACTTTTGGTATCATTGACCTGCTCCGCTCTGCACTCACAATGCCACCGACTGTGGACTCTGTCGTTGCGTTTTTCTGCTTTGCTGTTTTTCATTTTTCTGCTTTTCAGTTTTTTTGTTGAAGTTGTGCAGCAGACAAAGCCGTTGATACTCCGCCTTTACATACATACGTATACGTATATACCCAGATATTATGTGTATATATTGATGCATGCATGAATGGTATGGAGTTATCGGAGGGATGGGAGATGGAGATGGTGGAGCAAAAGGAGCTGCTCCTGCTGTTCCTGGGACGCCATTTTGGAAAATGTTGCCTGTACCTAAAATGTGCATACACTGCATACATATGTATGCATGTATACACTGCCCACTTTACAATAGGTTAGTCTGTTATTGTTCTATTCATATAAATGCGGGTGTGTGTGAGTCTATGTCTGTGTATTCCCTATACACTCCTGTGTGTGTGAAGAGTTTTCGCTTTTCGTTGATTTTCATTTTAATTGTGATGCATCTTTTATCAGTTAGTTAGGGCAGGAGGAGTCACTAACTGCAGTTGGATTGCCGTACGGGGACTACGAAAACTCTTGGAAAATTGCAAATAAATTTTAAATAAAATATAAAAAGGTAGTGTTTACACAATTATGCAACTAATATTTATAATACTCTTGCAGAGTGAACAATCAGGTATGCTCTTCTGTTGTTTAGAAATAAGCCAATAATTTTTTTTTATGACAACATTTGTCTGTATTTGTTTTTTAATAAATCTCTTTCCATTGCTACAAATAGTAGATTAAAAATTTACATTTAAGGCTATATTTTCATTATATTGTTCATATTTTTTCTTTCTTTTTTTCTATGCCTAAACCAAAATGTAAAGTCATAAGATCTAATATTTTAATTCAGTAACAATGTATTTTAACTAAAAAGTATGTTAATTAATCAAATTAAAATTGTTCATACATATTTTCAAATAAGTATTGAACTATTAATATTATTAATATGCAATTCTCACGACTCATAAAAATCTTTGATCTTTTCGGATGCTTTTTAAATAATTATTAATATTTATTAAATTATTATCAAATTATTATTTGTAATAAATAAAATAAAATAACTGAATCATATTCACAGTGTAATCTAAATATAATATAACTGTTAATCTATATTATAAAACAAACCAGATTTTATGTTACAAAGATAATATTTATTCCATATGAAATTAATTTAACCATAATATTAATATGTACAGTGGCTCACGGATTACTTCAAACAAACAATAAATTCAACAGAAAAAATAAAATTCAAAATTATTTAAATGGAGGTTGTTAACCAAATGATTTAAATTATGAAATAAAAGTTCATATATTTTTAATGTGTTTATGCTTTGAGACTTATTGATTTGTATTCTCCAAAATCAGTCACTGTACTTGTAATCAGACGTATTGTTGTCTATTTTTATTTAAAATTATATATTACATTTCAATCGTATTACATGTAACGTTATTCTTAGATTTGTTTGTTAAAAGTTATTTTATGATTTTTATTAAAAAAGTTTTAACAGTTCAGTCCCCGGCTAAAAGTAAACGATCTTAAGAAATTAATTTATTTTAATCGATTCGTCGATGTTTTGATTTTATTCATAACTAATTTTGGCTCTTTTGATTCGTTGTAACTGAAATCTTAGTATGCTTTGACTTTATTTATTTTTGTTTAACTGATCATATAATAAAAGTAAAAATTTTGACATAATAAATATTTCAAGCTTTCAGTCATATATCATAAACAAAATTTGTAAAAGTATATTGATGGATAACTTCAAGACTCCCAAAATTATCAACCGTCAGGTATTACGGGCGATTTATGAACTGCAAGACAGACGTTCAGATACGAGTTTTGTCTTTGAGGATGCAATCATAAAACACGTTCAAGAAAAGATGAAACTTCATAAGATGATAAATGTGGACTACTTCGTCCCGCAATCTTTGATTAATCTAACTCATCTGGGCGTTCTGGTACGCTCGGGATCTTCGGAGTATGCTCTTCGTCAATCACTAGAGATGGATGAAGGCGTTAGCGCCATTCCATGGAAGAGACCCGAATTCGCTATGGAAATTGCGGTAAGTGCAATAGATATTTGTATATTAGCATATTGTTATACATTTAGTTGCCAATTAGATACCTAAGCCTGCTGTAAACAAGCCCAAATCGATGACGAAAAAGCCACAACCTGTTAAACATCGCATAATTAAAGCTAAGAACTGCAAAACTGGAATCAAGTCCACTGTTTTGGCATCCAAGATAAAATGTGACAATCATTCCAAAATGACTACGGTATTAAAGCAATTTCAGACGGCTATAATTTTTATTGAAAATATAGCTAAGTCTGTAAAGAATATCTTCACAGGTGCCACTCCAATGGATGCCATGGAATTTTTATAGAATAAATATATTTCAACCCGATTTCAATCCACCACCTGTCCTTTTATCATTACACATTGGAAAAAAGTCCGATATTTTGGCATTATTTAAATTTTTTTTGTTTAGAAATTTGTTTTTATTGCTTAGATTTTAACACTTAAAATAGAATAAAAATCATTTTTTTAAATTTTTAAGATGTACCCTTAATTCTTCAAGCTCGATCAAAGTCAGGTGATTTTGAGCTTCTTTGTGAACTGAAATGCCAAAATATCGGACTTTCTTCCGATTGTGGCATTAGACAATTTTGTTGTACACAATAAGGTAATCTAAACTCTTATTATCACTGTCAATATGTCTACAGAATCGACTTAAATCCATTAACAATTGATGGTTTAAGTAAATTCTAATTGCAAGCGATTACGTACAGTGTACGTCTGTCTGTGTGTTGCAGGTGAAAGATCGCAGTGTGTAGGGTATTTGCCGTCCTAGTGGACCAAACAGCGAGTATAAAACGAGAGTGTTTCTAAATGCTTGCAAATGAACTTACAAACTGGCAAAATGCGGACCAAAAATCAAAGATGACTAAAGTTTCGCTATACACTCGTAGTCGACCTAAGGTACGGACCGAATACGGATTAAAAGCGAGAAATCGCTGAAGCTTGCACGTTTTAAAAGCTTCGCAAATGAGTCTTTTGCGAGCTATCGCGAGCGAGCTTTACGCTGCCACAATTTAAGCGAAAGATGACTCAATTTTTTATTGTTTCGCTACAGGAAGTTCTACCATTTAAATACCGTTAACGAAGTATTGGCCCACTGAGTGTGTCGAGTAATTATTTATTAAAAAAAAATATTTCACGTACAAATTTTTATTTAAATAAAAATAGTTAGGTCCAATTGATTTAATTATTGTTCTTAACATGTTCTGAGAACCGTACGAAAGGACCCTGTATCTATTCTGTAAAAAAGTTTACGCGAACAAACTTTCCACTGCACATAACTGTTTCTTTATTAATATCAGAGTTGTTATCCAAAAGGATAAGTATTTATTACTGTTGTTTCATATTTGTCAAAACTAAAACTAAACTAACTAACTAATTTTAAAACAAATTTTACCTGCACATCTCCAGCTATGTATTATAGTCGCCAAGATCTAAATACATATACATATATTAGGACAAAGAGTTGTATTTAAATAGATAAATATATATACATACATATGTATGTACATATATATAAGTGAATTTTCAAAAGCCATTTAAGCTAGAGTCATGAGCTGTACATAGTTATACATATACTTTGTTCGAAACCTGACTTGAAAACTTTTATCAAGACTGGATAATATACTCAGAAGTCAAAATGATTTTGACAAACTAATAAGGTCCTTTGTAAGTTTAAGACAAGTTCACTTGTCTTTTATCAAAACCATTACGTCACCAATTATGCATTCTTGACTAAAGGTTAACCCTAGATCAAGCTTGGGAGCCAAATGCTGTTTTTAAATGTTCTGATATGCTCAGCATTTTCAAGTATGGTTCATAAAATTGCAAATGACATTGCTTGTTGGATAAGGCACGTTGCGTGTGCGCGTTCTGAAAGTCCTTGTGAGTGTCCTCATGATACAGAGCACACAAATCGCATGTTGAATGCCACGGCCAATGCCACAGTCCGTGTCAATGCCAGAGAAGGCAACCATGATGTTTACATGAGACTTTTGAGCAACGATTCCAATGATTATAACATTACCAACTAAAGTCTAAAAGGCCAATATCCTATGTCTGCCAGCTAGCGGACTTTATCCTGATGGCGCATGCGTTGTAATCCTTTTTTGGGTGTTGCTGCAACTGCTGACTGCAATGACCGCGAAGTTGTGAATGCACCACATTTAATTGAAAGCAGCAGACGTTGATTTATCATTGAATAAGATTTATGTAACCAAAGCTGATTTAGAAAATGCATTTTTAGAGTTTGAAGTTACTAAATCTAGACGGAACAAAGTTATAAGTATAATAACTTTCAGTAATAACTTTAAAGACTGTTAGATTGGATTAGATTGAAATGTATGGTAAAAATAAGAAATAATTTTAAACTTTTAATTACCACGCCATTTCTAGCGCACACAATATACATAGTATACTCCGATATTCTTCCATATATTCTTCGTCAAATATGTTTGTATAAAGCCCGAATAAAATCTAAGTAAAAATACATACATATACAAACATAATAATGTATAGCCTTATCATTAGATATATATATACATATGTAGGGGAAAAATGACACTATAAGATTGATTAAATTGTACATTGGCAACCGTACACTAATTAGGAAAGATTTCCTTGTAGGATGTAAGATAATAAATTGAAATTATGTATCTGATTTGATTTAATTTTTATTGAAAACCTATAGACAACTCACATTGATTGGTTATCATTATATATAATAATATAATATTTGTAGTAAAAACAAATTTGTTTTGACATGTTAACTGTTGGTTGATCATTGGTTGCAGATCTATCAGTTGCAACTAAATATTGCAACTGCAACCTGCAACTTGCTACTTGAAACAGTGAACGCGTTCATCGACCTTGCATTGACCAGAAGAATCATCATCGCCAGTTATGTGTACATTAGTGATGTGGCCAAGTGGGAAAGGTGTGGACCGTTCACATCACATGCCGTGATAGCATCGGCGGCAATTGGTCATTGAACCGTATAGTATAATAGACGCCTGTCCGTTGCATTTTTCTACTTCTTTTACTCCTCATTTGTATTTTGTATTTTGTGTTTTTTATTTTTTATTTTTTGTCTCTCTTTGCAGTTTTATTTTAATTTCTATTTTCCGCCTGAATTGCAACCCTCTAAAACAAGCCGTCAGCTAAACTTTGGCAAATATACTCGTATCCTGGGCCATAAGTCGCAGTTGGTTTCTCTTTCTACCACAGTCTGGGTCTGTTCAGCTCTGGTCTGGTCTGGCCTGGCCTGGTCTAGTGGTTGCCCGGTTGCCCGGTTGCCCCGTTTCCCGTTACCAGTTGCCTTGGTGAAATTCCATGCACACTTTTGGTACAGTTTGCCCAACAGCATAAAATGCGCCCCACTGCTGCCACAACTGCCTGCCCCACTACCCCAAAGCTTGAAAACGATTTCGTTATCGTCGCCGTTTTCCGGTACGTTGTTTTCCTTCTTGTACTCTCTTCTCTTTTTTCTTTGCTGTCTTTTTTTCACAAGGTAGTTAACTCTCACTCTGCATTAAACAGAAAGGGAATTGGAAGTCTTCTTAATACTTGTAGTATATAATTTGCTCATATTATATGTTCCTATAGTAATGTAAAATTTCATCATGCTAAATGAAACTCCACTCTTGTTCAGTTCTCCATTTCAACCACTGTCGCTGCACTCCATTTTGGCTGACATATTCTCCTCGAGTCTCTTCCCGAAGGTCCTCGCTCCACTCCCAAATTCGGGTGCACAGACAGCACGAGAAGGATTTCGTCGCATCGTGGCACGAGCAGATCAATGACCTGTATTTCACAGCCTGAGACACATTTCAATCGATAAATTCAAAGAGTTGGGGCAGCAGCACACAGCAAACAGCATAGACAGACAACAACAACGTGGAGCACGTAAAATATGCAAGCTTCCTACAGGAAAAGCCAAAATGGCAGACAGTCGACGGGGCGTGTGGCAAGTTGCAGGCGGCAAGTGGCAAATGGCAAGTGGCATGTAGCGAACGTGACGCAGTGCCAGTGAAATCAACAAGGGAGCACACTTAGATCTCAGCCAAATAGGGTGGATATTGTTCTGGAACTTTCCAACATTTGCGACTAAAAACAATGAGAGTCAATAAAAGGAAAATATTTTATTTAGATATATGTAAAATACCTCCTAACATGGGTCCTATCAAAATAGCACATACCCCAGACAGAATCCAATAACAACGCTCTGACAGTTTGACATTAGAAACGAGCCATAAACCACATCAGCAACAAGGACAACCCTCAATAGAAAGAGCGCACAACCCATGGGGTGTTGTCTGAGTGCCCCAACAAAGGAATGCATCAGATATTAACCCAGACAACAGACCGACTTCATGTCGATGATGAGCATAAGTATTCCAAATTAATAACAAATACTCAAAATTAAAGTTATGATATTAATGAATTAACTAGATTAATATTATTTGTAGCTATTGATTAATATTTGGACGCAAACTGAAATGTATTGAGGATATAAGTTCAGATCCAACATTCTTAAGTATTGGGGTATAAAATAAGAAAATGTATATAAGATATTATTTTAATAATTGAGTGCAAAATATCGAGACTTACCAATGTTTGAGATTTACCAGATATATGTGTATATATGTTATGTACATGTGTTTATAATATTCTTAAATATTCGAGCTTTGAATAAGATAAGAGGCAAATATAAAATAATTTATTTAAACAAAAAATATATAAAGTTTGTAAATACATATTATAAGACTTACTGGCTTTCTTTTTAAATGTAAAGTAGGTGTACTATAAAATATTGAACTGAAATAAGAAATTCCAAAGGTATGGGAAATAAATAAAAATATTGTTAATATGTATATGTGTTTTAAGCGATAATGCCACATATTTGTAAGCGATTATATAAGAATAAATACGTTCCCAAAAACTACAATAATAATAATCTTACTTATTTGGACTATATGTATATGTAATACAGAAACTCATGGAATCATTGCAGTGAATATGTTTAGCCCAAAAATGTTTAATTTTTCAAAGTGCATCAGGAAAGTCAATTAGTCTTACTAACACACTCCCACGTTTATTCAATTTTTTTTCCTTTTGTCTCTGTGTTGGCTTTCATGTCACATCGAAGTCTAAAATGAAAACCACAGCGAAAGTCTGTTCATAGAAAAAAGGGAAATTTGTGCAGACTGCAGCTCTGCAGCTCTTCTGCAAAATGGAGTTTTGTGCAGCGTAAGTTACTCTCTGAAATGGGAGCTGAACCGCCCTTTGGTGCGTTGGGGGTTGGATCATCTTTCGTCTGGCAGCTAACAGTTTTGTGCTGCACTCCAACCGATTGTAATGGCATCCGGACGGGTTGGGCCATCACAAAATTCAAGGGAAGGCTACAAGAACAACATTTTAGAATTCTCTAGAATAAAACTAAATCCGAGGGTTTAAAACCTTTTTTATTTAATTGCTAAGTGCTCTTTCCATACTCTACTAATTATAATGTACAAAATGCACCCAATATAAAATTATACAAACGTGAAATTGTCGACAGACGGCATACAATTTCAGATAAGATAATTTCAAAAGTAACGAGTAAGCTGTGTGCACTGCTTCTTTTCCAAGTAAACTACTTGCCAATCTGTACACTGCTTGCACGGTTCAGTTTAGCGCCGTCCATTGTTTTTTTAGAGGAACTAAGTAAAACAGTGCCATAGCGTCTGTTAACGGAACTAAAAATGATTCTGTTTTTCTAAGGGTTTCAGTTTCACTTTCGAGTGGATTTCAAAAACGAATGGACGAAACATTTTTCCACTCAAAAGCGGTGGTGCGAACGGATCGGATTGAAAATTTACATGCATTTTCTGTGCATTTTTCTAAGCTTTTCAGAAAAAGCGCACACTTAGCAAAAGCCTACGAACGAAACTTGGCCCCAGTGGAGCTAAAAAATCGGGTTATATTTTAAAAGAAGCGAAATAATTTTGTCTAATTTCGAATTTTATAGCGGTTGATGGATCCTTTGAATAACTGTTGTTTTTCAATTGGCTCGGTGAAGAAAAGAAGAAGATCAGCAGCAAAAAGCAAGAGAAAAGGTGAAAATTGTATAAAAAATGGAGCAATTTAACAATCAGCAAGAACACAAGGAATCTGATACCGAGGAGGAGGTGGATTTAAGTACACCGTACATTTTTCGATGTGGAATTTTTAAAATTGTGCATCAGCAGATCAACGGTAGAGTGAGTGCTTGTTGAATGTATGTACTGCCCCCCATCGATTGCGGGGGAACATAAAGAAAGACAACAAGCAATTTCCACCAAAAAAGGGCTGCTACTGCTTTAACTCCCCCTCCTCCTCCCATTGTAGTAGTAGTAAGTAAAGCTAAATGACCCATTCTAATTGTTATACTAACTATATATGTATATATATCGTTGTAGCCTGAAGAAGATTATGAAGAATTTACCTATGATTTGTCTATTTTTCTTCAACCAAATCTTGGACAAAATGATTTTAACGAAATCATGGACAAGATATTTAACAATCAGTAGTTAAATTTATTATTTAGATCTCATAATTTGACATATTTTAATTATGTCAAACAACGCTATTTGTATTTTATATTTGTATATTTGATATACTTGTTCGTAGTATTTTAACATATTTTATATCTTTGTTATTATTATATTAATCAGCTTTTTAACTATTTGTTGTTCAACAACGTATTTATTAATAACAAATTTAATTTAAACTTTGAATATATCATAATATTTTAATATGTTGTAATATAATTCATTGATTTATAACATTTTTAAAGTATTTGAAGGGGTTTAATGTAACATTTTTAATTTAAATCTTGTACATTTTGTAAAATACGAAAGTATGTGTTAAATATTAAAACAAACAACACGCTTTATACATATTTACTTAATTTTTGTAAATTTAAATAACTGTTAAATAATTGCTCACCGATTCTAAATTTGAAATCTGAAATTTTGAAAAAGAATTTATCTATATATTTTTTTTGTTTCTTTTTAGCTGCAAATGATGAAATTCCAGAGTTGTGGGATGTTCTCATGTTGTACAAAGAGAACTTTTTTAAAATTGAAGAATGGATTTAGAATGGAACAACTAACAAATAAAGAATCTAAAGAGTTAATAGAAATTTAACTTAGGAAAAAACTACAATTGAAATAAAATAAAATGCAAATTGCATCACTTAATTACAGTTTGCAGTCACCTCCTATAGATAAAAAAATTCTTCAACTTCATTAACGTTGCAGAAAAGTTTTGGTCCAAAATCGATCTGGACACAATTGCAGCAAGAGGAACAACCGATAAACTTTGCTTAGCGTCCCAAAAATGGACAACGCAGATTTCCGAAGGAACGGAATAGAGGGCACAGGGCGCGTAACGAGGGTGAAAAGTTTAAAATGCTGACAGTGATGTTGTCATATAGCGCCGCAACAGCAACAATAACAACAACAACAGCAACAACAACAGGAGCAGTGCGTCCGAAACCTCTGGCTAAAGAAGCAACAGACGCAGTGTTGTGCTTCAGACTGATTATACTTAAATGGAACAAAATACATTTTGTAACGATTTTTAGAAAGCTACCTAAAGGATTTAGCTGATTATAGTTCAAGTGTAACTTTACGTCAATTCCATGTCTTTGTGAATTCTGCATTTAAGTTTAATTTGGTGAGTTTAATTAAGTACATTTTCAAATACATATTCAGTGCATACTTTTTTGGATAAAAGCAGTTTTATAAGCTGCAGCTGCCATAGGTCTTCTTTTCTGTGGTGCACTTTTGAGCTTGTGCATCAAAATACATTCCATCTTCGCATTTTAGAATATCTCCATCCTCGATGCCATTTACACATTTAATGTAATGTTGACAGCCATAAACCTCAGCCACCTCGTAGCCACTATCACGACCATCGCATCGATCCTCAGCGCACTTTCGATCAGCTCTTACCTCACAGGCTTCTCGTTCCTCGTTAAAGAAATACTCAACGGGACATTGATGGTAGACTGGAGTGGGATCCGGCTTACCTGATCCAAGATCACGGCAATAGAAATAACCACGACAGGTTGCGCCATCGGACACAAATTTGTTGCGCTTCGCCAGCTTCGTGGTGCCACAAACTTCATCGGGATGTGGGATTTTGTGGCACGGAACCAAGGTCTTCTTAATACAATTGCCACTGACCACATCGTAGTAGAGACCAGCGTCGCAGCTGGTCGTAGTGGCTTTACCCGCCTTACAGGTAATGTACTTATCGCAGTTATGTTCATCCCTAATCTTTACTCCGGTTGGCACAATTTGGCACAGCTCATACTTGGCATTGCATATGGTATCCTTCTGGTAGACGCACATCTGTTTGTTCTGGTCAAAGTGCATGCCGTTCCCACATATACCATTACTTAAGAGAATGGTCTTGTTGCAAAAATACCAATTGGCACAGTTGAACGTATCTCCAACGTAGCCATTAGTCTTCGAGGTGCACGGCTGTTTGCAGTAAGTGTCAGAGGATTCAAGTGATTTCTGGCAACTTGCCTTAGCCAATTGAAAATACTGGCCATCACAGGTGCCGCCATCAGTGCTCTTATGATCCCTGCACACAATCCAACGATTACAATAGCCGGGCTTCCGTAATTTGGTGTTATCCGGAAATAGACGGCAAATATCCTCGCCGCTGCTCATATACTCCGTTTGGCTGGTGAGCTGCAACAGGCCAACAAATGCTATTAGCATAAGCATTGCTGCAAGAGCTAAAATATTTATTCATTATTTATTGACATTCAGTTAATTTTGTGTTTTTATTAAGAGAGAGACCTTGCATCTTGAGTCTGTGTCTAAACGTCTTGTCGGTTAAAGAAAATCCAACTAACTGCTGGCAATTGGGAATATGGCATTTATACGGTTTGCAGAATATCATTAAAGCTACCTAAATTTGTGGTGTGCTGGAAATTTCAAAATGTCAGGGGCATATATTAAGAAAGCAATTACTACACTTCAGATAAGATTTGAAATGTCACATTGTATTATTGTATTGCTATCAGTTGAACCACAACCAGAACCAGAACCAGAAGGCAGAGGCATACATTCTCTAAAATTAACACAGCATTATTACCTTTTGCCAAAGCTCATTTCTTATTTTTGCATTTCTTTTTTTGCAATCATTTGGCTTCAAAAACACCCAAGATTAAGATTTATACTTTGCCACTTTACGGCCTTGATTGTCGATCGTGTATTTGATTCAGCTGGCATTTGAAATATTTTGGAATTCTCCGCAGAGTACGCTTCGAATAAAATAACAATAGAATAATTTATTAGTTCAATTTTGTAAAGGCTTATGCCTCAAACTATTTGATAAGAGAGCGGTAATTATTTTCAAATTGGCTACACTCATAACAACAGTTGTAAATAAATCAACAATTAAATCAGTTTTCAATACTGATAGCATTTTTGACATTTTTAGTCCACGAAAGTGAAAACCAACCTTAGAAACAACTATTGAACTCTGCGTGGTTCTATATACTTCTGATTCATTTTGGGGGTTTCTATTTGCAAAATATCTGTAAAATTTCATGATTTATCGTAATTGAACAATGGTTTTACTTTTGTCACAAAAACTTGTGACAAACTTTTCATTTCAAGGTCTTTTAATGAATCATACATACATACATAGGTTATCCGGTCCGTTTAAGTATACTAATCTGTTTATTTTCATTTTTAGCTGTATTAAATGTATTAATATTTTCGGTTAAGACTATTCTGATGTGTTTATATTTTCTCCAGCAGTCACTTATAAACTTGCTTTTAATAAAAAATATTCTGCTAAAAGTAATTTTCTTAAAAATGTATTTCCTGCTGTTTTTATAATTTTTTCACTTATTTAATTTAATTTTTTGTTTTACATTTAATTAATTTTTAGACCCAGTACTTTAAAAAAGTACAAATGGGTCTATTACGTTTGTGCAAATGTGCGTAACAGGCTGAAGGAGGCGTGACAGACCCCATAAAGTATATATATTCGTGATCAGCATCAACAGCCGAGTCGATACATATAATATACACTATGGTCAACAATCTATAGTGCACGCTGTGCACTCAAAAAGTACAGGGTCTTCCACTGTCGAGCTTACTCCACCGTAGCTTACTGCATTTTTTTCTATAGTAACTTTCCAGATGCTAACAAATTACATTTTTTTAATGTTTTTTTATACAAAATTCTTTCTTTTTTTAGATAACAGTTTATTTATTGTCGCAATAATTACAATAAAATAATGTTTAATTGAAACGTTAAGCAACAATCTTCGACTTAAGTCAGAATGAGAAACCTTTTGTTGCATTTCAGGGGCTTCCACAACGATCGCGGTCGTCACAGGGAACCAATACTTGCACATCGCTTTATCAATGACTATTTAATATTAACAAAATAATAATTGATTTGTAATTGAGTGCCATGAATTTGTTTCTGATGACAAATATAACTTCACATTTGGTAAATCACAAAAAAATCAAAATATAACTGTCTTGTTGCGCCGCTGATCGGTTCGAATAAAAAGCACTGATTTCGAATGGTGCTAGAATTGTAATAAATTGAAATTGGTGATATCTATGCACCAATCGATCTCAGTTCTTCAATTTGAACTGGATGGTGCACTGTTTTTTGAAAACACTTCTTCAGTAAAGCACTTTTATCAGGGCGATCAACACGATCGCGATCACGATCACGACTGATAACGAGGCGAGAGTCACAGAAGACTGTGTGGGGCACTTGGAGAAGCTCTGCTTAAATCTGAGAAACCTGTTACACCTGAGAAGATTTTTACAATGGACCATGTTCGTGTCTTGTACTCGTCATCGTATGTGAGAGATTGTCGATCAACTCGTATTTCTGTCGCTGTTCGCAATTCGCAGTTCGCAGTTCGCTTTTCCCTTGCATTGCGCTTTCCTACCACACATGGACACCGACCCTCACACACACACAGACGCACATTTGAGATAGTAAAAAACCTAGTAACCATGTAATGTATACTCCATAAGCCTTCCATGGATCAATCTCCCAACTGTCTAGCCCAAGTCCAAAAGCTTTGGCATTGCACATTTGTTGCTCTTCTTTTCATCGTTTAAGTATGTTTCTTTTTTTTATATCTTTGTAATTTAATTCAACCGTACCTTGGCATGTGTTTTTCATATTAAATAATTAGAATTGTTTTGGTTTCAATTTCAAGCGGATCCCATCTAATTCGCTTAAAAGCAGGAAGCCACTCACCGCAGTCGGCTCTACACTTCTTTGAACATAACAGTACATGTGCCTCTCGCAATTTGTATATGTAGTATCTCCATTGTACTATATTTATAGTTTGACAATTTCTTGTCTTTGCTTTCTGTCATCTGATCTAGGCATCTTTTGTCTCTTTATTGTGGAAACGCCACATACTAACTTACTGTTATTCGATTGGCTCTTTGATATAATGTACTTATACTATCTTTATATATTTACAACTCTTTGAGCTGTCAGACTGTCTGATAGGCAATCGGGCCACAGCTGAAAGCGATTAGAACTGAAAAGAATGACGTTAATGAACATTAAGACGGAATTTCTGAAAATACCACCCCCAATAGCGGGAAATGTATGATGAGTCGGAAATTTCACTAAAATCATTCCTACTGGGCAGAAAATTAATAGATCTACAAATACAAATGTTAGCACGGTGATATATTTTCTAATAAAAATATAACGATATATAATATATGTATAGAATAAACAGTAGATAATATCGTTCAGCATTTACAGCCGATATGGTCATGTCTTCCTGTCAATATGAACGAAAGGATCTCAGAGATGGTAAGAGCTAGGAGCTGCCGATTTTAAATTCAAATTTTTAATACCACGCCCCGTTAATACAGGTTTTTGCAAGAATATGAATGTGTTAATCTCTGGGTATACAGTATATATCTTCAACATTAACAAGATTGGCAAGTGTTGAAAATTATGCTTCACAAACAGAAAGTTGGCTAAATACCTTTAATTGAGGAAAAAATATACTTTGTAGCATAGTTTTGGGCAATTCTTAAGTTTTAGTACTTAAGTTAAATATGGTAGTACTCAAACTGATTAAACATAATTTATAAGCAAAATCAGGTGATAAAAGATTGTTAATCTACCTTTATCTTTGTATAATCACATTTGTTTAAAACTTTACTTTTCGTCTTAGAAATTATGGTTTCTATAATGAGTATTTTATCAATTGCGACAATCTGTGAGGTGCACTTCAAAGTTGTTGTAGTTGGTGCAGTGAAAATATTTGGCAAATTTAAAATTGTCTTCTTTCATTGACGAGTTGATATCAATATTGCAATTCTAACGATGCCTTATCAAACAGGAGAACAACAGAAACTAAAGTGCGGTAGAAATAACAAATAGGCGTTTGTCGATAAGAAAACGCCGAATCCAAAACAAGAGAGTAATTACTCACACGAGCAGCTTCGATAACAGTGGGAGGGAAATAATCAAGAGATAAAATAAGGTTATTGGTATTATCAAAAGATTGACTACTGATTTCATTCACAAATGTATGTGCACATATATGAGTATGCCAATTTTTCCATTTCAATAAATGCTCTGGAGCTGCCTATATCGAAGTTCAGTTCGATTAGAATTTGCTCAACGTTTGAAGGAGAAAAATGTGGAAGCTAAAGGAAATCGGTGAGTGTGAATTATGAGTTGTACATTTCACAGATCTACAAATAATACGCTTCCTCTTTTCGTTCGTTAACTAGCCCTGATTGGTTGCCTCTTCGTTCTGGGTGTCCAGAGTAAGGTCAGTCAATGGTCAGATATCTGTGCCTTTGAAACGGACGGTACTCGTCTACCTCTACCTCTGGATTGTAAACGGTTTGTTCTCTGTCTTGAACGGGAAGTAGCCGAAATTCGAACCTGTCCACGTGGTCTACATTTCAATCGGAATCTGGGTGAATGTGACTTTCAATGGAGGGCTGACTGTAGTGGCCTCTCGTTATATGCAACTATCGACAATGATGAGGAATGCGTTTGCACCTGCTGTGCAGATGAGTGCAATTCCAGCGATCAGACGTCCACAGCACCCTGTGATCCAGACAGCGAAACCACAGAGGAATCCACCATCGTGACTGAGTTGCCACCAGCCGAGAGCAGCACTGACAGTACCTTCGATACGGATCCGTCAGGTAGCAGCAGTCAGACTCCTCCAATGGAGAGCAGTACCCAGAATACGAATCCATCCGGTAGCACCACTCAGACTCCACCAATAGAAGGCAGTACCCAGAGTACGAATCCATCCGGTAGCACCCCCCCGACTCCACCATCAGCGAGTAGCACCAGTAGTCCACCTGATGCTAACGTACCATCTCAATGTAAGGACAGGCGTCCCAACTGTGTCGGTAAGCAGGAAGGTTCCTTTCTTCCCGTTGAAGGAGTCTGCACAAACTTTATTCGATGCAGTGCTGGGTGTTGCTATGAGATGAGTTGTCCCGCCAACCTATACTTTAATCCCAAAACAAATGAGTGTGACCATTTCTGGATGGTGGACTGTACACCAGCGGGAAACGCGGATGCAAATGGTGAAATTACTGGTCCATCGGGCACTACATGTAGTGATCAAGGTGTTTGTTATCGTCAGAAGGATGGCGTGATGTTTGCCGATCCCGATACAAATGGCTACTTTGTTTGCCAGTGTCAATGTCCCATCGCAATGCCGTGCGATCCGTCTACCAAATTCAATCAGACTGCACAGGTCTGTGATTGGGACAGATCACCCAATTCTATTGATGTAAACTGCCCAAATGGTTTGGTCTACAATGCTACCTCCGAACAGTGTGATTATCCAGTGGGTTACGTACCAGAAGTTGCATGCAACAACAATGTCAAGATATGCGAGGGACAGGAGGAGGGAGCCCTTTTCCCCATGGAAGGTGTCTGCAACAAGTTCTACAAGTGCAACTTCAATTGTGCCGTGGAGCAAAATTGTCCAAACAATTTGATCTATGACGGAAAAACCAAAATCTGCGATTATCCCCAAAATGTCAAGTGCGAGTGGCCCTACACTCCTCCGTCGGGACCCAATGCAGGACCCTCTGGTATTTCCTGTGAGGACAAAGGGCGCTGTCAGGGAAAAAATGAAGGTACTTTCCTACCCTCATTGACCAGTTGCGGTGGCTATTCGGTCTGTCAATGCGAGTGTGAGGTAAAATTGCAGTGCAAGGAGGGACTATACTGGGATCAAGAAAAATTGACCTGCAACTATGACTACAATGTTGATTGTAAACTCTAAAAGCATACAAATAAAATATCACGATTATTAAATTAGGGCCAGTTCTTTTATTATTGTTGGTTTCTTCTTCAAAATTTCGATCAATTTCATTTCAAAGAATTTTATGGGCATCAAAGCAAAACTCAAATGTAATAATTTACTAAATTTCGTGTTCAATTGCTTTTGAATTAATCATGTGAGTATTTCAATTGAAATGTATTTTTTTCAGGAACGTATTCATGTTATTTACTAAAATAATTTACACATGGATAAATTTATAATAATGAGCAGCATATGTGCAAAAAACTAAGTTTATTTTACTAATATGGATTTCTTTAATGGATTAACGATTATTTCAAAAAGTCTCTCTTGAAGCAACAATAATTGTATCAAAATTTAAAGAACATATTTCAATTTTGTTTCTAAATTGCCAAAAAAAAAATGTATTTGCATTAATTTATACATAGATTATAATCACTTAATCATAATGGAAATATTTGTCTCTTGCGACATGACCCTTGTGACAATGATTAAAATTAAATTCAAAATAAAGTATCAATCATTTTCGGGTAAAATCAATAGGTTACATTGAAATAAAAATGAGTATATACATTTTTTTGTATCACATTTCTTTTCTTTCTTTAATAAAAAGAAAGACATTCATACCATAACAGTGTGCTTAGGTAAATGCTCAGCATCACTGGTAACTTTTTAATTAAACTATTCTGATAATTAAAATGTAAATAGTTTTCAAACTATTGAAAACAATGTGATATTGGAGATAAGATCTCTTTGTAATGTTTTATTATCATGCCCACTATCTAAAAAAATTTCATTACTATGATTGAAGTAAAATATAAAAGGTGAAAAATAAGAGCAAAACATTTAGTAAACGTCCGTGTATCTTGGAAATTACAGTTCAAAATGAATCTTCCAATTTTAAAAAAATATCAAAATGGTACAGCTAGAATCCTTAATAAATTGGCATAAGAAAACATATTTCTTAAATATACTTTTTATTTTGTAGTGCTTCTTCTGTGCCTTCTGTGTTGGCAATTCACCGAAACCTTGACCTCAGACTGTTGCAATGAAGGTGAAACCAAAGAAGACCCCAACGATTGCACCAGTTACTTTGTATGCTGTAATGGAGCCTTTGTTCAGAAGACTTGTGAAAGTGGAAATTTTTGGAACTCCGTATCAGCAACTTGTGCACCTAATAATGGACAATGCTGTCCTGGTAATCCCACTTGTACTGAAGGTGAACTGGAAGTTGATCCCCAAGATTGTGCAGCCTACTATCAATGCATAAAGGGACAATTAGTAAGTCAAAAGTGTGCCAGTGGATCTTACTTTGATACCACAATCAAAGCATGCGTTATCGACACCGAATGTGTATGCCCTACTTCTTAGTATTTTGAGTTTGTAAAACACATGTAAATCAGCGAAATAAACATTCATTCACATCGTAACACCTCGTATACGCTTTTTGTTTTACAGATGTTTAAATACCTTGAGGTATTATTTATTGTTTTCTAAAGGAGAAGAGAATTCGTAAAACCTATATAAAACTTTCCTTTTAAAATGATTAATCTAAAGCCACGGTCCAAAATTTTTACAGTGAAAGCTGAACTTTAAATGGTCTGTACAATTTTGTTCTCTCTAGCCATTTTATCTAGACTAAGATTTAAAATTAATGACAAAATGATAAATTGCCCTAAATGTCGATCAGGCAGATCTTTATTATCGTACTTTCCCCAAACGCCAAAAAGTCGGAAGTAATTGTAGTTAAAGGAACTCAATTGAATGTATTTCTTATCTTGGTACGCGGTAGTTTTTGCATTTTTTTTGTATCGATTCCACTCGAACACAACACTTTCATGTTATTTGATCAAACTTTATCATCCCGCCTTTTACCTTTCTACCTGCCATTGTTTTCAATGACCTTAAAGATATCAAACCGTGCACGTCTATATAAAAATATTTCCCTCTTTCTTTATCAGATTTAAACTTTCTATTTGTAAGAATCGATAAAAATAAATCATTGGTGTGTTCAACTTGCATATTTCTGATATTTATCAGTAGTGAGTCCTCTTTATCTTTGTGACTTGCATCCAACCCAAAAATGTAGAAACATTTAATTATATTAATTGCCTGCAAATATAAAAGCCGATACATGGAGTGGGACAATTCAGTAGGCGCATCTTCTAGAAAGGAATACGTCGCTTAAACATGTGGACCGTAAAAATGGTTCACAATCAGAAGTTTAACTCTGGTAACACTCTTCTTTATATCTTACAAGTTCTTTATATTACATTTAAATATTATTTGTATTCCTTAAGCATTTATTCTATTGGTTGCCATCACAATTTTCGCACATGTCGCAGCTGATGATTGCTGTGAACCTGGCGAAAAGAAACCCGATCCCGATGACTGTGCAAGCTATTTTGTTTGCTGTACAGGTCAATTCAAGCCTATGACTTGCCGTCCAGGATACTACTTTAATGTTCAGCAAAACGATTGTGTTCTGGACAATGGTGAATGTAATTGCAATGGTACCACTTGCATCGAGGGAGATACAAAAGCAGATACTAACAATTGTGCCAACTATCTCTTGTGTGTCAATGGAGAGTTCCAGACCGTGTCCTGCCCGAGTGGAACATACTGGAATTCTAAAACTGCGAGATGTGATCCAGATAATGGACAATGCAATGGAACTCCGATCCCACCAACTTGTGTAGAGGGAACAGTCAAAGAAAATCCTTCAGACTGTGCCGGATACTATAAATGTATCGATGGGATATTTGTTGCTCAGCTTTGCAAAAATGGATATTATTGGGACACGAACAAGAAGTCTTGTGAGGTGGATAGTGGACAATGCAAAGTCACCCCAACCCCACCAACTTGTGTAGAAGGAGCAGTCTCAGAAAATCCTTTAGACTGTGCCGGATTCTACAAATGTATGAATGGGAAATACGTAGCTCAGAGTTGCGACACTGGATATTATTGGAACAAGAACAAGAAGTCTTGTGAGGTGGATAGTGGACAATGCAAAGCCACCCCAACCCCACCAACTTGTGTAGAAGGAGCAGTCTCAGAAAATCCTTTAGACTGTGCCGGATTCTACAAATGTATGAATGGGAAATACGTAGCTCAGAGCTGCGACACTGGATATTATTGGAACAAGAACAAGAAGTCTTGTGAGGTGGATAGTGGACAATGCAAAGTCACCCCAACCCCACCAACTTGTGTAGAAGGAGCAGTCTCAGAAAATCCTTTAGACTGTGCCGGATTCTACAAATGTATGAATGGGAAATACGTAGCTCAGAGTTGCGACACTGGATATTATTGGAACAAGAACAAGAAGTCTTGTGAGGTGGATAGTGGACAATGCAAAGTCACCCCAACCCCACCAACTTGTGTAGAAGGAGCAGTCTCAGAAAATCCTTTGGACTGTGCCGGATTCTACAAATGTATGAATGGGAAATACGTAGCTCAGAGTTGCGACACTGGATATTATTGGAACAAGAACAAGAAGTCTTGTGAGGTGGATAGTGGACAATGCAAAGTCACCCCAACCCCACCAACTTGTGTAGAAGGAGCAGTCTCAGAAAATCCTTTAGACTGTGCCGGATTCTACAAATGTATGAATGGGAAATACGTAGCTCAGAGTTGCGACACTGGATATTATTGGAACAAGAACAAGAAGTCTTGTGAGGTGGATAGTGGACAATGCAAAGTCACCCCAACCCCACCAACTTGTGTAGAAGGAGCAGTCTCAGAAAATCCTTTAGACTGTGCCGGATTCTACAAATGTATGAATGGGAAATACGTAGCTCAGAGTTGCGACACTGGATATTATTGGAACAAGAACAAGAAGTCTTGTGAGGTGGATAGTGGACAATGCAAAGTCACCCCAACCCCATCAACTTGTGTAGAGGGGCATAAAAAACCGATTTCTGGAAATTGTGCCGGATATTCCGAGTGCATAAGCAACAACTATGTGAATCGACAGTGTCCCGCTGGCACTTACTTTGATGAGGTACTGTTGGTATGTATTATCGATTCAAACGGAACATGTGTCCCCAAGGTCTGCGATCCCGATTGCTGTGATAAGCCCAACGATTGGTTGGGACCCGTTGACAAAAATTGTTCCGCCTTCATCCAATGTCTTTATGGTAATAAGTTCGAGCAGAAATGTCCCAACAATCTGTACTTCAATAATGCAACTCTGAGTTGCGACTATCCCGAGAATGTTCAGTGCGATGATGGATCTCCACCACCCAGTGGGCCCACAGCTGGCCCCTCGGGTACCTATTGTGAGAGCAAGGGTCGCTGTGTTGGCAAATCCGATGGTGTTATGTTGTCTGATGCCAAGGATGTCTGTAGCGGCTCCTATGTTGTATGCCAATGCGAATGCGAGATGGGCATGAAATGTTCGGCCGGCCTGGTGTTCAATGAGAGAGAATCAACCTGCGATTGGCCTGCAAATGTTGATTGTTAAGTTCCAAAAATAAAACTATATAAAGCTGCATTTAAATTGATTTTTACCTTTCTACCTTTTTCGATCGGGTGAAGTATATTTTATACACAAAAAGAAACTAGGCGCCTTAAGATAAAGTTCGCATGACTTCAAGTTAAATGTTTGTCATTTTTAAAATCCTCAATTAATTTAAACTATTTTTAAGTCAAGTACAAATAATCTTAGTGTTAGAGAAAATAATCTTGAATAGGCTTTATTGAAAAACTTTTTTTGAAGTGTGATTTCTGCTTTGGTTTCGGCAAATATGTTTTATGTGTATAGCTTTTATTTTTCAAGGTAAAAGCGTATCCAAACAAGGCAATCTTATTTAATTTTTGGGTTTGTTTGCTTAGAATTCTCAAATATTTCTTGCTTTTCTGCTATGAGAAGAAGTTAGATAGGATTTAAATATAATTTACTTTTTGAATGCAAAGAGTAAAGATATATTTACTGTAGATTGTTAATTAATGTTGCGTACCAAAAATTTTAATAGGTGGCGCCACTACAAAGATATCAGTTGATAAACACAGAGGTCGTCTGTTCTTCTCCCTTTTGCCCGTAACATTGTTAGTTGAATAACTGCCACGTTTATCACCCGATTGAAATGAAATTTTCAGGACAGGTTCGGATTATATATACCAAATCAAGGTGCTCTTTTAGTTGGAATTAGAAATTTTGATTTTCGGGTTACGGGGGGGAAAGGAGGAGTGGCAAAATTTTAAAACAAACTGCTAGGCCTCCTTCTGCCTGTTATGTACATTTGCACACGTACTTTTTTAAAGTTCAGGGTCTAATAAAGACTATACTTAACAGCAATATTCACTTTCTTTATCATTAGCTGAAAGGCTTTATTGCCTGAGCTAATGATTTGTATAGTGTAGGTAGCATGAGGTGTTGGATCCAAGTCAAAAATACTTAAGCTATTTACTCAAGAAAACTTGGAACAAGAGCAAAAAAATTATTATTTTTTTGGTCTATATACTTTATTAAGTTTACTTTAGTTAAGATCGAGATTCCCCACCTCAGCAATTTAATTGTAAGATGAGTAAGAAAATTATAAAATAAACTTCATCTGCGTGAGCACTATTGGAGCAATGTCACCAAATTAGAAAGCTCTAGCTCTTATAGTCTTTGAAATCTAAGTGTTTTTACGGACGGATAGGTAAACATGGTTAAAACCCTTTTATCGATCGTCTCTCAAAATTATTTTCACAGAGGGATGCATCCCTGACTTTATAGAGTTTTGTTAAAGATCTCAGTGGATCTCATTAGGTTGGCATTGAAAGAATAGTGCAAAAACATCGAATGCTCTTAAGTTTATATTGAGGATATAAGTACAACATTACAAAATATGTTTTTTTTGCTTTCTTTTACTTGATCCTTTCTTATTAATTTTCTTCGTTTGCTGTTCCACTTTTTGCACATCACACTGTGCTATCTTTGGATAGTCGCAACGTTTTGCTTCGGCATTGAAATGCAATCCTATAGGACAATCCATAACGAGAAACATCATATTACTGCATAACAGAAATTTGCCACAATCTTCGCGATGAGGAACCAAAGCGTCTTCTTTCATTTCAGAGCAAAGACCAGCTGTAATCGCCGGACTATCTAGATGGACAATCTCCTGGTTAATTTCTTGTTTAATGATACACTTGGCATCGGCTGCCTTCATACAAATGTGGCGATTGGGGCTGAAGTGTTGTTGACCTGGACAATGGCGGAGCTGGGGAAGTTTTGATTTACAGACATAGTACTCGGTACAAGATCCTTCTTTCACCAGAGTTATGCCATTCTTTTTACCCAAACATAATCTATCAATCGAATTTGTATACTGAAATTCGTCTTTGGGTTTTACTATCGGAGCTATCGGTTTCTGTTGTTTGGGTGGTGGTCGTTTGGTTGTTGTTGTTGTTGTTGCTGTTGTTGTTAAAGGTTCTTCCATTTCATCACTCTCTGATTCCGACATATCATTTTCTATTTCGTCCACGTCATCCTCATCGTCATCGACATCGTCGTCGTCATCGTCCAAAATATCAAATGAGCAAGGTACCTTATCCGCATCTTCGCATTGTAGAGATTTTGAGTTAAATCGACTCTTGTCATCGCAGGATCCAACCACAGCTATGCCGTCATTACAAAGATAATATCCTTGGCATGAACCAAACATGGGAAACAGTCCGCCATTCTTTCCATCGCAAATGGATGTTGGAAACATAAAACCATTCTTTAAAAGAAAATATTATATTGAATAACAATTTTTATTTTCTTAATCAAAGCTCTTTTGATTTACTTTAAACTGCGCAAACGATGTTTTGTTTAGTAGTAGAATTATCCAAAGTGCCAGAAGAGACTTCATGCCTCTTGTTCCGATCATGTTTCTGTCTAAACTGAATCTTTGAGGTAACAACACTTGTATTTTATACACTGAACTCATCTGGAAAATTTGCATGAAGTGCCAATCTGTAAAATGTACAAACTATGATAAAAATCAACGGCAATTCCAAGTGTGGCTGGTACTTGTGTACTTGTTACTTGATTTCGATTTTACTGCGAACTGATAAAAACCTCCATTGATGAACAACGAATGTAACATAAATATTTTATATCAAGATGGTGAATGACTTTCCTTCATACAAAGCAAGCAAAACTACTATAGAAATTTAAATGATTTATTTAATATTTGTGTAGGTAGTAATTTGTCAAGGCATTATTATAAGTATTATACTAAGATAGTAGTTAATAAAGGTATTATCAATAGTGCTAATTTATTACGTTTTCTTTCTGGTCGCTAAAGTCCTAGCTTCGAACATATTACCATAAGTATATGATGCGATTATTTGCGACAGTTCAAAATACCCGTTTTTGTTATTTTTATTGGGTACAGGGTATAATAGAATCAAAGTCAAACTTCAACAGATAACAATACTTTATTCACCTAAAAGTCTGCACTTGATGTGAATGTACAATAGTACTGATCGAAAGCATGCTATGATACTTCTCTAGAACAAACGAACAGATCTCCGTTTAAATAAACGATTTCCATCAATTTTAAGTATGTACTATATTTAAATATTTCTGTCAAACATGTATGCCACATTGTAATGAGGGTTTTTTAGCTTCTTGCGTTCAAAACTTCGTAAGTCGCTCGTACCTTTTTATTCTTTTGTGTTGCTTTGATTTCTTTGTATTTATTGTTTTTCAGACGGGATACTCTATCCAGTCTGGTACTCTACGCGACTCTGGCGCTTGAGATTCTGGTTTCGAATCCCTATAAGTCCATAAGTTTTTGGTTTAATGAAATTTAATAAATAATATAACGCAAGCTAACTTAGGCGAGCCAAAGTTTGGATTCCTTGCAGTGCTCTGTATAAGCCGTCAGATTATATAAAAAAAATTGTTGTATGCTGATTTAGAACTCGCTCTTATGGCAGCTATATTATATAGTAGTCCGATAGGCACCAAATTTGGTCAGGCTGTTTGAAACTATACCAAACAAAGTATGTATTTGGTACTTAGTATTTGGTTAAGATATCTTAAGAAACAAAATTGTTTTTGATACAAAATGTTGATTTTGAACCGATTATTTCTATGGCAGCTATATGATTTTTGATCCGATCCGGCCGGTTTCTAAATATCGTTTATTTACTAGAAGAACAATACAGCTCCTATGTAAATCATATGGGAGATGTGCCACTCTTCTAGTATATGAGCGATATATAGTGAGTGCAGCAAAAAAACTGACCTGTTTCATCAAGATGGCTTCAAAACTGAGAGACTAGTTTGCACAGAAATAGACGGACAGACGGACATGGCTATATCGACTCGGCTGTTGATGCTGATCAAGAATATATATACTTTATGGGGTCTGCCACGCCTCCTTCTGCCTGTTACGCACATTTTTTTTTGCACAAACTTAATAGACCCATTTGTACTTTTTTAAAGTACTGGGTTTAAAAATGTAAGATACATTTTTTCTCTCAGATAACAGGGACTTAAATTCTGAATCATTATTTACTTGATTTTAAAAATTTTGGGGAAACATAAAAACAATTTTTTTTTACTTGGTCGAAATAAAATCTTTAATTAAAAATACACGGTTAAATGAAATTGAGCCGATATCTTATCGATTATGTATCCGTTAATATTTTCTATCAACAGAATGTACAGGTACAGAATGGCGTTGACATGATTTTATTTAACTCAAGGGGAATCTAGTCCATTAGTAACTTTAGTTTCTTGAAAGACATCGAAGAATAAACATAAAATATAGACAAGTGAAAAGTTAAAAGCAATAATAAGTGAAAAGCAAGTTAATAATTTAGTGGACAATATTACAATTAAAGTGAGAAAATAACAATAAATTAAATAAAATACATAACGTTTACTAAAGTTTTACGAATTGGCAAACATGAAAGGTATATAAATAATTAGTTTAATAAAAAAAACTAAGAACAAAACTTTTATTATCTCATATTCTTTACTAATTCACAACTCAAATATAAATACTTAGTTTTAAAATAATTTTAAAAAATATTCGCATTGTGTTTTCTCATGGCGTATGACGTAAACATCCATCCTCACTGATTTTTCGTACACTCTGTTCACACGTGTTTGGCCAGTTACCACCAGGTATTTTGGTCCAATCAAAATGAATTTCCTACAAAACTATTTAATCGGGGAATGCATTTCTATTTTGACTTATTGAATGTCATGATAACAAACAAGTAGTACTTCCGGAAGGTTTGAAACGTTTTGTTGTATTGCCCAAATATAATTAAATGCCAAGCAATAAATAGAATACAATGTATAGTTTGAGTGTTAACAACTTGTAGATACCCTATGTTAGTAACATTTTCAATTAACATAAACCAAATAAATAAATTTCAAAGTCGTTATATTTTTTCATGATTTATAATTCATTATCCTTAATAGATGTATACCACATGATAATTGATCGTTAGATTAAAATATTTAAAATACTGAAGAAAAAAAGGGAACATAAAATGGAAGCAAGCAGTCATGTCGTGGTTGTATAAATAGAAAGTGTGATAAAGATCTCGATATCAATTTGATAAGGATGGAAGCTGCAAGCTACTTTACTAATGAGACAGTCAATTGGCAAAAATTATTTTTACCACTTTCATAGAATTTTGCACAGTATATAAGCACTTCAGAGAGCTGGTATTCCATTCATTGCTGTGTAGCATCTGGAATCTTTAAAATATACATTTTAAGCTTCAGCAAAACTAACAACAGCTATGCGAAACGTATATGGTAAATTGCCAGAACATCGACATAATATGGGATAAGTTAATCTAACCCTTTTTGGTGTTTTACAGTTTTTACCATACTGCTTTTGGCAGTATCTGCCAATAGCATTCTTGGTGCTAGCTTAGAGAGTCGGCAATATCAGCAGGTATTTTGTCGAGGAAATGCCAATGGCATCCGTGCTTTGGTGCCAGGCAGCTGTTCCAAATACTTTGAATGCCAAAACGGAGAACCCACGGAATACACTTGCCCTAAATTCTATGACTTCAAGGCAAGAAGCTGCGTTACCTACAATCCGGGTTGTACGGAGAGCGATCCTATAGGATTCCAGCCGGCATCAGATAGATCTGCGGACACTCCTTGCGCTCAAACCACGCCACCACCATGTACTACCCGACCACCTTGCGGCGGCAATGTTACACCAAAAACAACCACACCGTCTGCTGTTACTCCATGCAGTACACCCAGTGCAGAAGAGACTACAACTACCACTACAACAACTTGTAGCCCAACAACTACGACGACAACAACTACTACAACAACCACTACAACAACCACAACAACAACCACTACAACAACCACAACAACAACAACCACTACAACAACCACTACAACAACCACAACAACAACTACCACAACTACCACAACAACTACCACTACAACAACCACCACGACAACAACAACCACAACGACGTGTAGCACAACCACTACAACAACCACTACAACAACCACTACAACAACCACTACAACAACCACTACAACAACCACTACAACAACGACTACAACAACAACCACAACTACTTGTAGCACAACAACTACAACCACAACGACTACAACAACCACCACAACAACAACTACAACCACAACGACTACAACAACCACAACAACAACCACTACGACAACCACTACAACAACCACTACAACAACGACAACTACAACAACGACTACAACAACCACTACAACCACCACTACAACAACTTGTAGCACAACAACAACGACGACAACGACTACGACAACTACGACAACCACAACGACAACCACGACCACAACCACTACAACAACCACTACAACAACCACTACAACAACCACTACAACAACCACCACAACAACAACTTGTAGCACAACAACTACGACCACAACCACAACGACAACCACGACCACAACCACTACAACAACCACTACAACAACCACAACGACAACCACGACCACAACCACCACAACAACCACTACAACAACCACTACAACCACTACAACAACCACTACAACAACCACTACAACAACCACTACAACAACCACTACAACAACCACAACGACAACCACGACCACAACCACTACAACAACCACTACAACAACCACTACAACCACTACAACAACGACTACAACCACCACTACAACGACCTGTAGCACAACAACTACGACGACAACAACTACAACAACCACCACAACAACTACCACAACAACAACCACAACAACAACTACTACAACAACGACTACAACAACCACAACAACAACTTGTAGCACAACAACTACGAGCACGACTACAACAACCACCACCACAACAACTACCACAACAACAACCACTACAACAACCACTACAACAACCACTACAACAACTACAACCACAACGACTACAACAACCACTACAACAACCACTACAACAACCACTACAACAACGACTACAACCACCACTACAACGACCTGTAGCACAACAACTACGACGACAACAACTACAACAACCACCACAACAACTACCACAACAACTACCACAACAACAACTACTACAACAACGACTACAACAACCACAACTACAACTTGTAGCACAACAACTACGAGCACGACTACAACAACAACCACGACAACAACCACGACAACAACCACTACAACAACCACTACAACAACCACTACAACAACCACAACTACAACTTGTAGCACAACAACTACGAGCACGACTACAACAACAACCACGACAACAACCACTACGACCACCACGACAACAACCACTACAACAACCACTACAACAACCACAACTACAACTTGTAGCACAACAACTACGAGCACGACTACTACAACATCCACTACAACAACAACCACTACAACAACCACTACAACAACGACTACAACAAGCACAACAACATGTAGCACATCAACAACAACGACAACAACCACGACAACAACTACTACAACAACCACCACAACACCATGTGACACACCACAGAAAACAACTCCGTGTATTACAACACCGTGTATTACAACACCGTGTATTACAACACCATGTAGCACAACAACTTGCAGCACAACAACCGTTTGCGTGACAACAGAGCCTCCGTGCGAGGTAACCACGCCTCCTTGCGAGGTAACCACGCCTCCTTGCGCAGGATCTAATGCTGCCAGTTTGTCGCATAATAATCGTAGACCCATTCGCGTGCGTCCCAACTTTAGACCACTCCCAGAAGTGCTTCAAATGACTAAAGACACAACAACCACAATTACCGATAATCAGATTCAGATCGTGTGTGTGGGTAAGCCCGATGGTTTCCTGATGGCTTCTCCAAAACGCTGCAACGACTACTATATCTGCCGTCATGGACAGGCCCTAAAGGTTAGCTGCGGAGACAGATACTTTAACGGTCAAAAGGGTATCTGCGATTTGCCAGAAAATACTGGATGTGTTCAGTCCAGACTCTAGACTCTAGACTTCAAGCCCGGCAATATTTGACAGCGATAACGGAAAACTAATTTAAACAATCAATGTAAAATTATAAATAAAATATGCAAGTGCCTAGAAAAGGCAACCTTATTTAATTGAATTCATCATTTAATTATTTAGTTGTGTAATTTTATTGTACTTATAAGGAAAACTTAGCTAAACTTAAACCTAATTTCAGGGTAGATTGAGATATAGGAAACATGCTACAGCCGATGATGATTGGCGTATCATATACTTGGGTTTCGATTATAATTATTATTAGTTAATATACATGTGTAACGACTTTTCTATATGTTGCTTATCTTTAATATATGTATTTTCCTATATTTCAGACTTCTTATTGAATTTGCATGTTGTGTTGTCAGCCTTCCTGGCATCTGGAAACTTAAGGTCCGCAGATGGATATAACATAATGAGTTCCCCATTGATGATTAACTGCCAATATTTATCAAGTGGCTTTTACGAATATACTCAAGAATGCAGTGCCTATGTATCGTGTCGCAATGCAGAAGCAGAACTCAAGTACTGCTCAGCGGGTAAACTTTTTAATAAAATTCTACAGATTTGTGATACACCCGAATCTGTAGATTGCAATGCATCTGAATATGCGATGACAAGCAGAATTTTTAGCGAAGGCAATCCATGTGTTGGACAAACGGAAGGCATTTCATTTCCTTTGTTGACAGACTGTCATCAGTATATTCTATGTTTGGGTAATGATCAGTCTGTTATAGCCAAATGCCCTGTGAGTTCCTGGTATGACCCGAAGACCGGCAATTGTGGTCCTGATGTTTCACCTACAGCATGCCTTGAATCTCAAATAACAAGCACAACTTCCAGCTCTACACGAGATCCCGGCGAGCTTTGCGCTGATCAAGAGCTTGGAGTTTCTTATCCATTGGTGACAGACTGCATGAAGTATATAGTATGCTTGGGAAATGGAAAGTCAGCTATAGTTAATTGCATTTACAACGCTTGGTTCGATCCCTCAACTGGCATTTGTGGACCAGAAGTATCCCCAACAGCATGTATGGAGACAACACCACAGTCCACAGTCGCACCTACAACTAAGGAGAGTACTTCGAATACTATCACAGAAGCACCGACAACTATTGAGACTATTTCAAGTACCAGCACAGTAGAATCCACTACCACCCAATCCACAACAGAATCACCAATTAGTCCAGATGTTTGTGCTGGGTTGATCAATGGGGAGTACGTGGCATATCCCGATAACTGTAGTAAGTATATAGTATGTGTTGAACCAATACCCATTGCATTTTATTGCACACCCGGGTATTACTTCAGCGAGAAGCTTCAGGAATGCGTCGATTGGGCTCAAAGTGACTGCCCAGCGATGGAGACTACAGTGAAACCACCAGAATGTACAACACCAGAACCCTCTATCTGCGAGAATAACAATAGCGGTACCTTGCCTTACCCAGAGAACTGTCGATGGTTTATAAAATGCATTAGTGATAATGTCTACATGATGGGTGTTTGTAATAATGAAGAGTACTATGATCCATTAACTGGCAAATGCAGTGCAAGTACATCTCCCGACGCCTGTCGTGAGGATTACGTTACGACCACTAAACAGACTACAATACCACCAACAACAACGTCAACAATAAAACCAACAACAACGTCAACGTCAACAACTACATCCACATCTACAACAACATCTATAACAACAACAGCACCTACACCTCATCCTTGTGATGGTGTTGCAGATGGTAAACTAATTCCATATCCTTACGACTGTACCAAGTTCATTATGTGCGAACGACCTACACCTGTGGTCTACGATTGTGTCGAGGGTCAAGAGTTTAGTGCTAAACTTGAACGCTGTATGGCTCCATGGTTTGCCAACTGTACAGTTGTTAGAAAAGCTATGGAGCCCTGGATCTTTAAAGTAAACAAAAACTTGTAAGATAAGTTGTTGGGTTATCAGTTCATTTATTGTGCCAAAAAATCATAGTTTGATATATTAAATAATACACTTTTCTTTGCAATTATTTATTGATCAACCTTACTGGCAACCTGCAGTTGATAAATCGCATGATTGGGTATTCCGATTCCAATTTAAGCCTGTTGGACAATAGAGCACACTTGCTGTTGGGCCGCAGTAAATAAATTTGTGGCAATCACCCGGATATGGCAGGTACTTCATCTGACCAGCATTTTTGCATAGTAATTCCGGATCTATTGGTAGGCGGGCACCAGGTTGCACTGTAGTCAGGATTACAGTAGGCGGAGTAGCTGCAGTTGGAGTATTTGGAGGAGCTGGAGTGGATGAGAAACTAGCTGATGAAGCACAACCCGCAATTTGTGGCAGATCACAACGCTGATTTTGAGCATCCCAATGATAGCCTTCGGGACAGCGTAGAGTTTGAGTTTCGTAGTACCTACTGCAATCTCCCGGAAAGGCGCTGTACTGAGCAGGTTCTATTTTTGAAACTGGAGGATCAATAGCTTGGTCGCAGTTCGAATACTCTTTGAAATCACAGCGATAGGTAAGCTGACTCCAGTAGTAGTTATCGGGACACTGATGAGCGTAGCCTTCCCCATTCAGACAGGTATAATATTTACGGCAGTCTTTAGGATACGATAACATCACAATATGATTGGGATCATCATAAACTGGACATAGATCCAACTTAATTGGTGATTCAGCTTCTACGCTCTGTTCGAAAATTATGAAATACAATTATGTTGTACTTTTAGAATGTTCTACTTACCAATCCTTGATTTTCATCACCATAGCTGGTAGATATGAGAGTAGCTATTAGCAAGCAAAATAACGTGGTAAACTTCAGCACTGGGAAAAGGATATGCAATTAAGTACTATTATTTTCTCATTACAACTTACATTTAATTACTTTTGATTCGTTCAATTCTAGTCAGAAAAAGTTCAACAATTTTATCCACAGTGGCTTTTTATATCATTTCTTATCTGTATCATAAATAAATTGTGTAAATAGAAATTGAATTGTCGAGTGCAATTTAAATACATATTTCAATGTCAGCTTAACCACTTAAGAGGTCAATCGGCTTGTTCCATGAACTGACAAAGATAACTCTAAATACATAAAATAATGTTTTCTATAAATATAATTATTGATGATAATTCTGCTTGAAGTGTGTTGCTTGAAAATGTATAAAACCTTTCAACGTCGCAACTTTTTCTACATTTTAACTTCAACAGCCAAAAGTGAGTACAATAATATTAGGCATATCAAAGAAATTGATTATGTTTTTTTTTTACTTTAGTGATATACAAAATTTTGATAATTACGAGCATCGCGATGTCCATCCTAAATAGTTTCACCACATCATCAAACCTCTTAAATGATACTTCATACTTTTCCTATCCTGGCAACTGTAATCTCTACTATAAAAAGAAGAGCTCTTAACTGTCCACCTAATTTGTTTTGGAATGATAAACTACAGCGATGTGACAATATAAATAGTCTCAATTGTACTACTATTACTAACCCCTCTTCTGACCTCCACAATAATAATCTGGTCCACCTATGTGCAAATCAACTGGGTAATTTTATTCCATATCCGGGTAACTGCAGTCGGTTTATCCAGTGCGATTACCTTCCCTTTGTGAAGATCTGTCCGGAATATCTATATTGGAACTCCAAATTGCTCACCTGCGACAAAATATGTGCATAACTATACATACATAATAAACATACACACAAATAATGCTTTTCAATTAAACATGCATTGTTTAAACGGAAAAAGTACGGCAACAACAATAAACATGTATTTAAATTATCCCACATATAGCCTATGTGTGTTTATTAGAATAATTATTTCTCAACTTGTCTCAAATTTCTGTTCTCGTTGGAATGAATCACTCAAAAATATTTTAAAAGAATCCACTTGAACTTGATCCTACGCGTTTGAAACAAATTCCAAAAATTCCAATCTGGGCAGTACACAATTTATAAACGAAATACGATGGAAAATCAAAGCAACGAAGCTCCCGTTGCCGCTGCCGCCGCCGCGGAGGTATCATCGACAAGTAAGTTTTCGGGGTGAAGACAGAGATTTTCAGAAGAAGAAAGATGCCGCCGAAGAAGAATGAATTTGATATTTTAATTAATTAACCACCGACCTTCTTATACTATAAAATTAGTAGTTAGTTAGTTAGTCCCTTGAAGGGAAAAATGGGAAATGATGGACCCAATAAATAAAATAATTTCTCTTAATCTTACTTATACTTATAGTAATTTTGAGGGGGTACGTGTGTGTTGGGGGGGACCCAGGAAGGAGGCCATTTTGCTGAAACCATTGAAATAAGTAAATAAGGCAAAGCGACCGTTACAACGGCAGCGGACAGATGACAACAAGACCAGCAGACAGACAGACAACACACACACACACACAGCAGTTGCCCAATACCACGACAAAATTGTAGTTCTAAAAAAGAGGCGCTAGCAAACAAGAGGTGGCGCCAAAATTGGACACACCTGACAACTCTGGTTGTCTCGAGTGGACACTCGAGAAATTCACTCGAAAATAAAAATCGCTGAAATTTTGCATAGATTTTTTGTAGAATTTTCTCTACCTTTCCTGAAATTTGCAGATGTTTTGGGACTCATTTGAAGGAACTAGGCCCCAGGAAGGGCTACAAAGACGAAAGATATGTAAAAAGAATCCTTTTGAATTTATCTAATTTCGAATTTCACTAATTGTAGAAAAAAAATCGGTTTTTACTTAAAAAATAGTTTTCTATTTTATTTTTAAATAAGCGCGCGTTGCCACTTGCAACGGGCGCCACCTATAAAGTGGACGTACCCAAGCTGACGCCACCTATAGAGTGTGTACGTACCAAGCTGACCCCCAGGACTGTCACCCTTGTCACAATCTCGTTGTGTTTATTGTTTTTATATATTACGTGGTTGAAACAAATTCCAAAAGATTAATAATAATAATTAATAACTACTAATTTGTTTATTTAAAAAATTCATTTTATTACCAAAAAATGATTTTTTATATTTTTCCTTATTTACTTATCCCGAAAAGTATGCAACAAGATCGCCCAGTGCTGTCAAGTTTCACGATGGTGGCGCCATCCTTTGTTTCTAGCACCGGTCTTTTAGAATTATTCTTTTACCGTTTGGGGTAAATTTTGTTTTGTTTTGTGTGTACATAATTTATGCAAAAACAAAATGGCCGAAGTGACGGTTGCTCTTGATTTGTTCAATATTGTGTCTGATTTCCTTCCTGATAAGCGAAGGAAAATAAATTAAAGATGTTATACAATTGTTATTAAAATCCTTATAGATTTCAAAAGGACTGGTCATTTTGTGATCACAGTTAACAATCGATTGTCATTTAGGATTTTCAGGATCTGAACAAATAATTGCTCTAAAATTTAGAAACGCATGCAAAAATTGGTCTAAAAACAGAAGAAGAAAAACTAGAGCGATAACTATCACCCCGCAATTAGTTGTCCTCGGCTATAAGTTATAAGTTATAATAATCCCATAAGAAAATATGCTCTCCAAATATATGGCAATGCAGCATGGTTCAAGCCAAGAAGCCGAAATAGGGATATCGAAAGGGACCTTAAAATTTCCAAGGTTGGAGATGTGCTATAAACACACTCTGACAACTATGTGCAACGCTTTGGTGGACATCCCGAACGTCTCACCATGAGGGCGAGAGAAATAAGATTGAAAAAATCCCCCACTCGATCTTCCAACTAGAGTGCTGTTTAAATTTAAAAATGAATGTATTAAGTTGCTCCAATGGTAAGCCACTTGATAAAATTACAAATTTTAAGCAACATCTAAAACAAAAGACAAAACGGACGTCAGATAGACGGACATGGCTATATCGACTCAGCTCGTCGTCTGATCAAGAATATATATACTTTATGGGGTCTACGTCTTCTTCAGTGCGTTACAGATTTCGTGACAAAATTATAAGTAATACCCTCTGCAAAGGTATAATAAAATAAATAAATACATTTAATGCAAGAAAAAAATGTAAATCAAGGTTGCCTTCAATATAACATACTTACAGAATATTCGTATAGCACCTACATACATATGTTTTGTATACACAAAAATCTCAAGAGAATGACAATTACAATTGCTTTTGGTGTTCCTGAAATGACAATAAGCTTATCTAAATTTTTAACAAAATTCTAAATTATTCTTTTATTTTACTTAATAAATTAAGTTCAAAACGTATTTTGTGACTTTTTATTCGGCTTAAAGCCTGAAAATGGCTTATGACTTACTTTTAGGATTTTTGAGTTGTAAACATGCTTGTGAAATAATTATTTCACTTTTTAAAAATGTCTATGACGTCATCTTCACGAATCTTATTGTTACTAATGGTATATTGACGTTTTGATTGAAAGATGTAATTTATGCAAATGTTGTCTTTAGATAAGATAAATATATTAGTATTTAGCATGTTATATACTAATTAGATATTGATAACGAATCATTTGTCGGTGGTATAAATATAAAGGGGAGAACTAACAATTGCCTTAGTGCCGAGAAATAGTGATCAAAAGAGCAATATGAAATGTGGGTTTTGTAAGAAAAAAAGATTAAATCTACTGAAATATGCCAAGTACAATGTAAAGATATATCTATATATATTTCAGTGATATCCGGTCTATTAATATGCTTGGAGTTGATACTTCTGGTCTCAGCCCTTAACGCGAGAAGAACATCATGTATCACACCAAACCCAACAACTGTGGCTCCTACAACACTCTCAACGGCGAAAACGGATAATCCAGAAACATTACCAACCAAATTACCACCGGGTCCAACTGATTTACCAACGGAGCCAACGGACTCTTCTTCGAATTCAACTGATTCCCCTTCAATTCCAACTGATTTGCCTCCGAGCCCAACTGATTCGCCACCGAATCCAACGGATTCGCCTCCAAGTCCAACCGACTCGCCACCAAATCCAACTGACTCACCTCCAAGTCCAACTGATTTGCCTCCGAGCCCTACTGATTTGCCTCCAAATCCAACGGATTCGCCTCCAAGTCCAACCGACTCGCCACCAAATCCAACAGACTCACCTCCAAGCCCAACTGATTTGCCTCCGAGCCCTACTGATTTGCCTCCAAACCCAACGGATTCGCCTCCAAGTCCAACCGACTCGCCACCAAATCCAACTGACTCACCTCCAAGTCCAACTGATTCGCCGCCGAGTCCAACGGATAAGCCACCTATTCCAACAGACTTGACGACTGCCGAGCCAAAGACAACACATGGATTATCAACTACATCATCATCTAATCCAATTGATGTCACAACAACCGAAAAGCGAAATCCTACAACTCAGGCCCCAACAACTGAAGTACCGCATATTACAACAGATTTGACACCAACATCGACAACCAATGTGCCACAAACCACAAGAGATCAATCCCAGACCATAACAACCGTGTCAATACCCACAACAACGGATGCTGCTATTAATCCTGACAGTATGTGCACGAACCATCCTGGTGTGGAGTATCTACCACATCCCTACGACTGTCACATGTTCATAAACTGCAGTAATGGCGTGGGCTACATAAAAACTTGTCCATCCAACCTATACTGGGATTCTAAGGTTAACAGTTGTGAGACGTCCTGCGCCTAGAACTTTAAAGTGAGGCCAATTTACCATCCATAAGAGATGATTTGTCAAATTGGTTGATTGCATACATTTGTAAATCAGTTGAGTCGATCGAAAAATAAAATAGATTGCATACAACAGAATTACATAAAATATATTTCGTTAAATTATACAAATTTTAACTGTCAAAATTCGACTCTGTTAAAATTTATGGGTTTACCTTTATATTTAATGCTATTAATGATCTCACTAAAATTATAATTCCTCTTACACTCAATGACCCATTGGCAACTAAAGTTAGTTCACAATTCTAGATCGGATGAAAATATAAGTACTATTCCTGCAACTGCTTTGCTTTTGATTTGCTTCGATTTGATTTCGTCGAAAAGCAAAGCAGTTTCAGGCAAAGTACTATTAATACATGCCTCTTTAATTGAATATAAATCTAACAATGATCGGATAAGTCGAAAACTCTATTTAGAAAGGCAATCTTGATAAATCATGATCTTTGCTATTATATACAATATAGCTCCGGAAAAGTATGAGTATGCGCAATATGAATTTCAAATATAAGTCTTATCAATTAATAGAATGATCATTATCATTGATGCACTTGACATTCAACCTCGTACTCGTACTCGCGTATGATCGAATCGTCATTCATATTTAGTGCAAATTCGACAAAAAAGGTGTGGTTCAAGATAGTCTTCGACTAGAAGATTTTTGTCTTCCCGGAATTGATGCAAAAGCGCACAACTCAATTAAAAAAACTTGATGGTCGCATGTTGAAGATAAACAAGACTGATAACTACACACAGATCGATCGATGCTGATAAATCAAAATGTCTGTAAGTTGGGATCGTTTTATAAGTAAATGTATATAAAGGGTTCGAAGTTGTGGTAACATCGCGGAGTACAACTATAGCAATAGCCGTGGAATATTAGAGAACAAAGAAATGAAAGGTCAGTACTAGAAGGAAAATCTCCTTGGATCTCCCTTCTATGGGTATTACAACTTTTGTATCCCTATTTACAGTTACTCTACTTGCTGTGGTAATTGTCACCGCACTGGCATCCTTAGCCGGAGCCGCCGATCCTGAATGTATCTATCGCAAATTACGTGGCCTGTCACCACATTTTCCCAATCCTTCAGATTGTGCCAGCTATTATCGATGCTCCAATAAAAATACCGTGAAAGCCATCACCTGCCCCGCAGGAAAGGAGTATAATCCCAAGACTGGAAAATGCTCGACTGCGGGACGAGGTCTGTGCAAACTGTCCCTGGCAGCACCTCTGACGGAGGTAAGTTCCAGAGGGAATTGGGTATAATATTCAAGCTAATCTTTCATCCTGTAGGCAACCAATGTCTGTTCCAATGAAGTAACTGGCGCCTGGGTGCCAAATGCTGACTACTGTACCCAATATTACATCTGTAAAAACAATGTAGCGTATCCCCAAAACTGTGACGCCGGCACAGTCTTCAACGCAGCCGAATCCCGTTGTCAGCCTGACCCACAATCCGTGTGCTGGCAAAATAAGTGCATCAACCATCCGGATGGAACAGTGGAGCCAAGTACAACATCTTGTGCAAATTATTACTACTGTAAGAATGAGGAAGTCACTGTACAAAGTTGTGGAAAAGGATACTACTATAATGCAAAAACGGCAGATTGTGACTTTGATGATGGAAATTCTCACTGTTGGGAGAACTTCTGCATTGATCAACCTGATGGTTCCTTTGTAGGTGATCCTGAAAATTGTTATATTTTCTACTTGTGCTACCAAAATAAGGCAACCCTTCAGGAGTGTTCCCTGTTCTCCCATTTCGATGAAGAAAAACAGGATTGCATTCCCGGCCCATGTCCTAACCCTACGGATACGACAACAACCACAACGACTACTACGGAGTCACCTTCTACTGGTTGTGATTGTGCCGATGGCGTGGCCCATGGACAATTGGTGCCCAACTTGGATAACTGTCGACTTTTCTCCATTTGCGAAAATGGTGTCTTGGTGCCTCAAGATTGCCTTAGGGGCAATTACTTTAATCCGACAAAGAATGACTGCGAAACGGACACTGATAACATCTGTCCGGAGAGTTCGGCACCAGACTGTTGTGATGGTGATCGCGAATTGGATCGCCAGAATTGTAATCAATATTTCAGCTGTAAGAATGGAATCTGGGAGTCGCAAACCTGTGAAAATGGAAAATACTTTTCGACTGACTGCAATGATTGTGTTTTGGATGAGGAGAATGTCTGTCCACAATGTAACGACATTGAACCCATTACAGAGATCAGCCTTATACCCACAGAGGACACAGATCTTTCAGCTAGATGTTTAGCAAGCGATCCCATCAGGAAGGCAACAAACTGTTATAGTTACTTTGTGTGCATCAGTGGCAGTTGGAAGGAACAATCCTGCCCAGCTGGCTCATACTTTGACGTCAACTACGGTATTTGCAAAGTGGATGCAAATAATTTATGCCCGGAGAACAGGATAATTTTGCCCGGATTACGTAGCAAACGAAGTGTTGAACCGGAAGAGGTCGCTAACTGTACATGTGAAGGTGGCATTCCCGAGGGCACTATGATGCCACATCCCACGGAATGTGACAAGTATCTCATCTGCCAGAATCAAGAACTGGTACCTGGTTGCTGCGGTCAGGGTAACGTCTTTTGCAATTCTTCTGGAACCTGTGTACCAGATACCGATGGAAAATGTTGGATTTGTGCCAATAAACCCAATGGTTATATGATGGTCGATCCTGCAGATTGCACCTCATACATTATCTGCAACAATGGTGTAGACGTACCGCAAACCTGCCCAGCTGGAGAATGGTTCTCTGCCCAATCCTGTGAGATTGATGTGACCGGACAGTGTATTAATCCGTGCAGCTGTGGAAATGGAAATGTGGCACATCCCATTTGCTCAAAGTACTTCCAATGCACTGACGGTGTTCCTCAGGTCGTCGACTGTCCCGCCAATCAGGGCTACGACTCAACAACTCAAAAGTGCTCTGCTAAAGTTACCTGTAATGCAACCCTTTGTGCCAACGCCAATGATGGCACCATCATTCCCATTCAAGGAGAGAATACCAAGTTCTACATTTGCTTAAATAATCAAGCAGCTATACGATCGTGTCCACCCAACACTGCTTTGGAACCAACATTCCTGGTTTGTCTGCCAGTTCCCAGTGTAAGTCATAGGTCATTAATAGAAATTCTGAATTACTTATTCAATCAATTATCAATTTCAGTGCTCGTGTGATCAGTCAAAGTGCACCAAAGACAATGTGAATGCAGCCTATCCGACTGAGACTAATGATAACAGTACCTTCTGTCTGTGCCAAGACGATGGGGCCTATGTAAAGTCCTGTCCCTCGGGCTATACCTTTGACTCTTGTGAAAATGTTTGCACTTTCGTAAGGCCAACACTTTCTACTAATATGATAAAAGTTCCAGTTAATTACAGCTTTCATTTGATATTTGCAGACGGGACCTTGTGATCCTCATGTCTGTGTAGACGCAGAGGAATACGCACCTTCAGTCAACTACGAAGATCCTAATAGCTTCTGTCTCTGCCGTGCTGGACAACAAGTTCCTGTGCCCTGCCCTATTGGTTATACCTTCAATGCTAATCTTCTCATTTGCGTTGTTGCCCCAATACCTGATGTAAGTTGATTATTATTCAATTTTCAATTTATACAATTTTAAAAGTAAAATGTTTAAGAAAACAATTTATTAAGTCGGAGGTTGTCTCTGCTCTAATTCCAAATAGTTTTTATTTCAGATTGGTAAGATATTGCAAACTCAATTAGTTCAAGTTTTAATCATCATCAAAAATCTTGCCATTTAAGATTACCTTCTGAAATGTAGGATTCCGCAAGGTTTTAATACGAAAATTTAATTATGTTACGACTGAAATCCATTGTCACCAATTTAGTAGAAGATATATAAGATTAATTCAATTCATTTGCATTGTCATAAATAATTGTCCTGAGCCAAAAAATATTTCCAGTTAAAATGCACTCTTTAAGAATGACATTTTAAATGTTCTAAAATTTCTTTGAAGTCGCATGTTCAGCAGTAAATGAATCAGATTAAGGAATATAACTGGTTCATAAACTAATTCATTCATGAAATTGATTCAAATGAACTCATCTCAATCATTATTGGATATTGAAAGAAGAAGTCGATTATTAATAGAAAGTTGTTTTACTTATATATTACATTTGTGTATATATCGATCTCCGCTTTTTTATTATTATGATTTTTATAATTCTTAAATAATTTAATTCAATTTTAGCCGAGATGTTGTCGGAATTACTGCGTTGGTAAACCAGATGAACTTACCTTCCCGGCTATTGATACAGATGCAGGATTCTGTTTATGTATGGATGAGGTGCCAGCTTACAACGATTGTCCACCGAATAAGACCTATGATTCAACCTTCAATGTTTGTCTGGCCCCCTATGTAATTATACAAAATCCCTACATATATTTTTGGATTATGTAATTATTTTTTCTGCTCGCAGGAGGGTGTCAACTGTACTTGCAATGGATGTAATCCCACAGTGTGTACTGATGCTGATGAATTTCAAGTTTTCCCGGCGGAAGGTAACGCAAATGGCTTCTGCTACTGCATGGAGTATTGTCCTGTGTTTACCAACTGCCCACCTGGTTTAGAATTTAATGAAGAATTATTGATTTGTCTGAAACCTGCGGTAAGGCTAGGTTCTATAAGAAAGTAAAGTTTGTTAGATTAATTGTTATCGACGATGGTAATTTTTAGGGTCCCACTGTATGTAATGCCACAAAATGTGATACACTGGATTACCAAACTTATCCGGCAGATAATGGTACCGCAGGCTTCTGCTACTGTGACGGAGGTCTACCCACTTATTATCCATGTCCCTTAGGCACAGAGTACAACGAAGGCCTTGGAATATGCCAGGCAGTAGTGGTAAAGTAGAGCAACCTCTGGTTAATTAAAACTTAATGATCAATTTGTCAACTTTTACTGACAGAATGAAGAGACAAGTTGTTATTGTGACTCCGATAAATGCAGTTGCTACGAGGAATATCAAGCCTTCCCCACCACAAATCCAGACGATGATACCAGCTTCTGTTATTGCAGGAACGGAACGGCTTACATAAATAACTGTCCAAATGGAATGGTTTTTGATGAAGTCGAGGAAGTCTGCTTGAGGAAATCGGTTCGTAACATTGTGATAACTAAATTAGGAAATTTTATATGAAATCATATTCGTCTTTAACAGGTTTCAGAGTGTATCTGTGAAGCTGGCAAATGCTCAACTCTTCCGGACAATGCCAACTTTGTCGCCCTGAACACTACTTTTGGTTTTTGCATGTGTACCGAGGGTGTTGCCATCTATGAAGCATGTCCACCTGGAAAGGCGTACGATCCCAATTTCCAAATATGTCTACCCACAGCTAAGGCAATCCTAGAAGAAGCTTTATGTGATGCCACAAAATGCCAGACTTTAACGCCGTTCTCAACTTTTGCTGTCCCAGACTCAAAGGACGGGTTCTGTATTTGCGAAGATGATGGTACTGCCACCCATAAGAGCTGTGACGATGGACATATGTTTGATGAGATCGTCGGACTTTGTGTCATTGATGCCTGTGATTCTCTGCAATGCCGATCCCGTGTACAGTTCGAGGCATTCGCCGCGAAGAATACAACAAGAGGCTTCTGTGCCTGTGATGTTGTCCCAACTTATTACCACTGTTCTGCTGGACATGTATTCGATGTCAGTCTAGGTGTTTGTGTTGACGAAGTGACAACTGCTGTTGCCGCCTGTGATCCTCGGGAATGCAGAACTCGCGATCAATATCAGCCCTTCTCAGCCAAAGACACCTCGGAAGGTTTCTGCTCCTGCGATGGTACGGATGAGCTTGTCACCTTCCACAAATGCGCAAGTGGAAAGATCTTCGATCATGAAATCGGCGTGTGCATAACCAAAGACATCGACAACGACAACAAAAACGACAACGACGAGCATGTCATACAGAAGAGATCCGTGAAACCGGAGGAAAAAGTAAGATCCCTATCATTGCTTAAGAGATTCTTCCAGAAACTAGTATAAACTTTACTGAATGCGACCCTACGCCTGCCTCCAATGACTTGTACCACACTAGACCTACTTATCTATACACATACATATATATATACATATTTAGACGTTATTAGTCGTCATTATGTTATTATCTAATCATATATACTTATGCTTGTTATTTGTTTAGTTATTATGAGATATCACAGGAAATTCCGCTTGCTCCAATTTTATATAACAATCTTATCCAAATATACATATGTTTATTTACTCACATGTGCGAACTTTTATTTCGATCTCAAATGGATCTGGTTAACTACTTCAGCTTCCTGCCTAGTGTGTAGTCTTAACCTTTCCTATATCCATATATCTTCTATCAAAATGTAAGCGTTCAAATTGTTTCGTATGCTACTTCATGTTTCTTCCTTCTGAACCATTTTTAATACAGGGTATTCTGCTATAATATTCTGTATTTGAGAAAGAATCCCAGCAGTAACAATGTTCAATATTAATCAAGAAAAATCCTTCTTCTAGTCGAATTTACCCATATCTTTATTATTCGATTAAAAATATATAGTGGAAAACTTTTTGTCATATGTATAATAGGTTTTATATCTAAGGATCTATTTCGAGCAATATTGTTTGAAAAGCCAGTGATTTTTATTTGTAACTGTCCTTTATATTTTCCACCATTGTAGTTCGCCTGTGAAGTAAACTAGAAACGTTATTTACCAGAAAACTGTTCCCAGAATGAGACCACAGGATATATTTGAAGCAAAAAATAGTATTTTATATATATTTCATTACGGTTAGAATTTTTCTTAGGTATTATTAAGCCCAAGTAATGGGTATTCTTGGGCAATATTATTTGAAAAATCAGTGATGTCCTTTTGTAACTGTCCTTTATATTTTCCAACATTGTAGTTCGCCTGTGAAGTAAACGAGAAACGTTCTTTGTCAGAAAACTGTTCCCAGTATGAGACTACAGGATATCTTTTAGGCAAAAAATAGTATTTTATATTTATTTCATTAGGGTTCAAATTTTTCTTAGGTGTTATTAAGCCCAAGTAATAGGTATTCTTGAGCAATATTTTTTTTAAAATCGGTGATCTCATTTTGTAACTGTCTTTTATACTTCACACCATTGCAGTTCGTCTGTGAAGTAAACGAGAAACGTTCTTTGCCAGCTAACTGTTCCCAGTATGAGACTACAGGATATCTTTAAGACAAAAAATAGTATTTTATATCTATTTCATTGGGGTTAGAATTGTTATTTGGCATTATTAAGCCCAAGTAATGGGTATTCTTGGGTAATAATATTTGAAAAATCAGTGATGTCCTTTTTAACTGTCCTTTATATTTTCCAACATTGTAGTTCGCCTGTGAAGTAAACGAGAAACGTTTTTTGTCAGAAAACTGTTCCCAGTATGAGACTACAGGATATCTTTTAGGCAAAAAATTGTATTTTGTATTTATTTCATTAGGGTTAGAATTTTTCTTAGATGTTATTAAGCCCAAGTAATATGAATTCTTGAGCAATATTTTTTTAAATCGGTGATCTCATTTTGTAACTGTCTTTTATACTTCACACCATTGCAGTTCGTCTGTGAAGTAAACGAGAAACGTTCTTTGCCAGCTAACTGTTCCCAGTATGAGATCTGCGTGGATGGCAACTGGCGTAGACGCACTTGCTCCGAGGAGCGGTATTATAATCCGGAACAACAGCGCTGTCTGGAGCCTCGTGACGATATGGTCTGTAGCTATGCTCGTGTGCCAGGTCTCCCCCAATGTAATATTAGGAGTGAATCGGAAACGATTCCGAGCAGGAATGGGAAGAGCAATTGCATGCAATACTTTCGCTGCAATGCCGGTAGGTGGCGCTTACGAAGCTGTCCCAAACGTCATTATTATGCTGCAAAAGTGAACACTTGTCTGCCCATGCCGGCATACGAGGGTGATGACTTTTGCATGTGGATTAATCGAACAGAGATTTCAACTGTCTGTCGTCATCTCGCAGTGCGTCCATTGCCAAGCAGTTGCTCGACTTTTCTGATGTGCACAGAAAATTCGTGGTGGATCCAGCCGTGTCCACTTGGCATGTATTTCAGTCGTCAACACAACTATTGTGTGCCCAATGATGCCAATCAATGTCTCCTGGAGGGGAATTCAACCTGTGTTGAGGGACAGACACGCGTCATTTCCAGCAGCTGTCGATCCTACGAGCTGTGTGTAGGCGGAAAATGGGACAAGAGGACTTGCAACACCTTGGAACAATTTGAGCCACAAATAGGCTGCATTCTGAATGATGGCAGTTGCCAGGGTAATGGATTACGGCGCTCCTGCAATCCCGGCGAGCTTCGTTCCTTACCCTTAATCGACTCCAATTGCACTCAACTATTTTACTTCTGCGAGTCAGATGAATGGCAACTCGCAAGTTGCCTGCGCGGGCACAGCTTCGATAGGGAACTGAACAAGTGTCATTCCCTGGACAAATGTCAACCCTTACTCAAGGATCAGCCATCGATCTGCCTGGGTCAGCCAGATGGGCAAAGTGTTCCACATCCTGATGACTGTACACGTTTTTATCTGTGTCTTCAGGAATTACCGGCTCTACCTCAAAACTGCGCTCCCGGCAGTTTCTTTGATTCAATCCTGGGATATTGTCGGCCCAACGATGGCAGCTGTCAGCAAATAGATTCAATCTGTGGCAACAAGACTTCAGGAACTCTAGTTCCCCATTTGCACAACTGTCGTGCTTACTACAATTGCTCCAACTCCAGCCAGAACGCGACGCAGTTGCTCTACTGTCCCAAGGGTCAGTATTTTGAGAGCTCCCAATTGCAATGTCGGGTGGATCTCGGCCAGTGTAAACAACAAACCATGTCCGACTCTGAGAAGAGTCTAGGTCTATGCACTGGAGTCGCACATGGTGGCACTTTGAGCCACAAGCTCTACTGTAATCTTTACTATGTCTGTGTTCGTGGTTTGGCCATCTCAGTCAAGTGCGAGGATAAAAAACGCTTTAATGCAACTTTAGGACTTTGCACGCCGGAATTGGAGTCGGATTTGGACTGTCAGTATGGTGAACTTTATGATAACCCCACCAATAGCGCAGTTTACAGCTGTGACAGTCTACAGGATGGCAGCTACGTTCCGGATTATCGTGACTGTACCAAGTATTACATCTGTGCTGGAGGAGTTGCCTTGACCCAACGTTGCTCTGTGGGAGCCTACTTTGATGCTGAACAGTTGCTCTGCCTGCCAGACGATGGATCCTGTCCATATGTGAGTAGGAATGAGAATGGGAACGAAAACGGAACAAGTATTAAGGACTCGCCACCCAATCCCTTGTTGTGCGAAGGGAAGCATGGGTTTATAATACCGGATAAGGCAAACTGTAACAACTTTTACATATGTATCTCCAACAAACTTCGTGGAGATCGTTGCTATGAAGGATACTTTTTCAATGCAACTCTGCTTCAGTGCCAACCCTTTGAGGTGGTAACTGAAGAGGAGAAGGAGTTACAGTCGGAATTGAAGTCAGAGCTGGTAACTCTATTAGCCGCTGAGCATGAATCTGTCGAGAAGGAACCTCAGATGATGGAGAAATGCAATGATTCTCCCACAGACTTTGTCAATCTTTGTGATGTCATTAGCGAAGGATCTTCTATTGCCGAACCAGGTGATTGTCGTCGTTACATCAGTTGTGACGAGGATGAACCCACTTCCCAGCGTTGTCGCAATGGGGAGAGCTATGACAGTCTACTCGGTATCTGTCGCCAAAACGACGGCACCTGTTCAATGGAGAATGGTGAACGTGTTGGAGTCTGCAATGGAAAGCATGGCCAACTCGCCCGTGATACCCACAATTGTCGGGGCTATTTTGTTTGTGTCCATGGCCAGAAGATCGAGGCTGAGTGTGAACAGGGATTCTACTTTAATAAGGCCACAAGTACATGCCAGTTGGATGTCCTTCAACAGTGCAACAGCAATTCTAATGAAATGGCAAAGCCAAAGATTGATGAATAATCTTTGATCTATTACACATATTAATCCCACTACGATTAGTCATAAGCTTATACAATATTTGGTGTTGGTCTCAATAAATATATGGATTAAACTTTTTGGTGAAAGGTAAAATAAGTGTCTAAATATATATATGTATATGTATATAAAAGTCTTTGTTCTGACTGATTCAATGACTGAACGATTTATTGGATGACTGATTCACTAGCTCAACATACTGGAGACGAAATGATAAGAGCTACGAGGCTGTAATTTGATTATAATGTCTTTTTCTTACAAACCAATTAGACCTTGATCCATTATAGCTCGGCAATACCAAAGAAAAGCCACTTATTCACATTCAATCAATTAAAGAAAATAAAAAAAGAACAAGCCTACTTGTTAGCCCATTTACTTGTCATTCTGGCCTATTTTAGCATCTCGACGAAATTGATCAATTCTCAGAATGATTTAGTTGCATACATCCGAAGCAAGTTTGATCAATATCGGACCACTATTTCATATATCTACTATAAAGGCTAATCTTGCGCTATTATAGAGATATTGACCACAATTCATACAAAATTTGGGATTATTAACAGATGGCATTACAAAAAATGAATGTCATTGTCGAGGCTGACGTGAATTTGCATAATTTTTACCTATAAATTTTACTCCTCCTGCTTACACACCCTCATGAACAAGGTGAGTTACGAAAAGTAATAGTATGAATTTTTGATAGCTAAACTATGGACTATGGAAGCAATTTTTCCATTCTTTCTATGTGTTTAAAGAAAACATCATTACAAAGTAATAAACTGATACAAAAATCAGTTTAAATACCTACAATTTCAAACTTTTTGCGATATTTGCATACTGCCAGCTACCATAGGACCTGATCGGTCAAAAACAGTCTTTAAGTATACCAAACTTCGTTTTATGCAAGTTGACCAAATTTGAACAGAATCGGACTACAATATTACAAAATAACAAAATTTTATACCTTTTTTAAAAAACATGGTGAAAACAAAATTTGTTTTCGGAAAGAAGCTTTTTGAAAATTTATAGATTAAAACAAAATGTTGTGTCCTTTTTGGCACCTATCAAAATTAACACTTTCAAAAACAATAAAAATCATTATTTAAATTATTTATTGATGGTGCACCAAAGATTTTTTTAAATTTACTTGTTTTATAACTTTACAAAGACTGTTGGAAAAAACATTAAAGCTTTTCAATTAAGTTCCATATTGCAAAACCAAAAGAACTCTTTCGATTTGTAGACTGACTACTTGAACTGACTTTAGCTTTAAAATGACCATATGATCCTAATAATTTGTAGAATCAGAAGGGAACGTGGTACAGTACAGGGCCGAAAAGCACATTAATATTGTCAGGTTAATCTAGTGACTGAGCCACTGTGCGCGGTCAAGAAAGCTTAAATTTCCATTTGAGTTTCCGTCAATTAAACGTCAAGCCTCAAGGGCCCACGCATTAGCACCCACAGAAAAAGGTTTGTTTGGTACTCTCAATTCTTGGACACGGTGAGAGAGAGCGCAGTACATGAAAATAATAAAGCACTTTGATTATCTATAGGATACTCACAACTGTCCTACATGAGGCAAAGGCTAAGGCATTTGCGTCAGCAGTTAGAGACTTGTGGGGTCGTCACAATTCAAAATAGAATAGAGGACAGTGACAAGCTGTCCAGTACCTCTGGCTGTCCTAAAGTAGTCCTAAAGCAGTCCTATGACTGCTGCAACTACTCGTTGTTGGTCATTCGTGTGCGAGTGCTTCATCAAATCGGTCGAAACTTTCTGATGTCCATTATACAGTTTGAAATGCGTTAATATCTAATAATGGACACGCGAGCGAGAATGTATTAAAAGTGTTGGCGACAATAAAAAAGACAGTGATTAAAATCATTTATAATAAAATCGATGCAAAATCACATTTTAGAATTAAAAAAAGAAAGTACGCGAACTGAAGTCCGATTTGATTAATAAATATAGTTATTTGAATACGCGTTTGAAATCAATAATCGATTATTTATACAGAACTTGAAAAATGACATCGTGAAATCAATAATCCTTCAATTGCTGTGATTGTTTGTATGGCATGGGAGTTTGCACAACTGACAACCCAACCACAAGCCACCAATATCATTGTCGCATTTAGCAACTCCCAGACAGGTACAATATATACAATAAATATTAACCATTTATTTATTATGATTCCACTTTAAGTAATATAAATGGGTCATGCATGGTACTCAATGACAATGCTTGTTTGAATTTAGATTATTCTGTTTAGAAACCTATTATCTAGACTTTTTTTTAGGACTTTATGTACTCATTCTTCATCCTTGAATATTGAATATTGACAAACAACACAATGTTCAACAGCAACAAGTTTATTTATTGTCATTTATCGATCCAATTACATGTCTTCTGAACTAATGAACTTTATCATATGGACATATGAGGTCATATATGTAAGTCCTTCTATCAAATACTACGATATGAAATTCGACATTTATACGTATGCGTGAGGCAAAGCCATTTAAAGCCATGACGTTACATTCCTACACACATAGAACTCTATAAATACATATCTCGTGTTAGTACAATTTATAAATATACTAACTGTATCGTTTTATTAACAATTGTCAGCCCTCCTCACTCACCTGATTTGGGACTAGAAGATGCCCTTTGTCATCCAAGTAAAATACAATCAATCTTAACTACTTCAAGATCTATAAATAATCAAAGTGCTCGACTACGATACACGCTGTAAATAGCTCTGAGTTATTTTTATATGTAGTACATAAAACCTCTTTCGTTTCTCATTCTATTGTCTTAACTTAATATGTTACATGATTAATAGAAAACGTGCTAAGAAGTATGTACTTGTATCTTTCAACCTCTCTTAATTAAATTGGGATTGTAGTTCTTGATCTACAAATAATATGCACTAATTGTCAATACAGATGAACATTATCGAATCGACTCGATTGTCGAAAATGATATATTAATAAAGTCGGATACGCCTAACATACAATTTCACAACACTATGCTACTCTCTTTTAGTCATTATGAATGGATTACAGGGTAAACAACAACTTTAAATGACCAATGCATATTTACACTCGTTTGTAGTCGTATTTACATATATGTAGTACGAGTAGAGGTAATTTCTTTAATATATTGTACTATTATTTGTGTATTTCAATTTGTAGGACACATGGGAGTTAGTCGTAATGTGAAATGCACGCACTTTGTGTATAATTTGTAATAACTTTCAGACTGTTTGGGAAAGTCGTGTTTTTACAGACAACGATAGATTGAATAAACTTTTATTCTTGTAAAGTCTTATGCATAAGAAATACTATTATTCAAAGAAATTATAGCTACAATAGTTATGGCCCTTAATAATTTCTGACCCTAAATACTTGACTTTTGAGAGATTTATTAAAAGTAAATAAACACACGCAATAGATGCGTGTGTGTGGACGTTGTTGTACGGATCATATGCATTAGAAAAAAACAAATGGAAATGGGAATACATTTTTAATTATGAGTACGATGCCAGGTGTTTTATACCTCGAGTGCTGAATTGTAGGTCAAATTATAAAGTACGAGTAGTTCAGTCCAAAAATGAAACTCGTTCATTTGGCATTCTTTAACACGGGCTGTACAATTACGGTTTTTGTAGCCTATTCCATCGACGTCATTGCCAAGGAAGTTGACGTACAATGAGCAGTCACGAAGAGCTGCCGACTGGCAAATCAAATATATTTCAAATACGCATCGACAGCGTTGATGATGAGAGCGCATCGCCCATAACGGAAGCCAGTTCTCGTGAGGATCTCATCGGGAGTGCAGCTGCTGAGAGTGAGACGACAATTGAGCAATCGGCATTTCAGTTTCCCAGTGAGTAAAGTTAAAAATATGTTTATTCTATGAGTTTTCTAAAGATATTCACACTTATAGGATTTCTATCGGTGCCCATTCTACGCAATTCTCGTCACAATTCGACAAACACATCCCGACGGGAAGTCGTCTCGAGTCCAGCTAAAAGTGAACGAATGATACGCAGTAACCAACCAAAATTACGGCCAAGAAGACTTAGCCAGGACAGTGGTATAGTAGCTGGTCGATTAGTTGGTTATGGTGTAAGTTCTCCAAACTTCTATCTTATCTCTATTTCTATCTTAAACATTATTGTTTCCCAATAGGAAAGCCCTTTGAACGAAATAGATCTAGACGTCCGTGCGATGGATACTAGCATTACTGTCGACAACCTCTATAGCTTTTTAAAGGAAGAAAGACAGCCGGACAACACTCCAATTGTTGGAAGTATGCCAGTCTCACCAAAGGCTCAAGTGAAGCCAATTTCCAATTGCGGAAATTCCTCTGCGGCGTATACAGAAAAATGGTTAAACTCCTCGGTGGTGCGAGGCAGTAATGGATCATTTTATCAGAAGAGCAATACAATTGCTGTGCCTCTACCTACACATTTAGAAACGGAGTCAGCTGAACCGAGTCCCACCCAGGCTTTTGGACCAAAAATAGTTGGCAACCACGAGGAGGACATTCCTGGAACCGCAATGAGGCGCACTCTCGGCTTGAACCTCAGTCCGGTTCTAGTCGGACGCAAGTCCATTGCTGAAGATAATGGCAATGAGTCTTATGAAATTGTTGAATCGTCGCACTCGAATGTAATGAACGATCAATTTGGTTATCGGCAATTGATGAATACGGAGAGGAAAACCTCCACGGGGGAAAGCAGCGTTGCGGGTAGCTACATGAGCAGCCGCAAGGCCAGCAAAAGCAATAGTTTAACTGGAGACAATGGTAGTGAGGAAAGACGTATAAGTAAACAGGATCGTGAGGGACTCGATCCGGAGTCGTTGTTGTTTCGAGATGGACGACGAAAGGTCGACATGGTGCTGGCCTGGGAGGAAGAGGATTTGGGTGTAATGACCGAGGCGGAAGCACGTAGGCGCGACATAAGGCGTTGTTTTATGGACAATCTTGTAAAGGAGGGACTTGAAGTCGAGTTGGAGGACAAATCACAGTCGTTTAACGAGAAGACGTTTTTCTTGAAAGTCCATCTGCCTTGGCGTCTCGAGACGCGCCTGGCTGAAGTAATGAATCTAAAGTTTCCAATCAAACGCTTCATAACCATATCGGTAAAGCCATCTTGGGTAAGTCGACATACACACAGTGTTATCTAAATATAGTAGAGTCGAACATTTTAGTTTTAGAGAAAAGCTACAATTTATTTAAAAAGTCAGGCTAGCGAATACCCTTTATTTATAAATTTACTAAATAGAAAATCTACAGTAACATTCTTAGTTCCCACTGTGCACATAATATAATTTTTGTAATTATCTCCCAAACTCTGCTGTAGGATGAAGATAACGTGGTCATGCGTAATGTGCACTACTGGAAGGAAGTCTGGCAACGCTTAACGAAGAAGATACAATTAGATCATAATTTACTTGAAGGCGAAACAACTTTCAAAGCAGCCACAGCCAATGGCAATCCAGAGGAACAGTAAGTTTGCCTCAAGAAATTAATTAAATGGGGGATAACATTTCAATGATTCGATTTCAGATTCATTGTTAAAGATCGCGCCACAGCCTACACGAGTGCACAGCGATCCCTCATGGTGATGCAAGTGCTAATCCGAACACCCTACGACGAGAGCGATCGAAACGGGATAAGACGATTATTGAATGATGGTACATATCTGGGCTGCTTCCCATTACACGAAGGTCGTTACGATCGTCCACACTCGAGTGGCATCTCTCTAGATCGCCGTGTGCTTTACCAGACCTGGGCACACCCTTCACAGTGGTACAAAAAGCAACCGCTTTGTTTGGTACGCAAGTACTTTGGCGATAAGATAGCTCTGTATTTTTGTTGGCTGGGCTTCTACACCGAGATGTTAGTCTATCCAGCCGTAGTTGGCACTCTCTGCTTTATCTATGGACTAGCCACATTGGAGTCGGAGGATAATACGCCGAGCAAGGAGATCTGCAATGAGTTCGGTACGGGTAACATTACTCTTTGCCCACTGTGCGATAAAGCATGCAGTTACCAAAGACTGTCGGAATCATGTCTCTTCTCGCGACTGACTTATCTATTTGACAATCCTTCAACAGTCTTTTTCGCTATATTTATGTCCTTTTGGGGTAAGTAAATTGATCTCCTTATATTTTAAGCTACATTTTAAGTAAACTATCTTTCAGCTACCACCTTTCTGGAGCTGTGGAAACGAAAGCAATCGGTTTTAGTTTGGGAATGGGATCTACACAACGTGGATATGGATGAGGAAAATCGACCCGAGTTTGAAACCAATGCAACAACCTTTCGTATGAATCCTGTTACAAGGGAAAAAGAGCCCTACATGTCCACCTGGAATCGTGCTGTTCGGTTCGTGATTACAGGCAGTGCAGTGCTTTTTATGGTAATGAGTAGAAAATTGTATCAATCTCATGATCCAGTAACATTATTTGTTTTCTTTTCAGATCTCAGTTGTACTCTCTGCCGTGCTGGGCACCATAATCTATCGCATTACCTTGGTGTCAGTTATTTACGGCGGGGGAGGATTCTTTGTGAAGGAACATGCCAAGCTTTTTACCACTGTGACAGCAGCTTTGATCAATTTAGTGGTCATCATGATACTTACTCGAGTAAGAAAACATTCTATGTGTAATTTTGATTACATATAACATTTGTTACATTGTTTTAGATCTACCACCGCATGGCAATTAAGTTAACTAACTTGGAGAACCCACGCACCCATACCGAATATGAGGACTCATATACGTTCAAAATTTTCTTCTTTGAGTTTATGAACTTTTACTCGTCCCTTATCTACATAGCCTTTTTTAAAGGACGCTTTTTCGACTATCCTGGCGATGATCAGGCCCGACGCAGTGAGTTCTTTCGACTCAAAAATGACATTTGTGATCCAGCCGGCTGCTTGTCTGAACTCTGCATACAACTGGTAAGTCTTTCATCGATTTTATATAATCTGTTATCATATGTTATATGTATTAAGAAATCGAAATTTAAGCTCTATGCTAACTTGAGTCATTGTTAGAAAAAGCAGCGTAGGTTCAGTGTTAGGTTCACATCTGCCACTTAGTTTATAGCTCGCAAAAGATTCGTCTGCGAGCAATATACTGCTTATATTAAAAAATATAATATACAAATAAATTTAATTGCAGATAGTACATTAAATATATCAATATTACATATGTAACATGGTACACAGTGTCGACTACACACAATTAAATTAATTAATCCTATCAATTGGGTGATGGTCTTCTCCTCTTTTGTCAGCTGTCTTGATTTGCACAGTCTACGTTCTTTATTGCAAACTTATGTTTAGTCCAGTTTTAAGAAAGTATATATAAAACAAAATAGAATATAATCACATAATAGTTATTCATTGACAAACTAAGTATATCCAGTCGACGCAAAAGCAAACTAAAATCTTAATTCAAAATTAAAATCTTTAAGCTCATTGAGGGAAACAAAATAAAAAGCTTAAAAATAAAAATTATTGGTTCAGCATTTGTTGCAAAGATCATTGTTTGGCATACAGTTTATTTAAAGCTTACATTTTGACTTACTATCTTAATATTATACCTTTAGTTAATTTGTATTATCATAAATTTATATCCAAACTTATATTATTTATTTATTTCAGGCCATCATTATGGTGGGTAAGCAATGCTGGAATAACTTCATGGAGTATTTGTTTCCCAAGTTTTGGAACTGGTGGCGTCAGCGCAAACACAAACAGGTATTTTGAAATACTTTTTCGAGCTATAGACTTTGGCATAATGTTACATAAAATGTTTTGTATATTTCAGGCCACAAAGGACGAATCGCATTTGCACATGGCATGGGAACAGGACTATCATATGCAGGATCCAGGACGGTTGGCGCTATTTGACGAATACCTGGAAATGAGTAAGTAGCGACTATGTCTTTACTATAGAATATTTTAAGAACAACCTGTTCACATTTAAGTACTTCAATATGGCTTTGTCACACTGTTTGTGGCTGCCTTTCCACTGGCTCCACTTTTTGCACTGCTCAACAATGTGGCCGAAATACGTTTGGATGCCTACAAGATGGTCACACAGGCTAGACGACCGTTGGCAGAACGAGTAGAGGATATCGGGGCCTGGTACGGTATATTGCGCATAATCACATACACGGCCGTTGTATCAAATGCCTTTGTGATTGCCTACACAAGTGATTTTATTCCTCGCGTGGTCTACAAATTTGTCTACTCGGACACACATACGCTGGCTGGATATATTGAGCACTCTCTCTCCATATTTAATACATCCGACTACAAGGAGGAATGGGGTGCCTCAATCAGTGAACGCGATCCTGATACCTGTCAATATCGAGGATATCGGTAAGCAGTAATTTCATATTTTGTATTCATTTTGTATTTTATAAATCTCAATTTATATTGATTTAAGCAATGGCCCAAAAGATTATGAGCCATATGGACTTAGTCCCCATTATTGGCATGTTTTTGCTGCACGTCTCGCATTTGTTGTGGTCTTCGAACATGTTGTATTCGTTCTAACTGGTATCATGCAGTTCATCATACCCGACGTACCCTCCGAGGTAAAGACCCAAATGCAACGCGAACAGCTGTTGGCCAAAGAGGCTAAATACCATCATGGCATTAAGCGTGCTCAGGGTGATAATCAGGACATTCTGAGTCTATTCCGTGATGCTAGCAGCCGCACCTCTATAGCCGGAAATCAAGTAAATCCTCGGGGGAGTTGGGCACGTCGATTCAGCCGATTAAGTGATGGTCTAGACGCCCATGTGGAGGTTGCGGCACGTCCTCGTCGTTCGGTTGAGTCCACTGTCTGGGAAGTTTCCTGACACGAGGAGGAAGCCGAGAACGATACACAAATAACCAACAATCATTCTAACAGATGAAAATAGAATCCCCAAGTCGAATAATTATTATTTACAGTTCTACGATTTTTTTAAATTTTTGCAAATGTGTATTTTTGTCAATTTTATTGCAAATAAATTTAATTTTATGTATATATGTACACAAAGACTATTATTTTTTTTCTTTAAAGACTTTTGTTTAAAAATATATTAATGATCATTGACCAAAATTAAGGAGACTAATTTTTTGTAACTTTTATTTTTAAAATATTAAAGTCTAAGCTTAAAGGCTTTTTGCAGAGATTCTACAGTAAAATTTAAAATGATGGCTGCTTTTTTTTATTTTAAATTTTGATGAGTTAGGATTACTTTTTTGTAATTGATATACAAACAATTTATGATTTATTTTATTATAAGCTACAATGCATCTGAACAAATTTCAAGATATATTTAAGTTTTTATTTTTATTCTGATAAAACAGCTCTAATTAAATGCGTTTCATTCTTAATGAAAGACCGGAGACACTTCTCTAAGACAAAAATACTTAAAAGTATCAAGCGTTATTGAAAAGTTTCCGTCGGAGAAGATATGTAGTTTAAGTTAATTCAGCAATTGAACCACTGAAATACACCTTAAAGTTGCAACTGGGATTTTTTATGTAACCAATGCATGCAGAGTAGCCAAATAATAGTTGTGTTTGTAAGTGAGTTGTCTTTATTATTATGTTACAATTTAATTTGTATTAACACTGAAGTTAGGCATAGAGATGATTGTAGTATAATCGAAAACCAGTTCCAACAAAATTGGGCGATTTCTTAGCAACGATCTTCAAGCGATTACTATTCATAAAAAAAGCATCGGGCACATATTGTCCACAGAAAGTGTGGCGAAGACTTTCGCTGTTGTCGGGAGACAGCTCGTAGATTTTCACATTATTGAGTTCACAGCTGCTGATAGGACCCATATCAAAGTCTAGGGAAGATAACAAGCTGTATAATATAAACCTTACAATTCGAGTAAATAATAGTTTACTTCTAAAACTGAATTGCAATTGATTGCCCGCTGGAATAGAAATGCGCCAGATGCATTCCGAATATTCGTGACTTTCGTATGGTGGATTAGCGAACTGACCATCCAGACTTGTGAGATCCCCTCCACAGCCAGTTGGCAGTATATTAATATTGGAATGGTAGTACAACTTAAGATATCTCACTCCAGTTCCGGCAACTCGAATCATATTTGAAGAGCTCAACAAAGAAACAGACGAGCCTTCATATGCACCTGTTGCATTAAGGAGGGTGCGGTTTCTTCCCAAATCCGTTATCTGCAAATTCTTTAAGGAAATACACATACAATTTTCGGGAATCTTGGTAGAATCTTTTTTACTTACATTCAAGGAAGAGAAAGCTTCACTTTGATCAAATTGTACAAAATCTAGTTCCAATGCTACGTAAAAACCAAGAGGTACCCGTATTTCATTAATGCAGTTATTAAGGTCGTTCCCATCAAAAACATAATAGTCGATGGTACCGTCCAGAGCGGTAAATGTGCGATTACACTCTAGAATATACATAGAAAGTACAAATGTTAGGAGCTTTGCAATATATAAAAATTCAAATTCTCTATATTTAAGATACATAGACCTACTCTTTTTATTCGTGAGCGTTATGTCCAATGTAAAGGGTGTTCCTCCTTCTGATACGTGGAATATTACATTTAAGCCTAAGATCATCGGTTCAATCAAAGTGACATTCTTAAAATGTCCACAATATAACTTGGACTCTAACTAAGGAGTATAGCATGGATGTAAGTATTCGTAAAACTCTCTAATTCTAAATTTCTTACGTGTTCCCCCTTGAAAAGTAGGTAGTCCTTGCATTTTCGTGTCTCGAGAGAGACATCCTGAAGTTTCACCTCATGCATATCGATTTGAATGTCATTATTCGAGGTGAAGTGCCATTCACAATGGATGTTGCCCTCATAATTGCTGGTGGTGGTGGAATTTAGTTGAAGATTGAAGGTCTTCGATGGAAATATTAAAATAATTATATATTTTGTTTGGTATCGAAAGCGGTACCTACCTCATTGGCTTGGATCCTATACTCCAATGGGCCACAGGCAGTCGGCTCCATTTTCAACATCAGCTCAAAGTTGATTGACTGTGAAGGTTTTGTTCCACTGAGCTTGATAAGTACATCATTTGAAGAGCTGTAGATCTTTGTAGCATTTCCCACAATAGTGTAGTATGTGCCCAGGCTTAGACTATCTATATCAAAGCCATCGATTAGTTCCAATGAGCTGCAAGTTCTACATTGTGGCACGTTCAGTTGCAGCTGCTTCATCGAAATGGAGAGGCGGTAACCTGGCGGGGCACTGGCTCGGAAGTGACAGTGTAGATCCTCTGTGCTGTTGGTGCTATTCAGCTGATAATGCCGAATAAGGCTCATTTGGGTATTTCCCTTGCTCAGAGCCAGACGCTCGTTACAGTTGGGGGTAAAGCTAACAGAGGCCTGGAAACCGAGCCCATTTTCATCTGTATATCCAGGCAGTTTGGCCACAAAAAGCGCCTCATTGCTGTCAACCATGACGGACGGAGGAGTCGTAAAGTTGCCACATAGCCGGTTAATAAGTTGCTCCTTACTCTGGCTATTACCTCGATACACGTTTAGCTCGTCAAACCGACATTTTGACTCAAGCTCGAAGTGTTTGAAGCGCAGGAAAATCGAATGCTGCGAAGGTGCTACCACATGCCACACACACTCCAGGCCATGTTTATAGGTGCGCCCGGTATCACTCAGTGGAGAACGTAACATAAATGGAGAAGTGTAATTGCCACCACAGCCAAGAAGCTGGTACTGCAACTCGTAGGGTCGATCCCTCATCGCTGGAATTTTGGAGACGACGCGTAGACGTTTATACCCGCTTACCTCAAATATAGGGCAGAGTCTGTCATTAATCAGCTGCTCCTGTTGAGCCTCTCCGTCGACCTGGCGATAGGCCTCAAAGTGTGCGAAGCGACATGCTAGCGGGCTCCATTGGGCTATCTGGTTACCTTTAACCATGACCAATATCTGATGCTCGGTGTCTGTGAAAAACTCATAGTTGCATTCTTTAATTCGCCGTCTTCGTTGAGAGGGACGACCCCCGAACACCGTTTGCAGTTCGTTGGTGGCCTGAAGCTTGGCATCGCAGGTGGAAGAGACCACAAAAGTGAAGCCATCGCCCGTGATATTGCCATTTGTACGGAATATAATGCGCATTCTATTCGACTGGACATGTATCGGAGGTGGTAAATCCCTTCCACAAAGGGTGGCAATCGGTTGCCATAGATCCGACTGATAGGACAGTACCTCAAGCTGATCATTGCTACAGTTGGGCGCCATCTCAATGAAGAACCTACCCAAGAACTCCAATCGCAGTGACAGTAATTGACTGGCCTGGAACTCCCAATTGAGCTCCATGTTGTTCTTATACCGCTTCGCATCGATGGTCACTTCCGGCGCAGGTGAATCCCCTAATATTACAATGTCGCCAACACCTGTCAGGGACTCGGGCTTTGTCGCCTGCAGTTGGAACTCGCTGCTGCCCGAATGATACTGGGTTGCATGGTAGTGCAGCTTGTAAACTAGTTTTTTCTGAATTGCAGTGCTTGTCTGCGTCGTGCCGCGACAGAAACGTCCCAGCTCAGAGTACGCGGAAATGACCAGATATTCATTATCGCAGCTATCGCTAAAGCTCGAATTGATCTTAAGCTCGTATTCCTGACTATTATCCAACGTCCATATGCACTCCAAAACGCCAAAGTGCTCCTTTAATTGGGGTAAATCGATTGTGGTACCCTCCGTCAGTTTTATGTGACCTCCACACGCGTATCGTCGGTAAGTGGACCGGAAGCGCATTTGGGCCGACTGATTGTTTTGGGAGATCAGAACACGTCCAGCTGTCGTGGCCAGTGAGAAGGTAACATTTCCAGTTGACAGATGCAATGCATCCGTGCTCCCACGCACATCATCCTTGAACCTAACGGAGCCTTTTCGATCCACCACTGAATACTGAGTATTGAAACTTAAAGTTGTACCTGGCTCAGCCGAGAATATAATGCTGCAGAAATAGGTAGGGACATTGATGAGTTCCTGGTTGGACAAAGTACCTTCTGCTTGTTTCTGTATGTCCGGCGGACAAGCCGATGGTTCACTGGAGCTAAATCGAGCTCGGATCGTTTTGTCTGCCATGGTTTGCGAGAGCAAGAAATGAACGACCAGATAGTTTTCGGAAGATTCAATGATACCGCTCCCGTTATATGAACTCAAATCGAATTCTGTTATCTTGGACATTTGCATAGCATCGTTGTAGGCGGAAAATTGCTTCCGCGGATTTATATAGAACGGATCCCTTTTAAATAGGATAAGGGAAAGATTTAATTAGATTGAATAAAACAATTTTTTGTTATAACTTACCGTCGATTTTCAGGAATCTGCGGTACCGACTTCTGCAAGTCAGCCAGGTTGAGGAGTTCGAATCGGACGCGTTGACCCTTGGGCACCCTAATGGTCCATATACAATGCCTCGCCCAACTCACGCTGATTAGAGACTTGTGTATTTCTAGTTCACCAGATGCAGCACTGATATCACGATTGCAAATTCCCATTTTCTGTTGGTAATCCATCTTAAAGCCTCGATAGCTATTGACTTTTGTGCTCATCGTAACGAATCGCAGGGCAACTTCATTGGTTTGCAATGAGGTGGTGAAGGGTAGTTCAGTCATGTTACCATAAAGAACCAACATGACGCGATTCTGATCCGTCAGATCCAAGAACTCAATTCGATCTAAGGCATCTGCTGTAGCATTCACATCATAGGGCAAATGGAAATCGGAGATCTTTACATCAATGCGTGAGCTCCTAAACGTTTTTATGGTGTACTCGCAGACAGCCGGCTTGGGATAGGCTCCCAAGGCCGGATAGTGCTCAGAAGTAATGGTACCTCTGAAGAAAGTGTGCTGGCCTCCACACTGGCTAAGCGATACATTCAACGTGAATCCAGCATGAGGTTCACTTAGCTCTGTCTGGTGGTGTACCAGCAGAAGATTTCCCGATGTACGTTTGAGATCTGGCCTGCGACATGAGCGGAGCAGACGTGGAGACAGCATTGTGGAGCCATCGTACAGCTCAACGAACTCCTTATCGCAATCACGTATGCTCAAGTCAAATGCATCTACGAAATTGGCGGCAATGGTTTCGCCAATCGGGGCCAGTACCAGCCAAGTGCAGTCCGAGTGGGGATGAGGTGAATCGGGATAGCCGGGAGTGCTAAATATATAGCTGGGTGCCTGATGGGTGAGCCGTATCTCAGTATTACAATCCCTGAACTCACGGTATGTAAGCGTCCAATTCACATGTGAGACAGAAATTTGAGACGGGTTAAAGTATTTGATGGTGGCATGAGGTCCACTCGTCCGATATGAAAGTGTCGACAAATTCATTTGGTTACAGAATTTGCCGTTAGGTAACAGAGGAACTCCGGCGTCAAGGCCATCGTAGATGAGTCCATAATGCGTGCAATTCTTATTGGTGGTTTGCCCATGGAATTCAATGTTAATATCGATGACTCTACCAGGTCTCACATCAATGTGCCACTCGCATAATTCAGCCAAATGAGTGCATGTGATGGTGCCCACAGAGTCAGTCATATTGGAGCCGCAACCCGATTGCACAACTGTTTTGAAACCAGTTCCATTAAACGAAAAGTCGGAGACAAACTTAAGCTTAAGATTCGGAGTGCCATGCAAACGTTGCAATGGTTCCTCACTTTTATTGCAGACTCGTAGCTGCTCTTTCCAATTCGCCAGATTACTGGAGGACTGTATGCTTAGATAGTCGAATTGACACTGTTCTGCTTCTTCGAGCTGAGCTTCATACAGATCCACAAAAACATGTTGTGATACATCCGCCGGCCTAAATGTCCACTCACAATTAAATCTTGGCTTATAGCCATGGGGGTAGCCTGGAGATGTAATCTCAAGCTTTGTTGTCTCGGGAACTATAAAGAAATCCCCACAGCCGTCGGTTAGTGTCTCATTTTTAGCCAGCTTATCAGTTTTTCTTGATTTCCACTCAAGCCGGAATGCATCAAAGTCTGTATTTACGGTTTTTAAATAGAGCACATTGCCGCTCGAGATGAACTGCCAGGGTGAAATGCCTATATCAATGCGTAATCCGGAGTCATCGAAGCCATCAAATAACTGAAATAAATAGAAGCTTATTAGGGAAATTTTAAACAATCTAATACTCAAGTCAAAAGTTCCTTAGATGTCCTTCAATCATCGTTAGTAAATTGTTAGCAAATGACACTTAGCTTATCACTTTACTTATTGTAAAAGTTTATGTAAGTAGAAAGGGTATCGTTATGACTGTTAGATTGACATGGAATGTATATTTTACAATGTATTTTAAAATATTGAATAGAAAAAATAAATGTATTTACTTTAATGAAAAAGTAATTTTTTTTTACTTTATTAGGGTTTTACATCGTTTTTCAATTTTTTTGTTTACATTTTTGGCTTGTTTTTCAATTTGAACATACGTATACTTCCGACCACCAAGCTAGTCCCGATCGTTCGTTGAAGAAGCGAAGCAGCTACCGTCCTCATCTTTTTAACTTAAATTGAAAGTTCGTTTAGCGAAGAAACAACCATCATCGGGGGAATGGGAAAGAAACACCACATCCTAGTCTTGATTATACATCACTAAGCGCAGTGTGAAAAATTGCGCTTAATGAGAAGTTGTAAATTCAAATTTTGTGGCTGGACCCGGCAACTCAAACTATTGAGCCACTGGGTCGCCGGAGAACAGTGCAGCAAACTGTGTATATAAGGCTCAGTGTTGCATAACAACGTTACAAACTAACAGAATAAATCTGTTAAAGGACCACAACGAAAACTGTGAAAGAGCTAACACATAAGGCAACTGTTTTAGACGCGCCTTGAGTCTTTATTAGACTGAGTAGAAAAATTTAAAAATTAAAATTAAAAAAAGAAGGCATTGTAAAAATGTTGGCCTTTAGTGGGATTCGAACCTGCGACAGCAAGCAAATCACGCAGAAAATTTTACAGCACTAAATACGTTTGCTTGTTTATCAACACTAGAACGCAGCTGGAAAGCTGGCGTAATAATTTCCTTTGCCGCTACGATGCACAGTGTAAGATTTTACAAAACTAGGGGGACTTAAATCAATAGCATACGCATTTTTAAAACGACATATAGTCTTGAAATTTTGAGTGAAAATATATAAATACATATACAAAATATACATACATATATATATTATTTATATATTACCTGTAATCCTGAGTTGTACTCCTTAAAGTCCAGAACAACAACTGATTCACTTGCAGGGAAGATCCTCCAACTGTAGGGTTGCTCATCACCACGGACCGTAAGCATTGGGGGCGATTCGATGGTACCATTTGTGCTGTTTGTCAACTCGACGTCGTGAACTGTGGTAACACTAAAATTGGCAACATGATTTATGGGATTCTTAAGCATACTCACCATAGTTCCAACGCAGTTTAAACCCATTACCGCTGCTGCCGGGCTGGCTGCGGAATTTTAGCCAGATTTTGGAAGTGAAAACAAGGGGCTCAGTGGGAAGGACATTGTCGCAGTAGAGGCCCAACAAGGGGCCCTGACGGTCGGCACGCACCTCTAGGAAGTCCACATTGCAGTGATCGGACTTGGTAATGTCCATTGCTTCAAAGTTAAGCTCGATAGCATTGCCGGCATTAGGTATGATTGACCAATCGCATTCCATATTCGAGGGATAGGAGTCCGGATAGTTTGGTGAGCTGAGTGTACCCCGTGGGGATGTAATATTTCCACCACAGGAGTTATCCATTATTGTGTACTGCGCTGAAAGGACAATGCCGTTTGCCACAATCCGTACTTTGTTGGTAGGGACCATTAAATTGGCCGGATGGTCCTTGCAAAGATTGTAATACGTCACTTCGTCCACATCGTTCGAAATCATCAATCCCGCTGTGCAATTGCCTCCAGGAACTGTGCATGATGGACACTCCAGTTGATTTATATTCAGACTGATCTTGCTGCCCGCCGGTGCTTCGATTACCCAGTTACAGTATGAATCCAGTCGCGAGTAGAGATACCCTTCATCCGCAATCAATAATCCGCCGCACATTTGATGATATCCTAGTGCAAACATACCCCACGATCCTGCTTTGGCTTTAAAGTGCACTTGAACTTTGTTCACCCAAGCAGTTGATGAGGAGGGATCCCCTCCGCATTCATGCTGAACGTACTCTTCGACTCTTCCAAACTTTAAACCAGAGATCTTTAACTCAGTTAGCTCACAGTTGCCAGTCAAGTTAAAAGCAATGAAATCCAACAGGATGCCATAAGAATCCGCCATCTGCAATAGAAGTTCAGAATTGAATTGAAATAAAATATGTACATGCCAAATCCTATTTTGAACATACCATAAAAGCTGGGTACTTATTTATTCACAGTCCTAAAAATTTTACATGAATACTACTTTCAATATTTAAATACTTGTATTGTAATGTTCACAGCCTTTTATTGTTATTTTCCGACTATTCATTTTAATTACATAATGAGATACAACCTTTCGCTCCAAGTTGAAAACCCAGGGAAATAATACTGATTTTCTCGTAGGGCTTATCGAATATAGCAAAGCTCCATACTTGAAATTTGGGAGACACCTTCAAAATCTGCATTTACCGCTAAAAAACCGAGTTTTACTATGCATGGGTACTTGTAGTTAAAGCTTGTAAATTAGTCAATTTTACACCAATAATAATAATCTATGTGTAATTGACCCCCAAACTCATTTGTTTTTCACTGTTTTCAACATTTTTCAACTTTGACGATGGTTCTATGCACTATTTTCTATAAACACCATACTACTTATGGATTGTTTGAGAAAGACTGTTTAGTAAGTAAAGTAAGTTTGAGTAAAACCCAGGTTTATATTTGAAAATCGGATAGTAATTTACCAAGATATTACACTTTTTATGACAACAAAGGGAGCGTTTTCACCAAAAAAATGGCTTAAATTAAAAAATGTTTCGAAAAAAGACAGAATAAAAATGAGTTCAGAATATTGTTGGTCAGTTCAACAAGAAACTGATAATGCCAATTAAAAACAAATACGTTGAATATTTTTTTTTGTTATTTTTAGTGGGCGAAAATTGTATTTTTGAACAAATTTGTAACATAAAAAGTGCAATATCTTAGTAATACCCATACATAGCTAAACTCGTTTTTTTTTCAGCGGTAAATGCAGATTTTGGGGGTGTCCCCCAAATTCCAAGCATTCAGTTTTGCTATATTCGATAAGTCCTACCAGAAAATCACTATCATTTCCCAGGGTTTTTTTTGGCTGTAACACTGTTTTGAGTGTTTAAGCTACCTTTCAAATTTATTTAATTTGTGTGTTACCCCACCTCAAGCCAGCTAAACATACAAATTAACAATAACAGTTACATAACAAAGTAATTATTATGATCTTAAGGAATTGATTAATCAAATATCGATTTTTTGATCAATTGATTTACTCAATGCCGACATTTAAAAGCAGATCTTTATAGACTAAATCTTATGCCTTGCACTCACCTCTATGGTCCACACGCACTCCACATCCTTGTCGTAGACATCCAGTCCCGACTGATAGTAACTGGGTGATGCTACTACACCAGTACTGGCACTAACATAGCCTCCACATCTGGCTGGAATCTGGGTATAGGTGGCTTTCACATATTTGCGAGAACGTTGAGAACTACTTCGGAAACGAACATGGAGTTCATTGGTTGGCGAGATAATGGTTTGTGTGGAAGACTCCACTTGACAGCTACGCATCAGGGCCTTAGATGAATTGAATTGTATTGGTCCAGTCCAAACAGTGAGCGAGTCCTGGCTGCAATCGTGTTGTGTAGTCTCGATATGCAGATCCTGGAGAAGCAGTTGGATTTGATTGCCCTCGGGCACAGCTATGTGCCAAAGGCAATCCAAATCCACACTGTATGGAGCATTGGGTGTCTCAAAGTGACCAGCCATATCAAGTAGCTCTTCTCCGCAACCAAGACGCTTGTATTCCGCATGAAATCCTTGAGCTTCTATGGAGGAGTCGCTTTTAAATTTCACGACCAGGCGATTGCCAACGGAGTTAATGACCTCATTGTTGACGGCGCACAGACGTTTCTCGCTGATTAACTGATGATCCCGATAGTCCCGAAGCAACACATAGTCGAAATCACAGTTGGCATCCACCTGCTCCATTTCCATATGGGAGAAGGCCAACTGCACACGATTACTACCTTCTCCGCCTCTTATATCCCACTCGCAGTCGTTGTCGGATGAATAGTTGTCTGGAAAGTTGGGCGTTTCGATGGCCCCATGCAACTGTTCCAACACCACCCGACAGTTCGTTGTGTAGTCGAGCACAAAATCAACCCCTTCAGGTGAATCCTTGTCGACATCATAACGAACCAAAACCTTATTTCCACTGGAGCTCAGAGGCATCATTGTATCATACTTGCTGCAATCCATCAACAACTTGGGACTCTGGGTTGTGGGTCCATCGTAGATGGTCAACAGTCCATTGCACAGATTGTCAGGACTCCGCAGCGTCATCAGTACCGACGAGCCCAGCGACACACTGATCTGCCAATCACAAGATATTGCACCACGATTACCCGCCATCCTGTGAGGAGAGTGAATGCTACCATCAGACGATGTCAACGTGCCTCCGCATCCACTCGTCGTCATCTGCCAGTTGAGATAGAAACCAGACTCCTCTATCAACGAATCCGAGTGGAAGTGCACATATAGCGCATTCCCAAAGGATGGTAAACGCGGTGGTATACGGTAGCCACAATACCTTCCTATCATCGGCGATTCCGCATTGTCTCCATTTCTAAGTTTTGGACAAAAATGAGAAAGGGATAAATGAGTTACATGAATGTTAAAAATTTAAAGTTCTTTTCTGTAGTTAGGCTTTAAGATTGGGAAACCTCAATGGGATTAAAACCAATACAATTTTTTACAAGTCTTCCTGATTTGTAGAATGTGTAGATTTGTTCTATCTTAATCCGTAACGTAATGGAGAACGCTTTTCAGATATGTAATAGATATGGAGCTGAAGTTGATTTTGGGGCACCTTATATCCATATAGTCATCATGACAGCTATTCGATGTGGTTTCCACTGTAAAATTATGAACGATTAGCTCGATGCGCTCTCCCAACGGTGCCTTAATGATCCAAGTGCAATTCTCCGAAGATCCATAGTTTCGTGGCCAATTAGGACTTTTTATAGTCCCGTAACGAGCTGTAAATTGCCCACCGCAAACTGCAAATGAAAAAATTTAGAATATATACAAGTTAATTTAGAGTTTATTGCGATTAGGTTACCTTCCTTGGCTGGTTCATATGAAATACGCATACTATATATCAATGAGGGTTCGTCGGGCACGATTATTGTTAATAAAGTCGAATCTGTGTATTCATCCATGGTGAACCTTCGCTTCTCATTATTCGCTTGATAGCTACTGATTAGTTTGGGCTCCCCTGAGGTACTATTATCGTATATATATAAGTCTCCTTTAGAAGTTATAAAGTTTCTCATTACGACTTCCAAACGTTTTCTTCCCGGGACCTCAATAATCCACTGACATGGGAATGTAACAAATCGTTGGATCAAGATGCTTGAATCAGTTAGTACACCTCCACAATCACTTGGAATAAATTTGTACTCCAAACGGAGGCCACGTGCTCGCTGGGGATTGTTGGCGCCGTGAAAGAACAGTCGTAACTGGTTATTTATAGAAACCAGTTGAAAATTCTTCAAGCTCTTCACAAATCGTCGCTTTTCGCTCTCATTCCGAGAGAAATAAACCTACAATGTAGTTTTTTTTAAATGGATTCAATCCTTGAAAGCTGCACTTACATCTAAATAGTTTTGCTGAACTTCAATATTAATTGGAGAGTCATCTTCGTTCGACGGAGCAGAGGAAGTCTCTATTTCGCTGAGTGATAGATCGGTAATATTAATATGCACTTTTTTATTCAATGGTCCACGAATATTAAAGGTACAGTCCATGTTCTCCATATAACCATTTGGATAGTTGGGAGTTGTTATTATGCCGCCCCGGAAATCGCTAAAGTTGACGTTGCAAACTGAATGAATAAACATAATATTAGAATAGAATCAAGTCTAAATTAATTAGATGACATAGAGTTACGGTAATCTTTTATCATTAATTAATGTAAATTCATTCATAAAACAGACGAACGAATGATGATATGATTATTTGCACAAGAGGAATTTTTTTCACTTCACTCTAAATTTTCTTACGAATTTTCCTAGGACCGAATAAGAAAAATGAGCGTATACGGGGTAAGTGCAAAGAGTTTCCACTTATTTTTCAGCCTACTAGGGCCGAGCTTTCCGATGCATTCCGAGCATTTTCCGATTTTGACTACTTACCTCGGGTGTAACGAAGCTCAAAGGTTAACGGAAGATCGAGACCCACCAAGGAATACTCATAGCGCACTAGAACAGCATTTCCTTTGGATGTTAAAGACTGAAGTTCGCTTTCCTCCGCGCTTCCACAGAAACGTCCTAGCAGTGGCTGATCTTCATTACGCCCATCAAATATCTCCAGTCGCTGCAGCGCGCAGTTTTCGGAGCGCAATAGATTAAGACTCTCAAAGTTGAGCTGAATTTGTGTGTCACTTGGCTGTTGTATAAGATACAAACAGACTTTGGCATTCGTATAGCCTCTGATGAGTCCACGGGCTTCGGTGAAGAGGCCACCGCAGCTGGGATGACCAGCAATCACCTCGTAATGGAGCTGAAATGAACTGTCCATACGGATAGGATCCGTGTGGAAGTGTATATGCAAATGATTTGATGAACTGTAGAGAGGCTCCGGATGTTCCGACTGACAGGCCAAGTAGAGCTCTCGATCCGAATCTCGCACCCTTAGATAATCATCATTGGTGCAGTTCATTGGTGAGGATGGTGGGCTGTCAGCTAGGCCCAGGGTAATCTCGTAGAAGTGCAAAAGCAGACGAGTGCCGAAAGGAGCTTGTAAATGCCAGCGACAATCGATGCCAGGTCGCGTCTTTCCCGGATAGCTGGGTGAGCGTAGAACTCCGTTCTGACCCAACTCAAGGCTGAGATCCTCGCCGCACACCATTGGCTTTGAGCTCCATGTGAGATTAAAGCCTCGTCCCTGTGTGGCATTGTTTGAAAGGAACCAAAGAAACATCTGCTCCTGGGTGGTCATCACTGTTCCATTACCCAGGGGCAACTTGTTTCCACAGAAGCGTCCAATTAGGCGTGCTGCGAGGGAGCTACCATCATGTATCTGAAGGAAATCCGCAGTGCAATCGTTGGTGGACTCCAGGTCAAACAGGCCAAAGGTGACATTCAAGATCATTCCACGCTGTGTGGTAATTATAAAGGGACAACGCTCACTGGGCTGATACTCCATTGGACTGTTATCCTCTCTGGGCGGGAACTGCAGGCTCCCCGTCTCGTTGCGGAGGATAATCCCACAGAAACTGCGCAGGTTGGAGCAAGTACCTCCCGAGTAGCCTGCGGAGCAGACGCACATGAACTTATTTCCGGGTAGTAGACGGCAGGTGCCACCATTCTGGCAAGGATTTGGATGGCAGGCATCTGACTCATTGCACAGAGCACCTTTATAGCCAGGCTGACAGATGCAACTAGTGCCGCGACCGCTGAGCACACAGGTTCCATTGTTCAAACAAGGATGATCATCACAGGGTCTCCGATCGGCATCCTCGGTGCATCCACCAGAGCCATAGCCATGTCCAAAGAATCCAGCTGGACAGCTGCAGACGACTGTATCGGAGATGTATTCACAGTTGGCTCTGGGATGGCAAATCTGTTCGCCGTTGCACGAATTTGACTTGGCCTCCTCGCAGGTGTGTCCATCGCCCGTCCAGCCAACAGGACAGCGACCACAGCGATAGGATCCTTCCGTGTTGATGCAGTGTACTTTTGGACGCAGACTGCATCCTCCATTGTTTCCATCAGCGCATTCATCAATATCACGGCAATACTTCCCATCTCCTGGATGGAAAAACGGAAGAGAAATAATAACGCTATAGTGAAATACCCGATTTCCTTTTTTATGGCCTCACACTGAATAACATTTTGTTAAATAACTTCTGTGATTATAATTCGATCGTGGTGCTGAGAAGTCATGATAGACTATACAGCAATCTATATACCAAAGATTAAAGTCTTTCGATCTTTTAGAATGTGATCGGCTGTGTAATACTCGGTACCCATCTTTTATGGCTTCACACTGTTTAACATTTTGTTAAATAACTTGTATGTCTTTTATTCTAGCGTGATAATGAGAAATCATAATAGACTACTCAACAAGCTATATCCCAACATTAAACTGAATAACATTACTATATATCGGACAAAGTTCATGCAGATTGACGGACTGAGAGACGGACGTAAGACGAACTGATAGACAAACAATAGATACATGAACTCCCCGATTGAATTTGTGTACTGCCAATAAAAAGAATTTGGGTTTTTCCGAAGCAAGGAACTGACCCAACCTGTATAGCCCGGTGGACAGGCGGCGCAACGGAAGCTGCCTGGCAGATTGATGCACCCATCGTGACAAGGATTTATCTGCGGGGCACATTCGTCGACATCACGGGTGCAGGGACTGGCGCTTGCAACGCTCACATTTGTATCCGCCCACGTCCAGCCCTGATCACAGATGCACACAAAGCCAGCTACATTGCTGGAAGTCAGACAGGTGCCGTGGGTGCCACATAATTCCGCAGACTGATTGGACAGACAGACGTTCTGATGAAGGCGACAGTGGGCGCCAGTGTACCCCGTCCGGCAGACACAGCTGAAAGATTAGATACAGATTAATCCAAAGGTTAAGAGAAGACTGTGTACCATCGGGTACTTACCGATAGCTGCCTGGAGTGTTGATACACTGAGCATCGTTCATACATACAGCCAAGTCAGTACTGGCCAAGTCGAAGCATTCATTTACATCGTCCTCACAAGTTGGGCCCTTAAAGAAGGACCAAGGAGCAAGTGTCAATATTTTTTAATGGTCAGGAAAACCAATCTCTTCTCTTAAAGATTATACTACTCGATATAGACAATATAACTACAACATTGATGACATATAAAAGATGCAAGTTAATAGATACCCTATGTCTTTTACAATATATATTCTCAATAGAAATGTAATACACAGGTTTAAATATGAGGGATTTAATATGTACTGACTACTGCTTCAAAGGGAAAGTAAGAGATGGGAGATCCAAGATTAGATAAATCAATAACAACAAATCAATTAACCCTGTTGTAACAGTCTACTAAAATGTTGTTCTATTGGTTCTATCCCATCTATAGAATTTTCAATACCTCTATTATGTGTATTAGAAAAGAATTAATAGCTCGTTTTTCGGTATGAGATAAGAGCTGTATCTGTGATATACGCCCTATAATTGCTATGGAGACGGAGACGCCCCCTCGGAAAGGACAGAGTACTTACTTGCCAGCCAGCGGGACAGTCGCAGTGAAATGCTTTGTATGAGTCATGACAGATGCCTCCGTTCTTGCAGGGACTCGAACTGCATTCATCCCTAAGCAGGTTGGATTCTAGAGTATCTAGAGTATTGCCAACGACCTGGACACGCTGTAAGGTCCGACGGAGTACCCGCTGTGTCAATCCACCTCGACGAGTGCCATTGTGCATGTTGATTAGCCAACGGGAAAGACGGGATAAATCACGGTGGACATCGCTAAACTGTTCCTTAAGTGCATGCAGGGACAAGGGCTCCCTTTCAATTGCTCTTGACTGGACGGCTGCTGCAACGCGTTGACGTTGCTCCAGCAAGGATATGACATCTACGTTGTTTAGAAGCAATGAGGCAGCGTCACCCATAAGACGGAATGTTATATTCTGATCCTTGGCTGCCTCAAAGATGAGCGTGCCATCGTCTCCTCCATGTAATAGCGCCTGGACAGGAGGATCACTTGCCATGGTCTCCGGGAATTTAAGGCAAATTAAGATTCCGCAAGAGTTACAGTCACAATCAAATAGATATTTTTGCACATTATTCATAATATTTTATTTTCAACACTAAAACTTGGATTAGCTCTTCGATTTGAGCTGCCTTCTCCGTAAACGATCGCGCGGAAACTAAAACCTCCGACATCGATCACTGCTATTTTATATGTGGACTAAAAGGGGCGTATGCTCTGAATTGATTATGTACAATATGCACTATATTTGACTTATTTTTAGACCTTCTACTTTTCACCAATTTCACCATTTCGCTTTTCACCACTTTTTTGCTCTTTCCCATAAGTACAGGGCCTCCTACTGTCGAGTTTGCTCCACCGTAGCTTACTGCATTTTTTTTAATTATTAACACCCTATCGGTAAGAGCTTCAAAACTTTCAATATTAATAGATAGAAATTTTTAAGATTTTTTTAAAAATATTATATAAATGTTCTAATGAGGTCAAATCCGCGAAAGTTTGCGTAAATCAAGTTTTACAATTAAACAAAATTTAAGTCATAATATTATTTTGTCATTTCTTTTTGTATAAAGATTAAGATTTTCTTAAAATTTAAGTCATAATCTTATTTTGTCATTTCTTTTGTATAAAGATTAAGATTTTCTTGATTGAAATTTTTTTGTTAAATATTAATGTTTTGATTTTGCTAACATTTAAACGAATATAAAACCAAAACCAAAACCGAAAAATACTGAAACCAATACTAAACTAACTTTTATTTATTTACATACTATTAGCACAACAAAGCTCAGATAAGCAGAGAAAACGATCACTGGGTTTTTTGGCACATACATATACCATGATTTTACCCAAAGGGATCGCTTATCTCACTGTGATTTTTATCGAATGTGGCAATGGTTTTTTCATTAAGAGGAAAAACGCCAATTAACAATTAAATGTCAGGGAAATAAGTTATATAAACGATAATAATTAGCTTTCACACATATTTTCACATGCATGCTGCCAATCCATGTCTTAAATAATATAATTCTAAAATAAGACATATAACATTCAGTCGGGAGGGCCGTACAGTAATATATGTAATTAGTCATCATACCCAATATGTAATTAGTCATCATACCCAATATGTACTTAGTCATCATACCCAATTAGGCTCTCTTACGTCTTACCACATCTGAGATCCTTTCGTTCTTACGGACAGACAGTCTGACAGATACCTACTCGGCTTCTGATGCTGATTAAGAATATATACTTTACACCTCCTTCGGCCTGTTACATTAACATTTGACCAATTAATATACCCCCACAGGGTATAGAAATATTGGGGAAAATTACAAATTAGCTTTTATAGGAGCAGTCAATGTTTAGCAGTGAATGTTTAAATTAATTTAACGTTAATTTAACATGTTGAACCTTTCTACCAAATTTACAAATGTTTACAAACGTTTTTTAGATTGTTTTTGTCAACTTTTCGTCGTTTAATTCATTTATATTACATTTGCCACATCTATGTATTTAATTAAGATAAACTCAAAATCTTCCTTTGCGTTAACGACAAGAGTCAAAATCACATGCATTTCAAAAATGTATTTTCGCCTATATCAGTACATATAGATATGTACAATGTGTATACACATGTATATATGTAGATATATAATGATTTAATAAACATTAACATAGCTCAAGATCTCGTAGTAACATAATATAGACTTCGACAACCTTATGTACAAGTATGTCAAAAATAGTTCTTAAATACTCACTTACAATTTCAGTACGTTCAAATATTTTCTTTCTTCACAACCAAAATATTTTACATTTCTTAATAAGCAATTAATACAAAAAACTATGTTTTTGGTTTTATTTGTTGTTGTTTTTTTGGAGATGTTACAGAGCCCGTGATATTGCTGATAATCATATAAGCATTAAGTAGCCCAAAGGCGGCTCTTTTTTGTCTTTGTTTCTTACCAAATTCATGGAAGAAGCAAGAGGTTCTATGGTGTAATGGTTAGCACTCTGGACTTTGAATCCAGCGATCCGAGTTCAAATCTCGGTAGAACCTGAATAAATATTTATTTTAAAATTTTTTTTATTAATCGTACAGATTTAATTTATTAATTTAATTATAATAATTCTTTTATTATTTAATATTTTTACTCAAAGATATAATACATATACAAAACACGTTTCAATATTTTTTGCCGATCAACCACATGGACTTGCTGATAAAGTCAAAATAACCAGTACCAATGCCGTCACAGCTATTTGGACATTGGGGATTTGCGCAATCTGTTCCCGACCTACGTCAACAATTAACAGTTCGTTATTACTGGACTTTGGAAGCACATTTTGGAGATAAAACATGGATAAATTTAAACAGTAGTAATTTGATCTTAACAAAAAGTATCAACTACATACTTTGTGTTCAGTTCTGTTTTTAGTTTAGCTTTATTAAATATACAGCATTGATATACATACACATATAATTATATTTAATGCTAATGCTTGCTCTTCTTTTTCTTAGCTTTTAGCTTGGACTTGTCGCTTTTTTTGGACTTTTTCTTGGACTTTAACTTAGATTTCTTGGACTTCTTGGTGCTGGATTTCTTGTGCGACTTCTTGGACTTGGATCGCTTGGCCTTTGAGCTGCTTGAGTCGGAACATTCGGTGCTGTCTTCGTCGCTATCAAAGCTGCTGCTGCTGCTGACCTTCCGTTCCACCCACTTTTCCGCCTTGCGTTTAGTTGGCGCATGTTGCTGCCACAGTTGTTGTAACTTGGCATCGATGCTCGCCTCAGCCTGCACATTATCATTAGGAACCGTCTGTTTCAGCTGACTGGGCAACTTGGGTCCATAGAGCTCCTCGGCGGCCACCTGTGATAAGGCCAGTTCCTTATCGTTTTTGAGCCGCTCCTCGCGTGATTTGTATGCAATCTTCAATTTGTTGCCTTCGATGGGTGCGAATTTAGGTGGAGCTGCTTCTGGAGTTGCAGCTGATGGCTTAGACATTGGCTCCTCGTCTGGCTTAAAAAGTGCAGCAAAAATGCCACGAGGCGGAGAATTATTACGCAAGACATTGGCTGCTGCCGCGGATGTTGAGCTGATCGGCAGGCCCAAGGCAGCCTGCATGGCGGCTAGCTTGTCAGAGGCCGACTGCTGTTCCTTATCCTTTAAAGTAGTTGCTGTATCAGTCTCCTCATCGCTGTCGTCAAATATGCTTTTGAAGAGATCAGTCTTTTCCGAAATGGGCTTGTCGCGTGCAGCATCAACAGCATGTTCCAATGGCGTTTTGGGCACAAAGCTAGGTTTGGATGATGATGTAGTTGGCTCCGCAGGAGTCGCTGGTTTCGGCTCCTCCACAGGTACAACTGCCTTAACAGGCGGTAACGTCAATAGTTCCTTCTGCTGCTGCTGGGGTACCTCAATATGCTTGGGAATAATGCTAGGGGTTTGAAAATTCGCCTTGGTATTTATTGAAGTCTCCAGGTAATCGAATATGGACATTTTGGGTTTGGCCTTGAGCTCCTTTTCGGGATCAGGCAGAGCACCACCAAAGGGTTCGGCAATATTGTATCGCTTGCACAGCAAGGCGTTGGGTTTCCACATGCTCTTTGACCGTTCCATGACAAATTTATTCTCCTCCGTTGGCTTAGCTTGCTCCTGCACCTGCTGTGCCTGCACTGTGGCCTCTGAGACAAATCTATCGAGCATAAGACCAGCTAAAGGTCGATAGATTTTTGCTGCCTGTATAAATTCCTTCTTTTCCATTTCACGATCCCATAGCGAAAGTGTCACAGGTTGCAAATCGGCCAGAAACTGTGTGATCTCTGTGTCATTCTTCAGATTGGCGGCCAGAAACTGTTCATAGCGTTTCTGTTTGTCCTCATTCGCAAGGAAAGGCTTAAACCCACTGGCAGGTGTGCTGGAAGCTGCAATAAAAATATATTTGTCGAATTTATTAATTTTTAAAGAGTTTCTTACGAGCTTACCCAAGTTTTTGGTCTTGGCAGCGGCATGATCTAAGATCGCGGCATTGGATTGCTGCAGTTCTTTGCTGATCTCTACTGTCGCCAACGTCTGCTCCTCGCCAGTTGTGGTTATCAGACCTCCCTTGGTAAAGTTGTCACTCTTAGCGCTGATGAGCTCAAGCAAAGATTTGCCACGTTCCTGCTGACTGCTGACGCTGACCGCCGTCTTAAAAGGATTCTTTTTGGACTGTGTTTCGCCCAAGAGTTGAGACCGCTGATCTGGATTAAGATCGTGCCTACCCAGGCCTGCCTTCCTATGCTCTCCCTCTTCGACTAGCTTGCGTGCTAGTTGCGCATCCATTGGAGCAAATCGACTCCTGCGCTGAAGCCAGTTGCGTGGTTGAAAGTCGCGGGGTAGATCAATAGCATATGGCTTTGTGTGGGTTGTGCTGCTCTTATCCTCGCTGAACCCATCAATGACATGTCGCTGCTGAATATGCTGTATCTTTTTCTGTTTGGGCTGTTTGTCGGCCAATGAGAAATCGTACCGTGTCATGTCATCCCTGGCATAGATGTCGTCATCCTCCTCTTCAAAAGCACCAACACCAAACGCCTGGCCGCGTATGGACAACTGTTTATGCTTGGCCGCCGCCTCCATCTGACCGAATAAATTTATATGCTGCATGGGAACTACAGACGTGCTTCCCTTGGAAAGCACGGGGGCACGACTCAGTCCCGAGTAGCTCATGCCAAAACGATTATCCTTGGGTGTATAGAAAATGGGCTCATGGTCATCAGGTGCAAAAGTTATATCCTCATCCTCATCTTGATCCTCATCATCCTCATCATCGTCACTTGTCTTGCTTTTACTGGGTAATCCTTCAGTGCCATAATGCTCCAGTAGATATTGTTCCCTCTTGTTGCGTGCCGTTGACTGGCGCTTTTCCTTGCGCGTTTGTCGGGGACCCACACCCTGTCCAGGCTTCCACCCCATGCTTTTTAGGATGCGCACAGCGACTTTATCCCGAACAGGGCGCAGCAGTTGCTCCAACACGGGAGCACCGGGAATAGGCCCATCGGCTTGTGGCTGCATTAGCTTTCGCTTGCGCTGACCTGTTCGCTGCTCCTTCTCGCTCTCCTTGGCAAACTCATCGCGTGTTCGTATTCCTTGTGGTGCTATGCCAAACTCACCCAAGTCTTCTTTGTCCATAAAGTCTTCCGGTCGTTGTTGCACTTTGCTGGCCTTCTCTCCACGTGAACTCTTAAAATTCTGCGGCGTCCAGCCCTCCAGTGAACCGACAGTGTTCCAAAAACCGGCGCTAAATCCGCCAGTAAAAGCACCGTGAAACCGCCGCTTACCATTTTCATCCTTAACAATTTGATCCTCAATGGCCAGAGGCTTCTTGGCGGGCACCTCATCTGCACGTATATATATATATTAAAAACGTGCTTACTCGAATTTACTGCATGCTTACCTTTCTCTAACGGCTCCAAAGGTGTACCAAACCGATGCAGATGGCCCTCCTCATCCATATTTGTTAAATATTACCAATTTAACGACAAGCTAATTGTACGTAAATTTTAGTAATGCTGCCACTTCGCGCTCAGCTGGCCATTCTAAACGTAAACAAAACGATAGTGCTGCCAGACTTAAGCATTTTGATTGATTATTGCGATATATCGATTGAAAACCATCGCCTCTTGTTCTTGTCGATAGCTGTGTATGCACCTAATCGGTATCGTGCTAACTGACATCACTATCACACAGCTGTTTTGGTGTCTGAAAATTTGCGACTTTAGAATTTTTACTTAAGGAGATCTTGTTTGGAAATAAGCAGACAGCAACAAATAATTACTATCAATTTGTAAGTATGAGAAATTGCAACTCACACACACAGTGCATCTCAACCAGTTGGCAATCGAGGCAATGCGGCAGTTGTATGTGCGTGTGTTGGTGACTAATGATGTCAACATTTTTCAGTTTCTCTTTTTGCTTTTATACCTTAGCTGGCTGGCATTTGCCATATTTTAAAGCTGGACGTGACTGTGGCAGGAGCATAAAAATAAGACGTAAGTACTGCAAGCAGCTCTTGATTATAAATGTTACATTTTAATATAATGCGAATCTTTATTTTTTGCACACATTCTTCACTCACACACCCACACACATCAACCATACAACGCCATCTGACGACAGTTTCATAACGCACACACGCACAAAACTGGCGAAGTGACATTAGAAACATCGACATGTCGGAGAAGAACATTAAAGTGGGCGCCCGGGTCGAACTGACCGGGAAGGAGCTGTTCGGCACGATCGCCTACGTGGGCATGACCAGCTTTGCCGTTGGCAAGTGGGTGGGCGTGGTGCTGGACGAGCCAAAGGGAAAGAATAGTGGTTCAATCAAGGGCCAACAATACTTTCAATGCGATGAGAATTGTGGCATGTTTGTGAGACCAACTCAGCTGCGTGTTATAATTCCAGCTGGCGGTGAGCAAGGCGGTAGTGGTGGCTCTGGCAATGCCACGCCCACACTGCAACCCACAAAGGCACGGCTCAGCGGATCACGCACCTCACTCTCATCCAGTCGTCAATCATTGCTTGGCTCACGCACACAGCTCACCACATCTCTAAGTGAACGTACTGGATCCAGTAGCAGTTTGGCAGCACGCAAATCCCTCGCGCCGCAAAGTAGCAAAGATAAGGATGCTTCCAGCACGGGATCATTGGTTGCTGAAGGTGGCCCTGCTGCATCTGCAACTGCATCGAAGCGCGCTTCGTTCGTGGAGACGGGTTTCCTGGAGATTCTAAAGCCACAGTTTACTCCATCGCAGCCAATGCGTTCGCCCTCATTTACAACGCCACCAAGCTCGACAGAGGACAAGGTAGCCTTGCTGGAGGCACAGAAGACCAGCGCGGAGCTGCAAGCACAACTAGCCGATGTGACTGAGAAGCTAGAGACGCTCAAGCAGCGTCGCAACGAGGACAAGGAACGTCTACGCGAATTCGACAAGATGAAGATTCAATTCGAGCAGCTGCAAGAGTTTCGGAGCAAGATCATGGCCGCCCAGGCTTCGTTGCAAAAAGAACTGCAACGTGCCAAGCAGGAGGCAAAGGATGCCATCGAGGCCAAGGAACAACATGCCCAGGAGATGGCGGAGCTCTCCGACAACGTGGAAATGATTACACTGGATAAGGAAATGGCCGAGGAAAAAGCCGACACGTTGCAATTAGAGCTGGAATCAAGCAAGGAACGCATTGAGGAACTGCAAGTGGATCTGGAACTCTTGCGCTCCGAAATGCAAAACAAGACGGAGTCCAACATTGCCACCGCCGATGGCGGCCTGTCCACCTATGAGTTCAAGCAGCTGGAACAGCAAAATATACGCCTCAAGGACACGCTAGTTCGTCTTCGTGATCTGACCGCACACGATAAGCACGACATTCAAAAGCTTACCAAGGAGTTGGAAATGAAAAGGTCCGAGGTGGCCGAACTGGAGCGCACCAAGGAGAAACTCAGTTCCAAAATCGATGAACTTGAAGCCACAGTCGCCGACTTGCAGGTGAGTCTGAAGCTTTCTGTTCCTACAATCAGACATGTTCCCCAATTCCTTCCCTATAGTTAATTTAGTCAGAGTTTTTCTTTTCATGCATGTATTAAAGGTAAATTCTTTAACTTAGTTGAATTTTTAAACATTCATTTGATTAATTCCCAAATTAAACTCATTCACTTATTAAAAGAATTCGGGAACAGGTCTGAATATGTATGTGTATATGTATGTAAAGCACGCTCACAACTCTGCTTTAAGCGGAGCTTTCAAAGCTCTAACCTGGCATTTAAGTAGTAAGCTTGCGCTCTATCTTTGACACTCTCTTGACCCTCCGTCTTTCCTTATGCTTTGCTTCGATTACCTTTTCCTTTGTCACTTATTTAATAACAGAAAACACATTTGCTGTTCTTTCACTCCCAATTCTAAATAAATCTTCATTTGTTTTCTTTGCCGGCCTACATAAAAATAATAAATAAATAAAACGGCTTTGCAGGAGGTAAATTCAAATTTGTACAATTCTCATCTTCATAATTCATTCATTCTTTGGTTCTTCCCCGAATTTTCATTTACTGTATCCCATAAATAATTATATTTCTTAATTCAAAGAAAACGAAACAATTTAAAAGAAAAACAAAATATTATTACCATTCTAAAGGAACAAGTGGATGCTGCACTGGGCGCTGAAGAGATGGTCGAGCAACTGGCCGAGAAGAAAATGGAATTGGAGGATAAAGTAAAACTGCTAGAGGAGGAAATTGCACAGCTAGAGGCGCTGGAGGAGGTGCACGAGCAGCTGGTGGAGAGCAATCATGAACTGGAACTGGACTTACGCGAGGAATTGGACTTGGCGAACGGGGCCAAGAAGGAAGTGTTGCGGGAACGTGATGCTGCAATTGAGACAATTTATGATCGCGATCAGACCATTACCAAGTTCCGTGAGCTTGTCCAAAAGCTCAATGAGCAGCTCATCGAGTTGCGGGAACGCAGCTCCAGCAATGACCAAAAGTCTCTGCAGGATCCCAGCCTCAAGTTGGCTACAGAGACGATCGACTACAAGCAAATGTTTGCAGAATCTAAAGCATATACAAGAGCTATTGATGTCCAACTGCGACAGATTGAGCTTAGCCAGGCCAATGAGCATGTCCAGATGCTGACTGCCTTCATGCCCGAATCATTTATGAATCGCGGTGGAGATCATGACTCCATTCTAGTCATACTGCTAATTTCACGCATTGTCTTCAAGTGCGGCATTGTTGTATCCCAGACCCGAGAACGCTTCCCCGCTGTCGAGGCTGTTACCAGGGAGGCAGTGACTCAGGGCCACGCCGTGCAGCAATATACCTTCAAGTGCCGCTTGATGCACTACATCCATAATCTACAGTGCGCATTGCATCAAATCCTCTACGGTCTAAATAGCTGCCAGCCAGATACGCTGCTGAGAGCGGGAAGCTCGTTGCCAGAGATGGTTGCTCAGGAGAAGATCGTCGATGGCATCATTGAGCTGCTCAAATCGAATCAGCTGGACGAGAATAGCACTACGGATAACATTGAGAAGTGTGTGGCATTCTTCAATGCCATGAACTCGGTACTGTTGGCGGGCGAGCAACTGCTGAACGAGACCCAAATGATAAGGGATTGTGTCGCCTCGCTGGGAGCAGCCTGTGAGTCCATACTTAATGATACGGCAATTGCCAAGGTGATTATTGAGGAGGCGGGGGCCACCAGTGATTCAATGCTGCTCATTCAGTTCCTCAACGAGCACATGGAGAGCATAAAGCAGCAGGTGAAACTGATCAAGCGTCGTCTGCCCAACGATCAGCATGTGATCAAGTGTGGATTATCGTCCCATAAAATGGATGCAATGCGTGCATTGGCCCAGCATATCAGCCGTATAATGTCCGCTATGCATTTGGCCACTAAACAGGCACTGGCTGCCATTGTGGCCAACACGGAGAGCGACAATGCGGCAGAGCATACGCTGCCCCAGGACAAATACTGGTCCCTCCTCTCATCTGCCTGTGAGCGTATCTACGAGCAGGACGATCGTGGTCCAACACAGAACTTCAAGGCGCTGCTGGGACAGGCCAATACGGATCTGCAGCACATAGCCCAGCATCTCCTGGACAAGGAGTATGAGATAATGTCGGCAGCGGGAGCAACTCCACGTGTCAATGCTCACAATACGCCCATCAATCAGCGGGCGCAGTTGGTCAAGAAGCAGCTGGAACAGAAGAATGTTTTGGCTGCGACGCTGGAAAATCGCGAAGCAGACATCAAACAACTGAAGCTGGCGGCAAAGATGAAGCTGAATGAGTTGAGTGAAATGCAAATACGCAAAGATCTCGCCGAGAAGAAGCTGAGCGTGCTGCAATCCGAGTACGAGCATGCGGTGAACAAGTGGAAACAACAGTACGAGGAGACGCATCAGAGCCTACTTAAGAAAGAGAAGGAATTCGAGGAGACCATGGACCATCTGCAAAGCGATATCGATGCCCTCGAGAGCGAAAAGAGTGATCTGCGGGACAAACTCAAGCTAAACACCAGTGCCGGTAAGAGCCAGGCATCCGATTCGCACTCCTCCTCCATTCACAATCTATCCGGAACGGGTCTGGGCACGGGTAGTGCCAATGCCAGCTATTCGGCCCCCGCTGGTACTGCTCCCATGGTGGCTGAAGAGCTGCAGCTGCTCAAGTGCGCCTTCAACAATGAGAGGAACGAGCGATTGCGGCTGCAGGCTCAGGATATGCGCGCCAAAATGCAACAATTCGAACCCATCTATGTCCCACAGCCGCAGGATCAACGCATTAATGCACTGGAGTCACAGTTGACCAAAATGAAGCATGCCTGGGTGCTGTCGCTGCTCCAGGTGCAAGCCAAAGGAGCTACAGCCAATGTCAACACAGTGGCCATGCAACGTAGCCATCAGCCACTACCACAAAGGTCTGAAATTAGCACACAGGCATCGCGTCTCGCCTCGGACATCCTGTCAGAGTATTTGCAACGGAAACCACATCGTGCTGCAAGTGGACAATTTGCAGCCTTTCCCACCGTCGATGTGAAGCGTGTGCTGCAGATTTAAGGGGTAACGGGGAGAACGGGGCAATAGCTAGGCTAGGTCACCTTTTTTTATTTATACGGCTAGCACAAAGGTTTTAGAAAAGGGAAATCCCTTTTCGGCAATACAGACACACAGCCTTATCCCTAATCGAAGCACTTACTTCCTCTTATCCCTGTATTCCTTTTTTTCCTCCCCTACCATTTATTAGTATACGCCTTATGTGGTGGCCTCTACGGTGCTCCTTATAATTGTATGTATCTCTTGGCTGCGCTTTCCCAAGGGTCTTCTTTTCTGGAATTGGATTTGGGAGCGACCTTTCATTTGCTAGACTATGGAAATAATGTGGATGATGCGTGTAAAATTATTTTATTATAATTCTTATTTAATTTATGTTTGTATAAAAAATCTATGTCACTTATGTAACTGTGTATCTCTAACAAGGCCTATTCTGAAATCAACTCAAGCGAACCCCTTTTTATAGCTACTTATAAATATATACTAAAACAATATGTATTATCTATCCATGAAGCGAAAACTATGTGAATAAAAAAGACACTTGAAGACACAATCTATTTGTAACTAAACACAAATTCAATTTGCATATGAGAAATATATACAGTTATATACATATATACAGAAATAAACGAGAATATTTTCCAGATGTTGTTTAACAAATAATTAAAGCGATTTTTACTAACGACATTTGCAATTTAAAAACTATTTTTCAATTTCAGCAAAATAAATATAAACAAAACTTAAAAAGTATAAAGTTAATAATTGCTGATTGATACTGATACTAAGTATATGCTTTATATTACACCTATATTAATTAAAATTCTTATTAGTTTCTTTTTCATGAAAATTGATACTTTGCTATTACATTTTTTACTTTCATTTACCAATCAGTTGCTCACATTCCACTTGCAATAAGCGAAAATATTTTCAAGGGCTTCTTTAAATACTATTAAGCTTAAACGAATAAAATATTAATAAGGGTATGTATATCGATTCTAATATTCATCTGATGGAATTATTGGTTGCATTAAAGCTTTGCGGTTCATTTTTTCTAACTTTTTACAAAGGGAACTTACCTAACGCCGTATTTAATTATCTTGATTTAAGTAAATATTTAGAATAAAGCGTAGGCTCTGCTGAATAAAATCGATAACAGAAATATCACTTAAATTGTCTTCTAAATTCAGCGTCTTACTTCCATTCTTCGGACTAAAAGTGTGTTAAATACAAAGGAACCGTTATTTCGGTCTTTCCAATTGATTTTCATCTAATTTTGGTGTTAATCTACACTTCTGCACAATAAGATTATTCACAATTAAATTCAAATGATTATATTTCATAATCATTCTGATTACATTTGCTATTCGTGATGTTATTTTATTAACCGGAGCTTTACTTTTAAATAAAGTATAAAGTGTATGTTTTCTGGTAAAACATCAATTTATTGTTCCCGATTCAAATTGTAACCGTCATTGGTTTGCTTATGTTCCACTTGTCATAAATTTGCCGCTCTTAAGTTCCAACAAACGTTTTTGCTCTCTTAATATGCGCTCTCCTTCTGCAACTCTTGCGGCCGCTTGCTCAACACGAAAGCCACAACAACAAAAACAATGCTCAATGCCGCTTGGTTACAGCAACAACAACAACAATCACAATAACAATAGCAACAACAGCTGCAATAGACATAGAAACTATTACACTAGCCGACCATAAACCATGATGGTCACAAAATAGTAGAACCCCCCTCTACTTCCACCATCCCTTTACGTTAACATGCAATGCAAATTGTAAACAGTTTTCAATCTTTTTCATTGCACTTTTACTGCCCTTCCCCTGCCCTAAGCCTGGCCAGAAACCGAGCCTTCAGCTGACCTTATTCTGGCCCCTCGAAGTCCCTGAGAGCGCTGCAAATGCAGTTCTTCCACTTTTTTATATTTAATTGTGCCTCTTGCGGAAGCTCTATTACGATCCTAACCTAAGTGATCTGCACATTGGAGCATGTGAGCTGACCGTTGGGTTATGGAGTGGGGGAAGTGTTGGGAAGGGGTTTTGTTCATTTGTTGTTTTACTAGACTTTGTTGGTTTTTATAGAGCGACTTTAATGTGTGTTGGTTGTTGGGTTCGGTTGGGTTCGCTGTGCTGCGGCTCGGCTCGCCTTTATTCTCTGTTAAATCTCACGCCCAGTTTTGACCTTTTTACGGTATATTTTGAGCATTTTTTTTTGGGTTTTTCTTTACTGGGTTTTTCAGCTGTCTGTTTTGTAATATGCTGGCCAAAACAGTCTCATTTCTAGGTTAAAAGCCAGACTTACAAGTTCTAATGTATGTTGAAATTGAAATGTATCTCACTCTGTATTTGTAGAAGTATCTGTATCTGCATACGATTCGCTCTGCTTGCGGCGTCCGTCAACAATTGATGAGAGATCCTTCACTGTCACTGACATACATATCCAATAACTTACATAGCAACTGACCCAAGTTCTCTTGTCATTGGCTTACATTGCGAAAAATCATAAAAAAAAAACAAAGAAAACAATAACAAAAAAGAATAATCAAAACAAAAAGTTGGCTCATAAAACAAAGCTTGTAATGCCCCCGGAGATGTTGACTCATGCCAAGTGCTAAAAAAAATCAACATTATTATGGTATTATAAGATATGTCAGAACAATCTACTGAATAATGATGTACCTGAAGTATACCCTATACCTGGGTGTACAATTTAATCCAAATACAAAAACTAATATGTTTCAAGAATATCACTATAAAAATCTATCGGAAGAACTATTGAAAAACTATTGGAAAAATATATAAAGCATTACTTATTATTTATGATTGTTAAAAATGTTGTCCTTAGAATGCTAGCTTAGTAAGTATGATATTGCTTTATAGACGCACTCCTGGAGTATACTTTTTTTCGGTACTCATTGACAACCAAAAATTATAAGTACAATCAAGGATGTGGCAGCAGTATAATTTTAAATAGGATTACAGTTTACATTAATTACGAATAAATGAAAGTAATAATTTGATCATGTTTAAAAACAATCTATTTAAGATGTGAGACTTGAAGAATACCATGCAGAATAATTGGTAAAGCTATTTTAAGATAGAAAATCTAGTGAACTTCAAAGTATACCCTACCACATAGTTATTTACAGGGTGTCATACAAAATAATTAAAAACAATTGTACGATCCACAGCAGAGCAAAATCAAAACCGAAACCAGTTTGGGCCGAGACCTCAGAGGGGATTACCGAGTGACCACAACAAGATCGAGAGTGCAACTAAGGCAGCTCAAGAATATGCAACATGGTTACAACTGACTGACGATCGAAAAAATCTTTAAGCAGATACCCTAGAAATGTTATAGGAAAAAAGTTGCCAGCTCGAACTGCAGAGAAGCATTAACTTAAGATCGAGAAACGGAAGCGCGGAAGAAGTTTCACTATTGTGCATTCTTTGGGGCTCTGTTAGTTACGCCTGGTTAATCTCGATGCTCAATTTGGTAAATGACCAAACAGAAGCCATCGGCCATCAACCATCAAGACTCAAGAATCAAGATACGCCCCCAAAGCATAAACAAAAGGCCACGCAAGACATATGCTACCATCAGACTAATGGCTTGTGGAGATGGCTCCGACTTGGGCTTTGGTTCCGTCTCCGGGTTTAGAACAATGAGGCAAGCACTAGATTTGAGCTTCAGGCATCTTCACTTGCCACTTGGCCACTTGAAACACTCATTGTGCATGTTATTTTGGTCTGGCTGAGAGTTGAGGGGAGAAGTCTTGAGATTTGTTTAGTAGCACGCACTAGACCCTATGTCTATGTCTATAGTATCTATGTCTGTGCTCCATTGTTATTGACTCTCTTATGTGTGCCCATTGTTGTTGTTGCTTTGGCCTGGCGTCATATGTAAAATTGTCGGTTCACTTGGGTTTTGGAGGTCCAAAGCGCATCCGTCCCCCAGTTTTATTTTAGTTCACTTGAACGCTTTCGTAAGTCAGCCACAAAAGGGTTAACAGAGAGAGAGCGAGGGAGAGAAAAAGAAAGAGAGCAAGTGCACAAAACACTGAAAGAGCAAGAGCGCAATCTATGACAGATGGCGCTTAAGAGAGCGAGTTCAGGTAACGCTTGTAACTGAAGTTAAGTTGCGCTTAATAGGGTTTCCATACTATTACAGTTTAAAACTTAACCGAAAGTAGCTATTAATGTGAATCCTATGTTTTTGTCGGACGCCTGATACACAGGTTAACTAGAAATTCAATTTAAAACAACAGCTAAAAATTAATATTATAGTTTTCATTGAATCGATTCACTAAAATATTTTATGAATTTTAGAATATTAGAAGCCATAGTAGTAATTATCAATTTTGAACTATATTAACTAGCTTGGTGTAAGTTTTGTCGTCCGCCTGGCATACAGGTAATCATAAGATACAATTTTAAAATAACAGTTACTACGGTTTACACTAGTACAATTCACTAAAATAGTTTGTTAATTTTTAGACCCAGTACTTTAAAAAAGTACAAATGGGTCTATTAAGTTTGTGCAAAAAGTGCGTAACAGGCAGAAGGAGGCGTGGCAGACCCCATAAAGTATATATATTCTTGATCAGCATCAACAGCCGAGTCGATATAGCCATGTCCGTCTGTCCGTCCGTCCGTCTGTCCGTCTGTCCGTCTGTCCGTCTGTCTGTCCTATTTTGTGTCACCTAGATCTCAGAGACCATAAGAGATAGAGACACCAAATTTGGCATGTAGGTTCATCTATATCTCCCATTGATCAAGTTTGTTTTGGATTTTTGCCACGCCCCCATCCGCCCCCGAAAATTGAAAAACAAAATTTCAAAGTCGAATTACAAGAGCCCCTTTGAGACTAGCGCCTTGATTATTGGTACATATAATATACACTATAGTCCAAACCTGTGCAGAAAATTTCATTCCAATCGGATGATAAACGCGGAAGTTATTCAACTAACAATGTTACGGGCAAAAGGAAGAAGAAGAGACGCTGGCGACCTCTGTGTTTATTAACTTTGGTAGTGGCGCCATCTATTGTTTGGTACGCATTATTGAAGAACAATCAAAAGTGAACGCTTTGCACTCAAAAAGTACTGGGTCTCCTACTGTCGAGCTTGCTCCACTGTAGCTTACTGCATTTTTTTAAAATGCGCTTAGATTAGATTATATCCTGTATCGAAGAGTTTCCCATATATGTTTGGGCAGAAGGTAAAATATATTTTAAAAATATACATTTAAATGAAATATCTATTAAGTATATCCTCTTGCATGCACAAACATTTTTATTAGAAATTATTCAATGTTAAATAGTTTTTATGGCTATACCCTCGTTCAATAAGCTGTAAAGGGTATACAAATTCTATAAATATCTGAAAAAAATTGAATAATTATCTCCATTTCTTATCTAGCTCTTATCTATTAGCACATAGCACACTTTTGATATACACATATAAAATCAGCCTTGATTTGCCCTGTTACCTTTCCAGAGCTTAAGTAAATTGCACTTTAAGAGCACTCGACAACCCTATTGGGTTCTCTCTAAGCGTATGCGCTCTTCTTACGCTCTTTAGTCGTTTGTTTAGTTGTTGTTGCCAAGTTACCAAGTTGGCTTGGTTACTCATTTGTTTTGCCAATTTTTGTAGCGTTGTTGGCCAGATTCAGTTAATACTGAACACTCGCGCTAAGCAGACGTTGTGTGTGCTGCACACACACACATACACATTCACACGTACAACACAGAGAGTTGAGAGTCGAATAAAAACGCAAGAAAAACCCAAAAAGCGAACTTCAAACATCGCGTCGGCATCGGAATCGGAAGTTCTTCTTGGCTTGTCGTCGTCGTGACCGAGGTTTCTGTCTGACTATTTACATATGCATATATATATATATATATAAACATAACTATGTGTACTTACATACATAGATGTGTAGTAGTTAGTTAGTTAGTTGGTTGCGAAAGTGGAAAGTATCTCATAGATACCTTCCGATTTGAGCGCGCGTTTGTTTTGTTGTTTTGTCAATAAAAAGCAAAACTGAGAAGCAGTCGAATCTATCCAGTAATACTTAATACCCATGTATATATTTATGTGACTGTGACACAAATAACGGAAGTGCTTGAATATTTCCAATAACAACAACAAAAATAACAACTCCCCGAGTGTTTGTTGCTAACCAACAACAAAAACAACATAAATTAAATGTTGGCTAAAAACGAACGCGTTAGCGCACTATATATTGGCTAAAACAAAAACAAAAAGCTGCAGCCGCCAAATGTAGCAAAGCGTGAAGTGCTTGCCAAATGGATTTTCTATATTATAATTACAAAAAAAAACCAAAACAAAACAAACGAAACTCTGCGCTTCAAAAACAAATTAGAAATTTGTTCATAAAAACTGAATCCAAAATTGGCGCGATATAACTCGGTTTCTAGGCAAAATACTTGTACCTTGATTGGTGTTAAAGCCAACGAGTAAACAACAACAACTGGTTCTTAACCCTTACAAGGTCTCATACCTTTGCTGTATTGACGTGAAAGTGTGCTTATTTTAACCCTAGAGTGCGATGCTTTTTATGTCTGACATACTAAAACTGTACTAAAGTAATTCTTAACTTCTCCTAACTGAAATACAAACTGAGCTAAGCTAAACTAACGCCGTTTCCTTGAAATCCACGTTATCCCACGTAATCCATGAAAAACAAATTTAACTATGCATTTTTTCACGTAAAGTACTTGGAAAGCTTTTGATATGCTCGATTTTAATTGTTGTAAAGGTCAAGTATAGTAAATGGATTTAAATTCCATATAGATTGTTATGTGTTTTGTTATGTTTTAAAACATTTTTCAAAGATTTCAATTTTTTAGAATTACAGTCTAATTAAACCCCTTTCATTGTCCTTATCGAATCTTTAACCCCCATCATGAACATATTAATCGCATGCACAAAACTAAACGTTCATTTTACATTAGCTTAACAAAAAGTAAACAGTAGTTATATGTCATCACCATGTATATACTGTCTTAACCCCACCCCCTCAGCTGTTAACCCTTTTTCCCCATGTAATCGAAAACGTGCTTGTAAATGTGCAACGTGACCGGCGCTCCTTTTGGTTAGCTTAGCTCAGTTTACGTGCCCCGCTTTTGGGGCGAGAGCAGCTCTTGTATTATATTACCACATGCCATGCTACCAATTCGGGTCTAATTCTCATTATTGCTATGTACTTACCAACTTACTTACTTACCTACTTGCTTACCAACTTACCAAATATCAACTACAGTTAAATCGTCTCATACAAAACGCATGCTGAGCTGCTTTTGAGGCAGCGGACACCTATGGAAACATCATGTGGCTTGGACTTGTCAACGGGGACGCACAGCAACAACAATATAAGCGATTACAACAACAACAGCGACTACAACGCGTTGTCTTGCATCTGAAAACCTAACCAACATAAAATAATAATAACAATAATCGCCGCTAACAAAATAAATCGCTAATCGTTGGGTCGATAGCCCGCTCGATCATCATCAGCAATAACAAGCAATAATCAAAGTATCGCATTTGTGTTATGTTTGTGTGTGTTTTTATTATTTTATTTGTTGTTGTTTGTAATACCACCCAACCACCACCTGTCTGCCGTTAACGATCATGCATAGACCAAAGCTAGTAAATCCTATAACTGCTGCCGGTATTGCCTCATCCATATCAAACAACAACAACAACAAATCAAAACGCTCACGTCAATTCAGCAAACCTGCAACGATCGGCACAGCAGCAACAACTAACGAGTCTGCGTTAAACTCGTCATCGCTACACTACGAACATCATTCGCACTCCAAACTAATTGACGCTTCAATTGATTTAGAACATTACATCAGCGCCATGGAGGCCAGACGAAACGACAACGAGCCGGATGTGTGGGCTCAGTTACAGCAAAAGGAATCGGATATATTGTTAGCCGCTGAGCTAGGCAAGGCCCTGCTCGAAAAGAACGAGGAGCTGGTCAAGCAGCAAGAGAAACTAATTGAGGATTATTCTGGTAAAATAGAGGTGAGTTGAACTTACAATTTATATTACAACCAAATACGAATCGTTAACGCAGCCAACTTTAAACTATTCCAATTGAATATTGATCGATTCTACAAGTTATCGATAATGCAGCCAACTTAACATTGATCGTTTAAGCCCATCCTTAAGCACATCCTTGATAATTTTGATAGCGCAGCCAAGTTCACGTTATTTACATTTAACATCATCAAGTTTAGTGGCAACGCTGATCTTACGAAATATGTACTTCCTGCTGACTCATGTTTGATTTTACATTGATTTTTTAATTCGTTGCTGTGACTTCATGAATAAACTGTGAGCTCTACACACACGTGCCTTCAATTCCTAGCGATTAATATAACAATCGCCATGCATAATTTATGGCATATTGATTTTCTTGCGTTCACCTACTCAACTGGCCAACTGCAATCATTTTGTCAACTGCAATGAGCAGTTAGTTAAATATTTGAACACACGTACATATAAACTACACTTTGTCATGCATATTTCCCAAATGGATGGCCAACGAAATGTTTGTCAGTCATGTCATATTGGATTCTCGACAAAAGTGCGCAGTAAACTACTGAACTACATAGTATGTATGTATATAGTATATTTATACAGTATATATATATGCATTATTTGTGTAGTGCTATCGATTTTTCAGGCCAGTTTACTTTGCATTTGTTGCATGTTGATGAATGAGTTTGTGAACCGTTGCAGCTTTACCGTTCTTTAGTTCTTTCTATTATCAGCTAAACACGCGCTAAGCATTCTGATAACGTCAGCAGTCAAAGACATAAGTTAAAGAAATAATAATAACAGCAGCAAGTTTTGTTTGTTTCTAGCAATGTCTGTGTGTTCCGACCTTGAACCACAGTGGGTGTTGTCTATGCCACCACCTGTTTACACAACCACACACTCACTCGTACAATAGACAAGTTCCTATAGATAATATCCCAACCCTAATGCCCAGATATCATTCCAAATGTTCTGGTTCAAGGCATTACAAGCGCCCGGCTCAAGTTCGTGGCCGTTCATTAGCATATTACTCGTACTAACTGTGCACTTACCCAAAACTATTTTCCCCTCCCGTAAAGATACTTAGGCTAATGGCAATGTTCTCTATTGTTTTTGTTGACATTTTCCTACAAGCGCACAATGTTTTCTTATCAATAATATTGGCTTTTTCCAATGGTTAATTCTTCATGTAAATGAACGTAGGCGGAACCGGAGTTGGAGTTGTGAAGTGCTCTAGGAAGTGTAGTGCCCTCAGGTGTCAGTAACCCAGACAGAGGACACAACAATACGTTGAACTTGAATTATCAATGCGTATAGCGGGTTATTCGGGAACTTTACGTGTTGGCTTAGTCATGCCAAGAGTCCGTTTTTTCTGTACTTGTATTTAAAAGTGTGGTATGACTTCATCTTCATTTACAAAATGAAAGTACGAAGGTCTCTCTTGGGAACTGACCCATAGTGTCATAATTCCATGAAACACATTTCTCAAGGATAAAATATACGTCGAAATATATTTCCCATGTCTCGGAGGATGACCTATTGATAATCGATGGTCTAATTGCATGCTTATTAAAAAACTATAAGAAAACAGGGCTAAATGAACTATTGACCATCTGTTTAAAGTCGATTGCTCATTACAAATCCAAAGCGAAGCAGAAATATATTCCCATGTTCCACTTTCCTTTAACCAAAAAAAAGCAATTCGCTTGAAGCTTTTGGTTTGGCCCAAATGGAATTGGTCAAGCCGCAAAGGTCAACTGTGCGCCGTTGAGTGGGTCAATTTGTCACTCGGGCGTTACGAGTGAATACAAAATACTCAAAATATTTCAATTAATTTGTAAGCCTCATTCTCTCTCCTGTTCAATCTCTGTAAAGGGATCCGAATTTGTGGCATGTGGATGTAGCATAAATCTCTCGTCTTGTCACCTTGACAATATTTAAAGTTAGGTTATGTTTTGGGTTTATCGTTTAGCAAGTGACGTTTGGACTTAGAGTTTATTTGTTTGTGTTTCGTGGTTTTTTGCGTGTTTTTTTGGCATATGCAAAAAAATAAAAAATAGTCTCTAATTAATTTTGGAGCTTCTACGCGTCTTTTCAGACTGTTCGCTGATGCGTCATAATCACAATGCCATTGTTGTTGGTCATTTTTAGTTGATGTCCAGGCCAGTGTATAGTATATAGTATATAGTTGGTAGTTTTGTATAGCTATGGCTGACTGACGTAATTAGACTTGGGAATGGTCGTAGTAGGTGTTGGTTCGTTGTTCGAATCATCAAGCGCGCCTTTTTTGCGGTCTGGTGAAGCGTGTGTGCCAATTTACGAGCATTAGGTTTTTATTTTTAGCCAACATTTGTAATACTTACGTACAACATTTTATGGCCTATGCCTAATTCTGCTATGTAAATCAGTTCAACTTATTGGCAATAGTTAAGGCCAGCATCACGATTGTTCCTGCAAAACTGAAGTCAGTTTACATATGTATAAGCTGAGAACTTTAATTTCGATTCAAAAATTTCTCGTTCACAGTTGCCATTGTCTGTGAAACGTGTTTTTACGCCCAACTGGCTGACCAAGTTATTTCTTAACAATTTATATTTTTAACTAAACTCGCTTAACGGAGAACAATTGTCGATTCCGTCGTCTATCAATTGAGCTTATTTCTCAAGTCTCTTTCGCTCTCGTTAATCACGATTTACAGCCAATTGTTGTTGTTAAGCGTTAAATCTGGAAATACTCACCTCAACCCAAACCACTTTACCGCTCGATTTTATGACGCGTTTTGTTTGTCATTTTCGGAACAGTCGCACCAAAAATCGTATTAAATGTTTTGTGTAGGCGTATTTATGTTTCATATATAGAAATATACATATGCACATATATATAGCACAACTATAAGTTGTTGTGGTTACCCCTGGCCTTTTCGAAAGTCCGTCTATCTGCTTTAATAAGTTGTTTCAGCTTACGGTTTTAGAATTTATCTTGATCCGTTTAGAATAACCAGTTTTTTTCTTACTAATTTATTAAGCCCGTTGAATGGAATGGCCTTTTCCATTGTCTATAATTTGATCTTCGATCAATTACAAAATAAATAATTTGCAAGAACTTTGTAATACAATTTAAGCGCACTTTGATTAGACTTGATTGCAACAGGATGCATTTAAAGAGTGGAAGTGCAAAACTAACATTTATATAATTAGCGGATACGTTGCATTAGTTTCATTATGCTTATTTTAAATTACGGAATCTTAAATTACAAGCAACATAAATTGCAGGACCAGGATGATATCCGCCATCCCAAGTCTACACTTTACAGGTGACCATTAAAAACACATATTCAAGCATTTTAATTATGTTTTTCCGCCTTTCGCCCACCCATCAACTGACTCACTCACTTGCTGACCATATAAAGCAATTAGATCTCCAGATATACTCCAACGCTTAAGAACAAATCGTTCAGATCGTGTGAACAAAGGCAACCCACACAAATACAAACTCACAAACACACTCGCTCAAACAAAAATCACTGGCATAACTGACCAGTGTTCCGATTAAATAATATAATAATATTATAATATTAGCTTACTTTCAATGCTTTAATAAAATCCACACACTTGGCTTACGTACGCGAGCAAACTTTAGGTGAAGTCATCAACACATCGTCGGCCCCGTCCGATGTCCGACGATTTATCGACGAATTTGGCAAAAACAAAAACAAACAAAAAATAAAAATGCTGAAAAAGAGCTGCGAAATTTCAAAATTAACTCATTTGCATGTGAGTGACTGTGCGAGCTCGTCCACCCGTCCTCAATTGTTGAAAACCAGTTTAAATATTTTAATTTTATTTTTATAAAAATACAAACACACTTACATATTTCTGTATATGTTTGTATTTTTTCTTTTGTATTGTTATTTATTCTTTGACTTGCTGATTCACATGCAGAGAGTGAATCTTCATATTATAGCTCGTTTACCTTTCATTTCTTAAATCACTCAAATTTGCCACATTCCTAGACCCGAGAGTTCTTTCTTCACCACTACGTGGTGCGGGCAGTTTTATGACTGTTCACTCTATATGTAACCTGGTTAATTGTTTTTAGGGTTCGTAGTACCCTCCACGAATTAAGGTCGCTCAACATAGTTGCTATGATTATAATACATACCCACATTAGGCGGGGAATCGGACTGGGCTTGGGTCTCGAATGGTCAGTATGGTCAGCCCATTTACCACTTAAGACTTCTGCCCAGTAATAGCATTTCTTTCTAATTTTTTTTACTCTTGTTTGGGCCTGCAAATGTCATGGTGACTGTTGGATTCGTCGTCTTTTGCAAATTACTTTCCTTGTTGTGCTGTGTACGTTTTTGTGTGTCACAAGGGAAACTCAAGTTTTTAATGCGGATTTTCCGCATTGTTTGTAGGCCCCTTTTGCTTTTTAAACGGTTGCCCCATGTGCTGCTAATGAGCTTTATGCAAATAAAAACTATGAATCTTACATTGTCGTATCGAAAACGGTTTTAAAAGGGTTTTGAACTCTTCATCGTAGCGGCATAGGCAATTATTATGCAAGCTTTCCAGCTGCGTTCTAGTGTTGACAAGCAAAAGTATTTAGTGTTGTCAAATCTTCAGCGTGATTTGCTTGCTGTCGCAGGTTCGAATCCTACTAAAGGCCCAAATTTGTGCAATGCTTACTTATTTTTTTTAATTTTTAAATTTTGCTACATACCCTAATAAAGAGTCAAGGCACGTCGCAGGCAGTTGCTATATTTGTTAGCTCTTTTTATAGTTTTCGTTGTCAACCTTGAATGGATTTAATCTGTTGCTTGTAGCGTTGTTATGCAACACTGAGCCTTTTATACACAGTTTGGCGCATTGTTCTCCGGCGGCCCGGTGGCTCACTGGTTTGAGTTGTTGGGACAGCCACAACAAGAATATGAGAACATTCAGATTCGAGTTATAACAGGAGAGCAGCAGCATAACTTTGATAAATAAATCAAACTATGTTTGCTTCTCTTCTCAATCGATAGCTGTTTGCTTGTCTTGTCTGGCCACGTGAGTTTCCAAAAAATTAACTTGAAAAGATAAGATAGATTAGATTAGATGGCTGTTGGTTTGTTCCTGAAAGCGGCGCAAAAGGATATCCATAGAATTTGCTAGTCAACATTGTTTTAACCTGTAAATACCCATCCAGCCAGCTTGAAGTTAATTTGTATAATATAACAAGTCAAAAAATGTAAACAAAAAAATTGAAAAACAATGTAAAATCTTATTAAAATAAAGAAATTTATTTTTTCACCAAATATTTGGAAATGTTACGCCCATATTCCTTGTTGGTACGACATTATTAACGTTACTTATTCCCCATAAATGTGCATAAAACTCTGTTTTATTCATCATCTATTTGGAGAGTCCTAAATTAATAATTGTGTTATTTAAAAGAAAATAATATTCTTCGCGTTGATATATTGTTACCAATACTTTGTACTTCACGCCTGACTCAACTTTTTTGGTATCAAATGAAGTGTTGATCAACTATGAAGTATAGGCTCAACCATCATTGTCACAGAGTCTTCGCACCGTTCACTCATCAAATTACAGATCTGCGATCTGTGAAGTGGGCCTTCATCTTTGATTCATGATCAACAAACTGTATCTAAATAATTATTACGTATTTCCATGTTACTTAATAAACTTAAAGATTGCCAGGAAGTAAAATATTGAATACTGCTCTGCATGTCCGGTATAAATTAAATAATAATTGCATTTGATATTGATTTAATGTTGATAATTATATAATACAGGCCTATCTTCTGTCCATAGCCAAACGGTAAAAAATTGTCTTGTCTTCTGTTGGATCGTCTTGCACTGTCAAAGTATTATTGATGTGCAAATTAAATTTGAACAGTTGTTGTTGTTGTTGTTAGTATTGCTTTGATTCAGCCTATAATTATCCAACATGCAATGCCGGGTCGGGAATTTTGTAAAACCTGCCTAAGAGCAATTTATGACTGACATTGCCAACTTGTTGACTCCAAAGACTCCCAAGACTACCACAACAATGCGTCACCACCTACTGCCACCTTCTGATTATTGTTATTACTAGGCTCCCATAAATGAGGTGTTTGTGTGTGTGCTTGTGTGTGTATAATTTTATTTAATTTTTCTTTCTTACTGAAATATTTTTTATAACGAATCGCTGAAGGTGAAAGTCATTTCACTTTCCAAACCAAATTTAATGTCAAAGCGTGGCTTGGGAACAATACAAATAGAGTTGATAAGTTTTTAATAATTGGGATGTTGAGAATAATCATCAAACTGATTATATGTTGATTTTAGGTAGGTGTTGCTTTAAATTTGAATATTTAACCAAACACACAACAATAAAGATTATAGCTTTTGATCTACAAAATTTCATAACAATCTGTTGACAAATTGTAAAAGCTACTATACTTTATTGAAAACAAGTACAAAATTTAATATTTGTGTAAAAAGTAGATTTTAAAGTTAGTTCTGGTACTTATGTTAATTACAACACTCTGGACTTTACAATTGTAAAAAAGTTGTGATATTTGACAAAAATCTCGAGATCTCTTCTGTAGAAATTGTCTAAGTTTGCATATTATCCAAATAAACTTGTTATCCCTTTTGTTAGTAAGTAAATGACAAATGTAGTTTTTAGACAAAGATAGCCCTTTCTTTTATAATATTTCATAGATCGCAAGTGATATATCGGGTTATATCGTACTGTATCACACCATACTATATCATTCCATATCCATAACTACTTATCAAGACAACACCCCACAATCCTTTTTTTTTTGTGACAGACCTACTGACTCATTGACATATAATTAAAAATATCGCTATATAGTGAATACTACGCTGTCCTTATGTGTACATACGCTTAAATATGTATGTGTGATTGTGTATATGAATATGTGTATGAGGCCTGCTAATTGGCCAGCTTTCATTGCAATAATAAAAATATTTGAATTGTGACTAAGAGACAACAACGAGCAACTCAAACTGCCATCCAATTGGCAATTTCAAAAGCCAAATACATATGCATATGTATGTCCAAACACATACATACTTGTTTATTTATATTTGTATGTATATATTATAGCAAATATTCATATATGTATATGCCAATCGAACGTTAGTATGATGACAATAATAGACGATTTCACAAAATACGATACCCCCAAGCGAAAAAAAATTATTTTCAGAGCGCATGTCATGACTAAAAGATACGCTGTAGTTAGATGCTTTAAAAAGGTCTAGTAATGACTTTCAGATACCCTGCTATATACATATATCAAACAGATCTTAGCTTTTTGACTTACTATAAAATCATTTGAAAATTTACAGAAAATCTCGAAAGTAAGCTTATATAAATATAATTACCAAATCTTTGTTGTAAATTCTTAATATAAGAGTTACTTTTAGCAAAAAAGAATCCCACATTTAATTTTATACACGTATATTAATTTTATGTATTTATTTATTAAAGCGCTTTTATAATACCCTTTAATGTATCTTATAGCTACAGGGTACAAAGGAAGCAAGCATAAATACACATATAAATACCCTGAGCTGAATTGCTAAAACTTTTGCCTTGCCTCACGCAAAATCTGATAGCAAATTTGAGTGTCAGCCAAAGTGGCCTAAACAATGTGTCAGAGTTGGTGGCAACTACATACAAGGGGGGCAAGCGAGTTAACAGGAAAGGGGGTGAATTTGGTTCGAGTCTTTTGTCAGTACATTTGGCGTGTTTAATTTAATTTGGGCTTGTTGCCCCTCAACTCCCAGTGCCAATGACTGTAATTTATGCACCCCTCAAGCCCCTTATTAACTGAAACAGCAGCTTTGCCTTTTTTCGGTTCGAATTCGAATGTTTTTACTATAACCATAGATTTTGGTTAATTACAAAGCTGTCTGGATTCTGTAATCGCGCATAGATCAACATATTTATGTATTAAACTGAATATGGCAGAATCTGTGGGTTGAAATATGACCCAAAAGTGTCAGAGATCTAGCTCAAGTAATAAAAACTAATTTTAATACATGACTTTTGTACTACTACTCAATTCAATTGTCTTTTATATTAAAACAATATGTTATTACGTCATCTAAGCAACCCGGTATTTTCAAAACGTTCGCAAAATAAATTTAGAAGATTTTTGAAGAATTATTCAAGTTTCTATTCTTACAAGGCTTTTGTTTTCCCTAACGTTTAATATGGGTCTAAAAAGATACGATATGACTTTACTTTGTTTCTATATTTAGTAAGGACTTTAATGTGTTTAAGTGTTATCATATCTCTTAGCTATGTACCATGTACATTGCACAGGGTATCTCATTAATGAAAAATGCAGTCTAGATCTTAAAACTATTAGTTTTTAATGGAAACAATTCATTAGCAAACAATTACAATTTGTATTGGTCACTAAAATTCAAGTTAAGATAACTAAAAATAGCTCATCAACGGCAACAGAAATGAATAAACCACAAGGTCACAAATAAATAACAACAATTAAATACCAATTTGATGCCCAATTAACAAACGATCAACACTAAAGATTTTTGTTTAAAAGGATGCTAAAACAATGCCTTGTAGGCAAGTTCAAATTGACTGCACATTGCACAATTCAATAAAATTAGTTAAACTACAAATTTGACCCATTTCGAATGAGTCAGCGACTGCGACGTCGACGTCGGCAGTGGCGGCAGCTGCAACTTTGATGCTCTGCTGCGCATGCGCGGCTGCGCAGAGAAGTAGAAATAGAAAGAAATTGTATTTAAAAAAGAATTAGACCTGCAAATACCCTATTTTCATACAAATACTTATAAATGATGTAAAGAGGCTTAGCTGCTTTTCCTTTAATGGCTGATTATATTTTTCAAAAACTTCTGTTCAGAAATAAGAAATAAATAGATAATACCTTGCATATCTAAATGCATATCAAATGCATATACTCTTCTTTTTGCATATTTCACTATATGCAAAGTGATAATTCTAAAGTTTCTAGATTAAAATTCTTCTTTCGAGGTTAAGAATAAGGATATGCAGACACATACAAAATACAATCTTCTTCTAATGAAATAAGCTGCATTAAAAATTTGTTATCTGTAGCTCTTAAAGTAGCTGAGATCAAACAGTTAGGAAGACCGACCTGTAAGTACTATAAGTATTTTATGCTTTATACGAAATTTTAATACAAATCTATTTAACCCTTTTTTAAAATTTCCAACGTTTACAGGGTATTGAGAGCTGCATTCGAAATAGTTTAATAGACTTCGATGTGATAGAGTCGCCTAGATAGTACGAGTATATAATGCAAGTTAGCTTGTTGCGAAATTATGTAACGGCTTTTTGGCTAAACGGCATTATTTTTGCGCATTTGGCAAAGTGCTTTTTAGCCTCTTTTTTTGGATTTGTTTTTCTTCTTCTCTTCCATTGTTTAAGCGTTGCAATTGCGCTAAAACAGTACTTTAACTTGCTCTCCCTCTCGTTCTTCCACACTCTCTATCTCTCTCCTTCTCTATGTCTTGTAATTAGCGCTCTTTTGCTATTGTTTTGCCGTTTGCGTAAAGTTTTTCTCCCCCACATGGAACATAGTGAAATATGTGAATATGTAGAGTGTTTTTTTTATTTTAGCTTTTTTTCGAGGAAACCATTTAGCATAGCCTGAGAACTAAGTCGATTGTCACTTTGTTGGGACTCCTCTGCAATTACTTGCAACCAGTTAAAAGGTGGCAAGTACTTGTGATTGTTGTTGGATAACGTGCTCCTAAGTTATGGACACATTGCCACACAGCTTGAAGTAACGGAGACTGTTGAGTCAGGAGCTACCATATCATTGTTTAAGTTAAAAACCTACATACATGGTAAACGATCGTGTTTGCTATAAAGTTAACTTGTCTGGGAGCTGTTGGATAAGACTAGAGCAATAAAATATCTCTTAAAAGAAACATTTTGCATTTTTATTTAGTGCACAGTACATGAATTACTTGTCTTGGGTGTAAGAAACTATGGGAAAATAAATGCAAATGATTGAGATTGTTTCTCAAGTAAAAGCAAAGTCATTCAGGAAGATTCGCACTAAACTCTTCTAAATTTCTTCTTAACATTAGTTTTCAAGATAAGAATTCATTTTATTTACTCAAATATTTTAAAGTAGTTTAACTGCAACTGTTTCACGATTCAAAGCTAAGAGCCTTAAAAAATAAACAACATTTCTTGCTTATTTCTTACTATTATTATTGGAAAGTATTTCATCGATTTAATTAAGCTGAAAGCTTTAAAATCTAGGGAAATTGCATAAGCATTTTTAATTCTTCTTAATAATAAGAAGACATTGTTAATTAGTGTTCTTAAGATAAGTTATATAATTTACTATTTATTCCATATTTTGTGTATTTAAATTTTTTACATAATATCTAATGATAATTAAAATAAAAGTTCTTAACATTCTTAAAGATATTAAAGATTTATTCAACAAATTCCCAACCACTTAACTTAACTTAAAACAACAAATTTGTCTGCTTTACGCATAAATAAATCAATACTGTTGGGGGAACACACAATTACAATGGCCAACAATTTGCCCAAGTTATGTTGATAAAAACAAACTAAAAGCCAAAACAACCACAAATTAATCATCAGACAAGAGACATAAAACATTGTTTTTCCCATACATAATTAGCTCATAAATTTTTGTTGTCTTGAGTTGAACAAAGGAACTTGCAGTTTTTAGGCATACGACGAAATAATCTGCCCGTCAAATACTTGAATTGTTTTTTGAGCTGAGCTCATCCAACAGTAGAAGCTCCCTCTTTAAGGAGGGGTATATTGTTGTAGCATAACCCTGACTCTACTTAATGGTATGTTCTTTGTTTTCAAGCAAGCTACTTTAAGATTAATGACAAGGAAGTCGTATGTTAACAAATTATTTATAAATATTACTGAATTAAAGGTGCGAATTTCACTTTCGTATCGGAAATAAAACATATAAATAAAAAAACTTGCTAATTTTTTCTTTTGGGTGTGGCATTTCACAAAGAAACGTTTAACTGGATTTGCATATGAATGATCCAGTTTGAATATCTAAACATTTAAAGACTATTTGCAGATTTTATTTAATGTTGTAGGCTATCAAATAATTATTTCGTCTTTATTTTTATTTCATCTGTAGCTTTACTTTCGCTCGCTATTTTTACCCTATTTTTTGATTAACTTTTTAAAAAGTTTAAAAAAAAATCAATCAACGACGAAATAATAAATTTATGTTTGTTTATCGACGTTGAATAATCAATATTATTATTTAAACAGTTGTTTTTACAGCGAGTTCATTTACTTCTTCATTATTTTGAATCTCATAGCGCAGTGATAATTTTTCATAATTTTGATATATTATTTTTTAATTTTCCATCAGGTTTTGCAATGCCTTTTGGGGAGCACAATTAAAAAACTGTTCAAATTATAGTTGTTATTGTGGTTTTGGTTGTTAAAGTTGTTGTTATTTTTTTTCTTGTTTGTTTTTTTCGAGGAACACAAAAGAATTGCGAGCGAAAAGCCTCCAGTTGGCAGTCAAAGCGAAGACAATAAAAGACAAAACAACATTTTATTGTTTACTTGTGCAACTTTTAATCACCTGCTGAAAAATATGTGAGAATTAAACTTAGACAATCTAGAATGTGACTGGAAGTACATGGATGGCAATAGACCTTGCCAATAATGCTATTGTAAAATGTAGTGAACAGAGAAGGAACAGGAGGTTTAGATTATCCAGGACTTTTTTTTAAAACTTATATTTTTAAATAAAAATACAAGAAAGTTAATTGAGCTGTTGAGAATGACATAGTGTTGTGGAATTCCATCCCCAAATACCACTTTTTTCCAGTTTTTAGGTTCATTTAAACATAATACTGTACTTATCCATTCTTTTTACGTAGAACATTAGGTTTCGATTAGTTATTTAATAGGAACTACTTCTTAAAACCAAAATCGAATTTGCTTGGATATAAAACACCTATAGTATGTTATAAACTCTCATACAAAGTAATCATTTCACTATTGTCAAAAGAATTCCTATAGAGATTATTATAGAGGTACATCAAGTTCAGTCGTTTTTAAGCACTATTTTTTAAGTCTTTTAAGTATTATTGTAGTCTTTGGTGCTTTATTGTGCTGAACTTGTTTGGCCCACAGTCGTCTTAAGCTTCAACGGTGACTAATTGTAGAAGTTACCTGAAAGTCGCTGCTACCTCATCAACCAAACCGCCACTTGGTAACTCTCTTTGTATCTATCTATCTTTCTTTTGGAGTCTGTATGTTTTTTGCGCTTTGTTGACTTGACAAGAGGCGAGCCCACGCACTTGCGTCGAGTGCGACATGTGAAAGATGTCTGGGAATGTTGCTGAAACTTGCTGTGGTAACTTAAAACATACCCCTGCCCTACTTCACCCCTTCTTATACTCCCTTTTGTTACTCTACCTCGTCTCAGAGCTCTGCGCATGCGCAGTGGGCGTTACAATTTGCCGTAAGATCGTGTATTTATGGCCTAATAATTTTGACTCTGCTTTCAGGGATTTTTTTTTAATTAAATACACCTTGATTTAGAACTCCCTCTTGGCCGCCTGACCCCCTGAACCTTTCCCCTTTGGCAATATTGTTATTGCATTTTCACGCGTAGACGAACACTGCAAATTAGCTTGAAATTGTGGCTTGCTTTTGCTTCTTATCAGAATTCTGATATGAGGTCTGATTTATTTCTGCTGTTTCCGTTCTTTCGATAAGATAATAACTTGTTCGTACTTTTTTTTTAATTATCAGATGAGTCATGGGGGAAAATATTAATAAGGCCCTATATAAGTATGCCAGCAAAGCACATTAATTAATCATAATTGTCCAGGTTCATTTATAGTAATGCCCTTTTTAAAAGTCACATAATAACCAAAAGTAAGCATGTACCATAGCTCACCTATCTAACTTAACTTATTAAGCCTATACTTGCTAGGCTAAGTAATGGTTCAGTTCCTACTCAGACATTGCATATGTCAGATTTCTTCAGATCGGAATACTATATAATGTTGTCAAAGAAACTTATTATTGTTTTAACAAATTCTTAAACATCTTTAAAAGTTTACCAAACTTGAGTTGCAATTTTATATTTCTATTATGGAAAAATAACGAAGCTTTATATTGTAAGTTTACACTATTAATCTAAATACACATACTTATCAAATATATATTTTAATCTGCAGCTCCTAATTGATCTTAATAGCTTGTAGAACTATCATAAAATGCATTAGGAAAAAGTATTGTAGTTATAAAAAGTAGGGCCAAATCAAACAATTAATGTAAGTTTGCAATAGGGTATTCAAAGTTCGATTTGATGAAGTTATGTGCATTCCCTTTTTTGTCACAGTAAATTGCGCCACTCCAAAAAAATAACCAAAAACAAAAAATGCTTTTGAGCTAGTTTTAATTAACTGTTTCTCCCTCTGTGATTGCACTTTACATTAAATTAAAGCACCGCAAAAACGTTGAAATAAAAATTAGCTTGCTCAATTTCGTTCACTTTTTTTCACAATTTCTTTAACAATGGAAAAAGCAACAACAGGAATTGTCAATGCCAAAATAAATATGAAATGTAAAATTAAGTACAATGAATGTTTAACTTTTGGTTTTTTGTTTAAATTTCCACTTTACTTTTGTATCGTATGAAAAGTTTTTAAAACGATTGTGGAATACCTTAAAAAAATAGTTGCTAAATTAATAGCTGAGAATATAAAGAGCCTATGTTTTACGCTGTAAAAAGTATAATTAAAATCTAACGTGCAAACTGACATTGTGGTTTCTTGTAAACTATTTACGGGGTATACAATGACTATACAGACGTATAATTGAAAATAATTGAAAGATTTTCAAAGGCTCTACTCATTTCTCATGTGTTAATCGCATTTTGAAACATAGAAATCATCGAGTCATCCGGAATGAATGCCAATCGAATCGAACAAAACATATCGATGACTCTTTTATTTAGTTTCTGTGTCTTCTTCGTCTTCTTTTTTATTGCACATTGCGAGCTACTTCCAAAGCCGCTGACACTGTTTGGCTCTTGCAAGGCCAACATGAAAACCCATCCTCTAGGCCCATTTAGCCGCCTACAACAACAATAGAGCGTATTATATGCCATTATTATGATGATTATTATTATGACTACTACTTTTTGGCATTGCTTTGGCCAAAGGGCTAGCAAACTGGGCAGTCAACTGTAGCAGCCACGCCCACTGAAAAGCCCACAATCAAGTCGGAGGGATTGCGACTACAGCGACGTGACCTTATGCGCATAAACAAACTTTGGCAATTGTTGGAGAATTAGCATGTCGCATTGTTATTTTCATGAGTTTTTTCTTTGGGCCATCAAACGCATGTGGTTAGGGGTCATTGTCGCATTGTATGAATGAATTATTATTCTTTATATACTTATAAGTAGTCCGAAATAAGGTCAATTGAATTTTCCGCATATTAAATGCAGCGTTTTCACTGCGCAGTTGTTATCGATTGTAATTGATATCGAAAGTTAGTGAAATCAGCATAGAATATGTCTGACTTTTTTCCTTATTAGCTGATAGACTCATTGTGCACAATTAAAAGATCTGCAATGTGGAAATTTACTTTATTATAGGTAATTGCTGAATTTCTCAAAAGCGCTTTCAACACTTGTGCATGCATAAGCTAAATGCCATCTTTCACAAGACTTCCCGTTTATCCGTTTATCAGCGAACAGCCATTAATCAGACCCAGTTGCAATTAGCCATCATTTAAATGAGCTCACAATGGCCAAAATACATATACATATGTATGTTTAAATATGTATTATTAACCGCTTGGTTATAAGTAATTTGCATAATGCTTTTCATGCCAATAAATGCAAAATGCAATTTGCTATTATGTGTGAAATTTCAGTGGGGACTGCGATATAGTATTTTTTTTCCACTAATTAAAATCAAATGCAATTTAATTGCAATGCGAGTAAAAAGAAGGCGGCATTGGTAGACGAACAAAAGCGAAACTAAAAACTGCAAAGAGCACTGCGAACTGAAACTGAAAGTTGATGGTGTGGCCACATTGCGCATACGCAGCGTTCAAAGATGGGCAACGTGGTGGAACAGAGTGCAACTGATTTATTGAGGTTTAGCCCCAGGAAAATGTGCATCAAATACGCATTATTCAGAAAATGTTGTGGAAATTAGCCAGATCAAGTCATCGTACAATTTTTACCTGGCCATTGACTCATGCTACACAAGTTGAGCTCACGCTCTTGAGTCATTGCCGGCTCGGTTCGGTTCGGTTCGGCTCGACTTTGAGCCATTCAAAGTGTTTATTAATAGGCCGCTTAGGTAATTGCAAGCATTTGACATTCGAAACAGACAGAAGAGCTTGCTCCGCCTCCTTCTCGCGTTATTCTCTGTCTTTTTAAAGGCACGATTCTTTCAAGTGGCGTGCAATTTAGTTAATTATTTACAGCAATTATCGAATGCAGTTTCTGCAGTCGCTTTCAACACCCAACAAAAAGTCAGCAAGTGCCACAAAGTGTTCGTCATTCAGTTGATGATGTTGTGACGTCACACTTTAGTTGAAACGTTCAAAGCAATCGATTTGGCAATGCGACTCGCTAAATTTGGCAAGTAATACATTTTGTTATCGCTGCGTTAAATGTATCGATGGCGGCAATGCAACTACTACTCCACTTGTTGCTTTTGCTTTTGCTCTTCTTGTTATTTAACTAAGCATTTTGATTTCCAACAATTGATTTAACGTTAGACCAGAAATTTGCATTGATGACTCAACCCCACAGGGCTTGCGGCAATTGTGTCAATTGCATTTAAGCATTTCCTGCCCCCAGGCGCTGCAATTTGTGCTGCAGAAATACAAATATTTATAATTTTCTTTGCAAAACCAAATAAGCACTCGCACCACACAAAAGTAGGTCATGTTACGTCGTATTTGAATACAACAACGCAGCGAAAAGCAATAACTAACATAAATTTATGTGCGAGGGTAGATCAGCAAATAACAGTATTTATCCTGAAAGCTGATGACATTTCGATTGTGTGTTGGTTACCAAACTTCGATATGATATCGATAAGCGAGACACAGGGCAATATCAAACGTAAATGTGGATACTGCGTTTCGTGGCCAACAAAAATATCTTTGGCGTGAAAGCGTAATGTAACTATTTGATCGACCCTCGCATGCGTGTGTGGCGCTTATAGAAATTACAACTGCCGCTTGGTGATCATGCAATTGCAATTAGCTACGACTTTGTCTAAGAAATTCAAAAATACGTAATAAAATTAAGTCAAAAACAAAACTGGCCAACTCGAAGAGAGCTCATCTCATTGTTGTTGCGTATTTGCGTATTTATACTTTTGTATATTTCATTTAATTTTGAACAAACAATTCAAATGTACACTCGCTCGTTTGTTGTGAACTCATTTCTGCGGCTGAGCTGAGCTGCTGAGCTGATGCCAACTTCCGCTGTTGTTAGCTGATTTTTAAAGCCGCCACCGCAGCCACCGCTGCTGCCCGTCGCTTACAGCCATCATCAACACATTTCATTGAGCGTGAAATAGAAACAGAGAAAGTATGCACAATAATTTTATTTTTATTTTTTCTCTTCTCGTCTCTTTTTGCATTTTGTTTTGTTTTATTTCGCTGGCAAACTGTCAGTGCAGCCGCCTGTTTTGCTATTATTGTTATTGTTGTTTTTTTCTTTTTCTTATTAGTGTTTTCCATTGTCTGTCTGCAGTTTTCTTTCTTTCTGCTGCAATTGCAATTGTTAAGGCGCGAGCCGAGCGTCGCCCCCTTTTGCAAGCCCACAACAACAACTACAATATCTACAACAGTTACAGCAATTTTTGTGGTTTTCATTTTTGGCGGCGTCGTCGCATTTTATGCAAATTGCCGGTAATTTTATTAAAGCTTTTCATTTACAGTTTTGTCGCTCAATTTTATTAACAGCAACAATTTTCGTTTGCTTTTCTGCTGCGTTGACTTCTCAAATTTATTGCTGCCTCTTAATTTGCAACGTGTTTGCAGTGCATTTTCCGCACTTCAGCTTGCCGATAAGATAAGCCAAACTCTTTTCAAAGAGTTGGCTATAATTTTTATTTATAATGAGATAATATATAAATACTCTTGTATTTCATTTTGGCCTTTATCGCAGCTCGCGTGTTCTTTGTTGACTATTGAAGGTTTCTCACATTTATCGATTAAACTTTGCCTGCAGTTTTCAATGTCAACACAAACCTTGATCTAAATATACCCCACCTGCCCCAAGCGAATGTCAATTATGCAAATTATTTCGATATGAATAATTATGATTGACAATCGAAAGCCGTTTGGACTTAAAACAAAGTGGCCATTCGTATTTATCGATAATTACTCCTGCCATTAGAAATGCTGGGATCATTAGAACTAACAATTGCACTTATTGTTATCGCTGAACTGAACTCAGTTTAAGCTCAGCAAATTGACAGTTAAAATTAATGCTTGCAGCTAATGGCCAAATCGCGCAGACGTCTTAATGTTGGATGCACCGCAAAATAAGTGAAAATTCAATTGCATTTTAATTCGAATGATGTGAATTTTGTGGTTGTCTTGTTGGTCTCTGGCAATGGTGTCAAGAGCCCAGGCGCCATTGTTAGCTGCAGATTTTCCTGGGCACTGTGGTTCAAAGCAGATTGCAAATTGCGAGAGAAAACTTCAAACTTGTATGGAATTAAAGAAAGAAGCTGGTATTTATTATGGCATTAACTGGGAGCACCATTTTGCTACCTTTTCAACTGAAAGCCTATCTTACTTCTCCCCCGTTGCAATTATTTTAATTAACCGGGCTTGAGGGATGCCCCTCGATAAGGTAAAAAAAAAATTGAAGAAAAAATATTTAAAATGCAAATGGTACCTGTACAATTAGTTGTTGAGTTGTGTTAACCTTGCGGTTGCCTTTGTTAGTTGATTGTTTTTTTTTTTTTCTTGTTTTTAGTCTTGTGTACGTGCACATAGTTTTTTTTAACTTACTTTCATTGTTTTGCTGGTTTGTTGCTGTAATTGCTGACGCGTCATAGAACAAACAATAAGTTTTTGTCTTTTTTATTTATCTTTGCTTATGTGCATTTAATTAACTTTCCATTTTCTTATTGCTTTACAGAAACTTGAACAGGAGAAGCATGTGCTGCGCCAGAAACTGGCTATAGCGGAGGATGAGAGTGATCAGCGTGTGCTGGAACTGCAATCCGATCTCAACGAGTTGAAGGATAAGCTGCAAACACAAGATGTGGCCATCAGACAGGCAGAGAAGGAGAAGACCATACTCATCGATGAGCTGCAGCATCAGAACACAAGACTCACCGAGCAGATACAGGAGGCGCATGCCACAGAAATGAAACTGAGCGCACAGATTCAGGAGCTGAAGGATCAGTATCACTACAGAAACAGCAGCCTACAGGTATGTTCCCTGTACATAAAACCCCCTTAATGGCAATTGCTTGACATTGATTTCTTGACAGGAGCACGTCAATAGCTTGGAATCCATCAAAACCGAACTTAACCTCACCACTGGCAAGCGACAGGAGCTGGAGCGTCGTCTGCAGCATGCGCAGGAGGAGAAGGAGAGCCTTACCTCATCGCTGGAGGAAGCATCTGACAGAATTCACATGTTGGAGCGACATGCTCGCGAGCAGGAAACAAAATTAGAGGTGAGCTCAGCATACAAATCTGACGCCGTTATCACGTCGCATTCATTTTCATTTTAACTTAAATTTGAACGAAAACGAAATCGTGATTTCCAAAACTCTGAGATTATTTATGTCGTTCCCAAGAACTGCGCAATTTCTCAAGTGTTTAACTTATCTCTGAATGACTTTCTTTCGCTTATAATTTTTGCAGAGATAAGTCGAAAGTTTGTTTTTAGCTTGAGTATCTCTTAACTTTATGTTCCATCTTTGCAGACCACCTTACAAGCATTGGAGCGCTCTCAGCGTGAGAATAATGTGCTCAGCGAGCGTTTGGGCGCGGTAAGTTCTCTCTCCCCACTTAAGATAATCTTAACTTGATATAATTGGAACCTAAACTCATTTATTCTGATCTGTTTTTCTCATCAGATTAAGTAAGCTTTTCTCATGTTTTATAAATTGCGGCAGATAAGAAAACATACCTTAACTCTATGCGCAACTTTCCCTAAATGAATCTATTTAAACTTTCGCAGGACACCAACTCCATGCCCGGCAAGAAGAGTTTGCAATTCGAAATGGAGTGCGATGAGGACGAGGCCAGCTTTGCGGAAACGGGTAAACCCAGTCAAATGTGGATTGAAGCGCGATCAGTTTATATACAACTGAAGTCCCTGGTGGATTCGCTTAAAGTGAGCCATGACGATGACTCAGGTGAGTAATATATTGATTGATCAACCATAAACATTATATTATTATCGTCTGTTGTCCATGCAGGTCTTAACTCTGATATATCGCTGGATCTGGAATCCATGGATAATACAATGTCAAGCACAGACCGAAGTGAAGGTGACCATATCGCCATTGAATTTCGTCAGGGCATGCTTTCCTCTATGTCCGACGAGTTGACACGTTTGCTGCTCAATTTAGATGCGGGCAACTTTAAGAAAATGCTGGACCAAACACGTAATCTTGTCCTGGAACAGGAGGATGAGATCAAGCGCAGTCATCAGCTGATACAACAATTAGAGGCCAAGGTCACAGTCACCGACGTGGAGTTGCAAAATGTGAAGGAAGAACGAGATCAGGCACGTGGCGATCTGGTTGACAACACTGATCGTGATGAGTTGTTAACGAAGGCGCAAAAGGAACGCGATGCGGCGAACGAGCGTCGGACCAAGGCCGAAGTGGAGCTGGCCAAGAATCGCGTTGAACTGATGCAGGCCAACAGTCAGCTGCTAGAGTCTATACAACAGAAAGTGGAATTATCCCAGCAGCTTGAGCAATGGCAAATGGACATGCAGGAGCTGATCGATGAGCAAATGCGCTCCAAGCTGATCAACAATCGTCGAGTGGCCACCAGCGAAACGACGCCCGCGGCACAAAGCAGTGCAGCCGCCAATCTGGCCAAACGCGTGTCCAGCTACAAGCTCTGGAGTTTATTTCAGCGGTAATTGGACAAATTTGACAGCGCGCTGGAAAATCTACGCAACTCTTATATTTTTAATGTAGAAAAAACGTGAAGAAGCTTAAAATGAGCTATATATTTTTAATATTTATACACACACAACCACACAAAAGAGAGTCTAGAATTATATGTATTTGTACTTGAAGATGTTGTAATTTGTATGTATATTGAAATGATGCGCCCTTCTTCAGTTTTGTAGTGAAATCTTTTTTAATTACGCTTTATTAATCTTAAACCATTATTATGTATTATTGTAATTGTACTCTCGTACCTATGTTTAAACAAATTTCTGTACACAAATTATCTAAACGCTTGCTCTCTAACTATCTCCTTGTTTAGTTAATATTGTAATTGTTTAAGCTGTAACGGAAAATCAAAAAAAACATATCGCGCCATTTGGTTCAGCGTCTGGCGATTGGCTTTTAAAGTCTTTTCGTTGGTTCATAAACTTGTGTTTGCGATTACTGAAATCAAAATGTTATAATCGTATCTCTAACTAATAATTGTACTTAAGCATATTTAAGTGTAAGCAAAGCATTTATGTTAAAACAAAAATTATGTATGAATATATGACGGTTATATATTTTTCAAGCAGGCAGACAACGGAATTGTACGCAACTTGCCTTAAATACGGACAATGAAACGGAAAGTTTAACATTTTAGATTGTTTAATTACATAACTTAACAATAAAACTATACAAAATAAAATCTGAATCCTCAGTGTGCTTTTAATATCAAATTAAAGTCAACTTTACCGGGAAATACTGTCATACATTCCCTACTTGGAAATCTTCTATCCTGTTTTATAAGTTCTAAAACTCATAAAATTCATTGTCATATGGGCACAAATTACCGGACGCAGAATGAAAATCTAAAAGAATAAATTTTTCAACCTCGTTGAAAATAATATTTTAAATAACATATTTCGGAACAAACGCATCAAAAGATACCGATTATTGACAAAGCCATAAATGTATAGTTTTCAAATAATAGTGTGTACTAAAAGTCAATAAGTTTTATATTCTGTCCTCTTTCTTTCTAATTATTTTATACAACGGTCCCATTTTAAAATACCGATAATTTAATAAGGTTAAGTTACCGATATACCGACTAAAATTGTATCCAAATGATGGCAGTTATGGCGATAAAACACAAGTGGTGTTATTACAGATATTATTTTTATTTCCATAAAAAGTTTTATGCCCGGTCCTCACTGACCTGCATTTTATAAGAAATCGATATCTTTCCGAAATATGCAACTTTCTGTCCTCACTGTACTACATTTGCATTCTACATTTTCAATCAGCTGTCAATGCGAATTACCAAATTTTAAGAAAGATTTCGTTTATAATTCTCTACCCAACTGCATTTAACGTTTTGCCATATCCTACCATACTCATTTTGTTTTTTTGCTAAAATGAACCCAACTTTTAACGTCTGTATGGTAACGACCTTCTTCAGGGCGTCATACCGGCTGTTTTTCGTTACGGCGCAGTACTTGTACCAGTGTAAGGAGGCTATAAAACACAAATAGCAGTCTATCGATTGCTGAAAGCGACGACTAAAACTTTGATGTGGCAACAACCTCACTCATACTTCGTTTACATGGACCGTTTAACGTATTTCTAATTTCGCGAAATAAAAATTGCCGCCTGTTTATACAGCACACAAGAAATTCACGAATTTAAAGATGCAAGGCTGCCAGATCTGGACATCATTTAAAAAAGGGCGCAACGGCTTCTTTGCCTTCATTTTTTTACCCTTAACAAGCTTAATGAAAGCAGCAAGCTATATTTTCCGATCGGCAAAAGTGCACAGCATTTATAATTGGCTATTTAAATTATTTTGAAATTAGGTGCATTAAGTTCTGCTCAGCATGCTTGCAAGTTAAGCGCTGCCATCTACTTCGAAAAATCGATATGTTTTCTGCGCCTCACCATTTCACGCATTGTGGCTGAATTTATACTATAAATTTTATAGTCAACTTTCATGTGTTGCTCAAATGCAAGTAATGGTATTTATTCACGCATTTTTCCCACAAATACGTGAAATATATTCACGCAATGCGCTTCGTATAAACAGAGTATCAGCTGCTGTCCACATATCGATTTTGTAACGATATTGAGAGCTATCGATGTGGTCGATACAAATTTAGTCCAATTTAGCCATCCCTAAGTTTTTCGAAGAACAAAAAGAACGGCAGGACAGGCAGCAGTTTCAATTTCATTCCTAATTTATAGTAACAGTAGTAAGCAAACAGAAGAACACACGGCAAACAATGCCTTCGGCTGCTACCACATTCACCAACAACAACAACAATAGCAAGGAGAAACGCGCCTCGGTCAGCTCAATTGGTGCGAGCAGCAGCGTCGGAGGCGGCGTGGGTGGTGGCGGCAGCGGCGGCTGCAACAATAGCAACGGACAGCATAGTAGCAATACCAATCTAGCTGAATGTGAAAAGATTGTTGTTGCCGCAACAGCCGCGGCAGCTGGAAGCGGAGGTAGCCAAACTGATTTGACCAACAACAATAATGTCAATGCTAAAACGCTGAAACTGACTGCTGCTGCCGCCGCCGCTTCCGCTGAGCCGTACAATCCGATGAAGCAGATTCTGGTCACCATTGAGCACAAGATTCGCAACTTGGAGAAGCGTAAGGTAAGCGTACAATAGGCATGAAAATTCATTTGGGACAGAGGATTGGCTTTGCCCACCATTTTTTATTTTCGTTCGTGGCCCGCTTTGTTTCATTTCGTTTTTTTTTGTTGCTCGTGTTGCTTGTCCCCCTTGTGCACGCAGATTTTTCGCGACGCCATGTTTGCTATCTTGCAGAGTTGCCAGACCAGTGACTGTGACTGATTGACAAAATGTTATTTTTTACCAGCTCGTGGGCCAATTGTTTATTTATTTTTTGTGATTTGATAAATTGAGTTTGTTATTTTTTATGAATTGTGTGTTTGTGCGAGATTAATGTAATAAAATAAGCTGTTTCGTGCCGGCGGACTATCTGGCAACATTGACGCCGCATGCGGCCCGACATTTTTAAGCTATCGTTTTCCTATTGGTTTCGCTTGTGCTTTGTTTGTTTTTATTTAACAACGCAAAATGTACCAAAGTTATTATCTAAACAATGACTCATTCGTCACACTTTTCGTCATGCATATAGACCAAACTGGAATCGTATCGGGCCATACAAAGCGGAGGCAAGGAACTAAGCTCCGACCAGGCTGCAGCCGTGGCCAAATACGATTCTGTCCTGGCGACCATGGAATTTGCTCGTGATTTCTCCAAGCAAACGCATCAAATGTTCAAGGAGGCTGAAAAGGAGCAGAAGAAACAGGCACGCAAGGTAAATGTTCCAAACATGTAAACATATTGGACTATATTGTAAAATCGAATGTTTTTATTTATAATTCTGTATAGGACAATCAGGCCAAGATGGTAGCTGAGACTGCCAAGATTCGTGATCTTTTGGTTATGCAAAATGTTCTTACCTGCTTCAACGATGAGCAGGTGCGGAATGATTTCCTGGCTGGGGAGAATGGCGCCTGCAAGCTGGAAGCTCACGAACTGGCGGCGCTTGAAAAGTTGTAAGTTTTTATAAATCTTAAGAAAATCCAGATCCTTATTATTATGTAGAACGCTTTCTTAATTTACATACTTTTCAAATTTGCTAAAAATGAGGGTCACAAATAAAACAAAAAATTAATTGTTTTGTTTGGTATTTTAATTAAAAGTTATCTGAAAAAAAAAGATATATTATATATGACATTACTGACTAAAGTAAAGGAGCAATTACTTTTTAAACTAGCTCATGAATGCCCCCAATGACTACAAATAGCTGGTAAAAAATTGATAGCCTATTTCTTCCATTGTCTAGCTGAGGTCGAAAATTTACATTCATAGTAGAAAAATTATTGAATTGAAATAAAAGTACCTTACATTTTTAATTTTTGCTTATATTTTTTTGTACTTTATTATAGTTTCCTTATGCTTCTTAAAACATGATGAAAAAAACAATTAATAATGATATTAGGGATTCAAATAAAAACGAATAAAAGTTGCAGTTTCGGTTCTAGTTATGGTTGGGATTTCGGTTAACAGTTACTCAAAATATTTTTATTCCGGTTGAGTAACGATTACCAGTTTTTCGTACATTTCGGTTTCGGAATAACGCTAAAATTTCGTTTCCGAAAAAAGATTGAGTTTAAAAGTTTATTTCATACACATTTTACTTTAACGCTAAGTATATCTAGGAATAGTGAAGTTAATCCAAAGTTATCTGTTAAAATAGCAAGCACAGCAATAAAATTTTTTCAAAAATGATTAAACCTATATTATTTCAACATAGTAATTTCACTTAAAAGAGTGCAATTGGGAATAAAGTGTATCCGCTCAGAACCTAAACAAACCGGTATACAGTAATCGGTTTCAAAATTTAAGCTTTAATATATATTAAAATTTTGTTTTGATTAAAGTTTCAGTTGTGGTTACCAATTTCAATCGGTTAACATTTTCGGTTACAGATTGCGTCCCTGAAAGTTTTCAAAAATCAAAATATGACACATATGTGATCTTTTTGCTTTGTAAATAGAACTACTTAATTAACTGCAGATTAGATAAGAATTCTCGGAAATTGGAACGGCTCATGGAGTTACCCAACGCATAAAGCTTTTAATAGATGTTGCGTTTAATTATACCAATTTATTTATTATTTCCTTACATTATTAGTATATAGTCGGAACAAAGGGCACAAATTAATCGAATACAAATATCTCTTTTGTAATACAGCTGCCTAGAGGTGCAGACTCGTCGCCCCGAGACGGCGGAGGACATTAGCTTTCTGACAACCGCTCAAAAGGCAGCCGAGCTCTTTGCCATGACCATCAATGCTCGGGCCAAGCCGTACGGTGAGCTGACATTCGAGAAAGTTCGTTCGATCTTCCAACAGATTCAAGACTGTGGCTATTTGGACAAGTACTATTTGATTCCTTTGGCGGATCAGGGCAACAGCACGGACAGCGGCACTGTGAGCGGTGAAGGTGAGACGTTGCTAAATGATGCTCCTGTTGTTGATCCGGATACGCTGATATCGGAGCCATCGGCACATAATTCATTGGAAGAAGGGCTTGATAAGCTGTCTGTTGGCGACGCAGGGGCAACTGTGCTACCAGAGCTGCATCACCCGGAACGAGCTCATCTGTTGCACGAACCGCAGCACCAGCGGCTGCCCCACGATCAGCAGCAACAATTGGTGGTTCAGCAGCAGGGCGTCTATAATCCTGTGCCGAATCCGACTGCAGCTACAGGTAATACGACGCCTGTGCATGTGGTGTATGCATCAGGGCCACCACAGCAGGCAACGCATGTGCCACCGCCAACTCAGCATCCACATCCGCATCAGCTGCTCAGCAGCCCCGTGAATCTCCAGGCTTTGCAGCCCCAGGCGGGCATTGCCGCTGTGCCATCGGTGCCATCACAACAGCAGCAGCAACAACAACAGCAGCAGCCACAGCACTTTGGGCCAACCACAGTGCGTGCTGTGGAGCATAATTACTTCAAGCAGCCGCCGTTGCAGCCACCGCAGCCAGGTGCTGCTCTACAGGCGCCAACGCAACAACAGCAGCAGCAGTTCATGCAGCAACTGCGTCCGCTGGCCGAGGTACTTGGCACCGGCAGCTTCCACTTTCTGCAGGACAGCGAATTGGATGCGCCGGAGGTGATGGCTCCTCAGCAGCAGGCACCACCGCCACAGCAATTGCCGGTGCAAGGTCTGGTCTTTGAGCAGCCGCAGCATCAACAGCAGAGCCAGAATCATGTGGATGAACCGCAGCCCATAACCACGCTGACCTTTACCAATCAGTCCTTCCCGTCCCTACAGCAGCAGCAGCAACAACAACAACAGCAGCAGCAGCCTCCACAGCCACAACAGCAACAACAACTGTTTTCACCTGTGCTGATACACGATCAGCAACGTCAACAACAACAACCGATGCTGATCATGACACGTTTGCCGCCACAGCAGCAACAACAGCCGCAACAGGCACCACAAGGTCCGCAGGGGATTGGCATGCAACCTGGTGATGTGACCGCAGTGTTCCCTTATGACAGTGCCGTTGTCAGCTACGAACAGCAGCTGCAACAACAGCTGGGACTGAAGCCACAACAACAGCAGCAGCAACAACAGCAACCGCAGGCAAAGATTGAGGAACAACAACCTCAGCAAAAGCAGCAACAACAACAGCAGACGGTTAATGAAGTAGAGGAGTGGCATGGACGTGGTGGTGATACCAATGCAGCTGCCACAGCTGCACTGACCAATGTTCTTAAGACTCAATCTTCGGCATTGGTAGATCAAGCTTCAGCAAACAACAAGTGGAGCAGCGAGATGAATGCTATGAGCAGTGCGGCATCGAATGGCAGCAACAGCAGCAATAGCAACAAGCAGGAATGGGCCACACCAAGAGACAACAGCAGCGGACGTGGTGGCTATGACAACGATACTGCCAACAATCATTGGAACAGCTCCAACTCCTCACAGCAGCAGCAGTCGCAGGATAATGGCAACCAGGTGCGTCGCAATTCTGGTAATTATCAACAACAGCAGCGTCGCAATGGAGCTGGAGATGAGCGTGGACGCAATGGAGGCGGAGGAGGAAACTATCGCACCCGACAATATGGTAATTCATCTTCAACGCAGCAGAATGGACGCAACAGTGGCGTCTATTTCCGCAACAATGAGTCCAGTGGAGGAGGCGGTGGCAGTGCCGGTGGCAACAACAACTACTACCAAAATGGCGGCGGAGGTGGAGTTTACAACAAGGAATCGCGTTATGATTCATCAGGTGGCAACTCTTATCGTGGCCAGCGCGGGGGTAATCAGCGCAATGGCAACGGACCGTTTGGACGGCCGATGGGTGATCGTGGGCGCAACACGGGAGGCTCTGGGCCGGGCAATGGCGGAGGAGGCGCCGGCGGGGGTTACATTAATCAGCGTCAATCACAGCAGCAACAGCAAAGGATTCCTCTAGGCTTGGAGAATAAAAACTGAGCAGTGAAAAGTCGAAAGTCGAGAAGCGACAGCTGTTTGGCCGTAGCACATGTATTAAAAGAAAAGCTCCTCTCACACATACACACACAGACACATCCATTTACATATAATATACACATTACACATCATTAGCACACTCACCCACATACATACACACACTTTTTAGCAGCGTTGCCACGTATGGCGTTCAATATACCGTTAGTCAGCAACGCGAAAAGCTCCAAAAAAAACAACAACAAAAACAGCAACAGTTTGCGCATTTTTTTTCAAATACAATTAAATGTTTCTATATAATTATGATTTATTTAATTAATTAATAATAAAAAACAAAAACATTATAGTTATTAGAACACTTATAAAAACAAACAACACATACAGGAAAGTTAAAAAACAACAAACACACACACAGATACAAAAGCAACAACCAACAAGAAAATGCAAATGGGTTTTTAAAACCCAGGAGCAAACCAATTTAAAATAAAAAGGAATGGAATGCAGAGAAAAGAGAAGTGCATGGGCACTGGACAAACAGCTGCAAATTGAAACGAGTAAAAGGAATACAAATAGAGGAAGAAGCAGAGAAAAGTGCGTAAAACTTTTCAAGTTAATAAATACAATGGAAACAGAAAATAAAAGTATTTATACGTCTTAGCAATTAAATTACATTTTTGAAACATACAAATTATATTTAAATAATTAATATAATATATTGCGAATGGATGATGAAAATATAAACAAAGAAAACACAAAAAAATAACGGAATGCAACTTATGTAATTTACTATAAACAAATATATTTATAGTTTGTGCTCTTACTACCATTTTTTTTGTTTATACCTCTTCTTTTCTGCAAGCACACAACAAAGCGACAAAACGCGCATATTAAATAAATATATGTGTACATACATTAATTGTATGTTAAACTGTATACTTAACAAATACAGAATACAACATTATGCCCCACTTATGTGCATTATAAAAGAAACAAACGAGAATTATGTATTTGCAAAATAGTACATTAAACAAAAATTATATAAGTAAACAAAGTAGTTTATATATAACACAGAGGTTCCAAATGAAAGGCAGTCCCAAGTGGAATTTGTCTTGATAGGTTCGTTATTTAAGCAGCTTGTCAGGAAAGTTACTGACACCCTTGGACGCAATGGACAATATGTTTCTAAGTCTATATTCAGAAATTAGTTAAATATCTATACTTTATTTTCAAATCTGGCTACCTTTAACGGTCAAATGCCGCCAACATTGCTTGTAAAATTCTAGAATTGTTTGCTTTCAACTTTAGTTTTCTGGTCAACTATCGTTTCCGTGGATGTGTCGCAGAGAAACCAAAGACCAGCCATTATAAAAGTTATGCCTATGCCGGATAACGTCGTTAGAGGCTCCTGATAAACGAGTGCACCTAAAATGAACTACACAGCCGCACACAATTTACTATATATATTTAATTATCGAAAAACAGACTCACCGATAAAACGTAGTTGGAGGCGGCTGTTAAAACGGTTGCCGTCAAAGTTTGTTGGGTCATTTGCAGAGCCTTAAGAAAGTAGCGCAGATTGCAGACATTACAAAAGAGCATTAGTCCAAGCGGCAGCAATTGCACCAGTGCAAATACTAGATATACAAGCTCAAATTAAAAATTAAAAATTGACAAGTCTTATTTACATACGCACCCACATAGGAATAGTCGGTTGTTGGTTGCAGCAATTGTAGGGCGCTTAGAAAACTGGGCAATTTGCCAAAGAAGCTGCCACCAGCAGCGCAAGCGCCAGCTAAAAAACTATAGCGGTATTTTAGTAAAGCCTCCATCAATTACAACTATTCAAATCAGCTGATCTAGCTATAAAAAATTTCAATTTGAAATCGGTGGTACAATCTAGTATCGAGTATCGGAAAAGATACCGATAATGAAAAAGCAAAATGTTCGATACTATCGATACTGCCTCGATACTTTTGCCAGTACTAATCGCTACTATTTCTTTATGAAACGACACACGAAGCACGTGTTTGTGTTTTGTTTATAAGTTAAATTAAAAAATGTCTTTTGGTCGTCCTCGTGGTGGTGGTGGAAGAGGTTTGTAAATTGATATAATATATTTAGGCTCAAACTTTTAAAATGTTGATTACATTTAGGTTTCCGCGGCGGTAGCGGCGGTGGCGGAGGTGGACGTGGTGGTGGAGGTGGAGGTGGACGCGGCGGCGGAGGTGGTGGATTTAAGAGTTTCGGAGGACGCGGTGGTGGCCGTGGTGCTTTTGACCAGGGCCCGCCAGAACGTGTTATTCCGTTGGGTAGCTTCACTTATACATGCCAGAATGATCTAGTTTGTAAAGTCGAGATAGATGACGTCCCATATTTTAATGCACCAATATTCCTCGAAAACAAGGAGCAGATTGGAAAAATTGACGAGATATTTGGCACAGTTCGAGATTACTCTGTCTCTATTAAACTGTCTGATAATGTTTATGCAAACAGTTTCAAGCCAAGCCAAACGTTGTACATTGACCCAGGAAAGTTATTACCAATTTCAAGATTTCTACCTAGACCTCCACAACCGAAAGGTCCCAAGAGGAAAGGCGGGCCTAGTGGAGGAGTTGGTGGCGGTAGAGGGCGTGGCGGTGGAATGGGTATGTTAAAAATTATTGGAAACAAAATATCAAAAAATTAATTTACCCATTTCTTAAAAGGTGGTCGTGGAGGTGGTGGTTTTAGAGGTGGCGCAGGCCGAGGAGGAGGCGGCGGTGGATTTAATAGAGGACGTGGTGGTGGCGGAGGAGGATTTGGTGGTGGCGGCGGAGGACGCGGTGGCGGCGGCGGACGTGGCGGAGGAGGACGTGGACGATGGTAATTCAAAATTGAATTTAAAACCAAGAGAAAATATATTAAGAAAAAATGAAATACAAATTGCTATAATATAAATAAAAATTTTGAAAATCGAGCGGTTCAATATTTATATTATTTGTAAATAGTATTTACCAAATACTGGTATAGGTAAGTAAGTATGTTACATGTTTTCATATCTGTGCTATAGTTAATTGAAGAGATGCTTATATTAATGTGTTGAAGAGTTATAGGCCTTTAAGTTTCGTATAATTCATATAATAAATATTTGTATTTGATTTGCGGCGCCTTGGTAATGTTTGCAAAGATGCGAAAAATGGCGGGTCAGTTTTGACTATCAGGAAAAATATCGATACTGGTAAAGCCCTTGATACTTTTGCCAGTACCACAATCCAGTTGGGCGAATACTTTTGAAGCTATAGTAATCGATAGGAAAGTTGACACATCACTATAGGCAAGCACATTTTCGCGTGGTACAACAACTTAATTTCTTTTAAATTGGAAAGTGAAATGTACGAGCTTAAAACTTTGTTGCCGCAATTCGATGTAAAGCTGCCTACCTGTATGTACGAATTAAAGAACGCCAGCCTCGTCGCTGGCGCTGCAACAGGCCCCGCAGTAAGTGCATAGTTTCATCAGCTGCCGTGGCGAATATTAGAGATGATCACAGCTGTGACTAAAGTGCCAGTGATTTTTAAAATATCGGTTGCCCCATGTCTCAATCAATAATGATCTGTTATTAGCTTGAGTGTAAAGAAAACATTTAAAAGAATCATTCATAATGCCATTTCATTTTCATTCACTCTAAAAAATCGATAAAGGGCAAGCTAATACAATGCAATGGCGTTGCGGAGAGTGCGAGCAACACGATAAAGTCCGTCACTTGTGCACTTGATTTGGACATTTTAGGCCGACAAATACAACATTTGCTAAAGGTTAAAAGAAATATCTACATACTAAACACAAAAAATTATAAATCTATTTATAAACATTACTGACTAACTCAAACGCATAATACGCACGGTGCTTGCCAAGTTTGTGTTGCTTACTGTGTTCACAATAGAAATGGGCGCATGATGAAATTTTTATTGATGATTTTGCAACTGAGAACTAATGGGAAGCTCGTAAACCGTCTAAAATCTTGGTGAAAAGGTGTAAAGTATTGATGTAATTGTGAAACAAATCATGATAATGGTATTGTCAAGCGCCCATCTCTAGTTTACATGCGAGTCACTAATGTGTGAACACCTTGCACCTGTCTGATGTTGTGTCTTTCTCTCTTACAGCTGGAGGACACAGCAGCGGTTGTGCAGCGTCAGGAAAAAGTGCTGAAGCAGCTGGAAGAGCTTAAGACTCAATTGGGCCAAATACGGGCCAGCTTGGGTGTACGTGTGTGTGGCAAGACCGTACAGCATACGACAGCCTATCAGAATGGTGGACTTAAAGAGGTGAGTTAAAATTATTCCCCTTAATGTATAATGTACTAACCCAGATGCCTGTTAACAGGTGCCACTCCAAGATGTTGTTGTCAATGGACATCCCAACTTCATACCCTACGCTCTGTTGGCATTGAAAAACGCTTGGCGTAAATTGTATACCATTGATGTGAAGACCTTCACACACTCGACAATGGCAGACATTGGACCAGCAGCAAGAGAATTTGAGGCTAATCTGTCCAAAGTGCCCGTCAATGCAGCATTACCCAAGATCAACGTCACGCTCATATGGAAGAACTGTAAGCTGGCGGCATTAGCTTTTTTTTTAATACTTATATATTAATTTAATTTTACTATCTAGGCGAGCACACGGAAATGATCAGCTCACCCACCATGTATGTACCCATCTACGGTGAGGTGAACATTATCAGGTATTTGGGTCGTGTTGGACCCACCGAATATCGTTATGAGAACTCACCACTCTGCAATGAAATCGACGCTGTGCTAGACATTTGCTATCAACTCCTTCGCTGCAGCACACACAAAAGCCAAGTGGCTATGGTCCGTCTCTTGGACAAGCGACTGCAGCAGCAACAATATTTTGGCGGCGATAAAATGTCCGTGGCGGACATTGGTGTCTATAGCTCCCTCATCCGCATGCCTGCCATCACAGACAAGGATCTGACACCTGCGCTGCTGGCTTGGCGCAAACGAGCAAAGCTCGTTACACAAATCTAAAGATTCTTCTACTCAATGCGAATAAAATAAAATGTTAGCAAAAAAAAATATATATTTGTGTTTCCAAAGAACAAAAAAAAATCTCCATTTTTAAAATGGTGTGAGATTTTGAGAGAATGGAAGAACAGTTTGACTTGAGAAAGTTGTCAGACCGCAGACAACAACTTTAAAAATATGTTAATAGCCGTTTTCATCATGTTTCACCCTCTAAATTTTAACCAAACTCAAAAATGTGGCTTGTAAAAGTTGTCAGACCCTTACAAGGTGTACTCGAAGAGTTCACATCACCAAAGCCTTGAAAATACTGAACAAGCGGAATGCTTTTTCATCATGATTGCCTTATACATTTTATTTACACGCACTCACTTAAAAGTGAGCAATGGGTCAGTAGGTTAAGCTTTTCGTTCTTTAAATGTTGCTTTATTTTGGATAAACTAAGCTTCAAATGGCACCCAAGGAGCGGGCTTAGTCTCTCGAACAAGGACCTCGTATTTGTCCATCTGTCTCAAAGGTAGGGTTCCATACTTGACGATGCACTTCTTTTCGGGCAGAGAAAGCGTGCCAATAAAAAGCCCGTTATCGGATCTGAGCCGGCAAATGAAGACGCGATCGTTGGTAGAGTTTGTACCTACGCAGACGGCATTCTTTTCCCTGTATCCATCGTAGCTGCGCACCCAATGGTAACTAACGGTTCCGTTGGTCACCAACAATTCGTAGGAAGTGGCTGTATTGGCAACCGACTCAGTGTTGAAAGAAGCACTTCCAGTTTCAGCAACGATGCGGGCTGGAAGGATGTTGGCGCCCGAAACTACACGTCCAACGTAGTTGTCAAAACCGTTAGGATCGAATCCACCCCAAACTGCATTCTCAGGGAAAGCTTTTGTCTTATCGGAAAGAACCCATTTGTCTGTGTTGTCATAAATGCCACACTGGATGGCACCCAACAACTGGACAATGACCAGCGCCAGAAGAGAAAGTTGCATGGCAGTGTACATTGGGAATACTGTCCGGTAGTTGACTAAAGTGTGTACTAAGGATTTTGAGTTTGCATTGGGGTTTATATGTATACGCTTTGGTGGAAATCATTCCCTGATAAGTGTCCGTGTTATAAATTTCCTTATTAGAAGGTTAAAATTGCAGAGAGATGCTGATTAGATATGCCACTATTGTTTTTAGATTTTTATTTTTTTTTTAGGTGTTTATGACAAAGTCTGACAGAAGAGAGTGTATATTTTTGGTTTCGGTTCCATTCTGGATTATTAGATCTCTCAGGGAATCCCTTTTTTGATAAGCCACGGCATTATTAATCTTCAGATAATTTGATAATATAATCAAAAATTTAAATTGATTAGATATGAAAACAAAGAGCTATTAAGTTGTCTACTCTTTCATCAAAGTTTCATAAAAATGATAAAGACAATTATTATAAATAAAACTTGATTATCAAATTATATGTATATACAGAACATATTCAATATTAAAGAGCTTATGTCATACAGATTATTGACGAATTGATTGGGCTGATAAATGTGTCAACTTGTATTAAAGGTGAAGCCCAAAAGTCTGTTCCAAGAATAGAGGGACTTTTGACTGATAACAAAGTGTTCCTAGACATCCTAATTCCCATCTCAAAATTCTTATCAAAGGCAGTAATGACGAGATAAACAATTGCTATAAAAAAAGTTCAGCAAGGCTCGAAGTTATCAGTTTTACGAGTTTTCGCAAAGATGTACAAGGTAGCCTGTCTAGTGGTTGTTGCCCTTTTCGGAGTGGTTTACGCAGTACCCTCACAATATGGTGAGTAATCTTAACTATATTTTAATCATGATTAAATAATTATATTATCTAATTAATCTAATAGATGCGCAGCACATTTGGGTACCTGGAAATCTGTCGTATCCTCTACCTAGTAACGCTGTTGTAGGTGGACTTGATCCTTACGGATATAAACTCTATGTGGGTCGCGTAAACTACACCGGAACAATTGCACCCACCAGTGTGGTGGCTGAGACTGGAATTGCCAAGGGCGACACGGAAGTGTATACATTCACAGCTAGAACTTATCAGCTTCTGACCACCCAGGATAGCATGGACTACGAATGGATTCGCAGCTACGATGGAATTCTGGAGGAGAACGCCGTTTCAGTGGGAACTTCCACCTCGAACGAAAGGGTGTTTATCTGTCGTACTAAGTCTGAAGGAGGTATTATCATCGGATCTTTGTTTCTAACGAAAAAGGCGTGCTTGCTCCAAGGACTTACATACGACTACATACATTCATTTGACAAGTATGAAGTTTTGGTTGCTGTACCCAAAACTAATAAGACATTTTAATAAACATAGACTTCAAAGGTGAAAGAAAGAAAATAAAAATGTAGATATTTAGTCTAATCGAGTGCTTTTTAAATTTATGTTCTGATGATAACAATTTAGCTTCACCTTGCTCAGTGAGTCCTTCTTTCTACTGTAGGAAACTGCAGTAAGTTCCTATATTTGAGTACAACTTGATAGCAGATAAGATATGACATTCAGAATTATATGTATAAATGTTGTTTTTCTTGTATTTGTCTAATATTTATTTTGCATTAACATAATATGATTTAAACACCAAATGGCCTCCAAGGAGCGAGTACTTGCTTTCGAACGAGCACTTCGTACTTATCCATCTGTCTGAGAGCCAGGGTTCCAATCTTGATAAAGCACTTCCTCTTGGTCAAGTAAAGACTGCCAATGTATTGTCCGTTATCGACTCTGGCTCGGCAAACGTAGACAAGATCATTGGAAGAGTTTGTGCCTGTGGCGACGGCATTCTTTTCCATGTAGCCATCATAACTGCGAACCCACTCATAGGTATATGTCCCGTTAGCCACCAACACGTCATATGTTTGGGCAGTATAAGCTGTCGCGTCAGTGTTGTAGGAACAACTTCCAGTTTCAGGAACAACGCGGGCTGGCAGGATGTTGTTTCCGGAAACTACACGTGCAACATAGTTGTCATATCCGTTAACATCATAGCCACCAACAACTGAGTTTGCAGGAAAATATTTGGTTTTGTCGGATGGGATCCAGGAATCCGTATTTTCGTAACTGGCACAATGGATAGATCCCAAAAGCTGGGCAAGAACGAGGGCCAGGAGAATGATTTGCTTGGCAGAGTACATTATGAATACTTTCCTGTAACAGATCGAAATGTGTTCTGATTGTTGCCTTATTGTTTTGGGACTTAAATACGCTTTCGGACACTAGTATTGTAAATTTTCTGGTGTTAACTTCTAGACTCTAGAAGTCTAGAGGCTAGATGTTGATTAGATATGGGAATATTGGTTCTTGATTTTTCCAAACTTTCAATAATAGATGACTAAACTTTATACGATGAAAATAATTTCGCACGTGTCACAATTGATAAGCACTTAAGTAATACAGTTAAGCCTCTCTATAACAAACATCAAATGGTTTAATATATGAAATACCTATATTTTATTTTAATTTAAAATTTAGAATTATATTAAGCTAAAGCAAAACAATAGCTTAAGAGACTGAATTTTACGTTAATGTTTCTTCGTTAGTGTGACTTCACTGTGAATTATATACCTACATATATCGCTCAGGGAATCCCTTTTAGATAAGCGACGGCATTATTATGAGATAAGCGTTTATTATACAAATTTGAATTGATAGGCTATGGACATATAAACTTTAACTTGTCAACAATTTCAACAAAGTCCGAAAGAATGGTATGAGCAAATAATAAATAAAAATCGTTAACCAAAGAAGTTATTTGTAATACATGCGTGCTTTCAAGAGATCTGATGAGAATTGCTTTTGAAATGTCGGTGTTCTTTTAGATTTAAGATGCATTCAGATCCGTCGACAACAACTTGGAACTTCACTTAATAAGTTTATAATAAAAAAAAATACACAACTCTGTTTACAAGACAATGTGTCAGTTGGATATCAGACTATAGTTAGATATGTGTTTATCTATAGACATAATTTTACGTCTTAAAATTCTTGTTGTTAAATATGAAACATGTTTTGAATTCTAACGTACAAACTTTTAATCAACAAAGATAATTTTGAAAAAAAAAAGTTTAATATGAATCCTGATTCTAGAGAATTATAATACAAAATATTGTAAAATTTATTATATTAGTTTGTGACTTGATTCAAACATCTTAATGAACTTGTCGGGGAAGCAACATTTTGCAAATTTCCAGTTCTATTTTCGAATTCGAATTTCTTCACCTAATTTTCGTTATCCAATCGATTCTATAAAATTTTGTATTGCATACTTTTAGGTGTAATTTATCAGTTTAGTTTTTAATAGAAAACGACTAAAACAAGTTATAAACATATGTACTATGTGACGACATTATAAGATAAAGAAAGTCCACTTTTATACGATTTCCGGCTGTATTTTATCAGTTAAGTACTAGTCATTATATTAAAAGTGAATAAAAAGAAAGATACCAAATCTTAACTACTGTGTCGTAATCTAGTTTCCAAGTAAATATCAATAAATCTTCAATCCACTGCCGATCTAATCTAATCGAATAATTTTCATTATTTACAGACATGGCTACTATATAAGATGGCCCGATGTAGTTTTATTCTTCAATAATTTTATTGAATCGCTTCAAGATGTACAAAGTTGCTCTCCTGTTAGCTGTTGGATTATTTGCCGCGGTTCATGCCGTGCCTTCGGCATATGGTAAGTGATCCTTTAAAGGAAACTGCCAAAGTTAATCAGAGTTAATCCTGGCCTTGTTTTAGATAATCAACACACTTGGGTAGCTGGAAACCTGTCGGTGACCGTTCCGGCTAATGCAGTGATTGGAGGATTCGATCCCTATGGATACTACACCTATGTAGGACGCGTTGTTTATGCTACCAACATTCTGCCTGCTCGTGTTGTAGCCGAAAAGGGAATTGCGTACTTCAATACGGATACTGTGAGCTACAGATTGGTTACATATCAGCTGCTGGTTGAGCAGGATAATACCAGTTTCGAGTGGATCCGCAGTTTCGATGGCTACCAGGAGAAGAATGCTGTTGCTGTGGGTACAACCCACTGGAATGAAATGGTCTATGTCTGCCGTGCCAAGGCCGATGGCGGTTTGTTAATTGGTACTCTGTTCCTATCCCGAAAGGCTTGCATTATTAAGAACGAGGATTTGCCTCTGCGTCAGTTCGATAAGTACGAAGTTCTCATTGCCAGACCGAAGATCAATGGAACAGTCTGTTAATTTTAATACAACTTAAGGGTGCAAAGTTATGTATACTCTAAGAAAAATTACTCCATGATAACATTAAATACGATTGATAAATGTTACTAACATAAGTGTTCATAGTTTAATGACTAATTTAAGTGCTTAGTGGACTTTTGAAGATTCTTAAGTTATTAGTGCATCAGCGGGGATTTGCATACGCTTGTAGTGACCTGCAATCAAATTTTGTCATAAGACAGCTTTGTGATATACATATACATAGTAGGCCGAGTTTAATCAAATTTGATCTGCTTCTATAAAACAATACGAGACATACAATCTGCGTGTTTGGTTGGAATATCTTAAAGAGGTGGAAGTATTTCCAGCTGGTTCCGACATATAAAATCCAAAATCTAATAGTTTAGTTTACAAATTTGAGCACACTTTATTCTTTAAATGCTAAACTTATTGAATAACATGGAAAACTAAATACATTGCTTTTCATTTGATGTGATTTTGTTCACAACAATATTTTATAACTACAATAGTACCGATAGTGCCGGAAAGCTAGCTAGTATATAAAATATATATATTTAATATAGTAATATTTATAACTGTGATATGTTTAGTAGAGCCACCAAAAGCTCAATAAAATGACTAAAAAATACTGAAAAAAAGTTGGCAACACAGAGACGCCTACATTGCGTTCATCCTGCCACCAGGTCCACTCGTTGTTATAATAACGAGGATCGCAATTGGGATCCGCTGGTTTATTCGCGGGTGGACGCGCGTTCTGTTTAATTTTCTCGATACGAGCAAGGTATTCCGCAATTAAATGTCCATCGCGAACCTTCTCGTATATATTGTTCTGTTCACAGGGATCCTCGTCCATGTCGAATATACATGGACCCTCCAGGGGCAGACAAGGCTCGTCATCGGGCTCAGGTTTCCGACATTTTACCGATGCCTCCTCTCGCATTGTGGTAATGTTTATTGGTGGCAAGTTGCCACGCAGCATCTGTAGTTGCTGCCACACACTGGTGTTCCGTATAAGGTCCTCATAGTGATCAGCACGTGGATCGGATTCATTGCGACGCTCCGACAGCCAACCATCATATTTACCATTATGGGTGGTGCCATTCACAATCTTCCATCTGCCGTCTACATAGGACAAATATGGCACGGAGTTGTCTATGTTATGCACAATCTCACGTTCCACCGAATCATAATCATACATGAGTGCAGGCCACAGATTCAGTCCGTCCAGTTGTAGTGACTCACTTAACTGGATTCCAGCTGCAGCTGCCAGAGTTGGCAGTATATCTCCTATGTAGAAACGTTGCCTCCACACTCTGCCGAGTCGTAAAAACCTTTTGCTCCATATGGCCGCCGAGGAGCGCAGTCCACCCTCCCAAGGCGAGTTCTTTTGCTGTCAGAAGAAAGATGTTATTATTCTTTTCAATTATTCTATTAATTCCTTAAATGTATTTAGCATAATTCATCCTGAAGGGCTCAGTTGCTCTGGCTGCACTATTGTATCATAAAGTTAAATCTAAGCAACAATTAAAATAAATAAATCATTTAACATAATTCAAAATATTAGGTAAGATCAGAGCTTTACAAACAGGCAAGCTTGGTGGGTGTTTAATCAATCAAGGATGTATACACAGCCACATTTATCCACACTATAATAACCTTTTACCCATATTTAAAAAGCCCATAAAAATTAAATCTATATACTCACGCCTCTCAGCGGATAGTTGGATGCGGTGGTTGAGTGTTCTCCCACAGTGGGACCCCCGTTGTCCGACAAGAAGAGAACTATGCTGTGCTCCAATTGTTGCTGTCTAGAAAGTGCATCGATGACACGTCCCACGCTTTTGTCCAGTCGTGAAACCATCGCCGCATAATATCGTTCCGTCATATTCGTAAGATACTCAAATTGAGATAGTTCCTCGATGGGAGCCTGCATGGGATCATCTGTATTAGCTGTATGTGGTGCCAAATGGCTGAGCAACAGAAAGAGGGGTTGGGCGGTGGCATTGTGATCTTCGATCAACTGCACAGCAGCGTCGGTTAATACATCGGTCATATAGTGACCAATGTGATCGTGAGAGACTTTTAGGTCGTTGCGGAAATCATGTCCACGTGCATAGGGTTTGCCCTATAGTAAAATATTGTTTCATCAGATTATGTGTGCATCTGTATTACATCTTACATCTTGCTTATAGGTTTGATCGTAGTAATCCACATAGGCACCCAAATAACCCAAATAGCGATCAAAGCCACGTTCGGTGGGTGTAAAGTTGCGCTGAGACATTCCCAGATGCCATTTACCCAACAGATTAGTGTGGTAGCCATTCTTCCGAAAAATCTGAGCTATGGTCGTCTCATTTAAAGGCAGTCCCCAAGGCTGATCATTTACGATCACATATTGCTGCATACCTTAAGAGATCAAACAGGTTAGTATTACTTGCAGTCCGATGAACCCATCTCGTTGAATCACTTACCCGTATTTATTGGATATTTGCCTGTAAGGAGAGCTGCCCTGCTGGGCGTGCACATGGCAGGTGTATAGAGTTGGTTGATTATAACTCCATTATAGGCTAACGCATCGATATTTGGTGTAAGAAATCTGTTCGATCCCCGAAAACTCACATCATCAAAGCCCTGCAAAAAAAAGAAAACTAGTAATGTCTTTTTATAAACTTTGACGTTTACTTCAGATGTTACCAAATCATCCGCCATTATGATAATAATATGCGGTTTGCGACCCTCATCATCGTCTTGGCCTTTTGCTGTCATTAAGGCCAATATGAGAGCTAATAGTAGAACGAGAGTTCTCATTACGTTGACTCAGAACGGGGCCGTGTAACTAAAAAAGTATTAGCAATATAACAATAGCAATCAATTTGCATAATGAATGGAAATAAGTTATCTTACATAAACAGATTAATTAAAATTTGAAAGCACTTTCTTTAAATTGGCTAAATTAGAATTAAAATCTTACTTCCAAACTTACAAATCTTACTTAAAATTTTGTTATTCATTTTTGTTTTATTATTTCTTGGTTCAGACTAAACAAGTTTTCAATTAGCAATATGTTGTTTATATTTGAATGGACCACAACGCTATTACATTAAATGGTGCATTTAACGGCAGCTCTGAAATATTTAACAGAAATATTTTACGATTTTTTTTGCACATTTTTAAATTAAATATTCCTGACAGCGGGAACTTAAACACAATACTTATCGCAATCGCAAAATTAATGCTGCTCAATTAGTTTACAGATTATAGCGTGAATTACACGGAAGTTGCATTCCGTAATTATTCTCGATGAGAAGTTAACATGTGAATGAATGAAAAAGCCTATTTAAGAACTAACAATTTTATTCTGAGATCATTTCTTATATATTAAGACTAACTAAAAATATTTATACTTTGTTATCACACATTTTTTTCCAGCACCTATTACATTTAAATTATAGAAGCAATTCAGATAAAACTCTCTATGTATATTGCATACAAGCATTAAAACAAATTAGATTAATGTGACATAAATTTCTGACAATTGCTGTATCACGTTTTTACAATATGCGAATAACACAATTTTTAATGACATTAATTTTAATAATTACTTAGCAAATTAAACATCACCAGGCAAATTACTAATTGTGTATTAATTATAAGTGAATATAAATAAGTGAATAACCATCTTTGAACTAACATTTAATGTAAATTCACTAGTGCATGTCAAATGAACTACAAATAAACAATTTTAATTGGGTGATAACATATAGATTATCTTTATTTGCTTTTCGAACAGTCCGTGAAACAATGCTCCACAAATTCGTAGTTCAATCAATTAATTCCATACAAACAGCTTTACATTCTTTTCTCACACTCATTTATTATAAAATAAAATTGAAGCTTATCTGCTTTGCAAGCTCATTACTATATGTAGTATGCCTACTTATTAATGCAAATACACGATGCACTATACAAATAATCGTCGAAATATTCACACTCGCGATCCAATACAGTACAGCAGCTCCCCAGTCCGTTACCTTTGAGAGCGCGCACTCTACTGAAACTCTACGGGGTTTGGATTCCAAGCTGCGGAACCGTTTGGATTCATTCATTAGTTTTTCATTGTCTGCTATGTGGGTGATAAGCATTGATCATCGGAGCGAGGCACAGTGGGCGAAAAGGCTCATTTAACAGCTCTTAGGGTAAAACTTTATTTATTCAAGTGGTTAGTGGTATAGTCAACTTAAACTAGATTTTTCTTAAACAAAGCTAAAGCATAAGTCACAAACAAAATACATTTAGATATGAGAAAAACACTTTTCTTCCACTTAATTATAACAGAGGCAACTTTTAAACAAGTTTGGCCATGCACAGAGAAAACGCAGAAATGATTGCCTAATGATGCACCTGCTGAAAAATATTGTTGTACATATTAACAAAAAAAAAAAAAAACACATTTAAAAAAAACTGAATGGAATGTTAACAATTTGAAGCATACTTTAAGGAGACAAAAAAGCTTAAAATAAATGAATTTTTTTATAAGGTATAATTGTATTTATTATCCACCTCCCTCCTGGATCGGGTCTTGACTTAAGTTTAAGGAAGCTAAAAGAACACTTATCATTCGTAAAAATTTTATTATTATTAAAAAAAAAACAATTTATTGTTTATGCTGACTTAATACTCATACTAAGGAATTCATTATTTGTAAAATAAAAAAAACGTTGCTTGCCAATGAAACAAAAACTGCAAGGAAGATAATAGCATGACATTCCAACCATTTTTGAACTGAACAACAATTTCTTTCTTTTTAAAAAGCCGTTTTAAGTTTAAAATTTACTTGGTTCTGCGTAAGTAATTAGTATCTTTCAATGATTTAAATGATTTAGGTATTAAAAGCGAACCCCATGATTCATATAAATCAAAAAACTCCACATGCCATCAAATTGTGATGATAATAAAATACAAATCATAAATTTGGAGTTAATAAAGTGGAAAGTGTCAGTTAATGGATATGGGTTTTATAAACATTAAAATTAACAGAAGAGGGTTAATTCGTTGTTGTTTGTTTTCCTTAAAAAGTACCTTAGAGGCGTCATGCTGCCAAACCCAAACAAATGCCACGCTAAACAAAAGTTTTTATCAAAAAATAAGTCTCAAGAAAGTGATGCAATGAATAACGACAGTTGAATAAGCTAGAGAATAATAGAGAGGAAGTGAGAGAGAGCAAGAGAGAGGGAGAGGAATTTAGATATTTGCCGGCTGCTCAAAATTGCGAGAGCTTTTTCTTCGGGGTTGTCAGGTCAAGTCAAGCGGCAGCTAACCAAAGTCAGTAAGCAGCAGTTTATAGCCCACTGTCAGAGTAGCTGACAACCCAGTTACTCTCTCTCTCTGTCTCGCGCCAAAAATTAAAGAGAGAATAGAGCAGCTGCCAGCTGCTTGAGTTGTTTTTGTTTTGTATGCGGCCCAACATGCTTGTTGGCCAAAGCAGAGCACATGTCGACATTCTGCAGTTGCTCGTTCACTCTCCTCGCAGCTGCTTCTTGTGCTCGTGTGTTCTCTGTTCCAGATTTTATGTGGAAAATTTAAGTTAAATTTGATGACTGAAAGCAGGCGAAACAATTAAAACTGATTGAACTGATCGGTATTGGAATATTGAACACACAACATGGATGATTTATCAGAGTTCTTAGGGTAAGTAGTCTGTCAGTATTCTATCAATGACACGCATGCTACAAGTGTCTAAAATTAGCGGTAAATGCATGCAAATAGCTTTTTTATTTTTAGCCACATTTAACACCCACCTGACGACCACGCGATATGTGGCGCATACTATATAAACAAAGTCTCCGCCGAACTGCAAATCAGTATTCCAAACAATATTAAATTAGTGATAAAATAATACTATTAAATGAAAAACTTCACAGCTCAACAAAGAAATGCCTTATAGAAAGAGAGTAAGAGACAGAATGAGAGAGAGAGAATTAGATAGTTTAGAAAGCATTCAAAAAGTTGTAGATAACAAAAGAATATTAAGAAAGCTTTCAAGATAGTTAAACATCTTCAGTCTGTAAGAGTCACAAAACAGATATTTAATTATAATAATTGTTTTTAAAACTAACATTTGCATGCGATTTTCGTGCCCACCCTTACATTTCAACTCACATTCCCTTTGGCGCACTTTTTATAACATATTCTATAAATATAAAACGCTAATCGAACAAGACAGTGCATGTAGCCACAGGTCATTTAGGCCAGACTGTTTCAAGCCCGGTTTTCCTATAGTTAGTCAGATTGACCGACTGTTAATTAGCAACATCAACACACACACACAACCTCTACTGGGCAGCCGTCACTTGTGTTTACCAGCGAAATCTCTGCGGTTTCTCGGCGGGTCAGTCAGTTTACCCTCAAAAGCGTGCTCAACATTTCGACTTTCCAATAGCTGGAAACTCACCACGATCTCAATTCAGTACCGTTGCCAAGCTCGTGATTGTTGTGGTATTTAATGGCGCTCGCATTCACGCCAACTGTTCAGACGTAATTCGAGCGGCAAGCGGCATCCGAGTTCTGATATTCAATTTAGAACGAATTCGAAACAGTTTATTATTAATATTGATATCATAATTTGATTCGGGACACTTGCAAACAAACCCCATGATGGGCTACTTGTTGTGATATTCAAAGAATTCTTTGCAAAAAGAAGTAGTGAGGCAAAAATAAACAAGTGTTCAATATCTGGCAAAAGTTTTGAAAGAAAGGATTTTGTTATTTTAAAACAGGTGAGCAATTGGATACTTAACTAGAGCCTATTTAACAAAGCACTTCTCTTAAAAAAATCAGAATATCTCCTTTAATTGAAATTATTCATTGATTGGCTGCCGACAAAAGTTTATCAAGGATACTTTGATTTTATTCCTCACAGGTCACAAGACTCTCTGATAATGATCTTTGTTTTTGTATCGATTAATCAATAATATTTAATTATTTTGTCACTTAGTCATAACAGATATTTTCCCCAAAGATCACAAGACTATACATTTAATGAGACTTTCGCGTAGCAATCTATTGATATACTATAAAATAAATCTGCTCTACAAATCGCGCATTAACACCCGCGCACTAATTGTCTCACGGCTTTACGGTTATAAACTCCCATGTCAGGGCTGGAAATCAAATCGAACCACCCACCGCGACCCGATTTCAATAATATTGTATACTACATACATACATAAGTTTGACATACAATTGGGGAACGTGTTAATATGTCGATTCGATTAACATGGGTATACAAATAATTACACGACTAAAAACAGATCCATATTTCGTATAGCTAAGCAAAAAGTACCTCATTTAAAATTGCGTCTTGTCATCAATTATTCCAGTATGCCCAATTGGAGCGTGACCAATGCTTTTCGCGTGCTCACTCGCCGAAAGCCGCTGGAGGATTCATCGGAGTCAAAGCTGGCCAAGGTGTTATCCGCCTTCGATTTGACAGCACTGGGTATTGGTAGTACCCTAGGTGTGGGTGTCTATGTGCTGGCTGGCGAGGTGTCCAAGAGTCATGCTGGTCCTGCTGTAGTCATCAGTTTCCTAATCGCTGCCGTTGCCTCGATCTTTGCCGGACTTTGCTATGCGGAATTTGGAGCACGTGTTCCCAAGGCGGGATCTGCGTATATTTACAGTTATGTGACCATTGGAGAGTTCATTGCGTTTCTCATCGGCTGGAATCTCATATTAGAGTACGCAATCGGTAAGTTTTATTGGCGACGCCGACTTCTAATTGACAAAATTAATTGGCTAGCATTTTAAACAAAAAAAATATATTTATTTTGAATACAACTCACACACATGTTGATACAGGTTCCGCCAGTGTCGTCAAGGGGTTGAGCACATATCTGGACTCTTTGTGCGGCTATGCCATGAGGGATTTCCTTGGCGAGCATTTGCCTATGAATGTGCAGGGCTTGAGTGCGTATCCTGATCTGTTTGCCTTTATTGTGACCATTCTGTTCTCCTGGGCAATTGCATCTGGTGCTAAAGAGTCCACCAGGGTGAACAATGTGTTCACAATGCTTAATTTGGGTGTCGTGCTGTTTGTTATCATCGCAGGACTTTTTAAGGGTAAGGTTATTTTCCTTTAATAACTTTAACTTCTTTACCTTGAATAAACACAAAATCATTAAAACAGAAACAATGATGAAGTCGAAAGGGATCGATAAGTGCAGTCTCTTATCGATTTGATTTGCACTTTGTGACGTCACACTGACAAGGATTGTTGATCGCATAATTTTTTTGTGAAAACAAATCGATAAATTGCACAGAAGTTGGCCGCGCTAGTTAAAGTTACCGTTTATTGGTTTTTGCTAATTTATTCTATCAATTTTAATTTAATTAAGCTGCCACTCAATTTCCGCATTTAATTTGTCGTTTTTCTTTTTATAGTTTCCAGCCGCAACTGGAGTATACCAAAATCTGAAGTGCCAGAGGGTTATGGCGAGGGCGGCTTTATGCCATATGGAGTATCAGGCATTATCAAGGGAGCCGCTGTTTGTTTTTATGGCTTTATTGGCTTTGATTGCATTGCCACCGCCGGAGAGGAGGCTAAGAATCCAAAGAAATCTATTCCATTTGCTGTGATCGTATCGCTGGCGATGATCTTTCTGGCCTACTTCGGTGTATCCACCGTGCTCACCATGATGCTGCCGTATTATGCCCAGGATGAGAGTGCTCCACTACCGCATGTCTTTCGCATCTATGGTTGGCATGTGGCCGAGTATGTTGTGACCATTGGCGCCATGTTTGGATTGTGCGCCAGTCTGATGGGTGCCATGTTCCCATTGCCTCGCATTGTGTTTGCCATGTCCAATGATGGACTGTTGTTCAAGTGTCTGGGCGAGATCAGCACCAAGTACAAGACACCCTTCAAAGGTACCATGCTGACGGGTCTGTTGTGTGGTATTCTTGCTGCCATTTTCAATCTCAGCCAGCTGGTAAATATGATGTCGATTGGTACATTGTTGGCATATTCTATGGTGGCCAGTTGTGTCCTGATGCTGCGTTACGAAGTGGATGATCGTCGGGACAGTCGTATTATCGGCAGTGGACGTATCAGCACGGGACAGGAACAAGCCTGCTCACTGTGGCGTCGTCTATTCAATCTCAATGGCCAGACGATATCCACCAGGCAGACGGCACGCATTGTGACTGTCATGGTTACCTTGTTCTGTAAGTTGAACTGCTGGAATTTTCAAGATTTTCAAAGATTACTCATAGTTCATTTCTCACAGCGATCTGGTGTTTTGTCTTCTCGCAAATTCTGACCAAATTCGAGGAGGATTTGGCCCATACCACCCAGTTCGATGTAATGCTCCTAATACTCGCTGGCATCCCATTGATACTCATGCTGTTCATCATCTCTCGCCAACCCACCTCGGGCGTTCAACTCTCCTTCAAAGTGCCGCTGGTGCCTTGGCTGCCAGGCATTTCCATACTAATTAATATCTATTTGATGATCAAACTGGACATTTTGACTTGGATCCGCTTTTGCATATGGATCACCATTGGTCTGGCCATCTTTCTGTCCTATGGCATTCGTCACAGTCGGCTTCGACAGAGGGAACAACGCAACAATTCCATTACCCTGCTGCGGGATTCCAGCGATACAACGCTCCTTAGTCAGGATCGTTCAAAATATGGCAACGAAGTGCCATTGATATTAATGCATAGCTCATCATAAATGCATTATACATGCTGATATTTTGCTTTTTACTGCAAAAAAAGGAAGAAAAAAAAGATATTTTTATTAAGTTTACGTTAAGTTTCATTTTTTATCATCACACATATGCACACACAAATACAGCACTCATATTTATTATGTATGTAAATATACGTACATTTCTGTTCTCCTCGAAACACTATCATGTAATATATAAACATTACAAATAAAAACCAAAAATTGTTTACAAAGTACAATAAGGAAGCTTAAAGCAATAAACAAGTATAAAAACAGTAGACGTATTTGCATTCATTTTAGATGTATTAAAGATTTTGAAAATGTTTGAATTCTAACTTAAGTTTTGATTTCTTGTAGTCCAATTACTTTTAAATAAAAATGAAGGTAAGAATTCGTAAATGAATGTTTTGAAAACAGGCTAAAAATAAAGAAATGCCAATTTCTTATAATTAATTAATACATTTATTTCGTTTTCCAAAGCATAGCATACTTGTTACTTTCATTAAGTTCGTTGAAAGTATTTTTTAATACGAAATCCAAACAATAATTGAAATGACCCCCTTAATAAATATATTCTCATTTCGAATTAAATTGGTCAACTTAAATTATACTTAGATTTATTTAATTTACGCGCCCAACACACAAACATCGCATAGACTGACCGTATGTTACTAAAATACCTTAAATAAATGGTGTGATGATATCGATATACAATGAGTAAATCTGCTACTAAAAATGAACCATAGGGGGCGGTTTGTATGGTTCTGCTAACGGGCTGAAGATGTTGTTTTGGTCAAATTTTCACGATTTTGTTTTCGTTATATTATTACAATTTATTGGAAACACCTTCGCCCCTGAAGCGTTGAAATCACCAACCATTGATTCGGCAGATTAGTTTAAAGGGTTACGAAACTGTAATATTTGTTTTTAATGCGTTTTTACACGATTTATTTTAGAAGAAATATAAGTAATTTATTTATTTGGTCGCTGCTTCATTTATTTTTTTCTTCGTCTAGTTTGTGGTCGTATATTGAAAATATATTAATTTTTTAACTGGGCGAAACCAAACAAGAAAAACGGCCGTGGGCCAGCTTACCACGAGTTTCCCGTTGGATTCCTCGAAAGTCCTGAGGAGCGACAACTTCGTCTGTGCTACAGGGTCTGCCGTCGCTTGTAATTTTTGGCGCGCTGTTGGTTGTCGCCGGTGCTGCTGTTGTTGTTGTTGCCACTACCGTTGTTGTCGTCGTTGCAGGTGTTGCTGTTGTTGTTGTCGCCATGGTTCTGCTGTGCCAAAAAGTTTTCACTTTGCGCTGGTGTTGCCGTGTCTCCTTTTCCCGTTCGTGATCTCTCTCCGTTGGTCTAGATCGTTTCCTGTGTCGTTTATGATTTTCTCCTTGGTTCTAATTGTTTTCCAGCGTGTTCACTTTTGGTTTTCCGCACTTTAAATTGGTGTTTTACTTGTCTGTTCTGCTATACGTCTTCGCTCTTTCAGCCCGCCAGAAATGTAAAGCACGCCGATACTCGCTTATCGATGCTGAGATCTCGATAACTTCTTTTCTCGGAAAATTTCCCTAGATAAATGTCCCGGCTTCATGCTATTTGGGTAAAATAAAAATACTAATGTGGTTTCTTCATGCCATAAAAAACATCCTGCACGCTCGCATCATGTTGAAATCCTGAATTCTGACTTCGTGTCAGGGTGACCATATCAAATTTACATTTGAGCGGCAGTTAATTTAATTTTGAATCGCATTAGTATTGTAAAATTGTTGTAACCATGCATGAAATATTGTGACAAGTGCCTTGGTTTATAAGTCTTAAATTAATTGCAGCGGGAATAATAATAATTTTCCCTTATCTAAACTTATTGTAATTATAAAGGCATATTAACAGCTTAAAGTTATTTCACTACATCAAAATTGCAATAGTTTTAAATTACAGCCGACGTTCAAGTGTGAGCACTTATGAAATTAGTTTATTATGAAAGTACAAGGCCAAAACAAACACGATAAGTTCAAGTTTTTGTTTGGGAATCCACAAGTTTGGCGATGATTGAGGATAAGGACGAAAGATACTTGTTGAGCAAATGCAACAAGTTTGATGTCTTGGCAACTGATTGTAAACAAAAAATTGAGCTCAAGTTCAGCTGTTGCATTGGCAACGCCCGATTCAATGGAATGTTTAATCGATGCTCTCTCAAAGGATAAAAACAGACAAGAAGCAAGTGCGCAACGAAAAAAGACAGGAAAAAACGGAAATAAATAGTGAAAATTTAGAAATGTCGCGATATAAAAATTAGATAAAAGCGAAAAGAGCTGAAAGAGTTACGGTGTTCTATCACCGGATCGCTAGTCAGCTAAATTCTCTGGCAACATGGGAAATACCGAGAGCAATGTGACCAGCGGAGTCAAAAAACAGGCGGGTGTCTCCACCCAAGCCCTCTACAAATTTGTGAATCTCAAGGGCGGTGGCCTTCTCGTGGACATGATGAAACGCGCTTGTCAAACCAAACAGTTTGCGGAAATTGACCATGCGATCAAAACCAAAGTCGAACCCTTTTTATATAACAAGGGCGCTGGCCGTTATTTTCCCATATCGAAGCTGGTGCTGCTGCGCAATCGGGACAGACCTAGAACCAGGCAATTGCCCGAGATACGTGCTCTTGAGAATCCCGATGATGACTTCAATATACACGATTATTGTCCAGAGGTATCTGAGGCGGAATATATCTCGAATCCCACTGCTTATAGATTCGTCTGCTGGGATCTAAATGTGAGTTGGATCTGTAATATGTATAAATCTTACTTGTCTCTAATGTCGAAAACTCTTTTGTAGATGCGTGGAGCGGTGGGTGAGACTATACTACATCTCTGCCTGCTCAATGCCTCCTCGTTGCATGCGGACTTGGCCAAGCGTCTTCTGAAGTTCTATCCCAAACTCATTCTGGACATTTACATGAGTGATGAGTACTATGGAGAGAGCGTGCTTCATATTGCCATTGTCAATGAAGATCCGGCTATGGTTAAGTATCTGCTGGATGCCAATGCCGATGTCCAGGAACGGTAAGTGGACTACACTATCTCTGCATAGTATCTTATTTGGCTGTTTGCTCTTCAACAGATGCTGTGGCGCCTTCATGTCCGCGGAGGACACAAAGGCCTCCCGCACGGATTCCCCGGATCATGAGTATGTAGCGCTGCAGCCGATAACCAACTATGATGGCTACGTCTATTGGGGCGAGTATCCCTTAAGTTTTGCCGCCTGTCTATCTCAGGTAAAAATCGCAGCTATCAAAATTTCTATTATTTATTTATATTTATTACAAAAAACATAGAGTATATATGTTCTTAATCAGTACCAACAAGAGAGTAACTTAGCCATGTTTGTCTGTGAGAACTCGTAGACTTTAGAAAGGTAGAGAATTTAAATTTGTTTCGTAGGTTTCTGATGGAAGCGGACAGCAATTCCACTTTGAATACCAAACTCCGATCGGCAGCATCTCGAAAAAGTTATATGTATTATAAATATGAATTTATTATACGATTGTACTAATCTCCCACGAGGATTTCATCACGATCTCAACTTTGTACTTTGTTCTTTTACACTTCTTTTAGGAAGAGTGCTTTCGACTTGTGCTGGCACGTGGCGCAGATCCAGATTTCCAGGACACCAATGGGAATACCGTGCTGCATATGTTGGTCATCTATGAAAAGATCGAGATGTTTGATGTGGGCTACGAGGTGGGAACCAATATTCATATCAAAAACATCCAGAATCTAACGCCATTGACGCTGGCAGCAAAGCTGGGACGCGTCGAGATGTTTTTCCATGTGATGAGCATTGAGAGGGAGATTTACTGGCAACTGGGGAGCATTACATGTGCCGCATATCCGTTGCTTATGATCGACACGATCAACGAGGAGACGGGAAATATTAACAAGGACTCGGTTCTAAATTTTGTGGTTTTTGGTGACAAACTGGAGCATTTGGAACTTCTGGATGGTGTAGTCATTGATCTGTTGAAGACCAAATGGGATACCTTCTGCAAATCCCGTTTTTACAAGCAGTTCTACATGTTTGCCTTCTACTTTCTTATATCGCTCTTCAGCTTTATATTACGACCAGGTCCCGATGCTAAAGATGACGAGGATGAGGAACAGGAGGGCACATCATTAGGTTCAAATGCTAGCTCACATGGCGATCTCTACATCAATGGCAGTCTGAGAGGTCTGCAAACCAAACGTGGTACCTCTAGCACCGAATACAGTTAGTTCCATTCGTATTTCCCATAACAATTCTGGAATCTCTCCTTTAACTTTCCTAATCTCCTATTGCAGAAACATTTTGGCTGAACTTCACTGAGTACTATGATCCCAACGAGGTGGAAACCTTGCCCGCCTGGTGGCAAACCTATGCCCAGTGTCCGCTCATGAATCTGGAATCTGATTTGGCCAAACTCCGAATTATTGCCGAGTTAATCAACTTCGTTGGCGCCATACTCTACCTACTTGTGGCCCTGAGAGAAGCTCGTTTTTTGGGATACAAAATGTTTATCGAGAATTTGGTAAGATCAAAGTGAATTCCTTAGAATATAATAAAAAATTTAAGAAGTTGGAGAAGAGAAGAAAATTCAATTTGGAAAATGAACAAATTAGACTTAAATCTTCTAATATTTCATCCTTTATATTTTCTGTTCTCTTCAAACTAGAAGTATAATTAAATTAAATATCTAAGGAATGAATAAATTGATTTCTGATCATTTTCAGCTGTAGAATAGAAGAAATATGTACTAATCTGAACGAAATGAAATGTTTGCATTCCTAAACTCTTTATTCCACTTAAATTTATTTCCAGATGACAGCCCCATCGCGTGTTATGTTTCTGTTTTCCTGTGCACTGATGATGACTATACCCTGGCTAAGAGTGTCCTGCCTGACCGAAATCGATGATCATGTGACGGTTGTGATAATGTTGACCACGGCTCCCTACTTTCTATTCTTCTGTCGGTATGTATAACTTAAAAGTGAACTTTTAATGCAACTCTTGATATATTTTTGTTACCCCTCCTTTATTTTTAGTGGTTTCAAGACCGTTGGACCCTTCGTTGTGATGATCTATCGTATGGTGATGGGAGATTTACTGCGATTCGTATCCATTTATTTGGTTTTTGTGCTGGGCTTTTCACAAGCCTTTTACATTATTTTTCTCACGTTTGATAATCCTTCGGCGCCAGAGGATCAGGATGCCGAATCGAATCCAATGCCTTCGCCCATGGAATCAATTGTGGCCATGTTTCTGATGTCCTTGACCAACTTTGGGGATTATTATGGTGCAATGGTGTCTACACAGCACGAGTACGAGGCGAAGATACTCTTCTTTCTGTTCATGGTGATTGTGAGTGTGCTGCTGGTCAACATGTTGATTGCCATGATGGGTAATACGTACCAAAAGATAGCCGAGATACGAAACGAGTGGCAACGTCAATGGGCACGAATTGTTCTCGTCGTGGAACGAAGTGTCCCTCCAGCAGAGCGTCTCAAGAACTTCATGCATTACAGTCAGTCCATGTCGGATGGAAGACGTGCTTTGGTTCTCCGCTTAAATATGACGGTGGGTTTCATTATTGATTCATTACTCAGTTCCCAAAAAGTTATAGGAGATTATTAAATAAGGTGACTCCGAATTAAAGATAATTAAACTGAAACGAAAATAGGTTTGCTCATCTTAAGTAATTAGAGTGAACATTTGGTTTTATTTCAACTTATTTATTTTTGAAAATTTTTGCATATGAGTTTGGCATATTTTGAATAATTGTATATATTCTTTGGTAACTCTTTACAATTCCTGGTGACACGAGTCCAGTTAAACTTTGTCAGTCGGTGGAAATGAGAGTGCCAAAATGTGTTGTGTTAAGGGGAAAAAAAGATTTTAATATTTTACTTTATAACGTTAGTTTTTAGATGATTTTAAATGCACTTTTGATGTCCACTGTACTTATTCTTCTTTAGTATTTACAGCAATGTCAATTAAGCACTGTCCGTTTGTTTGTCTGTGTAATGGCATCGATATCAGAAGGTATAAGAGCTAGAGACATTACATTCTTACAGTGTGAAGTTGATGATTGAAGGAGCAGCTAGAGACGGAAACTGAGTATCTTTATGTCGAAGTCAGCCGACTGTAGTATATAGTATGTATATTTTTATATGCTTTTAACTTAATGCAATTCTTGCAGGACGAGGAAAAGGAGGAGATGAAAGAGGTGCAGGAGATGAAGCGTATTCATCAGCGTTTCTCCAAGAAGCGTCAAATGGAACGTGAGGCACGTGCTCATCGGCGTCAGCAGGAATACGAGAAATTCTTTGGAACCACGCCTAAAACAGACAGCATGGAGAATAACAATCTGTGAAGTTCTGCGAATTAAATTTAGTTCAAGTTTTATTGAACCAAAGGCAGCCGCTCGAATCGTGAATGCTGTTAACCAAATTTGTTCACTTTGTGCAATAAATGTTTAGTCTATGAGCAGTTTCAACCACCAACAACTACATTATATCCTTACAAACTTATGTCCTTAATTGATATTCGTTTGCGTATCATAAAACTCAGCTTTACGACATGACAAACAGTCCGCCTTCTATGGAGGGTGCCAATAATGCGCCATTTGAATGATAATAATCATTTTTATTATGTACGTCTGGCCAATAAATCCCTTTCAAAGGATGTGAGGGAGGGAGCAGAGTGCTGGTTCTTAAACATATCCTTGGCAACATCCGTCTATCGAACAAGAGCCTTGTCGTTCTCTTCTTTTATTTTTAGTCTTCTTCATCTTGATTACGTAATTGCAATTGTTGCAAAGAGCCATGACACCTTTCATTGTCCTTTCTCCGACCCATCAAAGAAGAGTGAGAGCAGGGTGCAAGTGCAGACAAACAAAGGATCTATTGAGATGGTCCAAAATCGATATGATGATCAGCGATCGACGGTGCGTGGGATCCTTTTTAGCGAAAACAAAAATCTCAGCTCAGGATACACCGGAAACGTTTAGTCCTTATTGTCTGTTTTGTTGATGTAGAAACATACGCATTGGGATTTATAGATTCTATCCCCTCTAATGGTCCACCATGCTATTGAAAGTGTTAAAAAGCAGCGATCTAGCTCTTGAATCATTGTATCCTTGAATCTTTTGAATCCTTTGCTCAGCAAGCGCAGCTTGACTTTAATTGCATCTGAATAGAGCAATTTAGGACATGCTGTGTCAAGCACGATGCTTGCAAAAACTAGCATACACTGAAAGAAAACTTTGTCGAGCTTGGCATGTGGAAATATGTAATTTTGAAAATATTATTAATTGCAACCCTATTACAATTACCCTCTCTAAATTTAAATTTCTCTCAGTGCAACTGCTCTGGTCAGCTTTTTGCGCCTTTGCTGAAAGGTTCCCACTGCCATTGGCAGCTACAACCCTTGAGCTGCGGTTCCACAATGAGCACCACAGCGCGGCTAGCGGCGTTAATGATATGGTGGCAATCCTTGCCGATCACAACAAAGGCTTTTTTAAGCCAACATTTGAATATTTGTCACAGCAGAAGTAGAAGCTGGGAAAACCAGCTCAGGATTGGCTTTTGGCCTGTTCACACTCAGTTCTCTCTTGCTCTTTATTCTCTCTGATTGTTCGGGCAGTTGATTCTCGGCATTCTCCTCATTTTGCTATATAATTATAGAGTCCTGGCGAGGTGTCGAATTCGTTGTAAGCGACAATTTAATCACATATTTTGCCAGCAACGCCACCAGGACCTTTGTTGCCACACCATTGTGCCTGCTAATGGGGCAGCTGGCAATGGCAATGGCAATGGGATTGGGATTGGGATTGGGTGCAAAAGGACGCCCACTTCCTTTTGTGTGACTCAAAAAGAAAAATATGTATAATTTTTTTTTATTTATTTTATTTTTTGGCAAGGATTCGGGTTGACCTCCCTTGGGCGCTTTCTAGTCTGAAAATAACCGTGCGAGTTTTGGCATGTCCATAAAGATCCTGATCCTGATCACAGCTTGTTAATTTCCCGTGTCGTAAAATCCTGACTCGGGTAAAAACTCTAGTTCGAGCTGCTCGAGAAAGTTGGCAAAATTGTTTAATTACTCAAATACAAACTCAAACACACACACAACATTGTAAAACAATAAAAACCTAAAGAGGAGGAAAATGTTGCAGGCATTTCCCGGGAAAACAGTTTATGAGGCCCGTTTAGCGGCTTTCGAGGGGCGTTGCAAATGACTTTTAAATGCGGCAGTCGCGGGCCGTTGATTGCATTGATTTGTGTTTTTTTTTTCCACTTTTCTTCTACTTTTTTGTCCTTTTCTTATATTTATTTATATTTCTTTAAAACTAACTAACGCGATTGTTTGGGATTTGTTCTTTTGCCAACGTCGCCCGAACACTTGACAAATCTTTGGAGAACAAACACGAAACCCAAACGAAAGTCCTTTGGGAATTTTCTTTGGGCAAAAGAGAAATGCAAAAAGTATTCAAATCAATGGTACATTTAAATAAGAATTATAGCTAGGGTGCCGGTTCACCTGGGAGTCCCCCTTCTCCTTCATCTCCTGCCTACCTCATTCTTTGCTCGATTTCTTAAATCTTTGCTTAAAAGTTTCAAGTATTCTTTGAGTTTATTTAAACTAAATTATTTATGCAAATAAAAGCAACGCATAAAAAATGCTTGCAATTTATATTGACATTTTGAAGGGGATGTGTGGGTTTGAGTGTGTGTGTGTGTGGGTGTTAATGGCAAGGGTTGCTGTATTCGCTTGACCTTTGTTAACTCTGTTTGCATTTCAGCTTTGTGATTATTGATTTACGCTGTCAAAGCAAAGGAACTATTCGGTAATATAGATGTCGACTCTAAAAGGATTTATTTAAACTTTCAAAGCGAGGAAACAACTGCGATAACTGTCCTAACTTGAAATAGATTAATATTTTTACATAGATGGCAACTCCAACAAAATTTAATGATTTTCATTTTGAAACTCTGCTTTGGATAACAATTCTAAAAATATTTTACGGTTCTCAGCGAAAATATTTAATATTAATATAAATTACTTGGAGTTGTCTAAAATAAGAAATGTTTCTTAAGATTTTTTTTACAACATAATATAACAACTTTTTAATAAAAAATTGACGGAAGCTTAGTCGAGTTAAATAATCTGTAAGTAATCAGAAATACGGAGTAGGTACAAGACTTCTCTACTTATATACCGAGTTTGTCTGATTACAGAGTATTTAACTTCACTTGGCTTTTATTGTGTTGTTATTACAGTTAGTTTTCACTTTATATTTGTTATTTATATATTATACATATATTTTTTTCTTTTGATTTTGGGGCTTTTGTGCTTGTTTGTGGTTGTCATTTGCATTCGCACTTGTGGGACAGTTCTGAAAATATCCATCGATTATATGTCACTGGATTATTGAGAGCGTTGAAAGGTCGAACAATACATATTTGGTTAGGTTGGTAAGTATTTTCATTTTTCAAGAGTAGATGAGTGTTGAACATACATGATTAGTACGATATATATAGTAAGATGTATATGCATTAGTCCTGTTGACACACGTTGGAATCTTCATTGCGAAGAAATTTATAAAAATAAAAAGATAAGTTAAGATAACGGTTATGTATCTGTAAATCCCAAGAATGACACAAAAAATTTCCAAAATATAATTCACTTTATATTTAGAATGAATCTACAGGGATTTCAGTTTATTTATATTTAAAATTTGCTAAGACCTTAAAATACTACAATAAAAAGAAACAAATCAATAATACAAAATTTTAAAACTTCAGAGCGATTGTCATATGTGGATAGAAAAGTTTCTATATGCTTATGTAACAGTTCATTGTTCCTTTATTACCAAAACATAAACTTAATCTATAACTTAATAACAGATTAAATAGAGAAAGTATGCATTGCATTTCGTTAATATCAACTGTCAAACTCACCTTGCCTTGTCTTACTTCTTCTCACACTCTATCTCTACCTTTCTCTTTTTCTACTGGTAGAATCCGCCTCGCTTTGATTGGGAACCACTTGACGTTTGTTTGCGGGGGTGTTAACAAAAAACCGCAAAGTTTTAATTGAATTTCCTGAACAAAATAATGTTTTGCCACTTGAATCTCGCGGGAGACGCTAAACAAACAGATCGACAAACGAAACAGACAGACTGGGTTGACTGACTGAATGACTGACTGATAGATTGAAGGGCAATGGGAGGTATGCATACATACTTAAGAATCGAATTGAAATAAATTCAATTCGCAAAATCAAATCACTTGAGTGAAAATACGCTACACAATAAAAGTTGCATTAAAAATTCCAACCAAAAGAAAACACAAACAAACAAATGGACCTAGGCGTGGGTAGTTTAATGGTTTGGGGGCTGAATTGGAATTGTTGGGTTGCTGGGGGTAAAAGGTGTCGAAGCGGTTTTCCTTTAGCTAAAATTATACTTTGATCTTTGACAGCATTAAACACGCGCAATAAAACCCTTTGACTTTGAAACTGCATCAAACCCATTTGCCAAATGAGTGAAATTAATTACAAGAAGCCACAGCAAAGCGGTTAAAAAGAATGGGTATGTACTGCTGCAGATATATCCTTTAAAAGACTTTGGGATGAATTTTGAAAGGTGTTATATTGATAGACTAATGATTAGTGTATTTTCTATGAAAAAATAACAGCTACCTCATTAGTAATGAGTCATTACCAACTTCAAAAGCAGTAGTAGTAGTATTAGGTATATTAACGTTTTGCTCCCATTGATATACGAAAACTAAATAATCTGTTTACATAGACAAAATCTCAACATACTCCTTGCCAATTTCTTTGCTGGGTATAATTATGAAAATATCAAAGTGGTTAGCTGTCAACACTTTTGGTTTTAAATTTGTGGTTCTGGCATTGACAGGCCTCACCACGTGTCGACCCTGTTCAGGACCTCATTTGCTAGCTGGTAACGCCCACGCACGCCCTCCCAAAACAACATGGTTCGATGGATGGCTAGAAGACTAACTAGATGGTTTGATGATACCCCGAGGCAACCGCAGAATTTTGACACTTTTCGGGCAGCTAATTCAGCGGGAATCGTTTCAAACTGTGCTTGTTGGTCGTAAACACACACCGTGGGATTCAAAATCGACATCAGGATTCTGAGGACGGAACTGCACTCCAGAATTTGCATCGAGTGGCCACTTGGAGGCGGCGACGATTTACGGGCCGAGCGAAAACAAAAATTAGACGAAACCAAAGCACTTGAGTAGGACCAACCCCTAAGAATGACCCCTAATGTGAAAGAAGAAGCACAAGATGACGATATGCAAAAAAGAAAGAAAAGAAGGCAAATTTATAAAGAAATTTCCTCAAGTATTCGACGAGAAGCGGCTCTTAAGTGGCCCGTTTCGATTACATGACGAAACTTAAGATGAATTCGGGCTTATGAAGTGCCTCGGCTGCGGTACAGTCAAGGTTCGCCATTTGACTGCAACCCTTTTTTTTATATTTTTTTTATTCAAGTTGATTGAGAAATTAACGTCGTTTAGCCAAGTGGCTGACGTGGTCTGAAGTCGAAGATCTGGGGGATTTTCTTAACAATAGCCTACGATCCTGGACGATTTTTGCATATACTGAACATTTCTTAGTTAATCTGTTATGACATCTAGTAGATGTTGAGGAAAGGTAAACGGGCTGGAGGGAGCTTCTCCTAATGAGCTCAAATCGAGCATGCCTTATGAGTGCCATCGATATCCTACGCTCTGACAGCTCCTCAATTGCATTTGCATTGGTTTTTTCTTTCCCAGGCGAGAACTTCTCACAGATTCTCACACTTACTACAAGCAAATCTCATCAAGGAGACTGACTTTACGGGCGTTACATGTGGGCTTACACATGTTTCAGCCAAAATATGTATGTATATTCATACATTATGATCCTTTTCCGAATTGTATGGGTAGAAAAGATTAATTGTTTGCTTAGTCCTTGCACATCATTTCCGGGCAATACGGAAATGCTGCAACAAAAACACATGCAGTACAATGTAAACAAAATGCATTTATTATAATTGTTTTATTTATTTGTTTTTTTTTTTATTCTGCTTGGGCTGAAACAATTTGCAGCATTGAGCAACAAACACAATTCGAGTTCCGTTGAATTGCAGACAATAAAGGACGACAAAAGGAGATGCTGCACAGCACAATTGACCAGCTTCGTTTAGACCAGGTCAAATCAGGTGAATGCGAACGGAAGTCGGACTGCATGGCACATGCGACCGCCCAATGCTTTGGGTCTGTCTCCTCTTCTATGAGCTCTTTGTTTAACCCATGGGCTCTTTACCACTAATGGGATGAGAGTTCTACAGTTAGTTATTTTTTCGCCAGAACTAAACAAGGAGGTCCATAACCCTAAAGATTGTCCACTGTTCTATTGTCACTGTTTAAGATACTCTTTAATGCCATTATGAAGTGTTTTTCTATACATGTCAGGTTCTGTCCGTGAACTTCCTTATTACATCTCTAGAGTTAATTCTTATGACGATATAAAGTTTAATAAAGACTAATATTAATTATGTGCGATATCTGGGTACAAGATTCGAAATTCAAGCAGTTTTTTTTTTGCATCTTTCTAAGATTCTTATATAGTACATGAACTTTATTGTTAGCTTTTTTGAGAGGAAGATTTATAGAATTAGGTTGCTTTTAAAGTCTCAAAAATAAGAAACACAATTTCCATTTACATAAACTGGTAATCAATTTGTTTTAATTTTTGAAAGATAATGTAATAGCTTTATAAATTAGTCATTGTCCCCATAATAAGATATTACTGAGTGAAAATAGACAGAAATAGAACACACAACATTCTTTTTTTTTTTTTTTTGAAGATTATTTTATAAATTACATAATGCAATTTACATTAATGTCTAGTCATTGAAACTAAACTAAACGATTTTATACGTTAAAACATGTTCATTATTCAAAACTTATGATTTTTCCCTCCAGCTTCCCTTTATTTCTTTTATTCAAGGATAATTTTTCATTTTTGCAGCTCAAAAGATAACTAAAATGGTGAAAAATGCGAAGAAATATCTGTTTCGTGTGCATGCAAAATGCTCTTAACTCGAATGACACATGAAAAGCGCAAAATCTGTTAAGTAATCAAATGGACACGTACGCTTAGGAAAATGTAATCAAATGCGTGTGTAGGTGGGGGTGCTGGGAAAATGGAAATGAGAAATGGGCAGTGGGAAATGGAAACTGCAAAAGGCAACAAAGGACACGAATACGTGAGAAAATGTAAGTTGGAATAGCTGCAAACTGTATTGCCAGGTGCAGAGAATACTCTAGGATCAAGTGAAAAATGAATATATATAATATAATAATCAAAATCAATTCGGGAACTTGATGGAATGATTCAATTAATTTCAAAAGTCAACACAATTTAACCTCATTTAATTGATATAAAAGAGTCGCAGACTTTAGCCTTTTGTTTTGATTTTGTTTATCTTTATGATCATTGTTATTATCACATTTGTTGTATTGTTTGTGAGTTTAATTTAAAAGGAAATAAAAAACCAAATTGTTTGGCATATATGTATGTATGTGTGTGTATTTATGCCTTATCCAGACTCAGAGCCCCAATTCACAATTGTAGAATTAACAATGACAACAACAACAACAGATGGCAAACAATGAAGTGCGCGACTCTCGGGATTTAATGTAAAGAGAGAGAAAACAGAATGAAAGCAGAGTATGAATGAAAAAGAGAGAACGTGTATTGAATGTAGGCAGAGAAAGGCAATCCTTATAAAGGGTTAGGTTTAGGGTTAGGCCTTTCATAATGAATTTCATAATTACAGAGCTGTTGATTCTACTCTGGACTCTAAATTGAGTGCTCATAAGTACATATAACACCTGACTGCTTTGTCATTATGTTCTCACACCAAAAAAAAAATATGAAAACGAAAATAGAGAAAAAACATATCAAAATGAGAACTATTCTATTCCATGAAAAGCAACATTTGAATACTAAATGCGAGATGCGTATGGCAAAAAAGCAGAAGTCTGTCTTCCTGTCAACTCTTTCCCTTCTCTTACCTAAGGATTCATCCTTCTTCACCCCTCCTCTTGTCTATACAGTGTTAAGTGAAAAGTAGAATGGCTGGAAAGCAAAACGCTAGCTGAACAAAACTTTTTCCATTACACAACACATCAACAGTTTTTTTCTTCCTTCTATATTTATATTTTTTTCGGTGGGCAGCACAAAGGAAACGTTGAAAGCACTGAAAGCTTTTTATGCCCTACAAGCAGAAGGGTAAATTGGGTATATCAGTTTGGACAACCAACTTATTATAGAAAAATCATTCCTTTATATATTACATTCCTTTATATTATAAAACTGTATCAAAGGTAGGGAAAACATTTTTTCTAAATATAGAATGTATCTATTTAATCACTAAAGCATTTCGTGATGTTATGAGGTAATTGTAATTCTTACACAATGTTATCACAAATGAATAATAAAGATACCAAAGTTAGGCTACTCATTATAATTGATTAGGAAACAGAGAATATTATGTTCCTTCAAGCAAAAAAAACACTTCATTTTGTATGTTTTTTCTTAACTTTTTTCTATTGTGCATTGTGCAATCAAAGGAAGAGAGCTCTCTCCCTCTATCTCTCTCTCTGAAACACACATACAGACTTGGTCATGCATATAGGTAAACTTTACGAGAACATATGTATGTACGTGTGTATGTATATAAATTTGGCTAGCCATTCAGGGCGTTTTTCTCGTTTCTCGTTTTGTTATTGTGTTGTGTGGTGCATTGTGTCGCTTTTGCTTTTCCACTTTTCTTTACCAAATAAGTAAATAATTGCAGTAATATCCTTTCGTGCGCAAAAAAGAAAGAAACGAACAACGGCAGAGAATGGAAAGCGTGTTTCCATGTTCTTTTCACAAACTAAAATGTGCTTTTCACACACACATACACATACACTACCATTGTATGTACATGTGGCTTGTATATAGCACAGAGAGACACACAAACACCCACAATGGCCAGAGCATACAAAAATTCACACCAAGGCGCTATTGTGATTGGCTGAAAAGGCAAAGCCAACGGGCCACGCATACAAACACATGCATATACACCTATACTCTCTGAGCGTATGCGTTTTAGCTCTCACACTCTCCAAGCTCTCTCTTCGGACAAATAACAATACATGCCGCGGAAGTGCAGCGCCAGGCAAAACAATAACGGAAATTGTGTGCCCACTGTGTGCGAAAAATCAATGCAATTTTATATAGAGGGAGAGAGAGAAAGAACAAAAGGCACAGAGCAAGAGAGAGAAAGAGTGAGAGGGAGAGCTGAGTGTGTAGGAGTTCGGGAGCTCGAAATAAGGTCGCTGCCGCAAAAATGGGAGCAGCGCAGCCAAAAACTACTAACAAGGCGACCAGACACGAACGGAGCCGAACAGTAAGCGAGCCGTTGTTATCGTTGTTGTTGCTGCTATTCAGTCTTTCTATTGAACACACCCCTCAATGGACAACAACTACAACTAACAAGGCGGCCGATATAAAGGAGCCAATGGAACAAAGCCAACAAACAGCGTAACAAAGCAGCAGCAGCAGAGAGAAAAAGAGAGAGAGCAAAAGAGAGCGAGCACAACACAGAAAACAGTGTGAGCACAGGTATGCAAGGAGAACGAGCTAACCTGGCTGCCATCTCGCTCTGACACACACACTTACCTGTACAGAGGGATGATGCTGCTTCCTCTGTTGCGACTGTTGAAAGAGCGGGAGAGAGACTGAGACTGAGAGAGAGTGTGGACTTGACAGAAAACTGGATTTGACTGTAGTCGTGTCAGTCTCAATTATTGCGCAGACAAATCAGTCAGTGTGTAGCTGTTGAGCCGAACAGAAGCAGTAGCAAGAGCAACAGCATAAGCAAGATCAAAAGCAGAGCACATAGAAACAGACACAAACAACGTTTTACAGTAAACAGTAAATACAAATAACAAGAGACATTGTGAATACAGTGAAGTGACAAACAAGAGAACAACTATACATTACAGTGAACATTACGGCTTATACGAAACAATATCAAGTGATTAACAAACACATAATGGCCACATTATCATCACATCCCAACTACGGTTTCCATTTGGGACCCGGTCAAGGTCTGGAGCTGCCCTCACCCAGCGATTATGCATCCCAGGGTCTAGGCAATGCCCAGCTTAGTCCCAGCATGGACATGGATATTAAGCGTGTGTTACACTACTCACAGAGCGGTGGATTGGCCGCCAGTTTGGCTGCCATGGGTGGATCACCCGGTGGGGGTCCAGGTGGTGTCGGCAGTCAGGCAGCCAGCAACATGAGCCACCACATGGCACATCACATGCACAATGCAGTTGCCGCACAGCAAACCCTCTCGCCCAATAGCTCCATTGGATCCGCCGGCAGTTTGGGTAGCCAGAGTAGCCTGGGAAGTACCGGAATGGGCGGAGGGATTGGAATGGGCAGTACACATGGTGCAGGAGGAGGCTCAGCGGGTGGAAATGGGTCGATGCACAGCTTGGCCACATCTCCTGGCCAGGAGGGACACATTAAGAGACCGATGAATGCGTTTATGGTCTGGTCACGTCTTCAGCGTCGTCAGATTGCCAAGGATAATCCCAAGATGCACAACTCTGAGATATCAAAGCGTCTAGGAGCCGAATGGAAACTATTGGCCGAATCCGAGAAACGTCCATTTATCGATGAGGCCAAGCGCCTCCGCGCTCTACACATGAAGGAGCATCCGGATTACAAATATCGTCCACGTCGCAAGCCTAAGAATCCGCTGGCAGGCGGTCCACAGGGTGCTCTACAGATGCAGGGCAACATGAACATGAACATGAACATGAATATGAATATGGCACAACAAAAGCTGGGAGGAGCTGGCGCTGGTCCTGCGGGCGGTGGCTACAATCCGTTCCATCAGCTGCCACCGTACTTTGCCCCCTCGCATCATCTGGACCAACCTTATCCGGTGCCATATTTCACAGGCTTTGATCCCCTGGCGCTGTCCAAGCTGCATCAGAGTGCGGCGGCCAACAATCAGACGCACAAACACCTAGAGGCACAACAAGCTTCACAGTTGCCACCGACGTCACTTAGCAGCTTCTACTCCGGCATCTACTCGGGCATCTCGGCGCCATCGCTGTATGCCGCCCACTCTGCGAATGCCGCCGCCGCCGGACTGTACACCTCATCCTCGACATCATCCCCTGGCTCCTCGCCCGGCACCATCACGCCAAATGGCATGGATGGATCAATGGACAGCGCCCTGCGGCGACCGGTTCCAGTGCTCTATTAGGCATCGGGGGGTCGAACTGTCCCAGAGTAAAGTACAATTTGCATTGTTGAAGCGTTCCCAAAGTGATCCACTGGTTTTAAATCTTTAAATGCTCTAAGTAAGCCAAGTACAGTCTAGTAGTTTTCTCTATTAACTCTATTTAAACTATCTATCAAGCCCCTATCAAGCAACGCTCGCAAAAGTCTTAGTACAATCTTTGCACAAGAAAGAAACCATAAGAAACATTCCTAGCCAATAATAATAAAGATTTGTAATAATAATGAAATAATAATATTACATATTATCTATAAATAATATCTATTGTATAATTTATTTGTCACTAAACAAAACCTAATTGTAAATTAATTTTATTTAGTTTTAAGCGTGTGCTCCTTGTTGTTTTTATCAGCACCATTCTCATATCCTAGTTACGAATACTGTGACCTCTTCTTCACTCCTTTCCCCCTCTAACACAAATTGTAAATATCGCGCCCAATTCGTTATAAAGTCGAAAAACAGCCCAAAAATTAAAAACAAAAAAATAACAAAAAGAAACAAAACACATTTATAAATGTATTATTAATTGTATTAAAATTAAAGAAAAACCATAACGAAAACGTTAATACATAAGATGAAAATTGCAAATTATTTAAAAATTAATAAAAAACGACATTTATTAAAATGACAAAAAACCATACAAAGCGTTTAATATTTTTCTTCGTTTTCAGATTTTCAGCAATTCTATTACAGTAATTTTTTTTTAAAATTCTGTTAGACAGTCAAGAATCGGTATAACAAATATGATTTGATGATATGACATAAAGCTAGGTTTACAGGAACAGAAAGATCGAAGAAAGTGTACATATTGTGATATATTTGTCTTCGATTCGATTTCCTTTTCCACTTTCAAAATAGATTTTTCTTCACTTCTAATAGGATCGCGCATTTACAATTTATTAATGTTGACCTTGACTCCACGTGTATTTCTTACAGAACTAAGTAAATATTAGTCAGATAATTTTGCACATTTCTTTTATTATTTTTCATTTTTGTTATTTGAGAAACTTTAATTTGATTTGCACACAAAGAGAGAGATACAGAGAGTGAGAGAGAGAGACAGATAGATAAACAGGGAAATATTATACAACTATTTGGCGCTGTATTAATTTCTATTGATTAATGCGCTGTTTATTTAACGCCTTGACCAACAATGATATAGGGGATACGATAGACAAACAAAGGTCGCAAGATTCGCCTATGGTAGGGGGCATCTCGTTGGCTATGTGGGGCCTTTGTTTAGGGCGCAACGGGGGCCTAGGCCATTGAAATCTTAGACGGCAAACAGATCCCATAGACCTCTGGCGTAGAAATCAACGAGTTTCCAGTCATCATTATTTTTGTTGTTTCCTCTGCTTTTTATTTCGATCTTAACTTGTAATAATAATAAGAATAATTGCGGTCATTAATAAATCCACTTGCATTGTCTTTCAATCGATTCCAACTGTGTGAATGCTTGTGTGAGTGTGTGTGTGTTTGAAATGTGTTAAAATATCAAATATTGTTTGTTTTTGTGGTTGTTGTTTCTTTATACTCATTCTCAATTCTCATGTCGTTATAAATTTCACAAATATTTACTTAGCATTGACGTGATATTGAATAATTGTATAAAGAGTGAATTTTAGGGTAAGCTATTGGTAATACATCCTATTTAAAATCAAAAAGAGGGTGGCAACAAGCCAATCTATTTTTACTTGCTTCATTATGCTAAAATTATTTATTTTAATTAAGTATCATGAATTACTATATGATTTTTTACACCTGATAATGACTTGCAAGGACTTATTCATCAACTTAAACTATTTATACTTATTTTTAAAATTATCACAGATCTCACGTAACATCACGGGTTTCTATAAAAATCAAAATGAATTAATTGTTGATCAAGTCTTTGTTAATAAAATGTTCATTAATCTAATTATATTTCGAGCCAATCCATATATCCTACAGGTATTTTTTCTATTTCTGTAATTTGGAGAATATTTCGATACGATTTATTTACCAAGAATTGTCGGAGCATTCTTGAATTGACATTATTTAGTAAAACGGAAGTTTACTCACTCGGTTAATCTTCCTTGCATTTTTTTCCCTTTCTAGTCCTAACCAAATCCCTAGCATCTTCCGATTATTGGCTCCATTGCCAGCATTTCACTTGAAGCATTTCTTAACTTTGTGTATTTTTATGACCAGCTTCAATCCCGTTCCCTGCCCACACCCTACTATATAAGTTATATAGCCCCGTTTCGGGGATATGTGTACGAAAATAATTTTGCAAAACAAAAGCCGATGACAAAAACATATCGCAGGCTATAATATTTTCTTTTTTACGACTTTATTGGCGGATTAGCGTCTCGCCGTCGCCGGAAAGCAAAAGGAGTGTGCAATCGGAGGTGTTTTATATGTTTTTATCTCCGTCTCCCTCACTCTCATATAATATATGTATAGGTATATACTTTTTACCTGCTCTGAGAAGTACCCGGATTAACCACAGAGACGGAGAGGAACGTCGAGACGTCATCATTTGGTATTCGGTGTCTGATTTTCGAAGTTTTTCCAAATTGTTTTCGTTTTGTTTTGTCGTCTTTTTTTAAGCGAAACGCTAATCCGGCGGATTAGCGAAACGGATTAGCATAAAGGTGATACAATTCGCTACAATTATTGCCGCGAGGTCGAAGGCAACATATCGTTTTTACATGGAAGGTTAGATGCCATAAACGGCAACAACGGCAACAACGACAACGATGGCAACAAACAATGACAACATCCAAGCCCATGCTGCAAAGGGGTCAAGAAGCAGTTGGCGTTAGCGGGTTGTTGTTGCTGTTGCCGTTTCACTCTCAAGCAGCCCTTGGGCTAAAAATATGGCGACTGATTCTAAAGCGGGGTAGTGGGAGGAAAAGAAGGCGGAGAGGGAGCGGCATGTCTGTCGCGAGGCCAGTGTCCTGTGTCTGGTTTTACAGCCTAATTTGTGGGTGGTGGCTTTTATCAAACTGTTTCACATTTTCTACAGTACACAGGGGTGATTTTTACTACACACTACAACAAAATATTGTAGTACATAATTTATTGTATAGTTTTCTATACGTTTATCCATTTCTTTGAAATTTAATTTAACTTCACATGCTATTATCTTAAAAAGTATTTTTAGACCTTAAACAAATTAGAAGAAGGAATTTAGTTTTAGACCCATTTTTGTAATGTGCTTATGACTTTGTAATAAAGCTAAAAAAAAGTGATGGAAAAATATATGATAATAGATCAATACACAATAGGGACAATTCCAAAGTTATGAACTGTTATCTTCATACAGCATAACTATGATTAAAGAATACTTAATACAAGCAAAGACACTATACGACGAAACTTTGTCTAAACTATTTTTCCATGTGCCTTGGTTTAAAACAGTTTGTTTAAACTCTTTTTTAGGGATTAAAAATACATTTATCAGAATTAAGTGATTTCTTTGCGTACTGATAAGTAAATTAATGTTGTTGAAATTAAAACATTTATAAGTAAAATTTAACGAAAATAAGCAAAAATATTGAATTTGTACCTTTATTCTTTTATATACATATGTTTTGCATTTATATGACATTTTTTGAATAAACATTATAACATTATAAATTGACTTTGCTGAAAAATTGGAGAGTCAGTAAGTAAGAGAATAGTTGAAAATATAAAGTTACATTTAGATAAGCAGAGAAAGAAGTTTTAGGGTAATAAAAACAATACATTGCAGAGAAACATGGACTAAATTACGAAAAAAATAGCACCATTTCATTATGAAGAAAGTAAATATTGACAAATTATTAGAAATTGCATAGCTAATATGTCGCGTATTATGTTGCATATTAAGTCAGACATTAAATTGTTGTTGTCTAGTGTAATTCATTGACTCGGGTTCTTGTGCCTGGACGTAAAGCATATTGTTGGGGGTGGCGCGTGGTTGACAAGTAGGAAAGCGTGGCGGCTTTTAAGTGCTAGTTTGACATTTTTTTTGTGTCGCAGTGGTTGTTGCCGGTTGTTGTTGCTGTTGCTGTTGTTGTTGTTATGGGCAACCGAGCTAACCAACCAGACCGTCAATAAGTCGCAGCTAACAATTAATTAAAAGCCTTGCCGCATACTCGGCGCACTTAGGCAAATGAGCAGCGGAGCATTTGGAGAGCGGCCCATGAGGCGTATGAGCGATGCCAACTGGGACATAATTTGTCAGGGCGCGTCAAAGCAAAATGGTAAATGGCAAATGCAGTGGGAAACTGCAGTGCAGCCAAAAGGATAACAGCGATTCGTCAGCTTCCTCGTCTCGAGACGCGCTCTCGAGTGTTGTCAACAACGTCATTAACATGGCACGACGCCAAATGGAAATTAAATGATGATAAATTTGCAACTCGACGCGACTGATTTGCGTGTGGCAGCAACGGCGGCAACAACAACGACAACAACAACAACCGGGGCAACAGGAGCCTCCTCTTTGACATTTGCATAATAAGCAACGGAAACTGCGAGGCGCATTCAGTTGAACAAAATTTGATTAGGTGCGAGACATTTCATTTGTCAGGCCGCAAGGAGAAGCGACCTGGCGACAACGTCAACATTCACATCGGCATCAGCTTCAGATTCAGCTTCAGATTCAACTTCAACTTAAACATCAACGTCAGCGACACTGTGACCACCGCTGTGTGGCACGTTGTGGTTGCGGTTTTGCCTGGCACAACCCTCTATGACGCCTGACGTCGATTGATGAGCCAAAACTGGACGTCTATCCATGCGGTTCTGCCACAACACTTACACCCAATTGACGATCTGACGATCAACGCCAGCAGAGGGGGCATTCAAGTAAGCTTAGGAAGGTGAAACGAGTTGAGATTGATTGCAGGAATCAAACAACTCAATTTACCATCTTACTGTACAGTCGACAACGCTGTAATTACCACTGTAATTACTTAAATAATTACGTGATTACGAGTCAAGTGATTAAAATACTGCGATTAGTCCTGTTCAGCTCGGTAAATAATGCCTAAAGTAATTCTCATCAAAAAGTTAAACTGCTTGAATGCAAATACTTGAGTTAATAAATGAATTTAAAACTTTTGGTCTAAGAAACTACAATTTCATTAATAACATTAATTAAATCTAAAAGTGATAAAGACACTTTAAAAGAAGATTTGGAAGATTAAATACTTTAAGTATTTCCACGATTGCTCTTAAGCTATATTATTCTAAAGCTATAGCTACACAATTCAAATTCACAAATGATCAATTGCTGATCCTTTGAACACTTAAACTACCATCAGAATTGCATTTAAATATTAAAAAGGGTTTTTCATAAAATAAATAAACTCTTTATGCTTTGATTACCATAACAATTACTTTTGTAAGTAAAGACATTTAAATTTAATATGAAGTAATTAAGAGACCATTTTAAAATCAAAACTATAAATTGTTTTAATCTAAAACCTATATTTGAATTCACAAATCAAACACTTCAATTACTACTGTAATTACTACTATAATTAAAGGACTATACTGTAAAGTTTAAATACTTTAATGCTTATTGAGAGACAACTAAGAAAAAGCTTAATTCGCTTCAGTGGGTAAGGGCTAAAGCTGCTGGCGGGGGTCCAGTATTCACATGACAATAGCTGAAGGGGGATTTGAGGAGAGGTATATCCTGTCCGCCAGGATTCTCCACGTGCACGAAGGAACGCCCGCCGTTAGCGTTAAGCTAGTGTGCAGGGTGAGTCATTGCCAGGATGAGGCATCTCTTCCAGCACTGCATGTCCTTATGCTCATCCTGTGTGTTTGGCGATAAATGCGGCTGTCTAATGCATTATTGTTCCTGTCCAGTGAGACGATGATATGGACCCAGGACAAGGCGCCTGACAATATGGAATTTCATAACTGCTCTCGAGCGTAATTTGTTTCCTGTTTACGCGCAGCAGGACATCTCACATCCGCATCCGCGTGCGCATTGGCGTATAAATTATTGCCCGAATCATAAGCTAACCCACCACCACTACCACCAAAAGCAGGAGAAGGACCACCACCAGAGCACCATAGCCGTAGCCCTAACCCATGTGACCCCGGCTAGAACTGGAACCCCGAGTATCTCAGACTCTCCTCAAGTGTTTGCCCATTAATTTGCTGGTTAGGGTGGCTTGCTGCAAATATTTGCATAAATTTGTAATAATTTTATCGTCAATTTGTATTTTATTAGCATGTTTGCGAGCCACTCAACCACCTTCCACCTCCACCTCCACCTCCCCCTCCAACCATCTACCCGCCCATTGTCAAACTAGCTCTCATCTTTTTTTGTCTGGATATGATTTGTGGTGCTCATCTGCCCAATGCTAATGTGGTTTAGGTGGTTGAGGTGCTTCAAAATAATTAATTCATTTTTGCTTTTTATTAATTTGTTAAAAATTTGTCACTTTGTCATTGTTTGCGTTTCCTTTCAGTGCTTTTCATTGGAGAATTATGAATATGAGTGAAGGAAGTTGAAATAATTAATTAGAGAAGAATATGATTTTACTGATAAAATATAAGGTCGAAATAAAGTAAAAACAAATCAATAAAGATGAATATTAAAGTCAAAGAAATAAAAAGCATTAAAATAATTTAAATTTTTAACTTAAAGTTATATTAAACTAAATACAGGCCCAAGTAAATTTGTTCTAAAAGACTGAAGCATTACGAATATGTCAAATAAATAATTTTTATTTTAATTAATAATAAAATAGCGATTTATAATTTCGAATGACTTCTCTCGTGTCCTTGCGTTTGTGAACTTTTCTTAACTCGAAATCACATCAATTGTTCTTAAATAAGCTAGCCTATAATTTTAACATTATAAGTCAGCTCTCTATAATAATAATAATAATAAAGACACATTGATAGATCAAAAAAGTCTTTATAAACTTGTAGTAAAAATATTTTAGCAATTCCAAATACATCTAATCCGTTGTTGAAACTCTATTAAGTAGTTATACGAACAAAGTATTCGCATTTCTTGTTGAGTAAATAAAGCAGGAAGTTGATTGTTGGTTCTGTTAAGACTTAGGCACGCTCTACAGAGCTCCGAGCTGTATCCCAGTATATTATCAGAGGGACAGAGAGATACAGCTGCGGCTCCAATCAATCGGCGTGTGCTAGCAAGCAAAACAACTGCCACAATACGAATACGAATACTAGAACGAATACGAATACGAATACGAATACGAATACGAGTACGAATGGGTGTATGAGTAAAAGTATTAGTACTTGCTCTGACAATCGAGATCTGTGCTATTATGACATAATTAACTCCTCGTTTACTATACTGGGGATTACATAACGCAATTGGGCTTCAAAGCTAGCGGGGATTACGCACAATGCAAACTGTTTACATTTTTTGGCAACACAAGAACGGAAATGCAGGCAGGCAGACAGCCCGGCTTAAACTGCTTACCAACTGGCCCAAACAAATAACCCGTACATCAACCGGACAGAGGGAGGGCAGGGGAAAGAACAGAGAGGAGCTGAATGGAGTTTGAGTTGGAGAAGGGTCTGATAATACTTTTTTTTGACAATGGACAGAGACCGTTGTCGATTTTGAGCGCCGGCTGCTGCGACAATCCAAAAAGAAAGCAGTTAGAAAGCAATGGAAACAGGAACAGCAACAGCAACAACAACAACAACAACAACAACAACAACAACAACAACAACAACAACAACAACAACAACAACAACAACAACAACAACAACAACAACAACAACAACAACAAAAATAGAAGATGGAATAGAAATAGAAATAGTTGTTATTGATAACTGAGTTGTTTGTTTGTTAGCTTGTTGGTTTGATCTCATCAATGGGTTAAACGCCACAGCTGTTGTAACTGTTGTAACTGGCAATAGCTTAGGGATTATAACTGTAACTGGACCTGAGCAAATCTCAGCAACAATAGATATAAACAAGAAGAGTTCAGAGTGAAGAGCGAACAGCAAAGAGCGAAGAGAGACGGTGCCCACATAATTGTTGCCCGTTGTTGATCACTAATAATATTTAATAACATTTTGGCGTTAACTTGGCGAACAGAGTTCCCCCTCTTCCTCCTCTTCCCCTCCTCTGTTTCCTCTTCATATTGGCCGACCGTCTCATCAATGCCTTGACGAATCGTAAACAAAGCAAAATTTGAGTAATCAGCTTCATTCAAGAAACGTGTAGCAAAAATACACAGGGACTAGTTAAATAAAAGAAACAAGCTACAAAATATGATAATAAGCTTAGACGAATATGGAAATACTCTATATGGATTTATTTATTTAATTATATGTATTTTCTATTTTAAATTCGACTTCGTTATTTGGAACAGACAATAACTATTTGTTGTTTATTAATAATAGATTAAAATATTTTATTCTTTTCAACTTTTATAAACCCAAGTTTATTTCAATTAAAATAATTTTAAGAGAATAACAACTTTTGCAATTCTTTCTGTTATTTCTTTCTTTATGAATTCCATAATTTTTAAACATTTGAAACTATTCAAAAACTATGAACATTTGGAACTATTCAAAAACTATGCAAAAATTTAATAGACTTCGACTGATGATTATTGAATAGTTGAGCAAATTATCTCTTGAGTTCTTTACCGTATATTTATGAAAATATCCGAAACAAAGCCAATTACTCACAAAAGAGTTAATCTAGTAAATATTTTTTGTTGAATACTGCTTCCACTTGGAGGCTCTGTTTGAATTAATTTTAATTAGAATAATCCCAAATATTAAAAGGGTATCAGAAATGTTCAGAAGGGTTTTACAATATTTTTGTTTTGCTTCCCAGAGTGGAGGTGAATGGGGCACTGGTCAGGGCCGGGGATTACGTAGGGTAGTAGGGGAGAAGCTCACAGCTCACAGCTCACAGCTCAGGGCTTCGCCGAGTGGCGAGTTCGAAGCTCTCGATGGACAACAAAAGCGCTTAAATGAAACAAAGCAATCGAACAATGGACTCGCATTATTTTCTAATTTATCGGCATTGTGCGAGCGGTACGGGATGGGATCGGCTTCTCGGTTTGTTCAGGCATTTCTTGACCAAAAAAAAACAAAAAAACAGTGCTCATTGTTGTGTTGGCTTTTTTCTTTTTGTTGTTGCTTGTTTTCATTATTGATTTAAACAAATCGAAGAGCGAACAAGTGAAGAGCAGTCGGCATCGCTATTAATGCGCTTTTAATGAAGTAATAACAACAACGATGACGACGACGACGATCACGATGACGAGGAGGATGACGATGCCCCCAAAGGCATTCACAAGGTTCATTCATTAGCAGCACTCACTGTTTTTCTTTTTTTTTACCAACTATTTGTGGCACATGGTAACTGTACAAATCAAAGCAGGCAACAATTAGCGTTAATCTAACTGAACTGATCTCAGACAGAATCACGACTATTAATTGCATTTTGTCACAACAAATTTGCTAGTTGCATTCTAACACGCCATGGGCTGGGCCACGTTAGCAACAATGTGGCCAACAGAACTAGAACTGGGGCTGGGCGTCACTTTCGCTTACCTCCTCCTCCTCTTTCTCTGGGCACATCTGTGACAAATGTTACGTTCCAATAATTATGTAAAGACCAGTAAATGGCCAAATTCCCTTCAGTGCATAGGATTGGCCACATTGGCGACCCAATTTTAGTTAGGGCAACTTCTATTGAATGGCCAAAAACAATTGCCATGAAAGGGTGTGTTATTAGCGAAACAAATAAACAACATTTTTGTGAATACCCAGAAACTTTTGGAATTGTTGTTACAAAACGTCATATGTAAATTTTACAAAAGACTTTTTAATCTTTGAAATATTTTCAGATTTTTGCAGATCAATATTTTGCATATTTGTAAATGTATATAAATTAATTTTTTATAGAACTGTTATTATGGTGATATTAACTGTAATATTGCCATATCTTGAATTTACTTTAGAAAACTCGTTATGTGATTTTTCAGTTCAATAATCATAAATCTATTCACTTTGCATATTTTTTATAGAAAGTCAAAGTTCGTATCTCAAGTATACAAGAACACTCCCACAAAGTAGGCTAAGTATCAGATTTCAGAACACAAAAGCCAAGTGACTTTTTCAAAGACTCACTATAAACTAGGCCTCATTTCAGATTTCTAAAGGCAATATTGATATTGCGGTTTAATAGTAAATTCTTGGTTTGATTTGACTTCTTTTTGCATAAGTGCTTTTACAGACAAAAAATTAAATTTAAGATGCTACCATAGACTGTTTAATTTTAAACAGAGTTAGATTACCACTGAAAATTCCAAAATAGCCCTACGTAAACAATTCCAACTTTCAGCTGTCTTTATATAGACAATAGTATAGCGACTGCTAAAAGGATGTTCAATTTACATACAGTGTACATTTCACGATGTTTTCGGTTAGTTAACAGCTCTGTCCTGCCAGTCAGGCATATGATTACTAGGAATTGTACTATAGTTTGCCATGTCTCTAGACAGGCTGTGAGTAAACATTGATCTGTCGCGACAAAGTCAATATGAGAAATATCCTTGTGCCTGGACTGTTAATTAAAAGAATGCCTCAAATACGGCGATGCGACAAATTCCTCGGGAATACACGTTCCTCATCGTACTGCATATAGAATCAGGCTAAAATCAAATATCTAAAATACCATCAAAAATGTGAACAATCAATTAACAGAGAACTAAACGTTGCCAGACACTCAACGCCATAGGACAATGTCCAACTACTGTTTGGTAATACTTCGTATAGTTCCATTTGTTTGTAGTGGCATCTCCCTGGCGCTACACATCTAGTATAATGTCTACAGGCTGCATGCACCCTACAGGACAGGCAGTGTGACTATATTGTGCTGTTTGTCACAACTAGAAAATATATATAGAATTAGAAATTTGCTAGTTTCTACCATCCCTAACAAACTTAAATATAGAGCCTTAAGTATCCAAAAAAATTTACTTTTTCTTATATCGTTAAATGCAGATTATAAAAATCTTTCAGTAGTAAGCAGATCTATAATGTTTGTAATAGTGTAATAATGATAATGTTCGTAAAGTATTTATGGATGCACATAAGTTCAGTGTTGATCCAAATGAATGTAGTTCATAAAACGGGTTGAAATATAAAATACTAAATTAAATATGAATATGAAAATTGAAATGAAAATAGATGTATTGAAATCATAAGAATTGTTCAGTAATAAATTGATCTACAATTGAAAATTTAATACTTTAATAAAATATGTAGTTGTATAAGAAAACTTGTGTAAGAAAATTCAGTGTTGATGCGGCTTAGTGTAGTTGCTAAAATCGGATGAAAAATATAAATTTGTATTAATAAACTGAATTTGAAATAAAAACTGTTATACTAAGGTCATAATAACCATAGTTATATAATATTAATTTAGAATTAAACAGTTTTATAAAGTAAAATGTATTACTTTCATATAATATTTGTATAGTTCAAAATTGATACATTGTTAATTGAGGTTGAAGAATAATCTGATGTTAATATCTAAGCGGAGATGCTAAAATGTTCTCTAAATTATAAAATTATATTGTTTACTTTCTACACTTTTTCCTTCTCTCTGCATGGTCGTGTTATTTCTATGGTTTTGTAAGGGTATCTGATTGTTCACTAGATAAGTCTTGTTAATTTTAGCTGTCTCCAAGCCTTGTTTGACTTGACTGGATGCCACTAAATGATGGCAAACAGAGCGCGGGTTGCGCTTTTGGGCTCGATTGGCTTCTAATCAGCTGTGGCGGCGTCAACTGGATCTTGGCAGCGATGTGGCAACTGCTAAATGCAACTGAGGCACAGACTTATACTGTAGCATGTAGCATCTGCAATATGCAAATGAGCTGTAACAACAAGAGCATTTGTAGACTTTGTTTTGTTTGAACATTTAATTCATAGGCCTGAACGAGTTTTCCACTCATTGTCAGTTGTTAATATTGTTGTTGTTGTTGTTGTTGCTGTTGTTGTTGGCCCGCTTAACACTCGATTGGTTTTGTTGTTTAGCACAATCGTAGAAATATACAAGCTCATATATCAACGAGCGATCGATCGATTGAACGAATTTCAATGTGCCCCACCCCGTATATCTATCTATATCTATATGTATCTCTGTCTCTGGTCTGGGTTGCTATATCATTAAGGTTCATTATGTTTTATTTGCGCATCGATGTGTCCATGTCCAGAAAAAGGTGTTTTTCTCTGTCTCTCTGTTTTTGTTGTATTTCGTTTCATTTTCGCTTTATTGTTTGATTTCTTTTCGCTTGTTTTGTTGTTTTTGTTTACGTTCGACACCATTGCAAATTTTGATACAAAAACCTCGTCATTTATACACATGCGAACATAATTACGTTAATTCATTGTGCTATGAGGGTAGCCAGTCCAATCACCCTCTCTCTTTCGCACTCTCTCTGTATCTATCTCTTTTTGACTCATCCTAGTTCCCGCCACAGCCCTTATCAAATAGTGCGGCGGCCTCTAATTTCATTCTCCTTTCCTTTTGGGTTGATTTATGATGTGACGGAAGTTTAGTGTTTTGGAATTTATTAGACAAAACATTATGCGAATATTGGGTAGAGATTCAGATTCCAGAAATCGAATAACGATCGTCTCGAAAAGTGAACAGCAATCGCCAACTTTTTGAGGAGGAGAGCAAAACCATGTCGAAGCACAATGCAAAAAGCCGCCAGCAGCAAAAAGGACTCGAAACTGTCACAAAAAGGAGCAACAGACGAGCGACCATTTGGCCCATTTTGGGTGCTGACAGCCCAAATATGGGATGAGAGTGCTCAGTGTTATTTGAATAGCCCATACAAATATCATTCCAAATGCCACGCAGAAAAACCGTCGAGACATTTTTCGCTGAATATCGAATTTCCATGTGAAAGGCAACGGATTTCAACAACAACAAAAAAACTCATTGCAAGTCAATTCAAAAAATATTTTTATAGATTTAATATTCAAATAATATTTTTGAAGAACTCGTCTAGAGAAGCTGGGAATTAATAAGTATTTAATATACTATGTAACTTTTAATTTTTTTTGACCAATTTATAGACTTAACACTTCGATAATATCTTTCCAGACCTCGTCTAAAAAGGCGCTCAATTGAGAAGTAATATGATATATATGTATGTATGTATATGTATTATTTAATTGATCAGGAATCGACTTACATTTACAAAGTTCACATTATAAACTAATAGTTGTATACTCCAAAAATATTTGGTATTGGTGTTAAATGTTCTTAAATTAAGTTTTTAGGAGACTTGTTGTCAATAATCCTTTATATAAACTATATGTTAACAGCTTCCTTAAATGTTCAATACTTTATTAGAATATCAAACAATTAAGTGTATTAATAAACCAACAATTAATTGAGCTCTGTCCAAAAACGACTTTTTCCATATAAAATTATATCAATTCAATATATAACTATGTGAAAATGACGTGTGTTTTCTATGAGAAAACTAGTATCTACCTATCAGCACTAATGCAATCCTGTTTAAACTTTAAACTGATACTAAAACTATCTGTTAAAAATAAAATTAAATTTAAGTTCTTTTTGAAACCGGTTGAAGTTGGATACTTCAGCAGTTTCACAAATTACGCAATGAAGCGGGACAAACGAAATTGAAACTGCGTCACTTACAGCTCCAATTGGCGATTGCACAGGTGTGTCTCTACCTACATAAATATATATACACAGTATCTATAAACTCATCGGATGTGGACGTCACAGGGCAGTGTGCTTAATACTCGCAAGTATGTATTTACTGCATTAGGAGGGAAAGAGAGCGGAGATAAATACAATTAAATTGAAACAATTGTCTATTATACAAACGTGGCCTAACAAAATACTCTGGCATTGTCTATTTATGATCTCTATTCAATTGTTTTTTGTGTGTTTATTTTTATGTTCAGTTTTCATTTAATAGAAACATAAAAATACTTTGTGCTGAGAAGCATAGAATATAAAATTTAGTTAAGTAAATGTTGATACAGCGAATGATTGATAATTTAACTGTTAAGCGGAATTTTATAAAGAGTTTACACTTAAACTTCTGTGAGGAAAATTAACATCTGGTTACAACGAAAGCACTTTAAATTTTTGCTTTCAATATTATAAAAAAATATTTTAAAATTCAATATTATAAAGAGAAGATTGAGAAAGTCGGAAATGATGTGATGCATAATGCAACTCTTATATTTTGATAGATATTTGATCAAAGAATATTAATCTGAGAGTACAGGCAAGTTAAGCTTAACTTTTTAGAAAACTGAGTTCCTTTCCTCTCAACTTTTTCACGCCTGTCTGATTCAATATTTTCCGTTTCCTTTCTATTCAGTCTCTCAAATGGTGCGAAAAACTGCGTTTTCTGTTTTTGTTTGCCCGCCGATCGCCTTTAATAATATTATTTACACTTTGTTGCGTTATTTTTTGTGTGTGTCTTTCTTCTAACTTCTATTTATGTTGTTGTTATACTCTGATTTGGGGCGTGAGTCGTGTGGATTGTTGTCAAGGACGATTTCCGGCCAGCAATTGCAATAGCAACCCCTAATTGCTGCCCACTTGAGAGGAACTCGGCTCAGCTGCGCTTATCTGTGTCAGCCATCAGTTGGTTAAGTTCTCATCCGCACAGCCACTCCACTATCAGTCGGGGCTAATCGGCAAACAGTTGCCTTCTATGGTATGTCCTTGCATGTCCTTGTGTATCCTTCTGTCAGTTGCAGGGGCTAATTTTATGTTTATCGCGGCATCGAAATTAGCCAGACACCCAAAGGGGCGTTTGCTTAGCTTTAGTTTTGCGGTTGGTTTTTCAGTCTTTCTTTTTTATTGTGACTCTTTCAATTGGCCCTGGTGTTTATGGGCCAATTTGTAAGTTCTTTTGATGACCGTTTACCGCTGCTTCGGTTATCTCAACTTTATGTTTATTACCATCATTTGCCTATTTTGCCTCTTTTTATTGTACAGTTCCCATCACAGTTCACATCAATCCCATCGCTTTCATAGATGTATTTATTGATATTATCTACCTATTTATCAGCATGTATTTAGCGTAACTTCTTCTTTCTCTGCTTTATACCCAGTGCCTTGTGCCGGACCTGCTAATTGTCATTAAATCTCTTTTCACAACAAATGCTTAACCATAACCGAATGATGGATTCAGTTCCAAAAGCTCAGCACTATCTTATTATTAGAGAAGTCAAACAATGACCACTTCCCTTTAATAAGAGTATCTATCATTCGTTTTGTTGCCATTCTTCGTTGATTTTGCTGTTGTTCGTTTTGTTAATGTTTATTATTGCATTTAAAATTTTCCATATTGTTGCGATTCATGAATCGCATTATATTCGTCTATGAAGATCACAGTTGGCGTTGCCAATTAGCACCGATTTTGACTAAGTTTGACTACACTTTGCTCCATTGGCAACGACAATTCGCCATTGTGGTAACAATTGTTAACTTGGCCATTGATTGGTAACAATCTCAATATCAATTATGGAGTGCGAGTTTCATTATTTCGCTTCATACCCTGCATAAAGAGAATGTAAGGCATTACTGAATTGTGATGTAAAGAAAACTACAACCACTTCTTGCCAGAAATATTTCCGAGGTATCTCATAGTTACTTTAGTAATTTAATAGATACAGTTCTCGACTAAGCTTGTACTTAAAATCATGTTCACTACAGGGTATTTCCCAGTTCGGTTTGCTCTTCTACTCACAGTTTCCATTCGATTGCAATTTGAAAATATGTTCTCACAGGATAATAAAAAAGGAAGGCTACGCCTTGGATCCACAGACTATGGAATTGGTCTGAATTGCACCCACTTAACGGGATCGCACAATAAAAATGTTTTGCGCCGCTTTTCCCACCCTTCCGCCCTCCTTTCTCTCCTCCAACCTACAACCTACGACCTACGACCACTCGACCAAAATCGCGCCCATTAGAGCGTGTTTAATGTTATTTATTCATTAGGTTTAAGTGTGCGCGAAAAATAACAATTACAAAAGCAACAAAAAACGAAACGTATTTTGCGGTGCGGGGTCAGATTTCCCGAATATAAAAAAAGAAAAAATAGAAAAAACGATAATTGAGTGGCAGCATAGTCGCTATGAAAATACGAGTGTACTCATAGCACATTCATTCATTCATTCATTGAGGTCGAGCATATTTTCGGCAAGGATCTCGCGATTCTCTGCAGCTGTTGTGGGTTGTGAAAAGCGCAGGATGTTCGCAAGCGCCAGCACGAGGGGCAGATGTATTATCCTTAGACAGATAGAATTCAATGGATGCCATTATATAAGCCCAAACAAGCCGCAAAATTGGCCAAAGAATGAGCTTAAAAACCAAGTGCTTGCTGAAATTTGAAGTATTTTTCTAGCGAAACAATAAACCTACTTTTATGCCTTATAGTTTCATGGGAATTTAATCAAATGGAAAATATTTGCAACAGCTTAGTTTACAATTAAATCATAATAGTTTTTAAATTTGTTCAATGAAAACGATTTAAACTACCAGCTTATGTTCGTATATTAACTTAGAGTTACTTTTACTTACTTTATTATGAAGCTTTGAATAAGAACTAGATGTATTTATCAGCTAAGGAAAAGAGAAATATTTGATAAATACATTTTTGTAATTTAACAAATAAACTTAAAGTTATAATAATTTATTGTAAATAACAAAACTTCTAAGGAAATCTTGCTTAAACTTTAAATATTTATCTTATGAAACCAAGAGTATAATACTTAGAATAATGTGCCGTTAAACCAAAAGAGTTTCCATTTAGTTCATTGCACATATAGAGCCGCAAAATCTGAGACTTATGGTAATTTGTGCCTTTCCAAACAAATGTTACATTGTGGTCAGGTGTTGTTAAACTGAAACTCTATCAAAAGCCTCCACACATATAAAACACACATTCACATTTACATCACATGGCAAATGCAGCCTTTGAGAATTATGCGCTCGCAGGAGCGTGAACAGATTTCTGAGACTGAGATTGAAACTGAGAAACTGAGGAGAGTAGGAGAGAGTAGAGAGTCAGCCATGCAACTAGCGAGAGTTGCAGCACTTGTGAGGCTTTCATTTAATTAGCCACAGCTGACAGTTAGCCAAAGAAAGCATCAACAAGGTGTGCCACACACACACACACACACACACACACACACACACACACACACACACACACATATGCGAGCACACACCCATACAGTGAGTGAAAACTGGATGTTGCCGTCGGCAATCGAAATGAAGTCAGAGTTTTGATTTTTGAGTTGAAAACTGAAGTTGCCGCACTTGAATTGGCGTGCGGCCAGCTGTTGTGTGTGTTGCATGCCCCATAACCGCAACCAGGCTGAAGCACTTGACTGCTGCTTCAATGGCTACAAAATGCAATATAATATACAATAATGACATTTCACTTTGCAATTACAATATAAATTGCGCGGGTATTAAACGGCTTCAACTTGCGCCAAATGCACTCGAAACATTTCAAGTGAACTGAAAAAAGAAATGAACAAAAAGTATATATACTTGTATATGATTTCTTTTTTTTTCATTCTGCAATAAATCAAAATTCTGTAAAAAGTGCAGATCCAGTCAAGCATTAAAAATTAATTATGAAACTGTTGTGTACTCGCTCTCACTCACTCAACGATTCTCTCTCTCACTCTGGAGGTTTCCTATGATTTATTGGGAAGGTAACTTCCAGTCGTAAAATTGAGTTATGTAAGGAACCACAGTGGTTCTTCGGGAAAACAAGACACACACCCCGGAAAATTCTATTGCAGGCGCCAAAATGTTTGCCAAACAAAGCGTAAATTATGAAAATTATGAATTGCATTGGTTGAGCTACATATAAAGCATTTTTATTGAGAGGCAAGAGATATGTCTTAGAGGGTTTTCTGGTTTTAACCGTGTCGATTGTCTGCCAATGACATCTTTATTAGTTTCCACAACGTTGGGCCCAACCATGGAAAATGTCAAAAATTTATAATGAATTATGATGAATTATCCGCAGCAATACGAGGTAAAGAATCTCAAACCCAAATAGCAATAGACAACACAAACATATCATAAACTTCATTGTAATTCAAATCTTAAAAACTTATCGCAATCTTATAACTGCTCGACTTTAGCTTTTCATATACTAAATTTCTATAATTTAAATGAACTGTTAGTAACAGTCTGTTAATAATAGCTTAAATAATTTTTATTATTATTATTATTATTTTCTTTTCAATCAAAGAAAACCTTCAGTTAAGCAATATCATATAGAATTATCTAGACTTTGGAAGGATTAAGCTAATGATTCTCGCTCCTAGTTAGTATTAAGCTTAAATTATAATAATATTATAATATTACAAATTTAATAATGGTTATGTGCCAAATATCGACATTTTGTGCCATTTTACGATTATATAACGAGTTTACTTAAAAACCTAGGCCTATTCCAAAAAATGTAAGCCAAGTACAAACAAAATTTAAAACTTTTACAGATTTCTTTCCATATCCTTAAATATTTTTAATTTTTTTATGCACAGGTATTTCTCTGATTATTGTGAATAAATCGCAGAAAATTATAAAATTGCATACATAATTTTTGTAAACTCAATCAATGCAGGAATAATCTTATAATTTTAAAGAGCATTTTATCCTTTTAACTTTTTTAACATACGACACCCTTTATTGAAGTTCTTGGTATTTGTTGCTATCAAATGATGTTTGAGTATCTTATTAAAATACTTCAAAAAATATATATTTCTTTTTTATTTTCGGAAGAGGGGTTTTTATTAATTACTTACTTACTTACGACTAATTTAATATGTTTTGTAGATATACATTTTATTAGAAATCCTTATTAAATTAACGATAACTTAAACTATGTACGACTTAAAGGATTAATCTTCGTTTTGTTCAAGTTCTGAATCACGGATTATAAAGTATGACAAAGCTTCGTTCAGGAATTACTCGAGATTCCACGACGTGATCCGAAATGATCTTAACTGGTAGTCATTTGCAGTAGCCAAAATATCTCAATACACACACACATACACATACTCACGTACACATATAGGTAACTAACACATATGTAAAGTGTTGGTTATGGTTTTTGGCATGAATGGCGGCCAGTCTTTTGACATGGCCAGTGACATTTGAAAGCGCTTTAAAACCGAGTTGAGTCGCATTTTGACATTAATTGTGTAAATTCTTTAGGGTCACCCAATTCAAATCATTTCAAATCGATGCTATAACAATTGCGTCAAATTAAAATAAAAAATAAAGGAGAAAAAAAAACAATCGAACGAAGTCAAGCCAACCAAGTGCCCTGTCCGGATCTACAACTGGAGCTGGGGTTGGGCTGGATTTTGGTATGGGTTGGACCCAATGTCTTTTGGTCTCTCTCAAGTGGCACGTGCTTTTGTTGGCGGCGGTGAAACCGTTGCTCGGCATTTGTCTCCGCCATTGGCATTTGTCTCATTTAGAGAAAGGTGACTTTTCAAAAGGTGCTTATTGAGCCATACACACATCCATACTTGTATCTGGTCTCATAGTATCTCGTCTATGCATAACAAACTGAGCACAATGAACGTGGATTCGAGAGATTGATTGTGCGACGCCATTTTGTGGCTCTCAAGTAGCTTAAAGTCTATAGTAACTATAGTGGTATTAAGATAGATCTATTAACATCTGAAAAATGGAACATAAATGTTGTGATTGTTTGTCAGAGATTAGTCCATAACCTCAATATTGAATGCTTTCGAATTTATAAAACCAAATTTGTTACAGAAAGTTCACAATACTATATTAATATGAAATATTAAAATATCGACCCATTACGCAAAGTTATTAAGAGTATTACAAGAGAGTGTTTTCCTGACTATATCATATAGTACAATATACAATTAATTTTTGGCAGGACTAAAGGAATTAAGCCCATGAATCTTGGCTTTATTATTTTAATAAGGAGTTTGTCGTGGGATGTAGAGAAAATATGCATCAAAAAGTTGATTAAAAAAAATAGCACAGATGATAACTTCTAAGCTATCTAGACTTAAAAGTCTTTGTGAAGATCCTATATATAGTATAATTGGTTAATAGAAACAAACCCCTTACACAAATCTCAAAATATATAATCAAAATTAAAGGTAATTTTAATAGAATGTCACTTAAGTAGCTTTTAATATGTTAGTTTTAAGTTTAATAATTTTCTCTTCAAAAATAATCATATTACTTAATTATTTTGTAAGCTATCTTTTATCTGAATAGAATATAGGTACTAAATACACAGTAAAAAGCTTATTAGTATACTTACACTTATTATCACATACAGACAAGCTATAAAAACAAGCATCCACATTCCTGAACCTTCTTTTTTCCCTTCTCCTGCAGGTCCGTCTAGCTTTGGCCTGGCTTTTAATAATGGACAAGTAATTAACACAAATCGCAAATTATAACAAATCCCAGCGCCAGTCCGTCTCTTGATCCCTTTCTTCCTTTCTTCGTCTCCCCCTTTGGCATCCCTCAGCCAGCAAATACTCGTATGTATGAACGTACATAAAGTTTTCTTTATTTTCTTACTTGTTTGTTCCCTTTTGAATGCCCATTTATCATTAAAACTATGACGGGCCATTTGCTACGCGAAACGGAAGTGGACAAAAGTGACCATCCAGTGAGGCAGCCTCTGTAGCCAGTTTGTTGTCCATTTATATGCGATATGTGATATATTTAATGTCATTCTCAAGCAACCAGTCTAAAAGTCCAGAAGCAGTTGCCGTGTCTCTGTCTCTGCCTCCGTCTCTCTGTCTCTCTGTCTCTGTCTGTGCAGCATCGCAAGTATGTGCAACAATTTGACCGCAGTTGCCGCACATTTGAACCCAAATTACTTGAGATAAATGCGTACTTAATTTGCAGACTTTGAGTGGTGGTATCAAAATAATAATCAATGTTCCATTATCCTTTCAACGGCAGGCGAGTCGAGCGCTCCTCTGCGTGAAGATTATAAGCGACACGTCCACATTGGCCCCTTTCCCCGTTCCCCTCATCCTTCCCTTGCCCCTTGAGGCGCTCCATACTCTTGCAAATTCCAGTTCAACCCGTTTGCAACCTGAACCCTTCTCAAGCCCATTTACTCAGTGCCTGTGTTTGTGTGCGAAAAGTTTGTCTTTCGTCTCCCTGTGGCCCAAGGCGGCGCGAAAATTTGGACATTTTACGTGTTTGCCAAAGTTAAATAGCTGCCGCTTGGGTTCAAAGGTTAAACAAGGATTTGGCATGTTTTTCTAGACGTACAAAAGTGGCAACTACTCGTAAAAGCAACTCAACTTCGAAGCGCTACCATCGAAACGAGTCTTTTAAGCACTCTGATTGGCCTACACGTGAGACCATTTGAATACCCTTTCTCAATAAAAAGAATACAATAAACATTAAATATATAATCATCTAGTTTAAGTATCCAAATACCAATTATTGTTAGTATGTATTAAGTATTAAATGGTTCCTTAAGTAAAGTTGTAAATTACATGAACTGCTAGGAAGAAACAATATAATTAATAAAAAGATAATAAAAATCTTTAATATTCAAAGGTTTCTATTTTTTAATAGAGAATAGGCATAAATTAAATCAAAATAAATATAGATATCAAATTTTTTGAAAAAACAATATAACAATAAATAAAATAAAATAAAACAATTAAGTAATAAATCAATTGAGCAACAGACATTTAAGAAAATTCTTCTTGCACTAAGAAGTAATCAGAAATAAAATAAATAAATTCTCATAATACTGGTGAATCGTATAGTGAACTAAATCAATTCTCTATGAATCCAAATAGTTACAGAGTACTACGTAGTTGTATAACTCTAACTAACTATCTTTTATGCCTATTCCATTTAAAATGTTAAGTGCCTTATGCAAATCCAATTTGAATCAGTTAAAGAGCCCGCCAGAGGCAAGACAGGTAGGCGTCATCATCATCATCTTTATCATGTTCAGTTTGATATCGAAATTGACTTCGATTTGCATTGTATCAAGTGGAGAGCACAAAGACGGCGACATTAAAACAAAAGTAAATCACGGCTTAGCGTCAAAGATGTTAATTTTATGGGAGCTACAGCTACCTTTTCGGTTCTCTCACTACCTCTATCTCCCTCTATCTATCCCTCTGTCTCTCTCTGAAATTTATGCAGCAACTGTCAGAAGGGGGCGCGCCAACTCATAAAAATCGAAACACGTTACAAATCGAACAAAATATTCAAAAAAAAAATTATGTATGTAGTTTATGAAAAAAAAAAAATGCATTGACTTTGGTTCAATTTTTGGAGCGTGTGACGCGTAACGGTCAGGGACTAGTGACCATTGACGATCCCAGATCTACGGTCTTCAGCTTCTACTGATCCCGCATCAATGCTGCTCGCCTTTTGTCACAAAAAAAATAGAAAAGAAAAACGGATTTGATAAACAAACAATCAAATCAATGGCAAAAAATCAAATGAAATGATGAAACCCATCATTAGCATGGTTTCAATCAATATATTGATCATCTGACTACCAGCATTTAGTTGATATGTGATCTGTGTGAAACGATCAAGGTCCATCGTAATGCAGTTGCAAAAGCGGGTCAGTTCTTTGCTAATGATGTTAGCTAATTAATGCTAATGATAATATAACATTTACCAACATTCAATATATGCTAAAGTAGTCGTAATTGTAGAGTAAAGTTGAAATTCAGCTCTGCTTATGTTAAGATACATATATAAAATAAACGTTTTGTCTTTTTGTCTTTTGTGTTTTAACTTATCAAACACAACTTTATATATTTTGTATGTGTTTTCTTCATGTTTTTAAGCGTTATATTTGATTGGTGTTTATCTATATGCTGGTTGAAATAAGCTGTGACCTCCTGTATAACCGGTTCCTCTGCTCCTTGTTTCCTTTTTTCCTTTTTCTCCTGCTTTCTTCCTCTTATAGATAACATCACAAAATAGACACACGCATTCACACGATATCCAATTAAAATATTTCGCTATGATTCTCAATATGTAAACATTTTAATTTCCATAGGAATTTAGCTTTTTAAATTATAACAATAGCAACACATATGGGCTATATACATTCATATGCGTTTATCGTCAGAGATTTAGAGCAATTAGAGGAACAGGGAAATTAAAACAAAACCAAAAGCGTGCAGATATATCAGAGAGTGTTCTCTGTACAACTCATATGAAATAAGGGATGGGTTGAGGGAGAAGGAGACTTTGCTGGTGCTGTAATTAATTTACGCCACTTGACTTTTGGGGCAAACAATGGAGCACGATAAACCACCAAGCTGAGCTGATGGCGCCAGGCGGAAACCGGAACGGAAACGGAAATGCCAAAGCATGTGGAAACATTTTCCAATGTGCGCTGAGTGGAAAGGATAATGCTGAGGCAGTAATTAAAAGCGGCTTGAATCTAGTTATGCTACGACCAGGAATGGTTTATGTCTGGGACATGGTCGAGTTGAAATTGGCGCGATGCAATTTTTTCTTTACGCGCGACTCGTTGTGCTAATTGAATATTTGCCAGGTGGACGAGCTGAGGACTAGATTTGCATACGCTGCATTTAAGCCAAAAGGATGCTTAACAGGACAACGAATAGGACATGAGTGGACCATCTGGTTAGCCTGTTTTGATGAGCACTTACCGCTAAATGCGTCTTAGACGCGGCTCTTTGTCTTTGCTCGTCCTTAGCCAGGACAAAGCAGGACCTCCCAATAGGACTTTGATGCGTTGACAATGCGACATTTGTTTCAATTGTTGCGGCCGCATTCAAAATATCTTTAAACTAAAAATTACATTTTTAAATACGCAATTGTCCTTTTTAGACTCCTGTGCAGCTCGATCTTCCTGGCTGTCTCTTTTCCTGACTGAATGGCGGGTTACCTTTTGAAGCATACCACAAAACAATTGTCAATTGTCCCGCGCAGCCAAGAGGAAATTTGCATTTTTCATACTAGTTTCAGTTAGAGTTTTCAGTTTTGGATTTTTCAAGAGAAATGTGAACTCGTAACTGTCTGTAGAGAGCTCAAGACCCACCGCCAGGCATCGAAAGAAGACCATTAAACTGGCTAAGACCAGACCGAGTACGGTAATAAATGCCGGGGAATGGAATCAGTGAATCGGAGAATCGTGTGGAATCGCGTGCCTTGAAGCAATATTTACATATTTGCATTCGGTTATGAGCTGAACTGAGCTCAAAGAACGATCCATACGATCAGTAGGATCTGTACTCAACCTCACACCTCTTTCATTTAGCGAGACATGATTTATAACGTTTGTAAAAATATGACAAGTCTGTCATATAAATTCTCATATTGTTAGCATACCAAAACATCGTTTCGACTCTTTTCCTTTGTTCATCTCCTGCAGCAGGCAGAACCTGGTCAATGCCAATGATGCAACGCCCTCCAGAGCTCCAGTCGTTGAGGTGGCACTTGGCGCTTTTGTTTGGCCCTGGCTCTGAAAATTCTGGCCATCTGCACGTGCTACATGCTGCATGTTGCAGGCGAGTCAAACGGTTTTATGCCCCTCAAGTGCCAACAGTAAATGGCACATAAAAATATTTTCAATTTCAGTTTCGGTTCTTAAGGCCATCGCGAAACAGTTCAGGAAGTTACTTACTTCAAAATTACAGAAGTCGCTTTATTACCCGTTCAGCCGTTCAGCCTTTCTGACTTTCTGCCTTTCAGGCCTCAACTGTGACCATCGCCTTGAACACTCATTAGAATTGCTTTTGTAGATAAAATAGAAGTTGAAATAGCTTTTGCAATCATATTAAACACCTTGCAGTCGTTGATAAACATTTTGAGTAACTGATAATAGATTTATTTACTCATCTTAAAAAGCTTTAAATTTTCTGAGAAATAATAATTATAAAGTACCTCAAAAAATCCGAACCTAGCTAGGCTCGGCTCAAAACCGATTGCAGCCTTTGCCCTAGGACTATAACACTATGTAACGATATATGTATCTATCGGTTAAGATATAGAAAAACTGTTTCTATACTACCAAGGAAATAAAATCAAATACTATATATTTGTAGTGATAAATCAATGAATTAATATAGGTATCTAGATATATTTTAAAATAATACACTATTCCCTGTGTAAGCTGTTTTCTATGAAACTTTTGTGTATTATGTTAGTCTTGTGTGATTTACTTAGGCTAAGGTGTTGCTTACCTTATGACAAACTTAAACACAACACCCATTTGAGGCAAAGGGCATCGTAAAAGTGCGTCAGAGGCAGTGAGAGGAGAGGGATCAGCAGTCAGTGCTTCGGGTAGGAGTGATTGTGAGGCGTATTTGTGACCTAAAGTTATTAGGCAAAGTGACCTTTTCTCACAACCGACAGATCGCATCGCAGATCGTAAAGCACTTTCGACTAAGTAGAAACAGATTTTTCGGGGCGTTTTGGAATTTCCTCTGGCAAGGACGCGTGTCCTGCATAAAAGCTAAATGCCTTGCATGGCTATTGTTTGGCCTAATGCTAATGCTTTGGCAGTGTTCGGCCTGTTTGGCCTTATTAGTGGGTTTATTGAGCACAGGGAATTCCAAAATTTAACCCGAGACTTCCGAGAAAATACTCTGCAGTAAAGGAAAGCAATACAAAACGAGTAGCGATTAGCGTCCTCGACTGATTTCTTGTCAAAATTCACTTGAAATTTCACACTTTAATGTTGAAATGCCACGTTGTGCGACCGGCTGCTGTTCGATAGCTGCCGCCTGATGCCTATCGATAACAAGGGATATCGAGGTTGATATTTGATACCGAATTCAAAGAGTGTATTTGTAATCTTTGAACTCTCGCCCCGTCTGACATATTAGACAATTCAAAATACAACAAAATACAATGGCAAAAACGCAATACAAAAACATTAGGAAACAATTGAAATTGTTGAAACATAAATCCCCTTCCCTCCTCCCCTCTACCATCTCTTACCATCCGCAACCCCCTCTTACCCCACACCCCTGCAATAAACAGTGTGTCCTTGTATCTATATCCTGCGCAATATGTGTTGCCGCCTTTGTTGTGCTGCCTGTGTGTGTATGTGTGTGTGTGCTGTTGTTGTTTTTTCTTCTCCTTCTCCTTTTCCATTCACAATCAACAGTCGCAGTCATCGCATCGTTTTGCATTGTTCGCGCTTTATATGCCAGGGCATTATTACGTCTGATATTCCCGAAAATAAAGGTAGAATGGGAGCAGGGGGAAGTCTGTCTGAAGTGGCTACAATGGGCATTAATTTATATGGAGCATGGCACTAAAAACAACTAAATGCGCATTATGACAGCATTTTAATTGATCTCAGAAAACTAAGCGTAACTGTACCGTTTCCTCTCTTTTCTCCTATTCTCTCTTTTTGCTCTCCTCTCTTGTAGTATGACAAGCTGCTGTCAACGTTGATCTAATCTGACATTTGGACAGAGATGCATCGCTGCACAGATTTTCCAATAAACAAATTTCGAAGGTCGGCGAAGGACGCAGGACCCTCTAAAGTTACATATATATAGAGAGATAAATATGCAGCTCGAGATACAGATACTTTCTGTGGCAGAGATTAGCGTTTTACGCTCGTTTGAATTTTTATTATGCTAAGCTTGGATTTAATTTTTGCATTGTTTCCCTCTCAAGAGGGGTTGTTTTGTTTCCGACCAGGGGGTAGGAGAAGGACCACGACCAGGGTCAGCTTTGTCAGTGAAAGCACTTGCTGTCTAACCTATACAGAAACTATCTACATATATGTATTTATCGATATAAAACAGTTTAGTCAATTGTCGCAAGATGATTAACCCTAAACAATGCAAGAAGAACAAGGAGAACTTAGAGAAGAGGAAGAAGATTTGTCTAGTGATCCTGGCAGACAGTCTGTCGCCGTTTGTTGGCACTTCAGGCACAGTCGAGGGCATATTTAGTTGATTGTTGAACATTTAAAAGAAAATAGATTATTACAATGAATGAAACGAAATGAAATTTCAGAATGATCTGCAATTCTATACTAATCTAGCAGACAGCAGGGCGACTCTCTTTCCCATTGGACCATTGTTCTTGCCAGACATGCTGGCGACCCTGTAGCTGTAGCAGGTAGATCAGTTCAGTTTCAGTTCAGTTCAGTTCGAGTTGCCTCAAAAGGAAGTTCTCTATGTGCGTCCATTGTCCATTGGGCATTTGGTATAGTTTATGTGTCTGCTGCCTAGACCATACACGATCCATATCCATTGTTGGCCACGCTTTTCGTAGAACAGTGTGTGACAAAACAGTAGAACAAGGGAACAACAGAACAAGAGAACAACTGGAGAACTGAAATGCAATATAACTGAAGAATGCACAGAGACAACGACTTCTTCTATTTCTACTTCTACTTCTACATTTCCTTGTCTTCTCTATCCCTGTTGACTGCGCCGCACCATAAAATGCATTTTTCTCGTCTTTTCTTCTTGCTTTATATGACATTTATTTAGTTGGCTTTTATGCCCAATGTGTTTCTGTTTATTAATGTGGAAATGCCTCTCCAAATTGGAGTGTCATTTGGGTTGAATCCGACAAAAGGAAATGTCCAACAAAATTGTTGGGGTGCAAGTTTTACAAAAGTCATCAAAATATGTGTGGAAAATGTGGAGGAAACTCGCTCGAAAAGAAACTACAATCTTTTGAAAATTGTTTTGTTCCACATTGAGATAATTCTAGTGTGTCAAAAGGAAATTAAAAATGTAGAATCTAGAAGGAATTGAGAAGAAATTATCATCATTTTGACAGTACCAACTAAAATTGTTGGACGACAATTATAAATACAATAAGGTTTGGCAAGTACAATACTGAAGCGAACATTTTGCATCCTGGGAGATTCCTGTGATATTTAGAGTTAAAGTTAGAAGCATAGTCCAATTGTCTCTTAAATAGGAAATATATATCATTCTAGCTATGACAAATATGAAATATTTAAAGTGGGTTTCTTAATAATAGAATAGAGAATGGTATAAGTAGATGTCAAACAGATTTCGATAATCCCATAATATTAATGATATCCCGCTATAGAGCAACACTTGAAACTCTCTAGTTCAAAAACATTCGTTGAAGAATATACTATTATACGAGTATATATATCTTGTATATAGGGTACTTAACTACAAGCGAGGTGAACTCTAAGGCCGACTCGCCAGACAGTCTGTCGCCAACATACGAAATGAGGGAGAAAGAGTGAGTGAGTGGGCAAGGGAGTAAGTGAGGGAGGCAGAGAGACAGACAAGTAGCTGAGCGGACATAAAAACACGCACAATGAGAGCGAGACAAAAGTAAAGACACAAGACTGAAAGAAAAGTAAATAAAAGACAGAAGAGGATCACTTACACAATAAGGGACAGAGAAAGAGAGAGAGAGAGAGAGAATGTAAAAACAATGGCCTCCTACACAGTGGTTAGTGATCAGTGACCCAGGCCAAAAAAAAGAAGAGAAAAATACTATAATACTAAAACCAGAATCGAATCGAACCCGTGCCCTGGGCATTTGACTTTTGTTGTGCGTTTCACTTTATTTTCATTTGTTTTGGGAATTTCCCAAATAAAAGGTAGTTAAATCCAGACAATGCTAACAAACAGGTAGATAAGCATATCCCGAGGTACAGTCAACCGATCCATGGATGACATTGACAACGACAACGACAACGAGGATGACAACGACAACACCTGTGATAGGGCTAGAGCACTGGGAGAATTCGGAGTTTCCCAGGCTCTTCGTCGTTGTCGTTCGCACAGCTGGTGCAAAAACAAACACAGGAAGGAGTAAGTAAGTTTAAGCCTAAGCCGGCTTTTACTTATCAGGCAACAGGACTTAGCCAGTTAGCCATGGCCAGATTTAAATGACCGCAGCTCAGCAGCGATTTGTATAATTAAAAGCCGCATGCAAATTGTGGGAAATTTCTACGGGTATCTACAATGATCTAAGATCTAACTATATAGAGGCGTATGCAATTAACAGGCGAAAATTAAGACATTTTTCAAGTCTTAATTATTAAAAGAGACAGCATCAATTAAGAAACTATAGGCTGACAAATTTACAGAGATCTACAGTAATCTTTATATATATATTCATCTCTAAGATACAGAGAGTCACCTCCTATGACCAAGGGATAGTTGCTGGATTTGTAACATTTCTGTAGTAAAGCTCCTTGTCAGAATTAAATTTGTTTAGTGTTTTTTTAATGACATACACTTTTTATAATATTAAGAGGTGTTAAGAGCACTATGAGAAATAATTTAAATGGTTTTGCAATCAATATAATTTTCCTTCCCACATTTCTTTTAACTAAAGTTCAATTCAAAATAAATTACAGACATTCGTTGATCTTTGATCTACAACAACGCCTTTGAGATCAAAAATCAGTTCACACGATGCAAAGTTCCGGCATATTTTATGATTTATGAATATGTGTTCACAGTTAAAACCATTGCAAAAACCCCGAAAATGCCAAAAGAAACGAAATTAAAGAAAATCAACGTATTCGTTAAGCATTCGATTGTCAAAGGACGCAACCCTTTTGATATTCTCAATGTTGTTGTTGTTGTTAATGCCGCCAAGAAATCAATGCAACCCGAAGGACAACCCTGTGAAAGATCAGCGCAAATTGCGAACTCTCACCTGCGTAGTTGACAAAAAACGAAGAGTCTTAAAGGAAAGAGATCTCTTGTTGAAAAAGGGTCACGCACATTTATTTTTTGCATTTGAAAAGTGGGTCGTAGGTCGATCTGGGATTGGAAACGGGGTCGCATCTTGGGTTTTCGACTTGATTGAGTTTATGCGATCGCATCGGCTGATCCTTCGATCGGTTCAAAAGGTGCAAAATAATTGAACACGGCAAAAATGAAAATTTGCAAGCATGTAATTGTCTGAGATTGAGAATTGACAAAGGTCGAGGCAAAGTTGCTGCAATTGAATTTAACTCTTTGTTGTTTATTTATTGGTATCAGAGCAACATTTGACTAGCAAAAAAAAATACATCTTTGTAATAAGAAAGGGGTTTGATTTTTGCATTGGAGGACAAACAATGTTGGCCTGATTGCAATAACATGCAAAAGAAAATACGGAAAATCAAGAAAACGCGCCAAAAAAATAGAGACATGCGGGTAACATGAAAACGGGAACAGGAAATTGAAATTGTCAACTTCAAACAACTAAATTAACAAGCATGCAAATTATTTAAGTAATTGAAACATACAGAAATTTGCATACAACAACGAGAAAATAAAAAAGTTTCAATAATTGGGGGACATTTATGGATTTGCTGAAAATCTCGAGTTACAAGAATGATATAGTAAATGAGAAAATTTTGGAGAGCTCCATTGTTATTTGCTGAAAATCCGTCAATTTTCACTAACAGACTGATCAAGAGAAATATTTTACGTAAGAAAAATATCAAGCTTTGTAAAGACAGCTAAGCTATTTATTTTCTTATAAGCAATCATCTTAACAAAATATAAAAACAGACTTTCAGAACACAAAAGTTCTAAAACATGTTCTTAATCTAAGGAAAATGAATTATTTGTTACCTTACTGTATTTTATTTAAAGATTGAGCACATATTCAAGATTCTTTAATAACTTTTGTTTTATACTCGTCTATAATGCAATATTAAGATATCTTTGCAACAATCTGGTAAACGATATTCTTTTGTAATCATAGCGAAATGAACATCTTGAATGACTTGGTAATCACAAAAGGCAAACGCAATCACTTGAGATCGTTGATCTGAAGGCAGCATATTTGTTGCCTTTAAAGTATCAATTTACGTAGTGAAAGAATTTGCAAATGAAAAGCATTGATTTGCGATTCAAAATCAATGGAGTGTGTGCGATCTATATGTCGATCTATATGCAAATCATAAACGAATATCCAAAAATATTGAATTTCATTGCACAACAAAAGGAAATTGCAACCGTGGCGAAAAGAAGAAAAAGTTCTAGCAATCCCAACTCATGAGCAGATTCATTGCCAATTGCCAAAAAGAAACCCTTAAAGATCGATTGTGCGACATTTGAATTGCCTTCAAATGGCAAAGATGTCCTTGCCTAGGCGCTAAAGGAACTCCCCCCGAGGACAATTGGCCCGATTGCATTTGCATGCATTTCAAATTCATTGACGTGTCGTCTGCTGTTTGTTGATTTTTAATTTATTTTTGATTTTTTGCGCTTTCCTAAGATCTGTCTTCTCATTTATTTTTTTGCCAGGCAGCTGTCTGTTTGTCTATTGCCTTTTTGTTGTTTGTTGTTTGGCAATTTCCTTGCGGTTACGTTGAAGTGCATTGCGCACTTCCAAGTTGACTATCAAAGTGTCATCCATCATTTTGATGGCTTGTTGCAACGTTTTCTTCCTTATCCTCTTCCTTATGTTATTGTTTACATGTCTGGCCCACTCGCCAGTTAAAAAAACGAAAAAAGTCACACGAATCAAGACCCATCTTGTAATTGAATCTTTTATCCTGACTGCAGATCGCTGGGAAAAAAAGCTGGCTGCCACATGCAACGCGGCAACGCCTGCGCAGTGTGTGCAACAGAATTTGCATGTGGCATGAAATTTGAGTGCCACAGTCACCGAGTTGCATGCGTGGGTCGATGCCACACAATGCTGGCAACTTAATGGGGCAACACAATAATTTTCCACTTTGCCACATTGCCACGCACCATGAAATTGTCCGTTTCCCTCCATCCATCCCATCTCCCGTGTCTCCCTGACTTAGAGTGCAACTTCAACTAATCAGCTGTCAGGGCAAATAACTCAATTAACTTGATCGCCACAAACACAATTCCATGGAATTTCAAATGCAACCGAGTGGCAACTGTCAAAATTCTGTTCAAAATTCAACGAATTTCAGATCAAAACAATACGAAAATGCATTGCCCCAAGACAAGAAAAGAAAAGACAAGACCAGAGACAAGACAAGTCCAATACAGGCTAAAGATCCAGCCATTGATCAGCCTCTCTTATAAAGTGGCGACTGTCATTCGACTGCGACTGCGACTGCGACGACGATGACTTTGTATGAAATGCGTTTCGAGTGGAAGTTGGAGTTGGAGTTGGAGATCTCCAGGTGCCCCCAAAGATCTTCGTAATGGCACACAGCTGGTGGCTCTACAGCCGGTCTCCACACTGTCTGGCCCTGGCCAGACCAGTCGGCGACTTCGAGACTCCACCTCAAGTGGACTCAGTGGAGTGTGGACTGCGAGTTGACTGTAGAGACATATTTAGAGATATAGAGAGAGAGTGAGGGAGAGAGGAGAGAGGGAACTGGCTCTTGGAATGTTTTCATATCAATAATTTAGCTGTGTGCGCAGTCGGGGGAAATGCATTTATTTTTTTTATTTGTCGCTGCTTGCCTCAATAAAAAAGAGCCACACAGCAATCAATATGCAATAATCAATAGAGCAACAACATTTCCATTTCATTTTTACTTTTCCGAGATCTGACAAAAGCGCATCCACAACTTGTTACACTACTAACAACAACGATAGCAACAACTGTAGCAACAACAACAACAGCAACAACAACAACAACAACTAAAATGATAGCAACAAAAGTGCAACTCAGTCCAACAATAACAATGACGCTGCCGCAAAAGTTTCTTACGAAGTCCCCCAAAAGAAGAATCGAACCCTAATGAGTTGCTGGCGGGGCACAGGCCAGTGCATATATGAAAAGTACACTGAGCGAAATCAGTCTGTACTTAAAAATAATTATTCATTTATCTAGTTATTATGTACATATTCTTTCGTTTCTTTTATGAGATAAAAAGCATAACATTTTTTGAATTTTTCATATAATGGCTTCTTAATATAATATTCTTCAGCACTTTTTCTGATTATATAATTCGAAAATATCTAAGTTTTCTAAAAGGTATTCTATATTTTCTATTTTAAGCTTTATAGTTCCTTCTGTGAGTTAAAAAGCTTCCTAGCTAACACATATCATTTGTTAAAGGTATGAATATTTTAGAGGATCTTTGTTTATTTAGAACTTTTAAAACTATTCGAACTCTGCCGTTGTTTTGTGAGTGCCAGGTACAAGCTTTTCTAACTGAAACACGTTCTAAGGAAAGTATTTTCTAAAAGTTTAAATTACTATTAATTGATTTTTTAAAAATTAATCTTAATTTCGGTTGATTTTTCTCAGTGTATTCGAACCGGTTCCTTGTCGATTGGGCACGGAATGGCAGCTCTTGCAGGTCTGATTGAATCCACTATTTATGCGCTTAAGGTTAATCAAAGCGCGGTCGTGCGATGCTTTACACCTATGTGTATGGATGCAGACTTTGACTCAGCAAAGGACCACAATATGAGAGTGAAGGAAAGATCAAGAAAGAGAGAGAAAGAGAAAGAGGGAGGGAGCTGATGACTGAGTTGAGGGAGTTGGGGATAGGGAAGCAGCAGCAACGGGAGCGGCAGAAACAATTGGAATTTCGGTCGTGTCATAAATGCCACAGGATATGGCACTGGTTGCCATCCATAAATAATAAAATTTTATGTGCGCGTTATTTTGCCTTTTTGGCTTCAGGGATTAACAGCAACAACAAAAGTATATGTATATGTATGTGGCACCATGGGGCGCCAAGCGATTGTGCCGACTCAACGGCCTGTTTGTTCTTATTAAAAGGCTCCACAAAAGAAATCTAAAAAATTTTAATGAAAATCCACAAGAGAGCTGGGAATTTATGCGAATATGTTGATGCCTCAGTCTCTGCCTCTGTCTCTCTCTCTCTCTCTGTCTCTCTCTGATGTTGCCTCTTCCCCCGCTACTGGTATGTGGCATACAACTGTAACTACTTATATAGGCTGCCACTTATTTATCACAACAAATCAGCGCACGCACCCACACAAAACCAATTCGACACGCGCCCGTGGTGGGCCCTGATCGGACCTGGAACTTGCTCCGTTTGCTGTCCACGCGATCAGCGCAATTAAGCCCCCTCGGGTCGAATCACTGGGTGAAAAGAGGAAGGCGGGGCTTCTCTGTAACAAGGTGCTAAATCATTGGCGCGACATTAACCCCAAGCTATGGCACACTTTATCAATGCACCAGCAACAACAAGCACTGGAAAAACCAAACCAAATATGTTTCGCCTATCAGAGCCCAAAAGGATAATATTCCTCTCAACATCAACAACTGTAGCTGGTCCAACGTCCATTTGGTTGACCAACCATCAGCTAATGAAAGCGAAATAGCTGAATTATGACTTCGTCTGGCATACTGGGTCAACTTATTTCAAAAACTGAATGAAAATGCAAGTTATACATAAATAAAACATGGATTTGAGACTTATAGATTGTATTATCCTGCATTAAAAGTAATTGATAACATCTTGTATTATAGATCAAGTTAATTGAAAAAGTTATGTGTCTATTAAATAAATATTTTGTTTAATAAATGGGGCGAACAAGCGACATCTGCGGATATCCTTACCTAATGAATTGCTATCATTTTTGCTTAAAGAATTAGTTAAATACTGCAAATATTACTCGATTTTGGAAATTTATTAAAAAAAAAAGAATATAACTCTGCGAAAGCAATACTCTTAATTTAGTGTATATTTTTTTAAATTTGAAGAAGCTATAGAGATTTACTTATTTCCTAATTCCTAACTCCCATAATAATATCAACTAAAAGAAAAAAGAAATACCTCAGCGAATGAAATACTCCTTAGTTAATGCCTACATTATTTTTTATAAATTTTAGGAGCTTGTAGAGATTTACTAAGTTTCTCATTAATCTCTCCTAAATAATAAATTCAATCAACTTCTGAGCTCAAAGTCTTCTCTTGTCTCAAAGTATGTTCAATACTTTCTGCCCAATTTTTAAAATATTCTTTAACCAAATGTATGTAGTATGTATGTTTAAAATATACTTTAATATTTTGTTAAAGCGTTACCTTATCAATCTGAATTGTGGTAAACATTTAAAGGCACAGCTTCACTGTGCCTCCAGCTCCCATGCCACAAGTAGCAGCTCCATTGGGATTCCAAAGTGCGGTAAAAATGCGCAATGCGCTCAGCAGAAAAAGCAAAAAAAAGGGAAATAAAAAAAAAACAGCTAGAAAAATGTGTTAAAAATTGTTTCGCTTTATCTCTTTTTTTCCTCTTCTTATTTTGTAGTGCTGCCGCAATCCCGTGCATTTGTGCGTTCTGTCTGTATGTGCCCCTCTCACCACCACTCCCACCACCTTCCACTAACCGTGTCCATTTGTAGTTCATATCGCATGTTGATCCAACTGTAGTCAATTTCGCAGGGTTGGCAACTTGGGCGGTTCAGCGAGGCAGTTGGCAACTTTGTCATGGATTAAAATTTATGAGCACAGTTGGAAATGCCACATGGCAGAGCCTGCGTTTATGGCTGCAGTATGTTCCCCATTCCCTAACTCCTCTTTTCCCTACCTCATACCCCTGCTACACCCTCTGCATGCTATGATATTTCTGTTCAATGGTAAATTGCGAATGTAACAGAAATTGGGTCAATAAGCGTTTGTAATAACAAAACTAAGAAAATACGCAGAAGTGAGAAATAACGATCGAAATACTTAATAATAAGTTACAATAATGAGTGTGAGCGACAAAATTGTACAAAAAGGCCAAAAGCATTTTCTAACAATTGTGGCAACAACAATGGCAATGAAGCACGAGAAAGCTTAAAAAAATAAATAAGTTTATAATAACAAATGAAATGGAATTTGCAATCAATCAAATATTGCTTAATAATTAAACAATTCAATAAAGTCAACAAACGAAAATAAATTGTTATAATAAATTGTCAGCATAAGGCACAAAAGAGCTAATAAGCTAAGCGTAGTAACGAATATCAAATGCTCTTTTTTTCTACTAATCAGACAATCAGGCAAAGTTTAGTCTATACATAAAAATCCCATTGTCTTTGCTAATAGGAATCTTCATTCTTTTTCATTAAGTTCAAATAAATAAAATCGGGGAACTTATTTATTATAAGAAAGGGTTCTGAAGTAGAATAATTTGGCCTGTTTGACTAACGAATCATTGTCAAACTGACAATCAGTAGTTCATATTTTTTAAATATTAAGGTGAAGTTTCTATTCAAACCGTGGCCCATTATAATGTCTATTAAGAATATATTATACCAAAGACATGCCACTATTTATATGCGAAAATGAAAATCTTGATATGTTAATAGTATTCTTCAATTAATTGGATGATAATAAATAAAGAATCTAAAACATGAATGAAGCTAAGCAAAATTACCATATGAAAGATAAGAAATAGATCCATATTTTAAAAGTCACTGGGTATATAATAGGATAGTCCCATTCTCTCTCACACTTTCCGATCTGAAAGATGAAATAATAGGACTTTGATATAATATAGAGCATTTTAGAAACGCGCTGACAATTGGTAATTGCGCAAGTCCCTCAATGTGTTTGGAGAGAGAGGGGATGAAGGGGGCCATACCGCTATATAGAACGGCTTGGTAGCAATTGAAATCAAAAGTTGCAGAACCGCTGAGGGAACCGTTGTGAGACTCTAACTAGAAATAGAAATGCGTTACAGATACAGATACATTTACTATACAGAGCGAAAGATACAATCAGTTAGACAGTCAGATGGCCATATTACACGTTCAAATGACAGATATTTTTGTTTGTTGTTTAGTTATTGAACGGCATGAAAAGGTCCAGGCCGCAATCCGATTTGTGGGCTTTTGTCATTCGATTGCTTCGTTATTTGTTGTTGTAGTTGTTCTTTTGTTGTTGTTATTGTAGTTATTGTTGTTGTAGTTGTTGTGCTTGTTGCCTTTCTCTCGTTTGTTGCTATTGCTTTTGTGGCATTCGTTTCGCTACTTTTTCGAGCCGTTTCTTTTTTGGTGGCTCTAAGTAGTTGCTGTTGTTTGTTGGCCCTTTTGTTTGTGCCACAAAATTTTAATTATAAGCAACTTACACAAAAAGCCAATTGTCATTGTAACTGTCCCCCAAGCTAAGCTCATTTATCAATGCGACAGTTCTGAGTGGAAAAAGCGTGGAAAAACAATGACATATAATGTATAGAATGCTTGGGAAAAGGTTAACTATGAGTCGAGACTGAAAGTTTGAATCAAAAAAAATAAAGAGAAAAATCTATGAATATATAAAACTGAGAGCCTTTACTAAGATATTGTCGAAATGAAAATATAGTACAATTAATAAAATACATTCAACATTTCAGCATATAATCTGCTATAGTTCCAAAAACCTTATGAAATCTGTTGATTTAGTTAGCAAATTGGAACGAAATTATAATTATAAGCTGTATTTCATGTTTGAAAACTTATAGAATGCCTAGGAGTTGTTAATTATGAGTCGATATTGAAAGTTGAATTAAGTATAAAATGTTATAATTCCTGAAAAATTATGATATCTGCTGAAATAGGAGAAAATTATGACCTCTGTATAAAGATACATACATATACATAAGCTGTAGCAACTTAAATCTCAGATGCAATTATCCAATCTTCTGTAGGTATAGAGATCCGACGCTGAACCATTTCGAAACTGTTTTGAAATCAGTTATGAAATAAATCAAATCAGCATCGTAAGATATCGAACCCTTTTCACAAAGGCCTATGCCCAAATTTTACGTTAAAAGCGTATTTTCTGCTAATCTGTTCTTTATCCTGTATATCCTATATAGATTGGCACTAACGATAAAATATACAATCAAACCTTGGCAGAACTATATTTTCAGAATTTCAGCCATAATATTTAAAAAGATCGTGTATTGTGAGAAGTAGAATAAGTTGCCATTAAGGAGAGAGTTCCAAGGAAATGGCAGATGAAATCATATCGCACAGATGGATCGGTATGGTCTTTTCGATAACTTATCGATACCAATATACATTTGCTTGCTGTAAGCGTTGTTTTTAAACTCCAAGGTAACTATCGAAGTGTGAGTCTTGCATATTAAGTGACCAAACAAGAAGTCAAGTTGCCTTCCTGCTTTAACTCCCTTTACCATGGAGTTACCGCTCGCGTATCTTACAGATACAAATCATCACGACGCGCATCTTTCAACACGCGCGCTGTGCGCATCAATCACAACTACTTAAACAGCATATGAAAATATGCCCAAAACTGTGAAGCAGCAGCAATACCAACAACAGGAATAACAACTAACAAATATTTATTGTTATTGTTGTATTTCACGCCTTTAAGCCGACAGATACAGATACAGAATAAAAGAAACGAAAGAAAAGAAAAGCCCCGAAAAAAATGCGTTGTGTTATGCATTGCATTTTTCATATCTTTTCTCTCGTTGCGTTGTTGTTGTTTGTTTGTTATTATTATTTGTTATTTGTTGCTCTTGTTATTAAGTTCTCATTGTTCTATTGGTTCGAGCAATTTCTCATCGCCAACGCTTGCGGCGCAGCTGAAAACTCAAAAAAATTTGTATCTCATGGTAAGCACTTTCCAAATTGATGAAAACAAAGGAAAACTTTCGGATCAAGCATGGAAATGTAGCATAAACACATAAATTTCGCTATGCTTTTCCCCTTCCCTACTTCTTCTACTCTCTCCCTCCCTTGTAATGAGAATCTTACAAATTTTTTATTATTCTTTCTGCCTGGTGACAATCTTTTATGTTACTTCCATCCGCCCTTGGGTCAGTCCTTGATTGTCTTTTCCAGATAGAGCCAACCCCTTTTCGGGGCATAACATTTTCTCAGCTTGTAAGTTGCATTTTATGGGCCTGGACTGTGGCATCATTAGGTTTTGTGCCGAAAATTAGGGTACAATTTATGGGATGCGCTAATTTTCATTGAATTTTCCTACTAAAAAACGAAGTCAACCCATTGGCAAACTTGTAATTTATGTCGCTGAGAAAAGGACTCACAGTGTCTTTGCCCAGGATGCGGCCAATTAGTGGCAGCAAATGTCAGGCATGACACAGGGCTCGTCCCCCTTCCTGTTCCCCTTCCACGTCTATTCCCCAATACGTTTCCCATTTGGCCAGGCAATTTGCACCTTTTGCTCAGAGCTTTACTGTCACCTAATTGAATTGAGACCGAGTGCTAATCCGATTTGTGGTTGACCATTCAGTTAGTTACACGCATCAGTTGCCACTTTGCGACTCAAGGATCCCCAAACTGGACACCCGCAAAATCTTGGCTTTTCATTCAGCGTACTACAAGAAAAAAAGGACAAACACTTGAGCTTTCCTTTTTTTCTTCATCTATACTTTGGCTTTGCCTCTTGTCATATTTTCCATTTTTACTTTTTTATGGGAACTTTCATATTTTCGTTTGTCATACTTACAACCAGTTACAGAGCGCAGGGTATATTGGCTATGATAATAAAATAATAAACAGTTTGCTTAACTTTTTGATGCATAAATCTTATATTTCTGAGTAAGTTAGGAGTACCTTACAGAACTTATCAACCTTGCAGAATTTGAAAGTATAATTTAACTTGTTTATATCTTAAATATTATATATTGAATATAAACTTCTCAACATATATAAATGCATATGAAAATATAGATATATTTGATATGTAAATATATTTGATGATATTTGCTAAAAATGGTTTTATATGTTGGAAAAAATCTCTAAATATTAAATCATTACGTTCCAACTATTACAACTAGTAACGATACTAATTATCTCAGTTGATAGTTCAATTACAATTATTTTCCTTTTGAAAATACATATTCTTAATATTATCTATTAAGAGTTATCAATTATATTGAATAAAAGTCTATTAAAAAGTAGTTAGTGGAATTATTAACAAAGATTACTAGAGTCTTATTTGCGAATTAATATTCTATTATATTCAAGGTAATAACATAGTCGAGCAATCCACAATCTTTGAAACTGCTTATACGTTGTTGTTGTCTGTGTGTGTGGGAGTTGAAGTGGCCAAGAGATTGTCCCTTATAGCCTGGTCAGTCAGGCGAAAATTATAAAGGAATTAATAGAGGCAAGGTCCAACAATGGGCAGATATTCTTTTTTCTTTCTTTTCGCATTGTATGGAGTCAGTTCAAAAGGAAAAACCTCAAAGAACCTTAGAATTGAGAGAAGAGATGGAGAAGCAGTCGGATTAGGTATTGAGCATCTTGACAATCTTGGCATAAAAATTGGCATTTGAATGCATTTAAATATGCGAATATGCAGAATCTATGCGGTTGGATGAAGGACAAGCCCATAATCATAATGAAGCCGAGCGCTAAGCTGATTGATTGCTCTGTAGGAGCTGAAGAAAAGGAATGGAAAATGTGTATGAAAAGAAGCAATGTAAGGTTGCATATTGTATTTAGTATGATGTAAGAGAGATGACGAGATGAGTTGAGTTGAGTTGAGCTGAGACAGACAGCTATCCATCAAGGCGTCGGTCGGCATTTACATAAATGCAAATGCACAATGGTCGTAGGACCAGGCTAACCCACTTAAAACTGTCATTACGATTATTATTGATCATCAGCTGGGTGCTGGGTGTTTCCCCCCCCCCCCCCTGTTCCTAGGAAATAGTTTTTAAATTGCTTTGCAATTTGCATAATGCTGCCAGCGATAGGGCTAGTCGAGCGAGCGGGTCAGAAAAACAGGTTAGCGGGATTAACTTGGCAATGTTTGGAAAACTTTCTAAGCAAACAACGAAAAGAGAACTACAAATAACAAATAACAAATGAAACCGAAATTGAATTTGAAATGGAGAAGAAACAGTTGAACAGTTGAACAGTTCCTTGGGTCGGAACTGGAGGAGAGCTTACTTATGATGGGATTAGCGTTTCGCGAACTGTCATAAGGGGCTGCCAGCTGTCAGCTTAGATGGCTAACTTGATCTTAAGCTCTTTTGGTCATGTGAAAATTATGAAAAGCAACTACAGAAACTCTCGACTCGGACGTGCAATATGGAATTGCACAACAGAATTGAAGATTGCGTTATCGTAAGATCGCTGCTCGTATTACGATCAGGTATAAGGACTCGACTCGCATTCCCACACGGGACAAGGAAAAGAACGGCCTGAAGTGGTTCAACTAATCAAAACTGACAAGGCAACAGACCGGCTTGAGATCAAGACAAGATCCTCCTCCTGATCCAGATTCCCATTCCGATTTCGATGATGTGCCTTTGGCTTGTGCGATGTGATGCTGAATCCTTGGGATGGGGAGGCCAGAACGGAAGTAAGTTCATCAAATTAAAAGGTGACAAAAGGGTTGCAACTTACATCAAAGGTTTGCTGCTCTCGGTCAGGTAAAGACAATGCGACAAGGGTCAAACAGCAACTGAGCAGCGAAAATTGACAGCATACGGTATATCAAGGGCTAAAGTTTAAATTAAATTAAATTCATAGGTTTAAACGAGTTCAAAAGTTGAAAACGCAACTCATAAAAAAAAAACGAAAGATAAGAAATCAAGAATGACAGGATGCTGTTGGCCTGCAATTAGCTGGCATTTGTTTTTCCAACTGGGGAGAGAGGTGAATGAAAGATGAATTGAGGAGAGATCATCATGGACTTGGATATCTTAGAAATACAATAAGCTTGGTAAGTTAGAGTAAAGAAGTATATTGAATAGAGTAGTTAATAGTACCTGAAAGGTAGATCTTATCTTTAAATGATAATGTTTATTTTGCATAAAAAGAGTGCCATCATAAGAATGCTTATTTGAAAGATGGGTTTATTGCTAAATTTGTAAACTTAAATATTAAATTTACACTTAAAGTTATATTACAATAGATATATTAATTTGTAACTTTAATTCTATAAGCTAAATCAAATTATATTATAATGTTTAATTTGCATAAAAAGAATACCATCATAAGAAAGTTTATTTTAAGCATGGGATATTGATTAATTTTTAAACTTAAATATTAAATTAACAGTTAAATTTATATTATAATAGAAATATGCATTTGAAACTTTCATTCTACAAGCTAAATAATTTTAAATAATAATATTTAAGTTATGTTCAGAGAATGTCTAAATGCCCAGACATACTTAATTTAGTTTACTTGAGTCTGAAGAAGCTTTCTGTCCCTGAATTATAGGCAATGACTAGTCAGCAATTAGGACCGGCTATTGTCATATTTGGCTGGACAGCTGCGAGACACTTCAGAGAGACATCGAGTGCTGGAGAGAGGAAGATAGAAAAAGACAGATACATAGTTCCCTGAGCAAGTCTGCAAATTAGCGATCCTGAGAGATCCAGAGCCAAAGCCAGGGGCACTGGTCACGGTCCTTTGATGAATTGCTAGCATGCGGTACGGAGTTGCATGCAACCTCTCGAAGAGTTACGCATCGTTTTGTGTCAAGAGTGTCGACTTGATTGGTTCTGACAGCGCGCGAACTAACCTGAACCAAGGAAGGACTGATGATATGAAGATTCCAAAAGGACTGAAGGACCGTACGAATCGAAGGTTGAGTCACAGCAGCTGCGAGCGCGAAGATCGCGACGTAAATTGATGTGGATGATCTTCAGATTCAGATCATGATGATGATGATGAACTTCCGAGGCGCGACATAAGTGTAGCAAGTTTGTTTGTTTTGTCGGGGAGCCGAAGGGTCAGTAATTTTGATTGTTGTTGTTGCTGTCCTTGTCGCTGTTGTTGTTGTTGTTGTTGTCCGCCTTATATGCAAATCAAAGGATATGATTTTGCCGCCCTTTGAAGCTGCGCCGGACTTGAAGAGGAACTAAAGATCAAGAGCAACAGCAACAGAGAAGCTGATGAGGTCGATTGTTGTTTGCCAGCGAAAGTGACCGTGAATTGTGAATAGCAGTGGAGTGAATACACTAAATAGTGAATGTTGAATGTTGAATGTTGAATGCTGAATGCGAGACCCTTTTGATTGAATTCAAATTAAAGTTGATACATTTTATGTTTACGGTTCCTATCCGCGTCCATTTTGCAGTGACAACTTTGTCTCATGGTTTCCAGTTTTTCATTTACTGTATTCTTTTTTTTTTCTTTTAGTGCCCTTTGTTGTAACAAGTGAGCGCCTTAACGGATTTCTTTTCACTCGCCACAGAAATTGTAACGGTTGTAAACTAAGTTAACAGTTAAAAACCTGAATGGAGCGTACAGCATTTGGCAATTATAAAATTTCAGGCGTGGCAAATTTAATGGCCAAACTTTGTTAAAAATCTGGGCAACATGCACGCGGCCCTGCGAGAAAATCAAGATGTAACCCTTTAACACCCCAAAGGCCACAGCACAACAATCGATTGATCTTCCCATTACCGAAAAGTGGGCGTGGTGCGGCAACAAATTTGCCAATTTAACAATTTTACAATTTTATTGGCAACGCCCCGACAAACCGACAAATGTCAGCAATTTTTAATGGCTTCATTAAAATGGCAAGGCCCACAGTCTACAGTTGCCTCATACCCCTCACTCCTCCTGTCTATAACCCTTCCTCATATACGATTTGCATTTACTCAGAGACAACAATAACAACATCGATTAATGGCCGTTACAAATGTTTTCCATTTGTCAGCATGCGTCGCGTCACGACGCGTTTTTCTTTTCAATTTTTCGCAATCCTCCTTCCTTTCCTTTCCTGAAAAATAATATCCAAAATTTGCGTATCGATTTGGCCTACCCGAATAATTTATGCGAACTTATGATAGGCATCTCAAAAACTGTGAAATGAAATCATATGAATTGCATTATATGTACATGCGAATTGCGATTTGCAATTTGCAACTTGTGTCCGCTTTTTGTTTAGGTGGTTTTGGGTCGTTTTCGATATAGAAATCGAACAGGGGAACAGGGCGGGAAAACTATCCTGCGAAAAGGGCAATCGTTTGTCTGACTGACATATGTCGCGACGTACTGTCAGTATGCAGAGTAATTTAAATAATAGTCTTGAATTTATGACTCTTTAGTCATTCTAGGTAGTTAAAAAAGCTATTCCAGCTAATTTGCAATAATTAGAGGTAATAAAAATCATGCGAATAATATTATTATAATAATCGGATAAGTATAAGTTCTCTGATCAATTTGTCACCGTTTATTGTTAATGGATATAGGACAGTCTGTTTGCTTTACCATGTGAAATATTACTAAATTTAATTATGTTTACATCTGAATAGAACTTCAGTAACACAATAAATAATTATAAGTTGAATATGTTTATCAAATAAATCTGCTAAAATTATTATAATCGAATAAATATGGTAAATATTAAAGATGAATTTTATTATATTAACAGCATTTGTGTAACTAGTTAAATAAGGTTAACTTTATTTCACAATATATTGAGATTAAATCATACTTATTTTTTTCGATCTTTACAAAGATATCTCTTGATATACTAATAGATTATTAGTTTATACTTAATTTAAAAATGGTGAGTTTTAGCGACCTTTTTAATGTTTACTTATTTACAGAGATATATATTTTTTAAAAAGTTCTGTTATGTTTTAACATAAAACATAATTATCAGAGAAGGCTTCTACTTTTGGCATTCTCTTTAAAATTCTCATTATATTGAAGTTGAATTTGATTTAATTCACAGCATTTGAGCAGGTATCTTAGTCAGACTATATTCCTCATTATGTGAAGTATGTATTTATTTTGTTTATATTATTTTTATCATATTAATGGATACCACAATAAAACTTAGTTATTGAAATTACATATATTTTTTTACGACATTCTGTGAGGTTATCAGAGTAAGCTTTAACTCACGGCATCCTCCAAAGATTATTATATTCAATCACAAAATATTATTAGAGTACAATAAATGTCAGGTTACGGATTGCCTATATTTATCATATCAACAGCATTTGTGCAAATAAATTAGAGTAGTATTGATTTTATAGTGTACCAATGTTTCTTGAGTCTTACATATTATTATACATGAACATATCACAATAAAATCTATCTTACCAAATTATAAGTATGTACATATTTCTTAACAAATTCTCTAAGGTTATCAGAGAAAGCATTTACTCTGAACAGCTCTTATATTAATCCACAGCATCGTCTACAGCCTGGCTTCTACCTGGAACTAGACCTTAGTCATTCCATAGCAGACAAACCAGACAGCCTGTCTCGCTGACCAATTGATTACTGGAGCTACATTTTCATTAATATCTTTTTCTTTATTTCTTGGCTCTTTTACTCTGTTTTTTATTCCCTTTTTTTTGATGCTAAAATGCCAAATCATTTACAGATGCTAAGGTTGCAGCGGATTAAACAGTTGGACAGTCTCCCAGACAAAGGAGTTGGAGATGGAAATTCAAATTGCCTAATGGAAGCCAGCATTCAATAAGCGGATCAATCGATCGATCGATTTAAATGCAGATGATTACGTGGCAAGAAAGACGGTGATATCAGGGACATCATCAGCATCAGCATCAGTTGGACATGGGAAAAGTACTTGTGGAATAGACTGTATGAGCAGCCACTTGACCTTGTCTGTGGCAAGCGTTTGTGCTGCACTTTTGTTGGTATTATTGTTTATTGGTAGCCGATGCTGACTATAACAAGAAGAAGCAAAGTGTTATCCTGTCGGCCATTCGGCCATTCGTAATGCTCACTGCCCGCTGCCCGCTGCCCGTCGCCTGCTGTTCCATTGTTCTGGCCAAAGGCAGAGACAATGACGCGTACAAAAAAAGAAAAGAAAAAAAACACACCTACGTGCAACATTGAAAGTCAGGACGCGGGCGGCAGCTCGTTGCCCGTTGTCCGTTGCCAAGACAATGCGCTGAAGCAAATTGAAAATTCATTCATGTGAAACGCACAAGGCACAAGGTGGCAAACGAGGGAAGAAGGAGACGGTGAAGGTGGAGTAGGAGAAGTTGTTTGACCGGCTGGGCATTAAAACACCTTTAAGCGGATTATAGGAATTTTGACACTTTTTCGGCGTATCCTTAGCAAAGGGAGAGCGAGAAAGTCTCAGACTCAGACACCGCACGTTGCGCCATTGAGAGACATTTGACCATTGAGAGATGATTCGTTAGGGTCCTCGGGTCGCCAGGTTGTCTGTCTGGTCTCAATGAATTGTCGCACCGGCTTCAGTACAGCTCGCTCTTCTTTTTACTCTTTGCTGCCGCCCCTTTTGTCTGTTATTGATGAATGAAAAATGCTCAGACAAAAGTCAATTACATGCGTTCTTCTGGCGTTTCAACTGAGTAGAAATATCCCTGGCATTATCCTATTTTTATATTTAATTCTTTCTTCTTATTTTTTGTATCTTGTTGCGCTTTTCAACAGATTCTCCGAATTTCACTTCTTTTTTTCTCGTTGACAAAATCCGATGTTGAAGGGTTCACTTTATAGTTTGCTCTCTTTATACACAGTTATAATATCATCTCATTTAAGGGGGCGTTGACGGACACCTTGCAACCTTCTATGTACTTAACAGTTACAGGGTATAAGCATTGAAACTGACAGCACATATTTCCTGTTTCACAAATATCTATCAGTTCCACTAGAATTTTTCAATGGAATTGTTCTCTTTGTCTAGTTTCAAGCACATCAAAGACAACACATATGTTGCCTTATATCTCAAAATATCAATCGTTGTCATAACTGCTGTTTTTGGTTTTGGCAGATTTTCTTATCAATTTGGTGCAAATCTCATGGAACCGTTTGAACAGCATTGTTTATCTGTGGCCCAAAAATATACCCATGAAATCTCCATATGTATGTGTATGCATAGTCCGTGTTTACCGTTGGAAATTCGCAAGGATTAAACGCATTCAGCCATAAGATGAGCATCTCGGTTGTTGATCGTGTGTTGTTTTATTGTCAATCTGTTCGATTGATTTTCATCGATAACTGTGTATGCTCCTATATCGATTGAGCCTTCTTCAAAATTGTTTGCTTTGTGGCCTATGTAATTGTAGCCGATGTTAATCTAAAAAAAATCTCACCAGAATCTGGGATTGTAGATAACTCAAATATAAATGTTACACAAATGTGTAGAATTAAGATTTCCTATGCAGTGTATATAAAATAAAGGGTAAATTATACTTTGAAGAAGCGAGGCCGAGCTGTTCCACAAATGTCTGGAGACTTTATTGCTTGCTTTTTCAGCTGCGTTATTTAATTAAAAATTTAAACAAAGTTACTATACATTCCTATATTTAACGCCTCCTTATTTAATTTTCTTGGTTTGTTTCGAGTTGATGGAGATTTGAAAAGTGTGCCTCCATAGCATACTTTTGGGCAACTAACAGTCTTTTAAAAAAAATTAATGTGTATCGAATAATGAGTAAAATGTCAATAATAAAGTGCTATTAGAAATATCATGAAAGACAGTCCTGAAATATTAATCTAAAGATGTTAACAAATCGAAGCGTACTTTCGAGCTACTCATAGTCCGATAAGAGGCTATATTATGTTAGTCTTTTAAAGAGTCAACTGATATTCCTTTTTTTATTTTAAATATAATTAACCTCAAAACGAATTGGAGTATTATTCTTTAACATTTTGGCTTCTTTTAAAAATACAGGGTATCGCTTAGGAAAACTGCCTATTGTGTTTCTTATGTTGCTTCTCTTTCGTCATTTCTTCCCCCATTTTTGATTAACATTAATGAGCAACAAAAAGTGCAAAATTTACATGGCAACGACGACATTGTCGTCTCTTTTTTTGCTTCATTGTTGTGTGGGTCTTTAGAAAATGCTCCATTGAAACGAGTTGCCAACAATGTGTGGCAGCACCTGCCCCCAAAATAACAACAACAACAGCAAGAGTAATAACAACAGTAGTAACAACAACAGCGATTTAGGTATTAGAGTCCATTCAATTGCCGTTGATTTGTGGCATTTGCATACGTTTAAAGCCGCCTTAAGATCCCAATCTCAAAGGTTGCCCCCAAAGTAAGTATTCATAGTCGTATTTGTATTTTTATTCGTATTTGTATTCGTATTCATTTTATTCATTATTTTCAGATGCATTTTAAAGGCAGTCAGTCAGTCACTCAGTCAGAAGACGGGTCTCAGATTGCATTGTCAGCGGCTTTTTGTTCAACTACTCATTAACATTTATTTGCAAGTGCAAAGAGAATGCAATGGCAAAAGCAACTGCCATGATAAATATGACAAACAAACAAACGGACGAACAACAACGAGCGAATAGACAAACAGACAACGGACAAACAAATGCATTGCGAAAAACAAACAAAGAATGCTCAAGCATTTTTAGGTTAATCATCGACTAAATATATGCCCTTCTCAATAGGAATAACAAATGTATTAATATTCTACATATTCTTTAGCAATATCTATAGAATCTGATGTAAAATAAAAGTTGTATTTTAATAATTTTAACAGTTCCTTTTTCAATCTCTCCTTAGCTAATATAACCTTTTGCGTTATTCTAGTCAAGTACAGGGTATACTATGTCATAACAATGGCTGCCTAACAGTAAAAGAGATGCAGATAGAGACAGAAGCATTGCCAAAGACAATGGGTTAGAGCCAAGTACATAGAGAGAACCAAAAGGAACCAGGTCCAAATGCGTTTTAGGGCTGTTTATAAGGTATACGTTATAAGTAAGAAAGTAAAATATAGATTTTTTTTTGCAAATTATTTTTGTTAATTTGATTCTAGCCTTGGTTAATACATCAAAATGTTTAATTTTCTCAATTGTTATAACTTTTCTTAATTTTAAAAGACAGTAAAATTATGTAGCAAAAATATTATTTTTTTAAAAAAACATAACTTAAGATTATATGATATTTTACTATGATTTATAGCTCGAAGTGTTAACTAACGATATTTATGAGCAGCATGAAACATTTGTAATTACATTTTTTTTTTCTCGAGATGAACCTTGTCTTAAAAATGCGATTCCAAGCGGTTTCGGATGCAAAGAGTAGAAAATTTCGAATGAGCGGTTCGTGAGCTGGTTCAAGTAGCTCTTAAAACAGCGAGCAGAACCGATTTTACGGGACCCGGTTCGAAAGCGGTTTTCAGCCTTGATTGGAACAATGAGTTTCTAACATATTCTTAGCTACTATAGTGACTACTAATGGATCTGCCCTCGTATAGTAAATAGCACAGTTGCAATCGTCACTCAGTCAGTTAGTTAGTGAAAAGAGAGCTGGAAAAACGTGCGCCATTGTTCAGAACTTGCAATTGTTGACTGACAATTGGCAAAAAAGGTAACGAGTAAAGAGTTGAGCTCCATATACCCTCCTCTGTCTTCTTCTCTCTCACACTCCCTCTCTCACTGTCTAGCTGATGCGAGTAGCGAAGCAGCTCAAGTCATTAGACCCAAATTGAATCAGTATTGAAATTAGAATTAGAATTAGAGCATTGCGTTGAGCTTTGTATGCATTTGTCATTAGTTTGTTGTTAATTAAAATGAAATCCAAGTACCAGTCGAGTACCAGCAGTCGAACAAAATTAAAATCAGCGCTAAAAACCGCCCCATGAAACAAAAGCAAACACCTGCACAACACACGCATACACACAGTCTCACACACACACAAAAGCTCTAAAACAATGGCGACAAATGGAGCTGTCGCTGTTGCAGTCGCCGTTAACGTCGTCGTCGCCGTCGTCGTCATGGGCAACAGGACACCAAGGAAATTAACAGAACAAAACGCTGCATGAATACGAAAAGGGAATGGGAAATGCAGCCCCTGTCCTGTTAAGGATTTAAGCAAAGCATTTTAAAGCCAGCCATGTAAATTAGCCAAAAAACAGATATTATATGCATTTTTATATACATAAAATAAAAGGGCAGCTGTCTAAAGGTTTCAGAATCAGTCTGAAAAGTGTCCATTAAGATTAGTTGATTTTGCTTTCGATAGTTGTGAAGCACTAAGTAAATGCGTTAAATAAACTAAAAAAGACCAAGAAAAATAAGTAACAAAATACTCCCTAGTGACTCCCATTTGACTTCGACTTTCCCATCATACCATGTAAAAGGCTTCCCCCAACCAGAAGCAGCGGCGTCGGCGACAGCTGCTCGCAGCCGCAGAGCCATTTCCAATTGGAAACGCCCACTAGCCGGCAAATAGCAGCAATAGACGACAACAACGATGGCGAGGCTTGACAGTAGTGTCGTCTCGCTTGCTCAATAAGGCAACACCTGCTAGGCTTGGCGCTCAATTGGCGCTCTTTGCATGCGCTCTCTCGCTCTCTATCTCGCTCGCTCGTTCACTTTGTGCTCTCAGCTGAGTTGTGTTCTTTTTTCTTTTTAAGCGTCACATTTCTTTGCTGTTTTTTTCTTGTCCCAAGTGTCACCTGCACCTGGACGCTGACGCTCACGTTGACTTCGCTGCCCACACAAACACACACAAACAGACACACATGCAGATGCATGCCTCTCTCATTTGCATGCAAACAAAATTTTCTTATGTTTCAGCGCGTTTTTTCACATGTTACAAATTGTCATCAAAGAAAAAAAAACTTATTAATCAACAACAAAATCAAACAAATAAACCAATAAAAAGCTGCTGCAAACCAGTTGTATGTGTGAGAGTGTGTGAAGCGAGAGAGAAACCGACGCTGAGCGAGCAACTTAAAGTTTGCATGGGCTCCCTGCTGTATATAGGGAACAGTGTGTGTGCGTATGTGTGTTTGCTTGAAAGTGTGTCTCCGCGTTGTTTTTGTAGCTTGTAGCTGGCCTCTGTCGCTGTCGCTGTTGGTGTCGCTGCAGCCAACCCCCCAAAAAATGACAAGTCCGTGCGACTCGTTCGTCTGTGGCTCGTGTGAGAGCGCGCGCCAAGTTTTTAGTTACGCGTCGGAACGTATCCGTTGAATAGCCGTTAAGCCAAAAGCAGCGCTTAGATGTCGCAGCAGCAACAGCAGCAGCAGAAGAAGTAGCAGCAATAGCAGCAGCAGCGACGGCCTTAGTTTTAATCCATATAGTTAAATAATAATAACAACAACAACAAGCAGACCGGAAAAACGTTTGTGGCAATAGGCAAATTTGTTGTTTTGTCGTGTTGCAGTTGCCAGTTGCAAGTATTGCCCATTGCATCAACTTAACGAAACGCATAACCGACGGTTAAGCCAATACATAACTGACCAACAACAATAATTCAATTCAAATCGTTCAAATACAGTGTTGTATAATTTAAAAGGTATAACGGCTCAAAATCCAATTGGAATTACAATTTGAATCACAAAATCAAATCAAACAAGAATTAATATACAAATAAAAGAGAACGTGTTAATATTGCTCATAAAATCGTGAAATCTTGACCATAAGCTACTTATAACCAATGTCTAACAACAACAAACATCATTCCCATGCCGAATGAATGAATGAATAAATAAGAGAAGCGCCCAAGAATGCCATCGTAAACAAATAAGGAAAATAAATAAACATAAACTAGTGATATCCCCAATATGTGTAATGTGTAAAACAAACAACAACTATAAAACCAACGATAACAAAAACAACTACAGATACAGATACAACATCCCAAACAGCTCAGTTCAGTTAAGCTCATAAGAGTCCCTCGTAAGCATAAATTGTTGAGAGAAAAATTATACAAAACTAAACGATTTATGGAATTTAAAAACAACAAATCGCCACAGCAGCCATAACGAGGTATTACTTAAAGAGAATATACATATATTTTGACTCCCATTGTGGCCCAGTAAATACAAGGCAATGCAGCGCCAATCAAGGTGAGTACAAAAATAAGTTCAAATAGCACAAAACTTAAATACTTCCTATAGAAAACGGTTTTAATAATCTACACTCTTCGATAGAAAATGAGGAGACAATTAACATTCTGTGTAATAAAGAACCTCAGTATGCACCACCTAAAAGCAAATTTTGAATAAATATAATAGAAACTAAATATGTATCATTAGGGAACTTCAATAATAACTAACTAGCACTGAAGTCTCAAAAATATTTCTGCGAATACTAATTGATCTGTTTGTAGACCCATTATGAAATCAACTTGAATTTAAGATTTCCCTTCACAAATAGTTTTAAATACTGAGTAATAATCCGAACAAAATAAAGTAATTGCCGAGCTTGTATCTTTTGCTTTTAAAATAGTTATTTCGCTTTGAGTTATCCATTTAAAATTTGGATAATCATTCTATTTATGCAGAATCATCATTGTCGGAATCTTTATGCGTTCGTTTCGCTCGTGTCAGTCTCTCTCAACAATTCTCACATCCTTCTATTCGCCTGCTTTACTCAATCATTTATTGTTGATCTTTGGTAAAGAAGGCGTGGAATTGGAAAATATAAATAAAACTCAATGAATTAAGCTTTTGGATACGAGCAACACAAATATTTACTTAACTTTTATTATTTTGATAGTTTTTCTGAGAAATATAATGATATAATTTCGAATAAACGCTTAATGCTAATAGTCATTAAGAAATTTAACGAATTTTTATTAATACTTATTTCAATGACGGTAAAATTAATTGATATTTAATAAGTAGTTGCTTTGTGGGCACATAGAGATAGGTTTAATGAAATGTGTACAAAATCTAATGATTAAAAGTTATTTATGTCAACCAACGGATTTCATATTTAGATTTTCTCAACATTTAAATCAAACCCATTCTCAGTTCCTGTCCATCGCAGTTTGTGAAGATTGTCATACTATATATAGAAGATTTCTTTTTTATTTTATGAGAAGCCTGCCAATTAATTTAATGTAGATTTAGAAGTTTCTTTTGATTACTTTTTGAAAACCATGTATAAGATTAATTCAATTATTCTTTATATTTCGAGACATTTTTCATATTGGTAAAGAGTAAATCTTTTCCTAGTTCCGCTAGAATTTCTTTTCTATCTATGAATTTTCTTTAAAATACTTTCTTTTGTGCAAAATACTTTTAAACAAAATGATTAAATGAAGAATTTAGTGACGTGCCTGTTAACAGAATGTTGAACCAAAAACTTTTTACTAACATGCAACTAACTATGGCACTAGGCACAACTGTGAAAGATCAAATACAATTGTGCAAATAGAGTCTTTTTTTATTTGCTGTTAACAAAATTCAAAACAAATGGGAATCTAAGTGTGTCCACAATTAAAGTTCAAATAGAAAAACATGTGTTCTAAATGTTAGGCTGTACTTTAGAAATCAACTATGTGTGTATATTCGCACAAGCCTAAAAAAAGACAACTTGGAATTCTAATTAATATTCATATGGAGTTTTTTGTTCTTTTATTTGTTGTTGTTTTATTTTGTTGAGTTTCGAGGTTTGCCCTTGGCACGAACTTGACACTAAACCAAGAGATACATTTACGATGCGATTGTTGCGAGTGTGAAAGTTCTTAATTACAAACATTAGGGGGCCCCAGCAGCTTAGGGCTACGGATCACAATCACAGCGTGTGCCCAAGAGACACTTTTCAATGGTTATGAAAAAGGGATTGGACTGAGACTGAGACTGAGGCAGAGACAGAGACGGAGACAGAGACAGATCAAGAAGCACAGTCAGAGTCAGAGTACAAGTAGAAGCAGAACGATACATTTCAACACAAAGTGGAGACACTTAAAGCTCTACCTGTATTGAATTGAGATTCTCGATTCACGATTCACAATTCTCGATTCTTGAGTCTTGATTCTTGATTCTTGAGCCTAACTGCCACTCCAGAGAGTTGTTGCTGAAGCTGCCTCTGGGTCTCTGCCTCTTGTGCAGGCTCAGCATGTGGCTAAGCCGATCATAATTCTTGTTTGACACTGCAACAAACGGATGAACAAATGAACGAGAAGCCAGAGTCTGGGGACCCCAAACTGTCCAGTTGAACAGTTGACCAGTTGCATAGTGTCTTCCCCCTACCTTATCCTCCCCAACCCTTCTACACTCCACAAAGTCGCAGTCATTCAGTCTGCAAGTAACGCGGTCTTGCAACGACAACGGGTAGCCACTTACCAGTTGCTAGGTAACAACCACAACGCCTTCTCTGCCCCAAATCGGAATGCGGATAGTATCAGACTGATCGACTGTTAGATACCCTCTAGCAGAAATTAAGCCATTGTTAAATACGACTCTTCAAAATAATAGATTTACATTTCCAATTGCAAAGTTTGTTAAAGTATATCCATTTATTAATCTTAGAGTTGATTCCTTACACTGAAAAAAGATTTTCGGGATAAAATCAAGTCTAACGGTCAAATCTCGGATATTCTTAAGCTTAGGATCGAATACCTGATTGTAATTAATTTCACTCACAGAAAATATTTGAGTTATCTGGGCATTCTAAAGCATTTTGTAATTGAATTAAATATCTTTTATGTATAGTTTGGTGCGGACTCTTTGCCATTTGATCGGAATATAGTCTTAATTTAACAAATATATATCATAGAAGCATTGCGTAGCCTTTGATAACTTACACTACAGGGTATAAGTATGTGGTCCTATGGCCAACCGGGGGTAATTTACTCCTACTGCGTGGAAGAATCGGCCGCCGGAGATTTGCATAACAAAGCGAAACGCGTAGACGAAGGCAGCCGTTGCAATGATCATAAATAACTTGGTTGATATCTATTAACGCTTTTACTGGTGTTACTGGATTAACGCCCCAGACAGAGGCAGGAATAGAGAGTGAGAGAATAAGAGAGAAAGGGAGATTGAGAACGAAAGCAGAGCAATTGAGTGAGTTGGTTGGAAACTGTAGCTTAGAACTCAAAATAGCCCACGCTGTCTATTTTGATGGATATTTTCTTGGCTAACAATTCGCCGTTAGCTGAGTGGGCAGGTTTATATTTGGGGTTTGGGCTAGTCTGAGGGTTTAGGCTTGAATTTTGGGGTTTTGAGTTTGACATTATCGCTGGTAGCATTTGCCGTTGATATTCACAGCAAATAAAAATATCTGGAGTGCAATTTGTGCACAGCTGGTGGTGCAACCGGTGCTGCTGGTTGCCTGTGGTGCACATCAGCTACAAGCGTGCACCACATTTGGCAGAAGTAGCAGCAGCAGCAGCAGCAGCAGTTGCTGCCACAACGCGATGCGCCCTGCGCTCCCTTTCTTGACAAACTTGACAACACTGAAATTTGTTTGCACTCCATAAAGATTACAAATATGCGTGTCCCTACAACCCTTACCCCTCTCTTTACACCTTTCCTTTCTTATTATCCCCCTCTCTTCAGCAGGTTGTTGTTTCTCTTTAAAATAAATTTCATGCTTAATACGCATGCCTGGGCCATTTTTACTTTAACACCAAGTGGATAATGCCCGGAAGCAGCCGCAGATGTCGCAGTTGTCGTAGGATACAAGAGTTATGGACACGAATCGGCCAGGCAAAGGATAACGGACAGCAAAGGATTAACACTGTTAAACTTAAAAAACAACAATAATAATAATAACGGATATTACAGTTAAGATAAATGAACTGCTAAATGTACCCTAAAGTCTCCATCACTTGATCGCATGTCCCTTGGGAACGTTGTCGATGATTTTGGTATATAAGAATGTACTTAAAATAGAGATAGGTAGGAATGTAGGTGACAAATTTTACATAAATTGATTGTAGAGCAACAATTTTTACAATTCACCACCTGCACACAGAATAAAATACGGGATTTCAAAGATGGAATCAATCCATATGTTGTCAAAAGTTCATTGATATCGGATTTCTTTAAACTGAGTACGAATTACTTTATACTAGTGAGAGTTTGGATTTCGTTCACAACAATTTGTTTATCTTGGCTTCTAAAAAAATTTTTAACTTTAACCAAATATATTGAGATTATTTGTTTACTCTAGTGCTTAGCTATTAATTTTAAGCAAACTTAGAAAAGTTAGCTAATATTAACAACTTGAAACTTGTGTTTTAGATTGATTTTTATCAACATTAAGTATAATATTTTCCAGAATTCACTTTTGTTTAGATAACAAAATAAAGCAACCAATATCCCTGGAATGGAAATGATTGGTATAATCAGCTTTAGTTTTTTTAAAGGTCCATTCATCATCTTACCGATCTAAATTGGTATTGGTATATTCTTACCAAAACCAAAACAAAATTGCACATATGTCCACACTTTTAGGACTGCTCAAGATGTTAAAGCGGCTCTAAAACACCTGTTTAATATTTATAATTTTAAATGTAGTAATTGATAGATTGCAAAATTTGCCTTATACCTAATATATTTCCTTATATCAACAATAAAAATTCATTGTGTAGCGTATCAAATTTAATTGCTTAAAAGTTGTGTTGTGGCTATGGAGAAACACTTCTCATTGAAAAGCCTTCCTGTACACACAACCCACACATTTTCCCACTTCTTCAAGTTGTGTATAACCTTCTTCTATGCAAATATGCAGTGCAGATGACACATTTGTTAAGCACTCTGTACGCTAAAGAGCATAGCACATATGATGATGACCATGTGGACTCCATATCGAGACTCAAATGTCTTCCGCACACCCAACTCAATTGTACTCCAAAATCGAAGCGTCGTCGTCATCCTTATTGGACCATTAAGCAAATTGAAAGCGTTTAGATGGACGCTGGGAACTGCAACTGCTTCTTGACCACAAAGCAGGGAACCCTTTTTGGCACAACAACATATGTGTGTGTGGTGTACTGTGTGTTTAACACATTAATGCGATGCGACCCACACTTGGGATGGGGCATCAAGTGGACCAAATAAATCCCGATTATAATGCACGCACATGTGAATTGAAAAGCCGAGAGTTTTGAAACCTATCAACGCCGACGATGACCTGACCTGACCTGACCGTATTTAAAAAGTAAAATAACCAACTTGGGGTAAAAAGAAATGGTTTTCAAGTGCCCCGATGCATAATGAACAGGACGTTATGGGTTTGGTTCTGGACGACGTTGTGACGGCGTGTGCAGGCCGTCCTTATAAGGGTTGACATTCGGCCAATACAATGGGCCATAGAGAAAAAGGTTTCGAGTTCCAGACTCGAGTCTCGAGTTGAGGTGGCGACTGCCAGCCACCGATAGCAAGTGGCCCTGGGGCAGGTCCATTGTTTTCTTTTTAGTGGGAAAGGGTTGGGGATAGGGCGACAGGCGACACACTTTTAAGAGCTCAAATCAATTAGTTAATTGATTAACAAAAGCCCACAAGGCATGAATGAGAAACTGAAGAATTGAGTTTATCGAATTTGTCACAGACTCTTAAATAATTTGAAAATTTTCAAATTTGAAAACAAAAGAGTTGAAGATATGTATAAATTTTTCATCTAAAGCTTTTTCAGCTTGGAGAGAAAAAAAATACAAAAAGACATATTGTCAGGCAGAAAAATATAAATCTCCTATAAATAAAAGATTTATTTTACTGAAGTAGAAGATATAGCTGTAGTAGATGATTAAACCTTTAATATAATATCCAGCTATATCAGAGCAAAAACGATTGTTAATTCGAAATAATGAAAAGATTTAATTATATATTTATAACATTCTATCCAAATCTTTTAGTTTCTATTGCTTTGCAGATCTGCCTATTAATATACATACATACGTGGTTCAGTCTAGATAATATCAGATCGAAAATGAATAATTTATTTAGGTAAAGTGGATGAGCTATTAGATAACACATTTCTATTAAAATCTTCTCTAAATGTTTCCTCCACAGCTCTATCCATTATAACCTAGCACATTTTTATCTTTATCAGTTCGAAGAATTAACTTTCGAAACATTATGTATCAAAGTTTACCTTAAACTTTTCCTTCACAGATCTGTCCATTTGTACATGCTTAAATTTAAACTTAATCAGATCGAAGTTTAAATAAATAAGTTTCAATTAAAGTTTTCTCTATAATTTTTCCTTCACAAATGACTATGTCACATCGAAAATGAATGATTTCTTCAAATAAAGCATTCTTTATAAATTTCCTTCACAGCTCGACTTGTACTCTTCAACTCAGCAGAAAAACCGGCACTATAAGCACCACAGTAGCTGTAGAAGAAACCACACAAACTTGGCTTGAAGCCACGAGCGCTTCAATTGCAGCTCCATCTACAAAATGATGGAACGTCTATCTACTCATCTGTCGCTCTCTGGCCTATCACTCGCACATCCTTTGCAGAGTCATTTGAGCTCGGTGAGCTCCAGCAGCGGCACACACCTCGGACAATTGATACAGCATCACCAGCAGCAGCAGCAACAACAACAGCAACAACAACAGCAGCAACAGCAACAACACGGCAGTGAACAAAGTCACGGCCACAGCCACGCCCATCATCACAGCCAGCAATTGTCGCTGGGTCAATTGGGACAGCAACATCATCATCATCATCAGTGCAACAGCAACAGCAGCGGCGGTTCACCCAACGGCAACGGCAGCAGCGCTTTGGGGTTGCATCCACATTTGCATCATTCGGCGGCAGCTGCAGCGGCGGCTCATCATCTGAGCTCACAGCACTCGCAACTGCATCAGCATCATCAGGCGGCAGCAACAGCAGCAGCTGCTGCAGCGGCACAGCAACAACAACAACAGCAGCAGCAACAGCCACAATCCTCTTCCTCACATCACAGCCAACCAACGGGCCCAGGATCAGGTTCCTTGCACGGTCAATCTCAGTCCCAGTCGCATCAGCCCCATAGCAACGGCATTGGACAGCATCTAGGGTCAGGAGGCGGTCATAGTTTAACCAGTTCCAGCTCCAGTGCCCCAGTGCATCACACGTCCACGTCCAGCAGCACAAGCAGCGTCATGGCAGCCGCAGCAGCCGCTCATCTTCACCACAATTCACAGGCATCGCCCATCAGCAATCTGCATCAGAATATGGGCAGTCTCATGAACAGTGGCAGCAGTGCCAGGTGAGTGTCAGGAGTCAGAAATTTTCTAGACATCACTGTATGTAAAGAAGCAAGTTCAAGACAAATATAATTATTCAGGTATATACGATATATTAATTAAAGTGTGATTCTAATGCACATACTATATAATAATATTTTAATGAAAATCAGATCAACTTAACGAATCCTTCCAAATAAAATGTCAACTTATTTTAACCCTTTGTATGGCACAAACTCCGATGAATGTTACAGTCTAATTGAATGACAATATTTATATAAAATAAAACACAACTAAGTAATTGAATTAATAAATTATTCTAGTCATTGAATTTTTATTAATTCAAATAACAATATAATTTATGCGATTTGATTCGAAACGCCAAAATACTTATATTAAGCTTAGGTAATATTAGATATTTTTTTTTATTTATCTAACATAATTATTTGCAGGTGAACGTTTATGTTGGTTTTATAATTTTGTAGCATGTGTAGTAAACAAAAAATCTAATAGTATTGAATTCGCCATAAAAGAAAAATAGTACAATATAATAAATATGCATAATATATAATTCACAGCCAGTGATTAAACTAAACTAGTGATTAAAATTACAAAATAATTGATCAATTAATTGTTCTTCTCTTTCAAAGACATTCCCATAATTTTTATGCAGTTTGACTCGCAAAATGATTTTAATATGATTTAAGAACGCAAAGGAACTTAAACATAACGGTCAAAGTTCTAGTAAACCGCAGTTACAGCTTAAATAATTATCAGATATTTAATAATTAATAGTTCTTAGACACATATAGGCGTACATGTTGGTTTAATAATTTTCTTAATTCTTTCTTCTAATTCACAGTGATGTCTTCTTTAGCCTGATGATACAGAACACAACGAAACGACAGAATGAGGAGCACATAAAACGTCCAATGAATGCGTTTATGGTCTGGTCCCGTTTACAGAGGCGTAAAATAGCACAGGATAATCCCAAAATGCACAATTCGGAGATATCCAAGAGGCTGGGTAAGTTTGTTTTCACATGTTTCTAACTAACATAAATAAGTACGTTCAGACAAATGCTGCAATTCCGTTTATTTTCCTCTTTTTAATATGAACAACAGGCCAGTTATCAACTTGTAACCAGAAAACTCTTTATTCTCACATTTTTTTATATAATAAACCACAAAAGGTAGTACCCGTCGCTTTCTATAAGTACTTGGCCATGTTTGTAATCTGAAAACAATGAATGAAATCTCACACAAAACTAAATTAAGAGGCGGCACACGACCTGCCAATCTACTCTCTCCCCTATCTCTATCTCTCACTCCCTCTCCTTGTTATGCAAGTTAAACTAATCAACGTAATACCACCCCCTCTCTAAAGTCGATTTGGAAGAATGACAAACCAAAAACACGCTCTCATCGCAACTGTCAAAACTGACAAGCGGCTGTCAAACAAAAGCAGGAAGAGCACAGATCTTTGGTGAGGAAACTGTTGATTATGCTTGTCGAGAAGGGTTGCCACCCCCTTCCAATCCAATTTCAGAGGTTTTTTGGGTCTGTTACTTGCCAAATCATTGCCGCCTTCTGCATGATAATCGCAGCCTGCCACATTGTCTCGTAGCTTAACTAGTTGCAAAGTTAAGTAGTTTATTTCTGCTAGGGCGTTGGCTAATCCCAGGCACAACACAACCTCTGGATTTTTATCGGTCTGTCTGTAATTTTTGGGTTCTGGGGATTCAGGGATTCAGGGATTCTGAGTTTCCAATTCGCATCAAATTCAATTTCAATCACACACGCAGCCCAAAAAGTGGCACGTGGCAAGTGACAGGAGAGATCTTTTAGCATAACAATGCAGGAAAAAGACGCTGCTCTACCTTTGGCCAACTCATGCATATTCGATGAGCTCTTCTTCTTGCCACTAATCAGCCCTAAAAATGCTGTCATAACAGCGATAACAATAAGCCCATCGATAACACTGGCTGAGGAAGTTCTTGCCACACACTCAATTTTGGGGCAGCCATTTGCAATTTGTGCAATTTTTTAATAAAACTCGACGGGGCATCCGTCCGTCCTTTATATCTTTCCCCATTCTCTCTCCCATGTTTCTTTCTGTCTCCATTCTTCACTTCTAGCACTTGTGAAATGACTTTTTCTTCTCTCGTTTTTTTTCTTATTTTCATTTTACCTTTGTTTAAGCAAAAACAATGCAAATTAAACGCGACTCACTTGCAATGCAGTTGAGCGCAACAACAACAAAAACAAAAGGCAAACTCATTGCTGCTCTTAAATGATGCCAGTGGGCGTGGCACAGCGGGGAAATGTACGTAATAACCGGCATACTGAAATCAACAGAAATCATCGAGCAGAAGATACCATGTAAACTGGGGGAATTTTGTCTAAATGTTAATTTTAATATTCTTTATTTTAGATACAATTTTATTTGTTAGATTAAGACAATCAAAAGACAATAAGTCAGCACTGAAAAAGTCAAATTATCTTGAGATATCTGATTCAATTTCAAAATTCTAATAGGAACACCACAATTCAAAATATTTACTGAGATTAAAATGCAAACTCGTACTTAATTTAGGTATTTTCTTTTCACCTCTAGAAAATCCTAGTTCACCCAACTTAAGATCATTCGGATTGATTTTATTCAGGAAATTCAGAATATTTTCCTGTCTGACATATAATATATTTTAAGCTTCATAAGCATTAAAACATTTTATAGATATTGATGAGAAATTGTCAACTCAAAAATATTTTCCGAAATCCTCTTCAAACTGGGCTCTGTAAAAGTATGAATACTTAGTACAAATTATAATTTGTGCGTTAAACTAGAACAGCTAATAAATAAATATTAGTCATAGTCTCGTTTTATAAATTTAAATTTAAGTTAAACTTTTTCGAAGCTTAGCCCATTGCCTATTGCAATCTTATACAGGGTATATCCGTGCAATGAGGGTTGCTACAGCCAAATGGCGATACAATTTTTTACACACCCATTAAAGAGGATTTCTTAATCAGGCAATGGGCCTCGTTTCCCAGACTTCATCTCTCAAAAGCCGCCAAAGTTCAAGTAGCAATCCGAACCAATACATGAAAATCGATGCGCAACAACAACAATAGGCTAAACACAATATACACTCCACAACAAACTTCAGTTTCGAAGTATTCATTTTGTTTGTGGACTGAATTTTATAGGAAGGCGCGAGCTTTTGTTCGCTTTCATTTCACCTTTTCTGTTGCTGTAGTTGTTGTTGTTGGAATTTGTAATATTTGCTGTCAGTTGCAGCTTTTGTTGAATTTCTTTTAAGGACGAAAAAGACTCCTGTTGCCCTTGTGTTCAGTTTTGATAGGAAAAGCGAGTGGGGTTCAAGGAGGTGACTCTAAAAGTAGGGTAACTCGCTTAAAATCACAGCGAAATCGAAAAGAAATGTGCTCCAGTTTACAAATCTTTTGTAATTGACAGTTTTAGCAATTGAAAGCAATATTTTCTTTCTTTCTTAAGGAATATTTTAAGGATTAATGGTTTTATATTGAAAATAGTAGGAAAAAAAATAATTGTATTTGATTAAACCTTGTAAAGAAACTTTAGATTATTTTGAAAACTCTTAAACATTTTAAATATAACTTATTTATTATCCGTGCCAAAATACATAGGTTTTTTTAAAAGCAATTTATACTTTCTCTGGCTCTTTGAGGTTAAGTTTAAACTTGCAACAGCTAAGTGGGAATTCTGCTAAAATAAACCATTAACCATTTGCCACATTGAAACAAATGACAAAGTTTTGCACTTGAAAAGTTGCCCTGGCATTCAATTAAATGAATAAAATAAAAATAAAATAAAACAAAATACAGAGAGCTCATTATGAAAAATTGCGCTGAGAAAAGGCGCAAACAAAAAAAAACTGTGGCATCAACAAAGGCGCCACAAAAAATGGCGGCGCGAAAGCTACTTTTTCACAACACAAGCACAAGCTGAAGCACATGCACAGACGCACACAATCACGTACAGAGAGACTGAGTGAGAGAGAGATAGACGGAGAGTCGAGTGTTAAGTAACGGTAACTGGCGACTGGCAACTGTGGAGAGCTCTTCAGACGTTGCCGTCGCCGTCGGCGTTGCCATTTATTTTATTATGCAAAACAAAAGGCAAACAAAAACAACAAACAAACAAAATAAAATAAAATTTTATAAAAAGTAAAGAACAGAGAATTTGTTATAGAAAACAATTTTGTTGCGCGCGAGCTTAATTGAAATTGTAACTGTCATTAATTACTGTCTGGAAATTTGAATTAACAACAATACAAACAATAGGCGACAACAACAATAACAACAATTACAAACAGCAGCAACAACAGCAAAATGGCATTCTGTCTGTTTTTCATTTTTTTCTTTTCGAAAATAATTGAAAAACCTGTCGAATCGGCAATCGAGCGCCTTTGCTTTGCTGTTGTTCTTGATTTTTTTTTTTAATCAAGGACTTGTGTGTCCGCCCAGCTCCTGCGGGAATATTAAATAATGTTAAACACAGCCTCACGAGTAATGGATCGGCTGACTAACTGACAGACTGACTGACTGACGGCTGCTGAACAATAGCAAAGACTTCGACTTGGATTCGATTGCGACTTTACACAAAAGGTCGAACTCTCAAGCCTTTTTTCCAACTCTCCACCCTCTCACAAGGATGCTTTTGTTGCACAATAAAGCGCAAACAATTGATTAGTTTGCAATTGGGGGAAAAAGTAAGCAAGGTTTTCCCCTTTCGACCTGGCAATTGACAGGTGTGTGTGTTTATGAGATGGGCCAAGAATTATCTGCGAGGGAGTTGAGTCATCAGCAGGAGGAAAGAATTATTAAATAATAATTATTATTTAGTAATCAGAAATAATTTTAAAAGAAATTCTTATGTAAGTAAAATACAACTCAGTGCAAATTGTATTAAAATAACGCATAACGTATAGAAACGTGAAAAAAATACGTTGACACATATATTGAGTTTAAAGAAAACTCCAAAAATAAACAGAATGTTCCAAATTAAGAAACTTTTTAGGGAGATCAAGAAATATTTGAAGCAATTTTAATAAAAATTACGTAACATTATTAATAAAGGCATAAATTGTTTGTTTCATGCTAAAAATGCAAATGTAATTCCGAAACTAACAAGATTTAAGTAAAAACCCGAATTGTTCAATGCAGGTATTATATTTTAATGTCTCAGAACTCAGAATGTAAGAACTTTCGCTAATCTGTACTTAGTCTCCATATACATTTAATATTATTATATTTATTCTTTTAAACAAAAACTTACGTTAGACAGAGTTCAATATAAAGTTATTTATTATCATATTTTTTCACATTTTCTATTTTTATTCAATTTATTGAATTGGATGTTTTTATAGTGATATGTAGAGAGAGAAAAATGAAAAGATTAGACAAACTGAGATGGGTAGAAAGAACGGAAGCTGTAGCTGACCAAACAAAGGTCAAACAAGAGCATCAAATTGAGGAGTAAACAGTTGAAATCTTTTATGGTCAAATTATGAGCTGAGCTCGAGTAGCTGGCGCCCATCGAGGAGTAAATAGAACCCAAAGACTCCCAAGAACAAATACCATAATCCCTCTAAGTAGCCCAGTTGTGGGGATGTCTGAATGTGAACTACAGTTTGAGAAGTATCCCAAAAACATAGTTTGGGCAAGTTGGACTTGATGGAATACTTCAGTCCCCATCTCCAGTCCAATTGTAAACTGTGTGAACTGCAACTGGAGCCGACGTCAGTTAAATATTTGCTCTGTGGTTAGCAGACAGCTGAACATTTTCCTCGGCTGCGAGTCTGGAAAAACTTGTTAATTATGCTCGAAGCCAGAGGCACTTCTGTGTGTACCACAACTTGCAACTGTCAGTTGCAACTTGGTCTAGTACGAGTGCTCTTGTTGTTTTTCATATCAATTATTAAGCTTGGTTCGGCCACTCAGCCAAGTCAGGGAAGGGGAGTGATGGGAAGGGACTGACGCCAGACACTGTCAATTGTCATCCTTTTGTGGCATGTCAACTCAGCAGTTTGCCCTCCTTAGTTTATTCAACTGAACAACTTGTAGATACTTCCCTCCACACACACACACATATACAAACTCTCTCTCTTTCCGTCTCTCAGTCTCTGTCTTTATCTAACTGTCCGTTCGTCTTGTTTATTATTATGTGAATTGTCCCCCAGCTATTATATATAGAGCTCTAGTCTATAAGGTGTTGTGCCCAGGAGCTGAGTTGCGCATTTGATGGCCAGTTGCCACTGCCAGTTGCCACTTGCCACTTGGACGGCCTGTCAATGTATCTATAAATTAGTATTTTAGCAGCAGCTGCCAGTTAAGACCAGCTACTTGCATTATGAGTGCGTCCCCAACTTCCCAGCTATTGTGGTGGGCGTTTTTTGTTGTGGGCGTGTCACTTGTCTAGTCTTTGGGGCACAATTGTGCCTTTGTTTGGCATTTATTGTTATAGTTAGTTTTTGTCTGTGCAGTGTGTGTGTGTGTGGGTCTGACATTCGTTTCTTCAAAAGCCCTGTCAATGTCCTGGGTGTTGCTGTTAGCTTGTTATTAGTATTGTGTCCCACTATTGTTGTTGCATTGTTCCATAACAATACAATTTGTGTGTTCGCTTTGTATGACATGACAGCCACTAAAATTACACGTTATAACTAATTAGTGAATACCCCTAATTCCCTTGCGTATTTATTCTTACTTTTCAAACAAGTTTACTTACAATCAAATCCACCGGTTGTATTTTAACAGAGTAACATAGATCTAAGTTTTTTAATTGGATTTTAACTGTTTTCTTATTAGAACAACTTAATATACATTTATAACAGTGTGAATATACATTTTAAACTCTAAGTTAGAATAATTAAGTTGTTCCTTATAATAGTTTTAATGATGGTGTCGACTAAGTTTTTTTGACAGAAAATTATGATGTCTCACTCTATGAATCTTAAATCAAATGTTCCTTAATTCTTGAAACATTATATATTTCTTTACCCTCCTCTCATATTTCTTTCCTAGCGACTGCTGTATTTCTTAGTTAAATGAGCTTAAGAATGCGTAGAAAGAATCATAAGATGCATCTTTTAGTAGATGAAGAGATGTTCCCATCATCAGAACCATTATGGGGGCAACCTCGACATATAAAATCGTATAGTTCTTACAACTTAGTTTTTCCATCTCTTGAATCTGCGAAAAATCCTAAAACTCCTAATCTCAATATTAAAGCCGGTGTATAGAATCTAAAAGATAATGTCAAGACTAACAAACGAAAAGCTACATAGCTCTGTACATCTTAAATGGATGCTTGAAAGCTTTAAATAAGCCGCTCCGGAAGATACTGTTTTGCACTTCCTTTTTCCGATTGGCTCGTTTTCGAAATAGTTTAAACAAAAGACGCGGTTCCAATTGTAACAGTTTAATTAAACTTATAGGTATCAGTCCAATATGAAATTAGGTATAATTGGGTTCCTAATGTTTTAGCAAAATTATTAACTTATATATATTGTTGTAGATGCGTGTAGTTCGTTAGGTTTTCTCGGCGTTAACGACACTTCATAGTCATCAAATAAACTTAGATCAAGTGCAACAAATCTTTAACTAAGTATTAAGAACTAAAATAAACTCTCTCTCTTTCTGCCTATCTCTGCTTTGGTCTCTTTCCACATCTTACTCCTTCCTTCCCTATGTTGCATCCATTTCGTTAATAACTCACGTAACTCGAACTTAAACGCAGCACAACTAAATTATAGAGAACAAGTTATGTAGACTCATTTGGGGCAAATAAGTGAAGGACTCTCTGAGGTAACGACTCGACCCGTACCTTCCCCATTCTTCACATTCCCTGTCCCTATTCTGAGGAGCATTTGAGGCCTTATCAGCAGCCTTGTGACACATGTCATTATAACATTTTACATTAACTTAAAAACATTTGCAATTTCTGTTTACAAAGAGAGAAGACCCCACACAAGCTGGCACTTGCCACTTATGAGTATGTGGCACGTGCATATGCCATGTACATTCATGCAACACAAATACACAAATACACAAATACAAAATATGTATCATGCTCTCGCTCCCTTGTTGAGTTCCATGGCGGGAGACAGAGACAGGAAGTCGGGACAAAAGCACGCCCCCAAATGGGCTCAAACCACCTGCTGGTTTTGGGCCATTATCGTGCAAGGACTCGGCAAAGTCCTTGCTCTGAGACGGGTTGCAAGTGGTGTGAGCCAAGCTGACTGAACTGACAAACAGGCAACGAGACAACGGCAACGACAATAACAACAACGAATGACAATGCCAAAACTGGCAACAATGGTGGCCAAGTAGACAAGGACAGACTGGCAATAGAGGGATTGAGATTGAGAAAGAGAGAGAGAGAGGAGAGAAGAGGCAAAGGAAGAGATGACAACAACATTGTTTGGTATTTGGTATCCTTCTTGTTAGTACAGACAAAACAAGTTTAGACTGCTTCCAAGTATCTGTATATTTGTGTGGCTGTTTGGAAATTATGTTCATGTGTGTCCACTTCTGTGGCTGGTTGTCATGAGTGCGTCTCTCATTGTGTTGCAACATTTAGTACAACGGCTTCAAGTGCCCCAACCGAAAAGTATCTAATGGATTAACGACTTTTCTCACATTAAATATCTGCAAACTGAAACATGTCTCGTTTATCTCGATTGCAGGTGCTGAATGGAAGCTGCTCACTGAAGAGGAGAAACGTCCCTTTATCGATGAGGCCAAACGTTTGCGGTAAGTTCTATTTGTACTTTCCTCCTCCCATCCCCTCGACTGCAATTCTTGTATCTCTACAGCGCCATGCACATGAAGGAGCATCCCGATTACAAATATCGACCCAGACGCAAACCCAAAGCTCTAAGACGTGATGGCTATCCATATCCCATGCCATATCCTTCGGTGCCAGTGGAGGCGTTAAGAGCAGGTAAGCAATAGTGCACTACAGAAAATTGTATAAGATGGATGTTTTAGAACCATATTTACAAAATAAGACTAATATAGTAATTTGTATATGGAAATGAGGAACTAGAAAAGAAAAAAATTAATCAAAGCAACTGAAACTGAAAGAAAAACATTCTGAAATTCAAATTTAAAATTCTTGATTTTAGATTCTTGATATTTTTTAAGTACTTATCAGGATAAACATTGGCAAAATAAACCTATGTGCGGTTCAAATGGCAATGACTCAGCTCTAAAGTATGCAAATAATTTTTAAATATATGATTAAAGTACTGCCTTTTTTCAAGGAACTCTAAAAACACAAAAAGTTTTCTAAAACTGAAATGAGAACTCGTACTTAAATCAAATATTTCGTAGTCCGGTTAGCAAAATCCACGGTCATTTAACTTTTGACACCGTTTAGATTGAATTTATTTCGAAAATTCTGGATCTTTTTCTGTGTATTTGCTGACATGAAAGCATTATAGATAAACGGTTTCTATCCCAATTATTTATGTTTAAATAAAAAAGATAATTTAAAAAATTTATATAGTGCAATAAAAAGCCTGAAAAAAGATCCCAACTCAAACAAAGGCTTCAATATAACTATATTTATTATTAAATAATAATATAATAAGATGATATAGTAATAAAAAAAACATTTAATAACTTTAAATAATAATAATACGACCAGAAAATGCTTTTATAATAATAATAGCTTTTCTTAACCATTTTCTGTTTTTACTGCTTGAAAGCAATTATAAATCTTTAGCACATAACTTGTTCTATATAGGGAGAAATACAATGAAGTCTTATCACAATATATTTAAGCCGCAGTAGCTCAACAACAACAACAACAATAAATATGAGTAAAAACAATCAGAAATAGTAAAACTATGCAAAGTAAGCAGCGAGTTTTATGAGCTTCATAAAAGACAAATGCAAATGTGGCACGATATGTGGCATGGTTGGTTGCCCCACCCAGAACAGGAAAAGGAACAAGAACAGGAATAAGCAAAGAAGTAAATGAAAATATGACAAACTATCCGCACACTCGACTGGTTGACTGGTTGTTGCTTTGTTTATGACACTCCCCAGAGCAAGGGGGGGTTGATGGGTGGGTGGCAACTAGATGGAACTAGAAGAGCCACCCGTTCGCATGTCCTGACAAACTGTGAAGTCATCATCCTGGCTTAACAACTCATTCAAATGACAGCACAGACAGACATACAGACAGACAGACAGACAGACACTACAGACAGAAAGCACAAGCATAAGTTACCATTCATGATTTCCCAACCCCCTTTCCCTCCTCTCCCAGGGGGTGGCACTTCCACATAGTTCCTGGTATGTAGTTTCCACAACGGGTTGGAGGTTTTAAATTAGCATTTGTCACGTTTTTTGTCTTTTTCTTACCCCTGCTTTCCCATCTTTCTCTTCTTTTTTGGCCAAATTTAACGCTAGTTTCTTGGGTTTCTGATGTGGCAGCAAATTTGTGCGTTGGCGGTTAAGGTTTAAGGATCAGTGGCCCACAGGGTCTAGAGGACAATGCCAGCCATGTTGATGATTTATGCGCTACGGAAATGATAATAAAAATGCTAGGAAATGCGTAATAAATAAAACGAATTAGTCCTTAGCCTGCTTGGACTTTCGCTTCAATGAACGCGGCACAATGTTAACATGGCTTAGAGTGAAAGAGATAGATGTAGCTGGCTGGAGCTGGCTTGGGTAGAAGGGGAGAGCAGTAAGGACAACTGTAGCATGCAACAGCTTTTAATGATAAAGAAGGGTATAAAACAATAAACAATGCACAAGTTTTTTCGATGTGTGCTTAGAATTCCCAATCAGTTTAATACAAAAGAAAGTTTTCAGAAGCGAAGTACGAATAAGATAATCGAGTATGAAAAATAAGATTAATTCATAAAGTAAAAGGTTATCATTTTTTTTTTTTGGGATATCAAAGAATCATGCTCTTTATTTTCAACTCATTGCTTCTGTGGCATTATATAGAAGTCCGATTAAATCCAATTTGGTGAAAATGTAACAGGCATAATTGTTATGCCTTCTAAGCGGACACAATGATCATAGGAAAATTAGATAAACAAATGAATGTATACAAATTGAAATATGAAAATACTAATTCTTAGTAAATATGATTTAATCTTAATTAATTAATTAATCTTAATTAATTAATTAAATTAATTAAATATTAAACAGGGCCTAACACATCTCAATAAAATAGTAAGAAGTAAATTTAAACTAACAAAATATTAATAGTCGAGTCTTTAGAAAGTTGAAAAAGCTTATGTATAACGAACTGGAAAATATGCTTAAATAAAAACTTCTTCTTCGGCTTGATAATCAGCTGCTTAAGAGCTAAAACTCAAATGCCGAAATCCACAAAAGTCTCTTTTTTATTTTCGATTGTTATGTTAATTTGTTGAAAGAATAGACAAACAGCTACCAGTTAAAGTTACAAGTTTTGGGGTAGTACCTAATCCTCTATTATGTGGATTAACAGTAGAGATGATGCCATCTCGACATGTCGCTACTTGAGATGGTATTTTTTGGACCGTCTTTCAACTTGTTGTTGTCTAAGCAAATTTAATTGCCACAGCATCCAAAAATTTAAACAACTGCCGTGAATGAAATCGTAATCATAATCGTTATTTCAATAACTCTTTCAATAAGCGGCGCTTGTAATTATCAAAAGGCCGTTTACCAGGGGCTTGAGAGGGTTAAGAGGGACAGCTGGACGACTACCGTTTAGGTCAATTGGTAATAACGACTGCTGAGCTATCTATCAGGTATAAACTGAAACTCTCAACTCAAGCCGAAATAGCTGATTCAGCGCACAATTATAGAGATGATAGAGAAGCGGGGAGTGAGAGAAGTGGAAAGAGAAGCCGAAAGAGTTAAACGCACAAAAGGGGCGCAAAATATTTCGAGTGGCAATTATTTTAAGCACACACAGACCCAAAAACCATTGTCATAATTATTATAAACATATTTCTTAACTTCTTTTAAAAACCTTCTTTCACTTGCAGGCATCTCGCCAGGTTACTTTGCCCCCGGGCCCTCAGCGGCCTATCATCTGGGCAGCCATCTCACGCAGACATCGACGCCAAGCTCAACGCAGGTGAGTAACAGTTACCATACCAAACTCTGAACCCGCACCTAGGTCTGTCTCTGAACGGTAGCGAGTCCAATTATTATTGAACGTTGGGTCGAGGAGTCTCCTTAATAACATAATTACACACACCCCGAGCAGACGCCCACTTAAAAGGCGGAAAACATGCCAGGGCATGACTAAGCGTTACGCTTCCTGATCGATCTCTCTCTGAGAGTGTGATCCTGGCCCAGTTAAGCAAACTGACATGTCATGCTAAGGATTTTGCCACAAACTTGTCATTACACATTTAGTCCTTTTTGGAGATCCCCTGATGACGATAACAAGTTCTCCTTACCAAGCAAAAACAAACATCACAGACAGGTGCTACACCCTACCCAGAAAAAGAGTACCCTCCTCTGAGGCCAGCTGCGAGGCGTTAAATAAAAAAGCATAGCATAAAAAAATTGGCAATTAAAACTTAAAACTGGACAAGGTGGGCGTGTCCAATGCCGCCCTTTTGGGGCACCGTTTGGAGTCCCGCCTGGAGTCTCTGGTTTATTAACAACCCATTAAAAGTCATGACTGTTGGCTTGGCTTTGTTGATCTTGACTCTTGGCTAAGACCTATTTGAGTCTGTGATTGATGTTGCGGGTGTTGAAAGCCCTGGCATTAACTCGCTTCTTCGCATTCGGGTTAATAATATGCCTCTGCACCCAGAGCTGACCATAATAATAGACCAAGTTTAAAGGCAGCCAACGTACGCGTTACTCAAATTGAAATCTCTATAGGAAAATTGCATAGTGGGCGGACTAGAAGTCGGCATTTATGATTTCCTCAACTCAGCTGCCCCATCTCCCTTCTCTCCTGAAGAATTGAGCATACAGAGAACTAAATTCAAAGACATTCCAGTGGCTTAAAGGCTAGTTTTTAAGTAAACTTTTCAAAGGGTTTCTTATATGGTAGAAAGATTCAATAGAGATTTTGTGCCACAAGGAGAAAGACTTTCCGCAGAAGGAAGCACTTTTTTATTGTGATCTCAACTTTAAGTGTAAGTTAACTATTTCGAATTCAAATTTACATAACTAAAGGCTTTTGATCGATGTTAATTGATTTTTACCTGTTTGTGAAGCCAAAGAAAAGAAAAGTGTTGTACAGAAAGAAAGATTTTACTTGCAAAGTAAATGAATTTTTCACAACCCATTCACCAAATTTCCAACATATTTTTCCCACTAATTTTCTCAATTATCCACTAAGAAACCCAAGAAGTACCTTGTTGCCTGGCAAACACAGTTTACACAGCTGAAGCCGAAAATACTTGCGACAACTTAACCACCTGCCCAGGTCGGGCCAACTCAGACCTGTCCCAGACCTCAACTGATCCTTAAAACCACTCGTTACCAAAGAGCTAAATCAATTAACTGTTGAAATAATAATATAATTGAGAAGAAAAAGGGAAGGCTAACTCAACCGAAATCCAAACATAAACTTTGCTTAAATCGCTGTACATCAAAATATTTACCAATCCACACTAATTCCCAATTGGGCGCAAATCAAATCAAATCAAATTGTAATCCAAAACGCTTTCGGGCCAAAAACACACACACACACACACACTCACACACAACACCAACAGTGTCTGTTGGCGCTGAGGTTGTTGTGGATGATGATGATGGTGATGATGATGTGTTAACAACATAATTATAGCCCAGAGCAAAGTGTTCTGCGAAAGGGGGAGCAACCCCTCAAAAGAAAGCAACCACTCAAAACAAAACGGAAATAAAGTAAAATCAACCCCTAACTTCCATACGAACTCAGTCCCAGTCCCAGTCCCAGTCCTTGTTTATGGAACCATTCGTAAAGCCTGCCAACTGGTGTCGCAATGAAAAACGTATTGCAAATCAAATAAAATTAAACTGAGACGCGTTGAGATGATAAAGAGATGGAGAATTAATGCTCCTGTTACTCCTGTTGTGGGGTTGTATTCATGCTGCATCCACAATTAGTTGGTCAAATAAAGCCGCAAAAGTGTTAAGCAATTTGCACTAACCAAGGGGTTCCATACCCAATCTCAAAGCCAGCTTGTTACAATTAATAAAATCTCCTTAAGAACATTTTGGAAGCTTTGTCGGTATATGTATATAACTTAGTTAGTTTATGGCTAAGGTGAGTTTGAGAAAACTGATTTAAATCGGTCCAAAAGCACTAATCTTTTATGTAAATATATATTTAATATGTAGTAGCTTTCAATAGAACTCTGTTTTAAAATCACTTCTCTTTTAGATTCATGAAAACATATTATTTGCGAGTATTTAATTTAAATACAAAAGCAATATTAAAGAATTCATAGCAGTTTTTAAGTAGATTTAAACAATTTAAAGTGCAGCAAATTGTAAACAAATTATATCATATGTCGACCCCTTTGAGCGAATTAATCGTAAGTGCCAAACACCAAATTTACAGGGGATGGTTTTTCTGCTTATCTGTTCTTAGGTTTGCATATAAATTAGCATTGTATATTTTGAACTTTTTGCGGCGCAATAAGGATACAATTTGAACAGTTGATGCATTTTAGAAAGTAGAACAAATTTGCATCAAAAAGTAAATTGCGAGATAATCACACATACGACCAATACGCCCAACTGTATTTGAAGTTATTTTTTGAATACGATTTCGATACCAGAAAGGTGTTCGTTTAAAATTATCTCAAGCTCTCTTGATCTCGTTTAGTTGACAAATATTTAATAATAATAATTATAATAAGTTCTGGATGCAATTCAGATTGACCTACACATTCTTTTAGAAGTTTCAGATTGAAGTGCAACAAATTTCGTACTTTTTTCGTACTTTATCTTTAGATATTATGTGAATGCAATTTTGATAGTTTACCCTACATCATCTCATTCCCTCTCTCTTTCTCTTTGCTTCATTTCACAGGCCACTCTTTCCGGGCAGATGGACAAGTTTGCAGCTTTGGAGCGCAGTTCGTATCTGAGCAATGCAGCAGCTGCAGCGGCGGGCAGCCAGGCTAGTGCTTATAGCGCCTATTTGGATCCCAGTGTGCTAACCAAGGCGTACTTTGACTCCAAGATGTATCAGGATCGTGCCAACTATGCCTTTGATATCTCCAAGATCTATGGCGCCCAACAGCACGCGGCGGCGCATCATCAGCAGCAGCAACAGCAGCAGCAGCAGCAACAACAGCAGCAACAACAACAGCAGCTGCTCATGGCCAGCAGTGGAGCAGGAGGTGGAGGTGGGAGTGCGGGAGGAAGTTCCCACAACAACAACAGCAGCAGCGGGTTGGATGAGCGCGATGCCACGCCCCAGCTGGATGCGGGCGGAGGGGTGGAGGCGAAGCCACATCTGCACTCGCCCAGCGATGTGGGATTGGATTATGCTCATCAATATGCCCAACAATATGGTGGCCAGTTGGCGGCAAGTGCTGCTGCTGGCGTTGGCGTCGGCGTCGGTGTGGGAGTCGGTGGCGGTGGTGCAGCTGGTGGAGGTGGAGCTGGTGGTGCCACTGATTTTCGTCGACCTTTGACGGTCATCTTCTGACCACCATCGTCCAATGGTAGCGAGGAGTTGAACTTGTCTATGACTTAGGAAATGCGAGATTAAAGTTAAATGTAGCCAACTTTACAGTTAAGCCTCGAGTTGTAAACTAATCATAAGCTTTGTTAAATCGAAGAGCAGCTGCAGCAGTGTGAAAAAGTGCGAAAGGGAGGAAAAACAGACGGGAAAAGGATCAGAATGGGAAATTTAAGAGGATTTCCCATGCAGAACAACGAGCGGTGCAATTTTTTATGTTTTAAACGCTGAACGAAGTGCATAGCATAAATTTAAATGTATTTAAATTCTACATATATACAACAACAACAACACAAACAACAAGAAACACATTAAAATACAAAAACAAAATACAACAAAACAAAAACAAAACAAAAATAAAAAAATAAAACGCGCATTGTCATAAGCAGAAATTGTTATCAGACACTCACATATTGCAGATGTTTACATTTTATTTATTTCAGAGGAAAGGATGTGCTCGACTAGTACTTATCGTATAACTTTACTAATTTGGGCATAGTAGGCATGGTTAGTATTTGCAAAAACAACTTTTTAAACTGCCCTCGACCACAAAATGGCCTGCTTCTCATTGAATTGCCCTCAATTTAATTTTTAATTAATTGCAAACGAGTGGTAGGACAAGGTGCATGGTATGAGGGGTAGCTCTGGTTTGCGGGAGTTGCTGGAGCTGACAAAAGTCAAGAAGGCGAAAAACATTAAACGCTTCCTAATTAAGGCAACTTCTTATGGCAGAGTCCTTCTGGCCAATCACGACATGCGCTTGTTGACAAACATACGCGAAGAGGGATTTCATTTGCTCAAGCAGCGGCAACAACTCAAAGAAATTTCCGTTAGCCACTAATTAGAGCGAATCAAGGTGCAGAAAGGTGCAAAACTCTCGGCAAATTTAATTAATTTTACGCCATTTTGAACGCCCGCCGCAATTAGCGACATATTTTGTGGGCTTTGCTGTGGACTAAAAGGGGAAGTACCATATTTACTGGCTCCAAGAATGCCGCCATGAGAATACTACATATATGTATATATAAGTATCTAAGTTAGAAGCTATTTAATTTTGGCTAAAGTAGTAAAGGTAAATAAAAAATTTGGTAAGGCTACGGTGGAGCAGTAGACTCTGGGATACCCTGTACTTACCATTAGATAAAAATGCCATTAGATTAGTGATTTACGGAACTCCCCTACTTTAACCAGTTGCTATAAGAAGCGGTGCTTCGACTTCATTTTGAAAATATGGAAATTGAAAGGAACTTTGAACAAATCGAAAAGCAAAATTTGATTTACCAAAAAGTTGTTTAGTAATTTCGCAAAATATCCCGGAACGCCACGTCATTGGAAGTATATTTCAGAAAAAATACCGGAGCGCCATGTCTTAGGAAATTTTTGCTCGTATCCGCTAACAAACAAAAGATGACGCCACGTGTGGCATCCATAGCTCCTACGATAGCTCCAATTAAAAAACCAAGTCTAAACATTTTTTAAAATGATTTAGCTTGTTTATTTTTTTTCGAGTAAAGCTGCTTTTTTTAAATTAAACCTTATTGTTTAATTTAACAATTGCTCATCAAATTTAAAAGTGCGCGCCACACAAAAAGGAATACTCATTTGATTTCAAATGAACCACATAGATGTCGCTTTACTTTATAAAACAAGGGCTTTGAGAAACATACGATAGAGTGCGAAAATGCTCTGTAGCGCTTCAGTTTACATAGGTGGCGCCATCCGATAACGGTTGTGTTGAGCCATTTATCGGCGATGGGCAGCACTGTTGTTTTAAGCGACATCTATAGTTCAGTTTTTGACTGTTACAAATTCAAACAAAATAATCAATTTGCTTTATTAAAACTTATTAAACAAAAGACCTAAATTTAGATAAAATGGTTATAGTATACATTTTATTTGGTAAATCGAACATTTCCTTAATTTTTTAAAAAAAAAAGTTCCAAAATGTAATTTTTTAACAGTTCGATAAACAGTCAGTACAACTGAAGGAAGTGCTTAATGAAGTAAACAATGTAACTGTCTAAATTCGAATTATAGCTTCGCACAAATAAGTTGCTCTACTGACATCTGAAAGTGATTATGGAACATATTTTATGTTTACTCACATACATACATATATGAAAATAATGATAGGAATTACATAGATATTGAGAAAGTTTCTCAAGAAAAGGAATTGTTGTTTTTCCTGTAAGTACAAATTGATTATATATTCAGTTTTGGACATTATAGACAATGTCAGCAATTTTTCACATCTAAAAGACAACAACTTATCTTTTAATTTAAGAAGCTATACGATAATATCTTATTATATGTAGTTTAATACTATTTTCAAAAAGAATTTAACTTTAATTAAATTTTAATAAAAGAAATTAATTTATTAAAATTTGGATGGTAATTTTTAATAATAGATCATAATTTCTATTATTAATATATGTAGATAAAAATATCTATTATTAAAAAGTCTCCTGTTTAATTTTTAAGTACATGTCATCAGCCAAATGAGGTCTTGTTTAGGTAAACATACATTAAATGGTTTAATAAACATCTTAAATTTTATCCGTATCGCAACTTTGGCAAGTGCGCAGCATCTAAAGATTATTTTTGTTTATTAAAAGATTACAATATAAACAAAATAGCAAATATAAGGTCATGCTACGAAAACTTATTAAATAAAGCAAAATACCTAAAAATGACGTGTGTTATTATTATAAATATATTAATATATATCATAAGTGGTTTCTGCGGTCGCTTAGCAATTCAAAATCATATGTAAAGAACAAATTAACTTTAATATTACATATATTAATTTTAGTGTGGTCTGGGCATTTGTTAAGTGTACAACAATATAATTTTTAATAGAAATGGACAAATTGAACATTGTCAGACTAAACTTAGATGTGTTGGATCTTATATATTCAGAATTAGACGAACTGGAAGATCAACTCAGTTTGGCTGCGGTTCATCCAAATCTAAGTGAAGCATTTGCATATCACAATCGTCGAACTTTTAAGAAAATCTCTTTTCATGATGAAAACTCTGAACTCAAAAAACAAGTTCATTTGATTTTACAACATTGCGGTAGAAATGTGAAAGCCCTCCATGATTATCATGATTATGGCTCTGAAACGTCTGTTAAAATGCTTCAGCTTGCACAACAATTTTGTCCCAACTTGGAGTATTTAACAGTTTTTATAACTCCCGATAATATAAAACAAATTGAAAGAAATTTAATCAAACTTAAAACACTCAAAGGAGTTAAGATAATACGCCATAATAATCCCAATATACAGTGAAAACTCCCTTAGCGGACACCTCTAATAGGCGGACACTCCCCTTGGGCGGACACTTTTTCGGGGACGTTGGTTTTGGTGGGGTTTTCAGACCAATTTTGCCTCTATTGAGCGGACACTCTCTTGAGCGGACGCGGACACTAAAAAAAGGACAAAAACGAACGAAAACCTCTCTTGGCGGGACACGAATTTTTTAAAAACGTTCGCTGACGAGCTAGTTTTCTTATTAAAAATCAGTTGGCGGCCAAATTTGACAATTGTTTTAATTGTTTTAAAAAAGCGGGTTTTGACAAATTTGGAGAAGGTATAGACGACTTTGAGCCTGAAGACGATTTGCATCTAGCCACTTTTTGCTCCATCTCTCAACTTCTAAAAACATATCAAATCGATATCAGCTTCGAACAATTTTTGTCAATTGATAACTTGATCGTTACTGAAAACGAATCAATAGATTTTGACATTAATTGCATTGAAACCCCAGGAGACCAGGATGATTCGGAATCCGACGAAGAGCCGGATTATGACCCTGATCAAATAGATTCGGATGATAAGGCGATGACCGCAATCATGAAATTAAAAAAATTCGCTCTAAACGATTATAAAGCGTTTGAATATATAAAACTTTTAGAAAGCCATTTGCAGTCCTGCATATTGGACAAAAAATTAAAGAGCGCTTGACAAACGAAAATAGATGACTTTTTTAAGACGCAATAGAATTAAGTGTAACCAACGCAATCGAAGCTAATTTTCCTTATTTTTAATTTTTGTTTTTCTTATTTTTAATTTGTTTTCACTTTTTTATACTAAGCTTAACACACACTATGTACTATAGAAGGTAAATTAACTGGAAGTTAATTTTGTATTATTTTGGAGTCATTATTATTTATTTTAATAAACGCTGAATGGAAGAAACCACTTGAATTCATAAAAAAATAAAAATATTCCTATAGGCGGACACTCCCCTTGAGCGGACACAAATTGGGCGACCATGAGTGTCCGCCCAAGAGAGGTTTCACTTTAGATAACTTATTAAAATGTATATTACGTTTCAAGAATATTAAAAAGATTGAACTGAAAGTAAAAGTTACAGCTTACATTTTTAAACAATAGTTAATAAATAACTTTTATTTTTAGACCTACTACTACTAATGGATTAAAGGGTATTTAGAAAATTCACTACTAACTAACTACTGGGACTGGAAATCTGTTGCTGTTTAAATCTCTGCCTATGCATTAATATCTTAAACTTTTTACAAATTTGAATCTATTGCTGTATCTTTATATATCAGTCTATATATAGATAGCTAGATAGTAAATTTGTATATGCATCTAAATTTATTACAATTATCCTTATCTACTTTTGAATATGTACATACGATAAGTGAGAGAATGAAACAATGATTAAACTTGATCGGTCTATAATCTGTTCTTTGCTGTTGATTTGGTTTACTTTACTCCACATTCATTCATCGATGTCGGATTGCACTGCTCTGGTCACACAGGCAAACACACATTATACTGTCAGACCACTACAAAGTGGTTCTCGTATTGTCCACCCTCACTTAAACCCGTTCCTCTGGAGTACTCAGGGCTCATTTAAAACACAAATCACGATTAGCGAGCCACATTTCCATTTTTGGGGAAAAACTTGCACCCACACATGGAAATTCTGGCAATGTCGACGATGGCTGCGACTCCTCCATAAATTATTGCATCCAAACAATGCGCCTGAGTTGGAGGACAATGAGAATGGAAGTAGAAGGCAACCCAAGAGACTGGGCGACAGCCATAAAAAGTCCTACGAAAATACCCAGAATTATGGCAATCACATATTTGCCGATGCTGAGGGGGATGGAGGGGGATTCCCCCACCTCAGTCTGGGGCTGATGTTGGTCATAAGTAGCGCAACGAAATTGAACGATGCTTCGCTCATTGTCCCAATGCTGGGCATAATAGAGCAACCATAATGTCCATTATGCGAGAACAAATGGCAGCTGGCATAGTGTGCCAGGACATGATAACACTCGAGGAGCAGCAAGAGCACTAGCGGGGTCAGGAATAGGGACAGGGAACAGTAAAAGAACTCTCTCAGTAGTGTAAACAGAAGGAGCCAAGCCACCAGTTGCTGGCCCATTGTTTTGGCCTTGTGCCTTGGCCAATAAAATGCATTCAGCTCGCATGCAAAACAAAAACGATAAAAAAGCCGTCACCATTGAGAACGCGTCTAAGCAGCCGCAGCGCCATCCATGGCTCCCACTCCTCCCCAGCATTGTCTATGCCATTGGCCAAAAGCGCCACTCGAGTCGTCGACATGCGCGCAACGTTGCCACACACAAAGGCACCAGATGTGGCATGAGTAGCATGGGGACAGAAATCGTTGATAGCGCTGCCATTTTTATTGTCAAAGCCTGGGAAGGCGGTGGCTATTGCCCATCCCCACCCCTCGTGTTCATTTCCATTCTGGCCAAAAAACTCTACACAGAAACTGTGGCGACTGGAGAGCGACGCATGCGCACATGGTAATTTTTTACATTTTGGCGCCAAAACAAATTCAAACTGTGCTTCCTAAGCAAAAAATGAGCATCGATCTTGTAAGAAGGCAATTTAGTAAAAACAGGGAATCAAACCAAAAGGAATACATACTCATATATTTTATTTTGGTGAACTTTACTAAAATTTTTGGTAATTTGTTGTATATATCGGAAATATTTATATTTTTAGGCGGTGAGTTTCGGTTAAATGTCCCGGATTTATTTCCTGAGGGAATATGAATACAGAGATTATACAATACATACCCTTACAAACAGGCTTAAACTATCGATAACAATTTCTATCTTATGCTAGGTTGACATTACGCCACAGAACTTGGCATAGAGACTCAGGCAGGGGCCAGAAAGTCAGCAATTAATGTTTTGCTCAAATGATCAGATGCAACACTGTAGAGCTGCTTCTAGCATTACCGTTGTTATTAATCTAACGATATTATTTCAAATCAATCCACTAGCAAAGCTGGATCAGAACTATCAAAATTTAATAAATTTAAAATAAGTAAAAGTAATTTAGAATTATTATCAATCTTGTAAATACCATAATATTTTGTAAGATATATATCCCGATATTATAATAATCCTCAGCTTAATGTTAATCTTAAAGCTAAGTAATGCTAACGGCCAATAACTATTGATGGTTTGATTGGTTTCTTATTTATCTATACAACAATTATCAAAGGGATTATTGTCAAAGTGTAGCTTCTTATGTACAATTCTATTTTCTGGAATTACACTTATAGATTAGAGACAACCCTCGATGGCAAATAAAAGCCAATTCTAAATTTTATGATCTGAAATAATTTATGTGGAAAGTGATTGAAGCTACCGAGTGACGAATTTCCTGTGCATTTTTGCAACAAACAAGGGAAGTAATTGAACCGGCATCACTTCCCTTGTCCCCCGTCTAAACAAAAGAATCTAAAGGGTATCAACGCACATAAGTGCAGCTACAATTGCATACACACTTAGATGGATTTTTTATAATATATAAAGATATATATGATAGGAGCGTCGATCGATTGTGGGAGCAAACAAGGCGTCAGGCCAAATTGATAAGCAACCGAATATTTTTTTGGGCGAGATTATCTTACAAGTTTTACAATAAGGAAAACATACAAAATATCAGATATTATCTGTTGTGACTGGAAGAAAAGGGACGCAGGATAAACAATCGCTCAAAGAATAGCAACAACAACAGAACAAGACAATTTCGACAACATGAGCATATACAAATACAAATACAAACACAAATATAAAACATTGAAGGTACTCCAAGAGGTTGGTTGGGTGAGGGGAAGAGAGGGTAGAGGGTAGCACGAGGAGCAGCAGCAAATTTTATCACTTAGCCGCCACGTTGACGTCGCGACGCGTCCTACGAGAGGTGTCAAAATAAAAACTCTACAAACACCCGCCGTGCAATCTCTCGTTCTCTCTCGCTCTCACTTTCTCTCTCTTTTGCTCGCTAGCACTCTTACCTTCTGTCTCTCTCTCTTTCTCCTTCTCTCTGTCTTTCTCACTCGCTTGCTCCTTTGAACGCATAAGCAACTTGCAACCACTACAATAACAACATTTACCCCCGCATACACACGCACACACACACAGCGTTGTTGGTTGTGTTGTGTTCCGCCAACTGTCGCAAGTTTTCGAATGCCCATCCATAGATTGTGGCACAGTCCATAGAATGTGTGTGTTTCAAATCAAAACTGTCGCGCACTCGACACGGACGCACCGGCTCCGGCTCTCGGCACTTTCGCTCCGGTTTTAGTTTTTTAAAATACAACACAATACGGAAAGGAAACGTAACTTCAAGTGTCGCTCAAAAGCGTTTTGTCAAGTGTTAACAACAAGATCATAATCTTAAATACAATATCATAAAAGAAATTAATAATTAAGAAAAGAAAAACAAAGTGATTGTTTAATAACATTTCGAATACTTGGCAAGTGTATACTGAAAATAAAATCCATTTATGATCATAATAATTACGCGGGATAACGCATTAAATCCAAATAATCAAATAAATAAGGTAAACACTCATGCAATATGACGTTAAAGAAAAACTAATTAACTTGAAATTGTTTATCAATCAGAAGTTTATTATTTGCACAAAATTGATTGATTGATTTGAATTTGATATTTATTTATAACCTTAAATATTTTTTATATTTATTTACCATTGCGTTTAGTGTTACATCATGTATTTTATATATTCAGAGTTCATAAGCTAAAATTTTAGATACATACAGTTTCTAATCATCATAAGACAAGTATCAGTACCTGCATATTTAAGAATATTTTAAGTTATAGTTTCTTTCAAGTCGATCAGGTACAGTCCTATACAAGATTATATAGACGGTTTTTTGATTTAAGTATTATATCAATTTCCATTAATTATAATAATTCCATTTATCCATTACACTCTTCTAATTTCTTATTAAAACACAAAGTTAAATACATTTTGATTAATCTTATAAATGTTATCATTGGTTAAATAGCATACTTATTTAGCAACAAATTTGCAATGATTCTGCAGGAATATTATTATTCGTTATTTATTAATTAATTGTTATTTATATTTACATATTCTAATAAATATAACCTGCAATAAACTTTCGATATCTGTAAAAATATTCTGTTGTTTTTAGGTTTGTATGTTTTTATCATATTATTTTTGAAATGAAGTTAAGCATACTTTAATCTTAAACAAACAAAAAATAATCCAGTATTTGCCGGAATAAAATCAATCAAAAGTTCGGTCATCTCGAAACCGAGTAATAAATGCTTGAATCAAGTACAGTTTATTACTTATTTCGATGACATCAAATATTTTGACTATCGGGGTTTTCATAAAAACTTTTCACAAAAGCCAATTTTCTTAGACTTCATCATTGATCATCGATTTGTTCGGCATAGTCTAAATTTAAAAATCTTAAAGAAGTCAAGCTAAAATTAAGAATTTGATTCCTGATTTTCCGATTGTTTTCTATTTTCTGTGTATGTCTGATATCTGTAGAGTGTTATTATTATTATGATATTCAATGATATCATTTATTACTGTAAGCATAACTATAAAGCTATTCTTTGCATATGTTCTGAGTAATTTACGGTTCCAGGAATCAGCATTAGTCAGAAGTGGAAATGCTGAAGTGCCAAGAGGGAAGTTGAGTTTTTGGATTACCACATTTCAGGAACTCATAGCTCCCCCTAATTTAGTAACCCTTTCAGAATACAATGTACCCCAGCTTGACTTTTTGACACAAACAAAGCCTGTCTATTGAACTCTATTTCCGTTTGCATTTCAGCACGGTCAGTGCACGCCGCACTAGAATCCCCAAACGGACAACAGACAACGGACAACGGACAATCGGGCCACTCACCTGACACAACATCATGACGAGCATCTCGGCGCTGTTGCATCGCAGTCACAGCCACAGCCACAATCACAGTCACAATCACAGTCACAGTCACAATAGCAATGGGTATACGAGCAGTGGCAGTGGCAGCAGCAGTCATAGTCATCATAGCAGGAGCAGTCTCTCACCTTTGCCACTGGCAACAACGGCAACAACAATCGGAGGTGCCACAACACCGCCGCCACCACCACAACCAGCAGCGGTGCCAAAGCTGCAACAACAACAACAACAGCAGCAGCAACAGCAACAACAACAAAATGGGAATTCAAATGGGAGTTCGCATCATGACCACATTAAACGACCAATGAACGCGTTCATGGTCTGGTCCAGAGGACAACGACGTAAAATGGCCCAGGACAATCCCAAAATGCACAATTCAGAGATATCGAAGCGTTTGGGTGCCGAGTGGAAATTGCTCACCGAATCACAGAAGCGTCCATTCATTGATGAGGCCAAGCGATTGCGGTGAGTATCTGTGTGTGAATGTCATTGAATGTAAGTGAATGTGAGTGAATGTATGTGAATGTGTGGGTATGTGAGGGTTTGTCGTCTGGTTACAATTTAAGCGATTAGCTAAGACAATGGACTGCTATTGTGAGGATCTAAAGTGGCATTGAGGAACGTATTTCATATGGTTGCATATCTTGGGTAAACAATTCAATACAATTCAATTCAATTTTTGTGGCTTATGTGGAATGAGAACTGAGAACAACTGTGGGACGTGGGTTGTGGGACGTGGGCTGTGGGTGGGGAACTTATTGCACTCAATTTCGATTGTGACTGTCTAAATCCTTTTATTGATTGTATTTGACTGCCAAATGGTTGTGTAAACTTTATGCCTGACATTAATTAATGAGCCTAGCTCGCATTTCTTGGGCTTAAACTAATGGCCATTCGATTTTGGTTGAGTCAACAACAATAAAAGCAACAGACAGTTGAAAAACAACACACACACACACACTCACACAACACTGTTTAAATATTTGCCAATGTGCGAGACCTCGATAAGGTAACAGCATTTTACTTATTCTTTCGTTTTTCACTTTTTAATTTTTTGGGCTGAAAGATAACAGGGACTGACTGACCAATTTGTGTATGGGAACTGCAACAAAGAGCCAAAAGAATATTCAGGCAAAGAAAGCAAAAGTGTATACAATATCTTTAATAACATACACACACCTTTTATCAACATTTATCGTTTGTCAAACAAATGTCAACAATTGCGCATTGTTGCACCTGGGAATATGGAATACAACTCCAGAACTCCAGAACTCCAGAACTTGACAACTCCAGAACTTTAAAAACTCACTGTTCCCTTGCTAAATGGTCAGATAAGCATTGAGTTTTACAGGAGAGGTTTTATGAAAGGGTTTCGGCTTCAGTTTATATACCCTATAAACAAAATTGAGAGTGCTAAGGCGACTTTACGGTTGTTCAAAATCATAACTAATTGTTGTTTAAGTTCTAAAAATTATATCTATTTGGAAATAGATAGAAGAGTCTTTATAATCAGATACACTTGATTGTATACAATTTCAATTGACTGATTTGGTAGATCGATCTTAAGAATGATTTACAAGGTATCTGGCCTTCGTCAATGTATCCACTGAACTTTTATGGCCTAGGGAACAAACCGACACTTAACAACAGATTGACTTAATGATATCATCGCCATCGTTCAATCGTTTTAATATCGATGCCGTTGCCCGATCTTTGATCAATGTTTCAACATTTACTCAATTTACAGCGCGCTGCACATGAAAGAGCACCCCGATTACAAATATCGGCCGCGTCGTAAGCCGAAGACGCTCAACAAGTCGCCAGTTCCGGGTAATGGCAACGGAGGAGGAGGAGGTGGAGGTGGCGGGGTTGGAAGCGGCACAGCTGGAAATGGAGTTGGTGCCACTGGTCAGTTGAGCAAGGAACAGAGTCAAGCACAACACTCGCCACATGGAGGCCACAGTCTGGCCCATCATCATCATCATCACCCGCATCATCCACATTCCCATGTTGCACATGCCCATGCGCATCATCATCATGCCCAGCTGAGTGCCGTTGCAGCCGCAGCGGCTGCCGCCGCCGTCTCCCACTCCCATTCACATTCTCCCACCTCGCTGGCTGCCAAGTATGGCTTTGGATCACCGCTGGAACTGTCGCTGCCACGCGTACCTGGTGGATTTCCAGGGCTGGGTCATTATCCCCTGGATCCGACTCTGGCCCTTGATCTGCAGGCTCGTCTTCAGGCCATGTACGCTGGCAGCCTCTATCATCCGTGGCGCTACTTGCCACTGATCAGTCCAGAGACGCCACCTTCACCGCCCAGCAGCAGTGGCACTGGCATCTCATCCTACGGCTGCGTTAAGTCGGCCAAATCCTCCCCAGTGGCGGTTCCCATGCCTGCGGTTGCCACAACGCCGCCCAATATCATTTGACCGACTCCGTTGCGCTTTGGCGCTGCTACCGCAGAGCATGTGGTCTAAAGTTATAGCTGGACTAAGTGCCGCAACCCCAACCAAAAAAAAACACCCCACCCTAAAACTGGTAGCAGCCCCAAAAGGCTGCCCACTTGCTAGTGTAGATCCCTAGTTCTAGCTGAATCTTTGTGTGAGTTTCTTGTTTTAAGTTGCATGTTTCTGTTTATCCTCCGTTACCTTCTGGACTATGTTTATACTATTGATTTTGATTATGTGGGCTTACCAAATAAAGTTAACTATGGGATAAACAACTTTAGGCATCAGAAATCTGGATAGCGATTCCTAAATGCGAAAAATGAAAGCATTTCTTACTTTTATTATATGTAAAGTCCAGAGAAAAGTAAAAATAGTATAGAGAAAACATATGGCAATCGCTGAATTTTAATTAAATTTTATGCAGTTAAAGTCCATTTCTTTCTATCAATAACTTAATAAGTTACACTACATTCTTTGATACCTTATTAAATCTAGTACAGTTAGAGACAATTCCATTTTATCATAAAAATAATCCGTAAAATAAATTTTCTTTTCTTTCCTATCTATGTTATATATACTACGATTACTATCGAAGACTAAAACCTGACACAACCTGAAACTACTTAAATCAATACAGATACAGGGAGTGTTTTGTCCGTTTTTAGATGAATTAATTTCATCATAAAGTTAATCTATAAAATCTTTAATTTCCTAGTTATTTTACCACAATCAAAATCAATAGTTTAAATGCCTTAATTTGCTTCTAAGTTCTTAGTGCTTTATATTATTATTGTTGAGACCCGATCTTGTGTAATATATGCGTATATAAGTATATACTATATGAAAAATCTATATTTTAATGTGATATTAAAATTGAAAAGAAACAAAATATGAAAACTGTAAACGAATAAACGATTTTTAAATAGTACACGCCCCACTGATTGATGACGACACTTGTAAGACCCTTGTACCCCATCCATCCAATAATGGACCCATATACCGCAGCGGAGCAATAACAACAACCAGCCAGGCAATCTGTCAGCAGTCAACCGACAGGGGGCGCCACAGGCGCGTGAATAATAACGACAATGTTTGCTGATGCGTTGATTATTAGTTTAAATTGCCAACCGCTCGGGGGGTTGTCTACCCATTCAGGGGGTTGCATTTACAACTCTCTCAGCATTCAACATTCAACATTCAACCTTCAACATTTAACATTCACCATTCGACAGTCGACAGCTGAGAGTTGACTACTGTTGCTTAATGGGATTCACTACGCCCACTTGTTTATGCAACCGACTGTGAACTGCGATGAGGCGTGGCAGACAGGCACAAAAAAACAATTGACACCTTTTCAGGCTGACGACCAAAACAAAGAAGCAACCACCCTCCCCAGCAGACGGGATGCTCCGGGGGAAAGGGAGATGATGGGACAAGCGTGGCAATCGCGACGGCATCATAACCAGCTCAAAAGCCGCACATAAAACTCACACAAATGCCACGCTGCAGCGAAACCAAAGTGCTGATAAGAAAAGCGAACGCGCGACGTCTGCCCAAAAGAAACCCCTTCTCCCTGCCCCTGTCCCTGTCCCCCATTCTTATTCCTCACTCCTATTCCAACTACCATTCCAACTCTAACAATTTCAACCCGGCAGCCAAAAGTCGTGCGCTGATTGTCTGCACACACACAGAGAGACAGACAGACAGACAGACAGACAGATAGATAGACAGACGGACATACACAGCGAATGAGAGCTCACGTCTGGCTGCCTTTTGTTGCCGCAAGGTCGTTTTTATAGTGTCCTGGTCCGAGAACGAGACCGAGACCGAGACCGAGATGGAGACAGAGCTGGAGTCACAGAACCAGACCGAGACCCGGCAATAAAGACAGTCAGTCCCTCGTTGTTTGTATTTGACCTCAGCCACAGTGCAAATCACTTGTGCGAAACACTACGAAATGCTACAAAAATATTTACCCAATGAAGATGTCACAGGCCCTGAGAACTAAACCCTCGCCCTCCCCTCAACTCCCACACTTTTCCTACCCCCCACAGAGTCAAATGGTAGAATTCCTCCATGGAACATAAACTATAGAGAGAGAAAGGTTGACAAAGAAACATATATAAAGAGAGAGAGGATGATAATTAAGTGATAAATAGTTAACTATGCTATAAAACAATTAGGCCCATAGATTATTTGGGCTAGCGAAAATGTATGCTACATTTCTATAGCTTATTCAGACTATACATATTAGGGGTTTATCAAAACTATGAGTTACTAAATAAAATTAAATTATTATTTTTAATTACTAAAAACACATAATCCACATTTTTAATACAATTATTTATTGATTCGTAATATTTCTGAAATTTTAATTAAGTTTGTGGCAGCCGATTTTGGTTGCTCCGAAAATATGTCCGAAAAATAAAATCTCTCAGCTTATGTGTCACCTACGGCTTAGTTTGAGAGGTTTGGAAACCAGCTTTGCCCAAAATCTGTGAGATTTCTGTAGCACCCCTGTATAACTTTGGAATACTAAACACATTTTTGACTTCAAAACAAAGCGCTTTCAACTGCTATCACTTCAAAACAATGCTGCAACTTGAGTAAGATTTATAAACGGTTCGCCAACCTGTTTATATAGCCGCTGAACCCTGGACCTGGTTTTGCTTCGAGCATTGGTTAACTTTAACACAACAAATGATGTTATCTCAATTATTTTTTAATTTTAACTGATTCTTGAAATGTACTTTTCAAGATAACAATTTTATTAGTATTTTCTACATTCATATCCCAACCCGAACCTCGTTGTTAGGAAAGCGGTCCGGCTCGGGTTCAGGCTCGGAAAGTAGATTTGTTTTAGACAATCATAAACTTTTTTAGACTTTAAAGTTTATAGTTTTAGGTAAAATAGTTTTAATAATTTTTAAAAATATAACACCATAATTAATTCAAGACTTCCAACTAACATATATCTGGCTAAGGAAATAGATATTCAACATTAAATTTAACATTACAAAGTATTTTCAAAGCCTTTAATTATCTCGCTAAACATAGCCGATTTTAGACTTTTAAGTTTCCAAATCCAAATTATAAATCCATAAGCCTTCGACATTTCTTTTTTCCGTAACGCATCTTTAAAATAGATTACCAAATTTAAGTCTTCCTGGATTCTAGCAACTAAGTAAATGTGACCTTGAAAGACTACAAATTGTCTTAAAATTAGCAAATTTAACTTTCCTGAGCTCTCAAAGCTCATCGGATTTCCAGCTAGAATAAATCTTTGAAAACTGAACGGATCTAAATACTGCAAAATAAAACTGACTTTTAGCTGCGTTCCAATTACCATAATAGGAGTTCAACAAAGAGTTCAGAATTTAGACAAATTGATATCTCAGCGCAGATCCTTCCTTTCTTTAGAGACACAACAGAATTGCAAATCAATTATCAAAATTTAACGGGTCAACTACTTACAGTCCTGCGAAAAAGTCAATAGCTATCAAAACTAGCTGACACGCGCAGGACACGTGCGCCCACACTAATACTAGCACGCACACACACACACACACACACTTATGAAGCTCTTTCAATTTCGATGTGGACTCTCCCAAGTCACTTGTTTCAAGGCAAACAAAAAAAAAAAAATCGAGGAGAGGACAAACGAAAAACGTGTGAAATGAAAGTTGTTGATTTGCTTTGTGCGTTTTGAGAGAGGGAAAGAAAGAGAGAGAGAAAGAGAGAGAGAGTGCACGTTAGAATGGGGAGGTGGAAGGTGGAGAAGTAACAAAAGTAGCAGTGAGGACACAGTCACCATCTATCCAGATCTTCCCGTTCCGATGCCCACACTACTGTACAAATTTTTGTTTTATTTATTTGGAACGACATCGCACTGTGGTTACCCCGCCCCTTAACCAGCCCCTTCATTCCTGTTTCTTCATCTGCTCTTTTTTTTGCTATTTCATTCCTGGCACACTCACATCCGTTTCGATAAAAAGAAATATTTTCTTTTTGCCATGCGTTGCTATGACACTTTTCTTTTTGCCCTGCTACTTCATTATTACTAGTACTATATTTATATTTATTTTTTTCGCCTTCTTCTTTTCCCTCTTCAGCGTTTTCTTCTTCTTGGTATTATTATTATTATTTTGCTGAAGTTGGCTCTTTAAGGTAGCCTAGACCATTACCCATTACGCAAAGGATATTGTGTGGCCATGAATCAATTGGGCAATGTCCATTGCCCGGAAATATGGTGAACCGAAAAAGATGGCACTCCATTTGCATTCCAACATTGCGTAGCAGAGAAGGACATTTGACTTTGAAAATCGTTCCCAGTTCTACTAGAGGATTCTACCCCATAATCGCGTGTAATAAATTTTAATTTTTTAAGCATTTGTAAGCAGTTTTATCGGGCCAACAAAGGACTACATTTTTTAAGTGCCAAGCCAGCCAAAAAAAAAGGATATAAGATTAAGACACCAAAACGAAGATGAGACATAAAAAACGCCAAGCAAATTAGCGACACAGCCGTGGTTGTTCAGGAGGATGGAGGATGGAGGACGAACGGGATGAGGTCGAGGATAAGACAGACGTTCCTTCAGCTACTGCGGTTTATCACGCCCACTGCGTCAACGGATATCCGACGCATGAAAGACAAACAAAAAAGGCATTAAATCGCATTTAAGTCAAGGCAAGAGCGTTACCAACCACCCTACAATTCGCAGAGCTTATACTTCATTTGCTTTGGCAGAATGAGCACAAGGATGACGATGAGATGTGATGCCTTAAGAGTTCCACTTCCACAGCTTATCATCGAAATTTTTTGGGCTGACAACAAGGTAGCACAAGTGCGTATTATAAATGGGAATCATCTTATTCAAATGTGAATACGTTTTTGGGTAAAATATAAAATGTTATTATGCCAATAATGTTGAACTGTTTTAATTATTTTAATAGGAGATATATTGCTCAAATAAATACATTCTTGATTTATATAATAATTTGGAAGTCACACACATATTTAATGGTATATGGAATGGAAAAGTATGGCAAGTCTGTTACGGACAGAATGAATAAACTGCAGACTTATGTCAACTGATTTACTTGTGAATTTAATATGAATTCTATCATAATATCTCTTAAAATAATTCAACGGAACCGATTACACGCTGGTTTTCTGCTACAGAGAATGAAAAAACGCCTTTTGATTTCGATGCACCATTTGTAATAAAAGGTTAAAGTGTATGAGACAAAGAGATGGCATACAGTATTAATGAAATTGCCCATGCACGGCATTACTATAGATACATAAAGCATTGGCCTGTCCTCAAATGAGCCCATGCAGCAATTAAACTGAGAACTGAACAGTAGCCCAGGATTCGCATTCAGAGCGCAGCAAATGCATTTGCAAACAATGCCAGGACTGTTTTTTAAGCGACATTTTTTCTGTAGGCCAGTGCAAAAAGTGTCATGCCCCCTCGCCCACTGAGCAGTCGGTACAAAGGAGCAATTAATGCGAAATTGTTGCTGCATAATTGCTGAACATGCAGCTGGAGCAGCAGCTGGACATAAAGAAGCAATTAATGCCGCACAAATGCGCTTGGCATGCATAAAAATGCTGAGCCCTCATCTTGCCGCATTGTAAAAAGTGCATAAAAAAGAAGTATAGTATGTAGCAAAGGCAAATCAAAGTTGCTGACCATTTGGCACGCTGGCAAACAATTGCAATTACATTAGAAAAGGCAGGCAACGGCAGTTGTAGGAACAACAACAATGGCAACAGTTTTGAACTTTAGGCATGTGGCACCCACGTAGCGCGTTGACTTCCGTTGCATGCCAGGCACGTTGCAAATTGTCACAACGCATCGCATCCAAAGAACGGCTGCTACCACACATACAAAAGCCACGGCCAAACGAATTGCCAATTTAAATGTGAATAGAAAAATTGCAAGCGTACTCAGTCTCCCATTCACACACACATACAACCATATAGCAGTCAGATCCTTCACAATTCAACCAATCACTCGCTAAAATAGAAAAAAAGATGCCAAAAATGGCGTAACCAGAACTTTGCTTTTCCCGCTCATCAACTTTAAATAGAGTCGATTATACAGGCCGATAGCATGATCACAATTAGATCTGATTATCACAATAGAGCTCTGTTATTGTGATAATCGATATAAACATTTATTAAAGAGGCTCATCATTATACAAGTCCAACAAAATGGCAAACCTTAGGGGTAAAAGGGTCACATCTTGTGAAATGTTTCTTTAGCATAATATTGTGGGCATAATATTTATTTAATTATTATTTACCATTAAATTTTTGTATTTTTTCAACATTTTTGACTATTTTCGGTTAAATGGACTTTTAAAATAAAGAGAATGAAATTTAAGGACTCTTCCACAAAAGCTTCCTTGCGAGAAAACGGACCTGTACCAAGTTTCATCAAGATAGCTTAAAAAGTGAGAGACAAGTTTGCATAGAAACAGACAGACAGACAGACAGACAGACCGATGGACCGACGGACATGGCTATATCGACTCAACTCGTCGCCCTGATCAAGAATATATATATACTTTATGGGGTCTGTGAGGCCTTCTTCAATGCGTTACACATTTCGTGACAAAATTATAATACCTCTGCGAGGGTATAAAAAATAAAAAGATATCTTTTCAATGTTGATACTATAATTCCTCTTTTTTAATTTAGAGGAAAAGTTTTGCCAAATAAAGACTTTATTAAGATAAATCAATGCATAACATTTTAAAATTAGTCGCATTAAAATATTCCCTGAAGTTTTGCTGTGTTTCAGTTTTCGGATTGTTTGCCGTAAAAGCGACTTCTATTTTTGTCGATTGCTAATGCCCTGTAATTACCAACAATAATAGATCAAATCAAGTACCAACTATAAGTTTAACCATTCATAAAATAAAAAATGTTTTGAATTACTCTTTTTTCCCCCTTAAATGCGTACAATGGTCACGTGCCACATCATGGAAATTCTCTTATGCAAATAATAAGTTTAGTTGTTTGTGAAATAGTCAAGAAGAGCAAAGAATATACACAATGTACATATCAATAAATGCTAGTTATTACACATTAACAAGGAAACAAACAACAGCCAATAGAGATGCAGATCAATGAAATAATTTGGCAGCTTTAGTACTATTGTATGACCCATTATCTGTAGCAGCGAATAAAATCAACCAAGCCAATTAACCAGTTCATCTTGACCCATTGAACCCCGATTCTTCTCAAAAGCTCTTCTATAAGAAACGTCTACAGCTAACTACCTAATATACATAGTTATATACTACTGTGAGTGACTGATAAACATTTCATTCGCAAAACCGAATGCTTAAAATTAATTTCTCAGTCTTAGCGAGAAAGTATGAAGGTATAACATAAATACAACATTTTGAGCTGTCGAGTCTACAGTCATATTTTGTCTTTGAGAGAGAGGAGATTCTATCAAAATAAACAAACTACTCTAAGCGGTGATCCTGGTGCTGGGCTCGGTGAGCGCTGGACGTGATTATCAGCAAAACATTGTCTTATGTAAGTTGTTATCACCCAAATCATTGCTGACGAGAATTCTTTAAAGCAGACAATTCGCTGCACAATCAGCGAAAGGAACCATCGTGTGAAAGATTCCACACTAGAACAATTTAATGAAACTCTAATTGGTCGCCTTGGCGACACTGGAGTCCTACGTATCCTGCGGGGGCAGCTTCAGGACAGCAAACTTATACAAACGGATCCATTAGGTATTGGCGTCGACCTGAATAATTCCTTACTACAATTCACATTACGATTTCTCCTTAACATTGTGGATGAGCAGCGAGAGCAGCATCTGGGGTCCTACAGTCGGGAGCAGCTGAGTACGCAGGGAGTCACCATCAATGATGTTCGCCTTAGCAATCTACGCACCCGTATTGAGGACGCGACATGGATGTCAGCAACTTGCTCAATAATCCTCACGAAATGCAGATCATTGTGAGTCAGCGTCGCCTCAACAATCTGCCCTTTACCATTGACATGGACATCAACTCGGAGCATACACAGGATGTTATCAGTCGCATACTGCTGGGGCTACTTCGGGATGCTGAGGGTCGTGATGTAAGCTTGGAACAGCGTTAGCCTGGCTGCCATTGGTGTCAATCGTCCATTGGGCTATCCTTTCGACCATCCCATTGACAATGAGCAGGAACTTTTGGGCTTCTCCAATGTGAAATTGCAGGATGTTGTTATTATTCACGAAACCTAAATTAAATATTTTTTGCGCAGCCTGTTAATGACCAAGTATCCGACTGAAGTCTTATCAGTAGAGCTTTGAAACTTAACAGTAATATTTTTTTTATAGCCTGATCTGGAAATACAATTGTGGCATAAATGCGTTTTAAAAAATAACAAATTTTGATTGAAGACACATAGTTAAATAAATGAATGAAAACTTTAAAGATGTATTCAGCTAAAAAATTAAAGCAAATCCTCCTCTTCGATATTCTACATTAAACACAGAAAGTACCTCTAATTCCCCTTAAGTAAAATCAAAAGCCTTCGATTAGTTTCAGCTCAAGAAATTGTAAATCTATCCAAAGCTATCGGAAATAAAATTATTAACAAATTTAATAATAATATTTTAATAATATTACAAATTCTAAAAAGTATACCCTCCAAAAAAACAAAAATAATAAAATTAAAGCCAAACTAACTTTATAAGAAATAGTTTTAGCCATCGCATGTTATTATTTTTAACTAAATGTTATATTTTTACAGATATTTTCAGTAAGAGAATTGATGTTATTTTTAATTATTCGAACCATAATTAAAGATTTATATCGCGTCCTTTATACAAAAGAGTAATAACTTAAGCCTTTAAAATTTTATTTGGCATGCTTTTATACTAGAGAAATAGCTTTTAGCAGTAGGGCAGATATTTCTGATGGCATATGATAAACAGATTAAGCAAGAAAGTAAAAAAATTAAAAATTTTAGGTATTATTTTACTTACAGATCTCCTATATCCAAACTATAAAGAAAATATTCCATCTAAATACTATCATCCTATTCAAATAAAGTTAATCTAGTAATTGTTCAACCTTCCAACTCAAACTTAACATTGATTTGGACATTCACACACATACACACAGTTTACATACACCTGACTGGATTTTCTAATTTCGAAAAACAATTTTAATGCAAATTGCATGATAGTCTGACGAAGAAGAAGAGAGGTGGAGATTAAGTGGGATTAGGGCGCCCCCTAACAAAAGCCGCCCACAAAAACACTTTCATATTATGTTGAGGGCAGACAATGCAATGGCAAAATAGCTGGCAGGCAGAGCTATTCCTGCAACTATAATAGACTTTTCTTATTCTTGCCACACAACTCAATTTGCAACAACGACAGCAGCCCAACGTCCGGAAGCACCCTCTCGTATGGCCATGTATACAAACATACATACATACATACATACATACATACAAACATATATATCTGGCCTGGCGCAGACGCCCAGCGAAGCGTCAATTGCCAAATTAATTGGCCGTAAAAAATTGAAAATGAAAATATAATCACACTTTCCGTTGTCAAGCTCTCTCTCTCTTTCTGTCATTCTCTTATTCTCTGTTTCTCTCTCCTTTTCGCTCTATCGGCGCCGTTGTCACTGGCTTAGCTAAAAATGGATTGAGGTTTTAACCCTCCCGTTCTGAAAACGTTTTCTCATCAAGCCAGACAGTGCCAGTGTTGGCCAACCATAGAAGAGCAGACATTTCGCTGCAGGCAACAAAATGTTGCATTTTTCCAGATTGCCTCTTACCATAGTTCTAAATTATCAATACCCTGCAAGATACAGACATTGATTACTACCTTAATCCAGACTACGTTTGGCATCAAATGTAGTCAAATTTGTTCAAAAACTAGCTCCGAATCTGCTTCAACTCAATTAAAATTTAAGTTGGTATGTAGGCTGATTTCTTTTGGTATAAATTATAGAGTATCACTTAGTCGTATTTGGTTCAGTTTCATTGCTTTTTGTGCAGTCAAAGAATGTGGCGCATCACATAATGGAAAAATGTTGGCTGTCGACCTGGCTCTGACTTTTGCCGCCTGAATGCACTTTCATTATCTTCGAGTGTTCTCCCCGTCGAATAATTCTGTTAACAGATTTTTTTCCTTTTCTTTCTCTCTCTCTCTCTCTCTCTTCTCAAAAGATTTTCTCTGTCTGTTTGAAGAGTCTGATGAGTTGATTAGGGGGCAAAAAGTTGGAGCATTACACGGCCTATTAGCCTTGCGCTTAATGCAAAAATAATTATGTCTCGTTAATCAGTGCTGCAAAAAGTTTAAGAGACTTTCGGCAAGTCTATTAAACCCTTTTGCCCCATTGCTCTACCAAAAACTTTCTTCAAGTGGCAATTGAAGGTAGCAAAATGCAGGCGCCCCCAAAAACTTTTGTGATTAGCGGCCGCAGCAAAGATAGCGGCAGCTGATGCGGAAAATGCTCGCATAATTTATGTTGTGCGGATTGCACTCAGCTAAGAGTTAACTCAGCTAACGGAAATACCGTGGCGCGCAGTTTGTGGCGCAACCGTTTGCTGCATACTTCGACCAAAAATTCCGTAGCATACATCTGAGGGCCCCTCAGCGAAAACTTTGCCACGCAAATTAGCGGCCACATTTGTTTCGCTTGACTGTTGCCACCAACTGCCTGCTGCATTCCACATGCCGCTGAAGAGTCCGATACCGCAAAAGTTTTTCAGTTATGAATATAAAGTTTATTTATTAAGCATACAACTTGGCGTTCTTATCTGTGTCGACTGTGTTTCTCTTATTTATACCCTGCATCTGTAATATAGGTAACTGAAAGGTGTATAATAAAGAACATGTCACTACGCACTAGACTTTCTAATTCTTGATTGATTGTAGATAAAATGCAATCTTTGAGAGTTAAGTCTGTAAATTAACATAATATTCCAGGCTAATAATTGATTGAAGTTCATATTCTACTAAAACCACCTAGCTAACTCAGCACCACGAGGAAGTAAACGATGCATGAAATTTAATTGTTCATATTAATGACTTTTCAAAATGCCAACAAAATTAATTTAACATATTCAGCATACAGAATATTGTAATTTATAATTACTTGCTTTAAGCACAGGGTATTGTGTAGTGGAGCAGTAGCAGTTTATACTTGATTTTTCTACAGATTAAGTTGGCAAACAGCTTGGCAGCTCAGTAAGTTTGCAAAACATTGAAGGCATTTGTATGAAAGACTGTGAAAATTAATTACATTGAAGGAAAATAGCTTATCGAAAGTTAAGCAAACAATATGTTTTTGTAGTCAGCTAAATAAAAGTTTAATAATTTTCACTTTGAAAAATAGATTTTAAATATTACGACTACTTAAAGAATAACTACTAATAATGAGCCCAAGGCAAATTTCGTAGCATAACTGACAATAACGCGTCACAACTAGGAAGAAATCAATGAACAAAGTTTAGTTTGGTTTATACCTTTTGTGTAGACGTGTGGAAAATATTGACAATCGAAATGCTAAAAGCAACTGAGGAAGGCGTGAGCTGCCTTCAAATCAACACACATTATAAAGAAAAACGAACCCTTGCCCCAGTCAAAACTTACAATAAGAATTTTTGCATGTTGTAATAGAAAGAGGTTGTGATTGGGGTTGGGTTCGGGTTCGGGCTTCGTTTTAGGTTTGGAGCTATCAAGTTGAGCAGAAAACTTCTTGCTATTCATACTCATGCGAGTGAATATATGAATGTACAATATAGAAGAATGCTAACAAACGGAAATGTGATATACGCGACACAGGCAAAATACAAAGGATAATGGTGGGGAATGGGTAGAAAGGAGGGGAAGATGGCTACTAGGAATCGAACCAATTGCTTACAAGCCATTCACAATTTTTGGGTGTGTAGGTGATAATGCTACATGGCAATCGTCACTGTCGTCTATTCAATTTGTTGCGAATTAAAGAAAAAAATACATGTACATAAAAAAAAACAACATTCAAATTGACCCGCTTAAAGATGCTCGAGCAGGTATATACCCTGTATAAAGTTACGGTTTTCTATAATTAAAGCAATTACTGATCTACAAATAAAAAATTGCACTTTGAAATATGAAGGCGGATTTTGCCAAAGGTTATTGAATTAAGCACTTTATTGTTTTCTATAAATGTAACTATGTAGTTTAATATCTGTATGGTTTCAGTAAACAGCCTTAATTTATTAAAAATGTGCAGTCATTTTTTCGATGACCCCTAAAATTTGCTTAAATAACGAAATGCATTTGAAGCACTATGAAGTATCTTTGTTTTAGTAAACCCGTTTTAGGTAGTTTTGTAGTACGAGGTATCAAATTTGAAGTCGAACAAAATACATTGAAATTCGTGGGGTGCATTGTCAAAAGGCTTTTCCGCTTTTGTAACGGGAATGGAACCACAAGCAGCCTTCCCTGTAGACCACAAGCACCACAGAGCCACACAGCTGACACGCTTTGGCGCATCGATAGATAAGAAAGAAAGAGGAACCTCTGAGGCTTTTGCTTGAAGTGGGATTAAAAATTGAGGAGGAGCTGTCGAGGGTATTACGGAAATGTGCACAGGAAGGGATGCCTGACGCAGGTAAGCAAATGCCAACGGAACTCAAATTCAAAGAAGGACGGGAATGAGGAGAAAAGGGCTGGGTATATCACTAAACTAATAGTTAACAAATATTTTCAATTACTGTTGCTGTCACAGCAAAATCAATCAATTTTGCAACCACAGACACGAAAGCCAACGCAAATGCATTTAATTTTCCAATATATTGAGGGAGAGGACTTTAGCTGATATAAATTTGTAACGCAAATTGATTTTGTGGCCACAGAGATTACAGAAAATGCATTTTGCATTTTCCATTTTTCAAGTATTTTATTTCATTTGATTTTTCTCATTACACGCCAAATGGGCAAACATTTTGTCAACCTAATGAGGCTAAAAAATGTTGCAAATTATATTTGCTGCGCTTGCTGAATGCCTCGTAATTAGAATAAGCGTGTATTTCCTTGCGCTCAAAAGTATGCTATGAGAAAAAAACACCTCGACAATAGTACAACAAAAAACTGTCCTATTCGATTCGTATTCGTCTCAGCTTATTTGCTATTCACACCACAAACAAAGTAAACAAAGCGCTCAGTTCCCATTCACTTCCCAAAGCCCTTCCCTTACGCATTCCTCATTCCATGTGCTAAAGACAACCCTCCCGGCATACCCTCAAGTGGCAAGTGGCAAGTGGCGAGTGCGAAAAGCAATAAAACGTTAAGCATACACCAACACACGCACACAATGCCACAGCAAATTTGTTGCAAATCAAAATAAATTCTTGCCAGCAATAAGAGAAACGAATCATAACAAAAAAGTATCAGGAGCTAAATTAGTCGAATATTGTGTATCCTAAAGATAAAGTTCTTTTTATGTATTTACATTATAAATATTTAAGGTTTTTTCCTAAAATAGTTTGTTAATAGTTTTTATTTGTTTCGTTAATTAAGAAGTAATATATAAAATATACATTTACATTTAGTAACAATTAAATTTTCCTTTAAAATTTACCACGAAATATTTGTAAAGATGGTAAACGAGGGTTACAACCAAATGAGAATCGAGAATTTTTACTAAACCCTAAGTTTAAATATGAAATTGACAAAAAAAAAAAAATTATATTTACATAGGTCATTGGAGATTGCGTACAGTTGGGGTGGAGTTTAAAAAAATAAGATCAATTTAAAATACCAAACCATGAATTCACTTACATTCGGTGGTAATCGGTTAAGTTTTCATCAAGTTTATTGAGTTTGAAGTCGAATAACTATTGCTGTACCTGCGTGTGACAATCTTCATACAAAAATCTCTGCAACTTCTAAAATTTATAGAGTATAATGCGAAATAAAAAGCGAAGGCGTTGTTGTCCACTGACAACAATTCCTCAACCCAATATAATCCCTTACCTCACAGCCCCTTTTATCACTTGCAACAAAGGCATGTGAAGAGCGAGCTGTGACAGGAATTGTCCTTGTCGCATTTAGAGTCTTCAAAATGAGTACTCGTCTATGGCATTCCATAACAATTTATGCAATCAGTTGGACAATGCGTAGACCAAGGGAAGCTGTTGGATTTGCAGCCATCCCTCGTTCCAGGCTCTCGTCCTCATCCAGAGTCGCAGCTTAATCCTTTTGAATATTTTTGACACGTGCGCTGCAATTATTTTATTACCCCCGCGAGTGCAGTGTGCATAGAAAAAGCATAACAACAACGACAACAACAATGAAGCTGGGCAACGTGCAACCAGCCACGCCCATTCAATAGGGCGTAGCGGTTCTATTTTTTTTATTTTTTTTTTGTTATATCGCGCCAACAATGGGCCGGCAATTGATGCAATTCATTGAAATTGTTGCCGACTGTTTAGACTAAAATTGCATTAGTCTCTGAGGCTTTTATTGTTGTTGAACATTGAATGTTGAATGTTGATGTTGTTGTTGCTGTTGTTGTTGCTGTTGTTGTTGCTGTTGTTGTTGCTGTGACTGGTCGAGCACAAACAATTGGCAATAATTTTCGCGGTTGCATTGAAATTCAAACGGCGCAAATTGTAAGCAACATTTTTAAATACGCGCGGAAAGCTCACTTTGAGTTCAAGCCCCGCCCCCCCAATTATGGTCGCTTTGCATTATCACACACACACACGTACACATATAAACACTTAGGTACATATATTTTAATAATGATGCCATTTGTTTGGCCATAGAATTGTGTTGGCAATAAAATTTGGCTTTGCCACATAATTCAAATTGTTAATCGCGTTTAATGGGCGGCATTTATCAATATTTTGAATGAAGAAAAAATAAGAATAACAGCATGCAAATGCGAGCAGCCCTCGGTTACCCCCTCTCTCTCTCACTCAATCTCTTCCTCTTTCACTCTCTAGTTACTTGCCATCCAATGACAATGTGTTGACAATGCGAAAACAAAAATGGCGTCTAATATGGCGACAAAATGTGGGGCGGAAATAAAAGCGCAGCGGTCAGCGTTGCATTGGAGCTGACAACCCTGCCACAACCCCACAACCCCAACCCCTGTCCCCCACCATAGCAGCGCCCTTAGTTATGAAGTTTGCCAGCAGTTGCCCATCTCGCTTTTAATGCGCACCATTGTGTCAAGATAAAGCAACGGAAATTAGCACGATAGCAGGAAGTTGGCAGCATCGTTGGCGTTGTTCTTGACGACGAAGACGACAAGGAAGACGGTTGCGATAAAAAAAAAATATAACGAAGAAACGAACAGAGATAGACAGCGAGGGTGTGTGTGTGTGCGTGGGATAGAGAGGGAGTAAGAGTGCAAAAGCCAAAGGCAGAGACAACAGCAAGGAAAAGGAAAAGGCGTGAGCGACAGTCAAACCAAGAGGACATACTTTGACGGTCCAGCATCCAGCCACAAATAATAATGAAAACGGAAATGAAATACAATACCCAGGAATGCCAGAAGAGATGCTGAATAGCATCAATGATGATGATATTGCTGTTGCCATTGCCAATGGCCACTTTACAGCTTTCCCCTTCCCACTTCAATGGCTGCACTATAGAACCTAGGTCTTCGTTTAACCCAAAACAATGCTTTAATCAGTGCAAACTCACTTTCATTAATGAAGGAAGTATGCAACTAGCTGATTTCAATCATAAAGATTCTTTAATTTTATATTTATATATATTAAAATATCATTTTCTAATTATAATCAATGAATTATTAGGTATTATTATTAGCTTCTAATACATTTCAATAATATTTTTTATATATTAATGTAATTTCCTTTTTTGAAACCTTGTCAAAGTCTTTCATTTAGTTTTACATAAGTAACAGTAAAGTGTAAATAAATTCAAGTTTATATAAATTGTTTATGATCAAAAGCAGATTTCATTTTCCCACTTTATTTCATTCCTTATTTAAATGCTAACAATGTTGAATATCAGCTAAATCTGATTTTTCGGGGTCAACAATAAAAAAATTAATAAGCCATGGAATGTGCAACAACTTCTTGCCGAGGCAGAAGGTCGGAGGCAACATATTTTCATTAGGTTGACGACAGGACCAAGTTAAACTGGAACCAGAGTTGACGCTGTTATTCTTTTCATAAACCGCACACAAATTAGAAGCATACAAAAAAGGCAAAAAATGAACACTGATTGTCGTCTATTCTTACCAAGTTTTGGACCGGTGCAGAGGCGGGGAGGCGCTGGTGGGGCGTGGTTCACTCAAAGTCAATTAGGCAAAGCGACGATGGGCAAACAAAACTGAAAACAATTCGCATTTAAATTTGCGCATTCTTAGAAAATTTACGCGAAATTAGGGAGCGACAAAATAAGGATGAAAGATGCGTGGTGCGGGATGGGGGGTGCGAGATGCAGGGAAGTCGCCGTAAAATACGTGCATATTATTGTGCTTATCTGACAACAAACACGCCCGGGCCAAGTGCCCATTCCAGTGCACAGAGCCAGTCCCAGAGCAAGTCCTCCATAAGGCCTTCATGTTGATTTCGCTTTTCTTTCTCTGTCAAGAACTGAGCTTCAATGTTTCAATGCTGTTGTAGTTGTCGTTGTTGTTGTTGTTGTTGTTGTTATTATTGTTGTTGTTGTATTGTGTGCATTTGTTTTTATGTGTGTGGCACCCATTCCCTGTGTTCCTCCTGTCCCCTGTCCTCTGCTCTCCTCTGTCATCTGTCCTAAGCAACACATCCTTCCTTAAACGTTTCTTGTCTGCCAAATGTTTCCATGGGCTATACGATTGTGTGTCCTGGGACAGTGTGAGTGTGTGTGGTTTTATGTGTGCATTGTATTGCTGGCATAATAGACACATTTAATTTTACTATTATGCCTTTTTGTTGTCATCGCATTCGCATAAGCATAATAAACCGTTTCGTTTTCAAGTTTTCTTTGGGGACTTCTCCATTTGCCTATTTGCCAGTCATTTTATTTGATTTCCCCTCTAAAGATAGACAGAGAAAACGACAAATATTATATTCTATTGAAACTAGAGATATACTCGTACAAAATGAAAGAGCAAAATACTGAAACGAAGACATTTTCTCCAAAGGTAATTTCACAATTACAAATCTAGCTTCTCTTGTTTTAATCATCAATTGCTCGTCCTACAAATATAAGTTTGTCTCTGCTGTGAAAGCAACAAACACACAACAAACACATTAGTTTGATATGTGTTTAGTAAATTAGTATTATTGTATTATTAGAGTTTTGCATAAATTTGTCCTTAATTGAATAGTGTCTAACGACCAATTAACAGCTCCATCTGGGTCGTTGCTTATCGGAGTGGTGGTGGGATATATATAAAGCTATATATATTTATATAAAGCAACCTTGGCAACATATTAAACTATAGCAGTGCTTTCAATCGAAAGTTAGTGCAATATGGGTACATACAATCTTTGGCGGAATGTACTTCACAATTTTTTTGCGAACATGAGATTATACATAATTTTAGGTAAAAATATTAATTCTTATTTGTAATTTATGTCTCATCTTTTGATTAATTTTTTGTCGACCGATTTTAGCTAACGTTAAGTAAATAACTAAAAATATGAATAATTAAAACTATTCTTCAGGTCGATTTACTCTATATTGCAGTGGAGTTCTCTGCGACAACTTTAAATATTTGCCAAGCTTTCTGGTAAATATAGCAATTCACGCATGTAGGCAGGTGCTAGTTTCAGTTGTCCACATAAAGGCGTAATGGATATTATATAAAGTTTAAAGTCTCCAATTTGAAGCCGTTGAGATTAAGGTATTTTTATACACGCTGACATTTAGATTAATTGCGTCCTTTTTTTGAATTTTTTCATTAGTTCAAGAAGTTTCACATTCTTGTCGCGCTTACTTATTAATATCAACATTGGCTGCACTCAATTTAAATAGTTGCTCTACAGGTGAAGAAGAATTGAGAAAAGATGCTAGATTTGTCAATTATTTTCGAATTGCGTCTATTAAATTTTTTTACATTGGCGTTCTACTAAATTTTACTACTTAATTTTTATTTCTTTAACCAGTAAATGTGGATGTCGACGCTGCCTACAATATGGCTATCTTTTGCACGCAGTACCTAAATATGTTTATAACAGTTGCCAGTGGGTCGAACATTCCCTCAATATACGTATACGAGACAATGGCCAATAGCCTTAAGTGTACATGCTATAAATCTTGCGATTTATAATGTATGGAATAGAAACATCCTTGTTCGCCTCCAACTTCTTTGTTTTTGACTCGTCCTTTGGCATTTAAATTCGAAGCACATAAACGGCGGAAGTAAATCGTTAAATTGAAAAGAATGAATTGTAGCCCTGGGTTTGGCTGATGGCGCCACAGTTTTAAAACGTGTGGTAGCCTCGATTCACAGAAATAATCAAAGTCCAAAAACAGGTCCTTTTCTATGCATCATGCAATTTTGTTGGATGTGTGTCAAATTTATGTACCTCTTTTTGTTTATTAAAATTATTTAGCTATGGGGGCAACTAAAACTTAACATTTATTTACGCTAGTGGTCGATGTCAAAACAGCTGTGTTTTAGAATCCACAGCTGTATGACCATCGATAGCTATCACTATCGAAATTGTAATTTGAGAAGAAATCAAATAATAATAGGCGCGCAATTTAAAATATACCACAAGGTACAAACTTCATTTAACAATTTTTAAATTAAACTAAATTAAGAAGATTATTATGAGTGTCTGGATCTGTAACCATTCGAAGGTGAGATTGTATTACTTAATTCTAAAACTAATAAATCAAAAAGAAAATAATTATAAATATTCAACACTCTCGTAAGTTTGTGTTCAAAACAAATTAATATTTAACATACTAACAAAGCCGACTAGCTGTCTACCTGACAAACATAAAGCTTAGAATAATATTATCAGTAATAATGCCGTAAGCCAAAAACAATGTTGGTATAGTTTTCATTAAACTATCTTTGCACGTCTTAGTGTTCCCTTAATACGTCCTCCATTTAAGTGTTGTTCACGATGTTAACACATAAAAGGACTTGTTTCAAAGGTTCATCCAGATAAGTATTCTCTGCTTCATTCTCACTAATAAAATCATCAAACGCCAATTATGAACAGTAAACTAAATAAGTTAGGCTATAATCTCAAATGAATGCACACCCCTAATACAAAATAGCTCAACATTTAGCACTTTTTATTCTTGTTTTATATAGATAAGAACAAATATTTTTTAAGGGGTACATGCCCATCTTATTAAGTAAAATATCTAAATACTATTTAAAAAACAAATCGGAAATAAAATAATTAGCCTTTTCTGGATGTTGTTTTTTTTAATATCTCGATAATCCGGACAATTTGGTAATATGGACACTACCTGATTTTAAATTGCCCGGGTTATCAAGGTAGCACCATTTATATTTTGAGATTATTTGTTACAATTCATTATTCAATTATATTAGTGAATTTTTGATATTATTAAGTTGAGTCATATCTGTTATATCTGAATATTTCTTGTAGTTTTTGTTGACTTTATATCGGCTTGTCGGTCAATTATATTAACATTTCTTCTTCTTCTTCTGGGTTAGCTTAATGAGACTATCGGTGGAATAGGATTTAGGACGCTCAATCGGCAGACCAAGAGCTCGATCCCAGACAAGGGAAGCGAGCACTCCGAGAGCACGTGAAACGCCGAACAGAACGGTGTAATAGTTCATTTCCTTCATACCGTAATACTGCAACAGGACGCCGGAGTGGGCATCTACATTGGGCCAGGGATTCTTTACCTTGCCGAGCTCGGTTAGGATTGGTGGTACTACCTTGTAAATTTTGGAAACAAGCTGGAACAATTCATCGTCGGGCAGATGCTTTAGGGCAAACTCTCTTTGGCAGGTATAACGAGGATCGGTCTTACGGAGAACAGCATGTCCATAGCCAGGCACAACTTGTCCTGATTTTAGTGTCTTCCAGATGTAATCTTGTAATTGTTTCTCAGTGGGATTTTTACCAGCCTCCTTTTGGCACTTCTTCAACCAAATGAGCACTTCCTGGTTGGCCAGACCGTGCAGGGGACCTGCCAGTCCATTCATGCCGGCAGCAAAAGATAGATATGGATCGCTGAGAGCGGATCCGACCAAATGGGTGGTGTGAGCAGACACATTGCCGCCCTCATGATCACTGTGAATAGTTAGATACAGACGAATCAGCTCGACAAATTGAGGGTCATCGTAGGAGATCATTTTAACCATATTAGCAGACCAATCCAAATTTGGGTCTATCTTATCGTTACCCTTGCCCTCCCGATAAATGTTGCGGTAAATGGTAGCAGCCACCAATGTAAGATTGGCAATCAGATCCATGCAGTCCTCATAGGCATACAACCAGTACTCTGTTTTCTTTACACCCTTGGAGTACGCCTTGGCGAATTTACTGTCATGATTGAGAGCTGTGATGGCGGCAGAAAATTGAGACATCGGATGAAGCGTTTTCGGCATGTTCTTTAGCATGGTGACCACATGTTTCGGCAATTTGGCCCGATCAGCCCATTCGCATGACAACTGCTGAACTTGTGACTCGGTTGGCACTTCACCGGTCATCATCAGCCAAAAAACACCCTCCGGTAGGGGCTCACAGCCACCCTCAGCGGCGGGCAAGAGTTTCTGACATTCAGGAATAGACAGTCCACGAAAACGAATGCCTTCCTCAGGATCGAGCACAGATGTTTCTGTGATTAGAGCACTCATGCCGCGCATGCCACCATACATCATATCGATAGTTGTTTCGCCCATCTTATGGGATCCAAATTCCTTCCTAAAGGCTTTAATTTTCTCCTGTTCTTCCTGTACCTTACATTTCATCACATCGAGCAGGGTAGCCTCCGATGCCATTGTACGTAAACAATTTTTAAGAATTTGCATATTCTGTGGCACGACAAGTCTACGTGCGCTTCCACAACGTAATGACATGATGAAAATTTATTATTGTTTAGTCAGCTTTCGAAATATATTGAATAATTTTGTAAACACTAAAATTTTGAACAAAAAAAGTAAAATTTATGTATATGAGCTGCTTGCCTGCCTAGGACTGACTGACTAAATTTTTTACAGGGCATAAAAATGTGTGTATGTACATGCATACTTGATTGAACTTTTTCCCCTAACTCCCAAGCTACTATGTAAATCACAACCAAACCACCAAGTCTTATTTGAAGGATTATTAAATATTTTCCGTATTTAATGTCCTATCGTATCGGACCGGATCCCCTAAGCATCATCTACGCCATTTGTGTTTCGAGCTTTAATAGTTGCTGAGGTCAACATACAGTGCTTAATTTTGTAAATTTCAGGCTCAGAAGAAAATAAGATAGTAAAATATATTCTTAAATTTGAGAGTACAAATTCACCATGTAGCGTTTCTAATTATTATTATTTTTTTAAGTTTATTATTGTACTTTTTGCAATTATAAAGAATAACGTCAGCTTCTCTTACAATAGAGTACGTTCAAAAAGCGTAATATCGTGATGCTGAACGATCACATCTAATGATGCGGTAATCATATTATGACCTGTCAATTCCTCAACAGTTGCTGGCCATTCACACTCTGGCCTCAACTCAGTGGCATGCCATGAAGAGATCTGCACAAGCAGTTGGAGTTTCAATCCCTCAGACGTACCTCGAGGCAGCAGCAAATGTTTTGGGAATGAGCAGGGACTAGCCGCATTTAAAGGATGCTTTGCCTCATATAGATCGCTGAGAGTATGACCATTTGGAGCTGTTGGGTACTGGCGTTCCACTCGATTCTCACCCGTTGCCAGGTGACTGATAAAAGCATCGAGAAGAAGTCGAGGCTGATGGCGACCAGGTGGCACCAAATAACTTCTAAATAGTACTACCATCGGAGCCTGAGAGAAGAGTTCATAGGTAATGTTGAATGGTTTGTGATTCAAACGAAACTGACGTGCTACAAGACGACGTCTCAACTGTTGCAAATTGTTGCGCTGGGTCTGAAGCAGCTGCTGATCCAAAAGGTTAATCAAATCGGTGTCCACAAGTTGATCATAGGTTTTCAATTGCCCCACGCGAGTTTGTCTCAATTGCAGCTGTTTATTATGATGCGTTGGCTCCTCAAACCGACGCTCATATTGCGCAATTAGTTGAGCGATCTGAATAATCAGCAAACGGTATATGGGATCCCTCAGGTTGGAGGTGGCCATGCCAAGAAGATTGGGCTCCACATGATTAGCATTTATGGCCTGGCTGAGATGTCTACAGATCTGCCAGAGTTGTGTTGCAATAATTTCACCCACCTTCCACATTGGTTGCAGTTCGTTGGCTTTTGTCAATTCGTTATCAATCTGTCTACGCAGCTCTTCGATAGACTCGCTTATCAACTGACGCACGGCCTCATCATTGAGACCTGTTGCCCTATAGGGCACACCTCCAGTTGTTACCAATGATGACTCAATCAACTTTAGCGGTCTCGTGCCCGTGGCCAGCTCCTCAAGATGGAAGAGCGCTACGAATTGCCTAATGTTGTATATGAGCAACAGATGGTCTCTGGGTCTGGCTGGATTCCCTCGAAGTATGCGTTCATCATGATCATCATGAAGTGGCATCAGGCGATCACCGCCTATAATAGGAGATGCTGAACTCTGATGTGCAATCATTAGACGACTGATAAGTCTGTTCCAAAACTCATTTAATTCTACATCCAAGCTGAGCTGTGTTATTAGAGGCTTCACTTCAATGACCATTGGATCGGAAGGGAATAGTCGCACCTCTTCACTCATTTTACTGGACATTTTTGGGAATATACAACTGGCTAGTGTCTCTCTCCAGCTGCGTTTGTTGCTGATAGTTGGAACTGCCGCCAGCTGATGCCAACTGACTCGTTGGGCCTCTAGTATTACCTCTTTATCGAAGTACAGTTGCGGCAGTACCTCATGCATGGCAGGCAAAACCAGATCCTTGGTATCCATCCGTTCTCCAATAGCCAGCTGGAGGGCATTTACAAACAGTACGGGATTGAAGCGGATGCGGGCATAGCAGGCATTACGCTGAAAGGTATTCCAGTCCTTGGCTAACACAAGAAAGCGATAAACGCCAAGTAACTGATGTGACAGCTTCTCATGGATCTGGCTATAGATGCTATACGGACGCAGTATACGACCCTGATGCACATCATCCATAAATTCCAACAGCAATGGCCAACTGCCCTGTGAAATTTATATGTATTTAACACCAACATCTACCCATTAGTTATTTTACTTACTGCCTCATATTCATCTGGATTCTCGTTTAGATGACGTCCCATTTCAATGAGCTCCTGTTGCAGCAGAGGCTTGTGCACCTGCAACATTAGGTCCAGTAGGAAACTCTGCCTCAACTCCTATTGTGTCTTTTCCACATATGGACGAGATTCCTCTGGTCGCCAGCGTGGTCGTATATCCCATCCATCGACACTGTTTAATAAGCTCAGAGCTCCAAGAAACGCGACCGTTATTCGCAGCATTTTTATTAAATTGTTTTGATATGGCGCTCGAAAATCAATGTATATTTTTAACATTATTTTTGATCGCAAACCTTATCAGAATTATAAATGCATTTCAATGGACTATCACGTTGTCAACTTCACAACATACACATACTCATGCACCGTTTACGAGGGTTGCTATTTACATTGCACACGAATTTGCAGTTTGATATTTTCTATCTATATTGATATACATTTTATTGTATAATTATCGCGTTCACTCTTGTTGTTGTTGCTTGACCTGATCATATTGGCAGGCATACCTATCTTCCCGATTGAGCTGCTTGTGCCCGCTCCAGCAACCAAGGGCTGCCGATATGAACGAGCTGATCCTCATAGTACCAGATGGCCGACTCTACTGAACACGACAATTCTATATCCACATCTGTGGGCACATCGCGATGACCCACTTGCGACGACTCCAGCACATCGATGAGATGGCTTCTTCTGCTTATCAGTGCATACTATGTGGACAAAAAAAGGCTTTTTTCTGGGTCATTAAACTGATTTAAAGCAATTAATCTTAAATAAAACCGCCATTTATTTAGCTTTTTTTAACAAAAATAATAATAGAAATCCGAAAACATGGGCAGCACTTAACAAAAGATTCCATATATTATCCCACTGGACCAGTTTAACATTTATATAGCTTTAGTAAAGTTTAGTCTAAGGAGTTAAGCCAAAGTCGCCCGTTTGGCCACAAACTCCCTTGAGCCCTTCTCCTTGTTTGTAAAGCGAGCGTACCTTTTGTACAGAAAAATAAAAACATTAGATAATGATACTTGAAGATATATAGTTTTTTTGGGCTTACGTTTTCTTGTATTTGGACACATCGGAGGTGCTTAGAGATGGGCGGGTCGTTTGAAAGGCTTCGATCAGATGTTTTTGCTTCACTAAAATTTTCTTTGGCAGTTTCTGTCGGAGAAAATTTAAAAGACATTCGATTAATTTGATCAAAAGATGCGATTCGGACATAATTTTATTGATGAGTATTTTTTGATTTGATGCTCGATGAAAGTTTCTTGTTAAAGCCATTTACTTAAATGCTAATTAGTTAAACTTATAGGTATATTGATATCTAAGTGGTAAAGTCTCTCGGAATGTTTCAGTTTCAGAGCCATCTTCTTCATCACCCGAAGACGGTGGCGTCTCCAGCATTGGCATCGTTAGGTCCAAATAGGCATCTTTCGGATTACTGCTATACTGTTGCAATATGCCATCAAAACTCTCCACCAGCTCGGTGAATGTCGGCCTCGCAGATGACTCAAAGTTCCAGCATTGTCGCATCACCAAATATATGTTGAGCGTACACATTGAAGGCTTCTCCATACGCTGACCGGTAATCAAATAACTGTACAGTTCCTCTGCCGACATTATATTTGGATAAGGCTGTTCGCCATATGTCATTATCTCCCACAAGAGTACACCATAGCTCCAAACATCGCTCTGGGAGTCGTAGAACTTCTCTTGCAGCGATTCAGGGGCCATCCATTTGATGGGCAATCTTCCATTCGTATTTTTGCGATAATACTCCGTATCTTGTATATCTCTCGCTAATCCAAAGTCCGCGATCTTCATTACATATCCATCGCTAACAAGAACATTTCGGGCTGCCAAATCCCGATGAATGCACTGTAAAATTGTCCAAATTTAAGATGTTTTGCTTTATAAAATATTCAAAGTCTAATCAAAGATTGTTTTATCATTTTAAAGACATGTAAGTAGATCTGAATCTAGAGATATACAGAGAAGTAGAAACATAAACAAATCTTTGACCAACTTCATTTATTTAATAAAATGTATATCAATTGTCTTTCGCTTTCTCTCTTTATGTTTCTTGTATTTTTTCTTTTTCTATCCTTTTCATGCCATAAATTGCATTTACAACCTCTTTTTCCATACTGCACTTTTTCTTTTTTATTCTTGGCTTTCCTTCCCTCTTTCACAGTTTCTTTAATTTCTCCTTTTTCGTTAGATGCCCATGCAGAGGCTATAATAAACGTGGAATGGCAGACACAATAAACTTTATGTAAAACTTCCTCGCTTCGCTCACCAATCCGCTTCGCTCGCGAGGAAAAAGTTTGAATTTGGCTGGAAAATATATTTGCGACAATTTGGCGGACAATCTGTGAGTTTGATTGAGATAGCTCAAAAAACAATAAAGCGCTTCATACTGTAGCTTAATTTGGATATAGAAAATCTTGTTTTTTTTCTATTTCGTATCTTTACGTTAATTTGATTTAATTTCTTTCCTGCCTGTCCCTCCATTTTCATTTATAAGCCCTGCATTAAAAAATGTACAGAGTCTATCAAATGTGTCAAAAACTTGCGTAACATTCAAAACAGCTATTTCCGTCCGACCGTTTGTTCTTTTGTCTGCAAGAGACACCTAGATCTCAGCAATATTTAACCTGAAATGTATCTTCCTCTAGAGATCAAATTTGTATAACAATTTTTTTAGCCGATATATAAGGTACATAAATATGTACTAAATATGATGTATACTACAGTCCGGATCTACTCTCCTTTTTTCCTTGTTTCTAATTCTTTCATAATTCTTTCAACGAAAAAGAGGTCTAATATTCAGGATTTAAACTTGTGAAATACTTACTCGTCGGGAGGCGAGATATTCCATCCCGCGTGCTATTTGGAAGGCAAACATGATGAGCTCCTTCTCGCTCAGCTGTTGCTGTTGAACCAATGACCTATCATCCAGATAGCCATCGCTGTTGCTGCGCCTCTGTAGAGTCCCCGGTCGATTTTGCTTGAGAAAATCCTTTAGATTACCATGGGGTGCATACTCGACGATGACCCACAGGGGACCGTTCTGACTGCAGCAACCCAATAAATTGATAATATTGATGTGCTTCCCAATCATTTTCATGACCTCCATTTCCCGAACCAAACTGGCCATATCGGCATCCGTGTGTTCCTCCTTAACCATCTTGACAGCGACAATGGTGCCCATGGTGCTGCCGACGGGTGCTGGACTTCGAGGCAGTCCATCTGCCTCTGCCATGACGACACGTCCAAAGGCGCCTTCGCCCAAAATAGAACCCAGCAACAGTTGCTGCCTAGGTATTTCCCAATTGGAGTCCAAGGGGAACTCGTATTCATTGAAAGCCTGGGCGGGATCTAAGGAACCGCCTGTTGTCGTATTGGAGAAAGTTGTTCGCTGTTTCTCGATCTTTATCACAGGAATCTGCAGATCTCCGCTACAGGAGCTGCCCTCAAGACTAGCAGGCTTATATATGATTACCTTCTTGGTCCATTGATGCACTGTCTCTATGCGATGCTTGAGCAGCTTTTCCCGTCGCAATCGTCGCAAAATGTACACAATGAATGCGCTTCCAAGCAGGAAAAGCATTAAAATCATCACAACGGTGACGGTGAAGCCAATCGGATGGGAACGCAGTAATTCTCCCATATGCAAAATTGGCAGATGATCGACCACATGGAGGTAAAGACTGGCATTACTTGGACCTAGGGCACTTGCAGCCGTGCAGGTGTACCAGCCCTCATCACTATGCGTAACATTGTTCAGCAGCAGCACTAGATCACCATTTTTCTCCGAAGTGTTCAACGGTATACGGACCACTTTATCCAGCGTCTCCTTGTCAGTATCATCTGTGGGCAACGATCGATTCGAATGCTCCACACGTATCCAGTTAATTTTTACACCAATGTCCGAAAGAACATTACAATTGAGCTCCACATTGGTGTTGATTAGTGCCGTTTTGTTGTCCGGTATCCGTATAATTGGCGGTGCACGGAAGCGATCGATCACAACCACGCTAAACTCGAAATGAATGCAACCGAGAATGTTGCACACTTTGCACGTGTACAAAGCTGAATCTCTTGAAATAACATTATCCATGATCAGAGACCATCTTCTGTATTTATAGCCCCCAAACTCACGTTCCAGCGATCGATACCCCGTATTATCCTTGTTGAATGTCCACGAAATATTCGCCGTGGGGTGTGCGGTGGCAGGACAAGCTAGTGTGAGCGTTTCGCCGGAGACCAAATGTTGCAAGCGAAGTAGTGGCTTCTTAAACACGGGAGATTTCTCTACCGTCAAATCCTTGTTATCATCGTCGTTGTCATCATCGCTGTTAGTTGCCGGACTGACAGTTGATGTTGTGGTTGTCGTTGTTGCAACAGTTATCGCGATTGTTGTGGGAGACTGCTCAGGAAGCACATTCAAATAAGCGCCTCTCACAGTGCGTCCAAGTTTATTCTCTGCCAAACAGATGTACCAGCCTTCATCCACGGGCTCCACGTGTCCCAAACGAAGCACCTGCGGCTCATCCTTGTTTAACAGCATCACTTCCACCTCGTCATCAATCCGTACATCATCTGGTTCCTGCAGTCGTTGCAATAGCGCATTGATATCTCCTGGTTTCCGCTGATGCAACCAAGTGATCTGCGGCTCCAGCTGCGAAACCTCCAACTTGCAATCGAAGCTCACATGCTCAAACATCACAACGGTTACATTTTGTGGGTAACCTGCGATGATAACTGGTGCCGTATGTTGACGCAGGATGACTTCCAAGTGGCTGTTGTTGCTATCACTGCATCCGTGCTTGTTGCAAGAACGGCATCGATAGTCGCCTGCGTCATCCGGTTGCAGTTGCAACACAGTCAGCATCCACTTCTTGAGTCTAATTCGACTGTTGCCCAGCACTTGAGAGTTATTGTGATACCAACTAATAGTGGGCCATGGGAAAGACGCTGCTGGGCTGCAGTTCAGCTGGAACATGCCACCAGAATTGCGTTGCACAAACGCCTCCAAGGGCTGTGAAAAACGTGGCAACAAACTTTCATTTAATGGTGGAAAATACGACTCAACTACATCAAACTTAGCCAAGTCGCTGTCACTCTCGTTGTTGTTGCTGTTGCCAATTTTCAACGTCACATTGGCCCACTTGACCTGATCATATTGGCAGGCATATTTTCCCGATTGAGTTGCTTGAGCCCGCTCCAGCAACCAAGAGCTGCCGATATGAACGAGCTGATCCTCATAGTACCAGATGGCCGACTCTACTGAACACGACAATTCTATATCCACATCTGTGGGCACATGGTGACGACCCACTTGCGACGACTCCAGCACATCGATGAGGCAACTATGTGACTCCAAATGGCAGCTCGAGTTGATGCTACCTCCGCTGCTGCTGCAGCCGTTGGTGAGGATGATGATGATGATGAGGCTAAAGATGATCAGCAGATTTTGCATCGTCAAGTGTAGAACTCTTGAGTCGTTGTCGTTGTTGTTGTAGATGTTATAAATGTGATTGTTGTTTACTTTTGGTGTTGCTAAATTGTGTTGGCTTTTTTATATTTTATTTTCTCACATTTTATCTTTTACTATTATTACTATTTCATATAATTTGTGGCCTTTCAGATAGGCAATTGTTTTAGCGTCTTCTTCGGTTTATTTTCAATATTCGAAACAAAAATAAATCTAAAGAAAAAAGCAAGCAATAATAATAACAACAACAACAACAAGAGAAGAGGGGTACAAAAAGAGGAGGTAACCATTATGTGCACTGCCTTTGTAATGAGCTACAATTCATTGTTGTTGCTATTTTTGTGATTGTTGTTGCTATTGTTGTTTTCGTTGTTGTCAACGCTATGTATTCCTATAGCCCAAGTCCAGTGTCTATATTTGTTGTCTATATATGTAAGTATGTGAAACATCGGGCCACATGCCAAATGCGTTAAATGTCGTCATTTCCATTGATACAACAACTACAACGACAACTACAACGACACCTACAACAACAACACCTTCAACAACTTCGTACAGTTAGAAATTTTTGATGCAATATTTATAATAATCGTTGGGTGAATTGTTAAGATAAACACATGCAAACTTCCATATGGCACAGTGGTGCAAGGTCTCTAAAAACTAGATTAAGAATATTAATTCTTGAGATTAATTAAATTCTGCTTTTAACTTCTATAAGATACCTTGTTGGAGCCCATTTCTACAGACCTATTTTACAAAATGTTATCTTTGCGAAAAGTTAAACGAAAAACCCTATGAATCGCAAAAGAAATCAATCTTGAACAACTGTCAGATATAGTACATCTGAAAACTGTCGTTTTATTCTCGTAACAAAGAAAAATTATGATAATTGTTCAGTCTTCCAAAAATGACATTTACAACATAGAAATGTAGTCAAAAGTTCTAAGATAAACCATAGCAAATATTAGTAAAGTACTTTGAGTAGGTAGTCACAAAGTGCTGAACTGAATCATAAGGAAACACAACGTAAAAGTGCAGCTCAATTAAAATATAAAATACTGAATTTCTAAGAATTTTAAAAAACGCTTATAATAATCCATAAAGTCTGACGGAAAGTCGGAGAACGGTGCTTAGTTTCAGCTGATAAGGGGATTATCATCTTATATAAGATTATAATTTTAATAATATTAATTATCATCTAATTAATAATTATTGAACTTAAACTGTTTAGGAATTTTCATGCCGAAAGAGCCTTAATTGATAAGAAAACAGCAAACAGCATTAAAAAGGGGATTTTCCTAGTTCTACTTTTCGAATTTCGTATTAAATAAAGCATAAATTAAAGCGCTTAAGGAAAAATTTGGGAAATAATTTAAAGATAAGATAACGAAAATAGATGGAAATTTCAATGCTTTTAACTGCAGATAAAATCGTATCGAATATAAGTTTGAATACTTTCTGAAATCGATGTTTCAGTAAAGGGGACTTTCGATCTATTCTTTTTGGTTCCGTTACCAGTGCCAATTCAATGGTTTCAACTTTCGCTTTTGAAAATAATTTGGTCTCGGATTAATATATTTGAGTATAAGAAGCAGAGATTCAACTCAGTTGTAGAACTTAAGCATCTCAGACTCTAAGTTATATTTTCCACAAGAAACATAAGTTAAAACTTGAACGCTTATTTTGTTCAACAGAATTAAAATCTTATTAAATAATTGCTAGGCAGAAATTTCTTTAGCTGAATAGTTGAATTACAGCAACTTAAGACGACTTTCCACAAATGAAATTTGTTTTCATATTGAAAATAATTTAGTTAGGTATTAAAAAAAATAACAAGCATCTCAGATCACTGTGCACTAATCAAAATTTATATTTTATATTTTTTTATGGCAAGACTGATGACTGTTATGGCTTAAGGCTTGTTGTTTTTGTAAATATTGTTGCGCTTATTGGTTTTGTAGTAGCATTTAATAGTTGCTGTTGTCGATGATGTTGTTGTTGTTGTTTTTGCTGTTGTCGATGATGTTGTTGTTGTTGTTGCTGTTGTCGATGATGTTGTTGTTGTTGCTTTTTGCCGGTGCTGATTTTGTTTGATATATGCACACACGTCTCGATTTTTAATTTATTCAATTCCTTCGTTTTTTTTGTCGGCAGACAAAACGCGTGTGTCTTGAAGTATGTATTATTATTATTATTTGCAGTATTGTTGTTGTTGTTGCTATTCTTGTATTGCCAGTCATTGAATTGATGGCCCAAATGAAACACTCACACATGGCCCAAAACGTTTAAGTCTCGCCTCAGTCACAGTTTTATAAATTATTAGCAATGAATGAACTATAGTTTTTCTTATTTTGGTGCGAGCATTTGCAAAATTTATCACCTGCTCGCAAATGTAAAGTTGTTGAAACATTCTTGGGATAGGTGGAGATCTCTATTAGGAATTTGATAAAATCATTGGTAATGCTTTATTTAATTTATTGAGCACATTTCCCACTAGAATAAAGGTATCTGAATTGGTATTGGAATGATATATTATAGACATTTCCTTAACATTTACAGTCAGAGCACGATGATTCCATAAAGTATATGCCGCCTTTATGTGAATAAATTGTTGCTTATTAATTTAATTCACTATAAAAACGTTTAAAACATGAAACTTTGTGCGTATTCTTATAAGATTTTTGAATATACTTTTATTTTTAATATTTTTAGCACTCTGCAGACGTTTTTTATAAGCTCATTGAGTTTGCTTTTTTTCTTTCATTTGATTTTTATCTTCATTTGTACATTTTTATGTACTTGACATGGCTTTATTTATTTTCTTAAGCGTTCGGTCCAAATGTGAACATAATTCTTTCTTTCCACGCAAACTCTTTGACCAAAAAAATCACGTTCTTTGTCTTTAGACACAAAAAAAACAAGAACAACAACAATAAATTCACAAAAAACACCAAAAACGTCTTTTTTGACAGTGCTTTTATTTTGTTTGTCCCTGCACCGGGCGCCCTTTATGAACTCGTGCGCTTTTCCGCTTCGTTGGCAACACATCTCCCCCTTTCGACAAGTGTTGCCAACTTCCGTTGCACTAACCACAGTCCACAGTGTGTGTGGTATTGTTTTTTATAGTATCAACCAACCGATTTGCTTGAATGTGCGCGCACAACTGAAAGTAACGATCGATTTAAAACCAAAACTTTTTGACGACGACGACGACGATCATCGCGTAACTGACGAAGCTGACGACGATAGCGACGACATCGTGAAAACGCACACATGCATCGAAATAAAAAATATATATATACACATATAGTTATGTGTGGGGGAGTACTTGGCCATTTCACATGTATTTGTTCCATAATATTTATTCAAGTTGCGCGTAAATCACACACAGCAATCCTTACGATGCTCCTTACCTTTCCCTTCCTTTCCTTTTCTTGGCTTCTACCTGTTTAGCAAGTGTGTACTTTTCTTCTTTTTTTTCCTTTTGTTTTTCCTTTTATTCTAAGCATGTTGTAGTAGTTGTTGAGGATCGAATGTATTTTGGCTTGCATTCTTTATTATCGCGGCCCTTGGGCTATGTTTGTGCGCCGGCTTTAATTTATGCACAAGAAAAATGTGTCCATTGTCTTTTCAGTTTTTAGTTGTATCTGATGTTGTTGTTGTGGTTGTTGTTGTTGTTGTTGTTGCTATTGCAGTACGTGAGCATGCGCGATAATCGCATATCAATAAGGAAATATCCGTTACGTGACTTATATATCTAAAAACCTCTCGGTCTGCAGGTTGCTTCGTTATTTTTTAGGCCCTGCAGTACCCGCATATAAGGTAACCTAATCCTGTTCCAAATGCCGATCACGTAATCGTAGGCACAAGAGAAAACCCCAAAAATAGTAATAATTTCAATGCACTTGGCACTGGGAACGGAAGGGCTTTAACAAGTACTTTCTGCATTTCCGGCGTGTATTTCTCTCGAATTTTTCACACTCACCTCGTGTCCAAATTGTGCTAGTGCCTCCTTAACCGCAGCCATGTTCGCCGAGGTCAGAATACTTTGTATATCGGCGCCTGTGTAATTTTGTGTTCTTCCCGCAAACCAATCAAAGTCCACGCATTCATCCAGATTTAGCGTTGCGCTGAGTGCCTCAAAGATGCTCACCCGAGCAATTGCATCCGGCAGTGGACACTCCACAAGGCGATCAATGCGTCCGGATCGAAGAAGTGCCGGATCAAGTAACTCAGGTCGCGATGTTGCCGCTATAACTGTAACCCCCTGTAGTCCTTCAACACCGTCCAGTTCGGTGAGCAGCTGATTGACTACGCGATCCGTTACACCCGTAGAATCGTGACCTCGCTTCGGCGCCAGACTGTCAAATTCGTCAAAGAAGAGCACACATGGTTTAGCACTACGTGCTCGATTGAAAAGATTGCGTACATTCTCTTCGCTCTGGCCAATGTATTTGGCCAATAGCTCCGGTCCTTTAACTGAAATAATGCGCAAGCTCCAGCAGCTAGCCAGCTGCGAGACCAAGAAAGTTTTGCCCGTTCCAGGTGGACCATAGAGCAGCACGCCCGCTTGATTACGCAGCGGGGAGGAGTTGAAAATCGTTGGATACTGTTGATAACAAATTAGTTCATTAAAAAGTTCTTATAAATGCTATCACAACTCACCATTGAAGGCCACATGAGAACCTCCTCAAGTACAGTAACTACCGACTCCAGTCCAGGCAGCTCCTCGATGCGCATTTCATTGGCATTCGGTTCGGAGCCAGTCTTTTGGTTGCTTTGTATGCCCTGCAGGCAATAAGAATTCGTGTGCTCCAGAGAGTCAATGAGTTGCTCATTCGTAAGCAGCGGTTGGGTTTTGCCTTAAAGCAGATTAAACATATGATAAAGCAACATGATAAGTGATAATTAGTCTTACTGATTCGATAAGCATAGAAGATGGCTCGCTCAACAAACTGCACGAGATCACACTTGCGATAGCCTTCGGTTAGATTAGAGAACTTGACCACATCGAGATCTTTGGACGCAATATGACTGCATAGCTCGCGCAGAATCAGCTCACGATCAGCACGTTCCAGGCTCGGCAATCGAGCAATCGTTTGGAACAGATGTCGACCACGTGGCGCGCTGAGACGTTTATTTAACGTTTGCAGTTCATTGACTGTTGCAATCACCGCAATGGCATTTGTGCTGGTATACTGCATGATTAGCTGATGAACCGTGTCCGCCATGCGATTGAAGTACTCGCCATCCTGGCTAGCCTGCTCCCCGGCAGAATGGGCCAGCACATCCAGATTCTCCAGGACAACAATTGCGGGTGCATGCTGCAAGCAGCTGGTGAAAATGTTGCGCAAATCCTTCTGAATTGATTCTGTTTTGCGTCCCTTACTCCGGGAGCAATAGAAGATGTCAAAATAACAATAATCCGGCTGCCGCGATAGCTGTTCTAAGATACGCTCTACCAGCACTGTTTTGCCAGTGCCGGCAGCTCCAGTCAGGAGGACATTACCCTGTCGAAGCACCGAGTTTTGAGCATTGAGACACAGATTCATGCGCAACTCGCTGACCACATGATCCACAATCTTATCATACTCTGGCAGTCGTATTAGATCCTTCACGCTTAGTGGAGATGTGACAGCCGGCTGTTCCTTAATGATTTCATTAACAGGACGCACCAAGTCGGCAGCATAGATCTTGGATTCCTTTAGAAATTGAGCATCCACAACGCAATAGCGAAAGTGTTCGGGAAGAATGCCCACTGTGACCAGCAGATCATCCTCTAGGCGCACCACCTCCTCCTGGTTAAACAACATGGGCGTCTTTTGTGTTTTCTCAATCACAAATCGCTTAAATGCATTCTCAATGATCTTGTAATGCGTCTTCTTGTGCGCAAACAGCTCGATCTTCTCCACAAAGTTCACAACAGTTACCTTTGGACGCAGCACAACTCGTTCCAGTTCCTTGATGTTCAACAACTTCATTAGATTTGCATTTAGCTCAATAGAGGGATGAATAGTAGCGGGCAAATCGCCATCCTCATCGCTGACCAGGCGGACACGCACATAGTACTCCTTATCGCCTGCAGTTTTCAAGCTGTAAAACTGCTCCAGATCCATGAACTCTGGCAGATGCGTTTGCCTTATATAAACATCACATTCCTGTGCCTGCTCGTGCCACAATCCACGTATGACTCGGAACTCAAATACCCTTGAACTCTCTCGCCTCAAATCCTTCTTCAGACGTTGCATATGGTCCTGCCGTTTATTTCGCTGCAAGTTGTTCTTTACACTGCTCATCGTCGCAGAATGGGCAAGAGTTGGTGGTGGCGTTATTATCTCATCCCGCACCTGTGCAGTGGTCTTGCTGCGCGATAGCTTGCTGCTCTCCTCGTCATTGCCATTAGTATTGCCATTGGTCAGTCCCTTGTAGAGATTAGGTGCCACTACCAACTCCGTATTATGATCAATGCGTCCGTAACTAATAACCGGCTTAAGGCGATCTTTGGGTGGTATAAAATGGAATGGTCTTAATTTTGTTGTTGCAACTATAAAACAATATATTTACCCACTGTCAGCGCCACCTGCATCGACTTGTTAATCCAAACAAGTAAAATTTGTGACGAGTTCACAATACGCGTCTGTTCCAGGACACTGCCAGAGATCTTTTCAGTACTTAGTTCCTACGAAACAGTAAAAAATGCGACAATTTCTTATAGATAAATGTTGTTTAGTGTTTATAAAAATAACATTGTATTTCTAAAGCTTAACCAACAGTTTATTTAAATTTCCTAAAGACTTACAAAATTCTAGGAACGAAAAGCGCTTCTTATTTGATCTATGTCGGGTTTAATTAGTTCGTTTCGTTTATTTATAGTGACTGTTTGAAATGTCTAAGATAAAATAAACTTCTTTAAATTGGAAAAGAGTACCCACTTGTTTAGGCAAACTAATATGTAAAAAAAATATACTCATCTATAAAAATAAACACAAAAATATAAATAATGAAAAACACACTTGTAATTTCACTACAAACTTGTATGATTTCTCTAAGCTCTAATTAATTTCTCTAATTTTGAAGCCAATATTGAGATGAGTTACTTGAATTTAAAACGCATCCTTCTTAACTGTCATTTAAATATATCGTTGCCTGTATATCGATAGATATTTTAATAACTGTAACGGCTTCAGTCTGTGTTTGCCCGTTATTTTGAAATCAGTCAGCACTGAAAGAGAAAAGCCCCCACTGGGGTCAATGGCAATGCCGGCAAAACTAACAACCGCACATAAATAAACACTTGAAGCACGCCCGCGCCAAAAGCTAATCCGATATAAAAGTATTTTTATCTGGCCGCAGCAGAGCACACAAAAATACATGCACACGCACACACACAAATACAGGCAGATAAACACTCACAATGATCTCCCAATCTTTGGCCGAGACGGGAGTGACGTGAACACTGCGCAGATTTAGGACGTCAGCGATGAGGGCGCACTTGACCAAATCATTTTCATGCAGACCTGTGGCATAAATAAGAGAGAGCAAGATGCATATAGCATATATAGATGCGATATTATGGCATTTTGGCAACACATTTGCACATCCGCTAGTTAAGTAACTTACCGAGCTCCTTGGCCGCCCTGGCATTGATCCCAATTTCAGTGTCTTTGATGCCACCGCCTCCCGCCTGCGGTGCCCACGAGGCATAGTGCACACGACCATTGTACTGTAGGCTAAGGCAGCCAGTATCCTATGAAGTAATACACCACCGTCAAATATGCATATAAGCTTATCTAATCTGCGCGCCGTTGCCCTCACAACTTGACTTTTGGACACTTACATATGTTGAGACGACACCGTAGTACTGATCCGGCAGTAGTAGAAAATTGTTTCTAATTGGCCGATAAACCACTTTGAAAGTACGTTTGAACATTCTTCCTGTAGGCGCGTACAAGTGACACAATTTAACGTAATATTTTTGTGTGCGCTCGGCTTTAAATCATTTTTAAACTTAAATTCCAATCGGAGCTAAATTTCGCGAACAGCTGCTGTGCGATTCTCGCGACTGGACTGGCAGTCGATAGCTAGAGGTTGATAACTATCGATGGCACTATCGAGGTATCGTATTTTTAGCTTCTGAGCCACCATCGATAGTTTTTTGTCGCTATCGATGGTGCTGGGCCTTTTTCGCGCCATCCATTGTGTTTTTTAGTGGAAGTAAGTAAAATAGCGCCATAGCGTCTGTTGTCGGAACTAAAAATTATCCAGTTTTTCTATGTCTCCGCCAGGTGGCGTCACTTTCAGTTTCACTTTCGAGTGGATTTCAAAAACGAATGGACACGAAAAATGTAATATTATTTAATATGAATTTATTTATTGTTTCCAAAAATAATAGCAACTAAACATGTGGTTGAGATTTCAAATTAATCGAAGATTGTGGACTCAGAAAATATGGCCGCATATAAAATTTCTGACATATTAAAAGCCATTTTAATCAAAATCTTTATCTTATGTTTATTACTACAGTTATTGCTTTTTTAAGCTAAGTAGTTTGTTGAATAACTTTTGTGTTTGAACTTTTTGAGACTCTTTAATAAATAATAGTAACTTAAATACGGATTGTAGTTTCATTTATAGTACAGGCAAAATGTTTACAAAAGAAATAATAATTTTTGGTGAAACATAAAGGTGCTTGGCGGTTTCACCTATTTTCAATTTACAATTTACGTTTGTTTTTGACCGAAGAAGAAGAATCGTGCTACAACTGAAAGAAAATAGAGAAAACAAATTTCAAAGTCGAATTGCAAGACCAGATTTAATTTTAGCTCCGTGAGTTTTGAAACAAATATATTCATATATATTTAAATTCAAAAACGTATATCCAACATATGGAATGCTGTTGTTGTGTGGCTTCTGTGGCACATATTCTTGGCCTCGTTAAGAAGAGGGTGTTCTAGCATCTGTCCTTTTGTCAAATAATCCTGTAAATTAGCGAGACCAATAAAACAAATTTTTCTTTCTTTTGGCTAGTTTATTTGGTTAATAATAATTTATTTAAAATAGTTCAAGTTTTTTTTAATATATTTATGTGTGTTGTGTATATAATATATAAAATGCGGCATCTGTTACTCGTTCTCTTTCTCGTATACCATGCTGGTTGCTTATCAAATTAAATAACACAATATTAAAACTAACAATGTAGCGTGCTAATTTATTAAACGCTTCGCTCTCATTTTCGTTTTATTTAATTTTTCACTTTTTTTTGGCAAATTAAAAAACATATAACGAAAAGATATGCATAAGGACCATGTCATTAATGCCAATGGCACTGCGTACATACATATATGTATTTAGTTTAAATGTATATGTATAAATGAATTAATATACTTCTAGAAAGTGCTTATAGTTCAACTAAATTCGTTAAGTTTTGAGTGTTAATAAGAAGAAAAACACTAGACGTCTGTCTGTTCGAAAAAGATCGTTACAAAGCTTTTCAATAAATATTGAAATATATGTGTATAGGCGTGTATTTGTTGTATATATTTTATAAACTGCTCCATATCAGTCTTCGTCAAAGATTTCGTGGCTTGTGAGAATAAATTGGCTCATAAATTGCATATATATGTAGATACATGCATATATAAATTGCGTATCTGTAAAGTATACATATGTATGTATAATTTTGTATAAAAAATCTACATAAAATGTTATAAAATGGATTTTTAGTTTTGTATATTTTTAAAAAAATTTCTAAAATGTATTTCGTGTACAAAAATTGTTCATGTTGCTTGCAATATTTGGCGATTGCATCTTATATTTTGTTTTTAAGCAGTGTGCGGAAGGTGTTAATATATTACAACAAAATTAAAAACATAATTGAATAATTAAAATATAAAATGTACAATTTAATGCATTATACTCTCATCATACAATTCATAAGCTTAACTAATTGCGGTAAAAATTTATAAAAAATACAACTTAATAAAGAAAACAAAATTGTGCCATCTCGGATGCAAATAATATTTCCAATTTGGTTTAAAACTTACAATCATTAAATAGTTATATATGTTTATATGCATATATTTACAGACCTTTAATTTAAAAATTAAACTTTGATAAATACACTGTGTAAGCATTTTTAACTTATTCGCTAAGCAACCAAATTTAAAACGCACTTTTACAAATTTTGGCGACCGATTGAATAATTTCTCAATAAAATGAGATTCACAGAAAAATGATACTTCATTGAGTAGGAGTACTGAAGGTTTTCAGATAGAATTTTGAAATAGCACGCAATTACAAAAAACTATATCTGATAAAAAATATATTCGAAGAAAGCACAAGAATAGGGTGTGGGAATGTGTTTGTGTATGGGTATGTGTATGTGTGTATCCAAACAATTTAATCGCCCAATCACATATTGCAGTATCTCATTCTTAAACGTTTAAACATTTCGTTATTAATATAATTCTTTCTTTTTTTGCTTCATTATTTTTTGTTTTTTTTTTTTTTTGAATTTTGATTTTTGCCTTTGCCCATGCTTCATCTGATACTTCCTGCCAATAAACTGGCCAACTAACTAACAAGTTTAGCAGTCCATCTCCTCCAGCGTTCGTGACAAGCGATTATTGTCAATTCGACGTCGTTGAGAGCGCCTCACAGCATCTGCCCGGCGATAAGGCTCACTCTTGAGACCCAGTAGTATATCCTCCAACGCCCCATTGTATACCTCGTCCTGTTGCAACAGTTTCTTTTCCCGCACCGAATGCGTTTTGCTCTTCAGTTCATTGATGACGGCATCCTGCAAGGAGAGTCCGCAAGTTGTAGGCAACTGTTTGTGACAACGTGCAGTAAAAAACAAAAAAAAAGTTTCCGCATTAAAGTATAGCCAGCACCAAAGAAGCTTCCAAAAGCCTTAGCATAGATTAGTTATAAAATTTTCATTTCAAATGAATGCCATAGTTGTGAGATTAGTATTGGGAGAAACTTGATATTATATTATTTTTTGAGGGGGAGAGCTTGGGGTTAGCTCTTAATTATTATTGCTTATATTACAAATAATTTAAAACAATGTAATGACGTGCTTTAAATCACGAGTATTCTATATAAACCACATCAATTTAAGTCAATATAAAACATAATTTTCCTTTATAGCTTTATATAAAATATCAAATTATTATCCCTTTTATAAACCATCTAGATAAATAAAATAAAAATATTAAGATAGGTATTTGTGTTAAGTTAACATAAGACAATCGTCTTAGCCCTGATAACATAACATTCTAATTGAACTTACAGTTGACACCTCAAACAGAATTCTAAATTAAAATAAATTTACCCATAAATAAAATAGCTACCTAAAAAAATGGAAATTAAACATAGCATATAATACAAAAAAAAAACCCCACAAATAATTAATCTACTTAACTGTGTCTATGACCTATTTAAATTTGGTTAATATTGACATACAATTAATTTAGATTTCTCAGGTTCTCAGGCATGTTGTCATGCTTTTATTGAGAATAGACAACTTGTTAATCTATTGAAATCCAATATAATGTAATATGTGTAATAGTGATATCAGAGAGGATTTGGATTAGCAGACAGCGATATGGCAGAGAGATTAGCATGAGGGACAAACCAATTTGTTATAGACAAGTTAGAAACAAACACTCACACGCACAAGCCAAGCGACTTACACTATATATGTATATATTTATTTAAACACAAAACAACTTCCGTCACATGCCGCCCCAAAAGTGTCTAGGTGCTAGGGGTTTGGTGGTATTTGGTTGTGTTGGTGGTTGTGGTGCTTTTGGTGGTATTGATGATATTGGTAGTATTGGTTCAGGTTTAGGTGTAGCTGTTGGTATAAATTCACCCAGAATTCCAGCACCAAACAGCCTTTCCCACCCCCAACTGAGTATTACTAGAGGTTGTTAGCCAAATAACCAGAGTGCGTGCTAAGAGGTTGAGGTTGCCTTGTAGTTATACATAGGTATGTAGTTAGGGAGACATATCCACAGTGCTATGCTGCTTGGCAAAGTCAAGCAGGCAATGTATTTGCTGGATAAATCAAAAGCATAACAGGTTACATTTTCAGATGAGATCAGTACAGAACAGGATCGAAATTGAAATCGAATCATATGAATGACACAAACTTGAAGGAGTTGACCGCGTTGTTGGCCGTTAAGCTTCCACCCAGCCGTCCACTCACCTGTTGCTTCTTTTGATTAAACTTGTTGCGCAGGATGACCTGATCGCTTTCCTTTTTCGAGGCAGCCAAAGCAGCTGCCTGCTCTAGACGACGGCGCTGTTCATTCTCTTGATCAAGTTGCTAAAAATCGAATAGGATGCAAGAAATTAATCAGATTCAATAATGATGAAGATAAGCTCCTACCTTAAAAGCGCGGGTAAAGCGAACAATTAATGCAAAGAAGGCAGCTGCATCCGCATTTCGCGATGAATCGCCAAAGTATTCCACGCACTCCTTGAACGCATCCTGCGCCAGACGCAAATCACTCTTAATCTTCTTCAGCTTATCCTCGCTGTTGTTGAGGAAATCCCTCAGTATATGCGTCTGTGTGCCCTTCACACGCAGCTCGGCCTCCTTTCGCACCAGCTCCATGCCCTTATCTAGTTCCTGAACATCGGCAACTACATTTTCCAGCGCCACAGATGCCGCCTTATCAGTGCCATATAGTTCACACTCAAAGTTCAATAGCTCCGGAAATTTGGCTCTTATGGTGGCCACAATATAATGCAGCAACGAGGAACGCTTATCCGTTGACTTTGTATCAATCAATGTGTCCAATGATTGCAGCTTAAAGCCATATGCGGGACCACGTTTGTTGCTATTCAAATAGTTGCCAAATGCCAGTACTATTTCCAGCACAGCTTTGAACTTTCTAGATTGTTTCAGCGAGTTCGATGCGCTGGCAATCGATTGCACTTGCTGTGGACGATAAAGAAAGGATTACTATCCACAAAATAATATGTACATAGATATAAACTCACTGGACTGATGAGATGAACGCTATCGACAAAATTGCCCATATAATTCATAATGGCTAGCTTTGAGGAGATTCGTTCCACGCGTGACAATTGCAACATGAACTTGTCCTCTTCGGTGAGCAGTTGCTGATCCTTCCGCTCAATAATGTACTCTTTGTAGCTCTTCACCTCTGCATCGGTTGGCACCATCTTTTGCAACAGCTCCACATTCTCCAGCGATAGCTTTTTCAAATCCAAACTGTGTATTGCAGCAACAACATCGTCAATGGGCATTCCCAATTTACGACGAGAGATTGCTAGGGATGAAATTGAATCTATAGTATGCAGATAAGTAAGTTTTGAATTGTAATTTACCTATGTTTCTTAATCTCGTGTGTTCCAGCAGCGACACATTATCCGGCTTCTTGAAACGTTTACTGGGATAGCATGATAGAGCGCCATCCACCTCGCTGCCATTGCTGCCGTTGTGCAGAGCACCACCTATGCCAATCTTAAAGCGCTCCTCGAATTCATTAAAGTCGATTTGCTTGAAGATCTTCTCGTCGTCCAGCTCATTGAAGATAGTGCCTCTCACCTGGTAGAGAAATAACAAGCAATGTATAAGAGTATTCCATTAGGGATTGTTTAATTGTTACTCACCTGGTTGGGTTTAAGGGCTATCCAGTTGAGAGTGGGCAGCTTGTACTTGGTGGGCACCTTGCGTTTGATGGTCATGGCACCATCTGGAGCAGGCATAAAGCCCGCAACTGGTGGCGGTGGTGGCTGGAAGGAGCTCATCATGGGCGGTGCATGCGGTGGCGACGGAACTGTGGAGGTAACGCTGCCATTGGGACTGCCCAGTGGACTCAACCCTGGCATCATGGGCGGCGGTGGAGGTGCAGGTGGTGCTGGTGGTGGAGGTGGCGGTGGTGTTGCTGCCGCTTCTGTGGCCAGAGGTGGCGGTGGTGGCGGCAGAGCCGAAGTTGAGCCCATATTTGGACCTGTCAACAGGCTGCCATTGACCAGGGAACCATCACCGCTGGAGGCGGAACGTGGCAGGGAACGTGTCAACGTTTGTAGCTCCAGATTCTTGTTGTGCAACAACGTGTCCCGTTTCTTTAGCTCCTGTTCGTTTTGTTGCAACATGCGTTGCAAGGCATTTAATTGATCCTCCAGCTGTTGTCGCATTACAGCCAACTGCTCCCGCTCCGCTTTAAGCGTTAGATTCTCCGTCTCCAGTTCAGCGAATTTGTACAAAAACTCTGAATTGCGATCAACTTCTCGTTCCAGCTGATCCTCCAGCTCTTGCACACGCTCCAATGCTGATGTTTTCGTCTCCGAATCTTCCATCAGAGCAGCCACGTCAAAGACATTATCCAGATACGCTGAGATTTGCACCTTAAGCTCCTCTGATTCGGTCATCCGTATCTTCTCCAGATACGTATCCAGCCCCAAAGCCGTAAACTCATATTGCAAATGAACACGGTAATTCATATCCTCAACGGAGTGCACCACGATATTCATGAACTGCATGCAGGCAACCATAAAATCAATATTAAAGGCCTCAAAGTTCATGAAGTACTCCATGAGGGTCTGAAAACGTCGCTTCTCCTGGCACACATCCTTGAAATTATCAAAGGAGCCGAGTATGATCTCATGTCCCCCCTTGACCAAACATATAGCCGCCAGCAGCTCCAAGACCAAAGCCTTGGTCCTCAGGGACTTGTGTATAAGACTCAGAGCGATGCAATTGATCGCCTCACGATGCTGAATGACCATATTAAATCCATATTTATTGTTCATGATCGCACGCAGGCACATGATCGACACATGGATGTCATCAGTTGCCGCTCCCATATTCAGTTTGGCAATGTGACGTGATCGACGCTTCAGACTGGGACTGTCAAGGACCTCGGCAATTGTGGGTCGAACAAAGCTATAGGAATGCGAGTAATTGCCATGGCCAACCGACGGATGACGTGAGCTATCAAGGAGAAGGGAGCCATTCGTAAGACTGGCATTGACGCCACCAACACCCCCTGGACTCAACGAACTGTTGCTTAGCACCACCTCGTTGCCATCAAGGCCATTGGTGAGATTCAAACGCTCCTCGGAGGCGCATAAAGCGCCTTGCAGACGCTGCTCGTGTCTCATCATCTGCAACCGAAAGTTGAGATAATCAACGAGAGCATCGAGTCCTTGATTCGAATCATCCAGAAACTCTTTAACCCACTCGATGTGATTGGTGCGCAACGAGATCTCAAGATCCCGCAACACCTGAGTGGATGTCGATTCGCCGACCATTTTGCGTTTCTGACAAAGAAAGTAGAAGAGATAAAGCTGTAAGTGTACAAAGAGAGAGAGAGAAAGTGTGGGGATGGTAGAAGGAACAATGAGTGCAGGATAAAACATATAATGTTAATGATAATGATAGTTGATTGAATGATTTGATTGATTTTTTTGGTGCCGGAAATATACGGAATGAAGAAAGAGGATTATGTTTGTGTGTTGTGTGTGTTGTTGTCAGTGTTGTGAGTAGAGAAATTGAAATTTACACATTAATATTGGAACAAACACAATAGATTTCATATGATTTAAGATTTAGGCTTAGAGTTTCAGTTTGATATTCTTTAGTTTTGATCGAATTATTTTTTAATGGAGTCGCTTCTTTGCAAAAAACGCACCACACAGCAAACTAAGTGACAACTACAATAGACATAGGAGCAGACTACACAGTACTACATAGGACAGAGAACACAGTAGACACCCAACCGGACAACTTACCCGATGACTCCGAGATGCCTTAGGATCCAAATATGTGCGCAATTTGCTCAAGTAATGGGAGGGTGGATCCTTTGCCTGCACCATTTCCTGTAAATATAAATAAATGGAAAAATAAATTTAATAACCATTCTTTTAACTCCCCTATTTATTTACATATATTATTTCATAACTATGAGTTTTTAAATTTAAACATTTATTAACAAAATTAAACAACAAAATTAACAGTTTTTAAGACGCGAAAGTCTTCCAAGCTGATCGACCAATTTAGCACTATTAAAGAACTTACAATGATAGTGAAATAAGTAAGGACTTATAGACTGACTCTCGTAATAATTATATTAAATTAATATCCTTTGTCATTATTTATCATATATGTCAAATTACGTTGTCTTAACTTGATTCTGGATTAAATTTTAATAACAGGCTTCTATACATTTTACAGAAATTTTATTAAAATCGAAGAAAAATATATATTTAATTAGAATACATTTCCAAAAGAATAAGAGAATATTGTTGACATGGCTGCGAACAAGGAATAAAAGGGAAATTAGAATTAATTTAGTAAACACAGATTGAAATACTGTAGCATTTTTAGCCGGTTAAAATTTTAAGTAAACTTAATCTGTAAATGGTTTCTAATTGTAAGCTCTCTTGATCGATTGAGGTATTCATATACAGGGCTATATCGACTCTCCTGCTCATTTATATTTTATTGTATTATTATAATAACATCCACTACTGCTAGAATGTTTGCAAACAGTTACAACACTGAAATACGCTCTTATACTTTAAGAATTCATTTCATTGAATAACAGAGAGCGAGTTCCATCACGTTCCATTGGCATACACAACTTATACACAGAACTCAGCTCTTTTTAATGACTAATCAAGTCTCGAAATCTCTCACTTCTGCGGTTCACGACAACATGCAAAAATTCCTCAGTTTGAATTTCGCAACTGACCGAAGAGAACGCTCGTCTCACAATTTTTGTTTTTTATTTGGTACTAAAAATTGTTCAACAATACAATGGAGATTAATATATTGGATTTACATTTTGATATTCTCATATGTATTTGCCAACAACTTGAAACATTGTGTGATAAGAAAAACTTTGCTAGAAGTCATCCAAAACTATGGAACGTATTTGCATATGTGAACCGTAATGATGTGCAAAGTGTTGTAAACTTTGAAGACAATGAAGAAGATATTATTAATCATTGGGATTTTATTTTGGAATGGTGGGGGTCAAGTGTTATCAAAATCTACAATAAATACAATTATATTGACTCTGGAGATTTGTTGGAGATTGCTGCCAAGTTCTGTCCAAATTTGGAGTTTATAACATTAGTGATCAAAGAAGGCAACATTAAAAGAGTTGAAGAAAACTTGCCAAAACTCAAACAGCTCACAGATATTCGAATGAGAATTGATTTCTTGAGACTACGAAAGAATAACTATACCTCTGAAGTAGATGTTGATTATCTAATTGATTTAATGCAAAGTTTAACAAATCTACGTCATCTTAACTTTGGAGCTCATACATTAAAAAAGAATGAAAGTAAGTTAACTTTATCATATTTAAATAAAATATTGTAATAATTTATGCTGATTTACAGGAATGCAATTGAACAAATTGATTCAATTGAAGGAATTAAAGATTGGTCCTATACAGACCAGTGATGTTGATGATCTCTCTACTTTACTTGGACATTTACGTGTATTAATAATCGAATATTATCCGGATACAGACACGTTAAGACGTTTAGCTGAGCACTGTACAAAATTGGAGAGGTTAAGCTTAGAAGACTATAATAACAGATCCTTTCATGAGGCATTTTATTCCATGTGGAGAATAGCATACTTTCCGAAATTAACATATCTTCACATATTTAAGGGAAGCTGTCGAAATCCATTTCTCTGTCATTTAGACAGTCGATACAATGACCAACTGCAAGTACTCAATATACCATGTTTAACTATGGGTGAAAAGGAAATTGTCCGTGTTGCTGATCTTCGAGCTCTCAAGGAACTCTTTTGTATGGACATAGAACCAACATCTATTGATACACTTATCAAAATGCAATTGGAGCACATAAGTTACTGGGAATCGAGAAGTTTGTTCAAATTTCACATTTTGCGATTGATAAAAGAATCTTCATCATTAAAAGCCTTGAGGTGTGCTTGCCGTGACTTCGATAAAGAACTTCTTTCTAATCTTTTGGATGTCTTGGAGGAGAAAGGCTTTCAACCTGATCATCCATTTCAGCTCACTAACACAAATTACTTTGATATTCAAATCAATAATGAGTTAATGATCGAGGTAAAGAATAGATTTACTATTTTCCTTTAAAATATATGTTTACTATAAGTAAAGATTTAAATTATTTCAGTTTCCATCTATGCCGAAATCAAATCTAATGAGTTTGAAACTTATGCCGAAATCAAATCTAATGAGTTTGAAATTTAATCATTAGCTGGGTAATAACATACATACATGAATACATATTTCCGTTTAATTAAAATCGAAATTAAGTAATTATAAATAACAATAAATTTCCTTAAGGATAATTTATTACTTTAACTAACAAAAATATTAATATTTTATAGGCTCGTAGATGCCACCCCTTATACAACAAACATTTCCAAAGGAAAATTTTGGATATACATAAGATACCGGTAAACGTAACCAAACCGATAACCAAAAGGCGGTAATCACTTAAGCTGATTTATGAACTATAAGTTTCGGCTTGATTCCTTGGTTTTAACCATATAGCAAGATAAAGCTTCGTTTAGCGTACCGATTTTTAGTACCTCTTAACCCAAGGCTTAAGTTTGTACCAGGGATTCTAACCGTAACCGTTAACCAGTAACCGATTGGAATTTGTAACCTTAACTAAAAGCGCAAATAAAACAAAGCAACTTTATTTAAGAATCCACTTTAAGATTTGTTTGAATGCGCGGGAATTAAGAAACATTGTATTTTTGAAGGTATTATTTTCGGAACTCAGTTCTTTTGAGAAAGTAGTCTGGTTTGGGATGAACTAGCTAACTAACTAAACGACTAGCTCACTGGCGCGAAGCCTTGACAATTGCCAATTCTCAATTGATTATAATCGATAGGAAATGGAGTTTAAACTAGTGCATCATTAAAGAATTGAAGGATATATCTAATTGTTACTTATGCTTGTTTTCCTGGACTTTCTTATAAAGGAAGTAGCCGCTTACTTGTCATGAGTTATTTTTTCTCCAATTAATGTTTTTTAATTGAACACGGTAGCTGGCGCAATCCTCAGATTATTTGAATCGAAGCCAAAAAGAAAAAATGTGTTGAGTGCGGGCCAAATGGAAATACCTCCTCATGCATTAACACTAACTTAGCGGCTTTTACTTTTGTTTTGCCTGTTTGATGTTTACTGTGTGTTGTTTTTGGGCTCGCCAACTGCATATTTGTGTACCATGTTTACGGTATACAGCTCTGGGTCTCCCTCTTCATCTGCCCCTTTGCTCCTCTCTCGATGCCTTAACTCAAGACCATGAGGCGATCATATAAGCATCGATAGCTTGCCTAACTTTTAAACATTTTTAAGCATGAAGCGTGGTATACTTGTTTTTGGCTTTTTACTATGCCAACAACAGCAACAACAACAACTGCAACAACAACAACAACAACAGAGCATGACTACAACTAAAACTATGTGTGGGTTTTGTTGCTTTTGCCTGTGCAACTCACACGGAGGAAAACCCGTTTTATTCTTTTCCTAGTCGAATGCCACAGCAACAACAACCACATCAACAACAGCAACAATAACAACAACAACAGAGCACAGATAGAAAAACAGCAAGAAGAAGAGGCAGAGAAAAAAGAGAGATATACATATATTTAAACCTGGTATGGGGCGTCCAAACGGCTCCAGCGATTAAAAACTGCAATTTATCGCAGTCATAATAATTTGCATTTTGTCACTGTGAGCCACCACCGCACTACAGCACCACCAACAGGCCGTGTGAGTGGTGCTGAAGTGTAGTCGAGTGGTTTTTGAATTTGCCAATGTTGTTGTCGTCAGGGATTGGCAACAAGAGCGAGAAAGAGATAGAGAGAGAGAGAGAGAGAGAGAGAGAGAGAGAGAGAGAGAGAGAGAGAGGAGAGATAGAGAAGTCCTCGCCGACGACTTTTGTCCATTGTTTGTGGGCTGCGTTTTCATTCAAGAAGTGCCTGAATTTACGGAAAACAGGTCTGTTGGCATGCAAGCGGTTAAGGAACCGCCAACAGAGAATGCCTATATACTCTACAAACACAAAAAAAAAGGGAGGTATGACGAGGTATAACGATATCAGTATCACATTCTTAAAATCCCAATTTCATTGACATTTTAAAAGCTGTCAACTCATCTTTGACTTGTTCATTCTTAACCATTTTCAAAGCTTATCAAGTTGATTTTTTGAATACAAACATATTAAGCAGTCTTCGCTTAGGATCTTAAGAGGTATCTTAAAGTTGTGCGTTATGCGTTGCATAGTTTATCGTATATCGTGTGTTGGTTGCGCTACTCCAACGCCAATGAACGCGAATATTTTCTAGGCGCAGCTCTTGAAAATTCAGTGACCCAGTTTAATGCTCTGGCCAAGCCAAGCCAAGCCAGACCAGACCAGACCAGACCAGACTCCAGCCTCAACTCAAGAACCGTCAAATCGAAACAACGCTCTAACGCACACGTTAATAGTTTTGTCATAACTCCAACAACAGCCCAGCCCCAACCCCAACCTGAACCCCAAAGAGAGCACGCAATGTGGATGTGTAGACATGAGCTTATACATGAGCTATACACATGTCTGGATGTATCTATTGATGTAGTATATATGTATATACCCTTCCTTCCTTCCTCCCTTTTGCTCTAATGTGCTCGATCATTATTACTGAAAATGTTATATTTGTAATGCCCCATTGTCAGGCATTGTTCCAACGCCATTTGGATTCAAGCAAGCACCGAAAATTGTTTTGAAATTGGATTCATTTTGCATCAAACGACAAACGACAAACGACAGCGACAACAGATATAAAAAAAAAGTCAAACATCGAGCACGCACTGAATAATGATATATAACAAAGCAAATATATTAACATATGTGTGTCTCTCCAATTTGAAGTTCATGCGAGTTCAAATTCAAGATAAATTGCACACAGATAGCAATCCCAAGTGCAGGGTCCAACTTTTGAAGTACTTATGTATCTGTAAGTGCCTCAGGTGTCAGCTGTAAGAGATCATTATAACTTGTCTTCTTAATGTGTCTCAACTCGAATTTGAATTGGAATATTTAACAGTTTCCTGAACTTCTTAAAAAAAAAAAGCGAAGAGAATATAATTGCCAAAAAGTTTAGTTGCAAAAGAGATTATTTACTTGTATGTTAAATTAAATTTATCTGAATATGATTCTAACATTATATCAGTTATAATATAATTCTATAATTATAGAATTTTCCTATACTTTTCCTACTAGTAATATGAATTTCAAGTAAACGTTTGTCAAGTTGTTTTTATAATATAGATACAGTAATATAATTATAGAAATTTCCTAAATAAAATATAGTAATACAGATTTCAACTGGAAAAGAGATTAATTATTTATATATAATTTATCTGAACTGGATCATAATATCTTTATATCATTTATAATATAATTATAGAAGTTTCCTAAACATTTCTTTATGAATTTCAAGTAAACTGCGCATGTGTAAACGTTTGTCAACTTGTTGTTTTTATCTCGCGCACATGCAAGTTACAATTAAGGCACAAGTCATTTGGCATAGTTAATTAGAGCTACGACTTTGCCGTGTATCTCTAAGGTCAGAGTTCAAGGTGTCAAGTAAACGCTTAGAACGAACAGTTTTAGGCGTTGGCCTCCAGCAACAGCTAATGGACAGAGAGGAAGCACTTTTAATCTGCGAAATTTGCCTTTTTTACTATAAACAGGAAGTTTTGGACTCGGACGATAATGATAAACACGCAACCACTGAAATTATGAAGGGGGAAACAGACGAGGGACGCAAGGAGAGAAGTAGTTGGCGACGCAGTTAAATTGTGAATATATGAAAGTCCACTTACTTGATCACATATCATGTCCCACTTCTTTTCATCATCGTAATTACGCAAGAGCTTGGCTTTATCCGGCGGCAGATCCATTGAAGCCTGCAATTAAAAGAAAAACCAGGTTAATAAATGTCAGTAATGGGCATAACATTTAAAAGTCATTAGAACATGGGCAGAAATCGAAGCTGGACATAAATCTATAAATTTTCAAAGGGGAAATATTTACTGTGGGAAAACTGAAAAACACATTTCCGTGTCAAGCCGTTGTCGGATGAATTCTCTCTTCCAATTCAATTGTATACATATTTAAAATTAGTTACGAGAGTACATTTTCAGAAGCAATACAAATAAGAAGCAGTTAATTAAAGAATAACAGAATGTAACTTAAAGATCATTTAAATTATAAAATACATTTTAGCGAAAGCATTTAATTTTAATGTCATTATTTGTGATAGAAACATTTTCTTTTTTAGTTATACATATGTAGTTTTAACAGCTAAAAGTCTAAATATCTCTTCCGTCTTTCATTCGTAACCCTATATTTGACTTATACAAACTTATTATGTTTGAGAAGGCTTAAGATGTGTTCTTATTATTAAGTAATAGGATAAATCTGTTGAGTATTTTTCACATTTCTTTTTGATTTATATTTTTATCAGAAAACTGAAAACAGAAATCTAATTTTCCATTAACATTTGTGTTAACTGGTATAATTATTAGATATATAAATAAACAAAAGATGTAATTGAACATTTAAAGAGCAAATAATTTTTAAAACTGCAGTTTCTTTAGCATCTAAAAGTACATATATGAAATTAAAAACCAGTTGATATTTTCAACAATAGTGATTAAAAACAAATATTTCATTTATATGGGGTCTGTAACCTTAACCCTAGAAATTTCATGGCAATGGGCCATTAAAATTACACCTGACTGCTGCACCTGTTCTACAACAAAAACGACAACAACAAACATATTTTTTTTGCTTTATGATTGTACGAGAAAAGCGTTAACTGATGGAGCATCTGCGGGTAATTGAACGATTTCGACTCACTCAACCAAAAACATCAATCAGTTCAACACAAGGGACAATTCCCAGCCAAGTGTAAAAGTAAATGGATGTATTTTACATTCAACATTCTATGGAATACGGAGAATGCCATAATGAAATCAGCAAATATGCTTACGTGACTTTAATTTGGGTGCAGCTGCAGGCAACTTCTAATTAGAGTGCCAACACACACTACACACAACCCAGGAAAGGGTGTGGATGACCAACCAGAAGAGTGGGAGCAAGATGTTAATTTTGGAGAGGACGCTGATAAAAATGGACAATAACTTACAACATTTTAGACAAATTAAAGCCACAAGCCATCAAAAGCAAATAAAAAGCAAGCTTAAGAAGTGAATTTCTGCTCGACTTGCAGATACCAAGCAGAACTCGCAGCTAGGAAAAACATTCCATGTAGAATTGTCAGCCTGCTTTTGTTTACATTTCTTATAAACATTGCATTTCCAACGAATTACTTTACTACTATTTCAATGCACACTGGAATTAGGCATTTGGTTTAAATATTTAGGTCTGATTAAGATTTATTTATATTTTTCTCCAAATAGAAAAAAACCTCTACGCAAAAAACTGTTTACAAATACATTTTGCGTAAGTAAAAATCACTTAATGAATCACGACATGCGGTCTAGTATACTATGTATAATAAAGAGAGTCTATAAAGCAAGGGAATGAATGTATACAAATATGAGGCTGATGAGTGAAATATATACTGCATTTAATAAATAAATAATGAACGAAACCAATTTTGACGTAAGCAGAAATGCGTGGATAAATTTAATATTACTAAGGAAAATGTTAAATTTGTTTTTAATTTGTCATCATTAAGTGATTATTAACATATATTCTTTTTATTAATAAACTATGTTTATTATTCAATTTAAAATTGCATTACAACTGTTTTGTGTCACCAGCAGTCTTAAGAACATTCTTTTTATTTTCAAATAGTTTTCTAAACATTCATCTAATTGGGCACTGTTGCAATTAAATAATGGTGTAATAAAGATTTCGTTATGAGTCTTATTTATTGCAATTGTGGTTAGATAGGCTCTGTTCTTAAGTAATAAATAAGTCATCCACAAGTGTGAGCAGTTGTCGCTGGCTTCTAAATTGAATATAACATTCGAGGCGCTTACTCATCTGTGTATCGAGTGTAGATGGAACGCTACGAAGGGGTACAATAGGCTCCACATTATGCACACACACAAATGCATACATTCACACACATGCTCACACATACATACTCATTGAACAAAATTTTTAAAATGCGTATCCGGTGCGACGGTCAGGCACATGGATTATTATGTGTTGTCGACTAATTTATATAGAAACAATTTTTGTATTTTGCCTGCTCTGGCATAAATATATATAAAAGAGTCAGGAGAGACTGAGAAAGAGGGAGATGGAGACAGAGAGAGAGAGAAATCGAGAGAGCGAGGCTTTGTCAATTATTATTCCGTATATACAATCGTATTTTTTATTTATATTGTTTGCTGTTTAAAAAGCGCGTCGAGGCAAATCACTCAGCGTCAAGGGGCCCGAGTATGACGAACAGACAGGAAGGGGGAAGACTAGTGCCTAAAGGGGGGTAGGACAGGGTAGTAGGCAGTATGCGAAAGGTAACTGGGCGTTGTGGCATTGGATGCCGATAGCCGCAAGGGCAGCAAACAGCAATTCTATTTACTTAGTTTACAAAAGGCGTAAAACAATAATGAATCAATAATAAACAAAAGAAAAAAAGCAATGCAATAATTTTCCCATTTCCATTTGCATTTATAAAGCACACTTTATGGGAAATATTTATTATAAAATATTACATTAAACACGTTTCGCAAAACAAAACAAAAACAAAGCATACGAAACAATATTGTAAGAAAATTGCATGACAATGAAGTAATTGTTTGTCTTAATTAACACACAGTTAAGACTCGGAAGACTCGTGTAAATTTATAATAATTGACTGTGAAAAAAATTGCGATGTGATAAAAGTATTTAATTAGCATTTCGCCAACCGAAAATAAATTGAAAAAATTCAGCAACAAAAACTAAATTGAGAGTACAATGTAGTTGCGCTATTTAATTTGCGAAGCGGGAAAATCAACTGAAAAGTGATTGTTATGCAATTTAAGCGAAAATTTAATTAGGAATTTTGTTTTGGGCATATCAAACCTATTAAACTAATCAGTAAATCTTCAATAACACTGTAAGTGTTGCCACTGCATCCTATTAGAGTAATTGTGAGCTACATGCTTTAAAGTTAATTTCTGCGATTTCCTCATTATATAACTTAATTATAGTTATACGTATTTTATAGTTGTAAAAACTTTGCCAATCTTAATGGGAACTTCTTAACTGAAATTGCAGAACAAAATGTTAGATAATTTATGTGTTCTACATGACCCGCTTTTAGGTCTTACTTCAGTTCACATTGAGTCTATCTCGTTGCGCTTTTCATGCGCAAAAGAACAGATGCATTCAAGTTTCTTATTTTTGTTATATTTGCAAGCCACAAGAAGCAAATGCCCCAAAGGGCCCGCCAAGGAAGTTGAAGCGCAACGATAAACAAATGAGCGCTCTATATATAAAATAGATAAATCCATACACCACACACAACACACTTACACACACACAGTGGTTGTGTGTAATAATCTTTGTTTTACTTTTTTTTTTGCAGTTTTATTAGATAAAGCCCAAGCCGAGACGAGACGAGCAAATGAACAAATGCTGACAAAGTCATCAAAGTGCTGAATGACTGACTACAAACAATGGGTATTAACTCAACAACAACAATAACAACAACAACTGTTGTGGTTTGTTTTTTTTTCTGCTTCTTCTTTTTTGTCAGACCTGTGGTTTGTCAGCCACTGCAAATGCCATTAAGAGAGTCCATTATGATAAACTTATTCTAGACAAAGATGACTGAAACCCTCCCAATGATCATGATGATTAAAACGAGTGAAAGTCATTTGTTGTTGTGTGAAAGCTTGTAAATTAATGAGGATTTTATGTGGTTAGTCCATAACACCCACAACAGACAGCACATATGAATACACCACAGACAGAGACAGTCATGACCAATAAGTTAAGCCTATTTATTTTTATGAACATTCAAAACCAATTACAATATTAAACAGCCATTAATTATAATTAAGTCAGATTGCTTGTTTCACTGTTAAAGCTATAAAAAAAGTCTGTTGTTCCATCGCTTCCTATATAGACAATATAGACAAAGACAATCCTACTTGCATAAACTTCATTTAATTTTGTAGAATTTCATTAAACAGAGATTCTGCAAAATGTATGTTAGTATATAACTGTTAACTAAAATTGTTTATATTTAATAAAGAAAGACAAAGACAACTTAAAAATTATTAAACTATGAATTTAATAGAAATGGTAAATATACCGAAATTTATGTAGTTTTATTGTCAAAATTGTGTCATATAAATGGATTTTTGATACAATACAAATATTAATAAACTTAGAATGTTAATTAAGAGAAAATTTATTGACTTAATCATAGGCAAACTATTTAAAATGAAAAAATATTGCCAAAAATTTGAAAAACGAGAAATGGATTACTTGTAAATCTCTATCAATCAAACCCATCTATAAAAGACTTGAAAAAATGGGAAATTATCCATGAGAAATAATGTATGCTATATCTTAAGTGAAAACCAATAATGTAATAACATGTTTAATTGGATTGAAATGCATTCTAGGAACTTTCATTATACTTTAATTGTTGGAATCCTGGAAACGTTCTTAAAAGAAATTGCAATATTTTGATGACTTCATTGCGTTCTCTGCAAAAATATAAAAATTTCATTTATCAACTCAGTCTGTAACCTGCCTTCTCATGGAAACATTATATTGTTATTCGAAGACTGCGCTGAGAGGGGAAGATTTGTTTGCTCAGCTTGATCCTCAGTCAATTTGCTGACTGCATCTCATGCAAAATGCTAAGTTCAATCAACCCACGCACTGGGACGTTGCAGCTAACCGGAAACATCTGCGCCAACTGCCTCCGATTAGACATAAAACGCAAATTATTAGCGGCAAAAGAAAGAGAAAAAAAAAAACTAAACTATTTATAGCCATGAATGAGGCAAACAATTGCTTTCAATTGAACGTACTTTTGGCACAGACAGTGGCAAGGGCAGATAGTTAGTTAAATAAAAAGTAAACACAAATTAGCCTAAGCCTTTTGGCCTGGCCTGGCCCAGCTTGACTTGGCCAGCTGAGACGAGCCGAGGCCAAAATCAGACGAATGCTACCGAAATGACAATACACATTTTGAGAAGTACAACAAAAAAGCAGAAAACCAATAACAACAACAAAAGTAAACAAAGTAGGCCAACAGTTTTCAGTGCCAAAAAAAATGGGCAAACAAAATAACCAAGAATAATCAACAAGTGTTATCTATGGCAAATTGAAATTTGTATACCCTTGGAAAAGAGAAAAAGACAATCTATAAGCGATAAAAACAGAGATCTATAACAACATCTTGACAGCTACAGAGATAAAGTGAAGTTCGAGGAAAAAGAGTTATCTCTTATCTCAGGAAAAGTAAATCTTAAACCCAATGAAAAATAAATACCTAAGAAATTATGTTAAGGCATTTTTCTTTGGATTTGTCGCATAGAAATGATATTTTTATTTGATATAATATAATTGAAATTAATTTTCTTATTTTAGATCTCTATTCTACTGAAATAATGTTAAGTAACCGAATGGAATACCAAAATCTGTCTTAAGAATATGTCTTATGTATGTCTTCAAGAGCATGTTATCTAATTGTAAGCGAATCAAGCGAAGATTTCGATTTTTCCCACACTTACAACTGAGATCGCATGCATAATTCACCTACATTTAGATGATGTTGCATGCAACTTGACAAAATAATAATGCCCCATTTCCATGACACGGAAAGGGGGTAAAACAAGCGTAAAGTGTAAAGAAAGAACGCGTTAAGCGGCGTTTCATATTACAGCACAATTCGAGAAGGGGAACGACGATGATAAGTGAGAACTTGAGCTGAGAATATAAATATAAAGATTTCGTGTTTTTTACTTTTTTCATATATGTACATATATTTATAACCAAATCGGCTGAGAGAGACAGATAAGCTTAGCTTCAACAGCAGCTAAATGAGTCAGCAGTGGGAAAGCGAGTGGCGACAATCGATCAATTTGCTTTTAATTACCATTTGCATGCGTCTGGATTTGGATTTGGATTTGAAATGGGATTGGGATTGGGAATGGTACAAGAACAACATTTCTCATTTGTTGTATTTTTATGTTGTGTGCTTTATTGTTTTTTTTTTTCTGTTTTGGCAATAATAAAAGCGCGCACCCATTGTTTAATTAAGTTCGACTTTGTTGCCTGGGGTTCTCTAGAGCAGCACTTCAGCATGGATGACAAACAGAACAGAACGACGCCAGAGTAAGTGGGATAGAAAGAGAGAACACGCATGCGAGACAAAACCCAGGGGCACGTTAAGGCGTGCAAAACATACGGAAATTCCCATTACTTTTCTTATTAAAAACTGCATAGACACACACTTCATTCCACGCGAATAAACATTATTTAACTAATTTATTTAATTGTTTTGATAAATATCAAATTTAGATTACAAATATGACTACATATTTAAAATTACTCTTTTGATATTGGTCATTATATATTGACACTGGAATATATATACATATACATATTTTATTAATTTTGTATTCTTTGATACTATATGAAATGTTAATTTCAAAATGAGAGTACATGTTTATTCAAATTCTAAAAACAATTTTATGAATCGACTTTTAAATTGTTTACAGAAAACCACTATCAAATTGATTCTAAAAACGAATAAAAACTGAATACTTTTCGTTCTCTTTAAATTTTCTTTCTAAACATTACTTTTTCAAAGTAGCTTAAAAATCTAAAGATTTCATTATAAGATCTCTAATATGCACAAGCTGTAAAACTTTTTAGAATTTTAGCTCGACAAACTATTGAAAAGTCAGCTAATATTATTTGTTGGACTTTGTATTGTAAGGAAAACAAAACGACATGAAGATATCGCTGCAAAATAAAACATGAAAGAGGCCGAGAAGTTCAGCTGGGGTTATCAACTCACACACACCGAGAAAGAGAGACTCACTACATACGATGAGCTCATCAATCACATGCATTACGAGCGTTAGAATGAGAAAGGAAAAGGGATGGGATTGAGGGTGTAAAGCAGATAGGGGCACGTTATTTATACTAATTATCCTTTGTATTGGAAACTTACCAAAACTTTGGCAAACCTTCGATCCAGCTCATCGGTGGTGGGCATCGGCTGTTGGCTGCGACTGCGCACGCTGGGCTGTCGGACATGATGGTATTGTGAGCTGGATCCGATGTCGTAGCGGAGATCCTGCTTCTGCAGCGTGCCCCCAGTTGAGGCACTGTAATGGCCATTGCGAAGCATGGAATGGGAGTTTGGATGCTGCTGCTGCTGCTGGTGTTGCGCATGAGGATGAGGATGATGTTCATCTCGGTCGACATCGGCATTGGTGATGGTCCGTGATTTGACTGCACCCATTATGGTGGCAAAGCGTCCGCCGTTGTTCGCTGATGCTGTTGCCCCGCCGTTTGTTGTTGCTGCTGCTGTTGTTATTGTGGTGCACCAGCGGCCACCATCAGCATCACCGCTACCGCCACCGCCTCCACCACCACCTCCACCGTCGTCGCGGGCGTCGCCGGCTTCGATGCTCGCTGCAGTTAGCGCTGTGCTAAGGGACGTTGATACCGCGCCCCATACAGTGCGACAGAGTGCACGGGTGCGTTCGGGGCAACTTGAAAGTTGCTCTTTGATTTCGTTGAAGATATCCAAAGCGATGTTGCTGCTTGGCCTGCGCTCGCCCTGCTGCAGCCAGTGAATTTACAGTCTATATATTAGCCGAAAATTGTATTATTTGTTGTTTTTGATTTGTTTGTGTATGTTTAGCCGAGTTTTTTACTTCTTTCTGTATATGAGCTTAAGCGAAAAAGTTGCTCTGTTACTTGTACTTTTTACTTGGACCTAATTTTGATGTTGTTTTTGTTTTGTTTTTTTTTTTTGGCAATGTAAGCACTTTTAACTGCAATATTATTTATATATGATTGTATGTTTGTGGGCACATACACTAACACACACACATACACAATCACATTTACACGCCCTAAAAGAATTTTGTTGGAAGCACAAATAATGACGCAAAGTGAGTAATGTGCTTGTTGTTGTTGCTGCTGTTGTTGCAGCGGCGGCGGCTGCTGCTACTTCTTCTTCTTATGTGCAACTGAACAAACACATACACACACGCCAACACACACGAGACACGCACACTCAGGCACACAACCACAATCTCACTCTTAAAACACACACACACTGAAGCACAGACAAAGCGCAGATTTCAATAGAACGCTCCTAAAGGCGTCAACTTTTAGTACCGTTGCTGGGTAATTTGTGCTTTCTTTGCTTGATCTCGTATTGGCTTAACTAAAAGCGTTTTAAATTTGTATTTAGCTCTCAATCATAATTACTTAAGTACTAAACGCGAAATTCCACTGCAATTGTTTAAATGCACTTTGCATGCGACGGCGCGACTACAGCGACTTGCAACTTCTTCGTGTGTCGAGTTTTCGAACGAGACTGATAGTGTGACCGACCTCCTGGCAACATTGAAATACCGAATTGTGTTTTGTGGAAATATACTACGCTGGTATTTTGTTTAATTTGGTTTGGATTTTATAATAAAATACTTTGAAACTGTGCGTGATTATCGATAAGTGATCGATTAGCACTATTTGTGCTATCAGAGTTTGTGGGAGAATCATTTGTTTACAAACAATTTTAATAGAAAATGGGTACACCACGTAAAAATCTGAATTATTTTTCGCCCTATGCGCAAAGTATGAGTCAGTATCCATCGCAAACCTCGGACTACATGTCGCAGCATACTGGAGGTCTGCAACCGCACGACACACAGCAACAAAATTCGCAACGGGGGACTCCACACTTTTACCAAAACAGAACGCCTCAACCACAAACAAGTGGATTTTTCGAGGACAGGCAGAGCTCCAGTGCCAACACGCCACCCTTTTACCGAAATAAAACACCACATCAATTTCAGAACCGGAATTTTGGACATCGCGGAGGAAGGCGTGGATATAAACATCAGCAACAACATCAACGTCAATTTAATGATAAAAATTCAGACACGTTTTCGCAGTATTTTCACAGCTCGATGCTGGAGGATCCGTGGCATGAATTGATGGAACGTCATAATGCAATACACGGCAGCGTTGTAGATGACCCACCAAAAACACAATTAGATACATAGTTTTAAGTTCAACATTTTATACATTTATGCAACTGTTTCTTATAAAACACAATCGATATCCTAATACTTAAGCTTATCCTTTCTTGTCATTTGTGCTTCTGACGCTTCTCAATGTACTTCTCCCAGTCGCTGGCAATTTGATTATATATGCTCATGGCGGCACGTGCATCCTCCACAGAGTTGTGCTCGCCAGTTTGTATCTCCTGGCCCAATACCACCATGGTAAGACGCTTCAGACTTGGTGTGTGTCCATTTGAGACAATCTTGCAGAGCGGCTTGTAGCGAGATGTATCACGAATGTGAATCATTGGATGCTTAATGCCCAGCACGGCGAGATCATTGCGCAGTGCGTGACCAACAAGTATTTTGCCCTGCAGCAACTTGACCACTTCTTCCTGTACCCCCTTGAAGTCCTCACCATTCTCGATATCTTGTGGACGTATGCCTGAAACGCTGGTGCGATAATCTGTGACTGGCTGGCGTGGCTTCACGTACTTGTCCAGCAGCACTTCGCCAACTTTGTTAACTATGGACACACGAGCAAGCATGCAATCTTGGCCATTAGATCCCACGCCTACCATCTCACAATCCATTGCCAAGTACCGATTACGCTGTGCCTTGCGCTTGAGGCGGTTACGTGCTGATTTTGTCAATGCTGCATTTTCATCAGTGTTTGCTGTATCTGCTGTAGCATTTGCTGCTGCCTGATTTTGATTTTCGCTGCCTGTGGCCATTTGCCAATTGGAGCCAGCGGCGCGTCTATTTAAATTTGGTTGCTGCACCTGCAAGCGTTCCATCGAGTTTTGAAGTTTGCTTTGGCCAGGGGAATTCGAGATTGCGTTCACTGTTTTGTCTTTTTGGGTGTTTCTGACGTCGCCGCTTCGGCTCATGTCGAACTGTTTTTGGACGCTTTGCTGACGATCGACGTTATATTCATTAAATCTCCTTACACTATGGTTTTTGTGGCTCCCCGATTTTAGTACAAATTGTTTGCCAGCTAACAAAAAATGTGTTTCGACAATCGACACTCTTATCGATAATAAAAATCGAACACATACTTGTCCTGCTTTTCATCGATTTGGTATTTTTCAGTTGGGCAATAAAACACCATAAAAATAAGCAAACATTAACAAAATACGTGTAATAAATCACAAATAATAAATAAACTAATTGCGGTTGCATTAATGCGGCTGTTTAGATAAAATATCAATGTATTAATATAGAGTAATCGCATACACATGGAATTTACTGCAAGACTTCGGTGCAGCTTGCACTTTAGTATGGCAATTGCAATTGATTTTTTATGCTGCCGATGAGCGTACATTTATAAAAAATTGAACATAAAGGGACTGCGAGTCATTCACAAAGGTTTTGTTGCTAAATTATGGCTGGTGGGACAACAACAGGCTCCATGCAACGTTTTCACAATCGTTGCGGTCGCTCAATAACTTTGTGGGATGGGAACCGTTCAGCACAACGTTTGATGCGAAATTTCAGTCATGCTCTTGTGTTTAGTGCCGAGCCACTTGTGGATGATGTGCTCTTCGAGGTGGTCATCGAAAAGAAGGTAAGGAGTTTTTATACCATGTGGACCGTGTGACATTTAATTGGATTGGATTTTTCCAATTGCAGAGTCATTCTTGGGGCGGCAGCATTGAGATTGGAGTCACCTCGGAGTCTCCTGATGACTTGGAATTGGTTGCCTGCGCAACGGCAATGCGTAATGGGACTTGGGTAATGTCTGGCATTGATGTGCGTAAGGATGGGCGACGGTTGCTTGAATTTTATGGCACAGATCTGGAGACACTCAATGAGAATGATCGCGTTGGCGTTATGCGTACCTCCAATCATGATCTTGTCTTCTATGTCAATGGCGAATCACAAGGCGTGGCCGCCAAGAACATGCCAAAGCCACTCTGGGCACTTGTCGATCTCTATGGGCGCTGTGTACAGGTCTCTCTGTGTCCCACGGACACCAGTACCACCATCACCAGTGAGGTAACTTAGTCGTCTCTGTATTCTTAGTTCAGTGTCTAATTCGTACTCATAAATCTTTCAATAGCTGATGGATTCACCTTTACAACAGCCATTGCAGCAGGTTGTCCAGAACCTTGATGTGCCCATGAGTGTGGATGTTAGCGTAGTGGATAGCAGCACTCTAGACTCTCTTGCACGTCTCAATCTCACTGGCAATGCCAGTTGCAGCGTGGGCGCCGCCGGCGAATACTATGATATTAATGATCGCTTGCGTTTCCACACGCGTTGCGGTTCCCTGGTCAAATTGGTGCCCAACTTTCGTTCCGCCGAGCGGCGTCGTCCGCTGGATGAGTTCAACAATGGCGTTGTCATGACACATCGTCCACTGCGGGACAACGAACTGTTTGAAATACGCATTGACAAGCTAGTGGACAAATGGTCCGGTTCCATTGAGGTGGGAGTCACCACGCACAATCCGACAGTGCTGCACTTTCCAGCTACCATGACCAATATGCGTAGTGGCACCATCATGATGTCCGGCTGTGGAATTCTCACTAACGGCAAAGGCACACGTCGTCAATACGGCGAGTTCAATTTGGATGAGCTGCGCGAAGGTGATCGTGTTGGAATGATGCGCAAATCCAATGGAAATCTACACTATTACATCAATGGCCAGGATCAAGGTGTGGCTGCGACACGCGTTGCTGCCACCCTATGGGGTGTTATTGATCTCTACGGCATGACAATCAAGGTGACCATTGTGGATCGAGACGAGCGTGAGCAACAGAATCTGGTCACCAGAAGAAACAATATTGTTGCCGGCATGGCCTTGGCCTGCAGCCACGCCCAGTCTGGCACACCCACATTAAGTCTTCTCAGCCCGGAGAGTGAAATGAATGTGGCTGGCGCTGCTGGCGGTCTCAGTGAAACCATTTCTAGTACGCGCGCCATAGCACGCAACGATGACAGGTTAACATTTCATCACATTTGCGGCAGTCATGCCACCGTTACCCAAAGTGGACGCACTGCACTGCGGCCCAAGTAAGTATAATTATACCTAATACTACTAGAGTAAACGTAACAGGGAGGAAAAGTCATGGCAGACCCACTTAGGTCAACTGCAGTATGTACACTATCAACAGCCAAATCGATGTAGCCATTTCCATCCTGCCTGTATGACACTACATCACAGAACGTCGCAGCTCTGTTCTGCCCCAGAGTCCAGCCAATTCGGATTCAATTGTGTTTTGAAGCCCTAGATACAGAACTGTGGCACTGGACGCAATGTACACTCCCCTTAAGAACTATAGCACCCAAACAGGGCAGTTTATGAACTCCAGTCTTATTAAGTTGTCTGGTTTCAATTTTGTAAGCAAAGCCAGCAAATGTAGGCAGAAACAAATATTGAAAACGGTATTTAATTATATTATTATATGTATTTTGCAGCGCTGCGGATGATTTTAATAATGGTGTGGTGCTAACACGACGTCCTTTGCGTCCCAACGAGCTGTTCCAGGTGCGACTCGAGCGTGTGGTTACCAAGTGGGCGGGTTCCGTCGAAATGGGCGTTACCACACACACAGCCGATGAGCTAGACTTTCCTTTTACCATGACAAATGTTCGGTAAGTAAAACAGATCATTCAGTTAATTAAAATTGTAATTATTTTCTGCATTCACAGCTCCGGCACTTGGATGATGACTGGCAATGGAGTCATGCAGAACGGCGTCACTGTGATTGAGCAATATGGACAGAATCTTGATCGCTTGCAGGTTGGAGATCGTGTGGGCGTTGTGCGCAAAGATGATGGCACTCTGCACTTTTGGGTAAACGGTGTGGACCAGGGACCAGCTGCCACAAATGTGCCGGAGCGTGTCTATGGCGTCATTGATCTCTATGGCCAGGCGGCACAGGCGAGCATCATTGACACCTCGGAATGCGGCAGCCCGGATACGGGCAATTCAACCATTTCAAATACAACGCTTTACAGCGAGGTGCCACTTCGATTCCACAGCATTCATGGTGCCAATGCGGGTATTTCCAACAGTGGATTGACTGCATCACGTCCCAATTCATTGGCGGAGTTTAATGATGCAATTGTGTTTAGCAATCGACCATTGCGAAATCGAGAACTTTTCGAGGTGGAACTAGAGACAATGGTGCGCCATTGGTCGGGGAATATTGAGATTGGTGTGACGGGCACGCGTCCAGAGGACATTCAACTGGCGCCCAATGCCACAGATTTGGAGGCCAATGATACCATCATTCTATGCGGTCCCATGATCTTTCACAATCGGAAAACTATACGCACCAATGTGCTTATCGACTTGGACACGCTTGGAACGGGAACACGTGTTGGCGTTATGCGCAACGGCGACTATATACACTTCTTTGTCGATGGCATGGATCAGGGTCCAGCCGGGGAGTGTCATGCGCCCAACATTTGGGCCATCATTGATCTCTACGGGCAATGTGCACAGGTTAGCCTGACGCAAACTCAACTGGACATACGTGCTCCGTACGCAACCAGTGAGAATTCTCAGAGCTGCCAGGCCACATCCGTTATACAACATCCGGCACTGGAGACGAAACATCGCTGGACTTGTGTTTCGGGCAGCGTAAGCCTTACCAAGGACTGGACAGAGGCATCTCGCTTCACTGGATCCACTGCAGCACTTTCGCATTGCTTGGTCTTCTCAGAGCATCCTCTGAGCGTCGGCTCACCTTTTGAAATCAAGCTCACCTCCATCAATCCCATGTTTGCGGGTAAGCTTACAAATCTTAGAAAAATTTTAGAGGTCGTAGCCATTTGAATACTTCTTCTTTGAGTACTTCTCATATATCTTATTAACATTTTTGTTAATATTAAAAACTTTCCCTTGCAGGCTGCCTCAGCATTGGCATCACAGATCTCAATTTGGCGGATGAGAGTGTGCGCAAGAAGCTGCCCACAAGCCTGAAGCGTATTCCAGCCAATGTCTGGTATGTGAGTGGGAATGAGGTGCGCTACAATTCCAGTTGCCTTCAGCGATCTCTGGCATCGCTTGAATGGCTGCGGGTGGATGATCGAATTACGTTGGAACGTGTGGAGAACTCGTTGAATATACTGTTGAACTCGGAGAATGTAAACATTCAGTTCCATAATATACCCAACGATGTGTATGTCGTGGCAGAGTTGCTGGGCTCCACAATGGCCGTTCAGGTTATCTCGACCCAAGGCCCGGCATCGCCGTTGCGTCCTTGCAGTTTGCGACTGCAGGACTCAATGGACTTTGGCATGGATCCATTGAACAAACAGGACAGCTCAATGCTGGAGTCGATCGATTCAGAAGCACAAAACTATGAGTTTGTGGATATATCCAATAAGAATGTACGGCTCGCTGAAGATCGACGCAGTGCTTCAAGAGCCAAGTCCTTTAACCAGGCCATAGTCTGTCTAAACAAGCCGCTGTGCAAGGGCGAAAGTATTAGCATCAAAGTGGACGCAATCAACAACAAATGGAAGGGCACATTGAGCTTGGGCGTGCTGGCCACGTGTCCACAGGCAATGTCTATTCCCATATCGCTGCTGAACTGCAAGCGCAGCTGTTGGCTGGCCACACATGACTACATCAACATCAATGGTCAGGTGATGGCATCCAAATATGGAGAAGCTCTTGATAACATCCAGGTTGGCAGTGTTATTACCATGACTTTGACACACGCCGGCATGTTAAGTAAGTAAATTATCTAAAATCTATGTTCAACCATATTTTACTTTCTTAATTAGAAATTATTAATCTTAATTATTTTTAGAATGAACTTTAGTTTTATTACCTCATTTTGAACTTCTAAATTAAATCAAATATTTCTCTTTTGCAGTTATTATGATTGGTTCCACAAATCTAGAGGATTTGGCGAGTGGTTTGCCTGGTCATGTGTATCCCATCTTCGATGTCTATGGAAAATGCGAGAAAATCACTTTGTTGACGGGCACGGATGCCACAAGGAATGGCAACGCCAACGGTACTCCCATTTTGGAGGCACCCGAAGCATTGGAGCTAGACAATATGCCTCAGCAATGTGAGAAAGCGCATCTGGAGATGCACGAGAAGGAAAAGGATACGGAACCAATGAGCGATAGTGCCAGAGAGCTGCCTACAGGCGCCTCCACTTCCGCAATCGGCAATCTTATGTAAGTTAATCCTTTGATTGCTTTGGGAACTTTTCCTTTTATGGTAACCTCCTTCCACACAGGACACGTTCGGTTATGGAAAGCGTCTCGGAGAATCTGCTGCTTAATATTTCCATTAAGAATCGCACACTAGAACAGCAGCGCAATGAACTGGGAGGTTCCTCTTCCACTTGGTAATTGATGAATACAATGCCATATAGATAAACTGCTAATCCTTGTCCTTCAATTACAGTTGCTTGCGTGAATCTCTGCAGCTGCAGCATAATACAAATTTAAATATACAGCGTAGTCAAAGCACGCAGAGATTTCAGAATTCGTTGAATACATCAACGGGTGGTGGAGCCAGTTGTTCCAATGCCGCAGGGCAAACACACGGATCGAGTGGTGTTTACGACACAAATAAGGAATATGATGACCAGCCGTTGTGCTCCAATGTTGCTGCGCCATCCATGATAGCTTCGCATGAGTCGGAGCACAGTGAGAACAATGTAGAGGCGGTGGTGGAGGTCACTAGCGAGCGGGAGCGTGAACGGGAGCGGGATAGAGATCGTGAACGAGAATTATCAAGCGAATCAGGCGACAATGTTCTGGAGGATGATGAAATCGATTATATGAATCATTTGTTGTTGCTGCAACAGCTGCAACAGAATGAATACACACGCATGCAACATCATTTGATGCCGGATCAAATGTCGCTGCTTAACTTGGATCTCTCCTCGCTCAACTCCGTCGAATCGGATACCAATTCCAGCAGCAATGCCAGGGAGTCATTGCGTACAGCAGCAGCTGCAGCCGGAGTGCTGGAACAAAACGATTGCGAGTATCTGAAGCAGGTGAAACGCTTCTGTTCTTCCCTAGTGCTGCCACAAGCCTTTTTCGATGTGCGACTGGAGCCAATTTGCTTCTGCTCAAAGTGCAGCGGCAACAGTAACGGTAACGGCGACAAACTGGAAGGCTGGGTGTACTTTAAGCTCAACCAGCAGACAGTGAATGCGCTGAACGCATCAACTTCATCCGCTGCCGGCTCCTCGGCGGCACAAGTGCACTTGGATCTTAATGGGGACTGGCTGCCCTTTTATTATATGACACGGGTGGATAAAATACGCGCAATATTGGATCGTGGTCAACCGCTGCCATTGGAAATGGACGAGGATGCGATTACAGCTACGCACAAAGATGAGCCTGGTACGCGCCTTGAGCTGTATTATTCTCCCAATGCTACAGTCATTGAACCGGTACTGCCACAGCATCATTATGTCTCTGAGCAAGGCGTTCATCGTATTTCTACCTCATTTGAGGTCTACGTAAGGCGTCAGTCCATCTCTGGTGTCACAACGGGTAAAACATCCGCCGAGGCAAAGCGTCGCAGCATGCATACAGCCGATCATCATGAAGCTACCAACGATGCCATTTCGGGTGGAGCCCCTGGCGGTGGCAACAATTCCTCTGGCACCATAAACGAATCCTCTCTTCATCTGCTCAACGATCTGTGCTGGTTTACCAAAGAGGCTGGCGCCTGCATCATAAATGCATTAATTATTAAATTAGATCGCATCGAGGAGCCCTCAAGCGAACCCTAAATCTAGATATACAGATATTCACTAGTCACCAGCTTACAGCCGAATTTCCTATTTATCTCGAAAATATAATAACATCCACGCTACGCTTACCACGCATTCGCATTCCCCCTTTATTAATTAGTCAAGACATGTTTTGTATTCTAAGCGCAAATAAATCTCAAAATATAATCACAATGTTATACATAATATCAATTGACGAGTGTTATTTCTTTAATAGATCTGAATCATCAGTTCATTTCAATAACCATTTTCAGTATAAACTCTTGCTTTTGATATATTTCCCAACATTCTGAACAGAAGTCAAATGTGACTTTGAAGTCAAGTTAATTCATACTAGTTTCGAAAAAAGTTACAAGTGTTTTAAAAAAAAACATTAATTGAAAAGATACTGCAACTTTTCAAATTAAATGCCTCTAAAATCATAGTGAATGCGAAATTTAAGAAAACGCTACTTTTCCAATCAAGTATAACCCTTATCAAAGTTTAATATTCTTTAATTAAACAAATATTTGTTCTGAAAATAATATTTCACGTAATACTTATTTCTTTATTGTTGTTGCTCTTTAGTTCCCGAGCTGATCTGGGTTATATCTTTCACTTTGTTACTTATCGCATCAATTCTTTTGCTTATGCTAGACACCAGATCATCACTTGATTGTATATTATTTTCCTCTGGAGCCTCATTTTCATCGAGAGGTGCCAGTTTATCTTTTAACTCGTCAATCTTTTCCTCAAGCAGCTTTATCAGATTGTCCTTGCTTTGGATAGCAACTGCGTTCGCCTCAAGATCCTTTTTAGCTTGATCACCAGCCTGCATTAAGGTTCGTAGTACGGTGTAACAATAAGAAGCACATTGTTGGTCCACATTTGAGGATATCTCCGGCAACTATATATACATATATATTCTATGTGAAATACCAGATTAAAGTCGAAACTTTTTATGGACTTACCGGGGCGACTGTTGTAGTTGTTGCGGATGCAGCCCAAAATACCTGTAGCCCAAGCAAAAGAAACACAAATACTTTCATCTCTATAGATTCCCAACTTTTCAGTTTCTAAGCTTTTTCAAAATTGTTAAAATGTCGCGATACGTCTGACGGAGAAAACCCAACTGAAAATCAAACGCAATATTTCTACAATTTATACTCAAAATGTACACCCTGAGATGATATATATAATTTCTACATATACACATAAATCGTTTAGTCTTATGAGCATATCTGGGAATTTGTTTGAATACCCTGTGCACCAATTGATTCCCATGAAGGTATATCGAACTCTAGTCATTTTAATTTTTTTTTAAATAAAAATACTATCTGTTGCTTTTTGGAATCATCATTATTGTTTTATTTGATTATTTGAATTCCATTCATTTAGTGTCGCTGTGTTATTATTCAACTATATGCAAAAATGGTCGATTAGAAATTGTTTTGTTTGTTTTTGTATTATTTTTAAATTGTTGCAAATTGTTGTTGTTGCAGCTTGTTGTTGTCTGCCTTTGCCACTGTCAATTGCTGTTGCCTTTGCCGTTGCTGTTTGTTGCCGCCTCTCGTCTGCCGCATTTAATCAAATCGTTTGATTTATAAGCCTACACGTATATTTTATGTTTATGTTTACAATTTGCCAGTTTGCTGATCCTGATTGCGTCGAAAAAGCAAAAGTGCATATACAAATTATTCTTCAAGTTTCTCTTTGTATAAGTTAGGTTAATTTTGTTGTTTGTTTCTATTTGTTGTAGTTGTTGTTGTTGTTTATCGTTAGCCAATACCATATATATATAATTAAATATATCCATTACCGCCGATGATGAATCGCGGTACAAAGTTTACTCCACATCCATAGCGGGATCGTTGGTGGGCTGTGAACCATTGTTGTCCACATCCATTTTGTCACCGGCTGCACTTGGTTCGCTGCCATTCTGCTCCGCATTTGTCGCATCCTTGGGTGGTGTCGCAGATGTTTTAGCGGCTGGCTTCGGTTTCGCACGGGTAATGACCGAATTAACGCAAGCATTTAGGGTCTGAATCTCCTGTCGCACAGCTGACATTTGAACTGGACTGTCGGCTGTGCGTGGCGCTTGCGTAAACTTGGATAAATTGGTATCGAGCCATTTTTGCGCCTTATCCGCAGTTTCGGAAATGTTAATAAACTCGGTCTCCGTCAGATGATCGTACTTGGCGACGCCCTTGCGGAACTCGGCCACAGCTTGGCGGGCAAAAGCAATGCTATTCTTAAGCTCATCAAATGCAGACGGACACAGCTCGTAATCTTGAGAACGATGCTTAATGGGATCCGTTTTTTGTTGCAGTGTCAATAGCCTATTGCTGTAAGTTTCACGCTCGCAATCTTCGCCATCCTCATACAGCCAATTCTCGAGATCATTCAGCTGCGACACAATCGATTCGCGCTCCGACTCAACCACATAACGTTCAAGTGCACCACCCTGCAATAGGAAAAGGATATTAATTTGTACTTCTTATGTTATTACTATTTCTATTAGAATACTATTTGACTGTAGCGTGAAAATTAGTTTATACGTATATAGTTTATATGTATCGTTAATCATTTTGAACTAATTCGTGTTTTGTCTGTTTGTTCTTTGAACAGATGTCCATACGGAGAAACAGATCTGTTCAACAGTCGAAGTTGCTCTGAAGCCAAATTGGGATCGAATAGGTCTATTCTATATACATTTGTATCTTACCTGCAATTTGTTGCGCATATCATAAACGAACTCTTCCAAAGCATTCTTGGCATCAATGCGCTCGGTCTCCTTCTGATCGTTGGCAATCATCTTGGTTTCCTCCTGAGATAAGTTGCCCAACTCGCTTGGGTTGAAGCCATGGGTGGACACTTCCATGGGCAGTTCCACGGCCTTAATGGTCTTCTTTTTCGCCTTATCATTGCCCTGCAGATAATAAAAGAGATGGAAAAAATTAAAACAAATGAAAGAGTTTTGCATACATTCGATCCAATTCTTTTGTAGCCAATAGAAAGAGGAAATATAGCTCGAAGCGGAACAACAACAAAGCGAAGAGGAAAAACAGCTCAAGCAACAGCCTACAATATGAGCAAGAGATTCGTGATTGTGTCATAAGTATGTGAATACATATTTCTATTAGCATTCATTGGATTAGAGGCGCATTGTAAAACGTATTTGTATTTTATGTTTCTCTTTCTTTTTTTTAATTTTTTTCAGTTTTTAGGAAATCATAAGATAAGTAAATTAAAAATATACTTAAGCATTTTAGGCAAATTGTGTAAGCAATAATTGTTTTGTTTCTATTGTTTATTGTTTTTGTTCTTGTAGGAGCACACAGGGTAGGCGGCTTATGAGCGGTCTTCATCATTCGTTTTATTATCGGTTGTTGGGTGGGAAAAGTAAGCGCAATAATTTTGTGCTTGATTAAATTAATTTTAAAACTTTTTGTCTTTGTTCTTAAACGACATTTCCAATTTCGAGACATTTCTCAACATTTGACATCATTTAAATTTAAATTATAATTGCATTAACGATTTGAATAATTTTTTGTTGTTTGTATTTGAAAACGTACCGAACCAAACCAGCCCTTGACCCGCTGTGCCCACCCTTGTCCGCCAGGTGATGTGGCTGTAGATGTATTATTATCATCCTCATTCTCACAATATGCCTAAGAGAGAGCAAACGCGAGCGCACAATATCCAATATTTGGGATAGTAGTTGTAATAGTTGTATGTATATATGTGCCACATATAAGTATGTATATCAAAAAGTACCATATTCATATAATATTATTATAATAATAACAACAACAAGAGCAAGAACAGCAACTACAACAACACTAGATAGAGAATGAAACCAAATGGTAAAGCTAAACAAATGTTTACAAAATATCATCTCAAATACAATTTCGATAATTAATATGGAAAAAAGATGATCATATACTTTAAAGTGTCTATATCTATAAATGAGTATAATTTAAAAGACTCAGTTGTAATAAAGTTGTATTGACAATGCAATCAACTTGATCTACAGTTCCATGAATTTATGCCCTGTAATCCCCATGGACTTTGTTATCTTTATTACATGTCTGTCAGTTGAGTCATTATCTAATTATTGAATGGAAGTCTTACTGTAATTATCGAAGGTAATTTTCAGATAATATTTAATATGATATGGTCTAGTATCTGCTCTGTATTGAATTCAACCAAACAGATATTGGAAATAGGAAAATTCTGTATATAATTAGAACTGTGTTCAAAAAGTTAAAGTATGTAACAGGCGGAAGGAGGCGTGGCAGATCACATTAAGTATATATATTATTGATCAGCATCAGAAGTCGAGTCGATATAGCCATGTCCGTCTGAGCAAACAGATTGGTATGCAGACTTCTTATATCTTAAATTTTGGTTGCCACGCCCCATTTTATTATAGGGGTATTACTGCAATCATTTAAACCATTAATAAACAATAATTTAGCCATGGTTTCATTCCTTGTCTAAGAGTATAACGAAAAGAAGTGGAACAGCAACTTAGGAGAAAGTAAATGAAGTGATAGACAGGCTAATGATTTGATGAATTCGATTTGTTAGAAGAAGAAAGACTTGAAAAGGTTAAAAAACTGTGAAAGAACAGTTTCTGGGCAACAACAGAGGATGGTACTAATGAAGATGATAATGATTATGATGTATGGAAAGTGAAACTCACCTCCTGCTGAGCATCCGCTTGCTCGCCAGAGTTGGCAGCCGGCTGCTCACCAGCGGCCTTCTCCTCGGCAGCAGCCTGCTCTCCAGCGGCTGCGGCTGCGGCAGCCTCTTCCATCTCCTTACGATCGACAAGCGTGGCCGATGAAATCAGAACTATGCCATTTTGGTTGATGCGCACTTTAAGTTTAACCTCCTGGCTTTCGCCACGTTCCGTTGGCTTGATTTCCTTGATTTTCCAAACGCCAATGGTTTGATCCGGATACGGCACTTGTTGGCCATAAACAATCGATGCATTAAATGGACCCTTGCGAGCAATGGTCACCAAGCGGCTAAACGGCGATGGATGGAATTGTGGGAAAATTTCAACTTCGGCATTCGTTGATGAACCTTCGCCATCCCAAAGTACTTTGACCGCATAGTTCTGTATATCAGTCACTCCAAATTCACGGACACGCACAGCCGGCGACATAATGGCGCATTGAAGAGCCGCGCCGCGTGATACAGCCTCATCCTGGTTAAGTGTAGTACTGGCCGGCTTGTTGAACACCTGCATGAGAGATAACACAGATATTAGAGTGGAATTTATGATATTTAAAGAGCTGTGATTAGAAGACTGACCTGCTCAATAAGCTGCTTGATCGATGGTATGCGAGTGCTGCCACCCACAATTTCCACAGAGTGGATGTCATCTAAAGACAACTTGGATTCAGCCAATAGCTTCCTAAAGGTTTGCTCCACCCGCTGTAGGACAGGGGCGACAAGCTCTTCCATTTGAGAACGTTGCATGGAGGAGCTAACATCCACGTCATCCAAGAAGCATTCGATGTTCAGTGGCAGTTTGGTGCTGTTGGCAGACATTTGCTTCTTAAGCTTCTCAATTTCGGTCAACAGACGCACATTGGCGCGCGCATTGGTTTTGGCATTGATCTTGTAGCGCTCGAGAAACTCCTTGCTAAAGTGTTCAGCCAATGCCAGATCAAAGTCACGACCACCAATCTGATCCCAGCTGCTAGCGAGCATCTTCAGCTTGCCCTTGGTGAAAACACAGGCGCTGACCTGCAGCGCCGAGTGGCCAAAATCAACAAAGATAACATTACGTGGCTTGTCCTCAAACAGATCGTTCTTATAGAAACCATAGGCCAGAGCCGTGGCTGTTGTCTCATTCATCAAGCGCAGCACATTGAGTCCAGCGATTTGTGCCGCATCGAGAAGCGCACGACGCTCGGCGTTGGTAAAGAATACGGGACAGGCAATGACACAGTCATTCACCTGTGTCTGCATGGCCGCTGCCGAGGTTTCCTTCAATTTAGTGAACAGCATGGCAGTCAGTTGTTCCGGAGAGAAATGCTGATCCTCATTCAAATAGTTGACTTTGACGCCAATGCTGCCATCATCACGCGCCTCCACGCGCGCTGGAATGCTCTTGAGTTCGTGTTGTACATGTGGATCGTTGAATTTGCGGCCAAGCAAACGCTTAAAGCCGCCAACTGTGTTTTTCATGTTTGTCACCTGTTGGTTTTTGGCGGCAACGCCAATGATGCGCTTCTTTCCATCAAAGGCCACAAAAGAGCTGTAAGCGAAGAGATCGGATCGATCAATATTTAAAGCAATTTTTATTGTAAACCATTTACTCTAAAAATCAAATTATATATTAAATTATTAATTTTGAAATCACAATATATTTGGAAGAGATCGAGAAATATTTAAAGCTAAATTTTTTGTAATCCTTTCAGTCTTAATTCAAATTTAATACACATATATAATTTCTTTGAATTAATAATTTTTAAATCATAATTCCTGTTATTTTTTTATAATTATTAGTTTGTAAACTGATCTTAGTTCGTATTAAATAAGTAATGGGAAACAATAAAATAAAACGTATCTTATTAGTTTGGCATTTTTCCCCCATAATTCCTGTAATTATTAACTACGGGTTTTCGACTGTTTTTTATTGATTTTAGAAACAATGAAATGGCAAGTATTTTATTAATTTGGGAGGGAAATACCGTAAAATATTTTCTTGTGTAAATTAACAAAAATGTATGATACCCTATATTTGTTAGTACAGGGTAGCAGAAGTAAAAAAAACAACGGGTCAAATATGGCCAAAAGTGTTGCTACAACAAACTGAATCCATCGGTCACACACACACTGACACAGAAATGTGCATGTATTAAGGTAAGCACATGTGTGTACGATCGTGTGTTTTGCCGGCTTTGATTTTATTTTTGACAACTTTGGTGCGAACGCTTTTTCTCTCGCTCACTGCTATTTCCCTCCCTCTCTATCCGTAACAGCTGCTGCTACCTTGCGCTCTCATATTTGATGCTGCTTCTCAGAGTGACCGCATGACGCATGCGATGATATGCGTGTGAATGTGTGATTGTATGTGCACACTGGCCAAATCAAAGAAAAAATACAAAAAAAAAAACATATTTGCAAAAGTGGAAATTGCGCCCACGCAGTCTATCTACATTTATAAATTAAGAATATTTGTCGAAAATTGGGACGAAGCCTCATTTTATTTGGAACAGCACACCCAGTGCAACATTTCAAAGTTGCCTCTCGATTAATTTGCAATGCTTTTTATGGAGAGCAGCCAGAGCCAAATTTAGGCCTAAGCAATCAGCGCACAAAATGCATTCGCACACATACGTGTGCATTACACATTACATATTTATGTATAGATTTGTTAGCTTTTTTTCTTTATACATAGTCGTTACCAGTGACAACAACACTGGAAATTTCTAGGCGCGCATACAAGCAAACCCATACACATGCACGCCTATGTACCCCTATACACACACACGCACACAAACAGTTGGGCATGACTTACATTTGTACATAACCTCAAAGAAAGGGAGCAACGATTATGCACAACGAATTTAGAGGCTTCTTAACTTATAATCATAATCATATGCTAAATATGTAGTTACTTACGGTGTTGCACGCAGACTGTAGTCATTGGCCAGAGTCTCAATGCCACCGGACCTGGCGGCCGCTACGTAGCAGCCCTCATTACCGAAATCGATGCCAATCACAGACATTTTTCTCTAGTTTTGACTGCCGATTCGATTGATTGATTTAGTTGAACTATTTTATTTGGTTAGACTTTGTTGCCTAGTTTAGTTACTTTTTAAGGGGCGGCTTCTATGTTATTTCAGCAACTGTAAGAGAAAATTGATATATTAGTTTCACCAATACACACATACACGCATCACAACTATTAAAATTGACAGATTATTCCAGAGCCTCCCTGTTTTAACAAATTTCACATTAATTATGGATTTGCTAGTGGGTTGCTGCCTGCCTTATGAAAGAAAAAAGTCCAAATCGAAGGTCCTTGATTTTTTCCGATGATTGTTTAATGAGTTTTCATTGATAGTAGCTTGCTATTATATTTACGCACACTTCTTGCAGTTATTAATATATATATATGCATATATATAAGCTTTATGCTTATTTGAACAATGTATAAACGCTTCAATTTATCTACCGCGACCGACACGTTTTTTCAGCGTAATGAATTTTCAAGCGGCGAAACTTCTCGAATGCGATGTATCGTCTTATCGATAAATAACAATTTATATAGGCCTTTTCCACGAGCCCTCATTCGGCCTCATTCTCCACAATTTTGTCTTTCTGGATGCAAATGATGGCGAATGACGATAATCGTTTAGTATTTTTTTTGTATCGAAAGTTCATGTCTACAAAGTGCACAGCTGATTTATTTTGGGCGAATGAGAAGTCGCCGAATGATGTGATAAATTGTCGTGTGAAGGAACAAATCAGACAAAATCTAATGACACCGAATAAAGCGATAATGCTCGTGGAAATAGCCCTCATTCGCCACAATTTCGCTTTCGTTTGAATGTATAATTCGGCCTGTACAAATTCCCATAGTGCCCGAATGATCAATCGATGCAAATGACGGTGACAATCGGCCTATCGAATTGCAGTATTTTTTTTTACCGAAAGTTCATAATCGCACTTTTTCTCACTTTTCTAGTTGTGGGATTTTTAGATCAATTTGTTGAATAAGTTCTATCGATGCAATGATCGATGAACAGTTTTTTTTTATTCAGTTGGTCAGCTATGAATTTGTCCATCTATTCAGTTGGTCAGTTTTTCTTAAATGATGAACGATAAGAATAGGTCTTTCTAGTTGTTCATGAACAATTAATGATGAATAGGTCGCTTATATTTGAAATTCAATCCTTCATTTTAATGAACCATTCACTTAAACTTGTGCAAAACGAAGCGACATAAAGAAATACTGAATTAGCTTATTCGTTTTTCTTAAGGCTCCGTTCACTTGAACCTATACATAACTGGGCTGGATTAATGAATTTTTCAATTTTCAATAAATATATCTGACGTTGGCAGCCGAACAGCTAATAAATGAAGCCATTTTTCCGCACCTTTGGCCATAATGCAGCAATGTAAAAAGCCCATGAGAAAAATATATCAATCACCTATCACAAATCATCAGATGGGAACGCACAGGCCTTTTGAAAATTTGAATTTCAAGTAAGCGTTAAATCTAAACTGAACGTTGAGTCGCTGATTAATAAAAAATATAGGAAATGTGATTAATTTTGGTTTTCAACATTAATTTTTATTACACATATGTATACATGCATTGTCTTTTTAAGCTTAAAATCAAGTGCGCAAAACAAATTGTAATTAGGAATGGTTGACATCGATACAATACCGAAAATAATTAAATACTAATAAACTTAGACTAGGTCGCATTACAATGCCTGTCAGGAATAATTTTGAACACATTAAATAATTACGAGTTATATAGACATCAGAGATTCCATATATACCTATATAGAAACTGAGACGAAACCGAAACAGTAAACTGCTTACTGCTTATTTTTAAAGGCTTGTTTTTTTTTCGGATATTCCGATTCCTTAAATTTTCATCGCAAAACTCATCTAGATATGTACTAAGGCCTTTAGCCTATCTCTATCGTTGTTCCGTTCCGTATGAATAAGTACGTGAGCACTTGCGGGCGTCTGTTGTTCATGTACTAAAGGTAACGCGTTTCTAAGGTCACTAAGGTGCTAAACAGCTGAGTATAAATGTCTGTCTGTTAACAGTATTTAACGGGGAATGTTTCTATAAAGTGGGTCAAGAGTGGTGTGTCCTGGGTTCAGCATGCAGGTTTCTATTGGAGTCTTTTATGATCGTTCATAAATACTAAGCAGTCTTGCCGGTATCAAAATAATGCTCGTTGTCATGGTTATTTCTTAAGCTTATCTCTCACAGTTGAGCAACCAGTCCCGATGCGGATATATTATCTCCAGCACCAGCTGTCTTTTTAGCTACCCGACACACAAGTACGGGCGCCACACAAATATCTACTTCGATTTTTTGATCATGCGCCCCAAATTGTATATACTCTTGCCAGCAGGGTACAGGATTGGCTGCGCTCATGCGCATTCTTGGTGCTTGCTCCTGAGCCGAAGTCGCAAAGCTATCGTCCAGCACCAGCATAACCGACTCCGGATTAATCTAAGGAATAATAAGATTAAATTAATTTTTACACTTGAGAGAAGGGTTTGGCACTCACAAACTGCGATTTGCAAACATAACGATGGGCAGTTAGGGCCGCCTTAGCTGCTGCAGCGCGCGTATTCTTCCACTTTGACTTGGCAATGGTTAATATGGCCTGATAGGCCAAGGTGTGCACATGAATGCGGGAGACCATGCGACGTTGCGTATCTGTCTGCCGTTTTGTATGATAATCCTCTAGTAGACTGATAAACACCTGTCGCATTTGATCTAGTGTATTGGCAACACGTGGATTCCAGTCGGTGGCTAGCGTGGTGCTTCCGTGTTGCTGCACTTCGCGTAGATTGGACAGCTCCTGCTCGTTCATGCCCAGAGAGTCCACATAGGGCAGCACATATTGACGAAGCTGCTGCAGCAGCTCCAGCTCTACATAGCTGGCAAATTCAAAGTGCTGGAGCGTATCCTTGGGTTGGCTGATCAGTTGCTTTTTCACCTGATTTAAGCGTGCCTCACGTACACCAGGGCTAAACTTGAACATATCCATCATTTGCAGACCGCTAACTACCAGCAGCTGTGGATGATATTCTTTCAATGCATCCGTCAGCTGCTCCACTGACCTCAGATGTGGATTGTTCTTGTCATTGTGCAGAATATAGCGATTGGCTCGTGGCGCCTCATAAGGTCCCCATCTATCACCAGCCTTGTACTCCAGAATCAGATGTATATCATCGTCAGGTATTTCATCACCCGCTAGGCTAATTTCCTTGGGCAGCAGTGGACGTAATCTACAAAAGAAAATGGGCTATCAGACAGTTCTTAATATTATGTTTAGTAAAATATACTTTTTGGACAAGTGTGCACCCAGCAGAACGTCCGCTCCCTCCATCACAAAACGCACTGCCATAAGGGGAGCATTGCCGCCCATGTACCAATGAATGCGTTCCTTGTCCAGAAGCTTGGCATAATCAATCAACTGCTTGAACAGCGTGCCGTTCGCGATAACCCGTCTACAAGAAGTATATGTACATTAAGCGAACATTTTTAATTACAGTAATGTATGCACTTACTCTGCTGCAGCACCATTCTTAAAGTAGTAGACAAATGATTGCAACAGCTCATTTTCGTTGTTTACATCATTTGCTGCATAATCCGGACTTATACTGGGCACACGCTTTTTGTAATAGGTGTCCAGAAACTCAGTCGCGTTGATCTGTAAATCCGTGCAAGCACCGTAACCAACAGCAACTTTGGGTGCCGGCTCAAAGGCGGATCTCTTGACACCGCTTTCTATGGCCAGGAGGCCAGTTAGGAGTACGGTTGTTTTGTTAAGCGCTTGCAGGGACTGAAATGCTTGCCAGATGATCGATATAAAAGCCGTGAATACCGAGCAGCCGGTTATCCAGCCCATGTATTTTAAAGCTCTCATTCTTCTTCCGTCTTTCTCTTTTTTTTTTGGCACTCAATAACTTGTTGTTGTTTTTGCCGGCTGCTGCGTCTTTGTATCTTTTTGTAGAGCTATTGTCTTAATTATTCCGGTTATTTTGTGCTGATGTGGCTGATGCAGCAGTGCTGCTCCTCTGCTTCTCCGACGCTTATCAATTTGAATGCTGTATGTTCTATTTTGTTGTGTTGTGAGTTGAGTTTATTAAAAGATAACGACAAAACTCCCATTTGTGTCGACTACTAGCATTGAAAATAAAAAATCGATGTATGTATCAATCGATATATTTATGCTAGGCTCACTTTGCGCCACAGAGCTTGGCACAGAGCCCAGGGCTGGGCATCTGAGCTCCAAAATTTGAAATGAGATTTTGAGGCGGGGATGTGATGCCTTTTAATTTGTCATACAAATGATTTTTATTTGCCAACAATAAGCTTAAACAAATTTAATTCATTAATAACAAAACATTTTTTTCAGAGTACATTTTGAGAGCATATGACGTCACAAACCTCACTTCCAACTTATCGAACCGTTTTTGTGGTTGGCGCACAACTTAAATAAAACTATTACAATTTTGAAAGTATTTAATTTTATTTGAAACAATCAAACAAAAAGGAAACAATTTTAATGAATGTTTGGTGTTCGTAACCTATCAGGGGGTAAAGTTGTAAGACGGTTCCTACTTAAAAAAGTTACAAATAAAGAATTCGACTTAATTTATATGCTAAATTTATAACATACAGGATAACTGGTTACAAAAAACAAAAAACCGGCTAAATACCGACATGACAAACACAAAGCAGAAGATAATAATAATAACAATAGTAATGCCGCAAGCCAACTTCAATGGTGATGATAATTTGGGCTTAGGTAAGTGGAGTGATATATCAGCATAAAAACTGGTATAATTCATTTAAGTACGTTTAACAAACTGATGCCACTTAATGTCCATATCTGAAATAATTGATATATAGTCTTCACTAAACGATTTTTAAACGTTTTCAGTGTACTTAAATACGTCATCAGCATTTATTTTCGTTTCGTTTACAATTTTGTAGATGTTGCCTCGTTAAAAGGCGGTTCCTTCTTGTTTCTGTTGTTAACACATAAAACAAGTTGTTGCTTCTTCGTTGTTTCTCTTTAATTGCTTCATGCCGTTATTATAGTTATATTATATTTTATTATAGACAAGGTTATCCAATGGATTGTTTGTAGAGGAAGTGATATTCAACTTGTGGGAGCCAGCCAAACATTGATAAAGTGCAATCATTGAATTTGCCAGTTGATATTAGCCATATTTATATTTTAAGCAAGACTTTCCTGCCCGTTTAAGTGTTGTTTCAGGTGTTAGCACTCCAAAGAGTAAATCAACATGTTCCAAAGGTTCATCCAGTAAATTATTCTTTATAGAATTTCAAGTGATAAAATCAACAAATGCCAATTAGCGACAGTAAATTATATAAGACATTGGCTGGAATAAAAATAAACTTTACTATTTTTATCATGACATATCACGTACGCCTCGTGTGTCCAGCTTAAGATTGAATTTTCGTTTCGCCAACCAACTTAAAATGCTGAAGATGCCACTAAAGTCGGTGAGTTGCAGGTCTCGTTTCCTTTACCCGATTTCCAGCTCCTCCTCAGAACAGACTTAAGACGTAAACGCGCCCCTTATGAACTATTTCTGGTCTGGTCAGGCCATAAAACTCGCTTCAGCCTGCCCACTGGTTTTCCAAGTGGTCATCGATAAGCGTTAAGTCTGACAAGTGAAAATGTCGTTGATTTTGTCTCGAAACTATTTTTAAAAGGCGAACGAAAGTGAATTTCAGAACTTACGTTAACTCAGACGATGACAACGGCTTTTAACCGGCTTGGCGTGTCGGCGATCTTGTGTGCACATGTGTGTGCGTGTCTGAGAATCGAGACATCCAATTGTGATACATTTATACCGTGTAACTAATTCAGCAATGGGTATTTTGACTTCTGCAGAAGAATAGAAAAAACGTTATTATCGAAGTACAAACGAATTGAATTTAAGTTTAATTATCGTATTGAAACCAACTTATATATATTAAAAAAACAATCCTATTTATAATTATAATTTATATTGTAATATATTTTGTTTAATATATTTAGTTTGTAAATCTTGAGTTAATTTTGTTATATTTTGTATTGTTTTTTCTATCCATAATATTGTATTTCTTTATATTATATTAATTAACTTATTAAATGAATTGAATCTTAATCTTCTATCTTAATTCTCTTTTTGTTATTTGGTTCAAGTTTACGCTAAGCCGTTTAGCTTTATTATATAGGAAGGAATTAATGTGGTATCTGTTAGTTGAGTAATGTCAACGACAAAATTCGCACTTGATTTGTATTGTATTTTGTTCTTTTTACGTATTTCGTACGCTTGTACGAACCTTTTTTTATTCTATGCGTAGTACGCTGTCCGGGCACCGTCTCTGGGGCTATCCATATATAAAATCAACATAATCAGAAATTCTAGCGAGCAGTTGATTCTATGCGATTGACGGAGCCGGACGCGTTGCTGCCATCTGCGGCTACAAAATATTAAATATATATAATACAGTTCTATACTTTTAAGTAATTGTGCAATTCTTCGGTGAAGTTGCAAGATTTACCGTTAAAAGAACGAGGTCAAAAGAAAGTTACGAAATTCTTTCAGAGAAAAAGTGTTGAATAATAATAATAGTAACAAAAACAAAAGGTAATTTGCATGCTGAAGTTAATTAAAGCCTATTGACTTGTGTGAATAATTGGTTTGCTGATTGCATCTTCGTTTTGTTTTCGTGTTGCGCGTTCGTTTCCTTAGTCTTTTGTTTGCGCACTGTGCATTATGCGAAAAGGAAATAGATTCTAAATATACTATACTATATGGATATGAACTGGATTTAGCACGCTGTCTAGCGATATGTATATACATTTTGACTGCAAATTCGTGTCGCTTTTACGGTCCACTCTTTCGCCACTTCCGCCTGCCAACCTATTAAAAATTAATATAGTAAATGTTTTTTTTTCTCGAATTTAAAAAAACATTTTATTGTTCTTTCGTTGACCAAAAAGCGTGGCAAAATAAGATCGATTCGGTATAAAAGAATAACAACGTGTGCTTCGGAGTTAATTGTAATCAACTTCCAAATGATAACTCCTGCGATCCAATGCCATGTTGTGTCATTATCCCAAAGGCAAAATAATTGGTCAAAATAAATTTGCATAAATTTGTCGACATTCTTTAATGCTAAATACCAAAATTAGGCCCGGCCAATACTGACTAAGCAATTTTTACGAAAAATCAAAACAAAACAATCATCAAAAAGGTGAATAAACTAACAATAGCATCGCCGTCTTTGTAATGAAACATCTTCCGAAAACTGGTTCAGCATTGAGGACGTCACGAGCAGAAGCTCCATTGAAAGCAAGAGTATAGCAGGTCCATTAATCTGGGATTGATTCTTTTTTCTAGCTGTAAACCGAAATGTGGAAGTCGTCATTGTTCCTGTTGCTGCTCGTCGTAGCAGCTGTGACGTCACAGCGCACGTCATTGGATGTCGCTTTAAGGAATGCTTATCGTCCATTGCGATTGCTCGGTTTGGCCTTCACTGGTCGCTCTGGTGACGAAGCAGCGAACGTGCAACGCGTTCGGGATGCGGGCGTAAGTCTAGACTCAGGGAAGTTATTCCTTTTTTCATATCTCTATTCTTTTATCCTTAGAAAACTCAAAATTCGAATGCGAGAACGCGTTCTTTGCTGCAGTTTTGTGATGCAGAACATGGCCCTGGAAGACGTAGTGAGGAGCGTCCGACGAGCGTGCATCGCTTGCGTCCTGGAGATATCGATATCATTGGAGGAATGGGTGACTCTTTGACCGCTGGCAATGGTATCTTTGCCACCAATTTGGTGCATGTAACTGTTGAGAATCGTGGTGCCTCTTGGTCCATTGGGGGACAATACAATTGGCGAAAGTATCTAACGTTGCCCAACATTCTCAAGGAGTTCAATCCGAATCTCTATGGATATTCTCTGAAAGATGGACTATCAACAGAACGCTCTTCACGTTTCAATGTCGCTGAATTGGCAGCCATGTCCCGGGATATTCCCTATATGGCCAAAGTGCTGGTGAAGCGCCTGCAACATGATCCCAAAGTTAATATGACTCACGATTGGAAACTGGTCACGTTATTTATAGGCAACAACGATTTCTGCACCGATATTTGCTTCTATCCCAAGCCTGAGATGACAGTTTCGTATCATGAGCAGAATATGCTAAAGACTTATCGTTATTTAAGGGATAATGTGCCACGTCTGCTGCTCAATGTGGTGCCAGCTCCCAATTTAAGATTTCTGGCGAATCTCTCGGGTCTACCTCCAGTTTGCTACAGCACCTTGCGTTTCGAGTGTCCCTGTTTGCTAGGGAAAACCAAATCACACTTGGATTACTACGAAGGGATTATGAAACGTTGGATAGCCAAGGACTATGAGATTGTCAATAGGCCAGAGTTTAATACCGAGGTGAGTCTGACAATGAGTAGTTTCCCCAAGATTTTTAACTTTACGTAATACTTTCTCTACTTCTTTTCAGACCTTTACCATCAATGTGCAGCCATTCTCCCAGTTTGAAGACTTTCCACGCACACGAACTGGACAAACGGATACGCGATTCTTCTCTGAGGATTGCTTTCATCTAAGTCAACGTGGACATGCCGCCGCAGCGAATGCCATTTGGAATAACATGCTGGAGATGGAGGGCGAGAAGAGTGGCTTCAATCCGCACTTGTTTGAAAAGTTTCTTTGTCCAACTGAGGAGCGTCCCTTTTTCATCACCCGGGTGAACAGCCGTGCCGATTTCGTTGTCTAATAACCATTATCTTATTACTTATTACGTAACATTCTCTGTGATATCTTTCCTAAGTCTCTCTCATCCATATGTTTGTCATATTCATTTACGCTTTGATAAATATACATTTTTAGAAATATACCTTTAAAGTATCTGAAAGCTCGACTTCACGATGCGGCTAATGAGTAAGTCAAACAAAGTGTGCATAATTTATTAGTCCACCTCTATGTAGGGGCAATCTATGAATCTATGAATATCAGCTGTGAGAAAGGGGCGTGGTTGCTGTTTAATTTACATATCACAACGTCTTAAATGGAATGCGCGTGTCTTACAGAAGAGTCACCCCCAAGTTACATTTGCCACATAATAATTAGCCACTAGGGTTATTCAGTAAACAAAAGATCAGCATGCATTAACATCGAGAGCTCATCAATCTGAGAGGTTTATTAATTGACTAGGATTACTTAGTAAGCAAAAATCCAAATGCATTAAAATCAAGAGTTTGTTAATCTAAGAGTTGAGCAAATTTAATATTACTTACAATCAAGTAAACAACTCAGGGTTCATTTACAGACTGAACTTCTGTTCAAGTTCATTGATATCAACTTATTACAAAGCCACTTTTTCCAAGTTTGGATTCAAAAAGATCTGCCCGACTCTAGGTTTGATGCCTAAACTTTTGTATGTATGTAATTAAATATTTGTATTTATGCTCTCATCTATTTTGATATGAGTCCAATGTTGTAATTGTGAAAAATGCTATACTTACAAAGAGTTTAGCACCAGTTTTCAGTTTTTCCCCGATCTTTCTAAGTCCCTTAAATTTCGAAAGCAATAATAATCTGAATAAAAAGCAGTTTAGAGTTTACTATAAATTCCGGGTTCACTTAGGGCAGTAAATCCCCAGGCTCTTAAACTTTTAAGACTTAAAGAAATTATAAAAAATTATTGTTGTCAGTTTTAAGTTAATAACGTCGTATTTAAAGGAAAGCATATATTAAAGATTTATCTTAATTAAAGAGCTTAACTTTTCCACTGTGAAAAGAAAAGTAATTAAAAGATTATGTAAAGAAGTGTTAAGTGTACAGGTTATAATGTTTAGCACCTTTTAAGTAGAGTCGTAAAAGTAAATATTTTTTCATGCCCATTTCCTGAATAACCCTCTTTTTACTTATAACTGTCGTGTAGTCCCCCGACTTGGGTGGTAATATAACTTGTTACAAATGTTGGAGCATCAATACCGTCGTCTGCTCATCATAATTGTTAATTTTTGTACCGAAACACTGCGAATTTTACGGTTTCATCGTCGGAACGTGTTATTCCGGCTAATGGGGCACCTCCCCCTGGGTCCCTCCTCTGAGTCTCACTCGCGTTGCTATGATCAACAGTTTCGCGTGCAAGTGCGAAAAGGTAAATGAAACAATAACATCAATTACGTTTTTTTTTGGCTTCGTATTTTTAGCGCTGATTGCAGCACATTATAAAATGGTCAGCCCCTTCCACACCCCTCCACGAAATGCGTCTTTAAGGTCTACCATCTGTCCATGTAACTCGGTCAGTGTTAAGGTTAATGCCAGCGTTGCGGCATCTCGACTTTCGCTTGACTTTGAACTTGACAGAAACCGAAACGATTTTTATCACAGAGCGTATCTTATATTACATATATGTGTATTGCTATATGTGTAGTTAGATATATGTAGAATATGTTTTCCATTTGGTTTTTTCTATGCTTGAGTTCTAAGTAAGCATGGCCGGCGAGTCTGTCACATTCTTGACTTATAAGGCATATCAAAGTCACGCCTATTTCAGTTATAACAAAAATGTGTAGATGGAACTTCGGGTAGATATTGGCATATGCTGTATTGGATAATTATAAATATACTATATACATCGGTGAAAATATCTAAAATGTATATAAAACTCTTTCTTTATCACACAAAATATATCTACTTCCGACTATATATATTTCTAAATATGACTGTAAAGATTTTCCAACATAAGTGCAGGGTATTTTCCAGTCAAACAGAGATTTTTTCGCTGATTTTGACTTACCTTTAACTCGTTTTACTTGCATGTAAAATGATTAGTAGCTAAATGAGCTCGATGTGTAACTTAACTGCTAATTAATTGATGAATAGTTATATTGGCTGACTGATTGATTAAGACTTTGAAGTCGTTAAAATTGTAGGCGGTAGAAATGTTCAAGGGCTAGTTTATTACTTACTTTGTGTTACATTAACTAATATAGTGCTCCAAATACCCAGTCTTAATTATTACGTGCATAGTTGTTGTATTTTATATTATTATTACCTATGGCTGAATAATTGTCATGTTGTTAGCTAGCCGGACTTTGTTTTATTCGTTAATATTTTTCCTGTATGTTTCTATTTAAATTTAACCTTACATAATTCTTTCTTCATGAAAAGTATAAAGCTAGCGTAGACCTTAGAGCTTCCAATCTTTTCGCTAATATTTTCCAAGTAACATATGTATGTATTTCTCTATATCGTGTACTAACTTCTCTTAGACGTATACAGTTCCATTATCCAATTCAGGATTTCTTCCTACAATTAGTTGCCGGCCATTCGTAAATCCTTTACCATCAGATCAGAGATCAAGCACGATTTTTATTTCAAAAACATTTTTTCAAAATCTGATTTGGTTTACTTTGTTGTCCCAGAGACACCCCTGCAATCAAAACTATATTTTTTGTACACGCCAGACTTATTCTTTCCAAATGTAACTTTAATAAATGTTAATCTTATTCATAAATTTTAAGTTCAGTTTAAGTGCTAATTTTATATTGAACGCTTACATTATTTTTGTCGACTTGCTTTTAGTATCGTTAAATAAATCTTTTGTTTATATTATTGATATTTATACTATACTTTTAAAATAAGTTCATTCGCCATAGGTGACGTAATAAAGATACAAGTGATGACGTCACGTTGTCTAGAATATCTGTTTTAAAGATAAGAGATATACATTTGCGATAGAGAATTGGGAGTTAAATTAAATATATAATTTCTACAACCTTACCCTGTTAACATTTATAAAAATAATTTCTTTAATTTGGTCTAATTTACAATAATATCGTTTTTATTAATTAAACAATTGGTTCAATTTAATTTAAATTACGCGCCAAGCATTTTTAGGGTGTCGCCATCTGTTGTTCGCTAGAGCAAGGGAAATGTTTCTTCCCCTCTTCTTCTTACCAAAGGGAAATTTAGCGAATTCTACCGAAAATAATTAAAATGCCAAGTGGCGCTCTGACAATTTAGTTCCGCTGTTGCATAATAGATGGCGCTGAAATGTAACAGCTAGAACGGTTCAAAATCGTAGTGTTTTATTTATTGTTTAAATAAAATACAATTGATAAGTACTTTGCCATAAATTTAAGTAAATATTAATAAGTCAACATCAATAAATAGGTAAATAAATTTTACTTTTTACTTTTATTAATATGACATAATCAATAATGTTGATTTAGTTTTATAAGTTACTTTTGGCGTTCTTGGCGTTCTTGGCAGCAATAACATTGAAAATCAAATCAAATTTTCGCCAAGAGTTTCGAGTTTTGTGCTGCCCTCAGCTCAAAAGTGAAAACCACAACAGAAATGGTTGGGTTTAAGACTTGAAATGGAAAATTCTGCTTACGGCGGCACTGCAAAATGTTATAAATTGTTGACGGCAATGGCAAGAGCTAAGCATTTCCAGAAAATACGTCAATCTCAAGAGTTGATAATCATGACACAGCACAGCAGACAGATTCAAGTAGTCGCAATTGTTTTATTGTTGGGTAAGTCTCAAGTAATCCGACCCATTTTATGGCAATGGCATTAAAAAGTTATTTGGAAATTTGTACAGTTATGCAACATTGCTGGGCCATGCCGTATGCCTCGTCTGGCAATGACATTGACATTGACGGGAATTACCAGGGGTCTGGGGGAAGTGGTGCTGCCAATGGGCGACCTGTGGATTATCACACAGTTGTGGGTCACTTCAAAGACTTCTTTATGTATCTGCCAGTCATGATGACCACGCTGAAGGAGACCATGTCCGGTTTCCCCAAATTTGCCGAAGGTGTCCGCATTTTAACCTCTGGCAAGGGACGAGTCGATGGCGAGGATTGCAAGTGTAGTCAGAATACCTTGCCAACTGGAGCAAGCAGTGAGATTCTGGACAACAGCAGTCGCTTTGGTTGACAAGTTACCAAAAGTATAAGACTGTAAATATTTATTGTACATATATACTCTAAGTTAGTATAAGTTAATAAATTATAATACAATTTAAAACAGATTATTTCGACACTTTCATTTAATGTATCTTTTATTACATATTTACTTTTTACGTGTATAAATTAAATTAATGTTTTAGTTGAATTATTTAATTATGATTTGAAGAATCCTTTAATATTTAAAAGCTGACTTTTTCAGTGATATCATTAATTTTTTTAATGGATGACAATCCACGCTAGTAACGAAGCATCAAGATAGGTGCGCAATGCAACTATAAATATATACGGAAAGAATAGTATACTTAAAAAACCTGCAGAAATTCAAGTGATTGAACATAAATTAATAAAAATTTGTATTGTTTAAAATAATACAAGTTTTAAAATATTTATTTTTATAATTAGTCTAAAGCTATACTCTAAAAATTACTATGTGGTATCTGAGATTACGTAAACATCTTCATAATACGATAGCAATTGTCTTGATAAAATTTATGGAAAATGATCTTTGATTATTCTTAAATTACTACTAGAAAATTGTTACAATTACGTAAAGTTCATAATCGTAATAGTAATTGCATTACTTTTTATTCAAATTTGTTTGACTTTGTCCGTTTTTTGTGTAGAAAGTAACGATTCATGAGCATTTAATTTAGCTTAGTACTAAACTGTAATTGTGGCATTTGGCTATTATAGAGACACGCATTGTAAACTTGACCCACAGGATACGTGGTGCCCTTGAACATGTCTGCACAAGTGTAAGAATGTTATATCAAGTTGAATAATATTTGTGTTTTCTTAAGTTGTCGATAGACGCGTCGTTTCATTAGCCAGACCATATTATTGAAACAACTTTGACTGCAACTAGTACAATAAAGTTATAGGAATAGAAATGGTAGCTAATCAAAGCTTACAATCTCCAGGGACTACAGCCAGAGGAAGTACATGGAGAGGGGTGTCCTGTTTCCACTGATGTTTACACTTGTCATTATTGTTAATTGTGTTTGTTGTGGGTCAAGCACACATGAACCATATTTACACATTCATATAATTCAGCACAGCGACCAAATTTTTAGATTCAGTATTGCTCGGGGCTCAGTGGTTAACGGTTCGTTGTGAAATCAAAATAATCAAAGACAGACTGTACTTCGAACAGTATGCGAAAGCGTAAAAAATCCAAAAAATAAATAGAACTGCTAAAGGAATTTGGTAAAAATGCAACTATAACTAATACTTAAAGCAAACATTTTAAATAGGGCTCTACTTTTGACTTATGACAGCTTTAAGATATAGTAGTCCTTTTCGATTTAAATTTGGTTGATATATACAGAACAAGATACACAATCTGCAAGTTTGGTTGAGATACCTAAGAAACCAAAAAGTTTTTTTTACACTAAAAGTGGGCTTTCGTCCGATCTGATCTATGGCAGCTGTATAATAAAGTAGTTCGGTTTTAAGCAAATGATACCAAAATCGTAATATGAAGTTTGGTTGACATGTCTTAAGAAAAAAAGTCAGAACCTCAATAGTAAATTCACCTTATTACATTACATTACACTTTGTTTCTGTATTAATAAGAAAAATATTCGTTTCTGAGCTGCTGTTTTGGATATAATAATGGTACCAGCAGGATATCGATATTTTGATTTGTCATGTTAAATGTTCCCTTGTCGTCTCATGACAAAAAATGGTCCGTAAAATTTTCGAATCGATCGCTTGTCAGTTTTTTTTTGGAAGATACTTGAACGCAAGTTGTTTACTCAAAGAAACCGCAGTTCTTCGCAAAACTTCAGAACAACATGAGTCACCTGAAATGCTCGATAAAGTAATGGAAAACCCGAAAGAGAGCCTTTTAATAGTCACTGTGCAGATTTTGTTTTCCAAAAGTACTCAAATCAATTGTGCATGACCAAAGTAAATAATTATATTTAAATTATCGATTATTTGTGCTGTTTAAAAATCACAGGGGCACAAAAAGGCAACATTATTTATGAATAAAATTGCAAGCCTTAACTAAATATATAATATAAAGAGTTTCGATTATTATCGTAAGAGTGTTCGCTAGGTATTAATAATAACTACTGTACGGACTTTGTTTAGTTGAAATGGCCAGTGGGATTGAGTTACTTGTGGCTGCAGCGCTGTGCTTAGCCTGTCCGCCATTGAATGAGACCCTGCCCGAGGGCTTGCTACAGTTGAATCCGGATGGGAGTCTGGTTACAGAGATGCCCATAGAATTGGAGGATACAGGATTGGTTGAAGAGGCGCCGGAGGAAACGCTGGAAGTGTTGCGAAACAAAAAGGAAAAATTACGAAACATGAAAGAATGGATAAATGGGAAACACCTGACTATTGCAACGCTAGAGGATTATCCATTGAGCTATACCGAAAAGCTGGAGAACGGCACTGTGGTTGGTCGTGGAGTTTCCTTTCAGATCATTGAATTTCTGCAGAAGAAGTTCAACTTCACGTACGATGTTGTTGTGCCACAGGATAATATAATTGGGTCGACAATGGACTTGGATCGGAGTTTGATTGAAATGGTCAACAAAAGTGTAAGTAGTCTCCTGCGATTTTCAAAGAGAATCCTCATAATAAAGCTATTATCTATCACTTGATAGGATGTGGATTTGGCTGCTGCATTCATACCCTCATTATCGGAGCAGCGCAGCTTTGTGTTCTACTCGACGACCACTTTGGATGAGGGAGAATGGATTATGGTTATGCGACGTCCCAGGGAATCGGCCAGTGGCTCTGGATTATTGGCTCCCTTTGATTTTAGGGTCTGGATACTCATCTTTGTTTCTCTGGTGGCCGTTGGACCCATCATTTATGTTTTGATCATCATACGAAATCGCCTCACGGGAGATTCTGTGCAGCAGCCTTATTCCCTTGGCCATTGCGCTTGGTTCGTCTATGGGGCTCTTATGAAACAGGGCAGTACACTTTCCCCAATTGCAGGTGAGCATTTTAAAGTTTAAGCTGTATACATTTATTCACATGTGGAGCAATTAACCCTAATGCAGCGATAAGCATCAGCAATTTGCATTGGGTTTGCTCGATTCGCTTGCCTTGTCATGCAATCGTCCAGTTTGTCCTTTCAATTATGAAATACGTTTATACTATATTCGATTCAATTGCAGATTCGACACGCCTGCTATTTGCCACCTGGTGGATATTCATCACTATTTTGACCTCGTTCTATACTGCCAATTTGACCGCCTTCCTGACCCTCTCCAAGTTCACGCTGCCCTACAATACCGTTGACGATATTCTCACTAAGAACAAGCATTTTGTTTCATTGAGAGGAGGAGGTGTTGAATATGCCATACGCACGGTAAGTTGTCGAAAAAAAACTAGATCCTTTTCCTGCAGCATTGATGTTATACTTATGTAGATGTTATACTTATGTATATGTATATGCTCTCCTGCAGTAAGTTTCTGTTCTACTAAACCCCAATCCAACCCAACCAGTGCTTAGTCTCCAAATATGTCTTTACCATCTGGCATAGTTATATTCTTTACCTTTTTCTTTACAGACCAATGAATCGCTCTTTATGCTCAATCGCATGATCCACAACAATTACGCGGTTTTCACGGATGTTTCAAACGATTCCACTAATTTGATGAACTACGTAGAGCGTAATGGTTATGTGTTTGTGCGGGACCGACCTGCGATCAATATAATGCTCTACAGAGATTACTTGTACCGCAAATCCCTTAGTGACAGCGATGAGAAGATACATTGTCCATTTGCTATGGCCAAGGAACCGTTTTTAAAGAAGAAGCGAACTTTTGCCTATCCTATTGGTTCTAATCTTAGTGAGCTCTTTGATCCTGAGTAAGTGAAATCGAAATATATCTATATCTATATCTATATCTATATCTATATCTATATCTATATCTATATCTATATCTATATCTATATCTATATCTATATCTATATCTATATCTATATCTATATCTATATCTATATCTATATCTATATCTATATCTATATCTATATCTATATCTATATCTATATCTATATCTATATCTATATCTATATCTATATCTATATCTATATCTATATCTATATCTATATCTATATCTATATCTATATCTATATCTATATCTATATCTATATCTATATCTATATCTATATCTATATCTATATCTATATCTATATCTATATCTATATCTATATCTATATCTATATCTATATCTATATCTATATCTATATCTATATCTATATCTATATCTATATCTATATCTATATCTATATCTATATCTATATCTATATCTATATCTATATCTATATCTATATCTATATCTATATCTATATCTATATCTATATCTATATCTATATCTATATCTATATCTATATCTATATCTGTATCTATATCTATATCTATATCTATATCTATATCTATCTCTATCTATAGACTTCTCAATCTGGTAGAGTCCGGCATTATCAAGCATTTATCGGCCAGGAAATTGCCGAGTGCTGAGATTTGTCCCCAGGATCTGGGCAGTACAGAGCGACAGCTCAGGAACGGAGATCTGATGATGACCTATTACATAATGCTAACGGGATTTGCCACTGCTTTGGCTGTGTTCACCACAGAGCTGTTGTTCCGCTATTTAAATGGACGACACGAAGCCAATCAGTGGGCAAGACATGGCGTCGGACGCACAACCAATGGACAGTCTATAAAACCATCTCGATGGCTGCGGGGTTTGAGACGCTTTAATAATGGGGATAAACAGATGCTGGGCACTTCAACTCATGGTCAAAATATAACTCCTCCACCTCCATATCAGAGCATCTTCAGTCCTGGCGGTGGTGAGCAGCTTTGGCGTCGTGCAGTGGCCGCCAACGGACATGGTCTTATTCTCGGAGGCGATCAAAATATGGCGGGCGTGAGACGCCTGATCAACGGACGGGACTATATAGTATTTCGAAATTCAAATGGACAAAGTCAACTGGTACCTACAAGATCTCCATCGGCTGCCTTGTTTCAGTATACTTATACAGAGTAGGAATAGCTTCTTATAGTAGGGATATTTTCACTTTTACGACACGAACACAAGTTAAACCACATGTTAATCATAGACGTAGACAAATGATCTAGTGCAAGTTTTATAGGTCCTCTAGGAGAGTATATATAGCATATTTAAGAACATAAAATGCAATAATTAATAGAGTTATTGGAACTAAGAATAGAAAAGAATACAACTCAGAAAAACGTTCCCAACCAATTGGTTTCGAATCGAAAAATCAGACCAGAGGTTTTAATTGGAAAATAAAAAGAGAAGAAGATATAAGTATAATAGATAACGGAACAAAAATTGGTTAAATTTTCTATAACTTTATTAATAATTGTGTACAACTTTTTGAATTATATTATTATTAGTTTAATCACAATAAACTCTTAGCTGTTTTGTGAGCAATACTTCAATCAAGTGTTCTACGAGCATTGAAAGAGTACGAATTTGAGTGCATTTCCAAGCTGCTCTGAGAAGAGGAGCACGAGCTAATTGAGGGAGCACGCGTTGAGCCGGCCGAGGAGCTGGCCGAGGAGCCGCTCGAGGAACTCACCCAGCCATGACCACTGCGACGACGACGTTGCCGAACTATACCCAAAACGGAGCCTGCAACAGGTGTTGAGTTTATGGATTGACGTTGATGACGTGCTGCATCCAGTGAGACCAAAGCAGTTGCTGGACGTGGATTGTTTGCAGTTAGTGCATTGCTGTTGTGTTGTTGAGGTGCCGTTGCTGGACGTGCCGAGGGCTCGGATTCGCTGGACAGCGAGCTATGTGAATCCTCCTGTTCTGTGTCGATCTCTACATCAATTGATTGGCCATCCAGCTGTTGTAGCGTGGGCACACTGCGTCTCAGTGTGTCACGATAAAGTGGCAAACGACAAACGGGATTTCCAGTAAGTTCCACCTCCATTAGCTGCGGGCACAAACCCAAGAACGAGAGCAATCCCAGTTCGCTGATGCGATTGTTACGTGCCTGCAGCACCTGAAGTTGACTCAACTCCGACAAAGGCCCGACACGTTGTATCATATTGCCATCCGCTATGAGTTCCCTTATGGCCGGTAGACCACTGGTGCCATCGAAGCTGTTAAGGCCACAATTACTAATATTTAGGTGTGTGAGCTGCATCAGACCATAACCCAAATCCCTTAGCGAGCTGAGCACACTTCCGCTTAGGTCCAATTGTTGAAGACTAGGTAGAAAGAGCGAGAGTCTGGACAGGCTGATCGAATAGGAAATGACGCGAAGACGCACCGACTCCACATGCTCCAAATCCGTCCGCTGTGTCACTCGACGCTGCAAGCAATAATAAAGTCAGTTTAAACTAACATTGTGAATAACACAGTATTACATGGCAGTCTGTAGGGCTAGCCGACTATCCATTAGATAATTTACAGCAGAGCAATAGCATTTTAAATCGATCATCCGATTAACAGATGTAGTATGCTTCTACTCTTGTTATTATTTTTACCTCGAGCCAGTCTTCTTGGCTCTTGGCTCGGGCCTTACATTAAGGCCCGTAGCACACCAAAGGCCCTTGCATTTGGAAATAATTATAATCTTTAGCAGTTTGGAGAATTTGAAGCTGCTCGGGCCGGGTCAAGCCGGGTTGGAGCTTACAAGAAAAAGTGTCGGACGGGGTTCGGGCACTTTTCAATCGCGAATTTCGGGTACGGGTTTGGTCGGGCTTGAAAAATGAGGACCGCGTCCACCTCCAATCCTCATTGCATTATGTGTTGTTAAAAGAACTTAAAGCGTTTTGCGCAAATGCTTCGATTGTATTAATTGACATAATAAACTATTAACTTTGCTAGACTTAGAGTCTATTTTTTGCATTTAATTTTATGATTAAATTAAATTATTTATTAAAATATTTATTTAAACTTGAAGTTAAGATTTCTGCGCTATCGGGTTAGATTTATATTTTAGTTACATCAATTATCTAATTCCACCTATTTCGACTAATAAAATAAATCAAATGCGAATAGTTAGATTGGTCGAATTGCAATTGCAATTGCATTTTCTTGAATTTACTATTTTTTTTTTACAATTTCAAACTCCTTGCTCCCACAAGAAATGTACCGAATTAAAATGATATGACCCTGAATGAAGTTGCAATGTGGATGGAATATTAATTCTCTATTTACCAATAGTTCATCCAGCGTTGGTTCTGGTAATTGTGGCGGAAGCACAACTGGTAGCAGATGTACAAAGGCTGGAAAATGTTCGTTTTCCTCTGCAGTAGGTATATCACGATCATAGGAATTTCTGCGTCCCAGTACTCGACGATTCTGGCGTTCCACTTGCTGCTGCTGCTGTTGTTGTTGTTGTAGTCGTACCTCAGCTGGAGGTGGACGTAATTGCGCCAGTGCAGCAGGTCCTGGCAGCGGTGCAAGGAATATCGGTATTTCCGGCTGCAAGGAGTGTTCCGGCGAGGACTCCGTGTATTCGGTAGGCGCCTCTAATAAAGGCATTATGTTGAACCTTTGTTATATGCGTAGTGAGCTGCGACCGGTTGTTCTTCGAGAATGTGTATTGACAAAACAACTTAGTAGTTGCCCGGGACAACGCTTTGCTGACAGAGTTGCGACAGTGACGGCCGACAGTGTTGTGGAACGTGTAAACTGTGTTGGAAGAGCTCAGCGATTCTTTTACAGATGTTCATATGTTCAAAATTTATATGATACTATATACTTGATTTATATACTATATATACATGATACTTGATTAAAAATAATAATAACGCTGTAGGACAACTATTTATAACCGTTTTATAATATTTTTTTTTGTGTGCCTGTAAAATATTTATATATTTCAAAAGTATTATTTCCGAAAACAGCTAGAATATTGGTATCCGTTTTGGTTTTGCATCCAAATGCATTGCAATACCTGTTACTTAAATTTTACTGTTACTATAATATTACTATTTGTTATATATAAATTAATGGTCGGCTATTTCGGTTTTAAGAATTTTCTCGGTTCCAAACAGATATAGAAATATGTATTTATGATATACTTTGAGAATATTTTTATAATTTAAGTCAAAAAGTCTTCGCGAATGTTATGGAAATATTAAGGACTAAATTGCAAATTATGTGATTTCGAGCTTTACTTTATCTTTAAGCCTCTAAAGCAAGCATCTTCAGTATATTGTTTGATATTTGACACAGCCTTAACATTCCCATAGCTTGTCCTTTGCCCTCTCTACGTTCATTTAGCAAAAATGTGCGCACGCTGACGTCAGGCTGTGATGTCACGGTAATGACGTATACTGAGTGTCGTTAACTCTCAGGCACTGGTAAAGCGCGAAAGCGAGATAGATTGAACGAAAGTAAGAAGGAGAAAGAATGAGAGCGAGAGAGAGCTGTGCTACACACAGTTCAAGTGCCCAACGCCTTTTGGCATTTCAAGGGCCATTAGCTGAAGCGAACAACGACGACGACGACGACGACGACAACAACGACGTCGACAACAACGCCAGCGTCAGCGTCCGAGAGTTGGTGTTGTTTTTGTGCTGTGTGTCTGCTGCAGCGCCAGACGACGCCTCTGCAGGAGCACGCTTTACGATAATAAAATTTGCCTGACTGACGCCTTCAAAATGGCATGCTGCAAAAAGCAAAAAGCTTTTTTGCCGGCTTTTGTCTGAGATTTTGTTGTTGTTATGGGCAGGCTAGCTTTTTCGATTGACGTCATCAACATGATGTACAGGCTGAAAGCTGCGCAGTAGCTTGAACCAAGCTGAGACGTAACCACGCATTTATCGATTCACCAAGAGAGCGCAATGGTGAGAGAGAGCGTAGAATGGTGATGGGAGGGAGGTGAGTAGGTGGTGTGTGTGTGTGTGTGTGTGTACAAAATGTCGCAAAAACACGACAGCTGCTTGAAAAGTGTCCAAGTGAGGTTTGGGGTTGTTCTATGCCAAAAGTTTACAAATGATGCTAAATTGGCAAAATAATAAGATACATAAATATAATTAATTAGGATTGTCTAGGGAATAATTAAGTATACGCTGAAATGCTTGCCTTGCATTATTTGATCGTGCTTTATAGGTTTCTCTCAGTGTAGACAGAAAAGCAGCTGACAAATTTTGGGGCAAGGTGCTGCTAAAAACAAAACTTCCCCACCTATGCTAACGCTGGCGATTGCCTAAAAATAGAATATATCAATAATGCCAGCACACACACACACATACATACCTATTTGTGTGTGGGTGTTAATGGTCACCACGCAGAGCAACTGACGTCATTGTGAAAAAGCTTTCGTGCTGCGCTCGTTACTACGTTTCAGGAAGCAGGACACAAACAACAATAACAAGTCAGCAAGGCAAAGCAACAACCAACCAACCACCAAATGTGAGCCAAGCCAGGCCATTTCAGTTCAGTTCAGTTCAGTTTAGGCCATTTTGCATTGCTGTCTCGGCCAGGCCAAGTCAGTCGCTTAGCAGCCGCGAACGCGAGCAAAACACACATTTTCAATTCTCTAACCGGGCGACCTTCACAGAGACAGACCAAATAAATTCTAGTGCTCCCAACAGTGATTACGATTTGTTTCTAAAATAGTTTAAGCCAAATAATTCAATAACAACACAAATTGTGGCTAAATAAAATTAACAAAATAGCCTTGAAATGCACAAAGGACTTTGCTAAAGCTTAAGTGACTTGAGAGCGCGTGTGTGTCTCTGTGTCTGCGTCTGTGTGTATGTTGTTTGTTCATATGTGGGTGTAGCTGCAGCTGTGGTGCATAATTATTTGGGTCAAAGCGAAAAGCTGCAGCTTTGCCAGGACGTTGCTCAAAAGTTCAAACATCCATCCTGCTGGACTAATCCACCTGTTATGAAGACACACAGCAGCAACAACAAAATAATCAACAACAAAAACAACAGCCTAGGCTAATTGGATTGCTAGTAGCACATAGAAAGTAAAAAACGAAGGGGTTGCAACAATGGAGGCCACTCAGCCCAAGGTGCATCGTCAGCATCAGCGACAAAGGCGCACGGAGGCACGTCAACGTCGTCTGGAGCGTGAGGCTGCTGCAGCGGCAGCAACACCACCTGATCAGGATCAGGCACAGGATATTACAATGGCTATTAACGAGACTCTCGAGAGCTGTGCGGCGGCTCTTAATGATACAGCATCGACAACAACAGCGACAACGGTGGTGGGTCGGATCAGTGCACAAAGTTCAGCGGATAGCATTGAAATGGTGGGATCACCCAGTCAAACATCCCAGCAAACGGTGGTGTTGGTCAACGGGCATGCACCGCCCACGCAGGATACATTGGAGGAGAGCGCCTCGCTGGGTGCCGATGAGCCGCAGATGGAGACCACGCACCTGGAATCGCCTACACAACCCACAAAGCAGAGCGATGGCAGTCGCAATTCCTCGGGAGATGCCATGAGTCTTCGTGAGACACTGCGTCAGTTGCCTGCAACACATGGACATCGTTCGAGACGCACACATTCCCCTCAGTCGCCAGCATTGCGCTCACTTGAGGTGGATTCTTCCTTCCATCGCGGCATATTAGGCTACATTGATCGGGAGCTAAAGCAGAGCTCGCCCACGCCCTCGGCTCTAAGCATGGGCGCGGGTAGTAGTGGCGGAGGTGGCAGTGGCGGCGTTGGTGGTGGCGCCTCCCGCAAGCAGCAATCGCTGTCAGATCCCCAGGCTAGTCCCGCACAGCGTTCGCTGCGTTCGAGGAACAGCTTTGACAAGAGTCCGCGCCGCAAGCGTAGCAAGTCTGAATCTCGCAGGCGGCGCGAACGCAAGCTGATAGCTGCCGGCGAGATGGAGGTGCGCCAGGCCAACGAGACGCTTATGCGTTACCTCAAACAATGCTCCGATATGCATGATGCATCCCTATCGGGGGAGTTGGAAATCGATCAGAGCCTCGAGGAGCGACGTGTGCATCGCAAGACGAAATCGCAGAGGGATAAGCGTGGTCAGCTCATCAGTAAGTAGTATCTTCATTCCCAGTTTCAATCTCATTCCCATTCCCGGTCCGAGTAAGAGTAGGAATCGTGGTCTGAGTCGGAGCCGGAGTCGGAGTCGGAGTCGGAGTCCTGGTTGCAAATGGTATTCCATTGAGGAAAAGCTTTGGCTAGCTTGCACTTGCGCAGTAAACCTTTTCTCGCTCTTTCACTCTCTCTTCCATTATTTCTCTCTCATTCTTTTTCTCTCTCTCTTTCTCTCATATGCATTTTATATGTGGCTCTCCTTTAACCTACAGGCAAACTATACTCAGCTGGTGGGCTATCATCCATATTAAAGGAGCTGGCGGATGACATTACGCCCGCTGAGGGCGATGAGATCTACAATCCATTCACTCCGGTCGTCTCGCCCACAGACGATACGCCCGCGCACATCGATAAAATGTTTCTGCAGACGTCATCGGGATATCGACCAGTGGAGCAGAGCTACTATAAGCGTTCCTTTGTTGGTGCCGGGCGTGGGACAGCTGGTGGCAGCTCCGGTTGCATTGGTGGCATCGATGGCATCTCAGCCGCTGAGTTGGGTGGTGCCGGACGCCTCTTTCGCTCAAATGGTGGTGGCACCGCCAGCGGACGTGGCAGCTATGGAGACACACGCTGTCTGCTCGATGCGCAGCTCAATCGGTGAGTTAGGAGTAGGATGAAAAACCATTGACATTGCTGGCGGGGTGTCTGGTTTTATTGAATGACTCTCACGTAATCCCGTGCCTGTCCTTTTTGCCGGCTGGGTATTTAGATTTATTTTTAGGTCCCTACAGGCTCACCTCCCACTCAATTTTCCTTCGTTTTTACCGTGTTTTTCTTTGTCTGTGTGTCTGTGTGCGTTTTCCTTGCCAAAGCATATTTGAATTGAATTGCTTTTTGCGTGTAGAGCAAGTAGAGGGATTTAGCCAAATTCGGCTGATAAGACAATTTGTCTACACAAATTGCGTAAGACTCCTTGAGGTCCTAGGTCAAAAGAAGATTTGTTATTATATATGTATGTTTAAAAACAACTCAATTAGTGGTGGCTTAATAGCATTCATACTGTCTGACAACAAGTAATGATATATTTTTGTAATTATGTGTATATAGTATAGTATGCTATTTCTAAAAGTTAGCTTGGGACTTTCTTTCATATTAAAAGTGAGTTTACGGGGATAGGATAATTGGTGAAATATTCTACTTATTTTTTTTGGAATTATAGAACTTTCACATTAATATGTAGTTTATTTGCAAAAGTGGAGTTTATTTGTATGTATATTTATAGAGAGGTTTTATACATTTTATATTATACAAGAAAGAACAGAGAAGGTTGTATTGATTGTCAATTTGAAAGCTCGAGGTTAACCTTTTATTATTTGAAAGAAATTATAATATTCTGCTAAAAAGATAAAGGTCAAATAATGTACGTTTATTTAATTTGTGAAGAAAAGCTTTTTAAATGGTAAAGGCCAGACTAGACTCTTATATGTAATAGTCAAGAAGATAATATACCATTTCTTCGTTACATATATATTGTAGACAGTACATATATATAAAAACTAGTTATAATTGGACGACTTTATTATTACCTAGTATTACCTATAAAAACACTCATTCTATTTTCTCTACAATATATATGCATACAACTGATTTTTAATTTTATTTGATATTTTAGTAATGGCATCTCAAGCAACATCCAACTTGCCTGTGTTATTCAACGAATTTGGCTACTCATATCGAACATATGCCATGGGCTGCTAGCTGGACTAGCCTTGGCCCATCTTCTCTTTGTGCTGAGCAGTCATCCCACAGATTGGGCAAAGGTCATAAATAGCATGAGTCTTGCGGGCGAGACTATAGCAAATGCAGCTGTGTCGACAACACGGGCAACAACAACAACTATAACAGCAGCAACAACTACAGAGATGCCAAATTTGGTTATAGAACTGAGCAATGCAAAAGCGGCAATGGAAAGTGGATTAGGAGTTGGAACGGGTACGGGAATGGGAATGGGAAGCGGTACGACAACAACAACAACGACGACAACGAGTAGTGAAACATTGGCATTGATCAGTGATTATGCTGGATTTGCAGATATATATTTGAATACCTTTTACTGCTTGGCTATCATATGTCTAGTATCGGTATTCGATCGGTAAGTACCATATTAACTATAAAGCTAAGATCTTTCTTCTGTTCGTCTTCATTAAGAGAAAGTTTTTAAAATTCAGTTAGGTTTGATTTTACATTACCGTAACAATTACATATCCTGATGAATTTCAACCTTATATGTCCCAGAAGCTTCGAATGTCACAAGATTTGTGATGAGAAATCCTTGAAATCTTAAGGACTTTAATATTAGATCGTTGTTCAGCTATCTTCTCAACTCGCAACTATTCTCAAAAAATAAAATAAATATTTTGTCATATTGATACATACTTCTCTAGTCAAATGCTTGTATAATCTGTAGTGCTTTTAGTTGTTTACATGTCAATTTGGATGACTTGCGGCCTTCGTAGGTCGTTGCTAAATATAGAAAGTGAAAGTCAAACTAATTTAGTTGAAGTAGTTAGTTTCGTGTGCGTGTTAATAAAGTGTGTGTGTGTGAGTGTTGGGACCCCAAGAACACATTGACCTCAAAGAGTACCGACTTGCCCCAAGGTGGAAACCCTTGAAGAGAGAACCGCACATTTCATTGAAAACTAAAAAAACCACATAGAATGAGGTAGCTCCTCCAAGTCAAGACCACATAAATAAGGGGCACCCTCTACAAATTTCTGGTCTAGACTCTACACACAATGCTGTAAGTGTGTTGTGAACGTGGGCGTATTGTGTGCGTCAATATTGGCACTTGTTGGGTGGTTGAGGAGGTTCTGAAAAGTATGCTATACTTAATTTTGAATTGCAAATTTCAAGAGGTTTGCTTTTTGTTTGGCTTCGTGGCTGTTGTCATTATCGAAATAATTTGTAAGTACGCTCGTTGCGTGGCCAATTTCATCATCTAGCAAATATATATTTTAATGCCCTTAAACTTTGCTCTTTTTGTGTGATGCCCACACACACAGAGACACACATTCACTTACTTATATTGCTGCACTCTTGACCTTTAAAGACTGTGTGTATGTGTAGGTGGCTTTTTGGGTCGTTTGGTAGACCAAATAACGTTGAAATTGTCTGCTTCTGGCTGTTTGGTTTTTTTGGTTTCCTGTTTTTTGGCTTGGCATTTTGTCGTTTTGTCTCTGTTGTGTTGTTCCCCCCTCAACCTCAACCTCATCACATTTCACTTTCTCAGTTCTCTTCATTCTGAGGCGGTAGCGAAAGTGTAAAACAGAGTGTGACATTTCGCTACGTTATCCTGTGCTCTGTGATTTATGTGTTGATGCTGCTGCTTTTCTAAATGTCAGTTCTATGTACACAGCTCTGTTGGTTTCACTTGAATCTTTTGACCTTTCGCATCTGCAAGTAATGTGTATATAAGATAAGCAAATAATGTTTATTGTACATCTACTTCAGAACTTAATTATATCAAAGTTTCTAAAGCCAGAGGAATGTGATAGGTCAGCGGTAATGTGTACGAATTTGTATTAGGCTTTAAATTCTCCTAAGAGATTTACATAGTCTGCATAGAAAGCATTTGTTTAAGATGAAAGATAGTGTAAGCCTTAATATAGAAATAAACAGCAAATATAACAAATATTTTATATAATAAATAACAAATTCGGTCAGTGTCCTTTATCTTCATCCTTGATCTCTAATTTAACGCCAGCTGCTCTTCTTGGTAGTATTCTCTTACTTGATCTTATACTTGCAAATATTCGATGTTAACAATAATTCTTTATTCTTTAACTAATAAAACTAATTTCTTTTTAGTATGGACATTTGTCGCTGGAGCTTCTCAAATGCGAGTGAATTAATCTCGTTTCGTTGGCTTATCATCACAATGATCTATATAGCAACAATAATCCTCACTATATGCTCCGATTCGATTGATGAGAAACTCTATTTGTTTAATAATAATGCAAATATAACGTTAACCCAACAAGAGCTGGTAAGTAATGATATAATCCTATGAAATATTGTTACATTAATACAAATTATATCCTTTAGTTAAGCAACAGTGTGCAGAGTGTTTGGAGTAGTCTATCGGTGACAAGAAGTATTGCTGCTATATCGGGCTGGATTATGATTGGTCTGACACCTCAGGAGGACATGCTGTATGAGCATCTGGTTGACTTAACCAAATATCAATTGACAAATAATTGAATTTAAGTAATGACAAAAAGAATGATACGTTTTGTAAATACTTATCTGTAGTGAGAACTCTTACCTTAGTAGCTGCTGTTGTTCAGTAATTGGCTTTTTATATTGTATAATCGAAATGAGTTAGCTAAAGACAACTATTTAGAACAATAACGCATAGAACTTGTATACCTAGAAACCAAAAACAAAACCAAAGAGAATAACCAAAACCTAAGCTTTAAAGACGTGTAAGCATTAGCAATATTCTAATTGCATTGATGCCCTTCACTGGCCGCTAGAACAAAATTTAGTTCATTAAGTAAATTACCAATCTGAGGATTGGAACCTAATAATATTACTTAATATTAAACACCTACATATGGTATGCGTATGAATGTATGTATATAAAGATATAGGCATATACTTAACGATTATACTATTGTTATTATAATTTTAGTAAACATATCGTCTTTAGTAAACATATTTAATGACATACACGTATATGTATATATACATATTTATAAACGTCATCGTTGTGGCAGTTTAACAAAAGGCTTCTTAGTTCTAAGTAATTACTACAGTTGGAATCGGATATATGCAAATCGAAATGTTCAAAAGCAATACAAAAATGTTTATAGAAAGATTCAAATGATTCATCAACTTTTGGTTATGCTCAAAATGCTTATTTGCTAAATAAAAACTATCAAACTATGTGCATATTTTCGAAAGCTGTAGCTATAATTGATTCAAATTTGTAAATTAAAAGAACTTTCAATCCTAATCCAAGTGTACATAATTTTCTGTATGTTTTTGTTGATGGTGTCTGAATTATTTATTCGCATTAATTTTACATTAATTAAGAAAACAAACTCAATGAATTCTCTTGAATTTTTAGAGACTCAAAAATTACTATCCAAATTTATGCTGTATAAAATTCTGTAGAGTTTATGCTAAAGTGAAACTCAGAATACGTCGCTTTGCCATACTTTAGCGATGCAGTTCTTAATTTATTAATTTATTAGCGATATCCACTGTAGTAAACTTAATTTGATAAATTCAAATAAAATTTGTAAAGCGTTAATTACATACATAATAAAAGTGTATATAAATATATATTATATACATTTACTCGTACGTATATGTGACTATTTTGAATATTTAACGAATCGGTATGTACATATAAAAAGAAAATGTTAAAATTATTTACCCATAATATAAAATTTTTAACTGCGTTCCAGTATGTATACATATATTCTAAGGTTGAGATTTTGTTTAGTTTTAAATTTTGCAAGAAAAACTTTTTGGCTCTACCTTTTTTTGTTGCTATACAAATTTAGATGATACGAGTATGAAAGAATTATTATACAATACATATGAATACAGATGATAGAAAATGGATGGACAAATGAGCTAATAAAACGAGACAAAGCGAAAGACAAAAACAAGCAAAACATATTGTACAATTGTATATAAAATATATAAATGCAAATAAAAAAATGTAAAAACAGCAAAAAAACAACTTGTTTAAATTCTAAAATGAAGGCGCAATACATTATATTAATGGGAAAGGAATGCGAAAGTAATACATAGTTAATAGTTATTAATATAACCTGAAACCACTAATGAGGGAAATATATTGTAGATGGAGGTAGACTACATCCACTCACCCCTGTTTAATGCGAAAGTAATACATAGTTAATAGTTATTAATATAACCTGAAACCACTAATGAGGGAAATATATTGTAGATAGACTACATCCACTCACCCCTGTTTAATTTATCATCTATTCACTCTTTGACAATTGTTTTTAGCGCAGTCACTGTGACCACACATGAATTTATGAATTGGACTTTCTTTTTATTATTTACTGTATTATCTAGAGACAAGAAATTAACCGCCTAGTAGGTTTTATTTCTTAAAATTTAGAAAGTATAATTGAAGTCGTTGTGAAAAGAGCTAATCCGGAGGCTTTTAGTTAAATTATAATTATATAGTATTTGTATTTTGCAACTTCAATATTATCGGCAGATATCTGAAGAGCTGTTTTATACTTTTTGGCAATACATAGAAGCAAACAAATGGTATTTGATTAAGGACATTGTATGGAACATTTTATTATATGCTCCTTTACACAATAAGGAAGTCATAATAACAGTCATCTGGTTTGCTCAATAAAGCAGAAAATCTAATACCGAAAATTGGCAATTAAGGAGCTTACCTCAGGCACAATACCTTCCATTCCTTTCATACCAGGCTAATAAAACGCTTGAGTACGTGTCTGATCTTTATGTTCAGCCCATTCCTTGGCCTCGCATTGTCCTTCGCATCATAAAAACTTTTAATGAGGTGCTAAATGCTTGCAAAAGAAAAAAAAAAACAATGCTGTCAAAATGAAAATACTCCATGGCGGTTGTTTTAGTGCGGTGTGAACACGTGTTTTCCAATTTAAAATTAAACTTTCTACTTAACATAATTTGTAAATAATTTGATTTATATTTGTAATGCGGCCTACACGGCTCAAAGGGCGTATACGTGATACTTTGATGTGCAAATGTAAAACATTAAAATATTAATTAGCTAAAAGATTGTGCTGAAAATCTAATAGGTATTCCATCTAACAATCTAACTTACCAGGCAAGCGTCGTTCACAAAATTTGCATAAGTGATGTTAAAACTGTTTTTCCTGTTTTTTGATATTTTGTTTTGTTTATTTTTTCCAATTTACACAATTTGTTCCTGTTGCCATGGCAAAAGTTATGCCGTTGCAAAAACTTTCAGCTTGTTAGCCAAAACGAGCACATATATCTTATACAATGCATAAATTTGCATGAGGGAAAAAGGGAGAAGGTGATCCTTGGGCAGCTCAGTAAACTGTATTAAATGTGTGTAGAATTTATGAAAGTATATTTTTATTTATTTTGTCAAAGTTACTTTGTTAGCCAACAATATTTAATATGCTAATGATGTTAAATCTAGATAATATACTGACTTGTAAGTCTGCTCTGCAATGCCTCGTCCTGTACCTCTTGAGACACTGCTAGGATTTGAGAGCTGGGGCTGTTTGAGGTAAACGCATTATCATCATTAGGCACTTGCTGCAATTATGGCGCTAATTGAATTTCTAAATGAATATAATGAGTCAACAGAAACAACAACATCAGAGCAGGATAAATGATACTCTGGCAGGCAATTGCTTTCATTATAATAACAACAATTCAACACAATCATAGCCGACCTGACAAATGCACTGCCTTGATGAGAGCAGTATTTACTTTTAATAAAATATGTACTATTTCTATAAATTATTACGTTTGTATATATATATATATATTCATTTTATCGTATTTTTTATATGCTTTCGAGGAAATCATAGTTAGTTAGAGCAGATTATATTTTATAGTAAAATTGTTCTATTTAGTCCTATTTAATAAATCATTCCACTTAAAACATATATTTTATATATAAAAAATTGTTTAATAGTAACATATTTGAATTATTTATAATATATTACCATACAAATAATAGTTTCGTTTCAATTATATAAATTTTGGAAGAATCATATTTAAAATATTTTAATATGAATAGGTCTCAATAGTTACTTTTCATTCAGGAAATTTGATTTGGTATTTTTCTATGATTTTTCTATAAGATAAGGCTTATAATTGAAGTATACCTTAAGTTACAAATTGAGTCTTTCGTCCCAAATGTCGTAAATGATAGGAAGAGAGCTATCTGCAACCGCGAAACAGATGAATACCTCGTCTCATATAATTAGGTTAAATACACACGTGGCATAAAGAACCCTACTTATGAGTCTATGTATCTGTCTGTGTGCGAGTGTGCAAGTGTGACCAGGCTAAAGATAAAACGCTGTGAAAATGAGGTGAGCAAATGAAATAAACCAAGCGACGGCTGGCAGCTGAAATAAAAGCGGCACGTAATTTGCACATTTAACCGCATGACAGCGAAAAAATAGACACCACACAACATAGATAGGACACAACACAACACAACACAACACAACACACAAACATACTCTGATACTCGTTTACTTGCGAATGTGAGTGTCTAAATTACAATTACATAGCCAGCTTGGCAGGCACTCAACTGTCATTGGGCTGGCTGCTGTTTTGGTTCTAGCCGGACATTCAAACATATGGCCAAATAATTATCCTGTTGCTTTCGCTGGAGCCACATGTAGCTCGGTTTACATCCTCAGTTTACCCACAATGTGCTCGTTACCCCACATCACGCTGATGTTTATCGATGTACTTATGAAGTTGCCTCTGCCACAAGATGATGTGTGTTCCTTATTCGTTATTTCGCAGTTGGTCATTGCGGGACTGCAGAGTTGATTAAATAATAGAAGTGACAGAGCATATACGAAAGTTGTGATGAAATTCTGTTGATTTTGGGTGTGAGTACTCAACTCAAGTTGTATAGAAAAGTATTGGTTTTTTTAGAGTCATTCATTGGAAAGAAAGTCAAGAGTTCATTTTAAAAGTTATATGCTTCCGCCATAATCACTTTTTAAGTATATGTATATCTAAAGAAACTCTCCCATTTTCCACATTATTAAATTCCCGCAAGTCTATTAAGTGGTAAAGCTTCTCCATCGTCACTTTAAGTGTGTCCTATGAGACACTAAAATTTGCCCGCTAGATTTGATCTAATTTATCTTTTTTCATTTCCAAAAGCTCGATAGTTTTCCATGGTCACTTTATGTGCACTTTCTTTATTAAACAGGTTCAGATGTCTTCCATGGTCATTTGACTTACCCGTTATAATATTCCGGCATTTTTTCATGGTCACTTTATGAGTTTCTAATATAATAAAAAATTTAAACTTAACTTAATATTTGCATGCACAAAATTCAGCTACACAGACATGTCCTTCCATGACATGAAGTCAAACAATTATTTCCTAATATATGAAACACTAGCTTTGATTTAAATTGAATTAAAAAATTTTAATTGCGCCCCTTTTGATTATATTTAAATGTCCCCTATTCTAACCACCCATAAGAGTATTTTTTACACACTAAAAAATATTGTTCTCTGGAATTAAAGTGAGAATATCTCTATTTTCACATTTTACTTGGTAGCCCTAGCCTCCAAACTTTGTGAATTATTCAACAGAAATGAGAATAAAAAAGAGCTACCATAAATATTAAAGATACCTCAGACAAACAGCACAACAGTAACAAATTGTGGCAAAAAACTTTTGCGTGTGGCATAATAAATATAAATGTGACTAACATCCGCTGAAGGGTATTCAATTGTGTGTGGCTTGGCCGAGTCAAAAAGCGAGCTTGTGGTCTGGAACTTTTAATTAAGCGAGGAGTTTTGTCGAGCAACGAGTAGCGCCCCGAGTGCTCGCCAAATGAACAAATAAGCGTGTAAATAATGCGGTAACGGCATTGCCAACGGCCGGCACACAAAACCATATTGAGGCAACAGGAAGCAGAGGGAACCAGAGACAGAGAGAAATATGAGTAGCAACTGAGACAATGGCGACTCAGACTTTGGGCGACCAACGACATTGCAGATATGCTGTCATTGTCATCGATGGACCCATAGCTGGCCCGTAGCTGGCCTAAATGGCTAGCTTCGAGTTACAATGGCTTTAAAATGCAGTCCATGCCATTGTGGTTGCTGGTCAAACATGACACTTGCTTAGACACACAATAACAATCACACACAAGTCGAATGCCCAAGGCGAACGGAGGCTGCGTATACGTAATATTAAGTAGCAGCAGCGGTCATTAGCTCAGTTTACGGCATAAATACCTGGAATGTGAGCCGGACTTAAAAGCATGCTATGAAATCGTTTATGATAGCTACAACATTGGTTCAATGTGATAAGCAGTCGCTCCTTTTATTGTTTATGGTCTGTGTATTTTACGAGGTGCGCTCAAAATAAGTATATAGACAAAAGTAGACACTAAGTGCAAATGTTTTCCATGTTGCGGAAAAACAACACAAATAAACTGCAGACTGTCTGGATGAACATTAAACTGAACTCTAGCTGACCACAAGGGCTTAAATGGTTTACTTAAAGGCCATCAGTTATTGTTGCTTAAGGCTAATAAAAATAGTACTTGGTTAACTGCAACAACTCTAGCTTTTAGAGAAGCTTTGCAAGTGCGAAAGAAAATAGTTCAAAGGAAGTGAAGTTGATGCCAGGATATTTTATTATACGATTTCAACCTCAACATTGTTAAGAAATAGAAGTAGAAGTTCGTTAATAGAAAAAGAAGAGTTAAGAAGACTTAAAGTGACTGTTTATTTTATTATAAAATCCATTTTTCTAAATACATTCACAATTTGAAAGGATGTGTTGTAGGCAGGACTATCTACTACTGTAAGTACAATTTTGCTGGTTTCTTTATGTTTGAAGAGTTCATTTTCATAAATTTTCACTCTCTATTTAATACTAGCTTTCAGAATCTTCCCCATGTCGGAGACGCCAACTTTAAATGACATATCATTCTATTCAACTTTCCAGTTCCACATTTGTCTAGCCACTCATAAAGTATTTAATCTGTTTGCCAATTTCAAAAATTATTAATGCTTTTTCTGCGTGGTTGGCATGAAACGAAACCTTTAACAAACACTACAGTCATTATTTATCGACCAAGTGATTGGATACTATTTGATCAGAATATTATATGAAGGAATGGGGAACAGGTACAAGGACCATTCAATAACTTGGGAGCTGCCAGTGTGATAGACGAGGGTTGGAAATCAACACAAGTAGCTTTTCTGTATTCGATTTGAGACATTTACGTGAGCTGTCACAAAGTTTACAACAGTTCAATTTAAGTGCATATCAAAGTTCACAAAATTGGAAGAAGTTAATAAAATTTATTTACGTTGTAAAGGCCTAGTGACGAACGCATATTAGAGTCCCAAAATTTGTAATATCAATTTTGGAGCTCCAACGGACCCATTGACTGCTATTCTTTAAATTTCACTCTTCACACTCATACCCTCCATATCTTAAGAGCCAGATGAGTTTTCAAAGATAATTACTTTTCGATCAGTATATAACTCGATCTGATCGAATTTTATAATGTATATATAATGTATTAATTGCTAGTCGTCTTTCGAAACCTTTGCGCTGCTTCGTCACTAGTGTGGATTGCCGTCCATATTGATACAAATACAAATGTGGAAGCCCAAATAAATATGTACCATATGAAGGTACACATACAAAGATGGGTTCATATAGTATGGCAACAATAGTCGCAAAACTTTTATGTTCATGTATTGCAAATGCGTTTCACTCCCATATCACTTCAATTATTCTATACTCTACAAATATTTTTTTTTTACGCTGGGGTGTCTTAAAATTAGACCCAACTACTCTTCAAATGCGGGTTTTCCCTTTGTATGCTTTAAAGTGACTTGGAGTTTCTCACTAGACGATATCTGTGAATTTAGACAGCTTTACATTTTAATGAACTTACAACAGAGTGACTTTGAATTTTTGTTTTCACTTTCTTTAGAAAAATCTCATCCAGTATATAACAAGTATTTGTTATAGAGTGTCTACCAGGCGTATATCCTATCTTCCATCGTATTGTTCCTTTGCCCTAGAAGAAGGCAGGGAAGGCAAATTACCGTTAATACAGCGAAAAGTACAACCTGGCAACCGAGGACTCCACGTGCCCGGCTTATTAGAGAGAACATATCGTAAGCATGGACCATGCTTTGCATATAAATGACCCCCATATGGTAAGTGGGTGTCACTACCTTGGCCCACATAAAACACACACACATGCATATACAGAGACAGGCACACACATGTGATGTGGTTGCACGAATTTCAATTTGGAAGTCCTTGGCTAGCACTTGGGCCACTTTAAGAGCCACTTCCTACAACTTCTGGGCTCATTGACTGCACGCCAGACGCTGTTAAGATTGTGGTTCTAAATCCACTTTACATACACACTCATACCCACTCATACACACACATACTATATACATCTATTTAAGGGTCTTGGCTTTGTCTTGTTGCGCTCTGTTGGCTTGACGACACGCTTCCTGTCGCAGGACTCAGCTGCATTCTATCTCCATAAATGTCGCATTGAGCACCAACGAAGTTTACATAAATTCATTCGGGGATCGCGCCCAGGCAGCAATCAATGAACACACATAAATTTAACGCTATCCGTTTTCAGTTGTCCTTTATATTTTTCACATTTTTTTTTTTTTTTGAATGGAATGTCCCATATTGTAGGACATTATTTTGCCATCTTTCGTAAAGTTCTTATCGCAGGGCTTAGCTGCCCTGTCGATGGTGAAGTCGTTGCCATTTTTGGGGCATAATTTATTTGCCATAAAACATGAAATGAAACATTTTCGCTCGTAAATTATGAAATAAGTCAAACCATCTCGGAAGTCAAGGCAACATAAAAACGAATTCAGCTCACATATATTTTAGCAATGTTACTTTGCCTCGAGCAATACATATTTATTCCAATTAGGCAGCATAATATAACCGCCCAGAAATGTCAAAAAAGAATGCCAGAAATACCATCAAAAGACTTGCATCTATTTATTTATTTGAGTCACTGTAGTCTCATCGTCTGGAGGGCACAGCGACAACAACAACCACATCTGAAATTAAACGTTTGAATAAGTATTTTTTAAATTAAGTGCTAAAAATAAATCAAGAAAAGATAACTCTATATGTACGCTATAAGTAGATATATAAATTTATATGTGCGAAAGAAACGTGAGTCAAGAATTTGGCGGCAAAGGTCAGTGACGACAACAAAAACAACAATAATATTACTTAATAATAATGTGGGAACGAAATGTGCTCAATTCCCTTGGGCACAAGAAATACTTGAAAAATTGAGCAACATGTTATTAATGAACTATGTAACATATTTATAAATTTGTATTCATTTGTGTGTAAGAACTAAATACATCAACTAATAATAACATATGAAGGGGCTTGATGTGTTTCTAGCAAAACTACATTGACCACGAAATTATTTACTATTTAATTAGTTATACTTAATGCAAATGAATGGCATTGCGGTGCTAAAAGTATATACAAATATTTATTTATTAAATGACATTTTAAAAACTTATAACAGGAAAGTGTTTTAATTTGGAAAGCCAAAAATGTTATCACATTCCCTATTTTGAGTATACATATTTTACCATGAATATTTTATATAAATCTGCAGCGAATTTTAAATATTTCTAATTTCTTAATTAATTTAATCTATGATTAATTAATTATATAAAATATCACTTGAATATCATTATCATAATTCAAATCGTATGCAATAAAATAAATTTTGACATGGATATTATTAAATGACTTATATTTGTTATATATTATCATTAATGAAGGAGACAAAAATATATTAAATATTTCTTTGTATTTTCAAAGTAATTTATAAGTTGTCTAAAATATTATTTTGTTAATATTGAGCGTTATTAAATAAGTAAAAACTATTGGACTTTAAAGTATTTAGTTATAAAGTATTAAATGGGTTTTTTTTAAACATTCTCTATTTGTAATACTTTGTACTCCATTTCAGAGGGGGACTTAGCACCAAGAGTTAAATTAAAAAGTAGACGGCTTTAAATGACGTGTAAATAGTCAAATATAAATATCAAAACATGTAAATTGGCTTGCTGGTTTTAGTCAGAGTTGGCAAAAACCCGCAATGACTTTGGCTAAGTTGCTGTCGAAAGCAGTTGCTGAGAAGCAGTTGCCTGGCAGGCACATGTGGCGTATGCGCAACGCGAATTTACTTTACAATGTCAACAGTGTTAGCAGGCTGGTTGGATGGCTGCTCATATGTCACACACACACCCAAACCAACACATGTACATTGTACAATCCAAGTAATGCCAGCAAAGTAAATAAAAATTCATACAAGCGACACGACGCGACGCTTGCAAAGTTTTACAGCATTTGTTTGATGCTTTAAGGATGAGTGCGAGCATGTGAAAGTAGCAGAGAGAGATTGGTAAGAGGCCCAGGTAAGAAAAAAACCTTTGTTTACGGTCATATGGGTATTGCAAAAGGGGGATAAGGAGTAAACGAACGGCCACTATTCATTTCACTTTGCCTCGCATAAAATGTGTCATGTCATGTGCTTAAAAAGTATGAAGCATAATTCCAAAGAAGTGAGGATACGTGCGCACTTAACAGAGAGGAACCTACCCGGAATATCTGCTTGACAGACTCTCGCCCAAGTTGAAAACGAGCTCAAGTGCTGTAAAGTATGGAAGGTACGTTGACGGGCCTTAATAAATAAATCGCAGCTGCATCAGTTGACAGAGTCGTAGCCGTGGGCCCCTTGACAATGCCCCTGACATTTTGTGATTTCCTGTGGAACACGGAAAAGCAGATAACAAAAATTAAGTAAGTAAGTAAAGTAACTGAGGCAAGTCGCTTGCGGCATGTGTTAAGTGGCAGATGAATAAGCAAACAGGCCAATAGCTTCAATTGAATAAGGCTCATCCAAGTACCAATACAATCAAGCATCAAGATGGGCTTCAGTAACTTGGACCAGGAATTCTGTAAGGATTGTAAGAAGTGTGAGCATTAAGTAGCAAAATGTTTAGTCAAGAAATTTAAATTAATTATTGAACAATTTAAAGCATATTTTAAATGGCGTCTGAAGCGAAAATGACACAAATAAAAATCGAAACGATTGAATTTAAGAGTTGATCTATTTAAGTTCATAATATAAAAAATACAATATGCAATATTTCTTAGTTATTCTTAAGTTACAACCGTTTGTTTATAAGCTGAACCAAAAAAATATCAACTCATTTCAAATTTATGAATTGCAAAAAAATGTTCTTTTATTTTCGTTGAATAAATATCTCTTTTTATTTGAGCAAATTGTTTGTGTAATTTATATTTTTTAAAAAATGTTTTCAGAAAGTAATAAATATAATTAAGCATACAACTCTTCAGCAAACAATTTTATTATTACTCCGCAAGAACCACAAAAGCCGCAATTCCTGACACCAAGCACTCAACCAAGCACAAAACTCACTCAAATTTGTTGCTCAAGCATAATTTGACTCAATTCAAGTGGCGATGTTTTCTCTGCATGGGGAAAACTTAAAAGACTTCGGTCGGTTGAGGGATAGAAAATTGCAAAGGCATCGGGTGTGAACCGACAACATTTGACGATTGACTTGGACTCGAGCGCTTATCAGTAGCTAACCTGTTGGTTAACGGTAAGGCTAAAGCGCACAACGCAGCTGTCGACGTCGCTGCCGCAGTTGACGCCGACATCGCAGCGTCATACACGGCGTATGACAAAACAGAAATCGGGAATCGTGAACGAAGGCAACGAGGGCCGAGTTCGAGGCTGTCGTCAGTTGCTTGTGTTTCCTCGTTGGCGCTAGACGCGAAGCGGCAAAAGTGGAATAAATCTAAATGAAATATAAACATCTTCAAAATATCTAAATAAACAGAATTCTAAACGCGATGCGTATACGACGCGTTTGTCTTATCAAAAGTGAGACTCGCGGGCCGTGATTTTCAGCGTGCGCGTCTACGTTACTCTCTGCCTATGTGTGTTTTGTGTGTGCGAGACCGGCAAAGACAAAATCCAAGTACCGGAGCGTGCTTGAGTGTCATCCGTAACGTAACGTTACGGTCTACAGTTGCGTCTGCGTCTGCTGTTGCGGTTGCGGTTGCGTCTCGCATTGTGTTGATATAAACTTTTGGCTTTCGCTTTTGTTTAACTGCCGGGCACGGACTAAAACTTCAAGTGCAAGCTAAACAGACAACTTAAACTTAAACTGAAAATTAAATCCATTGTCAGCAGGTGGGTAACCCTGACTTCTCACAACAACATGCACTTGCTAATAAGTTCAACATATTTGAGATGCCCGATGCCAGATCCCAGATTTCAGATCCCAAAAAAAATTGAATTTACAGCCAACTTTTTCTGTTAGTCCCATAAAGAAAAAAAGTTTTATTTGTACTCAAAGCGCTCCCAATAAGAATACATAACAAATAAGTTAGAAAGAAACCAAGAATGTCAAAAAAAAAAGGAGAAGTAGGAGAGAAAAAAGAAGATGAAAAACATAGTCCCATGCTACAAATATAAAAACTCAAATGCATTTGGGCCGAACAAATAAAAGAAATGCGAAAGAAATGAAAAAATGTTTATGTTCTTTGTTGGTTTTTATGACCCGTAAAGAGGTCGCGTATACCGACTGTTTACCGTACCTTAATTAAAACTGCAAATGCAAATTTTAATGGGACACACTCGAAGGCAATTTAGACAAATGTTTATAGAGACCATTCGACACCTTGACGAGGTCAAGCCACAATAGAAATGCCATCTTTATATTGATGACAATGATTGTTAAGCTAACTATTGATTTTAATTGGACTCATCTGACAGTGATGCTTGTCATCAATTGTAGATTTGATAATTTATCAACACACATACCATACACAAGAACAGAGATGCAGACAAATACTTTGATTGCTTTGTCTCTGCTTCAATCTTAATGAATACGGGCTAGAACTCGATGGTCAACTGGGCATCGTTATGACAATCTGCTTGTGTGCACGTGTGTGTTGGTGAGTGAATGTCAAGTCTCTGTGGATACACTTGTGCTTAGTTCTACAGATTATTGTCTTGTTCCAAGCGAATACGTAATAAATATAATTAATGCACATTATACAATGACAGTTGAATAAGTGTCTGGGTGTAAAACTAAATAATCAAAATGTTGTGATAACAAAGTAATTGCTGGTAGTTACGTAGATAGACAATTTAACCTTTGTTTCAAACCATGTTGTTATTTAAACAATTCAATTAACGAACTGAGACGAATTTATGAGCATCAAAGTATAGGTGCTTATAAAGAAATTAAAAATAACTCGATAGCTAGGATTTCTTAAAAGATGTTATTAATATAAAGTATAGTACTTACTTTAGATTGAAGGTGACTATTTCATATTATTATGCAATACAAAATATTACATCCTTTTTATAAAATTCGTATACAGTTTTGTTTTAAAGAGACTAATACAGAAAAGAAACTAAAGTTTAAAATAGATAACAGCTAGACATGTTAATATACCAAATCTGATATTCATGTGTTTAAACGTTTTCCAAAGTCTCAATCGAATGGATAACAAGCATTCAAATGAAGTTCTGCCAATTTAAAGCCAAACATTTGCGACTATTCTGCTATCCATGAATAGCATCGCAAAGGAATAAAGGAAAAGAAGTGCCAAAAAACGAAAGCCAAAAACGCATTTCAATTTGCATATCAGAGCGCAACGAGAAAAGGCTAAGTGGCAAGTGGTCGCTGATAGCAACGAATTTCGTGGAAAACCTCTAACGACCAACAGCGAAGAAAAGACGAAGATGAAAGACTTAAGAGGGGAACAACGCTGAAGACATGCACGTCGACGTCGCCGTTGACGTTGACGTTGACATTGATGTTGTTTTGTGAACTTAGTAGAAAAGGAATGTGTTGTGCCAGAAGTTCCCAGCTGATGTCTATTTGCATTTAAATCAAAGAACCTGTCTTGAAAGGGAAATAGGGAATGCGTGCATTGACAAGAAAAACATTTCATGCTGCGTCTGCTTGAATACCCTGTAGATACCAATGACAAAGAGGTTTATGCAACTGCTGAACTTACATAGCATACTTTCGAGGGTAACTCGTATTTCATATGTTGATCATTTTGCCGTCTTTTTCTGTTTTTTATTGCTTCTTTTTATTGCTTTCTAAGTTTTGCATAAATTATGCATTGCAAGGGGCATGTGTTTGTATGTGTGTATGTGTGTTACACAAGAGTTTCCCGCTGTTTGAATTCATTTGATTTCTCACAGTCAGTTAGAAGTCACAGGTGACATTTTTATGGCCAATCTGCGCTGGCTATAAAACGATTGCCATTTTCAAGGCGTATAACCACAAGGCTAGTTCACAGTCAGCCAATAACACCTGGCACAATCTAATCTAGTTGACTTGTTACAACATCAACTAGTAAGTCAGTTAGTTGTTCAAAATGCCACAGCCAGGTCAGGACTGTGATAGAGAATTTCAAAATTTCTCTAGGGATCGAGAGCAGCTCATAATCAAAGTTTGCCCGTACTCATATAGAATGAGCATTGGGATAGGTTATGCCTTTTCAATTTACTATTGCCTATCCAACCCTAGTTCATCTACAGGCTTTTGATTCTGTCTCTTCTTCTCTATTCGCCTTAATTATTAATTTGTACCCCACACGAGGGAATTGTTTGGCCTAGTCTGAAAGATTCTAATGCATACTGAAAACTAATTATATTTCAATTAAACGAGAAGTGCACAATGGGGGGCCACATGGTCAAAAGCTTGTACCGCAATTTAATATAGACACCAAACCGCAATGGTCAAAATCAAATTTCAATATTAATTCCGACAGTGTGAATACTCTAACTAAGAAACCGTTGAAAAACAAATGCATTGTTATGTATTATATGATCCAATTTTAGGAATAAAATCTTTGCTGGGTATTAAAGTTAGGACTAATACAGAGGTGCCAAATATTAAAGCTTTTTAGTTAAATAATTGACTAAATGAAATTTAATTTCAAACATTAAAAAACTGCTGTAGTTGTTTTCTCTAATTAATAAGGGTGTTTTACAAATTTCTATCAGCCCAAAAGCAACTCTACTGCAACTTTCAATGGTGCTTTAAACCAAATAACCTATGGTTTCAAATCAAATTAATTTTATTGATTTACTTAGTTTTTTAATGCATTTTATTTACAAATAATTTCTAAAATAAAAAAAATTCGTGAAATACATTTTGGCTTTGTATAACATATAATTAATACAACATTTTTCAAATTTAGTGAAAAATTTGATAAAGTTTTAAACAACCGAAATATGTTCTTAATATATAAAATCTAAGTGAACACGAATATTTCGAAATCAAATTTCTAGAGTTAATTAGAATACACATGAACATAAAGGTTCAACTAGTAGTTGACATCTGGGAACAAACTTATTTTTTAGCTTTATATTTAATAAATATAAGCAACATAAACAAGCAGAAAGAAAATATTATCAAGGGGTCAGATGTGCACGATGTTAGGCCTAATTTTTGACAGAGGATGCGACGAAACTAAGCTTACATTTCTAAAAAAAACTTCCAGTGGAAAACCTCAAAACCTTAGTTAAGCGTGTGCCAAATTCGGCCATCACACGATTTGTTGAACTGCATAGATTTCGGTTATGTCCGTGGCCATCGTAATCAACGTGTGAGTTGTGGATGCCGATATCGAGCTAGAAATAGAGTACGCGGACGCATAGCGGTTCAAACATCATTAAAATGCAAAAATTGATGAGCGAAGTGACGACAGCAGGTTCAACTTGTGAGCTCAGGGACCGCCCGAAAGCAGAGACTAAAGACAGAGGGAGATGAAATTGTAGGGAGATAGATTGGGTGGGGACTTCAACAAATGCTTCTGCTGGTTTTGGTTTTCGTTTCGTCTATGTAGATGAGAACATTTAATTAATTTTGCTTGTTGGCTTGGTGCGTTGATTAAAACGCCATTTACAACATTTTAGTCAGCTTTTAAGTCAAAATAAGTTAGATATTCATTAATATGCAGAGACGAAGCTGGAAGCCAGCTGAGCTAAGCCAAGTTAAGATCCATGCATACAATGTGTCTTGCATGCAAACTGGCAACTTGTAGTTTAGATAGATAAATGAGCTTATTGCAGGCAATGCACAGAGACAAATGGTAATCGAGATGAAGCTTATCAAGGTCTTTGTAATAATTATAAAGACTTTCAGCAGCTGCCTGTATGGCCAGAAAAAGATACGAGTATTTGCCATGGTTACCTCTCAATTAGTACTTGTTATCTTCGAAGCACAGATACAAGCTTCAGAGATACATAAAAAGATAGATAGAGAGAGATACATCTTTAAAGAAGCCACACCCAAAACATGGCTGTTGAAATTCAATGCTTCAACCCCTTGGTTGAGCTCGGCAAATGGCCACTCATTATGATTGTGTCCCTGACTATCTCTTGTGGCAAGTGAAGACATTTTCACAGTGCGTTGCCTTTGATAAGGCGCCTGAACACAATGATAAGCTCAAAAGCAGCGCAAAAGGTTGAATAAACCCTTACAAAGGAGGAAAAGGGGGTTTGTGTGTGCGCGTGTATGAGAGTGTGTATAAAATTTATGTTATCCATTGTCTCCTGCTTAACCGCAAAGTAGTTGCAATGGCTGACATAGCAGCTTTTGCTAGCTGCAGCAAATGGTCAATTAATAATGGTCACTGGCCCTTGAATCGGACATTGTCTGAGTGCAGTTCCCCAGCCCTATATTCCTTATTGTATGCTTTAGAAAATGAAAGTTACTTTAAGCCATCGATGTCGACAGTCGACTTGCTGGCGCACAAAAGTAGGCAACGACATGCGACAGCGACTGGGACAGTTTTCGCAATAAAATTCATTGATTTTCATTTGAGTGGGAGGGGGGAGAGCGTGTGATACGTGTTTGTGTGTAAAAGTTTTAGTTGTATTAATATTGGTTTTACCCGCTGCCTTGTACCGTGTGTGTTATGCAAGGGAAAAATACCAACAGGACCAAGGACCGTCGACCGAGTACGGAGAACTGACAATGGTTGAGCAAACAAATGGCGTCAGAAGACAAGGGAAAATCGCTTGAATGGCTGGGCATTCAGGAAGGTCCTTTGGCTTGCTCATATTGGTACCAGCTACAAAAAAGGTTAAACGCCTAAACAAGTGTGCAATATAAACAATGAAATGGCATAAAATTCAAGCAGATAAAAGACTTGCTTTCGACCGGGTTAAGCATGTGAAATTGGTAGATTACGAAAAGTTTTTGGGCACAAAACCACTCTCATACTGTGCTTCAAGTATAGTCATTTTAGTATTAAACAGATGTTTTTAGATGATAGTTTGTGGCTGTTTTTTTATAAGATATCATTGGTTAGTGATAGAATAAATTTACTTTAGAATTGTCGGCGTAATATATAAAAATCAGTATATTATACTTACTGAAATAAAGACTTATTATTTGATCAATATTGATATCGAAGAGTGCTTGTCAATACTTGATCTTCGCCCAGAAAGCTTTTTATTTTGTACGTGTCAGTGCTTAAGGCTCTGAGCCTAGCCTGCCTTATCCACAATAAACGTAAAAAGATTCTTAATTTTTGATGTCTTTATCGACCAGTTGCCATGTTAAGCACAAACACTAATGTTTTTTGACATATCTAAAATACTTGAGTAAATATGCTTAGTTGAATCTTTAAATCTTAATTGTGTTTATTGAAAAGAGACTTACAGAAACATCTATTACAAGCCTTTATAATACAATACTACATATGTTATATGATTGTAAACTGATTCTAATTAAAGGAAGACATAAAAGCCATGCTCGTCTTGCTTTACAGTCAAACTCGTTATAAAGCTACATTGAAAATGCCTTAAAAGAATTTCAACAACTGTAAAATTCAATTGTTATGATTATGAAAAAGGCAAACGCACACACAATCAAAAGAACACACAGACAAAAAAAAAACAATTGTACAGACGGTCTGACAGATGTAGAGATAGACAGTCTATGCAGACATGTGCAGACCCGTCAAGTTCCCTCGTTAAGCAGACCGGTTTCTATTTGGTAAATTACTCATTTTCTGCATGTAAGCTTCTTCCCTGCCCCGCCTCCATTTAGGAGCGGGGACCAACACTTTTCCCTCTGCCCCTTTTGGCCCTCCGGCATATGACACTTAAAGTTCAAAGCTGCCATCGTTTGGCCTTGGCATTTTATTTTAGCAATGGCTTGCGTTTTGCTTATTACTTTCTCAACGAGTTCATCACACAACTCTCGGCACAAACTGACACATCCAAATGTGAATACGAATATGAATGCGAATAATTTCCAAACTGTTTTTTGCTTAGTCGTGCAAAGGAACACAGTGCCTGCAGGCAATAGTAAAGTGGTGAAAGCTGGTGCCTAAAGGAAAGTGAAAGCACTACATTTCATTTCAAAGAATCAAGAAAATAATATGAAATGAATTTCTCAGTACAGCTGATGTCATAAAATATTAATAAGAAAGTTGCTATTGCAAAACATATTGCAAATTATAAGGAAAATAAGGATATTTCTATTTAAAACACCTAGCTCACAGAAGTGGCATTGTGGTTTAATTTAGGAATAGTAATTTATTTTATCCATTGCAGATACCAGTATTCAACTTTCGACTGACGATAGCCTTATAATACAGTTGTCCAATATTAACCGATTTTGGTCAGATTGCTTAAAACAATACCAAGGATTTAAGGATGTTGAGACAACTCAAGAAACGGAAAAGTTTCTCATACAGCCATTTGATAGATTGATTCGATCCGACCAGTTCCAGGAAAAGAACGACATTTTTCCAAGTTTAATCAAGAAACCTTCAAAACTGAAATACTAGTGTGCATGGAAACAGACGGAGAGACAGACAGACGACGCCGCTCGTCGTTTTGATAAAAAATTATTTGAATTTTCTTAATGGGGTATGCTACACCTTCTTTAATGTAAGGATATAAATATAAATAAACTTTAAGCGAGAACACTTAAAGCTAATTTGTAGCAATGGAACTCAAAATATTTAGTTTACAAGTCGTTGGCGCATTTCCTTTTAAATTTTCTGATGACATCAACCATTATTAATTGTTTGCTCAGAGAGCTCTTAAAATGTTGTTTGTTTTCTTGAAACGCAAATTCCATATAAATATTTTGCATAAAAATTGAATCAAAAATGTTTTTCATAAGTTACTTTGACCCAAATGCCGTGTCTCTTGCTCTTCAAAGTAAACAAATTTGCCAACTCATAATTGGGCTGGCCACTTGCCGTGTGTAGTGGCTGTAATTGCTGTCCATATTCAAATATTATTTGAAAGAGATTGAAGGGAAAATAACTTGAACAGAATACAAGCGGCGGTTGGGTAGGTTGGTGGATTGTCCATACGTCTCTCTCTAGCTGGATTTTCCTGTCTGCATGCCTCGTTGAATCTTAGCCAAAAGTGGCCCGTGTAATTTGTACACAATTCGCCGTTTCGACTCGAGCACTTAAAGTGCTCTTCCGTTGTTGGCAAACATTTCAATTTTCGATTCAAATAAAAAGAAAAAAGGAAAATAAAATATATACAAATAAAATACAATGAAATAGCGCAATCAACGGACTTACTGTATAGGCTTGTCTCTTATTTACTTTTGCCTTAACTTCTCTTCGTTTTTTTTTTTTTTTGTTTGGTGTGTGCTTGGCTTTTGGTATAAGAGGGTGGGGGCAGGGTCACTAGATGGTCTGCCCTTGGCCGTAAATTCATGCAAAAACAATCTTATTAATGGCTATAAGGGCCAAGACCCGCCTGCCGCCTGCCACCAACCCGCACACTCTTGTTTGTATTAATAATGTTTAACTGCGATTTTTATACGAGCTTTTCTATTTTCTCTGTTTTATTTTTTATCAGCGCCTGGATTTCCTGTTGCTGTCTCGCTGTTGTTTGCCAATTTTAGCCATTTAGTTTGATTTGAGTGTTATCTTTATGTGCTGTCGCTTATCGTTCTGACATATATAGACAGTAATGGGCTTAGCCTATAGCGCCCAAAGCCCCCTCACAGTGGGCACGACATTTATCACATAATGCAATAGCCCCCGGTATCATTGTGATTCTCGCCTGTCAAAGCAGTTATATCTTGTCTATTTAGACAAGGGGTATACTATTTTTGAGTGTTGTTTATGACTAGATACATTTACTAAATAATATACACTTTTTAAAAGATGTTTTTACATATTTTCTTATTTACTTTAATTATTATTAGCGATTTTAGTCATCATAATTTACATCGTTTTATGGGGTAGCTGATTTTTCTGTATACTTAGCAACAATGCTTTGATTTGAGCTCACAGCTGGTTACTCTCAGTATAAATATTCCCAAGAGTATTGAGAGTTCGTCGCTCATTTAATTCAGTTTCATTATTTATTGTTATTGTTTTATACGTATAAGTATGGAATTTATGTGTCTATCATAATAAAAAATAAATGCAAATACTGAGTCACTCAAATGTTCAACGACTTGGCCCCATTTCGAGTGCATTGTGCGCTTAAATGGAAATAAATTCTCTAATTAGTTGTTGGCCACATAAATCAGCAAATAAATAATTGCGCCATCTGAATGGGAATGAATGAATGATATTAAGTACACTCATGTCGATTACAATTACATATATGAATAATGTTCTACAATTTAAGAATTTATAAAGTGCTTGGCAACAATTTTAAGTGTTTCGGCGAATTTTTTAATTAAATTCAAATTGATTCCAAGATTCTGAAAATAAACATATGTTTTTAATTCAGTCTCTCAACTGTCTATCTATTTGTCTATCCATCTGTCCGCCTGTCAACTGCTGAGTAATTTCTTTGATGCGTGGCACAAGTTTTCTACAGAAAGAAACTATCGCAAAAGTTTGCTGTGAAAACTTTGTAATTGATTATCATAAAAATAGCTATATTAATTAGAAGAAATGCTGAAAGGCGTGTGCTGCCCATCATCATCATCTACATCATCGTCATTATCATTGGTCAGCTAAGCATTGATCATTTGTAATTGCTTAACTAGCAACTGGGTCTAGCTCTGGCTCAGCGACTAGACCGGGGCTTCTGGCATCATCATTAGTGGAATTTATGGCCAAGTTAATGGCATAGTTTCCTCAACTTTCTGTGTGTGAGAAATAGCTTCAAATGTATTTAAGGCAACAAGGGTTGTTATCTGCGGTCAATTTCGTTATATGTATTTACATACTTGGCTTGCACAGATCTCCTCTCATGTTGAACTCATAACCATTGTAAAATTACAACAAAACGCTTACATAAATGCTTACATTTTAAAAAGTGCCACATTTTGACTTTCACAATTATTTATTTCTGCGAAATTTTTTAGATAGATTTGCTTGAACTTTAATTGAAAATTCCTGGTACTAGATATGAGATAACTTTCACTTGAAGTAACAGATAATGTATTGCTAACTTTAAATTAAAAACAAATTAAAAGTTCAATTTAAAAAATAATTACAATGTTCTGTCTTATATTTTATCCCGCTATCTGAAAACTGATCAGACATTTTCTCAGAAATAATCTTTAAGTATATATGTATGTATATATTTTTTTGGGTAGATATTAAAGTTGTAAATTCTTTACATTATTTAAACAGACTCTCAATATTATCAATATTTTTTCTCTATTCTATTTGACTTGATTAGGCTTAGCTCTAAATTTCTATTTAACAAACAACTTAACTTTTGCTGGCACAATTAATGTAGAAAATTATACAGAGCAACCAAAAAAGGCGATTGCAGCTAATCAAAATGAATAAATTTACAAGAGTGAGAGAATTCAAAAATATCCTTGACAAAAACTTTAAAGCACTGTTATAATATGATATGCATAGCAGGTCATCACCTTCACAAAAAAAACATGTTAAATGATTCACGTGCCCCAAAAAGTAGGCAATATATGTTGTATATATAAAAAGAAAGAAAATGGCAGTCCCTCAGTGAAATGAGGTGTAGATGATTTGGGGGTTTTAGCTACTATAAAAACAAGGAAGAAAATCCCATTAAAGTGAGCGGCTGTCCAGGCAGCGCCTTGTTTCATTATATTGCCAGCTCAAAGATAAATCGTTCTGAAAAAAATGGTGTGACAAATGCATAAAAATTAAAATTACCAAGTGCCGCAGAGCCCGAGAAGGATACAAGCTGTGACATCCGACAAGCAACTACCGACAGAGTCAGGACAGTCGACAGGATGACACACTCAAGCTGCTTTGTGCTGTCTTGTCAGTAATGAAAATAAGTATGAGCTGAAGAGAGAAAAGTATAAAGATGATAATGATGCTTGTGATACTGATGATTATGTTTATGCCTGATAATGATTTCGATGATGTTTATGGCTTGAGTAGTTGCCGGCTTTTGTTGTGGTACCCCCTTTCCTCTTCTTGTTGCCTGTCTGCGGGTGAATGCGTTAATAAAAAATTGTTAACTGCCATTTTTTACACAATTTCCGCCTGTCGCAGTCGTTATAACTCTGCGCCAGCCCCCAGGGTACAGTTTTGGTGTGTAACCTGTGGGTCTAGCTTGAGTTCCGGACAACCGTTTGTTTGGCACATTTACTCCTATTAATTTATCAACATTATTTTGTATATCTTTCGTAACTCGCGGCACAAAACACGTTTCTGACATTCCTTAATATTGCCATTTATGAATTGCGGATGAAAAATGTTTTTAAATTGCCTGCCGTCGTTGAATAACAAGTAATTAAATATATTTGAATTTATAATCTATTTAAAAAAACCTTCCTTTTGTTTCTTATCCACACCGTAAGGATTAAAGATAATTTTTTAAAACAGTTTACAGAAAATGAAACGCTGTTAAGTAATTTGTCAGTTGTAAGTAATAAAAATATAATCGTTTTTGGAACAAAATGAGATTGAAACACGTTGTTATCGATAATAATGTGCAGCTGCAGTTTTGGTCCAATTTGATAGGATTTTGCAATCACGTAAAGTGCATTAATTATAAATTCATTAATTTCGCTTGGTATTAGCAATTTCCATTATCGCTTGCAACAACTTAATCCTTAACCATTAGCCAAGTTGGGAGTTTGTTTTTTTTGTTAACCTGCAATGTTTCAACATTGCTTAACTAACGTAATGTTAATGTAAGCACCTCAGTGTTGTTGTTGTTGGGAAAAAGCTGTGGCTGCACACTGGAAATTTTAGTCAGATAGAAAGTTGTTAAGCCAAACCCAATTAAATTTGCATTTGCATGCACCACTTCTAACCAGGTCTCACTGTATCTAGTTCTGGTTCTGGTTCTGGTTGTTGATTGCATTCAGGTTCAGACTCGGTTTCTGGTTATGGATGTGACACAATTTTGTCAGTTTTTCAAATTGGTTGCTTGTCAAACTTTCAACAATTCGGGCGTACTTGTTATTCGGATGATAAAACTAGAAGCTCTTATTGTAAACATGGAACTAATTACAATCTAAATGGAAACCAAACTGCATGAAACTCATTGAATTGCATGTTGGGGCTCAAGTTTCAATGTTTAGACAATCTCTCTGTTTGTTTTACTTTTCGAGAAATTATTAAAGTCGAAGCTCACACTTTAAGCTTAAGCCTACACAGTTTCGTTTAATTACTAAATAAAGGGACAGTGGTCAGTTTTAGCCCCAACATAAATATAAGCTCATTATCAAGAAATTATTTTGAGTAACCTCGAATTTTAAGCTGAGGACTACACAGTTTCATTTAATTAGCAAATAAATGGACAATTGTGAGTATTGTCCTACGCACGAATATGTACAAATTTTACAAAACTCTGTACTTCCTGGAATCAAGTGCATTCAATAAATTGACTATTGTGTGGAATAAAGTTAAAATGCTCATTAAAGCACGACAGAGTAAACCAAGTGTAAATTTAATCCTTAAGCAAGATAAGAGTTAAATTTTAATTAAGGTTTTATTCAGTTATTGGAGTACATTTAAAAAGAGAGGGACTACTGAAGCAATCTAAATACAAAATTATTATTAAAAATACATATCCAAATTTCACTTGAAAATGGTTCAGGTAGTGTAGAGCTCAACGAAAATAACGAAAATAAGGAAGCGAAAGGGAATAATGTTTGGATTTAATCAGTGTTGTTGTTAAAAAGTAGAGAAATATTTGAAGTTATTTTAACATTAACAATTCTTCAATAAACAGTTCTTTAATCTGTAATAAAAATCATAGATAAGTTAATTTATTTATCCAATTTTTAATGTGCAGCCACAGAATCAGAGATGTTTGCAGTTCTCGTAAGTATAATCGATGAACTTGCTGATTTGCGCTGACAGCTTCGCTTCGCGTTTACCAACACTGGTTGGTCCTTAGACAATATAAACTGTATTCCCAATGCCACACTTTCACTTCCGCTTTGCTGAATTTTGCTGCCACATTGTTTTTAATAAAGCCAACCGACACCGTCTAGTCCCCCTCTAGCGAAGTGCGACTGTGACAGCAAGAGTGTGTGAGGGAGAGAACAACTAGAATAAATGCCAGCCAAGGCAACAACTTAATCCTTGGAGGGAGGACGAAACAAAAGCGAAACAAAGCTGGGGAAGGGCGAGAGCAAAGTTAGTTTTAAATTCCAACTAAGAAGTAATTCCGGACTGAAAACTTTTACATTTATACAAATCAAATGAAAGCTGTCTGTGTTGTTTTTTTTTGTGTCTTTATATTCTGTTTCTTATTCTTGTACTTATTATATTCTATTTTCTTTATGCATTCTTCTTTCTTTTCAGAGTGCATGCAATTAGCAATGAGCCATTGGAAATATTAAAGTAAACTTTCTGAATAAATAAAACATTGAAGATAAACTTGAGACGTGCCTAAGCACAGACGACGGAAATGGCTGCTTAAGTGGCGTACTTCCGGTGAAACCGGACAAGAATAAACAGCAACAGCAACAGCAACAGTAACCCGTAAACATCCCACTCAGCCAAGCCAGCTCTTCAGAATCCCAGCTTAAGTTTCCCCTTGACTCATTAGGAGTCTAAACAAAGTCATGGCTAATGTAACCAACGAGACAGTTAATGCTTTGCTGATGTCGGTCAGCACACAGTTGCCCCATTTGATGGGGGCTAACTGGAGCAGCAGCACCACAATCGCTCCACTAGATGGCAGCAGCACTACCACCACCAGTATCAGTACCAGTAGCACCACCAGTACCACAGTCAGCACTCTGTTTAGTGAATCGGATGCTGAGAAGTCAGACATTATGCACAGTCAAATCGTGCAGATATTCTTCTATGTGCTCTACACCACAGTCTTTGTCCTGGGCGTTTTTGGTAATGCCCTGGTCTGCTATGTGGTGTTAAGGAATCGCGCTATGCAAACTGTTACGAACATATTCATTACAAATCTAGCATTATCGGATATTCTATTGTGTGTCCTCGCCGTGCCCTTTACGCCGCTATACACTTTCATGGGTCGCTGGGCCTTTGGGAGAACTTTGTGTCACCTGGTTTCCTATGCCCAGGGCTGCAGCATCTATATATCAACGCTGACCTTGACTTCGATAGCAATTGATCGGTATTTTGTAATAATTTATCCATTCCATCCACGCATGAAACTCTCCACTTGCATTGGGATTATTGTGAGTATTTGGGTTGTCTCTCTGCTGGCGACTCTACCCTATGGCATGTACATGAAAATGTCCGAGGTGATTGGCAATGGCACCCAGTACAATGAGACGATTCTTGGCACTGCCACACCCAATGATACATCAGCTGCCCAGGCATATATGCAATTAATGGGCGACACGGAATCTCTGATGGTCTGCGAGGAGAATTGGCCAGCGGAACAGTATCGCAAGGTGTTTGGAGCCATTACGATGGTGTTGCAGTTTCTGTTGCCGTTCTTCATTATATCGATTTGCTATGTGTGGATCTCGGTCAAGTTGAATCAGCGGGCCAGGGCCAAGCCTGGCTCGAAGTCGTCACGGCGCGAGGAGGCAGATCGGGATCGTAAGAAGCGCACGAATCGCATGTTGATTGCCATGGTAGCTGTCTTTGGTCTCAGCTGGTTGCCCATCAATTTGGTCAATATTTTCGATGACTTCAACGATAAGTCAAAGGATTGGCGTTTCTATATACTGTTCTTCTTTGTGGCCCACTCGATTGCCATGAGCTCCACGTGCTACAATCCCTTTTTGTATGCCTGGCTGAACGAGAACTTTCGCAAGGAGTTCAAGCATGTGCTGCCCTGCTTCAATCCCTCCAACAACAATATTATCAATATTACTCGAGGCTACAATCGCAGCGATCGCAACACCTGTGGACCTCGCCTGCATCATGGCAACGGCGAGGGTGGCGGAGGCGGAAGTCTCGATGCCGATGATCAGGATGACAACGGCATCACACAAGAGACCTGCCTCCCCAAGGAGAAGCTGCTCATCATACCACGTGAGCCCACCTATGGAAACGGCACTGGCGCTGTTTCACCTATACTCAGTGGGCGTGGCATCAATGCAGCCCTCGTCCATGCCCGTCAACCCCAGTTGCAACAAGAACAGCAGCAGCAACAACAGCAGGTGGAGTTGATGCGACGCATCCGACGACGCACGGATGATGATGGCGACTACATTGATTCCGGAGATGAACAGACTGTAGAGGTGCGCTTCAGTGAGACACCGTTTGTCAGCTCCGACAATACAACGGGCATCAGCATAATGGACTCGAGTAGTCATTGCCAGGAGTCCGAGGCATTAGCCGAATTGGGTGTTACTATTGCTGGTCCAGCTGGTGCAAGCACGGCAGATGCCAATAGGCGATGTAACTGAGACAGGGTGAGTACCAGGAAATTATAAAAAATTTCATATATCATCATCATCTACATCTTTGTATCTACATTCTGCGGAATTCTAAAAAATGACTTACCACGAAAATAGAAGCATTTTCCGTTTTCATTCCAATGATGAAATCTATTTCCTCACAAAGCGAAAAGCATTAGAATTGAGTTAGCTACCTGCATGATTTTTTATGAATTTCACAAATGCCATGAGGTACTTTTCCACGTACTGTTTGTATACCTGGGATTGATTGCTTGCCACAGGAGGAGAGCAAATGGAAAGCAAAGCAGCAGCTGGTATGAGTTTCTACTGCGTTTTTATGCTAGCAAATTTCATTTACTAAGCTCAAGGATGTCAGCTTCTGTTCCAAAAGTGGGAGGAGAAGTACATCCATTCGGTTCAGGGCAGTAAATCAACTGTCAGTGGCAAAGTAACTGCAAACTCGTCTGAGGTATTCACTACTTTCCTAGCCTTTCAACATCAAAATTCTCGCACAGATGCATTTTACAAATGGCAATCAAAATGTATTAAATTTCCTTAGAACAGGAACTTTCCATTTCAAAAAGTTAAGTAGGGGCATGGAGATTTTCAGTCTCTAAAAAAAATAGCTAAAAATAAAATGAATAACAAGTAGTTTTCTATTCGCAAAACGAACACCAACACTTTTATGGGTATAAGAGATATGGCAAATTGTTATGAATTTTCAAATTTGGTCTATTCAATAAAGTTCTCAGAATTATAAGTAAAAGAAAAAAACACTCATTAAATTATTCATTCAGCTTTTCTATTGGCATCTTGAAGTCAAGTGTCTACAGATGACAAAAGGCTGCAAATGGATTAAGAAAATGTGAAACACGTGCCGACCCTATTGCAAGGTGTTCTTTTATACATCAACAAGTAAAGCAACAACAACAACAAACACAACAAACACAACAACAACAGTGGCAATAACAACATAATGTATGTACACAAATTACCAGCTGAAGCTGTCAGATAAATGCGTTGCAAAATGGTCAACAGTCGGGGCCAACGATAAGGCGCAAGTCCCTCATAAACATAATGCCTTGACGCAGAATAATTTACATTGGCTTATTTATTTATAATTTTTTATGGGAGCACGTTATGGGCTATCTGTCTGTCTGCCGTACTGACTGAGTCAGTTCCTCTCAACTCGTAATGGCCAAGTCATAAAGTTTATAAATATATCGTTTGGCATTGAAATTCTATTAGATTAAATGAAAATTTACTACTAATATAAAACTTGACGCACTTGATGTGCATTCAAATAAGAAAAGTTAATGTATAATATTCATATATAATGTTCACTATTTTTTAAAAGCAAACTAAAATATTCCTTTTTAAAAGGGTGCCTTGTAAATCATGGATAGAAATTGGTTAAATATGCTTCAACAATTATCTTAGCCCTTAATAATAATTGTGTTTTAATTAGTTTATTATGCAAAGCTGTGAATTGATTTTGTCACAATAATTTAAATTAAATTCTAAGGAAATTTACCAGTTTAAGAGATAAGAAACTCAGATTAAAATGTATATGGTATTTGTTTATCTAAAGTAACTATTTACATACTTATTGTGCCCTTGGCTTTCTTTTGCTTTTGATTAGTCGAACCAAGATACGATTGCTGCTTAGGTATTTTGATTATATTTGCCCAAATATTTGTGGGCTTCACATAACTTGTCTTTTATCTTACTGACTCAGACACTATCTATACATATTCACATTGATATACGTATATATGTGTTGAACGGCGGTGTTGTTATTTACATTCTTGCCATGTTTGCGGTTCGCTTTTGCAAGCAAAACAAACAAAATATGTGAGCACATTTCAGAGAGATGTCCGAGAGGCCTTTAATTTATAAATTATTCAGCGCAGTCGTTAGTGGTACAAACTATGCTGTTCAGCCTAATTACCCACTGGCTGGTCTGGGTGGTGCTTGAGTGGGTGGTGTCAGTCAACAAGCCATATGCATAGCTCGGAACCCATTCTCATACTTCCACTCGCTATCATATCTGCCCTACATATATGGGACTAGGAGTATAGAATCACAGCGACCGGTGAGTGAACGGTAAGTGATATAGTTGATGGTCCCTGCTTGGTTTCCAGCACATTTGATGCATTATGCATGAGAGTTGCAACTGAAATTGCAAACAACATTTGTCGGACTCACAGCACTTTCATATCGGGCAACAGACTCAGTCAGCAAAGTTTCCACCCCAACAGAGGGCCTAAAGGGGAGGGGTGTTAACCCCACCGTTTGCTGTCTCTGTAAACAAGTTTGCCAGCGAGTTAGTGCAAAACTTTTTACAACCAAATTGTATTTTGTTGTTTGCTGTCTGGTTTCTGCGACTAGCAAATGGGCCAAAACTTGACAGCTCGGGGGCTGACAATTGGGCCAGTTGAATCTACTATAGCACAGTAACTTTACGATTGCATATCAAGCGATCATTTTTTCCCACCAGTTTGTTAGTTTTAAAATGCCATTATTCCTGTGCATTACAATGCAATTGCTTCTGTTGCCGTTGCCGTTGCTGTTGCGTCTGATAAGCTTTCCCGGGCAACTTGCCAGACAAAGTGCTAGAGTTGCAACTATTCATTCAGCATACAAGTTGTAACAGCTTCATTTTATTTAATCAATTTTACAACTTTTCAAACATCCACCGCAATAAGTTTGCCACTGTTGCAAGAACGTGCATTGAAAAACTGAAGCCAAACTTGGTAAATGCCAGTTACAAACTCAAAATCATTGCAATGAAATGCCTTCAAATTATGAGTTGTTGTTGCACATTTTAGCTTCGATTTTTTGGTCAAGGTGATTGCTTTGAAATGTTTCACAGTATTTTCTTTATAAATTTTGTTTTCTGACTTGGATTTTAGCACGTAAAATGTGCAGAATCAAATTTCGTTTATTAAAGGTTATGTAAGTTTTTTTTTTTAAAATCTGAATGAAGCAAAGTCAAGCAGGCCTTTATTTTAATAATTAACAATATTAAAATGTCTTTTTTAAAAATATTCAACAACTCTTAACCAAAAGCAATTGTCAGTGTTCCCAAAAACGAGCGTCTAATGCTTTCAAATTTAAATAAAATTTTTTGAGGGACTATATCAACATTTATTGAATTACATTAAATTGTATTTAAAACTGAACAAAAAGGCATAGAATATATTTTGAATGGCTTTATCGATTTTAAAAAATATATCAACAATAAATAATTTTGTGGAGGTCGAAGTAAATTTATGGAAACTGATTTTTGAGACTTTCAAAATATTCTTGATTTGACTAAAGTTCATAGCATACTTTTAGCAAATCGTCCTTTTGGTATCTGTTCTCTTAGCAGAATTGCAACAAAACAGCATTGTTAAAAGGGTTCAATGCATTGCTAAGTATCGATCTAAATATAAATATTTTATTTACTTACTTTAAGTGGCAAGCGAATGCATTTTAGCGTTCCGAATACCAATCAATCACACTAAAAGTGCACAAGTGTGTTATAAAATCTAAAGAGCCTGATTAAATCCATACTAAATCGTAGCGCATAAAATGCAAACAGAAACAGCCACGCCCCCTTAAAGGCTGGCTCGTTATTGTTGTCTTTGTGCGCTTTGTGCATTCATATATGGGTGTGTGTGGGTTTAATGGTTACAATAACATGGTCTTTGGCTGTTTATCATGCACACACACACATACACTCTTACCCACATACATATACATGATTTCAATATGTACTTACTTTATACTTAACGTGAAATGTTTTTGGCATTGGCTGGCAATAAAAAAAATTATTGCTCAGCGTTTATGTTTTTTTCGCACGATCATCGCAGTCGTGGAATTTGGATTTGAAGTGTCATGAAACATGTGTTCTCTTTGCATGGAAAGAGGCGCCAAGAATCAGTTGATGCTGAGCTTTCATTGGTGATACGCATTTATTTTATAACATCAACAGCATCAATATGAGTATTAGGCCATCGGATTTATGTTGACGTCAGCTGGTACATAAGCCAACCCGACTGACAGCCTGACAGCCTGACAATCTGACAGTTGTGAAAATAAAAGCGATTAATGAAGTTCCTTGCGGCCAAATGATAAGTGTCTAATTGACGATTGAAATGGGCTCTTTCTCTCTCTCTTTATATGTGTGCCTCATGTGTTTGCCACAAGGCACAGCTGCTCAGTTGTTGGAATCGATATCAAAGCAGCTGCCTCAGAGATTTGCGGAAATGCCCTTTTGCTGACAGATTAGTGTAAACAGACCAATCAACAACCAAGCCAGCGTGTAGATTACATAGATTATATAGTTGGTGCTACTGAAAGCTGAACTCTGGATTACCCTACTTTACCTACATAATAATAATGAAGTAATTCATGGCTCTGAAAGCACAGTATTAAGTTGGCTAACAATTATGTTAGTTGCTGTATTCAATGACGAAGCATTAATTGATATCGGCTTACATTTGTATTAGTTTACATACACTTAACAGTGGCTTGATTCCTACTTATTTTGTGATAAGCCCAAACGATATATTTACTTGTGTTAGCATTACATATGAATTGATGTTTATTGTTAATTAACATAGCCACAGCAGATGATCGCTCTCTTGTCGTATTGTTGATCCATTTGAAAAACAGGCTGTGATAAATAATTAATTTACCCCTGTTAATTATTTCTCACATTGGTATATTCTCATGACATTGGAGTCGGTTGAAGTGGCAATAATATTGTTAGCATTAAACTAATGCTACTTAATGTATTTTAAAGTCTAAGTTTCTGTAAGAGTATAATGAAATAAAAATGCAATTACCGTTTGCTTACAATTGTCGGGCAGGTGAAGTTGGAATAATAGTGATAATTAATTCAATAGCTATTTTTTTAGCATTCAACTAATGTTACTTGATATAGTTGTAGGTCTAGGTTTCTGAAAGAGTATAATGAAATAAAAATGCAATTACCGTTTTGCTTTCACACCCTGCCAAAGAGTGTAAGCTGAAAGTCAGCTCAGTAATGTAAAACCCAACACGTTCTATTTCAATATGTGCGTGTGTGTGTGTGTGTGTGTGGATGTGTGTAAGGTACTTATATCCACATGGCTCTATTTTTATTCCCGCTGTCCGTGTCTAATCAGTCTAATGTGTTGGGCAGGGAAAACAACATTTTCATTAAAGTAGCTTTGGCTTTTGCCAGCATTTCCTCTCCCTACCTTCCCTCCCTACCATGCTATCCACTGCACTGGCTGGCCAATTAAGCAATTACGTTAACAAGCTTTTATTATGTTGTATGGCCATGAAGCGAAGCGGCCAACAATAATAATACCTGGCTGCTCCTGGTGGCGACACTGGCAATGGCATTGGCAATGGCAATGGCAATGCAGGAAGCTAGCCAAAGGTGTTGAGCAAACAATTAAATGGAATTGAGGAAGGATACAGCAACAACAACAATAGTGTTTGCAGAAGGTAACTACTAAACGGATGTAGCTGCGGGCGAACGGATTTAAAGTGTCCAGCATAACTCCTAATGGGCTGCTAACTGAATGTTCAGGGGCCGCCTTACAAATTTATGTGCAAAAAGTTTTCAAGAAGATGTCGGCATAATTTATAGAAACACAAGCCAAGCCCCTAAGGAGTTGAGGGGGTTATAGACAAAGAAAAACTTTGGGCTTACATCAAAATAAAATTGATGGTCATAAATTCTATTGACTTTTTGTTGAGGACAAGCTCAAGTTAACCCGAGTAACTATTCAGTATCCAATAAATAAACCATAAAAATTACGACAAGACATATTAAATTCAAGGGATCCGTCAGCTCCCTTATAAGAAGCTTTCACATAAAGATACATTTCTTTTTGTGTGTTTGCAAACAAAACATTTGAAGCATTTAACTCACTCATTAAATGTACCCTACAACGACTGTTGCCATGGCTTAAAGGAAGTAGAAGCGTTACCATGCCAGACACGTAGTGGCATACCAACATTTCCACTTGACTTGCCTGCCAATACACACTGGGATGCATATCAAAGTTAACTAAACAAAAAATCAATTCGAATAAGAATAAGATTGGAGGCACAAATGATGAGATGACAACTAAGACAAATCCCCAAACACTTATATGATTTGATTTCATAAGATAATTGAATTGATTGTAGCAGCTAAAGTCACTTATCACTTAACTATGTATGTAAATTTGTTGTCAATTTGTATTAATTTTAACCACTATAATTATGTACATTACGGATCTTAATGTTAACTATATCACTTTCTATATTGTTTATAACAATAAGCATTTTTGAAGAATTGAAAGCACTTTTAAATTGTAGATGGAAAGTGATAGCTTGCTAACTCTTTAATAAAAGTACTAGAAAGATTTGAATATTTATGGATGTATGTTATATTTCAAGAACGTCTTAAAAGCACTTGAAAGCTTTAACCTTGAGCAAGCAGAAAGCTCACTCAAGTTGCACTAGGAAACCCTTAAAATCTCATCGGAATATTACTAATTATTTACCTTAAACTCTTCTATTTTATTTAGTTTGAAGACTCTCAATTTGTTATTATTCAACGAAATTTTCAGTAACCTCTCAATTTTAAATATCTATTTTGTTTTGGCTTAAATTGTTCTTAAGACCAACTGTGCAATGAGGGGTGTTTGAAAGAACGTTAAATAGCCTTTGTTATTGATGAAAAATGTCTATAAATGGAAACAGCGTTTATGCCCAATTAACTGTGGTAACTGGCCAGCGATGTGAGTTATATGTGAGAGACGTGGTTGTGGTGGACACGTGCCGCTTGTGTCAGCTGAAGGTGTGTCCAATCCTATGTGGATAGCAAATAGCAAACTTTTTTCGGTCAAACACGTGCCCTGCCCAGCCCCTAGTGAGAAATTGCCCAGATCAGCTGGGTTCAGCAAAAAAGAATGTAGCTGCTTATACATAATTTATGCCGCATTGTGAAAGACAGATTTGGGAACATATGTAGAGAAGCTTGGAGCTGCTGTGTACTTGAGTCTGGTTTTCCCGGAATGTCTGAGACGACGCACTGAGAGTCTGTTTATATAAGAGTGCGTGTGTGTGTGTGTGTGTGGATATGTGTGTGTTGACAGCAGAGCTTAATGCCACTTAATATGAGCCACAGGCATTTGGAGCAACTTGACAGGGGCTTAGAGGGCGTTGGCGGGCTCGTTTATTAGCAACTTTATTAACAGTTAATTAAATTTTGTGTTTAATGATTTGGCCAGAAGATGAAGAAGAAGTCAAGTAGAAGACCATGCTGGCTAATACAAAATGCTTGCGGCTTGGATTTTATTAAAGTTGAAAAGCCAATTCTGGTTCTTAGCTTAACTGAGGCTGCCTTTATTCATTGTCCGTTGCCAAGCAGCAGCCAAGTTAACAATTACAAGTTTAATGAAACGAAAAACGCTTTTATTAATTGCTAAAGCCATTGGCCATAGGCCATGGGAAATAGGCTAAAACCGTCTGGGACATTCTCAGTTTTTGCCTAGCTTGTTTTTGAGTATTATTTGACCCAATTGCTACTTGGCCAATTCTTTTGCTGTGTAATTTTCTTAAGGTTTGAAATTGCAGTCAATAATCACAATTTCCCTTGGAGTGCTTATGGTATCATTATTAAATCGCTTTAGGAAATAGTTTTCATGGTTTTTAAAGTTAAAAAACTTAAAATATTAATAATAATGTATATATTGTGTACTACTATTAATATGTATTAAGTTTGTTGTTTATGCATTTACACTGCCCGGCAACCGATTAGCGCACCCTATGCTCCGCATCTTAGGATCTTAATATCAGGAAAACGAATAAAGCTTTTGAGATGGATTTTTGTCATTAAAAAAATATTAAATTCTACACGAGATTTAATAATAGATAAGATATTAACTTTATTAATAACAATTTAAATGAATTTAAGCGAACTTAACATAAAAAATTAACTTTAATTTTTGCTTGCGACATTTGATTAGCACAGTCATTTGAAAACTTTAAATAACAAGAAAGAATGGATTCAAATTTTATTCAAATTATTTTTTAACATTAATTTAAATATTTTCGTTTATTTTTAAACAAAATTTAATAATGTGTTGACCCTCCACGGTTAAGTATGACTTCATACATCCGCTTGGGTAAGGAGGTATATTGAGCATTTCATTTGAATTTTTAGTCATTCATATATTTGCCCAAAATTCAATTTGATTTCTTAAAATGTAATGACCATTTTGATGTAAAGCAAACAAAATAATAATGTATACAGTCATATTACATAGACTATTAATACCATTCATGTTTGTTGGGGAGACTTAAGAATGTCTAGGACTTAAAGTTAGAAACACAGACGCTTTCGAGGATTTGGCTTTTGTCAATGCGTGTCTGAAATAATTATGCAGAGGCGAGTACAAAATGAAATGCTTGCAAAAACATAAAAAATTCTTATCCCATAGAGACAAAAGGTAAGCAAACATAGTTAAGAGTGAGCTACACTTAAAGAAAACGGTATATATTTTAAATTAGAGTATTTCAACTATTAAAATATATATAAATATATTTTAAATTAGCCTATTCAGAGTATTTCAACTATTATAATAGTTTTAAAAGGTCTTCTTTTGTTTAAATTTAGACATGTAGAGCATCACTTTATCTTTCGGCATCTGATATTTCGCTCAGTGTTCTTGGGTTCACCCCAATGCAGGGCAGCGAGGCGTTGTAATTGTGCTGAGGCACGAAACACCTGTCAGAAGGTGGTGAACCTCCTGTCCCGGGATCACCGTGTTGGCGGAGCACGTCAAAGTTGCCTAGCCAAAGCAGAGGCTCTTCAGAGGCTGTCAGCCTAGGCAGTGACAACAACAACCACACCAACAACAACAACAATCAACAAATAACAACAACAAACATTTCAATGTTTATTCTTTTCAACGTCATTTCTTAATTTATGTGGGAAAAGCAAAAACAAAACGCAAAATATGAATGGGGGAAAATAAACAAAGACATCTCAACGTGGCGGCCATAATTTCGACGTGCCACAAAATATATACAAGTGATGACAATGTACTGCTAGGCGCTTAGACACCCTAGCAATTAATTAGTAGTGTTTGATTATTAAATTTAAAACGCATTTCATGCTGTATAATAAGATTCTTCAATCATACGTAATTATCATGCTTAAGTATGGTCTATCAGAACTTGAACGTTTTAGTCATATTTACTACCATTTACAATAGTTTTACTACAGGGTATCCAAGTATAATTTTACTCTCCTATTTAAAGAGCTGTTTACTTTATGCTGGAGAATCTATGCAAAGTAGTGAAAACTTGTAAGTCAGTTTCAGTTTTGAAGGAAATACAGTTGGACGGCAAGGAATCTTGGCTAAGAGCATTACAAAAGCTGTTAAAAAAAATATTACCATAAATGTGGAACGACGGCAGCTGTGTGGGTTCCTTTTGAGGTAGGCCAGTTGTGTGGGCTTGTGGGCGTGTCCACAAACGCGCAAAAAAAAAAGCGAGGATATAAAAAACTGACAGCTGCACGGCTCATAATTTATAGCCCAGGTACATACATAACTGTGCCTCAAGGTATCAAGGCATAAAAACTTTGCCAAACAAAAAAAAATATTGCGTAACTTTCCCTTTTTTCATACCTTTTCGCAATCCACAAAATAAAGGAACTGAAGTGCAGAGCTTAAAGTTGATTTCGATGATCATTAGGCATTTCCTTTGTGGTAATTAAAGCAGGAAACGTTTGCCAAAACCAAATTCTTATCACATTAAGTCAACAGAAGACGACAAAGAAAAAATGCCATTAAAATCAAGACAAAGTCAACAGAAAATTTTGACAAAAAAAGAACTGAGCTGCACATTATCATTATTTTAATCAGAGTTGGCTGCACTTTGTGGCGCACGATTTGCGATTGATATCAACGCCAGACAAGGGACCCCAGCCCTGGCCCCAATAAGTATGCTTTACTTTTTTTATATGTATGTATGTACATATATTTTATTTTACGACCGACAGCTCGTCAACATGTAGACGACCTGCATGTCATTAGGGCTCAAGAGAGAGACTGGGTCTGGATTTTGGTTTTTAGATATGTACATGTGCATCTATGTGTGTGTGAGTGTATGTGTGTATCCCCACACATGAGTGCGAAATAATCATTCATTTTGCAAAAAAGCTTTTTTTCGAGCACAGTAACAAATAACAATCAGTTGTGCACATTGGGGGGATTGTTGATGAAACAGGTTTTTATGTTAGTCGTCAGTAGGTGATGTTCTTGATATATGAATACATAAACTCGTGCTGGAACTTGAATAAGTTGTTAAAGCATCTATAAAAATGGGAATTAAGATATTTGTTTATACAGCGCTCAAAATATAGACTATGCTTAAAACTGTTGTGTTGTCTGTTGTTGTACCTTCTTAAAATTTGATATTGTTATTAATTATCTTAAGTTGAATTTAAGGAAGGAGCTTGAATTGGCTTAATCTCGCAACCCTACTCTCACTCTTATATCTTGTAACTATTAATAAAATTAAGTGTTCTCAACTGGGAAGTCTGCAGGAAAGTTGTGAAAAACTTTTTAATCTTATTTTATTTTTATTTTTATTAAGGCTCAATTTACAGAGTTATCGTTAGGAGTTTCACTCGTCAATCAATCGATCAATGCCTGATCAATTGAACTTAGTTTAAATTCGTCTTGAGAAAATTGCTAAAAACTTTGCCAGAATTTCCAGCTCACGATTTATATCTCGCCCAGAAGTGACGACATTAATATTATTATTATTATTCTTGCCATCTTATTGGCCTGCTACAGCCTCAGTTTCCGCTTCCTTGTTCGATTTGTCGTTGTGTTTCCTGCTTGTCCTTTCTCTTCTCCTTCTCTTCGCATTTACGTGCTTGGCATATCAATCAAATCTCTCCTCAAATCCCAAGCTGTGTAGCTTATACATTATTTAATCGCTGTGAGTGAATTAAAATTAAAATTCCCTTTATTTTGTTTTCGTTTTGAGCCCAAGGCTGGAGACTGGCGTCAACTAAAGCTGCTTGCCTTGCCCCGTCCATATATTATTGCCACAAGCAAATTAATTTTATAAACTCTCAAACAAACCGCAAGTAAGGTCTAAGTATGGCCCAAAGCAGGGGGTTGCCTTAATTCCCACAAGTCTCGTCGTGTGCGCGTTGAATGAAGCTAAAAAAAAATTGATAACAAAAGAAACGAATAAAAATTGAGAATTTAATTTTGTCTAAAATGTGCGAGGAGCAACTAAAACGGACCAAACCACTTCAAATCGGATCAAAAACCACCACAGACAGAGCACTATGGTGCTTTTGTGTATATTTTTAAAATAACGCAAAATTTGAAAAGAAACATCTTAAAGAATTTAATTTTCAAGAGAATTTAACATAGACTCATTTTTGCCACATCGACCCACTATACCAAGAATTTTCGAAAAACTTAATGAGTTTCATTTTAATAAAATAAGATATGTACAGTGATTAAAGATCGCAGCATAAAATTAAAATCATATTCTATTAAACACTTTCAATCTGAATATATTCAAGTAGACCAAACAAAATATAATTTCGATCTTGGGTTAATAAATAATTCCAAAAAATGATCAAAAACTCCATAGTAAAAAAGTCAACAAGCTCATTGTACTTTCCGTGTTGTTGTCCTTGTGAAAAATCAAGTTAATATTTTGAATAATGCCACATAATTTGAACGCATAAGCGACTCGGGCTACGTCAAATTTATGTGAGCAAATATTTCAGCGACTAAGACAACAACAGCAACAATAAAAAGAAAATAGCTCGGTCGAGAAGTTTTATAAGTTCTAGTTACGCGCTACATTTAACATAAGATAGTATTTTCCAGCACCCGCCAAATAGCACACAATTTTTCTTCGCATGTTAGCCAAATTAAGAGCCCGATTTCAGTGCAAACGTAATACCTAAGGAATGGGGATTAAAGTCAAGTGCCTAGACGTCTTTTAAAGCATTTACTCAGAAATGTTGGAGCTTATTCAGTGTGGATTTGCGGTAATAAAGTTACATTAAAGACATTATTAAAGACAATACAAAGAATACGTAAAGGGTTAAGGATAGAATACTTTGGGTTTAAAGAGAAAATACAATTTTATAGTAGTTCTGCTTATTTAGTTAGTTAATTGATTGGTTTGGGTTCTGTTTCAAGGGTTTGATAGTTTTAGGATTATACTAGCATGTAGGATAATAATAATAATAATAGTATTATGAACAATATTTACTCACGAAAATAATAATTCGGGTTAGTTTATAATGTCAGCTCAGCCTTTTAAAAAATGTTTCATTGTACTGCTGTATAGCTCTATCTTGGCCTTAGGAAAGTCTAGGCTCTGAACTCGAGGAAGTATTCTAATTATACATAGCTTAGCAGACAGATTCTTATTTTTGATTAATGGACTCAGTTCAGTTAGACAATTTTTAACTGTGACTCGTTGACAACTACGTGAAATATGAGTTGAAAATATTACAAATCAACTACTGCTCATTTCAGTTTCATTACGAGCTGAGTTCTTTGAAGCTGGCGTCGCGTCGCCTGTTAAAGCTTTTGGTTGTATTCTGTTTTATTTTTTGTTGATGACAAGCACAACAAATATTTGCATGTGCGCTTTCCATAAAACACCCACTCATACCTATTAAATTGCCTGAGGGTTCGAGAATCTGGTTTAATTTTGGCCACTGCGTGGGCTGCCTTACGTATGTGTATTTATGTATGTCCTTTTCATAAATATATTTTGACTTCCTTATGCGCCTGATGATGTAATGCAAATCTATTGTAATGTATGCAGCAATTAAAAATACATCAGTTTTACTTTTGTGTCCTTGATGGCTGTAGTCTACTTCCTGTCGATTTTATGCATTTAAATTTACACTTTTTTTAACTCATTTAATTTCATTGCGTTGTCACTTTGCATGTATTTATAATTATGTATGTGTGTCTTTCCATGCTATTGTGTGCTTAGCATTTGTATTTAAAAGCCTTTATAATTATTTCTTTGTTGTGTGCGCATAATTTAAACATTAAAAAGAAAGTCAGTGCAAATGGAGACTGATGGACTAGCAGATGCTTGTATTTTTGCATTTATATTTCGGATTTCATTTGGGAATTTAAATCTAGCAAGGCTGAATATTTAATGACATTTCAATACGCTGCTTTAAAGTCCGTCTTTCAATCATTACTTATATGAACCCGCGAACATCATCTAAAAAATATGAGTTAATTTTTGTTCAAATCAGTTAAAGTGAAGAGACTCTTACGTTCTCTGTCAGTATAAACAGTATAAAACAAAACCATCGCCAAAAATGTTGTATAACTTAAGTATCGCATTTTTCAACTTTTCATTTACATCTCAGCTTGATCTTTTTATACCAAAAAGAACAGAGTGTTGATTGGTCACAGTTGTAACTGAAACTAATTTAAAACTAAGTGTAAATGGACTGTGAAAATGTCAGTTTACTATTTTAAGCTTACATTTTCACAACTGTTATATACCCTTAACAATTTTTTGAAAAAAAATAAGGGAGAGTGAGCGACTTCCACAGCATTTAATGTTTGATAATAATATTTGAGGATGATGTCACAAAGTCCACAGCGTGTCGCTAACCACACCCGATTCCAATTCTTTTTATGTATATATGCTTAGTGTTTGTCGTTTTCATTCTATTTATTTTCCTGCCTGCCTAATTACGTTCTCATTTACGTTTTCACATTTCCGCACTGCCAATGTTGTACTGTATATATGTATATTCCCCACTTGCGATTCATTAAAAAGAACATTCCTCAACACGTTCTCTCAGTTTTTTCAATGCGCCTACAGCCTGAGGACATTGCTCAGTCACATGCTCATCGTACACTCGACAAGTTTGTTTATGCTCGCCTCTAATTGCGGCAACTTGAAGTACACTCAAGGCGGCAGAGAGGGAGAAAGCAGAAATAGACATAAAACAAAATTAGATGAACTGCCTATGATGGCAGTGACTTCTCTGGCTGGAAGGCTATGCGAGTAAGGTGATCGGGGAATTTAACATATAGTATTCAGTAATTCAATAAACAGTCTGTGGCAGGTTTTCAGTCTGGTCAGAGATATATGGGAAAATCTGTTAAAATTTAATTTACTGATGGATGGTCACCGAATACCCAAAGGTATTCGCTACAAATTCGGGGATAAGTTTAGGAGAATGTTTTTAGAAGTGTAAGGAAGTTTGAATTGTAAGCCTGAGCAAGCAGCCAATCTATAGGAGTAATAATTGTGAGTTATTTACTGTTTGTACACCCTAAATGACCCCATAACTCATTGCCGATTGTCCCCTTAACGCAACTTGGTATCAATTTCTATTTGTTTAAGGAAAGCTTATGGGATTAAGAATTATAGCTCTCATAAATAACTCTGATTATAATGTAATTAAAGGGTATCTAAAGGGCGCACATACTCTAAAATTCTTTTCGATCTTGTCATTATTTCTTGAACTTTGGGTATACTTTCTGCACACACGTGTTCTCGTTTTTGGCTTTTACTCTCCGTGTATCTAGCCATCTGCTCATTGATTTATTTATTGCACATACGCCCTATAGGCCTACAGTGTCTAAATATTTTGTAACTGTTATTATTGCCATTGTTATTGATGTTGTTGTGGGTGTTTGGGTCGAAAACTTTGTCAACTACAAACACAGAAACCTAATGTAAGTAGTAGGTAATAATGAAACTGTAGAAATGACAACAACAGAACAATAAAATAAAGGTTTTGAGTGGGGGGCACATTTTGTATGCCTCGTAACAAAGTGGCAAACTACAGCCATTAAAATTAATTACATAAACATCAATATGCCGCTGGCAATTAATGTTTCAGACCAACAGATGTAGTACTTCTCCACGGACCACAACAAAGCTTAAAGTAATTTAACACTGACTCACACACAAGAGTACTTGCAACACACCACGCCCACATACAGTCGGCAACTTACAATACAAGTTTGACAATAATGAATACTTAATAAAGTGGCGTTAAAGGTAGTTGCCTCGATTTAGTTCCGGACTTTGCACACTTTGTGCCAAGCCGAGGCGACAAAATGATTGAAAACCATTGAGGACCCCCGGGCAAAGTTTACCTTTGTTGTGCTCTTCTCCATTTAGGCTCTTATACATAGTAGCTCTTATTGTTGTTGTTTTTGTTGGGCGGCAAATTTCATTTCAATTATCTACACCAATGTGGGCAGAGCATTTAGGTCGTGCTAATTTCAGTTGTGAGTTGTCATTAAAGATTCCAGAGAAATGGGCCCTCAAGTATTTTAATTAATATTTGCTTCAATGTGTAAATTATTACTTTAAGAATTGTGTCGCCTGTGGAAATGATTGTCATTTAGTAATTATTATAATAAAATAATGAAAACGATTGAATTGAGAACTATTATGTCAGCGTAGGGGTTTTATGAATTAATTCAATGTAAGGAAATTGGTTTATTAAGGAATTAATAACTTTTTAGAAGATTACAGTAAGTTACTATTTTTTTGAATTAATAAACGAATTAACTTAAAGGTTGGTTGTGTGTTTGAAACCTAGTTAATGTGTGTTGAATAATAATTTATTATACATACTCAGCTTGTTTACTTTTAAATATTTTTCTTTTTATTCGAATTATAATTTCCTTTGAAAACAATTTAAATATTTAGCCAATTAGCTGTAATTTTATTGTTAGCATTGCATAAAATTGATATTAATTGAAATGTCGACAACAATATTATAAGTATTTACCTAATTGTGCAGTTTAGCAGGAATTTTAATTAAAATTTAACCAGAGCTAAGCAAAAATGTCAAAAACAACAAAACAAAAAGCAAAAAAATACAATAAGGCTATCTTTGGAACGCCAAGTATTTCATACCCTAACAGAGACCTGTGTTCAAATTCGACTGATGATTTCTACAGTCGTCCGTTCTTAACCAATTTTAGCTAGTTTTTATAAAACAATACCAGACATACAATCTTCAAGTTTGATCTAAAAAAAAATGTCAGACAAAAAGTGATACATTGATATAGAGTCCGGTTTTGACAAAATTTGATCAGGCTGTACATAATATAACTAAACAGATGTTCTGTAAGTTTTGTTAAGATATCTAAAGAAACAAATAAGTTATTCATACTAAAGGTTGATATATAACTGATTAGATATTTGATATAGTGAATCGATTCGGCCGGTTCCCTCATATGTACTACCTGCATCGAAAAGTGGATAGATTAAAAATGGAGGGTCTACCTTGCATAGAAATAAATAGACAGACGAACTTGGCTATATAGATTCAAATAGCCTTCCTAATTAGAATATATATACTTTATCGAGTCTGCCACGCCTTTTTTTAATGCGTAACACAATTCGTGACAACTTCTTTTTCTGCAAGAGTACAAAAACGGAGCAACAGTAATTCACAGAGCACAAAGCACAACAAACAAATTAAGTGTCGAATTTTCTAAGAATATGTCATATTACACAGCGTGTGTGCAGAATAAGAGAATGAAAATTAAATTAAAAAAGAGGAATTCTATCAAAGCAGAGCTCAAATACAGGTAGAGTTGTGTGTGCTCAGTCACTCATGTTTGTCGTGTACAAATACAAAAAGCCCTTTAGTACATATGTAAAATGTGCTACTAGATTAAATTCTCATTTGGATAAATTTCCTTTGTCTGTCTCAATGTTAAGTATGTTCTGCATAAAAATAGTTTACTTTATTCCACGTGAAACTGCACCTTCAGCTGGTGCAAAGTAAATTCTTTTCTGTCCGGGTGACAATGAAATTATATTAAAATTGATATAACAACAAAAAGTAATTAAAATATTAATCAACTTGGCTGCTGAATGCTAATGCCAATGTCGCGTACATGAAAGTAATGCGTATTTATTTTATGAATATGGAAAAATTAAAATAGAAAAAAGTGAGAATAAAATGGAAAGACAGAGGACCGCCCACTTGCAAATGGCAAATGGCGTGTTTAAGTTGCAACAAGTGGTAGCTCAGTGTAGGCGTGTCTGTTCGTTTTTATTCATTAGCCACTTGCCTTGAGGATCGTAGTGATTATCACGCCATGACATGATGGCCATCAAGTCGAGGCCAGACAACGCATCCTGCTCTTTTGCACGTAACATACTTTAAATATTTGCCTGGATGCCTCAAAGATAGCCATGGCCACGCAATGCGCTTTGTTAAGGAGACAACAAAAGTTGGCAAGACAAATTGGCCTAAGCTGCTTTAACCAACAATGTGTACTCACACACGCACTCATACACGCACTCACACCCACATACACGTATGTAAACAACAACACAAAAGACAAGCAAACTGAAGGTAAAATTTACAATTTATGTAAACAAATTTATTGCGTAAATAATTTCTATGCTTCCCATATATTTTGGCCATTTCAAATGTAAAATTTCCATATTCTAAAATATTTCCCTTATTTGATTTTATTTTCTATTTCTCGTTTTTTTTTGCAGATTTTTGAAACGCATTTCTAGACGCAGTTGCTGGTCGTTGTAGAGCTAGAGGAAGGCGACAGAGGCGACAACGACGACAACGACAACAGGGACAACAACAACGAGATGTCGAGAAATGTGAAATAAACAAGAAAGCTAAAAGTGTAAGCTTATAGAGTGTGAGCGTAAGGGCGTGTGGGTTAGTCGTACAGTCTTACAGTCATACTGAGTAGTACGAAAAGTGCTGATAAATGCCAAATAAAGTGACAACGATGCGAAAATTGCTGCGCTATGGCGCCAAAGGCAAAACAACTGTGCCTCTCTTCCAAGCAATTGGCTGAAGCAGCCGCTTTTCAAATCGTTTATATCAAATTTATATATTTGTGTGTGTGAGTGTAAGGGTGTAAGTGTGAGAGTGTGGGTGTGGATGTAGGTGTAGGTGTAGGAGTGGGTGTGACTGAGCCGTCTTCGCGTTGACAAGCAATTCCCTTTCTTTTTTTTTTCTCCAACAACTTTGCAGCAATTGCTGGTGCCATTTTGCATATTTAGACTGCTTTGTAGGGAGCTAAGTGAATCGTGGAGTACAAGGTCAAATTTGCCTTTAACTGTCGCTGGAATTAAATTCCGTGTGCCAATTTTTGGTTCAATTGCGTGGAAACATGTAAGCGCAGACATTTTTGGTTTCTATTGTAAAACAAAAACACAACAAAAGCACAAAATAGCAACAAAGCAAACGAAAATAATTCGCGCAACCTCCAAAAAAAAAAGACAAGAGAAAAGAAAACTGAGAAGAATTGTCGGGCAAAGCAAATAAGCCTAAGCTGACATTGATGGGATTTGTGCAGGCCACAAAACAAGTCAAGGGAAATATGTTTCAACCTACACTGACAGTTGGTTGAATACAAATTGAAAGGCAACCACCAAAGGATCTATGTCCTTTTCCTCCCGAGATTGACAGACATTTCAAAGTTGTTGTTACACGCATTTAATTGAAATTTAGCTGCTGGTTTTCTGGTCATGAACTTGAGGTAATCAGGCAGATAAAGAGTGACAAGTTACCGGAATAGATGGGGGATACTTTCAGTAAATATTTAGAATTTTTGCAGTATTTAAAGAAGTGTTTATAAACATATTTATCAGCTGTCTGAGGAACATTCTAAGATAAAGAGAATATTAACTAGCCTTGGTCGCACCCACTGAAAGCATATACATAGTGTTAACTGTTTCTTACTTGTAAAAGTTTTTGAATTTGATGTGTACTTTAATATTTGGCATTATGTGTACTGTTTTATGACTAAGTAACTGTTTTATAAATAGGATAATATTTAAAAAATATTTATTTAAATAAATTTATCTATTTGTAAGAGAACTGTTTGAGGCGCTTCTAAAGTGTTTTGACTGTAGTACTTACTTAAGATTGAAAATAAAATATTAAATACTTTCAAAATCTGTCAGCTAAGCACATTTATTAAAGTTGATAATGTTGATGTCTGAGAGAATAAGAGAGAAAGCTCGTAAGAACCAAAAGTATACAAAAATTCTGATGACCATGAGCCCCTCTTTTGAAAGTTTATGTCATGGCGATGTTGCAACGAAATGAAACGAAACATAACGGTGATGACACACCGTTATTCTCTATCCAATTGCCTGTCTCTCAAGCATCCTTGCAGCCTTGTGGAATTAAGCTTTCAAAAAAATGACATCAAGCTTTGTGTACTTTTGGTTTGTCATGTGTAAAAAGTTTCACTGCGTATACGTAATATCTGTATCTGTTAGTTGGTAAGCTAAAAAAAAACAACAACAACAACAATAACAACAACAACTTTAATATATTAAATGCTTGGTGTAGAAAATATGAATAAATAAAATACTCATTGGCAAAAGCTGTGTGGTAATCCAGGTGGAAAAGCGAGTTGCAATTATAAATTGCATTCTTATGCAGGGAGTTCAGCTAAATCGAAAAAGTATATTGAATTATTTTAATGGAAATTATAATTATACATATACATAGTTATAGAGGAATTTAAATAGCACTGAAAGTTCTTGGATTAAACTAGGCATTAGATAAATCTAACTTAAGCACTCAAATCAATGAAAAATACATGAACTTAAAAAACAGAAACCAGAAAACAAATAAGGAAACTCTTGGTGAAAGACTCACAAGTTTAACGTCTCAAACAAACAAATGAAATGAATGTTTACAGTGTAAGAAATTCAAATATAATCTAAATCGAATAAAATATAAAATTTAAATAAACATTAAAGTTAAGTTATAATCATTGTATGTTAAACACTTTAGGCCAATAAATTTGTAAAGAAAAAGGTTTAAGCAAATACTGAAAAACTTAAAGAAAATTATATAAATAGTCATTTAAATGTGCTAAATATTTCAATATATACATATGTATGGAAATGCTTAAAACGTAAGTCGTAAATGAATTTCAAATCATAACTCAATTGGTAATCAAAAAATATTGAGATTATTTTTTATCGATGACAAATGTGAATTGTTGAGTTATTGAAAACTAAATCGAAAAATGCCGTCGCAGTCGAGTATTAAATATGATTAAACAATTAAATTATTTTAATTTAATTCAATATACAAAATGTGTTTTAAAGATATCAACAAAGAAATACTATTAAATAAACAATAGATGTTAAAAAAAAATTGTTTCTTTATTTTAAGAATGTTCTCCAACTGAACTTAATTTTTGATGAAAAAAGTAAAATTTGATGACCACTTTTCCATTTTAAAGTTAGACCAACGAAAAACAAATATCTAACTGACAATTAAGACACTTCATTTATTAGCTGTGACAATTAAGTAATCGTTCTTCATATTCTGAATTTTATACTCGCTTTCCATATCCATTCCATTCATATTTCCATTACCCACTCTGCTTTTGTCCAGTTCGATGCCTTTATGAAGCTCCTGAGTTACTCGTAGTCACAACTGTCAATTGTTGCGTGTCGAAGAGCAAATTCTTGTTGTTGTTCCATGAGAATGTATGTATGTGTAGCAAGCTTGTCATGTTGCCACTTTGTAGAGCAAACAATGAAGTGTCATAGGAGTACTCGTAGCCTGGGACAAATGTGCAGACAAGCGATTTGTCACTTGGTAATTTATGTTCTTGAAAGAGACTTAAAACTGGGTCGACTGCATCCAAATAAAATAGCAACAAGTTTGTCTCAGTCTCCCTTGCTGTATTTCTAGGTGTGCCAGTTATTTTTGCTTTCAATTAAAATGTTGGCGTGTAGGAAGAAGTTTTGACAGCGTCGAACACGCGGCGTATGAGCAATGCTCAAAATGGGCAAAGTTTTCCCCGGCAAGTAAACAATGAAGAAACTTTTCGGAATTACATGCCCCAGACAAGTAAGTGAAATAACTTTGTCAAGCCATATTAAATAATTACATATTCTTTCAGACATAACATACACAGCGTCACAGTCAGAGTTACAGTTGTCAAGAGTTAATGTTGAATTTATTAAATACTTTCATAAGAGCATAATGAGCATAAGCTACTGCTATTAAATCAAGCCCACAAAGTATTTAATTACAAAAGAGAAAATTTTACATTGAGCTGGATAAGAATTAATTACAGTTTTAATTGGTTAATATCTTTTGATTAAATTTTGAGTCCACATCAAGGTTATTGATTTATATCTTCTCCTTCTTTAAACCAACTCAATAAACTTGATTTTTATTATCTCGGATTTTATCAACCCGCATAGCATTTGTGCCTTTGGGTTACTCTGTTGACCACTAGCCTTGACTGTAATTTGTGGTATTCGTGGCATGCTAATGATCCATTTTGTGAGAGAAACCAGGAGCACCACACACTAGCGATAGGATGTGGTTTAAGGTGGTTCATTCCTAAGATAAATCAACTGGAATTATTGTCAAACAAAGAGGCACACGATGAAAACGCTTCCGTCTATTTGTATTTGTAAAATTTTGCTTTCTATTGTCATGGTCATGCCTTAGTACAGTTTTGTGGTCTTGTCATTTGGTTCATGAATAGCACTTTAGTTCTGTGCCGAGTGTGTGTGGCTAATTAAAATGACGGAAAGCGTGGATTTGGTTTTGGTTGTGGTAGAGTCAAGAGTAGTAAATTTGCAGCTCCGTCAAACTCATGACAGCACGTTTTGTATTTTATAAAAAATAGTTTATCAACTTGTTATTATCTTATCGATTATCTTAGTATACTTGATATTCGTTGCCGTACAAACTCCGCATTCACATATTGCCTTTTGTTTTCATTTTGAAATAATTAAATCACTTATTACTAAGTGGTCGAACAGCAATTTGGCGATTCGACCCAGTATGCAGCGTAAGGACCAATTTTTAATTCACAGCTAAAAGTCCCTAAACAATAACAGTATCACGGTTTAGCTTAAGGAACTTATTTTGTATGGGATTTTATATATGAAGTCTTACGTACTATTTAGTCAGACAGTGTAAAATATTATTGACTCCTTTGTACTCGTTGCATTATCGTATCTCATTACGTATGCGGCTTTAATGATATCTTATGTACTATTTAGACAGAGCTGATTATAGTGTTAAAGTATTATAACTAGGAATGCTACACAATTGGTCACCCCAACAAGTAGCGCTCATCTGGCAGGTCACATCGAGGGATGTTTAAAAAATTAACAAATAATTTATGTACATATCTCTAGGTGAAAATGACAGCCATGGCACAACTGAACCATGTATGTGTCTGATTTTTGTACGTGAATACAATTTTCTGATCTTTTTTTCGCAAAGATTTGTCTGACAGTTTTCTCGACATGCTTGCTTCGAATTGATAGAATTTTTATTGTGGAATTTGTTGTACTATTGAATTGACATGTGCCAACCTGTGTTTTGTTGGCGAGTGCAAGTAATAACTGGAAAAGTTAAGTTAACAATCAATAATTGATGCAATTTTCCAATTTGACCATTTTAACATCTCTTTTAACATTTCAGCTGGTCTGACTCAATTTTGCTAGATTAAAGGCAGTCTGAAAGTATTTTTAATACAGTACGCTCATATAAATGGAATTATATTTTGATAAAAAGAGCTTTATCGCATTTGCAAAACTTTTTTATTTGCATTACATAATATCAACAAGAAATTTTAATTGTTGATAAGCAAAAAAGTTGCAGTAATTGGTATTAAATGGGCCAATAGTGAAAGCCAAATGTAATATATCAAATATTTCGCCATTTTTAACCTTTTCATTAAACTGTTCAACTTGGTAATGTCAATATTTTTTTTAATAATGCAAAGTCTATCACTTTTAATAAAGATTTTAATTTCAAAAAATTGTATATTGGCTTTAACTATTATACTAGTTGAAATAAAGTTTTTAAGTTTTTAAATTTAATTATATTGTGAAATGAAAATATTCTAGTTTTTTCTGCAGACTAAGTAAATCAAGTAGATAAATTAAAAGTTGAAAATATATAAATTTAAAAATGAAATAAAAACAATTCCAATTATTTCCTTACTAAGTAGTAAGCCCACTTCTGTTCACTTTTAAACATGTTAGTTCTAGGTTTTTATTGCCTAGTGTAATCTATTGATTTTATCATTATTTGCCAATAGTCCCACTGATTACTGATTACTAAATTAAGTGACTTTTAAAAGTATTGGCTTGCCACAATTGCAACCGCAAACGGAGCCCAGTTTTGACCATTTTGCAATTATGCAATCAAGCTGTGAATCATAGAGACAGTCGCAGTAATTAATTAATAAAAAATAAACCTATTGGCAATAAATTTAGACATTTCTCTTCAATATTCCAATAAAAGGTATTTTTTAGAATATAAAATATATATACAACTTATTCTAATTATATGTAACAGTAAAATTATTTAATTTGATATTATGTATCTTTGTAATTTTATGCATACTTGAATATATTAAAGACTTAAGACTTGTTACCTTATACCACAAATGAACTCGACTTCAACATCAAAATGCAAATCAATTCAGATTCACTCACAAAAAGAAGTCAAGCTCTAGAAGCAAGTAGAACAACATGGATCATTTGGCAACTGACAACAACAAGGTCAATGTTGTTGGCCTTGTGAGATTTTTGGTCACAATCAGACGGCTGATTGTCTTTTGTGGGGACTCAGCTGGCCAACTCGGTAACTTGGTAACTACATCGGCCTATCTTCTATCCTCAAAGCAAGCTGGACTATGGAATCAGCTTGTCAGATTTTCATAGCAAACATGTGTGATGCGAGTAATGGACCCGTTGAAATTTTAAAGCCAAATTAACAAACTGTTTTCGACACAAGGGAAGAGGATTATTTGCCCATGGGTTACTTGTACTACAAGAGCTAATTGAAAGGTTTCTTGCTACTGCTGTACGCACTTCTGTGTGAGTTCAGGTAAGCGACTATCTGTCTGAAAACTGCTGCAACACAATCATTACGAATGTGCGGCAGTAACTCATGTGGGGCAACCTCCATGTACATGTCGTCTGAGGAACAGCAGCTGGCAACTTGGAAACTTCGTTTCGCCTGCCCAACTGAGTACATTAAAATTTTTCTTTGAAGCGGAAACCATAACAGCCTCATACATTACGACCACCAAGCGGGCATACGGAAGTTCTAGCTGTTGCTGGAAAAATATTCTTCCGCACGGTTGGCTTGGGATACATTATTTGGTCGCTTCATACGAAGAGGATGTTCTTTGGTCCGAAAATTGCCAACGCAATTGTTGATTTTGCCAAAGAATTTTATCAATCCCCTTGCCCGACTCTCTCCTTACGACATACACAAACCTCTATTACGTACGAGTACGTACATATGTGGCTGGCAGGCTCTTCACTGTGAATGTGTATGTATGAATTCTGCTTTAAAATATGTGCCTCTATTTGTTTTGGACTGGTTTGTTGCATTTCGTGTGGTTGCATTGCCACATGCCATCATGTTCAGAGATGGTTTGGTATGACTGTGGCAAGAATAGACCTGCCAAGATAGATTAGAATAGGCAACAAAACAGAGTTAATAATGGGTTCGACCATACATATTTATAGCAAATAAAGACAGAAACTAAAAAAAAATAAAGTATTCCTCTTGTCAAAAGGTAATGTCTTTGTTTTTAATGATTTTGTTGCATAGTGTTTTATATGTATACTCGTTTAAGCTTTCTGGCTTAAAAACACCAGCAACTAAAAATGAAATCAACTTTTTGCTTGCGGTGAACATTTCAAAAAAAAAACAATAAGCTTTATAATACTTGAATTTAATAAATTTTATACTGCAATAAAGAGAAGAGAAATAAAGAAAACTCTTTCAGTAGCGAGTAAATAATTAGAGTAAAATAATAGTATTTGTTTTCAAAAAGAAATTGTTGTGCTGTCTAATTTAATACGAATCACTGACTGACATTATAAAACCTAAAACCCAAAAGTCAGAAAACCAAATAAATTTAATTTTAATTTACAAACAAATTGTTACATGTAAACAGCGGGACAACCGCTGCAATTTAGGGAGCTATTTTGCAAGTGTAAAACGCGCATAAAACCACTTTACCAAAACGCACAACAACAACAACAATAAGAATAGCTACAAGAACAACACAAACTAAACATTGTAAAAGTTGCACAGTATACAGAAGTTTTTGTGCGAAAAGTGTCACTCAAAAACAGCAACAAAAGTTGTGTCAAGTAGGGCAACATAGTCCAAGGGTTAAGTCTACTTTACAAGCCAGAGCAAAAAGTTGAAGTTTTCAATCGTTAGTCTGGTGTTCTTTGGAATTTACTTGGGTTCACTTAAAGTCTTCAAATTTGGGCGGACTGTTTACCATGTTGCAACTACAGTTTTTTGGCTTGAACTACTAGCCAACTTAATTACTGCATTATTTGTTTACAACAAATTATATTCTAATTGAAACTAAAAGTTGTAAGTGTATGCACTTGCATAAAACCAACTTTTACTCTGCTTAGATATCAAGTATCAGTGGCAAATTAATTAATTTAAAGTTTAGTTTTATAGTTATGGGGAAATCAACAAAAGGTAATGCAAGTAGAAAGTTTGATAGTATGTTTTTGTTGTGGTAACTTTGATGTAATTCAACAAAATTTAAACAAAGAATAGCCGAGCGCGTGCTATTTACCAAAATAATGCCACAAAAATATTTTATCAAAAATGTTTTAGTTGCTGAGCTGAAAAATATACCGCATCATTTATTTAGATTGAAATTGATATTCAATTAAACCATTGTTTAATTGTTTATTTTAACAATTAAATTTAATTTAATTATACCCTTTTAATTCAAATCGAAGTTTGTTCAATTTCTGGGGATAATCTTTAGCCTCTTAGAGGCCTAACTGTATAAATGAATTCTTATTAAAATAATCAAATGAATAAAATTCAACAAAATTCTGGCAAAAGAGAAAAACTAAATTCGAGTTCTCTTTCTCTTCAAGCTCAACTGGCAACTACTTTGAACCAGGCAGCAACAAAGTATGATATTAAATTCTTGTGGTGTCGCAGTCACATTGGAAATTGAAAAAAGATGAAGGAAGAGTGCAATTTCGAGAACTTATCGATATTGAACTCTTCGAATTGTGAATATACCTATTGTATTTTCTAGGTACAACTGCAAGTTATATCAGACTTTTAATATAATACAAAATTCAGAGTTTTATACGTATATGATTAAATTTTTAATTACAACTCTGTGAAATTTTTATATACCTAATATACCTATTGTATTTTCTAGGTATAACTGCAAGTTATATTAGACTTTTAATATAATACAATATTCAGAGTTGTATATATGTTTAATTTTTTAATTACAATTCTGTGAAATGGTTTACTTTAAACTGTGCAGCTTGCTTTCAAATCAATTAACAAGAATTCAGGGGAAAAAAATTCATCTTGTCCACTTGCAGCAAGATATGTGACTCTCTCTCTGTGTGCTTGTGTGAGTGTCACACATGGAACATTAGCAAATTAAATAGGGAGAATGAAGCAAACACACACTTTTAAAAAGAAATATAAAAAAAGTAAGGCCACGGCGGAGATCATCCTCTGTGGCAGCAATGACAGAATCCAAGTGAACTCTCGTCCTCGCCTATCCACGTCCTGCGTCCTGTTTACGTTTACTGCAACTAATGACTTTTAGCTAGAGGCTCCCATGCCTGTCCACCATGGCAGTCATTCGGCTGAGCTCTGTCAACCAAACACAATGCCCCACACAAAGCGATGTAGCACTTAAGTGCAATGTGGACATTTCCAGAGGATGGAGACAAAAAAGAGAATGGCCATGATGCGAATAGAATGAAAAAATATATAGAATTAACAAATAATATAACTAGTAATAATTGCAAATGCCCAACTAGGTAATATCCTGGTCGAATCTGGAACGTAACAAATGAACTTATGTCGGACTTAATCGACGACTTGTAACGTTATACAACTGTATTACAACTGAATGACATATTTTATATATTTTTAGCAAATTTCAACTAGTTTGAGTACATTTTGTTATTGCTTTTGTACAGGGTATCAAAGTGGCAGCTGGCCAGTAAACAGAGACTTAGAATTGGCGTTCCTATTTGCGAGTTTGCATACAAATGCCAAAAGCTGCGCACGTTTGTTGGTAGCTGCCCAGCCACACTCACACACACCCACACATTCACATTCACACTCACACACATGTATTTGTATTCAGACACACACATAAGTAATTGCATCTTTTGCTGCATAAAACACTTCCGGCTCATTTAACCGACTACCAAAGGAGCCAGGAGCCAGGAGCCAATAGCCAGGAGCCAGGAGCCGTACATTGTGGCAGTTGCACACTTATAGAATGTGTACCGTATGTGAAGCTTCATATGGCGCCGTTTGACTTTTTGCCTTCATGCGAAATTGATTTCAATGTGGCAGAATATTTGCATATGCATCCAGAAGCCCCTAACAGGTTGTAAAAATACTTGCAACACTAAAAGCCACAGCGCGTTGCATATTTCATGCAACAGCAGTAACATTTTGGTTGCTGTTTTTTAAGTGAAATTGGACTGAAACAAAAACTGGAGATGTGAATGTATTCATAAAGATTCACATCAGATAAAGAACTTTATCCAATCTCTCTCTCTCTCTCTCTCTCTCTCTCTCTCTCTCTCACTCTCTCTCTCTCTCTCTCTCTCTATGAGTGTCTGTCTGTACTCTCCTCAAACATTTGCCATTCATTTATTTACTTGACATGACTTGATTCGCAGCGGTTGTTGCTCCACATTTTTTCTAAGCCATTTTCCCATTTTTCCGTTGCCATATGGAAATTTAAGCGATTTGTTCAACAAGAGCATATGTCTAATGTTGATTTTTCATTTGATCGTTGGGCATGTAACTAAATAGAGTTGCCCTCCTTTACACTCTAGTGCTTGGCAAACAACAACAACAAATACAAGTACAACAAGTGTAACAGCCGGTGAAACCAGAAAAATGGCAAACCAACCAAATCAAATGAAACCCTTCATCATGTACAAACATTTTGGGTGCCCAAACGAAAGTCGAAATCGAACCAAAGCTAAACAAGGCCATGGAAAGGGAAAGCAAAGGCACGTTGCTGGGAGGAAAAAAAAAATAACAGATTTGATACTCGAACGAAACGTGCGTAGAGTTAGTTGGCTTTAGACCGAACCCAACCCCAACGGGTTTACAGTGTCGCTTGACAGCAATGTTTGGCGACAATGAAAGATCACATGAACAAGGAAGCTAAAACAAATCCCTTTCCAATTCCATTTTGTTGGCATGTCGACTGAAAACACAAACATTTTGACATATTTGCGGGTTTTGTGTTTTAAGTTTGCTTGTTGTCTAGTCTAGTTGTATTTCTGTATTTGTATTTCTCTGAACCATTTAATACGCTAGGGAAATAACTGGGAATTTGTTTCTTTAAGCCGTTGCACTTTAATTACTTTATCATGCAGTGTGTTCCTGTTTCAGCCCAAAAACCAAAGCCTTTTAAGTGTTTACCGATATAGCTATCTAATGTCATTCTAAAGAATATATCAGCTATTCTGCTCAATCAAGCAAGCTGTCAGTATGGGACACGCTTGATTTGTTCTGACTGTTTGTCGCAACCAGCATATTAAAGTTATTTACTTTACTGTAGAAGAATTCGATAGCATTAGGCATGAAGGGAAATATAAGCTTTAAGATACCCTCACTTATTTGAGAAAATAAACTGCGAAGTGTTAAATTTAAAAGTCGTAATATGAAAAAAGCATTTTAAGAAAGTAATGGGAAAATTTCCTATACATTCAAATCGCTCTGTCAAAATCTCATATTTTTTGATACATTTTTTATTTGAATACCTATTTCCGGGCCTCAAATAGACTTGAATGCCCGCCATTTTCATTCGAATCTGTGTCGGATATAAAAATCTACAACCCCTAAGACCATTGACAAAATATTAACATTTACGTTTCTTTATCTCTTTTCTTTCTTTTGAATTTATTTAATGAACTTGGACAGCAGGGCAGAAAGCAACCACAAAGAGATCTGACGGAACGTGTCCAATGACATATTAAGAAATTGATTGCATTTCACATTGATTCAGTTGATTGACAGCTTCCGATGCTGTTGTTGCTTTCTTGTCTACTTGCCTTTCGTTGATAAATTAAAAACTGAAATCAATTTGACAAAGCTCAAATTTGTTCCGACAACTTAACTGAATGAAAGTGCAAATTTGGAATTGAAATGTATAAATTATTTTAATGTTTATGAATGAAAAATATACATTTGACTGATAGCTATGTAATAAGGTTTATCAAATAATTACTCACTACCCTTCTTCCTCAACCAATGCTTGACAATCTTTCTCTCTTCTCTGTCGTATTGGTTAAAGATTCAAAATAAAATGATGCAACATTATTGAGCAATTTGTTAACCGACAATTATTTACGTGTGCTTAACAAGGCGTACCTTTAATTTCAGTGAAGTTAATTACATGTATTACAATTTAATGGCCCGTTGATTTTAATTTGGTTTCTAACAAGTTAAGCTTTTCATGTACCTATACATATTTCATCCCGCCTACATTGTTTAATAAAAAATGTATTATAGTTTTTTAAAGGCAAAAGAGATCCTTGTGCGGTTGGAAAAAAATTGTGCGTGAAATTCCTTTTGTGAAATTGAATTTTCAATTTATGCATTTTGTGGACGAATATGTTTGTTGTTTGCTCGCGCTCTACAGACCAACAGCAAACCACACAATGATGATAAAAACTCGGAAATGGGGAGCAATCCCCCCATTGCCAACACATTTCACACAAAATATAAATATTTGCTTTTGCCACATGCGGGCGACACAGAAACCCAAACAAAATGTCTACAAAAAGGGAGAAGAGTGAACGCGGGAGCGGGGTAGACAGTATAGCTTATGAATATTGCAAAGAAACAACACACACAGTCCAAAAAGTGAAAGCGAGAAAGAAATAGAAAATAAAGAGAGATGGTAAGTGAGAAATGTCCTCGCCGCATTGCTAACGCTTTTTCTATAGACTCGAATCGTAAATAAATATTTTGATTTATTGTTCGCCTCAATATTTCTTTGCAATTTATGCGGGAAGTCGTATAATTAATATGTTTACCCGGTATATTCTTCATCTTTGTTCAATTCATTGGTAGATATTTTCAGCTCTTTAATGGTTTTTGTTTTTTTTTTAAGTTTATCCTTAAAATTGTTGGCAAATCTGGAACTGCCAATTGAACTGCCCATTGTCGTTATTGGATTAACCCTTCCAATACAACTCGATATCTAAAATATTATAATCCTGTTTATTTAATTCATTTCATTTACTCAAATCAGAATTGATCATTTAACATTTAGGTTTAACCAGTTTGCAAATTGTGAAATGCATTTTCCTCTTACAGTTTATAAATAATTTTTCCAAGCTTTTAACCTGTCACTGGCCAATAACCATAGCCCCCGTTCATGGCCATGTCCTGTCAAACGTGCCCCCATTCCCCCATTACCACTCCATTTAACGCTTCAATAATTTATATTTCAATTTTCAAAATTGACTTTTCAATGCAGAAATGACAAAAAAAATAAAGATATTGGAAGACGTAAACGACTAGTGAATACCCTTCGCATTGTGGAGTATATACATATTTATTATATACATACATGTATACTTTATAGCTCGTTCAATATGTCGATCCGTCTTTACATATTTTTTACTGCAAGAGTGTCCCTACATAGAAACAGACAACCCTCTCCTTGACAAATAAAAAGTATTGCCAACTTTCATGCGCATAATTACTTTTGCAGCCTAAATTTTGGGCAAGTCAAACGAACGGCTTGAGTGATCGAAGGGCAAAGGAGGGCTATGAAAGGGGACAACTTTATTTCATGTTGAAATTTAAAACCAATTTGTTTGAGTTTTCTTTATACATATTTTTTTTTTTGATGAAACTGTGTATGCAGCCTTTTTGTGCTAATTAAGCCAAGCAACCGAAAAGAGGAATTCGTTTTGAAAGGCAAACCCGAGAAAACCTTTTGGGCACTGGAAAACTGAAAAGTATTGTCAAAAGTTTCGAATCGACCCAAGTGCTGGGTGCTAACTTTTCACTTCAATTCTTAAGTGTGCTTCCTGTTGCGCCTGTTTGATGTCTACTTGTTTGTTCCGCTTATTTTTTAAGCTCAACTTAAATGCAAATAAATCAACTCTTTAGCCATAGACCACGCCCAACGACGCGACGCGACTCTTCAATCATCCTTTTAATTACTTGCTCAATTTTATTAACGTTTCCGATGCGCAAGAGGCATGTGCCACTAAAAGTTCAAAATTAACAGCTGAGAACTAAACAGTATATACAGATATTTATAGTCCGACAAAGCGAACAATTAATTATAAATAGAATGAAAGTTCGCTAAAGAATTTCATTAAAATAGTTGTGCTCAAATGTTAATTAAAATTGTATATCTGTTTTTTTATACTTTTACATTTTCTTGATTTGTTAAGTCATAACATATAAAACACATGTAGGAATTTAATTTAAATTTCAAGAATTTAATATTGATATTTTAATGTCTTCATTTCATATACGCAGCATGAAAAACAGAAACAAAATACCAAACAACCAATTAACGTTTTGAAAATACTAATACTGCCTACTTGAACAAACGGAGTACTCGCAATTATAAATGAGTACTCATACTCATACTTATAAATAATTGCGCACTTGTGAATTCTAGGTAAAAATTGTCGAAACAATTGCACATGAATGCTTTTCGTGCACACACATGACTGATCATGTTAGCCACACCCACAAAAACCAGATTTACGTTTGCCCGATTAGCACTTTTGTGATAGAATATATGTATATACACACACAAATACATAAATACATATGCACCACACACATACTTGTAAGGGGTATGAGTTATGCTTTTTCTGCCGTCATAATATTTGTATGTTTTGTATGGTCAAACAACAGGAAAAATATATATAATATTTAAAAGTTTATGTGCACACATACTCGCTATTTGGTATCAAGAGAAACGGGATGCCAGCAAGTGTGTTCATATGTACGTATGTGTATGTGCAATTTTAAGTGTGAGCTTGCTGCATTTCGATTGCACAGAATAGCTGGAAGGAAACAGACGACGCCATTTTGGCGCAAAGCTCTGCCGCCTGGCAACAAACACGTTTCCTAAGCAGCATTTGCAGCTTCCTCAAGTTGGTCATAAAACTCAAAGTTGCCTCAAGTGGCGCATGCTTTAAGTGGCACCCCCATCGTTTGGTTCATATACTTATATAAATGGATTTCCTGTGACATCAGACTACATAACTGAGCATTGACATTAATTGCATTAAATGTGCAATAAATGTGCAATAAATGCCAAAATGCTCAATGCAAGCACCCTAACTGTCTGTCAAAAGGGAAAAATAAAATAAAAGTGCCAGTTAATTTTACAGACTATACATTTTATAATCTTTTAATTGGGATTTTATAGTCAGCTTAATTGAAATTTCTAAAGTGGTCATTAAGTTTGAAATTTGGAATAACTTTTGATAAAAAAAAAGCCAACCTTTGTTGAAAAATTCTCATAAAAGACAACTGCTACTTCATCTTTAAATCATAACATTAACTTTTAAGTATCCTTCCTTGCTTCATAGCAAAATTTGTATATTGGGGTTACTTCGCTAGCCGCAAAACCGAATCGACAACGCAATTTCAACGCCACAAAGTCAACTCACGTGACCCACAATGACACGAAGAAACCAACGCGACGTTCACTAATTAAACTTAAAAACCCACAAAAGCGCATAACACTCATTGGAAGCAACGTAAGGCAACTCCATCTCAGACAAGTTAATGGTTGGTGTATGTGTGAATATACCCTTTTACAAGGTATAAACATATGTACGCAGGTTCGTTTAATATCTAGGGGCTCTCTTTACACTCGGAATAAAAAATTCCCTATAAAAAGAATACAATAAGGCTTTCTTTGGTTCCCCAATAATTTCAGAGACCAGGATCACTGTGGACGGCTGCCACGCTCTTGTCGAAGCACCACAAAAGGTGCGAAAGACAACTAGCAATAAATATATACAGATAGAAGAGAAAATTTTAAGTTTTTAGTGTCCTTCCAAGAAAGTTTTTAGTGTCCCTCCCAAATTCTGTTTGTTTATTTAGATGGATCTCTAATTTTTTTGAAATTTTTTCCAATCTTAAACCTAGAAATCTGTGTTCTACAACTTATCAAAAAAAAAACTTTAGTTTAGCAGGAAAACAATATTAACCACTTAAACAGAACTCTCCAAGCTCTCTCTTTACTCTGTTCTATATATTGTTGGAAAGTTCAGTTTTAGAGCTTTTATGTTATTTCTACACATTTTTTAAGCTAATTTATGCAAAACGCTACAAATGTCATAAGATTCACTTGTAAACTAGCGAGTATATGCAAACATAATCATAATAATAACAAAAGTTCATATACTTATTTTTCTGTCTTTGCAATATTTGATTTAAGCAAATTTGGGTGCTGCGTTCGGCTCTAGTTTTTTGTTTACTCTACGGTAGTTTTTTCAATTTGAAGAGGACGAACGTATTGTTTAAGAGTTGTTAAATCTTTTATAAAATCTCCTTCTTACATCCAATATATTTAAATCCGTTTTTTTATCTTTGAATTTAATACTGTGTTCTTCTACTTTCTTAATTAAATGTAAAATGTTCGACTTTAATATGTTAATACTTAATGTTACTATGGGTAAAACGGACAATAAATATGAATTATATTCAACTTAAATTTTATCACGTATTCCAATCATTGATTTCAGCTGAACAATATTATAGAAAATCCTGCGAACTTCGTATGGATCCAATTTAACGCCTGTAAACTGTTGTCGTTAACAGTGCTGTATACGTGATACAGTGATTTTATCTGTTGAGTTGCTAGCGACTTTTCTGGAAAGTTTTCTTTTCTAGAAAGAAACCTTTTCCTGTCAATTACGAACAACTGAAAAATTTTTTTAACCATTTTCAATTGATAAATACCTGCACATTTTTATTGCTTCATTTTTATATGTAAACATAGATAGCAGTCGTGAAACATGTGTGTGAATAAATTTTAGTCAACTTTTTTAAAACAAGTATAATAAGGTAAAAGAAATAAAAATAGTATTTCAAATTTTTAGGGTGTTCTAATTAGTTTTTATCACATTCATATTAAATTTGTCATTTTAAAACGTTCCACTTAAATCTATATTTGCGAGCTATTTTTTGTTTAATATTTAATTATTATTTTCTTATCTTTATCATTTTATAACTTTATTAAAATATTTTAGATTAATATTTAAATTTTATTATTGTTTATATTTGAGGTTTCACTTAAAATAAAATATTTGACATATATTTGTACTTTTTACAGAGTATCTGAATACCGCTCTAATCCAACCACGTGAGTTGGCAGTGGTTGTTGATTTTGGCTTGCACAAACGGGCCACTTTGTGTTAGCTTTGCCATGGTTTAGACTTCGCTGTTTGTCATATCACCGCTAATATTGCCAAGCCGGTGGCTGCGGCTTAGCAACTGTCTTTCTCTTCCTCTCTCTCCCTCACTCTCTATATCTATCTTTCTCTTCCGCTGTGTGTGTGTGTGCGTTCTGTGTTTGCATGCGTATGGTTGTTATCAAATGTCAAATGCCAAGGCAGAATGGCAGCTTGAACTTAATTGCCAAGCGAACACGAGGAGCCACCAGCACAATTTTCAATATCGGATGAGACATCGAAATGTTATTGCGCAAATTCCAATTACATATGCATAGACAGTACTTCGCAGTACTAACAAGTGTGTGTGGGTTAACATATATGTATTTATAAGTACGTATGATTGTGTGGTTTTAGCGGTGCACAATTAGTATGAACATATCCCTAATTGGTGTTAATCCGAAAAGCGCATTACGCATGCAGATGCCAGTTGCAACAGACTTGACATGGAATATTACCAAAGCTTAGTGGATACGAAGCTAAGCGGCTAAGACTAATATGAAATGAAACAGAATACACAGTAAGTCCTTAACAAAAGTGCTGAGTGTCTATCCTTATAAACTAGTTGTATAGCGCGCAGTCAGAAATTAGGTTAATAATCGCATAAAAAAAATACATGAATATTTTTCTATTGTTGCCTAGTTTTCTCTTGTTTAAGAAAGTATGTAATCTTTTACTCACTCATAGTTTTTTAGTTGGCAAAGAATTTGCCATTTTTGCTTAACTCGTCTTAACTCCAGTCAAGTAGTTGATAGTCTTGCGGGAGCTCAAGTCTCTGGGGCAATCGAAATGAAATTTATTTCTTGACCTTATTTGGCTCTTAATTTATGTCATACACTGACAGAGACACTTACAAAGACACAGTTACTGAGCTGAGTGGCCCCAAGTACATGTGTATTTAATGCAGGCTGACAGCTTTACACACGACACATACACGTAGCCAACCATAAAAGCCACATTTATAACCAGCACAACAAAGACAAAGGCTTCGGGACGCAGGCCACAAGCAAAAGGACATACTGCTGGTCTGGTCATCCATACTCCCGTTTGCCATTTTTTCAATCTTTACTAATTTATGTCAATTTGTTTATTTATGTGGCACGATGCACGGGCAGCTCTGTTCGGCCCGAAACTCCATTAGCTCCGGCTCGACTCTTGGCCCCAATTGCATGTCGTGCTGTGTAATTACAATTTGTTATCGTTTTAATTTAATATCGATAGCAACGCAACGATATCACTCTCCCCTTTCCGCTCTACGACCCGAATTCCATACCGAAGCTTTCCCTGCTGGTAGTCAAATCAATTGAATTTGGGTTTCTCAGAGAAATTCTTGCCAGTGGTAATCTTATTAGCTAAGTAGGAAGCACATATTACATTTATTATAATTATTTTGTTTTTCACTGAGGACCAAAAAGTAACTATAAATATTTCTGTGACATACAAATTTTTTTCCATTTATATACTTTGTGTTATTTTTCGCATTACTGGTTTCTTAGTACATAAAGTATTTATTGAAAACATATTATCTTTAAATTTAATTAAATGAATATTGAATATATTTTTAGGCTTAGTGATCAAATATTTAATTAAAAAATAGTAGTAATTTAAAAAAAATCTCAGAGCTTGCACAAGTTTAATAAATTTACCCCAAAAATTTGCGTAGTGACCCCAAAATAGCATCTGTCGGTGACAATTTGAAGACTTCATTAAGCATGCCAAGCCTTAGAAAATTAGCCAGATTCTTGGGGACAGGCAGTCCCCATCAAGATTATCCCTCAACTAAAAGGGAGGGTTTTTATGTAAATTTCATCGAAAGGTCTTCAGTCAGTGCGTGTCAAGTTCTTAAAAGTAGTTTTTGGATTTGTTTGCCGTTTGTTGTTTGCGCTCGGTTTATGCGTCCTTAGCTCGGCATGTGTTGTATATTTATGGCTTTTAAATGAAATGGCAAATGGTGTCTATTCGACAGATTTCTAAGCCAAGTGCTTGTAAATGGTTGGAAAAAGATGGAGGCAAGCAGCTTATAGAGGATTTAAATTGCCAACAAGTATTTGGCATTCTGTTGCCCTCACATAAACATTTTTATTAGTTCTTACGATTTTCAGAACTGGATTAGATTTCATTAAATAAAAATAAGAAAATGTATGTCGAGAATAAATGTTTGATGCACTTGCTAAAAAGCTCAAACAAAATATAAATAACTAAAAAGTGTACGGAATGGCATCTTATTTATATGTTAACAAGAAGGAAGCAATATACAAAATTTAGTTGACAAATTTAGCTTAAATAAGTAAAACCTTTTTCCATTATTAGCTGGAGTGCAAATTAAATAATATTATAAATTCAGCTTACTGAATAATTTTTGGAATATTTCGATTTCAATTCAAGCCGTAAATTAAACAGTATCCGTTAACCGGCATTAACTAATTAAAATTTAAAATTTGACCATAACTGAAGCCGTTACCGAAAAATAACCTTTTTATTATTCCGATTATTTCGGCCGTTTAAAAACCGATTCATTAGTAACGCTTTGTTTCGGGTTTGGTCAGTGACTAAAATTAATAAAATTTTTAATTTAAAATCAATTATAACTATTTACTTGAGTCCTATGCGTATGCATAAATACATAAACATAATTCATTTTTCGTTTTCGTTGGATTGAATTTAAATTAAATAATTTTTGTTAAATATTGGTTGCTTTGTGCGCACTTAACAGGTAACCTTGCATTAAATATACTGCACTAAATAAATAAATATAAAAAACGAAAATTTAGGACTTTTTTTTTGGAGACTGAAATCATACCGTTATATTGAAACCGAAACTTTTTAAAAAATGGCAATTACTACGAAACCGATATAACCGAAAACCAAAATCCGAAAATAACCCTTACCGTAACTGAAATCTTTATTCGTTTCGGTTTAAATCCCTGATATCTCAAAACAGGGTCCAATTATGTACTTCCATTATTAAATGAAATGCCATAGGGTCCCCAATGTCCAAGCCAAAGTGCACATACAGGCCCCTACTTTGTGTCTTGGAGGCAAGTACACAATGCAAGTTATAAGTTTCAGAGTTCTGGTCTCCACACGTGGCTCTTTATGAGTATATTCTATTATTATTTACTCGTCGGCTTTCCTGTCAACTGACTGCCAACTGTCGAACATTTTGCTCTAATGGCCCACACGACAAACGGCCAAAGGATAGTTCTCTTTCGAGTACCTCTGTGTGGGAGTGTGTATTGTACGTGTACTTGCAGTTGTGTATTATGCATATTGCATGATTGATTACGTTTTGATGCACATTGAAAATTGCTTTTTAGTGGCCAGAGAAAACGATTATACATACATACTATATTCCCTCCCCAGATGCGAATCAAAAGTAGATTCAAACCAATTTGAAAATCAACAACTAAAGGAAATGGAAAATCTGTATTTCTTGCTAAATTTATAATACCACAATGCTCAGTTTTACCTTAAATGGAGCAAATTTCTTGCTCTTAAGTTACCCCAACAAAAGCCTGTCATTCTAATTAGCACACACACAACTCATTAGCAAAATGACCATGAGTTGCGAATTGGCAAAAGATTTGGAAGGAAAATCTCCACCTGGCCATGACAATAGAAAAAATCTTCAAATAAAAGCCATTTGTGATAGCAACAAAACGAAGTAGAATACAGTACCATTTATCCCTAAGCAGCACCACCACAACCACATCAAAAAAAAAGCATGTGAGTGGCGCTTGTGGTTGTCATGTTTGGCGGTTTTTGTAAAAAGTGTCATTAGCATGCTATGAATACCAAAATCATCATAAGAGCACCAAAAATAAAGCAAAAGATGCCGCAGTAAAATTTGCAGTTCGCAAGTATATGAATATATTACTCGTATAGTTGGAACAGTTCTAAGTTGAAGGATTAAATAACGATTCATATGCGAAAAATTATTTAGATGAGAAAAGGACTATATTACACAAGACGTCATTGATTGTGTTTATTATTAATAATTTATTTATAATGTACCCCTAATTATATAATTCATTTGAAAGTGAGGTACCTAAAAACACAAAATTGCCATGAATCCTGTCTAAACCATATTAAAAATCTATTAAATATTTCAAAAACTATTTAGTAGAACTTTAAATACAACCACGTAGCACACAACATTTGGTTGCACAAAAGGGCGAACATTGTTGTGGCAAGTAAAACCGCGAGTAACATGCTGATGTGGCAATATAGTAGCCAGGATGCTGTCAACGACAATGACTAACTGAACAGTGTAGGACAGAACAGGATCTAGTGGACAGGAGGCAAAGTTCTGCTGAACAGGAAATTACATATATTACTAACTATGTAAATGAACTGCAATGAAATTTGTGGAAGGACAATGCAGAGTTGCGTTTTATCTGTTCGATTTTTCTTTCTAATGGATAGAACTGATGTAAAGAACTTTTAAGTTTTTGGGAAACAGTTTTATGGCCCTTTCTTGAATTTTCTTCAAAGGCAGCAGAGCCATAAAATTGGTCCAGACAAACGCCGATGAATGCTTAAATTTTGTATTCCTGTTGCCAATAAAACAAAAACAGAAAAGTTTTAAGAGTATACCCGGGTGTTCCAACAAAAGCAACGAGATGAAATCACTTGAATGCATAACAAAGCATAAAGCCGTGCCACGCATCAGCAGGTCGTCGGGTGAAATCCCAATCCCGCGCTGAGTTCGACAACGTCAGCACTTTGTTTTTCTTCAACTAAAAAAACAACAAGGACTAACAAAAAAAGAAGGATCAGCTAATGATACAAATGACAACGCATAAAAATTTGCATAGAGCAGAATCGGAATAAAATAAAGTAAAATGGAAGGCTGCAAAAAAAAAACAGAAACTGAAATTGTTTTGCGAGATGAGGGTTGTGTAGTTGAAATACTTTGTTATGGTCGGTTGGTTGGCATCATCAGAAACCAATTCACTTTTTCCCAAAGAGCCATAAAGTGCCGACTTGGAATAGGGTAATAGATTAATATAACTGCTGGAAGTAACGGTTTAAAATATTTATGAATCATATTGATATGAGTAAGGGCAACAAAGGCGAGAGAGCTATAGAGCGGAAAGTTAGGAAAAGGTTAGTATCAATGTAAAATTTGGAAAGGAGTGCAAAGAGAAATATTTAAATATATTTGAAGGCAAAGCACATCAATATTTAAATATACTTCGAGTATAAATATAGGCTAAGATCAGGGCTTTTAAAAAGTACTAATAGTAATATTAAGAATTTGTACAGATATTAGATAATTTTATTTAGTTAAAAGAAAAAATGAGTTAATTGAGTGTGTGAATTTATAATTGATAATATATCTAAACAAACTAAACGTATAATTTAATACAAAACCAAAACAAACAGATATCATAAACTGTGCCACAAATAGTGTCTAATTTCTTTTACAAGCGTGCAGAGAACGCAAATCACAGCGACAGGACTTAGCCGAGATGACAGCATTGTGGTAGGTTTCAAAATCGGGACAACTCTTTTGCATAAATCACGACTAGAATAGCGGCAAGGAAAAGGCAAAGCATGCTTGCCGCAAAAATGCCAGAAATGTTAAATTAATTTAGCACGCTGGAAGCAACCGGAAAATGCCGCGTGAGTCTTTTGGATTTTCAATCAAGGTAAGCACAGACGAAAGGCCAAGTCGGAGAGCCAGGACTAAGATTTGAGGACTATCTGAGCTGAAAGCTAAAAGCGCTTGGTGTTTCTTGTCACGTTTTATGAATTTGCTACGCTCGCCAAGGTCTCAGAGGCTGCGACTGAGCCTCCACGGCATAAGAAGGCAAAAAAACGAGCTGACTGGCGAAATTGTCATCGGCGTCTGCTCAAATAACACCCCGCGAGGCTTAAACGGATTTTCGGAGCCCAATGGAAAAGCTCGTGTGGAGTGGGACTTGGACTTGGATAACGGAAGAGCAACGACAAACATGCATAAATTACTCAATTAGTAGTCAAGATACGAAGGCGAAAAGGGTCGTCTAACAAGACAGCCGGAAGTGGCAAAGTCGACGCCATTTCCCGTATTGAGTTATCAAATGTTACGGTATTAAATGAGACCTCTAACTTGACTTCATCTAGAACCGCATACATAAATCAAGCGATACGCGTTGCCAATTGCGATGTTCCTAAGCTGACACGTTATTAATGGAGCCGTTGAGATTTTTTAATTACAAACAGTTCGTCTGCCAAACAACAATGCCTAGAACGTATCGAAGTATTCTGCCAAGTTTTAGCGAAGGGCCAAAGTAAACAGCGTCGGAAAATAAAACATATTTCAAACAATACGAATGAAAGTGAAATTCTTTACCCAAAAGGCGCAGACAGGACTCCTGAAAAAGTGTGCAGGACAATAGAAAAGATTCCAAGAACAAAATCAAGCCCACACAGCTTGTGTGTGTGTGGGTGTGTATTTTCTCATTTCATTACACCAAAAATAAATAGGAAATCAGAAAAAGCACTTCAGTTACCAAAAGCTGCCTGTGACATACAATTGATTTGAACCGAATCCTGTTGATTTTCATTTTCAAACAGGAGTTCGATTTGTTTCCCATTCAAAATGATGCAACATTTATTTTTCATTCTAGTAAGTGTATTCAATTGTTGATGTTCCGATGGTAGTTTTGTTCTTGTTGATAATTTTGAACATAATTTGTTTGCCTAGCCCAAATAGCGGCCCATGTCGCAGTTGTTCAAGTGGCAACAGTGTTGACCATTAGCCCAGCCCATTCCTGTCCATGCCTGTTCATTCCTGTTTGGTCTTGTGCCTAGCCCGTTTAACAGTACGTGTCCAAATTGTGACAATGTGGCTATTTGTTCATGTTGCCTTTTGCCTTTTGCCTCTGCCGTTGTCCTTGTTGCTGTTTACTTTTCGTAAGCAATTAGAAAGTGCACCCGGTTATTATTAGAAATGCCAACGAAATGTACTTAAACTAACCAAACTGATGGATATCAGCTTATTGCCTAACCAAACTGCCCTCGTCACACAACTACGACTTATTAACGTGATGAATTTCAGTGCGTGGCACCCAAACAAATTGTAATTGCGTGTTTAGCAAATAACAAAAGAATAAAAGGAGGAAACTTTCTTAACTTAAAGTTTACTCCTTGGAAACACTAACAATTGTATGCTCTACAAAATGGTAACAATTCAATTTTTGGAATCACAACTAAATTGTCTGGCATCTTAATTGAATATCTTAAGTTAACACAATTTATAACTGTTTTCATAAACTTTACCTACAATTTCTTAAATATCCTAGAACTAGACGTAAATAGATAAAGTATAATAGTTTAGTTTTAAATTAAAAAGCCGAATTAAATTAAAGACCGAACCTGAACCGGAGCATTTTCTTAAAAAAAAATCCATGCATTTCCTAAATTTTGTATCTGGCGTATATATTTGATTCTTGGATTTAAGCCTATCACAATTTGGAATAAAAAAAATAGAGTGAGGCTAACTTTGGCACAGATATGTTCCAATTTTCACCAAGATAGTTTTAAAACTGAGCGGAGGAAATAAGAATGTTAGATCATATTAAATAAATTTTTTGGGCTAGAAAAATCTCAAAAAATGTGTAAAAAATTTAAAAAATAAAAAAAAAGTATTTTTGTATTGTTGTATTCAAATGAACCAATGTTCGAACCAAAACCTAACCAAAACCTCTCCAGGTTTGGAGGTCTGCAGCCATGATGCAAATACTTCTACCATAAAATTATGTAGTCCTCTCATTAAGGGTACTCGAAAAATTCAACCAAGTGACAAAGTGAAAAAGTAAAAACGACTTTCAGCTATTTGTCAGTCTGACAGAAGGCGTGGCACAATAATAATAATAATTAATTAATTACCAATTTGCCTATTCAAATGATATGAATGTAATAACTTCGTGTAGTCAAGGGTGTGGCAGTAACAACTGAAATCAAGGCCAACTTTCGCTTCATTAATCACAGTGCAGCAGCAGGAGAAGATGTCGAGGTGAGTGACTGACAGCCGGCCAAAAGGACAGGAGACACGCCCAAAAATCCACTCCCACTTTCCACACCCATTCCACAGTGTGACAAAGGTACTCACTGGCAAGACAGAGCTGAGTAGCTGCAACATGAGCAAATACAGTAGAATTCCGACCGCTCCAAGATATTGTATGTCTTGAGGCAATGGGCCTTACACAACGGTGCGTATGATTGATGTTGCTCAATGCGCCACTGACAGTGCCATTATCTGAAAGTATGTAAGTGTGTGTGTATATCCTGTATAGCAAAATGCACATGACGACCCACATCAACAACGACAACAATATCAACAACAGCAACAACGATTGAGCAGCTGAGTGCCTGCAAGTGAAAGCCAGTCAAAAGAAGAAGAAAACAGGACAGGAGAAGTAAAAAAATAAATAGAAAAGGTGGGAAAAATAAGCTAAAGGGCAGAGTAGCTTGCACTTTTATATGCGGTGCCCACATTTCCGGATTCCTACACTGTCCTTTTTACCCTTACGGTCGCTGACTTTGACAGAAAAACTGTACAATGCTCCAAGAGGAAGCGGCAGGTGCAACACAGGGCAACAGAGCTGCCAACTTGACTCAACCAACAAAATTAACAAAACTACCAACTGTGCTAAGGTCGGGCATGCTCAACGAAAAACAAGCCTGCACGTTTATTCAGCTTTATTTATCTCTTCAAATATAAAGTACCTTTATTTGTTTGAATTCTACTAAAATATGCCATAATTTAAAGTTAATAAAATATAAAAGTTTTGCATATAAATGTTTTTCATTATAAGATTTCTTTTTCAACTAACATCCTTTTTGTCAAATATCCATATCCTTTCCCTTTTTTAATTAATGTAAGAATTACATACCATTAACTATTTTTAGTTTATTATGAAAAAGGAATTACAAGTACAGTCCAACACAGATCTTTACATAATTATAATATCCTCGGCAAGGATATATGTATGGCGGTAGCTCGCTTGTAATTAATATTAAATGAAAGGAAGACCAGTTTCGCCCCAAGACTTTTCGCTTGTCACTTTGTGGATTTTTACGCTCATGAAGCGGCTGATGAATTAAATAATCAAGAATTAATAATGTCTGGGACATTGGGTAATTAACTTTAAATAAAGACCTGAACTGTGTGTGGGCAAGGTACAAAGGCCGCGTTCTCTGGTTGCAGGCTGCAGGTTTCAGGTAGCAGGTTGCACTTTCGAGGGGCAGTCAACAGACGTGACAACTGTTTAATCATTGAAAATTGCGATAATTGCTGAAGCGTGCCAACGCGTCAGGATACAGAGAGACTCAATTACGTATATTGCGTATATAAATGATAAAAAGAAATTAAATTTATGTTTAATATGGTGAAAGCAGTTTTCATCATTCTCCATTGCAGTTGTCGCAATGTATTTTCATTAGGCTTTTACTTCTGTTTTTGCTGCCCTACATTTTAACCCCTTCCGAAGAGGATGGAGGAGGCAATAGCTTGCGGCATTTAAACTTATGCGCGTGCCTGCGCAGATCCATAAAAAATTTATTGCAAACAATTTTTATAAAATAAATTTTTTCGCAGCGCTCAAATTGTTTCGGCAAAAAAAGTAAGGTTTGACTGAGCAAGGGGAAAAAGGAAAGGACGGTAGGTTGGTCAGGAGCATAGCCGACGGCAATCCGCAAAAACACTGCAAATGGCAGCGGGCAGCGAAAAGGATGTGGTTACTCATTTCATCTTGAACACAGAAAATTAATACAAAATTTAAGTCTTAAAATTTTAACAAAGTTTTCATTTATTGTTTTTACACATACAAAAACTATACTGAATATTGAAATTTTATTTTATATTGAAATTAAATTTAACCCAAAAGTCAGTGAGCCGCAAACCTAAACGAATTATGGAAAACAATATATACCCTCTTTTACGCTTCAGTAACAACATGTATATTAAATTATAATATACTTAATTGTAATAAATATATATATAATAATAATGTAAATATGAATATTTGTATTCAATATTTTTTTTCTTCCCTTTCATTTTGAATACAGAAATAAACATTTAAGTAAACTGCCATTTGGAATATTTTAGCCGGCTATCGATTTTGTGTTCGAAGCACGAAAATGGAAATAATTATTTGACACAATGATTGGCATTTCGCATCGCTTCGTGGAAAATGCATTTGGTTTATCTGTTGGCAGTATGGTGCATAAATAAGATAGTTTTTACAATGACCTTCGACTAAAAGTATGAAAAATATGAAAAGCGAGGCGGGCTTAAAATTGTAAAATCGCAGGACCGCAGCTGGTGACAGTTGCTCTGCTTTATTTAAATCAGTTAAATCAGTTTACAGTTGCGACTCGATTACGGAGCGTTTTCGCAATCTGTATGAAAGCTGAATAATTCATGAGTAAATTACCCGAGAAAGAAAGGTAAATTCAGCGAATATGCAGTCAATTATCTAATTTAGATGTCACAGTTGTCAATGGAACATTCTAGACTGGTAACCATTAGTTGGACTTGCCAAGGACAAGGTAATGGTCGGGCAACAAGTCGGCATTGCCTTACCTCGGGCTAAACACCACTTACCAAAGGATTTTTAAACAGACCTCTCAAGAACACACCACAAAGGCGCAAAGTGGCCTGCAGAAATTCTCCTTTAAGTTTCTTGTCGAGCATTATGTAAGCTGCCTGTTGTCCACGTAATTGGCAACGGATCAAGAAGGCTCAGTTCGAGTGCTGAGCACGTACACAAAACCAAGGGACAATGCCAACTGGTTACTTGCAAAATAAGTAGTCAGAAGCTAATCAAAACACTCGTCGAAGTCAGAAAGAGCCTCAAAAGATATTATCAGTTAACTAAACGTCAACCGTCAAACAAATACAGCTAAAAATCTTTCTAAGAAAATCAAACTTACAGTTGGATCTCAACAACTGGAAATATTCCCAAAAGCCAATTGTAAATAAACTTTATGCAATGCATTGCCGTAATCTCTCTCAAGGAACAAGTTACGAACTTTTTATTGAATCAAATTTTTCTCATCTTTTGACATTCATTTATCTATGTAGAAGATGCATGTTTCTGCTGAATGCGCACAATGATAAGTTTAAGTTTAAATACTCCAGCAATAAATTTATTGGTCTCACAAATTAATAACAAATAGGAGAGAAAATCAGAAAGTTTCAATATAAACAACTGAATAATTTAAACTCACAAAAATAAGTTTAAATTAAGGTTAATTAAAGTAATTTAAAGAAGTGTAATTGAATTAACAAAAAACAAGATTTTAAATACCAGTTTATTAAAATATTGTCAGATAAAAACAGTTATCAAATTCTAATTGCGTTTTAAATAATCGAATCCAATTGCATTTTGTCTCAAAACCTGACAGAGGCAAGCAACAGGTCTATAAGATTCTATGAAAAACATGGAATGTTGATGTGGGGAAACAGCTCAAATTGGGCAACTGTCAAGGAGGGAATCAGCGCATGCGTCTTTAAGAGACACTCAATGGATGATTTGGGGACAAAAAAAAGTGAGTGTAACTGTTGCCATTTCGGGTGCTTGAATGCAGGCAGCTTGAAATGAACAAAAGAGGACATGATTTTTGATGCTGACAGGACAAACAACCGGGAAAGAGACCAAAGAGCAGAGTTAGTAAAGCCATATATGTTTTTTCCGGCCCATTAAGAGACAAACTGAAACCATAAGTTGACCGCAAAGTGCGTCTGCTGCAGCAGCTGTTGAACTACAAAAAGGCTAACCAAATGAACTCTTTGTGTATATATGTGTGTGTGTGTGTGTGAGGAGATAGGAGTATCTTTTTGATTTCCGGAACAAATTAAATTAAATGTTGCTTGTAATATGATTGCAATTGAGGCAACGACGACGGAAGCAGGCGCCAAGTGGACAGCAAACTGCAGGAAACTAACAATAAAGACATTCCAGCATCAAGAGGAGCAGCTGAAGAAGCTCAAATGCTACCAGGAAACAGGAAGCATTAGCCAGCGCACCACTGCTGACTGGTGGTGTCCCACCACCTGCCGTAGAGGCCACCATTCGTGCTGGACCAGCATTTAAGTGCGTCCATGTGACGACTTCTATGACGCGGTCGACACTTTTTATTGTAAGTGCTTTGCTTTAACATTTCATTGAATGCTTTACTACGTCATTGTTGTTGTTCTTCATGTTCTTGTTGATGTTGTTGTTCTTGTTGTTGTGTGCATTGTTTTGTTGCCCTGCTGTTTGCTTTCAACTTGTCGCTTTTGTCGCCATCGTTGCTTATCGCACGAGTGTCAAGCGGCATTGGCAACGGCGTCGTTCTCCTTATATTTGTCTCAAGTGCCAACGGGAATACTGCAAAACCTTTGTGTTAATACATATGTATGAATGTCTCTAGGTGTATGTGAAAGAAATCGGTATTCGTATGTATTAGTACGTTTATACGAAACCCATTCCGTAAAATCATTTCATAATATTGTGTCAAAAGTGCATGTATAAACACCAAGAATTGATGAACTGAATATGTGAAATGACTTATGCACAAACTTATGACACCATTTTATTAAAAGAGTTTATGTAACGCGCTCCGTATAAACGTACTAATATGTATGAATGTCGCTGACTTTAGTTAGGAGTGCGTGATTTGTCGTGAGAAAAAACAGTTAATACATACGTACATTAAAAATCAGTATAAACGTTTACTTGTCGCTTACGAAAATATCCAATTCAATTTTATACTACTTATTTGCATTTCGGGAATCTATTAAGATTATTCCCTTTAAGTCGAATTTTTGGAATTATCTGAATAAATATTTATGCCAAGCCTCTTGGCATATGCGCTTTTAGTTTAATATAAAACTTTAATTATTAAAAAAAAATTAAATATATGCATGCCATTTAGACAATAATTTTTATAGTTTACAGACAGTAAATTGTTCAATATTTTGCAAACTATGTCAGCAAAAAAATTTTAGTTATGTTAATGTTAGTTATAATAATGTGTAACGTTAATTTTCTACACTTTATTAATTAACTAATAAATTAATTATTATTAATCAGATCGGTTTACACTAGAAAAACAAAGCCTTAATCTATAATGATATTATTCAGAAAAGCAACATGCGTCGTGACATTGGTTAATGTCACGTGGCTGTCTCTGATGGACTTTGTATTGCTTGCTTGTGTTACATTCAGAATGACGGAAATCTTAAGCATGGCTACACTTTGCAATTGGAAATGTGCGGCAAGGACTTACTCGGTACTCGGTACTCGGTACGTGGTACATAGGTCTTCCTTTCAAGTGTTTCCTGACGCACATGTACTAATTGCCACAAAAATTACATTTAACCAAGTGGTGTTTGCTCATTGTGTTTCTGAAATTGCTTACATTGTTAATGTTGCTATTATTATCGCAAGGAATCAGAACATATTTAAGAAGAAAATAAAAGAATTAAACAGATTTTTTCAAAATAAAATCAGCCGAGTAACCATATTTCTTTAAAGCAAAAATTAAAGTGGTTCTATAAAAGTTTTCAAATTTTAAAGATAGAATTCTTATCTTCGGCTAATAGCACATCTTGCTACAGTTTGTTGCATACAAATTGCAGCATTAGGGAGCAGTTGAGCTGCTAAGTGTACTTTAGGAAAATCTTATGCTGGTTTTTATACGCTGTAAGCACTAAAAGCAAATAAAAAATGAATTCAAGGTCGCTTTTTATTTGTTTCTTCATTTAATCCCGTCGAAGTGCAACTGGTGTAAAATACTAAAAACTAAATTGAATTCAAGCGAGAGTTATTAACTTTTAACGCTGAATAAGCACATTCAAACAACCACCGCACGATGTATTTAGAAACAATAAAAATAATGGAAATTTTACGGTTTTAATAAATAATCGTTGTTGCACATAAAATCATTACAAAGGAGTAAGAAGAATTTAAACGTTTATCGCATAACCTTTAATAATTTTCAGCATAAAATTGGCATAAAATATTCGTGCAGCAATGCGTTGAAGAGCTGCCGCATGTGGCAACAATATACAAAAAGCAATAACGCAAATTGTCGAGAAGAAAATCAAACAACAGCAGCGAATACCCCATCAATATTGTTGCATTTTGGTCAACAACGAGTTCAATATAATGCAAGAAGGCAAAGATATTAAAATGGCAAGCAAATGCGCTTATTAGGGGTATACTGAAACTGACATACCCTAGAAGTTATTAAATAGGACTTGAAACGATGTTTGAAAGTACATTGTTGAATTAATAAAATTGTTGTTTAAAAAAAACAATCGATTTCAAAAGTGAGCTTCATTTGAGTTGTGGGAGGATGTAGTTCATCAGCCAGCAGGCCAACTTGGCTACCTTGCCAATGCTGTTGCAGTTGCTTGTCAATCTTATTGATGTTGTTGTTACTCTGCTGTCAGTCAAGCAGTCAAGCAGTCAACCAGTCACTGGGCGATGCCGTGCACGAAATTCCGGTTGCAACAAACGGAAATTGCATTTACACGCTTGCTGGAAACGACATGCCTCGGCCTCAGACCGCCTGCCCCGGGGAGTTTCATTTTTTTTTTTGTTGATTACAGAGCCAAAGGCGTAAACAACAGCTACACAAACACTCACTTTAATCCTGACCATATTGAACTTGGCAACATGGCCGCAAGCGTTGATAGCACTAATCACCTTATAAGCAAACCATAACCAACCCATGACTATGAGAGGCCAAAGTCAACAACAACGTGGTCAAAGCTTATTGAAAATTCTTCAAGTTGACTGTCTTTAGAACTTGTATTAGAGATGCGCATGAGACCATGTTAATCGATGGCACGATATATATTCAGTCCTGTAATAACTTTATGATCCTGCAAAATATTGCTATATGTTTTCTGACAAAATATTAAAATGTGGTAGGCAGAACTAAGTTTGTGCTTAGCGGCGTACATGTGTTTAGAAAAAATTGTAATTAAAATATTTAATTTATTTTATTGTTATTTATTTTTTTCCTTCTTTGACTCTTCATGTGCCGTTTAAAACTAAACTAAATAAAATTAAATAGTATATTGAATGATTAACAATTAATTCCAAAATAGTATCATATATTGTTCAACTCTTTCCAATTGTGAAAAGTGTAATCACACAACTCTAACGTATCCATGTTGCTCACACGTCAACTTGCTTGCCACGCCTCCCAGACGGCCTTGGGAGCAAAACCGACAACCATGGCAAACAGAAAACTAACACATTATAAAAACCAAACTATAAAAGCTTGCAAGTGCAAAATATCCATTTCCACATTGCGAACAAACAGAGAAAAAGAAAATGCCCCAAAGCCAAGCCTCGCACATATGCACAAGATTAATCGACGGGAATTTGTGGTATAAGCTGTGTGGGTGTCTGTGTTAGCCTGCCACATGCAAATAATTTGCGGCCAACTGAACCAACAAAGAAAAGTCTTAACGGTAAGCAAGAGTTGGTGATAGGAAGAAAGTTTTCTTAAAACTTTTTCCCAAATCTGACACACACTCTGGCCATTTTTCCCGGGTTGGCCAATAAAGTAAAGAAAACGTAGCATACATCAAAGCGCCAACGAGCCTTAGGCGGAATCGTCGATGGTAGATAAAGAGAGCAGCTGTCGGTTTGTTTGATGGCAAAACTTTGTCGACCAACTTCAATTACTTTTCCACCTGCCAACAACAACAATCAATTGTTAAGACAAATATGTCAAGGATAGTCGTAAAACGTAACATGAATAACTTAAGTAGTTGTCCCAATAAAATATGACTACGGAAGAGAGTGCACAATTTTAATTTTTTTTATTATTAATGGTATTTTTAAAAAACAATAATATTATGAAAAGCAAAAGGAATTTTAGCAAAGAAGAAGTGAACAAAAACCTGTTTAAATCAACAAAACGAGAAAATTGTCTAAAGACGGGACCATTCACATTCCATGCTCAATTGGCACAGTCAAACGGAAGAAAAATAGTTTAAAAAATTGAGCTTTAAAAGCAATTTTCGGAAAACATATACTTCACTTTTCTACCATCAATTTATCTCAACAGCAATGGAAAAACGAAAGTAATCAATTCAACACAGTAATAACGAAAATTGCCTTGAATGAATTGAATGTTACAAAGGTACTTTTCTTTAGCTTTTATTCCCGGTGTAGTATGCTGTAACTTATAGCAATGTTAATTACGAACCATAATTAAAAACTACCCAATATCATGGGAAAGGTAAAAGCCAAAATTTGTCTCAATATTGATATAAAATGGAAAACTCGTAACTAAAGATTTAATTTGCAGTCTGACAAATAGATGGACCTAATCCTGTTTTGTAGCATCCTTTAACATGATGTTAATTGCAAAATAACAGAACAGGATAATCTACTTTTGGTACCGTCACGTCACGTTTCTGCAACCAAAATGCATTTGCCACAAATTAGCGAAAGAGATCCAAGAATAGGTAGATCTGATAGAGAGACTAAAAAGGGCTCAGGACAATTGGACACATTTGCTATGGGGTTCTTCCGTCGGAGTACTGCTGCTCGTGACAGTTGCAAATTAACGGGATGGAAAATTGCAGAGACAGAAGGCAGTGAAAGAAGGAAAGAGAAAACTGCATCAATAACCAAGGTACCCAAGCGATGTGAAAATGTGACAACCGCTTTGGCAATAGGACCGACCAACAACTACCAAGGACGATGCCAGGCCAAAGGAAATTGAATTGCATTTCAAATGCATTAAGCGCATAGCTTGCTCCTTAAAGCTGTAAATGCGACGTGTGTTTCGGCTTAAGTTCGTGGATTTATCGCTGAACTTAAAGAGAATTTGTAAGTGAGAAGCTGTAGTGCAATTCCACGGAGATTATCTGTGAAAATGGGTATCTAATATGACAAGCTAAAAGTAACGGGGATGCATTTGTAGTACAGCAAATTCAATGTACATTTTATATTCAAAACAACAAAAACTTGAAAGTAGTGCTATTGCTGATTGCAAAAGAATATCCTAAAGTGTTGTTATATTATATTGAAGTCAGCGTGCATCCGGGCTCCAAAACGAACCTCGTAAAACCGGTTTGGTTCGGGTTTTTAGCTATTTAAAACAGATCCTCTAAAATATTTACCCCTTCACTCCCAAGTGGAACTAAATAGTTTGAAAAAAAAAATTAAAAAATTTATAATTTGCGCTTTTATTGCATATTTCTATTAAAAAGACATAGAATAACAAATAATAATCTTACGTCAGACTCCTAAAAAAAAATTTGTTTACATTAAGTTAGAAATAAAATGATTGGGAAAATATAAATCTTTTGATTTATTAAATTAAGTCAGGGTTGACACTAAAACAATGGGTGGAGAGGAACCCAAAACCGAACCCAAAACGTAATCTATCGTTCGAACCGCAAAACTTTAAGATTAGGTACCCAAAACAATTTTATTCTTAAATCAGCAAGCCCAGAGCAGCAACCACAACCATATTCTTTGCATTATACCAAAAAATAATCAAGTTGAAGTTTATAGCATTACAAGACGTTTATGAGCTGATGTAAACCGACTAGACCCGGGGACAAAGTCAACCAAGTTAATGCCGATAACCAAGCAGTAATGAAGGCGGAGGCAGGCGGGAGTTAAGGGTACTCTAGAGTGGAGTCTGCACATTGTAGCCAACAAAGTGTAGGTTAAAAGTTTGAGCATCGGCATCGTCAATATTATGCAAGTGTTGTGCATACAATTTTTTCATTTTGCTTGTATAAGTTGGCCATCGCTGTTGATGTCAGGTGAAGTGGGGTGAAGGGACTCCAGCTGGTGCATCCGTATTGAGCACGAGGCACATCTTTGTTGCATATTAAAAACGCTACAGGCGCACTTTGCGGCAACTATAAGCGACTTGATGCGATAATCGTTAGCTATTCTATGTAAATTGGGCTTAGTTTGTTGCCATTGTGTATCATCATAATGGCAAAGTGGGCGTGTGATGATGTGGCGTTGACCTAATGGAAAATCTATAAGGTTATAAATTTAAGAAAGTACTAAGCTTACACAAAGCAAAATTTAATCACAGCTGGATTTTGGCCTGGCCCAAATGAAACACATGATTGCGTTAATCGAGTTAAATTAGATACTGTCAGAAGGGGAGCAATTTATTTGTGATTTGAGTTGTGGATCTGCCCCTCGACAGTTTTTGATTTTTTCCCTTCTTTTGAGGGCAGTTAATAGCAAATAGAATATAAACTTACACAATTCTGTTTGCCCTTTATAAATATAAAACTTGTAAATATATTTCAATAACAAACTAAAATATGTGATTTATGTTAGAAGTAATTGGATAATAAAAAATACATGTAGTATATAAGAAGTATAATAGACACATCAAATAATATCGCGTTAAAAAGCACATCAAATAACTCAAGTCATTGATTGTCTAGTCAAGTGGCAAGCAGAGCTGTGGGGTGCTCATTAAATTGTTAATGTGGTTGGCTTTTGGAGCTTTGTGGGCGTTTTTCGTCTCATGAATTCTTCCATGTGTCCTTCCTGACAGCCTGTCGCCCTACTGAGTCCAAAAATTGAAATTGAAAATGCAATAAAAAAAATATATAAAAAAAACGTGGAACATGTTACGTTCATATACAAGCATATGATTGTAGGTAGACGATAAATGCGGGTGCTATATGAATTTGACAAACCGGTAGGCAATTGAATTATACTCGAAGCTGCTTGTTGCGGCAGTTATGTTATTTGGCGCACCATCCGGTAACCGAGCGGAAACAGAAGACTGACTGCCAGGCAACCGCCTACCAGGTAACTCTCGTTGGAGCCTAATGAAGTTAAAATTGTTACCTCGTGTGTGTGTGTCGTTGTTTGAACAGGCACACGACAACGTAAGAAATGCAGTATCCTGCAACTCTGCCCGACTAATTTACAATTGCAAACTATTGTTTTAACTATTCTTATAGTTAAGTAATATATACTTGATATATGTGAGGCCTATTTTTAATAGTCATGTTCTTGTAATTGCCATTGGCACTTACAAATAAGCAATTTAACTTGGAGATTGCACTTTTAAAAAGAAGCATCTGTTACATACCGCTCAAAATCGATAGGCTCGAATTTATCGGAACTCTATTATTGATAACATATGCATTACCAATTTTATAGGGCTGCAAGAAACATCGATGTTCGCAGACAAAAGCGTATCGATAGCACCGATATTTTCATCGACGTTTCTCCAGCTCCAGAAAAGCGTTGCTTACTTCCGAAAAACGGAAAAAATGTAAAAATATAACTTTAAAAAGCAATTGTTTATGTTAAACTGCATTTATATTAAGCAATTCTAGCTTGAGATTGTGAAAAAAGAATGCAATATTCAGAAAAATGAGCGGAAGCCATACGAAAACAAATTCTAGTGCCGGTAAAATTTTCACTTGACTGCATTCATGAATTAGCTTTCATTAAATTTGTATTATTTTAATTCTGATACACAGCCGGATATGGCAGCCACATCCCAATGGCAGTGCACATACCCAGCATTGAGGAGAAGAACAAGCAAATGCACCAGGAAACAATGATGGAGAAGCTACGTGCCAAGTACAGGAACAAGCCGAAGACCTACGAGGAGATTAAGAAATCAGTGCGAATGTACTTCATTGAGAAGCATTATCCCTTGGATCCACTCTGCAAGGCAACGCTGCAATCCGCACTGGACAAACTTCAGCATTATATCAAAGTAACCTCCCGACATGGCCTCGTAGAGCGTCTGGAGAGCTTGTCACGCCAGCTGGGCCTTAAATTCATGGAGGATCAACAACTTCTATTCATATCCACAGACATGTTCTATGTGGAGATATTGCTAGATGCTAATGGCAACCTCAACGACGTCAAAGTTCATCATGAATGCAAGAGTGAACAGCAATCCAATTCGAGCTCTAGCTCCAGTGAGCTCCTAAATTGCCTCAAAGCTGGTGACTTTGCAGACTTCACAGTGCAGCTGGAAGGATTATCCTCCATTTACCAACTGAATGCAGAGCCAAAGGTCAAAAAGAAGGCCTTTGTGGCACTCCAGGCAATGGAAACGGACATTTACAATCTGTACCAGCAGCAGCTTCAGCTTCTGCAACAGTTGAGTGGCAATAGCGATAGCTACCACATCATGAACAAATCCTCAATGGGCTTGGTGCTTCCGCGACGTGGCGGGCATCCAATGAAGCTCACCTACTTCTGTCCTCCTTTGCACCTAGTAGAGACAAAGATAAAGGGGGAGAAGACGTCTACTGCAGTTGGAACTGCAAGCAGGGATTTTAGCATTGAGCAGGTGATGAAAAGCCCAGTCGGACTCAGCGCAACCCTTAATCTAGAAGGCTCCTCTGCGAACAAACTGCAAATCCTGCCAATTGTCAGTTTTAGCAGCGAGTCTGTGCTGCCGCTGGAAATGCCTGCCTATGCACCGCTCACCCAAAACAACTCCATGTTGATGCCGGCTACCTACGTCCTGCGTCTGAGCAAACCCATGCCAGTCTGCATTGAATCTCTGAGGGATTTGGCTTTACCAGGCATGGGAAGTCTGTCAAACGTAGGAACGACGTCTGTTATGAATCTGATTGTGCAGACGGCCTCAAGACAGGCCATACAGAGCATCCAGAAGGGTCTGTATGTCAATCTGCCGAAGGAGACGCACTGTTACTTTCTCACGGATAACCGCAGGCTGCAGGGCACGATGATATCGTCTTTACAGTTCACCGAGCCTGCGCAGGTGCCTAAGATCATTGCATTCCTCAAGAAACAGGCGCTCTTCTACACACTCCTCTCCAGCTGTGTGAGAGAGCAACAGAAACAGTACAATGGTGAGTAAGAAATCCGGGATTTTAATATAAGCTAAGCTTCTTTTGAATTGCTTGCAGATATGGAAAGCACTGTCATCTTGGAGGTAACTGCCGTGTCTCTTAGCCAGATAACTGTGGAGCTACAGCATCCATACGAGGAGTCACTGGCAACTGTAGACTTTCTGCTGGAGAATAGCGAGGCCACTTGCACCATCTACTGCCTTAGCAATGACTACGAAGAACTCTCCCAGAAGCTAACCAGAACAGTGCGGCAGGTGCTTTCGATTCCCATGGTTATATACAAGCTACTTAAGTGCTGGGATGAAGAGCACCAGCAGAAGATGCATGGTGTCCCTGTTTCTGGAGGAGGCAGTGGAGCAGCAGGTGGCTTCAGTAGTACTGGAGGAGGTGGAGGAATGCATGGACCAAGCAATTTTGGCCAGTTTGCCATGGATACGGGCACAGGATCTGCCTCTGGCGAAGGCATCAGTGGAGTTGGCGGTGGCTTCAGTAGCGTAAACAATCTCAAAATGGACACCAAGGTGCGCTCCTTGGCGGATGCTTTCGCTGCGTCCACTTCAGCGGCTGCGGCCATTGCGGGATTGATGAATCTGAAAAGGGAAACGGATCCACAAGCACCCTCAGGCTCTATTAGCAGTTCCATTTCTACCTCTATCGCAAGCGCTTCCGGTTCTGCATCCAAGTCTAGCGATCATGAGATTGCCGACAAGTATAAGAACATTTGGAAGGATAAGACGCCCAACTTGAAGCACTGCGTTAGCATCACTCCTATACCTGGCGATGGAAAGACTCCACTCCAGCAGCAGCAGGTTGATGTACAACGCACGGGCGGCATTGAGATCATTCCATTGAATGCACCAACCACCGTAGGAGTTACTCCAAGTGCAGGCTCTCCAGCTACAACGATAACCATAACCCCCATCACTGGAGGGCAAGGAGGCAAAGAGACATCAAAGGAGCCCAAGAAGACTGTATCTAGTGGAAGTGGAAGTGCTACAAAGCGACCTCATGAAAGCAGCTCGTCTTCGTCGACTTCCTCTTCTAACTCGAGCAGCAGTAGCAGCAACAGTTCCTCTAGTGATTCGCAGAAGGAGAAGAAGCGCAAGAAGAAAAGAGATGACTCTCCCATGGGTCCACCTGAGAAGATATATTCACGTCAGAATTCGCCCGCCTCTGGCGGAATGTCGGATGCCTCAGCTGGCAGTGGCGTAGTGCGAAAGTTTTCATCTCCTTCGGCATCATCTTCATCCTCTCCCAAGTCCGGTTCTGCTGGAGTTGGACCTGCTCTGGGACTGATATCGGGCCAACCGTCAGCTCGTCCCAGTCCAAAACATTCGCCTGTCTACAGCAGTCCAAAGCACAACAGCAACACTGCGTCCAACAGTCCCAAGTCGCCATTTGGAACTCATTCGCCGAAGCATGGATCCTCTGGCAAACCAAGCATGTCCACTCTTAAGAGCGCCACGGCTGCAACAAGCCTCAGTCCCAAGTCGGAGAAGTCCTCCTCTGCCAGTGCGGGAGTTGGTTCCAGTGCAGTTTCCCTGCCTCTACCTCTTCCTCTGCCAACTAACAATCCTGGATCAAGTGTGGGGGCTAATCCCTCCATGATGAGACCTGTGCCGCCATTGGCTAGCAGCAGTGGACAGTTGCCGGTTGCCATCAAAAAGGACAAGTCCATGGGCAGCTCCTCTGCAACTGCCACACCATCTGGAGTTGTAGCTGCTGCAGTCGCTGCCCTTAAGAGTTCCCAGCAGCATCAGCAACAATTGAAGTCATCTGTGGCCAGTTTATCGCATCTGGCAGCAGGTGGCGGCTTGAGCAACTATGCGGCTCCAGCAGTAGCTGCCTTGGAGCTCAATGCCCTACGCAAGGGCATGTCGGGAACGGGAGTGGGACCGGGAATGGGCGTGACAGCGGGAGCGGTAGGTGCGGTAAGTCCGTTTTCAATTTATGAGTAGCTCTCGTTGTGTGCCCACCTCCGCCTCCACCTTCCACCATCTGCATCTCCAACTGCACCTCTTAACCCGTAGTTGCCTTTCTGTTTCTTTTTTGATTTAAACCTAAAACTTAAACAAAATCCAAATAGAATTTTAATTAATGTATTTAGCGTGTGCAACTTAATTGAATTATTGTAATTTATTAATATTAATTATTATCGCTGCTGTAGTTTTTGATTTCTGATATAATTTATAGTTCGTTTCGTTTGTAAATATATTTACACCTGTTTTCTAATCGCATCCGTTTTATTTTCTCTTATTAATCTCTATGCTGGGCTCTATTGCTAATGAGAATTTCCCCTTTTTAAACATATATATATTTTGAATAGTGCACGTTTTTCCTTCTTGGCTTCTTTTAGGTTTAAAATGCATGTTTGAATTGACAGCAGATTAAGTCGTTAATTCAGCTTAATTCTGTTAACCGGACATGTTAAATGTTGAGTTCTGTTAAAAGTAATGTTTATACGTATAAGCAACAGGATTTTCCATTGCTTACACATGGCAAAGGAATTAACTTTGCTCTCTTTTCAATTACTCTGTAATTAGGCTAATTAGTAGAGACTTTGATTTTCATATTTAATCTTCATTTGAAATTGTATCTATAAAATGTGTCATTCATGTTTTTTATATTATTCAATTTTATATGTTCAAAATAATAAGTCCTTTGTATTTTTTATACAAACGGATCTTTGAAATATTAATAATCTGACTAAATACTAACGGGTTTCTTTCTTTTTCTCTTACTTGCCTTTCTCACCGCCTCTCTTTATACTTTTCTCTTGCACTCTTTGCATGACACGGGAATTGTTTAACCCCCAATCGACACTTGTGACTCTTTTTGACACGTTCGTTTGATTGTTTTAATTTGCTTTTTCGGTTCGTTTCTCGTTCGTTTGTCTTCACATACACACCTACACACACGCACACAACCACGCGCTTCCTTTGTCAGGTTAGTTTGATGACGTCGACGGCAGCTTCGACGGTAACCATCCCAAGCACAGCAGCAGCAACCACAACAACATCAACAGCACCAATAACAGTGGATTCATCAGCCTCAGCAGCAACAACAGCAGTGGCAACGGGAGTGGGAGTGGCAGTGGGCACAGCACTGGCAACATCAACAGCAACATCAGCAGCGGCAACAACGGCAACACAGCAAGTGCAACAGCAACAGCAGCTGGCAACGGGGGCACATAGTAGCGACAGTGGCAGCATCATAATGGCAGCAGGAGCAGGCACTGGACTATCCACGGAGTACATGGTGAAGCCGAGTAGCCAGGAGGGCCTTAAGCTGACCATCAATAAAACAGGCAGCAGCGGCAAGAGGGAGGGCAAGGGCGGAGCAGCTGGCACCTCATCTGGCAGCAAGAAGCAGCACACGGGACTGAAGCCTGGAGTAAACAGTGGACCAGCCTCAAAGAAGGCACACTCATCCAGCACGAGCGTTGGAGGAGGTGCAGGGGCAAGCAGTTCCAGTAAACACCTTTTCCAAAAAGCCAACTCATCAGGGAACTTGAGCAGCAAGCTAAGTGGTTCCTCTAACTCAGGCGGTGGTTTGCCTCTGATTAAAAGCAACAGCACCAACTCCTTCCAGGAACATAGCGCACCCAGGCGTAGACCGAGCATGTGCAGCCTGGGTAACAGCAGTGGCAGCGGAGGTGGAAGCCAACGTAAGACACCATTAGCAGGACCAGGATCGGGCTCAGGAGTGGGAGTTGGAGGAGTATCGCCAGCAGCGATGAGCGGGTCAATGTCACAGCCGCCACCACGTTTTGATCACCACACAGACATGATGACCATTCTACAGTATGCTTCGCCTAGCATGGCTGCCAGCATGGAGGGATTCATCAAAGGACTGCACAACAAATTTCAGATACCCAAATTGTCGCAACGCACAAGCAGCAACAACAGTGGAGTAGGTGGACGCACTACACCCAGCACAGATCAGACATCAGCGACAATGTCTTCCGCCTCCTTCTCCTCGCAGGAGCAGCAACTTAATCCGGACATAAATCCCTTATCAAACAACCTGTCAGCTGGGCCCAGTGTATCCAGTGGACAACAAAAGCCAATGACAACTACTGCTTCTGCAGCCAATGATTTACTGCTCAACTTGAGCAGTAGTAGGGCATCAGGTGCAGGTGCAAGCTCAGGATCAGGGGATGGTATTGACGAGGAGCTGCTCGCCAGCTTGGCAGGCGAATGACATCTCGATCTCGATTGGCAACTGAAGCTTTCTGCGATTATCACCTAGTTCTTTTTGGGGCATTCTATAGAGGAACTGTTGTTTGTTATGTACATATGTATGTATCTTCAATTGATTTTATAGATTCTACAGATGATCTTGGACTGCAAATGAATCTAAGCATAGATCTAATCGTAGCACAAAATTTAATAAAAATAAGCGAAAAAAAAAAATGTTGGGAAAATGTGATTAATAAATCTTAGAAGATTGAATGTAATCGAATGCGGTTTACAAATGTTTTGCATCCCCGCGATAAGGCAATCAAGTCGTTGGAGGTCTGTGGTTTCCAATTGCGTCAGCGAAACGTGCGAAAACACTAATGGCATTGGAGGTCAGCTAAGATAATCGCAGCTGGATGAGTAAAAGGAGGGGGTAGGTACATAGGTATAGTTACAGATTACTTCACATGAAAAATAAAACTGTATATTTGATAGCTTTGAGCTTGAGGGATAATTTTAGAATGTGGTAACCAATGTTGTTTAGATATTCAGCTGTATATTCTGGACGCTTCGAAGGGCATCCGCATAATGGGCCAACACGGGTTGCACTTCCTCGGCAATGAATTCGTCCACTTGCTCGCTGGCACGGCCAGTAAAGGTGCGGGGATCCAGAATGTCGTCCAGTTGATCCAATATGGGTGAAAAGTAGGAATCGTTGCGTACGCGCTCAACCAAATCGTTGTCCTTGCCATGCTGCTTGACCTGGGCACCAGCCTCCTGGGAGAGAACACGAATCTTCTCGTGACACACCTGACGATCGCCACCAGCCTTCACCATGGCCATGATAATGTTTTCAGTGGACATGAAGGGCAGCTCCTGTGCAATGTGGCGTTCAATGACCTTTGGATAGACCACGAGGCCCTGTGAAATGTTCAACAGCGTTAGCAGAGCCGCATCCGCAGACAGGAAACCTTCGGATAAAGTCAATCTCCGGTTGGCAGAGTCATCCAGGGTGCGTTCCAGCCATTGTGTGGCATGGGTGTTGGCTGCATTGCTAAACAGTGTAATGAGATGGCGAGACAGGGCACAGCAACGTTCCGAGCGCATGGGATTGCGTTTATAGGCCATCGCAGATGAACCAATCTGTGTAGTCTCAAAGGGTTCCTCCATCTCCTTGCGTGAGGCGAGAATGCGCAGGTCGGAGCACATTTTGTGTATGGTGCTGCCCAGACTGGCCAGTGCAGCCATCACCTCCACGTCCACTTTGCGCGTATATGTCTGACCAGTCACGGCATAGGGCTTGCTGAATCCGGCCAGTTGAGTGACCAGTTTGTCCAGCTGCTTGACCTTCTGGCCATCGCCGTTGAAAAGCTGCATGAATGAAGCCTGTGTGCCAGTGGTGCCTTTGACACCACGGAAACGCAGATCCTCAAGGCATCGACGCAGAGCACGCTCGTCCATCAGCAGATCCTGCATCCACAGACAGGCGCGTTTGCCCACTGTGGTCAGCTGTGCCGGCTGCAGATGCGTGAATCCCAGTGTTGGAAGAGCCCTGTAAGTTTCGGCAAACTGCTTCAACTGCCCCACAACGGTTGCCACACGTGGCAGCAGGAGCTTCAGTGCGTCACGCAGCACAATGAGATCCGTATTGTCGCCCACATAGCATGAGGTAGCTCCCAAATGGATGACAGGTGCCGCTGCCGGACATTGCTTGGCAAATACGTGCACATGGGCCATCACATCGTGTCGGGTCAATCGTTCCTCGGCAGCCGCCGCCTCAAAGTCGATGTCTTTAATGTGCTGCTCCATTTGCGTAATCTGTGCTTCGCTTATTTCCAGTCCCAGCTCACACTCTGCCTTTGCCAACCAGACCCACAACTGTCGCCATGTTGAGAACTTGTTTTGATCACTGAAAAGGAACTGCATCTCCTTGCTGGCATAACGGGTGCTCAGCGGCGACTTGTATCCTTCGTAGTTGCTAGTCATTTTTCTACTTTTCTTTGTGCTTTTCACAAATATATAAATCAACCAGCGAACCAATTCACACGATCAGCTTTTCACATCTGTCAAGAAAAAAAAATACCACATGTTGAGCGCCTGATAAGCCAGTGTGGTAAAATTTGTATATGTTGATAACAACTTTTAACAATCGATATATTGATGCTAGGTTCACATAGGGGCACAGAGTAGCGGCGCAGCGCAATGTGAACACCAAATGCTGCGCAACAAACATTTTATGGCAATTGAATGAATTAATTCATTTGGATGGCACATACATATTTTCTATGGAGGAGCCTTGCACGGCAGATACACATGTTATTGTTTAAAACAGAAGTAGCTAGAATAAACCCTATTTTCTTGTGCCAGGAAGATCACAGTAACGCACTGTGCCCTAAGGTGAAAATAATTTATACTTATTCATCAAAATATTGTGAGACCTTTTTGCCCAAGCAAAGAAAGGTACGTGTGTGGCGCCAATTAAAATTTATTTGCTAAATTGCATATAATATCAGGGTTTTTCAGGTTCGACCCGACCCGAGCCCAAAATTCGCGATTTAAAAAAGGTCCGACCCTTTTTTGTAAAGCCCATTCCGGGCTTGACCCGAGTAGCTCCAAATTCCCAAAACAGTTAAAGATTATAATTATTCGATATTTTAATATTTTTGAAAATTACTTTGCTGAACCCGTATGGACCGGTACTGATACCGGAACCGAAAGAAAACCGTTAAGCCAGGGAATGAAACCGGAACCGTTAATCGAAATTAACCGTTTCAAATGTAACCGTAACCGGAACCGAAATAAATTATTTTCAAGAACCGAAAACCGGTACATTTTAAAACTTTTTTTTGATATTTTTCGTACGAACATGGTTGTGCACAACAAAAAAATTTCTCGAATTATATGTAGGACTTACCATGTTAAAATGCATGCATTTGTACGTTTATACACACACATATATTTCATATATTACACATAAAATTCAATTTTCTTTACATTTTTAAATTTTTAAAAATTACTTTGCTGTACCGGTATGGACCGATACGAGAACCGGAACCGAAAGGACAAAACCGAAATAGAACCTTTTACCGAAATACTCGTTTCGGTACGTACTAAAACCGGAACCGACATTTGTTGCGGTTTGATTCCCTGATTATAATAAATTAGATGAAATAAAGTGGATAAATCAATTTTTAGGGTTCATAGTTCCTCGGCGGGTGAATATATCCTTATTAACATTTAGCGACGGCCCTCAAAATCTTCAACAAACTTTTAGCTTAAAATAACGAGCTTACATTTATAGAAGATCTTAAAACAGTTCCATTGTCTTGTCTTACCACACGTTTCTCCTAACGAAACACATAATCTGCCTCTCCTGAAATTTCTCGAACCCCTTTTTTTCATTCAGTCGCGACTCGGAAGATCGTCAATTTTATTATGATATTGCAAATAAACATAACAGCGTTTCTTAGATTCATGAACTACTTTGCATCTACATATTTTTATTATTTTATCTGTCTACCTAAATCTCTTATTTTCGTATTTATGGTGTTCAACAAACAACAGTCGCTCTTTGGATTGTACCAAACAGAGCTAGGTGATGATCAGTGAAAGCTTCAGTTGCCAATCGAGATCAATATGTCATTCCCCTGCCAAGCTGGCGAGCAGCTCCTCGTCAATACCATCCCCTGATCCTGAGCTTGCAGCTGCACCTGATGCCCTACTACTGCTCAAGTTGAGCAGTAAATCATTGGCTGCAGAAGCAGCAGTTGTCATTGGCTTCTGTTGTCCACTGGATACACTGGGCCCAGCTGACAGGTTGTTTGATAAGGGATTTATGTCCGGATTAAGTTGCTGCTCCTGGGAGGAGAAGGAGGCGGAAGACATTGTCGCTGATGTCTGATCTGTGCTGGGTGTAGTGCGTCCACCTACTCCACTGTTGTTGCTGCTTGTGCGTTGCGACAATTTGGGTATCTGAAATTTGTTGTGCAGTCCTTTGATGAATCCCTCCATGCTGGCAGCCATGCTAGGCGAAGCATACTGTAGAATGGTCATCATGTCTGTGTGGTGATCAAAACGTGGTGGCGGCTGTGACATTGACCCGCTCATCGCTGCTGGCGATACTCCTCCAACTCCCACTCCTGAGCCCGATCCTGGTCCTGCTAATGGTGTCTTACGTTGGCTTCCACCTCCGCTGCCACTGCTGTTACCCAGGCTGCACATGCTCGGTCTACGCCTGGGTGCGCTATGTTCCTGGAAGGAGTTGGTGCTGTTGCTTTTAATCAGAGGCAAACCACCGCCTGAGTTAGAGGAACCACTTAGCTTGCTGCTCAAGTTCCCAGATGAGTTGGCCTTTTGGAAAAGGTGTTTACTGGAACTGCTTGCCCCTGCACCTCCTCCAACGCTCGTGCTGGATGAGTGTGCCTTCTTTGAGGCTGGTCCACTGTTTACTCCAGGCTTCAGTCCCGTGTGCTGCTTCTTGCTGCCAGATGAGGTGCCAGCTGCTCCGCCCTTGCCCTCCCTCTTGCCGCTGCTGCCTGTTTTATTGATGGTCAGCTTAAGGCCCTCCTGGCTACTCGGCTTCACCATGTACTCCGTGGATAGTCCAGTGCCTGCTCCTGCTGCCATTATGATGCTGCCACTGTCGCTACTATGTGCCCCCGTTGCCAGCTGCTGTTGCTGTTGCACTTGCTGTGTTGCCGTTGTTGCCGCTGCTGATGTTGCTGTTGATGTTGCCAGTGCTGTGCCCACTGCCACTCCCACTCCCGTTGCCACTGCTGTTGTTGCTGCTGAGGCTGATGAATCCACTGTTATTGGTGCTGTTGATGTTGTTGTGGTTGCTGCTGCTGTGCTTGGGATGGTTACCGTCGAAGCTGCCGTCGACGTCATCAAACTAACCTGACAAAGGAAGCGCGTGGTTGTGTGCGTGTGTGTAGGTGTGTATGTGAAGACAAACGAACGAGAAACGAACCGAAAAAGCAAATTAAAACAATCAAACGAACGTGTCAAAAAGAGTCACAAGTGTCGATTGGGGGTTAAACAATTCCCGTGTCATGCAAAGAGTGCAAGAGAAAAGTATAAAGAGAGGCGGTGAGAAAGGCAAGTAAGAGAAAAAGAAAGAAACCCGTTAGTATTTAGTCAGATTATTAATATTTCAAAGATCCGTTTGTATAAAAAATACAAAGGACTTATTATTTTGAACATATAAAATTGAATAATATAAAAAACATGAATGACACATTTTATAGATACAATTTCAAATGAAGATTAAATATGAAAATCAAAGTCTCTACTAATTAGCCTAATTACAGAGTAATTGAAAAGAGAGCAAAGTTAATTCCTTTGCCATGTGTAAGCAATGGAAAATCCTGTTGCTTATACGTATAAACATTACTTTTAACAGAACTCAACATTTAACATGTCCGGTTAACAGAATTAAGCTGAATTAACGACTTAATCTGCTGTCAATTCAAACATGCATTTTAAACCTAAAAGAAGCCAAGAAGGAAAAACGTGCACTATTCAAAATATATATATGTTTAAAAAGGGGAAATTCTCATTAGCAATAGAGCCCAGCATAGAGATTAATAAGAGAAAATAAAACGGATGCGATTAGAAAACAGGTGTAAATATATTTACAAACGAAACGAACTATAAATTATATCAGAAATCAAAAACTACAGCAGCGATAATAATTAATATTAATAAATTACAATAATTCAATTAAGTTGCACACGCTAAATACATTAATTAAAATTCTATTTGGATTTTGTTTAAGTTTTAGGTTTAAATCAAAAAAGAAACAGAAAGGCAACTACGGGTTAAGAGGTGCAGTTGGAGATGCAGATGGTGGAAGGTGGAGGCGGAGGTGGGCACACAACGAGAGCTACTCATAAATTGAAAACGGACTTACCGCACCTACCGCTCCCGCTGTCACGCCCATTCCCGGTCCCACTCCCGTTCCCGACATGCCCTTGCGTAGGGCATTGAGCTCCAAGGCAGCTACTGCTGGAGCCGCATAGTTGCTCAAGCCGCCACCTGCTGCCAGATGCGATAAACTGGCCACAGATGACTTCAATTGTTGCTGATGCTGCTGGGAACTCTTAAGGGCAGCGACTGCAGCAGCTACAACTCCAGATGGTGTGGCAGTTGCAGAGGAGCTGCCCATGGACTTGTCCTTTTTGATGGCAACCGGCAACTGTCCACTGCTGCTAGCCAATGGCGGCACAGGTCTCATCATGGAGGGATTAGCCCCCACACTTGATCCAGGATTGTTAGTTGGCAGAGGAAGAGGTAGAGGCAGGGAAACTGCACTGGAACCAACTCCCGCACTGGCAGAGGAGGACTTCTCCGACTTGGGACTGAGGCTTGTTGCAGCCGTGGCGCTCTTAAGAGTGGACATGCTTGGTTTGCCAGAGGATCCATGCTTCGGCGAATGAGTTCCAAATGGCGACTTGGGACTGTTGGACGCAGTGTTGCTGTTGTGCTTTGGACTGCTGTAGACAGGCGAATGTTTTGGACTGGGACGAGCTGACGGTTGGCCCGATATCAGTCCCAGAGCAGGTCCAACTCCAGCAGAACCGGACTTGGGAGAAGATGAAGATGATGCCGAAGGAGATGAAAACTTTCGCACTACGCCACTGCCAGCTGAGGCATCCGACATTCCGCCAGAGGCGGGCGAATTCTGACGTGAATATATCTTCTCAGGTGGACCCATGGGAGAGTCATCTCTTTTCTTCTTGCGCTTCTTCTCCTTCTGCGAATCACTAGAGGAACTGTTGCTGCTACTGCTGCTCGAGTTAGAAGAGGAAGTCGACGAAGACGAGCTGCTTTCATGAGGTCGCTTTGTAGCACTTCCACTTCCACTAGATACAGTCTTCTTGGGCTCCTTTGATGTCTCTTTGCCTCCTTGCCCTCCAGTGATGGGGGTTATGGTTATCGTTGTAGCTGGAGAGCCTGCACTTGGAGTAACTCCTACGGTGGTTGGTGCATTCAATGGAATGATCTCAATGCCGCCCGTGCGTTGTACATCAACCTGCTGCTGCTGGAGTGGAGTCTTTCCATCGCCAGGTATAGGAGTGATGCTAACGCAGTGCTTCAAGTTGGGCGTCTTATCCTTCCAAATGTTCTTATACTTGTCGGCAATCTCATGATCGCTAGACTTGGATGCAGAACCGGAAGCGCTTGCGATAGAGGTAGAAATGGGACTGCTAATAGAGCCTGAGGGTGCTTGTGGATCCGTTTCCCTTTTCAGATTCATCAATCCCGCAATGGCCGCAGCCGCTGAAGTGGACGCAGCGAAAGCATCCGCCAAGGAGCGCACCTTGGTGTCCATTTTGAGATTGTTTACGCTACTGAAGCCACCGCCAACTCCACTGATGCCTTCGCCAGAGGCAGATCCTGTGCCTGTATCCATGGCAAACTGGCCAAAATTGCTTGGTCCATGCATTCCTCCACCTCCTCCAGTACTACTGAAGCCACCTGCTGCTCCACTGCCTCCTCCAGAAACAGGGACACCATGCATCTTCTGCTGGTGCTCTTCATCCCAGCACTTAAGTAATTTGTATATAACCATGGGAATCGAAAGCACCTGCCGCACTGTTCTGGTTAGCTTCTGGGAGAGTTCTTCGTAGTCATTGCTAAGGCAGTAGATGGTGCAAGTGGTCTCGCTATTCTCCAGCAGAAAGTCTACAGTTGCCAGTGACTCCTCGTATGGATGCTGTAGCTCCACAGTTATCTGGCTAAGAGACACGGCAGTTACCTCCAAGATGACAGTGCTTTCCATATCTGCAAGCAATTCAAAAGAAGCTTAGCTTATATTAAAATCCCGGATTTCTTACTCACCATTGTACTGTTTCTGTTGCTCTCTCACACAGCTGGAGAGGAGTGTGTAGAAGAGCGCCTGTTTCTTGAGGAATGCGATGATCTTAGGCACCTGCGCAGGCTCGGTGAACTGTAAAGACGATATCATCGTGCCCTGCAGCCTGCGGTTATCCGTGAGAAAGTAACAGTGCGTCTCCTTCGGCAGATTGACATACAGACCCTTCTGGATGCTCTGTATGGCCTGTCTTGAGGCCGTCTGCACAATCAGATTCATAACAGACGTCGCTCCTACGTTTGACAGACTTCCCATGCCTGGTAAAGCCAAAGCCCTCAGAGATTCAATGCAGACTGGCATGGGTTTGCTCAGACGCAGGACGTAGGTGGCCGGCATCAACATGGAGTTGTTTTGGGTGAGCGGTGCATAGGCAGGCATTTCCAGCGGCAGCCCAGACTCGCTGCTAAAACTGACAATTGGCAGGATTTGCAGTTTGTTCGCAGAGGAGCCTTCTAGATTAAGGGTTGCGCTGAGTCCGACTGGGCTTTTCATCACCTGCTCAATGCTAAAATCCCTGCTTGCAGTTCCAACTGCAGTAGACGTCTTCTCCCCCTTTATCTTTGTCTCTACTAGGTGCAGAGGAGGGCAGAAGTAGGTGAGCTTCATTGGATGTCCGCCACGTCGCGGAAGCACCAAGCCCATTGAAGATTTGTTCATGATGTGGTAGCTATCGCTATTGCCACTCAGCTGTTGCAGAAGCTGAAGCTGCTGCTGGTACAGATTGTAAATGTCCGTTTCCATTGCCTGGAGTGCCACAAAGGCCTTCTTTTTGACCTTTGGCTCTGCATTCAGTTGGTAAATGGAGGATAATCCCTCCAGCTGCACTGTGAAGTCTGCAAAGTCACCAGCTTTGAGGCAATTTAGGAGCTCACTGGAGCTGGAGCTCGAATTGGATTGCTGTTCACTCTTGCATTCATGATGAACTTTGACGTCGTTGAGGTTGCCATTAGCATCTAGCAATATCTCCACATAGAACATGTCTGTGGATATGAATAGAAGTTGTTGATCCTCCATGAATTTAAGGCCCAGCTGGCGTGACAAGCTCTCCAGACGCTCTACGAGGCCATGTCGGGAGGTAACTTTGATATAATGCTGAAGTTTGTCCAGTGCGGATTGCAGCGTTGCCTTGCATAGTGGATCCAAGGGATAATGCTTCTCAATGAAGTACATTCGCACTGATTTCTTAATCTCCTCGTAGGTCTTCGGCTTGTTCCTGTACTTGGCACGTAGCTTCTCCATCATTGTTTCCTGGTGCATTTGCTTGTTCTTCTCCTCAATGCTGGGTATGTGCACTGCCATTGGGATGTGGCTGCCATATCCGGCTGTGTATCAGAATTAAAATAATACAAATTTAATGAAAGCTAATTCATGAATGCAGTCAAGTGAAAATTTTACCGGCACTAGAATTTGTTTTCGTATGGCTTCCGCTCATTTTTCTGAATATTGCATTCTTTTTTCACAATCTCAAGCTAGAATTGCTTAATATGAATGTAGTTTAACATAAACAATGACTAATTAAAACTGTATTTTTATACTTTTTCCAATTTTTCTCGGAACAAGCAACGCTATTGCTAATTTCTAGACCGATGAAGACACCGATGTTATCGGTACTATCGATGTTTTCTCGAAAATTAATTTTTCGATGTTCGATGTTTAATGCCCTGTCCTTACTGCACTTGTATTCTGCATTTCTGCATGTGGCATTAAGGTGCTATCACTAGAGCACAAAACAAAACAAATAAAACAGCTGGCGTGAGAAATGACGAATAGATAAGGATTTTTTTTATATGTTATTACAGTTAGTTTCAGAAAATTAACTTGTGATTGAATCAGGAGACATTTAATTATCCATTGGACCTGTGGTCGGGAAATATCTTAGATATGTGCGGGTCACTTACAAATAGACTCACAGACTTTTAGGTATTGCCATTCACAAAAATGCAAATCTTGCATTGTAGCAAATCTGTTGCAGGAATCCCCTACGACGCACAATTATCGCCCAAATATAACGACAACGATCTAATCGTCAGAGAAAAATATCGCACAAGAATATATCATCGCGAAAAATATCTATCGATAAATGAGTTTTTATTCATGAATCCGAGTCCTACATAAAAATGACATCCATTGCCGGCGGACATGGCGAAACAAGTCCAAATAGCTCCTGGCTAAGTGCCCGGGGCTTTTGGCTTGCTTACTTTCTGGGATTACTATTTGTTCATTTATTGCTCTTATCAGTGCCCTTTGTAACCATTTCAATGGCATGGACAGCTACCAATTTGCTGCATAATTTTGTGAGTATCCGAAGTTCGAGTCAACAATATGAACTTATGTTAACTTTTTTCATTTTGTTAGGCACATTTGTATTTCCTGCATATAATCAAAGGAGCTCCGTGGATGAGCATCGAGAACGACGCTAATCGGCGTTGGACACATTGGGAGCAAATAGACGACGGCGTTCAATTGACGACAACCCGAAAATTTTTAACCGCAGTGCCAATTGTACTGTGAGTATTAATAAATATTACACAAAATAACTATGTGTGTCTATTGTTTAAATGTTATTTTGTTGCAGCTTCCTTTTAACTTGTTTGTATACTCGCAACAACACGGAACATTTTATAGCCAACTTTATATCTTTGGTTGTGGTTACGCTGCCCAAGTTGCCGCAGTTCCATGGCGTTCGTTTGTTTAATATAAATAAGTATTGAAAAGTTTTTACTATTATTAGTACATGCATGTAAATATCTTTCACCGAACAGGGAGGTTCGTCAGAGCCTGTATTGTATATATTTAAAGATAGTAGACTGACCTATTTGCTGGTTTAATTATTACTTGTTGAAATTTTAAAACTATATTTCTGTACATGGCGCTGTTGTACTTGTATTTAATACATATATAATATAAATTCGTATGTATCAAAGCTGACATATATGTAACTATTCTCTCTCACTCTCTTGGCTTTGACAGCGAAGAGGTCTCTCATTATTTAATTAAGAGCTTTTGCAATTACAGCTATAGTTAAGAGCGCGTAATCTATGTATATATTCTATATATTATGTTCTTTTCTATTATATTCTGTTATCATTGACTCTCTTCCGTATTTATAATCGCTGACATTACACGCTGCATCAGTTCAGTAGATGCCGCCAGATAGGCGTCTATTGCCCTTTTTGACTTTGCGACAACGAATCGCGACCCTAACGACTTTCAACTGCCGTTTCAAGAGGTGTGTCAGGCTGCCTTGCAGTAATTGTTAAAATATATAAATTTGAATACAGTCTTTCAAATATTCCAGCTTAATTAGGTGCCAGAAACAGCAGCTAAAAAATGTCGGTGACAGTGGAGGAAGAAATTTTTGGCCTTGCTAAAAATCCGTATACCAAAGTTCCCGAAATGGTGCGACGTTACACAATGACAAATCAAAATCAAATGTCAGTATCTATAATCCAACTAGGTGCAATCATACAAAGCGTACGTATGCCGGACGCGTATCAAAAGATTGAAGATGTCTGTTTAGGTTTTGACGACATTGCCAGCTATATGAGCACGAGATCGGCTTACATAGGAGGAACTCTTGGCCGTGTAGCGAATCGTGTGGCCAACGGAGAGTATAAGGTGGGTGAGACGGTCTACAAGTTGACCAAAAACTTTAAGGACACGTACCAATTGCATGGAGGCTTCGTTGGTTTTGATAGCGTCATTTGGGAAGTGGTTCACAAGTCTGAGTTGGGCATCACCTTCAGGCATGTATCACCCGATGGCGATGAGGGATATCCAGGCAAGCTGACAGCATTGATTACATACTGGCTAGACAATCACAATCGTCTCGGAGTCCGTTTCGAGGCGTATACGGATAAAACGACCGTTGTCAATCTATCCAATCATGCTTATTTCAACCTGGCAGGTCATGGATCTGGTCCCAAGGGTCTGGCCGAGCATACAGTGGAGATAATGTCAAACAAGATTATCGAAACTGACAATGCTCAAATACCGACCGGTAAATTCATCAAAGTCGATGATACAGTCTTCGACCTTCGCATTCCCGTCCTCCTCGGGGATCGTCTCAAGCAGTTTGACGATCATTTGATCAAAGGCTACGACAATTGTTTTGTAGTCAACGAGGGCAACGACAGCGGCATCAATCTGGTGGCCAAATTAGTGCACAAACCCTCGGGACGTGCCATGGAGGTCTACAGCAATCAGCCGGGTCTACAATTTTATACGGCCAACAATTTACCAGATGAGGAGAATGGTGATACTCCAATGATTGGCAAGGAATGCACTCATTATCGAAAGCATGGATCGTTTTGTGTAGAGACCGAAAAGTTCCCTAATTCGATGAATCATCCAGATTTCCCATCAATCTTCCTCCATCCAAGTGAGAAATATTTACACGAGGTCATCTACAAATTCAATATAGAAGAGTCTTGGAAATGCTGTTGTAATAACAACTAATCCAATTTAATAAAGCTGTCTGTTTCGATGAATGCAGGTACCAAATAAAAATAACGGATAGTTTTATCTAGCATAACTTTATTAAAAGTTTATCTGTCATTCTTTGTTTATTATATACACTTTTTTTGTTGATCTCCCGGGTGGTTAATCGTTAACCCGATATAAAATAATAATGTCAGACTTTTTGGACCCCATCCTGGGGTGGCACACCGACGCGTCGCGACGTTCTTTTTGGAAAAATCAACCAACAATTAAAATATATGGCATATAATTTTTATTTTTTTTCATGGTTTGTATGTATTTGCATTTTTGGCATGAATGTTCGACATTGCTTAGTGACTTCAGTGTGGAAACCCTATAAACGTTTAGCAGAATCTTTCAAAATTATGTATATGGAATCAAAGTAGTTTCTGTAACATTTGCTTTCGTGTTTATTTATAACTCACTCATCGTTATAGACTTTTACATATTTCAGATTCCAAGATGTCGTTTGATCAGAAAGAAATGTTCAATATAATGTACAAGCTAGTGCGTCTTACACAGGCAGAGGTTCGTGTCGAGCAGGATTCAATGGGTTCTGTGAATGTTCCTTTGGATCGTCTCTATGGGCCGCATACCGCGCGTGCCATTAAGAATTTTCCCATAGGCGGCATTGAAGAACGTATGCCGGTAAGAAAGCCGATGTTATAAATAAAGTAAATAAATATTTACCATGTCAACCACAGCGTGCCATTATAATTGCATTGGGTATAATAAAGAAAGCTGGTGCGCTGACTAATCGGTGCCTTGGAATGGAGCCCAACATATGTGATGCCATTGCTCTTGCATCTGACGAAGTCATCTCCGGGAAATTATACGATGAGCACCACTTTCCATTGGGCATCTGGCAGGAGGGTGCCGGATCTCACACCAATATGAATGTAAACGAGGTTATTTGTAATCGGGGTATTCAATTGTTTGGCGGCTGTATGGGCAGCGAGTATCGAATGCATCCTCAAAATCATGTTAACTTGGCCTACAGTCCCAACGAAAGTTTTTCCTCAGCTATTAACATAGCTGTGGCCATGGAGCTGCAGGAGAAGCTATTTCCGTCCCTTGTTTTCATGATGAGTACTATGGCCATGAAAGAGCAACTTTGGAAAGATATTATTAAAATTGGACGAACTCATCTGATGGATGCCGTGCCGCTGACTCTGGGTCAAGAATTTGGCGGCTATCGGCAAATGATAGAAAACTGCATTACGAGGATGGACTCTGCTCGGGAGCACTTATATCAGCTGTCTCTTGGTGGCACCTCTGTGGGCACTGGTCTAGACAACTCTGAAAAATTCGGAATGAACTGTGTTAAGCATATAGCAGAACTCACGGGACTTCCATTCGTTTGCGCACCCAATCTATTTGAAGCAATCAGCGCACGTGATTCCCTCGTCGAGATTCATGGTGAACTCAACTCGATTGCCGTCAGCACCATGAAGATCGCCAATGATATTATGTTTATGGGTTCCGGTCCAAGATGTGGTTTAGGTGAACTTATTCTTCCGAGTAACGAACCGGGCAGTTCTATAATGCCGGGCATGGTTAATCCCACTCAATGCGAAGCCATTATGATGATCTGCGCCCAGGTAATGGGTAACCAGGTGTCAGTCACTATCGGTGGCAACAATGGACACTTTCAACTGAACGCTTTCATTCCAGTAATGGCCTCTAATGTCTTACGTTCTATTACCCTCCTTAGCGATGGGCTCAAGAGCTTTTGCACCAATTGCATCGTAGGTATTGAACCAAATAAGGAAAAGCTTCAAAGGATAATTAACGAATCCTTAATGCTAGTGACAGCAGTCACTCCTTACATTGGCTACGATAGGGCTGCCGAAATTGCCAGGGCTGCTCATGCCAATGGTACCACATTAAAACAGGAGGCCATCAAGGCGGGCGTAGCCAAGGAAGACTTCGATACGTGGGTCAATCCCTCGGACATGCTGGGACCTTCAGAATAATCATGTTTAATGTAATTAAAAGTTGAATCAATAAACCGAACATCAGATCCAAAAGCAGGTCAATTTATTAACCACTTTTCATTATTTATAATTATATTTTATTTTGATGCTGTTAATTTCTGATATTTCATTACATTAAAATTTGTTGGGACTTTTCAATATATTAAACCTTATTAATTAAATCAGGGACGTTCTTAAGAAAAAATTCATAAAGGATAGTAGAGCATGCTCAACATGCTCAGCATGAAAGACACCCTATAATAAACATAACACCAAAGGTGTAAGCAGGATGTAAGTTAGGGCGGGCAGTAATTTGTTTTCCATATATTTGCGCAGGAACTTGAACTAATAGTTTAATATATTGAAATACCACTTTATAAGTTCAATATGAATTTTCAACATTTTTGTTTAACATGGTTATGTTATATAGTTATGTCAAACTGTTTTTCAGCTAAAAGTTTTCCCTTTGACTTAAAAAAAAATACATTTTAAAACTCCGGGAATTTGTATTTGTGTATTTTAAGCAGTAAACAAATACACACATAAATATATTTCTATTTAATATTTGAATCAAAGTGCATCAATGTCCACAGGTAATCAGCAGCTATCCAAGGTGCCAATGCGCACAGAGAGCGATACACTTGGTCAGGTGGACGTACCAGGTAATAGTTACTTTGGTGCCCAAACAGGACGTTGTCTTATATATTTTCCTATTGGCGGAGTCGATGAGCGCATGCCGGTGAGGTTAATTTCTCTGCTAAATAATGGACAATAGCTTATTGCCTTTCACAGAAACCATTAATACAGGCGATGGGCATATTGAAGAAGGCTGCAGCTGAGGTCAATCAAGAGTTTGGACTGGATCCTAAGATCTGCATGGCAATATCGAGTGCCTGTGATGAACTGATATCTGGTAAACTCTACGATGATGGTCACTTCCCTTTGCCCATTTGGCAAACTGGATCTGGCACTCAGACCAATATGAATGTTAACGAGGTAGTCGGCAATCGGGCTATTGAAATGCTTGGTGGCAAATTGGGTTCCAAGAGTCCCGTGCATCCTAATGATCATGTTAATAAGTCTCAGAGTTCCAATGACACCTTTCCAACTGCCATCCATATCGCAGTGGCCATTGAGCTGAACAAGAGCCTAAAGCCAGCGCTTGTTGAGCTACGTGATATGCTCAAGAACAAGTCAAACGATTGGAAGGACATCATAAAAATTGGACGAACCCATACCCAGGATGCTGTTCCTCTGACCTTAGGTCAAGAGTTTAGTGGCTACACTCAGCAGTTAACCAATAGTCTGAAGCGTGTTGAGAATGTCTTGCCCCATGTCTACCAGTTGGCATTAGGAGGTACTGCTGTGGGCACAGGACTAAACACTCGCAAGGGATTCGCAGAAAAGGCCGCCAGTCGCATCGCCCATTTGACCTCCTTGCCATTTGTCAGTGCACCCAACTTCTTTGAGGCTTTAGCTGCTCGAGATGCCATGGTTGAGGTGCATGGGGCATTAAATACTATTGCCGTTAGCCTGATGAAGATTGCAAATGATATACGCTTCTTGGGTTCCGGTCCACGTTGTGGCCTAGGTGAGCTTTCTTTGCCCGAGAACGAGCCTGGCAGCTCTATAATGCCGGGAAAGGTTAATCCCACACAATGTGAAGCCCTCACCATGATTTGTGCTCAGGTCATGGGCAACCATGTGGCTGTCTCCGTGGGTGGCTCCAATGGACACTTTGAACTCAACGTTTTTAAACCATTGATCGCCTCAAATGTCCTTCGATCGATTCGACTGCTCAGTGAGTTGCACAGGGAAAGTATTTAGAAATTATACTATTTGCATATTCTTAATATTAGGTGATGGATGCAGAACTTTTGCTAGAAACTGCGTAAAGGGCATAAAGCCAAACGAGAAAAAGATTTCACAGATATTGACCCAATCTCTGATGCTTGTGACAGCTCTCAATCCTCACATTGGCTATGATAAGGCGGCACAAATAGCCAAGGCTGCTCATAAAAATGGAACCACCCTTAAGGAAGAGGCCGTCAAGGCTGGCATCTCGGAGAAGGACTTCGATGAATGGGTGCGTCCAGAGAAAATGATTGGCCCCAACTAGAGTAATACTCCGTTTAATTTACAATTACAATTAAAACTCGATGCTTTACGAATGAATTTGTTGATTGATTTTATTTGGTTTATTTAAATACATATATAGAAATATGATAATGTTGATGTAGGATTAACTTTTATTGATACATTTATATTGATTTTGGACGTATTAACATTAAAACGGATTCCACAAAAGTATATGTATCTTTTCGACGACACCACCAAACGCCAAACTCAGAATTGTGATTAAAATCTCCATTAAGGTTACTAAAATATTTATATTTCTTATAAACATTGTTAATATTAAGTGATTAGTCTTACCAAGTTGGATTATCATGATGCCACCAGCGATTGTATTGTATTCCAGTTTTCACATCATATCGAGTGGTCTTGAATATATTATGCTCATGTGTACGTAATCCATCTCCGGCATTTCCAAAATAATTTCCCAAGGACTTAAGTTTGTAGTCCTTATTTTTCCCACTTATCGAAAAGTTATCATAATGGGCGTAGCGTGTTTCATTATTGGGAAAAACTAGATGGACGTAAAGCTCATGCTGTTGTCTCTTAGTCAGGGCGTATATATTTTCTAGTCCAAGCCAGAAATCCCCATCCAAATTGCCAAAGCCGTCAACAAAAGAGAACCACCCCTGATTGAAGTCAAAAGTTTTATCAGTACGACGCTGAATAACTATCCAAGCTGGCTCAGAGTTGCACTTCTGGGCTACCACCTTCAATGAACCAATCCGAGGAAGATTCATTTCTTTGATGTCATTAGAATCTTCTTTACCGAGGCTCTCTTGAACTTCCCTGATCGAATATTGTAGTAAACGATCATTCAGCTTCTTAATTCTTTCTGCACTGCTCCGTTGTTCAGCTTCTAATTTGGACCGATTTGCATCCTTGAGGTTATTGAGAATGTTGGCTTTCCCATTTTTATCCAGATCTTGAGACAACTTCACCTTTTCCACACTCGTAGCGACTTCATTTCTTAGCTTTGCGATTTGAATTTCATTTTCTTTGTTACATGCTATGCAATCCGAAATTTTGAGATCCTTTTCTTTAATAATCTCTTGTAGTGCGATTATCTGTTTTTCATAGTTGACGGACAGATCAGTTTTTTCTGCAAGTTGTTCTGCATTTTTCTTTACTTCTTCCTTTAACTTAAGTATATAGGTATCTTGATCTTTAATCATGACAGCCTGTTTGGCAATTTGTTCATCTTTTTCCTGATTGGAATTTTCATATTCAGATAACTGATTCTCGAAAGTCTTTCGTATTGCGATACAATTTTCTTTTCTTTCGGACAATTTAGATTTTAGCAATGCTATTAGGTCAATATAATTTACGTTGGTGTTTTTGTACGTCTCTAGACATGTTCTAAGAGCCAAGATTACGTCATCCTTTATTCTACATTTCTCGTTGTATAAATTAAGTTTTTCCTTGAATACAGATAGTTTGACTTTTTTCAACTCAGTCAATGTACTATATAAATTTTTTCTGAGGTGCTCCTCATCGGCTGTAGTCTAAAGAAATATGTAAATACAAAAATAGTGTATCAAATGGTAAATTCTATATAATTGTACGATTAACTTACCACAGAACATGTTGTTTTATCTTCTTGAGAGTCGTGCAATTGTATAGTAAATATATTTGTATTATTCATTTTAAAAAACCGTTTATTTAAATTTGCTTAAATACTGACTTTTTGAAGTATATGAACGATCTACTTGGATTATTCAGTAATAGTTGAGAAACAAATGGTGTTCTGATCTGTAAAAGTTGGCTTTGGAAACGTTTTCATTATTCATGCACATTTTATTTCAAATTATTCAGTTCGATTTATGGTATACGAAATTTTAATTTAGAAAACGTTTTGGATCTCACCAAATAAATTCAACCTTAAAGGATGGTACGGGTAACAGAAGATGTGTTCGGCATTGCGGTCAATCCCATTTCACAGACGAGCGAACACATTCGCCGATTCACGTTGACTTCGGAGAAGGGCATGTCCGTATCAATACTAACACTAGGAGCCATCGTACAAAGCATAAAGGTGCCAGATCACAGTGGCAAACTGGAGGACATATGTTTGGGGTATGATGATGTCGCCGGATATTATCGCAATCAGAAATGTTATTTTGGAGCCATGGTTGGGCGTGTTGCCAATCGTGTTGCTCAGGGACAGTTCAATTTGTGTGGCAAGGATGTTCATCTGTCCCGCAACTATAAAGATCGATACCACCTGAATGGAGGCTATGTGGGATTTGATAGCGTCATCTGGGACGTAGTTGGCATTCACAGAGATGGCGTTACCATGCAGCACGTCTCGCCAGATGGCCACGAGGGATATCCAGGCGAAGTGACAGTCAATATTAACTTTTCGCTTAATGAGGCGTCTTGTTTTGGAATGAGAATCGAGGCGCGTGCCAAGGCTACCACCTGCATCAACATAGCTAATCATGCTTACTTTAATCTGGCGGGTCATGGCTCTGGCAAGGATACGCTCTTTCAGCATATGGTAATGATCAAAGCAAGTAAAATTGTTGACACCGATCAGGCTCAAATCCCCACTGGCAAACTGATGCCTGTGCGTAACACACCCTACGACTTTTCCACCTTAACGAATCTGGGAAAGCGTATCAATCAAATTTATCGTTGTCCAATCTGTGGCTTTGATAACAATTATTGCACGGATGTGGATCCCAATCAAGTAAAGCTGGTGGCCCGTGCAGTGCATCCTTGCTCCGGTCGCTTCATGGAGGTTCACACAAATCAACCTGGCTTGCAATTCTATACGGCAAACAATTTACCAGATGAAGAGCGAGGTGATGTTCCCAATGTTGGAAAAGACGGTTGCCATTACGTAAAACACGGCTCATTCTGTATGCAGACACAAAAATATCCAGATGCCATGAATAACCCAGAGTTTCCAACGATTATGTTAAATCCAGGACAATTGTACGATCACCAGGTGGTCTACCGATTTGGTGCATGTCCAAAGCGTGTGTAGATTGCACAAAGTTTTTTTTTGGCTTTATTTAAAATTTAATAATGGTAAAAAGGACCATCAGCGAATCATTAGATTCATATTATAATTGGTAACAAAACATCGTGCGCCCATTTAAATATAGCATTAAAAGACGTACCCATGAATTGCTAACAATGATAAAAAGGATTTCAAAGTCTGCAATTATTTTTTTGTGTGGATAAAGAACATTCAAAAAGTGGGCATTGTGAGTTCTGAACGGAAGTTTGAAAACAGAAGTAATTACCTAGCTTGGCGTGCATTTTCTTCGAAATTTGCCTCTAAAACAACAAATATTCTTTTACAAACAAGATTTAAAAGGTTGTTGGGTAAAAAAAGATAATAATTACTATTACTGTCAAAACTTTAGCTTTTTTGGTTTATTGAAATTTGAATTTTGCCGCCTACAGAATATTAACTATCGATAACAAAACGAAATTGACCAATGCTGTTCCTGCACATCACCGATTAAATAATTTTGCAGCTCTACTAGCTGCGATATATCGTGGAAGTTGACAGTTATCGAATAGTATTGATTGTGTTTCAGCTAAACAAAAAGAAAAGTCATTTATTTGTTTAATCGCCTGCTGTTTTTGTGTGTGCCACGTCCGAAATAGTAAAATAACCGCCTTCAAGCTGTTTAATTTACCGCAAATCTATAAGCATACCACAGCGGACTCCACTCGTCCCAGCAGCAGCAGTAGCAAAATGACCGTATGTGCATTTATAGTACTTTCTGCAAGTAACATTAAACTAATTAGCAATTATTCTATCTATTTTTCGAAGGTGCATGAATTTAAGGTGGAAATGACTTGCGGCGGCTGTGCCAGTGCCGTAGAAAAAGTCTTAGGCAAATTAGGCGGTAAGTAAAATGCATATCTATGCATACATAAGTGTGTGTAAACTGTATCGTAGTATGAACTTGGAGGAAGCTTAACTTCGGTATACTGGAGAAATCGCACTCTTCCTTATCAGGCGTCGGTTATTGTTTATTTGCGGTTGCCAACAAACGAATTTTTTTCTTTACAGATAAGGTGGAAAAAGTGAATGTTAATCTGGATGATAAAACCGTAACCATTACCTCAAACTTATCGTCCGACGAACTTTTGGAACAGTTGCGCAAATCGGGAAAGCCGGTTTCATATGTCGGTGTGAAGAAATGAGATGAGTTTCTTAGCAAGTTTCAGAAATACGGCAAACTGAAGCTTGAAGTATGATCCAAGGAATCTTTACAAAGGATTCATTCATTGTCGTGGCTGTTGATATAGGATCCACTCGAGAAATCGTTCAACATACAGCGTGATGCATATAATGGTTCAATTAAAAACTTTTTCAAAATTATTAGACTTAATCAAATTATGAGTAAAATACGATGACCTTATCTACACTTTATTCTCTTCCCCAAATTTTAAGTAGCTCGATATTAAATTATACAATGTATTTAAAGATTTATACAAACATAGATTCAGAATTTAAAATTAAATTGTTTATTAATTAAGTAGAGAAATAACATAATAAAATATTTGCTCTTATTAAATATTTAGAAATATTTCAAATATTTCCAATGTAGTTCAGCTAATGAAATTTAGTATATGCCAATTACCTTCTTATGATATAAAATGATAATATACATAAATACGTATTTAATACACATTTTAACAGTTTGCAATATACATATACTTAAAATAAATAAATCATCTGTTTGCCAAACTTAACTGAGATTGTCTATCATTAATTTACCATTATAATAGAAAAGTATTCTTTTAGCTGCCGTGTCTTATTAACCTAATTGTTTTACATATCTGAAAAAAGAGACGGCTTAGGCGGATTCCATGAAATGCGGGCACTTAGTCAAGCAGAAGAGAGAAGATGTCCAAGTGAATCAACGAAAACGAATACGTTTTATAATAAAAATAACAAGAGAATAGAGGCTCGATCATGTTCATAACATGTCATAAATCTGAGGAACGGCAACCCAAAGTATATCAAAATGTTTTTGAAACATGTTCGAGGCGTAACGAAATTATCAATCAAATGCCACAATGGCATGCAAAGAATGCAACACACACACACATACACAGTTATACAATGATGCACACACAACCTTACACTACTAATTGAGTTTAGAGCTGAGTCCCCAAACGGAACGTTGCTTCGGAATTTGATGTTGTTGTCATCGTTGCTGGTGTCGCTACCTGGGCTCTACCTTTTGCTTTGTTGCGGTTGCATTTTGCGGCTCGTGTTGATTTATGCCCCATGCCGCGACACACAAGAACGGAACCGAAACTCTAAACAGTAAGGAACCCAGAATCAGGTCTCTTAGCCAAAAGGTCTGACAGAATCCGTATACCCAAATCGGTCACTGCCTGCGCGGCTGTCACAACAAAACTTCAACAACACAGTCACGTCCTTGTCCCATGATTATTTTCAAGTGATGCAAGAGATTTTCTGATTACGCTTTCAGTTCTTTCTCTCTGTCGACCATCTCGGCAGTCAGTAGGTAAAAGCAAATTATTAGCACTAATGCCATTTAAATTACCTTAGTAAAAATAACAGCTGGTGCCTCTGTCTGTCTTACGGCCCCTGCGCATTGTCTTGCTGCATAAAAATTCCTGGCAACAATGTGGCTAATGTGTTGGCCACCTGACAGGTGCTGTGCGACTTTGAAATGCTCTTATCTAATTGATTATTATCAGATTTACTTTTATTTCTCAATGAGGTCTGGGATGATTTAAATTTACTTTCTTTTAAATGACTTTCTGGAAAACTACAACTTCAGTTGAGAAAAATATAAATTCAATCCGTAACCGATACCGTAAACGTTAACCGGTATTAGCCGATTGAAAGACCGAAATTCTTCAAACCGAAATATTCGTTTAGAAACCGGGCTGTTTCGGTTTTAGCCATGGAATGTATGTAATGTAATGTATTTTTAAATTTACATATAATCCATTTTAAATATTTACTTGATTGAAAGCGAATTGAGGCATTTCTTAATTTCTTCTTAGAGTATTTTGTGTTCGTTGCTTTATTGGCAAGTGTAGTTTTTGTTTTTGGTGTTTGCACACTTGGTACATTGAAAACATTCCAAAAATCGCTGGTTAAATTCTTTGGCGCATGCTTTTCAGCAACTCTCAACCAGTTGGGCAGTTGACTGCCCAGTTGAGCAAGTGTCTGGCTACCCTGGCGTACTGGCTCGGTTCACGTTTCGGGGCATTGGCAGGAGCAGAGCATTGAGTACCCGGACCGCGACTGGTTTCCACATTGCGGCAGCTTCAAGCAAAAAAAAAATAACGAAAAATCGAAAAATACCGCGACCGCAGTTGCCGCTCTTTATTGTCATAAGATTTGAAAAGAACCGACAGTCAGAACAATGGCACACTAAACTAAACTAACCTGACCAAAGACCGGGGCAATAAATTAAATAAAAGAAAAAAAAAACAAAGTTGTGACGATGCCAACACAAATCTCAAACACGACAAGGTCGTTTCCAACTCTTTCTCTCCATTCTTTCCTTGATTTGCTTAAGTGTTTTCCAGGCTCGGTTCATTGAACCTCTTTCGACTCCTACGCGGTGGAAGAACAAAAAATGTACATTTGGCCAATTGCAACTGGAAACAGTAGCCAAGATTTTTACGCCAAATGTGCAAATTGCAGTGGACTTCGAGTGCTCACTCGATTGCTGTGGCAAACCTGTCGCTGCTGCCGCCATGGACATTCCTTGGTGCCCCCAAACATCCAACAGGGGGTTTAGGTTGAGCGTGTGCCAAGCCCACGACAACATACAACAACTAACAACCAACAACCGAGAAAGACAACGACAGCGACAACGGAGCAACAGATTCATGGAACGTCTGGTCATAACAAGAGCAAAAATGCTAAGCGTAAATAACTCATAGATAATAATGCCATGCATTTACGAGCAAAGCAATTGCAATGTAGCCAAAACAAAAGACTTAGGACACGAACTTGCCAAAGGAGCAACGAGCAGCCGAAGCAGTCGCCGAGTCATGTAACAGCCTTAGTCGCAGCCTCTGTCGAAGCAACAGCAGAGGTAAAATTGGCTCAAAAACAAGATCAACTGGTTTCATCAACAGCAACAAGCAACAGAAGAGGACAACAACAACAACAAAAAATAAAAGAAAAAAAAACTCACTCAAAATGTTGAGCTCAAGACCTGTTGAGACCCAAGCAAGACCCATTGTTGGTCTATTGCGCGTGCCGTGTTCGCTGTAAAAATACTTTTTCCCAAAGAAGTTTCAGTTGTGTTTTTGACTTTTCGTCGTGCAGAACGATTCTTCTCAACGTGATTAACGCCAGACGCAACCGCCGCGGGCGTTATAAGGCTGTATGTGTGTACGTGTGTGTGTGTCTGTGTGTGTTGGTGTAAAATTCGCGAAAAGTTGTTTTTCGCTACAACTCATACATACTTATACATGGATGTATAGCACATGCATGTATATATAAAGTCAATTTTCCTGTTAACGAAACCTGCCAAAACTGCTGCAACCACAACAACAACAGCGAATACAACAACAAAAGTTTCATGCAACATAAGTAAATTTGGTGTCGAGTGCCCTCTCGTCTGTGTTTTGTGCTAAATGCTAAGTATGTAAATGCCTAGCTGATCGAAAATATTTCGTAAATACAAATAATTGTTTGTTGAGTACCCGCAGTTTTGTAGGTGAAAGTAAAGCAATTTGTTTAATTAATTGCACGCAAGCCTCAACCAGTCAGCAAGTAGATTTGTGTGCCAAGTTTAAGCCAAGTTTATGAAGCGGAATACTCTACATACCAACATTGGCCAATCACTATATCGTGGTATCTGAGAACGTTTACCTTTTGGATATTTTAACTAAAACTGTGGATAAGCCATAAAATCATCAACAACAACAATAAGGATTCAACTGTTAAAGGTGAGTGTAGGATGTGAAGGGAAGAACGAGAGAGTGAGACAGGGAGATAGAGACATGATTAATTAACAAACTTTTTAGATATTGGTTATGTGTACTCTACTGTTAAAAAAACTACTGAGATACTTAGTAAACTATTTAAGAAAGATTACAAAACTATACTAAATGCAAAAGTCTTACAGAAATTTTATAAACTTTTAGGAAGATTTTAAATAAGTTCTTAAGATGATAACGACAAACAGTTATAAATTTATTGAGTTTTTTAGAGAAAGTTTTTTCTCAAATGTGGAACAGCTTAAAGTAGATTTTAAAATCCTAAAAATCAATAAGTGATTTCTTTCCCAAACAGTAGTGATAACTTATACTCAATTATAAACTTTCGATCTTTTGCAAATCTTAAGTCGAGTAGCAAATTGTCTTCCACACCTAGATATGCTTTACTAATGAGTTGATTCTTAGGCTAATTTGATAATAATACAAAGAAATATGAATAAATTTATGTGCACGTCAAAATTGAATAGAATTAGGCAAATATGCAAACTTACATCTACTCAAAAGCCACTTTCTGTGTCGCAACCCAATTGAATTCCAATTCAGATTCCCATTCCAATTTGAATTCATGTCAAGCTGAGATTTGACTCTTTTATTTTTGGATGACTCTTTGGCAAAACGGTCAAGCCGCCTTTTTCTCAGTAAGCATAAAATATGTCGCATACACTTATCTGATAGATACTTTTGCTATTTTGCCGTTCTGGTTTTAAGTGGCTAACAAACAAGCTCGTAAATAGTCAAATACACACCACATATGTAATAAATAAGCATATATACATATATGTATATGTATTTGTGTATACAACCAATGGTTTACTATTTTTATTGACTCTAGCTTTGACGTTTGACACCTTTGGGCTTTTGTTTACGATCTCGGCCAATAGGAAAGAACTGATTTCTTAAGTAGAGTCATGTAAAACATTTAAACAGGTTAATCAGCATGAGGGCTTAGCAATCATTGCTTAAAAACGCTATCAATTATATTTTAATATTATAAAGCCGCAATACTTTCATTGTTGTGTGTCTGGAATTTTGTTTGTACATATTCTTTTATACTTCTTATGTCCAAGTTTGGGCTTAATTAAAACTATAGTTTTTTAATTTAATTGTTTACTGGACAGACTTCAATTGACCAGAAATATGCTTAATTTAAACCAGTATAAAAATGTTTAAAAAAATCGGTGCTCTTAAATAAATCTAAAAAATGTGTTGTCGGAATGTTTTCAAGCTGCACACAAAGCGTACAAAAATTCTATTGTATGAAAGCCTTTGAGTCAAATTCAGATTGTAACTTGCGATTGTGGAAGAGGTGAGGTGAGACTGCGGGGACAGAGACAGATACAGAGAGAGAGAGAGAGAAATATGAGTCGCTCGTGCCGACACACCTGAGACTTAACCAAGAGTGATTCAACGGCGAGCAGATCGAATGTCTGGCATTATTGAAACATTACGAGATCATTTTATAGGGTCGAAGTCAAAGCGAAAGGGCCACGTAAAAAGAAACAGACACCTTTGTCAGTTCCAATCAAAGATCACAAGTCGAGTTAGCTTTTTTAATTACCAATGGAGCCATTTTTTGTTGTTGTTGGGTGTTTGATGGGCGCATAATCGAGACCGTTATGCTGCAGCGGCGACAACTTGATGCTGACCCTCTTGTGGCTGTCACCTGAGCGGGGAGCGGCCTTTGTCTATAAGCCAATTGTCCGTTAAGTGCAACAGACCAACTTAATCTGATCTCGGATTGCATAAGCTGCCAGTAAAACATATTTTTCACTGTCAGAAATTTGGTTGCTTTGTTTTTTACCTGTTGCTTTTTCCTTAAGCTATTTGCCCCCTCGGCTGACATCACGCGATAGTCGAGCAGCAAAAATGCTGTTTCGGTGGCATTTTTCGTGGCCCAAAATAAAAGAAAAGCACACGAATTGCTCCTACATAATTTAAATGTCAATGAGCGAAAGAGCAGAGACACAGCCACTGAGACAGAGAGTCAGATAGACAGGCAGTCATACAGAGCAGGCAAACAGCTGGGCTGTTAGCTGTGCTCAACAGAGTGACCCAATTTTGAGGAGCCACTGTTGCCCCAGCCTGTTGCATGCAACTAAGCTCAAGAAAAATACAAAAAACAGAAACACTTTCTCTTGATCGGGTTCTGCCCGAATTCGAACAGCGTCTCGTCTGTCTGCAATTAAGAGAAAATTTAATTTTGAATTTATTAAACACACCAAAAAATACGAGTAGTGGAGCCAAAGTCATTTGGTTCGTTCGTTTTCACATAAATCAAAAAGCTTGCCCTGCTCTCATACCATAATTATTTTCATCGCAGGTAGAAGATAGTCGTATATAATCAAGTTTAGGTTGAAAGCAGTAACAGCAGAAGAAGAATCATAATTAGCCACGTTATAAATTGAGCTTCCTTAACGAGTGATAAACAATCGCATTCTTTATCATTGATTCTTTTCTTTTGTTGGTTTTGTTTAAAATTTTCAGCACAATTATTAATCAGATCAGTTTTGTCAAAGCTGAATACTCAAGATGATATCAATAATATATTGTGAAAAGTATATCGTAAATTTAGAGAACGAGATTGTATTATCTCAGCTTTTCTACTTAAAATATTCTGACAAAGGGTTTAATGTATAGGATATAGGAATTAAATCAATTTGATATAGATACTGGAAATAACTTTAAAGCCAAGTCCTCGACTAAAAACTACTCGTTACTCGATATAAATTTATAATAATTTTGACTATGAACTTTCAACTCTAATGGTAAGATTAGAAATCATTGGAAATTAAAAAGCCATAACTACCTTATTTTATATTCGATCATGTTGCGTTTAAGTAGGGAGATTAATAATAATGCTTTGAGATTCATATATGTACAATGGAACCCACTTTAACTTAAACTAGATCCAGATTGAACGAAGTACTTTAAAGACCCTGCATATAAAAGTTATAAACAAGTCAATTTTGTTTTTAGCAGCAGCAGTTTTTAATCTACATCCAAGAGTTTTGTCATATATGTTTATAAACTATATACATAGTTACTCAATCTGTCCTGCCATAGCAACCGGACTATAAATTTGAAAGTTATTTAAGAAATAATTTTGCACAGGTTAATGGAAAGAGTCTTTTACAGGCGAGATCTCTCGACCCTAAGCTTCCAACTAGTTTACTGATATTCCATGAAAAATAACTAGTGTCTACACATGTAACTGACTGGGAAAGGCAAAATCAATTTACCTTTTTTATTCGAATAGAAAAATTCTTTTCACATAATCAAATCGATTGATTTACTCGCACTTAGGTGCTTGACTGCGTGAGTAGCAGGCCCATGTTAAACCGTAATGCCGCAATCAAAGTAAAGTTACAAGAGTTGTGGTTAAGAGTCTAATATCTCAAGAGTGAATAAAAAAACGGAAAAAGAAACCCGTTCCACATTCAAGTGTTTGCACTAGGCTTGACAGCAAATCGCAGCCGATGAAATTCCTTGAGAGTATCAGTTACAAAACGTTTCAATTTTTGCTGCCTCACTGTGCCGTGTCCATTTGGGAAAAAAAAGTAATTTCGGATCGGTTATCGTTGACCATTTGTTTGTTTTGAGCCATTTTAACACGCGCTTGCGCCCCCGGCCATAAATGAGACCAACAAACAGACGGACAGGCAGAAAAATAGACAGAATCAATAGATTCTTGGGTTAAGAGAGCAAGCGATGCTAAACAAAGAAATAAAAGATAAGAAATAAGATACTTTTTGGCACATAGTTAAGAATGCTATTTAAATTGGTTATAAATAAATCGATGAAATTATTTAGATAGCAAACTGAATGAGTTTGCTTCGAGTAGCTGAAATCGCAATCTGTATCTTAAACTGTATCTGTATCTGTATTAATGTATCTGCGCATAACTGCCACCGCAATATGGCTATAAATGGCTAATGACAATCGATTTGCATAAGCAACGCAATTAATCTTTGTAATAACTAGAAATCGAACCGAATCTGAATTCGAAACCGAAACCAAAAAGACAAACACAAATCACAGCCAGAGGCTTGAAAATTATATGAAATTTTCAACGTGTATCTTTTACTATGATTAATGAATGAAACCAAAACCAAATCGAACTGAAAGATGCGATGGCCAAGCAGGCTTAAGCCCCAGCTTATCGAAGAGACCGTCTTTCATTATTTAAATTATTATTAAAGGGCGTAGAAGGCCACATCTATTAGTGTCACGTCTATGCGGCTAGAACAGAGGGAGAACCCTACGAAAAGAAACCTCAAACCTTAATAACCCATTGGCGATAACACCAACGCCTGGTCAGTTCTTGCTACGTTGTTGCATATTAATGTGGCATACCAGGCTTAAACAGTTAGTTCCCTGTGCGGCATATTAATTATGAAATTTCTTCCCCAACAACGTATCTCCTGCCAGCCTGTGTGTGTGTGTGTATGCGTTCATGTGTGTGTGTTTTGTATCTTTCACGGTCTCTCTGACTTTCTGGCCTTTCACTTCGGAATGCGGTAGCCGCGAAAAGCAGCCCATAAAGCACATAAAATAAAAAAGCAAGAAAAAAAATGCGAGCCGGTCAGTTCGGATTCCATTTAGCGGTAAGCAGTGCAATCAGATTTAGCCAAATATTTTGGCCAGCCTGTTACGCGTTTTTGACCATAAAATATAATAAATTTACTGATTTATTTCTACAGATAATGGAAACAAACATTAAGGCATTAAAATGTGTGTAATTAAATGAGGAGTTTATTATATACAATAAATAACCAAGAGTTAAAGAGACTACTTTTCTCCATCAAGTTTAGCAGTTACAGAATGTTTGTTAGTAGTTTATATTTCAATAGATAAAAATGTAAACAAAAGTAATAAGCAATCTGTAAACGATCTTTCTTATAAAAAGAACATTCTGTTGAGTCTATCCCCTAATTAGTTTTCTCTCAAAAAATTTGCAATATTAAGCGTTCCTTTCACACTTTAAAAAGTGTTTTTATTTTTATTCAAAGAACTTTTCTCTTAAAAATACAAATAAAACATTCGTAGAATGTCTTAAAATCGCAGTTCGCGAAAAATAATAGCCAAAGAGATATACATAATGCTCTCTAGCATGCCACCTCTGGCTATAAACTGTGTAAATTGATATCATTGACTAGACAGAATCATTGAAAGAGTTCACAGAGCTTTCTCGACGGAGCCCCATAAATCTGCCAAGAGCATCCGAGGAGCTGTTGGAGCTGTTCAAGATTTGGACATCGACTAATGCCGTTTAAAATGCGGCAGTTTAGCTTCTATTTATATGGGTATCAATCGACTGTCAAAGAAGGCACACTTAATTAATGCACTCCCAGAAGAAAAAGAAGAACACATTAAAAATCGACGAAAACAAAAAGAAATCTTTCTAAGATGACCTCAAATAAACCAATAAAGTTTTGATATCGATAAAGGGCCAATCGATTCAAATGCTGAGCAAATATTTAAGACTCGTTTGTGAACTCTTGGAGTGCTCTTCGGACCCCATTAACAGCGGAAGCCCCCACAATGAAGCACTGCTAAAATTATGAAATTCATAAGGTCGTTTTGACGAGAGACCGAACATAGTCATTAATCATAAAAGACATAACGGATGGTTTAGTTCGACATTTGTCGAAGACTCTTTGTTTGAAAATTGTAGTTATAAAAAGCTGAAAAACTAAAAACTAAAACATGGGCATTTCTTCAAAGAGTTTTTTAGATCACCATAAAGAGTATTCTAGGCGTTGGCAATGCATTCTCATCTCGCTTTCGCATCCACCATTTAGCTATCCAAGCATCCGTCCCCTTGGGCACTTCCGATAAGATCGTGCTACAGTGTTCAATAGAAAACAGAAAACAGAACAGACACAAAGCCCTGCTATTTGCCCTGAACTTGAGCATTTTTACAGGGAACGATAACACAACTAGCTACATAACAAGTTGGTATGATGCATTTGAAACTGCTCAACTTTATGATGCCCTGTTTCCAAAGAAAATAATCGTATAGTTATTAGGCCTTAAGAATACACGCACAGAGAGAAATTGATTTACACCGAAGTTTAGTTCGAATGAAGATGCAATTCTATAGGAATAACAATAAATATAAATTAATATGCTCACATCCAATTATTGAAATCAAAATCAACGAATACTGAACGAAATGATGATCCGCTGTCACAAAAGAATTGTATTCTAAGCGACCTTTGTTAAAATTATAAATATTAAGCATATGATTAAAAAGGTTGAGAATTTGAAGAGTATAACATTTAAAAATAGCTTTATGTTGATTTATGTGTGCTTGCTGAAGTTACCATATTATTGTAATTTATTATGATGGACAGGTTTCAGGGGCTTAACACGCGATCTATAATTGATTTTAATTATTTTGTGAGCTTCTATAAAAATTCTTCCGGGAGATATTCAAATTAGTTATGTTGCCTAACACAATCTACAGTAGATTTTTTCATAAGTACATAGAATTTGCAAAAGAGTTATACTCGTAATATGCCCATTTTGTTAGCTTATGGTGTGCTGGGTATATAAAAGCATTTTATAGCAGAAATGTCTGATATTATAGCCGGCAACAATTTCCAACGAAATGAAATCGAACGGCATTGATTGCATGCCAATGTGGCTCCAAAGTTCTTGGCTGACACCTGCAGCCAAGGCCCAGACAAGTAACCATTTATAGAGTAGCAAGACGATCAACAGACGATCAACTTTCAAGGCGAATGACGCAAAGCACGCAATGCTACCGCTCCTGCCTCCTGCCTTACTCCCGCCCCCTATGTATAACTCCGCCTCTGTTTTTCTGTCTCAGACTTCGTCTCCGTCTTAGTCTGTGTGTGACTCTCATTGGCTTTCTCTGGCGACTCCGCTGCTGCGTTAATTATTATGAGCAGAGGAAGTGAAGACGACTTTGGCAGCGACTAATTGCACTCGGGGTGCCTTGCTTAATTTGTAGAACCTGCCTTAGAGGCAGACTAGACAACAACAAACACGAGGCATGTCTGCGCTTTGTCAATCCACTTAAATCAACTTTTAATATATTTACTTTGTCTTTCTCTTGCAGCGCCACAACATGCAGCGTCAGCAGCTTTAAATTGTAACTATTTTAACGTGCTGCCAAAATGCCCACTCGCCACAATTGGGATACGGAGCGCGTGGGCGTGGCACATTTAGCGGGCGCTCTAAGTCCACTTTGTATAACCGATGCCAATCATGAGATTTTACGTCCGAAGCCACGCAGGTAAACTTTATACACACCAAAGCTCTTTAAAATTTCAAAATAAATTTCAAAAATTTTATTTTATATTTAATTTAAGGTTAAATTTATTGCGTTAATAAAATATAATAATAAAAATAAGATATTATCTTATAGCTATATTAAAAATAAATCCGTCAATTTGCGGTTTATTTGCGTTTTTCAGCCGCCAAAAGTTTGAATTTTTTTGTTTTTACAAATTTTACACAAAAACAAAATTTTAGTTCTTTAAAAGCGGCGCTAGCAAGCAAATATGGCAAATAGATGGCGTGATACCGGGACACGCAACAGCTCTGGTTTTGTCTCACTTTAGAAATAGGCACTTAATGAAAAGCCTAAAAGTATGCACCAATAAAAGGAGAAAAAAAGTACAGCGAGCGTTTAAAAAAAAATATTTCTTTTAAGTAACAAAACGATTTTTTTTTGGCAAATCAATGAAACTCGAAATTAGACAAATTTCAAGCGGGTTTTTTAAATATGTTTCGTCTTTGTAGTCCTTCTGGGGGCATAATTCTGAAAAATTCTGGAAACATTTAAAAAATATACAAAATTTGTTTTTATGTGGCTCGCTTTGGAATTGTTACAACTTTCAGTTGAAGTTAAGAAACTTAAACTCAAATAAACTATTTAGATATAATTCTATCCCAAAGATAAACAATGTTTGCAAAACATACACAAAATTACCAATATGAAAAAATTGTTCATGTTTAAAGAGCTCTACCACCGAAGCAAATTACATAAATGAAAAAGGAAAGTTAGTTCTGTAAACTTCAAACAATTCTCTCTTTCACGTTTGGCCAGTTTCCCACTCGTGAGTTTTGGTTTTGGCCACGCGTCTCGTGAATGAGCCACTGTGCGTCGTTTTGGTTTTGTGAGAAGCAAAAAGTCTGGTAAAATTTAAGAAAATATTTTTAAAAAAATTTATGCTAAAACGAATGCACATAAAGGAATATCTTGAGCTCGTACTCAGCTAAAATTGTTGATTCGTAATTCGATTACTCCATCCAACTGCCAGCTGCGTTACAGACTGGTCGATTTAGAAGAGTCCATCCAATAAACAAAGTATTCAAACACAGGCCCAGCTGCTGTAAGAGATGGATTAAATCATAGATTCGTTTATTGTGAAAACTTTTATGTAACAATTAAAATGGTGTATATTTTTTTTTTAAACCTATGACTTCGGAAAAATTAAATTAGTTAATGAATTAATGTTCCAATAAATTACGAAGGATTTTTTTTTTAACATTTCTTGATAGTTGCAATATTTGTCTATCTGCGTGTGTTTGAGGTTTCGATGCTTCTACTTTACCATACGTTCAGCCAGGCGTATAAAGGTATCGATACTGCATAAAGAGATAGTTTTTTCAACTTCGGTTCTTGTCTGTTTTGTTTCTTGCTGTTGTTTCCAATAGGTCTCAAGTCGAAACACAAACAATGGGTACTATTTTTGGTCTTGGACACTTGCATGCACAATTGTGCACAAAAGCGTGAAGCGTCCAAAGTTGAATGGACAATAAACTTTACTTTTGTTTCTCGCTGTTGTTGTTGTCTTTTGGTTCTGATCTGCGACCAACTTCTTTTCGGAAGTAGTAGTAATTCCATTACACGCAACACAAAAAAAATAGAATAGCAGAAGCCAGACTATTTTTAGGAAATCTACAGACATTTGTTGTTGTTAAAGAAGTAGCAGATGATTCAGAAGAAGTAGTAGAAGAAACGGGCACAAAACGTCTAGATATCTTTTTGAAATCGCATTGTGAAGCCGGTCAAGGTTAATTTAGGGAAAATTAATGCCAACGTTGTCAGTGTCAGATGGAATAGAGCAAAAGATCTTCACTTGGTCAGCGGATGTGGGCCAAAAACAATAACAAACAACAACTTACTTTTTGAGTTAGAGCCATGAATATTTAAAAATATCTTACCTATACTATTGTCAGTCATAGAAAACATAAACTAATTCAATTTAATTGAAAACTCAGCAAACTCTACATTCGAATATATCAATGCTATTTCGGACTCTGTTTCTCAATCAAATAAAGCGGCAACAATTGCAGATTGAAATCTCTTCGCGCTGTTGTGTGTGTGAGAGTGTGTGTGTTTGTGAAATGCATGTGCACAACACAACACAACACAGGAAGCCGAAATATGACTGGCATTTTGGAAACTTTTTGCATGGACAAACAATTAAAAAGCTAAGGTTTTGAAATACGTGTAACAACAAACAAATGACAGTAGAAATTCACACAAATGAAAGTGAAAATAGCAAAATGTGAATAATTAGCTGCAAACAATAACAATAATAATAAATATATACACAGCAAACGAACTGAAATAGGAAAAATGTACACAAAATTCGCCACACAATTCCCCCAGCAACAACAGCAACTAATTGTATCTGTATCTGTCTTGTTGTATCTGTATCTATGGCAGCAAAGTTAGCAACAACTATATACACTTCAATGACAATGGCATATGCCGTCTAGGCCTGGCTCTAAGCCTGGGTCTCGGCCTGGGTCTCCACCTGGCTCTAGGCCTGGGCCTGCAGTTGAGGGCAATAAACCCCGGTATAGTTGTTACAATTTTCTATGAAGCATCTTCATGCGACGACATGAGGCAAGTGAAAATGTTGTTACCTTTTTACCTTGCTCGTGCCGCTGCCTCAACCACTGCCAACACTTTCTTTCATACGGACAGAGACAGAGACAGAGAGAGAGAGAGAGAGAGAAAGAGAGACGGAGGCAAGCACATTAAATTCAAGCGCAACGAAACCAGCCATATGTACGTGTGTATCTGTGAGATACTTTTAACGCTTGTCAAAATATCTAAGACTGCAGTCAGCAATGCTGGACGCGAAAGTGTGGGAGTTGCTTGTGGCAAGCTAGTGTCAGCTGTTGCCCAGTCTTTGCCACATGCCACAAGTCAACAGCCACATGCCACATGCTAGAGATGGTCACGTCAAAGTCACTCGCTTGACTAATTAAGCCGTTAAAGCCAAATGCGACCCTAACCTGAAGCCCAACGGAAGCATGGCCCCCCCGTTGCCGCTCTTGCCCCTGCTTAATGGGTAATGTAAAGCAGGCGGAAAGATGCGGAAATCTTGTTAGCGCCTCGACACAATCAACGCATATGTATCTATAAATGTATCTACAAATCAGGTGCCAAGACATCGGTAGATGTAATGATAGCTACTAAGGCATGAAATCTGTTATTACACAACAGTTGCAGATAATAAAAGCAAAAAAATAAAATTAAAGAAAATAAAAAGAAAACAGTGAGGTACTGTGTACGTCTCTTGGCTGATTGCTTTGGTTATAGACCTTATATAAGCACTGCAATTAGCTGCATAAACAAAACATCCACAAAACTCGAAAGCCAACACACAACGAACGCACATCAAAGTCTCATCTGGTCTTTGACCCCCTTTACATTTCCTGTTTTAAAGCATAAACAAACAATAGTTTAGTTTATTAATCAAATATTTAATGGGTCCATTCGGTTGCCAATATTTCCAGTTTCGTTGAATTAACATATTAATTTCTTTAATAAATTAAAATAATTTTTTGCACATGTAATATACGTTCCTAAAATTCCCCTTATTATTTATGTTAAATATCCTTTCCTCACTTTAAATTTTTCCTTTCCTATCTTCTCTTTGTTTGTCAGCTCTACACTGCTTCTTATAATTTATGACAACAATTAATTTATAAATAGTTTCCACATATAAAGTGTGAAGTGGGGAATTTATATTTACGTTATCGATGACTGTAAAAATTTCTATCTTTAAATCCAAGCGCGTTTTTTGTTTAAAGCCAATGTTACATTTCGAAGCGAATTGAAATTTTCTTGATAAAATTCGTGTTTTCTGTTCCCAGACTTGAAGAAGTGACTCGACGAAAATAACTGTGACTTTAACAATTCATGTCAAAAGAAATGTCGAAAAGTCTTTTTTTTATTGCATCTCAATTTCAAGTTTTCCTAAGTTAACTAGAAGTCTGTTATAATCTTAAATTAACCTTGCTAGAACATTAACAATTAATTCTAATTATATTTATGTCTTAACGATGTTATTAATGGCCAAGAGGCAAACGAGTTACGCTCAAAGACCGAGTTCTAATGGTCTACTAACTAAAAGCAAATACCGAAAACAATTTCCTGTTTAACTGTCGGCATAAAAAACGAAAGTTCCTTATGCTTAGACTTGGGCTTGGCTTTCAGTTTATTTCAACCAACTGCAACAATCTCATTAGTTGGCCAACTCAAATGACATAGATACTCAATAGTTTTGGATATTTTGGATATTACTGCAGCCCCCAAAGGGCCGGGCAAAGCTAATAGGTTTTTCTTTCTTTTGAATTTTTCTTTGAGGTTTTGCCTTTTGGCTTTTTGAATTGCAGTTGCCGCCTTTGGCCAGTTTTCCACCTCTTTCTATCCCTCCCGTCATTTTCTTGCCGAGTTGGTCGAGTTGTTTTATAAACACGCAAATCTTACATTAAACTTTTGCTTTTTCGGGTCTTTTTGTGTAATGGGTGTAAGCATATTTATAGTCTGTCATTACAATTCCGTAAATTAAACTTTTTAATGCGCAAATTGTTTCGTTCATAATTTTGTTTTTTAAATAATTAACTAAGGCAGCAAGTGAAGCTAGAAACCCAAAGAGTACAGAAAAGAAAGTTATTGTGTAATCCAGGTAGGTATACACAGAGCCTAGACTTGACTTTACTCTGACTTTTCCGCATTACGTGGGCGTTATATTTTTATTTCTCTTCTTCTTTCGTCTTTCTTTGACCAAATGACCAGCTATTGGTCATAACTTTCTAATTGCGTTTTCGGGGTACATTTCGTGGTTAAGCTGCAGGCCCTAGGATGCGATTCTTGAACAACAAAAGAATACGATGAAGCCGCCCAATAAAATAAAGAGAACCTCAAAGTACCGTTAGATCAACAACATGGTCTACTATAAATCATTAGAAGCAGGTTACGCTTTACCAATTTATCTCTAGTACACATGAAATGTATCTACAAGATGTATCTTCAACTCAACCTACGCGTGTCTGCACATGCTCAGAACACAAAACGTGATCTTGGACCTGTGCCTGTGACGCGGTCTTTCCATCTGCCCCTCCATCTGCCTCTGAACAGGCGCGGAAGGAAGGAAACCAGCAAAACGATCTGATAAGTGTCAAGATTGTATAACCTTCGAGTGTGTCCCAGGCCACAGTACTCGGCCCCTCAAAACAGTTGTACATAATTAAATTCACAAAGTCAAGGCATAGAGATGAGCAACAGTTTGCCAACTTGAATTTGAATATGATGAAGAAGTTCTTGAGGTTAGATTGCCTAGATAAAAAGAAAAACATCATTATTTTTAAAATATATATAATATGTATAAAATAAAAATTTGATTTTGAAACAAAGTGATAAATGTGCAGTTTAGATTATAACAGAGGTAAATCAGGTAAAATAACTTTACACTTTACAATCTTTTGACTAGAAATATGTTGTTGATAAATCTTCACTAGTAGCTAGATATTATAATGTAAAGTCAGTCGCCTAAAGTGAGAATCCTCTTCAATAAATTATATCCCTAGCATATTTAAATTATATATCTACAGAATTTCGAATATGTATCGCTTGCATCACAGTTTACAGTAGATAGTAAGATTTAAGCTACCTGTTGATCTTAGTGAAACAGTTTTCCGAGTCACAGTGACTGGAAAAGCTGCAATACAAGTATCGGTTTCAATGGGAGTACGCAGAGCTGATGGGCTCTGCCCTGGAGTAAATCTCAGCCTGCTGTTGTTGTTGCTGCTACCTGCCTCTTAGCTGCTGTTGTTGTACGTTGTTGTCTGTTACAGTTGTGCCATTGTTTTGGTCACACAGCTGAGAAACAACAACTCACGGCAGCTGAAATTACCCAAGCCAAAGACCTGCAAGGTGGCATGGGCCCCAAAGGCCTACGCTACATTTATACACTCTGTGAAAAATCACGGAAAAACAGACGTTATTGCTGAGCCGCACACAATGACTCGACAGCGCTGCTAGCGTCAACAGCAAGCAGAAAGCAGCGAACAGCGAGCAGCGAGCAGCAGATGGGTTTGGCTTTGAATCGCCGGCTGGCAGTTTTCAAGCTTCAGTCGAGCTTGATGTGTGAGCGCGCGTGGAGATAAGTCGGAGTTTGAATTTGAGATTCGGAGTGACGATAGACGATAGACTCATATTTGGATGCGGTTACGGAACGTTGCGCAGACGGCGCTAGAGCAATGATAATTTATAATTTGCATAATTGTTGTTATTATTTTGTGTATTAAATTGTGTATGTCGAGAGCTTCGCAATTTCAGTGCAAAGTGAAATGAAACCAAAGCGAAATAAATAAATCTAAATTCTAATTCAACTTGCAACTTCATCAACGTCAACATCAACATCAACATCATCATGTACTGCACCAAAGATTGCACCTGCCGCTTGTGTCGAGAACTGCGCGATTACAAGCTGAAAAAGGCACCTCCACAGCCCAAGCTGAAGTCAGGGGAAAGGGCACTCCACCGAGTTCCCTGCTGGGTCGCATGCTAAATGAGAACTTTATATTGAGGCGACGAGGCATCTCTCTGAAGAACTTTCAGCCACAATCATTGCGGAATAGCGAAATGTGTCAGTTGCAACGCGATCTGCCACGCCCCCCACAAACGCCCTCGCCCACGCCCATCGAGGAGCTGCCCGATTGGGCGGCCACACAGCGCAGGCGGGCAGGCAATGGAAATGGGAATGGGAATGACAATGGGAATCTAGGAGATCGAGAGGTCAAACCAAATCACAAGGTGGTCATCTATTTTGGTGACTCCATGAATCGAGGACAACCAGCAACACAACAACAACAACAACAGCCCGCAGATCCAGCCAATCTCCACTCACAGATGCTGCAGGAGATGTGCCACAAGCTGCAGTCCAATGACAAACTCAAACCGGAGCTGGAACAGCAGGCGGTTAAAGAGGTGGCAGTGGAGCTGGCAGCTGTGCCAGAGGTGGAGGTGGAACTGCCAATGGGGGTGGCTGCGGGTGATGATGAACTACCGCCCTACATTGAGAGCGTGCAGAATGGCGTAATTAATATCAAAATTGAAGGCAATTACCGGCGTGCCAGTGCTCTGGTGGAAACGGTGGCAAAACCAACTCTAGCAGTTGTTGGCCAAATGAAATCCGATTCTGCAGATGCTGATCATCATAATAATGATGATGATGATGATGATGACGACGATGACAGCGACCCTGGCCACGATGCGGAGACTGCCAGTCAGTCGGATTCATGCGATTGGAGCTACGTTCAGGAGTGGAGACGTGCTGCAAGACGGTAGTGAAAATATTTCAAATGATTTGCCATTTTATTTTTCGCTGTTTTTCTTGCTGTTGTTGTAGTTGTTTTTCACTATATCAATTGTTGTCTGGGCTCCCATTCTAGTATTGTGAAAGCAACTGGAAGCTGAGGGTTTGCCCAACCTAACAGCAAGTGAAAACAGTTTTAGGTTCATTTTTCAACTTTTTATTTTGGTTCATTTGCATGAAATTTTTAATTTCAACTGGAAAACCTGAAGTAGGAATTTTAAATTCTTTGTTGAGTTACCAATTCAGAACCATTGGGATGTATTTTTAGACCCTGTACTTTAAACAAGTATATATGACATAGTCAGAACCTATCCTGAAAATTTCATAGCTACCGGACAACAGACGGACAGTGTTTGTCTGTATTTTTGTATATATGAACACCTAAGTCTCAGCGACTATAGCAGCTAGAGACACCAAACTTGGAATATAGGTTTCTCTATATCATTCCCAAATCAAGTTTGTTTTAAAATTTTGTATTTGCTTTTAACCAATATTCCCTTTTTACCACTTCTTGCTCTTTCCCATAAGTACAGGGTCTCATACGAGCTTGCTCCCCTGTAGCTTTATGGATCTTTATGAAACATTTTTTACTCGACAGAACCCACTGATTGTTTAAAGTTCCATACAATGCAGTATTTGACTTGTTTTAAGAACCCCCTTCAATATTAAAAATAATTTTTCTACATATAAATTGATTTTTTCTTTGTGTAATGAAAATAATAATAATGTTAAAGATATCTATAAAAGCAAGCGTGTTTTTTATACAAAATCTCCGATTTTTAAGTACATTTTAGCTATTATAAATTATAATATTCAAAATCTGCAGCTTGGCACTAAAAACATCCGAAAAATCTATCAAATTAATAGTTATTGTCGTCCCATTGTATTCAGCTGAGGTTAGAATCAGCTTAAAAATAAACTGAATAATATTTTTGACTACTGTAAGAATGTCAAAAGGTCGGTGATCGTTAAATAAAGGCAAGAGACTATTAAATGGGAGCATGTCAATGTATTGTAAAAACAATTCCAAAGCAATAAATCGCATTTAGCTCAACGCATTGTCAAATTGGCCAAGCAAAATAACAATGGGCACTTTTAAAAAAAACTCTAGCAAATTTCTGGGTCAATCTACAGCAAACATAAGAACCAAGTTTTATGTTACAGCATGAAATCAAAAATCATAATAAAAGCCAAATATTTAACTTGAATCTTTTGGCGGCATGCAAATGAGTGGTCGTAACTGGCTTTTCATTTTCTATCCTCTTTATATCGGCCGAACCCAGTTAGAAGATCATCGTAATGAAGATGATGATGAAGAGTGCAGAAATGTGAGAACGATTGGCAACCCACTTTCATAAACAAAAGGAAACGCTAATCTAAGTTGGAACACAGAATAAGAAATACTCTAAAGATCTTGAGAATCTTTAGAGATTCCAAAAACCTGTTGCCAAAATTTAAGATTTGTTCTTAAATTTATTCGTATTGATGACAAGCTCGTGCTAAATTTGCATAAGAACTTGACGCCAAGGATTATTATAGATTGGATGTGTATTATTTAATACATCTTAAAGAATACCAAAGAATTCTTTAAGAATTATAATTTCCTTAGGATTTTAGTAAGCTGTATTTAACAGCATCGCTAATTCGTAATGCTCTTTTTGTAGTCTAGGGTATTACGAGAGGGTGCCTCTGCTTTTAATTAGGTGCCATCTCCCAAGCCCATACTTAAGACGAGGCACAGGCCTATTACCAAGCCCGAGCTAAGTTCAGATACATATATTCTTTAAGATACTTTACATATGCAGATTCAAAGCTGACCAATTCGATTGGCAAGACTGTGCGAAAGATAAGCGGTAATATGACAGATATACGACTGTCCGTTAGGAGGAGTTCTGTTTGTTTTGACTTACGACATTCTAAAGATCTCTTGAATTCTAATGAGTTGCATAACTGATTGTTCTTTATATATGGGGCAAATGTTGTTCTACTGTTTAAAATGTATAAGCTTATAAATTCATTTCTAAATAATTCATCATAACTTAAATGATGTCTAAGTTTTGTAATCAGAAACTATACAGATACTATATATTTTTTTAAAATAATATTTTAGAATAAAAATTGATCTCTTAAACTTATTTTAAAACCAACAATAATTTAATTAAAAGCATTCAATAATGTGTACTGCAATCTAATTAAATTGAAACAATTATCACTTTTATCTATTGACAGAATACAGGAAATAGAGTTTACCTTTTTTTTTTTTTTAAATTTATATGTTTACGTATAGTTTTGTTTATATAAATATATTTATTTTTAAATTATATTTTTGAATCAAATTCAACGTTTCACAAACAATGAATTGAAATTTTATTAAAAATAATCATTTAATTATTCTAAACATTTACAGGCCGACGGGAAATTTACCGCCAAACTTTGCTGGACAGCAGGTGCCCAGTCAGATGACGGGATTGCCACCAGTGCCAGTGCCGGTGCCAGTGGCGTTGCAGCCACAGCAGCAACAGTTGCAAGCAACAGCTCCACATACACCGCAGGCGGGCAATGCTGGCCTTGCGGTGGCCATGGCGACTCCAGCGCCACGTGTCTTCAAGGAGCTGGCTCAGCAGCCGAACAAGGTGCCAGTTGGTAGCAAGACGCCTTTACATCCGGTAGTAAGCAGTCCTTTGCCACCCCAGCAACAGCAGCAACAGAAACAACTGACATCGCCCGTTAGTAAGGGTGGCATGCCACAGCGGGCGGTGCAAGGACCTGCTCGCCTGACAGTACAGAGCACACCTGTCAAGTCTCAGCCTCCACAGCTAAGCGGCAGCTTGCAAAGCTCACCCAGCCGCCCTACTTTGGGAATTCCAAAAACAGCAACGACGCATCAACAACAACCACAACAACAGGCGGCGCCACGAACGCATCAACATGAACAGTTCCGGGCGTTGCATCGGGTGCAGGAATGCCACAGTTCCTCGGATGAGAATCGCAGCTCGGGACATGCCAGTATGTCAGATACGGGTGGACATAGTTCCTCTCCCGCTGGTGGCATGACACTGGGACCGTTGCCCGAGGATCGTCTAGCTGCTGGGGTGACCAATCGGAGCACACGTTCGAGGCGACATCGTGGCATCATGCCGGCTGGGAAAGCTCCGTGGAGCGGCAGTGGGCTGGAGGACATCAAATTGGCCATACAGCAACTAACAATGCGCTCCCAGACGAGCAGCAGCACCTACAGCAGCCTGAGTGCTGGCTCGGAGAGCTCAGAACCTGCTAGAAGATTGGGACGGTACTCATCCCTGGAGACGGTAATCACCAGTACGAGTGCGGATGAGTTTGTCTGGGTGGATTCGCACAATCGGCTCGTGGAGCTGCAGCATCCTCCATGGAGTCAACAGTGCATCATGCGCGTTCTACGAAGTGGACGTTGCAAGCAACAGGCGGAGCATGTCTCTGTCGAGGTCATCTCCAGGCTGGGATATCTACTGCAACGAGCACTGGTGCGTATTGCCCGGGAGATTCAACGTTTTTCGGCGGGTTTGGGCCTCTGCTCGAAACAAGAGGTGGCCGGTGCCTTCAAGGTGGTGCTCTGTTCCACACTGGCTGACTCCTGCACCAAGGCATGCCTTCGTGCCGCTGCCATGTTCGCGGTGCCCGGCGAAAGTGCTCTGAAGCAAAGCAAATCCGCTAGAGCTGGTCTTCAACTCTCCGTAGGCAGCTTCTTCAGATGGATGACGGATGCGAGACTCGGAAAATTTATCCACGAGTATGCTGCAGTCTATCTTTGCGCTGGCATTGAGAACCTTCTCGAGGAGATCATGCTACAGTGCGGCAATGGTGGCCATTCAACAGCTACTGCTTTGGATCAAAGCATTGCCAGCTCCGGTGACTTCTGGGGTTTATTACAGCCATTTGCCCATTTAAATGCCGGACGCATTGCATCCGGCGCCTTGGCCATGCCCCGATGGGCGAGCCCCTTTTCGCTTGTCACCTGCGTGGGCAGCATCCGTGAGCTGAAGGAGAAGGCTCTACGTACCCAGCAGGAGTTCCAACATGCCGCCGCCTTGTCCAATGCGGCTCTCAGTGCTCTCTTCTATTTTATGCGCTGCTCCCAGCTGGAACACACAGAGTTGGCAGCCCAGAGCTCTACGGCTGGCCAGGCCCCGCCCAACAGTGGCACCCAGAATGTCCAAGAACTGTGCTATGAACGCGCCTATGTGGTGCTTCCTCCACTGGCCGAGTGGTTGCGTGTGGCATCTGCGCATGCGGAGCACCGCAACGGTCTGATGATCGACAAGGATGATATATTACAGGTAAGGGATACAGATACACCAACTTTCAAAAACGTTGACTTCATTCAAGAAGTAAGGTTAATGAAGGAGCGTAGGCTCCGAAGTCCTAGGCTCAATAGATCCTTTGGGTCGTAGTAATATTTCCCCCCACATAATAATATTATCCATAGTTTGAAATTGTAAAATTTACCATCCTCTGCTTGCAGGCTGCGCGCTTATTGCTGCCAGGCGTAGACTGTCCCATACGCCCTGTGGCTCACGATGAAGAGCTGCCCACCAAGAAGACGCATTTCAGCGGAAGCAGTAACAGCTCCGCCGGCGGAGGCAATGCCACAGGCACCGCAAGCAGCTGCAGTTCGCCAGCTGTGAGCAGCATTGGCGAGGACACCTCCGAGCTGGGCCGAAGAGCCACGATCGGTGTCGCCTTCAAGTTGCTACTTACAGGACGAGCCGAACTGTTGGCCCAGGCTGCCCAACTGTTGCCCCCGACAACCCGATATGATACACAGAATAGCGCAGGACTAACTGCATTGATGGTGGCCAGCATAAGGAACGATGAGGTAGCATTGCATGCTCTGTTGGATGCGGGTTGTGATCCCAATGTGGAGGTGCCTGCAGCAGGAAGCAGCGGATATCCGGCCATTCAACCGGACACCCAGCACTGGACGGCGCTAAGTTTTGCAGCCAGTCGGGCCAATTATGTGGCACTGAGGATTCTACTGGAGCGAGGTGGCAAGGTTGAGGGTGGAGCACGTAGCAGTGAGGAGAAGTGCACGTTGACGCCACTGCAGTTGGCCGCGGGCACGGGAAACCTGGAGATGGTAGCGTTGCTCCTGGCGCATGGCGGGAATGCGTTTCTGTCCACACAGCAGAAGGATACCCTGTGCTTTGCGGGTGCCGCGCAGAAGGGTTGCTTCTGTGCCATTTCCGTGGCAGCTGCACATGGACATCGCTCATGTCTGCGTAAGTTGCTCACGCATCCCGTCTCGCCGGGCACTCGGGACGTTCTCTCGTTGGAGGAGATGCTCGCCGAGGGGGATGTGGTTGGAGTACGCGGCGCTGGAGCTGCCACAGCTGTACCTGGAGAGGACATCCTACCGCTCCTCAACAAGACGCAGATCAAGCGGTTGCAGGAGGCCATGTACCACAGTGCCGAAAACAATCACCTGGGTGGGTATTGAAGACAGCTGCATGAGAAGATTTCCATTTTAGCTCTATCTTTCATCTATTTATTTCACTCTGGATAACATTTAAATTTGGTGTGAATAGTTATTTAATTACTAGAACTTTTCTGCTTAGATTTTAATACAATCTTTCATCTATAAATATTTCAGATATAACAATTGAGCTGCGTAAGCTGGGCGTACCTTGGACCCTGCATTGCTGGATGCACGCCTTGTCGGCTGCTCATGAGCTGCGTCTGGATGCGGTCATAGATCAACTGCTTCAGGACTTTCTCCAGGTCTGCCCTGATGATTATAGCGCCCAATTTGTCAGCGAGTGCCTGCCCCTACTCTTCAATATCTTTCGGAATAAAAACGAGGGAACCACTCTGCTACTAGCGGACATTTTTGCCACCTGCTTTGGCTGGGAGGCACTGCAACCACTGAAGGAACAGCCACCTATCCAGCCGGTACAAGGCACACGTATCGATCCAAAGTTTGTTAACAATCCGGAATTGAGCGATGTTACATTTCGGTAAGTGAATCCTTTTTCATTCGCTCATATAGTATCCACTGAACTATTCCATTTTCTTGCAGCGTCGAGGGCAAAATCTTTTATGGCCACAAAATTGTATTGGTCACTGCATCGCCACGTTTCCAGAGCATGCTCAGCTCCAAGCTGAGTGATGCCACCAGCACGCCCACTGTCCAAATCAATGACATACGGTATCACATCTTCCAACTTGTCATGCAGTTCCTCTACAGCGGTGGCTGCAATGCTCTTGATGTCTCCCATGGCGATGTCCTGGAACTTATGGCTGCCGCTAGCTTCTTTCAGCTGGAGGCACTCTTGCGTTACACCGAAGCACGCTGCTCCGAAATGGTCGATGTGGACAATGTTGTCGCCATGTATATTCATGCCAAGGTGAGCAGATCAGCCATTTTCTATTTATTTATTTATTTAATAATATCAACTATGATCAGTCCACGCCAATAGATACTTAGTATAAAAAGTATAATTAATTACATTTTAAGGTGATTATAATTAAAATATTAAAAACAACAATTGCGTTTGAAAACAACTGTTCTAAATGTTGGTGTTCCTAAAATGTCAGAGATTTACATTTTTAGAACAGCTTTTCGAAGTAAGAAAATATGCTGCCATTCATTTATTTCGAGTTTCTACAAAATTATGTATTATACTTATATTTTATAAAACTTATAAATAATTTTTTTAATACATTAAAAAAAATGTTAAGTTAATTCAATAATTTGTCTCAACAATTTTGTTGACATTTGAAAGCACTTGTGGCTTGTTTTGAGGAACGCACAAAATTGGTTTGAAGTTGTTTGTGGGTTGCTAGAGTTTTGTAGAACATGCCTGATATATATTTAAGGGAATTTTAACCTTCCATACCTCGTTTGTAAATCATCCAAATAATTAAGCTATAGCAGTCAGCAATTAATTAGTAGTTAAGTAATACATTTTTACAACTTTAAATTTCTATTATCTATTAAGTTTTTGGAACCTTTTCTTAAGAATTTCAAATCAGTGTCAGAATCTAATACAAGACATCTTCAATGCACATTGCCATTAAAACTTCTTGACTATTTCTATTTGCTTAAAGTGGGATAACTTATTACCACTGGATTATTAAATATAAGTATTCTTTGATCACTCAACTAATCACCAATTCTTTCCGTCTAAGGTTTACAATGCCAACAATCTTTTGGATTACTGCCAAAGCTTTCTGCTACAGAACATGGTCGCACTCTTGACCTACGATGATTCCGTGAAGCGTCTGCTGTTTGCCAAGAAGATACCAAATCATGATGTTCTGGCCGGGCTTTTGCAGACGCTGCAGCAGCGTTTGAAGAGCCGTAAACCTGGAAATTCTGGAGGAATGCTCAACTCCTATCGATCGCCGCCGGCGACGCCAGTGAAGAAGTAGAATTGCGTCCTATAGACCTACCTATTTCCTACTTGCTTAAACGTCATATTTATTGCATTGTTTTAAACGATATCATTTGAGCTCTGTATTATATCGCCTTATCCATAGATACTTACATATATGCATATGTATACCCTTTATAATACCCTGTAGTTGTATTTTGTACTTTCAACTTGTTCAGCGCACTGTTAATTTAAATGATAGTGAACGTGGAACAGATTAGTAACCGTATCCTGTAGTTAGTTAAAATTGTTTCTGCATTAACCGAAAAAAATTTAAAAAAATAAAGAAAAATTTTATTTTTATCATTTTTTTAGTAAATTTTATTATTAAGACTTAAAACCTTGGCGCTTGCCTATAGTCCGTTTCGGGCACGGGCTGCAGTTCACTGGCCTGTTTGGCGGCCAAAGAGATCTGTGGCAGGATGCTGCCGCCCTCGGGGACAAAGCCATGATTATCAGCCTTATAGTTGACGACGACCTCCTTGCCTTCGAGATCGTAGTACGAATAGGAACCACTGATCTCCAGGTATTCATCCTCACTGCCAGGGTTGCGTACCACAGCGTTCTCCTCGCGATGTGAGCCATCTTCGTTCTGATAGAAGAAGTGATAGGATCCATCTTGATTCTTCTCATTACCTGAATCCAGAATGGCCACTGGCGGTTGCGTGGGATAGTTGTCAGCAGGGTAGGGTGCAGCCAAAGCACCAGCCAGGCACAGGACAAAAAGGCTAAGGACCTACAAGGACAAGTCGAGAATTGAGAGATCAGGATCTCAATGGGTTATCCACTTGGCTTGGCTACTTACAAGCTTGAACATGTTGCTGTTGATTCGTCTGCTTCTTTCAGTTTGACTTGATGCTGTTGAGTAGACGTCTTATATAGGCCATCTTCCTTACCGGTTTTGCAGTCAGTTTATTTCGGCCAGTTGTGACATACATTAAGTCGCAAATCTGGAACTGAAACTCGTTCTAAGAATTAATTTAAGATCAATTAACCGCATGTATATACCCCTGTAATTTCGGACACAGAAACAGAAACAGACGAGCTTCGAATCCATTTGGTACTCATGCTGAGTGTATTCATGGGTATTCAGCGCATTCCTTGCACTTGTTTACTTTGCTCTTAACGCCATCCAACTTGGCGATTCGGTTTGTATTCATTATTCAACATGATTGTACTTATGATGATGATGATGATGATGATGATGATGATGATTAAATTATGATGCGGTTCGCCAACATTGCAAGCATTGTTACAGATTTACCTCCCCTCCATTACTTCCTCTTCTGTTCTTCCTGGTTTATTTTTATATTTTTCTGAATTTTACTGGTTGCATTTAGATTGCAGGAGAACTGCTTCGATTTTTCTCGAATAGAGATTTCTCAATTGCAATTGTTTATACAAAAACTATAAACAAATCTCCGCCCCGCATTCCCTCTATTCCATATCCCTTCAAACATCTCTTCATTGCCCTCGCCACAGTCTGTTTTGTTTTATTTTTGGCTCTGTTCGTGCGGGAGCAGTAAATTTTCCAGCCCCTACACGGAACACAATGCGTTTCACATAACCTGAGAGCGGGGCAACCGTTAGAAGAGGCATCGATATGTGTTGTGGGATGAGGTGAGTTTCGGGGCAAGATACAATTCGGAATACTTAAAGGTGCCACATGCGCTTCGGTTGCTTTTCGTTCGATTTTCGATTCGGTTTCTTAGCTTTTGTTTATGCAACAATAAATTATACATTTAATTTCATTTATAAATGCTACAGATATATCAATGCCCCGATTTCGGGGGTGGTATATTTCTATATATACATATATACTTGTACATTATTTATCGAGAAGAAATTTCAATACATATTTCTATATGGAACTGGAAATATTAATTTGGTCATATGCATATATTAACACACAAATTTGATATATGACTAACTATGTACATATGTATTGACTAATAACGGAATTTAAATATATTTATATATGCATCGCATGGAAGTCAGCTCTGAGTAACGGAATTTTTTGTTTATTTTTTTTGTAAATCATTTACATATTTTTGTTGCTCTTTCCGCTTTAATTCTGATTTCAATTGTGCAATAATTAACATATCAATTGTTATTCTCCTGCTTAACAAGTATGTATATTAATGTATTTTTAAACAGTTTAGATACGTGCTTGATTAAACTGGTTGATTCAAGCGATGTTAAGATTCCAGGAATAAAATCTTGTTATTTGAATTGTTTTATATGTTTTAATTGGCCTACATATGTGTAATTTATAAATGTTGCATTGACTTAGCAACAGTAAATCAGATTTGCTGACCTATCTATATCTGTACATATATAAAAATGTAGCCAAAAAATGTATTCATCAATTGAGAACGGTTGGGCCGATTTGGCTAAACTTTTTTTCAGTTGTTCGTAATTACCCAGTTTGTACTAAAGTAAATTTTTGGAAAGCTGTTCCACTAGATTTTTAAAAATTGTTTAATTTATAAAAATTATTTTTATATATTTTTAATAATAATATGAATCGAAGCATTTTGACAAAATACTAATTATTATATTGACTTTAATTGGAATATCACATGGTTACCTTGTCTGGAATTCGCACCGAAATCTCTTTGTTCACTTGTCTAATTTCATCCAGCGAAAGTGTTAAATATACCTCTGATATTTGCCAAACATTATAGTGAGAATTAGAATTAATTACGCAAAAATTAGCTTCTTTATTTATGTGAGTATGTTTATATCAAATCTAAGAAACTAGCTGCGGTTCTCTTTCGTTTAGTCAATAAATTATAGAAAAATGTATAATGATATAGAAGAAGAAGAGGAGTATGCCTGTCTATATATGTAGATCAAAAGCTTTGATGAACAACAGATCTACCTTCTATGATTGATTGCGCCTGTTACGCTGTTCAAGTATTTTCAAGTATGTATGTTATTTTATTTTAGAATTTTATTATGCTTTTAAGTTATACATTTATTTCGGCATAATTAAGATGAGTCATTAGTGAATCAGATGAATCATTTGACTAAGCGTTAAATTGACTGAATGCCTCGTTAAAGCTGTCGTCTCTGGTTATCAAATTTAAAAACATCTTTATAAAAGCGATGTAATGTGCTATTTTAAGTAGATACTCACCAGTAGAAGAAGGAGTAAGAAGATTGTTTGTAATTAAGGATTTATTATGTTTAGTAGCACTGATTTGTTGATTTAGTTCATAGCAAATACGCCATTTTCCCTTTCCTGTCGTTGCTCAATAAAAGACAGTAAGCGGAAAAAGACAAATCGACTAGAACTTTACCTTCAGATATATACTATATATATATTTAGGTAGATATATATATGTAAATGAATATAATGCTATGCTTAACACATTGCTAGGGCAGAACTTTAATTTCGTATTTTGAATTTGAATTGAATTAATTGAATTTGCCATGATTGATTTATGAACTCTCGTGGGCCAATCTGGAAAACTGTGCCAAGAGGCTGATGTCTTTGCAAAATACGCTTCTCAAGCATCGACTGCTGTACGCATGCCATATAAAAATAGTTTTATTTTTATAACTTGTGTGCTGGTTTTGATTTTAGTTTCATTTTTTTTATGGACTTCCCCCACATAACACACAGCTGTCTTTCCATGCCATGGCATGAGATGCCATGTCGTGCCATACGTCGCATATATCTTCACATATTTAGTATATATAGAACTATATAGTCAAGGAAGTTGTAAACTACGCGTACTGCCTATTAAATTGTGATTTGTTTCATTATTCCGAAGGCAGTTTCCATTTCTCATTTCTCCAAAGGCCGCCAGAAGCTGTGAAAATGCGAACATTTTGTGGGGTAAACAAAAATGACGACATGCATATTGAAAATGAACAAAACGCAATGCAAAATTGACGAGAGTAGAAGAAAATATATATACATTAGAATTTGTATATACGCGATAAATAAATAAAGATGAAAAATTATGAAAAACAGGCGGCAGAACTGAGATTTCTGTGTGTGTGTGGGGATCTCTCTTTTCTTTTTCTTTTTCTTTTATTTTTTTGTTTTTGGATATTTCAACGTTTTAACGGAAAATATTTTTAGCAAAGGCTGAGTAAAAATATTGGAAAGCCGAAAGTTGTGTACATACATATGAATATGTATGTACGTCATGTACATACATATGTGTATATCTATAGAAATATGGAACTTGGCAACAGTCGGTAAACGCCCACTTCCGTAGTTGAAAGTCATAGCACTCCATACCAAAAATTATATCCTGCTTGAACACTTGCAGCACTAACTTTTATTGAAAACCTTTTTGCTCAACTTTCTGATGATTTAACTATTTTCAATATATGTTTTTATATATTCCTTTGCTTAGGTTGATTTTGTTAAGAGGAAAACTTATAACGCACCGATCCGTACACGCTGACGCGTCGCGACACACTGCACCTACGCTCCAAAATTTTGAAAACTCTAAGAAAGCCCAAATTGTTGAAAAAAAATTCTTTTCGAAAACGATGAAGAAGAAGCAGAATACGAAAAACTATTGAAATGCCGACACGAAACGAAAGTGGCGGTGCGAGCGAGAGAGGGAGCGCGCCCGGAACTCAAGTGCACGAACGATCCACGAGCACGGCAATTCATAGGCGATGCTCAGCAGCTGGCCTCCCATGGTCTACACACCTCCCTCCCTTCCAGCCCCCAGTATTCCCTCCTAGACATCATCATCTCCCACCCACACACACGTTTCCGCTGATGCTGCTGCTGCTGTTGTTGTTGCTGCGTTAGAAATTGTTTCTAAAAACGGACAAAATAGCTTATTAGGGAGGAGTCGTCGGTACTCCCAGCCCAGACCCGATGCCTTACCGTGCTGTGATGTACTCTGCTCTGATCAGATGTGCCAGATCCGATGGCTGCAGTTCACGTCAAAGTTCAAGCGGTTTTGCTTAGGTAGCTGAAGGGAACTCTGTTGGCTTTGTTTAGACTAAACTGGCACTGGCCACACCCAAGAGCAGACCATGTTTCTGTCAGTTCTCAGCAAAAATAAACAACAACAGCAACAGCAACAACAACAACCTAAAGAACACACAGAGAAAAAATGGAAGCAGAAAAAGAATAGGAATTTGTACGCCTGGAATATGAATTTTTATTCTCTAAACATTCCGAATGTTTATGTTTTCGGGGCGGAGAATGATGATGCTGCTGACTCTTCCACAGTACCTAATTCTGCCTCTGCCTCTGCATCTGCTCGAGTACTCGGCCTGTTTGGGGATGTTGGAAACTCAGGAAAACTCGGAAAAATTGCTTAGCTGTTGCTTGCCAGCTTCCATTTAACTTTCTCTCACATTGTAAACATTTCACTTGACGCGTTGCTAAATTTAACATGCTCGCTTCACAAAACATCCAAATAAATTACGGAAATAAACAAATTCAAACAAAAAACAAAGCAAAAGAGGAAAATTTTACAAAAATTTACCTGCGCTTAAGTAGCGGTTTCTTTTATGGCTGGAAATTCTAAAGAAAATAAAATATCTGCAGCGTCTTTTACTAAAAAGTATTTTAGCATATTATGAATTATTGGTATCAGTTGATTCATTATTATAATTTATTTTACCTTATGGACAGGGCAGTCAGAGACTTAACTTAACTTATTACAGGGTATGCAAAAGAGATATGGAATGCTTTAGTTAGTTATGAATAATTTTAAAGAAAGTAGAGATTATCTTGTAATGCACTCTGCTGTAATCTTGATGATTCCATTATATTTTAAAGCTGAAAGAAAGCTCTTTTTTTTGTCATTTGTCAGAATGTGAGATACCACTCACAATAAACATTTGTTTATTTGTCATATTAAACATAATTTTATTTATTTAATTCAACATGAACGAAATTGACTGGGAGGCCAAAAGTAGTGTGGGCACCGTTGAGGGTGAGCAATCGTCAAGAAACATGGAACATGTGGTCGATAGTATCTGTAAACGCCTCAAGGTGATCGCTGTTGATGTGGATCGAGTGCAGAGGGCCAAGGAGCTGCTCTCATCCTTGCAGCGTCACAAGGCATTTATCAATCTGCTTGGCCTTGATGACGATGAAAGTTTACATGCAAATTCCGAAGATATTCAGAGATTGACATCGATTCACAGTTTGAGGATAATGTCAAGAGGTACAATAATGACCTCAGGCAGTGAGGAGATGAAACTGGACGAGGAGCTAAGCGAGGATGTTTGCCAGCTGCCCTTCGAGGAGGAGCGTTGGGGTAATTTCTTTACGGGATTCCAGATCCTGGACATACCAGCGGGGGTGAATGATTGTGAGAATCGCAAATGCATTGAACTAAGCGCCGGTAATTGCAATCAAGATCTTCATTTGTACTTGTGTAAGTATCTGTCGAGGGTTAAGCCTAGGAGATAATACATTATACTTATTTTTTCCAATAGTATCTGGCATACGTTGCTTCATGCTGGATTTGTTTGCTGGCCCGCTGCGTGAGAATCAGGATTTGATTGTGCAACTGCGTGAAGCAGAGATTTGTGTGGCCAAGGAATATGGGTTTCCCGTGGTTTCCACGATCTTTGCCAAGTTGTCACCACGTTATCAGTACACCGGACTCCTGAGTGCTGGCGTGGATAAGTCTATTGAGATGAAGAAGGGTTACAAGGTGGTCCTGAGTGTAGATCGCAACTATTCTCGGATTTGTACATCACATGTTATTTATGTGAATGCTCGCTTCCTGCTGGGCGATGTCCAGCGCTTCGATATCATACTTCTTGGAGAGGATATACAGCTGATGGTACGTTCTGTGCGTCAGAATCATCTTAATTGTTGTGTCTGCCGTCCCGGTAAACTCGTCTCCTTCATGCCGGTGCTCTTTCCGCCCCGTTGCTGTCGATTTCGTGTCTCCTACGAGGAGGTGGAGGACTTGACATTTGCCCGGGAAGTGGGTATCAATGTAGTGGTGTCCTATTTGGCAGGCAGTGTCCCGTATGTCAACGATCTGCAGAAGGTTATGTCCTCACTTCAGTGTGAAAGCCTGCGACTCTATGCCCGAGTTGTGCTCAATGAGATGAAGGGCTGCGATGGAGAACTAAACTGGATTGCCCAGCGCTACGATGGATTTCTTGTTGAGCTAGCTGAACCGGCCAACAGTCCGGATATACTAAGATTATGTCCCAATGCCGAATGCTTTATGCAACAAGCTTATGCGGCTAAGAAGCCCATCATATTGGATGCCTGGACCATCAATGAGCAGCATCTGCGTATAGATCCCGCCCATTATTACTACGCCTTTTATTATCCGGACAAATACTTGATCAAATCGCATAAGTGCCGTGATTTCTTTTACTTTAGCTTCTTGCAGAGTGCCATTTTCGATCAGATTTCGATAACGGCTCTGTCCAAGATGCCCCACTGTGATAGCTCGCACACTGGAGCCGATGGTTTGGCCCGTGCCGTTGTTACCGCCTCCATAGAGGTACAGGCCAAGGTGATTGTTGTCTGTGGCGTCACTACACGCATGGTCCAAAAAATTTCACACTTCCGGCCACAAGCATCCATTCTCTTTGTGAGTCAAATGCGGTCTGCTGAAGATTACGTATCTCTCTATCACAACGTGACCATGCTTTCCTTTCGCTCCAAGTCCTTCAGCAACCATCGGCGGAATATTTTCCGAAAGTCCGTCTTTGCTCTGGCCTACCTAGCATCTCGAAAGATTGCCAAACATGGAGAGCCTATTATATTGGTTTATAACTACGAGTCGGGTACTGCATTTCCAGAAAAGTATATGATCTATAAGTTCGACAAGTTGAATTTTGTGCAGCACCTATCCACATCCCTGTTTCCGGCAGGTCAATGATCTCTGATTAAGCCCCTGGCATCGACCTCACGTTCATTCATAAGATTGTGTACCAGTTAAAGCTATTGCTGTCTGTAAATTTTAAATTAATGTAAATTTAATTGTTTGTTTTAATAGCGATATAGTATGTAGATATGTATAAACCTGGTCAAACCACAAACAATTCAAGATTTGTCGGCGAATATACTACTCGATATAATTTGAACTTTATATATAATAATGGTCACAACATGATAAAATATACAATCCGCATGGAATTCGGGTTTACTTTGCAAAGCTAAGAACCGGTTTACTTTTAAGATCTCATTAATGATATTTAGATAAAAAATATATAAGTCAAACCTTGACCAAAACAGTGATTCCGATGGACATGTTTTTTTCTGGCAGTGCTAATATAGTTCAATATCTCATACCTTTTTATCTGGAAGCCTTAGAAACATTACTATTTTATTTTAATAAATAATCGAATATTTAAGTTGTGTGTCGTTAAATAGTTTATTTAATGGGAATGTTTTAATCTTAAATCGTTAGTTAATATGAAGTATTATGACAGATATATATTTTTACATACAGATTATACACAGATCAACAGATCGACATAATGCGATCATAGCAAGATCCCCTTGACCTTTTAATTGTACAGTTGAACGATAAGCTTAAGTTATGGGAACAGTTGCACTTGATTTTCCTATATACAGTCTCAATATAACGATTATATAAATATTTTTTTAAGTTGCATAAATTAGCAATTGTAGATTGATCGATGCATAAAAAGCCATAACAATTATAACAAAACAAAAAAATCCTTATAACACGTGTCCAGATTTGGTTTGAGTTCGAGTTCGAGTTCAGGGTGTCCTTTGGAGAGTTCGCATTGTGACATGCTCGTAGGCAGCCTTCAGGGTGGTATAACAATAACCGGCCATGCCATTCATTTCGGCCTGGAAATTAGGTCCACCCGTCAGATCATCCAGCAGCGCTAGCTCTGCCCCCAAATGTGGCACTGCGGCACGCAGCATGCACAGCATAGAGAGCGGTATCATATTGTCAGCATTGAGCTGCGACCCATTTGCTGTTTAAAATGTAAATAATTATTAACTTTGTTAAATTAGAATTTTGTTAATTACTTACTGGCCATGGCGTGCTCATAGGCTTCTGTGAGGAGCTCCATGCTGCGCTGTATCACAGTCAACATATCCTGAGGACTAAACTTCTCCTGCAGCTGCTTTAAAGTCTGCACCGCCGCATCGAATTGCGTGGCAAGCATCACGGCATTGAGGCAACTGAAAATAATAGAAATTATCATTAATAAACTTACTGTACCCGAATGGAATAATAAAAACATGTTAAACATGTTTTTTTAGCTAAAGAAAGATTCACATTGTCTTGAGAGCGTCATTAAATCAAGCTAATAATTTATTGTTAGCTTCAAATTGAAGAACAAATCTTAGTTGAACGAAGTGTTACTACAGTTAGTTCTAATTATATATATTGCAAGGTAAGCTCAGCAAGTTTATGCCATATGAAAGAATAATTTCTTCATTAACATTTAAAAAGTTTTATTACTTTTTAAGACGCCCTCGATATGTTTATTTTCTGCGCATGCAGCGGTTAATTTAATTTTAAGAGAAAGTCTTTTAACGGAACTCTGCGATTGTGTATAAAGCATTCAATTTAAATCAAATAACACATTTTAAAAGACAATTCCCAATTTAGAATACAAATTATTATGATTGTTATATTTTTAGTTTACCTGTCATGGCCCAGCAGTTGGACAAGTTCTTCATCGTTAAGCTTCTCGGCATGGTTTAAGTTTTGTCTGTATACCTCATCCTTGCGATTATACTTGTTGGCATAGAGTACAAAAAGCGTTGAATAAATTCCCTCGGAAAGCACCAGTGGATAGAGGAGAGTAATGTGGGAGATTACCTCCCTGGTGCCTTCCAGGTGACAGTAATCCTCGGGTAAGGCAGGAAACATTTTACGCACAAAGCGATAAATACGCCTCGATATGGATTCCCATTCGCGCATTGCCTGCTTGGCCAGAATCGGAGTGGGCTTCACCTTCCAGTAACCATACGAGTAATGGAAACAGTTGACAATGCGTTCGTTCAGCGCATACAAAGGATGATAACGATCCTTGAAGGCCTGCTCCAGATACAAACGTATGCAGGTAACATCGTGCTCGGTGAGCGTGGATGCCATCCCAAAGCTTGGCACCTGTTCCAGCATTGAGCTACCCGTGGAGGTTGTCGATGTAATCGAACAGTTGCTGTTGTTTCTATGCTTGGATATGTTATTATTATTGTTGTTATGATTGTGGTGCGACATGTTGCTAAAGCTATTGCTTAGATTGCCCGCGGTAGTTTCTCCATTGAAACTACCATTCAACAGACTTTCGTCAAGGCCAAAGCTAACCAGACTTCTCGTATCCATTGTGGAGTTGTGACCAATCGATAGCAAACTGTCCGATCGCTGAAGGTTGTCCAGTTTCCGGCAGAGTGTCTCCTGCGAGTGAATTCGCCGCGGCGTCGAGTTTAGCAAGTCCAATGCGGACTGTTGTTTGCCGGAAATAAGAGAAGCCTGGGAAGTTGGAGTGCTGCTCGTGGCAGGCTGCATAGGCGATGATTTTTGTGGCAGCGGCAGGCTGAGCAGAATGTTGTTGAAATAGTTACCAGGTTTGGAGGCTTCACGTGCCCGCTGCTTGTTCATATAGATGGCAATGCAGCTCCACATCTGCGCCGTGCTGAGCGTTGTTTTCACAGATTTCTTGAGCGTGCCCATCGAGATGCCAGTCAAGGGACTGCTGCTGCTCGTGACTATGCTGCAGTTGGCCACATCCGACTCAAAGTTGTGGAACAAGGCGCGCCATTTGCGATTATGATCCATTACCATGCGTCCAAGGGTGCTGCAATCGATAGAGGAAAACATTTAAGAATTGATTAAGACTTTCTACATTTTCCAACTCACCTGGGATACTTTGAAAAGCGTCGATTGAGGGCCAGTTCACCATTTTGAATGCGTACTGTTTCCCAGCTGCCGCTAAGATGGCCAAACATCTTATTGCCAATCAGCTCATAGTTGTCGTCATCATCTTCTCCAGCACCGAAAGAATTACCAGCATCCCCAACTGGCATATAATACTCACCCCGTCCGTTGGGCCCTTGGAGCGACAGCTCACCTTCATAATAATAATCGTTTTCGAAAACAGCGACACCGCTACCAGTAAGATCATCTGCAGCAAAAGTTCCCTCGAAGTAGTCTCCACGATTCGTGATGCAGCTGCCGATGCCACAACGTTTGTTATCCGCAAACATGCCCATATATTTGTCCCCACTGATGAGATCCTCCATGACGCCGTAGCCACTGCGGGTATTCGCCATATACTCTCCGACGTAGATGTAGCGATTGTTCCTCATCATGCCATGACCATGGAAGAGCCCTTCACAGAAGTTGCCCTCATAGACCTCACTGTCGTGGGCGCTACTTCCATTAATCTCGTAAACTCCATAGCCGTGAAATCGACCGCCTTTAAAGTTGCCCACATAGACACCAGTGGAGGGAATCACCATCTTTCCATAGCCTTCGAATCAAGAGAATGTTCAATAAGATATCTATTGATTAACTAAACAATTGCTCACCTTCGATGAGGCCATGATGCATCTCGCCGCAGTAGACGCTGCCATCGGGATACTCCAGATAACAATTGCCATGGAGCACGCCCTTGCGCCAGGTGCCACAAGCCTTGACTCTGCTAAACTTTGGATGCTCACGACTGTATTCGTAGGCTGTAGACCTTACACTGGGCACATGACTACCTAGGGGTCGACCTAAGGCAGATACAATGCTGGATTGCAGCTGATCGAGCCAAACCTTGCGGGATTCCGATTTGCGTGTGATCAGCACAAAACTCTTCTCGGGCGTGGTAATTCTTAATCCCAGTTCGCCCTCTGTCCAAACCCACAAGGCGTTCAATGGATATGTCTGAAGAGCATGACTTCCCAACTGGCAGAGAAAGTCGGAGAAGAGTATAAAGCTGTGGCTGGACATACTGATGCCAGTGTTGCCCAGTTTGAGCGGCACGAGGGCGGATGTGAGGATCACACGACGATGACGTTGTCGCAGGTGGGCAATGCGGGGTGTACACTCCTTGCTGCTCCAAAACTCTTTGGTATTCACGGCCAGCTCCTGGCTAATGCAACTCATTCGGGCAAACTCGGACCAGGCCACACGATGCTCATCGTATTCCGGCTGCGTCTTAACTAATAGCTCCATGAACTGCATAAACTGCTGATAGACGCCAAAAGGTTGCTGGAAGAGACGCGTCAAGTAACTCTCCTCAGCCAACTCTGCCAACGGATTGTGGTTGCTCAATGGAGGGGACGCAATGGTGGCCACCGCCTCGCCGAATCCATTTACCGACAGCACATCACAGTACGCTTTCGTGTAGCCTTCAAATAACTCGATATACTCGCGATGGTAGCAGATGAACAACAGATCCGCCGGCTGCACATAGTCTGATCGATAAAATCCCTCCAAGGAATGTAATGTAGCTGCTACCAAACAGACAATGCGCTCCCAGTTGAGCAGCAGCGGCGCCAATGCGGGTAACTCCCAAATCACTAGAGTTTGGACTGCCTGACGTTGTTTGAGGAGCAACTGCAGCTGGGATTCCAGGTGACTTAGAAAGTAGTGATACTGTCGCTGGAACTGGCGGCAATTCTGGAGCGTGTAACCACCGGCACAATGCAAGAGACGCATCTGACGTGGCCAAGCTGCACCCATTTGCAAGTGTAGCAGTGTCTGCTCATAGGTGCTGGATTGGGATTGAGCATGGGGCAACGTTTGTATTTGTCCAGCCGCAGTGAGCAACAGCGTTCGATAATCTCCACAGGTTGCCTCCAGTGCTCTATCCTGCTCCGGCGACAGTTGCTCTGCCAAGCATATTTCCATGGGCGAACTGAGATCCTCGCCAAGCTGCTCACGATTGTTAAGACCCCAGTGATAGAGTCGTCCGTCCAGCGTGCGAGCCACGCTGTGTTGTCTGCCCGCTGCAATGCTGCACACGCCCATGCCATCTAGTTTCTCCAGGCGTGCCACATGTGCACGTTTAATGTGATCTCCTGTGCCCAACAATCCGCCATTGGAGGCGCCGAACGTGAAGAGCTGCGTATGGAGCAGCGCATATCCTTGCTGCAGCAGGTGACGAGTATTGGCTGCAAAACTGTGATCTGAGCTGCCGCTGTGTAGTGATTTAAGGGATCCACGTTCTTCTTGCTGCATGTGTTCTTGTAACTGGAGCACATCGTCGGCCAATTGGTGAGGCGCCAGCAACATGACGAAATGCTCATCGCCGGCGGCCAAATCCAAGAGCTGCTTTCCCTCCTCGCAGAGACGCATGTGGCGAGGTTGTTCAGCGCTGAAGACCTCCCCGCAGCTGCCAAGCACATATGTGGCTCCACTGACGCTCACAAAGACCACGCCTTGTTCGGAGCAACAAACACGACGCATGCAGACGCCTTCGTCAAGCAATTCAAGAGGATCAAAGCTAAGCGTTTGCCAGGCACTTGGACGATAACCGCCTATTATGACTTGACGCTGCACGCTGCCATTTGCGAGCACCACAAAAAGCTGTCGACTGCCGCGACAGAAATCCACATCAACGATATCCGTACGCAAGAGGCTCAATTCCAAGGATTTACTGCCTGTCGCTAACTGGGCAGAGTAGAGCGATTGGTCTGCCGTCAGCACTAGCAGCCAATTGGAATCGGCTAGCACTCCAGTTCCACTTCCACTTCCATCTTCAGTCTCTTGACACTCCCTGTTGCTGCCCATGTAACAAAGTCGCAATGCGGGCGATCGAGTCAAGGGCGGCACACCCTTCCATTGTAGCTGCAACGCATTGCCATTATAATAGATAACAAACGCTTCACCAACATTGCTGGTATCCCCATTGGAGGCAGAGGACATTGTGCTGCTTCTTCTCCTCGGTTTTGTTTTTGTTATGATCCTCTCTTCCTCTATCCAGTTTTGTAACACGCAATTGCAACTGCACTGATTAACACTTATTTGCACATATTGATTGCTTGACGCCCAATCGCTCAATGCATTACGCACTCATTTTGTATTTTCTCGACAAATTGCGATTCCTGGAATGATAAGAGCGATTTTGAAATTGCTAAAAAATTCTAATAAGTTTTTATTTGTGATGGTTTTGCGAGCAAGTATGACCGTAGCAACAAAATAAATGCAATACCAAGCGCGAATACCACCAAAACAACACTAGTCTACATAATAAAAGTTCAATTGAGCTCATATTCCTACTCACTTAAGCGATTTTAATTCATTTTCAAAAACTATTTTTTATAGTGTTCTTTAAATTATTGTTATTTTTCGTGTTTGAATGTACCATTCACATTTTCATAATTTCTTTATTTTCTTAAGTGAACGTGCATATAACAATGTATAAAATTGTAAAACAAAAAGTTAGTGGTGACAATTAATCGTATGTTTTAAAACAAATTTAAATCGGCTAAAGTGGTTTGTGCATATTCAATTTAAAACAATTCGTAAGTTATGGAGTCATTCTAATAATGGTTTTGTATGGAGATGGACGTCACCTCAATTGCGCTCACGCGTCCAAGTGTGGAAACAATACTATAGGTTGTAAGGTATTTACAGCTTAGTTAAATACGGGCACACTGGTTCCGCGTTAACAGCTGCGCAGCTGGCAGAAAATTGTTGTTAAATTGTTGTATTTCTTGTTTACAATGCCAAAAATGTAGTTTATTCGTTATTGAGTATATCAATTATTATATAAACAATTTAGCAACTCGCAAGAGAACGGAGGTATCGCTGTGAGTAAAACTAACAAAAGAAATAAGCAATGTTTATAACATTCACTATTAGGTTTCGTCGTGCATCGCAATGGACTCGGATAGTTCTGTCGGTGCAGCGTTGGCAGATGATTCTGGTCTGTTTAGCTGCAGCAGTGAATCAGAGGATGTAACAAACCATTCCATGACATGTTCTGGGAAACAGGAGCAGGAACAACATAATTCGTTGTTTCTGGTGACGCAGGAGCTGCGAAAGTCCCGCAACGAAGTGGAACGTCTGAGCAAATCGGAGCAATGGTACAAACGGGAACTTCAGTCACAAAAACACAATCGGTTGGAAACTCTGGAGCGTCTCTATGCCCAGGAGCGCAAGTATATGCTGGAAAACCAGAGATTACAACAGGAATCGCTGAATCTGAAAGCAAAGAGCAACACACTCAACAGTTCCACACAAACTTCAGTTGGTGCCACGTCCCTGCAGCTAACAACCGTTCAGGAAGTTAGCTCTGGGGATGCATTTGAGGCAGAGCAGCAGCAGGCGAAGCTTCTGGATCAGCGTCAACTGATTGAAGTGCTGCGAAAGCAAAAGAAAGGTTTGCTCGAGGACATACAACGTCTGAGCCTGGATAACGATGACAAGCTGTTGGATTTGCAACGTCAACTGGCCGGTGTAGAACTGGAGAACAAGCACATGACAAGGCAGTGCAAACAGCTCTTAGATGAGCAACGGGAATATGCACACAAGCTGGAACTGAAGGCGACCACGTTGAAAAGTGTGACAGCAGAACGAGAGCAACTGCGTCAAGTCATTGCTGAGCTAAACGAAACGCTGCAAATTCAGGAGCAGCTGCTGGCTCTAAAGGAGCGGGAGTTTTTTGATTTGAAGCAGCATTATCAACAGAAACTGAGCAATGAGTGTAGTATCGATGCCATGCACAACTATAGTCTGGCATTTCATGGCGAAATCAATGTCAAGACCAGCGAGATAGCAACACTAAAACATGCACTTCACGACCTTCAATCCGAACTGTTGTTAATGTCACAACTGCAGGCACAAAACGAGGAACAGCAACGGCAACTGGAGCAACTGAATTTCCAGCTCGAAGCACAACAATTGGAACAGTCGCTTAAAGACGCACGTCTAGAGGATTTGACGATAGAGAAGGCTGGACTCACTGAACAGCTAAAAGAAACACAACAAACAATGCGTAATTTAGAACAGCAGCTCGACCAACTTCATAAACAATACATGGAGACGTGTAGCAAATACGAGCAGGGCCAATTACAACTTGAAACACAACAGAACTTGAATGAAGAGCAACAGCTTCAACTAAAGAATCTGCGAGAGCAAATTACGCGTTATGTGCATCAGTGCAGTCAACTAACTGATGCCATGGTTCAAACGGAGAACAAATTGGAGGAAAAGCAAAAGGTAGAAGGGCAGGATATGTGCACCCAAACCAACACGGATAACTGTGAACTGGAGCAACGCATTGCGTCTTTGGAGCAGCAGCTTTGGGCTGTTAAAAAACAAAAGCATCAAACTGTTGCACTGTTGCAGCAACTGCTTCAACAACAGAACGATAAAATAAGAAACACCAATGAAATGGAAGCCGACTGGAGACAGTTGCTTGAAGCGTTACAAGCCACGCAACAAATGGAGCAGCAAGTGCAAATGCAGCTACAGCAGAAAGCCGAGGAACTGCAGCAGCTTAATGAACTCTTTGCCCAACAAAATGAACAGTTGCAGCAGTTGCAGCTGCTCAGTCAGGTACACCAAACCCAGAGCAGCGAAGAGCTGGAGCAATTGAGGCAAACACAAGTCTCGGATGCAGCTGCTCTCAGTCAACTGCGGACACAAGTGCAGACGCTGCTCGAGGAACGTGAAAATGCGCCTCATGAGCTGCAAAAAACTCTACTGCGAATGGTGGAAATGGAAACGGGTCGCAAGCAGATTCACGTCAAGAAATGGCCGCAGTTGATGAAAATTCTGCGACAGGAGCTACGTGGTGCCAAAGCAGCTGCGGAGCTGCCTGCGTTAAAAATTAAACTGGTCAAAATAAGTGGAAAACACGAACAGGCGTTAGCCAGAATTAAGGTAAGTTAAATATGAGAATTGTGAAAAGATTGCATGTCTCATATTTACACATTTTCTTAGTTCCTGGAGCAAACTCTGGCCGCTGAACGATCTCGCTTCGAGTCTTCCGACTCGGGTAAGTCGACAGCAAACACGATGCCCTTAGAGCCAGCGCATGAGGTGGCCAATCTAATTGATGACTACAAAAAGGTAAACAAACCAAATCGCTAAATTTAATATACAAAGTCATAAGTATATTTTTCGCTAGCTCATTCAACAAACTGCCCAGGAAACGGGGCGTCCACGCAATAGTTATATACTGGAGCTCATCGAGCGCAGTCAACGTTGCCAGCCAAATTTGTGCCAACTGAGTGATGAGCTGGACGGTTGTCGGGAGGATATGCTGGATCTCAAGAAGCTGCTGGCCAGTCTGGAGACCAGCTCAGGACGACAGCAGCCCATGCCTTCCCTGATGGAGGAGCTACTTGCTGTTGCAGAGCAGACTTGAGCAGTCAAAAGTCAGCCACATCTATTAAAATTAGTCAACATTATTTGTTTATTTAGCTAAAATTTATGTTTGTACTTAGTTTGTGTTCTTTGTTTTGTGTTATTGTCTTTCTTTTCAAAAGAAACAATTTAGTTTTATTAATTTTGTCATTTAATTGTGCAATTCTGTGAATTCCTAAGCATTAGTCTGACCCACCTAATAACTGCTTCCAGGCTAACTAGTCCCACAACTTTATGTTGTTCTATTGAAAACTGCCTTTAATTTCACACTCAAAAGCTATACCCAATTACCTATCTACAATTTATTTATCTTAGAAAACACTGGAAATATTTTCAATATACAAAAATTTCATATGTATATTTCTAGTGCGTAAACAATTTCGAATATAACCATTAAAAACAAATATATTTTTGTAGAAATCTTGAAACATATAAAATTCCAATTCAAGTGTAAGGAAATTAATATTTAAATACACAAATAATAAAATTATATGAAAATTACAAGTATGTTCTGTTCTTTTTTGATTTAATCTTTAATACAGTATGCACATATTTATATCAATATGTTATATTAAAAAGTTATTCAAAATAAAGAATAATAAGTAAATGTCAAAGTAAAGTAATCCTTATACGATTTTAAGAACCAAAATATGAATGCTGTTACGTTTTTAAAATGGAATATGTAGGTATGAAGATCCACACAACAGATGTTTAAGTCAATTCAAATCGATTTCTCACATTTCCATTGATGGCGGCATCGTTTTATATAGAACTTGGCATTGTCAACGCCTGAGACTGAGACTGAAACTGAAACTGAGCCTGGACACTGGCATTGGCAGTGATATTGGTGGTGCTCCAGCAGCCACTTGGGTATTGATAAATGCGTTGAAAACTAAGCGACCGCCCAGTAGATTTGCACCGTTGCCGTTTGTTGCTGCCCTCGTCGTCGCCCTTTCGTCTTTTATGGCACAGGGCACAATCGCTGGCCAAATTCAATTGGCGCAATTTTTCATAGTTTCGCAGTGCCTTTAAGGGGCACCGCGGATCCTTTGCTCTTGTCTATTGTTGCTGTTTTGCTGCTGTGGCTATGGCTGAGGCTGTTGTTGTTGTTGCTGCACTAGCAATTGTTCTTTTGCTGTGGCTCAAGGTTGTTTATTTTGAAAAATCACCAACAGTAGAGAGGGAGAGAGCAAGAGAATAGGAGAGAGGAAGGTCGGTGGAACATCGTGGCCATGTGGTCGGACTGGGATTTAATTCAATGCCTGGACATTTATAAATTGCATTCAATTTATACACAACACGAAAGCGTGATTTTTACATTTTTACAATCTGGTGAATAATAGATCAGCGTCCACTCGTTATTGCCCTTCTGGCACAGACGGGTACTCGTACTTGCCACACTGACACAAACTATAAATGTCATTATTATCAATTATTTTCATTCCATATTTATATTATTGGCGAGGAACATAATTACAAATTTAACTAATTGTGTATTTTATTTGAATAATATAAATAATTAAGAAATCATTCGAGGTTTAAAAATTAATTCATTTAATTTTTGTGAAACATATTCAATTTCGAAATGTTTTATTTTCTTTCAAGCTCTAGCTTTATTTAAATAATAATGATTAAGTTATATTTAATTTCTTATTTAATTAATTTTATTCCATTTATAAAATTAATTTGTAAATTTATATAGATTATTTGTAAATAAAAGCGTGCACTTTCCATTTATATTTATAATATAATTAAAATTTAACAATCTGTATTTATCAGGGGTGCAATAGAAATGCAAACCACCCAAAGTCCAGCCAATAAACCAAAGCAACTACTATTAAAAACTTACAACAATAATATTACATTAAATTATTTATTGTATAACATATATCGCAAATTTATAATTTTTCTGAATTAAATTTAGGTTCGGATTTAGAGATTTGGAAACCAGCTTCTAGCCAAATTCTCTGAAGTCTCTGTGACACCCTCTGAATATGTATTTTAATTATATTTATTATTGAAAAGAAACATAATACTCTAAATTTAAATTAATTGTTTTAAAAAAATAGTTTTAATTTTATTTATACATAATCCTATTTCATGCATGCAGCTAAATCTAGAGAGATATATTTGCACATACACACTCGTATCTCTGCCGACAACATTGTTTTTGGGTGCACTTAAGTTTTAAGCAACATTTTAAGCATTGAAATGGCCAAGAAAGGATTGGATTGCATTGGAGTGTTTCAAGGGTATCAATTGCTTCGCTGGAGAGTGCTTTTTGCTGTCGATGTGCTGATGTCTGCTTTGGGATGGTTTGGGAATGGTTTGGGATTGGGGGATTTGTTGGGGTCGCTCATTAAAATGGTTGTTGGGCAAACACTAAAGCCATAAACATTTAATTCTCACCGAAAGCGATTGATGCGGTTCGCAGTCGGTAGGGTCGTCGGTCGTCTGGCGGCAGTGCTGGGGTCCCAAATTGCAAATGCAACTTGTTAACCTTGAAACTAAGCAGACAGAATGGACAGATAGTTGGCCAAGTGCTTGGCAGGAGCAACAGCAACCACAGTCAGAGTCAGAGTCGGAGTCAGAGCCAGAGCAGCAGCAGCCCCACAAGACCCCAGCACAGTATGAGGCATTTAGTCAGACGTCGTCGTCGTTGTCGTTGTTGTGGTTGTTGTTGTTGTTGTTGTTGTTCGTCTGCCGATCACTCGTTTGTCTAGCTGTGGCAGTCCTCCAACTCCAGCTCCTTCCATCGACTCCTCTCTTAGCTCCCACTCCGTATAGTACAAGTATATTGAATAATGCGTTTATGGGCAGATGAATGACACTTCATACAGGCGACTGTCTGTTCTAGCAGCCTCTTCCCCTCCTGCCTATTGCCTACTGCCTACTACCTACTACCTACTGCCTCCTGCATATCCTCTGTGGTTGGTGGCCAAATGGCCTGAGCTGCATTTTTCATGCGTAAACTTCGGCCCCAGGCGGCGGTGCAGCCAACTGACTGACTGACTATTCGTCATATGTGCCGGGGCCATGTCAGTGCTGTGTTTGAAAGAAATTCGTTTAAATTGTCAATTGTCTGGGATTCTGTGCCCCTGAAACTGGTTTCCAGCCACTCCTAATGAGGCACATCAAGGCAAAAGCAACAACAGTAAAAAGAAAAAATAATGAAAATAAAAAAAGCTGAAAACTAAATAAAATAAACGAATCCAAAGCAAAACCCTTTTAGCATTCAACTGCGACGGTGGCCACGGTGCTGAGCTGTGCTGCTGGCTGCTGGCTGCTGTGCGTTTGCATTTAGCAGGCAAACTACATTAAACTCAACTTACTCACACACTCAAAGATACATACATACATACTTTAGATACATATGTACATATAAAATGCATCTTTAGTGGCTGATTCTGTGATTCGAATTCTGACGCTGATGCGGCATCTTGTGCCAGGAGTAGGGAGTGTGGTGTAGAGTGTTGCAATGTCATTCGTTGCATTTTATGCACTTTTTGCACTTTACGGCCAGAACATCGTGAACTTGGCGCTGGCCATAAATAAACTTGTATCTTTAAGATACAAAATAGTCGTAAAAAATCAGCAAAAATAACCCCAAACCCCCCAATAGGCAATTGAACTTTTGAGCTTTTAGCTTAGTAAGCCCATTAGCCCTCAACACCATAGTAAAGATCTGTCCAGAAGAGATCAGCACAGATCAGAACCGAGCCGAACTGAGAGTAGATCCAGAAGCCGCATTTTGTTGACCATCTTCTTCATTTGGCCTTAAGTACACACATATGTATGTACATATATAAGCTGGAATATTAAATTTTATATTTAGCGCACGTTTTAAGACTTTTGCATACAATGGCACCACAGGAGAACAGGCAACTGAACCTGAATAGAACACATCTCGAAAAGATGATTTGGACCGGCAGTCAACCAGCTGCCAAAGAGAGAATCGTGATTGAAGCTTTAAATACATCAACGATCAAAGTTGCTTACAAAAGGCAGCTGTCTTTTAACCTCTTAATTGCAATATCATCACGAATTGAACAATATTTATTTATTTATTTAAATTAACTTGGACCCATTTCAATTATAAGGAAGGAGACCTTCATCTGGGCTTCCTTATAGGTACTATCAATAATGTTGGATTTTATTTTAGTAACTATATCATGGTATGATAATCTGTTTGAATAATGAGTTTTTCTAGTAAGTATTGAATAAAACAATCACTATTTATTTACAAATTTATTGTTAAAAAAATGTTGAATATCAACTAACTTAAAGTTTTTTAATTTAAATATTCTCTTTAACACGTAGTTCAAATTTTCTTGACTTTAAGCCTGGTTAAACAGATACTTTCTTTATACATAAATCACAATTAAACGACCTCTATTTTCCTGCCTTGCCTCTTTTTCTCTCTCACTTGACTCATTCACTTCAACATCTCTATCACCGAGTCCAAAAACAACAACAACTCAATGAGCTTGCATTTCATTGCTAGAGGTAGTAAAAAACCCGAAAACAAAAAACACATTTCAATCTTCTTAACGCTGCTGAAACACTTTGGCCTAATTCAATCCAACAATTCCAAGCATTTAAAGTTCAACTACACGAGTTTTCAACCCAAAATTAATGGCATACAGATAAGTTTAGAGGCCTGAATAGAAATAGATGATGGTTGATTCGAGATGTGAGATGAGCGATGAGCGATGAGTCGGTAGCCATTTCACTCAAGATCATAAAAAATAATTACGTAGTCTGTACTTCGTTTACTATTGCATTATACTCTAACTTTCTTATAAGCATTAGGCATTGTTACTTCGCTTTGTCTGTTCTTTGAGTTCTGAACTCTTAATGTAATTAAAGATAATTTATAAAACTATCTAAAAAGTGATCAAAATTTGAAAAAAAAAAATTGTATTTAAGTTTAATATTTTTATTAAATTGGTTTGTAATTTTGTAAAATTTTATTGACATAAAGAAAAGTGTTTAAGAAAGATTCTAATTTAATGCTAAGAAATGCTTTGAAAAATTCTCTTAATGTAATTAAAGATAATTTATAAAACTATCTAAAAAGTGATTAAAATTTGAAAAAAAATTTATTTAAGTTTAATATTTTTTAAATTGGTTTGTAATTTTGTAAAGTTTTATTGACAAAAAGAAAAGGGTTGAAGAGAGATTCTATTTTAATGCTAAGAAATGCTATGTATGAACAAATATTTTGCAAAATTTATATTTAAAAAATAGTTGTTTGCATTTGTATTTAATTATTTCCCATAAGTCTTTTCAATACAAATTTAATTATATAAAAATTATAACTAATTATATAGTTCTTTAAAAAGCCTAAACTTAAATTTTTTTAATGTTTTGGTTTTTCCTCTTAGTTGTTTAATATCTATTTTTAAATATACAACACCCACATACAATAATAATATTATTATTTATTAATTTTTGTTTAAAGAAAATTATTTTTCTTTATTATTTATTCAAAAATTTAATTACATTTCTTCAAGAAATGAAATTGTTTTAAAAATTTTCAAAAATTCAGTTTTGCATACAGATTTTAATAAATATTTTAATTTTAATATTTATCTGATAAGCTTTATAATTTATTTTAAATTCGTTAAATTATATTCCTAAATGAAGTGTATTTAAAGTTCTGCGTGTTAACAATTAACATGTCTTTTATGTAATTGTTTTACCGGGGGATTATTTAATCAATGGAGCATATACATAAAAGGGCATGAGAGCATGAGAGCAGCTGAATGATACTCCAACGTGCGCTCAACTTCAGAGACTGTGGCAGAGTCGGTGGCAGTTGTTGTATCGGTAGCAGGAGGTAGGTACATTGATCTCGCGCCTCTAAAAAAAAGAGTGAAATAAAACCGTTAAGATTCAAAGATACGCAGCATAAGAATTCAATGACCCAAACATTTTTGGCCATTGTGTTGATTACGTCAAATGGGCGGCTGCTGCGTCGATCTGGGCGGCTGTTTTGGACCGTAATGCATTAACATTGCTCTAAGATAGATGCCAAGTCAATGGCAATTCTCGTTACCTGCTTGCCGCATGCAAATGCCACAGTGTGAGACGCAGTCGCAGTCGCAGTCGCAGTATGAGCTGCAGCCGATGCCGAAGGCGAAGGGGCCCTGTCCATGGCCATGCAATTTAGTCAAAGGCCCTAACGGCATTTGAGCCAAATGCGTTTACGCATCCGCTATAAACTTGTATGCCGGCTTGCCGGTTCTTTAAGCTTAGGTGTTGCTTTGCTTTGCTTCTTAGTTAGTTGACTGCCTGGTTGACTGGCTGACTAGCTGACTAGCTGGTTGGATGGTTGGTTAGTTGGTTGGTTGGTTTGTTGGTTGGTTGGTTGGTCTGTCGGTCGCCAGAACCAGTTATATATATGCTATAAGCAGGAGCATGCGACAAATGCCGTCCAAGTCAATGCTGACTTCCTTCAGGACGGGGACGGTACGCGACAGGCACGACACGTAGTTAGAGCGACGTCTCTGGGCACTCTGGGTACTGTTAATTGGACTTACACTGGCACGCCTGTCCAATTCCTCCGATTGTCCCCAATCTCCCCTCCTTTCAATGTACCCTGTACCCTGTCCCCCGTTTGGCTGACCATCAGGCTGTGCGTGGCGCACTTAAACAAGGTTAACTGTACTCACTGCCCAGGCTAAAACGGGGCCTTACCTCAAATTTAATTTCAACTTACGTCAGCCACAGTTCCAGCTTCAGGGCTGCGGTCAACGCACGCATTACCAGTTCTCCTCAGCTTATCAACAGCCGATCGCCAGACTAACTCCAGCTTCACAATCCAAACTCTATCGCCATCTCCATCTCCATTTCCATCTGCAGACCATCAAATCAGCAACGTGACGCTGCCCTTAGGGCCCATAACAGTGTTATGGTCATTCCCTGACATCTCTTATATATAACACGGCCATAACATTTGCACCGCAATAATAGTAGTAATAGTAACTGAGGTGCCTGCCAGTGGCTTCACTGCATCAACCTAAGGATTATGTTACGGCTCAGCTAACTAATTTAATTTGCCCGCAACGCGAATTATTATAAACTCTCCCCAAAAAAGAAAAAGAAAATAAAAGACAGAAAAATATAAAAATAAAACGCAGACATAACATTGAAGACAGACATACAGTTAGACAGACCCAAGACCCAGACTCAGTCACAGTCACAGTCCTAGAGTCAGACAGCCTGCAATACTCGTACCCGCGAGGTGTTATTTCGGCATGGGAGATGAGCCAAAACGGTGATCGTTCTTTAGTTTATGGAGAATTTCTAGCACTGTTCTATCTATGCTTTCGGCTCATAAACTGGCCATTTTTAAAGGCAATAACAACAAACACCGTACAGAGAAATATGTGCGAAATAACAAGGAGCCAGAAAGGCAATAAGCCAGTCGAAGACCAGTTAAAGGTGTTCAAAAATATCTTGCTTAACAACTTAACAACACAAAGGTCACATAACATCACTAAAAATTGCGCAAGCCCGGCTATAAAATTACTAAAAAGAAATGCTCAAACGCATATTTTATGATGCTTGTTATTGCTTTCGGTATGTTTTTTCTCAGTAGTTCACTATTTACTATTTATAGCTTTTTAGAGGCTTTCTTAACTTAATACTACGTGTTGGGCTAAAAGCTAGACTTTCCAATTTACAAAAAAACCTGAGTGGGTTTCGGACACCTATGGCTAAGGCTAAGGCTATGCCCTATGAATGCTTTAAATAACTTTGCTAGGTTCTATAATAACTTAGTTAAGGTGCGGATAAACTAAAGATATAATATTAATAATAATAAGTAATAATAATATAATAAATAATTGGAAAGCAGCCTTAAAATCCATAGATATTGTAGGAAGGTTACATATTAAGCCTTAAACTAAAAGATCCATTCATAATAAATAAAATGCACAAGTACATATTTAAATTTTAAGTGAATGGAAAATTTTAATACTAATTGATGTCAAAATGTCAGAATATCTCTGCGAAAAGTACTCTCTCTATTTACCTTTCTACCCCTAGCTTTCTCTGAAAGTTAAATAAACTGAATCGAAGTCTTAATAAAAATAAAAAAAAATTCTATGGTCTCATCATTTTGTTTTATATTTTGTTTTATGTGTTAATATTTCTAAGATTTCACTATAATATTCAATATTTGAGATGCCGTGACTTTGCTCATCTCTGACAGACATTCAATGTTTTCTGGCTTCCCGCACCCTCGCAAACCTACTGCCGTTGCAAGAGCTAGAGCATTTGAGGCAAGTCGTGTTGCCCCATTAGGCCATAAAGCGTTACCAAACGCCATTTGCACGTAAATATTGGCACGCCTCTGGGCTGAGATAGGAATAGGATAGAAATTGGAGCTCCATATCGTACACGGGTGAGCGATTGGCGATGGGTGATGGTCGATGAGATGATGCTGATGCTGATACTGAATCTGATAATGATGATGGGCATGATGAAATGAAATTGTTGCTTTCGATTTTGGCTAATTGCAGAGTCCATTGAAATGCCTACTTAGGGCTAATTGGTCCCATCGGAAGCGCCGCCGAGACATGTACAAACATTTCACGCTGTGCTGTCATAGATGTTGTAATTGATGCCGCCGCAGTGCCATGTCACAGATGTCAACCCGCCAGACCCGGCAGTTACATGCTGCAGTTACTGCTAGGACTTAGACCTAGACATAGACAGAGTCAGAGAAACTGAAACAGAAACAGAAACAGACACAGTCCCAGACCTAGACTTTGTTTCAAAGCTAAGGACGGCAAATCTAACAACTTTGATTGACTTGTGATTTGAAGGCGCGCCTAATTGAACCGAGGCGAGTCAGCGAGTGGAGTCGAGAGCAGAGACCAGAGATGCAGACACTGACATGCCTTGGAGACTGGACATCTGGACAAGACACTGTCTCTTTCTCTCTCTCACACACTCTTCTCCCTTTTCGTCTTTCTCTCTCTCTGTGTTGTCAGTAGCTCTAGCAAAATGTTCGTGAGAAATGTCATTAATACGAACGACGTGCTGTGGATGTGGCCTCTCTATGTGGTTCTAGTAACTATGTAAGTACTACGTATGCGTCCATCTTCAGGCAGCATTATACAGGGATCTGTACACTGTTCATTCTGTAAGCCGCATTGTTGCACTTAATTAATGCGAGGCTGCAAGTCTCTGGATCACTTCTTGCCTCAGTATACACGCCCTCGGCATGCATTTGTGTATGTGTCTTTAAGTTACCTTATAAGGTCAATTGATAGGCGTTGGATAAAGCAGTGGCGAAGTCAAAGATGGGTATTTTAAGAAGTTATGATAAGGATGCTTTAATGCTAAAAACAACTCATCATTGAGTCTTTACCATAACTGTTAAAATGTATTATCTTTCAGATTTGTGAATTGCCTATTTTAATATATGTACATAAAAAGATTTCTAAAAAGAATCCTGCTTTAATTCTCATAAATGACTGCTCAGTCACAACTATATCATAAGAGTGTGCCACATAGATTCTAATTTTTAATCTATCATTTTGTATTAGTTTTAGAAAATACTGTATTGACTTAATAAAGAGAACTTGATTTAATCCCCTCTTCTCACAAACAAATTCTTAACTACGCCTCTGCTACTATGTATTGCAATTGCCAATTGCTTTAAGGCACTTACATTTAGAACTTGGCAATAATAGCTCAACATTAACGTTTAACCAACTGGCACCCAATCTCTCAAAGCGTTAAGAAATTATTTGAAACATGCAGCGCCGCTGCAACATCGGCATCCAATAATATAGGTCCCCCCATCCCGATCTATATACAATACCAGTTACATGCAGTTGCCTGTTTGTTTGAAGGCGTTAATAGGCGCTGTAATGCCAATAATTTGCAATTATATTTAATTGTAATTGTAATCGTAATCGTTGTGTGGTACAACAGCTCGTAATTGAGTGTAAGATGTTTTTGTTTTTGTTGTGTTTCGTTTTTATTTTCTTATTTTTTTTATTATCCGTTTTTATTGAGATTATTTGCTCATCGTGTTTGTGTTGTGTGCCTGCCTGGGGGCATTATGTACATATAACATTTTTGTGTGTTGGCTTAAATGATTTTTTACTTTGCTAAACAAATGTTTTTCTTACAAATTGTGTTGGCCATTATTCGGCCTTAATTGTTCATGGAGGCATAAATCTTACTACGTTATACAACTCATCGAAATCATCAAGATTAGCTCGACTTGAACATTTGAAATATTACAATTATTAAATTAAAGTTCCTCACAAATTGTATCAATTAAAATACTTCACAAAAATTAATCATTTGAAATTATCTAGACTTGATGTAAGTACTTACGCCTATTTTTTAATATCTCTCATAATAGATATCGAATGTTCAACTTAAAATTGAATTAAATTTCTTAGATATATTCTCTTTCGTGGGCTGCATCAATCGATATCTACTATATATGTCTTATTTCACCATTATTGCAGACTAAATGAGAATTCCTATAGTCAATATAAACTGATTAGATCAACGTAAGTGTAAACTTATATGGCCTGTTTAAATGGTGAACAATTCTTCGCTTTCTCTTTTATATTTATATATTTATCTAGGACTACAAGTCGCAAATCCATTTCGAATTCATGTTGTCGCTGAAATATATCAAAATTCCAGCACATCTTTAAAAATTATAAATCTTAAGAATACATATTATATCATCGTATTTTAACCTATTATGTTCTTAATTTATTCTAAGAGCTTAGCAATTATGACCAATGTATTACACTATTTAATTGAATCATTATTTACTTATTTCTGCTCCTTGGGAGCCGTAGTAGGATTATACTTGTATGAGTGAGTGTGAATGCGGGGCGGGGAAAAGGGGGGAGCGCTATGTGCTGCGTCTTAATATTAAGAAAAAATACTCAGTTCCAGTGTTCTCGATAGCTCCGGTGGCTCTCAATTTTCTCCTCTTCTCCTGCCTCCAGTCAGTACAAAATTCCTGGATGCACAGCGCCACTGCGCTGGAAATAGACATTCGGATTGCTGCTCAATGTGGGCTCCAGCGTCGTATATAGATTCGTTTCGTCGGGTCGTATAAACATGCCTTAAAATAGATAGAAATAGTATATTAAATTACAGCTTAAGAAATAATATCAAGCCTAATTTCTTAGATTTTATAATAGTCTCGCTCTTCTATTCCCCAGATTATTATTGTTTAAAAAATAATTTATTTTTGATTTTTGATATAGCTGTATATTCTATTTTTTATCGACTCTATGATAAGTTATTGTAAATGCTACTCGTTCCAAATTGTAAGATTGTAAGCCTTAACCGCGAAAATAATGTAAAACTTGTTTACAGTATCATGTTTTGTTTTTAACTTTGTAGAATTTGCTCAGATTTTAGTTTTAAACTTTAAATGTAGACACGTGGTTAGCTTATGCAACTAATAATTGAATGTTGAAAGAATATTTCAATAATAACAATTATGTCAGTTATACTTTTGCGATTAGGGCTCGATATACTTAAGAAACATATTTAAAAAATTACATTTAGTGGAATACAGAATAAATTAATTAAAGTTCTTTCGCAGTTAACTTTAAACATTAACTACTGAAGATTAAGATTGCCAATTGATCCAATTATTACTGGGGACTTAATTGAGGTTTATTGATTTCTAAAACTATAACTAACAAGCTATGTTATTACCTGGCGCATAGCGTAGCGTTTTGGCCAATTGCGCTGCCTGTGTCATGGAGGTAAGCGAGTTACCCAGCTGTTTGAGGGTCAACGGTGTGGCCAGCTGTGTGGGCGGTGCGGGCGGTGGTGGTGGTGGTGCGGGTGGGTAATAGCAAAACGGGTGCGCGCTCAAATGTGCTGGAAAATAGTGATACATACGTGTATAGCTCGGCGGTGCGGCGGTGACCAAAGCGACTCGATCTGCTGGCCCGGAACCCGTGTGGTTGTTGTTGTTGTGCAAAGGGTTTTTTGTTGTTGATATTGGTGTTGTTGTGTGCGTGTGTATGAGCATGTGCGTGGGTGTGTGCGTTTTATCGATAGCAATTCCAAACCAAACCAAAATCAAAGCCCAGTCGTGACACACACACACACAGACATATGCATATAAATATGTATATATATATATATATAGGGTAAAAATATGTACAGTGAGTATTTGGTTGTGTCACACATACAAATAACAGTTGTTGTTTGTATATATTTTTTAACATTAAATGTAAAATTAATTAAATTTGAAAAAGGTAAAATACCGGAAACAAAACCAAAAATGTGAAAAAGATATTCCAAATGATTGATGAATAAAATAATAAAAATAACAAAAACAACATAAAACGATTATGTAATGTATGTTGGGTGAGCATATGTGGATGTGTTTATGTAAGAGTTGTGAGCGTGTCGAGAATTTTTTATAATGTTGACAAATTCGATGAGGGTGACCATTGGATTTTTTGGATTCGAGTTGTTGTTGCCGTTGTAATGATAAGTTTGTGATTGTGTGTCGCAATGATGATGATAAAATGATGGCGATGATGATGATGTTTGATGGATTGACAAAAATATGTGATAGAAAAACGAATACATGTATATATAAAAATGAATTGAGTGCAAGGTAAAACAAAGTCTTAGGTTTATAGCAATCATAAAGAAATATTTTTTTATTTAAAAAAAAGATGTCACAATTACTGCATTGGGAACACATTGCGGCCCAAACCACTTACCACCGACCACTAATTAGGCGGACTGACCCAACTGGCCAACTGAGTGAACCACACAGACAACCTAAATTCAAAAATTACTCTGTCATATTTCACACTTTTGCTTTGTCTAAGTTTCAGAGCTAGGCAACAGTTTATGAGAGCTTTAATGATGCCAAAATCTGAGCTAAAACCTTTCGTGTCAATGGGCCAACTTTATAACACCCTCAAGCCATAGAGAAAGTCTGTTTTGCATCTGTTGATTTATTGTCCATATTTCGTATTGAGCAAAACCCTAAGCGTTTGCTTATTACAGTTTTTATCTTTTGTTCAACAAGGTCATTAACAGCATATTTCGATCTTTTATGACACTTTATAGTTCACATAAGCATATAATTGATTGCACTCATCAGAGATGAGAGTCCCCTCATCCAGGTTCCGGCTGTTCATATAACTCTCATGTCACTAAACTATGAAAATATCGCTAAATATGATGCTTATCTTCAACTCGGCTGGCTTACTTGTTTCCATTAGTTTAAGTCATTTAACAAGATAGTTTATTAAGCGAGTAAGCAGCAAAGATACTCTGATAGAAACAAACAACATAGACCTTAATCAAATATAAAAACAAGTCACGCTGCTAATTATACCGAGAATCTATAGCTAAAAATAGTAGTTCCAACAAAATTAGATTTGCTTTGTTGCCGAAATCACTTGATTTAGATAAACTCAAGTTATAAATAATTTGGTTTTTATAAATTTTAAAATTACCCTTAAATGGTTTATTTATAAATGTCAATAACAACTGCAGTCTTATAAATAAGTATTATTTAGATTAATACTGATATATGACACTAAGGTTTGTTACCTAAGTCTTTTTGCTAAGCTTAAATGCACTTCAAGTTTGTCGCCTAAGTCTTTTGACTTAGTTGTGTTAGGTAAATTCAATTAAAAATAATTTTATTTATAAATTTTAAAACTACCCTTAAATGGTTTACTTATAAATGTCAATAGCAACTGTAGTCTTATAAATATTAATTATTTTAATCACGATCTATGGTAATAAAGTTTGTTACCTAAGGCTTTCTGCTTAGCTTAAATGCACTTCGAGTTTGTCGCCTAAGTCTTTTGTTTTAGTTGTGTTAGGTAAATTCAATTATAAATAATTTTATTTATAAATTTTAAAACTACCCTTAAAAGGTTTACTTAGAAGTGTCATTAGCAACTGTAGTCTTATAAATATTTATAAGTTTAATCATGATTTATAGCAATAAAATTTGTTACCTAAGTCTTTCTGCTTAGCTTAAATGCACTTCGAGTTTGTGCCCTAAGTCTTTTGTTTTAGTTGTGTTAGGTAAATTCAATTATAAATAATTTTATTTATAAATTTTAAAACTACCCTTAAATGGTTTACTTATAAATGTCAATAGCAACTGTAGTCTTATAAATATTAATTAGTTTAATCATGATTTATAGCAATAAAATTTGTTACCTAAGTCTTTCTGCTAAGCTTAAATGCACTTCGAGTTTGTCGCTTAAGTCTTTTGTTACAGTTTGCATTAGCTCTTTAATTAGCATTTTAGCAACAATTACATTATAAACCAGACAAACTTGTCAGTAATTAGGTAACAATTTCATCAAGTTTGTCATTTGGGTCTTTGGTTTGACAGCACTTGAACCTCTGTTTTTGTGAGGAAATTCCAGCTTATCATTAGCCGCCAGAACTTTAAGTTCATATATTATTTTATAAATAAATAAACTTAACATGCAAAGCCAAACAAATGTTAGCCAATCAACCGGCCATGAGCCTGGCCAAGTTGTACACGCCTGTCGCAGCTGCCCGATTTTTCAGACATGGCTTATAAATTATGATTATTATATTTTCAACAGCTTGCAGGCCCAATGTAAGAAAACGGCACACATACAATCACACACACACACATAAGTAGTAAACTATGTTAATGACATAAAAACCGAACAAAAGTAAGAGAGGCTGAGATAAATAAAAACGTTGACTTGGAAACTTTGTTAAGCTGGCTACTGGGTCTGGAGCTGGTACCGGGTACCAGGTGCCGGGATTGGAGCTGTGACTGGGCTCTGGGTCTGAATGCGCTGCCTGCTGAACTCTTGACAGTGTTAAATGCAGCAGTTACACACATGCGCCAACTATCTGACTGTTTGGCTTGGGGTTTCTTTTGCCTTAGCAAAATCCTATGCCCCGACTGGCCTCTCTTCCCCTTCCACAATTCCCCATCTTCCCCTGCTAGTTTAGTTCGCCGTCTTGGTTTTCTAATTAACTTAGAACAAATACTGCAATTAAGCTCGCTTGTTTCTTCTGGCTGCCCTGGCGGCGCACGAGCTGTGAATCTGGAATTATGTGTCAGAAAATGAAAATACATGTGTATATGCGCCTCGCTCACTCACTCTCTGTACATGTGTGTGTGTGTATGTTGTATATTTGCAAACTAGTTTGTTTCTGCTGCTGCAACTGAAGCGGCAAATTTGGCTTAATTCTTGGCTGCTGCCTGATTCCATTTGCAGAGGCCGGAAAATGGGATTTTCACAAATGCGCAGTAGCTTCTGCTCTTCTACTAAAGTGTCTGTCAGCTTACTTTACCATTATGAATTATGCTCCCTTGCATAAAATAAGCCACTTTGTGGCTTTTGCCACTTGCTCAACTGTCTATTCTAGCCAACACCAACTGCAAAAAGTAACTAGAAAATGAGCCAAAACAACAAAAATAAATGGCTAATTAAGTGCAAATATGTATGACCAGGCTCAGCTCGTGCGTGTTCCGCAGTGCATTTGTATTGGTGGATCCATGCTTGCATGTGTGGGCGTAAAGTCACAATTTGCTAGCGATGGCAGTTACTGTTAGTGATGGACTGTCTTTGGCGACTAATTGAAATTACTCTAGGGTCTAATTGCAGACTTCGGCATAGTCTTTACTTATTAAAAACTGTACTATAAACTAGAAAATAAAATAATAAATTACAAGAAGTAATCCATTAACTACATTTTATGAAAATTATTTAACGTATTATAATTTATAAAAATAAAATAAAATAAATGATATCTTGCACTTAAAAATAATCTGGTCTTATCATTTATTAATTAATTAATCTTTTTCTTTTGATAGAAATTAAGCTTATTAATTATGGCAATAAATTAGGGCTTGAAATTTTACTGAATTTTTAACCAAAAAAAATTACGCAGATTTAAAGACTCTCTTTTCCTTATTTAGGAATTTTAAAGCTTTTCCGGCACTTCATCTGCCATTTAGCAAGTTCAAAGATTTTTCTTTCTTTCCACCTTGACCATGAAAATCACATAATTGCCCATCTCTATTGGCAGTCAACTAACCGCTAACGTTTTCCACGTTTTGCATTTTGCAGTTGTCTTTGCCGGATCTACCCATCCCCCTCTCCCCCTCTCGCTCTCTGAGTCTCACACGTAGTATCGCTGGCAACAAGTTAAAGTTAAACCAACTGCCGCACGTTGACTGATTGCTACGTGCAGATTGTCATTGTTCGCTCTTGTTGTTGCTGCAAAGTATTCTTATTGTTGCTGTTTTTCTTGTTGTTGTTGTTTGTTGCTACATACTTTACAGACTTGAGTAATTTCCTTGGCGAGCGTCGAGTTTTTCCTTATTGGCTCCAGCTCGAACTACAACTACAGCTCTGGGGTCTTCCGTCCGGAGTACTTTGGTTCTCTGGGCTTTACTATGACTATATATGTGTCGGTGTGTGTGTGTGTGTTTGTGTGTACTTCGAGAGTGAGTTGCCAGATGTTGTGATATCACGAAGCAGCATTATAACTAATTGGCCACGTTCGTTGAGAGCTCTCTCCCTGTCTCTCACTCTCCATCTCTATGTGTAGAGTTCATTGTCATGAACGTGTCTCGCTTTTGCAAGCGAACAAGGGTCTTAGCCACAGTTAGAGCGTAAGTTCTAAGCGGAAGAGTTGCATTTTCACATGCCCGCAACGCAGTTGGAAATTTGCATATTTTGGCTAAGGGCATATGACCTTCAAATTGCTACAATTCAATTTGCATTATGTGCGTGGTTGGCATTAACCGCAAATCAAAAAGCCCCTGATACCGTACGCAGAACTACTTGCTCTTGTCCAATTTAGCGTAATAATTTAACGTATGCATGGCATGGCATGGCATGGCATGGCTCATTGGGTTTGGCTGTGGCTATGGCTGTTACTGTGGCTACATTTGTGGCTGCTGCTCCGCTCGCTTGGCTAGCTAACTGGCTGTCTCGCTGCCTGGCTGGTTGACTACTTCAATCGCTTGGCTTTTCCGCTTTCGGTTTCATTGCAACAATTCGGAACTGGTTATCGATTACGTTTACAGCGTCGTCCACATCGTTCGCTCCAGCTCTGACTCTTACTCTAACACTGGCCGTGGCTGTGGATGCTATTTCTAGGCAATATCTTAAATATCATCCATGAGTTTCTGGCTCAGTCCAAGACATCAACTGGGCCGTTGTTATTGCAAAACCGCTATAATTTTGTGGTAATATACAGCGACGCTCGTTTCAAGCACGTGCTGCAGCATTTACTCGACTCATATATTAAGTTACCAATACACACACACACACAGACATTTATATAGATACTCAGCAACACGTACTTCACAGATTTGTACGTTACGCCAGAGTCATCGTCAGTTCTTTGCTGTCCATTTTCTGTTCAATTCAATTTGTTTTCCTTTTTTTTTTGTTGTGTTTTATTTTTCAATCTCAAGTTCGTTGCTTAAGTCTTTGGTTTTTGTATGTGCTTTGAAGAGGGCTTAGAACAATTGAGGCTAATCGATTTATTTTTTCATCTCCAATACTTGCTGTTTTTTGACAGCTGATGCTGGTGGTCAAAGCAATCCAATGAACCTCTTGAAGCGATATAGCCAGTTTTTTTATAGGGTCTCAAATTAAAGAATTTGACAAACAAAAAGTATATTTTGAATATAGTTGAATAAACTTTAGATGATAGATTGATGATGAAATATTAAAATTTTATTAAAAATATAACAATAATATTGGAAAAGTGATCAATTACAAGTTATCGATTATAAATTGTTGTTCGTTGTGCTTCGAACATATATTTAGCAAACGGTTTTTGTGGTTTTCCAGAGAAGCTTCAAGCAAGCTTACTGACGATTAATAAAATTTGTTAATGCTGATGATTGTAATTTACGACTGTTAAATATTTCACACAGGCAGACTTGTGTTTGTATAGCAAGAACAATTCTATTGTTCCTTTTATTAAGTAAAAGTTGAATATATCACACAATTTTGAATTCAAAGAAAACAGTTGGACTAATTTGACGAAGAATGACAAACTAATTCGATCTCAATTAACAAATCATTAAGCATACAATTTCAAATGTTTTCCACTGTAGGTTTAGTGAAAACATTTAAAGTTATTTTTGATGACTAGCAATTTGTTTAACAAAAGAATTTGGCTGCAAGTTTAGGTGGGTTAAGATGATTCGATTTATGAATAAATTGTTTAAATATCGAGAAATATGTTAATAATAACAGAACTTTCTTTCCATTTTTCAAGTTCCCAAGTTTTAATCTATTGTTGACATTGAAAGATCGATCAGTTTCTCAAGTGTTTCAGTCTCAAAGTCGGCACAGTTAAATCGATATGCCATTATGGCCTCCTCGAGCGGCTTATTGTGTCGATAACTATTGACATATCCCAAAGATAAACATGCGAGGAAGACAAAAAACAAAACAAAAACTTCCGCACAACTCTTAACCTTCTCCCAGATAAGCAAGTTGACAACACCACATAACACAAGTAAGTGAATTAGCATTGCTGTTGCTATTATTATTATTGTTGGTTGTTATTTTTATTGTTATTGTCATCGCTTCAACCATGGGCATGAATGATTGATTTTATGTATGTAGCTGCCTGGCATAAAGTCACTCAATAAAATTACGAAAAAATGCGCTGTCGCATAGAACAAAGGCCACGGCAGATGCATCTACCTCATCTATACCTTACTGACCAAGTGGCCATCGCCAGTTCAAGTGCCTGACGACGACACACCATTGAAAAAACTTTACCAGCAACAACAAAAAATGATTTCATCATGCTACCGCGACGGAAGTACCTAAATAATAGGGTGGTTCATTGAGTACTTAGTTAGCTTCAAAAGGGCTTATCTTCCTATAAGCAAAAGTGATGGTCATCTAATATTGTGACATTAAGTTAAAGTTTTTTCTCTGTAGGTAGATTTTTGTAAAATGTTTCTTTTGGCTATTGCATTGATACTAACTTTTTACTTTTAAATATTTTACATTTGTAAAGTTTATTCTGATTACTTAAACAATTAATGGCCACTTTTATTTGTTAAATAATTATTTCACAATAATAAAGATGGTTCATGTTATGTCAATGGTTTAGTTTTCCTCATAATACATTTCACACTTTTTTGCACCTAAGAAGACTTTCATCTAATTATTTATCTGTTTTTCTGATATTTTATTATTAACTAAGCCCACATATTTATTGAGCTACCCTCTGAGTGTCTATTTTTGTGACTAGGCCTGTCATCGCTCAGTTTGTTCAGTTACTCCCTGCTGCTGTCGTCGTCATCATCATCATCGTTGTCGTGTTGGGCAGGTTGGTGGTGTTGTAGCTGTTACAACAATGCGCCTTCAATTAAAGCGAGCAACCTTGAACTCTTTTCAAGCGGTTTATGCGCGTTCAATCAACGGCAACCGCCGGCCTGCTCATATCGGCCATATCGCGAATCAGCAGCTCGCCGATCCTTGGCCATGTTGGCGACGCGTCGCAAACAACAATAACAAACAGCAAACAGCAGCAACAACAACAGCAACAACAACCAGACCAGTGAGCTCTGCCAAGATCTGAAACCGAAGCTGTAGTTGTAGCTGAAGCTGTCAATCTGCGTTCCTCGTCTTTGACTTTGCCTTTGCCTTTGCCTTTGCCTCAACAATCATCGAACGATTCCAAGTCTCTGGCTCAACCTCGACTCTGACTTCGACTCATTCCTTGGCGTCAACGCCGTTAGCTGTCGTTTAGTTTATTGTTGCAAATTGCTCAGTGAATTATGTGCCGAACTGCTTACTGGGAACGACCACACACACACACACACACACACACACACACACATACACCAGTTGCAGGTATACTTATGCTATCTGTGCTTGGTACGAGGTTTGACAGGAAATTTGATATTGTGGGTTTATTAGAAACCACATGACTGTGGGTTCTACCCTACCTATAAGAACCGTTTACTTATTTGGCTAAAAATGTATTCTCGATTTCAATTTAATGACTGGACTTCTGCTGAACCTGCAAAAGGTTAAATTTACTTGGAAAACTTATCTAATTATTATCAAAACTCAACTCCATTTGGATAAATTGTTCTTACTTTATTATACAATTTTAAATATGTTCCTGGATATGCATATGAATAAGAAACCTTTACCTAAGGTGTTTGTTATGTAACAACTTTTGCTTTTGACTTTGGTTTATGTAAATTTGTTTGCTGTTTTATTTTATTTTTTCTTCTTTTTTGTTTAAGCAGCCCACGTACAGCTCCAGTTTTTAATTTTATTTTTATTTTGATTTTTTTTGCCCTTAATCAAGCAAAAACCCTTTTGCCTGCACCTCACTCACTTCATTCGACTTGGCTTGGCTTAGCTCAAATCACAACTACAACCCACACACATGCCACATCCCGGACTTGGGACGGTACCCGATAATGTCAGCTCAGCTCGGCTCAGCTCCGTCTCTGTCTCCGGCTCCAGCTCCGTTTGCTTGTTAAGCCCTGTGCCAACTTTGATGTTGTGCTCTGTGTCTCCAGACATTTGTCTTTGGGTTTCGGTTTTGTTTTTTGTCATAGTTGATCTTGTTGCTGTTGTTGCTGTTACCCTCAAATGCACTTTCAATTGCAGACAGTTTGACGTATATATGTAGCTTAGCAAAAGTACTATATCTTTCATTTATCTATCTATATACGTACCTACCTATATTTTGTCTGTCTATCTGTCTGTTTTCCCCTCCGACTCTGTCTGCCTGTCTCTCTGTCTGTTGTGCTTTCTTTGTACAGCGACAGCTGAGGCCCAGACGCAGAGTGAGGCTGCCCACAGGCACTTGGCGTGAGACGAAGCGTTTCAGTTGTGGGCTGTGAGGCTCCAGTTCCAGCTCCAGCTCAAGCTCTAGCTTTGACTCTGCTTCGTATCGGTTATATTTGCTTTCATGCGTGGCAAGAGCTGCAATCTTACACACATACTAATAAATAGACAGAGAGTCGTCGTCGTCAAGTAGCTGCCATGTGCAACGCTTCCTACTTAAGCCCAGCAGCGCAGTGTTATAATTCGGTAAATTATTGCAACATTTATACCCTAACCAGAAGAATTGTTATGTAAGCTGGTTTAAAAGAGCTTAAGATTCGAAAATAAGCCATTGCAAGTCATCAATTGCACTTTTCTTCATTACTATTCAGATATTAAGTAAAGCGAATTATGGTTTTTTATATCTTATTGTGTTGATTTAAATTGCATTTGTGAAATAGACAATTGAAATTAATTTAATTACTAATTAACCTAGAAAAGAACTTTAATAAGAGATGCCTAGATTTGTATAAAATTTAGGAACTGATCAAATATTTCAAGAAAAATAAAATTAAATGTAAACTAAAGAGTAATAAAAGATTTAATGCAAAAATTCTAACTGTCAAAAGCAATTATGACAATATTATAATTTTTACTATAAAAATAATTATTATGATGAGTCTAATTGTTAGATTTTGGTAATCATCTATTTAGTTGTCTCTGCCCCAACCCTTGAAAGTGCATTTGAAATTCGCCTTTTTCCAATTATTTACTTTCTTTTAGGTAAAAATATTTTGGTTAATTGCTTGATGTAATCATGAATTTAATGGAATTTTATTAATTAAATTACGTAAAGTGTAAAAATGTGTGTTACATGTTTCGGCACGCACATCTAGCCATTACCTTTTCTCTATCTACCCGTCTTCTACCTATTGCCAACATATCCAATCGTTTTTGCTTTCATTAGAAAGCCAACATAAAAGACTTTTTGTTAGCTTATCGGCTTTGTTGCTGCTGTTGTTGTCTAGAAAATTCATACAAAAATGTAAGCAAATAATATTGTTAAGCGGTTCATAAATCGCGAAATGATCTCCTTTGATGGCATTCTGTTGCCACGTTTCACTTGCCGCTTTGTCAATTTGTTTGATGCCACATTCCCCATTTGGCGGAGGTCGCGACCAATTTCTACAAATTGACAATGACATTTAACACCTTTTAATGACCAGATGTGAAATCTGACTAATAAATATGATCTCGTTGATGACCACATTTGCAGCGCAAAAGCAAAAGCAGTGGCAACAACGGAGTAGTTATCAAAATTTATTAAGAAAGCCGCAACAACAGAGGTAACTAAATCAAAAGACTTAGACAACGAACCTGCGCGACGTTCTCACCAACGAAAATGAAAGCAGCCGTGCGAGCACACATCTAAACACAGAGATAGATACAGCTAGATAGATAGACAAACAGACAAACGGACAGACCAACCGGCAGATAGACAGATGGATAACTCCATGTGTGCTCTTTTTACACTTGGCTTACACGACGGCCTCGAGGAAATTAATATACCAAACAATTACACCGCATGGCAAAACAATTTTAAGCCCAGTTGATGTCGCTGCACAGTGGCTTAAAAATTACAAAGTCTTTATGAAATAATGTCAAGTACTTAAGAAATTTTACTATCAATACTACGCTTGCAACTAATAAAAATGATTCTGGAATTTATTCAAATAAATCCGCATTACATTACCTGCCCAAGTCATTTAATTTAACTTTTTAGAATTGTACTAGATTAGTTAATAAAATACCTTAACTGAAATATTTACTTAGTAAATTATATACTTTACATCTCTCCGAATTCGAATCTCATACAAAATGCCATCAAGTTCGTTGCCTAAGTCTTTCTATTTGTTTTATTGAAAATCCGAAACAATATCATAAACTGTATAATTAATGAGTTTACTTTGCATGTATGGCTAAATTTTGTATTTTAACACAAGTTTTGTACCACAGTGCAGTGTTGGCTACCGTTTGAAAGTCAAGACTTTTGCTTTTCTACGTTTTTGTTTTTAGAAAGACTGAACAAGCAGATAAACAACAAAGAGTTCAAGAGTTCGCCTCGAGGCTTGCAACACCCCACCCCCCATCCTCCCGGCTTATGTGAAGCAAGAAAAGAAAGTTATTACAAAATTAATAGCAACTGACAGCTGAGTGGAGGGACACCCTGCAGCTAAGGCTGGGTTTGGGCCTGGGCTGCAAATGTGATTCGTTGCAGACAATTGTGACAACATGGAATGGGTTTAAACTTAAAAAGAAATGTAAGATAAGATAATCTGAACAAGACATACCTCCGCCATTGTTGGCACTGGAGCAGTGCTTGGAGCTGAGGCCCTGGCCCGTATTCGTTGCCGAATTAGGCAATCCACAGCCACTCATCACGCCGTATTTGATGGGCTTGAAGTGGAAGAAGGATGGTGAATAGCCCGAACCGGCGCGACTCAACGAACTGAACTGCTCCTCACGATCCTCGACATAGAGCCCCTCTTTGCCCATGGCTGCCAGCTGTCTGCCTTTGGGCATAAACATGACCAGGAATACGGTAGCCGATGTGGCGACCAATCCAAAGGCAATGCACGCATCCTTGTGTCGCTCTGCGACAGCCAAGCCGCAGAGCATCCAGCCCAGCCAAATGGGTATAGCTCCACCAATGGCCAGGCCAATGTATGTCGCCTCTCGATAATTGTCGCGAATGCCACGCGATTTGATTGCCAGCACGGCAATGAACACGATGAGGAACACAATGTATATCAGCGAGAAGAGCAGCTCCGAGAACTGTGTCTTGCACAGAGGGATGAGCACGGTGCTCACTGCAGCAATTCTCGTATATATCTCCGGCGTTCCGTTCAGTGTTGTGTAGGAAGTGGGATAGAACAGAGCCGAGTAGTTGGTCTGCGATGCCACCGTGGTGGATAGGAAACCACTACCCATAACCGGCACACTCGTCGTATAGATCTCTGGAGGCTGCGTTAGCAACCATTGCGCTCCGATGGCCACCTGAATGAGCAAAGCGAAGAGCAGCAAGAGGCCCTGATATGGAGCCGGCAGATAGACGCCACCATTGAGGCTGATCAGGAAGACACATTTTACCAAAAGGGCAGCAAATACCAAAGCATAGGCAACGCCCACTCCAAAGCGGATGGCACCACAGCTGAGTAGCGTAGGTTGAGCTGTAATGACAGCTCCCAATCCGGCGCAGGCAAATAATCCCAGCAGGAGCATTTGACCCAGAAACAGATGACGTCGCGAGGGTGAAGTGCGCCAGGCTTTAAATAACACAAAGATTTCAAAGGCACCCATCATCAGCATCGTTAGACTGGCCAGCACCAGGACGGGAACCACCCAGACTTCTTTCCGCAATCCAGCAAACGGCAGCTGGGTGGTGGACACAATACTGGGCGGTGTGGCACTGCCTCCTTGTGTGGCACGCGGCGTATTTGCGGCTCGTGCTCGAGCCCCTTGACTGCGCGTGGGCGTGGCAGTTGTAGCGGTGCTATTGTGGCTCCTGGTGACAGCTGTCAATGTGGGCACCACAAAGAATTCCGTTGACATTTCCAAACGTGCTGCACTCGATATGTTGCTTTCATGCACATTAAGATCCTCACGACGCAGCAGCTGTTTGGCACTGCGACGTGGTGCAGGAGTTGTCGAAGTAGTGGTGCTAGTACTGGTAGTGGTGCTGGTGGTGCTAGTGGTGCTACTGCTACTGTTATTGGCCTTGAGCAACTGGTAGGCATTGCGTTCTCTGTCCTGAATTGGGGAATTAGCGCTGACGCTGGTCACGAGACGAACGCGTCGCCAAATGTTGTTGTTATTGTTATTATTGTTATTGCTATTGTTGTTGCTGTTTGGATTTGAATTGCGCGCCGCTGGCGTTGCCGCAATAAGCTGCAGGATGATCAGAAGGAGCAGCAACAGCCTGCTGGCCTCGATCCAGCGTCTGGCCAGAGTCCAGTTGGCCATTTGGATCGAAGTCGCCGTTACTTGTTAACTCAAATGCTGCACATGCTCAACACACACATACACAAACACACACACACATACACTCGCGTCGCTTTTACGTTATACTTCGTCTTTCGTTATACTCGTCTTCGCTTTCGTCGTCGTTGTTGCTTTTCTCGTCTTTTTCACGCGCTCGTCACGTCCGCTCGCCAGGCCCAACCAACATCGACTGGTGTCTTGGCCCGCTCTGCAAGTTCGGCTTTGGTTTGGCCCGGTTCAGTCTTGAGCCAGCCAGCCGTTTGAGGCATGTTTGAAGTCAGTTGCAACTCATACAAAATGCTTTTAGTCTTGTTCCACACTGTCTGGAAGCGAATTGGAGCTTGTTATAGAGAACACTTTCATTCGTTCTGCATATGTGAATAGTTTTTGGCTGGAAAGTGCTATTAGCCGCACTCAGGCACATTTATTTGTTATTGTGCTAACCAAAGCAAGCAACCAACAAGCAAACCACTCGCCAAAATGGGCCCAACAAAAGCCAAACAAAGGCGATTGTAAATCAAAAGCCTGCTAATGATATATCGATATAGTTCAGCTCAGCGGAGGCCACGTTCAGATTCAGACTCAGACTCAGCTCAACTCAGCAGCGGCAACATTCTGATCTTCAGCTTTTATTGTTCCGGAGCACCGTTAGATTCAATTCGATCTTACGCTTGCAAATCCATTATAAACAATGTTTGTAATACATATTCGAAAGTCTTTAGAAATTTGCCATGAAATTTTTTATTTTAGAAATGGTATCAGTTAAAATTACCTACATTTGTATGGACTTGATGCGCCATCTGCTAATAATTAAATTTTTATAAAGTGTTACAGCTCGAATCACCAATTACTCATAATTTATTTATAGTTTAACAATTTACAAAAACTTCTTATAAAAAATTATTATATTGTATATTATTATTATAACTTTGTTAATTGGCTTTACAAAAGAAACAATTTTTTTTTCTTGTAAATGTAAATACATTTATTAAGCTTTGTTTTTATTATTTTTTTTTCTTTATACACAATAGGTGAATTATATGAAATATAAAATGTTTAATAAAACTTTTGAATCAAAATTAAATTCTTATTATTAGATATAATATTATTTTATTAATAATGTCATATTTTATTTTCTACACCTTATGAATTTGCTCTTATTTTAGTGTATTCGTTTTGCAAAGTGTAAAATCCATTTTATTGGACACTCCAGCTATCGGTCATCCAAATCCAAATCGAATTCCAAATCCGCATCCAGCTCCATCGCCATTTCCATCTCCATCTCTATTTCCATCCATATTTGGCACAGCGCATAGCGAGCCATTAGCCAGAGCAAATGTTATGTAGATCATGTCGAGTCTGTTGTCGGTAGGTTGAAGGGGGAAGGTACTGCCCCGCATACGGTATCGTTAGTAGAGATCTGTCCGAGACAGAACTTCGGCCAGCTGTCCGTCTGTTGGTCCGCCGTATTCACCATTATTGACGTAAAGGCGGGTAAATAACCTTTCGGCATGCCCCAACACTTTGGTCCCGTCATATAAATGAAGGTGTAGTCCAAGTTGTGCGTCGTTGCCTGCCACAAACGGTCGGCATCAGCCACATTCTGTATAGTTCTGCACATGACTGATTGTCAGATTGAGGTGTCAGCATACCTAACACTCATTTATGAAAAGTCTTGCTCGCACTCATATTCGTATTCATGTTGTAGTTTTGATATTGATAAAAAAAATTCAAAAACAAACAGTAGACAAATAAAAAAGTTGGTTAAAAATACAATTATATTTAGAAAAACAATTAATTGAATTAGATTTAAAGACTCACACTTGCACTTTCTTTTCTAAGTATAAGTCAACAATTTTGGTCTTTCTTAATACTGTTACAAAAATGGTTATATCGCAATTCTGCTAATGACTTCAATCTACTGCACTTGAATATCTTAGCCGATTGAAAATGAAATGTGAGCTCAAACTAATTAACTCTTCGCCTGCGCACGAGCCATTTTTTGTCCATGTTCAGTCATCAGTTATTAACGCAATGTGTCTCCGGTTTGTCAATGGGGCACATTGAAATTTGATCGTGCAACGAAGCGGCAAAATGCGTAGTCAGAGATTTAACTGAGGCTAGCCAGAATTTGTTTAGTATAGCTAAGTTGAGCTTTAGGTTGAGGATTATGCTAAAGCTAAAGAGCCTGCCAGAATAGCAGCCAGGCGACAGTTTAATTAAAGATCTGGAAGTAGGCTTATATTAAATCAGCTTAAGCTGGGATTAGGCAGCTGCTAAGTTGACATTGACAGAGGCGATCAAGATGCTATTCATTTGAAATGAGGTTGTAATTTGGGAATTCTTTAACTAAGATCTTAAAGTAATACTTAGTTTAATAATTTTCAAAACTTGAATAATAACTTGAAAAATAAAAAAGATACAATAATAAATATAATAGATTCTCACTTCTAATTACACTCTGCACAAAATTTGACAAATTTATTTTGTTTTAGTTTTATTTTCTTAGAGGTAAACTTGTATTTTCATTATTGATCGAGAATGTCATAGTCGATTTTAGAAAGCTTTAAATTTTCTTAATTGAGTAATAAAATTGCGTAAGAAGGATTAACTACTTAGAGAATTTTTTATATTAATATTTTTAAACATTATATATTTATAATTCTTCTCAGGAATCGTTCCTGGTCTACATCAAAGTTAGAGGAAATTGATTGGCAAACCAGATTTTGGTTCTTAAAGTTGTTGATGTTGGTTTAGTCTGCCTTGCGGCATATCTTTGAACACCTTAATTTATTGGCAACAAGACGGGCCGGCGCCAGGGTCAAATGTCAGCCATGGACGCCGTTTGAAATGTGAATGTTGTTGAATTCAAAGATTCTTCCAGGCTTTTTAATTTGCATCGTAAAGCATTCTGATATTAATTTGGGCAATCCACAAAAAGGCGATGGGACGTGGAGCCAGAGATGCTGGACATAAATCAACCGAAATGAATTTTCAAATTTTAATTTAAACCAGTTGCACAAAGTGCATTGAACTTGGCACAAAAAGCAACAACAACAACACCAACAACAACAACAACTAAAGTTACTTGTAAAGACAAAAGCCTTTGGCAAAACTTATTTATTTATCAATATGTGTTGCGTACCCACAGTTGCTCGGCTTTTCGAGTTCATTGTCGACGTCATTGGGAGCAGCAGAGAATTCTGATTTATAAGCAAAGCTTGCACGCCCGCTCCAGCGGGACTCCCCTCGTACTCAACGGGGCTGCGCTTTAATCACGTGCGTGCAATGCGCACATGATGCGACTCCTACTTCTTCCATTCCCCCTCAATCCCAATACCCCATACATGCCTCCAGCCTCATGCTGCAGTTGAGGCTGATGCTGATGTTGAGGCTGAGGCTGAGGCCAAAGCCGATGCCGATGCTCATGTCGATGCCGCGCTGGTGTTGCAAATGCTGCCATGGCAAACACCCAGCCAGCCAGGCAGCTAGCGAGCCCCTTTTACAATGCTGGTCATATAAAGAGGTAAGCTAAATATTGACAGTTATTAATCAAATCAAAATAGAAATATATAACAATGTTAAGGTGTTAATTCGATTATAAATAATACAAAATATGTAAAATATGAATCAACTAATTTAAATGAAATGAAATGAAATGAAATAGGGATGTCAAAACAATACATGTATGTTAGGTTAGGTAAGTTTTGTAGGTTAATAAATAATTCAATCCAATGATTTGTGTTTGAATTAATGTAGATGGATGTTCATGTAGCGATATTTATCAAAAAACAATTAAAATTATTTTAGAAAGAGGAAAACTATATTTTTAAAAATTGTTTAATAACGAGTTATAATATAATGGAATGTCGTTAAAGAATATATATAAAATATAGTTTAAAATTTGAAGTTTTAAAATTATGATATCCAGCATAGTGAATATCCAGCATAGTACCAGAGCTGCTGCCCATTATGCAGCAGCATCGCTAGTTCTGTGTGTGTGTGTGTTGTGTGTGTGCGCGCATGCGTGAAGAGTCCGTTTTAATCGTTGCTTGGCCATCGAATATTTCTTGGCCACGACGTCGTCGGTTTGGCTCGTAAATCCGCCGTATAAAAGGCACATTGCTCGCTCCATTGGCTCGGGCGGCCATTGTTGTCGAATCTCTTTTGGCTAGCTGGGCAAGGCTGGGCTGGTCAAGTCAGACTTATGCTTGGGCCATCGTCTGCCTACCAAAGGCTGATTTACTATGATCCGCATGAGTTTTATGTGCAGAAAGATAACATTTTTAAGATATTGACACCTTGTTAGGCGTTTGAGAGAGAGCGAATCGAGCGAGACGAGAGGCTGGCAAGAACCTTTAAGGCTAGGGTTAGACATGGCCAACAGCAACAATTCTCAGGGCTTTAGCATTTGCGTGGCTAATTGTTGTTAAAATTAAATGCAGCACCATCGTCAAATGCATAAACATTGCCAGATAATCAAAGCGGCGACGTGCCAGATGCAAAGGGAATAACAGACTAAAAACCCTGAGGAGCTTTTCCTGTTTCCTTACCCTCTCTCTTTCCCTTTCTCTCTCTCTCTCTCTCTCTCTCTGTTCATCTGCTTCTCAGTCACTCTTCTGGTTTTATTTCCATGTGGGTGTCATAGCCGAAACGCAAGGCGGCTCAGCTAAATTTATGGCATAGGAATAATACATATCTTTATGGCTTCATTAGCGAAAAGCCGTTCAGCAACCAAAACGCCCCACACCGAGCCTTGCTGCACCACCAAAAGCACCACCAGCACCACCACAGCATATCCCATTCGTCACGCTGTCTGCAGCAGCAGCAGCAGCGGCCAAAAGGATCGACATCGACATCACAGTCATCAACTCGACGTCGCATCGACGCTGTTGTCTCTCTGTCACTATACTTGGACTTGGATTCCGACTCGGAACTCGAACTCGACCCGGCCAGCATCACATCACATCGCATCATGGCCCAAGCCCCAAGCACTTCAGACATTGTATGCACACTTCAGAGAGATTCCTCTTAATGCCCTTATGTCGTATGCAAAGTGAAGGTTTTGACTCTGCGCGATGCTAAGTAACAAATTCATATCAAAAACGATATAAAAAAATTAAATAAATTAATAAGATAAAGTATCATTTTATTTTATTATTTTAAGAATCAACCAAATACATTTTAATGCTAAAAAAGAACTGGAACCGATACCGGAACAAATAAATTAAATAAACTATTTCATATAAAGTAACAGAACCGTAAACGAAGGCGAAACCAATTCTTTTTCCAGAAAAAAAAAAACTAAATCGTTTGATTGGAACGGTTCGGGAGTATAAAAAAAATTATATATTCGTTGTTTCTGTAATTATACAAAAATTTTTTAAATTGTTCATACACTCGTATACATAAAATAATCAATCAGAGCCTTAGCTTAATGTTATTATGGATATCATTCATACATATATGAACAGTTTGTTATCAATTTCAAACTGAATTTAAGTTCTTTTCGTATATTTTAAGTATGTGTATATATATATGTATATGTAAACTGTTATAAATATTAACAAATTTATTATTTATTGAATTTGCATGAAATTAATTATAATTGTTTTAATTTAAATTTAATGTTCATTAACAAATAAAGCTATGTATGTACGTAATTAAATTATAAAAACAACAATTCAACTTTATAACAAATTTCAAGAGCATCTCAGAGTCGAGTTTCTGTTAATGGTATGTTCCCACATATTTAATGTGTTTAGGGTTTTGTTATATTCTTATTGTTGTTGTTGTTTTAGTACTTGTTGTTGTTGTTCTTCGCGCACAGATTGATTGAGCCTTTTATTAAAGCGCACGTACAGCGTATTAAATAAATTGTTAGTTACGTCGCGGACTGCATACTCCATACTCCATAGAGCTAAGAGATCCCAGCCCTTCTTAAGTTCTTATTGCTGTTGTTGTTATTCATCTTTTGGTGTCGTATGGCAAACGGCACAAAACGCCCCCGAGGTGTTGTATAAGAAAATCTGTGCAGAGAAAAACACAGCATGAAAAAGCCGCTCAACGTGCTGCCATTTTTACAACGTCATTTTGTGAGATCCAAGTGTCTAGTGTCTAGTCGATATGGATGTGGATGTGGATGTGGAAGTTGATGTGGTTATAGATGTGGATGTGGATGTGGTTGTCTATACATTTTGCTTTATGGCCCAGCCACGTATCAATTATGTGCCAAAGTGCTAATGGCTGTTGACGGCTCAACAAACGGCCAGTACGGCATACTGAATGCTGGACGCTGAGTGCTGAGTACTGAATAGAGAGTACGAGTATGAGTACTGAGTGTCCATTGTGGGTGTTGCATTTGTACTCATAGAAATTCCAATGCGAAATATTCTCACCGCAGATCTGTACAGCTTACATGAGAAGAGGAAATGTTGTTACCATTCGAGAGAAGGGCTTGGGTTTTAGCTAAAAGTGAAAACTGGTTTTAATTGCTCTTGCTGCAACTTGTGGTAACTTCTTAAAGTCTTTGGATGCACTGATGCGCTGCCAATCGCGTGCAATGTCTGCTTGCCACCAACATTTCAATTATGACACAAATCCATTGCATGCCACAGAAAATCGCCAAAAACTCAACGGACCGCAAATCGCAAACTGTGGCCAAAATGTTTCTCTTTCTGGTCTGTTATGCATCTGCATCCAATTAGGTATTTGTTTCTCTACTTTCTTTGTCGTCCTGCAAGTGGACCTAGGATAGAGTACAGTTCAACATTGACCTAAGTCAGGGCTCAAGAGCCTCATTCCATTAGCCTTTTTTGGGCCAATGCGCTAGTAACTTATACGCTTGTCGTTCACAGCGCATGATTAATGACCAACAAGGGCCGGGGCCAATCCCAAATGGAAGTCGTGTAAGAAAACAGAAGAAAAAGGATGCCAGACCAACTCTGTCCAGCCAGACGACTCTGACTGGTTGGCAATTGGTTGAGGCTGCTCTAGCAACAGCACTTGAAGCTGTTCGAGAACCTAAGTCGAAGCCGCAGCCGGGCAAATGATATTTGAGCCGATTCTCCAATGAGCTACTGCAGTGGCTAACTCTGACTCAGATGGAAAGATTGTTGCTGCCACTGTATCTATGCGGCATGGCAACAAGTTTGTTTGACTTTGGCCAAAAGGTTGATGAAACTTCATCTTGTTAACAGGAGTAGTATTCAAAAAATTAAAGACCAATAATTATATTTGATTAAAAAAATCATTCTTATAGCTACCTAAGTAGGGTACAACTTTTAACTCCTATGCTGTGGAAACTTGCAATTGAAGAGTGTGTAGTGTACATTGAAGTAAATCGCTGCGAAATATGTAAGTTTCACACCTGAATGTAATCGAATTTTTATCATTTTACCTCCGCATTGCATTGTTGCCAAGCAGCCTAGCCAGACACAGATACAGACAGACAAAAAGACAGACAGAGGCACAGTCAAAGTAGCAGGCGCATTCGCAGGCATAGATCCAGGCCCTGGCTCAGGCTCAGATCGGGCAGCAAATTGAAATTTATTGCCACTGAGCCACTGGAAATGCAAGCGAGTTCCGTAACAAACCCAACATACTCGAAAGAGACTTAAAGGGGGATCGTTGTCGAGGGGGTCAATATAAAATTTGGTCAGCCAACTGGTCGCGTATGTGGGTCGCATTGCCAGCAGCAACAGCAATAGCAATAGCTACAGCAATAGCAGCAGCAACAGCAACAGCAGCAATTGCGATTGCAAACTTGGCCGGGCCTTACTCACTAGATAGGAAGTGTGACATTAGCCCATTAGAGGAAAGGCCGACGATCGCAAGGAATCGGGGATCGATCTCGTATCGAGCATCGCCTTGATTGTCAGTCAGTCAGTTAGTCAGTCCTCGGCTCAGTCAGTTGGCCATCAATTGGTAGTGGCAGTGGCAACAGCATTGGCAAGAGACAATGCCAACGCCCGCACGACTTCGACTTGAACTAGGATCTGGGATCTGGGAGATGGGAGTTGGGAGCTAGGAGTTGAGAGTTGGGAACTTGCCACCGCCATCGAAGATTTATTGCTTAGATAAGCGCGAAAAGTTACAGATGCTTATGCAGCGGCAGCCACCGCAAGGCGCGTCACAGGTTCAGGTTTAGAATCCACCAAATGAACGAGGATTGCTCGGAAAGTAGGCTAAAAAATATTTCATTTGTAAAAAATATTTAAATAAAAAAAAATAAAAAAATTGTATTCAGATAACTATTGTTGTAAATGGAGTGAGTGTTGTGAAATAGCCATGAACTGAGTCGGTTTATATCACGAGTAGAGTGGTATAACACTAGAGACAGTTTCGTCAGTTTAGTTAATTTGGATTATTTGGCTAAGTTCAGTAAAGAAGAAATAAAGAGAGTAAATATAGAGTAAATATAATTTTAAATATTTATTATCTTATTAAATCTATTCCACTAAAATAAAATCGATTTTATAATTAAATATTAAATTAATTATTGTTAACGCTTAGAAATCTTCTTAAAATTGTAGAAGACTTTTTCATGGTGTATTAATTAAATGATAATATTTTTTAACTAGAATAAAAGTTATAATAATAAAATTGCATTACACTTTTTTCACTTCTTAGAATTTTCCTAAAATATATAACACAAAATATATAAACAAAAGTGTTGAGGTATTGCAAAACTACTTAATTTTTAAAAGAAAGGTATTGACATACTAATAAGCATCAGATCTCAAAATTTTATTACTTCTATTATTTAAATAATTTAAAGCATTTTATAAGAAAACATGTTTTTTATATCTACTTAAATATTTTGATAAAGTTTATAGTTTTATGAATTTTTTCGAATCAATCAAGAAACTTCTATTATCTGTTTCACAAATGGTTAATTAACAAAAATTTTGGGCAATATTATAGATCAACCCTCGGCGTTGATGCCTGTAGCACGTTGTCGTCGTCGTCTCGTTAGCGAGGCGCGATTGCTGGCCGCGATTGGCAATTGGCAACGGCAGCAGCATCAAAAGTCGCATCAGCAACAGCAGCAGCCAACGTCAGCGTCTTTGGTCTAGGCTTAAGGGCCGCTCGATAAGCATCACACAGCCTTGCTGGCTGGCTGGTTAGTTTCATCGGAGTAGCCTGTGCAACTAGTTGAGACTCGGGTCCTTGCTAAATTAGTGGATGCCGCTTTTAATTCCTATCTGTCTTATCGCAGCAGTCTCATCTTAAACGAGGTCAATTATCAAAAGTGCAAGTTGTTGTTTTCAAGCCTAAGCCTAGGCCCCGCCCCAGTCTCAGTCTTAGTTCCAGCCTCAGCTCATAAAGCTGAAAGTTTCACTTTCAGCTGGAAATTGGCAACTGCAACACTAAGAAGAGGCGAGAGTAATAGAAACTGCACATTAAACGCAAACGCAAACGCAACACGTGCCACGCTTCATGGGAGCAGGCAGCGGCAACAGCAACAGCAACAGCAATATCTTCAGCTCCAACTGCAGCGAAACGTTGCACTTGCAATCAATCACAAAAGCCAGCTATAGCTGTAATTAGTGCAGGGAAAAACAACAACAATAACAACAACGCAGAGAGCAACAACAATGCACATTGTGCATTAAAACAAAGAAAGCATGACGAAGTCAAAGCAGCAGTAAAAATTTTGTATGCAGACCCCAAAGAGAAGGCCGCAGAACAGATTGCAATTTGTGCAAGCAATGGAGCAGCAACTTCGGCCAGTTTCATTAAAATTAAAATTATTTTGGTTGAATAACAATAGTAATAATGCTTCAGATAAAACAAAGCTCTACAAAAAAGTGAAATTTTCACCTGATCATGCTGCTGTCAGTTGCAGCCCATGAGCAATTGAAAATCGACAGCAGCAACAAGCGGCAACAACATCAGCCTTAGCTGATGCTCAGGCAGTAATAATCATGGAAATTTTCTTTAACATAAATTGCAAATGAGCGTGCCAACATCTCAGAGTCAAAGTCAAAACCATTGCCAATGCTAGGGATAGCAATAGTGGAAGTTGAAGATTTCCAATTTTTAACTACTTCTCATCTGTTCATATTTGCAACAGTTCCGGCAAGCTTCTGGCAAACTACCAACAATTTCCATTTATACATACAAATATTAAGAGTTAAGACTGTTTCATACAAAAATGCACAAATTACAAAACGTTAGTCATCTGGAAAGTCAAAAAACAATCTCGAGAAGACCTTCTAGGTTTCAAATTAAAGCCTATTTAATTGAGCTTCAATAATTTTTTATTTTCTAATTTAAATTGTTAGCTCTAATTTAAATTGTTGTTTTTAAATTGGTATTTATTTGTGCAATATTTATACAATATGTGTGTGTACATTGTACATACCTGTATTTGTGTAATTTATTGTAATTTTGAGTTCAACAGATAACTCGAGTAAGATACTGCAGCTGTTCAAATCTAATTTACCTTTCCGTTTGCCCGATCGTGCCATTGACAACATGCACAAATGTTGACCTTTAATTACGACAACCAATGCAGCAGCAACAACAACACAAACAACATACTGACAACAGCAACAACTTGTTTTGTGGCTGGCCACTGTTTGAATAACTACGCACATAGCAACGGGCAGATGATGGCAGAAATATAATAAAAGGGGCCAAAGGAGGCTTCAGTAGCAACAACAGCACCGGCAGCAACAGCAACGACGACAACTGCAATTTGTCCAGCTGCATGAGACAACTCCAGACAGAGGAAGAGAGCCTGGAATCAGAGACAGAGACAGAGAAACGGAGACACACGCATGCATGCAGGAGTTTTGAGCTTGGAGCTTGGAGTTGTAGCTGTAGCTGGGGCTGGGTGACAAGTGCTTAGTGTCAGCACCTCAGTTAGCATGCAGAGTGGAGCGTAGCTTCTTCTTCCTACCTCCCGGTGGTGCCCCTATTCCCTCTGTTGACAATTTGGTTTTGCCATGCCAGGATGCTGGCTGGCATGACATGACTGCAGGGAAGGAGAGCAGAAAGAGAGCGGTTTGGGATTCAGTTTACACATTAATTATCACTTCTGTTGCCGGACGGTAGCATGACACAAGTATAAGTAGTGGTAGTTGAAGAAAAAGCTGCAGAAGAAGACAGACAGGCGACAGATGAGAACATTAGAAGACAGGCGCACTTAGTTCGTTGCTTAAGTCTTTTGTTTTTCTCAGTCATTTGTCAAGTGATAAATGATCTGCTGAAAGCCGATTGGAGGAGGAGGCGTAGGCATGGTGGGATGTTGAGGAAAGGGAGTGTTGTCGATTTCTGCAGGACACACTGATTTATGCTTGCCAGGCACAAAAGTAATCGATAATAATCGATAGCAACACCCACTTGATAGCCAGACGTCGCGACGTTTCAGGCGATCGTATGAAAATTAAATTATAAAATGCTTTACAAGTCGGTCGGCCCCATTGGGCTCTAGCAAACAGTCCACACAGTCAGCCATCCAGCCAACTTGCCACGCCCAACACAGCACACAGCCTTTTAGCCTTGATACTGCAATAAAATTGCACACAAAACGAGGGTGGACATGCGATTTCCTTGACATTTATGCAATGCAACTGCCGACGCATTGGGGCGGGGTTCAACTTGTCTGCCACAGCCCCAGTCGCTGTGGCAGCCTTGCAGCCTGTGCCACGCCCCACTTGTGTTGCAGATGCGTTTTGGCGAGTGGGGCAAAGCAAGCGAGCAGCCAAAGTAAATAGCCCGCGGACAGATTTTGTCTCTGCGCACAGTGCAACACGTATCAATTATATTCAACTACAACTACAACAACAACAACAACTTGCAACAGCAACAGCAACTGCAACAAAAGCAACAACAACGACATAAGCATAATCTCAATATGGTCAACGACATCAAATTATTGGTTTGAGGCCATATTGCTTTTAGGGCAAGGAGAATTGCTCCAGAAAAGCGTACAGTGCGGCACAAGTAAATATAAACATCAATAAAATTTCCAAAGACTGCATATGCACCATAAATATTAACTGTAAATGATATACAAATGTTATGCAAAAGCAATAATAAATCATGTTTTATAATGCACTTTTTCAACTAACATGAGGTTAGTTAATAGATTTACATTTCCAATCAGTTGAACTGGACTGTGTACTGAAGGCGTCAACAACATGCAACGGGCAACGGCCAACGGGCAATCCTAAGACAAAGACAAAAATTCAAAACGACTTTAAGTGCCTACAAGCCTTGGCCAGTTAGAGTCCGTGCCAAACTATGTCTGCGCTTTGGTACCTAATGGACAGGACAGCACTAAAACTAAACTGAACTGGATTGGATTCGAGGCGAGTGGAGTCGATTCGAGTTGAGTCGAGACTCTTCGAGTGGAGTGGAGTCGAGTGTAGTTAACTCAAGTGGTGTGAAGGGGCCATAGCCGCAGTCCTGCATAAAAAATGATTAATTCCTGGACTGATAATTTATGTAGACACATAATTCACAGCGGGACATATTTTAGCCAGAGTTCAGGCCGCGAACGCGGTCGCCACTTAAATGCAGCTCTAAAAATAGCACAAACACACAGACACACATACCTATTACCTATTTGTGTGTGTGTGTCAGTGTCGATCATATGCTTATGCTAAAAATAAAAGGTAAAATCTCATACCGACGCAGGCATCGGCGCGCACATTTGATTTAAATTGAAGTTAAAGCCAAAGCCAAAGCCAACGCCATGCTAAATAAAGGCTATGATCAAGGCTATTTCTATGACCATATAGGGATTAGGGTATGTGGCATGCGCGCGCGCCTCGCCATATCATCATTATCATTAAATATTTATGACGCGGCGACTGAGCACAAAACTGAGCAAAACTTAAGCTGGTCGTTTGCCTTTTTACCTAGAAAAATTTGTCAAGTTCGTTGCCCAAGTCTTTTGTTATCATTTAGGGTTTTTCGTAGAATTGCAAAGGGGAATACAAATTGGGTATAAACAACATATACATACAAAATATATATTAAAAATGTCAAAAGAAAATTTGCCAAAATACTATTTAAAAATAAGTATGAAGTAAATATCTTCATTAAATATTTTAACAGGTGTTAAATATTGGCACTGCCTACCCCTAAAAAAAATTAGTTATATATTTAAATTGAAAAACAAATTTGCAGTAAATCCTACTCTTTAAATCGTATCCTATGTCCTCATAATTGAACCTAAATTGCTTTTCCACTTATTAATACCCTTTAAACTTCCTAATGTCATAACTTTGTACAGTCAACATGCACCTTATGAACAATGCTAAGCTCACACACTTCCTGCTTAAGATAAACAATCACAAGAGCTGAATAAAGAAGCAGTAGCTGCCCCTGCAATTCCCCCATTTTGACAAGTGTCCCCAATGGAGGAGCATCATCAGCATACTGTTGACATTATTATGACGATGAAAGCGCATTTGTTATCTGCAGGTAGGATACTTGAGCTGCACTTCCTCCCAGCCACATGAATTGATCTTCAATAGATGGTCAAGAGAGCCTCCTCCACTGATTGAGTCAGCGGTGTGTGCGAATGTCGCAGATACAAGAAAACCTCAATCCCAAACCCATAACCCAATCCAAAGTGGGGAAAGGAAGGAAGGAAGGAAGGGAGGGGAAACCAACTGGCATAAATTCTAGGCAGGCAACCCGCTGGCTTTCATTTCTAATTTTTGCATTTGGACCAGTGGCAGAACGGCTACCGTCCAAACGGATGGGGCCCATGTCGATGTTTTAGCGCATTTTATTGCTTTATTTGAGACTTTGGCAAGCGCAACGCTTGTCAATTTTACAACTTTATAGAGGCGAGCGCCTTATCGTTTGCATATTTATGCCCCGCTCGATGACTATGTCTCTTAATATTTTTGACATATTGGCCATGCCGTGCGCTTGGCCCAAACCATTGTCTGTACCTTGGCTATGACTATGGCTATATGTATGGCTGGGTCCAAGGCGCTGCTGTCCTGAGGTTTGCGCTGCCTCTCTGTGAGAGTCTCATTGTTGTCGTCATTTGTTGACTGCGCCTTCCACAGAAATTTGTGCAACTCGACTCAAGTCGACTTCGAGTTTCGAGTTGAGTTCTGTATTTGCGTTTATGTCTGAGTCTGTTTCTGTTTCTGCGTCTGTGTCCGCATTTGAATTGCAAATCCTATTATGACTTGTGAAATTATAATTTTTCTAGCCAGGGCGCATAGCCACTCCAGGTTCATGTCCATGTCCATGTCCAGGGTCCAGTCTCTCTCTCTCTATGTAGACTCTTCTTGATGTTGTTATTGCTGTTGTTTTTGTTGTTGTTGTATGCAGCCTGTGTTGTCTGTGTGTAGAGCAGAGGGTTCAATAGCATGAATTATGCATATGCAGGCGCTTTCGGGGAGCACACGCATCCCATGCACTTAGTTATGATAACGTTGCACATTTTGTTGCCCCAGCCTCATCCTTGTGTATTTGTTTTGGCCAGCCCATCCGCATCAACGGCAGCGGCAGCGGCAGCATTCGCATTCGAATCCAAATGGCCAAATGGCTTATGCTTTATGCGTAGCAGCTGCTGCTGCTGCTGTACACTCTGGAGTACCCTCTGTGTGAGTTGTAGACGCTGACGACGCCCCCTCTTTTGGCTGCTACCGCAACTCCAACTCCAACTCCGACTCCAACCTGAGCCCAACCATTGCTGACAGAACAAAGAAGTCGTTCATTTGTAATTGTTGTTGCTGTTGCTATTGCTGCTGCTGCTGCTGCTGCTGCAGCAAAGGGCAGACATGGCCAAGGATTACCAGCAACAACAGCAGATGTAGACGCACATACTCCAACATGTAAGTATGTATACAAATGTATGTGTTTATGTACATCTTTCAGTACATATTTATGCTCATATAGAGTCAGAGTCAGAGTCTGTGTGCTTGCATATCTTTTATGACTTTTGACTTGGCTTTGACTTTGGTCAGGTTGAGTTAAGTTCAATGACCACGACATGTGTCGGCAGATGAGCTTTGTCCAAATTCCATGGTCAACATTCATACAAGTTAAGATCTAGTAAGTAGACGCAAAGCCAGAAAAAAATTACATTCAAAACGTTTACAATGAATTGAATAATGTTTTATTAAGACTTATATTAGGGAGACAAAATTTAATTATTAAGAACTTTTATACAGTAAAGAGAGTAAGTATAAAGGAAAAGCAATCAGAATTACCATGAGTTCTTAGAAAATGTCCATTATTCGGACCACTGACAATCTTATTTGTAGTCTTATAACTAAATAAGCAGCCCATTAGCTGGGCTTCTATTTCTCATTCCAACTCCACAAAGATACACTCACACACACGAATATCATACAATTAGATGTCAGTCAAGATTGAAACTGGGCAACTGGCAATAAGATTATTGCAGACCATTTAGGTTCAGGTTGAGAACCTGCAGCATTGTGGGATTTCAGCTATGACATTATCTCAATGTCAGCGCAAATTTGCAAAATAGCATCAGACAACAAAAGAATTATATATGCACATTATATAATGCGCTTACTCTGCCCCAAAACCCAAACCGGGAACGTCAACTGCCTGGTTAACCGAGAGTCAGAAAGAGAGAAAAGCAAAACCAAATCAATTTGCTGCGCTACACAAAATGAAAACGAGAACCAGAATCGTCACTGCTCCGGCACTGTCATTGGTACTGATCCTCCTCTTGGCCTGCCCTCGTCTTCACCTCTTCTACTTCATTTCAAGCGCGCAGTTTTCCCATCATTAACATTGCCCAGGCGAAATCAGCATGCAGATGAAGTTGAAGCCGGCCAAGAAACATGCGTACTTAGTTACAGAGCTCTTGTGTCTGTGACTATTTGTTTCACGAATTCGCAGCGCATTAAACTAGTGGAATAACATCAACAACAACAAAAATAACAAACATCTCCGAATGGAAGCAACTAACGTTATGGTATGCTAACCTTTTAATATCCTGGAAATATCATAATAATAATAAAATAAAAAAGAAATTTTGAATGGCTTGTAGTTTAATATTTTAAACGATTTGTATAAATGACATTATTTGCTTCAAACTTTTTATGACTTCAACCGCAAAAGAACGTAGCTAAAAAAGATAAATAAAATAAATAAGAATAAAAAGAAGGGTTTAAATATTGATTAAGATTTAGTTTTATACACTTTTATAACGATTTATTTATTAACTCATTAAATTTAAATTGTTATACCTTCTTTATATATAAACCATTTCTATTTGTTGTTAATAAATATTATCAAGTTGCTTAAACTTACATTTACGTTTTTTATTTCAAACTTAATCCTTTTTAATAAAGGTATTTATTATTAATTTGCAAGATGCTGCATTATAATTGTTTTTTCATCTAAAGTGCTTTTTTGTCGATCATGTTCAGCACATCATTTTTGCAGGGTATACGAGAACTTCAGCAGCAGCAGTGGCACTCTGTCCATCGGTCCAAACAAGGTAAAAGGCATGTCCATCCTCCTATCGTAACAAGAACAATTTGTTCTAATGCGCCATGGCAGCAGCTGGAGCCAGATTCAAAGTCAAAGGCAAGGCTTTGCCTGTGGCTGTGGCTGGAGAGGAAGCGGGTATGGTGGTGCATGGAAAATGTAAAGGGCAGCCACTGAACACGCAATGGCCAGAACAAATGTAGACATTAAGCTGCTGGCCGTGGCCAAAGCAGACGAGGCGCACCTTAACATCCAATGACACGCAATGGACAAACGCCAACGCCACAGCCATTGGACTCCATCATAAAAAATATTACATGCATACACATACATAGACATAGATATGTATATGTATGTTTACTAAATATTACGTATATAAAATTTTCCATATATCTCGCGCGTTAGTTTTCCCCAACTGGCATTTATGACCGTTTCAATAAATTTGCTGTGAAAATTTCATTAATCGCCATTTGGCGCTCAAGTAAAGAGGTACGAAATTGTGGAGGGAGGGATCGGGGCAAAGAAAGAGCCTAGGGTGGGCAGCAGGTGAATGTCTAAGTGCTGTGCTGAGAAGAGATGACACTGAAGTTGTAACCACATGGCCATAAAAATATTTGCCGCCTTAATGTGAGTGGCTTATAAATTTGCACAAACCCGACCATATATAGCATTACAGCATGGGCCCATGGGGCCAAAGCCACTCTACGGACCACCAACCACTAGTCACCAAGATCCAATGCCTGGTGGTTGTACATAACAGTTACTCTGGTTTCTTCGCTGGTCTTTTGGTCAATCGCTTCCCTGGGTGTGTTGACTGCTTGTTGCCCATTTGTAAAGCGCACGCTCAGGTCTTCCTTGAAGGATGCCAACAAATATACATACATACATATAAAAGAAAAAATTCCTTACATATATCTAAATTAATAAATTTGTCCAAGAATTTGTGTGTATATGTTGAATTTAGTTTATCACATACTAAATAAATAAATAATATTGGCTTCACAATAAAAAATTTAATTGTATTTTGTTTGAAGACAATTGTAAAAGAAATTGACAAATAATTATTTTAATATTGCGTTTATGATTTTATTTATTTATATTTAATATGAATTGTTCTTTGATTTGCAGTTTACATTCCTTAACTTGTACTTTTGCAATTATTTTAATGTAGTATGTTGGCTTTCATAGTTGATTTTGGTAAATGGTTGTGCATTTAAGAACTAACGACAAGGAAGCTAATATAAAATGCAGTTTGATTACATTCAAGTAAATACTAATGCATGGCCACATTGAATTAAATTAAATTGAACTTAATCTAAGGTTTAAGCACTACTAAGCACTGCTCTGGCAAGTTGTTACTTCATTTGGGTTTGTTTGATATTCGTTTTTGTTTTTGGTAATAGCAAAACTAAGCTTAAAAAAATAGGTAAATTCACAATAAATCAGTGCTTAAGTGTTTATATCTTTGGGCTAAAACATTTGGTTATAAGAACTTTGGATTTCTTGGGCTAAATTAAATGGCAAGAACTAATGCTAAACGTTTTTAGTCTATGGCACAGTTGCTCGGAAAAGAATTGGACACTACTTTCTACTTTTGTTTCATATACATGGTGGCAATCTTATCGAGAATCGTATCGATCGAGAGCAACTCCTCGCTGAACTTTTGCATTGCGGGTGGTGGCACAATCCACTTCAGAAACTCCTCGACATTTAAACGTAGTCTGGCTAACGGTGTCAGCGTTGCATCATCATGCGACGGACGTTGGGCCAGCTTAAGTGAGGCAATGATTACATTATCGATTAGACGCTTTTCGTAGCCCAGCTGTCGTAGCTTTTGCGCCGAGCTAATCTTTTTTAGTACCACTGCCATATTAAACCGTATGCTGGAAAGTAGTTGTGCATCTTCCGGCTGACTATCGTTAGCCTCCTCCGTTGTCTGGCACTTGGCACACTGATCAACGTGCGCCTGCAACTCTACTTTGATCTTAAAGAACTCATGGCATCCATCGCACATATAGGGCTTCTGCTGTTTGTGTATCTTCTTCATGTGATTCTTGAGATGCGCAAGCTGTGAGAAGGCCACCTCATCAGTACAGAGTTGACACCTAAAGGGCTTTTCCCCCGTGTGCTTGCGTATGTGCAGCTTCAACACACTGGAGTGGGCGAAGGTCTGATGACAAATCTGCAAGGAACAGCAATGTATATCAACATCCACGATAGCCAAGTCGGTCAAGGACTTACCCGACACTGATATGGTCGTTCTCCCGTATGCATTCGCATATGGACATTGTACTGGGATTTTTGAGTAAAATACGAATTGCACACCTCGCAGACGTGTGTCTTAACTGCAGCATGTTTTTGCATGTGGGTGGCCAGATCCTCATCAGGCTCGATGGTCTTGTGGCATATTTCACAATCGAATTGGCTCAGCTTGTGGTGTTCCTGACTTATGTGTGCTCGCAGGGCCAATTCATTGGCAAACTGACTCTCACAGATGGAGCATCTGTGTTCCATGCCTTGCTCGTGGCGTTCCATATGCACACGAAGATTGGCGTTCGTTGAGAAGCTAGCCGAGCATTTCGTACAGTTGAATTGCTGAATGCTCGTCTTATGATGCGATACCATGTGCTGTTGCAGCTATTGTAAGCAGAATAAATGATTTAATATGAATAGATAGTTAAATAAACATCCGCTACTCACCTGACCTCCTCTTGCAAATCTTTTGTCGCACAGCGCACATGGATACGGTTTTTCGCCAGAGTGCAGACGCATGTGCAACCTAAGGCGTTCCTTGAGGGCAAAAGACTTGGGACATTCCGTGCAGGCGAATTGTTTCTTGTGCTCGTGGGCTGTGGTTATGTGATTCTTAAGATTTACCGCTTGGCGATAACATTTACCGCACTCTGTACATTTGTGAGGACGCTCGTCCGAATGGATAAGCATGTGACGCAACAGATCAGTCTTGCCACCAAATTCCTTGGAACAATGATTGCACACGTGCTGCTTGCGTCTCGTCGATTCCGCTTTTCGTGGTGATTTCTTTGGCTCCGGTTGCACGTAGTCTGCATCCGCATCCCCATCTGCATCTGTCGAGTCCTGATCGGCATCGGGCCCACCATCCACGTACAAGTCCTGCAGACTATTGAGGCTGCTTTTGCGTCGCTTAATGGGGGTCCCCGTGGGTGAAGATTCGCGTGCCGCCGGCGGCGACGATAGCGAAATACCGCTATCCGTAAGAAGAGATGCGGCATCCTCCTTAGAAAGACTGCGACGACTGCGTTTCATGCTGAGTTAGTCTTATGTCTACTATTATAGAGCTTGCTGCACCCGGCACCAGCTGCTTATTTACTTTTTGGGAAGGGGTTAATAATTCTACGGAAGCCTTTTTATTGTATACTTTTTAATCTTTGGACTTCAACTACTTTAACTTAAGAAGAAGGATATTCCCATACACCTTGGATTGTTTAGATTTAGTTAGAGTTTCGCTGCAAGAGAAATTTAAGTACTATTATTTATTTAGCTTGCAATGCCACGTTCGAAACAACTCACAAAACATAACAAAACACAAACGAAAATAGTAACAATAAGAATTTCAGCTGTGTCCACCGAACTTTTAAAACTGAAGCCGACGATAAGAATAATTTCAAGTGGGGGCGCAGTGCGATCTGAAGTAAGTACACTAAGCGAAATGATTGTGAACTGTGAACATAAAATTGTATCATCAAGACAAATCAAAAAGTAGAGTATTAGAATTTTTTCAGTGCTCTGCAATATTATTATGTACTTTTGTTTCTATTTTTTTTTTAAATTTTTCACAATTTTTATCAGTGTAGAAGTACGGAATATTTGCTTTTATCACTTTATCAGCTAGAATTTCCAGGTAGACACACACACACATGTGGAGCTGTTTTATAAGCAATGCTGAAGAGTTGTTTAGTTTGTTTTCTCAATCTTTTGTTTGGAAAACGAACGAGAGAGAGAAAGACAGCGAGCATGCTGATAAGACCATAAACAAAGGCAATAACTGATAAGGTCTAGCCTGATACGTACTTACATGGAGTCTGATAAGAGTAAACTTATAGATTATGTGGTAACTTTTTCACAATAAAAGATTTCTGTTGCTGCCGTTTCTGTCGTTGCTGTTGCTGTCGGAAGTTCTAATGAAATGGCAAGGGAAAATGCAAGCGAGTCAACGAAAAACAGTAAAAATCAAGAGTAGATGACGACGACGGTGACGACCCTGGGCACAGTTAGCGCTAAATGTATGCTAACATCTGGCGGCCAGATTGCTTAAAGTATGAAAGAACACACATATGTATGTATGTATGCACACACAGAGTCTAGAGGTTTATAGACCTTTGGCGACGCTTCATTGAGCCACCAAAGGGTGGCGCATGTCATATAAAAAAAAACAACAACTTACTGTACAGAACTTTATGAACTCGGACGATGATGACCAATGACGACAGCAATGAAACATGATTATTCCAAGTGCAGGGACAGGGCCACAGTTCACACAGCTGCACGTTACGCAAATGAAGCGTAAAACGAAAATGAAAACAACTGTTGAAAGCGAATTGAAAGCGCGATCCAAACCCATCCCAAAAGAGCTTTAACTGTAACTACGAGTACTACTGCAGCTGTACGTCTCCCGCTCGTATGGTAGCCAGCGATTCATTAAATTGAAAGAGAACGTTGGAAAAAGCACGAACGACAGCGAAAAAAAGTAACAAAAGGTGTGGGGCACAAAGAATACAAAAACAACAACACACAGTTTTGTAATGCTAAATAGGCAAATGGGCAGCAGAAGAAGCCCAAAAGGTAGGCCGAGGGAGAAGAGCGCATTTGCAGGGGGTCAAAACGTTGAAGTCTTTTGTTTGTGCTGCGCTGAAATAACAACAATAGAACAACAACTACTGCAAGTAGAAATTTGTTAGTAAGTTACCAGCACCAATAACAATTGTTTACATCTAATACAAAAGTAATTTATTAAATAAGTAGCCAACACCACAACTAATTCGCTTTATTAGGTGGAAAATCAGAGCAAAGGGCGACTTACCCGCAATGGAGTGCGAATATTTATGGAGCAGCTGCAAGCAAAACCTCAATGCTGACGCAAATACACAAACTCACACACACACACAGTCAGACAGATGCAAGCACAGCACAAGGGCAGCCTGGGCAGGCTACACTTTCTGCATTTTATCATTTGTTTATGTATTTCTCTGCAAATGCCCAACGAACGCCCCTTTTCACTGAACATTTTACAATTTCTTTACCTTGAGCTGCCGCAAAGGCAACATTATGCAAATTGGAAGCACAGACTACAACTTTACGCACTACATTCCACAGGGCAAAAGCAATTAATTGAATTTGTTTAGATATATATAATTAATTTTCTCCAAACACTCCCGCTGAGTCTTTTTTGTTTGGTAAACTAATCGACTATCGACACCCCATATTTATGCTTTAGTATTTTGGTATTTACAGATTACGGTCACACTGCAAACACATTTGTTATGGTAGCTCTTTGTAAAATTAAAGGCGATAATTTAAAAATAAAGTGGATTTATTATACACAACTCAAAACGCAAGTCGCTTCATTAGCAAGTACATATGTTGGTCCACCTCAAAACCATGCAGATTGTTGGCATCACCCTGCAGACGCATCAGCAGGCCACCAAATGAAACGTATGCCGACAAACGGGAGGATTCGTTGTGCGCTTCGTCGCCCTCAATGCGATAGATTTTGCCGTACATAACGTACTCGAAACTGTCAGCACGCGTGCCTTCGTGTTCCATGGGATTGTATTCGCCACTGTCGGGACAGCCGTCCTCGCGCAGTGTTGTGGCCAGCACCAAGCGAAATTTGTCACCTAATTCCATGGGATAGAGCCACGAGTTGATGTCCAGTATGAGGTCCATTTTGAATGATTCAGATTCGCAGTGCAAGCGGGAAACACGATCGAATTTTTTGCCTTCAGGATCCATGTCCTTAACGTTGAATATATCCTCGAATAACACGCCAGCCATGTTGACTAAGGAAATTGTTTATTAATTTTAGTTATTTTACAGCTGGCCGCCAAAACGTACCGTGTGTTTGATTAAACGCTGTCGATGGGCTATATGCTTTCTAATTGTGTCTAAATAATGTACATTTACTTAATTAGTTCGTTTATGTTTAATTAGTTGTTTTATTTAGCTAACTTCATTTGTTTTCACTCTTTCCGGCACTTGTTAATATTTTTTGGCTTAGCGTGCTTTCTCAGAAGTTACAAGATGGCCAGATCGACCCATCAATTAAAATCCTAGTTCATAAAGAAGACAGCTAATGCTAGTGACGGCGCTAGCAAACAAGGGATGGCGCCACCTACGCATTGAAATCTGGCAACCACGTGGCCCCACTTCAAAATGTAATCCAAAAAACAGTGGACACATTTCTTTTCATTGGAAACTGATTCTGAAATTCGATTTGGCTGAAATTTTGAATGAATTATTTATGGATTTGTAATTTTCCTGCATTTTCAGGATTTTTTAGATTACGTTATAAGGAAGTATGGCCCCAGTGATCTACATAATCGATATAAATACTAAAAGAAGTCGCTTTAATTTAACTAATTATATAATAATTATTTATTTTATCTCAGTTTTTTATAAAAACATTTTAAGTTATTTATTTCAGCGACACAACAGAGTCTGTTAAGTGTTAACAGCGACGCCAGAGAGCTACTTAACAGTGCCGACAGACTTAAAAGTTGTCTGTTAAGTCACTGGTAAATTTAACACCCTCTGTTGCGTTTCTGTTACGTCGTAGACCTCTTTTTTTTTTAAATAAAATTGATTTATTTAAAAGCGAGATCAAATTAAAACAAACCAAATTAATTGTAAGTTAAGTAAATTTAAACGAATTCTTTTAATAAGTGTATGGGTATGTAGTTTTTCTGGGGACCTAGTTTCTTTAAACGGTGTCTAAAATATCTGGAAAATTTATTAAAACTAGAGAAAATTCTACAAAAAATCCATGCAAAATCTCAGCTTAATCGGTTTTGTTCCGCAATTTCTTCGAGTAACAACTTTTGGCCTTATCGTTTCGGGAAAGTACTTAAAAATAGGGACAAATCGCAAGCTGCTCTTGTTAATAGCGCCGCCACTAAACCATACGTTGTCAACTTTTAGAAGGGATTTGATGAATCTTGTTGCTAGCGCCGCTACAAAAAAATCTGTTTACTTTTACAACTAAAGGGGCTGATGGAGGATATTTGAAGAGGATCCCGTTAACTTTTAATTACTTTTGTTGTTCTTATAGAGGAAATGAAGATTTGTACCATTCTTCGTCGCTTAAAAAACCCAGTAGTTAAAAATCAGAAAAAAGATAAATGGATAGAGATAAAATGGAGGAGCAAGTAGGAGAGGAGAGGAGAGGAGAGGAGGAACTGGATCTCTCACTTCCACATGTTTTAAGATGTGGAATTCTCAAAATCAAGTGTTACATAAACTGCATGTATTGCCCCTCGTAGCGGTTGCACGTATTACATGACGAGCAACTTCCACAAACACATCCAGGTAAAAGTTTCTTCATTTATTTAAACCTTCATTTATATTTAAACTTACTGAATTTTAATCATTAAAGTCCTTCAATGAAGTCCTTCAAGTCCTTCTTTGATTCAATAGACCCTTACCCCTTTATATTACCGTTGGGTTCCAAATATTATTGCTGGTGCAACATTGGGGGCATTCAACAGATAATTTAATCAGTAATCGCTCTTTTACTTGTGATGGATCAATTATCAGTACCTGCTGAATGGACATGATACATTTTGTACAAATCCGCCTACTATATGATACATTTTTAATAAATCAGCCTACTACGTCTTTTAAAAGTACATGAAAAATCTGGAAGGTATCAGTAATCAGTATCATGTATCAAACTATTTGTATGAAATATTTTTGGTGATACCGATACCAAAATTTGACGTTTCTGTCTTAGTAATCAGGTATCATGAATGGCGATCAGAATTACCTGCTAAATGCCCCCATTGGCTTTAGGTTTGCAAAACTAGCATCAGTACAATATTTAAATACTTACTTAAAGTATGAAATTAAAAATCCGGGATATGAAATGTTCGGTAATCAAAGCATATTAGTTAAAATTGAAACGATCGGCGATTATAATCAAATCATTTTTATTGACTTCATATTTTCATGTGCTAAGATTATTTACCAGTTCTGCGCTTTGTCAGAATAGGCAATAATGCGTCCGCCCGAAAATATAGGCCTGCGAATAGCTGGTGTCAACTGTGCAAGTGAAGATGAGCCTGATGAGTTTACAATAATTTTAGCGGGTCTTCTTTTCAATGGTGCATTTAAAATTAGACGTTCGGCTCTGAAGGGAATCCGACGTTCAACAAATGGCAAAGTCAATTGAGTTGCAGGAAAAGCCGCCTTATTTCCAGAAATAATATTAGCGGGTCTTCGTTGTGGACGAGCAGTCAACTTGGCCGGTCTGCGTTGTGACTGAACTGGACGAAGAAGCTGACGGAAGGCGGTGAACCGTTGAACTAAGGGAAGTACAAACTGTGCCTGTGGTCTTAAACTTGCCAGGCTTATGGTTGCAGCACTTTGAGGTGAACCATTGCTATCATCGTTCGCCGGCAGCTCTGGTGGACCATATGTCTGGTCAGGGAGCTCTTCTACGGCAGGAGGGCCATAGGTATCATCAGGTGGTCCGTAGACTTCGTCAGGTGGTCCATAAATTAGCTCCGGTTGCTCCTCTGGTGGCCCATAAATCAATTCGGGCTGTTCTTCTGGTGGTCCGTAAGTCAAATCTGGTTGAGGAAAGTTTGCCTCCTGCTCAGTGGGCAATTCAAATGGAGGATCAGGTGTCAAACCAGCAGGTGGATATGGTGCTGACTCCTGACGTTGTAGTACAGGTCCCGGGAAACGCAAACTAGCCGCTTGACTAGCATCCAGAGAGCTGAGCATCGCAGAAAGGGCCACCAATAAACCAAATGTTCCAAACATTTTGCTGTTAAAACATGAACTGATGCCTCCACCAGCCCGTTGGCGGTTATAAATAGTCATAGATAACCTTCATCCATACTGTCCAAGTGACCAAAATTCCGACGAGGCCAATTGCCAACGCCTCGATGACTTATACGGCAAACCCAAGAGGTTACGTGCCCAACAGCGATGAGTAAACCACAATCACGTGTAAGCCAAAGATTAACTGACCAAACTTTATTAATAGCATTTACATGTACTGAGTTAAAGATTTACCAGCTGCGACGTAGCACCAATCGCTGAGGCTGAGGTTGCTGCCGGCGACGTCCTTGGGGAAAGCGTTGATAGAATCTGGCCGACTTGGTCTCCTCTGGCTGATCGAGCGTTGTGGATACAGCAATTACTGTGCCGTCTTCAGATACTTCCACGAGCACATCTTCCTCCTCCTCTGTTGGCTGTTGTTTTGAAACTCCAGGTGCCTCGTCCTCTGGGACGGGTATGTCGTCCGTTGCAATTGGTTGTTCTGGTTCCGGTTCGGTGTCTGGTTGCGCTGCTTCAACGACCTCATCCACACTTGTAGGTGGTCCGTAGACGCTGTCTGGTGGTCCGTATGTATTATCCGGTGGCAAATAGTTCACTTTCGGTTGTGCAGTTGAGCTGGGCAGCTCGAAGGGTACGTCAGGTGTGATGCCCGCCTCTGGATAACCGGTAGGAGCTGGACTTGGAGGCGCTGCCAATTCTTGGCGTGCCAGCCCACGACGCGGCACAAATCGTTGACGCAGTGGCTCTGAGTTGGCCAAAACGGCCAAGCCAAGTAGCAGTATGGCAGTAGTAGCTTTAACCATTTTGATGTCTGTTTGGTTTATGTTCTGAGTTGCCAAATCGCTCTGCTTATTTATAGCTGACGGGAGACGGGTGATCTTTGTTGCTAATTTATGCTTGTCACTTTCAGTTTCAGTTTTAGGCCTGGCCAACAAAATATGTTGTTGCTTATCCCGTTCGCTCGGCACGGCTTTGATTATGTTGCCCCGATCGAGTCGGCTTTTGATTTCTGTTTTAATGCTGACTACGTGACCCTTTTTCCAATTTCAGCGGCCAATGTTAACAGTGCCATGTGCCATGTTTAGTATCTCCGGACTCCTCATTAACACGCCAGCGACGGCGCTTCCAATGGGTTTTAGCTCGTAATCGAACTGTCGTCCGTCCGTATCTCTATGTATTTTTTCGATGGGTTCTTGGCAATTCATAATTATATTTGATGACTTTTATATTCATAAGCAGTGACCTTGGTTGAACGTGTCGGGAGAAGTGCCCTCACTATTGGACATAATTCTCATCTAGGTCAAGCTAACACACTCATCATTAAATATTAATTGCTTTTAATTATGTTCTTGTAACTATCCAAGTAAAATTCGATTGTCAAGGTAATGGTTTACAGACAGCTTAAAAATTTAGCTATAATTTGCTGAAACTAAGGATTGTTTGCCGATCCTTGAATGGAGTACAAATCATTATTAAGTTACAATTAAAGAAAGTAATGCTTTCATAAATCTCAAGTTAACATGTTTAATTATTTCCTTGGATCACAATTAGTAAAAAATAAAAAAGCACTTTCAAGTTTAATTTTAAGATTGGTCGATTGTTTGTAGTAAACTATGCACAACAGAGAAGAAATATTAATAAGAAAGGTTCCTTTTGTTTTTTGAAAGCTTAATTTTTAATTTTTAAATCTAGGTGTTTTAGTCAATTCTAATGCGCAAGTTAGTGACAAACAAAATTTGACTTGTAAAGTGACCAGTCCAAGGGTAGGTCAGCAGGCTTCAAACGTGGATAACTTCGTCAAAATTTTTCCGACTTTCATGCGGAATTTCATTTTGATCATGATTTGATATGTTAAATGATTAAACATTAAAAAATATCTCGTTTTCAAAATCATTTTTAGATCATATTAGAAAATCATATTAGATCTTGAGTTTTTACTTTTTATCAACTCCTGTCAAAATTTTGACTATTAAAGTTGCCAGTCTCAAGAATCAACAGAGTTCAAAATGGCATAGATTCGTCAATATTCGACCGATTATTAAAAATCAAACAAATGTACAACAAAAATAAATGATGTACATTGAAATAAACTTTTCAAGAAAAGAAAAAAAAGTTTGTACTTAATTTCAACAACAATATTTTTATATTTATTTAATATTAACAAAAATTTGTATCGTGATAATTCGATAAATCGTATAAACATTTTCAACAATTTGGTCCTTAGATGGTATAGACTAGAATGGGCTTAGATCGTATGATCTGAGCAGAGCGCAGTTTCTCTGAGACAGGACGACGGAAACGCAGACGTCCATTACGGGGCTGAATGAGACTTGCTGGGATGGGCTCGGAAGCTGGATCGGAAGCCAGGTCTTGATCAGCTACAGCATCAGCTGGAGGTCCATAGGTGTTGTCAGGCTCGGCAGGTGGGCCATAGGTATTGTCAGGCTCGGCTGGTGGACCATAGGTGTTGTCGGGCTCTGCAGGTGGGCCATAGGTCAAATCTGGTTGCGCCTCCGTCTCAGTCTCAGTGGGCAAATCAAAAGGAATTGCTGGCGTAACACCAGCAGCTGGATAAGGTGCAGATGCTGGCGTTGGTGCAATATCCACTGCCGGATCTACTGGCGCTGGTGGTGCAGCCTCCTGGCGAGCCAATTGGAAACGTGAAGAGCGACTGCGGAAACGCGCCGGTTCCGCCAGAGTCACAGCTGCAATGGCAGCCAGGATGAGCAGAGAGCTGGTAAACTTAAAAGCCATGTTGCTGGATTGCTGAGTGGTGTTAGAATGTTGATATCCAGTGACAATCGCTCAGCTTTTATACACAACATTTTGGCAGTCATAAATGGCACGGCGAGGGACACTCTTATTATTATATTGTATCTGTCCACATGCGATCAGTACCTACGTGACAATATTTAGTCAAGGGCCCATGTATAACCCATAACCATTGACCATTATTTCGGTTGGGCACTTAACTCTGAACTCCATACGCCTAATAGTACGTACACAGTGGTACGAAGTGCGTTGAATTTTGTGTGTAGTCACCGTTCATAGTCTATGCTGTTTTGTGTACCACCACACTGTGGCAAAAGCTGTCGACGCTCTTCGAATATGAACAGTAAAGAATTATAAAAGATTGGGGCTATAAACTCTGGTTTTCAAAGTTATGTTCAAACATTTATTATTATTATACTGACATTAAAAAATAATTATTACGGATTAATTTCTTTCAATCAAAAGAATTTAAGAAATTTCATTGACTTTATTAAGTTATATATTTTCTGGGTTATGGATAGTAACTTTTTAAAAATCTTAAGCTTTTTAACTTTTCATATTTTTATATTTCTCTCACTTAAACTTTGTATTTAATCAGACAAAGTGAAAAATCATTTTTGCATTATAATTTTATACGTCCAAAATAACCTTTATAAGTTAATAGACTAGGAAAAATGTCTGTAACTCGGGCCTTATTTGAAGTCCATTCCAATAAACTGCAAGTGCAATTTATTTTTTGATGATATATTTTTCTAGCCCAATTTTTATTTAATTTGTTTAGTCATAAGGCGTTTGTTTGTTCCTAGAAAGGTATGACCTCTGTGAAGTGCCGAAAACCCCATTAAGTGTGCTTGCTATAATGTTAATTTGATTTGGATGCACTGTGCGGCGCCTGTTTGTCATGCAGGTCAATGGTTTTTCGTGTGTCTCATTTTGTGTTTTTGGATAGGGCTATCAAATTATTGACTGCTTTATATGCGTTACGTTGTCGATTTGGTCTAGAATCACCAGCGACGGGGCCACGAAGCCAACTATAAGTATAAAAGTACAAGCTCCATATACGAAAGGCAACAAAGCGTCACAACAAGTTATACGATCATGGCACGTTATCAGCTCATCAGTTCCCTGTTACTCCTGGCCATTTTGGTGGCCCACACAACTGCTGAGGCTCCTCGTCGTGTGCGATTCCAACGACAACGTCAGCTGTTTGCCAGGCAGGAGGTGCAACCAACGCCATATCCCTCGGCTGAAGAGTTGAAGCCCGAGGAACCAGCACTCATTTATGGTCCACCACCATCAACAGATCTGGACGAGCTGCCAGCTGAGGAGGAGCCAGCAGTGAACAGCTTCCAGCCTGATGCCGAGCCAGAGACTGATGTCGATGCCGAGCAGTTGGACACCGATGAGAGGTCACCCGAGGCAACAACGCCAGCAGCTGCTGTTCCAGCTCGCCTACGTATCAGTCGCCAAAGATTAGCCAAACTGCAGCTGGCCAAGGCACAGCCCAAGCGTCAGCGTCAACGTATTGCACGCCTCGAGGAGTTGCCCGTTGAAGTTCCCGCCGCCGTTGCCCCAGTTCCAGTTGTTGCCGCTGCCCCGACTCCTCAGTTCTATTATGTCGGTGCCCAGCAGCCCTACGTTGTGGCCTACAATGGAGCTCCACAGCAGTTGGCCTGGTAGATTTTGATTTATAGATAAATTGTTATTGACTATGTTTATCCTTTTGTTGTTTTTGTCGATTAAATAACCTTACAAACTAGCTTGCATACTTCTTCTATGTACACCTCAGATGTTGTTTTTCCATTTTCGTCGACACTTTTCCTCCCTAGTCGACAAATCATTCGCCATTAAGCAGCAGTTCAAATAGAGCTCAAGAAGCCAACTTCTGTTGGCCCAGCACGTTGCATTGTTTAAATCCATTTGCATTACAGTTTTAGAGTGTCCTTTTCTTAGTTCCTTACTCCTGTTTTGCCTTTGTTTTACTTGCTTGTTTGATTGCATTCTTCTTGCTCAGCCTGTTTATAAATTGTTATTATACCCTGCGACACTGAAAATGAGCTCATGAGGTATAAGGATGTGAATAAAAGGCTTATCTTCAATCCTTTAAAAAACGTACATACTCTTCATCAGTATCAATAGCAGAGTTTATTTGCCTCAATCTGTCTATCTCGTATTATACGTAAGTTAGTCTTAAATATTATGAAGCCTAATAGGTTTCACTATGTTCGACATCAAGTTAACAATTTAAAAGGTCGATTTAACTCACAATATTAAAATATTACTATGTAAGATAGGATAAAGCTCGCAGTTTTATATCTTACATAAGGTAAGTTTAGATCTCAGTGCTGACAATGCATTTGGTCGTTATTAAGTGGCTCTCCCAACTAAATTAAGTACCTTAGTAAATATTTTCAAGGGTAACTTGTGGTTAAATTAGCATTTTTAAATTTCACCATTCATTTAATTGATTCATTGCGCTATTATAATAAATGTATTATATATACTACAGGGTGCCTATACTGCCAATAATATTGTCTTTAGAGCTCTATTGAAGTTGATTTCTTAATCTGAGCTTATTTTATGAGCATTTCAAAAGTGTATAAATTATAAAGAACTTTTTATATACATATATAGTATAATTTATTAAGAATATATTAAAAAGAAATTTTTTTAAATATAGAAAAAATAGTCACCGTTTAATAAGCTACTGTGTAGGTTTGTATACAAGTTAATAATAGAAAAAAAACAATTTATCAGAGCATTAACTGCCCAAATTGGTATTCATACAAAATAGATAACATTCGGGGCTTTCATAGTATTTTACGTAGTATTTCTTATCAGTCCAAAGTCTTGTACGATATAAAGAATTGGTCAACCCAAAAAAGTATATAAACATGCAAACTCTGTGACTCAGTTTAGTTTCGATTGAGTTGTGCAAAAAAATAAAATTTTACTACAATGGAAGGTAAAAAGTTAAACGTTGAATTGGCTGAGAATTTAGACAATGGTATTTTAGATGACAACTTTGTGAGTATTACAAAATAAAAGGGTGTGTTTTAATAAATTAGTTTCTAATTGAAAAAATTTAATTATTTCGGCAGTGGGATCACTACGATAATCAACCTGGTTTTGTTAATAATTTCGAAGCAAAAAATGAAGGGCTATCTGCAACCATTATACAAAATAGGGATTGCCAAATAAGTGACTTAAAAGCAAAAGTAACGGAGCTTGAAATGAAAGCATCACTTTATGACGATAAGGAGAATCTGTACAAGGATAAACTGAAATTTAAGGATGATTTGATTGAAGCTTTAAAGTTATCAATTGAATCAACCAAGAATGCTAACAGTAATAATAATAATAATGATAATAATAATAATAATGATAATAATGACTCATTGACGACGAAAACAAATCAAATGTTGGAGCAGCTGAAAGTTGACAGTGAACAACTTGGCCTGAAGAGCAAAGATGAGGAAATTAAAAAACTAAAATTTCAATTGAAAATAAAAAATCAACTTCTGCAATCGTCCAAAGATACAATAGATAAAAATACGGCGTTAATAAAAAAATTGGACAAGTTTCGCGAAATCGTCATGAAAATAAAAAACACGATTTATATTAAAGTAGAGTATGGTGGAACTACTTTGTCGATGCATGTACCTAACTTAAAGCCCTTTGAACCTTATCTGGAAAATAAAATAGCTGGACCCGGTTGGATTGTTATACAGCGTCGAGTTGATGGAAGTACTGATTTTGCAAAAGATTTGAACCATTACTATGATGGTTTTGGCAAAAACAAGGGCGACTTTTGGCTTGGGTTGGAAAGGCTCCATAAAATAACATCGCATCAACGACATGAACTCTATATTCATATTGTTGACTTTGATGGTAATACTCATTATGCAAGGTATAACAACTTTGTTGTGGGCAGCAAAGATGAGACATATCTGCTGAAATCGCTGGGTAATTATACTGGAAATGCCAATGATATGATGCGATTAAACGAGAATCGAGTATTTTCCGTTGGTAAAACAAAATACAAAAGTGGTTGGTGGTGGTTGGAGCAGGCAACTCCTAGCTGGTAAGTAACCATTGTTTTATAATCGCTTCAAATTAAATTAAATATCTCTCTTTTGCTCTTTGCAGTAATCTTAATGGCAAATACTCGAAACACATGGTTGATAATGAGGAATACATTTTTTGGGGACTCAAATCGTGGGGAAATAAGGGGAATTTTATTAAATCTGTGCAAATGCTAATACGGCCGGTATTAAAAACATAAAGTGAGGTCTCTCGAAAGCGGACAATCATATATTTCTTACCTCAACCGAAGTACTAAAACAAATTAACAACCATTTATGAAGAATAAAGCCTCCACTTTTGAGGAAATTATTAATTCTCATTTAAATATATACATCATTTATTCAAATTTTAAAACACTTTTACATTTGTGCTAATTTTTAACAAGGCTGTTTAGTAAACAGAGTGTATATTCAATAAATATTATTTTCAACTAATTTTACTTATACTTTGGAATTATCTTTTTGCAACTGCTATACGTTGTCGCTTACGTAAATAATTAATTATTCACAGAATCGTTATTGCAGCTAGAACCCATGAAAGCTACATCGAGTCTCACGAATTTTTTGTGTAATTCCACTTTTTTCGAGCTAATTATCATAAATAAGTGTGTAAAAGTATGTGATTGTATTAAGTTAAATTATACTATAGTGCATTTTATTATTTAAGCTGAAAAGTAAGTTTTAGCCCCCAAAGGAATTTGGTCGAAACTCGGTTGCACCGGAGAAGGAGCCGTTTCTTGCCGCTTCGATTGCCTTATAGTTGAGCAACCAGAATGGACGATTAGCTTCTGGCAGTGAGTTCAAGTAATCCACATAAGCCTGATCCCCACGTGCATCAATGGGCAACGAATTGGAGCTGATTGCGGGCACAAAACTGACTCTATTGATGGGAACATTCGCATCATTGCCATTAAAACGAGTAGCTATGTTCACAGGTGATTGGACCACGGGTGGCACTGGAACGGCTGCCACTGGAACGGCTGGCACTCGATCGGGCACATAGGCATTAATGGGTAATACGAGAGGCACACCCACTGGTGGTTTTTGTGTGGCTCCAAATGGCAAGTTAGTAACTGCTGGTCGTTTAGCTACGGGGTCCTCTCCAAAACGCGAGACAATGTCCAAGCCAGAAATGTTCTCCACTGCCGTTCCCTGCGTACCGAAGTATTTATCCTTCTGACTAAGTCCGTCCGGCGGACGGATGCCGAGATATGGGGAGCGCTGCGCCTGCGACAGTTCGAGCAGCGCGATAAGCATTAACATGCAAAAATTTTTCAACATTTTACGATTTGAATAATTGGAAATTTCACTTTTATCAACAGATAATTTAAACAGCTGCTGAATGTTGTTACTCGTTGAGACTGATACTGAGACTGAGAGCTGAAAGCTTTCGCAATTATTTAAATAAGTTGCCAGATGCTGTTCGGCAAGCATTTCATTGACTCAGCCGAACAAAATTGAGACAGAGATCGAGACGAAGATGGAGGCGTGTCCAATGGGTACGACAATCCAGTTGTCGGGCTTATCAAATCGATTGTAACCTTCTCTGACCTCATAAATTGTGGTCATATCTCTTCAAGCACCGTAGTTCGGATTGTTTGTTTGTTACGAATTTTCAATTTGTATATGATTTTGCATACGAGTCGCTTTAACTGAGGGGAGAGTAAATTTCAATGTGATTATCACTTTATTATGATGTATAATGGTGGGGTACTACTATTGTGTGTTCGAGATAGTTTTACGGCAGGAATTGTCGAAGTAAATAAGAAGAGATGTTAGTCATTTTATCAATAGAAAAGCATATCTATTAATTTTTAGACAAAAATATATTTTAGAAGCAAAACTAATTTTAATTGCATAATTTTGCAGAACAAAAGTACACCTAAATATTATTATATAATATCCAAAATTATCTTTAAACCAAATTACTCAATTTGTGATATAAATTATATAAACTCGTACAAAACCATTTGGATTTTGGTTAAGCCAAGTATCTCTAAAAAGTATCTTGAACAATTAAAAACACTTTTAGGGTATTCCAGGCTCGACTTGTGACTAAAATATTGCGCTTTGCTTGCTTACTTGCGGTCAGGGAGATACCCAAGCTCAACTGTAATCTTGTTTGGGAGGTTCGTCATCAATATCTTGTTTTATGACGTGCACGCGTACTTCGCAGAACCGGTTTGGGTTCGCGAATTCAAAAACAATGGACCTAAACCATTTGGGAGCAACCAGCGGCAAACTCGTAGTGATTCACATGCCAGACAAACAGGCGGAATGTCCGAATGCAGCCGTAGAGAGTACTTTTGTTACGATTCCCAAACATTTTATTTATATTTTCATACAATCAAAGGTAAAATTTACGTAGGGTAGCTGTGTGATTGTGGGTGAGTGTGTTGTAAGGGTATTTGTGTATATGCCGTCATCATGAATCGTCGTTTGAATCGTCATGGGTTTAGGTTATCCGTACCTGTTTTGCATCTAGCTGTGCGACTACCCAGATCAGGCAGCTCGTAAGCAGATGAGTCTGTATTTATTGTTGGATGCGTCTCGCAGCGCTAAGCTTGGCCGGACGTGCCGCAGCAGAGACGACACGGCGATAGGCAACCGGCTGAGCACGCCGGAGCTTGGCAGCACGCCTGGCAGCCACAAGACGAGCCTGCTCGGCGGGCACATCGGCTGCGGCGGGCAGATCATTGCCGGTGACATCGGGAGGGCCGTAGATCTCATCGGGCACATTATTGGGTGCTGGCACAGCATCTGGTGGTCCGTAGACTGCATCTGGTGTGGGTTCTACAGCTGCAGGAGCGGCAGCCTCGTCGAATGGCACCTCCGGCTTCAACTCATCGGCTGATGGATAAGGCGTGACTGCAGCATCTGCATCTGCTGCCAGCTCCTGACGAGCAGAGTAACGTGAACGTCCACGGCTTAAACGCTGTGATGAACGCTGACGCTGCACCTGCTGTTGTGCCTCTCCAATGGCCAACAGGCAGACCGCAATCGCAAGCAGAACTTGGAACTTGACCATACTGGTGATAAGGGCTTAGAGATTGAGTTGTATGTGTATGTCTAGGAAACTGATGCCGACGACTGTTGCACTTGGCAGTCCGACCAGGCGCTTTTATACCTAGGACAGCATTGGAAACACCTCCATTCATGAAGCTGTTTAGTGTGCGGAGCATCGCATGCTCCATGCTTGGACATCCTTTTTTGGCACACGCTCTGACGTCGGCGGCACAGACTATTGTCTGACTGGCCGATCGAGGGGGCTTTATGAGTTAAAGACGTGACATGAAAGAACTAGCAGAAGAGCTGGAAGCTCGAATTTATAGTTCCGCCATTAATCAATCCAAAACCGGAGCGGATAACCTATACATTTTGTGTGAAATGACTTGAGAATGTCTTCTGATTTCTAATAAATCGATTAAGTGCAGAAGACGAAAGCATGTTAAGAAGTTTGTTTAACTATATAGTATATATATATACATATATTTTCATATTAATTATTGTATACATATTCACATGTTTACCTTGGCATTATTAACATTTGTACAGACTTCATTAGGGTATAGGTCGTAACATCGCCTTCCTTTTCAAAGAGTTTACTATTCAGATTACTGAAAAGATAAATGAGAGACTTAATTGCCTTTCCTAGTATGTATATTCTACTTATTATAATTTTACTCACTTGCTAAGCACTTCATCTTTAGAAAACCACCAACCACTTTTCGATACAGTTCCGATGGAGAAGTGTTTTTCCAGACATATTCGCATATTATCGATGTTTCCGTTATATTTACCTAGGGACTTCAACTGATATCCTTCCTCTTTACTGCCAACCACAAAGTTGTCATAACGTGACCAATAGATTTGATTGTTATGATTTATTATGTTTATGAACAGTTGATGTTGCTCATGTGTTGTGATCTTATGAATTCTTTCCAAACCAAGCCAAAATTCACCCTTCGTATCGCCAAATCCTTTCTGATAGTCAGCGAAGTCCCTTACGAAATCCACACTTTGATTGAACCGACTCTGAATGACAATCCAACCTGGTCCAGCGATAGTAGTATCAGCCATTACGGGCTCAAATGGTTCAAGGCCCGGTACATGCATTAGTTTAATTGTGGATCCATTTTGTATTGATATAAATATTTTATTCTCCCACTGCTCAAGTCTCCTATTTTTATTTTCTAATTGATCGTCCTTTTCCATTACTTGGTTATGTAAGCTAGCATTAATTTGTTCCAATTTCTTGATGGTAAATTCTTGTGCAACCAATTGAGATTGAATATCATTTATTAGTGCAATATTTTCTTTAAGCTTTATTTCCTTGAACACTACATCCGATTTCAATTGTGATATCTCATTATCTTTCCTGAGCTGATCCTCATTGAAAGTTGCTTTCTGTTCCATTAGTTTATCAATTTTGGCTCTCATTGATAAAATAAGATTTTCACTGAGTACGTTATTGCCTTTTGATAAATCGACTGATTGTTTTAACGCTTCTATTAGTTCTTCCTTAGTTTTGATCTTTTCATCAAATAGAATAGCTTCGTCTTTAACTTTTAGCTTATCTAATTCCGCATTCTTTAGAAGCATTATAATTTGATCATCCTTGTTCTTAATCGTAGCTTCATGTGTCGAAATTCGATTGAAGTAAGTTTCTTGCTCCGTTACCAGTTTGTCAATTGTTTTTCTCAACGACGCTATTAAATCGTTCCTTTCCAGAATTCTCTGACTGTAAATCGACAGTTTTATTTCCAGATCGGAAATTTTATCCCTTTCGTCCATTAATTGATTGTCCTTTTCTTGAATTATTCTGGTAAACTCTTCTATTTCTCCCCTAGTGACAACTGAATGCTCCAACAAATCCTTCACTGCTTTCACGCATAAGGATCCACAAAGACTGTCAAAAGCAACACACTTAAAAATAGATAAAACTTTTTGAGTTTATGGAATCAAAACTCTTTTAATCACTTAACTCACCAAATTCTCATCAAAGGTCTTATCTGCATCGCATTTTATATTTAGTTTCTTACTATCCATTTTGATTATCTGCTAAATACATATAAATTAAAAACAGACTTGGAATATTCTATATAATTCAACAGTTCAACAAAGACTAAACTGACCATTGTCTATTGATTGGAAAATTGCACTTCTTAAACTGCAATCAGATAAGATAAGTTTAAATGCACTCATAGATAAGATTTACATTATATATTTTCTTCGTCGTAGTCCATATCAGTTCAAATATAATAGTAATAATTGTTATTACTTAACTTACAATGTATATTTCTCTTCTTCATTCTTTCTCTATCTGTCTATCTCGCTCTCTTTTTCTCAATCTCTAGTGTGAATTTAGTTTTTCTATTCGATTGGTATCAGTATCAAAAGCCAAGTCCAACAACCCATATCTATCTTTAACTTGATAGTAAGTGCATCCAGAAATTATTATAAATTTCTTCAGTGCATTCATAGATAAGTATGCGGTGTAGTTTTTGGTTTTCGGAGTGTTACTTAGTTTAATTTCCCATGTATTATATTCAATTTTCTTTCTCTGTCGGTCAATCTGCCTGTAAATTTGTTACATCATTTTATTTAGTGTAAACATTTGATTAGTATCAGAGGCCGTGTCTACCGAGCCATAACTGCACCTAAGTTGATTACAAATGCCTCTCGAAATAATTATATAATCCTTCAGTTTAAATCAGCATGAAATTGATTTATTGCATGTTATTGAAGAAACAATTTAACAATTTAAAAAACACGCCGCTTTCAAAACTAACTCGCTTAGAATTTGCAATACAGTACTAAAAGAGAGTGTGACATAAACGCATATTTTGTAAACTTTACCAAAACCTTTCTGGCTTCGCATCTATTATAGATCTTCAAATAGATTCTCAGTCACACTTGTGTAGTAATTAGTTGTGTCATAATCAACATTCTTATATTTATTTCACTCGCTAAATTATGTATAATTTATAATTATCATCGATCATCTGTCTTTCTTTCATCATATCGAATTTTTGTTTGTTAACATTTTTTTGTTGTTTGTTAAAAATAATATAAAGGTTGCGAATAACAGTTAAACCGTCTATTTATTGGAAAATAATATTTATAAAATTCTAACAAGATAAGATAAGTTCAAATGCATTTAAAGATAATATTATTTGCTGCATTTGTCCTTGAAGTCGCGACGTCTTAATCTATTCAATTATTGTCAGTGACTTCTGTATTTTTCGATATATAGTACATAGATTTCAATCTATAAAACTATTGTTTTCTCTCTGTTTTACTTAACCAAATATTACCTTTAGTCTACAAAAAGACTTTTCCATGTAATTCAATAGTCAAAAGATAAAATTCAGTCGATTGAGGAAAATTGCCTATTAAATATTGTTTAATAAACATCTTAACTATTGTTCAATTGGGGTAGGTCCAATAAGATTTCTATATTTCAAGATAATATCAATTTGAATACTTAGTTTGATATGGCATGTGTTTTTGGTGGTTAAACTGAGGACTTGACGTACCGTGATACTATGATTAATTAGTTATATGCCCTTGACGTTCACCTCCCTCCACAGTCGTTGATCGCATAAATATCGATTATAATTATAAGTGTTTAATCAAAATTCTAACACTCAAATCATACCCGACAGACATAATGCAATTGACAAGTTTTCGCTTTCAATTTATGTGGCCAAGTTGTCAATGGTGTTGTTTAGACTGTTTGGTTTGTTGCTCTTTTAACTTGCGTATCACGTAGGAAACGCATTTTATTTCCATAGAACATGGCGACGATTTGAACGTGGCGGACGTGGATAAGCTGGCAAACACCAGAAACAAAATAAATGAAAAATATATACACACATTATAATTGGAAATTGCTGTCGATTGTGACCTGCTTCGAAATCCTCTGCACCCAGTTTTTACATAGCGTAATACCTCACTTCAGCATTTGTCGATAGTGTTTAAATTATTGGAGTAAAGAGAGTCTTAAATTAAAGATAGAAATAAATAAACCAGATATGCACACTTACATGTAAAATGTTGTGTCTCTGTTCAATTCAAATATCAAATGGTAAGATTAAATCGATTAGTCTATTGGCACTGATCAAGTAAATTTATACATTATTGTAACGAAGGTGTCTGTATCATTCATTTTGACTGAAATATAATACCCTCTTTTGACAAATTTCAATTGGCACAGGGTAAAAAATATAAAATAAATCATGAAATGTGATAGCCGTGCACCTAATGATGTCTCATTTATATACACCCACATATAAATATATTACATACATATGTATGTATATATAATTTTATAATGACTTCTCCACATGGAATGGGACGACTCTCGCTTTCATTGGCTGAGACCCCTCGAGACCTTAGACAGACCGAGAAAATTGTATAAAAACCACAGACGCATCCGGAGCACAAATCAGTTGAAATATATCGGGCGACTTAGATATACAATACAGAATGAAGTGGATATTCGCTATTGTTCTGTGCCTTTGGGCATCTGGAATTGCCGAGACGCGTCAGATTCGGATCAATCGATATGCGGTTAGTGTGCAGGAGGATGAGGTACAACAAGCGAGGGTTAAAGAACTGAAGCCCACGCCATATCCGGCTGCTGGCTATAGACCACAAGGTCGTGCATTCTGGCTGCCTGGAGAGGAGGGATCAGGAGCTGCATCCGATCAAGTTACAACAACAACAGAGTTGACACTGGATGATGGCATAACAAGTACAACGGAGTCCCTTGACCTGAGCACCACAACGATACAAGCTACCACAGTAGATAACTTGGATTCCACGACAACAACTCCATCCCCACAAGTTGAATTTCGCTCTGGACGCGCCTATGTAAAAGCGCCGTATCCAGCAGCTGGTTATCGACCAAGTCGTGCTTTTCTGCTGCCCACTGAACTTAATCCTGACCAGCAGCAGCAACAACAACAGAAACTAGGTGCTGCAGATACAGTTCCATCTCCCGTTGCTGATGGCAACGCCGATCATCCAGTTTGTGGTGTCAGCACAAATCCATTGATGCCCACGCCGGAACCTGGCTCCAAGGACGAGCCAGATGCAGAAAGTGTTGTAATCACCGCCAATGTGGGACCAGCTGTTCTTGTTGCCAGAGCACCTGCACCTAATAACATCCCAGTGGCGATTCCGTTGCGCTCTCAACCTTTAATTCAGGCACCTCGCCGTGGATTTGTCTATACAACCCATGTTGAGCAGCGTTGGTAGAACAATGAGTTAAACCTATTATACTATTAACCTTTTAGTATTCGTAATATTTTTTAATTTTATTAAAGTCTTTGTTTTTGTTATCAAACTATTTTAAAATATTTATACAATTCATTTGATTTTATTCAGCTGCATGAAAGCCAGAAGAAGACATGATTTAAGTGATTCAATTTTAAATGAATTGAGATTAAATGTTTAACGGTGTTAGGCTACTTAAAAGTCATCTCTTTGCTAATATCAGAAAATTTTTATAAGGGAGAAAATATTTGTATGTACGTTTTTCTGTGTATAACCATTATTATTGGGTCAAATTAAATTTTTAAAAGCTATTTCAGATAATGATAATGCTTTTAACACAAAAGATCTCATTTCTTTCCAACAAAAGGAAACTTTCCGATTTCTGTAGCATTTATAATTAACTGAAGGAAGAAAGGCTAGATTTATTTTATTTTTATTTATGTTATTAAATGTCGACTATGAGAAATCGACAGATAAGGCTGTGTAACATTATAAATTATGAATATTATGTATAAAAGAATGCTTTAGAATAAAAAAAGAAAAAAAGTTAAATATTTATATGTGTATACACATACATATTGGGCAAGTTAAAAAACTTAGATCAATTACTCAGACCCAACATTTGTTGCGAGGATTGGGGAAAACCCAAGAAAAACCCCATCAGGTTAGTTATTATCAGTTAGAGAGAGTAAGATAGATTTCTTAAAGGTAAACGTTGAGGCCTCTGCGTTGAAGACATAGTAAAGTCTATTATAATCCATAGAGAGCACTCGAAACGGTTAGTTAAGGTGGGTAGATTAATTAAAAGAAGTCTACTAGTAAACGGTGGTAAATTAATGCCTGAAACCCAGTTAAAACATCGTAAAGCAAATAATAAAATTTTTTTAACAGATTCGATACGACCCTGATGAATAGAGTATTGTGGAGACCAAACACACGAGCCATAATTCAGAATCGGACGAACAAGAGATACGTAAAGCAATTTTGTCGTATAAGGGTCATCAAATTCCTTTGAAGGGATAAGGTTACATTTGTATCATCATCAGGCTAGAAACATTTCGGAATTTCCAAATTTTTCATGTTCGAAACAGATTCTTTTGACTTCATTTCGATTCAGTTTATGTATATGACATAATCTTAGTACTACACGGATATTTAACCTTTGGCCCGCAAATTTGTATCGTTGTTTTAGCGGATTTTTTTTTTTTGTTTGCTGGTATTGGTACAAGCATGCAGCTTTCTTCTATACCTCAAAATTCTTCTATAAGCTTTCCCCGGAATATGGAACTAATTTCTAATAACCAATCGGCACTTATAATTTTCGATTTTATTTATTGTTAATTGCTTAAAAGTAATTTGTTAAATGTATTTTAAGATGCTCGTTTACAAAACATAATAACAAAGTTTAACTTGTGGCCACAAAGAGATGTGTCCTTTTGTAATTTGGTTGAGGAGCGAATGGGGAGAGGCGGAAATCAGCGGAAATTGTGCACATAATTGACAATCAGGGGATCATCGAAGCGGGTTGGCACGATTTCCACAGAATGAACCACTGGCTGTAAATGGGCATCACTGTCAATGTGCGTGAAGCTGCCCAGCTGCAGTTCATCATGTGTTACTGCTGATGAGGGTGAGGACGAGATGGATGCCAGCTCTAGACCAGTATCAAGCAGCACGTACTCTGCCTCCGGCTCGGTGAGGGCCAACTCAATAGCCACATTGTTGTTGCCAACTGATTGCGGCTGTTCGGCAATCGAAATTGTGGCATTGTCTGTGGAAACGGCAACGGCAACATTCGGTTCAGGCGAGTCCTCCGAGGATTTTGTCGTATTGATGGCAAACAGTTTTGTTGTCGCTGCTGTTGTTGTTGTTATCGTTGTTGCTTTGCGGTCAACTGTTGCTACTGTTGTCTCAGGGTTGTCCATGTTGGTGGTGCTCTCTTGTTGCTCCTTCTCCGTTGTGGTTGGCATGTTAGCCCCAGCACTGCCGGCAGCTGAGGACTCCTGTTCATCCTGTTCCTCGAGCTGCTGTTCCACCTCAGCGGGTCGCTTTGCAGGTGTGCTCAACAGCAATAGCTTGGCTGACTTCTGCTGTTGTGGTTTCTCGTCCAGACGCACACTTAGATCACCCTCAATTGTGCCGGGTGCAGGATCTAAGCTGGCCAATGATACACGTTCTTTAATTTCCACAGTCGCATCCTTGTCGCGACTATGTGCAGAGGAGGGTGTGGTACTATCCATTGGCTCCACTGTGGTGCTAGCATCCTCTATTGACATCACCGTCGTCGTTTCCTGTTGCTCCTCCGAGCGTATCACAGCCGCCTGCACACTTCCTAGGCAAATGACCAGTAATGTTGCATATATGCTTATTCCTTGCCACATTTCGAATGTTGTTCTGTTTATTTGCTATTTGAATGTGCTACTAAGCGATGACATTTTCCAACACCGCGTATTTATACCAATTCCCAGTCAATCCCCCAAAAACCACAGAGTTCCCAGCAGCAGCTGTCATAATTGAGGCCCTGAAGGTGACCAAATTGACGCGCTGCTTCCGCATACCGCCTCCTCAAAAACCGGAAATGTAATTCCACTGTGTGCGTGTGTGTGTGTTTGGGTGTGTGGGTGGCTGGCTGGTTGTATACACTACTTTGGACAGTGTCTCAGTCGTGGTCATCGTGTCAACGTGAAGGCCAAAGGCGGACATCGTTCGTTACACCTTAAACCTACCCGTTGACCGCAATGATGGTCACAGAGTCAGCCCCAAAATCGCTTTACATTCGCCCCCCCTTCTACCACCTCCCTTGGTCACACTTCCCTCACAACACTCTGCTGTAGTTGTTGTTGCTGATGAGCAAAGTTTTGCGGCTGACCAGTGGCAGTTGTTGTTGGCCATTGCTATCGTTGTTGGCCATGTTCAACATGCCGGTCACGTCCACTCGGTGACTTTGTTTTCGTCTTAAATGCGAATTGAGAAAATTGAAATAAATAGCCACATGTTCTCGTACTCTCTGAAGTACAAATATACACACATATATATCTATGGGTATTCCTTGTGGTACATACATACATACCTATATGTATTGCCAAAAGAACAGTCATGACTAAATCTTGTCAATAACTAAACAACTCACAACCCTTTGCATCTGTTTAGCTATTCGACATCAAAGTTGCATGGCAAACTAAGCCTGTTCCTGTTAAGCTAACTATTTCCTGAATATTCTAGAGTTTGTCTTGTTTGTATATAAAAATACACAATTACAAACATTTCCTTACTAAACGTGGCTGATATTTATTACTTTCAACTTCTAGTAGATCGATGGGTATTTTCATAATCTCCGTATGACAATTCTTTTAATATAAAAGAACACAGTTTAAGTTACTTTATTAAAACTTTAACTCACATTTTTTTAATAATAAGAAAAGTATTTTTGTTGTCCACAATTTCTAATATCTGGTACTCGGAAGTCTTTTCAAATGAAATATGGTTGTAGAAACATTTAAAAAGTGAACCTACATATATCCCCGTGAATTTTCAGCTGTTGTAATATTAAAAAACACAAGTTATACATTTTATTTGTATTATTATATATAAGTTTATTATCGAAGATTCAACACTACTTACGTTAAAAATATTGTACGTCTTAAGTATATGATTCTATGTTGATTTTCTTGGTTTTTCTTTAATGGTTTTCAATTTACTTTTTAACGAAATTTCTAATTTCATAAAACGAATATGTCATGTATTATATGTTGTTGGTATAATGTATAATAATTGCATATGATCGATTGATGTTGTACAAGTAGAGTGTGTGGGGGAGTTGTGAAGTGGCATGGAAATACACAAATAGATGTATTTTATTAAGAATTATTATGTATACATAAATATATACTTAGTATGGCATGATGGATTTGATTTCGATATTCGATATATGTATTTATATATGATAGGGCCTAATACATCGAGATATGTGTGCTTCGTTTAGATACAAGATACAATTAGTTAAGTACAATTACGATAATTATTGTTCAACGTGTATTCAATGTGGATATCAGATTTAGATTTTAGATATTCGATTTCGATTTAAATTTAATTTCAGATCATTTTAGATGCTATTCTTTCTCTCTTTCTTCTGCACGTATAAAATGAATTTACTTCTACTTACAATATAAAAATTGTTTTGGTTTGTGCTTTTGTCGGTATTTGATTTATTTAGGTATTTCTCGTCCCAAAAAATTCTACTTCGTTTCTTTTTTGTTTTTTTTTTTTTTTTTGCTAAACTTACAAATAGCCCATAGCCCACGGGAAGCACGTAATGCTCACTCGGCATCCTATCGATATGGTAGCCCAAAGAGAGGGAGAAATCCCTTAAGCGTAATAAACAAAAAACAAATTTAAAAAATAACAAACCAATAACAAATATCTTTTTAAATAAACATAAATATAACGTGCTACAATATTAATTATATATTTTAAAATAATTGTATAAATTATAGAAAATTAATTGCAACATATTTAAAATATAACAACGCAATTTAAAAATAAAGTTAGCAACTAATTAAAAACAATATTAAACGAAAAACATTAAAGTAAAGTTTAAAAATATATATTAAATACATAAATGTTAAATCTCTATAACGCTTGAAAGGATATCGTCCTCATAATCAGTTTCAGCCTCAACCTAGGCAATATTATGAACCTTAGCCGATAGGCAATTGTGTACCACAAAAACAACTGGTTTTGGACAGCACTCCATGTCCAGTTCCTGCAAGAGAATAAAGCTGAGATTAGCTTGGAGTTGATAGATAACTATCATTAACTTACAATTTCGCCATCATCGCCGAAATCCAAATACAACATTCGAGTTCCATCATCCGCAGAGCCCTTCAATTTATCAAAGGCAAATTGCCAGAGTTGGGTTTTGTTGGCCACCGCCGCTGTGGGCGTGGATGAGGCGAAACCACCGCAATCGTATAAGAAAAATCCGCGATTTATGTGCACAACCAATTGACACTGTCTGCCCTGGTACAGACAGCGAAACGAGAATTCTCGCTGCAAATTGACAGCCTGATGGGAGCCCTGGACCAAAGCACGCGCCCACGCCGCCATATCCCGATGCGTCTCCGATCGTAGCCAGTAAACTAAGACTCCCCTGGCCGTTCCACAGCGCACACAGAACACTGTTGTCTGCTGACCCTGTAGGAGAGTGACAAATTCAGATTCTCTTTACTTTTCTGATCGGCGGAAACTTACATTTAATGAGGAATTGTTGCCTGCACCTGCCAGGCGTGTGGTAGCCAATGCATAGCTCTCCAAGGGACGACTCCAGGCCTCCACAGACCACGGTGCACTCTCGTATATTCGAAACTCCCGCTCGGTGACTGCCACAAATATGGGCAACCATTTGTCGCTCTCATCTGAGCTTTCCGAGCTGGATCGACCACTTGGCTATAAGAAGAAAAGGAATTACTTAAAGAACGCTCTTTAATCGGTTTACAGTTTTTAGACCAGTCTGTTTTTGTTAGTTTAGATCGGGGCTTACACTTACCACCTCACCGGCGACGCCTCCGCTGTTAGATGTGCCACTGCCACCGCTGGCAGCCCCACTGCCACCTCCACCACCTGCACTCCCTGAGCTACCGCCACCTCCTCCTCCATTTAGACGCTTGCTCAGCCAACCAATGTGCTTAAGCTCACCGATGAGATTCACCAACGCACGATTGGCCTCGACCAGGGCACGCTGCGTGCTGCTGCCCATGGCCGAGTGGAGCGCATTGAACCAGACGAGGGCTTCCGCGGAGTCGGCCGCACGGAGAATGCACGAGTGCACGCCATCCGGCGAGTGCAGCTCCAGGCAACGATTCTCTGCAATTGCCAAACAAAAGTTGTTAGATTACGTTTGTCCTACTATCCACCACTTCTCTTTGGTATAGAGGGATGCGTGAGGGGGAGGGACACTTACCCGGATCGATGTATTTTAGATTGCGAGCCAGATGCGTCAGCTGCAGCGGAATGTAGCGCGTATCTGCACGAGGCGTTGTTTTGGGCGTCGGTGCTGGAGGAGATGTTGGCACACCAGGACCCAGCGGACAAAGGAATGCCCGTTGTAGTTCCCATCCCACCTCCGAAATAATGCTCGCTTTGCGAAAGTAGGGCGTTACTTCGCGCAGGAATTTAACTGCAAATAAGAGACATCAAATACACAGGCATCAATATTGTGGCACATGAATATGCATGTCAAAGAGGATGTGGCAGACTGCCTATGGCGACACCTGTGAAGCTGCACAGGATGTGGTGACATCAACCTCACTCACACACCAACAACGCCAACACCAAGCACACATACAGGCACACAGCATTCAATCAGTTCGTTCTCAACAGCATCAGCGTCAAACACAAACGTTGTGGCATAAATTCATTAGAGTTTCCGCTCCATTTTTATTCGATTTGCACATTCAGCCAGCACAAGCCGAGTGTACAGTGGAACTGAGGTCAGTTAAAAGTTTTTGAATATTTGGAGCCTATACTTAGAATACAAAGTGTCTATTAAGTTTGTAAACGAAAGAAAGAAGAAGCAGGAGGCGATGCTGATCTTATAAAATTTATATATATTATTAATCAGCATCAACAATCAAGTCGATATAAAGTAGCCATTTCCGTTTGTCTGTATTAACACCTAGATCCCAGAGACTATAAGAGCGATACAAGGGTGTGGCCGGAGCAACAACGAAAAGTGGTATAAAGGTTCCTCTACATCTAAAACAGATCAATTTTATTTTGGAAATGAAGCCGATTTCTTCTGCCGCCCCAGATAAAAAAGACAAATCACAAAGTCGAGGTAAGCTAGCGCCTTGGGGGACTTTATAAAGTTTATTTAATATGATAGGAATAATTACATTCAAATTAAGATCCACAATTGTATTTATATAATTAATAGTCTACATTGCCTACTCTACAATAATCTTTGCAAAATTTGTTAAATTCGTACTTTCTATTGTGTAGAAGTAGAATCCGAAGAGAAAAACATCTTAAAATATATTTTGAACAAAACAGTTAAGGACTTTATATAAAGAATACTTTCGATTTGAATATTTTTATATCAAATCCTTTTTCGCCAAAATAAAATACTGGCTGAGCCTTAATAGGTATGTATACCGAATTGAAAAAGTGCATACCCAGTAACTAGTAGCTACAAAAAACATTCTATTTGGTTAAAAATGGCATTTTAATATGACAAAAATATATATGCAATTAATTAATTAAAAGTTAACATAAATTTAACTTGAATTTAAAATGACAAGACAGTTTATATAAGAAGTGCACCACTGTGCAGCATCTATGCAAATGATGATGACAGGTGGCTTGTAGCAGATATGTATACGTATCTATGTGTATGTATGTTTGTATTTGCATAGGTGTATATGTAAATGCTCATCTATCTGGGCTCCGGACTTCGTTCCACCCACAACATTTGCACATTTGCATTTCCGTTGGCGTCGCTGTTGTTGTTGTTGTTCGTTCGAGTGATTTGAAAATTCAATTTTCACGCTAAATGCCAACTGTTGTTGGTCCAGGGTTTGGGTCGTTTTATTCGTCTCAATTCGTGTGTTTAGACCAACTAATTAGTGCAGACGGCTCCCGAGCCGCCACAACTGTCGGAAAGACTTCTCCTACGACTTCCCCTTTGTCACATTCCCTCACTAATTGCTTGACATTTACGTGCACTAAGAGGGTTACCAAGTGGACGCTGTCGTTGCCTCAGCTTGGAGCTTGGAGCTTGAAGCTCAGTAAACATTTACATACAGAAATATGCAACCGACAACTAACAAACAAACAAGCGGGCGAAAAAAATTGTTGCATAGCGTCAGGCGCTGTTGAAATCTGGGCAACCGCGCAGCTTGTAGAGCGGGGGGCAGTGCACAGCAGTGGGTGGGGATTTGGTAAGCTTGGAGTGCACTAAAAGGCAAACAAAACCAAAACGCAACGTAAAAGTTTAGAAACTACAATAACAACAGTAATAAGTTGTGTAAATTTTTGCATTTTAGTGTAAATAAAGTTGCAATTCCAGGAAAGAAGAACAACAAGTAAAACAACTGAAAATAAACAAACAACAATAACAAACCATAAATGCTGTAAGCCAAATGTAAACTACTATTTATAAAACGAAAAAATACAGGCACAGATGTGCATATATAACGTATTACATTTAATATATATTTTATATAAAAATGAATTAAAGGAACTTCATATGAATCTTTAAAGCCATAACAAAAGTCAAACAATTAATTATAGCTCACGCAAAGTTCACAAGTACAATTGAGAACGTGGAACAATAGTAATAATCAATTAATAACATTATTCACGTATTACTGCCAATCAACTAAATAATTTAATTAAGTACAATTTTAATTTCATTTGAAATCAAAAACCGTTTTTGAAAGTGAACTTTGGAAGTCTGCTACATTTATTTCGTATATTTTGAGTTCAAATAAGTAGATGAATATTATATTTATATTATTTAATTAAGCATGCAAATTATTTATTAATTAAATCAAATTAAATAAATGTCTAATTAACATATTTTAATTAATCATTTGAGTTTTGTTAAATGCTAAATGCAGATTATTTGAGTTTAACATTTAGTAGACAAAGTCTGGCCAAAGATTACAGGTGGGACAAGTTTTTTACACCTTTGGCAAACGCAGGCACCCGCATAAATCACGCTGGAAGGCAGCCGAAGTGGGATGCCGGGAGGCGTGGCCGTGGGCGCACAAATATGATATCAAGTGCAGGCGGTTCGCTTCTCGCAAATCGTGCGTTAAAACTTTGCACAAAAGTTTTTAGAGTAAAATCTCACGCGCTCTGTTGGCAGGAAGCTTGAAGCGGGATGGGGTTTAAAGGGGGTGTTGGGAAATCTGTGATGCGGGCGGAACAAGAACTGTGTGTGGACTGCCTGCCCACAAAAGTATGCCAAGCTGTAAAAACCATTGCTAATGGACTTTTGGTAGGCAGGCCCAAAGACGGCCAAAGGGGAGAAGAGGAAACGGACGGAAGGGAAACCGTAGCCAACTGTTGTCGACGCCTTTTGCCTGGGCGATGAAATCTGCCGTTGACATTTGGCAGTTCGCAGAGTTTTCTGAAATTTCTGCAACTGGACTGTAAAAGTTGGCTTCCCTTCCCCGAACCCCAGTCGGAAAGGATATACAGGCTGGCGTAGCTTATTTAAATTACAATGAGGAAGGCTAAAGACGACGCCAAGTCTGGCAAACAACTTGGTCCAAGTTGTAAATTGAAGTTCGAGTCGAAGACGCTAAAAGGCATGGGCTAAAGCAGATCTGTGTCGTCGCCCTATTCGCATGGCCAAAAGGCCTTAGCCAGTTGCAATTGTCATTCGGTTTTAGACTGTCGTTGTGTTGGTTAATGCTAATGCCTGCTTGTGCCATTTTACGTGCTTATAGATCTGGGCCAATTACATTTAATGTCCAGCCCCATTTAAATTATGAAAGCCTCCTAAAATGCATAATCAAATCAACTCAAAAGACTAATTTTTATACTCTATATGTATAGAGGTAGTGTGACTATGAAATGTAGGCTGTTAAATTAAATTAATTGTTGGAAAGTAGAAGACATGTATAAATAGTTCCAAATATAAGAAATAAGAACTACAACTATAAAGCAGGGAATAAAATAGGAATAGGATAGAAGAATTTGTAGTACTGATTTCGAAATAAAACTGAACTATTTGTATCGGTTTGACTTACTAATATGTATAAAAGAAAGAGATCTTTAAAAGGTATTTCTCTATCTCATTCATAAAAGATTAAACGGTATTGTTTTTGCATTTTATAAATCTGAATTGTTGTTGTTGTTCATTTTAATACGTTTTCTAAATATTTATATTTCAAATATGTTCTAAAAGGTATCTTTTAGCCTTACCGTGAAGTACTACTTATAATATTATTTATTATATAATCGAAGTTTCTGATATAAAGGGATAGTACATAGTTAAGCTACTTCAACGTAATTATTTATATCTTTCATCATAAATTAAACTAGATTTATAAAAGGCTTCTTTAGAGGGTATCTACTTATATACTATGGTATATTTGAGCATGAAACTACAAGAGTTTAATTTTCAACAAAAAGTGTTTCAGTTTTCTCTTTTTAAGCTGAATTAATTATATGTGGTAAATTTTAATACGTTCTATATAATTTAATATGTAACATATTTTCTATAAGGAATAGTTAAGTTTCACCCTTAAGTACCGCTCATAATAAAATGTATTTATTTAACGTCAGCAAATATGCGATAACTGATCTAGTCCCATGCTTTCACGGATACCACCCAAAGTGTGAATTAAATGGCAGTAGTTGAGAAATTCAAACAAGAAATTCAGTTTAGATAGGATTTTTGCTGGTCGTAACTCTTCTCATTTAATCCGGTTAGAGCATTCAATATGTGTTGAGTGGTGGCTTAGTTAGTTTCTCGGAATTTATACGCTCTTAATTTTTGGGGCTGACAAAACTTTGGCGAAATGGATCAACGACATGTCGTGGAGCGGCATGTGTGCGAGCGAGGTGCACGCATCGAAAATGCGAAGCACGTTGACTATGACGATGACGCTGACGAGTTTTGTAGCCCCGTCATGGGCATGGAAACGGACGTGGACGTGGAGGCGGATGGAGACGTGCCTTCAGGGCTGTGTCGGGGGCGTGAGAGGTTTTTGGCTGAGGTTGTATCATATTAAAGCGGCGTTAACATTGAGCTTGATGGCTCATTTGATGGGCTTCGATACGTTTTTAAATGCGCAAATATTGCGACTCGTGTCCCATTTGCATTGGCCGCCTGAAAAGAGTTATCGTTATCATAGCCGAAATATAAACGGAGCTGACCTTGCGACCGTTACTGAATTCTGATGTAGAATCCCCAATTACCCCTGCTCTGTAAATACTCAATATAAAAGCGAGTGCACCCACAGCAGCCAGTCACATACCGTTACCAAGCGTTGAACGTGCAACATGAAGACATTTACCGGAATAATCCTGATGAGCCTGATGCTGGCTGCCACCATCTCAGCGATGCCACAGCGTCGACAGCTGAAGAGTCAACGTCAAGTGGAGCTCGTAGCAAGCACACCATATCCGGCAGCTGGTTTCCGACCCAAAATAGCCTTCGATCTTCCCAGCGAGCGACAGCCCAAGCTGGAGGAACCACTGGGAACCACGACACCAGCAGCAGCAGCCACCTCGAGCAGTGATGTGGAGGAGTTTGGCAGCACGGACACACAGAGCACCACCACAACCGAGGTGGAGGAGCAGACGGAAATCGAGGCAAATGCACGCACTCCAGCCAACACTTATGGTGCACCCGAATCCAATCCTGAAGATACCGTTGAGGTGGTAGCCCAGATACCCGCCCAGGACTTTCAGCCACCCGTACGCGAGGCTGTGGAGGATTTTGCCGCTGTTGCCATTGATGGCGTTGCTGCTGAGCAGCAGCCTGTTGCTGATCTGCCTGCCCTGGACCAATCCGAGACGCCATTGAGCGACAACGATGAGGAACTGCCACCTACTGAAGTGGCAACCAAGGCGGCAACGACACCAGCCAACACTTATGGTGCACCCAACACACCTGCCCGCAGCTATGGAGCACCAGAGCTGGAGGAGCCCGACAACGAACTGGAGGTAGAAGAATCTCAGGTCGAGCTGGTCGAGGAGACCGAACAAGAGTTAAGCGAAGCTTTAACCAGCGGTCGCTTGATTCTTTTGCCCATTAACGCTGCCGGCGGTCAATTTGGACGCCTCATTCTAGCTGTGGAACAGCCCAAGCAGAAACTGGGACGTCAACGTATACGCAGTGAACGCCTGCGCCGGATCTAAACCCAATGCCAACAAAGAATCATCCGACAATCGACAATTGATAATAAATATTTGCAGATAGCCTTTAAGTCCTTGTTTGTTCTCTGTCTCCGTCTCCGTCTCCAGCTGTTGCCCGTTGTCCATTGTCCGGCTGTGACTGCACCGGAAATGGAATTGACTTGCATCAAAGTCAATCTCAAGTGCGTGTTTGCACACACAACGATGTTGTTTTAGCAAAATTGTTCGTAATGCTTCATTGCGCAATGTTTGCTTTAAACTTTGAACCTGATTCTCTTGCCCCTTTCTACCCCCATCACAATCACCTAATTGATGCTTATTGCAATTTGTACGCTTTTAGCTAAGCTTTTGCTTGACCCAATAGGACACTGAGTTCTCTTATTGGCCCAATTATGTGCTTTTACAACATCTTTACAACAGTATCACTGCTCAACAACATTGGAACCACAGCACTAGGTAACAGCTAGATGCTAACTTTTACCAAAACCCAATTTATCTAGTACATATGGGTCCCCCGATGCGAAAAAAAACTGTAGAACATGGTTTTATAGTAGTGGGTAAATGTATAGCCCAGTTTTTAACAAATTTTTTGGAGAAAAGCTTGCATTTTTAATCATTATAACAAAATGTTACACCGGATTTTTTGTACTTTTTCTCAAAGCTAATGAACATATTTTACAATCTTTTATTCCCAATCATAAAATTAAATCAATAGTTTTAAATTTATGACTATTCTGTATTTATGTAAGTTTATTAGGCATCGTTTAGGATATTATGCCACTCCGAATTCCTTTTTCTGACTTTTTGATTTTAAAGTTACATAAATTTATTATTTGATCATCAAGTAAATTATAATCGTTACCCTGTTTTGTCAACAGAAATAATTAACATTAAACGATCAATTGTTATCGTTATAAATAATTTACCATCAGTTTTTAAAAATTGGGAAGAGCATCTCAGTATCGTTGTAGACCTGATATTATCCTCTTCGTATTCCCATCCAATTTGTAGGCATTCTACTTGAAACAGATGAAAATGTAGTGCGTAGCATTCATTTCAATTCGCACTACAGTGGCAAGTGCCGTGCCACGCCCACTAGCAGAGCAACTATGTATTTTGGGGCCATTTGATCAAATGGAAGGAAAACTTTTCTCATTACTCATTGCCAAGCCAAGCCAAGGCAAACAAACAAACCAACCAACCCAACGAACGAACGAACGAACGAACCGACGAAACGACCGTCCGACCAACAAAACCAACGCAACTAACGGCAGTCAACAACTAAGAGTCAACAGGCACAGGAGTGGCATGGTCCGGGGAGGACAGGGGCATTGTATGCGGGGGATTTATAACAGTACACAGCTGCACTTGCAATAGCAACAATAACAACAACAACAACAACAAAAGCGGACAGTAACTCGCATGTTGTGCTGACTAATCCCACGTATGCAGTGTATCAGTTACACTCGGAGAAAATACAATAGGACTATCTTTGGCTTACCGAAGATTTCTTGCCCTTACAGAGATCTGAATTTAATTTTCGACTAATGACATTCGACATAGGAGACTCCTATTAGGAGTCCGATGTTCACCAAATCAGCTTGTTAAAAACAACACTAAACACACAGTCTTAAAGTTTGAGATATGTTCAGAACTAAAAGTGTGTTCATACTAAAGATTGATTTTTAATCTTTCGTCCCTATACCAGCTATATGGTACAGTAGTCCGATCCGGCCGGTTCCGACATAATTACTACCTGCAGCAACAAAACGATACCGTGCCAGGTTTGTTGAAGATAATTTAAGAATATGAGAGGACATATCGAGAGGCTACATCGACTCAGATATACATATATACCTTACGGGGTCTGCCACGCCTTCGAAATGGGTTACACCATTCGTGACAAACTTATAATACTCTCTGCATAGGTAAAAAAAATCAATTTAAAATTTATTAAGAGATAATTGACTTTGCTCCAGAACATAAAACAATAATTATTTAAATATCAATATTTATCCTTCAAATATAGAAACAAATTTGTTAATTTAGCTTTTCTTTGTCGTTTTTTCTGGATCGTTTTGCAATGAATTCAAACATCCAAACTAAATTTTTTGCAGTGCAAAGGCTGAGCCCTCTTTAGCTAACTTTTTACATAGTTTGCTTGTTAGTTTGACTCTCTCAATGCCACTTTTTAAGCACATTTTCTCTCTCAATTCTTTTTATCTCAATTTTTTTTCTAACTCTGTTTTGGGCAAATAACAATGTCAGCATTTGACATGGCTAAGGATGCGCAAGGGATAAGAGAGAGAGAGGGAGAAAGAAAGAAAGAGCTTTAGAGGAAGCGAAATGAGTACATACCTTCCAAATCCACCACACGTCCGGCACGTTTTAGAGCCCGCACTGCCTCATCGTGGGTGGCATCGCGTAGTTCCTCGCCGTTAACCGTTAAGATGGCATCGCCCACATAGAGTCCTTTGGCCTGATCGGCAGCCATTCCTCGAAATATCTTTGAGATGAGAATGGGCATGCGATTCTCGCGTCCTCCCTTTATAGATATGCCCAGGCCATTGTTGTCCGACTTGATGATGCGCACGTGTCGCTTCTGATTGGCCACATGATCAGGTACATCGCACATGTCCAGTCCCACTCCATCCGCATTATTATTGTTATTCAGGCAAAGATCACCATTATCGTTGTTACCCGTACCCGATCCCGTGCCCCCCGTTCCATCCACTTCCGTATCCTGAACGACCATACCCTGTAACGAAGCAGAGCTAGGCAAAGTACCATTCTGACCAGCTCCACCTCCGCCGCTGTGATTGCTTCTGCTAGAACCAGGCTAGAGTTAATAACTTGACTTTCCTCCCACCTGTTCATCCTACTTACCCCAGTGTCCCGTTAAGAGTTGTGGACTGCCCATCGCTGGAATGCTGTGAAGACTCACAGGACTCGTCCAGACTAATCGCTAGAAAGTCCGTTTCAAGTGTTACCATCACTCGATACCAGGAGCCGCGCACCCGCGTTTCCAAATTGCCACACCGCATTCCCGATGCCGATGGTGAATGCTGTTGTGGTATGGGCTGCTGTGCCGCTGGCGGGGCACGCCCCAAGCTCGACGATTCCACCATGTCGCTAACTTACTGTGATTTCCACACGGGACGATCTACATTGCAACTCCAGCGCCAGCTGAAATGTAAGAACGTAAATCTTAAATTAATAATCTAGAATTTTCCAATTAATTTAAATTGTGTGTTGTGAACCACTTTATATAAATAAAATAAAATAAAACAGGAACCAGCGTTATAAATTTTAAAACATTATGTAGTTATATAGAAGTGAAGCTATATTTCCATTTATTGTGATATAAGTCTGAGTGTTGAATTTTTTGCTTTAAATATTTTGTATCGCCTTAAAACAAGTATGTTTAAATGTGCAAGCTCAAAGCTGGAAATAGTTATTAAATTTGTTAACTCAACTAGCTTGTCAACTATTTAAATTATGATTAAATCCCATTGAAATTTGTTTTCATATTATCTTCTCTATTTTTTTTAAATCTATTGATTTTTATTTAACTTTATCTACTAATATTATATTTCCTAATATTCCCATTCACTTCAATTTTAGTTGTGATATTTCTCTTCACTAAACTTTTGGTTGTTAATGGTATGGAAACAAAAAGTAAAGGAAGAGCAATTACTTTGGGGATATTCTGTGATTTCTTCTTTAGGGAATGTTTGAATTATGCTAAGCTTTCTAACTTTTTCATCTCATTGTAAGCCTCAGGTTCCCTTTTGATCTCTTGAGTCAACCAGGCTCACCTGACTGTGGCTTCTGTTAGCCATAAACACCTCAATTTCCGGTGTTAGCTTGAGGGTCTGCACAATATTCATTTGGACAGGCGCTTGTCAGAGGTGAAAACATTTTGGGGTTAGCAGCGGATATCAAATGAAGTGTCCGCAGGGGCAACCACAAATTTGGACAGGACAGCCACAACATTTGTCATTGTTTTGCTGGCCAAGATTTATTGCATTCCACGACGTACACTCGCAATATGATGTTGAAGAAGAACAAGAGCAAGATGATAACAACAACAACAACAACAACGACAAGAACAACAGCAACAGCAGCAATAAGGACAACAGCAACAAGAATGCAAATGCAGCGAATTGTGCGCATCCTGTGCATCCATCGGATTCACATCCAGTCAGAAGGAGCAACAGTCGTCAGCAGGAGCTGCAATTACGCATCTTGTCGCCGCCGCGAGGGGAGTTTTTGTCTGATTTTGTTTTTGACAAGTGACTGTTCCCCTGTGCACCGCCCATCCCAACCTTACCAGCCCCCTCCTTACCGTAACAGGCAGACAACTTCTCCTACTTCCACTGTATGTGTGTATGCAAGTGTGTATGTGTCTGGCATTTGTATGTACATTTCCGCTGACGCTTGAGCAGGAAGTAATTTTGCCACTGCAGTCGGTCTTCGTTTCTGGCTCTGCCACAGCCAGCATTGAGTCTGTTTACTTTGCAATTTATTGTGCAACATTTGTAATTATTATTGCAATGCTGCATACTTCTTGACGCTGCCACTGCCACTGCCACTGCCCCAAGCCTTCAAGCAAGGCTAACAGAAAGTTTTTGAAAAGCGCCAAGTGTGCGAATGCTTGAGACGACGATGACGAGGATGAGAATGAGAATAAGAATGAGAAAGGGAATGAGGAGGAAGGATCTGAAGACGTCGACGAAGATGACAACACACTCATAATTGTAAGTAAACACAAACAAATAGAAGCAGCAACAGCACAACATAAATACACACAGATACATGTGTCGACAGCTACTGAAGAAGGGAAACATTCATGTGATCAACGAGGGCAGTTTAATTAATTGGCAAATGTAAAGTGTTGAGTTTCAATTAAATAAATATTAAATTGATCTATCAGATTAAGGACTTTTATTTCATAGATAGTTATGATAGTAATATCGTTATATTTTACGTTGAAGTATCGTTAAAATTGTTATTTGAGACCTTGGATAGTCCTTAACAAGTCGCCCGCTATATTCAGTTTAAAATGTTTCATTAAATTTGACAGGAAATATTTCTGTGTCAGTTAATGATAAGTGAAATATTAAATGGAGTTTAAAATTGAATTGTTAAAATATAAAAACCATTTAAAGTGTGCCAATCTGAAGAATAACAAGTCTCACGTGAAAATCAATTCCAATGAAATTGACTGACCATAATATTTACATAGAATATTTAGAATTATGTATTTTCTGAGCTCTACACATCGTTTATTGGGTTTTCGTGCAATTTTATTAGAGCTGAGCTTTAATAGTATACTAATAAAAAGGTCATCTCTCCATTTTAATGACAGCCCTCGCTGGCCAACTCTGTTGCCACTTTATGCCTGGCAGCTAGCCAGTTATCCATCCAACCAAGCTGCCAGCGCGCTGTGACTAATTAGACGAAGTTTGTGCAACAATTCAAAATCAAACCGAAATATTAATAGCTCGGAGGGGAATACAACGATATGTGTTTCCCACGCTCCTCAAACCCCCACGCCACTCTTTAGGGACGATATCCTGGCCATTTTTGTGAGGCTCCCTATGCTTCAACATTTTTTTACTAAAAAGGTGCCTAATAAGCACCGGACGCCGGACGTCGCCAGCCGTCTGCAGGGCCATTTTTCATGCTGCGCTTTGGCTAATTTAATGCTAGGCGGTCATAAATTATGCGGCCCCAAAAAGTAGGCAACGAAAAAGTGAGCAAAAAAATGGGAAATGCCTGGGAAATGGCAGCAGCTGCTGCAGCAACAAACTCACACACCGGCACAACACATACGCACACACACACACACACACACATGTGTATATGCAAGTTGCATTCAACTCCAAATTTTTATGCGCGCTTTTCAGTAATAACTTTTTTTTCAGTTTTTGTTTTTTGCTTTAAAGTTTTTCTGTGCAAAGCTTTGTTTTTTTGTTCCAATTTTACTTTTTTTTTATTTTTAAAATGTGTAAATGTCTGTGTGAGAGCATGTGTGAGAGTTTTGTTATTGATATAACGCAGAGGGTGTGAGGTGGCAATAAATAAATACGCAAGCATTTGCCTTGCAGCATTTGCCACGACACTTTGACCCCTCAACTCTGTACAAAAAAATATACATACATTTGTATGTATATATGCATTTCTGAGAGTTGGAGAAAGTGTGTGTGTGTGTATGTGTGGGGACAAGTGTGTGGGGAGTTTTGTGGCTGCGCCATCAAAAAGTCATAAAATCATAATTTGTAAACGAGAATTTATTTCGAAAAATATTTATGGGTTGCTTCTTTGCTGCTTCAGTCGCGAGCATTTGCGGAATTTGCCATCTGTGTACGTGTATGTGTGTGTGTGTGTATGCAATGTGTTTGTGTCTGTGGGCGCCGCTTCATTACAGTCATGTCTGCATGTGGCAAGCAACAACATGTACTCTTACTTACTGCCCTGTTTGCCACCATTAATTTGTTGCCAACCTTGGCAAATGCTTTTCTTCCCTCCGAGTGCCGTACGTAATCTTTTCCCTTGACAAATCGGTTCAATTGACTTTGTGCACTCGCTTGTAACTCACAGAGAAACTAAGCACACACACTAGAAAAACAGAAATTGTCAAATATATTTAGATAGTATCAAACTGGGAGTTTATACATGTGGAAAATCAAGCGATTTTCCTCAACAATTGAAATACAGCTAGGACAAGGTATGGTCGTTACTCTGTGTATTTGGTTGGACTTTATTTAGGTCAGCTTAAAGTTGAAGTTCTCTAAACATGGCTCAATAGACTTTAGCTCCTATTATCTTGAATAACACAAAATTCCACGATCACATCAATTTATATTCTTATTTAAGAAACAGTTTTTTAATTTAAAATTCAATAACAGATCTTGAATGCCATATAGTTAAATGAAAAAGAGTAAAGTACATAGAATAAAGTACATACATAGAATAAACACGAAATGCACTTTCTTAGATTACAAAATATAATTGAATTTCGCTGGTAAAACGTTGATTTGATTGCTTAAAACAAAAGAGGAGATACGAAGAGGATATCCTATATTTATTTTTTAAAAGAAAAGAGAGAAAGCAGATGTGCGGAGAAAATTAAATTTCCTTTTTATCTCAAACTGCCAGCATCAATTAATTTCGTTTAATAGTTCTCAAGGAGAGTTGAGAGTTCTATAGACAAGTGTGCCCTCATGTGCTGCAGGTCGTTTATAAGTATAACCCGCGTCACATTATATTTCGATAATTACACACACGCACACACATACACAGATACACCCACACACATGTGACGCATGGCCTTGACACCGCCAGGCAGCTGCCACCAGCTACTTGCCACTTTCCACTTGCCACCAGTCATTGCCAGTGGCAATTTCAGTGGGATTTCAAGTGCGGATTGGAGTGCAAATTCTTCATGTCCATGACCAATCCCTGCCACCGTTATACTCGTATTGCCGGCAATCCGTGCGGTGAGCCTCTTAATCATTCTTAACAATGCCACGCTGTCGTCGACGTTGGCATTAAGCTCACAGACCGCTCAACTGGTGGAAATCGATACGTACATATACATATAAACCATTAACATACATATACTTTATACGTACACATACTACAAATTGTACACTAATGATCTTTAAATACACATAACGCTCACCCACATAGAGTGCGGGCAGTCGGAAAATTTAGTTGAGATGATGCTTTAGTCATTAAGCTGTGGTCGTTTCGGTTTTCGTAATAGGAGCTGACTGAAAGTCAATCAAAACTGATGTTACGTTCACACTAGCTTAAGTTTCAAACTTAAGTTTTAAAATCAAAATGTTCTATAGGGAACTTTAATACAATCATCACTTAATTTCAAGTGCACAGCCTTCTCTGCTGAAGAAAATCTGCAGAGAAAATAACGTACGAGTTCACAACGGAAAAGTTAAAGAAACTGTATATTAATTTCTTTATATTGCTTGTTTTGTGATTCTCATGTGTTTATTTTGATCCAAAGTTCTGTGAAATAAACCTCTAAGCTTAAATTGCAATTTTAATTTGATTATACAGCAGAATAGATAATATTGCAAATTCCTTAAAGTTTTCACACAATTTTTCCTAGTAATTGCTTTTTCTGACACCGAAAACAATGCGTAAACATTCTGTGGCTTTTAGTTTTTAATTAATGTCAGTAAAGCCAGCTTCTCCTTTTAGTTAGAAGTTGGAGTGTGCTAAGCTTAAGAATACTCCTTTTATTATTTAACTCAATACTGACTATACAAAATTTCTCTTCCTGGCTATCTTAAACTTAAAATTATTTCAAATAATTTTTAAAAAATCAAATATTGCGTTTAATCTTACTTTGCTTCACATTTAAGTGTTTGGTTTCGAAATTATTAAGGAAAAGTAAATTGAGTTATTTAGCGGAAGTATTTAAAGTTATAATCAGGTAGTAAAATTAATAAATAATTAAACAATCCTAATTAATTAATCCGTGTCATAGAGCACTACGCACCATATATCTTTCGAGAATTATAAATATTATTTGTAAAGAAAAGTAAATAATAAAAATAAATATTAAATAATTCCCTTTGCTAAACTAAACCCAGTTTTTATATTATTAATACCGTTTGTTGTCAATGTTATTGTTGTTGTTATTTTTGTCGTTATTGACACGTCCACCCACTGGTAAATCCTTTCATGTGTTTTCATATTGATATGTTATGAGGGTAACCACAAAGCCGCAACTGCGACCGATAAAAGCCAAAAGCAAACCTCTGAGATTTGCTTATTAACACACAAACACACGGACACACACAAGCTCGCACACCTAATGCCGCACACACACCACACACACACCCACTCTATCCACCTCATGCTTGCCTATGTATGTCAACATACCAACCTGAACTGAGCTGGCGTGGCCTCACAAATTATTCAGCATTGATTAATTATGAAAATGCGTTTATATTGATTGTCGTATGTGTGTGTGTGAGTATCTGTAGAGATGTATGTGCGTGTGTGGGTGTGTGTATTTTGGTCTCTGCTTAATTCCAGCGTACAGCTTGCGTGTCTGTTTATGTATATTAGTTGCACATTCACTAGCCAGAATGAAGAGAGTGAGATAGAGAGAGAGAGAGAGAGAGAGGGAGGGACAGAGGGGCATAACAATTACCAAGCGGTGATTGTGGACTCAGCTCAGTGTGGCGGCTATGTTGGGGATTATTATGTATAGTCCATTGGCGAAATACTCCCAAGTTCCCAGTCCACCTTAGTTCCACAATTGCGAGAATGCAAATCAGGCAAATGTGCCAAATGAGGCAAATGCGGCAAAGCAAAAGCAACGACGATGGCATCTGTGCGTCTCCGAGGGCGTTTGTAATCTTTATGATGGCAGGTGGGTTGGTGGCATGTGGCAGGTGGCAGGTGGAGGTGGCAGCAATGGCGTCGCCTTTTCCACTTATTAATTGCCAGTGTCTTGGCATAATTTCCACTCATTTGTCTGCTGAATGCAAGTGGGTGCTATTGTTCAACAAAAGTCAAGAATCTGCTCACGTACTCGTACTCTAAGAACTGCAAGAGGATGAGAGAAGAGAGAGAGAGAGAGTGTTGTGGAAAGGGGAAACAGTTGAGACGAGGATGAAATGCAAAATGTGATGATGCAGCTTCATTAAGTGCAATTTAAGTGCGATATCTCTCTTACTGTGCCTCGCTTCGTTGAGCTGCTGAAAGGCATGATGACAAAAGGTGCAAGAACACGGGATGCAGAGGAGGCACGCAGGAGGCGCAGAGGGAGATAAAGGACATAAGAAGCAAGAAGTAAGCACAAGAGCCAACTGAATGATGAGAATGAGCACAAAGTTCGCCTTCTCATTCTCATTCCCATTTTCATTCCCTAATGCAAGTAATTGCACGTCGCTCTGATTAAGTTCGGGTAACAGAGAGAAGGGAGGGTGTCAGGGGGATCGCAATTTGGGTTTTTTGTCTCGCACAAAATGCTAAGCCAAAAAGCGGATTATGTCCTTTCAAATGTAATTTACACGCTGAATTTGAAAGTGACCTCAGAATTGCAAATGCTTTTAGAGCTTGCTTTGCCCTATGATAAAATCCGAGTTTTTTGTAGGTATTCATATAATAGCCGAGACTAGGTATTTATGTTACATGGAGATTAAAAAGCATTAAAATTCTATTATGTGCTTTCAATTAAATATAAATAGAAATTATTCAATTTATACAGATAATACTGATAATGAAATCACAAATTCTATAATGAAATTATTGCCAAAATTAAATATATTCTTTATTAAATACTATACGAGAAAATTGATCTTAACTGTTGCATTTTCTATTTGAATCGATGAAGTACAGAGCGATTATCTAGTGGCTGAGTTTTTCCACAAGCAAGAAAGTTATAAAGTTGCTATAATAACAATGAAAGATATTAAATCGTTTGCATTTTTCATTTAAGAATCAAAATTTCAAGCTTTGCCATCATTATGGACATCATTCTTAGAATCATTAAAATAATCATGGTAGTTCTTCTTTGCTTTTTTAAGAGCGGAAAATGGCAAAAGCTGCTTGAGTGCCTCAGCAAAGAGCAAAGGAATTACAGTTATCTGTCAACACATATCGCCAAATGCATGTCAATTATGACTTAAATGCTCAACACAAAAGCCGGCAAGACGCTGGGCTAAGGGCCCTTTGTGCAGGTGGCAGGGGGAGGGTGATGATGGTAAAGTGGCAACGCCAACGCCGCTGATGATGTTGATGAATGCCGATAGTAAACGGAATTAACTTTCACGCAACATAACGACGTTGACTGCGACAACGACAGCGACGGCGACGACGACGACGACGCTCCAACAACTTGAATGAAAGAAAAAGCTTACGCTAATGGTTGCCGACGCTGCAGAGCACAACTGGAAAAAGCTTTCGGCAAGCGCGCGTAGTAAATGTGCGGGTGGAAGTGGAGTATGCTTTGTGGGTGGACGGGGTGGGGTAGTAGGAGTGTGAGAACGAATGCGGCTCGTTTGACTGGTTGCGTGAGTGAGTGAGTGTGTCTGCTTGCTTGTGGGTGGCCCGTGGAATGGGAAAAGCCAAACAAACGACGCTGATGACATCGACGACGTTAGCGGCGAAGTCAACGGCGCGCTTTGGTAACAAAGCTTAAACTTAGTGTTTGGAAATTAATAAACATAACATGCCCGCCTCTACATACCGTCTCAGGTCTCAGTGTTTGTTGTAATTTCAAATGCTTTTTGGCTCAACGAAAAACAATTAATGCAAAACTTGGCAGCGACTTTGGTTGGCGACGTCGGCGCATGCGCTAAAACTTGCTGCACTGAAGCATTTCAATACACACACACAGTACACAATCACAATACACGATACGTTCCGATGTGTGCCTGTGTTTGTGTGTGTACTGAGGATTTTTGCTGTAAATTTGTATATTTATTTTATTACACTCGGCGTATTTGCTATATTTTTAAATGTTTAACTTTTCACCTTTTTCTAATTATAAGCAAGCATTTACATTATCGATAACAACAGTAGCAACAATAACAATGGTAGCCAATTAGCATCTATTATTATTTCGTCTAGCGCTTTTTTTATTATTATTGTTTGTGTAGCACAAAGCGACGGCGACTCAAGCTTTGGGCACGCTTGAACAGCGCTCAGCAAACCCGTTACCGTTAGAAAATGAGCAGCGACTGAATCTCAAGTTGCAATGCCGAATACACCAGCACCAAGCGGCGCTTGGCCAAAAGCTTTCACTGCCAGCATCGGGAGCGACGTTGGCGTTGTCGTTGGCGCCTTTGTTGTATTTGTGGGGTGAGAATGTTTGTTGTAAAAATATTGATGTATCGATGTATCGATAGAACTTTTTCTTGATGTATTTTTGGACGATACCTGACGATTACATCGTTATCGATAGTTATTGCAGCCACCAAAAAGTCCTATGACATTGCGGCCAGCCAAAAAGTGACCGGCGTAATAACAGGAAGACGAACAGTGTTATCGAATTGCAACAGCGCTGCAACACAGCTCTTAGCGCAACGAATGGCAGTGCTGTTTATTAACAGCTGAGAGAATTTAGCGCTAAATTTGAATTATTTACATTTTGAGATAAGATAAATAGAAGATTACTTAGTGCTTAAAAATTACAAATACTTCTATATCACTGCAAAGTGTTGTTAAGACATGTATTTTTATTTTCTATACTAATTGTCTTAATAGGAAATGTGATTACATATCATTTGCTTGGTTTGTGTGCTGTTATAATGTTGCTTAAAAAAAATCCATTTATCTGCGGGTATAAGGCCCGCTTCCATTTACCATTTTTGCCAACTGCATAACGCGGGTGCACGAATGCCTCGAATGTTATTCGAATGGGAATTCCATACAAGCGCTTTTCCAGTCTCTTCACACCGACGACACAAGTGAATATTTTCCACAGCCACCAGATTTTGGCAGGAAAATGTGCCGACTGTGAAAAAAAAGTTTTCCACGCATCCGACGCATTTCTCACTGCCTTGCAATATCGGTAATCATCAGCCACAACAACAACAACAACAATAATAAAACGTGTTGCTGATTTGGCTGATGTTGTTGCCTGTTGCCTTGTTGCTTGGTTGTCTTGTTGCCGGCGGCTCTGTTGACCCGGCCTGGCCAATTATGCGCCGCGCGCCAAGTGGTGAAATCGATGAAGATGCACAAATGCAAACGCACTCGGCTAATGGTCAATATGGTGATGCTGATGGCGTCTTATGTACGATATGTGGCCCGGACAATTATGGCCAAAACAGCCAGGCTACAGGTGGGTTGTGGTTGTGCTTCTGTCTTGACCAGCCTAACGAGCTGTGAACGTGATTATAACTGCTAGCCCGACATATGAAAATTATGTTCAAAATGCAATTTGACCGAAAAGTAACAACAACGACAATGGCCAAGACAAACAAACTGCAACCAGAAGCTGAATTCAGATTAGGCAATAGGCCAGCCCCAAACCAACAACATCCATAGAGTGAAAATATTTGCTTTGCATTCATCTGTTGTTGTTGGAATCGTTTTTGTTGTTGTTGTCGCATTGTTTGTTAATGCCTTGCTCGGGCATGGTCAGAGCCAATAAAATATGAATTTGTCTGGCTGTAGTTTATATTTTTTTTGCTCTTCTCTCTTCTCTGTTGCATGTTTTGTTGCATTAGGAAGTTAGCCAGAGCATAATCTAACGGCAAATAATAGCCTGAAGCAGGTGGGGTTCAATGGATCAGCTTAGGTCAAAGTCAAAGTAGTCCATTGAATTTTATTGGCACGCTGTAAAGAGAAAGAGATTTATCGCGTGTGAGGAAATCCTGGTAAAATTCTGTTTCTAGGCAAACAGAAGCTGACTTAAAAGAAGCCTTTACATTGTCTTAACTATCCTCATTAACTTCCCATCTCAAGCTGTCGGTCCTGGTGAGAATTCTGAAGCCTATTTGTAGACAAGTTTATAATAGTTTGCATTGCATGGTTAATTTTAATAGTTTCTTGCATCGTACTAAGATTTCAATATTAACATATTTAACCAACTAATTTAAATGTATTCTTGGTCTGATTGGGTTTTCCCCAATCCTTGCAAATTTTTGACCAATCAATTTTTCTTTTATTTTCTATTTCTATTTTACTTCTTCCAGATAAAGAATCTAGAATTTCATAAAAATTTAAATTTCGATTTGTTAATTTTAATATCTTTTAAGTCTTTGTGTCAACTATTCATAGTTTGACAATAAATAAATAAAGATTAGATCCAATTGATACCTTAATTTCATCGAAAAAATGTTTAAATTTATCTGTCCTCTTTCATTCCTCTTTTTGAAGTTCCGATTTATTTTAGGTATTTATTTCTAACGTCCTAGCGCACTATTCAGTAAAAGTATACACACTTTATCAAACGAATAAATTGACTACTATATTGTGAACAAATTTATATAGAATCAGATTAGTATATATCTTGGCTTGAATTCATTGACGTGCCGACAAGAAAACTTAGTGTATTTTTATTATTACTTATTGTAGTATATGTTTTTTTTTTTTTTTGCTTTATATAAATCTGACATTTCATTTTTTTTCATTATTTCTTATGAATCCTCAACTGTCCCCTTTTAATCCCTAAATCTTTTCTTATTGTGGGTGTCGCCCTGTTTTTGTTTTTCGTTTTAAAAAACAATAGGCGCATTTCGGCAAATGTTGTCGCATGCATCACACAAGCCGTAGACAATGCTCATGTGACTTGTCAACGCTTCCAGCGGCGAAACTGCAACAACATCGACACGAAGCTCCTGCTGGAAGATTTGCAACCACTTCACAGCTTCCTAGCACAAAGATCAAAGCACAAATGCCGCACAGCTGGTGTGGGAATCAGTTGCAAGCCAGGCGCTAAACGGTGGCAACCGAAAACGGCGGGAATTTTCATTGCACATACGCCCCATGGCCCGCCCCAGTGCCGGACATCGCCCGCCCGCCGCCTCCGACAAAGACGATCAATCTATTGCTGTAGAGCAGCATCGTCGTCGCCTTGGTTGGGTCACTTGTTAGGCGCCTTGGAGCGTTTTGTAAGAACATAAATCCTTCAGCTGTTTGCAACACGGCTGCCGCAGCCACTGATGCTGCCACTGCATGTGGATGGCATTTGAATGTGCCTCCTGCCAGCTGCCCGCAACCCGCTGCCCGCTGCCCACTGCCAGAGCCAGTCTTAGTCTCCAATCCCGGTTTAAGTTTTCTGCCATGGGTCGGACGTTTTTTTATTGCCATAAGTGGCAGGTAATTATGTCGCTTACCTGATAAATTACCTTGTTGACAACGCAAGCAATGAGCTGCAACTGCGTTGTGGCAACAATTTTTGGACATCAAAACTCAAACCTTATCTCCAACAGACTTTCATTTAGTAAAACGTACTTTTTCTATTTCTATGAATTCCAAAAGTCAATCTATTTTATATATAACATAAATACAAAAAAAAAGGTTTCCTTTTTGGATTTGCCTTATTCCTCAAGATTAGCTCAATTTAAAATTGAGATTTAAATCTTTTGAAATATATTAAATATTGTTTTAATATTTATCTTTAAATACTGATCTTTATTTAAAAATTCAGGTATTGACTTTATTTAACATTTTATAAATAAAATAAAGGAATTGAATGCCTTTGTTGTGGTTAAATAAAAATAATAATTTAAATAAATATATAAACACTTAAGCTTGTCCATATAGAGACATACTCGCCCTCGCTGTATGCGGAGATTGAAGAGGTGGAATTCCAAACTCTGGGCATGATTGCATGTCTGTGATAAGGCGTGTGCCGCAATAGCCGAAGTTGCAACAAAGTTGAGCAGAGTGGCGCGATCAATCGACTGGGCCAAAGGCAACCTGAGACGAAGACTGAGACTGAGACTGAAACTAAGACTTCGACAGAGACGTAGACTCTGCGCCTGATATCTGTGAACACGGTAGCTAACATGCTTAAGTTTAATTAATGATAAGAAATCTGTATCTAAGGACGTTGCCGCCACGCTTCTCTTGACCGTAATGAGCAGATCTTGCCGGCTCACTTTTGGCCCTGGAATTCAGGTGTGCGCTTGCAGCAGATTGCAGTAGCCAAACGGGCGGCGAGGTCGACATTGCAACTTGCAACTTGCAACTAGTGGCATCACCATCGGCATCGGCATCTCAATATCATGTAGATTTTGTGCTAATGTGTAGCCTCTGGCACTGCCACTGGTTTGTGCGGCATTACGTGGCACACACAAGAGTCAATCTGTTGCTCTCATACTCGCCATTAATTAGTTGAATTTATTAGATGGCCATCTCGTCGTCGTCGTACCATACGCCTGGGAATTTTTCGAATCCCTTGCATTGCTTTTCGCACTATGAAAACGAAACATAACCAAAAACCGGAACGTACTAAATATACGCATCTTCCCCTTGCCACATGCTGCATGCTCCCTCATACATACATTGAGCAGGCTGCAGTTTACGATGTGACTCTGCTCATGTTCTGACCATCAGGTATTGGCCAACGGCCATCGGGCCAAATCGAATGGGGAGTCAAATATTTTATCTGCATACTCCACGAGTGGCAGCTCTTGAGGGGCTTTAATCCGACTGCAAGTTGCATATTAGTTGTAATAAATGGTCGATTCTGCGCATCTATTTTGTGTTTCATCCAATCTGGCATTTTATGTGCCTGTATTGACACTTGATTACTCCACAGATTGCCTTATTAGCAATCACATTTATCGTAAACGTATGCGCAGCTTAATTTATATTGCCATAGTTATTTTGTAATAATTGCTAATCGATCTGACTAGATATGGGATTGTTAGGTATTTAAAAAGAATATGATTATTAACTAATTAAAATACAAACGGAGTAAGATTTCGGGACTTTTCAAAACAGATTCAAGGGTATTAGTCAGTGTTTTCATATATTTTGACCGTATCAGGCTGTTAATTTCAGGATAAGTGTATTTACTTTAGTACAGATGAACAAACTAAGTATGTATTTACATAATTTATGATGATTATGATTATGATTAAGATCCTATTTACATATTGTTTTCTCTGCTTCATTAATTCACACTATCTTTTAAAAGCTTTATTTCTTAATGATTTCATGTGCTTTTAACATTTGTAAAATTATTAAAAGGCTATTTTATAAATCTAAAAAGTATAATAATTATGTATTATATCATTTTTAGAATGTTACGCAATTTTCATTATAGCCGCATCAACTGTATCTGAAATTGCAACTGTCTCATTGGTTTAATCTATTTTAATAAGTGTAAGCAAGCGGATAAAAAAATATGTGTTGTAGTATTTCACCATTTGATCGTTTTAATTCATTAAAATGTTTTTGCACATTTATCCAGCCCGAGAGAGGGAGAGAAGGACTCAGTTGCCAGATGGGAAGATGCGCATTTGCCAGCCAGAAGAAAACTTCGCATAGTTCGGCAACCGCCGACCAATTTTTTTACTGCAATTCAATGCGGAACTCTGGCCATGGTCGGGGAAACAACACGATTTTGTCAAGCTCTGAGGCGAATTTGCCGCCGCTGTGGCAATTGCCTTTGTGGCAATGCCAAAAATTTGTGCCACAAGCAACAGACTTCGCTGCAGATTAAACGACGCCCAACTGTGCGAATACTTATAACAGATAGCGTAACTTGCTAGAGACATATTTGGGTTATGTGAAACAGAATATTGTACTTTTCAATGACAAAATATCAACAATATTAAAGCGCTTCTATTTATTTATATTTCCAGTGATTCCACAAGTTTCACGCCTGTGATGAAAGTAACATTTAAGCTTGCTAAATTAGCAATGGGTACAAAACTAAACTATTATGTATATGTATTATTATTATTATATCTAATTATTATAATTTATACCTGCTAAGCTAACATTTATCAGATGACTTTACGATAATAAGATTTAACCCTTCTACAATGGGACCGGCTTGGACTTATAAGGAAATCAAATCAAGTGTTGGAGAAAACATAATTTTAAGTTTATATGACAGTTACCGTATAAGTTTGCACATAAATAAAGATTTCCATCTTATCATTAGTGTTATGCATAAACATCCCTATACAAATGATGAAACTTTAAATATTTCAAGCTGAAGCAAAAAATATGATACTTGTAAGATCTGTAAGATCAGAGCTTTTGCCTTTTACAAACCCCATCCATATCCATCAAAGACAGCTGAACGTTTGGCAATTAGTTGAAACCAGGCATAAATCAAACAGTTAATAAGCAGCAGGCTGCCGATGCTTGCTAAACCTGTTGCCAATTACAATGACTAGACAAAGATGCAACAACACATGCAACAACTGCAGGCGATCAGCATATGAGAAGCACAAACAAACAATATTTCCCCAACTCACCTACAATGCAGATTAGAGGGCTTTCTGGTGCAGGTGCAACAATGTTCACCAAAAAGGTGGCAGCCAGCTGATGATCTGCAATTTGTAAGTCGGCAGTGTGAAGCCGAAACTCAGTATAGTGGATAAGAAGGCTAAACTAGCCATTAAATTATAATAAAGTATGGAAAATCTGTAAAGAGCTCATGCAACTTTGTACGTTGATACTTTTGAAATAATAAGGGTAGATTTTATATAGTTAAATTAATAATTATGAATTTTTTTATTTCTTTGCAATGTGAGAGGACTCTTTGCTTACTTCTTATAATATCAACAGTAGTGATAGTGTCATCTATACAATACAGATAAAAATGATTAATATATATTATATTTACCTCGTTACTCATCACGTGGAAGTCGAAAGAAATCTTAACTTTGTTCTAAGGAAACACTGAATTAAAAACTTTAAACGCCTTTTCTCAAAATGCTGTATTTTAAGATATGTCACTCCTCTAGTAGGTAAGCGAAACCATGTCAAAAGTGCGTATACTTAAAAACACTATATATATAATAAATTAATACATAAAATGGTGTAAATATACACGCATTTTTGGCTCCAATTTATGAAATAATTTCACGCTATGACCGTCATATCAACGTGGTTAGTGATTGATGTAGACTATTGAATAATTTAGCGATTAGGTTAACGATCGATGGATCGTTTTAAACTATCAATTTACTTGCCGAGTAAAATTTCAATAGAACTTTAAGTTTAGGTGATTTTTGCTGTCTTGGCCCATTGTGCGTAAAAAAAGAGGGCTTAGAGATGTTGGTAATGACGCCAAAGTGGTTTCACTTTTTTTCTCTTTTAAGCATCTATGCATTTGGTGCGTTTATGCTGCTGCTGATGTTACTGCTGAGCTGCCGTTGCTGCTACTTTTGGCCCAGGCCCAACCTCTTGGCCTGCCGCAGACTATTTAACAATTTTTTACTACTACTAAAATTTGCAACAACAGCAACAACACCAAAGACATTGAGATCTCGTCGCTTGAGCGTCGACTGTTATTTGTAATGCGGGCGTTGCAAAAAGAATCGCGGGTTGTAAAATCTGGCTAATGGCAAGTTTGTTGCAAAAGCGTTAATTAAAATACATCCAAACACACATGGACAGCAACCAAACAACAAAACCGAAACAACGCAACAACCAAAACACTGCCAACAACAATTTAAAAAAAAAAGTGCATTAACTTTGTTGCCAACTTGTGCGGGACACTTTGACATTATGTGGTAAAAACAGAGGAAAGAGCCATATGAAAAGGCAAGAGGGGAACTGAGTACATTGCACTCATTGTTACACTAATTTGGTTTCGTTTTGGACTCTCAATATATCGATTGACAGTTTAGTCTATCAGCGTCTGGTAATCATTGCAATTGTTCCCCGTTTTGGCTACCAAATCAATAATAATCCTTAATATGGAGCACACAAAAGCGTTCGCTACAATTCTCATAAAAGGCTTGCCGTATTGACATTTAATGCCAAAATCGATTTGGTTGCAAATGTGACTGCATGGGAATTACAAATATGAGCAACGATCTTTAAGCTAAATGTTGACTCATTTTGCAGATGCATCCGCTTAGAATGGAGACCATTTAGAACAGAGTCAGTAACTTTGACAGCTTGTTTTTTGTTGCAAACTTATCGATGCATCGTAATTGTAAAAAGCATTTAAAATGAGGAGTGGTATATACGTGAAAACTGAAATTAATTATATCGTTCCAATTTTACAGGCTTATAAAGTGAACATGGAAGTTTCTTTAACTCCCAAACATTTATGATTTTAGGAATTTCATATTGTAAATATTGAACAGATAAAAAAAGGAGCAAACGAATGTGTCAAATGTCTCTTAATTTCTCTAATGTCTCTTTCAACTCTTAAATCCTTACTTAAAAGTATCGTTTTTACACTTCAAAGTAAACACACTTGTTCACACTTGCAAAATTATGGGACCATGGAGGTCCTTAGTATCAATTTCATCTGTAGTAAAGCTTGTCAATGGATCAATTGCTCAAGTAGAGCTATTTGACAGCTTAGAAGTAATTTATACACTGCGCACTAAAAGGCAATGTACGGCGCAGTGACACACAGACAGCTACTGCTACAGTTAGCTGTATGTAGTGCTTTGTAAATAGGCTATTATGGCTTAACTGCTAACTGCTGGCAGGCAGTGTAAACAAGCAGCTAAATGTTGCATCTACTGGGGGATTGTGGGGTCCAAAGTGCGTGCATTTTCACAATGTGGAACATGAGTTTTGCATTTGGCCGTTGCCATTAAAATGAGCGCAAATTAAATGCGGGTCGGCAAAATGTTGCTCACACAAAATTAGCACACACACATGCGGCAGTTGCAGCGAGTGGCAGTTGCAACGGCTGGCAAAGGGGTGACGGTTGGAGGGAGGAGAAGGCCAAGATTTTCCATGCCTGCGCATCGTGTGTTGTACTTGAATGTTGCAAGCAAATTATGCTGGCATTGACACGCCAGACGCGCTCCAGCTTTAGATTTAGCTTTCCAGCTGCGAGCTGCCGATACTGAGGTGCCACTGCAACTGCAACAACAGCAACTACTACACAGCAATAGTAACAACAGCAACAACAGCAGCAGCAGCAGCAGCAACAGCAACAGCTGTGGCAAACCAATAAAAACGCGCATTAGAAAGGTAGCAATTGCCTGTGGTCAAGATTAAAAATCAGAACGTGAGACATTTTACAAAATGGTCTTTGACTTTCGTTTGGACAGCTTGAAAAGAGCTTTAAAAGATCAAGACCAAATGTGCTATTTATCTATTGTTGAACACCATCAGATCAGCACTTAATCTTAATCATTGTACACTGTATTCTTACCTTTCTTCCCTGTTTTTCTTTCATTCCCTCTCTCTGCTTTGCTGATCTAATTTTGATTCAAAATGTATTCATAGATTGGTACTTCAGTTGTTTCAATTAACGTTTTCTTTAATATGTGTTGAATTCAACATTTTTCAATTTTAAAATATTTCATCGGTTAAAAACATTTGAAATTAATAAATGATGAAAAATGTTAAACCATTCTTTAGGTGATTCGATTTTTGTATAATAACACAATTAATACCTATTATCGTTATAAATTTTGAAGTCATAAATCGTGAAAAGTGTTCTTTAGGAGTTCCAATTGAAGTTTTGTGAGCACAATTTTAATTACATTTTAAACACCATTGTCAAACTAATTATAATCGTATTTAAAAATTTAAATACTCTACAAAATGTAGAGCTGTAAAGCTTTGTTTGCTATTCCTGGTTAAACAATGATTACGTTCCTCGCTCATCATAAAATTTCCCACATTTCTCGCAATTGGTGAACCCAACCCAAAAGTTCAATAGAATTTTTGGCGTGCGATGCCGAAAGCGTATCAAAAGCTGGCTAAAAAGCTAAACAGCCTGGCCACAATTGTCATTGAACGTCCATTCAAATGTCACAAATTGTTTGCCAAATCGCGCATTGGACATGAAATAGTTTCGACAGTTTAATTTGCCTTCCCCAAACCGATGGGCGATGGCAATTGTTGTTGGTGGTTTGCTGGTTTTCCTCGTATAGTGGTTTAGGTGGTTCGGTGGTTTGTCGATGACTTGGTGGCTACCATGAAACACCTACCAAATGCTTTTGGCCATTATTTGAAAGCAGCTCTATCTGTCCGTCGGCATGCAAATGCCTAAATGCCGCTGTAGTTGCACTGTGAAAAAAAAATCTAAGAATTCTATGGCTAAAAGTCGACTAAGCATTAAATAAGGAAATATATTTATTTAATTATAGAATGTTTCATGTCTTTAAGAAGTAGTTTCAAATGGATTTTAAAAAAGTATTAAATATAATCAAGTGTTAGAATAATTTCATGTATTTATTGGGGAATCACACTTTACAAAATAAACTACAGATACTTAACTTCTATCAAATTTAATGTGAGATTCTTATTTAGCATTTGAAATCGGACCCGGAACTCAAATGTAGCACTCTTAGAACCAAATTTCCTTATATTCTAGTTTTTGTTAACTTTTTATAATTGTTAAAAATTTTGAGATATATCTCAAATATATTTATTTAATTTAAAAGAAAAGCTCAATGTTGATTCAAAATAAAATGTAATTTTATATTTGAAGGGAGAATTACAATAAATATAGTACAATCAATATCTTACTGAAAAATTCAAAATGACTTTGCTTTTTCTCAGTGTATTTGTTCCGCCTGGTGACAGTGGACGCTCTGCTGCTGTTGCTGTTGTTGTTGCAGATGCATCCAATAGATATGAGCGCGGCGATAACGTTGACATTCCACCTAAATTTATAATTTTTCGCCGAGTTTTTCCCTTGTGCGCAAAAGCTTTTAATTTTTGCCGCCAATTCCGTTCACATTTGTCGTCGACTGTCGTCGTTTCCCAACTCTCCAGCGGATTTGTCATTTACTCGTTGTTGTTGTAGCTCTTCTTTTTATTGTTGTTGTTGGTGTCGCCAGGCATACGAGTACAACAACTAGTAGTAGCTCCGACTAGGCCAGACTAGTAGCTCCTATGTCTATGTCTATGTCTATGTCTATTTCGATGTTCATGGAGTGTATTCAAAATCTGCCATGATCATTACCATAACTGATCTTGTTTTGTCATGGCGCCTCCTCATCCACCTTCTCCTTCTCCATCAATCCCTCCCATCCCTCCTCTTTAGCTACCACTCTTTAGCTACTGTTTTTATTTTTTTTGTGATGATTTTCTGCGGTTCATTTGAGTCACGAATTGCTCGAAATGCCTTCGACTTGGATTTGGACAACCACAGCCAGGTAACCAACCACTTGGACCTGGGACTCCAGTTGGCGTGTTCTTTTGTCCGTGATTTCATTTTGATTTGCGCCACAAAACTCTTTGCACACGACAAGAGCGTATCGTAGGTGCCTTCCCTAGCCCCTCCAGGCCCCCCTTCCAACCCTCTTTAAATGCTGTCATTGAATTTTAATTTAATTCAATGCATTGCCAGGAGAATACAACAGCAAGCACAATGTTTAGAGAAGATCGCTTTGCGATAATAAAAGCTGGGAAAATTTTTAGCAGTCTTTGTGCTCTGATTCCCATTATTGGCATGATCATGTTGATATTTGTTTGTATTGCCAAAAAAAAAAGATAGAAATGTCTTCATTTATGCCATGGTTATGCTAATGGATCAGATTGCTTCTGACTCTGGCTCTGAGTCCAGCTGCATTGGGGTCAACTTGCAATAATTGCAGAAAGAACCCAAAATTACAATTGAGCAACGACAACAAAACTATGAAAAAAAACAAACTCAAATTCATCGTAGCTTAAATAGAATCTTTTATTGAAATCAATTTGTTATCAACAATTGTTAAAAACCACTAGAAAAACAAATTCGCTGAATGCAGAAAAACAGACAATAAAGTTTCACAAGAGTTGTCAAAAACTCCATTTAACAGTAGAAACTAAAAAAGATCAATAAGTATCCTAACATTGTATTCATCCTGGTCTCTCTGGTCGACACTTTTTACATATTTACAAAAGCTAAAAGTGTTGGCTGCTGAGTCAGCTAAATCTAACCTACTATCACTAACTTATACTGACAGAAGGCAATGGCGAAAGGTGTATAAACCACACGCAAAGGCATTTTAATAATAAAAATTTAATTTGTGACTAACAAATTAATTTCAAAGAGCATTTACACCTCCTAATCTCGAATCACTAAATTGTCGATGGAGCCAACGGGCCAAATGTGAAGCGAAACCCAGAAACCAAAGCTAAGGCCAAAGCAATTGCCAAAGAAGTAGGCGTTCACGAATGAGGGAAACACAGGCAACACACACACGTACACACACACACACCCATTAGGAGCACATAAGTGACTACATTAGTGTGACCATGGGCACTGGCAATGGCAATTTTCCCAAGGAGTCGATGAAGCTGAACTTGAAGCTGGAGCTGGATCTGGAGTTGGAGCTGGTGTTGGAGTCTGCTGCAATTACTGCTGCAAGCGCGACGCTGGCTATCACTCGCGCCAACAATATCAATATTTATGCAGACGATAACACCTTCTGATTTACGTCAGCATCGCATGCAGATGCTGCAACGCCGCCTGCTGCTGCTGCTCCCCCAGATGATGCCGCCTACGGATCTGGCCATGGCATTGGCAACGGCAACGGCAACAGCAACTCTAACTCCATCTCCAACTTCAACTGCAACTGCAACAGCTAGAGCAACGACAACGGCGGCGTTTCGATTTTTCTATTAAGAGCTCAACACTTGCGCTACTGCGCAACTTGCAACAGGCAACTTGCAACTTGCAACAGGCAACCAGCAATTTTCAAGTTAACGCCCCGAATTGGCCAAAAAAAAAAGTAAAGTGAAGACGGCAACAGCTAAGCATATGCTATGACAAAAACATACCCTGTAGTTAAAGTCTGACTTTACCAGAGACTGTAATCATTGTAAGTTGTATTATAAACTAATGATTACTTATGTTTTTATTGTTTTACTCACACAATAATCATTTATTTTGAGCTATACTTTTCTTGCTGCTTATTCTGCAAAGAAATATGCTAGCAATCAGTCTTTGACTTAATCTTTAAAATATTTAAAATTTTTGGGAAAATGGAAGTAAAGGGGTTCGACCACAGCGAAGCTAACTTTAAGTTATTAAAATAACAAATATTTTTCTAGTAATTTTCATTTTAAACTAATTTTAGTTTTGAATTAACCCTCGAAATTTTCATGGACTTCTGATATTATAGCAAGGCTTAGCTGTTTAACCAGTTTTGCATGGTTAATAGTTAAAATATAACAACTATTTTCAAGAAAGATTTCGCTAAAGACGTAAAATAATGAAGAAGGACAGACGTCTCCCTCTTGGCACATTATATTCTGTCAAACTATAACTGTAGGGTATAGAAAGTATAACATGTTGGACATAATGGATATTAGCATAAATTTTACGCCGGCAACAACAAAATCTTACTGCAGCAGTTGATTGCCATTGCCACAAAATGTTGCTGGCAACAAATCGCAATTGGGAACGAGATCGCGTCGGAAGGAAGAGAGGAACCACAGAGAGAAGAAGGGGTAAACTGAGGGGAAGCTCCATTTACAGGTTGCTCCGTTGTCGGCGTCGGCTGTGGGAAGCAAAAAAAAAACGCTTAAAGGAAATTTGCACAGGCAAATAAGGCGTAAAAAGTAAATAAAAATAAGTAAAAAATGGAGAAAAATAGTAAAAATAAAAATAAAAATAAAGATGCGCATGTTTATTATTGTGTGGCTGCGGTGAATGTTGCATTTATTATTTATTGAGTTGTTATTAGTGCAAACTACGCGCCATGTTTATCTGATTTCAATGCGGTTGCTCCAGCAGCAGCTGCTTCTTCGTTTTGGTTGCATGTTCAGGTAGCTGCAACATGTTGCCGCTGCGCTTTGCTAAGCTTGTTGCATGTTTGCAATTGTTGCTGGTAGCTAAACATTTTGAATTATTATTGGCAAAGCCAAGAGGCAACTTAATTAATACATGCCCCGGGCTTAAGCTCAACAACAATTACCTCTAACACACATCAAAGCGCTAACAGATATAGATACAATTGAATCTCACAGATACAGCTACAGCTACAGATACAGATACGTCTACAAATGGACCAAATTGGTAACGGAAACTGGTAGTCAACTGTTTGCTTGACAATAGCTATTGGCTCCAAGTGCTGCTCCATTGTCAGCTTCAAGTGCTGCTCCATTACTATTTTGAGCTGAAAATTACTTTATAGTGTTTCCCCGCATAAATTGATGTAATCGTTTGTTACCATTTCTGAACTCTCCAGCCAACCAACTGAACTGAACTGGCAACAGTCGCTCCATTGTCGTCAGACAGCGACTTGACTGCACCATCATCTCTACAATCGCACCACAGCTGCAAGCACATGCGTTTCACACTTTTTTTCTCTCCTTTAAACGCTCAGATATTCGGACTATGTTTGGCATGCGTACGACTCGCTATAATCGGGGAATTTCAGACCCTCCTCCACACACTCCTTGGGCAAGAGTATGCACTTTGAAAACAAGGGGAGCACCTAAAAGTAAATGCTTTAAGAATTAAAGTCAATCATTAGAGAAAAAACTTATTTTAAGCGCAACATTTGCTTTAATGTAAGGAATTATTGAAATAAGCACAACTGTTAGGCATATATTTATATCTTAGTTATCATATATAAAACTTTATATCATAAGCCTGTTGAAAAATCAGCTTATAATAATAACAACATTTTTGTGTCTTGAGACATGCAAAATCGAATTTGAGTATGAAAAACTTACTCTATCTTGTTCGTTTGATAGAAAATTTGATTAAAATCGGATCAATGAACTGTCATCAATTAGCTGTTGAATACAGGAGTCTGTATATTGTTAAAGTATTTAAAACATTTTCAATATTGTTTTACCAAGTTTGGTACAGAAACTCCAGAAAGATCCAGATTGCTTTAAAAAGTATTTAATGTGATTCTTAAATTACACTACATTTTAAATTAAGTACCAGTTTAATCACAATTAAGTTCAACAAATAATTTAATAATCGCTACGGCGTATCTTATCTAATGTCAAAAAGCATTCAACTACTTAAAATTAATGATCTTTCAACAGACAACAATTGGAGCCGCATTAATGGTGGTTAGTTTCAAAAATGATTTGGATATTCGCACATTATCATTATGTGAGTTGCCGTTCAATGAGTCGTAACTGAAGGTGTAACTATCTATATTCCAGTAACACCTACCGTTTCTAGTGGGACAACCACTTTTCCTCTCCCTCTTTTCTGATAACCACTTCAGATTTTTACTGATTGCAGCTGCCCTTTTTGGCTTTGCTCCGATCCGCCCGCTCCATTGACTTTGTTGTCATCAGTTTCAGTTTTGTGTCACAACAAGAAGGGCACAGATTTATTTTCAGAATCAGACCTAGAGCACATGCCATTATCTGGCTTTTATTGTTAGAAAACATTGCGCTTTGTTTCGCAACTCAGATAGTTTACAATGTGTCCTGATGCTTCCTTGTCCCCTGTCCAGAGGAGGGTTCCCAGTGCGGTGTGTCGTCGCTGGCAGCCAAACAAATTTATTGATTAATGCCCGTTTCATGTTGGGCAACAACAAAAGGCAGCGACGATACACATAATGGCACAGTTCCAGAGCTACGAATGACAATGACCTTCTGTCTAGCCAATGAAACAAAACGATATAAAAGTAAACCCATAAATAATGTTGTACAAGAGTCAAGAAGAGCCTTGTGCAATTCTCTCTCTCTCTCTCTATCATAATTTCTCTCTCCCTCTATTTTCAACCCAACAATCGATATTTTGACTCTGTTTACAAACTGTCAACACAATTTTCATTATGTTACAGCATTTGCTACGCATAACTCATTTCAGAACAATATATAGTTCATTATTTAACAATCAATTTGTTTTGACAATTCGCAATACTTCTTTATAGACTTGTGTGCGATTCCACCAATAGTTTATTTTTGTTGATCTTTGGCATTTAAAAATTACAATTTAAAGAGACTTGAATGTAGAAGATTCTAACATTTAAATAGAAATTTTATATTGAATAGTTTGACTTACTCAATTGAGAAACTGAAACCTGAGTGGTAAAAGCAGAACATTGCAAAATTATTATTAATCCTTATTATTTTTCTATCTCAAGATACTGAAATTGTTTAACTATAAGTGAATTAAATAAAAAGAAGGTATATCTTATAATCATTTACAGCATACAACATTAAAATTTTGAGTTCTATTGAAATGACACTTCCAATCATTTATAGTAAGCTGTTAGATCGTTGTTCATTTGTCAGCTTAAAAAACTAAACGTATTGGTAGCATTAAAGCCATTTCTACTTTGTATTCGTCACTTTAATCCAACAATTAGTCAAGACTAAACACCTTTCACACCTTCAATACATATCGATACCAAATCCAACACACAGACACACACACTCACAGACACAACCAATGTGCCGTCAATGTCATTCATCCAATACGAGTACAAACTGTGTGTGTAATTCAATTGCAATCACAGCAAGTGAACCTAGTGGCATTTAAAATTGTGTTGGGACAGGGGGTTGTGAGGTGGAGATTGGTGAAAAACAGAGGCAGAACCACTTGAAACAACGGGCAACAATAACAAGAAGAGGGCAATGCCAAAAGCGCAGCTGGAAAACAGTCAACAAAACAAAGATTTGAGTTTAGATCAAAGCGATTTCACCGCCACTTGCTGTTAACTCGATGGCGCTCAAGGTACACGATGGACTTGCATTGGACCTGGACCTCGATGTGCTCGTAGATGTGGACATCTGGACGGCCGCTGGCTTCCCAGAGGCTGTACAGACCGATGTCAGCGTTTGGTTTTGTTTTTAATGCTCTGACAAAAGGTAGTTGAAATTTACAACTAAATTTGAGTTTCAATGAAAATTATATAGAATACTTATATCTGAAACATTTAGATGTGCAGAGGCTATTTAAATATATATATATATTGGATCCAGCTGAATCGTAGAGCAATTACTTTTCAGATCATCATTCTGTTCTTTGTCTTGATTAAAATTAAATTAAAATTCCAGCTTTATTAATATAAGGGTATTTAGGCTTCACCATTTAAAAGATATACTTTCTTTGCAATACTCTTTAGTTTTATTGTGATTTTGCTGCTTGCTTTGCTTTCAAAGTGTGCAAATGTTCGCGTCAGGCAATTTGCTGACGCGTTTGTTGTAATTAAATCGATGGAGCTCTGGCATCGATCTGATCGGCAGCCCCGACAGCCCGACAACCATTCATTGTGTGTGCTCATGAATCTCTCTGGCGCTGTCCAAGTCTATATAGCTCTGACTCTGTCACACTCACACACACACACATTAAGAAACTCTGGGGCGGTCTTTTGGCCTGGTCGCTGGCCTGCTAATCTGCTGGGACGCGACTTGGATCGGTCGGATCGTTTGGAGGATCGTTCGCTCGTTCGCTTGTTACTCTTGCATACAAATGACACAAATGTATGGTTGCTTGAAGCCGCGTCTGCTTTTTGTATTGTATGTATTTCTAATGCCGTCACAGGCGATCAGATTTGTGGCCACATCAGACGGAAGACTGAAGCCAGGCTGCCTCCTGCCTGTGGCCTGCCTGCGATGGAGCATTTGATTTCACTTCGACGCTAATGGCGACAAACTGCCGTGGAGCGCTAAATTGTTGCCAAGCATTGCCATTGAGGTGGAGTCGGGGAGGAAATACATAACCTATACTTCTGTCTCCCGTCGAGTCGAGCCAATCTTTCGCCAAAACAATTTATCTATTTGTGCCCGTCAGTTCCCCAGATCCCCAGCTGCAAACAACAACAACAACAACAATAACAACAACAATTATGTATTTCTGATGATCATATGATGATCTACATGCTAATCAAATCACATTGCTGCATTGACCAATTACTCAGAGCAACACCTTTTAGCCAGCGCTTGTGGCCTGCAGGCACAAAACGAAAGACTTAGGCGACAAACTCGACTACAAACACATACACAGTCAGACTGATTACACAGAGATGTGTTAAGTGTGGATAAGTAATGGCTTCTATGTTGGTCATTTGTCTTCATTGGAGCATTCAAGTGCTCCATGCGATTACTCTGAATGCCACCGGCGGCAATTTAGCAGCTTGTGATTGGTTAATCATTAGAACGTATTCTGATCTAGCGGTAAGATAGATAACAAAATCAACAACTTAATTAGATTTTAATTGAATGATTTAATCTTTAAACTTTTATAGTTTTCAAATGATTTCCCTAAATTTATTTAATTCTTTTTACTTTGTAACTATTTGTGTAAAAAGTTTTTTCCATTAAATTTTATTATACATTTAAAATGAAATATTTTAGAGAGCTAGAGAAATCCTTAAAAATATTCAAAAATAGTATTTAATTGTAAGCATAATCAATAACTTAATTAAATATTTCTAAATTTTTGAATATTTCCCTTTAATTTGTATAATTTCTTTATAATTTTTGTAGATTTCAAATGATTTCGTTTATTTTATTTACTTTAAAAGTTTTTATTAAGAACGTATTTAATTTTCTAAATTCCTAATATTTTATGGAGTATTCTAAAGAGCTTAAGGATTTTTAAAATATATTCAGAAATATTCTTAAGTTTTTGGCTCTTTAGATGAAAGAACAATACTTGTAAATGGCGAAATCTAAGTAAATAAATTTATTTAAATAAATAGTATATTATATTTTTTAAATTTAGAGTATTTCTAAAACATTACGAGAGATAAAATCTAGTTAGTCTTAGACATATTATTAGACTTGACCATCAGCAAATGAAATCGTCTTCAATATGTGACTGTTCTTAAGCTTTTGTTGAAAGATTGGAGGTTGATCGTGGCTATGGTAGATGGTGAGCGTGCTGGCCCCGTGACACATTCACATTGCACATGCTGAGCTGGTAATACTCACTGCTGCCCCCACCAGAGCTAGCTATTGCAGTTGCAAGCAGCAAGTTGCAAGTTGCAAGTTGCACAGCCTGCTGTGGTTGTCAGGTGAGTGAGAATTGTGTCACATAGTCATGCGCTGACACTCGACGGTGCTGAGTCTAGGTTTGCGCCTAAGTAACCTACCTAGCGGTATATTTGTTGGCCAAAGTTTTTCCTGGAAACAATCGTCGAGTGTGCAGCATTTTGCCTGTTTCTTTGACTGCTGCTGCGGCTGCTGCTGCCGCTGCTGCCTCCACTCCATAAATCTCGCCACACAATGACAAAATATTTGCAAATCGCAAGGCGCGCTTCAGAGAAGCCGCCTCTCGATACAAATCTATTTTCATTCGGTTTGGTTCGGTTCGGTTTGCGTTTGCGTTTCGCGTTTCGCGCTTAACCCGCTCCGTGCTGCATTATTATATTGTTTGCTGTTTTTGCCTGGCTCTCAGTGCTTGCCACTGCCACTGGCATGGCTTTCCACTCTGCATCTGAACCCCTGCCACACTGACGTGTTGCATAGAGTGCAAGCAAGTGAGAGAGCGCCTTTTTGCCTTCAGCTTGTTATGCGGCAGCAAACAATTGTCTATTCTTTTTCAAATACAACCGCCAAGATGCGCCGCCTGGTAGCAACAACTGCTGCGATGCGCCACAAACGACTCCCCCGGGACACTGTCTGTCTGCACTCGACACGGCCCCCTCCTGTTGCGCCCTGCTTCTCCGCTGACTCCTCAAACTCCTCCAACTCCACCGACTCCTCCTCCTGTTACCGCCAGGGGGCCAACTTGGGGCTACGGTTTCTGGGCGCGTTAAACATACAAATTGTTACACTTACAAGTGAAATTTATTATTGCTCACACTTTGAGAATCATCTTTTGTGGCTTATGCATTACTCACGCCAGGATTATCATAAGCTTTTCTTGCACAAAACTTACATCTTTGATATATATATTAAATGTGGTTTATTTCTCACTTCCTGCACCCTGCAATGCCACTTGATGTTGGCCAAGTTGTGTGTGTTAACGTGTCACTTCTTTATGGTCCATTCCAGCTTTCAATAGCAACCATAAATCATGCATTAGTTCATGTCCGCGCCAAAAACTGAAACACTTTTAGCCAAATACGGTCAGTTGGTGCCATAATTTCACAGTCAGTCTTAAAGCCTTTTAAATATGGTCCGATCGCTATGCTTACTTTTTAAATATCTCAGTTTTAATATTGAAAAATTATCAATAATAATATTTTAAGTAAATAAAATATGATTCTCATTATGCAAGCGTTTAAAGTGTTGTTATTTCGAGCTGTGTACTAGGATGAAGCCAGTCTTTTTTTTTTAATCAGGTTAAATGACTTAAGATTAAATAATTAAATGCAAATTTCTTTAAAATTTTGTCGAATCGGTTTTTGACTTGAGTTTAATATAGTTGCAAGTAAATAAAATAAGTACTAATTTACTTATAATTACTTATTACTAAATACGAATAATTTATAGTCAAAATATAAAGCTAAAGCAATTAAACGCTTGGAATCTAGATAGTTCATAAGATTTAATTAGTTTTTTTTAACGTGAATCCCATATTTAAAAATATCGTCTAAATGACTCTCACAAATAACTTAGCATTAAGATCAAATTATTATCATTAAATTTGAACAAATAAAATGTAAATTTTTTCTTAAACTTTGTATAATTTATACTTTTACTTGCGATACAAATTAGTAACAAATAAATATTGAACAATAAAGTATAATATAAAATATTGTCAATAGCAATGATAATAGTTCTTAACATATAAATAGTTACATTAACCAATGTCATCTGTTTAACTCCCATATTTGAAGACCTTAATGTTTTTTTTCTTTATTTACTTTCCAGTATTTTGTTTTATATCATTTTTTGTTTATCGATCAGCTGTGTGCGAATCGAATGTGTCAACACTTAAAATTAGATTATACCATATACGCGTTGACTGATTTTCAGATTGTAATCGCGATCATATTTGGGGTGCTGTGCACATGTGCAATATTTAATTTTGGACTGGAAACGCGGCAGTTACCTGATGTCAGGTTGTTGAGGTAGCTGAGGGGGAGGGAGGGTAGTTTGAGCAGTTGCGCGGTGAGCTTGTAATTCAATCTGCTTGCATTCAGACATGTAACAGCAATTTTAAAACAATTTTCAACTTACTGACAGAGCGGCTACCGGATTGGCTCGGCCCCAAGCTAAGCTGAGAGATCAGAGATATCTGGGAGCTGAGAGCTTGGCAACGGCAACGCTTTTGAGTGACTTTGGTACCAATCTGTCCATCATCATTACCATCAAGTGTAACATTTGTGACGACAGGCAGGCAAGCAGACGACAGACGACAGACGACAGACAAACCAACAGACAGAATGAACAGATAGAAAGACGAGAAGAGATGAGTCGAGTCACAGATGCCAGTCGCCGCCTGAGAGTCACAGTTAAGAGGTTCTTCAATTGCTCCTTCTCTGCTCCCCTTTGGACGCTTGAACGCTTGGATCAGAAGCTGCTACAGCGTGCTGTGAATGCCAGTGCAATTACTTTGTAATTTAAGTTATTGATTGCCACGCTGCGAATGCGAGCTCCACAAGCTGCCAACTCCAACTCCATCTTCAACTGCAACTGCAACTCCAACTACGTCTCTGTGGGCTGCTTAAGCTTAGAACCCAAGCTTACTCTCTTAGATAATCTTAACATTGCACCGTTACAATAGCACCCAAAGCTTTTTATGCCCTTTATTGCAAGAAAATGGGTCGTATGGGGCATATCAGCTATGTTAAATAAGATAATTTGTAAGAATTTTCTGCAAGTATTTAGTATAATTTCTAATGATTCTTATAAAGCTTTCTTATAAATATGAGTTCTAGTAATTTTAAAATTAGTTTTTAACACTAATGTGCTGTTTTTGTGCGAATTAAATTTTTTACAATATTGAGTAATTTTCTGCTTTAAAATTATACTTCTTAATATTAAAATATACATTAATTTATAGCATAATACATTTGTTTTAAGTTTGTTATAAATACATATCATATCAAATACTTGAATTTTAGATTTAAATAAAGAGTTAATAATTTTTTTAATAAAAATATAAAATTAAATAATTATATATTACATTTATATCAAGTGCTACAAGTCATAATAACAGTTGCTATAAAATAAAATATTTTATAATTACTATAATTATCTGATAAATTAATTCACTTAATGATTAATTTTGTATTATTTTATATACTTTGTAGTGTATATAAATCGTCTTTACTGTCAGTTGACTTTCTTGATGTTTTTTGCCGATTTATATATTTTATGCGTTCATCTTAGAATTTATACAGTGGCAATCGAGGAACGCTCTGTTATTCCGAGATTTTTCTTGTTTGGATTAGCTGCGAGTGATCCGGCTGTGCAAGTCTAGAGACGTCGCCATTGATTCAATTTATGGCAAAATTCAATTTAGATTTTTGTAATCATTTAGTTGTAGCTCTGCTGTTGCTTTTTTTGTAGCAACCTTTTGATTGGCGTTGTTCTTGATTTCATTAAATGCATTCACTGGCTCTCAGCCATTTGTAGAATTTCTCGAATGTGTTGGCCATTCGATCCAGCTCAGTTTGACGCCAGTTGATCGTTTATAATTGCAACAAGAGGGGGCAAGCTAAGAGGGGTCCAAAAGCTAGAGAAAAAAGTCACCTCAGTTTTTTCATACTTTATGCACTCTAAACTGTCATAATTTATTGTGTTGTGTTGTGTTGTTTGTTGTGTGCTGTGTGTTTTGTGTTTTGTGTTTTGTGTTTTGTACGCTGACAACAGGTTGATGTATTGATTGCCGTCATGTTGTAATGCTGACATTTATGACAGTAATTTGTTTTTCAATTTGTAAGCCAGTTATGAAAACAACCGGCGACTAGAGGATCATCAGGAAGAATTGAAGTGCAGACAACAACAAAATTAAGTAACAGTTTACTAACTAAGAGTATAACTATGAAAGTTATCAATCGTCTCTTAGGATGCCTATGATTTCGAATACTAAAGGAATTTGTCATTAAAAAAGGAGTATAAATAATAATAATCTGAGTGCATTTTTATATTAATAACAAACTATCTAATAGAATGCCAAGTTCATTAGTTATTAGCAGAAATATCACTACTGAAACAGTGATAAGAACATTAAAAATAAATAATATAAATAAAAGAAGTAGTAATTGAAGTAATTGAACTTTCAGTATTTGAAATAGTATGAAATTAAGTATACGTAAAATGTAAAACAGTTATAAAAGAGCGATAAAAAATGTAATAGCTTAAGATGTAGTAGTAGCGTAGGAGCAGTAATATTATTATTAGAATAGAAATTTTAATAACTGACATTCAAAAAGTCTTTAACTGCTTACTTTAGTGGCTGGAAAACATAACAAAGTCATATTCCAAACATCCTAACTTATTCCTCTAAAGAAAAGTTGATCTTCATCGTAAAAAAAACAGCAAAAAAATTGCTCAATTCTCAGGCTTGTTGAAGTTGCTTGTTGTTAATGTAGTAGCAAGGGTTAACATGGTATTTAACAGTTATTGATAGTGCTAAATTTGGTATATTAAATGCCAGGCGCTAATTACTCTTTATTGCTGGTAACTAGCAGTTAGTCCACATCATATTTCACAGCAATAGTTGGGCCCTTGTATGGTCTGTCAGCTTTTACTACGTGCCGGAGAGAGATTGAAAGACTGAGAGACTGAAAGACTGACAGACTGTTGAGCTGAGATGTGGGATAGCTTGATTTGGTGTCCTTTTGCTAAGGGGGATATGAAAGGCATTGCTTTGATGTTCAGCCGAGAACTATGAATATGGCATATGGCAGGCGCGTTGACATTGAAGTCGATTCAATTTTGTGAGTGCGTATTTGTATTCCTATTCGTAGTCGTAGTCGTATTTGAAGTCGTATTCATTTCACTTGATTCTCTTCGTTGATTCCTCTCAACGGACTTTCGCCACCGACGCCGCCGTTGAGGCTGAGGATGATGATGACGATGACTAACAAAGAAATCAAAGCGAGCCTTCACATTGCGCTCAAATAAATCACAGTTCGAACCAAATCAGTAGAAAATCCCGTGCCATAAGCGGTCAAGTGTTGTCCATGAGTGCCTCCACTAATTTGGTCATTAATTGGCATTGCTTATATGTATGTATAGTATGGGGTCGGGTCGAACCACTCTAGCTATCACTGTCTCAGTCTCTGTCTCTGTCTCTGTCTCTGTCTTTGTCTATATCACCATCTCCATCTCCATCTCTCGATTTGCGCTGTTCTCTATAACACCCAAAAGGCATAACTTGAGCTCATAAATAACGAAAAATTGTCTAACGACAAACGACGTTGATATTTAATAATAATAATAATATAAAAAAAAAATGTATAATAATAATCAACCAAAAAAAGGCAACTGGAAAGAAAAAAAATAACTTGTCGCTGGATCGCAAACGCAATCACAACTCGAGCAGAGAAGAAGAAAGTATCGAATACTTAGGATTGTGATTTGGTCATGCGATGGTGTTTTCCTACGCAGCTGGAAGCCATTTTTAGACCGCAGCCAGATGATCGATGATCGATGATACCCAGGTCGATCTCCAGAGCCGCTGTCTTTTGAAATGGACTCGACAACGGCAGCGCCTAGGGGGCATCTCTTGTTGTTAGCTTTTTGGGTTCTCCTTACACGTTCACCCGGTAGCCAGTGTCAGTCTCAAGTCCCAGTGCCAGGTCTGCATCTGATCTTTCTTCTCTCAGAGCTCACAAGCTGATTGTTGTTTATAGTCAACAGGCAGACACTAGCGGCAAATGCAACAAGTTCATTCTCAATCATTTTTGGTAAATTACTTGCTCCATGTGACGTCTGTATTGGACAATCTAGATCAAGATCATTTCTGTACATCGTTTACGACAGTTTATGACAGTTTAGTCCATGTTATCAATTACAAAACTGTCAACATAATAAGGCAAACACCAGCTAAACAAACAATATGGCTTTTTCGCCTTAAATCAATATGTCACCAGAGACTTCCAGTTGTGGTTAAGACAAATACGTAACTTTATACAAGTTCTTATTGTAATTGCCAGCGATTATAACAATTAATTAAGATATAGGTTATATTGCAATAGATCTCATTATAAATGATATATTGGCCATCAATACAACTTTCAGGAATATTTATCGTCTCATTTGCGATCCCTCCATTGTAATTAAAATGATATATAATGTATATATAATTTTCTCAACTTTCAGTCAGAGCAATATGAATTTCCTTACTACTTATGAATAATAAATGTGTGTATTTAATTACCATTTTTATTCAGAAATTTCTAAGAGATTCTTAAAAGTATCACGTTTTAAGGTATTTAATTTTCTTTAATTTCCTGCATAGTTATTATAAATTACCTATGAGCTGGATATGAGCCCTTTATGTTAAATTCAGATTTAAACCAACTCTTGTCCCAGATCTTAACACTTGAATAATATGATTAACCCATTAAAATGATGTGGAATTCTTTGGTAAAAAGCATAAAAAATGTGATAAGTGATAACGGTAAGAGTGGGATAAGAGTTGGCAAGAAAAATTCCTGAGTAAATCTGAAAAAAGGATTTAAATTAATCCACAGTGAGCTAAGAGCTAATGACTGGCATGCAAAATGTCAGACAGATTTATGAGAACAGACAGATTTGGAGCAAGAGAGACTGGCTAATAAGAAAGAGAGAGAGGGAGGGGAAGAAAAGGCAAACGATGTTACGCATTAGACAAACAAGAAGCAGTTAGACAAGTCGAAATCTAAAATCCTAGAGCTCGAGTTTTCAAACTGAAGAAGACGAAATTAAGCCGTATGCTGATTTCATTTTAATTACGATGCTGCCTCATAGCGATGGCAATCAGGCATGGCAAAGCTGGATCAGCTTAGAGCGACAAGTGCGTATTGCAAACGAGTATGAGTATGAATATGAATATGAGTATATTCGTATGTGTATGAGTGTAGTCGTATTCCTATGAATATAATTGCAGAGGTTGAGCTCAAGTTGCCAACCCAAATACGAAATACAAGAACTGCCTCTGGGATCTGAAATCTGGGATCTTTCTGGGATTTGCTGAGAACTGTGGCAGCGTCGTAGCATCTCTTCTGTTACATCGTCAACTCAGCCCCGTTTTGACCGTTTTTTGGCCATTCGTCAAACATTGTTAATGTGTCGGTACCAAGTGCAACAGTCATAACTCATTTGCCACTAACTGGTTGCCCCCAAAACGTATTTATTGTTTGGGCCATGAACGTGAAATGTTGCAAATTTGAGTTATGTTGTATGCCCCAGTCCTATGAATAGGGCATCTCAAAACCAAGTCAAGACGCCTCTCTTTCACGTCACGCATTTTACGTAGTACCTGTAGGCCACCTTCAACTTCGACTTGGTCTCCCACTACCACTACCACTCCCCTCCCCATTCCCCTTTCCCCACCCTGCTGTCACTCCTTTAAACTATAACTATAACCACGTCGCTTGCCCGCAGCTCAGTTGCATGCAACAATGCACACAGGCGCAGGGGAAAGTTTTTTTTTTTTTTTTTTTTTTTTGTGTGCCAAAGGAGGACTTGGACTTTCATTCAGTGCTCGTGTCAAAGCGACACGTTGGCGACATTGACAAATGCTCTTTGGAACACTAACAACAACAACAACAACAGCAATTCGACGACGTGAACACGCATACAAAAATCGACTATAATATATTGGATACTATACCTGGAGAATACTAATAGTGACCCGTGTCCTGAAACATAGGGTTTAAAAAGTTGCGATTGCTTTTGGAGCAACAATATATTTATTAAATAATAAATACTAAGTTCACCAGAAAATATCAATAACAAAATTAGATGGAATAATTGTGATTGCTCTGCAGAACTGTACAATCATGACGCCTACATTTCATAAATAGTTTTGTTGAAATTTTCTGTATGTGGTGACAAAATCTAGCAAAATAACACTAATTATCAAATTAAATTGAATTAAACATTAATTGTTAAATTGATTGACTCTCCGAAAAAATGCAAACAAGGCTCTGGAGACTATGCTACATATTTGGGAGCCAGATGATTTAAAAATGTGGTTTAAACTTAATTTATTTTAACTGAAATTTTAAAATTTTCAAATATTACTTTATTTATTGTAACACCGTATAATTCTGAATCTGGACGTGGTCTCTCTGAACTACCATTAAACTAATTAAAACTAATGATTTTTTTTTTAATTTATTTTATTTTTAAATATTATGGATAGAACTTAATTTTATAAACATTCACCTCTTTATGAGAACCTATATTTTTTACAAAATTAACCTAAACTAATTACTAAAGACGTTTTTTTAATTTATTTCATTTTCAGATATTATGCATAAGAACTGAATTGATTTAATTTTATACACATTCACCTCTTCATGAGAAGTTATTTTCTTACTACATATTTGAATAATAAAAAATTCTTCAATAGTGTTAAATTGGTATAATAAACTCTATATATATGTTAATACATTCAATACAAATTGTAATTAACTGTTTATTTGAAATAAAAACTTCAATAAATTGTGAGGGTAAACAAGTGTAATTAATCTAAAGCAAGTATAACATACATATAACAGACTATTTCGAAATGTACAATTTTTAAGTATAAAAAGAATGTTTTCTAAACTGTTTGCTAGGCGATTATATTGTTTGTCGGACTTCGTAATGTGCTTCCACTCTCTATTAAAAATTGGTAAGGTTTTAGTAAATTTATTAAACTTGCAAAATGGTACCCAAAGGATAGTTCGTTTGAGAGTTCAGAACCACACCCCATTCCAATCCTGACACCCGCGGCATCCTGCCAAGACATCAGCTGGCAATTATGGAGCGCGTGACACTCACCGCATTTGCCGCTTATCTTTTATTTAACGTGTTCGCTCTGTATAAATATGGAGGAGCTAGACACAAAGCTCAAGCTGGAGCTGGAACTGGAACTGGAGCCGGCGACGGTGTCTCAGATGCCAACAACTCTCAGTCAGCAATAGCTTCATTTGTGTCGCGCGGCAGTTGCCTTTGCGGTTTGGCTTCCCATCGCCATTCCTGCACTTCATTAATTATGCGAGTTGCTCGGTCTCAGGCTAAGGCAGCAGATGGAGAGCAGAATGGCCATGGCCAGGCAATGCACTATGGTAGAAATGTTTGATATTTTGGCACAAAATTAGTTTTGTTGTTGTTCAATATTCATATCAATTGTTTTGATAATCCAAATCTTTTTAATTATCCTCAATATATAAAGCTCGATCAAAGTGAAACTAAAAATGTGCAGAAAAATTAACTTGCATAGTAACTGAAGTTTTAATTATAAACAAAAAAGTTTTAACAAAAATGTTTGTAAAGGTATGTACAAAAAATTGGTAGCAAAAACTTTCAAAACTTATTTATGTCTTATTGTAATATTTGGCTTAGTACTAGATTAAATGCAAAATTTAAAGTCTCAAGCATTATGTTTAGATTTTAGAACAATATATTGACTATTCTCTAATCGGATACCGAGGGAGGTGAATGAGTCTAACAAACGTTCGAGCCAAATTTTAAGTCTCTAGCTTTACATTTAGAGTTTATGCCAACGAGTCAGGCATTTTTCCCATAGTACAATGTTCCAGTCATCGTCATCGTTTGCGGCATGATAAAGTTGTAATTTGTTGGCAGTTAAAGGTGTTGCTTATAGTGCAACTAATCGACGTTATAAACTAAACTATGCGTAGCTAAACGAGATCTCAGTAATGTGTCGCAAATGATAATGATGATGATGATAATGGTAATGCTGATGACAATGATGGGTAGCTTCGGCAACAAAGAATGATGAAATATCAATCAACAGAAACAATCGAAAGGGATGAACAGGAAAACGAAATGTATATAAAACCAAAAGAGAAAATTAGTTAATTTAGACAAGGATAAAAGTCTTAAAATTGTGGAACGTTTCCATTAATTTATTTAGCTTAACTGATTACAAAATCATTCTAAAATAAGCTTAACAGTTATGTTTCATCATCAATGGAATTTTAAAATGGAATGATGGTGTGCTAAGCCAAGTGTTTACCAACAAATATGATGTAAAAAAACACATTATAGTTTGATACTATTGTTTGATACTATTTAATGAAAATTCATTGAAATTATGGCAGAAAATTAGCTGAATACAGACCGGAATCTTAAGTGCTTGGGTTATATAAATTTTGGTGATATCCAAATTGTTAAATAAGTTATAAAGAACTTGTTAAAGATATTCCCAGTTCGTACGAGTATCTGAAGAAAGCAAGTTTGCTATACTGCAGAAAGATAGATAAGGAACATAAAAACGACAATTAAAGTCAGTAGATTTAAGTTTTACATTTTAATACATGTAACAATTTCATTTGTTAGTTAGTATTCGGTTTTACTTGCCTTCCACTTGCTACACGGAAGGGCGAATTCTCGTATGCAAATAGAATTGGTGTCAATGCGCGAAGACAACAACAGGAGAAGCAACAGCAGCAGCTTCAGCAACAACAACAACTTCAGGCACAACAACTATAAGTATCTGCAACAATAAGACAAACAGACAAGTCAGCCAAAGTGAAAAGCCGAGAAGGAGGCAATGCAACGAGCAGAACCAAAAGGTAAATAGCGGCAACAAGTGGATGCCCATTTGGCAGCATCGGCCTCAACATATTGGCCACGGCCTCGTGTGGATGGATGCCGATATACTGCCAGCCATATAATGCAGCTCATCAACAACACATGGAGGCAAATGCAACATGTGCAACACACACACACACACAAACACACAGACAGAGAGGCAGAGAGAACGACCTGGCCATAAACAAATATGAGTAGCTGTGCAGCCTGTGTTGCCTCCAACTGTTATTGTTGTTGCTGTTGTTGTTGTTGGTCCTGCTTCTTCTTCTCCTTCATCTTCTTCAGCAGCCACCGCCAAGAAGTGTGGGAAAATTTTCGGAATTTCTTTTGGCCCCTCGCTAAAAGACAGGTTTTCGTTTTTGGGGCTGCAGCTGTAACTATGGGGCGTGGCGGGGCAAGTCTTTCGCTGACTCTTTCATGCTTTTTCGAGCTAGGCATGCCAACTAGCGAAATTCTTTTTGATAATTTAATTTAAGAAATATTGTATATAACCTTACTGTGAGATGTCCAGACGCCGCGGCGTGCGACGACGACCCCTTGACCAGCAAGAGGGGACACCACAACGAATCCCTGGTTTCTCCTACAACTCCTCCAACTAAATCTCATTCTATCTTTTTTCTCAATAGCAGTGTACCGAATTGAACTTATCCATCAGCATGCATTCGCCTAGCAACAGCAGAGAAAGTTACTTGCCCAGTTAAACAGTAATACACATGTTCCATATTAAATAAGTCAAAGTTTGTTCTTACGTTCTGAATATTGACAACGGACAGATACATATTCCACAGTAAGTTCTTATCTCCATCGCCTGTTAAAAGAAATTATAGTTTCGTTGTTGCTAATCCCGCAATTTTAAACTGACTCAATAATCAATTACATTCCAATTTAGAATTCAAGCGAAAACCAAAACTTTTCCGAAAAATTTTCTTAACTAATTTACAATTCATATATTAAATTAAGTAATGTTCGTCTCCAAATATGATATCAAAAATTTTTGGTCATGAATCTGCATACGGAACTAGTTTTTCACCTCGCAAAGAGGCTTGTTACTTGTTCTTTTATTATATTCACATCAATTAAAGTGATCTGATTTTAATGAACTAAGAAATGTTCTTTCAATTTGCACCGTAAATAGTGATATGTATATTAGTTTTCACTTTAACTGATTGCTTATAAATATTTTAACACTTATTTTCAAGATTTGCAGTTGGTCTTAAATTATAAAACTTTACTTGTTTATTCTAGATTACTTCGCGAAAAATGAGAAAACCATCAACATTTTGATACTCTTGCTTTCTAAGACTGCTATAACTTCAGGTATTTCCTTACTCTGAGAACTGAGAACAATTGACTCCAAGTTTTATAACCAGACCAGTTGGACGCAATCTCCCAAGTGGGTCCAAAGCGTTTTTTGTTAACCGCTGGACAAATTGCTTTGCTTTTGGCATCTGCGCCTCAGGTCCCCGTATACCATATATGGTGCTACGTAGACACTTTGCGTGTCTCTAGTGCAGTGTCTGTATGTGTTTTAGTGTGTGTGTGTGTTAGTGTGTATGTGTGTGTGTCTGCACTAAACAAATTGTTAAATTTATTGCCGCTCGTAAAGAATGGTCGCAGCCTCAGTCGACGACACCGTAGAGCGGGCCAAATAAACAGCAAATAAAACAGGAAATTCCTATTGTAATATACTCCTCGAACCCAAACTCCAATCCTAAGCACAGACTTCTATTTAGCCTCTTGTATATGGGAGTCTAGCCGGGACCTTCAGTCAATGTTTAACCATATTCGATTTGATTTTGATATGTTTGGCATTTGGCATTTAATTAATTAGAGAACGTGAACTTATACTTAGTGACAGTTGGATTTCATTGGCGCCGTTGTCAATCACTCAATCAATCGATCAATCAGCAGAGCATTCCGCAGTACCATGTGGAGTGAAAAATTGCGACAGTGAGAGCATTTCGAATATGCACACCAGAATGTCCAATGCAATTGCAATGTGAAACTCATCGGTTGTAATTTGCGGCTATGAGGATGTAAGACAATGGAGGATATACTCAGTATTTATCAGATATTTATTGACATGGCTACTCACGAGAAGCTTTCCAAATCTTCGCGAAGAGAGTAAAGTCCAATTTAACATTTGTTCACGACATAAGTTCTACAATTTACTCACTTTAAACTTTCCAAATCTTCGGGGTAGAATGCAAAAACTTTTTCATGATTTAAGTTTTACTTGGTTAGCTGACACATTTCCCAATATAGCAACGACAATTTGAAAATGTAACGAATTTCAGCGCATCCCTCATAAATACCTTTATCCAGATCTAGCTTCTGCTCCTACTCCAAGGCATGCCTTCAATTACTGAACGTTCTTTCCTCTAGCAAATTAGGAAGCTAGGCTAATGAAGAATTTACATTGTTTGCCAAAACGAATTATTATTAAGCGGGCAGAAGCAACATGTGGATGAGGATGTGGATCTGGATGTGGATGTGAATGCGCGCAGATCTGCGGTCAAACAAAACAACGACCAATTATATCGCCGAGCTTTGATCTTGCCAGAGGCGGCCGACTAGTCTCTGGACTCTAGGACAGAAACTGGCACTAGCCCAGTTGCTTTGAACTATTAAGCATACCAAAAGAAAGTTGCAAATGTAAAATGAGAAATAAACTGAGAGAGAGAGAGGGAAGGAAAGAGAGAGAGAGGTGAGGGAGACGAAAATGTGATGCAATTGTTTGTGGCATTTCGGTTGCACTTTGTTCTTAAGCCGCATCAGAAGCTGGGCGAGGCAATTCAACCAACCAATTCCCACTGTGGCATATGCGATTATTTGATTCTTCGATTCTTGAACCCGTATAATACCTGAACTTAGTTCTGTCTAAGTTCAACTGGCAATTTATAAAGAAGATTACTCTGTGCAGATAAATCAAGTGAAGCGTGTGCTATGCCAAAAGTTGAGGGTACCCCAAAATAAGCCCCCAATTCAATTAATGTCAGTCGTAAAAAATCTCATACTTCCTGAGATTTATAGGGTAAACCAATTTTTTTTGGGCGCAACGAAATGAAATCCACTTAAAGCCAAGCCCTAAAATCTTTCCACATGCGTTGTGAGGTGTATGCGCTACTTACACCCAGTGCCAGGTTGAAGGCGCTCCAATTTGTCACTCTTTTAATATATTTTTTTTAATTTTCGTATATTTTTGTAGGCCCTGCAGAGGCAAATGCAAAAATAATTCATACACCCTTTCTTAAGTGAAAGTCTTTACATTTTAACACAGGTTTCAAAATAAACTGTAAATAAGAAATCAATTATTATAGAATATTTTATGATTATGCACTTCAGTTTTCATTTCTTTCAGAACCATTTTATCTTCTTTGTAAACCCTGTAATTAACCTAAAATAAATGTATATATATTTTAAGTTGTAAGTATTTTATATTGTATTTTTAATTGTATTTTAAAAAGTTTACCACTCTCGGTATGTAGATTTCTTCATAGGTAGCACAAATCAACTTTGTTTTAGAACTTAACAACATTTAAGATATCTAATAAATTTTTAATTTCGCCTTCTGGTACTTATGAAGTACAGATCTGTCCTAAAAATTTTATGTCGATCGGACAATAAACTCGACAGTTATTCAAAAATTCAATTTTGCAAAGCTTTGCACAAAAAGGGTTTCTGTTTGTGTGTGCTTTTTACAGAGTAAATATAGGGTATACATATATTTGAAAACATATTTCTCGCAAGTGTCATCATCAGCTAGCCTTATTATAAAATCATATTCTTCTTATATGTAAGGTTAGTTGTCTGACTTTAGTATTCGGAGCTTTTTGAGGGCATTTGGCATTCGTCTTAAAGCACCTGGCTTCGTTAGCTGTGAAGAGGAGCGTCTGTGAAGCACAACCAAAAGAGCTAAACCAGATCGCACAATTGTTATTAGGCTCTTTTGAGCAAATGCCGCCACACAACGTCGAGAGGAACGAAACTGAAGCACGCGCTCTTAACAAATTGGGCTACGAACTTATGCGAGTTGGCTGAAGATTGGAGAAATGTGCGCCGATGACATCACTGGCAAAATATGTGCCCCAAAAGGCGCGGCGGAGCGCTGAGCAACGCGGCACAGATGGATGACGCAGATGCCGACCTATGGTTGTGACCGTGCCTGTGCCTTAGTATGGTTGACACTCGTTCATCATGAGGCAAGAGGTTGCAAGAGTATCCCATGCCAGGATGCAAACTAGTTTTGGGTAGAACGAATTCAGTTTCCAGATTCCAAGGCATTTCAATGTCAGCGTCAGCGCTGTTAAGTTATGCTAATTTTACAGGCTCTTCAGTGTGGTGATTTATGTGTGTCAGGGATTGGGATGTCAGCGCCTGCCTCTGCATAAAACTAAGCCAAATGAAATTAGGAACAGTCAGCAGACGCATGTCCTGTACAATTCTCATTCCCATTCGCATTCACATTCACATCCTTGAGCGTCGACACCTTTATGAAGTGTCAAAGTCAAGAGCAAAGTTCATTAATTTGACATGAGCCGTGCTCTTGAAACTGGAAACTAAATTCAATGCGCAATGTTTACATACATAATTGTTGCATAATAAACTCATTAATCAAACTATGAATGAACTAGTCCAACTATAAAGGCAGCTAACTGAACTTTGCTAATGGTTCAAGATGATATTTTGATGCATTTCCCTTTTTTGTCGATCCGAATTTGAAAAAAAAAACCCCCATCTGGCATCATTTGTTGTTTGATGTCAAAGAAATTAGTAAGCCAAAGTGGTTGGTTTTCTTTTTTAGAATTCCTAAGGTTCGGTTGAATCCAGCTGAATTGAAATAATGTTTTTGGAATTTACTTTCTATAATACTTTGTCAACTTATCGTAAGTACTTATCATACATTTGGTGTGTTCATGTTTAAAAATCATCAAATTTTGTATAGTATAGAGAATGTCTTTAAAAACAAGTCTTTGACAAGATCTAATCAAATAAAAAAGTTTTATAACACTTTAGTAAGTCTAGCTAGTTTCATGAATCTTTTATAGTTTTTATAGATAGTTAAATAAATACTCGTAGTTTATAGATTGCAATCAATTGAAAGATTCTATACTTAAGTATTATTTCATCCTCAACTCAACTCGATTTCCTACTGTGATTCAATTTGTTGTTTCTGATAGTACGAATAGAACTTTAATATCTGGTATGTATCATATGTAATAGGTGGTCGTCTTCATCGTAAACTGTTTTGTTGTTGCTTTTCACTGTCGCCAGTAACATTGACAGCTACGGTAGCAACAACAACAGCAACAACAGCAGCCCAGACAGTGGCTAAAATATGTTCCGTATCTCTTACTCTTACTATAGCTTTTGTTGCACTCGCACTCACGCCCACTATGTCTCTGTGTGTGTGTGTATCTATCTTTTTCTAGCCTTCCATTGCAAGGGGCAATGCAATTGTAAAATTGAATTATTCATGGCGATTGTACGACAATCAATTGAAATTGAAATAAAATGCTGCTGCCAAGTCGTTGATGTTGTTGTTGTTGCTGTTAGTTTTTTGCTGCCGCCTTTGACATGTGCGCACAGCTATTTTTCAGCTTTTTTTCTTCTTTTGCAACTTTTGGTTTGGCTTGCGTTCAGTCGAAATTGTGATTTAAAGTATCTGTATCTGGATCGATTTGGCAGCGATCGAATGTCGCAATTTTGCAATGTCGGCATGTGGCCATGTCGCATTGCCTTTACTTCTTAACCCCCCTTCTAGTTTCTTCTCTCCTCTTCTCTCCACCCAGTTTGTAGGTTGTCCTGTTTGCTGCACTTGGCATGCCTTTGCCCGCATGCAGAAGCAGATTTGTCGCCTATTTTGTTGGCTGGCTGCTCTTTTTGGCAATCGGCAATTTGTATTTGGAAATGTTGCATGTTTAACTCTTTCAACATCCTCATCAACGGAATTTGTTATGGTCTTTTTATTTGGCCTTGCTGTCATTGTAATTCTTATCCATAGATTTGTTTAAAATTTACATATATATGTATACATACATATACACCACTTTGGTAGTATCCATCCTTTTGATCTTTTATTTATTTTTCATTTATTTATTATTTATTAGTTGTGTCTAAATACAATCATACCCAATATTATCCAAATTATAAATATCATAACATAATTTTTTTGTAATAAAAGTGATATAAAATAATATCTTCAGTTTCTTTTAAAAAGGAAAAGAATTTTACATTGAACTCAAATTTAGAAATTTGTTATTGATTTAGCAAAGCAAAGGGGTAATCAAATCTAAATACTACAAGTAATGGCAAATTTTATGTTTGTATAAGGTACATATTAATGAAATGTTTCTTAAATATACATATTATATACTATGAGAAATAACCATTTGCTTACTCGAAATAAGTTGGTAAAATGCATCTACAGATAGACCAGATAGTTCAGTTAACCTGCACGCTCATACTACTATAACTATACTTTTATAGCTCGAAAATACAGTAAATAAATCTCTCTCTGTGCACTGGTCAACAATAATTTGAAGTAGATTGCGCTCTAATAAATATGAGCAGGCATCAAAGCTAATGCCCCAACTCATCACCATGAGCACGCGAATGCCAGTCTGCAGTTACGTCGAGGCTTATGACAGTAGAGTCTAGAGAGGTGGCTAAGGCCGTTGTCGTCTCTGACTAGCGCGTAAACTTAATTAAAATTAAAACGCTGCCAGATGCAACAGATTTGACTACCGAGAAGAAATGACGATGACGATGACGATGACGACTCAACGTATGCAGAGTCCACAGAGAGATATTATGACGAGGACAGCGATGCTGACAGCCACAGTCAGAGTCACAGTCCAACTCATAGACGCAAAATCTAACCGCAAGAGCCGCTTCGCAATGTACACGTCCAGTTCATGGCTAAATGCTGCTCGTGCTGTGATAAATTACACGTCGTTTTAGAGTGTTGCGCTTCCTTGTTACTCCGTCAACTGGTGTTGACATACAACGGCCCCAGCGGGTTGTGGTGCTGGTGGGGCATTAAATGGATCTTCTTCTTGGATTGTGGTATGTCCGTTGTGTTGTCTGCAAGTGGACTGCAAGTGGTGTTATTAAAATGAAATCATCATCATCATGAAGTGACACAAGCGGGTCTTACTTCTCCCTGCCCATTGCTTTGCCCGGGAAACTACTCAAAAGTGATCTCAGCTACCACAGATCTGGCTTATGACAAGCGAATTCAATTAGATAAAGGAAAACGAGTTAAAAGCGCGCCACGAATTGTCTCTGACTGGGTTGCTTAAGGATGCCAAAAGTAATCTTCAAATATTCCTATTCTGTTAATCCTTCACATTTCATTAGCAAGAAAATCTTTGCATGTTTATAATCAGATAATCATAAAGGCTATGAAAATATTTATTAAATGTACTTTGAGGAATAGGACAAGGGAATTCTAAAATCTCTAAAATTTCTTGTAAATTTAAAACACAATACCTGACATTATGTGAATTGAATATTATATCAAACGATTTTTGCAGGAAATCACAAATCAGAACTAAAAACGGATATATTCGCTTCAAATGGGCAAACCTCTCCTACATTATGTTTTAATCCTTATCACCACTCAACTTGAACAGCATCTCTGTTTTTTCTTTGTTTTTTTTGTTTTTGATAACATAAAATATATTCGCCTTAAATCACAGTGTGAGTGTTGTCATAAAACGAAAGACTTAAGCAACAAACTCGTTTATTCACCATTTTGTAAACAAGCTACTAATTTCATTAGAAAATGTTGTTCGCGCTGGCGCTTTTATTTACACAGCTCGACGGGCATTAAGTGCCCACCTCTTTGGCACATTAGTCCAATACGAATACAAATGAATGCACATTTACAATATAAACACTCAGACACACTACACACTCTCACACATACACACACAGTCAGAGACTGGCACATGCAATGGAGCGATAATAACTGTACTGTTTGTAAAGTCAACGCAACAACAACAAAAGCAAATCGTGAAAAAAAAATCAACAGCCAACCACATCGAGAAATTCAATGAAAACAAACGAACGCTCACAGATCGTGCCGCTACCAACAGCCAACCACAATTCAGCATGAAAAGGCAAAGAGCAACCGAAAGAGCACAAAATACAACAACAAACAGCAAAGCCGGCTTTTAACAGTTCACAGCACTTAACATAAACAGCAGCAACAGCAGCTGTTTTGTAAACAGGAAATTGAGATTGCCAACTGAAATGCATAACAAAGCGAGTAGATGATTTTTCTGTAGACTTTCATGCTAAAAATCAGTTACTTTTGACTTCGCTGATGTTGATGTTCCTGGTCGGAGTAAAAATTAGTAGTTCGACCCAATTTTTATTTATTCCAAGTGTTCTGCTAAGTTTCCGGTTCTTAGATAATACTTATTTATTTCACGTAATAACATAATAAATCGAAATGTTAAATGCCAAACTCCTGAATGGTATATGATCCTGCTATTATTGAAGATATGTTGGAAATGTTGTCCTCTTAAAATAACTGATTTGGTTTATTATATAACCGAACATTAACAAGCAAAACTAAGTTAAGACTTTTGAGAAGTTTCTTCTCTAAAAACTGAGTAAATTTATTTTTCAATCAAACACTTGGATATAGTAACTTAATACAATATATTGTACAACTGCAGAAAAGGCTAATAAAAAGGAAGGCACATAAAAAAGAAATATTATTTATATACTCGTTAAGAATGTTATATACTAATTATGTATATTTCAGCTAACTAAAAAACCTTTTAAAGAATACGCTTTTAAGTGCTTGCATTTCCTGCTGGGTAGTTACAGAGTACAAGCACTCACACACACATAACAGAAGACGCGTGCGCGCGCGACTTCAAATGCTGCTGCTGTTGATGATCTTTGAGGCCAGGGCCAGTCGGTCGGTTGGTTGGAGCTCAGAACGATGATGAGGATTTAGTCTCGGATGGGCGCTACGCTGCAAAGCATCGCAAGGCTGCAGAATACCGCCACTTCAAATAGTTTAACGCGACAAATCGCGCCTATCGGTTATGTGCGGCACGTGATTGCTCACGAGTTTCGTGTGAAAAGCCGTCGCTAAATTGGATAAAAAATAAAGCGCAACAAAATAATAACAACCAAACCCGTGCACAAATAATGCTCAATTTCAATTGATTGCATAATCTTGATATCTTGAAATAAGTTGTGAAATTGAAAAAAAAAAAAAGTAAAAATCTGTGTGAATATAAAAGCAAGCTACAACTAAAACATTTTGGTTTATATGCAGTATTCTGCATAATCATATTGTGAAAGGGTAAGTGGAATTTAAGTTGGATTGACAATAGATTGATAAGTAAGTGTAATTTTAAAAAATTACGGACTAAATTCAAATTTTAAAATCAACCAAAATAATAATAATCAGAAAATCTTTTAATTTACTAGTGTTATTTGACCTATTTTAACATTTAAAAATAAAATTTTATATGTCAAGGAATTTGTATTTTTACAGAATTATAAGGTATTTTCCTTTTTTATGTTACAATCTCTTTTCAAAGATAATTTCTCGTATGTTAATCTTTTTTTTACATGTTAACTTTGACGATTAATCTTTTTTAATAAAGTTAACTTGCTTACAAACCGAACAATGAACTATTGATAATATGATCTTGTGATAATTTTGCTTATGAATGAATTTTGAGGAGAATTTTACATCAACTCTAAATAATAGCCTAGACCAATAAAATGTGTGAGTAGATAGATAGACAGATACATAGATACATTTATATGTAGATCGAAGACTGATACTAGTCACAACTACTTATTTCAGTTGGAATAACTCTTGAGCTACCAGTTCTGTCAGATGTCTCGCACTTGCCCTGACAGAACTCTGTCATACTCAAAGGATTACCTAAGCGACAACATTCAGGAAGCAAAAGTGAAAACAAAAGACGCTCATTGACATGCTCATTAATTATGTTATTGCCTTTTGTGCGATAAGTGTCAAGAAATGATTACAATAGGGCGACAAGAGTTGTTGGTAAAAGGTAGATGAGGAGCAAAAAAATATATATAATGTTGAAAATATTCAAGCATTTAATTGTCTGACTGCTGCTGACAATCAAGTATAAAAGGGCTGAGGACTGAGAAGAAGAGAGAAGAAGCAGCAGACACAAGTAGGGACCAGAGACAGACAGAGTCAGGAAGCGAACAATTCAAACTAGAGCGTGTGACTCTGTTGAATAGATTTGCATACGAGTATTGCAATTTCTTTTGCCAAAAGGCTAATAATAAAGCATATTATGGGCAATTGTTTATTGTCGTCCATTCGGGGTTGTGTGTTGTATGTGTCACCGATGTTTGAGTTTTGAGTCTGTTGCTCCTGTTTGGATGGACTTTAGACTTGTTCTATTTCATAGCTGCTTCAAAATATTTTCAACAATCGTGGTTTGCTTGTTTGAACACCTTTTTTTAATGGTTCTACCTCTTTAGTTCTGTGAGATGCCTTTTATCTGATTTGTATTGTACAAGATTCTGTTTGCTTTTAAGGACACATTTTTATGTTTATTTATTCTATGCCATGCTTATAGGCTGAAAGTCCTTCGGATGTCTGTCAACGGCTACTTGATGAGCTTGTTGAAAATTTAGATACATTCAACTAATCTTGTTCTCATTGTTAGCAAATAAACGAGCTTGCCTCTGATCTCAGCAGTAACTAGTTCTCGTACTTTAATGTAACTAAGACACTCGAAACTTTGGCAGTGATCGGCTTAAGATCGATATCAAGCGATCAGTTTATGTACTTAGTTGCAATTTGCATCTCATAAAACCTTGAAAAATTCAAAAGAAAACATTTCAAATAAAATTACTATTGAATTGAGGAGAACAAGTCCTTAACGAAAATTAATCCACTCACAGCATTCACTTTTATCATAAAAATCACAATTGAACATTTACAATAGAAAGATTTTAATTACCCTTTAACATGTGGCAAGAAGATGTTAATCCCATCAGTTTTTTTTTTGTTTCTGGCTATTCAAATTTTACTACTCTTTATCTTCAATTACTACTATTTAGTGCCAATGGTGATGGTAATGCCAATTAATATACCTCATTTAAGCAATACTACTTCTTATACTGTTCAGTAAGCAGTCTATTAATTCAGAGTTAATGAAATTATATTGCGGCAACTTTCCCAGGGAATTAAATGTTTAACTTCCATTTGAACATTTACATATATCATTCAAGAAATATAAAGTTTATACGATTGTACTAAGTGAGTTTAATGAAAAAACTCTTTATAGGAACATATTAAGCAGCAAAACAACAAAAATTAAATATTGAAGAGATGTACATTTTGAAAATGTTCTATTAATGTAACTAATTTAGTTTCGAAACTAAAAATGTGATTATTTAAGGTAATACTGTAAAGTTTGTATTACAAATGAATTTCAAAGGGTTTCAAATCTAAAACAAACTTTATTAAACACAAATCGTTCAACTTACATGGAAATAGGACTCATCGAGCGCTTACCAAGCAGAGTTCCAGAAAATAGGCTTTGACCCAAAAAAGTTTTTAAAGGGGGGTAACTGGCGAGCATTAAACATAAGCACTTCACGTCTTTGGCAGTTGTCTTGGTAACATTCCGAGGTACGAGTAGGTTCGTTATTGTGTCCATATCTTGACACTGACTTTGGCTAGCTGGGCAGGAGGGCGAATCGCTTGGCAGTTTTGCGGAGCGGCAGATGCGGCAGTCAGAAAACCGCCGCTCAGCAGGTGGTGCCCCGGCGTGATGCTGCTCCTGTGATAATGGCGAACACGCCAGACCGCCACTTTGCATATAAACGCGCGCTAATGGACACCAAAGGTGACAGCGAGCTCTGCTAAATTGGCAAACATTAAATTTGCACCTTCACAGCGACAGCGGTACTGGCAGAGGTATTGGCAGAGATAGGAGTCAGCGGCAGCCTCACAAAAACCGTGACAATTTTAGGCACAGCGGTGCGCTTTTCCAGAAAAGAAGCAGAAGTGCTGAAGAAAAAAAACGAGGGAATAAATAAAAAACTGAATTGCGATGGCAATGGCGAAAAGTCGACAAAGTGGCAGAAGAAAAGCCTGAGAAGACGACCCAAAATTCCCCCAAGTGCTAAGTGCCAGCGATAATCTTGATTGTCGCTGAAGCTTAACTTTTATGTATTGCGCTTTCGTGTAGTCTATAATACCAAGATGTTTGTTTGCGTAGTCTATAATTGATTACGTTTCACAATGTTTGCACAATGAAGTTCATAACTTATCACTACAAAATGATTAAATGTGATATAAATAACTTAAATACGGATCATCAGACTTTATAAAGTCTATACTATAAAAATGAATATCCAAATATTGTGAAATTTCATGAAGCTGCAGATAAAGATTGTATAAACATTATTTAAGAACTTAAGATTGATTATTGTTTACTATTTTTATATCGTGAAAATTTAAATTGCAATGATATCAATGTTATGACTCTCAGTTTATAGTGGAATTAAATATTCATAAAACTAAATTTTAAAAATAAAATACATTTTATAATAAGAGCACTAAGAAAGTCGGTACGGACTGTAGAGCAGCTAAGAAATGTACTCAAACTACACATACTAAGGAAAAATAACAGAAATAATATAGTATCAAATTTAATTCCAAAATAATATAAATTTTATACAGTTTTGGACAAATTATATTTTATGATTAAAATATATATATTGTTATATATTTATTTATTTTTTGTGTTTAATATTTGTATAAATATAAATGTCAAACCTAAAAATTCATGAATATATTTAAATATATAATGCTAAAATTATATATGTATTCTAATTAGTTAGACGGTCTGTTAGTTGACGGCTTATATAAAGCCAAGCCAACATAAAACTTTAGGTAATAAAAGTAGTTACAATAAATATTACTGTGGAACTTAAATTATTATTAATTAATTTGTTAATTAAATGTCAAAACTGAAATTAAATTAATTAATTCAACTGACATCAATTTGTAAAGAAATAGTTTAATGTTTAAATAAGCTTCGAAGTATAGTAGTTCTTTAAGTAATCTAGAATTTAAATATCTGATTCTAGGAAATATATTTTGCCCATCCCAAATTCAATATGATTCACAGTCTGTCTTTAAAAATGTCATGTTCTTTGTCTGCGCCACCATAAAGAATTTAATGTGTTCTTCCCAAACATTTTCACGCTGATCAAATATTTGACGCAAAATGTTTGTAAATTTTTCTCTAGTTACTTTTTGTTGCTTTTGACCTTAGCTTTATGATCAGGCACAGAAAACAAGTAACTCTGTACATTAGATGTGTGAACACGACCCATCCTCAAGCAGAGACTTGCCGGCAAGGGAAAAAGAAGAATATGGGGAGAAATGCGGAAGAAGAGGCAACAGTGGCCAAGGAATCGAGTCTTGGATATGGTGCCAACCCAAACCGGTCGGTTGCATACCTCAATTTCTAACCACGACCTGTGGCAAAAAAAAAACTAAAGAGAAACGCAGTGGGTCATCGGTTATGCTTCTTCTTCTCATTATAGTTGTTGTCGTTGTTGTTGCTCTTGCTGTTATTATTGTTGTTAAGTATTTTCACTGTTTGGTGTGTATGTGACCACAGCCTCTTCCTGATCACAACAACAACAAGGACAATCATAAAGATTGAACATTTCTTGTCTTTAGGCCATAGCGTTTACTCAAATTATATTAATTTTATTATGATACTTTTTAGGATATTCAACAAATTGAAAACTAAGAAAAGGTGATACTGATAAGAAGAAAGAGATAAGATTTAGCTAGATTAGCAAATAAATATAATTGCATACAAAACAATTCTCATATGAAGAACATATTTTTATTATCATTTTACATTAACCGGTTGAAATACATCAGCAATAAGTTTTATTATCTAAAAGTTTACATAAGTAAACCGGTAAATGGCAATATTGTTAAAGTCATTTTCATTGATGCTTGATTATTTCCACTAATTAATTTCTAAAATATTAAGTGTAAAATGACTTTTTACAATCATCCTTGAAGCTATGAAGTTGTATACTGTCATTCAACTCCAATTTAGCTTATATTATATTATTTTTTTAATTGCAGATGAACCAGCTGTGCAAAGTATGCGGCGAACCGGCGGCTGGATTTCATTTTGGAGCATTTACATGTGAAGGGTGTAAGGTAAATATAATAGGAATAATTATCCAAGAACTTTATTAAAATACAGGGAACGAAACCGTAACCGTTCAAATGTAGTATCGTAACCGTAACCGGAACCGAAATACACTATTTTTCAAGAACCGAAAGCCGAAACGTTCGTACCGGTACGGTTTCGATACATTTTAAAATTGTGTTTGTACTTTATCGTATGAACATGGCTTTGCACTATAAAAAAAAATTCTCGAATTATATGTAAGACTTAGTAAGGGCGTAGGCAGCTTTTCAACGAAGCCGCGCGAGGGGGGGGCCAAAACCAGTTTTAAATTTTATTTTCTTACATTCTTTAGCTAAATAATGTAAAGTTACGATTGCAGGGGGTGCAAAGGCCCCCTCTGACGCCCCTGCCTACGCCCTTGAGACTTACCATGCTAAAATGCATGAATTTGTACGTTAATACATACACATACATATGTATATTTGTTGTTTTACCGGTTTGCACCGATTCGAGAACCGGAACCGAAAGGACAATACCAAAATAGAACCTTTAACCGAAATACTCGTTTCAGTACGTACCGGAACCGGAACCGAAATTCGTTTCGGTTTCATTCCCATTTAAAATATGTAGTGTTACAAAAACATAAATATGTTAGCATACTTGAAATAAACAATGTATTTACCATTTATGAAAATAAATCTTAAATATACAAATCTACTAACGATATCAGGGTCTAATGATCAAATACTAATATATATTTTCTATGTATAAAAATATGTACTGAACATTCACACTTTGCGAATATGCTGCCTCTTTTGGCTTTTACTTTTCAAGCATGAAAAAGAGTAAAGATTAAAAATGTTATTGCTATAATTAAAATTGAATTCGATAGATTAATCGATTTTTAATTGACTTTAAGTAGATACTTATGAGTTCCTCTACACAATGGGGTACCCCTTCAAATGCCATGGGAAAACATCTCTGCGAATTTAGAGCAGCAACACACGATCAGGTCTCGTATATAGAGCTCTGAGATCAAGGCAACTACAATTGTAAACTGCAGTCAATCAAATAAAAATTACATGCATATTAGATGAGTCAGCGAAATTGTTAACTTATTGCTGAACATGGATGGCGCTCAATGAACTTCATCAGCAACGAATGCCAAGACAAAAAGAGTGAAGAATTACAAGCATGAGTTTGCTAAAAGATAAAAAAACATAAGCAAAACAAAAAGTAAACTCAGATACATTAAATAGTGCATGAAACTTCCCCTGGTACTTTGCAAATTATTAACGCACATTTTGTAATTGAAGCATTGAGATTGAAAAAATAATGCCACTTGCTGAATGTTAAATACAGGTGGGCACAGTTGCTCAAGCAAGAAAAAACGCGAGCAACAATAGTTTGTGCTTGATGTAAGAAATCTTCAGGTTGTGTATGTCAAAAAATATATACATATAAAACACGTTTACCTGACTGACTGTCTGATCATTGCAAAGCTCTAACCATAACAGCTATGAGGTTGAAATTTGTACACAACAAACCTAAGGCAAATTCATTGTGCAATATGACGGCGTTTTGTGAAATTTTATTCGGAGGGAGGTTTAAGTTTAAATATGGCTTGGTATGAAAAACTTTGTTCTTGCTAAAGATACATCAACCTAACATACAGATTGGCTATTTGGGACTGTCTGATACATCCCGAACAAATTTCCTCAATAACATTTAGCTGCCATGGGAACAATCGGCAGCAATTTAAAACTTTAGTATTAAAAAAATATTTTATTTTTTGAGCGATTTCAATAACTCATTTATAAGCTTATGAAGCTTGCAATCATTTTTGTTAATTAATAGTTTAAATTTCTGTTAATTTCAGTCGTTTTTTGGACGCACTTACAACAACATTGCCGCAATTGCTGGTTGCAAGCATAACGGTGATTGTGTCATCAATAAGAAGAATCGAACGGCCTGCAAGGCTTGCCGACTGCGCAAGTGTCTGCTCGTGGGAATGTCGAAGAGTGGGTCACGCTATGGCCGCCGCTCCAATTGGTTCAAAACACATTGTCTACTACAGGAGCAACAGGGCGGAAGTGCGAGCACGGGAAGCGGCAGTGTCAGCAATGCGAATCTGGATCAGTTGGCTCGACTTCAGCAGGCCAGTAACCATGCGCGACAAACTTATCAGGACAAAACGAATCCCTGCATCAAGTCGGCAACAGCAGCCACACCGCCCAGCAGCATACCGTTGCAGTCGGCGTCAGCAGCAGCTGCTGGAACGGGAACGCCATCTCCGAGTCTGCCCGGCTTTCTGCAGGCAGCCAAATATTTGAATGAACACCAGCAACGTCAGCTAAAACTTGAATCCCGCCTCAGTAACACACCCAGCGACTCGGGCGCCTCCTCGGCCGGCGATCCCACGGACGATGGCACGAGTGTATTGAGCGCCACGACAAGCAGCATAAGAAAGGTTCTCCGGCAGAGCAGCTCCACATATGCGGGCAGCTCTGAGGCGGACATTGCGGAGCAACAGCAACGGCGTCACAAGGAATTGCTGGACATCTTTCGCAGTCACTCGGAGCCACTGTACAGCTCCTTTACACCATTCACCCTACCGCCGGCTCTAGTGGGTAGCGGTATGCCACCATTGCCCATATTCAAGGATCAATTTAAATCGGAGCTACTGTTTCCGTTCCCAGCAGCGAGTCCAGCGGAGGAGGAACCCATCGACTTGTCACTACGATCGCGCACAGATGCGGTCAGTCCAGTGGCTAACAGTTCCAGTAGCCCGCTTAGTGAAACAGCAAACCTGCCATCCGCCTCATCCTCCTCCTCCACGTTTGTGCGCAAATCCACGCCTCTCGATCTGACGTTAGTGCGATCGCAAACCCTAACAGGATGATAACAGTTGAAATACTCAAAAGAGTGCCATGGGTCCTACACACACACACACACACATACATAGTTATGGTTTTTTCTAGCTGTAGTGCAGTCACTCTTCAATCCCCCCGTAATAAATTTGATATTGGTGCCAGTGAAAGTATGTACAAATCATTTGTTTTTAGCTCAATTAGAACGCATTAATTTTAATTAATTAATTTAAAAATTAAATGTTTAGCCAAATTTACAAGTGACTGTCATTTAATTGTGTTTTTATTATTTTACGTAATTTATTTAAGCAGGTATTTAGAATAATTAATTCTATTTGTAATCTCCATGTTGTTTGCGATAATTCAACTTTGTGTTTGTTTTTTACTTTTAAATAATTTATTTCGTAGACATTTAAGTTATGAAAGCACAATGTATAAGACAGCAAGAAATAATAAATGAAAAGAAAACTAAAAGCACGTTTTAATTTTGAATTTTAAAGTAGTCAATTTATATGAAATTCAAATTAGTTTACACAAAGTTATAGAAGTTTCAAGTTTGCACTGCTGTATTCCTCAAAAACAGCTCAGATCCTGCTCTTCATTAAGAACAGTTTATCTAAGTTAATTCCCAGTTGGTGTGCCGATCTAAGGAGATCCTAGAAGTAGAGAACACTTTGGAAATTTCAGCTAGATAAGACGAGGAAATACTTGATTGAGTCGCCATTATTGTTACAAAAAAATTTATGTTTTTTTACTGCTTATGAAAGTCATCCTGTCGCGTCCCCCGTATAGACTTGGCATCAACGACTCGACACATGAGTTGACTTTACATGACCATTTACAGCAAATTGTTCAATATATTTGCGATTCAACTGTCACATGCACTGGACTTATGTGTATATCCATCAATAGTTGACCGCGATCCTTGGAAGACAGCGAAGGTAACGGATGCCTTATTCATTACATAAGCCCGTTGACATATTTCCAAATGTCAGCTATCTAGATACTGACTAAATAAATGTAATTATGACAATGCCCGACAGATGACAACTGATTCCGACTTCAACTAAAGCACAAAACAAATGACTTAAGCAACGAACTAAGAGAAAAACATAACGGCAATATTCAATGACAATTATTGAGAAAAATGCGAAATTTTCCTATCGATGTTTCAGTTTTTTCAGGTAACATAATAGGATGGGAGATATATCTTTATTTTGAACTATTTTTACTACCTAAGGTAGTTTGCTCTTGGATGGACTTACGCCTATTGGTCTATCAGCTTTGGCGTGTATAGGACTATATTTCATCGCTTATTTGCGGGCTGGAAGGCGAACTTGACAAAACTCTAAAACAAATTAGATCTAGGATAGCTATGAAGGAACCTACATACCAAGTTTGCTGTCTATATATACACTATATACACTATAAGGATCTGACGGACAGATACACATTATGAGGACTGCCACCCCTCCTACTGCCTGTTACGCACATTTTTTTACGAACTTAATAAACCCTTTGCTCATTTTTAAATACAGGGTCTTACAAACGACTTAGGCAACGAACTGAAAGTGAAATTATCCAAGCCAATGAATTTATTCATCAAGTTAAATATGTACATATACATACATAACTCCCATTGGCCATACATTTATGTACATATTGGTGTATATGCGTATGTCTGTGTATGAACACGCCCCCTGAGAGTAGCGACAAAGTGAGATGCCAAAAGGCGAACATAATCCACGACACACGCACAATTAGCAGCCAGCCAAACAGAAGCAACACGCAACAACCGCAACAATGTTTTAAACAAATAAATAAATAAATACAAACAAACAAGAGTCCGATTGTCTGTCTATCTGTCAGATGTCTGACAATGAGTATTGCCCGACAACGTTGCAACGTCTGGCAAATGCCTTTAAAATGCATTTATGCACTAAGGCAGGCCGAATGTGATCAGACCAACAAGTGTGCGCCATTGTGTGTACTGGAGTGTGTGTGAGAGAGTGTTGTGTGTGTAGATTGCTTGTTGGAGATACTTTCGCAATGATTTTATTGATGTCGCTGATTGTGATCAGCCATAGAGCAGAGCGTACGATTAAAGCAATTGTTCAAGGTACAAGGTAAGTTATAACTAGAACCACAGCGATTTCAGTTTAAATACCCTGTAACTACAATGGTGAAGTTTGTTGTAAAAAACTGAAAGTATTTTACAGAAATATATATACATAAATGGAAACGAGCGACTTATATAAATTGGCATTGGTACAGGGTACCTGCTTACTCGATCAATATGTATTGTATTGCCGTTGATAAGCAATGCTCTTCATAACCTTCCATAATCCACTCCACATTTTTTTCTCCCAATCATCTTTTTGAGGCCAATTCCCTCTTATTCATATGTCTGGATAAATGTACATATGTATGTCTGAGTCAGCTACGCCTCAGTCAGTGCGCGTGCGGTGCAGACAAACCAAGATGGATTGCCGTCAGTGAGTCTGACCGACCGTCAGATTTGCTAGTTTCTAGTTTCAAAGATGCAAGAAGGCAGAGTTGGATCTGTACTCGGGTTGGCGTACTTAAAATTCAATTGAATATTGAATTATTGCATTGAATTTCATTGTTTGTAAATGTTTACCAGCTTTTGTTGTAAACTGATTTCTTTTTCAGCCATCGATTTATTTATATATTTCGATTTTATTGTAAGCTCGAACTTCACTTCAATCGTAAATCGTCGCAAAATCTGTTTGTATTGTGTTACATAAGTAGATCTCAGTTTTGGGTGGTCTATTCGAAACTGAGGCACATACAAACATACATCGAAAAGATTAGTTAATACAACTTTAAAAAAAAATTTAAAAATGTTCCAGTTGATATTTTGATCTTATGATTATTCTTTCACTTAAATAAGATATTGATCTCAATCACAGCCAGCTGTTCACTTTATTTTCGAGCAAAGGAAGTAAATTGCAGACAAAACGATCTCTGAATCGCACCAGTGAAATCGCAAAAAGATCAACAACAAATCGCTGTAACAAGAGTTCAGAGTTGTCAATAAAAATTAATTGCAATTTTATTGCCAGCGAACGCAGCTCCTGCATACAAAGTATAATTCTATACAAGACAGGGTATGAACGATTGTTCATATAACTGGTAACATAACATGAGTAGGAAATTAATCCCAAGTAGTACATATAATTGACATATTATTTACTTACTACAATAAGTGAATTTATTAAAATATTAATTTCTAGTGAATTTGAGAAAGTGTCTTTAAAAGTCAACATGTTTAGGAGACTTTATACTCAAGTGTATATGCATGCTTTCCAGAGAGAACAAACGATCAAATGACCCAATTTTAAGCCGAAACACCGTCAAAACAAAAAAGAAACAACTTAAATTAATTCAATTTCGACAACTGGCCCAAGCAATTGTCGCTGCCTTCTCCTGCATCCCGGTCAAGAAGGCGATTGCCACAGCTTTCTGCTACTTTTGATGCTGCGTACGTTCAAAATGCATAACACGTGCTTTGCGTTGATGGCTCAAACAGCTGAGTAGTGTTGGCCATGAAAAATGTTCTCTTGGGTCTTGTCACTATTTCCACTTAAAAAATTAAGAGTGTGCAAAAAAAAATTGAAATGAGCAAATAACCAAACTTTACTAGTATATGTATAGAAAGATTTGTATAATTCATCTAATATATATATATTTTAATATTCATTAAAGATCAACATCAATATCATATCTCAAGAATGGCGTAACCAATCTAAAAAAGTTTTACAGATTCTAAAAGATAATGAATATATTTGTTAAACTATCGATTTAAATAAAAAACAGAGTATGAATGATTAATACATACATTCATTATCTTTCGGAATCAGTAAAGTTTCTTAAGGTCGGTTGTGCCGTTCTCAATAAAAAATTCGATATGTAAGAGCACCTCATGAAAAAATTGCAAAAATACTGTCAAATTTTAAAAATGTTCAAAAAAAAAATCTACACCCAGAAAAATTTTTTAAAGTCGATAAATTTAATCTTTGGGTCCATAACAATCATAAAAAGCTAAAAATTGTTGCACAGTGTAATTGGCCTTCATATAACCTAATTTTTATTTATTCATGGGTGTTCTACAAAGATCTAGATCTTTTGTCGACAATTACTTCTGTAAACAACTGTTCCAAATGTTTATTTTTATAAATTATTTATATTGAATTCATTACATTTTAATTTCTTTTTATAGGTTTCAATAATTTTGTTCACATTTGAAAACAATGGCTCCTTGTTTGAGGACACCAACAATTACTTTTCAGTTGCTTTTGGATTGCTAGAGCTTTGTGGACACCCCTGATTGATTTATTTTTTTATTGATTCATTTAATTTTAATCTGATCATTTAAACTACGCGCCTAAAGACGCCTAAAAGTGTGCAATTAAAAAGAAATTAATAGTATTTTAGAACAGTATCGATTGGCAATATCTTTCGCTGTCGACTAGTCTACTACTAGTGTTCTTAAAGTATCGATATTCCAAGTATACGATAGTTTTGATACTTTGAATTATTCGATACTATCGTTAGTATTGAAAGTATAGACGATCACAAAAAGCATCGAAAGCATAAAAGCATAAAATTAATCAGAATACCTATTAATATTGTTAATTTGTTTTCGTATATGCAATTTTCTTAATTTGGGAAATATTACGGATGAGTACCTAGTATCGCAAATACGAATGTTCGATTGTATCGATACTTATGAAAGTACTACCCAACACTAGTAAAAAACAAAGTTTCCAACTGCAAAATTCCTGAACTGTTTATTTGCAATATGCCATAATGTATCCACTAAGTTCACAAAAACGTTCCTGGACTTTTGCCAACGAGGAACAGCTGCAAGCATTCCGTGTGGAGCAAAATACCAAGTATATCGAGGAACACGCAGCTGAGGCGCCACCATCAGGAAGTCTGAACGATTTCTTTCTAACGCCGGCGGAAGAGCGTCTGTTGCTAAAACAATATGAAATTTATTTGGTGGACTTTTGCCGACGTTTTGATCCGCCAATGCCAAAATGTGTGATTGGAACAGCATTTCACTACTTCAAACGCTTTTACTTAAACAACACGCCAATGGACTATCATCCCAAGGAGATATTGTAATCAATTTTTTCCTAATTTTGGTAAAATGTATTAACATTTTATCTACTTACAGAGCCACATGCGTTTTTGTTGCCTGCAAAGTGGAGGAATTTAATGTGTCGATTAATCAGTTTGTCAATAATATTAAGGGGGATCGCAACAAGGCAACCGACATTGTGCTCTCCAACGAGCTGCTCTTAATCGGCCAATTGAACTACTACCTCACAATTCATAATCCGTTCAGACCCATCGAGGGTTTTTTAATAGATATAAAGGCATGTTGTGCTGTCAGTAAACGTCTTGACAGATTTCTGACTTACCATTTTGTTCTGGCATTTTAGACTCGCACCAAAATGAAAAATACAGATCGCTTACGTCCGCATATTGACAGCTTCATCGATTCAACATTCTTCACAGACGCCTGTATGATGCATACACCTTCTCAGATTGGTCTGGCTGCGGTGCTGCATGCGGCCAGCAAGGAACAAGAGAATCTAGATAGCTATGTGACCGATTTACTCTTTGTGTCCGCGCCTGAGAAACTGCGAGGTCTCATTGATGCTGTGCGCAGTACGTATCAGTTGATTCCTATGTGTATCTAGGGGATTTAATAAGTTTTATTTCTTTTTTTTTTAGAAATTCGATTTCTGGTTAAATTTTATCAACCGCCTGATCGAGAGAGTGTTAAAATAATAGAAAAGAAGTTAGACAAGTGTCGTAATCAGAATAACAATCCTGATAGTGAACTGTTAGTAACTTCAAGCTCATTTGCCTATAATTTATTAATTATTAATATAATTCCAGCTACAAGGAACGCTTGCGACGCCTATATACCGATGAGGACGACATGCCTGCCGATGACGCTTCCTTTCACATAGCCGATGTTAGCTCAGATACTTCCGCTATGAATATCAGTCAATAAATTTTCATAATTTTGATAATAAATAAATATAAACAAATCATTATATTTATGTCATTCCTTGCTTGTAGAAATAAATCGATTACTCGGTGCGATAAAAAAAAAATTTCCCAAAGGTCTTTGCCGATATATCGATAAAAATAGCGATTTGCCATTCGCTGGAAAGGCGACATTTTCAAATAAACTATCAAGTTGTCATTTCTTGTGTTGGCGTCCGCGTCGTATTACTTATAAAAAAAAAAAGAAAATAGAATAATTGGTACCAATATGAATAACAAGAAGCCCAGAAGTTCTGTGAGTAAAAAATACAAATGAAACAGTTCAAATGTACATTGCATTTATTCTAACAGCTGAAAAAAGTTACTTTGGATGAAGTTGATCCTGTGCGACCTATACCGCGTCGGATTAGTTTTAGCGGGAAAAAATTTATACGGTAGAAATTTGTTTATACTATTATTCAACTACTTTTATATATAAAATATATCTTTTTTTCTTAATGCAGAGAATTTGACACTACAGAGAAAGCCAGAGATTACGACAACTCTTATGAGATTTCAGATCATACCAATGGCGACGATAGCTCCGGTCAAAGTCATGTCACTGCGGCAGCGTCTACTCTGCAAGTTACAACGCACATTTCGTTGGCAAATGAGATGGACAAAGAAAACATGCTGCTGACCAGTGTAAAAGAATCAATCTCATCGGAATACGATCAGCCACATCGAAACGATTTCACGCTTCAACTGCAGACGAGTGTTGATGTGACGCTGATGCCACATGAATTGGTTAAAAATCGTCAACGCTTTGATTTATCTGCTCCATTGGAATCTTTGGCATTCGACAGCTTATCTCTTTCAGATGTGGAACGGGATAAGCTACGTGAAAGTAGTATGTATAAAATTCCAGTTAATGAAAAAACTATGGATCTTATGCCGCATAAAATGATCTACGATAAGGTAACTAAATTGTAATGCCGTTGACTTCTTAGCTATAATTCTTATGATTACTGCAGACGGACCCGAAAACACCAGAGAAGAAAAACGTTCAAAAAACTATTCTAATACCCACAGAAATCAGTTGTGTAGCTCCAAACGAAAAGGATGTTAAGCAGAAAACAGTGATATTTGAAAACAACAATATATCATGTGATTTTAATGACATCGGTAGTGATAAAAAAATAAATTACAGCTGTCATCTACTAATTTAATATATTTTTAGATCCACAGCAAGTGGCTATTGGTGCGCCGACGCAGCAAACAACATATGAATCTTTTGAGATGGGAGAAAGAGATTCTCTAAACTATTTGCCAGATGATTCAACGTCTTCACCATTGATACCATTGGATGTAATTTCTGAGAACGGCATCAGCAGAAAGTTGAATTTTCGTCAGCTGAACGAAGCCCTGAACTCTGGCCGTATACAGCTCTTTCCCAATGGTCCGAGAACGCCAACTACAGACCGGACCGTAAAGCAGAAGCGTTTTTGGCATGGGTTAGAGCAACAACCAATAGAAGAAGATCTACCACTAAGAGAAACCATCAAACCTCGAGGGACTCTTAACTTTAATGAGAGCATGATGATGTCGCCTGTTTCCCAACACACCAAGTCCGTAAAGGACCATTCTGATGAACCAGTTAGGGTCAAGAACTCAGCTGATGTTAGACGCAATAATCGCTTCTCACAGGCGGATGAACTAATGCTGGACAACACAAACTTTCTTGCCCATGCTAAAATTGGCGATGAAACGCAGTCAAGAAATAGCTCCAAAAGTACATCAAGACGTGAAACAACCTATGATAACACTGCGATGGAACTGGATGATCTAGAAAAACAAGAAGCAGCAGTTGCAGCAGCCCTAGAGAGAGCAACACGTCGGCCAACAATGCAGCGCATGCCGGCAATGGATGAAGATGATTTAATACCTTTCACTTGCAAGAATTCATTTAATGATGCTCCCACAGCCTTTGTAGATCTACAGGATAAGAATAGACTCAGTCGTACGATGCAATTGAATGAATCTCTGCAAAAAAAAGTCTAAAACATCCAGATCAGGAACATACCAAGCACAGACAGGAAGCCATTGACAGCATAAGAATGGAAAAGTCGATAGCTCCTGCCGTGGAACAAGAGTACATAATTCGTAGACAAACATTACATTTTACTGAATCCATTGATGAAGACATGGCAAGTCCTCGAAAGGACTTCTTTTCAAACTCGTTAGCGCCTCAAGTTGAACAGCAGCAGGGACGCCGCACGCAAATATTTCACTTTGCTGAGGACATTGATGAGGACATGCCAAGTCCTCGACAAGATAATCATCTGAAGTTGTTAGCTCCATCAGTCAAAGAGCAGACGACCCGTCGCAGACAAACATTACACGTGGAAGAACCTATCGAAGAGGATAATCCACAAAAAGAATTAAATCCACAGCCTGATGAACAACAACGGAGAAGGCCCGTTGAAAAGGAGCCAAAGCCAGCAGCTGCTTCAGAAGAACAGCACGCAGGACGTCGCAGACAAACATTACACTTTTCTGAATCCATTCATGAAGATGCCCAAAGTCCTCCAAAGGATTTACATTCAAAATCGAAGGATCCTCCAGTCAAACAACAGGCAGAATGTCGCAGACAAACATTAAACTTCGCGGAAGACATTGAAGATGATTCACTGAGCGCTAAAATTAATTTTGAACTAAATTCAGCTCCTCAAGAACAACAGATAAGCCGGCGTAGGCAAACATTACTTATGACAGAAGCAATTGAGGAGGATTACGACATTCGTAGACAGACGTTGAACTTCTCGGAAGACATTGAAAAAGAAATTGTAAGACCTGAGCAAGCATTACAGTTGAATCTAGTAGCTCCTCCACCCAAAAAGCCGATAAAAATGTATACTCCACAAGTGGAGTTAAAAACCCAATCAGGAACTCCACCAGTGGAACAGCAATCGAGAAGGCGCAGAGGAACACTGCTGATGGCAGAGCCCATTGAAGAGGATATTTTGAAGCCACAGCCACTGGCTACTGCTGTGGAGCAACAGAGGAGCCATCGAAGCAAAGCATCAAATATTTCAGAAGACATTGATGAAGACATGCTGAGTCCTTTGAAGGATTTACCACCGACTTCGTTAGCTCCTCCAGTCGGACAACAGATGAGTCGTCGCAGGCAAACATTGCACTTAGCAGAACCAATTGAAGAGGATTTGTTGCACAGGCAAACTATACAAAAGGCAGATTCTTTTGAAGAGGATATATTAAAACAACCAGTAAATTTTATGACAAACCCAGGAGCTCCTGCTGTGATGCAGGAGGTCACCATCCGTAGGCAGACGCTGCATTACTCGAAAATCATTGAAGAAGACATTGTAAGACCTCAGCAAGAATTACAATTGAATTCAGTAGAACCTGCAGTGGAGCAACAAAGCAACAGGCGGAGGCAAACATTGCACATGGCTGAATTTATTGAAGAGGACTCCTTCAGTTTACACAACAAATTAATGCCAAAACAAGCTGTTGCTCCAACTGAATCTCTTCACAAACACCAACACACAATGCATATGAGGGAAGCCATTGACGAAGAGTCAATGATGGATCTTCAGGAGCCTCCAAGCAAACATGGACAAACTTTACTAACTTCAGAGCATTTTGATAAAGATTTAAGAGGCCACCAAATGGGAACCAACTCCAATGACAGTGTAAAACCCAGGGAGACATTTTATCTGGCAGAGCCCATTGAAGAAGACATTTGTGGTGCTCCTTCGATGACTACACAAGTTAAAAGACAGACACTGATCATGTCAGAACCTATTAATGATGATGCGAGTTGCTCTAACATAGGATCATTACCAACCCAGTCAAAGCTCCGACAAGTACCGAACATGGAGATAGCTAAAGATGAGGATATTTTAACACCTCATTTACCAAAACAGAGTTGCAACAAGTCGAGAATGAAATTTCTCGAAACCTTCGATCCAGAATCTTTTAGTTCAAGCTTGGATAAAATGACAGAAAATACTACACGGCAATCCACATCAGAGCTAGCAGTTCCTATAACTGAACAGCCTAGTAACAAGTCGAGGATGACGTTTCTGGAAACTTTTGATCTGGAATCCCTCAGTTCAAGCTTAGATAAAGTTATAGAAAAGAATAAGAGATCTCGATCAGATTCAGCAGAGTGGTTGGCTCAAATGAATGCTATGCTTCGTAAACCAGTTGTTAATCCATCCAAAGATGACATATCTAAAAGTGTTTTGAATCCATCAATCGCCAATCGAACATGCATGGAAACACCTAGGAGAAATAAAACTTTACTTCACAGTCGTGTTTACATGACACCTGGTCATCGGTCACTGATCGAGTTTGAAAATAATGAAGCGCAGTGTAATATTTCGACAGCCGTAGCGACAGCCACTGCCCCATCAACCTACCAGCCTGTAGACATGGAGCTCGACATGGACATTTCAAGCTATGGAACACCAATTGCAGTTTCGAAACCATCAGCTTTATTAAATAGTAAACGATTGTCAATAAACTTGACGCCAAATTTACCACAACCTAAGAAGCGAAACACGCAGCTATTGCCTGAACAGGAAGATGAGAATAAGTTAGTTGACTCCATATCAAGTGCCTAGTAGTTGGATTAACCTATTCTGTATTATTCATTTTATTATAGCTCACAACTTCATTCAGATACCGTCAGACGAGATGAAGAAGTATCGTCATCAGCTAGAAAAAGTTCTCGCATTCCTGTTCCATGTAAAACCTTAAACCCGATTTCGCCATGGCGAGAAACGGAACAACTAGATGGCACTGTGCAGATGGTAAGGGCACAAATGATGCGACAAACACCCAGTCTTTTTGAATCGGAAGGCATTTATCCATTAAAGAACAAGTCGCAACTAGAGGCAGCAGGAACATATGAGGATAATCCCATTACAATATCCGATGTGTCAAGCCATTTTGCTGCGCAGAAAGAATTGGCTAAGCGCTCGGAAGTTAATGTAGCCGAGGAGCCAAAGAATACATCAAGCAACAGTCGGAGCTCAAATGAGAATAGCAATAAGAGCTATGCAAGAGCACATAAAAAGTTTCTAAACCTAAGTGGGGATACTGTAATCTTTGATGCTGCTGAAGTCATTGACCTGGCGTCCGATGATTATGAAATTGACAAGACGCGACTAAGTCTGGTGTCGACCTTGCTTGACGAGGAAGAAGACGGCATTTTAAACGGCAGTGACATCAAAGTCGATGAAGAACTTGAATATGAGCCTCAACCTGGCCCAGAGCCTGAGGCTTGCCTGGTGCAACTAGATCCTCCTGTTGCGGCCGGAGCTGTGGATGCCTGCAAGAAATGCAAGCATTGCAGACGCTCTATTGACCAGACACGCATAAGTACATCTGATTCATTTGCGTTGCCGAAATGGAGTGCATTAGATCAGTGTTTGGAGCGTTTGAAGCGTTTACGACAGCAGCCAAGCCTTGATGATGTCCACAATTATTGGGAGCTCAAAAGGCTGGCACGTTACTCCAATGCCAGTGATAATGTCAGCGAAACAAACCACGATACGAACGACAAAGAACATAACCTTACGCTGTCAGAAATGCTGGAGATGTTTGAAGAGAGTTTTGAAGAGTAAGTTAAAGAAAAAGAAAACCTTAAACCATATCACATATATATTTTGTACCCTTTAATGTATATTGTAGATGCAAGAAAAAGTTACCTGTGCCGGTGACAGTCAAACCATACGTAAAACGATTAATTGACAAATTGAGTGACCACGGCCGCCGTTGGATATTCGATTCTGAATTGCAGTGCGATCGTCAATATATAATTTCTCATCGAGAAATATCCACATTTCGCATTGTTATTAATTATGAGCCGCTAGATATTATGGAATCGGAAATACGCGTGCGCAGCATTAAAGCAATGACTGCGACCTGTATACTTAAAGGTAATAATATAAATGTCCACTTGTGTAACTCAATAACTTTATTTTAAACTGTCCTCATCTCATTTAGAGAATTGGTCGGCGTATGAACGTCTGATGGATTTTCAGGTGAGGCTTAGGCTGCCACTAAACCTGCTGAACCTTTTGGATGGTAACGATGTCGATGATATTGTGAGATTTCTACAGCATGTAGATAACATTTGTTCAAAGACCACAAAGCTATGCAATGATTTGCACTTGATGTTATTATCAAAACAAGCGCGGCTTTTAAGGTAATACATTTAATTCATGTTTATATCACCCTATTTAATTTCGTAATCTCTTTTTTGCCAGAGAACCAAATCGTAGTGTTGTGCAGAAAACTGTTACAGAAATGGTCCAAATGAATGATGAGGCATATATGCGTGTGGAAACAACTAATTTTCGTATTGAAATCGGTGATCTTGAGCAAGTCTCATTCAAGGACATTCTGAAGCCGCCGTTGTATCAATTCGACGAGAAAATTCAATTTTTACCAAAGGGCATCGATTTTTTTGACACCTTTTTGCAAAATCCCGAGCAATATCTTAAACCTACTGTCGAGCCGAATATTTAAGCGAATTCGTTACGGTTATCATTTCAATTACCTAATTTATTTTTATTTCGTACGTAATACGAAGATAGAACTTTCTATCGATAAGGATAAGAATGCCCGTCTCAGATTAATGGTGGAAAATAATCACGTCCATATGTACGTCATTGAATATTGTAATCGACCTTTATCTACTAGTGCATATACATATGTTCATCTTATCAGTCTACAATACTTAAATATTTAACTTAAAGTTATCAGGTTAGTTTCAATAGAGTCGTTGAAAGAGCTGGCACCATAGTAGGAATTCTTTGATTTAATAAAACACAACAAACTCGTTAAAAGCAAACGAAACTTTAAGGTTCAAATTTGTAAATAAATTTATTAATTTTCAATAAAATGGCAAATCTTTTAAACGGGAACTCCAAGAATAGGGACGATTTCGAAACGTCTACAATAAAAGACAAAATGGACAAGTTGGAAGAGTTAATTTCAACATACACTGATCAAATCGCTGCAAAAGAGGCCTGTATCAAGGAAAAAGATGATCAATTGGCAGAGCTGGTATCTAATATGAAAACAAATGAGATTAAATTAAACGAAAACAGTGCTCTTCTAGAGGATAACAAATCTCAAATTATGTCCCAAGAGTCGACCATTAAGAAACTGGAACAGACTATCGCTGATTTAAATACAAAATTGAAGAAAAAGGAAATTAGGAAACAAGTGAACCAAAGTGAAAATCTAATACGTATATATATACCCTATGGCACCACAAGTAGACTAATGCACGTACCTGGCATTGAACCATTTGAGCCAACTCTGGAAGATAAGATAGCTGGATCTGGTTGGATAGTCATTCAGCGTCGATTTGACGGAAGCGTCGATTTTGATAGAGACTTGGCTACTTACCATGAAGGCTTTGGCGACACCAACGGAGAATTTTGGCTAGGTTTGGAAAAGATGCATAGAATAACAACACATCAACGTCATGAACTCTATATTCATATTGTGGATTATGAGAATGAGACTCATTATGCCCGATACGACAAGTTTGTTATTGGCTCTAAAGACGAGGAGTACCAATTAAAGTCACTGGGTATCTATTTTGGAGATGCTGGTGATATGATGCGTATGAATGAGAAAGTCAATTTCTGGGTTTGCCCGAAATACAAAAATGGATGGTGGGATTTAAAAAAGAGTAATCCAAACTGGTAAGCACATGATATTTTGCAATTTTTGAATATTATTTAAATGTGGAAACATCTTTTTATTTTGTAGCAATCTAAACGGAAAATTCTCTAATACACAAGTTAATGATTGGCACTACCTTTATTGGGGACTCGGGAAATGGGGAAAGGGTCGCAATCATATCAAGTCTGTGCAAATGTTAATAAGACCAAAAAGTGATTAAATCTTGTAACTATTCTTCTTTTGTCTTCTTAAAGAACTATCTTTAACAGTTTACAATACAAAGTTAAGTCCTAATAAAGTCGATTTTCTTATATCCAGTGTGAAAAATTAAAAAAAAATATATATATATATCCATTGAGATTAGAAGGATCCACCAGTTCTAAATTATTTTCAAGCTTATCTAAATCAGTTTGCGGAACGACTATTTTTGCAGACTGATTACTTAGTTTTAGGTTTCATGACCAGCCTGACCGAGCAGCCGATTAAAAATTAATTAAAGTAAAAGAGCTGAAAATAATCTGGAACCAACTCTTGAACAACTAAATGAACTCACTATCGAGGAAAGTGATCATAAAAAAGGAAATCATCGTGGCCATCAGTTAACCATAAAATAAAATTTTAAAAATATTGTCGATTTAAACTCGAACGTTTAGAAAATGAACGAAAAATTTACAAATAGGAAAATAAATTAGAAATAGTCATACCTTACACATATACACTGTACCATAAATATAAATTGAAAAAATAAACAAACTTACAATTGAATAATGCAAATAAAGACAGTTTAATTTAAGTGCATAAAGTTTCGTGTCCCGCCATTTGGTATTCCATCGTTCTGAAGTTATCTGAATAATGTATTTTGGTTTTTTCGTAGCTGGTCACATTTGTTTTGAGGTTGTGGTTGAGGGTATCAAAACAGAAGACGTAGATAAATTAAAAACAAACCAACAATTAAGTCAAGATAATGCAACATACGGTTAAAGCATCGGGCGACATATGGTTTGATCCATCCGGATATTACGTTGTGGCCTTGACCACTCTATTGTTGTGCATATTGATATCATTGTACTTTGCCAACTTTTTGAAGGACGATGCCGTGAGTAGACAATTAAAAATTGCAACAATTCCATCCCAATTAAGGCCATAAAATTCATGTGCCAATGCAGGATCTCGAGGACGAAGGTCTTGGTGCTGATGAGGTCCGATTGGAAGACGATTCCGAGCTGCAAGCAGAAATGAGAACTCGACTGCAAAACGAAGTCGACGCTGACGATGACGAGGCTTATGAGGAAGAGCAGGAAACGTTAAGTGAGAGCGATAACGAACAGGCGCCTGGGAATTCGAACAATTATAGTAATCTAATGGGAAAAATCAAAGCTAAGCAATATCAGCATAAATTGGAAAAGAATCTATCGCCCAGTCAAATTGAGGAGGAACGACGAACTGAACGTGAACAATTGGCGGCTATATTTGAATTGTTGCGCAAGCAAGAGGATGAATTGAATCTCAAGGATCGCATAAGTGATACCGAACTCAAGCAGCAAGTGAAATTATATCGTTAGTCTATAAACATAAATGTAAATAGAGTTGGATAATTATTCTAACCTAACCTGAATGTGTGATTAAGCGGGACTTTTATTTATCTGCTTATGTCCCAAAGCAAAATATGCAAATAGCGTCATTTTTAGATTTTATTCTGAATTCTTAGTGTACTAAATGTGTATATGAGATTATATAATATACATATGTTTAAACTACTCAAAGTATTAGCAAATGACATAGTTAAGTTGCATTTGATGTATGCCAAATAATTACAGATGGGAGTTGCTTTGTTTCCCCAAGGGTATATTTAATATACCTTAAATACAATCTGAATGTAGAAAATTAACAAGGTTTTCTATTACTTACCCTTACACATTATTTTCGTCTACTGCTGATCGAAACATAGCAACCCAACGATTACCATGACAACCAGAAGTTTATTTTCCTACCATTTTTCAATATTATTTTCCAGTCTCATATCATCGAATCAAGTGAATAAGTATATTATTTTCAGAATTTCTAGAAAAAAAAACTATAAAAAATCTGAGAAATGGTTAACTTTGTGTATCCGGAGGAATTGTATTTGTTCGTGGAGAGCATTCGCTGCTTTCAAGTTCGGGATGTGGGCAACAACAAATGGCTGGAGGTCCACGAGATGATCATCAAACTGAGCCAGCAAGCAGCTCTAGAGGTATCAGAGCATCGTGAGGAGGAAGTGAAGGAGTTTCTCATATCACGAGACAAACTATCAGTGCTCATACACGAGGCTTACTGTGTAAATCTGTGGAAAACTCGTGTGCTGCCGCATCTGCTGGAGATTGATCCAAATCCACAAGCCACTTTCCTCATTTACACTGTGCTGTACCATGAGGCAGCCGTGGTGGCGCTACTTGATCTATGTCTATATCATCCCAGTGGTTGTGAATCTCTGCAGGATTCGGTGCTAGATCTGATTGACTACTGTGCCCAAGGAGTTGCTCAGGTTATCGGATTAGTCAGCATGGGATATCATGAGAACAAGACTAAGCTCGATGTGGATGAGGCCGTACTTACAGAGCTGGAGCGTCAAAAGCGAGATCTCATCTATAAGATCGGTCTGCGCTGTGTCTCTCTCCTTAATTATCTCGCGGATAACGTGTCTCTGTTTCATTTGGGTGCAGCTCGCCGACTGCTGGTCACTCACGACATACCCTGGTTAATGGTAGACGTGCTCTGTTTTCGGCCATGGCAACGCGAAACTAGCAAGGGCTTAGAAAAGTTTATCGATGAAAAGTGGACATCCGTTGAGGATGCAGCTAAAATCATCAAGCCAGAAGCTCAAGCCTGGTTCTGTGTGCGTCAACTCTTGCTCAATCCTCAAATCATGGAAAGCTACACCTTGAACGAGGCACGTTGCAAGCAGCTCTCCAAGGTAAACTGTTGGCATTCCCAACTTGCTTTCTGACTAAGATTCTATTTCACAGTTGCTGGGAATGTTACACGAGACGCTATTAGATCAGTTGCCTGTGCTGATCGAATTAAAGCAGTTCATCAGCCACTTAACCCTCAGTGGGAATACGGCTAGCAAGAAACAAGATCTCATTTTGGAGGACTTGCCACAGATACAAGAGGAGCTTATCAAGGAGGTGGAACGTGAGGGTGGCTTTTACCAAATAGCCCAGACCCAGGATGGCATCTTCCTCAACAACAACAAGGAAGAGATTTGCGCCCTGGCTACTAAACTGAGCAACGCCTATGGCACGGAAATCCTTTGCGAATTGGAACAGCACTTGGCCGATCTAGAGCTGCAGAAACCGGACGCAAAGCCAGAAGAAAGTGAAGTTCATGTTGAAGGGGAGGAGAAAGTGCACAAGTGCGGCGGTTGCCAGAAAGTTGCCAAAAAGAAATGCGCCAACTGCAAGCAAGTACATTACTGTTCACGGTAGGTCACTTCACATCCGTTGATCAATCTAACTCAGTTTTGGCGGGAAACTTAATGCACAATCTTACATATTTTATCGTTACAGAGAGTGTCAATTGAAGGACTGGCCTTCGCACAAGGACTCCTGCAAGGCCATCTAGGTGAATGAATAGTTGTACAATGAATTCTATCTATCTTCTATTCTATTCTATCTATATTAAAGAACATTCCAAAAATGTAACACGCCTTGTTGCGATTTGTGTGGATTTCTTATGTATTTATTTATTTAGCAATAAAAAATCTGCCACGTAGTCTCTCATTCAGCAGACAGGATAGGAAAACGCCATAGCGTTTAGCTGTTCTGTCTGAGATGGTCCTTAACCACATCCAATGCGGGCGTTTCCTCACCGAAGTCCTTGATGACGACCACAGAGCAACCGCACACCTTGCGGGGCTTGCCCTCCTTGTCGATCTTGCACAGGCCAGACCATTCGCCCAATTTCTTGTGCGAGTCAACGCGGATCAGAGGAATCTGATGCTCGTTGCACAGGGCAGTGACCAGCTTCTTGTAGTTGGGCTCATCGAAGGATTCGGCCAAAATGCAGAGAACAGCTTGACGCCTACAATAAAAATTAAACTTATTATTAACTGATATTATTTAATTTACGGCCTTTCTTTGACTGATGTGGAAGCTCAGTAATTGGAAAGATTGTTAATCAATGTAAAATTCATAAACACGGACCAATTAATTTCATCAGCGTGTTCCCAACAAGTCAAAGAACAATGCCACATATATTAATGTTGTTGCTTACTTGTCCAACGCCTTGCAGGCCTGGTGGATGCCATGGACAAGTCCATCGGCGATCAGTGACTTCTTCAACACTTCTTGCAGCGCGGTGTTAATATCCATGGCGCCGCCAAGAACGGGCGCAGCGGAGGGTACATCTCTGTTTGGATGAAAATTGTATATTATTTCTAGTAGTAATGACAGAATAGCGACTTCGAAACATGTTTTGCACACATTTCTCAGTAATTGGAAGGTTCTTAATCAACATAAATTCATAAACACGGACCAATTAATTTCATCAACAAACTGATGGCAGGACAGAAATTGATCATTTTACACTTACACATCAACGTCGGCCATATTTGATAGGTTGAGGCTGCACTGCACTGCAAACGATAATAACAAAACTAATATTAGTAATGATGGCGCACATATTTAAGAATTAAATTCGCCAAGTCGGCTTCTACACAAAATTTCGACGCTTGTACCTTTTTGACAACCGGAAAGAAAGAGACCCAAATCGTGTTGCGGCCAACTTCATGTTAATAGTGATGGTTTGACAGTTCGTTATCAGCTGAGCACACCAATGCCACACATAAGCTGATTGCTATGAAATCATAGTTCATCCCAACAATTCTATCGATATATCGATACATCAATATTTTTTCAATAATCTTTAAAATAATTAGAAAAAATTTAATTAAAAAACTAAATAAAGTTAATAGAATCAAAATAAATTGTTAATTTTCTAAATGAAAGCCATTTCTTTTGGAATTTGGCCTAGATCTTTTTCGCGTAAGCGAAAAAAACTGCAAAATTCAGAAAAATTTAATAAAATTGCAAGGAAAAGCACTGCAAAGTTTCAGGGCGGCAGCTTTCCACTTGCATTTTCGAGTAAGAAAACTTTTCGCCTACCCAAAAACGGAAAGTATCCAAAAATAGAGGCGAAATATTTGACGCGACCTTGGCAAAAGCGCCCCCAAAACTTTTAGAGCTATGGAATTTAATGCTAGCGCCGCCACCAAGAGAGCCCATCTAGTTTTTTAACTAATTTGCAGGGAATTACAGAATGAACGTCGACGACATATCGATAAGCTCAAAATCATATCAATATTCCCCGTTCCAACAGCCTTATCGATAATATCGATATTTCCTCGATATAATTCCAACACTATATAAAAGTAGCTCGTAATAGGTTAATTTAATAATAAGTTAAAAAGTGATACAAAGTCAATTGTAGGCTTTAGTTTCTCAGTGCAATAACGTTTTTATGTTTACATAAGCAGCCATCAATATCGACTACAAAGACAACAACAATGGCAAGCAAGCTACAGTAAGTTCTGTTTCCCAGCTCCACCTGCCACCCGCCGACAGCTCGTACTTTATTAATGCCTACAAATGACACCACGTGCTCGTGCTCCCCATCTAATTGCCGAAATTTACAGCGCCATGTGAAAATCGTGTGCCACTACTAGCCTCTCTGGCTAGCTAATATATGCATACATGTATTCTCTGTGTGTGCTTGTGTTATCTACAACAAATTATATTCTCTGCTGTGAATTCAATTGGCATCGGGTCGGGGTATGAATGAACTTCCCAGTTTGTTGCCATATGAAAGTGCCGCGCTGATAAGAGGAATTCTTGTCAACAAATACAACAAAAATCAGCGTAAACAACCTGGCGATACAGTGGCCACCATACAATGGAGACCAGTGCCCATAAATAGGCTAAAATGTCTATCGATAAAAGGGCGGCTTATGAATATATCGAAATTCAAAAGTTTTTTTTCAACTGCAGCGGAAACCCTTATTAGATCTAGTTATCATCTAAATAAATTATGCAGTTAGTTGGGGAATTCATCACAATTTATATAATCGGTATATGTATGCAACATTCCAAATTATCATGTTGTACACATTTTTTTGGCCAGCACTGTAGCATTCTTTTGGGGGCTATCGCTACAGTTCATCGACAACTGATACTGAGTACTGCTTTTTTCTATCCAGAAGTTGTTGATGTTGGTCTCGGTTTCAATTGCTAATTATTTTACAAGCTCTCGAGTGTGAAGCATGTGCGACAAACAGTGTAATACAACAAGGTTTCGTATCCTTTAGGCAATTGAGAATCAAATGTATGTTAATCGGATTGATTCTCCTTAACTTATAGGGAAGGCGTCCTGGTCGGTTGCGGCAATCCTTTGTTAGACATTTCTGCCACCGTGCCCATGGATTTTCTGAAAAAATATGAGATGAAAGAGGATGATGCCATTTTGGCCGAAGAGCGACACATGCCCATATACCGTGAGCTGGTTGATGGCTTCCAGGCTGAGTTCCTAGCGGGCGGATCTGTCCAGAATTCGTTGCGCATTGCACAATGGATCATTGGACAACCCAATGTAGCCGTATTTTTTGGCTGTGTCGGCCAGGATGACTATGCGACTATCTTGAGGCAAAAGGCACGCGAAGCAGGCGTAGATGCGCATTATCAAGTAAGCTCTGATACGCCTACTGGTACCTGTGCTGTTCTTATTACGGGCACGCATCGTTCGCTCTGCGCCAACCTTGCCGCCGCCAACAACTTCACTATCGATCATCTGGAGCAGCCAGCCAATAATGCGTTAATAGAGAATGCGCTTTACTACTATATATCCGTAAGTATAATGCCAATGCAAATTGATATGCATTTAATTTGTCGTTTGATCCGTGCAGGGTTTCTTCTTGACCGTCAATCCGCCCAGCATAATGCGCGTAGCAGCCACAGCCCATGCCAAGCAGCGACCGTTCCTAATGAACCTCAGCGCACCATTCATATCGCAATACTTCATGCAACCGCTACTGGATGTCATGCCATATGTTGACATTATTTTCGGTAACGAAGCGGAGGCGCATGCCTTTGCCACCGCCCAAGGTTGGCCGGCTGATGAGAATCTGCGTGAGATTGGCAAACGATTGGTGAATCTGCATAAATTAAATACGTCGCGACCACGTATTGCCATACTCACGCAGGGGTGTGACCCCGTGCTGTTAATCCAGCACGATTCGGTCCAAGAGTTTCCAGTAACATGTTTGGCGGCACATGAAATTGTGGATACCAATGGCGCTGGGGATGCATTCGTTGGAGGTTTTCTGTCGCAGTTTGTGCAGGGCAAGTCGCTGGATGTGTGCATACGCTGTGGTAATTATGCGGCCGGACATATCATCAAGAATCCTGGATGTACGTATTCCGGTGCGCCGCAGTTTATCGAATAAACTTAAGCACGCATTCAAGACAAACACACTCACACACACACACACGCTCGTTGAGTATACCCGACAACCTTATAAGAGGCATAAGAATTGCACAAATAGATTTGCAATTACTGCAAGAATTAAGTTCAAAAGAGTGACTAAGACAATTTAATAACATTGATAATTATTTGTACATACATATACACACACAAACACAAGCATACACAAAATTGAGAGTTATGCACGGAAAAACTCTTCGCCTTTATGGTTTATATACAAAGTTAGAGCAATATTCGAATTTAAATTGATAATAATAATAAAAACAAAGAACAAATCCCACTAACAACTTACACATACAAAACCTAATTTTTCTTGAGTTATTTAATGTGACCCGGTGATGACCCCCCTCGAATCTTTTTGTTAGTGATAACTTTAGAAATCTATTTGTGAATTGTTTATACAAATAGTCAGTCATGTGTCAGGTTCCGGTTGAAGTACAGTTTTCTCTTAAACCCACTGTGTACTGATGATCAGTTAATAGATTAAATTAGCAAAATTACTGCTACGAACTGACTAGAATCATTTGTTAAATATTTATTTGTCTGTAACATATCACACCATATCTGAAAATGATTTATATATTTTGACACACATGATTCTTATCTTTCTTGTATTGAAATATTGACAAATTAGATTAGTATACATTTTGTTTCCATAAATGCTAGTTTTATTGGTTAGTTATTAAAAGCAACTGATCAAATAGAGACTTAATTGTTTGACATTTGCGCAATTGTTGATTTTAATAGTCAGATTCTGGTTGCAAGACAATTTTCTTCTGATGAACCCACTGTTCTAATGAACCAGTTAACAGATTAGATTAGCAAAATTACAGCTACGAACTGACTAGTATCATATGTTAAATATTTATTTGTCTGGATTAATATATTCTGACAACTGTTTCTTATCTTCTTGCATTGATATGGTGACAAATTAGATTAGAATACTTAGCCTAATTTTCGCACTTCTTAGGTTTTATAATCCAATTGAATATTTTAGTTTTATTATTTAATAACAGCAACCAATCAAACAGAAAAATAACAGTGAACTTATATTTTTAGTTTACTTCGTTGTTGCAGAAAAAATGTCTTATAATAGTATGATACGCGCTTTGAAATAACAATATAAATACAATACGTTTTGTTGAAATTTGAATTCATAATATTTTTGGCCTTACAATACTTAAAACTACATTTGTTTGCTTTCATTTGCATTTGTGCGGATGACATTTTTGATCCCGAGCAACGTCCAACGTTACTCAATCAGATAGCCTTTGATGAAGGGCAAGCCCGTTGGCACACGCTTTTGATAGCGCACATAATCCGATTGAAAGAAATTGAGCAGTGAGTATTCCTCAACGTATATGCGATCGTGGAAGAAGAGCCAACTGACTAGCGTATAAATGCAAGTGCACAGTGGATTTATCAGTATCAGCTGTGTGCCAATTGACCAATAAAACCAGCCAACATAAGACGGATGGCGGCTGTAGGCGTAGACACCGCTGGTTATTAGCTTGTGGTCCGAATGCTTTTCGTTCTGTACCTATTCGAATTAACATTCATATTAGCTACTAATTGACAGAAAACTTTTTGAGTTTTTCTTACCAAATGAGTGAAGCTTTGCCCTGCTGTAATGATGGCCATTTTACGAATAACTTCGCCACAAGTGCACAGCGCCACGCCCAAAAGCCAAATATGGCCGTAGCGTTTAAATTCGGGCAGAAAGTAAAGCTCCAGTATGAATTCCACCCAGCTGGCCGCTGCTGCTAGGCCATAATGCACAGAATGATTTAACATGAATGAGTCCAGTGACAATGTTCGTGGATTAGCCCACGCAATGACCAGAAACTCCGAGTAGTGAAAGAATGACATGAAGCAGCCATAAACGCCAAATTGCTGCCATGGTGTGGGTGCAAAACAAATGACTAGTACACTCACTGCTTCGGTGAAACCCAGAAAGGAGGCACGTATTGCAACCTGCGTGATAAAAAGGTAAGCAAAGTTAGAGATATGATGATATTTAAGAGTGAGTCATCATGTCATACCTGATAGTCGCTGTTCCTGAGCACAAAACGTATTATCATGTTGATAAGCGCATAATACAGCACTGGTCCCCACAGGATTGCGCCCCAAACATTTGGTACAATTCCATAATAGATTTGTGGAATTGATGGCAGCAGAACTAAACCCGCCGTGGCTAAAAAACAATATAAACTGACGCGTCCTTCGTAGCAGAGCATGCCGTATCTGGCAGTCTGTGTTGTGGTTTGAGGTCTTTGATTGTTTGCGCACATTATAAATAAATCACAAGACTTTTTGTGCGATATTTAGCGTAGAACACATTGAAAATTTTGTTTTTCACAACATTTGCAAGAAACGTAAATAAACAGTGCAGAGCCGGCCAGCGATGTGTAGACCTATTGCAAGGAATATCCAATCTACAAGGTTACGTTCTTGTAAATCCTATTACTACGTTTATACGAACCACTTCATGTATTTATAATTTCGCGAAATAATAATTGCCCCTTGTTTCTACTGCACACGAAAAATTCACGAAATGAAAGATGCAGAGCTGACAGGTCTGGACATCTCTTAAAAATGGTGCAACGGCTCTTGCCATTAGCTGATTTACCATAAATCATAATCCATTTATAATCATCATTCGTATGTTGGTGAAATACGTGAAATGGTGTTCATGCGCGCAATTTTGACAGAAATACGTGAAATGATTTCACGCAATGAGCTCCGTATGAGCAGGGTTTGAAGTCATCGATAGCTCGTGCAAAGTATATGACGATAGTCAGCTGTGATTAAATTAAATACCATAAATTTGTCCATGCAGGTTATGTAAATTCGAAGATTTTCAATTAAAGTTCTAAAAATTGCTGTCCAATTAGTTGAACAACGCTTGCTATGGTGTTTTTAAACATCCCACTGATGGTACGCGCTCGCGGCCCAGATGAATTTTGGCGCAAAAGACGTATTTTTAAGCTCGCCGCGGTAAGTGATAAAAATGAAAATTATTTTCGTTTTTTAACCGGCAATGAATTTCTTTTAGCATTATCGTAGTCGCACCCGCAATGTTTACACCTTCGCCATACGCAGCGTTCATCGTGCCCTCGCCTACGCCACCAAGGGCCGCAAGTTGAAAAAACTGGACATGGCTCAACTTTGGACGACACGGGTTGAAGCTGGCTGCCAACAATACGGAGTCGCTCTGGATACTTTTAAAGAAGGCCTTGCACGCTCAGATATCCTGCTTAACAAGTCAGTTGGCCTATTATAAACTCATATGTCAGCAAATTTATATCAATGTAATTTCCAGAAAAATGCTGTCGGACTTAGCTATTTGGGAACCTCGGTCATTTGAAGCTTTGGTAAACATTTCGCGGGAACGTGCCGCTGTGGAGGGTTTGCCTGACATTAAACGGAGGTCGGCTTTCAATCAAGTCTACGGACTAAGCAATTTAAAGCTAGATTAGTTTAAGTGTTGGTTATACATTGTACAAATATAGTTTTATACATTAACTGAAGATTCAAGTTTTATTTCTGGGTCATGCAAACAAAAACATTGCATTAAACGTTTATTGTAGGGTTTACGAACTAATAGAAAAACAGAATTCATAGAATTGTAAGGGCGTTTATTCCAATTTAGCCAAGATATCCGACTCGCGGAAAAGGAACAGTTCCTTCTTCTCATCCAATTGGACCTTGGTACCACCGAATTCGGGTAGCAAAACACGATCGCCCTCCTTCACACCAATTGGAACGTGGCTGCCAGTGTTCTTAAGAAAAATGTATATGAAATTATATGCTATTATGTTGCAATTATCACTGTGTATTATGAAATACTTACTGCATTGCGAGCACCAGGTCCAACGGCCACAACAGTGCCCTCCAGCACTTTTCCCACAGATTTTTCTGGCAAGACAATGCCACCTTTTGTTGTGGTGAGAGCTTCAGCGCGTTGCACCAGAATGCGGTCCAGCATGGGGATGATTCTCTTAATAGCTGCAGCCTATAATAATTCAAATAAACATAAATTAATCATAATTGATAGCACATTTATTGTTGCCACCGCCTTTATGCTGAGGCCACAGAGTTACACAACAACCCGGCACAGTAAGTTATCAGTGGATGTGGAAACTTCCAGAAGCTTGAGTCAAATACAGTATATAACTCAAGCAAATACTGTATATTTAAAATTACCTACTATTTGCTTACCATTTCTATGTAATTAAATGCAACCTGGAGTGCTTTAATGAACTAAAACTTAATTGATAATTGCAATTGAACTTCACTACACGTGCGGACCGGTCGCAGTTGTTCGTAAAATTATCTAATTATTTGTTTGTATCGATGCTTTATACTACCGATATATCGCACTATCGATAAAAAAAACTTATTCAACATTTAAATTTTGCCGCTTTTGTCGAAACCGAAGTCAAGAAGCTTATTTTCACATTAATAAATATTTGATAGCTTTAAGCCTATACAAGTTGACCTAAATGTATTTTTCAGACTCTAAGTAATAAATTAATTTTCTGATCCCTCTCGAATCCAGTACAATAAGAATTCCGATGTTGCAATAAAATTAAACAAATTTGTGTGGTTTGTATCAACAAAATTATCAGGATTTCGTCCAAATTTATCGGAAATTAATTTTGTTAGCAAATGAGATAACAGCAGACCAGCATTCCTCGCTGTCACGCATGCAACTTATGATGTTCTCTGCAGGCAGGTTAACTCCCAGTATGCTCTCCAGAACCAATCTCTCCGTAGAGAATCTGCGGCAGTTGAACTAGCGCCGCATCTTCAGAGACAGTTCGGAAAGCGCTGCAGACTGGGTCTCCTACTCCAAGTCTGTATGCAGACTGTAAACCTCTCGTGTAGGACTTAACCCTCGTGGCATGTTACTAAATCGGGGCACCATAGAGCATTGTACACGCACATTCTGGAGCAGTTGTCTGCGTCCCTGCTTGGGCCCACGTGTGTTTAGCATTGTACGGTCTAATGCCTGCCCTATCACTGCTGCTTTTTGGCGGCGTATTCGAGATGCTCCCTGAAGCTCAATCGCGTGTCAATGAGGAACCCAAGATACCTGATCGCTCTGGTCAAAGCTGATAAATTGTGAGTTTGAATTTTGAATTCAAATAGTCTTTGGTGCGAAACGGCAGAGTGTCACACCAACAAAAGTCTCACAGATATGTCACTCGCGCTTATCACAATGCAGCTCTGTCGGGACGATCGCACAGCTGATTTGTGACCGACGTTATCTACCACTAGTGGCGCGAAATACAACTTTTGCATTCGTAGTGTGGAGATAAAAGGAAATCAAAAGGACAAAAATAATGTCCAGTTGCAAAAACGAGACGGCTGCACTCACCAGGCGGCAGCCCCTGCCTCGCCCACTGTCCACGCCTTGATGCAGGCCTTTGGGAGATCCGACTTATCCGGAAAAAACCAGAGCGCAGCACTCGCCCAGGCACAGGTATGTGGTGCAAAGTTTTGACCGCGTACAGGTACAACACTTTAAATGCCTTTCAGGAACAAAAGTATTAGAAAACGCGGGATAAATCACAATTTGCAGGAGCCAACAAAAAACACGTCCAGCGCGCTATAAACTTACTACAGACATCTCAGCAATGTGTGGCCTAAGCGCGCGCATTTGATCAGCGACAAAGTCACCAAATTTTTGTCGTATTCGTTTGTTCTTGAGCAGCCCTCGCTTTGGCCATAACCGAATCTTCTTCGTTAAACTGAACCGATCGGACAGTTGGTTAGGGAGCGTGACTAGCTTGTATTAATATTGTATTATATTTTCACGCCAAAGTATGTTCATTCCGTTTCAATTTTTCGAGGCTTGCGAGGACGCTTTTTCTTTACTATCTGCAATACAATAAACAAAACTAATATGTAGAAAACTCACCCGATCGAACTCAATTTGTTGAAAAAAGTTTTTGTTATCTACGACATTATGATCAATATTAAAAAATTATAAAAATATTAAATACTTTAAAACAAGGACCGAAAATACCTTTCATTTATAAAAACAAATGTATTTTTTTTTTTATTAAATCTGAGAATAATATAATTAATTAATAAAAGTTAGTAACAATACATGTTAAATATTTATTTTTAAAGTTAAATTCAGTTCGGCCCTGTACAAGTTCTTATAGGCTTGTTCAATGCAAACGTAGACTTTTCTTTATAATACTTTTAATTAGGGAATGAAACCGAAACGAATTTCGGTTCCGGTTACGGTACGTACCGAAACGAGTATTTCGGTAAAATGTTCTATATCGGTTTTGTCCTTTCGGTTCCGGTTCTCGTATCAGTCCATACCGGTACTGCAAAGTAATTTTTAAAAATTTTAAAATGTGAAGAAAATCGAATTTTATTAACAAATATTTGTGTATGTATACGCATACAAATGCATGCATTTTAGCATTTTAAGTCTTACATATAATTCGAGAAATTTTTTTTATAGTGCAAAACCATGTTCGTACGAAAAATAACAAAAAAATTTTTAAAATGTACCGAAACCGTACCGGTACGAACCTTTCGGTTCTTGAAAAATAATTTATTTCGGTTCCGGTTACGGTACTTCATTTGAAACGGTTAATTTCGGATAACGGTTCCGGTTCCATATACGGTTTCATTCCCTGCTTTTAATACTTATACTTTTTTTATTAAACATTCATAAGCGCACTTAACTTATTGTCACTTTTTGCCATGCGAAATTGCTGAGTTGTACCGAGTTGTAGTTGAAATTAAAAATCAGACAAATTCTAATGTGACAGAATGAAGCGAATGTTTGCGCTCGTGGAATATATTTGTTAAATTTACAATTTTTTATTATAATTTTTGGTTCCTTTTTTGGCTTCACCGACAATTCCTTTGTTGTTTTGTTGGTTCGAACGATTTATCTCAAAAATGCCTGTATAATTCTTTGTTGTGGTCTCAGATATTAATCATGCATTCCATGGCTCGTTTGAGTATTAAGGAATTTGCTCTAGATCAAAAAATTAATGCTAGTCTATGTTAGTCGATATATTAAAATAATGGTCAATGCAATCAAACCCAGTTTTGCTACCTGGTCCCATATTTAACGCCACTTGGGCGGAGTTCCCGTTCCGGTTAAACTCACTACTGAACTCTACAGACATTTGTTGCAATTTAAGACAAATATTTCCATAGATTAGTCTATCATAGAGTTTCTGTTGCAATATAGCAAGCTTTCCAAGGTAATGCAACTGTCCTCTGGATAAAGGGCGGGCGGTAAAGTTACGGGCAGACTCGCTGATCTGTAAAGAAAATCAATTATAAGCTAAGTCCAATAAACTGCAATTTCCACACAATAGTATTATTCCTGGTTTGATTTTGATTTGCTTAAAATTTGATTATTTTTATCACAGCTGTTCCATAAAAATTGTAACACTTCACAATTGCTATGGAATAACTGCTCAGAGCGAAATCAGCTCATAGGCTGATTGTGATTTGCTTAAAAATAATCAAATTTTAATCAAATCAAACCAGTTGCAGGAATAGTACTTATACTTACTCCATTGATCTCATCGCAGCTAAGTGCAGACAGTGGCATATTAAAAATAAGTGATATGGCGTCCTTTAATGTGCAATCCGTCCGATCTTGACGAGTCACACACAAAGCCACGAACGTGTCGCAAATTCCATTAATTTTCAGATTATGCTTATGAAACAACAAGTCGCATATTCGATGACTGTAGTGCATTATCTTTCTTGGCCTTTCCGATTCGAGAAGCACGGCAAGTTGTTTAAAAATACCACCCAATGCCTTCAAATCAAAAACATATGTGTTATTTGATGTGGCAATTACGATGACGGATGTGGTGCAGTGCCGTCCATAGAAACTTGGCTCCACTAAAACCGAAATTTCAGCCTGGTCGAGGATATCGTCAAGTGCCAAGTGATATGATTGATCAGTTTGTTGTATGAATGATATTCGGTTCAGTTTCTTCTCCAGTGACTCTAGCTCGTGTGGCAACAGAGGGAGACATTTTATTTTTTTGCATTCCTCATAATCTGCAGTCTGGAATGAATCTCCGCTGTCGCAGTTGTCAGTTTCGATGGGTTTCGAGCTCACAAAATTGCCATTAGTGTAATTCATCGTTTATGAGTATATAAAGTAAAATTCTAGGTACTACAATGAACACAAAAAATGCAAGTGACAAGTTAGCAAGTGATTCGAAAAAAAAAACATGTGACATTGTTTACCTTATTGAGAAGAGTCTACCAGAGTCTATCAGAATAAAAGATTATTATGCGCGATGCGCTTTTCTGTTTACAGCTACACTGGGGAATGTGAAGATTTCCGGGCGTCAATATCTGATTCCGGACTCCGGTAGAGCACGAAATAAGACGAAAAAGTTAAATAAACTTTTTTGGTTTTCGACTTAGTTCTCGAGATATTGGGGCTTAAAGTTGGACAATTTCCATACAAACTGCTCAGCGTGCCAGCTGCTCCTTGTACTGTGTTAGAGCGAGACAACCATAGTACTGCCTAGAGCAGTGCTGTATAGCATGATGAAATAGTGCCTAGAGTAGTACTGTAAAGTGACCGACCGTTTCCATAAATATCGCTTGGCGCGGATATTTAAACCATTTTATTTTATTAACTTTTTATTTGTTTTGCCCCAGAAACCATAATATCCCCCAGTTGCCTCTTCAGAAAATAAGATTATTACTATGCGCTATGCGCTTTTCTGTTTATTTCTACACTGTTCTTTCTATCCAAAGTCTGTGCGACAGCTTCACTTATGTATTGGTGCTGAAAAACGTTTGGGCGGTCATCGAACAATAGAGATGAACAAATATAGTGAATATGACGTCATAGATTTTCGATAGTAACGCATTGTCTGCATCATGGTAAAATTAATAAGGTTAGGGTTTGGGGATCCAACTTAGCTTTGTTTTCATTATTTCTGCATTTCAAAGCAATTTGTAAAAAAAAATTTGATCAGCAAACTGCAGTTCGTTTGTATTTAATACTGAGAGACATCCTTCAACTTGGAAAATCCAATGTGACCTACGGTGGTTTACCTTATATTTTTTTTACATCTTTCGATAAATACAAAGAGTAGACAGCTGTCAACTTTTGACCGTTAAAAATTTAAAAATACAAAGAAATATAAAGAAAAGCGTAAAGAGAGTATATATTAAAAAAATGCTAAAAAATCGAAGCTTATCTACCCCCAAATACACAAACAATTTGTAAAGCGCTTATATTTTCAATACAAAACAATTCTTTAAAAATACTAAAAATAGCCAAATTTGAAACAGTGTGAGCCATAGAGCTTGGTAGAGAGCCTCAGGGATGCATCTGGGACTCAAATGAACCAATTCAAATTTCCAGCTCACATGCCCAGATTTAATACTGTAGCAATCTGCTACCATGATGCAATGTGAAACTTTTAAAGTAAGATTAAGATATTCAATTAGCTCGACTGCATGAAATTCGGGCTTCGAGTCACAGGGACAAAAGGTTGACCAATTTATTAAATGGCCTCTTTGTGGTACGACAAAGTAAGTTTGTCAATTAGGGCCAAGGGGCTTGTCCTATTGCAATAAGCCCAATTTCGAAAGTCGTTGAGTGGTGCAAATTACCAATACAGATATTGTCAAATGTTTTAATTGTCAAATGTTTTAATTGTCAAATTTACTAATTGCAATTGACTTTGGCTTAAGCAATAGCACACTACAATTGCCAGTCCAACAGCGTTTCCTCTTCCCCTTTTGTTGTGCATCAGGCTATCAGCTGCTATAAGAGGAGTTAACTGCCATGGTAGCCAGACGACAGTCTGCAAGCCAAGCAAAGCTAAAATGAATTGCAACAAAATTTGCTGTTGCTAGGTTTCTGATGCGGATTTCCTCTGGGCGTTTGGTGATTTACGAATATTGTATTGTATTGTAATCGTATTTATACTCTTACCACGAAATAATGAAGGCGTCATTGAATGAGAATGTTCCCATCAACTGTACTCGTGTATGCTCTAGATTAATATAAAGTGGCGTTGTTAGGGTATTTAAACATAGGTCAGTCGATGATAAAACATTTAAAGCTTATTAAATTGTTCAATGATACTTATGTAAGTATATATACTCTTTAGTACATATAATTCGTTGGATAACTCTACTAAGGATGGCAAGTAGCACAGATTTAATATTCCCTATGCAAACTATAATAAAACTAGGTAAGCACTTTGTTTGTTATGTAAACACAAATTAATATAGCAATCTTTTTTAATTTTAGTTTACTTTTGTATTCTCCTTACACACCTGAAATCCACACTGATTAAGAGACTTACAAACGCTAAGCGGCTACGAGGCGAAGAGGTTAATTGCTTTGTAAGCGGCTTGATGAAAAAATGTGAAGCTAACCACGCGGCAGCCAACGCTGACGCTGACTCAACTTAATTGGCGCACGAGGCGCATACTTAATGCGCTTAGATGCGGGCCAGGCTCATCGCATCGCCTCTCCTCTCATTGCCATTGCAGAAGCCGCTTTTGTGCTTCTAATTAGATCAGAACGGGAAACCGTTGAATGCTCATTGCATTTCCTGCGCCAGCTTCCGAAATTTATATTAAATCAAGCAAAATTACAAAATTCCAGTTTAAACCGATTGATAAGTAAATTAGTTGTGAAAATATGTAGGTATAATTTGTTGTTTGTTTGATTCTGATTGGAATTCAATTGTCGCAAAAATCTATACTTAAATTGATCTTTATCTTTAATTTAACAAGCCTGAGGTGGTTCAGGTATGGAAATCAGCGTGAAGTTGAGTTAATCAGTCAGCTTAGAATTTTCACATACATATTATACAAATATTTAGATATTTTCAGAAAATTTAAAATGAATCAGAATGTCAAAGAATTATTATCAATTTAATTTTAATCGCATGCACATATTAATAAGGATGTCATGAAATAAAGGAGAATATGTTGATGAGGGATATGCCAAACATGTCCCATAAGTGTGTATGGTATGCAAATTAAGAGAACCCTCTAATTATATATTCCGATTGTGCGGGTGGAATTGTATTTGATTTTTGTAAATTGAATGCATAACATAAACCAGACCTGTGAGGGTCAATTGGGGGCAAGACTTGTGATATGGCACTGATTTGATGTCACGACTTAAATCAACAATAACAAGCGTCAGCAACAAAAAGAGGGACATCAGCCGCAGCAACACCGACAACAACGACAACAACAAGAATGAAGCTGTTGTGAACACGCGACGACAACAAAAATAAATAACACGAAAAACAAAATAAATGAACGGCTGATTGCGTTGGCGTTTGGGCTTTGATACTTATGCATGTGTAACATGAAAATGGCTTTGCATGTTATTCTACGAGTATGTATGCCCAGCAGCAACAAACAGCGACAACAACAATAATATCAAAAGCAACAACAATAATAATAGCAACAACGTAGCACTAATTACCCTAATTGTACACGGGGCGGTGTGGAAACACTTCGAGCAACGATGACGACTAAACTCCAATTTGGACTTTGACTTTTGTCTGCCAAACTTTTGCCACAATGTCTGAGTTGAGCTCGTGATAGTTCTACAAAAATCTATGCCTTAGGAATGCAAAAGAGTTACCAGTCTTATATATCACATCGTGTTTAGAAACTCTCTCTTTTGATCATTTCTTATTCTTTGACTTATGATCAATTCTTTTTGGATCTTATTTTTGTTTCATATAATTTGACCGATATACATATTTATTAAAAATACTATTTTATAGTTTATCTTTCGAAGCCCTAACTAAATTAATCTTAGAATATTTTGAACATTTGCATCTTCCTAATCGATTTGAAATCCTTTAAAGATATTTTTGAGAAACTTTTACGCCGTGCGCGGTACGATCACGTGTTCAACTCTGTTGTTGTGGGTCTTGTGCTACCCGTTAACGTCATTGGGTTAGGAAAGGTTGCGGCACGTTGGCATCGCGTGCTCGACGTGTGCCGACTGTTATTACGTATACGCCAGCGCGGCCAACTGTGTGTAGATATAAAACATTAAATTACGTAGGTCGCCTGCCAGTTGCCCCATTGTTTCTGTTTCCCCCAACTTTGAGTGAGATTCTGACTGCGACTAAGGCAGGTGTGGCATACACGTAGACGGTGCACGTTACTGAAATTTTAAGCAGTCAGATAGACAGACAGTCATACATACAGTCAGACAAGGGAGAGACAGACTGAGAGCGTTGGTTTTGGAGCGCTGTGGACCGCCTGCGGTTTCATTTTGAAGTGGCCTTTAATAGTTTGCTGTCTGCAACTGCAGCGAAATGTGCCACATAGAATGCTGTATGTGTGTGTGCGTGTGTGTATGTGGTTGTGGCGTGCTGTTGGCAAACCAAAGAGAAGTTTAATGAAATAGCAAAGAAAATTGTGGCTGTTGCTACAGCTACATAAATGGCACTGCTGCAACGCGAACTGAAATTGTAATTATGCCGCAATTGCAATGACTGCTAAGCGAGAGTCACATTTCAGATGACCACAAAGCGAATTTACATACAATACTCTGTCGAGCATTACGACTATTTCATTAAGTTGAACGTTGTTTCGGAATGGATAGAAAAAGGAAAACTAATAAAAAATCTCAGCATCTAGTTCAGATATTTTGCCTAAAATTAGTAAGCTTTAAAATTAAATCAAACATATAAAGAAATACTTCATTTTACTTGTTTTCATAGAATTATTTGAAAATATATTATTTCTCTTCCTTTCTTTAGTTATTGTGTTTAGTTTGTTTCGAACAGAATGAATGTGTTACTATTCTTTTAACATATTTAAAATTTGCTCTTCGGGGGAGTTTTATTTATTAAATGGTGTTCCATTCTCAATATTTTTTTCCAAGAATTGTTCTCAAATACCAAGTTCATATATGCCGCAAGTAATCAAGACACTGATTTGTTTCTCAATATCAAATTTTTCTGATTACCTTTTGAGGTCTGGGTTGTATTGAGGAAAACTCAAAGAGCAATTGGCCATATTTTAATGTGACCAGAGTCAAGACTTTTCAACGCCTGCAGGAAAATGACTGGGCTCAAGCTTAAAACCAAACAGCTGTAGCCACAAAAACATGGCCCTAATGTTTTTGGTCCAACAACATAAAACTAAATGAGTGTGTGGAGCCAAAGAATAAGCAGCGTTAGCGTTGTGTGTGTGCGTAATAACTGAGAAAATAAACAATGGGAAGAAAACAAATATTAACAATACCAATAAACATAAGCAAAGCACATACCGAGAAAGTACCAAGAAATAATCCTCCAAAATAATCATTATGGCCCTAAGGAGGCGAGCCGACGACCAGCCATAGAGCTATGTAAAAAATGCAATTGGCCATCAAAATAACAACAACAACAGCTACATGGCCAACAACATAGTGGACACAACTGAGATATGTCCATTTGGTTGAACAAGCACTCGGGGTGTATTAGTAGCTAAAGTCCTAGTCTTTATCTAAACATCTATGTACTCGCATTAGTGTGTGTCACACATGCCGGATATTTTAACATACATATATATATACACACACACACACACACGTCTGGGACTAAGGCAGACACACAACAAAGCCCAAAAGGATAATCGGCCTAGATTTAATGGTATTTTTATGTTACGCAAAAGGATTTTTAATTGCTTAGCTGGAGATTCCTATTGTTTTGTAGGAGGGACCTGGGCAGCACAAGACAGGCCCATTTAGGGGCAGACACAAGGGATTATTTATCTGTGGGCAGGTGTCTTTTGCAAATTAGACAAAAACTTAGCAAAGCTACAAGGCCATCAAAAAAATTGATGATAGCCATGGGCATTCAAACGTTGTGTTAATTAGTTTTGTATCCTCAGGACATGGTTTAACATGTCAAGCTGATTGATAGAATTTGATCTGCATTCGCTTTTAAACATTAAGTCGCAAAAATGAAGGTATAAAATGTGAAAAATTGTAGAAGTTTTATTTTTTTTTTAAATAAATTTTTTAGTCCGCGATTGTTAATAAACGATTGTTAATAAAAATAATCGGCCACGGAAGACCTAAAGGAAATTGGAACCAACATCAAAACAAAAACCAATATAAGTTCGGTTTGGTTCCTTGAACGTAATTACTTAAGTATTAAAATAACAGAGATTACTATTCAATTAATATATGGTATTAATTCGCAATCAATTTATACTATACATATACTATAGAGTTCCTTTTTACTAATTGGTCTGGTGGCCCAGAAGGCAGAAAGCTAAAAATTTGAATTATAAAATTATTTTATTCAAAAACTCCAAATTATCGAACATTTTTAAAACAAAATTCATCCTTTTGTCGTTGTCTTTTTTTATTTGTTTTGATTAATGTTTAAAAGAATGAATTTCAAATGGGATAAAAAATAAGAAAGCAAATCAAAGTTTAAAAATCTGTTAAAATGGCAGACAAAGTTCATAAATCAAGGAGACGCTCATTAATTCATATCTTGACAATTGGTCAATGTAGACGATTTAAAATGCATTAAAAACCAACTGCAAAAAGTGAAAAGATAAAATAAAACAACAACAACAAAATAGGAAAATTATGTCAAAATATAAACAAAAAAAAAAAATACATATAGCACAACGACGAGCTCAATGTCCTGGTCATGTCCTGGCCGCGAAAATGATTAATGATAAATTATTTAAGGAACGTTGACAGCAAATAAAATAACGAAGTGAAGGAAATGGCAGGTGGAATATTTACGAGCATTAAATGTATTTAAAATGTTATTACAGTTCGCTGCGGATGGGACATAATGAAGCCCTTGATGACCTCAAACAATATAAAAGCATAAAAGCAAATAAATCATGAATATTAAGTTGCCAACGGAAAGAACAAAAGTCAATTGCTCAAGTTTATTGATGGAATAGACACAGACAAAGCGAGAGCCAAAGTTATTGAAGCGAGTATTGCGGTGGCACTTGAGAGCTTAACGGCTTAGGAAAGTCCTTGTCAACTGTCCCTCTTATAGATAGAATTGCCATAAGTTGGGCTTGACCAGCCATTTGATTAGATGGCCTGAACAGCTACGATTCGAAATATACTCGAGGGGCACAAATGTTTATGCAATTGGATTCAATTTTTCCATCTCATGATTCGAAGAATTGCAGTATTCAACGAATACTCTCAAGTGGGGTTTGCCTCTGTCTCTGTGTGTGTGTGTGTATGTGTGCCTCTGTGTGGACTTACAGTGTGTGTTAGTTTGCCTTGCGACCATTTTAGGTTTTTGTTTATTAAATTTCGGCCAAGGATTTTGAGCTTTAGTAAAGTTCTTGTCTAAAATTTGTCCCCTGTCCTCCTTTATTTCCCCATTATTTCCTCAACTTCATGTGCAGAAATTAAAGTGCATGCATTTTTCCATTTCATTTGTAGAAAATTTGCTTGTTGCCGCATGTGGATAACTTTCTCTTTGTTGAAGGCATTTAGATGCACAGTTTTGAAGCAGAACACGTCGATTTTTATCTTCAAGCGTAAGATTTTGCACTCATTATAATACATGCTCTAAGTTAAGAATATACACTTCTATAATATCATATTATACAGCACATTGCTTCGAGATTGTGGCTTGTGTATTTGCATATTTTTAGAAACTGCGAACTTCTCTTTCTTGATTGCAAGTTTGTAGAAATTAACACTAAAATTGTGTTTAAGATAAGAAATTGATGCGAAAATTAAACTACGAAAGATATAATAAAGTAAAAATAATACATAAAGGAAAAGTGGAGCAAGCTCGACAGTAGGAGACCATACCAAGTTTAGTGTCTTTTGTCTCTGAGATCTATGTGTTCTAAAAAGGGAGAGACGGGTAGACTGAAAGACGAACATGGCTATATCGACTCGGCTATTGATGCTGAATATATACATATACTTTACGGGGTCTTGCACGCCTCCATAACGTGTTACGCGCATTTCTCTTTTGACATAATTAATAGACTTTTTTTGTGACTTTTATAAGAACAAACAATTATTTATTTAGTATATTGGTGTTTTTCAATACTTAAAATATTTGAATAGCACTTTCAATTTAAGTATATTTGAAGCTCTCTCGATTTTTGTTTGAAAATCTCGTCAGGAAATTTAACCAGAACTCATATTGAATCTAAATGAAATTGTCACTGTTAAAATCTCCACAATTTGGACGCTAATCCTTCCAGAAAATAAATCGATTGAATTGCAGCTTCAATTTGAGCTCACCTTTTACCACAAAATATATAAGTGCTATGAAAATCTTATGATACGAGCATAACCATAAAATACACAATCGCCGAACCGCAAATAAAAGACACCCAATTCAGGCAATTCAGACATACGACACACAGGCAGACGTACAGACAGACAGAGAGGAGAGTCAAAGCTAATTTTGTCTAAGTGGGTAAAACAAATGCCGAGATTTCGTGCTGCAATGTCAGCCCAATTCCAACTTCAATCCCTGAGCAGCAACCAGTATGTAATGCTCGGCTTTTCTTTTCATATTTGTTGTCTTTGAATTTTACTGCTAACTGGGGAGCTAACTGGGTCTAACTTCTAAAACACAGAGCACGGACTACGAGATACCCTGTACACAGTAGTTATATACTTTAACAAGTGTTTGCAAACTAAAAGACATACATATTGTAATATAAAGGCAGAAAACCGGACGGGGCTAATGAAATTGCCCATTAATAAAATAAATTAATTAAATTTAAATCATTAGTTTTTCCCAACAATATTGAAGGTCATGACTGCATGTTGCATTTTGGTTTAACCATAGTGCAAGATTGATTGCAAGATCGAGCCTTGGATCAGTTTAATACAAGATTATAGTATGACTCTCCGTGATTACATTTTTTTGTGGAATTTTGAAGCCAATATATATGATTGATATATAAATTTGCTAATTTTTCAAGAGAATGTGAAGATTATGATTAATATATAATTTATTATTTTTATCATTTTATGTAACATATTTTCTCGAACTAAAATTGTATGTGGTATAACAATAATGCTAAGAAACAGGCCAGGTTTGGGTACAAGGGTAAATAAACGGTTTGCCGCCTTACTATCATAGTTTTCAGATTCATAGCAATTGAATTTCTTAGCCGAACAATGTTATTGTCTCTGGTTTCAGAGATCAACGCAGTCAAACAAGACAGAGCTACAGACTACGAATATGAATCAGTAAAACATATACATTATAATGTTAAAGAAGCCTGTAACAGTGTGTTGCAAACATTGGCAAAAAATTCACTGGTACCCGTTGGCTTGAGGGTATAAAAAAGGAAGCAAAGCAAATGACAAACAATAAAAATCGAGTATACGCAATGCTTACTTAAAGGATCAGGGTGAGTGTGTGTGTGTGTGTGAGTGTGAGTGTGAGTGTGTTAGGAGGCGTGCTTTGTATGTATTGACGCGTGTGGCAATACTTTCAATGTATTCTAAGTGCTTCGTTGCCTGTTAAAGTTATTGCTGCTTAATTTCTTGCACTAAACATTTCTGTTGCACATAATTACTCGTATAATAAGCCCAACCGTAAAATCTCAAAGTGAAATTAAGACCAAGCCTAGAAAATACCAAAAAAAGGAAGGGAATATTAAAAAATATATAAAAATGGAATTGCAAGTGCCGCATGTTACAATGGCGATAAAAAGCGCTAGTTAATGTTTATGCATGTGCTGGCCAAGGCAGGACAATTGTCCTGCAGTGCTCTATGGTATCTGTGTGTGTGTCTCTCTCTCTCTCTCTCTTTCTCTCTCTCTCTCAATATGCTTGTGTGTCGTGCCTTTGTCGAGGCTTATGGGAAGGCCATTATGGGCAACTGCAATGGCGACAATAACGTGTCGTTGATGTTTCACACCTGAGACACATTTTTGAGAATGTATGCCTGGGCTCACCTTCCCCTCGTTCCCTTAAACGAACAGGTGGTTGGCGCAGTTCCCAAAAATGTGCTATTAAAATTGAGACTACGCTGTAAATACAATATGTACATAAAGATATATTTATATACATACATACGTATCTATATAGTAGATTTACATTTACATAAGCTGAGTGCTTGAAATGTTGCCAATCTGGCAAACGCTTCACATTTTTTTGCGGCTTTGTGGTTATCCCTTTAAGGACAAGTTAACAACAACAACATTCACACCTTTTGGCTTTTTGCCTGGCTGTTAATCTTGTTAGGCATGAATTATGTTTTTGACAAATTTTCATTGCAAAGCGTTTTTAATAAATAAATATGAATGAGGGTTCAACAATTTTTTCAATTAATTGAAAACACTTTTAAAGCTGTGCTCAACAAACACTAAGCTTTCTAGCGCTATGTGGAGCAAGTGCTATGCTAAATCGATAATCGAATAAATTTTCAGTATAGTTAGTGAATATAATTGAGTATAACTATGTAAATAAAGCATATCACTCTTGTTCTTAAATATCTTATCTTGGATGGGACGACAATCAAGAATATGTTAGCTTTTTAAAATACGAAATACCAGCTTCTATCTTTTACAATAATTGGCTCAAAATAGTAAGCTCCTTTTTTCCTAAAAATCTCAGCTTTAATAATATATTGATTAACTCTTAAATTAAGAAACAGCAACCTTTTGACGTATCATAAGAGTTATTTGAACTGTTGCCCTTGTTAATGAGAGGTTCAAGGCGTAATCTTAATAAGTTTAGCGATTATTTGCTAAAACTTTCGGGACCTAATTTCCATTTTGGGCTACTTTCTTGGCTTTAGGTTGTTGCAAGCGCGTTTAAAGCGCGCCAACTCTTGCCTCAGCCTCATGCTCCGCCTTAATTAACCAAAAGCACACACAAAATGATTTGGTGCAGGCCTCAGGCATTTTGCCAATCAAATTGAGCATAAATCTAAACAAAATTCTAGGCTTTCGGTGGCAGTTTCCGTTTCTTGGCCGGGGGCGGAGTTTAATTAAACCTGAGCGAGGAGCGCTGAATTTAAGCGTTTAATTGAAAAACTTTAAACGAGAGTTGTCGTCCCAGGAGAAAATATATTCACAAACGAGACTTTTTAGTTGGCAGCAGCAGCAGCAGCAGTAGCAGCGAGTCGACGTGGCAGCAGGTCATTCAATACAATGCCACAAGCGGCAACTTTGACGCAGACTCAAACGAAATTTGTGAGTTGACAGTTTTTGGTGGTGGCGTAAAAAATAAATTTGCAGCAAGCTAAAGCGAAAGAGTTGTCAAGAGGCAGCGAAAAAATTATGACAGTTGATAGTTGGCAGATAGAGCAGCAGCAGCTACAACAACAACATCAAATATCGGTGGCAGCAACAGCATTAAAATCACTCATACGCATGGTGTGTGTAGGGACTCTTTTTGTGAAACTGCTGCTATGTGTCGCCCTGGGAGCAGCATTAATTGACACGTGATAATTTAATTAACGTGGCTACAAAACGTGGCATCCAACTAGTGCTAAGCGTCATCATCACCAACACCATCGATGGCAACAGACACCAAAGCCAAAGGAACATCCCAACGAGTCTGCTAATTGGGTCAGCTTTTGCGGGCAAGCCAAGAGTACCGTGTCTGCCCATCATTGTTTTCCCATTTCCATTGGCCGCAGGCAGAGGCAGGACCTACATACATACATATACATATCCATTGGAGTGGGACCTCCCCTAGCCTCCTCCCCATTCCGTTGAGTGACTCTTAATTACAGCGTGCGGCGCTTGTTGGCAAAAGGGATTTTCTTCTTCTACTTCTGCTTTTGCTTCATGTTTGTCCCGATGTCGACGCACCGTTACAATTCTTCTCGGCGATACAGCAATATGTGGTATATGCCACAAAGTATGCACAGATAATTGACATCGGCTTAACAATAGCACTCCCCTACCTCCAATTCTTCTTTCTTTCCTTCCCTATACGTATTTATCAAAGATACACATGCGTTAAATAAACTCAAGACCAGCTGACGTTTTTCTGCTGCTGCCAGGATTGGGAACAGCATCTGCTGCTATAACTGGTAAGCTGTAGGTTGAAATCGAAGTAAGATTCAAAAAATATGCTAGTGAAAGAATTTTGATAGAGAGATTTAGGTGAGAACATTTTGTCCTATTCGTAATCTTTAATCTGAACTTGTATTTTGTTTTCTCTTTCAGTTTCAAAATTTGAATTTTTTTAAAAAGAAAATCCTGAATTATTGTTTAGATCTAAATGTTTAAAATATTTTCCGATATTTAGTTTGACCTGACGTCAAATCTACTGTTGGTAACAATTTGTTACACTACTAACTTATACATACCTTATTTGTTATCAATTATTTAATTCACTTTTTACTTAAAGTTCCAGCTCATTTGATTGCTAAATATTTGAAAGGAGTCCAAACGTACATTTATTATTACGTTTGTTGTAAACATTTCACACACATATTCAGCCCCTAGTGCTTAACTATTTAACAACCAGCAAACAAACTCATTTATGTTGCCTTGCTGTTAGTTTTCGTTTGTTGCTTTTGTTTTGCACTTTTTATTGCCGTATTTTGCTATAATTGTAGTTAAACTTTTTTATCTACTCTTGTGTAAGGTAATATGCGAATTTTGGAAATGTGTGTAAATAGCAGAAAAGTGCAGATATTATGAAAGTTAACGACAAATTTTGTATAATAAAAGGAGAATTTACTTAAAATTATTAGCATATTTCAAAGCAAAAGTTGTTACCACAGTGTGATTAAAGAGTAACTGTGAGTCGATCCCTTAGTTGTGACCCTCAAGTGGATCTTGTGGACATACTTACAATTTGCATAAAGTTGCAAACTCCGCACAAATTTAATGAAAGGGATATGAGCGCTGTTCCATAATAAAGTTTAAAACTTACTGGGATGCACTATAACTATACACATTGTTTAGTCAGTGTTGCCCTAGGTATTTAATAACCTTAAGCTATATTTATGCGATTAAGCGTATGAATTTAGTCAACCGACAAGCGACGCATGAAAGTATGCCATCAATACGAGCATGTAAAGCTCGGCACAGTGGGTGTTGTGTGTAATTTCGCAAATTATATAGGTTATTCAAATTCAACATAATAATTTATAATTTAATTGGACTGTATATTTTGTGAAGTTATTTGAGAAAATCCGTAAATTATTATTACCTTATTAGATTTCAATTGATTGCAACCACTGTGCTGCAATGTGGCAAATGGGCTGAGCAGAAGTTAAGTGCCGCTTGAGCCTTTTTAAATATAGATACTCAGAGGCGCTCGCATAAAAATACGCATCACTGGCAAGCCAGCCACGCCCGTTCCGCCCACTATTGTCAACTGACAATGCCACTGGGGAATGTGGGAAAGCATTCAAGTGATGACAAGGGCTTAGGGGAATTGCTGAGGAAGGTGGTTGTGCCAGTTGAATGCAAATATTAATAGTGCAAATTTGCACAACAGAAATAATGCGGATGCATATAATGCCTGCGTCTCTATTTGTATGCCAGGGAGTGTACGTATATATGTCATGCAATATTATGAGCAGATAACAGTGTGCAATAAATATTTGTTGATGCTTTTCTAGAGATGAGCATTTCAGTCACGACACCAAAAAGACTAAAAAAACCCATTTATTGAAGAAGACTGAAGACTTTTCCTAAGCTTAAGAGAAACTAAGTTAAATAAGCATTTATTTTAATGTCTTATATAAATTTGTATATATTCAAAGGTAAAGTATAGTTGATTTCCAACACTTTGTAAAAGCAAAACACATATACACAAAAAGTGGTTGCAGTTTTTTGCATATAAATTCATTTAATATACATAGTTGCACATTTGTTTGCTTATGTTGAAGCGGGTTGTTTGTGTTCTTAATTTAAGTGCAACAACATTTTTTGTGTAAATTATGTTTTTAATATGAATAATATTTGAAATCTGCCTCGTATGTATGTATTTAGCTAATTTCCTAGTGGTACAATATCCTTAGGGATAGCAACTTTCAAGAATTATATCTGATCTAAAAGGCATATTGCAAATATTAAAAAGAGCATTTAATAGACAATACGATGTATTAACATAAAAAGTATTGATGAATTTCAAAAACAAAAATGTGTCTGCTCTTAAGAGGCAAGTTAGCATCGCAGGAAGTCTATGTTGTTGCTTCTATTTAATGTACCAAGCTTTAATCTTTGATACAGATAGAATAATTGGTTAGTTTTATATAAGAGAATACGGTTTCGACTACACCATGAGTTGCATGGTTACCAACTAAACTACCCAGTTGTGGTAGAAATTGCTCTCGAATTAGTTTAAAAAAATCGGTTTCATACGAAAACTAACAAATTGAGAAGTTTTTGCTCACAAATAGAATACACAGCTATTCTGAAGCCCAACTTAGCTTAATATAAGACGCCTTAAAAAATAAATTAACATTTTATTTAAAACAAAGTTTGTGCGCCGTTTTTAAGAAACGTAAAGTCAGAACGCTCCAAATGGAATATTTAATATTGCGGCCAACAACTGCTGTGCATTTCATAAAGTTTAATTAATGCCAGCATATGGTAGTGAAATGCCACAGTTAAGAAAAATGACTGGCAATATTCAAACTATATTAAAATAATTAAAAGTGGGCAAAAGAGCTTTGGCAGCAGCATGCAATATTGCAGTAACAGATGCATCTGCTCTTGTAGCTTATCAGCTGCTGCGCTGGGCATATTAGGAACTTTAAGGCACAATGACATTTTTCACATTTGGAAAAAAGCTTAACTATGAAATACCCTCTATTTTTTTTTACCTGTTTTTCCTTAACTGCTCTGGAATCATAATGATTAGATTAACTTAATAATTGTACGTATACTATTTTGCAAATGCAGTAGTCAGTAAGTAGTAAGTAGTAAGTAGTAAAAAGAGTCAACTTATTTTGAATGAATCATTTAGTTACTTAAACGGCAAAGAATCCAATTAAGGATTCCATTGCCATTGCCAATGCAACTGCTGTGATAAAGCGTCTAAATGCAGACCAGTGGAAATATGTCATTAATTACCAAGGCCCAGGTGAATTTGACTTGAGCTCTGTTCAACGGCTTGCGGTTGCTTGATTAAATTTCCGTTGCATGTGGTAATTATGACACCTTAACACAGATGCACATGCACACGCACACGCACGCACACATCCTCTGTGTGTGTGCACTTGCAACTGGATGAGCTCTGATTAAGCAGGAGACGAGTCAAGGAGAGTATGTTGGAGATATTGCACAATCAGCGTATTAAATAATTAAGTGCTTAATTAAATAAAGACCAGGAAAATAGCCAAGAGGCAGCCACAAAGCAGACTGCTGAAGGCAACATGATATCCTGATTATATTCCAGTCTCTTTGTCCGTAAGGCATGAACTAATTTTTGTATTGTATTTCATCTGCTAATGGCGCATACAAATGCGAATAGTTCAGGAAGGGACGGGAATTAGGTATAGCATTATCTCTGGTCATCTACTCGAATGGAAATACAAAATGAAAATGAAAATGAAAATGGAATAGCATGCACATCACGTGCGGCCACAAATTTGTAATGAAAATTAAATAAGAGTCAAATAAATGAGTGAAATGTGCGGCATTTGTTGCCAGCTTTGCTGTTCGCCTGTTGCATGTCCACTAGCAACGCTCATTAACTTGTATATTGATTAGTAACAAGCATTATACCTACATATAAAATACTACACAGTTTGATTAGGTGATAAGTCTGCAAAGTCAGCTAATGGCAGTAATTAATTACACTAGTCAACAATTGTTGCGAGCCCGTCATTTCTTGAGTATTTGGGTTACATTGCCGAATGTGTTTTTTGTTTCTGAGTTTTATATTTATATTCTTAAGCCTTTTCAAATAAAATAGTTTTTATTATGTACCTACCAATTGAATAAATCAGATTATTTGGTCAAGGCCAAAAGGAAACTTAAATCAAAATTGTAGACACACTTTTAATTTGAAATATTCTGCGCCTATTACTTATATTGTACATATATGTAGCTACTATTTCCAAAACTTTTGAAATTTAATGGTAAGCAGTGATTCGAATAAATATTATATGGCCTGTCTTGCTTTGCTTGCGTTACTCAGATAACATAGAGTTTGGTTTGCCAAAAGTCGTCCTCTTTTTACGTGGTATTTTGTTATAAGATAATAATTAGAGTTCTCCTTGTTGCAGAGCTTCTTCCAATTCTTTTTGACTACTATGGCGGACAGGTGTTTTTGCTGGATTCTCGTAGACTATTACCTCCATTGGTATGCCAGGCTTCAGCTGTTTCAAAGATAGTCTTGAATTGGATCTGCCGACGTTCAAAAACTCATTGACCTCCGAGTCGCGCAACACAAGATAGTCGTCTTCATAGGGTAGGAAGTCGCTGGGATTTTGGAAGTGTGTATAATTACGAACCGACCGAACAACACTCCGAGAGTTGAGATAATAGCGATCATAGACCGTTAGGGTATAGTAAAGTTTACGCGCTGTAATGGGCGCCACCAGCCAGAAGACATAGATACCGGACTTCTTGGCATTCATTTCGACCAGTTCACGCTCTAGCTGCTTGTCCTTTAATTGGGCATACCAAGAGCTTCGGCAAACCATCATCATAATGGGCAAATGATTGTCAAACTTGTGATGATCGTTGATTAGTGCGGTATTCGGAATGCTCAGATAGCTAAGGCCAGGCAGTGTCTCCACACGATCTTTCTCTCCACCATACATTAACGATGCCACACAATAATTATTACCGTACTCGTAGCCCGTCGGATTAAAGCATACCACCACCGGTTTATGTTCAAAGATCTCTGAAGTGGTTATGTCCATAGAATGTTTATGCTTATGCAGCATATGCATCATCATATTTGATGGAAATATAATCTCTGTGCATTTTCCAACTGGACAACTTCCAGGTACTCGAGATAGTTGTCGGGCTGCATCGCATCGTTCTTTCTCTTTCTGTTCAATGTCTTTCACTTCCTGCAACTTTTTCTCCATACACATCTCCATTTCCTGTATTTGCATATTGATTACTTTAAGTTTTGGCATTCTGACAGCTTTAAATTTAATCTATTATCGATTTTTTTGATTGTAAATTATTGGTCAATTAGTATGGGAGATTTATTAGTTAAAACTCAGAGTCGAAAATAAACTGAAATCAAATAAATAAATGCTAATTCAACCGAAGCTTAATGCGTTACATACTTTGATTTGGAAAGAAATGAATATCAGCATATAAATAATATTTAATAAGCTTTCTTGTTTTCTCAAAGTAGCTTTTAATTATCTCGTATGGAAATATATTTGTAGACAATATTTTAGACCTTGGTCTGCTTTGCATCAAACCTTTTGAAGATCAGGGGCAAGTTTTTGATTTCGGTAAAATCGTGAAAATTTAAGTTTAATTGCCCTCAAATTCGATTTCTCAATTCTATGTTTGTATTCAAGCAATTTGCATATGAGTTAATTTATTATTGCTTATTAAATCAGCGCTCTAAGTCGAAATGGCTCTATGAAAACTTGTGTTTAAACCTAGCTAATATAGTAAGTATGTGTACTATATGTGTACTATACATACACATTTTACTAACTTCTCATTGCAAAACCAATGCATTGGTATAAAAAACTTAATTTCAGCACTTTTTATTCAACACTTCTTTGGATTACTTCGTATATCGTTGACATTTATATGAGCATTTTTTCGTGAGCGTTTTTTCTGTTATTTTTCCGGCCATCAATATGCAAATTGTGATCTAAAAAAATTGTTGAAATTCCTTACCTGCTTTTCGCACATACTTGACTTCTTTCCAATTGCCTTTCCATCTATGGAATTTTTCCATATATCCATTTCAATGGACATGCCAATTTTGCGACTTTGTGAGCCGTCCAAAAGTAGGCAGCTCCCAAATTTATGCCCTGCGCGTCGCAACTGTCAAAAAGAAAGAAGGATGGAGTGAGAGGAGAGATAGAGAGATAGGAAGAGAGAGTCCCTAACTACATTGATACGCACCTTTTGAACTTACTTCAAAGTGTCGATTATAAAGTGGGTGGCGTTGTATGCCACAAAACTATTGACAACTGGGTAATGATTGGGAGAAGAAAACTTATATATATTTTTTTTGAATTAAATTTTGTTGCAAAATTTTGAAATGCGAATTGAATTAAATCCCTCAGATACAAATACATATAAAAGGGAGCACAAGACCTTTTTGCGGCTCAGGGCATTAGAATGCCTGGCTTTTGTGGTCAAATTGAGATGTAGGTGGATTGCACCCACATCAAATTTTCGACTTGAGCTGGGACAAGTGGGGGATATAGACAAACTCTTAGTGTCATTCCGGGGACGGATTACGGACCACTTGAAACCGATTTATTATTTTAACGTTAATATTAGTTTTCATTTTCGGTAGCTCTGCTTGGCTAATCAAATGTGATTAGTAAACTAAGGAGATCCTTTTGATAGAAAGCAGCGAAAATTAAAATGTCAAACTCCTAAGCCAGGGCCTTAACTGGCTGTCATACACAGTGGGCTGGACAAAAGTTGAACATCCGTTTTTTTTTTGTGGATACTTTTATTTTGGTTTGACCGATAATTGACGCTCTGTTTTTCGGCACCTTATTTTTTTGTTTTTATAAATTGCTTAAAATGTTCAGAACATAGATTTTTTTTGTGAATATAATATATAGTTCTTAAAAATTTCTTTAGAGTATATATGTTTCAAAGTTTAAACCGAAATCTGACCTTGTTTATCCTATGAGCAATTTCAAAGGTGGACATTTTATTAAGAAGCATCAGCTTCCTCAAATAAAACCAAATTTTTAGATTCACCGTCTTCTGGCGCACCGTGCATAGTTGTTTAATTTAACACACAATATCCACAGTATTTCGGCAAAAAGAAGAGAAAAATCTTGACAAAGTTTAAATTAAAGTCCCCTCCTTGGCGTGCCGTCCGTGCAGTTGTCCATTTTTCGACTATGAGTAAACTTTTCGAATCGCCCGCGCGACTCTCTAAATGCTTTTGAATGTCGAACAATTTTTGCTTTTATACTCGCACTCTGACTGACACTCCAATCCAATTTTCATTTTTTCCTCCACCAAAAACTTGGCAAGTTCTATAGCAAGACTCAAAAAGGCAAAACTGCAATGAACAACAACAATTACAATAACTAACAACAAAGCACTGCAACCACTGAACCACTGCAAAGAGAACTCTTCATTTTCGCCAGCTCGGTCAATTGTTGGCTCATTTTGTGTGTAGCATTTGGCAGTAGTTTTGTTTAACATTTCTCTCACTTAAGTTAAGGTTATTAAATACGGCATTCTGCAGTCCGAAGTTTTCTATCTATCAACTAAAAATCTGTTCTGAGTTTTCAAAATTAAGATCTTCCTCAGAGATTTAGGTCTTGGTTTAGTTTATGTGGTTCGTACTCCCATAACGCAGATTTCTCACTAATACATAGTAGGTATATATGTAGAAAAATTTTTTTACTTATAAGTTATTTATTTATTTGTTTCCTACTATCACTATCGGCAAATTTCACTTGACATCGAGCTAGTATATCTGAACATATGTATAAATTATCTGTTTTCCAATGTTGGTATCCAATATATGAAGATTAGGATGAGAGGTAAACTGTACCTCTTATTGCTGGCCTCGGGCTCAGTCAATAAAACAAAGTTATTTAACGGCTAAGTGCCGGAGTAGATTTTTATTAAGCGACTTATTGCAAGAGCGCTGTATTCAAAACTGATTTATAATTACAAAGAATATTTGACTTAAGCTAAGCCAAAACTCACATCACGCCACAATGTCATGATCGGCAAGCCGACTCAGCAAAATCCTAGGCACTAACGGAAGCTCTTGCAGAAAAACAAAAGTGTCCAGTTACCGCCTCTGACCATTGCAGCTATAGCGCGCTGATACAAAGTATGCAACGCCGCAATTGCGAGGGCTGTTCGTTAACTTATAAATACGCGATAGCGAGGGTTGATTATGAACTTATAAAATATTGTGTGTTGGGCGTTGTGTGTTAACTACTCCCCCTTCAAGTGTAAGGCCGCCCTCGGCCGATCCAATCCCGGCGACGACCTTTCGCAACTGCTTCGCAGACTTCTTTGCGTCGATGATTCGCCAAAGCGTTAGGCCAATGCAGATTAGAGCGCAGCATATGGCTCCAATGATGAACGTCACACGATACGTTTTATCAGTTCCGGCGTCTTTCTTGAATTGCTGTATCGCCTCCAAATTACGTTCATTTAAACGATGAAGATAAGGGAGACTGAGGACATCTTGGCTGGCAGTGATGTTTAGCAAGGGAGAATTGGCAATACCCGGGACTCTATTGCGTACGTTGTTATGATTGTAAAACAGAGTCCCGTTGATTGCGACTCGGTCTCCGAATGTGATGAGATGCGTGCCTTGCACCTGGATCTCAGTGCCATTGTCTACCCGAATCCTGGCGGACCCGTCGTTGAGGATAATGATTCCGTCATCTACATGGGTGATTAGTTCCAGGTTGCTCGGCTGTATCTCGCAGTGTGCCGTGCCACCTGCATGGAGCTCTTTGGCACATGAACTTCTCGATGCAAGACGACAAAATGTGGCTCCAGGTGAAGCGGCGCAACTCTGCAGTGTGTGGGTTTTTCCATCGCATTCGGCTATGACGTTGTCAATCAATCTCAATATAAAGTTCTTGTGAACGACGGGATGAATTGTGATTTTTCTGCAAGCTTCTTTAATCTTTGGGAACTTAATTAGAAAGTGTATGGTGTTAATAGATTGCAGAACTTTAACGGACGCAACGGACATAAGATCCCCTATTGGGGTGTTGGTGGGTTCCTCTAGCCAAATTGATTTCAAATCTAAGTGGTCCAAAATGTTTGGGCTAACAATGTTAGCTTTCGCTAGAGTAATAGCGAGCATTAAATTTTGCAACTCCATCATTAGCATTCTGTTTCTGGCTAGTAATGTTTCGAATAAATGGCTAGTGTCAACTTGTGAGTTTTTGGCTATCTTGAGAATTTTATTGACGGTGTCTGTTAACTGGTTAAGCTGGTCTTGAACTCTAGTGTTTATCTCTATTTGTCTATTGTTGGCATTTACTAACTGCATTTCAGTGAACCTAGTCTGCTCTAAATCACCGGCATCCGGTGTACCCGCCACAACCTTCAATATGGACCCTAAGAAGTCTAAACTCCTGGCAACTCTATGGTGTGTGCCTAACGCTTCCAATAGGTCTTGTAAATGTGCCGTGTCCACATTCAAAAGTTTTTTCATGTGCGATTGCGGGAACATGTCAATTAATTTGACCGTTTCTTCCACCATTCGCACGTACTCTGAGAGGTTTGCCGAATGCCTAACATATGCGTACTCTTCCCATATCAGGATTTCACCGTCAACAATGGGAATGTACTTGGCTCGCGAATAGTCGGTGATATGTGCCGAGGCCACTGATAAGGAAAGGAGTAATATGGATCCGAACCTGTGAAATGAAGTTGTTTTCTTTTTCTTTAACAATTTTTTCAATTTATTTTTAAAGAGGTTTGCCCACCACCAAAAAATGATTTGTAAAACTATGCCAAGTGGCTAATAATGAATTGAAAAACTATATTTAACTTATGCGAGTTCGCCTAGTGGCTTTAAAAAGGTGTACAAAAATGGGAAAAAAACAAGGGAGTCACTTTAGGTTGTCCTTGTGGACCACCCTCCCTTTAATGAGGACCTCGGTCCCCAGGTCTGCATCCACGGCCTTCTCATCACATAAAGGCGTGAGTTTGTTTCCGAGCCGACGGTTGGATTTGACCAAAACTTTGTCACCTACGTCGAAGACCCTATTCTGCCGCTTTGCGTTTTCCCTAGCTCTGAGATTTGTCTGCGCGTTTCTGATCTTCTCTTGTATTTCCGCTTGTGGCTCATCCGGGTGTGCCTGAACCACGTCAACTGGTCTTTGGTCGATGACCGAATGGATTGACTTATTGTACTCAGTTGTAGCCAGTAAAATTACCTCTACGGTGTCACTTATGCCTTTATCGATCTTTAGACATCTGGCTAGCTCTAACAGAGTGCTGTGAAAGCGCTCAACCTGTCCATTAGAAACGCTATGCAATGGCGGTGCATTTGAAATGCTGACCCCATAGTTGTTTGCAAGCATCGCTACGATGGTCTCCGAATTCAGTGACGGTTCGTTGTCACAGTAAATGGATCTGGTTGTTGGGAAAAAATTCATTAGTTGCATTATGGCTGGCTTTAGATCCACAATGGTTCTTGAAGCGACCGGTTGGACAATAGCAAACTTAGAGAACTTGTCGATGCAAGTGAGAAAATATTTCCGGTCTGTGGAGAAAATGTCTATGTGTAACATCTCTCCTACATGTGAGGGGATCGGTGTCTCCCCGAGCTCTTGTTTTTTGGGGTGTCTATCATATTTAGCTCTGGCACATGTTTTGCAATTCTGCACTATTTCATTGGCCATTTTCGCCATCTTTGGAAAGTAGTACTCGGAGAGAACCTGCTTAACATTTTCTTGTGCAGCCCTATGGGCCCTATTGTGCTCGGCTGTGAGGATTTCCCTCCTTTCTCCAACTGCAAGCACGTCAACTACGCGATTTTTGCAGTGCCAGAACTTTGTGGCTGGGTATCTACGGACCAATGTGTCTTGTATCATTGCAAGAGTGTGTAAGTTGCAGTGGAGAGCATTTACGCATTTGGGTGAAATTACATCTTCGAGCTCGTCGAGAAGCGATTCAATGCAAGTATAGTTGATCAAGTAGGGTTTCTTATTTCCAAATAAAATAAAACTCCGCTTTAATGGGAAACGTGCCTCTTCTAGCACTATTTGGTTTTGAAAACAGTTCAATGGCTTGTCTGTTGTTTCAATGGTGTTGGTGAGAGATACCTCACTGTGGATCGTTGCTGCGCAGGACTCCACTTCTTGTTCGTTTACAGCGTTGAGCTGTTGTCTTGACAAGGCATCCGCAACCAGATTGTCCTTGCCGGGTTTATAGAAGATGCGCGCATTAGACTCGTCAATGCGCGCTTTCCATCTTTTGATCTTCGCATTCGGATTGGACTCCGAAACTGCGAATGTCAAGGGTTGATGGTCAGTGAAGATATTAATGTCTTTCACCCCATACAAATAGTGCCTTAACTTGGCAAGTGACCATACGATGGCCAATAACTCTCTCTCATTTGTGGCATAGTTGACCTCACAGTCCTTCAATGTTCTCGATATCATTGTTATAGGACGGCCCTCTTGGGCCAAAACTGCACCTATGCCGTGAGCTGAAGCATCGGTCGTTAAATCGAATGGCTTCTTAAAATCGGGGTACCTGAGCATTACATTCTCAGATGCCAATATATCGCGCAACTTCTGAAACGCCTTTTGCTGCACTTCAGAGAATTGAACCTTTATATTTCTTGACCTGTGTTTACTGACTGTTCCATTCTCGCCCTTTAGGATATTCGAGATGGGCCTTGCTATTGCGGCGAAGTCCCTAATGAAGCATCTGTAATAGCTTGCGAGACCTAGAAATGATCTGACCTCGAACAGTGTTTTAGGTTCTGGATACTCTTGTATTGCCCTAACCTTTTCAGGATCCGTTGTGGCACCAGTGCTGGTGACTATGAATCCCAGAAAGTTCACGCTTTTCTTAAAAAAACGTGATTTTTCAACGGAGACCCTCATGTTTGCGTCGTGCAAGCTTTTGAGGACCCAATCCACGTGTTTAATGTGGGATTCCTCATCTTCTGAAAAGATGATTACGTCATCGACATAAACATAGCAAAATTTGCCAATCTGCTCTCGCAGTATGTCGTCGATGGTTCTTTGGAAGATGCTTGCTGCATTCTTTAATCCAAAGGGGAGTCTTTTGAACTCGTATTTTCCCCCGTTCACCGAGAAAGAGGTTTTTTCACGGTCGCGTTCAGCGAGAATGATCTGGTGATAACCAGATTTGAGGTCTAATGTTGAAAAGAATTTGGCTCTCCCCAAATTCGCCAATATCATTGATATGTTTGGCATAGGGTATTTGTCAGGCACTGTTCTTTCGTTAAGTTTACGAAAGTCTATTACCAATCTCATTTTTCTGTTGCCAGCTTCATCCGTGCCTTTCTTGTCTACTACCCATATTGGGTTATTGTAGGGGGAGACGGATTTTTGAATTATGTCATTTTTTAGTAGATCTTTGATTTCTTTATTAACGAAATCAGCTGCTCCCATTGGATATGGGTAAAGCTTAGCATAGATCGGTTGCTCATCTGTGGTCCGTATGGTAGCCACAACTGATGTGTTGTACGGCAGCGCTTCGTCTGGGTCTGCAAAAGCCTTTTGTCTAGTCTTTAGCATTTCCAAAAAAGAAATTCTAGTTGATGGAGATGCCTCTGCACAGTCTACATTAGTGAAATTTACATCTTTGCACGTGTGGAAGGTAATTTTTTCGACCTCCGTGCCCCACTTAAGCTCTCCTGAAGCTAGACAAAGCGAAGCAGCCGCCTGCTTTAGCAGGTCAAGGCCTACAATCCCATCGAAACTTGACAAGTTGGGTAGAATAAAAAAGGTTGCTTTTAACCCAAACATTGAAACAAGGCATTTGTGTGTAATTTGTGTCTCGCCGTGAATGGAATAAATTTTGAAGGGGGACTCTACGGAGCGGACGCCTTTCAACCCTTCATATGGCCGAATGAAATTCTTGGCCGCGCCCGTGTCTATTAGGAATCGCATATGACTCCCTGCTACTCTTCGTCTGATGACGGGTAGCAGGGATTTGTTCCTAAAAAATTGATGGTATCAGAGTCATAATTAGGATCGTCATTGATTTGTGCCACTGCACTGGAGGCGGCATCAGCATACGCCTCTGCCCCTTGTCCCGCGTCTTGCGTGACGTGATTCAACCTTTGTTGGTTTCTTTGACCGCCTGTGCGGTCAGATGCGGAGTGCTTCCTATTGGTGAAAGCGGGGGCCTGACTGGGCTGCAAAATCCTTGAAAAGGAAGGATCGACTTCCATGGGCACCTGTGCGCCATTATTATTGTGCTGTCTGCTGCTTCGCTGGTCAGACTGCACCGGGGTCTTGTTCTGCTTACTAAAGTGCGGATTCTTTGTACCGCTAGCCTGTGTTTCGGCTTGTTGCGAATGCCTCTCATGTTGTTGACCCTGCGCTTTTGCATGCGGCTTACGCTCCTTGTCTTCTAGGCTTCTAGCGAAATTGGCCGCAAATGCGTACCTTTCATGATTTGACTCAACTTCTTGCGCGAGAGCTAGCGCTGAAGGCAAATCTTTTGGCTTTGCTGCAAAGAGCACGTCTGTAAGACTGCGCTTAAGACCCGATATGAACACACGCAACGCGTCGTCGCGGAATTTTTCACACAGGCCCTTTGCTAAAGCTGGCTCATATGACATGTTAACTTTATTGGTAAGGAGAGTAAGTTTCTTTTCTACCTCATCATAATATTGAAGTAGGGATAGGCCACCTTGCCTCAGGGTACCTAATTCTTGTTCAATAACATGAATTGGCCTCTTGTCACTGTATGTGAAATCTAGGCGATTTACTATCGCATCAAAATTCAATACAGTACCAAATGAGGCTAGCACTGCATCTGCGGGCCCCCTAATCTTGCTTCTTATGATAATAACGGCCTGATAATGACGAGAACTGCCATTATGTGGTCTGAAAATCTGGTACGCGGCTAATGCTGCCTGTCTCCAGGATACGTAGGATTCCTGTACTCCTGCAAACTCTGGTAAGCACTTGACGGCATCCAGCGGCTCGTCACAGTGAATGTTGTTTCTAATTTCTATAGCAGCATATGGTACCACTTGTGGGGCGGCAACGTTTGCCGCAGCTATTTGTTGAGCTAATTCGTCAATTCTTTGAGTCAATGCTTGCTCCCTTTGCTGGTTTACAATGGCCTGTTCGGCTAAAGCATTGCTGATAGCCGATGTTACTAATTCTCTAAGCTGTTCTGGATCCATTTTACTTGGTGGTGAGGGAACTACGGGAAGAAGTCTTGTAGCTGGCACTTTGATGCGATTGTCACAGTCGGAATCTGAGTCACTTAACTGCCTGTGAGGTTCTCTATATTGGTTGAACGACTGCATGCGCAAGCCAGCGGCCGCAAAAACAAAACGTCAGAAGACGGGTCGAATTACGTCACAGCTACGAACCACGAGGACTGTACGTATTGTTACAGCACAACAATAGCCACACAGAAAGTAACACAAAGTTATTTTATTAACGATCTGGATGATAAATAAACTCAACTAAAAATTCTCAAATCAGTCACTCTCACGTGTTTCATAAACTTGGTTTAGTTATTTTTTATTTTATCTATAAATGTGTTGCAAAATAAAGTGCCCACTAGTACTAACTAGTTTTTCATATATTTTTTTTTTTTTTAATTAAAATTGTATGTCAATAAACAATTTTGGCTAAAGTATCCACTTACATGGTTTAATTAACACAAAAGGAATTATTTAGTTTAACTGGTCACTTGCAGCTCCCGCGCTGCTGTCTTAGTTGTTTTTGTTGTTAGTTGTTTATCGTGGAATTCTTCCACTAGTTGGGCGCCAATTATCTGTTTTCCAATGTTGGTATCCAATATATGAAGATTAGGATGAGAGGTAAACTGTACCTCTTATTGCTGGCCTCGGGCTCAGTCAATAAAACAAAGTTATTTAACGGCTAAGTGCCGGAGTAGATTTTTATTAAGCGACTTATTGCAAGAGCGCTGTATTCAAAACTGATTTATAATTACAAAGAATATTTGACTTAAGCTAAGCCAAAACTCACATCACGCCACAATGTCATGATCGGCAAGCCGACTCAGCAAAATCCTAGGCACTAACGGAAGCTCTTGCAGAAAAACAAAAGTGTCCAGTTACCGCCTCTGACCATTGCAGCTATAGCGCGCTGATACAAAGTATGCAACGCCGCAATTGCGAGGGCTGTTCGTTAACTTATAAATACGCGATAGCGAGGGTTGATTATGAACTTATAAAATATTGTGTGTTGGGCGTTGTGTGTTAACTTATACATAAGTATGTGTCTATTAAGAAATTCTAAAATTTAAAAGTGTAAAGTCAAAAACATTAATATACAGAACTAGTCTAAAGAAATTTTATTAAATATTTGTGGAAAATTGTTCGATTTCTGTAAAATTTGAACCGAACCTTTAGTTTATGAAAGTGCTCTGGTTCGCGTTCAAAAACTTTGCTCGAAAATTGTAAGGGCTCGGCTCGTGGTTCGGCTCGAAACTGATTGGCAGCCTTGCTTTAAATTGTAAAATAATTGTAATAAACAATTTTACATAGTGTACATAGAGCCAGAAAAGCTGAGCTGACTATTTATTGCTTGTTCTTACATAAGTATATCTATTTGGTATGTGTAAGCGTTCTAATATGTTTAGACCAGGATATTGTGTAATTAAACAGAATCGATTTAACCTGTAATTATGATACATCAGATAAGTTGGTTATTGTCATTTTTTGTCCGTATGTGAACCACACTACGTTGTGTACATTAATCAAATTCTTTGAATTACAGTGAAACTTCCATATTTGACACGCTGACAATGGGATCAATCAGCAAAAATATTGATTGACATATCAATTTTGTGCAACAACAACGACAGCAACAGTGTCAAAGCCAGTGACAAGGAGTTGAGTGCGAATTTGAAAAGCGCATTTTCCGCAAAATTATGCATTAGTTAAAGGTTTGCATGTATGTACAATGTACATTTGTATGTGTGTGCACTGTGGGGTAAATCGACGCGAAATTTGACAACAAATTATGACGTTTTGCGGTAACATTATGCGAATTCCGCGTGGCTTGTGAAAATAGACTTATTTGCATGTGAATACAAACACAAATACAAGTATACGAATACAAATACAAACAAGCGCACAGAGTGCACTTAATTTGTAAACAGATGGAGCTTTGCGAACTGAAGTTGTTGGCATACAAATACATGAACTCATGCAGGCTAGTTGCCAATTTGAAGTTGATTTGGAAAAGCTACTAAAGCTTCATAGCTGGGAAATTTTGTTAGGTAAGCAGAGTTTTAAAGAGCAAAGTCCCCTTGGGAATAATACGATAGGCAGAAACTGGTTTAGAGATATCAATAATATCTACGACATTAATTGCTTGGCAAGTGAAATCGATTGGTATTCAGTCATGAAACAGTTTAGTTTATCGTTAAGCACATGCACGTAGCTGTATCTGAATTTTCTTGGCTTTAACGACCCATATTCATCAATTGTATGGTACAAAAATCCACTTGAAGGACGACATATGCAAGCAATCGATGATAAATGATGACAGAAGTGCCGTTAATGCAAAAGAGAAAACAAAAATGCGCAAAAATCGGATGACCCATAAATATGCCATCCACTTAATATATATATGTGTCTACATCTATGTCATTGCTCCAGCCTGAGCCTCTGTCTGCGTCTAGCATTCCACCGATGACCCCAAACCCGAGCCAAACATCCAAAGGACCGAAAGCAGCCACATTAAATTCCACGCAGGCGTGAGAGCCAGAACATCATTAATTTTCTTATATGCATTATGAAATTTATTATTGATTTTATGACGCAAAAATATGTGCGGCGTCCTATGATTAAATGACGCAGCGTTTTAAAGCAACTTACTCGAGCCACGCAGCGTATACGTAATGTGCCCTTAAAATATAGCACAACATTGCCAACATTGTTAATTATTGCAAATACTGTAAATGCGCTTAATTGGCTAAAATTATAAGCATGCAAAAATGTTCATTAAGCAAAAAGCAAACGAGAAAGTCGCAAAATAAATGACAAATTGCAGATGCTCTTTGGGAAACTTAGCCAACTGACAATTAATTGAAAATTATTAAATTCAAATGAAACAATTTTCAAATAACGATAATTTAAATAAAATAATACAAAATTTGTATTCGGGAAATAATAAGAAGATTGCATAGCTAGTCAGAACTTAAATTATAAAATAAGAAACATGCAAATAGAAATATAAAAATATTTCAAGAAATTTCATAAAATTTTGTTAAACAAATACAAAAATAGAAATTTTATACGATTATAATTATGTATTCAATAATATAGTTATGATTATATATGTTGAAAATTGGTGCAACCCTTTAATGCAAGAGAACATCATAGGACGCTTTTACAGTTAAAAACTCAGTTAAACTCGTTAGTAAAAGAGTACTGCCAATTGCAGTCGAGCTGTGGTGCTACAGCAGTGTGGCTTCCCTTTTTTCTAGCAATTTTTTCATTTTTGGACAGTTTGCGGGAGGGAATCGTCGTTTAATTTAAAATGAAATACATCAACTTGGCCAATTATTTGAGCAATTTTGCAAATTAGTGGCCCGGGCTATTTCTGTGGCCCAAAAAGCGAGCCAATTACCAAAAAGGGTGCGACTCTCTCACTCTCACTCTTTCTTTCCCTCTCTGTCTCTGTGTGTTTGTAGCACACTTTTGTGCAATTGCCGCTAATTACGGAGCTATAAAGACAATTGCAAAAAGCGAAAACTTGTATAGAAAGTCAGGGACAAAATGCTAGGGCTAACAAGTGGGTATTGTGTGCATGTCTCAAGGGTCAGAGGCAAACAATGAACGAGAATGACAAGAGGAGCCGAACGCATTAACACAAAAAAACAATTGTTTAACTGACGAAGGGTAGAATCAGAATCAGAATTTCGAATGTGAGAAAAACATCTACAACAACAAGTAAAAGGTGAACCACATACACAATGAAATTTTAATTAAGTCTGAGTCGGTTCCTCTTTTGTGCTGAATCAGCCAAATGAAAATGCTACTGATTATGTATGTGTGATGGGTATGTGTGTGTGTGAGTGTGTTGTGCGCCCGAGCGAGTCTAAAATGTTGGCATACATGTACATATTTTGTTTACACTTTGCTCTCTCTCATCTGTGTGTGTTTGTTATTTTGTTGTGTTTTGTTCTGTTCTGAATGGCTGCACAAATACAAAACGTCTGCAAAATTGTAAATGTTTGTGTGTGTGTGTGTGTGAATGTGTGTTATGGTCTCTGTGCAACATAAATGCATTTGTGTAATTACACAACAAACACAATTGTATCTATAACATGTACTTTGTTGCATTTTATCCCTGAACTTCTTCCCTCTCAGCTCTTGTCATCACTTTAAATCCGTCTCTCTAATTGAAGTAAATGTGCTAAAAACTATTTAACTTTAAGTAAGTAATAAATGGTAGAAAACAAGTACAAATACACACAAGTATTCAGAAAACCATTATCATCATTATTAGTACCTGAAGAATTTTGTTTTTGCGAAACTAAGAAAAAGGTTTAAAGCTACATCCTTGGTTTTAAAGTGAAAGTTACAGATTTAAGGTAGGTGTATAAAAAGAATAATAGTTACTTAAAGCATATCCAGAAGTTAACGCAGCTCTAGAACACCTTCTCACCTAGAGCTGAGCAGCATCCAAAATATCCCAACCATTCTCCAGTTGCTGTTAAAAGCCCTTTCGTCCAACTGCAACAGAATAAATAAAAAATGTATAAATAATTAATAAAATAACAGAAGGAGGAATGCGCAAGCTTCTTTAAATCACTCGCAAAAATTACTTAAATAATTTATTTATTTATTTAAAGCCAACTGAAATTGGCTCTTAAAATGCTTTAACCTCGTTTCAAAGTGCAGTGTGGCCTTCAAAAGGACAGCTTGTGGCCAAGTGCGTCAGCTTTATTTCAATTAATTAAAAATGCAACTCAATGCATGTTGCATGTCCTGAGAAATCCCAAAGCTTGGAACAACGTTGACCCTGACTGGAAAACTGTGTCGAGGGATGCTGAAAAGTAAAATGCGTTATTAATTCGAACTTTTGACCAGGGAAAAGTAAGGCAGAAGGAAGTGAGAGACGAAGAGGGAAAAGCGGATGTTTTTTGTTGTTGCTTTTGCTGTTGTGAGTGGAGTGAAGGAAGTGCTCTTAGTCGACGGCCCTTGAGTGGTCAGCCACGGCGTTAAGAGGCAGCAATTAATCAGCACTGAAATTGCCAAACAAAACAAGAAGATAAAATTGCAGCTCAAAAGTAGTTGGATTACAGACTTACTCTTATGCGTAACGCTCAAGAACCCGGAAGAGCAAGGTCAGGCAACTGTAAGAATGAAACAAGAAAAACATAAAAAGGAATGTTCTACAAAAAGTCAAGCAGCAAACAAAAAGGAACACGGATTAAAGTGACATCTTTTGAGCTGCGTATTTAAGTTACCAGTTCTTCGCTTAAAGGTTGTCTAGTTTGTGCTTTAAGAAAATGTATTTTGTTAAGAAAAGGTTTCGAAAATAGGGAACTAAATGCTTTAATAGGACACTGCGCTGCTGTAATAAATTTCACATTTCAAAATAAAACATTTTTGACTGGTTTATTTTGCATTTTTAAGGTCTTTCAAATTGATATAAAATATAAATAAAAAACAAGCATTTACATACATAGCTTGATCGATTATTTTCTGTGAATATTTCGTTTATTTTCATGCGCACTTTTTAGACATGCTATGAAATGCATAATAAATTGTCAATTGGCTCACCTGTGCAAAAACTAACAAAATTTATAAATAAATAAAAAGCGGGTCATACCAAATGTGTCCGATAAACGTGTATTTGAGTGTATTGCAATTCAGACGATTTATTTCAATCACGCTGCAAAAATTGCGCATACGCCCCGTCAAACAGGCAACAACATCTGACAACTGAAATCATTATACAAGTACAAGTAGCATGAGGGGAGAGGAGGGCCAAAGTAGACGTTAAAGAATATATCGACATGCAGTTTGACAGTTTGACTATTTGACTTGAGCACACTCGGATGCCGTCAGACAGCAGCAACATACCCGGAGCTTGGTATTTCCGCATTTCCCCAACAAAATGACGTAGCAAACAGGCTGCCAAGAGAACGAGGAGAGTATGTAGAGTCTAGCCGGAGGGCTATCGTGGATGGGAGAAAGCGAGAGGGAGGGCATTAAATAAACTCGTACAAGATGAAAATCGCAAACATGCAGTTTTCCTTTTACTCCAATGAAGGCGTGGTCATAGCCTCGAGCAATGGCAAAACTTTTTCTCATTCCTCAATGTGTGAGCAAATAAAATTTGTTTAGTGCAAGAAGCAGAAAACTGCAACTGCAACTGCAACTGCCAGTCTTGTTGACGTGTTGCATTGTCGTTTATTTACACAGCCGACAAAAGCAGGCATTAAATTTTCAGATACAATTCTTACATACTAATATGAGCACCTAAACTACAGAATTCACTTTAAAATGTGTTGAAAATGGTGATTAAAATTTAAAGTAAATAAATTCAAGGTATTTTGTTAAATAAACCCTGATATTCCTTTAACATAGCAGCTAAATTTTTGTTTGAAACCCTTTCATCTAAATATTAGCTTGGGTTAATATTTTTGAATATTTTAATTTATTAAATTCTTAGCTTTGGTAAATGTAAATATACTTAGAACAAGTTTATAAACTAATTCACGTATTCGATGCTTTATTATTCTATGACTGAGTCATCAATCTACTTTATGGTGGATTCATTCAAACTCGTATGCATAATAAACAAAAACAAAAGCAAAAGCAAACCGTTCCTGGCGACTCACGCATTTCAAATAAAATGCTGCCAATAAAATGCCTTAACGCGGAAACGTGTGTGAATACGTTTCTGACTCAGTGTATGTATTCCTGTGTGTGTTTATAGTCTGTGATCACGTGCTGGGAAGTTTGTTGGGCAGCCAAAATTCCCCAATCTCTTTATGCAGCTCACGCAGTGCGGTCCGACTGTAAAAATGTCTAAACAGAGCGAATAGAATCAGAATCAGAACAAAAAGAGAAACAACAGGAAAAACAACAATAATAATGCCAATAAATGTGCAAGTCATATACATATGTCTGTATATAGTAGAATGGCAATAAAAAATATGAAAAATAAAATGAACATATAAGGAGTCAACTTGCCCGACTAAATAGTTTCCTATCTTGATATAAATTCTTTATGTAAATAATTAAAATTTAAAATTCAAATTTTTACTATGCATATATAAAGAACGGAGGTTCAAGTCCAAACTTCTTAATTATCATAATTAATTTCAGCAATTTGTTATTAAAACGTTTGAAATAAATGTATGCAAAATAAATAATTGATTTGAAATAGACTGAAATTTTTCAATTTAGAATTCAAATAATTTAACATTTCTATTGAGTTTATTTTGTTTGTAAATAAGAAAATTGATTGCAAATTATTTGATTTATTCTTTTTATGAAAAATAATTAAATACTTCCCAATAATTTGCCAAATGCCTTCTGACATGTTTGAGTGTAGACTTTATCAGATAAATAATATAAAAGGCTGCGAGCAAAAATAATTAAACGGCCACACACACACAATCGCACGTATTTGGTAAACAATAGAAAAATCGAGTCAACTGATGTGAGCGGTGACAGAAGAGGGATGGAGAGGTATGTAACTGAGCGAGGTGTACATTGTTTGCTGGCGTTGCGTATACGACGCGTATTGCGACTGAAAATAAAGCACTGCTTGCAAATTGCAATGTTAAGTGCGTCAACATGGGCCACGAGCATTATCTCCCCCTCTTTCCCTTCCCCTACTCTCTCGCTTTTATCCTGTCATGCCATAATGACGCCAACAAATCGGCGACAAATGCGCCATCCCGCCGCCCTTAGCCTTGCCTCCGCGGACTGCAATAACAAATATTGGTCGCTGTGCAAAGTGCTGTCGCATTTTCAATTGCCATGTGATATAGGGTTTTCGTGGATATCTATCAGATGCGAGTACGATAACGTTTCTGAGTGTGTGTGAGTGCGAGTATTCGTACTTGTATTATTTGTAAACGAGCTATTTGTCATCTGACTTTTCTGATGTTTATTTTGCCAGTGAAATGCATTCCAAAGTGCTTGAGAATTACTTAACAATGTAATTGAAAATCATGTGGTTTGTTTCCAGAGCAAGCATAATTTGATCGATTAACTGTGCATGGTTTGCTTACCCTCAAACCTTGAAATGTTTATTCATTAGCTACCATTTAGCTCTTCATATAACTACTTAAGTTATGATAATTATCAATAAAGTCTTATTGAATAAGCGAAATTCTATTTTCTACACTATTAGAACAGATATCTAAAGCTAAAATAGTTTTGGGACGAAGTAGAGGACCTTGGCTGATCAATGTTTTTTCAGTTTGGTTTTGGCAAAGTTCCAGTGTGACTATTTTAGATCTTAGTCTTCTAATTGGTAACGACATGCAAACCTGTTCACTGCACTTCAGGTATCCTCTCTTGCAGGCCTTTGGCACTTCAATTTCGTGGCAATCAGTTTAGAGACATCGGCGGGGATTCTTGGCAAAACTCGTTAGGCTGCAAAAATAATGGGCTTGTCGCAGACATCAGCCAAAGCCAATGATTACAATCAACATGACCACGGGCAAAATGCAATTGCCGTTAATACCAGAAGCCGTTACATCCAAAGTCATTGTCCCAAATGGACGCCATGGCAATCGATTTGTGCTTTGATTGACTACTCAATGCAAGCCATTTCATGTGTGTATTAGAGGGTGTGTGAGTGTCTGTGGTAACAGAATGACGGAACTGACAAACACATGCGCCGGCCCATAACGCAGCGAAATTAACAAAAGTCAACGCATAGTCAATTACGGGAACTTGCCATATTGACGATGTCGAGGACACGAACACATCCCGAGCGTCTCATCAGCCAAATAGCTGCCTGGTCAGCACACCTCTAGCCAAATCGTAAAATACACACACTCACACACAACTATACTCAGAACGCATGCAGAGACTTACACAATTTCACAATCGTAATCAATTTGCGGCTGGATTTACGGAATGTCCCCGCCTGAGTGCTGCACTGTGGGGCAATCTATCCAATAATCTCTGGGAAGAGGTAAAGTAAGCTTCATTTGAACAACTAAGGCATATAAAAAAATAAGACAAAATAAGTAGGAAATTCGAAAAATACTATCGTATGGACTAAACGGATAAACACCTTTAATATTCATTTTCGTGTTAAGGAGGCCAAAATATATAGGATACAAAAATTAAGATCTCTGACGCAAACGACTGTAAACTAGTGTTATAATATAAGTATCCTTGCAGCATTAGGATATAAGATAAATAAATATAAATGTCTATTCAATATATACATTCTCTTAATTTTACTGCTTTTATTTCATTGTTAATTCTTTTTATTCTTTAATCAACATTGGCTACAAATTTGATTAAAAATTTTTAATCTTAACCTACTGTGCTTCGAGTTCGGTTCGTCGTTGCTGGCTTGCATGCTCAATGCTCATTGATCGCTACACAAAAGTTTAGAAATAATTAGTAAACTTTTAATTGGAAACTAGTACGCATTGCCAAATCGATTGGTTTGCTACTGCTGCATTTCCAGTTACCAGCTACCAGCTACAATTTCACAGATTTCTGTGTTCTCAGTGCATCCATCCATCCAGTCCCAGACCAGACCAAAGCAGGAGGCTATTGAGTGCCCATTCGTTTTTGGTTTTTGCCGCTGATTTTTCGAGTGCTTTTTACTTCAATTGCATTTTCGGTGTTCTTTTGATGTTGTTTTCTTGTTGCTCTACGTTTGTATTCGTATGTGTGTTTGTATTTTTGTCTGAGTATAAGTTTATTTCGTTGCAATTTTATTCCCATGAAATTTGTGGCTCCGCACAAATTTTCAAGTCTTTGTGGCTTACAAGGATTTGCTAACGAAATATGCACTGCGTGTGGCGGTGGTGGGGGTTAGCAATTGCTGCAAAACTTTATGGGTCATACTTTTTAGAGGGATTGTGTAATAGAAAGAAGAGGGTAAAGGGGTAGAAAGAAGCACTACTAAATTAGCAGCAAAAATAACAAAAACATCTACCCTCGCACTCTTCATGCGACACAACAGTGCGTATACGTAATTTCGCTGAAAGCCAGCCATGTTTTATTTTGGCTTCTCTCTATTTGGCATACATGGCAATTTAGGTCAGTTAACCGTTATAAATGTTGCAGACCACAAATTTAATGTCTGTCCATAGTAAAACTAGTACTAAATAATTTGGGGAAATCTCTTTAGTCGTTGCTTAACTGAAATCCATTTCTTGTTAAAAAATAGATTAACAAAAATAAATTTACGGAACTATCGTTATATTCACATTCCTTTTGCCAACTTTACACAATTTACTGACTTTTCTTTTTTGAAAAGTAAATTGAGTTAAAATTCATTATATTTAGTAGCACCCGGAAAATGACAATTTGTGCCATGCACTTTAAATCTAAAACGTAATTTAATTTCCAATGCAAAACAGTGTCTAAGGGATTCTAAGGAAAAGACTGCAAGCGCACCTGTGCAGTCGCCTAGCTGGACAAATCGTGTGGGAGAGACAGACGGGAGCATAGACACAGACACAAAGAGGGAGCCAAGGGAAGAAAAAGTGTAAAAGAGAAGCTGGACTGCATATTAGCAGCAAGGACAGCTACTTTTTCTATCCAACGCGATGGGCAACACTTGCTTTCAGTTATTTATATATATAAAACCAGCTGAAGTCTGGTTTAAGCCGTGATCGACTATAAATTACCCTGAGTATCTGATTAAATGAGTTTAGTTAACAGCAAATCTGAGATTTGGAGGGATAAAAGATAAAAAAGGAGTACATTTTTAAGAAATCTACTTTAGCTAACACTTTTAATAGCTAATTGAATTAATTAATAATACACTTAAGAACCTAGACTAATAAAATATAATGCGAACTTATCAGTTTTAATCAAGCTGCCTCTTCTGAACTTACATGTTTTCTGTTGCTGTCGATTTACAGGGTATACAAATTGCTGGAACATTCCCAGCGCATTAGCGTGAATGTTGATAACTGTTGTACTGTTTAAGAATGTCTCTGTGGGCATGTGTGTTTGTGTGAGTTCAACAGACATCATGTGTATACGGCAACGTACTCCGACTCCGACCCCAACTCTGGCTCCGGTTTTAAGTCCGGTTATAACTGTACCTGAGTCTAATGCGTACCACAAGGCTGTATACGCAGCGCGGGCGTTTGGGCTCTAACGGTAACGGCCGCCATTTTAAACTCGTTTCGCATGCAGGAAGCTGTTTTTGCATTCTTATTTCATACCCAACGTGCAAATGCCGCATACTATAATGAAACGAAATGTAATTTGCATTTAAACACACGTCTACACCCCCACACACAGTCTACATATATGTTATATAAAAAAGCAGCGAAAAAAGCCTTAAAGGCATGCCGAGTGATAGGGTTGCGGGAGTTGATGTGCGTGTCTCGCGGCGCATTTACATTTATACAGGCCCTGGTTCTGAGTCTGGGTCTGAGCCCAAGCCTGAACCCACATGCATTTCATTTCATTAAAATTGCAAAAATACATTTAAAGTGAAACTGGTTACATTTGGTCTTCTTTTTTTTTTTTTGTTGTATGCTGTTGACAGTTGCAGCTATGATTTTTGTACTTTTTCATATAAAATACAATCTTATACAGCTCTGTTTTGAATTACATTTCCGCTTCAATTTTGGAAAAACAACGAACATCTAAAAACTTTTTGAAAATGTAGGATCATAAAGTCAGTTTCTTTTATTTTTTCACCTTTTTATGTGGCAATTATGGATAAAATGTACTTTGGAACAGTTTTAATATAAATGTTCTTTGTGACAATGTAAATGACTGTCATTTTATCAATTTGTTTTATAAAAAAATATTTCGGGAATGCCATAGATGTACATGCATGCATCAAGTAATTAAAATGCAATTGCAATTTAAAAAATATGGAACTATAACTGAAAACCGGGACAATCTGATGAAATTATTATTACCAGATATTTGAAAATTTCTTTTACTTATTATAATTTTAATTATAGATAAATTTTTTGTTCTGTTGGTATTTCAGTCAGTAATATAAATAATTATAATTAAGCGTTAAAATTTTGTTTATATAACATATCAGACCGTTTACACAAAAAAAATATGAACCTGACATAATTCATTTTTCTTGCATAAACTTTTAATCAGGTTTATACTTATTCACATCTCATTTTTGAGTGTTGGGAGATATTCGAAATAAGCAATAAATTACTTTTTTCTTGGCAATGTGTTACATAGCTAATACTTATGGGTTTATTTAAATAAAAATGTGCATTTAACATGTAAATTGCGTAAGAAAAACTATTTTTAGTCTGGTGCAGATGTTCCAAAGTCAAGCATTCAATTGCTTTCTGTTTGTTTTTCTATTGAACTGAAAACTATTATTATTTAACGAACTAACGAATTCGGTTGATTGAATGGCAGTAAACGGCGCAAAACTGGTCGATGACATGCACAACAAGTAATAAATATTATTTTTTTTTAAATGTATGTACATGTAGATGGATTACAATTGCACTGCAAGGCTTCATCACTAACCAATGAATACATACTATAAATTGGTTTTCATTGGTTAGTGGTTTCATCCTAATATTTGTTGCAAAAAAAATACATTTTACTTTTGTATGAAAAAGTAGTCAGTTTATTTTGAGAACTCGAAGTGATATAAATAACATAAATTGTGGGGACAATTTAAGTTTTCAGATGTAGAGCCTTGTATAACTAATTAAATTGATTAAACATGTGAATATCAAATCATGTATATGGATTGTTTACATACATAGTATCGCTATTATCATTTTGCCGTATGATACACACCCATCCCTAGTTTTAATGCTCCAAGCCAGCTGAATTGAACTCTGGGTCAAAGTTTTTGATAGCCTTGCTTTGGTCTTGAGCGACAGCTGTCAAACTTTTAAGAGCCGCACGTCAGACAAAATTTATTTTTATTAAATTTCGCTTAGCCTAGGTTACCGCAAAAACGCCTAAAGTTTTAAGCCAAGTTAACCGCAGAAACATTTGATTTATCACAAGTTAAAAGTGTGCTTAAGTTCCTAACAAGTTTGGTGAGAGTTTTTTGAATGAAATCGTATTTTTGTAACAAATTTAAAGATACACATGAACAAAAGAAAATACACAGCTTGGAGGAGTATGTACAATGTATATAGCACAGTAACTATTGCTGCTATTAATCGAGCTTGTCGGCAAAAACTTCTTAATGAGGTAACAACCCGCAAACTTCGGACAAAAAATGAGATATGTCTGAAAATTCGCTAAACATTCGCAAACGACCGTAAGAGCGAGCATAAACCAGAACCGAGCCGATTGTATTTTTTGCTCCCATAATTTTAAATTAATTTTTATTTAAATTTCCTATTTTCTTATTTTTTTTTTGTATTCAAATAAAATTTAAATGCATAATAAAAACATTTATTTTGAACATTTTTATTGGTCAGTTTATTAAAAGGTAGCAAAAGGCGTATAAGCTGGTACGCTGATTGTACAAATTAGTACAGCCAGTTAATAGGATATTCAATTAACATGATGTCCACATCAAATTTAGCAATTTATTTATATTTTTAGATAATTCAAAGTGTAGTTATTCATACAAATGGTTGGTCAGCTGTTTCTAGATGCTGCCACTGAACATTTTGGTCGACTCGCATTTCTGATCCTGTTCACGGCTGGGTAAATCGGTTTGGTTGTTTTCCTTTCATAGTTTTCTTTAAGAAGCTCCGGCGTAGCACTCGACCACGCCCACATTAGCTGACTGTGGCATTTTATTTTCGCATTCGAAAGCGTCCCGTTTTGGTTATTTATGCAGAAAACCTTTCGGCCAGGCACCGAGAGCACACTTTTAATGCTATTTGCTTGCCATTTGGGCCAATAAATCATTTTGGGAGCGCAGATAAGTAATTTTTTACAGCATTACGTCTACTTCTTCTTACCGGTTACTGCTGCTTTTGCATTCTTTTATATTTATTTTTTGTTTCTCATCTTTTCTTTCTTCTGTCTGTATGCCTTTCCGTTGCCTTTTGCTTTCACATTTTGCCAATGTTTTTCTTATGGCTCTCCTGTTGCAATTGTGGGAAGTAAGACGTCTGATTCATGTCGTTGTTGTTTGGCCCAAACATTTCTCGAAACATGAATACTGCTTCTAAAGTAGGTGGTGGAAAAGGAATGGGAAAAAGAAAGGAGCTGCGCTGTTGTGCGTGAAATTATTTCAACTGGAAGCGAGTACAGACTCTGAATGTTGACTCCTTTGGCATACTTTGCTTTTAAATGACCTTTATCGAAACTGTGCAGCTATTTCAAATTTATCATAAAATTGCATTAAGTTCTCCCTCTGCTTTGTGGAGTAAAATATTTCAAGCCAAAAAACCAACTATAAAATTGAAGTGTACTTTCATTTGTTATGATTTGCATTTCATAACTAAAGTTTCATTTTTCTGCTCAAATTTGTGGTATAATTTTTGACAATTGCTAGTTCTTCTCTTTGCCCTCGACAACATCAAAGAAATCCTATTTTGGGCCTTATAATGGAAAAGGGGGTCATTAACTTGAAGTAGATTAACTCAATATTCAATAGATGGAGGTCAAGAAAGTTTATAAATGTCAAATTTAAGTTAAATTACATTGCTACTAACACAAAATATATACCCACGAAATTAACTCTCATCCTAATTTATTATACATAGCTTTGTTAAGAGGATGTTCCAGGTAAAGAGCGGCGTGGCAGATCCAATGAAGTATAGATATTGTTGACCAGTTAGTTTGTCCGTCCGTATGATAGAAAGGATCTTACAGATGGTAAGGCGTAGCACTAAGCTCGTCGAAAAAACAAAATAGCAAGAGCAATTTTAAAACTTCAGAGTGTGAATTGATATATTTAATGAATTTTAAGTTATGGAGCAACTCATAAACGTTGCGACTTTTAAAATAGATTTGCAGAATATGGGTGCGTATTTCTTGCAGAGGGTATTTTATGTTCAGATCGTTCCGTCTGATTGATTTCTTTTACGACTTTTCTAAATTTGCTTATATGTATAAGAGCACAAACAATAACACACAAATATCTCTACCTCATACTTGAATATTTTATCAGCTTTGGGAACTGGAACTACTTAGATTAACTGATGTCACTTGCTCTGCCCCTGGCGAAATATTAATATTAATGCAATTTCAGTGTCGGCTCTTAGAAGCGTCTAAATATAGGCAATCAAATCAAGACTTGTGTAGGTGGTAACACCTGTGCTGGAGTTAGATAGTGCCGTAGTGGATATTTTGGTGGTTAATTGGATGAACTGGCAGTTGTATTCAAAGGAAATTTTCCTTGTGTTCATTGTACCACTAAAGTGGCACGCATTATGCGGCCTGATTAAAATGTACGCCCTAAAGTATTTGGTGATTCTGTGGTCGTGGCTCTGTTAAATATGTGTCAAAGAGTCGGAAAGTTTGCTGGTGTTTAACTTAAAGCCTTCTTTTAAGTAAATATACACTTAATACTCGTAAAGAACCTTTTGACACCACAACATTTACTATGTCTTAGAACCGGTCCTTCAAATATAGCTGAACCAATTTTAAAACATATTTCCTATCATTCGCATTGTTTTTCTCACCATTTATTCGATCTGACATGCAAAGAAATCGTTTGTTAGCGATTTTATATATTTTTTTCTCGGAATTTATGTTACCATTTTTATTTCATATTTTCTCACCTGTCAGAAGCGCTCTGTGTCATGTTATGTCTTGTTTGTACTTAAAGTTTTGAGTTTTGGAGAGAACTTAACGTCAAGTTGACATCAGCTTCAGTTGCAACTCGCAACAACAGATGCAACAGCAGGAGTAACCAAAGAAAACTTGGAAGACAAAAAGTTTCTGAACGTTTGCTAAAGTTCGATGCTCAAAAACTGAAATTGATTGGATATTTTGTCAAGGGATCATACAGTACAATACTTATTTAATGTTAAAATAAACTCGTTAAAATATGCTGTCTAAGTTTGGTAATTTCTTTTCAAATAATTAAAGCACTGGAAGGGTACAAATTTATCAATTTGTAGTTCAAATTTAAGTTTTTTATATGACTCTCTGATTTGTATATGTACGTGAACAAATTGTGTTCATTAAACTTATATTTATTTTCTCTTTATATTGCATTTCTATATATATAAAACTCTTTGTCCTGACTGACTGAGTCATCACGGTTTAAGATATCGAGCTGAAACTTTCACACAATATAGCTGATAATTATCGTGCAATAAGACGGGGTTTTTTGATATGCCCACTGGAAGGGGTTAAAAGGGGGTCAAAGGTCAAAATTGCTTAGTACTAAATTATTTTTGGTTTTTTAAGCTATCTTAACCAAATCCGTATTTCTTACTCATTGTGACATTCTGTGAAAATTTGGTCAAGATCGGATCAATATATCATATATCGATCCAGCCAGTTCCGACATATGTACTGCGTGCAACAAAAAGACGGACCTGTACCAAGTTTCATCAAGATAGCTTAAAAAATGAGAGACTATTATTAAAATATATGTATCCAAAAGAAACTATTTTATTTCGCTCAGAATTTTGTAAAAAACTTTTACATTTGCCAGAAATTTGATAATCAACTGATTTATTTCATGCTTAATTGTTGGTCGGTTATTTTTGGGGTCTTCACCTGAAAAGTTATTTACCGTATTACATTTCAGGTGAAATATGCAAAACAAATGCGAACCATAGCCATATATCGTATTAAAACACAACCATAAAGTCCTTAAACATATAAGGATTCATAATAATTAGTAAATTTGCAGCGAAACTGACCACATTGAGACTTTGGCTAATTCTACAACTTATTAAACGTGATTAATATTTTCTTGTAGTTGTTGTTGTTAATGTTGTGCTGGGGCTGGTCATGTCCCGTTGTGCTACAATTTTCGTTCACGCTCTTTATTAATGAGTCCTGTTGTGTCTGGCCAGGACTTTTGGCTATTCGTCGTCATGGTTGTTGTTGTTATTTATTATACGAATATTTGCCGCTCTTGCCATGTTGATTGCGTTGAGGTTAAATGCGTTTACTTTTTGTTACGCCCTTCCAATTTTGGTCCCATAAAGGCCAACAGCCCCAAAAGCGTTAAGTGTGTTCTCATTTGGTCTTTCGGTCTGGGCATGGGCCTTAATTAATATGAATTAATTTAAGTGTTAATTGCAAGTGGATGGGTGTTCCATACTCTTTCAAGTGTGAGGGTAGTGTCTGCCTTCTTAGAAATGAAAGTATTTACACTGTTCGAAAAACAGTAGTCAGTTGTGATAAATATATCGTAGATATATCGAATCGAAACTGAATTTACAATAGTTCTCTACGAAACCATTGAAAAGGCAAATTAAAGCTCTGGACAATTGAAGTATATATTTTCTTAACTTTACTTAATTCTAACTTAATATGTATATTTTAAGAGCCTTTAACTCTTACTTATATAACATTTAGGGCAACACACCCATCAATCACCCAAACTTCAGCTAACTTGGTTATGTTGTAGTAAAGGCAATAAGAGCATTACTCAAGTCAGTCCACTTAAAGTAATTTCGTTAACGACTTAATAATATAATTAAGTCGACTAATTATAGTATATTCTTCTAGTTAGTCAATTGCCAGGCAAATGGCAGCAAATGTTTTCAGTGCAACAGGATAAGTTTCAAGATGTTTATCACTTCGGAACAGAAAGAGTCTGCTAGGGACTTCAACAGACTCATTTTGCTGTGCTTTGTGTGATTTTTTTTTTTTTGGTGTGACAGCAAGAGATTAGCAACTGGCATTACAAAGTGCGTTTGCTTTGCTTTTTAGTTTTTGTTTTTCGTTTTCTCGGCCTGTCTATGTAATTAATATTAAGTATACGTCGTGTTTGACAGCTTTTAGTCGTGTACAAGAACAAGAAAACGGCACGTAGTTGAAGCGAAGCCTCTTAGATCCGCTGCCAGAAACAATGTCAAGTCAATTTTTTGTGCTCAACAAGGTGAGCAATAGGACGGAGGACGCCAAGGCGACCACAGGAGTAAATAATAAATAAATATTTACGAAAAACGTTTCGTTGGCAGGACACGTACTGGGGATTAGCAATAGAAACAGCAGCGACACCGTCATCCCAAAAATGGTTGCCAAGACGTGCAAGCCTGCTGCTGACCAAAAACTCGGCACCAAAAACTTTGCTTTACCATTAAAGTTTAAAGATGAAAGTGACAGCTGCTGCGAGGGAAACCAACCGCAAGCGTTGATCCCCAAAATGGCAATAACCACAGGCAGGGCAGAAGAGGGTTTGGTTCACCCGCATAGATTTACAATCAGCTGTGCTGGGTTGGCATTATGCCACAAATCATAAAAACGCATCGAGCATGCCGCGCCAGTTACGTGTGTTATGTTGTTTGTGATACGTATACGTGATATTTAATGGGTCACTCGCAAGCGCCTCATAATTTTTTGCTGGCAATGCGATTCCGTTCCAAAGAGTTTAATCTAGTTGTATCTCTTATTGTTTCCATTGCATTAAATGCTATTCAAAGCTTTAAGCTACGCAAAATAAAGAACACTTAAGCGTTGCGACGGAGGAAACAGTCTGTCAGTGGTGGTCACAGCAGGTACCTAGAGATTGGACGTGCTAAGTCCGAAATTTCTTATTTATTTATTTATTTATTTTTTTTCTATCGATTTTAATAAATTTGAGTTGTTTTTAAAGTTGCAAATGTTATAGTCAAATATTTCTCAAATGCTCAACTTGTCAACTTGATTAAATAAAACTTTAGAAAAATCTCCTTAAACAGTATTTTTTAATTTGTATAAATATATAAACTTAAATTCATTGGAAATATTTTGGTTTTTACATATGAGAAAAAAATGTGGTAGAAAGCATTTCAATATTTATTTTTTGTTGCATAAAAATTGTTGCTCTTTTGCAACCATAAGAAAAGAAACTGCCTGTGACTTCTAATTTCAAAAATAATAATAACACACACACCCGAGTACTCACATATACATATACATAGTACATATGTATACAAACAGCATTCTTTTTAAATGAAATTGCAAAACGCAGCATTTCAATTAGTGAAATGAATTCATTTTCACACATTGTTAAATGCCCAAATGCACACGAATGCACCACTATGGGAAAAACATATTTGAGCAGTCGTGTTCACAAAGAAACTGATCGCGACCATTTAATACCCTGTAATACTGCCAAGGACAATAACAAATTAGATTAATGGTTGCATATAATATATAATAATTGCCAAAACTTTTTATCAAATTTATCATTTTAATAGTTAGATATTTAACTAGGCATTCTTTTTGCCTACACAACGGTAAAGGGTATAAAACATATTTATATGTTAAAATCATGCTCAGGCGTTGCAATTTGTCTATTTGCACATGGCTGCATCCACAACGCACAAAAACTCTTCGTACGTTCATAAATAAAAATAAATGCCCAAAAATTGGATCAAACGTTGCACGCACGCTCACAGTTAAACAGAAAGAAAGCAGAGCAAAATACACAAGTATAGTAAATATTTATATCCAGAAAAAGAAAGACAACATAAAACTAAATATTGCCAATAAAAACATGCTTGAATATTCAGCTTATATATTTTAACCAGAAGGTCAGATTATGTCTTAAATATTATTTGATATTATTTTTCGAACATCTTCGTGGCAAAGACAAATTGAATTTTTAGTTCAAAATCTATTATTATTGTAATACAAAAAGGAAGCACATATAACAATGTTATTATTGCAAAAGTCTGATCGAAAAGAACTTTATTTGAGTAGAAATCTATATGAGAAGATGTGAAAAGAAAACGACACCCACTCAAATGGTGGGAAATTAAAAGTACAGCTTGGAACGTGGAAATAAATTGAGCAAAATAGTGGCAGCTACTTAAGTGAAAATATTTCTACGCTTGTAATAACTTGACCGCCTTCCCATTCTCTGGGCATTGCAGAACATGAAAAGCGCAATACGAAAAGGACTTAAGTGCAGTCAGTGCTGCGGCTTTTCCCTTTTACCCTCTCTACTTCTCAATAGCAAACCCTTGTCCCGTTTTTCGAGGTCTGCCTGCCTGCGTTACATTCATACGTTTTTCGATTAAGCCGCTCTTGTGCTGGGCCTCAGAACGGAATCTGCTGGACTCTCTGGCTCTGTTGAAGCAAACACTTTCCAAAGGAAGCGGAAATTTACACAAAGACAGGATGTAGCAGAACTTGCTGTTGCACGAGTAAGTGGCCCCAAAACTGCAACCGAAATGAGGCGAAATTTCAGCAGGCCAACACGGCCGTTGAAAGGCCAAACACAGGGCTCTTTACTGTTGGCTGTTGGCTGTTGGTTGTGGCTCTTGGTTGTTGGCTGTGGTAGACGACTATGACTGACAGACCATTAATTTTGGATTACCCCAGCACCACTACAAGCACAACAGTAGGGCCACAAAAAGAAGAAAGTAAGAAAAGAATTCAGTAGCTTGCAGGCGCCACTTAGCCAGGCTGTTAAACATTTCATAATACTGCCTCAACATGTCTAGTAATTTTTCCATTCTCCTTGGCAACGTCGTTAACGTTAATGACGCCTTAAGTGGTCATATATAATTTCTGAAAATTATTTTAACCTGTGCAACAACGTGGCGCAAATTGCGACGCTATTATTACGTGGATAATACGCTATTGGCCAGCTGCAATTGCGGCTTTTGTGGCAATTGGCCACGAATATCAGTTTTATCCATAGTGAAATAACTCATTAAATAAGTGACTTTACTGACCTGAAAACGAATAATACATAGACCATTTCTATTTGTACTCGTATTTCATATTCAAATGCTATAAAACTTTTTTAATAAGCATATTCGAAAAGGGTCAACAACGAGGAAACTAAACCAGTTTCAAGGTAAAAAATACTTGAAATAAAATTAAATAACCGTTTGGATTTTTGTTCAATGCATGTGTAAACACTTGGTCAAAAGTCAAGATTCTTTGACTTTTTCCTAGTATTTGCTACGAACACGAGTATGCTCGTTTTGCTTTTACCTTTGCAACTTGAAAATATTGTAAATATTTGCTCAGAAAGGTGCATTAGAATATTGAAAAATGTGAAATAATCTTTACCAATATGTTTTAACAAAAAATGAAATATGAACAATTTTTGGGAAATTAAATGCTTTGCTATATTAAAGACTCGAATTCTTTTATCGTCTCAGAAATGTAGCATAGTTTTTGGGGCAACTGCAGAGTTTGGACAAGCTGCGTTTGCCTAATTCATCTTGTTGTCAGATTGGTAGCAACAAATGCAGTCGCTATAGTTGAATTACTCCAACATACTTACCTACAAACACAGCCACCAGGTGGCGTGTAAGTGTATCTGGGTCGTTGGCAAGAAACTAAGTAGGCGAAGTAAAAGCAAACGGAAAACCAGCTGAGAAAAGTTTTTTACTCGCTGTTTCTCTTTTTTCGTTTTTTCGATTTTTTTCTTTTTTTTGTTGGGGCAACAAGATAAAATGGACACACCTTATGTGTTGCTGGTTTTTAGGAGGCCAAGTGTGAAATAAAGTGAAGAAAATTGTAGGTAACTTTTGGCTGGGTAGCCTACTAACAGCCGCCTACTTTTAGGCAACTTCGGCAACTAAACAAAATGGCATAGCAATTTGTTAGCGGGTCGAGAGAGCGTCCTGCAAATGTAATTTACTGGTTGCTCTCTCTCGCTACCCCTCCGCCTCTCGCTCTTTTCTCTTTTCTGACCTCCCTCTTGGCGAGTAAAGCATGTGGCCGGAATTTATTTGCGGCTATTTGGCAATGTGAAAGCAAATGAAAGTCTGCTACATACCAAGTAAATGCCTTGCCATGCTTTAAGTTCTCAGTAAATTGTTCTCAATAGAACTTTAGTAGCTAATTCAAACTTTGATTTAAGGCATGTTCTTCTTATGTAAATACATGTACTAAACAGAATGTATATATATGAACGAGTATGTGTTATTAAACAGCTCTCAGCTGCGGTCGCGCTTCCACAAATGTATCTAAAGTCGCGAGTGCCAAAATATGTTTGTTGGCTTCTTCAAAATGTCATGACGGCTCTTGTTCTGTTAGCAACAAGCGGGAAATTGTTGAGCCCTTGCTTGACATTCTACACTGCTAGAAATTTAAGGTACAATTTGTGGCGTGAGCAAAGCCAATAAGATTTGACACTGAATGTGCCTGCTCTGGGATATGATATCCATCAGTTAAAATTCTAAATTCTAAATGTCAGACTAAAATATATTTTTATTATATGAATATAATTTAATTTTTAGTATTTTAAAGTTTAAAAATAGAAAGCTACTATTTGATTCTTTACGCAAGTTTGTGGCAGTGTTTGAGCTTTACATTCTTTTGGCCTCGTTACCATGACTTTACCCGGATGCTTGGTGACGGGTGGGGCCTTTGTCCCATTCAAAATTGGAGGCCCCTAGTGGTTAGAGAGCAAAACCCGACGCTTTCGCTTCATCATCAACTTTAGAAGTGCCGCAAATCTTTGCGGTTTCGTCTTAATGGCTAAGAAATTGTGATTTATGCCTTGAATCGTGTATACATTTGCAGTGCTTGATGTTGTGTGTATGTGTATAAGTGTAGTTGTGTGTGTTGGCGCGTGATTTACTTGCTTAGTGGATTTGTTAGCTAAAGGGTATACTGATGTGAGTACAGACCCTTTGAAGTGCTTACTGAATGTCCCAGTTGAAAGAGGGCATGTTGTCATCAGTTATGTGCGCGTACTTTCATTACTTAATTAGTATTATATTTATTGTCAGCCAGAGGTGCGCAAATTAGTTTAACTAACCCTCGTTTACCTGCGCTTTTCGCTCTTCCGCTCTTCCCCTCTTTCCATTTAACTTCACTTTTGGATTTCTTTTGCCAGCGTCAACTTCTTTTTTGGCTATATTTATCAGTCGAATTACTTTAATTGAATTCATTTCGCACAAAAGCTCTTGACGACTGGAGCATTGTTTTTCTGTTGGGATTGGACTTGTTACGTAATTAGATTTAGTTACGCTTTTTCAACTGTGTCAGCATTTTCTCTTCTAAAGTCAAACACCCCAAATATTCAAGCGATAAGAAGACCAAATATTTGAGATTAAATAAACAAAATATTTAATTAAATTAAATAAATTGGGCTTTAAACAGGAATTTCAGAAATTTTTGTCTGTTTAATAAATTTAACTTTCTGATTGTATATTATTATTTAATTTAATTTATATATCTCTGGGGGAAATAGTGATTATAATTAAATCTCAAGCTCTTTAGCAAGATCTAATAGTACACAGCCCTGATTTGTATAAATTAGTTAAGTCATTATCCTTTTTATTTATAAGGCTAAGAAATAATAATTATTTAAATTGTCATCGTTTAACTTCTATCAAAACAAATAAATTCCGTTGAGTAATGGACGCCTTTTCTATATTTTATATTTTTCAGTGATAGCAACAACAATTTTTCACACTATTTTCATAGTGTGGAGACCGGAAGTAGAAGCAGCTGCTGTGTTACACGTTAAACTGCTAAAACGTTCAATTTTCATGGGGAGTGCACATAAATTTTCCAACTGACTATAATTTTTGGCTAGGCCAAATGAAAAAAATAGCAAACGAGAAAGGAGGGTAACATGAAAGTGAAGGGGGGTGGAGGGCAGATACTATTGAAACAAGCATCTTGTAAACAACGCAAACAAAAGTTACCGCTTGAAATTCAGTTTAGAACGGAATTTATTACACTACGTTTAAGAAGAAAGGGTCGAGGGAGGACGGGTATACGCATAAGGTCGGTCAGCCTAACCATACCCAATCTAAGTATTTTGGCAATTTATTTCGAATGCGGCCAAAAACAAACAAGTTCATTCTCTGAAAATTTTTGGGAAATTAGTAGCATGTGTTGGCCCTGGCTATAAGCTAGAGCCTAATTAGTTTAAAAGGAAAGCCCAATGGCCCTATGGACCCAGTCGAGGATCGATAAATCCAACAGTTGGGCGCAGTTCTTTGCAGTTGTCAGTGAGTCCAGGAAGATGGATGTCGCTGCCTTTGGTTGCCAAATGTGCGAGTACGAATACGAGTATTCAAAGTGAATACCAAAGTGTAGTGTGGCACTTGGCTGGACTCCGTCTATAAATTCTACTCGGAGGCGCTCGGCGTTTTGCCAGCCAAAAACTATTACTCACACTCCCGCAACACCAGGCATCTTACGTCTTTACGCCTTGGTTATAATTTAGATTGTCCATTTCGCGCAGCTGCCACTCGATTTGAGTTTGACTTGGAGTTTGAGTTCCTGTTTGAGCTGAGTCCTACTGGAAATTGGCTGAGTGTGTACGTGCCCCATTCAAGTGGCATCTCCGCGGGGCAAGTCTATTTGCTGCCGCCATCATGCAACCACCATTGTTGCCTCTGCCAAGTTTTTCTGTTTGTCTTGGATTGTGCACACGTTCAGTTTAAATTGTTGGCCAAATGGCATTCAAAGTGACTGAAAGCATCGCCTTTCTTTCACATAATGCAAAACTTATCTTGTCGAAATGCAATCAATTCAAAATATTTCTTAAATCTAAAAGTTTAACTTGATCAAAAATTAAATACCTAAAATCCATCTTGTATTTTTCCTATTGAATTTCTTTAATATGTTAAATTAATTGAGTTATAGTGGAGTAATCTAGTTAGAAAGATTAAAAAATAAATAACAAGATTCAAAATCAGTATTTTGGACTTTGTTTTTAAAATAAATATGATAATAAATATAAATATGAGATATATGAGAAGTGAAGATATTTCATTAAAAAAAAAAGTTTGTGAAATCTTACATATTGAATTAATTTTAAAAACATTTTTTACTTATTTCGTCACTGTAAATACTTATTCATTTTTTTACTTTCTTATTCCATATCCTCAAAAAGATTTGTACAAATTGATGTGGGTTTTGACACATTTCTGTATTCGATTTCCTTGTTTCGACTGCAACTTGTTAGCTCAATTAGTTGTTGGAATGACAAACAGCAATTGTCATTAGCTTTCAATTGGCAAATACCAACTGAATTCCATTGAACGAAACTCGATAGGACGAAGAAGCAAAGGAGACATGGTGTTGTTGAAACTGAAGTAAAATCTGCCAATCAATAAAAACAATTTGAAAGCAATCAAAGTTTAATTACCACAACAAACGACTGACAAAAGGTGATGCGAAAAAAATAAATAAACAGACGCTAACGAATTCACAAGGATCAAAAAGTACCATAAGCAGACCATCAAACAGAAGGGCCAAGCAAAACCAAGAGAAAGTCTTAGACACACATGCATACATACATAGACTCAGACCTACCATATGAGGCGCGCGAGCGTATAAACCACATAAATATAAAAGCGACAATCAGAAACGTGGGTGAGGGGGCGGGAAAAGGCGATCATAAAAACAGGAATGGCCATAAACAAAGAAATAAACAAGGCAGCAAGCAGTAAGTACAATACATATAGGAGTGCGCGACGAATCTGTCTGTTTGTCGCAAGGCTTCCGGCGGAAATGGAGTGCACACACACATTCACCCACACAACCACACATGCAAGTAAATAGACGTACAAAGATAGCAGGCAGCGCCAATGGCAACAGCAGCGAACCAAATATAAAAGACTGATAGCCCGGCTTAGAGGCATCACATTATGAGGTTGACACAAATATAAAAGAAATAAACAAACGAGACTCGCTTCGTTATTTGCTTGTCATCAGATTCTCAGTACACTCAATACAAATAAAATTAAATAAAAAAAAATAATATAAAAAGACATTTATACTGTTGCACACCTTATCAACTTTATAAGAATATATGAAGTACTTGAAAAGTCAACCGATTTAATTAATTCAGATCTTGATGCCAAGATTGTGTGAGCAGTTTTATCACATTTAATAAGAATCAAAAATACCACTAAGAACGATGTCTCGTAAATTAGCTTGAATTTAAAATCTAAAATTGTGATAAATCAGCTTTCGGTGCTCTCAGAACTTTTAAAATGTATCATTAAGGTTGAAACTTGAAGACTTACATATTAAACTATTTTGTGCTTAAGTTATTTAAAGATGTTTTCTAGGGTTTACCAAAATAAAAAAAGGTCTGACTTATTTTCCAAGAATCAATATATTGCCATGGCTTATGTGATTATACAATTATACAAGGCTTGTCTAATTTAGAAATTATCAATCAATTGAATCAGTTGCACTTTCCCAGGGGCTCATTAAATACTATGCAATTTTTTCCATTTCCTTCTCTTACTTGGCAATTCAAAGTAGATTATTTAATGAGGTCTTTGATTAGGGAAAAATGACGTCCCATCAAGTTTTCTATAAAACCCAGCCGCACAGAGAAATGTTCAACAATTTTAAGTTTCAGTTGGTTGTATCATGCAGCTTAAGGACTTTATGTATTATCCGGATCTGGGCTGTCGTCTGGCCATGATACGGTTGTACGAGTGGAGAGGCAGAAAGACACTGGATGTCCAGCAGACATTTATTAAGAAAGTATGGTACTTTTTTGGTGCATTTAATCTATTTTATCAGAATCTGGGCTTACTGATCGATCTATGCCTGGCGGACACTCAGAAGATGCGAATGGCCGGCTTGATAGCACAAATCTCAGAGACATGTAGCGTATTGGGTTTAACTCTGATTGGAACGAGTTATATGTGGATGTTGCTGTATCATCGCAATGATATTGAGTCCATGCTGAATGAACTGGAGCAACTGTACTCAAAGCAGAGCCAACTCTATCGAATTGAACATTACTACAATTATTCGTCGCGCTTGATGAAGTATGCGACCATATATTTCCTGTTCGCATATGCTTACTACAATTCTTTGCCTTTTGTGGAGTTGATCTATGAGTTACTTGCGGAATCAGAGCACTTCAGATACAAAACACAGTCCAACACCTGGTATCCCTGGCAGCTGCTCGTTCCACACAACTGCATTTTAAACTTTGTGGCCTCCTATATATGTCAAGCTCTGTCTTCTCTGTCTGGCGTGGCTGTCATCATGACCAGTCAGTATTTGTTGTGCTTTTTCATCACACAAATGCAACTTCATTTCGATGCCCTGGCCAATGGATTTAGCATTCTGGATGCACGTCAACCGGAGGCAAATGAACAGCTCCAAGCGATGATTGCCTATCACTGTCGCCTTCTAAACATTTCCAACCATATCAATCGCGTCTTTAACTTTGTGTTCCTGAGTACCTTTGCAACTTCAACTATTGCCATTTGTCTGATGGGCTTTGCAATGGTTATGATCAATGTGGCCGCTGCTTTTAAATACTCTGTGGGACTGCTAACATTTCTCATATTTACCATCTTTATTTGCTACAATGGCACGCAGTTCACCTCGGCTGTAAGTTAACTTTTGCATCAAAATACATCAAAAAATTCACGTTTGTTTATTTATAGAGTGATAAATTAATGCCGGCGGCATTTTACAACAATTGGTACGAGGGCGATCGAAATTATCACAGGATGTTACTTTTCTTTATGATGCGGTCCGGTGAGTCTCGTGAGCTGCGCACCTATAATTTTACACCTGTCTCTATGGCTACGTATATGGCGGTGCGTATACGATATATTTGTACTGATTTGAAAAATTTGCGATTCTTTTATTTACTTTAACAGATGCTTAAGATATCATATCAGCTGTTTACCTTTTTCCGCGCCATTATCAATTAGATGAATCTATATGGAATTAGAAGTTCGTATACGTAATATATTTATTTATTTAAAGACCTTGTTATTCTTATTTTTAATTTAACAGATGCTTCAGTTATTCTATCAGCTGTTTACCTTTTTCCGTGTCATAAATGAAATTAGAAGTCCCCATTCAATTTCTTGGTGAGTATATATTTATATTTTTTGAGTCAAAGGGATTTCCACTATCAAATTTACTTTGACAGATTCTTCAGATCTCATATCAACCGTCTATCTTTATGCGATGTCTGATAAACAAGATGATGTGGCATGTTGCCTAAATCTTTACACTAACTCATCTTAGCAAGACTATTGACACTTATTTACTGATGGATCTAATCAAACTAACTTTTGAATAGATATTTCTCTTATCTGGTATAATTTCATTTTTGGTCGGATTGGGTTTTTTCTGGGTTTTTCCCAATCCCAGCAACGAATGTTGTACTAATTTTTTAACATCTTGAACGCTCCCAGATTATATAAACTTTAAATTTGCATATGTCTAAATTTTGCATTGTTAATAATTTAAGTTTTTAATATTTTTTTTGAGTCACATGTTTCTATTTCATAATAAATCTTAAACTAAAAAAATTTGAGTATATGCGATTAACTGTTCTATTTGGCCACCCATTTTGTGGTGCTTATAAGTACTGTAATTCTTTAATTTTTCTTCAAAGAATTCTAAATTTCTGCCTTTCCTGTTTCGACATACATAAGTCCTTCATCCATAAAGTCCTACACTGTCATCTTAACTTTCATTTGATTTTCTACTTTAACCTTTAATGTTTTAAATTCATTTAAAACTTGAACAAGCAGCGCAAACTTATTAAAATTATGGAGCAGCTTGGTTGGCTTCTTTTCCAGCACATTCCTCTTTCAAAATTCATTTGCCATTCAGTCTGACCTCCCTCTCTTTTTTGGTGAATGCAAGAGCGTAAAATTAAGTTCTTCACAAAGTACAAGAGATGTGGAAACTGAGAATTATGCACAAGTCACCTGTCTTTCATTCAGTTTGCCTGTCTGTCTCTCGGTCCTTCTGTCATATGGTAGCTGTGTTGTTTATCCTGGGTGTGATTATCGCATCGTTATCCGGGATCAGTGGCTGGCCCCAACAGCAACCACTTGGCACCCGCTTCAGAGCTCTACCCAGAGTCCTGTCCCTCATTCTTATTTTATATAATAACATTTTAATTCCTTTAATACACGCTACGCTGCCTGTAAAGCCAAACAAGCTGAAAGCCGCAGCCCCATAGCCTCTGGCTGTTGACGTTGCCTGTTTTAAGGCAGTTTTTTTTTCCTCTCCCTCACTTTTCCTCTTCCCTGTTGTACTCTTAGAGGTTTGCTTCTGTGCGTATATCATTAATCATAAACAGCGCATATTTATTGTATTTTGCCCTTGTTGACAGCTTTTGGTTGGACCTTCTGACCATAGTCCTGCTCTCGTTTATACCAGTACTATGCACACTTAACAGATTCAGTTGGAATTTATGGTTTTGCAGCAAACTTTTGTGGCTTAAGCGTCTGCATTTCCACATTAAATATATGTATGTTTAAAAGACAAAAGCAAATGTTTTATTAATTCAATTAAACATTAACTTAACTAGTGAATTGTTATTAACTTTGAGTTATTGTAATTTCTGTTTGTACTGAAAATAAATCTCCTTATTAAGGATTCTATTCGAACGTAACATTTAAGTTGCCACAGTTGCATTAGTTTAGATAATACCATTGCTTTTCAAACTGCTTCTATTCCATACTTTTAATGTCTTATGGGCCTTTTGGGAAAGACCGTCAGAAACAAAAGGAAAATGGGATGTATGCCAGTTAATTTAGCCGTCAGCTTGTGGTCGCTTAGACAATGTCCAGTTGAAAATTGCCCAATCAAGTGAAAATGACCAGTAAACCCCTATTAGACACACACACACCCACACTAACATACACGTATACGTACACAGAGAAAGATTTCCAGAGAAGTGCTCCACATCCACAGAAAATCGAAAATTGACTATTCTCGTAGCCCACATGTAGGAGATGGGGCTAGATCAATGCAGCTTGCAGCTTCTGCAGCTTGTTTGCTCTGTCTATCTGCTTCTGGGCATTCACTTGCAATGGCCTTGATAAGTTTTAGGCAAACAAAGTGTGGCTCGTTACGGTACATGGACTTTAGTACACGTAAACCGCAAAATGTAGTCAAGGAACATGTCTCAATTTCATAGTTAAACACAGATTCTAAAGAGTGTAAGGTTTGCTGGTCATTTGTGGCTGGATTGCGAGCTTAGTCAGTTTTAAATGGAGTTACGCTTTAACTGAAAGTCCATGATGAGTCCAGGATTATTTAATGTGTCCTAAGATAATACATATCTAGCTAAGCATTTTGGTTTGCATTCAACTTTCACAACGTCCATCAATTACTTAGCCTTATCTGTTGAGGCCATATGGTGTTAAAAAGAGCACAAAGCAACACGAAAGGCAAGAGAGAAAGAGAAAGCAAATAAGGGAAAGCCAAACATTTTTACACACAATTTAGAGACATTTCCGCACGTAGCCAACAGCGGCGAAGTCCCAGCTAAGCTCCAAGTGCGACATGACGCCGCATTGCAAAACAAAGGCAAAAAATAAAAATAATAATAGAAGCAACAACAACAACAAAATACCCACTGCGAAAAACATCATGAAATGCGGGCTAAACAAAAAAATATAGGAGTAAAAAAGTTTAATAAATATGTGAATTTGTCAGAACGAAGTTAATATACACTAAAAGGTGTAAGACAAAATAAATTTAAATATTTCTAAAAAACTTTATGATTATGGTACAAAAATTATAATTATTTTTGCACTTATACTAAGAATAGGATGGAATTATAGACTAATTTATTGAAGTTAGGGACAATTTCTAATATTAATTTTAGATGATGTTCATGCATATGTATGGTACTAGAATATGGTATTATACCGAAACATTTAATTTATCTCAATTTATCTATTAATTATATCGATTATAATCGAAGTGAATTAGCCACTATTAAAAGTTGAAATGGAAACGGCCTTCTAGACTATATAAATAAATCCTAATATTTACTAGAATTTTCAAAGGAATAAATATCTTTACACAAATCCAAAAAAAGTGTATTAAAATTTGTTGTATTAAAAATTTGACTTATCCATTGTGCGGATATATGAATTTTGCCGCCTGCTGTTGTAAGTGGATGGAGCTCGGTGTGGTGCGACTTGATTTGGATTGGTGGTGCTAGGGTAGTTTCTGTTTTTGGTACTTATTCGAAACAATGTGGTAGTCGGCGCGACGGGATGGCATTGGCACCATAGCATTTATGTCTATTAAACAAGTAATAAACTTCATAAATTTTACAAATTAGAATTATTAAATTTCATGTTTGGGACATTTTTAAGAGACAGAGACGACGGACGCCTGTCGCATTTGCATTAACGTTAATGGATTTTTTCAATGGCTCCCTCTCAAGTGAGCCAAGTAATTTATGGGCTACAATTTGTATAAGACTTGCGACTGAGTTGTAAAATGAGTCTCACACCAGATAATCTCTGGCAACAGGTGCATTTCCATATATTTAATTTTTGACTTTTCATTTTTCAATAAAACAATAATGGCTGAATTAAAGCCTTTGTATTTTGCCTTTTCTACTTATATTAGCCATCATTCAGAGGTTATCAGTTGTTTAATCATTGTTTGCCATTTTAAGCGTATGCTCATTATTGGCATATCACGTATACGCCACTTTGCACGCTAATAAAGCCATCAAAATGAGTGAGTGAGTGTCATGCGAAACTTTTTGAGCTGCAACCACAATGCAGCGGTGGGTTTAAACTCAGCTGCATGTGCACATCCATATGTCAGGCAAGGATTGGGGCATGAGTTGACGCTGACCACGCAATCACAACGCCACCTATTTCCAATTACCGCTGACGATGCAACATCGTATATGTAGATGACTGTATGTGATTGTATTTGTGTGTGTTAGAGAACAGGCATTGGCACTGGCCATGGCCATGATTGATTGCAACAAAACCAGATTTTGGTTGCTGTCATTTAAGTGTCGCCTCGCGTTGGCTAACTTTCCACACCGACATCGCATGCAAATACATTATTGACATTGGCGGCGGCCTTTTGGGTCCGTTCACAATTTAAATTGCGTCTCTGCTGCTACATTTTTAATTAAACTTAAATTAAAAATTGATTGCTTTTTGTCGCCATAATATACAGGCGATAATACGCAATTGCAATCTGTAGCCAGCATTCTTCCCAACGAGGACAGTACTTACACATATGTATGTGTATTGTATTCACATCATCTTTATTTCCAATTTTTTGTATAAATAAAATAAAACGTTATAAAACAACATTTGCATATGCGTGTCACATGCGATGCTGAAACTTTAAATATTTTTGTTGCATTTGTGCTTTTTTTTTTGGTCTTCTTTGCTTGTTACATACATTTTAACTACGCTGTAAATCGGAAGTGAAAGGTTTTAAGCGGAAGTGTGCAGCGTTCTAACCACTTTTATATATGTAAATGTATGTGTTATTCATGCCTGTGTGTGTGTTTATGAATTGGTAACTACTTGGCTTGGCTGCTGAATGTTAACATCGCATGCAAAACTCGCAAACGGTTTGTTTTCTGAACACCAAAACTGTACTGGCATTTAACTTTTCAACTTATCGTATAATACGGAAATTGTAAGAACTATATAACAACATATACAAAGAAAATGGATTTTGGTTACCTTTTTGTTAAGTTTTAAATTATACTAAAGGCAAAATGTGGTGATCTCGAATGAAAGGTTACCAATTTAATGATGCTTTGACTTTATATTTTGGATTTTATAACAACTACTTTAAACCTTCAACTCACGACTATCTATCTCGCTCACAAATCATGTAAATTTTTTTCTGGGTGCACCAAATTTAGAACTCGCTGTTTTTTATGTTGTAAATAAATAATTAGGATTCAATTATTCAATTAACTATTAAAATCACGTAAAGTGCTACACAGACATCCTACTGTAATTTGTTTATGTGTTTTTTTTATTGCCATCTCTTAATCGATCTTAATTGCATTTATTGGCTCGAGGCAATTGAAAAATACTTCATTTAATTATTTACATTTAATGCGCATTCACATTTGCCATTTTGGTTTATTTAATTAATGTAAATTTTGTTGTGGAAATTAATTAATTCGCAGTCATCGGAATCAACGGACGGATGTATTTTAATTTAGTGTGGGCAAAAAATTTCAATAACTATATGTATATGTATAATTGGCGACAAAGTCAATATGTCGGCTGAATGCACTTGATTAATTTGAAAGACAGTTTCATTGAATGACTTGTCAATAAACATAAATAAAAAACAAATATAAATAAATAATTCAGCTTTATTGATATACGCATTAAATAAAATTAATTATCAATAAGCTAAATGTAATTTTCATTGTAAGTAAATCGTGACAGCGAATCTGAAAAGGTCTTGTTGGCATTTAAAAATTATAGTTCTTTTAATGAGTTTGGTATTTTACTCTAAGCAACCTTCCTGTTTCATGTGTCAGGTAAATTATTTAAGCAATGTTATTCAACAAATTTAATTGAAATTGCGTTCTCCCGTTGCGTTTAATGTTTCATAGTGGCAAAAGCATTTAAATAATTCAGCTGGAAGGCCAATTTCCCCTAGCACATTTCGCAAGAGTGTTGAGCAGAAGATTGGTGTGACTTTCGACCCCCGATCTTAACATCCGCTTGGTCTTGCCTCGTCTTGTGAGTGCATTTGTTGTGCTGCGTACCAAACAGAGATGAGCAGGAAAGAGAGGGGCAGAGAAGAGCAGAGCAGAGCTGACTGTCATGCAAAGGCGGAAGCACTTAAATTGGGCGTAACAAAATGTCTGACACGCCAATTATTTTGCTTTTTGTATAACAGACAAGACTTGCAAACGGACAGACGGTCGTGTTTCTTGTTGCTTTTGTTATTGTTGCGATACTGCGTGTTAGTTTTTATACTAACAACTATGTGGGTGCTCCAAAACATCCTGCCTTCTCCTTGCTTTTGAAGTGGTTTTATCGTTCAGTTGCTTGTACTTTCTGTTGCTCTGCTCTACGTTCTTTTTACTCCTTATTTATAAACTGCTGCTTGTTATTGGCCTGAAGCAATTGTTGGCAAACAGACAACCATGACCAGAAATAAGGTAGAGCGCCACTTTTCTGTTATAAGTTTGCATTGTGCAATTGTTAGATGCCTTTGTACCAATCAGAATTTTTTTTTCATTTTGTGATGATTTTTGTTAAGAATTTAAATTTTTTTCGTGTCTTATTAACAGTGGTATGAAGGAATATTCTTAGTTTGATAATTATCAATTAAATAATTATAATTAGTTAAATATTTATATGTTTGTAGCTTGAAACTTTCTTTACTACATCTCTTGTATCTACAAAATTAAAGTGTATTTTTTAAGAAAAACCGGGTTTTTTCTTACTCTATTCATAGTCCAATTTAAACGTTATTCTAATACACACTGTATATATGATAATCTGGTAAAGTTAATAATTAATACAAAATATTTGATTGAGTGATTTCCGAATTTATTTAGAATTGTTTTCTTGCTTTTACCCACTAAGCAATATTTTATACGCGTTTTTGGATAGTTTTAATGTCGTAATAAATATCATTTTTTAATAAAGTTGTATCTTTCCGACTAAATTGTAAACACATACAATGTTAATTAAATTCGGTTATTATGTTAATTGGTAAATTGAGACAAGTTTGTTAGCATTTCCCGTGTAACATTATCTAAACTACACTTTAAAACGATTTTTAAAAACATTTTTCAGCTGCTTAGAAATAATATTATTAATAAGTGTAATATTATTTATCATATTCGTTACCTTAGAAATTTAACAACTTAAAATTATTTTCATTATTTTGTTGTGCAAAATATGTAGCATTCTTATGTGCACTTAATTCCATTTGTAGTATTTTATTTAAGTAAATTTGTTTCATAAGTATTTTTTAAACCTTAGAGTATGTAAACTTACTAAATCCTTCTAACTCAGATACATGTGCTTATAGACGTATCCTAGTAGCTGACTGTCAGCCTATTTTATGATTATGAAAGTGCGCTGCTGAGATATATGTATATCTAAATATATGCATGTAGTAGTGTAAATGTGAACGGTCTTTTATGTGTGCCTGCTGGCATATTAATTTGCGATTGCCTTGCAAAAGACACCTGGAAAACTTTCACACCCGAATGCGTAGATCAAGTGATGACATTACACACCCAAGACTCATCTTTGAACCAAAGACGAGTCTGATTAACTTTTGCTTCGTTTTGCTGATTAAATGTGTGTGATGATGTTCATGTTGGCCTGGTTATTTGCTTACATTTTATTGACAGATTCAGAACTTTGTCTGTCAATCGAAGCAAAGACATATCATTGGGTTTTATGCTGGGTATAATTTGATTTCGATGCATGTTGCTCAAGCAATTAGAAAATGAGTAGATTAAGTGTCACAGGGAGATGTTAGGAACCATGAACACATGGAAAAGCAATACGTTGAAGAGAATACTCTAAGTAATAAAATAAGAGAGGCTTTCATTGGGGTTCTCTATCTTTAAACCTCAACAAGAAGTTTCACAAATTAGCGAGTTGCTGTTTAGAATTAAAAGTTAAAACCCAAATTGCGCATCTGCGATGCAGTTAATCACAGCACCAATCGGCGTATTGTTGTCATCGTCATCGTCATCCTCCTAAGCATTGCGGTTGCCTCTGGCTTAATGGGGCAACTGTACAATTGAAGTGGCAAGGGCAAGACCATTGTGAATGGATGTCACCCGTGAGTCGCTTTCATTATGCCAAGTAACAGCAGCATTGAAATGGAACTGCAATTGGAATTGTTGGCTGGCTGCATTGGGCGTACGCTTTTGCGGTTCCATTGGCCCTGCGGGGCGGTGAATGAGAAATTTTCAAGGGAATTTGTACGCACGGTTTAATTGTTGCTGCCATGGCAATGTTGTGTTGGCCAGAAGCACAGATTAAATCCATGGTCCAAAGCGTGTACAAAGCGAAAATGCAAAAACTGCACTAAGCTGCCTAAATGAACCCGCCGCCGTCCAGTCAACCACTGAACCACTGAGCCACCTAACCACCCAACTAACGTCCCGCATCAATGATTGTGAAAATGGGGAATGCAGTTTGCCGTAAATTTACAATTGGCTAAAAACGTCGAGTACTCTCCACTTAACATTCGCAATTATTTAAATTTATGCATTTGTCGCCATTGTCTGATAATTTATTAGCACACTTTTCCACACATTTCAACAGCATTTTCCATTAAGCTAGAAAAACCACACACACCAAATTGTTATTATGTTTAAATCCACAAGTTACAGTTTACATTTTTATCATAGAAATTATATAAAGAAGATATATGTATATAAGACTCGGGAACAACTTATATAAGACATCTCAGCCTGCTCAGGTGTCACTTCAGAGTGCAAATCTCTGCTACGCAGAGCTTAACAAAGTGCGAATATTCAAATAGTATTCATATGATGCAGTCAAAGTTCTGCTCCATTTCCGCTCATATAACAATAATCCAGCATAATGAACACATACATATTCATAACACAAACACCCACTCGCTTTTAGAGGTGTGCGTGCCTCGTCTGCGTGCATGTGACATAAATCTTGGGTAAATAAATCCAACAAAAAATACCGCCAACGCAGAAGACAGCCAGTAAATAACCAAAAAAGGGGGCGTGGCATCGCAATCATGAACACCTAGATGCTTACGTTTATAAACGCAACTGTCGACGATTTTTGCATTTAAATGTGCGCAATTTGCTTTCAGCAAGCGAGCGAGCGAAAATTGAAACTGTTGCCTACTTTTCTGGCAGGCAAAGAAAATGGCGTCAACGGATGTGAAGCATGTGCGACCCCACTGAGAAATTTGTACAACAACAACAATAACATCAATGAAGGGTGTTGGCAGCGGAAGCACAAAATGATAATGATAATAACAATGCTATGGCAAACAATTTTTTTCTCCCATTCTCAGACTTCAATTATTGAATATGTCGCGATCATCATTTTACTACGGAAATTCAAACGGTGCTTAACGGAGAAAATTACTTACACTTAGCTCAGCTCAACTAAACACTTAATGACAAGACACAAAAGCCAAAGAGTAAAGCAAAATGCATACGACAAGAATTGTGATTTTCCTTATAAGGCTTACTGAGATTATTTACATATATTTGTACATATTCATCACTATCTTTTCCCACAAATTAATTTTTCTGTATCTTCACTTATGTATATAACTGTACATGTTATACTTAGTTTCTGTAACGGTAAATACACCTGTATTTGTTTTAAGAGTACGTATACGTATATATACATAAATGTGTGAACTTGTTTACCTTTCTGTTTCTGCAGTGTGTAAATACGCATTTATATCGGTTTTTATGGACTGTATCTGTATCTCCAACACATCAATATTTGCACTTATCTGCTTCATAAAAAAAATATTCTACAAAAGAGCATTTTCCAAGCGACGCATTATTCAATTTTCACTGCAACTTTTAACCACACAGAAGTTTTTAACTAGACTCTTTCACTGTTGCAGTAGCCTTCACGGCTGATAAAAGGACTCAGCACAGCTTTATTCAACATTAATTACGCTCGTGGTTTTGGATTCCATTGATTTTTTTACTGCTGCCTGTGGCTAGTAGATTTCTTTTTTTTTTCTTCTTGAAGCTGAAGTAAATTTAAATCACTGCAACAAGCTCTTGGCCTGATCCCATGGTGTGGGGGGATGTGAGGTATTGGGTTGATGTACGTCCATCATCGACGTCACTATCGGGTTGGCAGACCGCAGCAGCTGCAGAAAAAAGCAGCGTCATATTCAATGAATAGTAATCCACATGGCTGCCAACTGCAGCGGTTGCTTCAATTCAATTGAATAATTTGTTGTGCAAGCTGCATGTGTGTGCGGGCGAATGTGTGTGTGGGTGTGAGTGAATGTGCAATTTATATGCTCTCAACTTTTGATTATTTTTTGAACTAACTGCCAGAAATTTTTAATAAAATTACAATTTTTTGAACTGCTGCAAATTATTACCTGGATTTTATTTTGTGTCACTTTACGCATTGTTTTTACCATTTGTCAACGCCACAAACTCTTTGACACCTCAAGGTTTTTTTGTTTTACTGCAGAGCCATAAACAAATCATATTCATGTGCCAAAACGATTTGGCATAATATAAACTGAGGAACAATTATAAAAAATGTAACATTAAAATTAAATTATTACGTCTCTTTGCTGCACGCAGTACATATGTCGGAACCAGCTAGATCGGATCACTATATCGTATAGCTGCCATAGGAACGATTGGTTCAAAATTAACATTTAGTAATTAAAACAGACGGCTTATGCAGGGCACTGGAAGGGTATCCAAACTTTGACGCGCCAAGGTTAGCTTACGCTATATTCTTTTCAATTACATTCATAATTTTGTAAAACAACATTTGCTTTGCTTTCAATAGATTTCATTCATACAAATTTACACATGCAGTACGACAACATAAAATGATGGGAAAAACAGACGAAGACAACATAAATGTGGATACTCTGTGTGAGATGTGGGCACAGAAGCAGCGCAATTATGAAATGCATATCAGGTCGCTACTGGAAAAGTCGAATAAAGTGGTAAGACAGCTGAATAAATGTGATGAATCAAAGAAGAAGACAATTGCGACACAGCAACTTAAGCTGGATGAACTAATGATTCATTTGACTGAGGAGCTACAGCGTCTTCACGACGATGCAAGTGCCAAAAAGCGTTTGCAGGAATGGCGCATGAACATGGACAGGATGCGTATGACAATCAGAGCTAAATCACAAACCCTTGAGAAAGTTGGGCTGACGGACAAGATGACAATCTCCAATCTTTGTGATGGTCAGGATTATTCCCAGCATCATCATGAGCTGCTCAGTAATGAGTTGCAGCGTTGCGAGAATTTGCGTAGCGAAAATCTTTCCGTTCTCATCGACCATTTGCGGGCAGAGATCAAGCAATGGAGCAAGATGACATTACAATATCCAATAGTTCATAAATATAAAAAGAGATGCTACACAGAGGATCAGTTGGAGCTGCTGGAAAAGAAGCTAGACGATCTTCAACGGTATTACAACAATAACAAATATATCTTTGAACTGTATGCAAAGCTAGTGAAGCTGTGGGAACGAATAGAGACACTTGATGAAAAAGCCAAAGAACCCAATCATTTTCGCAATCGTGGTGGACAGCTGCTCTGCGAGGAGCGAGAGCGGAATCACATTAGAATTAAGCTGCCCAAGATAGAGGAAAAGCTCATCCATTTGGTCCAGGATTATGAGAAGAAGTTGGGCCAACCATTTCTAGTCTATGGCGAGGAAATCATGTCTCGAATTCCAGCCGATTGTTATGAAACCCATAAAAAGATCGATTTAACATCCGAGGTGACAAAGCAATCTGTGTTCGATGGTTCGCTTGGAACACAATTAAGGCGCTCCACCACAATATTTCCAGGCCAAATCTCGCTTCGCAAGACGACTTCAGTAACGCATTTCAATCAAGCATCAGTGAAGGGCTCACTTTCAGCTCGACCTTTGCCAGACCGAAAGTTGGCCAAATGAAGTGATTTTCACGTGAAGAATATGCAGCAAGATTATTTAAGGGGTTTACACCTATTAATTCTATCGTTGATAACACCATTAACATGGAGTCTGGCGTAGCACTTTTTATATTCGCTTATTATTAGATTATTAACATATCATTTAGTAAGGAAATTAAATAAAATAATAATCAAGAAATACGAATGCATAGCAATAGCAATGTTGAAATTAATATCTTTTATTCCATTATTTATCATTATTACCTTCATTATTAAAAATATTATCATTGCAATTTCATTATAGTTTTTATTCCATTTAATTGCCATAACATAGAAACAATAAGAACACTAATTGATGCAATTCTCTGCATTCTACCTGCAAGTAGCTTAAACCAAACTATAAATGGCAAGTTTGAGAAACTATGAAAAAAAAAATGCAGTAAGCTTCGGTGAAGCAAGCTCGACAGTTCACAATAGATTGTTATGCAATGTTGCGTACCACTCAATAGATGGCGCCACTACGAAGATATCAGTTGATAAACACAGAGGTCGCTAGCATCTCTTCTTCCTTTTGCCCGTAACATTGTTAGTTGAATAACTTCCGCGTTTATCATCCGATTGGAATGGAATTTTCAGGACAGGTTCGAAAAATAGTGTTTGTTATATGTATAAAAAATCAAGGTGCTGGCATTAAAGGTTTCTTGTAGTTGGACTTCGAAATTTTGATTTTCGGGTTACGGCGGCGTCAGAAGCTTGTCAAAACTTTAAAACAAACTTGATCTGGGCTTTATATATATGAGCCTATATGCCAAGTTTGGTGTCTCTAGCTCTTATAGTCTCTGAGATCTAGGTGTTCATATTTTCGAAATTTTGAACAGCCGTATACTATCCGTTTATTATCCGATCCGGATAAAACTTTCAGGACAGGATTGGACTATAGATTTTATCATGTCGATAGCATTAAAAATGCTCTTGTAAATCGACTTTTAAATTTGGTTTTATTATTTTTGAGGACGGAAGGGGGCGTGGCCAAATTGTAAAACAAACTTGATCTGGGCATTATATAGATGAACCCACATACCAAGCTTGGTGTCTCTTGCTCTTATAGTCTCTGAGATCTAGGTTTTCAAAAAAGGGACATTGGTCCAATTGAAAAGAAATAGACAAAGTATGTAAAACTCAACTTAAATAAATTTTAAATGAATCTATTAATATTATAAAATATAGAGATGTTAAATAATATTGTAACCACTCGAAAAAAATAAAAAGCAGCTGATTTTCTGACTTCGAAAAGTGTAAAATAATAGCTACGAATTTTCTTTTGGTTTTTTTTTATGTAACTAGTTTTTAATAGCGAGCCTAATTATTGGCATGTTCGTTTGGTTTTATTTCGTGGAGTTCTTGGAGCTGATCTCAATATAAAGATTATATCCATAATATGATTTACCTTAGCGTATCAAAGGTAGTTCAGTGTATTTTAAGAGGGTTGCTATTCATGTGTTTGGTATCCTAGTAATATCGACCAAATTTTACAGGACAGCGGAACTGAAAATTGCAACTTAATATAGTTTAAATTGACTTCGAACAGATACATAAATGCATTTGTATTTTAGTTAAAGTTTATTTCTGCTTAAGACAGCTCAAACTCTGGAACTTTAATACCCCAGTTGAGCGCTTCCTTAGCTTTCAGGCAGCCAACCAACAATTTTGTCAGGCATTTGGCCAATTTTAGTGTTCGCCGATAATCCAGACAAACTCGGCTTAATTACTTACAAGCAAATTGAAGCCATAAATAAATAAAATACGGCAAAGGCATAGCGCTGATACGAGAGCTTCAACACCCCGATCAATGCAAAAATTGTGTAGTATGAGTATATGGAATGAATGGGTGAATGAATGAATGAATGAGTGGCAAAACTTAATGCTCATATTGATAACATAAGCTGCATGATTTACGGTTTGAGACTGGGGCTGGAAAAACTTTATAGGGGGAGGTCACTCAATCAGCACTTCCACAGTAAGTCTTAAGTCTTATCGATTTGACTTTTGATTGATACACAAGTTGCTATTGGGATTTTGGCCAAAATAACAAAACGAAGTAGAAAAGAGAAACAAACGCACGCGTTGTCAGGTTGGTTATTTGATTAGGTCTCCGTATAAATCCCTCGTAAATGAAGTTAGAAAGCTGACGATTCTGGCTGCGGGTATCAATTTTAATAAATTCGCACATGGCCTGCCATTAATTTCAGTTAATTTGCCATTTTTCATGCCTGCCACACGACATTTGGCACGGGAATGGGAATGGCAATGGCCTACGGTTACCTTTTGCATACGGCAGCCGTACATCAATGACACACAAGCCGTACAGGCAGAGCCCGTAAATATCCTCCGAAGGCAGCCAATATGTTTACACGCAGACGATTTCAGCGCCTGAGCGGTTTTCCGCATCCGTACTTGGGACCTGTGAGCTTGTGGCTTGCCGTCCCTCGATGGATCATAAATTCTGCGTCTCTGCCGTAATTCTTTAGCGAGTCCTCCAAGTGGCGGCTGGTGGCGGTGGGTGAAAAGCTACAAGTTATTCGCTTTATTGGCGCTTTGCTCAAGCGATTTGGCTAATAGTTGGCAAAAAGTTTTGCAGTCTCCCGAACTGAGAGACAAGACAAACCAACTTCTGCTCAGCTAAATATTGGAATTGTCAAAACTTTGCCAAGCAACTTCAATATGCAACACAATGAAAACTTCAAAACTTGCGCAAATAATTCAGATTTATCAAGGTAATTATTAAAGGATTTTTGCACACAGACAACACTACAAATCCAGCTAGCATAAATAATAATGTATTAAAATATTCATTGAAGCATACGTTTAAGATAGATATCCAATATGAAATATTACCGATATGTAGTTAATATTTTAATTATAATGGAGGAAACTAAGGAGTAGCGATATTTATTTTCTTTCACGAAAGTTATTCGATTAGTTTTTATGTGTGTAACTTTGGGCTGTTAATGAACCTGGCCAAGTGGGAATGCCACGGCCGAAAAAGAGCTTCAGAGTAGTTGCAAAAATTTGCGTTTAATGTGCTTAAATACATTTGAAATTAATTAAAAAGCTGTCAAGAGCAGTTGGAGGCGTTAACAGCTAACGTGCTGTGGAGTTGTGCTTCGTGAAGTTCGGTTTAAGATGAACCCATGGCAAATTACATGCATTACGTATATGAGCGTTACGTATACGCATTGTGTGGCGGCAAAAGAAAGGCAGCCGCCGGAAATTACCAGGTGAATCAACATCTTTTCATTTTTTTCTCTCTCCCCACCTTTTTATGTAGCAGCTCCTTTATCAAGGAAACCTTTTAAAACGCATAACAATAACGAAAATTTGAAAGAGATAAAAGACGTACGTGGACCGGAAACGGAAATGATTATATCTCCTTGGCATGACCCAAGCAGACCTGAACTTGGTGGTGGGGTTGAAGGTGGGGTTGGAGCTGGAGGTAAGTGTAAACCATTGTTGGCAACGTTGTTGTCATTGCGGCCATTGTTCCTTTGCCATTGCCATTGCCGTGTCGCTGCAATTTTCATTTGGCTATCGTCCTTCACTTGCCGCCGTTATCAGTGACAAACGGCCAGGTCGTAAACCGAGAAAGTGGACCGGAGAAATCAAGCAACACGAGCGCAATTTACACATTTAAAATTCAAATAAAGTCATTTGCATGCAGACACAATGGGCAGACCAAATGGTTGGTCCAATGGTGTTCAGGTGGATGCTGTCGCAACATATGCGGCTATTTAGACCGTCTGACCTTTGAACTAGACGGAATAGGCCTCCACCAAATGTCCGACTGGCTGTGTGTTTTTTTTTTTGCTTTTTATACATTTGTCATCATTAGTCCCCTGGTCTAACCTGTCCAAGCAAAACCGAAACGAAATGGCAGCTGGATGCTGACTGGACTAGAATCAGAAAACTGGAGGACTCCATATTGTACTGCTGTGTGTATATGTATGTGGGATCAGCTATCCTTGTTGTGTGTACAACATTCGAATGAATATTACAAAAAGTAAACGAATAAACTAAAACGTTCAGAGAAGTGTTTGTGTCACAAACCAAATAGAACTTTGACCTTTCATTCAGAATATGCAAAGGCAATGATAATATAGGGAACTTAGAAAGGCGAAGAGTTACGAAATTTACGTTTGTTTAAAGGATATCACAAATACGATTTTAATATTCATTCAGAGTGTTGATTCGACAACATTTTGTATGGTTAATATTCGCTGCAGGCAAAAGAATTAATTTTGCAGTTTTTACTTCAAATCTTAAAGTATAAAAATAAATATTTTTTGTATTAACTTGTAACTTGGTAACTTGGAATTTTGATGACTTCTCTGACACATTACTGTCGCTAAAGGACATTCGAAATGATTTATCAGCAGCTCGGTTAGCTGAGACTTTATGTTTTTGTGAACTGACTCCATTGAGATTTTCAGGCATTTTGGCCATTTTTCATTTCATGTGCATGAAATGTTGTCTCTTATCCCCCTTGACAACGCTAAAGCAAAAGCTTTCTGACAATTTTGGTTGGCATGTAAATATTATTTTTCTACTTCTACCCAATGCGGCACGCAGTCTCCTTTTACCGCTTTGGTCTCTGTGGCCATGTCAAAAAAGTTTCCACACATACAATAATAACAAAGGACAGCACAAACACACTCACAGACAGAGCTTGGGCCTGTTTATTCAATCAACAAGGGCAACTTGATAAGAGTGGAACAGGAACAGGAACAGGACCGCAATGTCACAATGCAAAGGCACATGACAGACGCAAGATGACAGTTGCCATGTTGAAAAATGTCACAACTACACCTATCAAGAATTTACACGTATGTGTCTCAGTGTGTGCATGTATACCATTGTGTGTGTTGACGTTTTTCTACATTTGTGCCAGGTGGGTTGTCAGAGTTCCAAAAGTTTTTCTGCTATTTAAATCATGTCAGTTTATCTAAGCAACACCTACCAATCCAGGCACGGCAACAGTTGCCACACCTCCAGTGCCACGCCCCCGCCCATATATAGAAGCACCCATTTTAGTGTTTGTGGCCACAACATTGCCCGCTGTTCTTGGCATCTTGTCAAGTTTACCGTCTGGTTTTTCTTTCTTGTTTTTATTTTATTGTTGTTGGTTTTGACTCTCTTGCAATTCTCATTGCGTGTGGTGTGACCATAAAACATTTTCCCGTCAACTTTCTTTTCTTAAGAGAGCTTCCATTTTATTTTACTGCAGTTGGTCATTTGGATTTTGTTCTTGTTGAATATTTATAAGCTCAACTGTACTGAAGCTTCTTTATAATTGTTACCAAAGCTATATACGTAAGTCAGAAACGCTTACGAAAAGTTAATGGAAAAATTCTAACTAAATACACTAAAAGAAAAAGAAATACTTTTAAAACTAAATAATCCACTGTTCTTCGATTTGATTTATTTTGATTTGATTTATTAATTTAACATTGAAGAAGCCATTTTATTTAAACAACAAACTCTCCTAATAATACAATTTTCAGTTAAAAATGTTGAAGGCAATACTCTTGTTTAATAATTATTTACTTATTTATTTATACTTTAAGAAATTAAAATTAACAAGTTAAAAATTAAATTCAAAATTTAAATCTAGATTTCGGAAAAATAAAATAATAAGTTAACAAGTAAAATGATTGACCAAACTTTTGTTGCAAATATTTAAGCGGCATGATACATATATGCATTGTTGCTTTATAATGGAATATAAATAAATGTAGAAAAAGTTTATATTTCACATTGAAGATAATTATTTCCATTTAAAAAATACAAAGCAAAAGGGTTGACGTTTTGCAATTGATAAATGCAATGCCAATGACCAACAATTACTAATTAAATTGATGCAGTTAATTACTCAGCTAAAATAATGTCCTGCTGCAACTGCAACATTATGCCGCTGTTTGTTAAATTAATTTCAAAGTTGTCATAGTAATTAAACAATAAATATGGCCTTGTTAAATTGTGTAAAAAAACGCGAACGTACAAAACTGTCAACAGAGAGACTGAAAAAGAAAAAAGAGCTGGAGGGGGAAAAAGGAGGAGAATACGAGCTGAATGTGAGATGCATTTGACATATGAAGGGAGTCCCATGCCCTACCGCATTTAAAATTAATTATACGCCAAGTGTTGCGGCAGCAACAGCTTTGTGTCATTCGCTTAAGCGCTCGTTTAGTGACCCAGAACAAGAAGAAATAAGAGAATATATGAACCGACTGTAAACTCACTTTATTGTATCTAATTAATGTGTGATGGGACTTCAGAAGTGGATTATATTTATGTAACGGAAGAACAGCTCATAAATATGACCTCTAATCATTTGGTTTAAAAGTATTGAACGAACTAAACTAAGCTGATTTTACAAGCTATGTTTATTTCACATTTATTGGTGTATTTATTCTAATAAAAACCTTTCCAAGCTGACTGCAGAAACTTGACTATGCTCTTAATTAGAAATAATTGCATTAAATGATTTGCCGAGTCCTTGGCCAACTAAGCATAGCAATTAAATGATAAATAAACAATTGCCAACAGTTGGACAAATAAAAGATTGCAAACATCCTTTAATTACTCGCAAATAAGTAAAGTTTATTACAAACAACAAGTACAATAGGACAAAGTATGAGATACGCTAAGCAAATAAGTTACTTATTTGGTACTGTTATCATTGATATTGATAGTCATCATACAATTAAATCCACAATGGCATAATAAATAATAGAATAAATGTAAAGAATATATTTTTAAATGTTCTATTAAGTCCGTTCTTCATCATTTTATAAGTATTTTTATAAAATTACCAATTTAGCCCTGTAATCCGACTTGATTTGCTTTGAGCTTATATTAAAAAACTTGAATTAATTCTGTACACAGATATATTTCCAAGCTTAAATGTCCTACACAGAAAAAAACACATGCTTACACAGAAAGCATGACTGAATCGATTGGCTTTTATATTCTTTTTTTTTTTGGTTATGTCGTTTGTAAAGTGACCCCGCTAGGAAATTGAAAGCGTATCGAGAACTCAGCCACGCGGTCAATGTGGCCAACAGCGCAAACAAAACTTTCCATTTTTTGGTTTGTATGTTTTTTGTTTTTGGGGCCATAAAATAGAAATTAGTTGCAATTGGAGTTTGCGTTTTGCTTTTGGTTTTTCGGTTTTGTTGCGGTTGATTTTGAACTGACCATCGTTATATTTCTGCAGCTGCTGCCCCATTCTCTGGGTCAGCTTTCCGTTTCCGGCTTGGCTTGCCAAAGGGCAAACTATTTGGCTGCGTTCAAACTAAAATTTCACACACGAATTTACAGTTTTTCTATCGTATCGACATCAACAAAGCAGAGCATCATTTGTTCTGAAAAACTAAACTAAAGTTGAACAAGAAAAAGTACACGGATTTTAGTTTAGCTTTCTGGTTTGCTGATTCTGGTTTCTTTTTTTTACAGTTTCAATATATGTGAGTACAAATTTGTACACCGGAAATGCGTGTTAATCGAACGGAAGTGGTCACAAAGTTTAGTGCAAATTTAATTTGGAAACAAAATTCCGTTTAAAGAAATGAATTATAATTTCATTATTCTAATGATATTTTGTATTACAAATTCAAACTAAGTATAATTTCTATTTGTGTGTATCTTTAATTGATTGGCATTTGATGATGCTAACATTTTAATTCAAACTAATTATCAAAATAAAAAGCAATTATAAACGATGTACGAATTAAGCAAATTGTTTTGTCCATTGATGGTCGTTAGAGCCTAATCGAATTATGTTGTTATCTCTAACATTAAGTATACGCATCCAAGTTGTTGTTGAATCAATGGGAAATTCATTAAAGCTTCGTTAATTTTTATCAATTCAACGAGCTTGTTGAGGGCAGCCTGCAATCAATCAATAAATAACCATTGATTGTTTTGATGACCCTCAAAAAAAGAGACTCTCTTAACCACAAAATAAATAAGTCTGCATCGATAAAATCAAACAAATATTTTTTACGCCATTCCAAATTGACACAATCAACAAATCAAAAAGCGCGTCTATCAATACAACAATTACGCTATACATACGTGTATTGTATATGTTATATGTATGTATATTTATGCCAAAAAAAAAGAATGCAAAATGGCTCATGGATCAGTCGATTGCCCCAAAAATATGCAATACTTTTTTACTTGCCATTTCTCCTGCCACAATTCGTCCTGATTTGTAGGACACATTTTGTGTGAATCGGGAAAAACATACAAAAAAAATTTGTCTTGTGCATGTGCCGAAAATTTAATATTTGGAGAGCTCTCGTTTATTTTCATTGATATTATGCATACCGTAATTTGTCATTTGTTTTTTGAATTGTGTTTTGCTTATGACCTGACAATTGTCCGGTGATGACCTCGCTTACTTACTTCAATTAGTGATAACATTTTTAGACTTTTCATACTATGTAATCTTTGATTGTGAGGTGCATTAAATATAAGTAAAATTTAACTTTAAATAAAGAGCTTGTTACTTTATCAGTTTATTATACCAAATTACATTTAGTATAATCTCTTTAACTTTTACAAATTATAACATTTATTTAATAAAACACTTGGATTATTTATAAATTGCGCAACCAATCAATTTACCACAAAATTATATTGAAACACTTAAAAAATATAGATTATATCATTGTGCTATAAAGTTCGTTTGACGATTTAATAATAAAACGTGAAAGCAGACTGAAAGCGCTTATCTTATTGCAAAATCATTCATTTCCACGCGGAAATCAGCTTAAAACATTTTCATTTTGTATATTTATTTATGCAAACGATTACACGGTTAGACTTAAATATGTTTTATCAATGCTAACATAATAAATAAAATTTGCCAATATAAAAAAAGAAAAAAAAAACACATTGATGCATATAAATAATATGTGCTTAAGAGCTTAGTCAATGCAAAACCAAACCAAAACCAACACAATTCATAAAGTTGTTCATATGAACAGCATACATATTCAGTGCAAAGCTCGTAATCGAAAGATAAAAAAAATTTAAAGCGAACTTTTTTAAATGGATTTAAGGGAAATATAGAGCAAATCTATAAACGGGAATTTCGAGAAAGGCAGACTTTTATGAGAATTTTAATATATGAAGCTATTAAAATATTCTAATATAATCACTGTAGTGATTAATGCTATCTGAGATTCCTCAGATTAATGCTTGCATCCTAAATGGAACTCAGTAGAACAAAGAAAAATCGATCAAAGTTTAATTGCTTTCTATTACTCAATATTGTGTCTGTGGAAATTGGCTCATTATTGCTTTTGGAATTGCTCAGTTGATTGAACTGTATTGTAGATCTATTGTTTCCACCAATTAACTTTTGTTCTGTATGGCCCACAGACTCAAATATAGGCGTATGGGATAGAACTATGAAAGGCATCTTAAGTTAAATCGATAATTCCTCTGTAAGTTAAATTTTATGCATAATATGTATTAGCACCCGTACTACAAAATTTAATCGGCTCAGAGGAACAAAGTTTATGTAACTAATTTAATTTGAACACTTTTCCCTGCACAAAAACTTGTTTCGCTTATGTTGTTTTTTTAACTCACTTTCCATGTTGACTTTCATGCGCGTAATTTTTATGTCAACAAGTTGCATAAAAACAAGGAAGAGAAGCGCAATCCCTTGGTTCAGAACGCCCAAGCCCCCTGATTGCACCCCTCTTTTGACTGCCATTTATTTATTTTAGAACGCAAACTTGGCAGTTTTTAATGAATAAACCAAAAAATTACCTGGGCTTGGTGAGCACTAAAACATTCATTTAGCGCCAGTGTCAAGGGTCAAGTGCTGCTCAGCTGTGAACACATGTAGGCATTTGCCCTAATTTACCGTTGCATAGGTCACCTAACACACTAAACGCTTTTACTTGAATAATATGAAAATTTAAACCATTTTCTAAACCATATCTTGAATGGATCTCTCTCCCTCTGTATGCTGGCTTTGACTTCCTGTCGAGATTTACAAACTTTGCCCGGTAACTTGTCAGTTGAGTGTATCTGTATTTGTGTGAGTGTCTGAGTGTGTATGCGCAGCTGTTGCTATTGTATTTTATCTACTTCATTCAGCCCATATGCGACGCATATTAATGAGAAATTTAATTGGATTTGAAAGAAAATGAATTTTTAATATGAAGCTACGCAATTACATTAACAAGTACACAGACTCACACACACATAAGCAGCACCTCTGCATAATAAAGTAGGAGTCAAGCATGTGAGAAAAGTAAAAAACAACAAAAACAGTAAAGAAAAATGTAGATGAAAAGCAATGAGGAATTCAACCAAGTTCAACCTACATTAATTACCTGGCAAAACTAATTTAAAAATATTTCGCATACGACGTGTGTGTCTCATCAGCATGCCAAAAAGCTATCAGTGCCATGTACCACGCTTACAAGGGTGTACTCTTTGCCAAGCCGAGAAAGTTCTGCTTAGAATATATCAAAACATTTGACTATGTGCTTATTGAAATACTTTTGGGAGTTTGCAAAGTATCACTGCCGATTAGCAAATACCCAGTACCAAATTGTAGGCAATTTAATGTAAGACAGTTATTTAAATGAAATTGGGAATACATTAACTACAATGATTCCTTTGTATGTATGCATTGGAAAGCATTAAGGTTTCTTATAATTTTAGATCTTAAAATATAATTTACTGTAACTTTTATATGAGTCATATGGAGATTGTCAATTTAAATGAATTTGGTTGCTAAGTGTTCCACAGTCTCATTCACTTCACACACTAAAAACATAATTCACAATATTCACACACAATTCGCAGTAATCAAAGTGAGCCCAATCAGCATTCGCTCCTGTAAGCTGTTGCTCTGTGGCGGTTGCTTTTCAAATTAGTGTGCAACATACATATTATAATGTGGCAACAATATTAACAGCAGCAACAACAAGGACTAAGTACTGCGCCATTTTGTGTTTACAGGAAACGCAATGGAAAATTGTCAGGAGACGAAAAATCAAAGCACGCACAAAATTATAATTATTTCATGTGTGGAAAATGTGCGGCATACACAAACAGAAAATTGCGTAAACCAAAAAAGGTGGTTCAAAAGAAGAGTTTTTGAAAATTATGTATAAGTATGTATATTGGTATTATATCTTAAATTAAAAAGTACAATTTTTTACATTGAGCAAAATAAAGTAAGAGATAAAACTGTTGAATCCAAAAAAGTGTCAAACGCTTTATTATCAGTGCTACTTATTAAGATAACATTTAAAGCCTTTATTCTCTTAGAAAAACACACATAAATACGGTAGAGAAATTGTTTTCTTTTCGATTATTGTGAGCTATCTTACCCAATGTTTTTTAAAATATCGAAAAATGGTACCTTGGCCTTATTGGATTTAGCTTCGAAAATACTTATCCTTGACATAAATTTACCGTAGCAAAAATGTTGCCAAATAAATAACATTTTTAAAGTTTATGTTTTTTAATGGGTGCACAAAAATCGATGTCCAAAAATTGTACGCCACTCTATAATTTAAAAAATAATAAGAAGTGTTTGGGCAACCCTTGGAAGAGTGTGACTTTAATTTCATGAAAATTAACAGAGTGTGTCACATTTGTGTTTTACAAAATGCAGGTTAAACATGGGCAAAAGGGAGGAGAATAGCGTGGGAATAGACTGTGTGAATTCACAAAAACAGACATCCTTGCATACAAATTTATAGGAATATACATATACATACATATATATCCATCAGGCATAATTGCTGTAGTACTCGTTTCATACTCAGCGCCCTCCTGCATCATTTCCGGTCCCACATATTCGTATCTACGCTAATTTTAATTGCTGCTTTTGCTTTTGATATGCAAATTGTGCACAGTTTATTATCAATGCCAAACGAATCTTTTATACTTGGTCCGGTTTTTAGCTGTTTGACGAAATTGAAATATAATTTTCCGCAGTTTAGATATTGACAGAGAGAGAGAGAAAGAGAGCGACAGAGGGAGACAGATGGAAAGAATTAGATAAGAGGAGCATTAAAAACGCATTTGGTTTTTGTCTGTGTTCTTCAGGTGGCATTAGAATGCCTTTGAATTGTAAATAAAATTGCGTTTATGCCATATATGCCAATTAACAACTTGATATTAGGCGTTTAGCATTGCCTTGAATGTTTCATAAATGAATATATAACTAGCAAATTAATGTCAAAGCATTTTCAAAAAAACAGGACAAACAATAAAATCATATTTACTTCATGCTCAGAGGATTAGCCTGCAATTTATGAATGGCAATGTGATAATAGTATGAATTACGGAACCCAACTTTGCTTCAACAAAATCTTCTTTAAAATATTTAATTGAGAAGAATGCAGAATGTTCTGCAAATTGTATTTGAATTTAAAAAAATTTAAATTGAATGATCACTATTTTTTGTTATTTCTTATAATTTATTTATTTTATACTTATATGTATATGTTCACATATGTATGTATGTATTCATTCATTATTTTAATTCTATTTAAAAACATGTTAAAAGACTATTTAATATGAAGGATTTGGCATTTGCTTTTGAGTTTGTTTTTGATGTAGCTTAAACTGAAAATTTAGCTAAAATGAATAACTGAGACTGGGGGAGACTTGCACCACTTTAACATGCATAAAAGAGCAAATTTTAAATGAAATATTAAGTAGGGAATCCAATGATGATGGGAGAATAGTGATTTTGGCTTTGGCTTTTATTGTTCGACTGTCAACTGACTTTTCGCTGACTTTTCTATACATATTTCGAGCAATTGTTGTTTGTGTTAGGCCGTTGCCAACTGTAGCTGTATCTGGGATTTTGCAGCTGTACAAGGACAGCATAGGCAACATTATCTAATACACTTGCTGCCCAGGCGTGCAGCTGTGTCTGTCGCTATATCTATGTGTATATCTGTGACTAAATATGCATCTAGAGTTGTTCAATTGTTTGCCTTGGGTGTTGTCTCTGCTCTTGGCCTGCTTGGTTAGCTCTCGTTTTGTGAATTTGCGCATCACGTGGCGCTGGCCAAACAACAAATGGCAACTGTCTGACCCAGCACATCTTCATCGGCATCGACAACATCATTATGATCATCATCAACATCATCGTCAACAAGAGAAAATGAATCTGCACAATTTTGCTTTTCACTTGGCGACGAATTTAGCTTTTTGTTTCTCCTTCCATCTTATTTTTGTTGTTGTTGGATTGTTTTGTTGCCACTTCGTTGCTTAATTAAAAAGTCATCATAATTTTGTGTTGCAGCTGCCTTCGACTTGCGACTTTGTTGTAATTTTCTAAAGCTAATAAAATTGCTTTGTAGCTCAAAATGGAAATAAAGCATTTTAAGTGCTCGACGCTTATCGCAAACGGCGCAATTTTCAAATTTTAAGCTGAATGCATGGTCCACCCTCTCCGAGACTTTCGTCCTTGTCCTTCTAACAAGTTAAAGTACTTGTTAAAAATTTTATGACATTTTAAAACTTGGAACAAGGCCTCTTCCAATGGCAACAACGGGGACCATTAAAATGTTATAAAGCTCAATTTAAGCACTTAGCTTGATATCTTTCAATCTCTTCATCTTGGTCTATATTCTCGTATACCTAAAATGCTGGTAACCATGGGAATCTGGGCCAAATAAGTTCTAATAACAATGCAATACATATAACAACAAAGATTAAGATCACGACCAAAATTCGCTGATTTGCATTTTCCAGGCATAAAAATTAATAATTAACTGACTCTTAAGTTTTTGCAGCAGTAAAATTACTCAATTGGTGGTATAAGAATGAACAGTCATAATTTTTAATATAAAATTGTTTAATATGTTGGAAAAGACTTCGTTAAGTGCGGGCAACAAACAGATCTAATTAAGCGATAACTTCCGGACAATCTCATTCTCAAATCTACATATAATTAAATAACAATCATCTGAAAGAGCAACCTGTAAATTAATAGACAAAATAATAATTACTAAATTTCTGCAAGTATTAAAGATATGTCTTAGACTCACTTGCTCTGGTCTCCAGCCGTTAAAGTTTGAAATATGTAGTGTAAGAGCTTCATGTCCTTGGGGCTTCTTCAGTCCTTTAAGAATTCTTAAAGCTTCGGCCATGAAATCCAATCCCAGGAATCTGTTATCGTAGTGCATATTTACAGCTTTTAGTTCTTGACACTTTTGCAGTATGTTTAGCAAGCATTCGTAGTATTCATCCTCGTTGAATCCGCATTGGAGCCTTATAAGTGATTTAAATTGAGCTGTCGCATCCATTTCATAGGAATCTATATCATTTTCTCTTATGACCAAGCTTTCAAGAATTGGCACTTCCTTGGTTGAAAAACGTTTGAAAAGCCCAGTGAAAGAGCTAGCTTCCGGTGATTTTATTTCCAAATCAGTATACAGTGCGAGCATTTTTTCAAGCTTCCTTGTGCTTATGCCTAAAATACTTATTATTAAGATCAAATTATCTGCTCACTTTGAATTATTGTCCAAATTTAAGATAGTGCTTCATGAAACTAAACTTTGAATAAAACTATTACATACTTCATTAAAAAGTGTTTTTTTTTCATACTTACAATTAGACCAATGTAGAATACATTCTATGTAACATCGTTGGTTTTACTCTATTCTTAACCTAAATCTTTTTGTATTGTACTGTATTATATTAGTTTATAAAAAATAATGAATTGCTTAAAAACTTACGAAGAGTATTTTAATTTAAACAGATATTTGCTATTTTATTAGTTGACTTACTTGGGCAATTTGCGTGTTAATGAACACACGAAAAACCAATTTTCATAATAATTTTTAGCATGTCATGTGCGATGTGCAGGCGAAAATTGAATTTTAAGTACAACCTGAAAGTTGGGGCAGCAGTTGTTTTTTTTTTTGTTTTAATATGAAAAATGTGTAAGAAAATTTAATAGAAGTTACTACGGCACAGTTAGCCCGCATTGTTGCATCCAAAGTTTTTTACTCATGCGGTGCCTGCAGGTATGCAATGTGCAACGTGCAACATGCGAACACTGAGAGTCGCCCACATGGCGTATACGTAATAATATTTCAAACAGAGAACTGCGAGTTTTGCATAATTTCAACTTAAAAACTTTAGTGTGTGTGTGTGTGTGTGTATGAGTGGGGAAAGTTGCACAAACAAAGGGCGAAAAAATTAAGGCAAAAGAAAACTCACGAGCACCACAAACAGAAAATTTAATTTTCAACTAATTTCAACATAAAGCAAGTTGGAATTGCAACAAATTAAAGGCGTGTGAGGGAGGATAATGTAGGCTAGACAATAGAGAAGGGTCCTTTAAAGCTGAGCTGAACGCTTAACACAAAGACATTTGACACTTGAACAGCTTTCGACGCTGCCATTGTTCACTTTGACTTTCCTATTGCTTTGCTTGCCACCGCCACATGTTGAGTGGCGGAAAATTGTGTCAATGCTCAGTCAGCGGGTGGGGCTGGTGGTTGTTCCTGGTGCTGTTGGTTTGGCCGACACGCGTAGCATAAAATTTGCATAAATTAAAGAAAGCAAACGCTGCTATGGAAGTACAGAAAAATACTTAAAAAAAAGCAATAAGTTTTTTAATTTATCGTAACAGTTGTATAGCTTTGCTTATCTTAATGCAACAAGTAGCATTTGTTGCTCACTCTTTGTTAAATAGTCCCTGTCTCTATTACTGTTACTTTAGATTCTGCAAAAAAATGTGTTATATTACTTTCATACATTTTATTTAATTACAATTATTTTTCAAAGTAAAAGCACAGGTATTTCCCATGTAATATAGACTTTGTTGACTATTGAAATATAGTTTATATTGCATGTTGCACGCTGGAAACTCCATTCATACTCAAACACAGACTCGCATCAAGGACCAACTTTATCTGCAATTTCACTTGCATAGCAGAAACAAAATGAACTGCACAGAAAACCGCAAGCCGCAAAAAGTATTTCTTATATTATTTTTTTCTCTCTGTTTCTTTTTTTTTGCACATTAAGCGTTTTTTCGCTTGCCATATAATATTATATTTAAAAAAAGCAACAGACAAAATCAAATGAGCATGAGATCGAGCAACAGCCAGCAAAAAGTTAGCCGACTGCAGAAAAGGAACTGGAGAAAGACGATTTTTGCAGAGATTTCACTGCTTCATTAAATACTTCAGGGTGGTTAAATAAACGAAAATGCGTCGTCAGGAGGGGGGAAAATGGCAATGCACGCTGTGCTTTTTAAATAAATAGAAAGCGAATATGAACTGATTTCCTCTATGAGTGAGACCTAAATCAATTCTTAATTTAATAAAAACGCTAAAAATAATATGAAACTAGCTCTAGATATTACATTTTGTTGAGTTTTTTCTCTTGGCCACCAACTGCCAAATAAGCCCCGGGTTACTACCAACTGCTGCAAAGTTGTGCAACTTCTTGATACTTCCATCCTCACTAACTTCCTTGTCATGCTGCCATGTGCCTGTGCACCTCCTGCGACTGTACCCAAAAGCTCTGCGAAGCGGAAATGTCAATGCAGCGGCACTTGCACTTCCGTTGGCGTTGCCGTTGCCTACTTTTGTGCGTCGGCAGCGACGTCGCCAAACTTTGCCTGCGCTTCAGCCTTTTGTTCCAACGCGCTCAGCCTGCTGACGTTAACACAAAATGGAAACAAATGGCACCCGTCGTCGTCGTCATCGTCGTCCTAGTCCCCGTCCCTGTCACCGCCCAGGTCCTCGTCTTCTTCGTCTTCGTTGCACTCCCTGAAGCCCACACAAAACTTCGATTATGATAAATGTGTGTGGTGGCACACTTGCTTTACCAGCAAGCACACAATCTGAACCTAAACTCAACTAGAAAGTACCCTATAAGTAAAGCTACGTCTAAAATTATTAATCTTTAAAAAATTATAGCTTAATGAATCTATAGATTTAGTTCTATTTTTAGATCACATTGTGTTAAAATTAAACATTTTTTTAATGTGAATTTAATTTTATTATTTGTTAAATAAATATACTCTCAAACCTATTTTCTCAAAAATAATATTTGCAGCTTATTTAACAACAAAAAAAATGATAAAACATGTTTTAATAGTGAAGTTCTTTTGATTTTAAATGCTATAAGCTCAAAATCTGTACGAATACTTAAAGGTTTAAATCAATCCCATTTGTGAATATTTGAACTTACTCATCGGTGTTTTCTCGTTTGTACAGGGTATGCAAGTTATACGATAAAACTGAATGCCAATACAAGTTTTTTAAAATTGTCAACGTCGCTTTTTACGCGTCATCAATTTCCGTTTATTTAGTAGCCATTTGGGCGTTGTCATATAAGTACGAGTAGTTTCTTAGACATTGACCGGCAGCTGTCTTTTGTTTGTGGGCCATAAATTTACCAGCCTGCTCAGTAATTCCTGGAAAAGAACAATGGAAAGAACATTCCAGATGTATCAAGTCTCGCATAAATTATGCGGCAAGGGTGCGGAGAGGGGCACTTTATTTTATCAGCATCAGCATCAGCAGCAGCAGCATCAGCATCAGAGGCGGCATCAGAAAGCTCCTTGTGCAATTGCCGCATACTTAAGGTAATCTCGTAGAGCGTTGTGCTTACTTCTAATGGCCATTCATCAGCTCGTTGAATGCAAACGGCAAATAAATGGCAGTCCTGGCTGTCGTGGCAATGCCAGGCAAAAGAAGACAACATAACTGAGGGGAAGCGAACAGAACCGAATACTGCAGACCAGACCAAGTGACTACAATGGTCTGACCAGGCAGCAATTGTCATAGAAAACTCTGTCGACTCGCGTTGTCAGTAAAAAAAGGGAGGTGAAGGCAGAAAGAGTGTTCAGGTCGCCGACTGTAATTGTAATTGTAGTTGCGCACTTAACGCTATTTTACTTTAATGCTACTTTCTTTGCAGTTTTCAAATGCCATTGAATGTGCCTTTGTGTTGGATAAATGTTTTCAAAACTATTTTCATTTGCAACAAATGCTTGTCAATATACACGCCAACTTAACGTGTTTGCATTATAAGATTTTCTAGTTAAGCGCTTAAACGTAATTAAGCGTATGCAAAACCAATTAAAAGCTACTCAAAACGTTTAGTTTCAATGAACAACCCCTTTTAACTTGGTACTTTTAACTAAGAAGTTGATTCTCCATCTAAATGTTGTTCAATTGCAAAACTAAATTTTTATTTAAATCTCGAGTATTTTCAATATTCTTTGTCTTAATTTGGTAGTTCCCCTTAATATATCCCATTCTCATTTCCAAATCAATAACATTTATTACAAATTCCCAAAAACTTTCAGCTACTTTCAGTGCAATCACAGTTTTAATCTTGAATTGTAAGATATGAGCAAATTATAAGAGAGAGCAAAGTTCTTACAGAACTTCACAAAATGAAAAGCAGCGTATGTGCATGCCAAGAAATGGCCACATGGCATTGGCTCTGGGCCAGCAGCGGCAGTAACAAGTTTAGCCACTTTTTGATGGCCATAATTCAAATTAGTCCGCCGACCCAAAGAAGTCGCATTCGCAGTGCGATGAACAAACTGACAAATAGGCCGGACAGAAGTCGCCTTAAAGCTTGCTTTAAGTTGACCAAAATTGGGTCGCCACTGTGCGACTAAGACAATGGAAGAGAAAGCGTCCAACGGTGACTGCGACTGCGACCGCGACGTTGACTGAGACTGCGGACGGAAACGGAAGCGAGCAATGGCGAGCGCGGCCTAATGTTCGTAGGGCGCTAGATGTGTGGGTGGTTAAATAAATGGCAGCCACTGGGCGGCGGTAACGGAAGCTTTCAATTTCAAGCTGCATTTTGCTAAAGGAGCCACGACAGCCTTCGGACTGCAGCTCAAAGCAGAAAAAGTAATTTATTTCGTATTGCGGTTTTTAACCACATTTTCCACTTTGTACAACGGCAACGACAGCCGAAAATACCACCACCATCAGCAACCAATCCAGCCCCAGCCCCATCTCCATCTCCAGCTGTAGACAAGACTTCATTCTCCATTCTCTTGCCTGGCTCTATGGCTATATAAATTTGCTCTGCTTTGCACTAGTGCTCTGTCTGTCTTTGTATAGCTGCTCGATAAAAAAAGGCTCAAATGCGGTTCCGTTTTTTCTGTTTGCCCTCTTTTCAGCACATTTTCTTGCCACTTTTTGCTGCAGAACCCAAAAAAATAAAAAGACAAAAAAGTAGTATCATCGTTTAAATTGCATTTGACCCAAAAAGTGTACCAAGTGCGAAGTGTTTTCTATTACGTTTTACTTTTTGCCTCTTTTGCACCTGAGCGGAAAACGCCAGACGGCTTTCAACTTGAAGTTATGAGCGACACGTGTGCGAATACGACTTCCGGAAGATCTAACCGAAGTAGAATTTGCTTTGTATGTATGTGTAGTTTCCGGACCAGTCTAAGATATATTTCTTAGTATAACGAAGCCCCTCTCCAGACGAGATTTTCATTGTGTTACCCAAGCTTTACTGTTATCTAACATTCATAGACACGAACAGACATCTGAGACAGTGGCAGGAAGGGAGATTTATACAGAATAGAGTTAACATTGAAATTATACTGTTGTCGTGAGAAGAATTAGTTAGGATTGAGAAGCTCTCTACTGTATACGTGTACTGTTGTCATACTTCATTTAGTTTTTTTCGAAAGATCACTTAAAATCAAATCTGATAATCAATCCTATTTATTTCCAAGCAGAGCTAACGCTCAACTGTAGATACTTCTGATATGAACAAAACACATTCTAATCAATTGTAAGGAAGAGTAAAAGAAACAAAACAAAACAAAACAAACAATGCACGTTATTTCTTTAGGATAATTCCATTTGAGTCGTCTAAAGAAATTGTAAAAACAAAAAGCCGATAGACTAAAGGGAAATAGAGAGAGACAGAGATGGTGGTGGAGGTGGAGAAAGAGTACAAAAGCCAAAAAAAAAAACGTATATAAAAGGGAAACGAAAAATAAAAGAATTGATTCGGGTCAACAACAAGTTAGAAGAAATTCGCTTGATTGGGGCTCTGCTATCAAGCTGTTTAATGTGCAGTTAACGCCAAGAGGTACAAGAGCAAAGCAACAACAACAAAATCATCAATGACAACAACAACAGCTACCAAAAACTAAGGGCCAACAAATCGCAGCTTGAAGGGGAAAAGCGCAAAGCAAATTCAATTGCCACTGTCATTGTATCTGAAAAACAAGCAAGAAATAAGCAAAAACATGCAACAAGAGCCAGTAGCCAGTTTCCTGGATACTTGGCCAACACACTTAGCTGATCGATTTTAAGTTACCCTACAGACTGTCAGACTTGTTGAAGTTGATTTCTGTTGCTGTTGCAGTCGTTGCTGTTGCTGCTACTGCTGTTGTTGATGTTCCCTCTCAATTGCTGCTGATGACTTGACTTTCAGCGTAGCTTAACTCTGACCGAAGGGCTGTATAACCATATTAAGTTGCATGCTACATGCTCTATTGCACAGTTATTTGGCTGTACTGCACAGACGTCTAAATCCAAGATATTGCGCATACGCCGCGTAAGCAAATTGTCACACTGCCTTTTAAGCTAAAATACTTTATTAAAACTACATATATTAAAATTTATGTTCTATTCAATTTACATAAGTATTATGTTTATGCCTCTAATAAAATATATATAATGGTTATGTATATTTCAGTGTAAGTCTAGACTTTGCCTTAATAAATAAATATGTTTATAACTCTAATAATAGTTATTTTCTTTTTATTTGGAAACAAATGGCAATTTCTAGGCACAAAATATATGCAGTAACCGCCCAGGACAACGAGTATGCAGTGGCTGAGAACATGCCAAAAATGTGCTCTCACATATTTGCATATTAATGCAACATGTACATATGGCTGTGTATGTGTGTGTGTTGTGTCCACGTGTGTGCGTGATGTTTGTGTAAACCCCTGACCCTCTTTGTCATTGCTGTTGGCCAACTTTGTGCTGCCACTCGTGCAGACAGCTTAAACATTTACATACAAAACAAACACCAAAAACCAAAATGACCATAAGAAAAAACCAGAGTAAAAGAAGAAGAGACAGATGTGAAAGCATTCAATTTATGTCACTACGTATACGTGATTTTTGAACTCAGCTTTTAGTATTTTTCACAAATTTTTAAATTTAAATAAATATTTTTGAAATAAAGTTAATAATGTATTTTTAAAGACAAAACATCATTTAATTATTAATAAAAGACCGTATTTAAAATACGATTTTCTTATTTGGGCTTTCAAGTTACCTTAAACACTTATTGTAATATTGTGAGAATATTATAACAGAGTGTGTTTAATACGAATTCGCTTTAAGTAGGATCATGAATATTGAGTATGTTCGTATTTTCTTGGCCATTTGCATTGAACACTTTTTGTATGTATGTTGAAAAGATTGTCAATTGCAAAAAAACTTAAATATTACTACAACATTGTAATAATTTACGTATATTTTAACTATATATTTTAACGTATATTTTGACTAAAAAACATATTAAATATGTAGTTATCTTTTTCTATTCCTCGAATCTCTAGAGATTGTGGTAATATGCAAACTCTTTTCGAATCTCTTGGCTCCAAACGGTTACGTATGCAAATATTCCAAGCAACCATAAACCCAAACAACGTTGGACGATATGGACTAGCCGGGGATAGACTTTTTTGATATGCATAGAAACAAAGGTCAGTTGATTCAAGTAATTTTAACAGTAAGCCATTGAAGCTAGTTGTTTATATTATGTTTTATTTTTTATTCCATTCAATCCCCGTGGTGCATGTGTTCGAATAACAAACAATGTGACCAGAATCATTGGCAGAACAAACTAATTAAATTGTTAGCCACACTTTAAAACCATCTAGGCCATAAATCATTCATAATACAGCCCGGTAATTTTACTTGGATTGGCTTTGTTCAATTTATAACCCTTATAAAAGCAGTGACAATAATTCTATTTTCCCGTTCAAGTGATAAAAGAGACAACAACAAGAACAGCAACTAAGTCAAGCATCCCAAACAAACAACAGCAACAACAGACAATGTTTAAGTTAAAGCTCGTATTGTTCAATTTCAAGCGCTTTGCATAACATCATAAATTTCAACAAAATAACATAACTTTTAGCAAATCAATTGTTGTGAGCGTGTGTGTGTGACACAATTGCATTTATCTGTTGGATAATAATTTTATTTGACAATTTCTGCCAAATGAAGCCATAAATAATGCATGATTTAGACTTAAAAGTCCTACAATATTTGTAGTTCAATGAAGTATTTATAAAATTTATCAAACCAAACTCAAATATAATTCAATGAATGCGTTGCACGAGATAATCCTCAAAAGATACCCTATTACAAAATAATGCTCATATTGTGTCAATATATTAGTGTTTAGTATACCCCTTAGAATTCAAAGCTCAGATAGTGTACAGCTCTTTCTCCTTCTTAATTTCAATAAACAGGAATGGAAAAGCTATTTAAATTTTCCCAATAAATGTCAGAAAAATAATTAAAACTCATGTGACGTCAGACTACTTAGCAGTAAACAAGAAAGTTGATGCCAAGCAACTAGCAAAAGATTCCCTGGGGAACCTATTGTGTAAATTTCCTGTGTAAGTAAAACTTATTGGCAGACACACAATTTGCTCAGTTATTATTGCAGTTAGTACTTAAACTTTCAGTTTCACAGATATTTATTATTAAATAGTAAAGTGTAAAATTTCTTGAACAGCAAATGTAAACAAAGGGTTTGAAAGTTTGTTTCATAGTTTGAAGAAAACCAATCAAAGATGAACTATTTATTAGTTGTATGATAAATAGTCGAGCTAATTGACTCTATTTTCCATCAGGCTATGTGGGATTGAACTAACAAAATTATCAATATTTTGAATCGCCTTAAGATGCATTAAAAGATTCAACAATGGTTGCTCGCATATTAGAACATATCCAAATAGGATTTGGCAAAAATAATTAAGTTTTTTAATTTTATTCAATGCAATAAAAAAACACTTTTTGAATACAAATTGAAACTAATTAAAGTGTAGGCACACCTCTGATGACAATGTATGCTAATATGCTGGATATCACTGTATAATCTAAGCGATGTATGTATGCGATGTTTGCATACTATACATATGTACATATATGTAGCTTGGGGTCAGAAAATTCTGCATAAGTTTGGCAATTTAGCAAGTAATTTAAAGGCCTCGAAGTCATTGAAAAGTCAATTTAAATGAATATTGAAGCAATTTCTGGAATCTCTCAATATTTGACATACTCCAGCAATAATCTGAATATGCAGAGGACAGATATACCTATGTATATACATATGTATATGCAATGTACACTTATCTATGTGCTGCTGCATAAACTAACATGTTAATCACTTTTTGAATAAATTGAAATTGTTATTGCTGCTAGTCAAATGGGTGCATCACTTTAATTCCAGCATTTTCAGGATATTTCTTGCACTCGATAGTAGCATCGTTGAGTCAGCTAATCCCAAAGTGTTCCAAGTGAGCTTTCCCATGCCGCAGACTTCAAGTGCTGCAGTTACTGGCTCTTGGTAGCTTTTCTTTTTTGTTTTACATTCTCTTGCCGCTCACATTGTCACGAAAGATGACAGTTTGGATAGCAAACGTATATCACAAGGGCACATGGACATATTCTGTGTTAAGCTTGTTGGTACAAAAAACTACAAGCAGGCGGCAGTAAACAACATAAGTACGACTAACAGTACGAATACGAATATTCGAAAGAAAAAACAGAAGAGACTGGTTGAGTACCGAGTTATTGTACAAGGGTCTGTGGTAAGAAGTGGGTGTGAATAAAAACATTCCTGTGAATTTGTCAAGCACTAGCATCGTTTGCCTGCTCTTCACATTTTTCTGGGAGAACGTTTTTATAAATATCGTAACAAAAAAACACACACTCCAAATTGCTCACTTATTTGAAGATTTTTGAGTTAATGATGTTGAAACATTCCTTATATGCTAATCTATTTATATAAATAAATCTTTATTGTGTAAAACTTTTATATAAACATCTTGCATACCCCTCATGACTTGAAACAATTCTTCTTTGTGGTGAAAGGTTACTGAATTAAATACTTAAAATCCATCTTTTCAAGTGTTCACTTTTTTAAAGTGGCCAATTGTTTTTCGGCAAGTTTTAAAATCGTTCATAATTGGGGCATGCCAAGACACTTTAATAATACATACAACTCCTTTTCAACAAAAAATACATTAAAAATTAGTTTCCTTAATTTGTAAACTATAAAACTTTACAGCAGAGCTGTGTGGCAGGGACAATTTGTTTTGTGTAAACATTACGAGCCCTTAAACATTTCATCATTAAACCCGTTTTTAAGATTTGCAACGTTTTCTCCAAATAAGGTTATATCCTCTTTTTTTATTATTGTTTGCAGTTAGCTTTAGCATGGATCTGAGGAAGCAAATAACATTTTGAATAAGAGACATTATGTCTGACTCCTAGTTTCTAAAGATTTGAGCCTGAGTGATCAAAATAGGTGACTTAATGTCTTCTCTATCATTTTACTATCCTCCGATGTGTTTGTGACAGTGATGCTAATGGGGTTAATTTTTTTACTTGCTTGTCCATTTTTCTCAAGCTACTAGCATACTCCTTAACTCACTATCAATAACGTAACCGCCACCGGCTAAAAAACCATGAGGGTGCGTTAAACGGAAAATAGTATTTGAGCTATTGGCGATGGGCTCGTGCTCCGATAGTTTACAGAATCTAATTTTTATTAAAAAACGTGCCCATGTCCACCATTAACTTTTTCCGCTTCGCGGTTATTGTTTCCACTTACTTTAAAAAACATAAGTAATATAAATAAAACAAAATAACATATATAAGAGCGCTATTACATTAAAAATTTTTTTTGCTGAAACCGAAGTCTTAAGAAAAAAGAGCAGAAACATCAATTGTGGCTGTCGTGTATGCATACAATGCATATCATACATACATACATATGTATATAAGAACAGCTGTTTGATATTTCAGGATTAATTCTTATATATATCGATAGTATCGATTTCATACTTACATCATATCAGTGAAGAAGGGAATTTTATCCATCACTTCGTTTATGCAGAGCCTATTTTTAAAATTAAATGAAAAGCTGTCAAAACAGATACTTCGTGACTATTCATGAATTCTTAAATTTATAAGGACAACAAATTACCCCTTCATACGGAACATTACGATAACAAACTGTCAAAAATTTCATTGAAAGAAATACATTCAGAATGTGTATGTAACCATGAAAGAATTTAGCTAACACGCGAAAACGGACTATCCAATTTTTTAAATCCATGAATGCTCCGTGTAAACGTAATAAACATAAAAGCATCCCAATCGTTTATATTTATCGATATCATGCATGGCTGATAGAAATCGGAAAGCACAGCCGCGTTTAGCTTCGGTTTTCGTTTAACAGCACTGGATTGGAAACGTGTTTACATTTAACAAATTGTCGAATTGTGCAGTGCAAGCATGGAGGAAAGTGTAGATAGTATAGATTTTAGCCTGGAGGTGTTAAAGCCAATTGTTGATCATGAAGTAAACAACGCGGATAAATATGATCTTTTCGATTTCCACAATCACAAGCCCGATTTGTTTAAAAAAATTTGTCAGCATGCAGCAAAGAAAGACAATTTTGTTGATTGGCGTCGAACTTTAGAATGCTGTGGCCAGAAAATAAACCACATCTATGACGGTGGTTATTATATGACCAATGAAACTTTCTCATTAGCTCAAAAGTTCTGCCCTCTGCTGAAGACTATTAATATATCTTTGGCACACGACAACGTTCAATACGTACAATCGTATTTACCACAATGGAGATTGCTCGAGGAAATTGAACTAAGAGGTCCGGCCTGTATCAAAGAGGTGCTATGGTCGCTTCAAAAATTGCCACAGTTGCGGAAGTTAAGTCTATGGAATTTTGAGTTTGGAAATTCTGAATGTAGGTATATTTATCAAGTGTAAATGTATTGAAAGTTTAATTTGAAGATTTGTTTTCAGGCTGGCCGCTAAATTTGTTAACGCAGATAAAGCATTTGGAGATCGGCTATTTTCGATCTGGGTTTCCTGAAAGGATCCCGTTACTGCTGAAAAATTTACTCAGCTTACATATATATACGATGATTGATAAAAAAACGGGTCGTGAACTGGCAAACTACTGTACAAAATTGGAGAATTTGTACTTGTTCGATGACAAAGAAGATGTATCATGCAGCATTGCTTATTTTCAGAGTTTGAAGTGCTTGGAAGTTCATGATCAGAGTGATGGTGCATTTTTTCTGTTCAACTCTTTGGACATGAGATACAATAATCAATTGCAAAAGCTGATAATTCCCGGAAAAAGGATCTATGTGAAGGAAGCAATGCGCATCGGTAAGCTGAGAGCTCTTAAGACACTGTCCTGTGTTCTCCCCGATCTACGTTGCCTCAAGTATATTTTCCATTTGCAATTGGAACAATTGTCTCTTTATAGTTGTTGCAACTTAGACAATAAATTATTGTTGTCTATATTGCGTCAATTTAAGACACTGCGATCACTAGAAATTACACTCTGTTTCATGATCACTCCACATTTTATTAAGGATGCACTTCAGATTTGTTTCCTAAATGGAGTTAAACCGGAAAACCCGTTCGAGCTTCTCATAAGTGGTTCAGCCTTGAGTTCAGACTTCAAAGATGGGGTAAGACTTCTATGCTCAGTCAGATGATAAATTCTAACTCTATTTTTATTTTTTAGCTGCCTTCACTTCAATATTCCAACTTGCTGAAATTGACATTAAATTAAGACTAACTTGCCTGAGAAAAAAAAACTATAAATGCTTATGTAATTTTTGGCATTTAAGTGAAGTGAAGTTTATGCTATCATTTGTCTATCATTTGATTAAATAGCTTAATTGGAGGTATTTGAAATACTAACTAATCTCGTATGGAGTGCACAAACAATAAATATGCAAATGCAGTTGGCAATTTCCAAAATTGTTGAGATTTGTGGGAGAGTATTGGCAGTGGCTGCATTCTTAGTCAACCGCCGATTACATTGAATAACTTAAATGAAAGGCATAATTCAACTGGGGCAGACTGCCTACCACACAAATGTAACCACTTACTCAACCTCCACCCGATGGATCCGAGTGCGCTTCATCATATGTGGGTGCAATGCTGTACTATTTCTCATGATTAAAATTGCATGTGTGGCAAGTGGTTAGGCTGCTACTTGTTGGCATTGGTGGGGCATGAGTGGGGCAGGCACAGTTGAAATGCGCAACAATTGCAGAGCACTCCAGGCACTCTTCCCAACCGCATACCCATATAATATCCGAACTAAGCGGTTTGTGCCATTGCCTGCTTTTAGGCATTCAAGCAAATTGTAATACAATTAGCGTCATTTACATGGTATGTTGTATGTTTCATGCTTGCATGCGTATGCAACTGTGTGAGTGCGAGTGTGAATGTGTATAAAAGCAGCTTAGTCCGCACACCTTGCGGCAGTTTGGAAGGGACAGCTTCCGCTTTTGCCACCCCTTAGGGCGATTTACGAGTATGCTCTGCCTGCTTTTCAATCAGCTGTCGGCTTATTAAATAATTATGTGCTGAGCACTCAAATTGCACATGAGCTTCTCTCATATCCATAATGCCACATATGGCCACTTGCCTCAAGTACTCAGCCTTTGACTTTAAGTTTAACTATGGGTGCACTTTCAGAGTGTATAGCACACCAGTAATTTCTTTAAAATAAAATCTCTATTTTAAGCTAATAATAATTTGCGTAATAAATTTGTGAAATTATACATTTCCATTTTCATGTTTGCATCAATTAATTCAAAACATTCCAAAATATGAAAGCAAAATTATAAATTTGCCAAATATAATTAGAAAAAATTATAACTGCACAAAACCATAATTTCTGAATAATCATGCTTTTAGAAGCTGTATAAAATATGAAGCCAGATTTTTCATAATATTTCGTACAGATCTGCATTAGTTAAATAAACAAAGTGTCAGCTGCAATTAGCGGTTGTCGAATTTAATATGATAATTATAAGTACAATTTATCTAAAATGGAATGTATGCACATTTATTAAGTTTTATTTGGCCAATCATATAGTAAAATGTATTCGTTGCTAGTTAAAAAACAATGATCTTAAATAGAGCGCGAAATGTTACATTCAAGTTGTCGTCTTGGAGAAAGGCCTTTTAGAATGCCTTGAACTGTGCCCATGGTTGGAGTTAATTTGTTGTACAGATCCTATTGCTCCTTTTCATTCTTATTGATGGACTTTACTGGATTCTCGTAGATAATGAGTTCCATGGGTATGCCAAGTTTCTGGTTGTCTTTTGCGTTGGAAGTTGACTGGCCGATGCTCATGAGCTGCTGGATCTCCGTGTCACGCAACAGGAGATAATTGTCCTCGTCGGTCATAAAGTCGCTAGGACTCTGGCAGCTTGTATAATCCCGCACTGCACTTTTGGCGCTATGATAATGACGATCATAATCAGTTAGCGTGTAGTATAGCTTGCGGGTTTTATAGATACCAGCTGCGGTTGCATTTTAAGACCCAGTACTTTAAAAAGTACAAATGGGTCTATTAAGTTTGTGCAAAAAAAATGTGCGTAACAGGCAGAAGGAGGCGTGGCAGACCCCGTAAAGTATATATATTCTTGATCAGCATCAACAGCCAAGTCGATATAGCCATGTCCGTCTGTCTGTCCCATTTTGTGTCACCCAGATCTCAGAGACCATAAGAGCTAGAGACTAACAATGTAACGGGCAAAGGAAGAAGAAGAGACTTAAGCGACCTTTGTGTTAATTAACTTATTTCGTAGTGCCGCCATCTATCTAGCAAACTGTTTGCACTCAAAAAGTACTGGGTCTCCTACTGTCGAGCTTGCTTCACTGTAGCTTACTGCATTTTTTGAGGTGAATTCATGCTCCACATGCTTGTCTTTCATCTGGGCAAACCAGGTGGTACGGCAGACCATCATCATAATTGGAAAATAATTATCATATTTATGTTGATTGTCTAACAACGCGTAATTTGGAAGACTCAAAAAGCTTAAGGCTGGCTGAGTTTCCGGCTCATCCTTCACTCCTCCAAAGCAGAGCACTGCCATGCAACTGTTGCCACCAAAACTTAATAACTTCGGATCAAATTGCATCACTATTGGCTTATGGTCATAGATCTCAAATTTCGTGTTCTGACAACCACTTGTGTGCTTTTGAAGCATGTGTATCATTAAATTGGATGGAAAGACTGTTTCATCACAACTTCCCAACGGGCATCTGGCGGGCATTCGGGATAATTTACGCAATGATTCTTCGGCTTTAACTTCCATCTGATAGTTGTCGTTTAGTGTCGTTGCCATATTTTATATTAAATTTTATTAAATACACAAAATTTCATAGACATTGACAATATTTGTTTTATTTAGTTAAAGTGTCCACCAGGTGGACAGATAAAACAAAGTGGGAATTTAAAGTTTAATATAAAAATGTCGAGTATGAAATTAGTGAACGTCTTTTTGAAAAAATGCAACAAAACAGGCTGAAAGCATAAACGTATCCTATTCCATTTCGGAGAGGATAAAGTTTAAAGTGTTTTCGTGCCGGTTGCAAGTTAAAATCTGCATTCATTTGGCCTTGTGGCACGTTAATCCTCTGCAGCAGCAAGTACCATATGCATGTGGAGACGCAGCTGCTCTGAGGCAGCTCTAAAGCGACCAAATAGCAGTTTGCTTTTTAGCACAGCTTCTGTCACAGAAAGCGATGTGAGGCGGCATAAAAACTGCCAAGTGTGTGTGGTGTGTGGAGAGATAAACAAAAACGGAATTAGTCGACAAAAGGCCAAAAGCAAAGTGCCAAAATATTTATTTTCTTTTTTCCTCGCTTTGCAGAACACCACAAAAGCCACAAGACTTCAAATGGCCACTGGCCAGTTGTTGCAAGTATTTTTTTGAGTAGAATACGCCTAGAATACGTTCACAGCATGTCTATTTTGCATAGTATCGATTTAAGATTAAGTTTGGTAACTTTCAGATCGCGATAACTGTTTTGTGAGCTATCGATAAACAAAGATTAACGATCGTGATTGCTGCTCAAAGTTTTTGTCAGTTATCGATAAGCAAAGAAAATCAAAGTAAATTGTAAATATCTTTCATATTTAATATATTTGTATATATTAACACAAAGTGCAATTTGTGAAAGTATTCATTAGTATTTAAGTTGCTTTAGAAAAATGCTTAAAGTGAAAACATCTTTTGTTCCATTAAGTTGATCTTTCTGATTGCGATAGCTGCTCACAGTTTTTGTGAGCTATCGATAAACAAAGCAAAATAATTAAATTGTAAATACTTTTCAAATTTAATATATTTGTATATATTAGTAATAAATGCAATTTGTGAAAGAATAAGTACTTATGTAAGTTGATACAGAAAAATGATGAAAGTGAAAACTTCTTTTGACCCAATATGTTGTTTTCAGGTACATACGAATGTATGTAGCTGCCACAATGTATTCACAATAGGTCTAGCAAAGTTTCCATTTGCGTTTATGCAAATCGGCATAAACTAATTTTGGGTTGGATGACAGCCGCAAATTAATTCAAATTGAGTGATCACCACAAGGCAAACAACTGCAACAACCAGGCCGAAGACCGCACCAACGGCAGCCATGCTTTTTGGCCGGCCCAAATCCCCACGGCATGGACACAGAAGGAAAGGGTGAGAGAGGAAGGAAGGCCTCTAATATATGGCGCAATATATATGCCATAATATATGCAGCCTTATTACACACTCAGTACTGCAGTTGCAGGCAGTCGAATGGAATCGCATGCACATGTACTGTATATCAGTGTCCTGGACAAAGCTCTTCGCTTAGGTCAGCTGGTGAGAGTTCAGCAGGTCAACTGAGGTCAAGTGGCATTGTGCGGCAATCTTGAATTTCTATTGCATGTTGCTAACACGATTAACGTGTTCCACTTTAAATAATATTGTCTAAAATTTGTTTCTATTAAGAAACTGACAATACTTAAGTTTCTAAATTATTTGAATACTCTGCAAACCAAAATGAAGTGTGCGTGTCAACAGAAGTCAACTGTTGATACGTCATCGACAGGACATTGATAGGCGACACAGAACAGAGACGTCTTACAGGTAGCCATTTGTCAACCTCTCCACATCGTGGTTGTGTGCTGTCTGTAACTGGTCTGGTCTAGTCTGCAATTTGTGTCACGCACAACTTGGGATTCAGTTCCTGTTTCGCCTTGGCCATGTGTCATAAGCAGCTGACCGATAATCAGTCAAACTGTTCAGAACATTGTAGCCAAATGACGTTGAATCTATATATGTATTTGACAGTGCTTGCTACTTGGTTTGTCACGTAGTCGAAGTTGGCATTTTTGCTTGATTTATTTACCTTGGGTTGCTGCTAACTGTTAGCTGACATCTGTGTGGTGACATCAAGCACCAGTATTCAGTCACCAGCCTCGCCCGATGATGTTGCTCTTCTTGTCATTTGGTAACAGCAGCAGATGTGGCCGGGCTTCAGTCAGATTCAGTTAACGCTACGCATGCCAAATAACTAAACGTCAAGGCTAGCTAACTGACTGCCCAGTCGAATTGAGTGAGTGTTTTTCTATTTTTTTTTTGTTTTTGTTTTTTGTTTTCTTTAGTGTCTTCGTTATCCACACGGCGTAGCACTTGGCGTATGCGTAACGCCTGTTTGTTATGCTGTTAGGCGCTGTGCCCAAATCCAATTTGTTTAAGGATTCACACGAAAATTGTTCCTTGTATGTATTTTTATTTTGGCATTTTATACGCATATTTTTAAAGGTGCTTTTTGAGAATTTAGCTAATGCTAAATTTACACGGCACTTTGCACAGGTTGTTAAGTCATAAAAGCCGTTAAATCTTATATAAACTTTAATTAAAGTAGACGAAATGTTTATTAAAATATTTAAAGCGATGAATTTTATGCTTGATCCATTTCACAGTTGCTCTAGTCCTAAGATGCTACCAAAAAAGTTCATAATCAAGTTGTTTTATGTTTGACCGAAATGATTTTCATGTAAATTTAATAAAAGTTTTCACAATGTTCGTTTGAAATTAATTTTATAGCTTGTCGCCTGCATAATTTTCATGAAAATTAAGTATACACCATGTGTCGCCTGCCGCGCTGGCCATTTGCATTCCTGCGGATGGCAATTTTGGCCACTGTTGTCCTTCGCTGATTGCAGTAACAAATTGCAAAGTTATTAAGTTTATTAAAAACAACAGAAGCAGCAGCAGCTACAAAGACATCACTACCAAAAAGTAGAAAGCCGGAGTAAATTCTATTTTGTTGTGCTCTTAACTTTTACATTTTGCCACTGCCACCGTCAATGTTTTTGCTGTTGCAATTCTGCATAATTTACTTGAAGCATTTTGCAAACAATGCAAACAGCAAACCCTTCGTTCCTTGGTCCCTTCTTGTCTTGTCTCATGCTCAGTTGCCAGTTGGAAGTTCTCTGTTTCAACTAGTGTTCAAGCTGCAAGCTGCAAGTTTTTCGCTGATTCTCGTAATGTTTGAGCCAGTTTTTCAGTAGCCAAACTCAACCCAATACTCGTCCCCATTTATTCATTACCAAAACAGGACTCCATCAGCATTTTTAGCTCTCTCTGTCATCTCATTGTCACTGGCGACTCGCCGTCTGTTTGTCTCGTTATGAGTTTTGCCTATTGTTCTTCCTTTACAAGTATTTTCCCTTTTATTTTTTTTTTGCTATTATTATTATATCTTCAACGTTTGACGAAGCAGCAAAAGTTTTTTGTGTTGTTTGTATTAAAATGATTTTTAATGACAATTGTTTCTAATTTTCTTGTTCAGTTTTGTTTTTTCGGTCTAATTATATGAAATCGTTCAGCTGCCACTTTCATATTAATATTTCAGTTGACTTTCCACATTTTCCATTTTCATAGCACACTGTAAGCTCATCTAAATCTCATTGAGATTTCACTTTGAGCTTGTTTTACATTCTGTAAATTTGTACGTCTTGGAAACTTGGTCCAGGATTTCATTTTCAATTTGTGTAGCTGCATAACTACTGAGCCTGTTGCAGATTTGCTTTCCTGCCTTAGCTTAGGGTTATGAAAGATGGCCAGAACTCCAGGTAAATTTCTGCGCAGAATTTCTACATTAGTCAACATTAAAAATTTATTTGCTCTGAGTAGATTACACCCATACAACGCGATATGCACAGGCAGAGAGAGAGAGAGAGAGAGGGAGAGTTGAAGAATGAGAAATAATAGTAGAAAGAGAAGAATAAGTGACTTCTTAAGTTTTCCCACACAAAGGAAACAAAAAAAAAAAATAGAAAAAATACTGCCTGGGAGCACAAATGAGCTGCCTGCCTGCAAATGAAGTGCAGCTGCCAGTTTTACTTTGGCTAACGGGAAGGAAGGCAACAACTTTAACTGCGCTTTAAGTTTTGCATTAAAAGTCGCTTCCTTGGATCCTCGGCTCAGTTACTTGCGGACTTAATGACGCCTCGCAGGCAGTCCACAGTTAATCACCAGCGGCTACCGCAACAGTTTCATCCAGTTGCACCATTTGCAGCATTGCAACATGTTTCCCCATTCCCATTCAACTCTCAGCAGCTGCCTGCCCAGGTGAGCCCAAGAGTTATAGCCTTCTGGTGACTCTCCGGGCACTCGGGTATGTGTTAAATTCTGTGTGAAAATTGTTGTTCAAAGTGCTGATATGAAAAGGAACATGGTGCGAAGAGAGGTTTTGGGGATATATAATATATGTATATGGGACACAGATGATTCAATGACCGACAATATACTATAGTCAATACTTTACACTTGTTTAATGGCATTCTGCAAATGGAAATTATTATTGATAATACATATGTGTATGTACATATGAATTTTAATGATATTCATTATACATATTTTTATTGAATACAAATGTGGTGCATAATTTAAGCGATTTTTAATTGCAAATTAACCATCTTTCAAACCAGGAATTTAATTTAATTGAAATGCGTTTAATTGTTTTGCTAACTTCTTAAATTTAAAGTACACTTTCTACTCCATGTTTGTTTGGGGCGGAATTGAAATGTTTTTGCGGTTGTACTTATTTTATTTTAATTGATATAATAAATAATAAACACCAGTTGCATATCTACAAACTAGATAAATTTAAGCTTTTTGTACTCAGTTAACAGCTGCTAATAGATTATTTGCCACTAAAAGTCTGAACTTGTGGCAATTTTCTTGTCAAATCTTATTTACAGCTTCCCTAGTTTCAACTTTAAAAGGACAAGCGACTGCAGCTGAGTGCAATAATTGCTCAAGGCAATGTAAATGAATTTATTTATTTATTTTGCATTTTAATTAAAACCAACATCACTTGCATCACCTTCTAAATCAAATTTATCGGATATACGACTGGGCTATATGGGTGGCTTAACATTCACAGACACGTGCTTTTGGGCTAGAAAACTAATATTTTGTCATAATTTAATAAATTTGGTAAAATGTAAATTAAAGCGGTGCTTCGTTACGAAGGAGAAGAAAACTTACTTAGTTGACTTATACAATTGTTATTTTTAAAAATATATCACAACGTTTTTTTATACCTTATTTCAGTTGGAAACTTTTTAAGCAACCCTCTGAACTGAATAACAATTGAAAGTTTTCGTCAGCTTGAAATTGAAATTGGCATCTAATAGACAAAAGGCATCAGGTGGCTCTGTTGCGTATAGCGTTGAGCGTGCCCTGGGGCGTATGCGTTATATGCAAATTGCGTATACACATCGTTTCAATTTTATGCAGAGCCCAAAATAACAAGCATGTATCTGTATGCGTTCGTGTATTTTATACACGCATTGAAAACTCAGACACAATACCTGATCAATTATTTAGGCCCAGTGCATTAGCGTTCTGCTCACATTGGCATAATTTGTCGGGGCTTCCTGTCGATTGTCAGTTTCGGAACTGTCAATTAAAGCAGTCGAATAAATTGCCAAAGTGCTTGTCGTTGAGTGCCAAAACAAATAGCAAACGAATTGAAATCAAAATCATTGATCAGAGGAGGTGATTCCAAAACAATCCCAAAGAACAACCCAAGTAAATGTATTGCACTTTGCATTTTGCGGTCTGGTCAAATGCAATTGGCAATCAGACAATGTCAGCACTTTTCTGACACAATTTCTTAATGTTTATTTGCTGTTGCTGTAGGTTTCATCGTATCGGCTTATTCTAGTAAACATTACATACATTCTAAAAGGCATCAGATACGAGAAGAATTGATGAATCTCGGTTTGAATGTGGTTTGCCATTGAATTAAAGATGCCTGCATTTGTCTGAGAATTTTCAATTACTCTAAGCACTTAAGCTAAATTACATACTTAATTGGGGTATACATACTATTTTATACTATGACGAACTTTATTGTTGCTTCTTCAATTCAAATAGGCATTGGCTCATTTTTTAAATCATAAATTTTAATTACGTTTTTTCAGATTGTTTGACCAATCTGGTTAGCCTTTTATTTGTGCTGCGATAAGTGTATAAATTGTAAAACAAGTTAAAGTGTACACACACACATATATGTTTTCAGAATGTCTGGATTTTTTCATCTGTAAATTGTTCGCAGCCAGTTTATTAAAATACATTACGAATGCGTGCTCCTGATTGTGTGTGTACATGTGAGTGCCGCAGACCAAAGGACCGTACTATGTTAATTATGTATTAAATACCAATATTAAAAATTATTTCCCTTCCCAAACATAAATATTTATTCGGTTAATTAAAACAGTTTCAATAGACCTTCGAAAACAGCTTTAACTAAAATTAAATTATGCCAGGTAACTATACAAAAATTAAAATAATGGAATTTAAAATACTTTAAAATATTTTTTCAGGCCTTATCCGGTTTTTACTTTTAGTTTTCAAAAAATTAATAAAATTCAATCTTTCACATCACATTTATGTCAAGTTGGGAAAAATTATAGTTTTTTCCTCTATCGCATTTATATTTATCAGCTCAAATTTAATGAATTTAAGCCGCAAAATTTTGCCAAAATTAAATTAAAACAGATACAATAAATTCACTCCGAAAAATCGTGCTGAAAGTTAAAGCCGGGCCTGTATATAATTATTTAAGTTGTGAATAATTTTTTATTAAAAAGCGGCTTTGTAAACTTAGAGAAAATATAAACATTTATACATTATAAATTCTAAGTAATTTATAAACATAGTGTTATAAAAGCTTAAAAATATATCTGTCATATAAATTCCTTTACCTTAATTGAAGTTAGTCAAACAAATGCGCATAAAAGACCTTAAATCTCTTTGGCACACATTCAATTAGACAGTCTGATTGGCCGTTAGCCACATGCCAATTATGTTACCTTTCTGGAAAACCAATTAGCCGTTTTATGTTGCCAACCGTGAGTGGATGCCACAAGCTGATACTTCAAACCGGGCACCGGGGTCCCCACTCAAACTGAGATGTTTATATAGTTAACTTTACCTTTACACTTGTCCTTGCCGGTCGCATTTGCCCTTGCCATTTGTAAACCAATTAAGTATCAAAAGGAGCGACCCGCCATCTTTGTACATTAATTGGATTACATATGTCTAGTTTAACAGCAACAAAACGATTTTGGGTTAGAATGTTGAAACACAGTTTCGGGTTTAAAAATCAATCTCCGTGCAAATCTTCAGTATGATAGCGTTTGTGTAAAAGTAATGAAACACGCTAGATTCTGACAGAAAACTAATTGAATATTAGCCCTTGTCATATTTGCTTAACAGCAATTGATTCTGGGCTGGTAAATCTATCAATATCCTGTATGTACCTACTTAGTTAATTTTTCTAGTATACTAAAAGTAGAACATGTTGATGTTATATTATATTACAAGACCATTAGCATTAAATAGATGTGCTTTTTGCATATCACAAAGCTAATACTGTTAATATGTGCTCAATTAATATTTTTTTTAAGTAAGTCATTCTTTGCTTTTACATTTACAAGCTACAACAAAGAGACAAAGTATTTTACTCATTAGAGTTTAATTAATTGGCCACGAAATTGCTTTTCAAAATCAATTAATGCGTCAATATAAAAACTTCATAAAATAATGAAGTTTCAAGTGTCACTTGAATGGAAATCTATTTAATCTGACAGGCTTTTAAATTGTGCTTGATTTTATTATTGACTTCTAGTGAAATTTGATCAGCAAACTTGCCAAGAGCTGCAAGCCCTTTGAAGCACTTCAACAAGGAAGAGAGGATGTGCAAAGCAATGCATCCTGCAGGACCTTAACAATGACATTAAGTAAAACAGTCAAAGCCCTTCTGTTCAACTAAGAAATCTATCGTAGGTCCGTATAATACACACATAGATTTGTATACATTTGTCTGTGTCTGTGTGTGTGAATGAGTGCTTGACAAGCGCCTGGCAGTACGACATTGTCCTGTGTTCCACAGTGTTCGATAAATGTCAACAAGTTCTCAAGTTTTAATTGAAACACTTCAACAAGTTTTGCATGAAATGTCAAAGAAATTTTAACAAAATTCACAAAAAACAGAAAATAAAAGATAAAAATTTAACATTTTCTTCTACCAAAAAGATCTGCATCCAGTGCAGTCTGTCGGCTAAGTTCAAAAGTCAACAAGGCTAAAGGAAAGTTTTCACCCTTTTGGCATCATCCATAAGCTTAGACTACAAAATGTCAAAAGGTCGCACCGTTTCTTCTTTGTCAAAACGATGCAATTATGCCCAAGGAAGTCTCCATGAGGAACCACAACATGAACAACTTCTTGACCAGTTCTTGTTTACGGAATGTTAATTAAAGCCTGCTCAAATTCCGAATTTCATTTCGTCTTTTACATTGAATGCTTATGAAGAAACTTGTTAAATGCCATATTAGAATGGAAAAATTAACCGAGCATTTGCCCATAACTGTTGGTTCAGCACAAGCTTTTCAAGTTAGTTACTGCGACGATTTGTTTATTCGCGACATTCATTTGCACTGTGGGCTATTTTACAATATTTTGGGCACAAGTTTATAACTCCAGCATCGGACTTATATGTATCGATAGGAACTCGGGCTGTTAAAAATGGACAAAAGGAAAGTCACCGCTTTTTTTCTTCAAGCTGGGATATATGAATCAATTTTTACATTAAACCATGATCAAAATGGCAATCCACATTAAAATCGGTTTAGTTTAGACAAACTGAACTGTACACATTAAGTACAACTCTATTAAGTTTCAAATACCAAAATAACAGTTTAACAAATCCCCTGAAATCTTAACCCACGCTTGGGCGGTTGTCTGTTCTTCTGGGGGCCCGTTTGACCCGCTGTCGTTGTTGGGGTCACATTAAGAATGGTTCGAACATGTACCAAGGGCATAGAGTAATCAAAACCACGACTAAAACTCTGGAGGATTTGTATTTTTTTTTTAATATGTTATATTTTTTTGTTTAATGATAGAGTAGCTAATTCTGTTTCCCAGCTTAAATAATGTCTCATTTCTTAAAGAGCTGTAAATGCTTAGAACTTTTGGATGAGGGTCGATACTTTGCAAATCCCCCATGCCCTAATCTTGGTTGAAAAGCGAACCGAAAAGAAGAGGCAGAAAACGAGAATAGAAACAATAATTTCCGTTGTTGTCAACGTTTCAGTTTGGACAGACAATGGTTGCCTTGAGGAAACTGTCGCCTGGCCGCTTCCTGGCCATCTTTACCTCCTATCCGGCTACCGTGCTCATCCAGTCATCTCGTCTCATCTCATCTCAACTCTCATCGAACGCACTCAGGGTCCTCCACACTTGATGTATTTCCGACAGACTCCGACAGTTGCTATTTTGTTGCGTGGACATTTCATTTGTCTGTTTGTTGTGAAACGCAATCGCATTTTTTCACTTGGATTGCTTATACCCTGGAACGAACGTAGCCGGGTATATTATTTAATAAAAATAACCCAAGCAATTACAAAATTGATAAGATATGATAAAAATAATTAGCTTAATATATATGTATCACATAGGGTATCTTAAAGTTATATCTGACGCTGATATTGCTCATTTAACATGTAAATAATTTTGAGTTTTCTGTCTTTTCTTATTTCCCATAGCATTTTCTAATTATAAACTGTTTTGTGGCTCTTAAGTGAACATTTTATAAAATTGTTTCTGACAGATTTAATTAACAGTTCGAAGTTTAGCATAATTGAAAATGTTGTTTTCAATGCGAAATCGTTTCTTTTTTTAATTTTATTTTAACTTTGAAGTTTTGTTTTTATTTGCGTTGCCTAAAGGTGTTTGTGAAGTATGGAGTGACGTCAGTGAATTGAACAATACTTTGAAGCGAACTTAAAGCAGTTTTTCTATTTCTTGATTGAGTGTTTATAAAAGTTGTATTATCTCTTGTGCATTCATGGGGGTGTATAATAAATACGTCTTATCTATATCTTGTGATGTTCTTATGATCGTTGAATCACGACGGCCATAAATGAACAATTCCAAAGGACGCCTATTCCCCAGTTGTTCCAACACTTTCGAAACTTTAACAACAAAGTCTTCGTTTATTTTGTAATCGAAAATGCGTAACAATCGTAAATGCGTACATGTCCTGATTAGCTCCAAATATATTTCTGATATATCAACGTTGCAATAAAGTAATGAAATGCGTAATTCCTCAAGATGGGTGAGATTCCTTAAGACCCGCACACAGTCGGGATTTGAGAAACCGCAGGTAAGTATCCTTAATGATGTAATGCGCGCCAAGTTTTCAGCCTGATTCAGATCCGATATGGTTCCCCTAATATTTAATGAAGTTAGGTTCGTATTCCTCTCTGCTAGGGTGCCAAATATTATTGCAGAACAACCGTCTTGAGCATCTGCACAAGTACGCACTTTTATCGGGGGTTTAAGGCAGAAGCTGAGTTCCTCTAGGTGCGGAAAAATCTTAATAATATCCTTTAATCTAGAGGTCCCAACTTGTTGTCCTACGTGAAGTTCTCGCAAATTGATCATTGACTGACATGATCTGAACAGATCTTTTGAGCTCAAATGGGCATCCAACGACAGAAGTTCCAGTTGCTTAAAGGGTCTGAGCGTTGCGTTTCCACATTCTGCGAAATAACATAGAGATTGTGATTTAATTGTATTTAAAACATTGGATTACTCACTGTGAGCGGAAATGTGAAAGTGTTTTAAGTGGGGCAAGTTCCTAGCTTTCTTTAATATTCTTTTAGCATACGTTTTCTTATTATATTGCCACAATTTTAAGATTTGCAGCCGATACATCCCCACAACAAGTCTACAGAATTGACTAAAATAATATTTTTGTCTCCTGCCGTAATTTTTGGATAAAGAATAAAGTAAATCATCGACATTTACGCTCAATCTTAGCACACTCTCAGAAACAAGCGACAGTATTTTAAATTCATATACTGATATATCTGCAACTAGTATAATATTGATATATAAATGACTTGCCAAGCGCTTAAAGACCAGTCGAAAATGACAGCAGGTCTCTGCAAAACTGAGATGGTCTTCGAGTGTCAAATACTTCAATATTATTTCCAGACAATAGTCGTTTAGCTGAAATATGTTGACTTCATTCTCGTTGGTCTTCATTCTGTTACAATCACACGGCAACTAAAAAAATATTAAATGGAATGTTGTTAATAATATTTGTAAACTGTTTTTAGTTTACTTCTTATCTAGAGATAAGATTACGACTTTACTTTAGGGTTTCACATTATCGCTGAGTATGAGGCAAGAGACTTGCGAAAATGGGAGAAAACTCTTTCTCTGTTTAGTAAATTTAAAGAGCATTGTGGGCAGCTAAGAGAGTGATAAAGCAGTTGTTCAAGTCGAGATCTGTCACAGGATAATCTATTTATCGTTCACATGATTTCCATTCATTTGTTAATGAATATAGTAAAGGGAAAATGTGTCTTTGGGCCTGCTGAGCAACTCGAGAAAAGTGCAGATTGGAAAATTCAATTCAATTTGAAGTTAACTGAGAATACAATAATGTGAAAGTAGATAAAAGGAAACCGCAAACAGATTTTAGTTACAATAACTGCTCGTTTTTTTAGGGTATTAATTCGCGAGGCAATTTCGAATAAATGATACAATTTCAATTCTGGCATGTTCTGCTTATATGTTAAAAATGTATGTAACTACTCTTAGCTGTCATTTAAAAATTCCATAAATATTAAAAAATATCAACAAGCTGGCGCAAATACCGGCATTCCATACACCATTCACACACGGACGCATTAAGTTTTATTGGCATCGCACAACTTCTGACCTACTTTATAAAAACCGAAGCTGGTTCACACACACAGGGACACAAACACACAGATATAAACAGCAAAGCACACCTGCTGACTGAGCAGGCACAAAACACATACACACACATACTGAGAGAGAGATGGTTACGTTTCACAGCAGGAAAGCAGCTTTGATCTATGGCCTAGCCTCATAGCCCTGAAGCTTTCTGCCAACCGGGTAGAATAAACAGAACTTTTCAGAAAGTAATTTCAGCCATTTGCACGTTAATTAAATTAACGCAGCAAGTGCTCATCATCAGCCACAAAGCTGACGCCCAACGACCGGGACCTAAATAGGGAATCAACAATGGAAATTGTGTTAAGGAATGAAAACAAAACCAAAGCAGACTATTATTATTCTTAGAGATAGACAGATGGATTATTATTTATGCATATCACTTAGCACAGTTATATATATTGCATATACTGATCGTTTATCTGTAGAGTGTTTTCTTTCCTCTTTTTAAATCCAAATTCAAAGGGGAAGCTATTTAGCAATCGACCCGTAAACCATTAAATCGGTCACCTAACCATCTTCCAGATTAAATGCTGATAGAAGCCCAAATCGGAGACGCTAAATCACAGTTTATGGCCCTTTGGCAAATGCAAAGAAGGGCCCATTATTTTATTTTTATTTTATTTGCAAGCTATTTTCGTAGTAGATGTGCACACGCATATGAATACATAAAAAGTCGATCAAAATGCATGGCAGAAACAATTTAAAATAATTCAAGAGACCCTTGCGGGCAGCCACCAACAGGCAGTCGAGACAGAAAGTCCTGCAAAAGCTTCACTCTCCTCTTAAGATTATCCTGCAGATACTCTCGTACTTACTTATCGTACATACAGACGAAGCAAAGTGCGTGTATGCAAGGAATTATCAAGTGTTTGTCAACACACTCACGCACACCAGCACACACTGACTCTCACACACACACACACACAAACACACACACAAAGACGATTGAGGGTGTCGGTCTGTAAGCACTACAAAGAGCTTATGTAAAGTGAAAGTGTGTGCGGTCGTGTCATAAGAAAGTGTCCGTCTTGTCTCTTTGTCGGTTTACACATGCGAGAAATGCGTCGGGCAAACGACCGGAAATATACATACGCTGACACACACACACACACACATATATATATATATATATATATATATATATGTATGTATACATTCATAAATAAGTTTCCGGATTAAGCGCACACCTCGACCGCCATTGTCATCAGCCCAAGTTGGCGCAATAAAACCAAAATGAAACTGTGAATGAAACTTTTGCCTTTTTATACCCTTTGCGCATATAATTATACAAGGGATATAATTTAATAATAGCTTTTTTAATTTTTGCCAAGATTCAAAAGAAGTCTAAAAATTACTATTCTTAATTAAAAAGATAAACACAAACTACTAAGAATAATGTTTCTGAAATTTAGGTCAGTTTACAGGGAGCTTTATAGTTGATCATTCATATAAGAAGTTTATTTTTTTCAGTATGGCATTTCGCTTAATACTTATTAGTGTGCAAGTGAATATGTGAGTGTGGGTAGCTGTATTTGTGGGAAATTCTCATCTTATAAGCGTACATCAAAGGCAAAAGTCAGATGCACACCCAGATTAGCTTCGGGTCAACAAATAATACGCATTTATGCTCAAATATAAAATTAAATCTTTTTATTTGTTTATCGCATTTATATAAAAAAAGTGTATATCCATAATTAATGAAGCATTCTGAAGTAGGTCATACTCGAAATGAATAAACAAACTTTATTTGTTTTATATATATTTAGAATATCAACCATGTTCTGCTTCGTGATTTAAGAATTCATTATAAAATGAAAGTAGTTTATACTTCTTGGTGTACCCTTAATAAGTTTACGTCTGTACTAAGCAGTCGTGGGTAAAATCTAATTCAGGATCCGAAATTCAATGGTTCATAAAAATTTGATTGTCATTTGTAATACAACTATAAATATTCTAAAAGAAAAGATATTTTATTTTCCACCCTCAACAAATAAACATGCGAAAGAAAGAAATAAGGCAGACTGTGTTGTCCTTGTAACGGAAAATATTTCATTTTTATTATGTATGTATTTATTTTTGTGTCCTTGCGACTGGTCCACATTTAATATTTAACAGTCTCAACAAATTACTTTAACCCTTTTCAAAACTGTGTACCCTTAAGGCTTTAAGTCATTTGTCAAAAACTGCAAAAACGGCTTACGGAAAGCTCACACCTACATGCACACATACACTCAAAGACAGTGTCAGTTTCACACTTTCTTATGCAAATTCTATGCTTATTTTCGTGTCTTTGAGGCGATTCGAGTGTAACCAGGCTAAATAATAATATATGTATTATTCTGGGGCAGCTGGAAGTGCCTCTGGGAGTGAAGATGCCTCCTACACATTGCTGTCAACTTCTACGCACATTAAGCCGACTTTATTTTTGGCTCTTGTCAGATTAAATTACTTGCTCAGGCGACAGCCGTTGAAATACACGTACCATTCAGGGGCTTTCACCATCCTGAAAGTAACAAATTAACGTCAATTTCTTGAAGCAAATACAAATCAAATGCATGTCAAACACAACAAATCAATTTTCTGCACCTCATGCGAGATAAACTATAATAAAGCCCGATTAACAGTTTTAGCAATCTGTTGATATATGAATGGCATAAGTATTTCTATTTATTAGCATAAGGATTTTTCCTCATATCAAAAGTAAAAATTTTTAGATCCAAGCAATAATAAATATTAAGCCATACTTTTTTTTGACTTTTTAAATTGTTGAAAACACTTTCTTTCTATTCTATAGGCTTAATAAAAATATGTGATATTACTCTAAATTCAATAAATATATTGACAAATTCTTAAGAAGTTTTTTTTTCTTTTTAACAGCGTTATTCTATTTTTACAACAAATTTCAAATATGCCAAAAAGGTCAGTTCAAATTTTTGTTAGTATAGTTAAAGTAGATCTGTAAACACATATGCATTTTAACTGAAAACCGCTTATATGTATATGTAATTTAGATATAGCCAGATCGACCTATTCAACCAGCAACACAGACAATAGCAATAGATGAAGTGCATTATCCTGTTGAGGTGAATGAAATGAAATAAAATAAAAAAGAGAGCCAGGTGTAACCGAACCCATGCCATTATAAAAACTTATAATTGAATTTTTTATAATTCGCTGAGCTGGGCAACCAACCAACCAACCAGCCAACCAACTGAAACAACTCTGACCAGCCGTAAGTAGTCGGAGGTACTTTTTTTTTTGTATTTTCTGTCTTTCCTCGCATTTTCACATAAAACACAGCCGGCACACGGTCAGAAGCTCAGGCATTTAATAGTTGGGACCCATAAATTCGCCTGCTCTTTGATACAATTAGGAGAAATGCTTGCTATTGGATTCTGGTACATCGCTGATAGCCTAACGTGGCTGGTTTGTGGTTTTCTTTATTGGCTGCTTCGTGGAAAACTGACGCGAATTGGCGCCATTAAATTTGGTAGCCTGGGGGGATATTGAATGGCAGTTGGTGGTAAACCGTGTGTGGGGGGCACGTTTTATATAAAAGAAAATGCTGTAAAACAACCTCATCATTTAAACTGCAAGCAAATATCGAAAGTAAAAGGAATTTCTACCAAATAAAGAAAGTTTAGGTGCTTAGTTCAAAGCAAAACTGATTTTTTCTATTAAAGTATCGATTGCATGTTTAACTTCCGTGAATTCTAATAACGTTAAAATTGTAGTAATAATAATATTTCTTTGTGAATTCATTTATAGATAAACTTTTATATGGCTCTGTCTTTTGTCGTTAAGAATATGTGGAGTTTGTGAATACTATTGCATGGCGGTCCCCAAACATCAAATGCGAGAGCCTTCAATATTTTTTTATTTATAGTTTTCCTACACAATTTGACAATTCTGAACATGTTTTTTAATTTACAAAATTCAACAAATTTCTTGAAAAAAAGAAATATCTAATTTTTGCCAAGAAGACAAAAAAGGGCACAATAATAATAAGTTTAACAATCATTGCTTCAAGGTTAAATCTTTCCAAATTCTAAGTAGCCAACTTTTTTGTGATCGTCGCCGTACCCGCACCTACTCCTACTATGTCCAAACGGTCAGAGACTACAAGTTCCAGCAAATTCAGGATACAGTTACTGTCGGACAAGAGTTTAGTCTTAGTGGAGGCAAAAGGATACGAGTCGGAGATATTTTTACCACGGCTGAAAAACAGTCGCATCGTTCTGATCAATGTTATATACAGCCGTCAGCCGAGAGTCCCAGCGAATGAAAAACGACTTGGCGTTCACTCATCCTTGACTCGATGCAACCGAATTGGACACCGAAGGTTGATCACTGCATCGGCGGGATTACCGCCTAGCCAAGTCGGCTCGAAGGGATCTTTGGACTCTAAGTTCGAATTAAAGCTCATTTCAAACGGAAACGTGGTACTTGTGGAATGTAACGGCTATGAATCTGAGATATTTCTACCTCTTATTTCTAGTCGTTGCGTTGCCTTGAAACGAGTCTCCGCTTATGAACTGACACAATATGCCTACCTGAAGTCTAACAAAGAGGAGCCAGAGAGCCTCCACAAGGGTACCGATAAAGCTGCCGCTCTAGCTGCTTCTCTAGCAGCTCAGGCCGTAGGACTAAGTAAGCTATTGGTATATCTTCCGCTGACTGATAACGGAAATGCAGAGAAGACGTTTTCGGCTAAGGAAAAAACTAAAAGAAAGTCCAAGTCACAAACGAAAGCAGCTGGGGATGCAAAGATTAGCGAGAATCCAAAGTATAGGTCCATCTACTCCAACATCAGTTGAGGACAATTTTGCTTACATATCACATTGGCTTTAGACTTCAAAACCAATTTATAAAAATAGTTTAAAATTATTTTGATTTCTTTATCTGTAAAGTAATGTAAAGCAAATCGTATTAAAGTTTTGTAAACAAATTATTTGGCAACGCAATGATGCATTTAAAAAAAAATCATCTAAAATTCTCTATGAAGCTATTGCTAGACAGGAACATTGTGTTGGTCGAGCATCCAGGTCACGAGCCCCAACTGTTTATGCCAGTTCTTCTCGACAACTCTATCGTTCTACAGAACATCATATTTGATAACAATGCACCTATACCTCACCGAATTAGGCCTAAGTTGCCAGTCCTCAAAGCGTCAGCTCCATCCTCAGCCAAGATGAAGGCACATTCTCATGAAGACAACGTCAAAATAAATCAGAGGAATCAAAGGGACAATTCACCTATTAATAAAACCCCCACACTGATCAAGAGCAACAGCTTCAGGTGGGTTCGTTCCGGTTGCGATAAGACTCAAAAGTTGAACCGCCTGAAAAATCCTTCGTCGCCAGTATTGGGTCCTTCTCTTACTCCATCCACTGCTGGTACTCCGCTTAGAAAACGATTACAGGAAATTTCTCCTAAATTTGGTGCCAGAGAACTTTCGACTTTTGATACGGTGCGGAGTCTCTTTTACAGAAATTGCAAGTCCCCTCCTTCAAAATCAAAAATTGCTGATAACAAAATGACGACCAGGAAGTCACGTGTGTCCCAGTGTCCGCAGACATCCAAGAACGACCCGCACATTGTGTGATACGTGACATTCAGGCAGTATTAATAATGTATCCAACATACAAATTTTAAATTTTTAATATAAATACTTACGACTCTTTAAAAAGGTGAACTTAATTTGCCATATTACGACTATCGATAAATGCATTGCACGTTTCGTTAAACGGCGACTTTTACTACGTTTGTACGGAAATAAATAAATTACATACAATTTCAGGTACTTATGCATGTAATGTTGAGTAAATTAAAAAAAAAGAAATTACAGTCCTGGACAAATATTAAGAGACCTAACCGCCATTTTGCCATATTCAACCTAAACTGAAGGCTCCCTTTCAATGGGCAAATCAATTGCAGGAGTACCCCTATTACTTTATATTTAATTGTAATCGATATATCGATAGTGATCAGCACAGCAAAAAGCTTAATCTCTATGCTCGACCAAAATAAAAACTAGAATTTTGCAAAGCAATAAGTTGAATAGTTTATGAAATACAAAAATGTTAATTAGCGAAATATTATTATTTCGGTATGTATGCATCATACAAACGATTATAAAAGCTGCTGATGCAACACTCAATACGTGTTTGTTTACGTTTCGTTGGCCGCTAAAATTGTGCAAGGTAAGTTCCAATACAAAGCAAAACCTGTCTGCTGAATTGGGAAAAACAAACATGCTAGGGGTATATCTAATCTATCAATGATTACTCATGCACTGAAGACACGTGGCCTTAGATTGCCTTTGCAATTTTATATTAATTTTGTTGAAATTTCATTTAGTCTCATTGTAATAGCACGACACGCTGGCTGTCTAGATGAGCGCTATGAATATTTTGGATTTAAACGACGACTGTCTTGGCTACCTATTAAGTCATCTGACTACAGACGATTGTAATAATTTTGCACAAGTCTGCCGGCGTTTTCGTGATGTATTTATTGATCGGTGCGGAAAGCGAAATCGTCAATTTACGGTCGATGAAAGCAGCAAAAGATGTCGGCTTATTGAACTCTGCATTTGCCGGGAATCGGTTCAGACGCTCACCATTGATCTGGATCATTTTGATACTAGCCGAACATTCAGAAGCTATGGATGCGAGTCGCCTATAAATTGTTTCTCCACACTTTGCTACGCTATTGAGGGCATGGTCAATTTAAGGAGCTTGGTGTTAAAACAGCTTCAATTTTTTCTCTCCCCCATTGAAAAGCCGTTTGAGCAAATCTTTGCTGCTGTCAAGTGCCTAAACGAATTGAAAACCTTGGAAATTCGTACTAGGGATGGTAAGCATAAAGCGGTTATGTTCCAAATACAATTTATTGTTAGCTGAACACGGTCGAGTTTTTGGGATTCCCAAAATCCGATCATGAGCACAACCGTTATAATTATGTACCGTTTTGAGGCCAAATCGGATAACATACTTCACGAAAATAGGCGAAAAAAAAACTATCCTTTTTACACTCGTAATTCAAAAATTACAAAGGCTTTACTAAGTTCATCGCTGAAGACCCTTAATGTAAATATACTGTACCATCATTAACATCGATATAGCCATGTCAGACTGACTTTCTATCTGTCCGCTCTATGATCATCTAGATCTCAGAGCCTATTATAGCTAAAGACATCAATCTTTTAACTTAAGTCAAAAGCAAAAATTTGCTTTGACATCTTATAACGTAAGTTTTTTTTATGTCTTCATCATGTTTGTGTTCGAAATTTTTTTTACCATAATTTAATAATTTTTACCATAAAACAATTATGATCGAAGGTTTCAAAAAAAAAATAATAATAAATACATTGCAGAAGTAATAAATAAACAATTTTTTCGACCAAAGTTAAAAATCCATGAAAAATTAGAAAATGTAAGAAAATAAAATCAATCTTTAGTATAAAAATTAACCAATTTTTTGGCTTTAGAGTCTTGCTTAGGAGTACTGATTGTTTTCCTATGTTATTGTTTAGATTGGACTTATGATAATCTGTGGCAGCTAAACCACCTGGAGGAGCTTCAATTACATGTACAGAAAATACCGGCCTCTGTATTGGTTAAGTGCTGCAAATCGAACCCCAATTTAATCATGTTGCATCTCGGCTATGGCTGTGTGGAGGGTAACTTAAAAGACATAGTGTCTCATTGCAAAAACCTGGAGACGCTTAAATTTGGCATGATGGCGGAAGCAGCTGCCTATAAGCCGTTGGCCAGACTTCCCAAACTGAGGAAACTCATTCATTACGGCATTCGGCCCAGAGGCTCCTTTGTGCCGGTGCTGACAGAGTTGGCTATGCGGTCGCAGCTACAACATCTAGAAATCGATGGCGGCAGCCTGAGTCCAGAGGAAATGCTTCAAATTGTTCGACTAAAAGGGCTACAGCAATTGAAATGCTTTTGCCTGACGGCTGAATGTGTGGAAATGCTGGCGCAACTAACCCAACTACAGAAGCTATGTCTATGGATGTCCAGCAGACCCGACATATCGGATGCATTGATAACAGTTTTGCGTGAATGCAAGCACCTACAGTTGCTGCGTGTTGCAACGGGAACTTTGTCGGATAGTTTCATAAATGACGTCACCAAGTTGCTTATTACCAACCGAACTGAGGTGTCACAGCAACCACTACAGCTGGAAATTCCTATTCCTACTTATACAGTCTCTATTGAGGTAAGCAAATATTATTTAAAACAACTACAAATATTTTAACAACAATTTGTACTCATAGCAATGGTCATTTCGAAATAGCCTACTTCACTGTTCACCCTTTGAGGCGGATTCTTGGAAACTCTAAGGAAACATAGCAACACAATACATAAGAAAATATATTAAATTCAAGAAAATTGAGCATGTGAGTAATTAGCATTGGTGTATACTCTTAAATCACCTATACTAAAACTAATATTTTGTTTATTATAGAAATTGAGTCTAAGATAGAAAAGAGCTGGATATAATGTGAACTATTTCTTATGAACTGATCAATACTTATAGACTTAAGAACTTAAAGTTGATCACAATCTGATTAATTATTGGCCGGGAATGAATTTCATCCGCAATACGAACGGCTGAAGTTAAAATCAAGTTAAACGAGTATATTTAAACATTCTCATTGTTGTTGATAAGACATCATGCGTGTAAAATGATTGTATAATGATGATGCTGTTACTGCCACTTAGCCAAAGGATACTACGGGAGTGAGGTGACAAAGAAGACCAATAGTATCCATCCAATCCGTCAGATGAGCAGTCGTCGCTTATTTATTTCAATTTAAAACTGTTTTTCTGTTTTTCCGCATGCCGGGCACGCTTTAACACATTTACATTGAATTAAACGTTGCAGCGAGCAACAACAGCAATATTGAAGATAACAACGGCAACGATAACGCATACAACAACACGGACAAGAGGAACAACAGCAGAGTAAAGTGAAAATCAACAGACATTGTTGCTGCAAAAATTTCCCTTTTGTGCAAATGGGTAGAACATTGGGAAAGCAGGCAGCAGAAGCCGGAAAGTGAAGTGAAAGAAAAACAGCAACAGGCAGCAGACAACAAGCAGCATTTAACAATGGCAACAATGCACTTGAGACCAACCTGATATGATATTATATACTACATATACATACATATATATTTATATTATACAAAAATCTGGATTTTCTGTTATGCAAGTCACGAACAAAAGGGAGAAAGGAAATTAGGATGAATCCTGCAAATAATCGCTAGGAGATACTAAACGGATCGAACTATTGTAGTTTAAATGTTCTTCAAATTCGTCTTTGGTGCAATGTATACATCTAAAAATGGGTACATATTGGAGAAACTACTCAAGAGCAATAACTAGCTAACTACCTCCTATAAACGAAACTTGTATGTTCCTTGTAAATCAGTTTTAGGCAAAGAGCTGATGATAAACAGATCTGTCTGTTAAATTTTGTGCTGTTCTTTAATTTTGCCCATGAAATTCAACAGCATGAATATTTTACGACAATGTGTGAAGCCGCACATTATTCATTAAAATTTGTTTCATCAACAAAAAACAACAACAAGAACGAGTAAAAGAACAACAACAAGAAGAAGTACAACAAGAGCGAAATTGAAGCAAACGAGGCGGCAGTAAAAACTTCCAATTACTCAAGCGCGCTCTCATCCTTCGACAACGACAGCATCAACTGAGATGCACACATACACATACACATACATATTAAAAATACTCATATATGTGTCAGTGTGTGTGTGTGTGTGTATTTGCTTTTAATATCCTTTTCTTTGAATAATTTATGCATACAACAAGGCTGACCAACGACTGAACAACATCAACAACAATCAAAGGGAACTGATGCTAAAGGGTTGTGTTGCAGGCAAAAGAGGTTTCATTTTATTGCGATTGTTGTTGTTGTTGTTGTTGTTGTGTTTCAAACGCATACCAAGCCAAAACTTATTAATTGGCACTTGAGCTGTGGTTACCACAGACCGACAGTCTCCGTCAGGAAACGTGGCCTGGTTGGTGGGTCTCGCCATTTTTGAGCAGGCATAATTTAAGAGCATTTTTTTGTATTGAAGAGATTCTTCAGCCCCTTTGGACATTGGACGCTCAACATTGCTGGTAATCCACTCAAATAACAAGCAATAGCAGCAACAACAACCACCCAGACAGCAACACGAAGCTGAAAATGACAGGAACAAGGTTGACGAACATAAGGCAACTGTAAGAGAAGAGTACCCTACAGTTAAGCATTATAAACATAAATTAATGTTGTAAAAGGATCAATTAATTTGATTTATTGATAAGATTTCAAAAGTGCAATGTCTTATCAAGTAACGTTAAGCTTTAATAACATTGTTTATTAGAGGCAGAAAGATTAAAATTTAAACATAACATGAAACCTAACCAAATACATTAAATATTGAATGTTTTAATTTTTACACAAATAATGTTTCACAATTGTTGGCCGTTCTAAGTATGGGATAAAAGCATTCCCGTCCTTAGTTGTGTAGGGTAAGACCTGAGTAAATCCATGTGTCGTTGACTGACGGTCCGACACATGAGACAGCCTCGTATTTTTCCCTACAGAGACTGGGCTATTGTCACGTTTTAACATTTAAATTAAAATGTTTCGCTTAAAAGAAAGAGAGCTGCAAAAATTGCTTACGCCTGGAAAAGGCCACAGCAACAAAAAAGCAAAAGAAAAAAAAACAATCTCAGCCACATACTTTTTCATAAAAATAAAAAAGAAGAGAAAAAGATAACAAAATGGAAATTCTGAAAAAATAACATTGCTGGTCTTTTTTCTGTCCTGTTTGGCGCTGTCTTTTGCAGTTGGCGCTATTGCCAGCTGCACTTGAAAGCCGCCTTGTTGGCCATCACTGCCAGTGGCCACGGTTCGAGTTGGCCAACGCCAACGTCAGCGCCATTGCCATCTACATTTGTTCTTCATTTATTCAATGCCGACGCAACGTCATCAACAGCGTCGGCCAACACGGCGCATCAGTGTTATTCGAGGGGTTTTAATCCGCCATACAAGAGCTTTTCAGCTCAGTTCTTTTCTGTGCCCAAAAAAGAAAACGGCGAGTGTTTCATAAAGTCATAAAGATTTGTGATTCTTCTTATTTATATGTACCTCTTAATTTCCTATAGTTGTGCGCGTAGTTCAATGTCAACAATTCAATACGTTTGTTAAATAATGAAGAACCGAACCGAAACGCATCGATAATTTCTTAAAAACTTTCAATGACAACGTTCAATGCCATTTGTTGCACCTATTTCCCAGTCTAATTACGTACTTTTATTAGATAGCTGTAATCAGGCATAAAATTATCAGGTAGCAGCAGCTGCTGACGTCTTAGCCTTGCGTCCTGCCATGCAACAGCTTAATGCACTATTAATTGTGCTGCGTCCTGTTCCACCTGTCAAGCAGAAAAGGGCGGAGCGAAGATTGAAAAGAAAGATTATAATTAAGGTTGCCATAACACAAGAGTCAAGTGCCAGATGCAACCAGCCCACCTCCCCCTCCCTGTGCAACAATTTTAATTGGTAGCGAATGACAAGTAAATTACGCATACGCCATGTGTTACCATTAGTTGGCATAAATTATTGAGAATATGAGAATTTATGCGCAAATTGTCATGTTCAGGCTCTCTAAATAGTGCACATAGTACTAAATTAAACTAAATGATTAATATGAATCTGCTAAAATTGTTGTGACCAAATTACAGACCATACAAACAGATATAGGCATAATTAGATTATTTTAAATAACAACATCCATTTTATGTTTAAAATGTCAACAAATAAATTAAATTACCTAGTGGCGGCCCAATATAACGAAAAGTTTATACTCAATGACACTTTACTTTCGGTATAAAATGCTTCATAATAATATTTCAGTTATCAATAAATTTAATTGAAAAAATTTTAATTTGATCAGTATTAGCATATTAAATGCTTAAAAATAATGTTTCAGCTAGCAAAAAATATAATTTGATAATTTTAAATTTGATCAGTATTAGCTTGGGTTTATTAGCAAAAACGAACTGTAACAAGATTAATAAAATTGACAAACAATTTAATACTGTTGCGGATAGATCCATTTTAATGAATTGTTAGGCGGTTTTTCATTATACAATGATTAAATTTTATTACATTAAATATTTTAAGACTGGCTGAATGTGTTACTTATTTGCTGACAAGAATATAACTTACCATGGAATTAGTACAACAAAAATCTGTCAAGTGCCATGTTAGCGAAAAATAATTCTTTTTAATTGACGTACATGGATGAACTATCCACATGTTTATTGCATTTTATTGACAAGTCCTTCTGCGTGAGCAGAAGCTGTCAGCAGCATTTGCAAATAAATTGTATTTCCCCACAAATCCAATTATGTAAAGATTTGTTTTTACATATAATTTTACTCTATTTTTTCTCATTGTATTTTTTTGTATTTGACGCAAGAAGAATTTGGGCAGTCAATTGACTGTGCTGCAAATTAGTCAGCAGACCATTCAAATTGTTTTTGTAGCTAGTCTTTGTTATCCGTCACTCATTAAGTTGTCCTGTTGCTGATTTTGATGGAATTCATTTCACAATCTTAGGAACTCTTATAAGTATTTGATATCGTAATGTTGATGCTGACAGTTTGTGGTACAGTTCATCAATTAGTAATTGATGGTATATGTTGTTTGCACGGACCGTAAATAATGACTATTATTATTTTTTATTATAAATAAAAAATCATCCACTCATAATGGACCAAAAAAAAAATGATTTACACCAAAAACTTTATTTTAGTTAAATCTCTGCATTTCCGCAATGATTTTTAAATTTCTGATTTTTATGATTTTCTTCAACAATTATTATGATTATAATTATTATACATATTGTAGTCTTATTTTAATTGATTAAATAATATTAAATTGATATTAAAATCACCCAAAAATAATAATCATTATTGAAGAGCATCGTAAAAATTGAAATATAATCATTACCTTGAAATTTGTATAATATAACTTATAATAATTACGGTCCCTGGTTTTTTGTAATATAAAGAAGTTGTGATGAATAATGTAATTGTGTGGGAAAGGTAATCGTTGTTAGTTTTCATTATGATTTTAAAAACTATCTTCAAACGAGCTCTCAAATGTTAATTGACAATTCCAAGAACTGATTGAAACTCTGATTATGACATTTATAAATATACCACGATCCAACAATGTCATGAAATTTTTGGGTAATTGAATCCGTTCATAAAAGCAACTCGATAAGAGTTTATAACGTCGAAGAGTAAATCATAGTTATAGTGGCCATTAACTTGACCTTTAAGCTTGAGCTACTAAATTTTATCGAAGAAATAATTTCGATATGTGCGTAATCAAATGTATTTACAAACTAACTGATAAATTTATGATGTTAATTAACAAATCACCTACACGCTCTTTTCATAATATATTCTCCGATTGAATTTTCTCCAGAGCCATAATGGGCCATGGCCGGAGCATATCTCTTTAACAATCTTTCAATAGCCAAACTGTAATCAGGGATCGTAAACAAGTGCGTCAAGTAGTTTAAGTTCCATCGATAGCGATAGTGTCAAGATAATACCGTAAGCGATATGGAAGTCATATAAGAATGTGCTTAATCGATGCCGGGTTTGGCATATTGGTCTCCTACGCCGTGCTATGAAGTGCTACGTGACTGCGATCCTTATCCTGGAGCTCGTGGTCAGCTTTCGGTTCGTCGCTGGTCGCTTGCCACGCGTGTTGCCCTTCGCTGAGGACAATCAAGGTATTCCCGTGCACGGAGATTGTGAATTTAGTGTGAATGGGGATCTCAACGATCCGGCACCGTTGTTTGCACGTCACGAATCCTACGAGTTAATCGTGCCTGATCCGACGGATACAGTCCATCTAGTCAATGGTGAACTGCTGGATTTATTTTGTCCAGAAGTCGGATTTGCCGCTCCCTTCAGCAACCGTAGCCAGTTGACGGTACAGTGCCTGCAACAAAAGTACTTCCTCATCGATGGCCTGATCTATCCCTTGGCCAACTTCAGTTGTACAGCCTGGCCAACTTACACGGCCCTGCGCACTGGACGTAAGTGTAATGGCGGCACTGATCTTGTCAAGGTGGGCTTCCAGCTCGATGACGATGGTTTCCTGCAAACCTACGACGTCTGCCACGATGAGGAAGCCGAGGTCACCCGGTACGTGCATCATGTGCTCTACCCCTCCAGCTACTACTATCAACGTGGCGTGTCACGTCCTAGCTTCCTAGAGCTAGACTTCTACGGTGGACGTGATGTTAATACAATGTACACACAAGTTCAACAGAATATTACTATTAGCGAGATTCTCGGCCTGGATGCCTCGCCCTACTTCAACTACACTGAGGATCGATTTTTAGCTCGTGGCCACATGATTGCTAAAACGGATTTAATCTTTGGTGCCATGCAACAGTCAACCTTTTTGTTTATAAATGTAGCTCCGCAATGGCAGAGCTTTAATGGTGGCAACTGGGAGCGTGTTGAGACGAGTGTTCGGAAATTTGTTGCCGATCGGAATCTGACCACAGACTGTTATACTGGAGCTTGGGGCGTCGCTACTCTGCCTGATGTGGATGGATTAGAACGTGAACTCTATCTGGACTTTGATAATAACAATAATGGCTTGATTCCTGTACCCATGCTCTACTTCCGTGTGGTTATTGATCGGGAAAGTCGTGAGGGTATTGTCTTAATTGGTGTGAACCATCCTTATGTCACTCTGGAACAAATCCAAAAAGATTACATTCTCTGCGATGACATTGGACATCAGCTTAGTTGGGTATCTTGGATTAAGGAAGATCTACATGAGGGTTACTCATACGCTTGCACTGTGGAGGATTTCACAGAGGTTGTAAAGGATTTACCTCTGGAGGATCTACATACAAATGGTGTGCTAGGTCTGGATAAGGAAACCAGCACCACTGAAACGTCCAGCACCGCTACGCCAACTACCACCACTGAGTTATCTCCAACTGATACTACTGAGTCTTCTTCTACAACGGTTACCACCGAGTCCAGCACTATTACTCCAACTTCCACTACCGAGGACAATTCCACCACTGATGTAGACAGCACCACGGACTCATCCAGCACTATTACTCCAACTGCCACCACTGAGTCTTCCCCTACAACAGTTCCCGATAGCTCTACCGAATCTTCCAGCACTGTTACTCCAACTGTCACCACTGAGTCTTCCCCCACAACAGTTCCCGATAGCTCTACCGACTCTTCCAGCACCGCTACGTCTCCTGCCACCACCGAGTCTTCCAGTACAGCTTCCAGTTCAACCGTCACTACCAGTTCTCCGCCCACACCAACCCCCGGTCCCAACCCCAAGCTATGTCACTTTAACATAAATGGAGATCTTACCGATCCTTCACCACTTCTCACTCAAGAGGGGGCTCTCACTTGGCTGCTACCGGATGAAGCTGGTGTCTACACAGTAGAAGAGGGTTCCAGTCTCGATATGCACTGCACTTCCGCCTTGACCGTGCCCTTCAACCGATTTACCGCTCTGACAGCACGCTGCTTGGGCAATCAAATATACGAGGCTGAGGGACAACACATAGGTATAAGGTCCTTCAGTTGCCAAACGTGGCCCACTTATGAGGCTGTACGTACTGGTGACTCTTGTGAAGGCGGCACAGAATTGTTGGAGATTGGCTTCAATGTGGCTGCGGGCTTATTGCCACAGCTGGAGCTCTGTTACGATGAGGAGGCGCAGATCACACGCTATGCCCGCTACGAGTTGACTCCGGCGAATGTCGCCTATCAACGGGACGTGGCACAGCCGGGTTATCTACGTGGCGACTTCTATAAAGGCAAAGACGTCAATATCTACTACGGACAGGCACATCAGCTGGAGGCGCTAAGCTCGATCCTTGGTCTAGATGCCAGCAAGTACCTGGACAGCAGTCGGGATTTATATTTGGCACGTGGACAGCTGGCGGCTCGACAGGATTTCGTGCATGGATCAGCCCAGAGAGCCACCCACTTCTATGTGAATGCGGTTCCACAGTGGCGTAGTATAACTATTGGCAACTGGCTGTCGGTGGAGCGTAGTCTCCGTCAGTTTGTTGCCAATGAAGCTCTTAATGTAAGCATCCATGCGGGCAGCTGGGGCATCGCCACGTTGCCCAATGCCGACGGGAAACAGACACCTATCTATTTGGATGCGGATGCAGATCAGTTGCCTGTACCACGCCTCGTCTATCGCGTGGTTATTGATCAGCTGACTCGCAAGGGCATTGTCCTTGTGGTGACCAACAACCCACATGCCAGTTTGGCGGAGATTCAGAAGGATTATGTGGTGTGCGAAGATGTAGGCTCCCAGCTGAATTGGTTAGACTGGCAGAAGACGCAGCTCGACCAAGGATATGCCTATGCCTGTGCTGTCGAAGACTTCACTGCTGTAGTCAAGGATCTGCCTTTGGATCAACTGCAAACCACAGGACTATTGGGTGTTTCCCCATCAACTGAGGAGCAACAAAATCAACTCTGCAGCTTCCGAGTAAATGGCGATCTTAAGGATCCGGCACCGCTCTTCGTTGTACGCGATGCTCAGGGCAAAGCAGAGTATCTACAACCTAACTTGCAGGGTTTGGCGGAGCTAAAGCATGGAGAGTTCCTTGAGCTGCACTGTAGCGGTAGCAGTTCCTTTAAGGGACACTTCGAAGGATTTACAAGACTTAATGCCAGCTGTTGGGGAGAAAAGGGCTTACTGGTTCTGGGCAGTGTCTACCAGCTGGAGGAGTTTATTTGCAGCTCCTGGCCTGGTTATACAGCTCGTCGGACTAAGCGCACCTGTAATGGCGGAACCAACTTGCTCGAGGTGGGTTTCCAGTTAGCCAAGGACGATGAACAGGATGACTTCCTGCAGACCTACGATGTCTGCCACAATGAGGAGGAGGAGGTAACCCGATATGTCCACCACGTCCTCTTGCCAGGCAGTGCACAGTATCAGAGATCTGTAAGCCGTCCCAGCTTCATCACAGGCGACTTTTATGGCGGCAAGGACGTCAACGGAAAGTACACGCAAATTCAACAGAATATCACCATCAGCAATATTCTTGACATGGATGCTTCACCTTATTTTAATATCAGTGGCAACGTCTATCTAGCCAGGGGACATCTCTCCGCTAAGACGGACTTTGTCTTTGGAGCCGCCCAGCAGGCGACCTTCTTCTTTGTAAATGCTGCTCCTCAATGGCAGACATTCAATGCGGGCAACTGGGAACGCATTGAGGATAGCGTCAGAAAGTTTGTGGCCGATAAAAATATTACCACCGATTGTTATACTGGCACTTGGGGCGTCTCCACGCTGCCCAATGCACAGGGTGTTCATCAGGAGCTCTACCTGGACTTTGATGAGAACAATAATGGTCTGATACCTGTGCCCAAGCTCTACTTCCGCGTTATCATTGATCGCGAGAGTCGCCAGGGCATTGTCCTCTTGGGTGTTAACAATCCACATGCCAGCTTGGAGGAAATACAAAAAGATTACCTCATATGTCCAGATATTGGCGATCAAATTAATTGGATTAGCTGGACCAAGGAAGATCTGAAGAAGGGCTATTCATACGCCTGTACTGTCGAAGAATTTACCAAAGTTGTCAAGGATTTGCCTCTCGAAGATCTACAAACAAGTGGAATACTAGGTGTATCAGCACGACAGCCATAAATTTAAATCACAATTTATATTTAACTTATCTAAGAACAAATACAATAAATAATAATATTTAAAAAAGTTGTTGTCCACTGATAAGATACGTTTGTTTAGTAGTTTTTACCAATTCACTAAGGAATTTCCCAAATCCACCTTATCGCTCATTAATCGCCCTTGATCACAACAAACTTACCATGACTTTGACATTACCTTATCTATGAGAGGGGCACAAGTATTTTATAATCTGTTGTAGTATCTAATTAATATAATCTCATTGTAGGTCTTAAGTGAAGTTCATTGGCCTAAAACGTAATGATGATTGTGGTCAAAGGTTAATTACAATTTATACCCTTAATAATGAATGAAATGTGTAAAGGTATAGATTGAATTTCAAGTGTATTCGTTTATCTTTATATAATTAAGCTTTCATGATAACCTCAGAAAGTGTGCTGAAGTGCTTTGTTTTTGATACATATTGTAAGGGTAGGGTATTCTCTATTCGAGAAGTTGTTTCATTGGTAAAAATATAATCACTTCATAATTAAATTATCATACACGATACTTCTTAAATAAGCCATGACTATCTTCAATGCTATAATTAATCAGTAAGTTTAAAATTTAAGTTCATATTCATAAATTGAATTCATCTGTTAAATGAGTTTAATAATTATAGCATTCATTGGAGCATATCATGAAAATAATATAAAATAGAATTGACTTAAAAAGCCGAATTCAGTGAATTATTCAAATTGTGAACGGAACTCTTTAAAGTCACCGAACATGTTTACAAGGTGTCCTCTAGGCCTAGAGACCTATTGCCTATTGGCCATAATTGTGACCGTATCAGGCCATGTTAGTGCATACAAAAGTAAGTGCTAGACTTGCTCTCGACTTCAACTTTAGTTAACTTTTCGTTTCGTTTGACTTGGTCAGAGTTTGGTCAGGATTGTCGGGATATTAACTGTGCTGGAAATGAAAGATGCATAGTTTCTCATGTGGCCTGTGAGAAGGATCAACGAGATGGCGAACATTGTGGACTGTATCCGAGATGTGTGGAGCGTCCAATGAGTGCAGGTGAGTCAAAAGTCTCAGTGGTTTTATTTGTCAATCATCTATCTGATCCATTTCAGATCAGCAATTGATTGACACCACATCCACCACAGCAAATACACGTACACCCATCTATAGTCCCATCACCAGCACGATCCAATTGAATCATCATCTGAACATAAAGCCCCACACGGATCTGGACAGCGGCTTTGAGCTGCTGAATCAGAAATCTGTAACTGATCCGGCTGCAAGTCACGCGGATCAGAGACAGGCCAATGTTCTGGTCATTGTGCAGGATGGCGCTCAGCAGCCCAATCTCAATCCGAATCCCAACTTCAACACTCAGCCCTGGCGACAACAATGTAGCCCTTATTATCCTTATGCCTGTAGCTATCCATCCTCACCTTACCTGCCTCCTGTCTCCAGATCTGTGCCGGCATATCCCAATGCCCGTGCCGCCTCCGGACCACAATTGGTCCCTCCCACACCGCCTTGCTATTACAATTGTTATCCCAGATTGCCAAACAGCTATCCACTTGGCAGATCCGTCAGACCCTCATCTTTGACCAATAACTATCTGATGTATATCACAATTTAGTGGCTAAAGTGATGCCTCTTTCTTCTAATTCTTTTACTTATCAGATTTTACATCTGGAACACGACATCGTCGTTCTCCTCAGATGTTATATCCACCGCCGATACCGATATCACCGATACCACCAGGTGTATTTCCACCTGCAGCACCTTTAATGCGTCAAGCTCAACCGCGCCAAGCTCAACCGCGCCAAGCTCAACCGCGCCAAGCTCAACCGCGCCAAGCTCAACCGCGCCAAGCACAGCCTGTAAATCCGTATCTATCCCTGAGCTTGTCTTACCCTGCCTATCCTGCTTATCTGTATCCGAACAGAGGCTTATCACGGGGTCGTCAGGCAGTTTCAACCTATCCCAGCTACTATAATCCCATGCCCAGCTATAACTCCTACAATTTCTATGTGAATCTGCCCTTTTCGGGTACTGCTTTATAACTGACCACAACTTCTTCTGACCACACATCTTCTTGTTCTTCTCTTGATTTCCCCTTTTCCCAGATTCTTCAGACTTCTTTGACTTGGATTCAGAATCAAAATCATTTCACAATGTTACCAAAAGACAATTTATGCCTGGACCTATGCCAATGCCAATGCCCATGCCAATGCCGATCGCGCGGCCTCTTCCACCTCCTCGGCTTGGACCCATGCCGGGTCGTATCTATTATCCCCCCGTACAGCCTAGGCCCATGCCCATGCCTTATCCTATGCCCTATCCTATGCCTCCTCCCCAAGTCATTACGCAGCCAATTGTCATACTACCTATTGGTGTGGGGAGTTTTGCTGGAGTGGGATATAGTTCTAATCAGTATTATGGACCAGGAGCCTACTACCCAACTCAAAACAACCAATTCACCACTCAGACACCCTACTATGACTACTATAACAACAACAACATCAATAATAACTATAACAACAATAACGATTACAACTCTTACGGTTAATTATTGTGAAATTGCTCAAAATACAAATAAAAACTGTACAACAAGAAGTAAATTAATGGAATGCAGAATGAAACATTACTCTATAAATATATATTATTCATTGTTATAATTGATTTTCAGGTATTTCATTGCAAAGATTAAAGCGATCGCTGCAAGGATTTGGAAATCGGATGGAAGCTAAGCAAAATGGAATGAGTGGAAACGGAATGAATACATATGGAATGAATGGAAATGGAGCCAATGGAAATGGAATAAATGGAAATGGAATGAGTCGAAATGGAATGAATGGTAACGGAATGAATGGAAACGGAATGAACGGTAACGGAATGAATGGAAACGGTATGAGATTGGGACCTAGGGGAATGTGTGGACCCCAAATGGGAGGACGAGGAGGACGTGGAATGGGAAATGGTGACAATGGAATGAATGGTAACGGAATGAACAGAAATGGAATGAACGGTAATTCATTGAAACGTCGAAGGCGGAATGTGAATGGATTTTCAGGTCAAGTCGACGCTGCACAACAGGGCAACGGAATGGCAAATGGGAATAGAATTGGAGGAAATGGCATGGGTAGCAATGGAATGGGTGGCAGAGCTGGCAATGGCGGAAACGGAATAGGTGGTCCGGGTGGAATGTGTGGAAATGGAGTGGGCATGGGATTTCAAATAAATGGAAGAGACGGCAACGGAATGGGCCCCAATGGAAATGGAATGAATGGCAACGGAATGGGGAGAAATGGAATGGGTGGAAATGGAATGACTGGCAACGGAATGGGAAGAAATGGAATGGCTCAAAATGGAATGGGTGGAAATGGAATGACTGGCAACGGAATGGGAAGAAATGGAATTGGAGGTAACGGAATGGGAAACAATGGAATGGGTGGTAACGGAATGGGAAACAATAGAATGGGTGGTAACGGAATGGGAAACAATGGCATGGGACAAATGGGCGGACGTGTAGGAATGGGTGGCAATAATGGGCATTGGAATCATAACAACCAGGCCCAATGGCCTAACAACAATGGCAATAATGGAAATCAATATTCAGCCCAGATGTCGACCTTTGCGAATGGTCGACAAGGAATGCAAACATCATCATACTCGATCAATGGTCAGCCCTATACATTGCAAGCAAACTGGAACGATGGGCAGGGTCATAATATTTCAACAAATTTGGGAACCGAGGTCGGTCTCAATCAATCAGCACTTGTCCAACCCTCAAATTATGTCAATGTGGAGAGCTCTGTCACCGTTGGATATGCAAATGGAGCGAATAGAAGCTCGCCGAGACCGCGTCGTAACAATACCGAATCAATGGATAACTCTTTCAAATTCTAATTCAATATGTGTTTCAATGTATTAAAAATTACTTAAATAAATAATAAATGCAATTTTAAAATTACCCAATTGGAGATATCTAAGCAGATCGTAAAAATCAACTAATACATAATATTTTCAATTATTATTAATCATGCTTGACATATAGCGAGATATTGAGGAACTTTAATGAACTTTACTATTTAATGATAAATGAAAATTGTCATGAGTAGCTGGATATTCTGATTGACGTAAGATCAGGGACCGCATATAACACTTACTCACTAAAGAATACTTAAAGTATTTTGAAAATATTGTAATGATAAAGGTGTTTTATAACGTAATAAACTGTGTCAATAGATTCCTTTTGACTACGGTAATCATATCTGACAATGTAAAAGTGTTGAATACTATAACTATTATTTTTGACTTATATTTTATTATTCCGAAATTAATAGTTATTTCAGATTTATAAAATAATGTCACTAATATTATATCATCTTAAGTAATATAAACAATCAAAAGTGTTTATTTTTATACAATTAAGTACAATAAGCACAACTCGGAAATTGTTTTAAATTAATAAACAATAAAATGTTATTGTCTCTCTACTTTTCTTTCACTCCATCTCCTCTCTCTCTGTCTTCCTCAAAATTCATCAGAGACTCTAAACCGGCTATGGACTCAGTGGCAGAAAGAGAGAGAAATAGACACAGCAGAGACAATGCAGAGTGAGATAGTGAGTGAAAGAGAGCAAGTAAAACGTAAACATAAAAACAGCTGTAGAGCGTCGAGATTATTTAGTCAGTTGCCGGACATCGTGTTTAACACTTCAGTACACTGTCGATCATGTATAAGCTTTTGTTAACTTTATTGTTGATCGTGACACCGATTGAGATTCAAGCGCGCGAAGCAATTAAGCCAGAAACTGAAGTGGGTCAAATAATCAAAGATTTTGAGGAAGTGCATGTGGATGAAACAATTCAGAGGGGTAAGTACATTTATTAAAAATAATTTAAAACTTTCTCTTAACACTTTTAAATTTTTCATATTACTAAAAGTATTATATAAAATTAATATATTATTATTATTAGAATTAAAATTATAATAATTGTTATTATAATATTTTTAGTCAGATTATAATCTTTTATCAAACATTTAAAATTATGAATAACAACAAAAGCATGTTTTGAAATTTGGCAAAAATTATAATTTCTTTTGACCTTATTCGGTTGAAAAATATTTATGAAATGTATTTAGATAACTTAAAATAAAAATAAGAAATATAAGTTAGACCCTGTATTTTTAAAAAGTACAAAGAGTACAGTAAGTCAGTCAACGATCAGGCAAAATGACGCTTGTCAGACCCAATAGACCAATCTAGATCACGGAGACTATTAAAGATAGAGACAGATAAAGTTTGCTTTAGAATTTCGCTACGCGCTTGTCAGCCCCCACAATGAGCTAGAAAAAAACTGATTTTAAATTTAAATTAGATATAAAAGTTAAAAGCTATCGCTACGAGCTTTGGTACATTATAATAATTAATAATTATTAATTATAACATATAATTATTATTATACAATTTCGGATCTGTCCTGAAAGTTTCATCTTGATCGGTCAAAAAACTCGAACTCGGGACTTTTGTTTTTTTGTGTATGTGATTTTTACAAAGTAAGTGCAGAGTCTACCATAGCCAAGCAATCCTCTTTTTTTATTAACCGCCAATTGTCCAACTGTTTTGAACAAAATAATACCATTTAAATTCAAATGTACGAACTGTTAAGTGATTACATTTACAGTGGTCAGTTAAAGTCAGCTTTGCTTTTTAAATATAGCTCAAAAATTTTAAGTGTTCACTCGGCAGCGTCGGCTTTTTAGCAAAAAGCGGCACACAAAAACGGACCGTCTGAAGCAAGCTTTAGTAATTAATAGATTTAGTTTAATTACAAATGACAGTTGCTAAATTTAGATAGATTTCAATTGCAAATAGTGTTTAAGTAAATATTTAAACCTGTACATTTTTGTGCTAGTCACAGTCACAATCTAGAATATTTCTTTTAACGGACAGGCATCATAGAAGTAAAATTATGACTTAAATAGATAACATAATAATACAGGATTCTTGAAACTCATTAAAGCTACTCTAACTAATATTATACGTACTTTTCTTATAGGTGCACCCTGCATGCTGGATATACAAGAAGATTTGCCACTTCACAATCGGGTGCAGCCGCTGTACCTCCATCCCAATACGGACACCTATTGGCTGCCCAATGCGGAGGGTCAGTTGGTGGTACCACGTGGTGCCAGCATCGAGCTCTATTGCAGTACCTCCTTTGAGAATATGAGCATCGATGACCATGTGACTCCAGGACTAACTTCAATACACGCTCGCTGCTTAAACGACAAAACCTTCGAGTGGGCAGGTGGTAAGCGGGAGCTGCAGGATTTTTACTGCACCCAACAGTTCAGTTATGCCGTGGAGCGATTGGAGCAACCGTGCGGCGATGGTGATGTGGCATCAGCGGCACGCATTTACCGTGTGGGGTATAACTTGGGCAAGGGGAGATTTGTGCGAACCCTGGAGCTGTGTCACGATGCGGAGAAGCTGCAAACAGAGTATGCATTCTACCAGTTGCTGCCGGCAAACGAGCACTTTCAGCGACACGTGAAGCGTGTAAAGTTCAGCGCCGCCGGCCACTTTTGTGGCTACGACATGGGGCGCCTCTATTCGCAGAAACATCAAAAGCATCAGGCGGCAACACTTGGTGGGGACCTGGACAGTTTGTTTGATATGAAAGCGGGCCTTTTTCTAGCACGTGGACATCTGGCCGCCAAGGCAGATCTGATTTATGCCAGCCAACAGCGCAGCACCTTTAACTATCTGAACGTGGCGCCCCAGTGGCAGATTTTCAATGGTGGCCACTGGTCAATTGTCGAGGATGAAACGCGTCATTTTGTGGCACGCTCCGGGCTCTCTGTGAGCGTTTATACGGGCACCTATGGCGTTATGTCATTGCCAGGTGATACCGAAACCAGCTTCCATCTGACCACAGATGCCAATAACATTGGTGTTCTGCCCGTGCCACGTTTCTTTTACCGCTTGCTCATCGACAATGATAGACCCTGGCGTGGCTTGGCCCTCATAGGTGTCAACAATCCCCATGTCAACCGCTCTGAGATTGAGGAGTCCTATGTAATTTGTAACCCTTTGCAGCCGCAACAAGTTCCCTGGCTGCGTTTTCTGCATCATAAAAACCTAAGACAGGGCTATCTCTATGCCTGCACCGTTGCAGAAGTGGCCAGGGTGGTGGGGCATCTGCCACCAGAGCTGCAAAAGGTGGACAAGTTATTTTCAGAGGATTAGAGAATATCCTAATGACTGCGTTACTTAATATAAAGTCGAACAATTCAATTTAAAACTCAACTTTAAGATTACTTTATAGAGGATTTTTAATGATTATTAACAAAATCTGACTTATTTATTTATTTATTTATATTATTAAGTTTTTTACATAGTAAAAACATTGTTCAAAAACGAATGCAATACACAAATATTTCTTGGAAGACGTTTCACTAAAAGTCCCTTAAAAGCGTTTTAGAAAGTATTTTAAAAATTTGAACAAAGAAAATGGAAATTTTTACTTGTTTTGTATTTTTATTAATTTCCTACAACAAATACCGAAAAGTTCTTTTCTCTTTTGTTATATCAATTCTAAAGGTTCTTAAGTCAACAGAGATTACTTACGCATATATTGTTTACTGTCGGCTAACATAAAAAAAAAAATATGATATTGTTCCCCAACTCTGGCACTTCCTTTCCGGATGGACGCTACGGCAAGGACTTTAAACGTGCGGAAAGCAGTTGGAAGTACATTTCAACGTTTTCAAATCAGTAAATGCAAATGTAAATGTATTGAAAGCTCAAATGGTACCAAGGGCAAAAGCAAAAAAAATTATGGTAATGTGTAAAACGAAAGAAAGAGCGAAAAAGAAAAGAAATTCAAGGACGCAAATGCCGGAAAATGGCAACAAAACCAACGGAAAATTTAAGAAATTGTGCCAGACGACTACGCTTAGGCCTTTGTACTTCCTCCGATTTTAGTCTGTGTGTGTGTGCGAAAGAAGGTTGCTGGAAAAAAAGGATTAAATCAATGTTGCGGAACAAATTGTGTTATGTGTGTAGGTAATACAGACCTATTTCATTTCTTCAAGCTAACAAGGCAACATCATAACGGTAGGGATGTGGGGAAAGGAAAGCACTCTTATGCCTAGACCGCAGCCGACGATCCAATTTGATGGTGTCAAAATCACACGAGCGTTAATAATAGGGGATACACATGGTTGGTATGATACGTGTATGGTTATTCATACATATATTAACTCAATTAACTGTTTGCGAAGCGTCATTAAAGATCATTAAGCCAGCGAATGGATTCATCCTTAATAACATTTACTTCCTGTAACAGGAGTCTCGTCAACTTTTTGATATTTTATATTTTATCTTCTTTGGGAAAATATAAGAGATCATTTTAACTTGTTATTGTAATAATTAGTTGTAAAAATATCATAGTTAACATATCTATATCATTCTAGGTAACTATATCATATTACTGCACTCGCTCTTATTTTGTTGGCATCATATTTATATTATCACGTACATATATTACAAATTGTTCTCCATTAGAAGAGTATTCCATTTTCATGAGCCCAAAGATAAAGATAAGATAATTTTTGAATCAAAGTGATATCACTTGATCAATTATCATTTAAATTTCGAAAGTTTTTTTGTTTTAAAAATAGCCTCAAAGCAATTCCAATTCGCAATCACTTCACAAATTGTAAACAAAGCAAAGTTGAATGATTGAAACATTGAAGACATTTTATTCTTTTGTTAATATTTTCTCTTTGGGCTGTGATGTTCTGCGACGTGACTTTAGGATTGACTACTCTGGTGACTTTCGTTTTTCTGGCAATAATATTTCGCTTAAATATTGTTGCTTTTTTGTATCACTTGTAAACTTGATGAAACTTTATATTAATGGGAAACTGGCGAAGAAAGGAACAAAAAACGAGCAGCGAAAAAAATATAAATGAACGCACTTCACGCAGCTGTTGTCTGGCATTCTTTTGCAGTTGTTGTTTTTTTTTTTGGAGAGAAGAAGGATATGTTGTGTCCTGTGGTCGCCAGCGGAAATTATTATTTATATTTTGTACTCACTGCGTGGCATTGTTAGTGCGGCTTGATCTCGATACATTTTTTACCACATTTGGTAACGGCTATCCCTCTTCTTTTTTTAATATTTTGATTAAAATGCATATTAAATCTTGGCAAGAACAACAGTAGCAGCAATAATAATAAAATGGATTAAATACAAATTGAAGCATAAAAATATAATATAAATAATTTCCTGTGCCCGACTGTGCTCTTTCTGTATGCCTTGCTTCCTTCCGTTCATCCGTGCAACTACAAACACTCCAGCTCGAATTGGGACTCGGAAGCCATACATACACACACACACACACACACACACACACGCATGCACATAAATATACATATAAGGAAAGTCCTTTGGATTTCATGCAAAAGGAAGCCAAGTTGAAATATTTTGTTAGCTGTGCGTAGCTTTCCCAAAAGACAAAAAGTACCTATATACGATATTTACATGCGTATTGAAAGGAAGTGTGAAGGGAGGAAGGGCGTCGATTTGGGACAACGGCACAACAGGAAGCACGCATGTAAGAGGCATGATTTATATTGGAAAATTGAGGTTTATTCATAACTGTATTCATTTCTTTAATCGATATTCAATGGGTGACTGGTTCGGGCAGTTCTAGGATAAAGCTCGCTGCACTTAACAACAATTTAGTTAATTCCACATAAGTTGAGCTTAATTCAATTCGAAGGAAGCACACCAAGAACAACAAGGATAAAATAAAATAAAATACGTGTACACAATGAACAATGAACAGTGAACAATGGATTACACACACATATGTACATACACACAGGAATAGGGAAAGACCCTTCGAATACAATATGAAAATGGCCAAGAAATTGGCGTTTCATTTTACTTGCATAGCAATTGAAATTGCAATGGCAAACTGTTAGTACCGGCTGTAAAAGGAAGAAGGAAATCATGACGACAGTGACATCTAATATCCTTATTGTTAGGCAAATGCGAATTTATGGCTAACAAAGTCCTTAGATTTAGTTTCAAGTGTCTAGCTGTGGTTGTTTTCCTCACATTTGCAACTGACTGGAAATTAGTCATCACCAGTTACAGTACAAGCACTTGCAATAATAATGACGTTGTAAAACCGAACTTGAAAATTGTAACTCTTATATTGAGAGCTTAAACTGTGACATAATCTGTGCAAGGTGTTTGGTTAATGAACTAATGACTGCTTTGACTCCTTAGTGGGAGGTCAAATACTACAAGGACTACAGGACTCTTGTCTTTCTCTGTATCTAAGCTGATTTCTCTTTCTGCTGCGTTATTATCATATCTCTATCTCTTTCGCTTCCCACTTCACATTAAATTCGTATCATTTTTCCCTCTTGGACTCTCTCTCTTACGTACTGAAAGAGAACGATTATTATGGATGATTGTATAAAATTAAACAAACTCCTGTGTAAAACAAAACTCATACTTTCAGTGCGATAAAAGCTAATACCACCTGCAGGATTTTGACCAAGATTTAAGACTTTCTGGACAGCAATGTATGCAATGTACGCAATAACGATATCTTTGGGGCGCCAAAGACTTTAAACTCTGGCAGACACCTACATACAACGTTTGACTTATGACAGATTTATAATATTGAAGTCCGATATTAATAAAATTTGATTGGTTGCATAAAACCATACCAAACGCACAATATGCGAAAACTCAACTAAACAGTTGAGATATCTAAGGAAATTAAAAAAGTTATTCATACATAGCGCATAAGTTTATAAGACTATTCTTGTAGCGTTGGGTTGATTTTTGACCGTTCCTTTAAGACAAAAATACAGATAGATTAGAAATACTGACGAACAGACAGACAGATAGACAGCTCGTCGTCCTGATTATGATTAAATATGCTTTATTATGCATTACACATTTCGTAATAAAATTACCCTTTGCAAGGGTATTAAAAAAAATAAATAAAAAAATCGAAAACTTCATACCAATCGTGATCCTGATTTTGCAAACCTAGACTTTGGAAAACTTTAATCGATTTTTAAAAAAATTTGTACCCTGATTTGGCATTTATATTAATACTATACTTAAATTTCTTCTCCTTACCGTGAAGGTACTCAAGGCTTTAACTTAACTTAATTGAAAGAGAGAAAAAGAATTAATTTCAAAATTTTGCTTACGGTAACACTAAATGTAAAATCATTGACGCTTAAATGAAAGTGGATTCGTTTGCATAGAGGTCTATTAACATTATTATTTTTATTTAAAAAATCAAAAGTCCAATTCTACACGTATTTTTAGTCAACGTTAAGGACAAAAGTGAAACCCTTTGATCTCATCTGAACTGGCGTCGGGGGCAAAGTACCTTTAACGTTATCGCTGCTGTTGTTGTTTTTGTCCTTGGCTCTTTTGCAGCTTATGAAATATTTTTTATATATATATAAATATTCGCACATATTAAAATTCATACCTTCTGTAGGCCCCTTTGTGCTGGCTGCCAAGTAATGGCTTTATGCGACAGAAACCAATTTATTTACCCTTCCTGTTCCTGTTTCAAATTACCACCCAGATGGAGTGAATCGCCCTTAAAAAAGGGGGTGGCTATAATAAAAGTTGTCACCACTTTAAGCCTGCCTTTGGCGTTGACAACTTAAAGCAGAACATCATTCGACCTTGTTTTGAATTACAATTTACATGGAATTTTGTGAAAGTTATATTGATTTGAGTTACTCACAAAGTTAATTATGCAAATTTACACATTAAGATTACTCATATTGTTGAGTTATACAAATTCAAATTTCAACTTTTTTAATAATAAAGTTCAAGGGAAAAGGAATATTTCAAATCAGGCCTTCTTCACTGGTTTTAATATCTAGGTAATAAAACTATAGCAGAATGCTTAACTCGTAAAAATCAATTGCATACTTTTGTTTTTCTTGCTTTGTACTAAGAAATAAACTTATTTACAACCTGAGCTCTAAATGTGACATGCTCAAAATTTTAGTAGAAACTATCAGTTGAAATGTTTAAATTAAATTGCTACTAAAACAAGAGGAGCAGCTGCAAAATATTATGTCAATCCAAGCAAAACATAAATTCAAAAAGAGAAATATGCATAAAAGACAGGTAATCAAAAGGCGTATATGGAAGGATTTAAGAATCGTAAACTCACTCAGCGAGCATAAGCTGAAGTTTGCGAGCTGTATCTATTCAGAAAAACGAAACAAAAACATCTACTAAAAAAAGATAACCCTTCAAGTATTTTAGCACACATGCACAATAGGTAAAAAATAGTACATAAGTCTATATACTTATTATTTTTTAAAGCAGCACTGTAAAAGAGATTGTCGGATACAGCAGCTTTTGCCAGTCTGGCATACGAGCATTATGTTCTCCCATACGGTAATTTGTACTGCGGCTTTTAGCGCTTTTTCTCCATGTTTCCCTTGAGTCCCAGTGGAGGAAGAGCCAACAGCACTTGCAAGGGCACCACAAATCCACAACACTTGCCACAATTGGCATGTCGCTGCGGTTGTGTCATTGCGGGCTGCTGAGAAATGCATTTGAAACCACAAAAACGCGGTAAAACGATTACCAAAAATGTGTGCACGAAAATCCAGCATGAGTAGGAGATGCGAGACAGTAAAAGGTAAAAGGAGCTGCATTTGTCATTGCAAAGGATATGACACTGCATCTGTACAATATCTTTGGAATGTCTCTTATTTGAGTTGTAGTCAGCTTGTAAATTGTAAAATATGGTTAGTTATTGTGTTATTTGTTCAATAATTACGGATATTGATAATAAATCAATCAGCTTTAGTTACCTTTATTTTCTCAAAATAAAATCAACCTTTAAACTGGCAAATCAACTCAATTGATTAAATAATTGTTCCTTCATTAAATCCAATTCAATCAGGGCATTTAGAAGGATGTGGCATTTTTCTTGTCAAATTCCGTAATAGAATTTCGCTTTACACTTCAGCAAATCGAGTGCTAAGAAGTAAGAGGGGGCAAGGCATGTGAACACACCCATCTTCCATACCATCTTGGTGTGACCTGAACTGGGTCAACTGTCGACTGAGACACTTCAAGTGTAAATTTGAGTTCTTCGAGGCGTCTAAACAAGTTCAATCAATGATAAAACCGCACGCACACTTAAAAATACCAAATGTTTGACACACATACATACTCATACATACATACGTACACTTATACGCACATACGTACTTACATACGTGCTAGTTTTATTGCTTTTGATACTGTCAAAGCAATTGAATTGAATTGAAAAAGCTTCGAAAAAAGGGAATTGAAAACATGTTTCAACGCCAATCGCTGTACATTTGGAAGGACAGACGAGTCACTCACTCAATGGCGTTCATTAGAACGCTTTAAGGCATTCAGTTGACCCTGACAATGACTTCCTCTCGACTTGCTGACAAATTACAGGGCCAGCGAATACCCCAGAGAGTTCAAGGGACATTGCCAAAAAAAAAAAGTATAAAAAAAAGTTAGAGCAAATACGCGGATTGGCATAAAAAATGTATTTCAATCTATTTTCTACTGTCCGTAGCTGTTCCTGTCGAGGATTTATGGCCTCTGCGGTTAAATACGCCAACGCGGGCATTGCAGGCATATACATACATTTATATAAAAAGGGTTCGATTTATGTGAATATATTTTGGAGCAACAAGTTCCTAACTACCTTGAACTTAAAAGCTTACGCCAAAACCGTTTTATTTACGGTTTATGGGCAGTGTTTAAAATAAATAGTGACGTTTACGTCATAAAATACGTGATAACTTTATTTATAAATCTGAAAATGAAAAGGTACAAATAAAAAGTCAAAACTTACATTAAGTAATACCTGAATTTTCCTAGTTTAGTTAACTGCATTACAGTTTAATAAACATTCAGTTCTCTTCAGTAGATTCAAAGATTCTGTATACGTTAAGTTGACGATTCCTGAATTAAAAGCTAGCTCGAGAATAACGTTCAAGAGAACCTTTGTTTTATATGATTCTTTACAACCATCTTTATTATTTTTAAAGCTTGTACTTTAAAATAGTATGCTTAACTGCCTTAAAGGAGGTACATTTATACATTTATGAGTCTGAGCATAAATTCATAAACCAACAACTGCGTGTCAAACACACAAGTACGTGTATAAGTACACTCAACGTCAGATCCTTTAAACTGTAGTTTAACGAGCTGTTGCCATAACCCCTGCACCTCCTCTACCATTTCCTTCCATCCCGGTTTTTCCCCAAAACGCATTATATCTCTGGCAGTAACAACTGACTCTAATGTGACGTTTATAAGTGCTGTGAGACGTCATGTGCTACGATGACGAGAATTACAAAGTGCATTTTTCATCATTTTGCTAACGGGGCCAAGAAAAGAAACAAACTTTTCTCGGGAGCTGTAAAACAATGCAGTTTATTGCCCATATTTCAAGCTTAATTCCACAAGGCTTTACTTAAAGAAGTATAAGTTTTATAACTTATTCCTAGTAAAACAATAATATATGTAGATGAACAATTTAGTTTCGTTTTAATCTAAAATATTATTAAATGACTTTAAATTTTGATTTCCAGTATTTAAGGCGCATTTAAATGTTGCATGCAATGCAAGGGATTGGAATTCGAGTCCTTATCCTTGGCAGTGTCAGTTTTCTCTGAGATCATTACATCATTGATGGCACCAGCCACATAATCCACATTGTTCGGCCTCAGGGCCCCCACATTGATGCGTCCGGAATTCGGCACATAGATGTGCCGACTACGAAGTTGCTCCAGTTGTGGCAGCTTCAGATTTGTATAGAGATGCGGACCCTGCTGGTTCTTCATTTGAGCCCAGTTTCCAGGCGCTTTTAGGATTTCCAGCTTATTGCTCAACGCTAATCGCATTTGTTGCATACTCTTATGAATGTCCTTAAGCGTCAGAGCCCTGATAGAAATGATTTTCAAGCACTTATGAATTTAATTTAAGTAAATTTCAATGAAGCTGAGGATAACGTATAAGGTCCTATGATAGATGATACTTTAATTAAGAGTACTTTCAGCTTTGTGATATCTTTGCACAATTAAACAGAAGGCGCATATTTAAAACTATAAAAAAAATTCTTACGAAAGACGTTTACAATCAAAACATAAAATTTTAAAGTAAAAGTACGAATTGTAATAAATGAACCATAGGAGTTTTCATCATCAATGGGAAAAAATTAATGAGACAGACTGACAAATATTCTGTTAAGAGTGTTTTTTGCGGTCATTATTTTATGGTCATTATTTTTTCCTTTCGTTTTTAAACTAAAATATTATTTGTCACACATCTTCGACTTTTGACATATGTAAGTCTCTAAACATTTTACGTCATATAGACATTGAAAAATGGGCCTGTAATTGTTAGTCGAATATTTATTTTCCTACTTTCAATATTTGCAGTTTAAGGTCTCTCTTCCAGTTGAAACGAAATAGACTCAAAATGAGAAACCTGTGAAATCTAATCCGGTAGCAAGCCAGTTCTCTTCTCATTTTAACCGATCTTTGAGCAGTCTTTGAGAGACAGTTGATGAGAGTGCAAATATTTATTATTGTCTAGCCTAGATGTAGTCCCTTTGCTATCAGTCAAATTCACTTTGCTCTTTTACGAGACCTAGAACTATTTGTTTCTTTTACTTCTTGTCTTATAACTAGTCATAAAACTAGTTGTTGAGATACTATTTAGCTTCATACTAGTTATAGAAATACTTTTTTTATACAAAATCCCTGCAGAAAAGTAGCGAATGTAAATGAGGGCAATGGCGCCGGATTTCAGAGAATTCCAGTTTTCAGATGCCTTGTTAAGAACTCTATAGAGTTTTAAATTAGTATCAGTTTCTTTTCAACTACGAAAAAACCTTAAAATATTGCCTGCATTAAGTCGACGTTAAAAAAATAAAAATTAAGCTATCATAAACTATAATCTTATGATCTTACCAATCATGGCGCAGCGTAGCGTTGGTTAGAATTTTGGCCACAAGACGACTGGCAAAAACTGAGGAACACTGTGCATTGTTCTCGACTAATGTAGCTTCAAACTGATCCCGAACTGTTTCCAGATGCGTGTTATTGCTGATGACGACCATAAGATGACCTAGAGTCTCATCTGCAAAATGTTAAGTTGAAAAGAGATTATATAAACTGTATACATAAAAGACTCACCGTATAGTCCAAAGTTCTGGACAAACGATTGAACACATAACAAATCAAATCCGGAGTCAGCAAAGTAACGCACAGGCCAAGTATCCTGGCTAAGATCGCCGCTGGCCAGACCGTGAGATTCCAAATGGAAAATAGGTATCATTTTCTTGCACTTGACAATGTGGGCTATTAGTTTCCATTCATCGATAGTGGGATTCAAGCTGGTGGGATTCTGGGCACAGGCATCCATGAGGACAACGGCACCCTCCGGAGCGGTCATCAAGTCGGCAACCAAACCATAGATATTCAGCTCGCCCTTATCCTCATTGTAATATTGATAAGTACTACAGGTAAATCCGACACTCTTGAATATCCTCTCATAATGCTCAGAGCAAGGACGTGCCAGCAGGCATACATTGCACTTCATCTTGGCACGTAAAAATTGGGCGGCCAGACGCAGTGCATCCAAGCTGGAACGCGTCTGAATACCAAAGACCTAAATTGAAATTGGAAGCGAGATAGTATTACTTCTCTGGGATCATTCATAGGTAACTTTTTCTTCCATTACTTACACGATTCTGTGTTAATGCAGGAGCAGCTTTATTAAGGATAAGTTCATTAGCAGCTCGATTAAACTCGGGGTTGCCAAGTGGCGGCTGTGGCTCATGGGACAACTTGTCATCGCAAACTATTGAAACTTTAGCTTTGCGAACTGCCTGAAACACAAAAGGTTTGCCATCAGGATTGCGATAAAGATCGCCACAAAGATTGAGCTTATGGGGACTCGAGTCCAGCACAAATGCAGACTCTAGATTGTTCTCATCTTTAAGTTTGGCTCGTTCAACACGAGCAAATGGAACAAATTTGGCCGTTGTCGAAGTGTAACGTGTGGTGGACTTGCAGATTCCATGGTGTAGGACACTGTGTGTCAACACACAGATTGCACTCATTGCGTAATATTTTGTTAGCTAACCAAAAGAAAAATATCAAAAAACTTGAGAATTTAGAATGAAACTGAAAGTGTTTATTTTTTGAGCATAGTCTACTATTGATAAATTTAATATGCTAAAAATAAATAAATATTTTTTAATTATAATTAAAGCGTACAACATTTATTATCATTTGTTCATAACGGCTTGTAAATATATATGTTAAAGAAATAATAATATTATTGTTCTAACTGAATATGAAATTTCAATTAAAATCACATTTTTCACAGTATTTTGCACTAAAGCTTCCATTATAAACAAGGCCAACAAACAAAGACAGAAGCAAATTGTACGCTAGTAATTTAATTTGAATTGTTTGAAAAGGGGCGGGTGAATGAGGGTGCTTTGTTTTGGTGGGGCATACACGCACTTCACATAATCAAATGGCAGCAAGTAAAATTTCGCGCGCTCAAAAATTTGTTCATTTCACACACGCAGCGAGAGAAGAAGGGAGAGAGAGTGAGAGAGGAAGACGGAGGGAGACACACTTGCCCCATCTCGTTTGCTGTTCCTTTACGGTAAAAGCATGCCGAAAAAAAGTATTTGCAACAGAAAACTAGCAGTAAAGGCATTTTAGCCGCCCTCGCAATAGTTTCAAGTGCCTGAGCTGGAATCCTTGGCAAGCCCCGACGGCGTGACGACGTCCTTGTTTGGGGGAGCGTCGTTTTGTCTGCTCGTCCTGCTGGGTCTTCTTCATCCATCCAGTTAGCATTGCCTGTTTCGCTGTCATCGTCGCCGTCGCCGTCGCTTCGCCGTCGTCGTCGTCTTTCCACTTTCATCAACATCATCAGCATTTGTATGTAAATAATTTCGCTAAAAAGTATGCTACACAAAAGTTGTTTCTTGCTTGTTTGCTATTGTCGTTGTCTGTGTATGCGTGTGTGTCAGCGTGCGTGTGTGTATGTTTGTGAAACCATTTCTTTCCCCCGTCACATTTTTCCGTCACATACACACATCACACAAATTGCATACGTTTTGAATCAACATATGGAAAACTCTACAACTCATTTTGCGTTATTCAAAATATTCGCATCCTTCGCGTATCCTGATCAAGCAATCTCATGTTGCTATTTGTAATCCTATTAGTTAACCTTGAACTTTTTTTCTCCTGCCAATTTATGGCCATTGGCATTAATTATTTACTAGGTTCGGTTAGTTTCGCATGTGTCAAATGCTCCGATAACAATTTGGCATCATTGACTTAATTTATGAACCCCAAAACTGCAGGAGGGAGCTTCTAACTAATAGAAGGCCCAAAAAGTTTTGGTTAAACACGTTAGCTCATAAGTAATTCATGTAGTTTGCAAAAAGTTTTTAGCCCACCCTTCTATCAAGTTTGATTTGGGTTAAGGACAAAAAGTAAAACTTCCTCGCTTGCACTCCGCTGATCAAAGACATGATAATAGTAATTGCCAAATCATACTATCTAAAAGAGAGAACTTTAATCTTAAACTTAATTGAAAGTCGTATTATTTATTGAATTTAATATGAAACCTTAAATTCACTTAAATGCAATTCTAAATATACACTATTCCAGTAATTGGTTCAAAATTAACAGTCATAATCGTAGACTATAAACTCTTTAAAGCTCTTTTAACTTAAAAACACAACTATAAAGAGCATTTGACAGAGGCACCGTGGATCACAAGCAACAGATATATAAATTGCACAGCTTAACAAAGAATAGAAGGCAAAGCATAACAGAAAAAAAGCAAATGGCATCCACAATACGACCGCAAGAGCATTAACTGTGAATGTGTCCATTAAATGGAAATAAGTATATAATTATGAATCAAACTGAATAAGTAAGTGCCCAGCAGCTTTGATGAGGAGCCACACTGCGTATGGGTAATATACGAGAGACGAAAGAAATCGCAAGAACCGTCCTAATAAGGCTGCAAGGATAGCTCGTTAAATGTTTGAGCCACATTTATGGCACTTGCGAAGCACTTTAAGTCAAAGTCAAGTCTAGTCCGAACTTAAATACGAAAGAAAATATATAAACAAGAAGCAACTAAATAAGGACATTTTCTTGGCTCAGAGTTTGACCTTTGCCAAATGTGAAAAGTTTCTTGGAAAGTAAAATTTAAATATCATTAGTGTTGCTGACTTGAGTCGAAAGTCTAAATAACTTTAATGTACTCATACGCTCTTGTATGTGGTCAAATTATTAAACTAAATTATGTTGGGTGAATGCCCAAGTGCATACTTGACAAAATATGTGCTGTAGTTCGGTTGCATAATTCAACTTATTAATTAGACGGATAAATGTTCAAGGGTCAAGTTATATTTCTAAGCAGAAAAGGCCAAAAACAGAAATGTATTTGCTTTAATCCCATAAAGATATACAGATTTAATTCAGCTCGCATTACAGGGGAGCCAATTCAATGGAATGCCATTAGCAAAAGGTAATCTGCCAAATATTCTTTGAATTTATTTGCAAATTAAGAATAGCGTCAAATTACGAGATTAGATTCAAGCTGAGCCAGCAACAGGCAGCGGCAGAAGCGGGAATTAAATACGGATATGAAGGACTTTAAGAGCCCTCAACGAGGGCAAATTTTCGCGCACGTGTCGAACAATGGCTAATAACAAACTGACTCAGCGGGAGAGGGAAGGAAGTCTTTCTTACAATTACTCAGATCCAAACTGCTGTGTTTCCTGCACAAATAACCAAAGCAACTGATCAATTATTTAGGAAGTATCAAACTGGGTCATGTTCAATGACTCGAGTGGCCCCACACTGATTGACTTCAGTTAGTCAAGGTCACATTGATTTTCCTGGCTCGAACTGTAACGGTAACGGCAACGGTGCTAATTTTTCCAAGTTACTTTCTTTGAGTGTTGGGCTTTCCCTTTGCTGTAATTAAATTTGATCAAGCCTAAAAATAAGCTTGTAGAATTGTTGGAATTCTGAAAGTTTTCCCAGCAAACACACAGACACAATGAAAAAAAATGCTGAGAGGACTTTTTCATTGCTCCTGGCCGAATGGACAGCACTGAACTGAACTGGACAAGGACCTGAACGTGGACTGAATAAATGGAGCGCACTGCCTCAATAGCAAATTAAATAACGCGCCTAAAGTTTGTACAACTGATGCGATTTCACGCAACGCAGCCCACGGGTTAGACACCGTCCACCCCAAAGGAGAAATAAAAAAAAAGAAAAAAATAGCTAGAAAGGAAAAAATTATTGTGGAATGAAAATTGAAAACGAAGCGCGCAATAAACGAAATATAAATAAAAGAAAATTCAAGCAATGTGAAAACGAAATGAAACGATGACCGAGAGCCAAATAATTTCCCGGGTGATGGAAACAAATGAACCGAAACTGAACAGGAACGTATAAAAATACCAAAAATAAACAAATATATATATAGAAATAAAAGATAAAAGATAAGTGAAGAAAAATGTATCAAAATGCTTTGTTGACCCTTGATTGAAAATTAAAGGAAAGCCCTTAATGTTATACAAATGCTATTCAATGAACACGCCCTTCCAAGAGGCGTTAGTTTTTTTGAATTATTTCACTTTTAAATTTTTTTATTTTTGTCTCTCCACGATGAAAATGTATGTTTCTCAAATCTGATATAAGCTTAGAAGGCGATTTAGTTGAATAGAAAAAACTCAAATTTTGACCTTTAGTTTCTTATGTTGATCGAATTTACATTATATTAGAATAAAAAAATAGAAATTACGTTATTTTTAGAAAAGAGCTGTTAATTAGAAAAAATAAATTATTAAAGATATGAAATATTTAGTAATGTGGCTTAATACACAATATAAAGAATATATATTAATTTTACTAAGTATAGTACAGAATTACATTAATCTGCTAATCAAAATGATAGTTACAAAGTTTATACAAAGAGAAAAAGGACAATCATTTATTGAGTTATATAATTTAATTTAATTTAAAGCATTTAAATAGGAATTAAATTATCTTGCACATTAATTTTTGACAACTAGTTTTTAGAAAAAAACAATAATTTCATTTGTTTTAATTCCTAAATGACTAAATTACCAAATTTACTCATGGAATTGATTAAACAATATTGCAATTACAATTACTTATTTCAAAAAGCAAATTCGTATTTAATCATCTAAACATTAATACATTTATCAATTCTAATGAGTTTTACATTTTTGTCAATAATTATTGAACGTTTTTTGAATTAATTTCTATTTATTAGCCTAATTAACAACAAAAATGTAACACATAGCGCCGACATCCCTTGGCCAAAAAACAAGCAAGAGCAAATAACAGACAAATGAGACAGGATAATGTAAAAATGTTGTAGCATAATTTGAAGCAAAGCCCACAAAATAAAACTGACTTTGTATTAGAAATATAAATAGAAACAGCTGAAAAAGCAAAAAAAAAAAAAACAACAACAACAAAACGAGGGAGCGACAGAGAGATGCGTTAAATTTAAACAAATAAACAGCAGAAGGCGCAAATAAAAAGCCTAGAAAGGTGGAATAGACCTTTGAATATATGTACATACATATACATATACATATGTATATAGCCAAACTGCTGCAGGCTGACAAACATGTGCAAATATAGAAATCGTGAGCTGGCCCAAAAGTTTGCTCTAAACACACACAACTATATATAAATATATATGTATATAGTAAGTGTATATACATATGTAAAGCAGAGCCTAAAACGCGGCGCGGTCTCTAAATGTGTGCTTCTGGGTCAAAGACACAGGCGGCAGGATAAGCAAACAAACAGACAGACAAATAAATGGAGGGAGAGAGAAAGTGAAAGAGACAGACAGACAGACAAACAGTCAGATAGGCTGCCAGAATGAGAGAAATATAGGCGGTGGAGCCTAGACAACAACTTGCATAATTTAAATGTAGATATGTGGTTGGATGGCGCCTAAAGATATGCCTCACACACACACACACACACACACATAGATACACACCCACAGACAGTTAGAAATGTTGGGCAAAAGGAAAAACCACTTGAACTGCGTCGTAGCCACATCCTTAGCAGATTTTTGTTGTTGTTGTGGTTGTTGTTGTTGTTGCTTAACAGATTCGCTGCCAGCTGCATGGGTGTTGATAATGAGCCATTCACCATGTGTTTGCGTGTGTGTGTGTGCCACACATATGTTGTATATGCATTAATTTATAGTCTACTTTATGGCTTACTAATGAACTTTCAACTTTGAGTGTACGCTGAGCCAAAGCTTTGATCCAACGATTATGTAAATACACATGCTTCTATTTGGATACCCGTATCTATCCCAGGATAATAAGGATCAACATCTCAAGTAGTTTACTCTGCAGCTGAGCATTATAATCAGAGCGTTGCCTATTTATTGAAACGGATAGCCAAATTCACCTGTTCGCTGAATTTGATTTCAATTAATGGACTGCTTTTGGCAGATACATTAGATTGAAATCAATTGCTTGAGAATTTTGGGATAATGGAGGTGACATGGACGACAGATGAGATAAGCTTTCAAATAAGAATTCAATTATTAATGGGCGTATTATTTATTTATTTATTTGAGACCGGAAATTTACAGTACAGTTTTAAATTCTCAGTGAAAACCGTAAATTAAAAAATAATAATACAAAATAAAAATATTTAATCCCTTTTAAATGAATAGACATAAATATTCTAGATCTTTTTCGCACTACGTACGTCTAAAAATTGTTAGATATTCTGCTTTAATCTTATTAAAGTGTTTCTTAGAACTACAACTAACATAAATCAAAATAAATAAATTACTTAAATGTCGACCTTGAAAATGATCAGAAATAAACCATTAAAATCAATACAACAATTGTTGGAAGTGGGCGAAGAAATTGGGAAAACAACAAAATCAATTTGTTGGCTGGCAGGACACGGGTTTTATCTATTGATGGCCTTTCTTCTCTTCTCTTTTCTTTTCAATTCTTTTATTTTCGCTCGTTTTTTTTGTGCCAGCTGCCTCCATAAATCGCTCAAAAGTGGCAAAGAAAAGTAAAACAAATTGAAGTGGGGCAGTACAGAGAGGATAGCAAATGCTGCATTTGCCGTGGAAAAGCGGCTGCAAAAACAAGAAAAGCAACAAAAAAAAATGGAAATGGAAATGAAAATGAAAAGCGCACAAATGGAGTCGTAAAGCAAACGAACTGTAGGCCGTAACCGTGTTTGAGGCAATGTGCCCTTTTCTGTCTCTCTGTGTTGTGTTTGTTAGACCCGCTGTTGTTGTAGTAGCAGCTGTTGTTGTTGTTGTTGTTCTTGTTGCTATTCAGCATGCATATGCACGCATATTTACGAGCATGCTGTGGAATGTGCGCCCAACATCAGACTACGCAAAACGCAAGAAATTGCAGTGGGAATCGAGATGGTAAATATTGGAAACTTCCCTACAAAAAGTGTAGTAGATTTCGATGTAGTGCCACAAATTCATTTGTCGGCTCTCCCTACTAACATTGGTAGGGTTAATCAAAGAGAGAAACTATGTAGACCTATTCGAACACCATTTTCGCATTGAAGCTACGGTAATTTATTAAAAGTGTGCAATAAAGGACACATGAGAATAACGTTTTTAATTACATTATCATGCTCCAAATGATTGACAAAAAAAAGATTGAAATAAAGAACTGACTATTTTAGTAATACATATATTGGTAATAAAGCAAGAAATGTTTCTAAATTGAAAAGAGAAGATGATCGATGCGACTGTCAATTTTTTTAAAGTTTTATTGATTTTATTAAATTAAATGAACATAATATGTTATATTATAACTTATTATCTTAGCAGAAAAAACTATGTCAGCAATAACCAATTTTATAGTATGCTACAATTGTTTCTAAAATCACATAAAATTATACCACTGTTCGTATTTCAGGATCATTTAAATATTATTTTAAATCAAATACGAAAAGGCAATCTCTATATATGTATGTATATAAATTTCGAAACTATTTCTCGATTCGTTTCCTTTAATTTATCAGACAAACCAACTTAAAAGTTACTAATCAAAAGTAATCAGACCATTTCTTTAATTAAAATGGATTCCGTATAATTTACAGATATGTGAAATTAAATGCGCTATGTGAATGTATCTGAATAATTGAACTCGTCGAAGGATATGAGGTAAGTAGAACAATCAATTGTCATTACCGAGTGGCTCCTGCAATTTTCTGTCATTTTGTGTTGTGCCTGTCACTGTGTCATTCTGACATTCTGTCAATTTGTCAACTTGACTGTCTAATATGCACAATTATTTTCAAATAAATCAAATTAAAGTAGCTCAAAAAGAGAAAGAGAGAGCTTGTTAGCTTGTGCATTGGCCAAATGATTCCAAATAATTATGCATAATTGACAATAATTTAAAAGATCATAACAAAGAGATAATGCTATCAAAGACGACAAAAGAAAACATAAACTCAAGCAATGAAAAAAAGCTAAAGAATGATAAAGCTGTCGACTCATTAAAACGCAATTTCTCTCCATTAGCCGTAGGCCAGAGACAGAGACAAAATGAAAGAGAGAGAGAAAGAGAGAGAGTGGGAAAGAGATTTGTAGGCATTGTGACAACGAGACAAAGTACAACAAAAGGAGCAAGAAATGGAATGGGATCCTAAAAAGAAGGAAAAAGGCAAACAAACTGAAGATAAACACTCACGAGTTTCCTCTTCCTTTTCTCAGCTCTTTCTTCAGCATGCTATGAAATCAATAGAGGTCAACCTTTTATTTATAGTCTGTCCACGCCCTTAAAACGACATGCGGCCAGGTTCTGTTCCTTCTTTACAAGCTCAACACTCAAGCCCCAAAAGCAACAGCAACAGAAAAAGCAAAAGCAGAAGCAAAACCATTTGCCATTTTTTGTTGAGTTGCCATTGGTGCGTTTTTCATTTGACTTGACTTGCAGTTCAAAGGACTCTTCAACTGGGACTGGGACTGTCGATGGTCCTGAACCGTTCGAGGTCAACGGCGGCAAAGTGTTCGCTTTGCCATGTCAAATGAATGTGTGTCTGTGTGTGTATCGTGCATGTCAAAGTGCCTTTCAATAAGAAATTTTTCTCCTGTTCCTTGTTTTCTTGAAAAGAAAAAACCATTAAGTCGATAACTGTACGATTAGCCAAGTTCTTATGTCGATAGGCTCTCAGACCCGATTTCCCTGACTACTCTGACTGCATGACTAGCCAAACAAACTGACCAGCTGACCAGAAATCTGACCCACCGTTCTACTCGGCCTGTCAATATTCATTTATAAGTTTTCATTGTTGGCCCAAAAGTTTGCCAAGTCACTTACTTTCTAGCGCATAAAAGACGCATTTGGTCAACACTCATGAATACGCCATAGAAAAATACACAAGGTCCCTAGCTAAACATATGATTTATTTCATAAAAGAATCGCATTTTAATTAATTTTATAATCAAAATACAGTCTAAATATTTTGATAAGAATTTCTTTTAGTTTTTTCTATCTCTTTTATTTAGGAGCAAACTAAGAAATCGCAATGTTGTTGGTGTCTAAATATAGATGCCTGACTTAACTCAGTTGATATTTTTAATTGTATTTTGAAATATTTTGACACAAAAAATACACATGTTTGAGTACACACAACTGAGGAAGAATAAGAGCAACTTCGTTATGGATCTTCTACTTCGATTTAGTTGAAATTGTTAATAAAAAATCGCCTTCCATAACAAATATACATATAAAATATAAATGTACATATATTGCCTCGAAAAAGCCGTTTTCCACTTGAATCCCATCAACTTCTCGCTGGATATGAAAACTTTGAACAAATTGCAGTACAAGATATTTTTATGTGTTTTACAAATCGTTTGGCGTTTGGATGCTGCAATGAAAATGATATAAAAATCAGTCACTTTGGGGCGTTTGCTTAGCAGTAGAGGGCATGGCATGGATCAGAATTTGCTGTTGGCCAACATGTATTACACTCAATTAGGCCAATCTCGAAGCCATATTTATGGGCAGAAATAAGTTTATACATTTTACTGGTAGCATAAAACTATGTATGTTGTGTGCCAAAAAATGAGAGTCATAAACTATGGGAACTTACGCCAGGCACGGGGCCATAAAAATCGAAGCCTTATAAATGAGCCCGCATGGGGAGAAATACTTATAAAATAAAAAAGAAAATATATTCACACAAAGACTGAAAAAAAGTAATACAAATTTGATTTTTTCGCTTTGAAGTATCGTCCTCTTGGAGAAACTGATTAATTGGCACTTGAAGGGCGTGCTTCGTCCTGCATTTTGTGGTTGAAGGCATTGTGTGCGATTCGCACTACAGTAACAAGGGCCACACAGCTCTCTGTATTCTTGTCCTTTTACTGTCACGGTTTGTTGCATGCAACCTCTGAAAGTCAAACCAACAATTTGCTTGCAACGCTGTCGCTTAGTAAAGCAAATTAAATTGTTGTCCTGTAACTGTCGTCGAGGTCCTTTGGCCAGAAAGTTGAATACAACTTGTTTGTTTTGCGCTTTGCAGATCTTTAATTAGTGAAGCAAGAACTGACTCTATATTTAAATTAGTTTTTAATTAACATTACGACAATCGAATCGACAATCCATACGAACTTCATTCATATTTGCACAAAGGGACTACTAATCTTATCAGCACCACACAGCTGTGGCCTGGCAATCTCCCCAGTGATCCACACAATGATGACCCACCGAAATGGGATTTGAAGCCCCATCTCCACTTACAGCCATACATTAATATAGCTTAGGCAAATGCAAATGGGCTTCGTGACAAATGACATGCAATTTTCCAACACAACAGAACTAACACTCACACTCCCACTTACACTCACACACATTGAAGAATGCAATTAAAAGGAACACCTCTGCCACACACACTACACTCGCAGCTGGAAGAGTTTGAAAAAGGACAAACCCTGAGGCCAAAAAGAATGGCGCATTAAAAGGACTTACAAAACTGGCGCCAAAACATTCAGCAGACGGTCACAAAGCTGTGTTGCCCAGCATTAGCAGCTCCACAATACCCAAAGTTTTCCCCAGCACCCAACCCATGGAACTTTTCCCTTCTCCATCCTCTCTCTCCACTCCACTCCACACCCTCCTCTCTCCTCTCGTCTCCTAAAAGCCACTACAACAAAAAAATGCGACTGTCTGACCGATGTGACTGCAGTTTTTGGTACGTTGGCGTCGCTCGGATTTTCCTGTCACTCCCCGAGTTCTACCCGCAAACAAAGCGCCCGCAGTCCAAGTGCGATAAATCCTCTTGAAATACAACAAGCTACAACAACAAAACAAATGTGAAAGAAATAAAAACAATAGAACGAGCACAAAACAACAAAAGCCCAGACAAAATGTGTGAAAAGCACAAACATTAATCCTAGTTAGAAATATATTTATTATATTGTAATTGCTGCATGAAATGTGCTTTCGATTTTCAAAAAAAAAAAAACCAACAAAATTATCATGTTTTGTCTTTTAAGAAAATTCAATTCAATTCATTGCAAATTCAACTGCCCACAACCACAATCAATCAACAAGAATGAAATTCAAATACTACTTTTTGCGTATTCTTTAGAAATTTGAGCAAAGTAGCTAAAAGTTGGTCAATAGGCTGACAGATATGAGTTCATAGTTGAATTTAAATATTAAAGGAAATGTTATAGCTGCTATCCAAAAAAATACTCTTCACATTATTGTAACCACAGATTCTCTTATTTAGTATAAATAACCAAAATTAAATAGGATCAAGGAATGAAAACATTGTGGTCTAGGTAATTTAAAACGTAGGTTTATAAACGACAGAAATCAGCATTGATTCTGTCAAGGTAAATATTTTTAAAATTAATTATAAGAAAAGAAGCAAAGTGTATTGAATATCTCGCAGTAAATAATACTTCTTTTTTATATATATATGCATAATATTAATTATTTAACATAGCAATGGGAGTATTAGTGCAGAGACTGAACTATAACTATTTTATACTCGCTTGCAATTTCAACGATTACAACTAATTATATTATCCTCATTTATTTTATGGTCATTGTTGATGTTGGTCTTTTATATTGCTTGTTTGGTCTTGTTTCTGCAACTGCGGCATGTACAACAATTTGTGGCATTTATTGAGAAAGGGAGGAATGAATGTGTTCAAGTGCGTTGAACGCTTTAGGGCAGCAACAGGAGTCCCCATCAAATTTGCCAATATAATTGCTCTCTCTCGCTCTCTCTGGTTGACTGCCGGACTCGTCAATACGTCAACGTTTCATTGCGTTACGTTTATTTTTTGTGTTTTGTGATTGTTTCCGCTTGAGCGACAAAACACGAATTGCAAATTTCAGGCACGCATCGATGATATCTCGTCATTGGAATTCAATTTGCATTGTCCATACGCCACGGTGTCCACCACACCGCCACAACCTCACATTCCACAATTTACGATGCGGGGTAGCATAATACAGGGAGAGAAAGAGAGAGAGAGAGAGAGAGAGAGAGGGGAGTAGTTGACTGTTTGCTGTTTTGGAGGGACGGCCATTTGGCTTTCGTCTTTTGGTGTGCTTGTGGCTCTGCTGGTGGCTTGGCTCGCGGCTTGTGGCTATCAATTTCCGTCAACGCTTTGCAAAATTTACAAACATATACAAACAAATACACATATGCAAACATATAGATTTACAGTCGACAAAGATTCCATTTATAAGCATTTAATAGCATGTTGCGTAATTAATTTAAATAACTTTGCATCTCCCATTTCCATTATCATGATTATTATTTCTGTGTCATTTTATTTCAACTCGTTTCGCCTTCCCCTTTTTTACAGCATTTACAATGCCTAATTAAGTTTACTTGTTTTGACGGCTCATGTAACAAAATTACATATTTGAAATTAAATAAAATAATATACGTAACAAGTTCAAATAAAGCAAATAATTGGTAAAAAGATTCGCTTGCATATTTATCATCGGATGTAAATATGTAGAGAAACAAAATGTAACTTTAAAAGATTTGCAATTTAATATAAACATGCTTGTATATTTATGTACTTACATTTCCCATTTGGGTTAAAGTTAAATAAGTTGTAGTTCAAGTTAAATATGTTAAATGTACACATTGAAATATTTAAGCAAAGAAATTCCACAAATTCTAAAAAGCAGGCAAATAAATTTCACAGCTTGTTTATATCTTATGTAAAGTGTGTTTTCAAGCAATCATAATTTCTATACATTTCAATTGCATTATCTGTCATATCAATAATTCTGTTATTAAATGAATTCTGCAATTTATGCTGTTTGTTTAGCATAGTTTTTGAATTAGCTGAAAGTCAAACAATACTAAATTCATCAGTTTGAGTTTGCTCTTATATGTATGCTACACATAATTTCCATTTGACATTCATGGTGAGGAAGAGCCCAAAACAGACCTCTTTACATCAATAAAAGCCCTTCACAAAACCCTAATACCCATTTACATAAGTAAATAAATGTGTGTGTACACTCTATGTGTTTTCATTTTTTGAAAAGGGCCACGAAATTTGAGTCTGTCGAATGTAAATGGCTAGCAAAACTCATTAGCAAATATTTGTCTGGTAACAACAACGACAACGACAGCAAAAAATTCACTTAACACTCGACCACAAAAGTTTTGGACTGAAGCAACGGGGGATTTCGACTGATAATATGGACTAAGGGTCACAGTGAAAGGAAGTTTTTGGCAAATCGTTTAAAAATCGCTTTGCAGACAGATGCTTCTCCAGGTGCTGGCAACCGCAAAGGACGATTGATACCTACATAGGATAGCTTTACGGGGGTTTAACCGTACATCCGGCTTTAAATTTGCAAACAGCAACGGAGAACGCAAAACGTAAAAGCGGAATCGTAGCGAAAAGGTTAATAATTTGCAATATCCGCTGCATGCAGCGCCACTTCCGGTTTCCGTTGTCCAGGCTAGCGCTAACCGCACCACAATAAACACAAAGACACAAACACACAGACGCCTCTTCCTCGTAAACAAAATCAAACAACTTTGAGCCGGCTCAACACACACACAGACACACACGCACGCACACACACACACACACACACACATACATACACACTCATGCACAGAGAAAGAGATAGACAACGCAGATTTCCAGCAGCGTGTCTGTAATTGCGGGCTATTGTCTATTCCAAATGAGTGACTTTGAGGTAGGTCTACAGGTCTCCGCATCCAGGCCAAATGGTTTCATGTCTGTCTCTAAGGACCTCGCTATTACATTTTACAATTTTCACGCTTTACCGTCGGTTTTTCTTTTTTTAGTACTGTAGAAAGCCGACAAAATCAAGGATTCGAACATAACATTTGACATCTCGACATGTTTGAGAGCGCGCTGGGAGCACAAGTTTGAGGGAGAGCAAGGATAACACTTGTATGGGAGAGCGTGGATAACATGTTTGAGAGAACAAAGCTCTGTTAAAACATGTTGCAGGAGCGATGGCAAGGGGCATAGCTTTAACAGCTACTAAAAAGGGGATGCAACAAGTTCGATGTTTACTTGGACTACGCTTTAGCATATTATACTGTAGTATAAAATTAAAAGGTACGCGATGTAGTATACTGTATACTGGGAAATATAAGGTACTTTCGCGTTATCCTTGAATATAAGAATGTATTGTAGCATACTGCATACTTTTAGTATGTGGAAATTAATGTTTGAGGTTTGGTTCTTGGGTATCATCATTCAAAAAATAAGCGGCTTGTTCTGGGATAGAATTTTGTAGCAGAGAATAATGATATGTCATAAAAGAGATAGCTGCACCCTTAACAGACTTTAATATACGCAAAATTAATAAGATCTTTTGTAGATTCAAGATTTTAAGTGTGCTTCCTAAAAGAGCTGTATGTATGTAGATTTGATGTGTTGCAATTTAATTCAAATAACTTTTACACTTGTCTCTTACGTATTAAAGTGAAATCGCAGCGAAAATCGACTACGGAATTAACCAACTAAAGAAAATTATCCTTTGATTGACCTATTCATTTACATGGAGTGCATCTTGTAAACTAAGCTGCTTTTATGATTGATCAATAAGTGGAAAATCACCCAAATGACCCACATATGAAGCAATTGGTTGAGAGTTCACTTTCACGATAACACAGCACGTGCTTTAACATACTTCTGTTAAAATACGAAAACTCTTTGATGCTTTAGGCGTTGCAACCGCACTGTTTGCATGGGGAAGGGGACTGAGGTCTGGGTCTTGGCAGTACAACATCAACAAGGCTTTTGTTGTCCGGGGACATTGTCTGAGGCAGGCAAAACAAAAACAATGCTTGCAACAGCAGCAACAACAACGATAAGCTTCGTTAGCTGCGAGGGTTGGGGCGAGTGCTCAAAAGTAGGCTTCATTTTAACACTTAACATGTTAAAATTACATTCGCTGCCTGTTATTATTATTATTTTTTTCTCTCTCTCTCTTTATGCATGTGTTTGTTGTTGTTGGTTGCCTTTTGTTGCTTATTCTGCTCGTTAAATGTCAAGCGGAAAGTTGAGAGAAAGTCAATGACCGGCAACGCTTACGCAAAAAAAAATGTAATAACAATAGGAAAAGTTTGTTTTGGAGTTGAATGAGCGCACTTAGTTAGTGTACGAAGGGTTAGGGTTAGTTCTTGTTGTTTTTTCTGTGATTTCCCGTGTTTTTTTTCTCCCATGGTGTTGAAAATAAATTCCGTTGTTCCATAGGCGCGTTAACAAGTTGCCAAACAATGTAAAATGAGAAATGAGCAATGCGAAATGAGAAGCATTCCTTAGAGCAGAAAATAAGCTATGATTTAATTTAGTATGCAAATTGAATTTGTAAAGTCATTTAATATAGCCTTAGATAAAACAAGATTTTATAAGATTGAAGAAATTCTATAGATTAAGACTTTCCTGTTTGAGCAAACAATTTCAACGCTTTTTAAACAAGGATTATTTCAATATACATTAAAAAATGTTTACCAGTATAATGATGATGATGATATCATAAGAACTCAATATAGAAGTGCCGATTTCATAGAATATTTAGTTAAATTGTGTTGAGCTAAGTAAAGATCTTTATATTGTCTTTAAAATGCATTTCTTTTTTAACTAAATTTTAAATTAATCTCATACAAACATCAGTTTCCCTGTTGTGCGATTTTAAAGAACAATTTGCATTTTGAAACTGTGAGAAAAATTAAATTATTTATTTAGTTATTGCCAATGCAAATTTGAATCAAAATAGAAAACCAAGCAGGTATCTTAAAGTTCTTGTTGTAGACTGACAGATACCCTCTAAAGAAATCTACTTTTGAGCCGCAACTAACTTATTCATTTCACCGTGCATAAATAAAAACACACATTATAAATGGAGTAAAACATTTGCATCATACATGGTCTAACATTATGATACCCGTTTTATGCATTTTATGAGGGCAGGGTAGAAAAAACACAACGCTTGTGAAAACAACAGTTGTGTGTGAATACTAGAAGCATGACGTAGAAAGAACACAACAATAAAAAAGATGCCGGGGGAAAATCAAGTAACAGTTACGAACTAACACACAAACACACACCCACACACACACCCACACACACACTATTTCAGTGGCCGTTTTCCAAACCCATTCACCAGGAATGGAGGTTTACCCACCTTTTGGCGGTCGCATCGTAAAATCGCAGAGATCCAACCGCACTCAAAGAAATTATGCGAAAACAAAAATGCAGCACTTGGGGGAAAAGCTGGCTCAGTGAAAGAAAAGTGTGGAATATGGCAAACAAAACAGAACAGAACAGGCAACAAAATGGCTACACATCCAAACAAACACACACACACATATATAGATATGTGTGTGTACACTCACACCCTTACAGGATAAACATAAAAGCAAACGCGGGCTGGAAGCGAGCGAATAAGCAAACAGCCTTAATAAAAATTTCATTTCCTTAATCAAATGCATTATCAAATTACAAAAACAACAACAACAACAAGAACATAAACAACAACAGTAGCTGTGTCAGTATCAATGTAGGCGTGTGGGCGTGTCTACATAATGTGCAGCCACAAGAGCCAGCATAAAAAGAATATTGTTATCCTTCGTCTCAACCCTGCGGTTAAGTTCTTCACAAAAGCCAACATCAATAGGAATTGAGAAACACGTCGCACACCTCATTTGAAGCTCACATTTAACCCAGAGTATCCCTGCTGAGTCCCGTTACACATCCCCAACCTCTCTTTCTTCCAACCTCCCACTGCAGTCCTTGCTGGAATTGAGAATTCAAAACCCACAAATTGTCAAGCGAGAGTTGAAATCAAACGAGACTAAAAAGCATAGCAGAAACAAGTATAAGCGAAAAAATACCCAACACTTTTTAAATATACAAAAAATCATCGCTTTTAGACAGTTATTCTGATATCCTTAACAATAGATTTTAACATTATTCTTGTCCGTCTTTTAAAGATATATTTTGTGTATAGAGAATATTTGCTACATTATAATTTTAATGTTTTATGGATGATTTTATATCATATAAATAAACAACAGGTAGTAAATACAGAAATTATATGAAAGTGGAGTATATCAAGCCTTAAGTACTTCTAAACTGTCTCTAGGGTATCTCGTAGTTGGGCATTTTCGATAAGAATAGTTTTATTAGCTTTTAAACGCATTGGAGATTCTCCAAATATTTTGTACTTAAGCTTAACAAATCAGTTTCAGATTTTGCATGATAGAGAGTCCTGTATTTCAAAATTTTGAAAGGTCCAGTTAGAATTCCTTTCGAAAGGACCAAACAAAATACACAGACACACAGACTACACACACAGTGCAGACATACACAAACAGAGACACACAAATATACGATGCTTATTTCGTTATAAGCTGAAAAATCAATGATTGCATTTGCATTTTGCTAGATTTCTACATTGGAATTATGCCAAGCTTTTGGCGCGTACTTTAGTGTTGTTGTTGTAGTTGCTGCTGCTGCTGCTGTTGTTGTAGCTGTAGTTGTAGCTGCTGCCGGAAGTATGGAGGGGGAGTAGCCTGATAGCTCGCAACTGCAAAAGTCCTTCGTAGTGGTGAGGAAATTAGAAATGGAAATTATTATCGTAATTCGTAATGCTTTTGTTATTGTTGCTGCTGCTGTTGTTGTTGCTGTTGTTGCTGCTGTTGTTGCTGCTGTTGTTGTTGCTGCTGTTGTTGTTGTTGTTGTTGCTGTCATGTAATTACACAGCAACAGAACACAACAATCTCTTGAGCGCATTTAGTGCTGTTAATTGAAGTTTGTTAAAGGCTGAAGGCTGCTCTTTTAAGCTGTGAGTGCATTATATTTTAAATAACAATATATAGCTTTAATAAATGCTGCGTAATTAAAGAGTAATTAATAGACTATTCTTTTGCAGGACTTTCAAAGCCTTTCTTACAATGTTTGTTGTTTCTACATATTTTTTTAAAGAGTAATTTTATTTCGTTAAGCTCTTATAGAGAAAAAAAAATAGAAAATGTAATTATTTATAGCGTAAAATAGGATTATCAAGGAAATGGAGAAGTGATTCTTGTTTGTATGGATATGTGTAGATTTCCGATTTGCAGAGCTTTATGGACTTGTCATTCTCCAGCGAAGCAGCGGCAAATTAAGCCCTCTTCCATCCGGTAATATTGATCGAGATTCTCTGATTTGCATATCATATTTATATCAATCTTATTCTTCATGGGGCATAGTGCTGTCTTCGTTGTCTTTCTTTTAGGGGATTGCTGTGCTCCGTTTCCTGGGCAAATTTTTAGAACATCCTCATTTGGCTGTCGAATTTTTTAAACATGTAGTTGAACAGCTTTTGGCGTTATCTTTGAGCTTTGCTCGCCCGGTACCCGAATATCCTTTCTCGGTACCCTGTAAAAGAATTTTTCCAGTTTGAGGATGTTCTACAAATTTTCCCAAGAAAAAGAGCAAAATATGCACAGCAATTCTCTAAAAAAAGACAGGAGAGAAGAGGGCTTAATTTGCCTCTGATCTGAGTGATTCCTCAACTTTTAGCAGCTATTCCGATCGATTCGACAATCTGGGCGAACTTTGAACTTATGATTAGCGAGCAAAGCAATAGAGATAATTCAGAATAATTCTATTAATCACATTTCAAATCAATTAGAAAGCGACTCCTTTGTGTATGCTTATCAGAAATCTCTATACACAAAAACAGACATCACAAAGGTACAGAAGTGTAGTAAAAGCTCGCTTGTATAATCTTATATATGTATGTATGTTGTATAATACTATTATAAATAATACTATTATAAATCGATGGTGACTAAGGAGCACAGTTCGCTTAGTTCTGTTTGGGGGCAATGACACCGAACACCTTTTGAAGGGTTGTGCCTATAAGCGATGTCTACATCGCCTAAAAAGTAGGCAATGTGCGAACTTTATTCAATCGATAAAATTCACTCCATATGCAACTTCCGCAGCCTTCGAGGTCGTAGTTGGCGCTTAGTTCTTTCTCCCCGGATGGGTGTAGATAAAGTTAACCGATTGCGGGTGTTCTGCCTTCGTTCTGTCCGGATAGCAATGCAAATCAACTCTGTTTTGCTGCACTTCCATTCCAAAGAACGAGGAAAGAGAAATAATAATTGCCTATTTTGTTGCTGAATTCGTGAATCTCGCGACTTAACCAGCTTTTTGCATATTTGTATCAGTTTGCCGACCACGATTAAAAAACAACAAAAAAACAGAGAAATGAAAATGGAAATCGGCACTCAATGTTTTAGCATTGAGCAAAGCAACGAAATAAAAGTTAAAATTGCCTATATATTTATATGTATATATTGTTACGTGTATCGAAGTAGGCTTTTAAGCAGCCCAACCAAGTAGGCATTTAGAAACAAGCTACGGAGCTATTAACCAGCTATACGAACTTATAGCTTTAAAAACAGTTGTTCTTTTTACCATTTTACTTACTTTACCTAATTTCAATCGTAACCCAAAATCGTAACAATATAATACTTGAATTTAAATTAAGCATAAGCTGGCTCATCTTTTCGCATCTGTTTCTGACTGAAATTCAAGGTGAATGTTCCCTAATTGATATCGTTTGTATTCATTTGGAAACTCGACAAACCCAACTATTTATGCAGACACTTGTTTTTGTATCACATAGTTTATTTATGCATTTGTGTTTCAGTACGAATTGTGAATAATTGAGCAGAGTATTTGCTTACAGGACAAAATAGATTGAAAATCATATAATGCATATGCAATTTTAAATGTAACTCCCAATCTATGGCAAAGACTGGGGTAAATCGACTGACATAAAATCATTCTTGACGTTTCCAAGAGAGGTTTTCTTTTTTTTTAAATAGAAAAAAATAAAATAAAAAATAAATACAACAAAAATAGAATTAAAAAAATGATAAAAAAAAATTTAAAAAAAATATACCGAGAAAAACCGCAGGAGGTCTTTTCTACCTTCAGTCAACCATTACCAAATAGTCAGCTATTATACCAGGTTCACGCTTAAACTGTTTGGGAATTCGAAGCGAAAAATTATAAAATTCCGTTTTAAAATATCCCGTGCATATTCCATGCAGTGTTGCCATTACAGCTATTTTGTAGCTAGACTTAGCTATTTGGAAACTGTAAAGCAGTAAAGTTTTAATATAATTACATAAGCCAATCTTTTCCTAATTACACTTTCAATAAAGTTCTGAAGCAATTAAACTGAAGTATTCTTAAGTTTAATATCATAAATTCTCTACTACTACTACATTTCTATATTTGGTACATTTCATTTAAGGGCTTTTGTACAGCTGAATTGAATTGAGAATTTAGGGCTCAAAAATAGTCAGTAAGTACTTGTTAAATGTTTGAACTTAAGTTCGTTCGAAGTCAAAAGTAGGGTAAAAAAAAGGAAATTAAAGGTAAAATTAAAGGAAATTGCCCTGTATTTTGTGGCAAGTTCTAAGAGCATGGAAGGACATTGAAAACCCCATATATATATTTATGATATTTCTGTGTTTTTTTTCTAACAAATCCTTTTATGTAAAATACCACCACTATTGAAATTACCCCTTAAAGTTCTTTGGAACTTTTCTTGTTACTAAAAGTACCTTAATTTTAAACCATTTAACAAAAGGAAAGTACCATAACAGACAAGCAAAAGCCCAATATTTCTGAAATAATATTTTAAGGCCCGTTAATGAAGTAGGTCTGCATTAAATCCATGGCTCTCAATGAATCAACGGAAAAATTAAGATACATTTTTCTTGGCTTGTTGCAGATTCTCTTGATGCAGTTTTTTTTAATTTGGATAAAAGGTAAGCACAAATAATAACAAAAATTACATTAAGTTTTGGTGGGAATCTTAGATGTTTCTTTCTATAATTGAGAAAAGATTTGTACATTAGCAAAGACTTATCATATGAGCTCATCTTGTAAGCCATCTATTGTAGATTTCAGTTTACTTATAAAAGTTTCATACCTGTGGGCTTTTTGTCAACCAAAATAGTGCACCATCTTTGGACATTCCCTTTAGTTACAGGGTGATTGAAGTAGGCTTAGAAAAAAATATGGCGCGCAATTTAAATGAAATTCAAATAAATACTTAACTAAACAACAAGACTTTAATTATTAGATTATATGTCGATAATAATTTTAATAAACGTAAATAAAATCACAAATTAATAATTTTGGTATATAAAAAAACAATTATATTTGATTCGACTCGATTAAAAAAAAATGAATGCACGTGTCAAGCTTTAAGTTTAGAAAATGGAAAAGTCACGCCAAATTTCAAAAGTCGACAACAAATGTTTAAAGCATTAACTTAACAATAGAAAGTACAATTTTAAATAAACAATTAAAGTTTTGTACTATATACTCATTTAAGTTAAGTTATCTTTTTATTTATCCAAGTGCTATAAGATAACTGATAGTTTCGTTTTAATTTAAATTTAATTATAATTACTCTACTAGAATGTGTTTAACTTTTACATTTCAAGTTAGTTAGTTATGAAATTATAATATATTTGAAAAATATCTTGAAGAGGAAAATTAGTAAGCAAAAAAAAACTAATTAAATAGTAAATGGGCCAACATTTTTAGAAAGGTTTTGGGAAACACAAAAAAACCCTATCAGATCAATAAGTACCTATTATTATACCCTTGCAGAGGGTGTTATAATTTTGTCACGAAGTTTGTAACGCATTGAAGAAGGCATGGCAGTCCCCATATAGTATATATATTCTTGATCAGAGCGACGAGCTGAGTCGAAGCTCAGCTATCTTGGTGAAACTTGGTAAAAGTCCGTCTTTTTGTTGCACGCAGTACATATGTCGGAGCCGGTGGGATCGGATCAATATTTCATATAGCTGCCATAGGAACTATCGGTTAGAAATCAATCTTTAGTATGAACAACTTTTTTGTTTCTTAAGATAGCTCAACCAAACTCACAGATTGTGTGTTTAATGCAGTTTTTTATATCCTTATTAAATTTTGTGCAAATCGGACAATTATGTATATCAAATAGCTGCCATAGGAACGATCGGTTAAAAAACAACATCTAACAAATTTTGTAAAACATCTAACGGCTTATACAGTGCACTGCAAGGGTATTTGGCGTGCCAAAGTTGGCTTGCGCTATATTTATTATTATTAAAGATAGTATTTTACTAAAAATCTAGGATTAGTATGAACAGGCTACTTACTAAAATATGTATATTTTCCTGACCACTCAATTTAAACAAGTTTGTGATTTATTCATTTTATTTATTTCTATTTTGTTGAAATATTATTGTTACAATACTTAAGTTTATTAGCATATTACATTTCAATAACTAAGGATAACATATTGTAGCTAACAATTTGGCCAAAAAATAAAATTGAGACCGACGAAATGATAAACAGCATAACAAGGCCGATCAGAGCAATTTAAAAAATTGCAAAAGTTAACTTTTTCTGCTATATGTACAGATAAACATTTATATATTGTTTTGTTACATAATTATACATTATGTACTCTATAATTTGTTAATAATTTGGAACGGAGTTTTGTGTTACAAGTTAAAAAAAAGATTAATACAAGCGATGTGATATTTGCCATCGATGAATGTTCCTCACATGATAATAAACTTAACAAAGTTGTTCTTAAAACAAATCTTGATATAATTGAGCTACATTCAGATCAATATTTAATCTAATCATCTCTTTTAAGTCTAGCGCCTTTTATAAAAATATTCATGCTTTGTAGCCAACAATATGTTTACTTCCATCTTTTAACCAGCCTATTTTAATCCGTAACCTAATTTCTTACTTACATATAGTATAGACACGGACATACGTATATGTAGAATTCTCTTATCTAATTTGATTTTATACACAACTTGAAATCAACAGGTTTCAACTTGAGTATCATAGCACTTCCTTTGGAGTATATGTTAACATAAGTCTGTCTGCTCTTCTCATGTTCATGTTAAAGTTTGTTATTCTCATGTTAACCAAATTTTGCTTAGTGTATCTTCGATAAGTTGGGTATTAAATGAAGACATTTCACATCCATTTCGACTGTTCAAACTGCAGGTTATTATTAATTCTAACACGTACATGAGACAACTTGCCTAAGAGTACTTCCACATATAAATCTAAGTAATTCTGCTTGTATATGCATCAAACACATAAATAAGTTGAAAAGATTTGTTAGATAGGGTATCTAGATACATAGTTAGGGCTTTCAACTATTAATTTCTTTTCACACATACTTCGCTTTTCAGAAGAAGAGAGTTGTGCTATACAAAGGGGAGATAACTTGTACAGTTGTTCTCCATGTGACATGTCTCACTTTGATCCTCTGTGAGAAGGAATTTAGACGAAAACAGTTTTCCAAAGAGGATGCTACTAAATGTATCTTTAAGATACTTTTCTACTGCGATCACTCAAGCACATTTTGCTTGCCTGCCTAACAATCAATCCCACTCTGACTTAGATCCCCTGCATCAGTGCATCGGGCGTTTGAGGATCTGTTGTGCTTCCACCCAGCTCATCGCTGATGTCACCCACTGATGATGAAACTGCGGATAGCATTGTGGTCACCGTGGCATTAATGAACTCCGTGCTAGTGCTGGCAACGGTGCTATACAAAGCCAATGCCGTTGTGGTGATCACTGTAGCCAAAGCTGGAACGGGAACCATACTCGTGGAGCTGCTCTCAGTGCTGGCCATGCTGGAGATTGTGGTATTGAGTAGCAGTGGAGCCAGTGTTGTGTTGATCGTCATTGTCGCACTTGTCGTGGGCAACAGAGGCGGCAAGTGACCATGATAGTGATCCAAGGAGGCGGGCGTATATGGATACAAGGGACAGGGATTATCCAGCTGTGGTCCCAGCATGCCCTCGAACACGTAGCCAATAAGTGATCCCGCCGTAAGGCCAATATTATAAGACAGTGTCATAATATTTCCAGTGACCTCTTTAAGCGTGCCGGGCACCTTTGCGGGCGCCAGCATCATGGGAAGACTTCCTGCCAATCCATTGCTGATGCCCAGCGCAATGGTTAACAAAAAGGGAGCCGTTTCGCCAGAGATGACAGGACGATGGCGTGGAGCACAACAAAGCAGGAACATTGGCACAAGGACAATACGTAGTCCAGACAACAGCACCAACTGACGACGTGACCAGGGATATGGACTAGCAGCAAGGATTTTGCCCACCACATCCGATGTATTGAAACAGAACATCAAGAGCACGGGCATCCAAGAGCGCAGGGCACACGAATTGACCTCCACCTCGATTCCCGGATAAAGTGAGAGAGTCACACAATAGGCCAATGCAATGCACACCATATAAGGATAGATAACTTGGGCCACACGCCACCGTGTCACGAATCCTTCACGTATGTCGCCCAATTTGCTGGGACGACAGCGTCGTGGCGTTATCACATGCTCCACTTTGAAGGCCACTGTTGTGGGTGTGGCAGGTTCATGTGGCGTTTCGGGCAGTTCTGGCAATTGTCCAAGACCCTCAATGATGCTCTCGCCAGCTGTAGGATTGGACAGCTCATACACGGGATTGCTAAAGCTCAAAGTGTTCGTAGCATTGCCACTGGAATGATGCGGTGCAGCTGTTGTTGTTGTCGTTGTTCCATCCATGGAGAGGACTCCATATTTCGTGCTGCTCGTAGCGCCGTCAATCTCTTGCTACAAAAAGAAAGTAGGGATGAGTGTCTTAATAGCTTGAAATGAATAAAACATTACGCAATCAAAGTATCCTTACAATAAAGATTCCTGCCCTCTATATCGTCTTTACACCATTTGGCAGTTATTTAAATTGTTATTTGAAAATAGTACAATTTACAATACCTTTCTTCAAGACTGAATATGTATGCCCTATGTTCCTTAATAAGCGGTCGATGACTGTTAGTCGGTACTGTCAACTCTTCGAGTTAAGCAAGGTTGGAAAGAGTGAGAAAAGAGCAAGATGCTGCTGAACGCAGTCGCTTAATTTGTAAAATTAACTGAAATGGCAATAGATGACTTTACAATATGTGTGATCCTGTTTCATTTAAATCCCTATAACGTTAAGCAGACAAACACTTCAGGAAATGTAAGACCAATTATCCTCAGTTTATTCTTTCCCTTTACATAACTTTATTGGCACACTGTTACGTATGAGTAATATCACTCTTTTTATTTGTAGAGGAATCATTGATGCTTGGATATAACACATACTTACCTCATCTGGTCGCAGAACAATCTTGGAGCATGCCTCCACATGATATCGAACGAAGGGCGAATTAATTGTGGCCACATGGAGCAGGTAACTGAAGAGTATATATAGCGTAGAGGTTAGAAAGAAGATGACAGTCGACACGCGATCATTGTTGATGAGCAGCTTGGTAACAACACGATTGGAAGACACCAGAAAACCGGCAATACTCTCCCCGGCCATCACCGCCTGGGTATATTGTTTGGGCAGCATTGAGGCGAATCCATAGAAGCTTGACTGTTGCACCGTACAACCAATGGCGGTTAATGCCACCGCTGACATGTTCACCACATACGCTGTGTTTGTGGCAAAGGCATGCCAGGCTACTTCACAGACGGCCACAAATATCAATGTCGTAAAGGACACGATGTAGCCGAAGAGTACACGGGTCTGGAATGGCGCCAACGAAAGCACAATGTTGTTGAACAAAACCGTACAGAAGGCCACAAAGATATATGTCATGGACATGTCCAATGCCACAGGACGACCTGGGAAGCGTCCCTGCCAATAATCCGCGGCAATAATGAAGCTGAAGATAAAATACAATTTTATAACGGTAACAAGGGAGTACTCTTAGTAAAATGTTATAAAAAAAGAAACAAATTTAAGATTTTAACTATTTTTAATATGTTTGATAACTGTCTCTAATCTAAATTTGTAGATACATTATTGTCTGTTGACTATCTTTTTTTTGGCAGGGTATTAAACTAGGCATGAATAAATTTAGAGCGGGCTCACCTATTGTAGGGAAGAACAAATCCAATGCCCGCTGCAAGGAGTGCCAGATAGACGGCATGTCGTTGATCCTTGGGAGCACGTGTATCGAATTCGGGACTATCAATGCTCGTTGGATGCCGCATGCCACCTCCCGATGTGCGACCGCTGCGACCCTCAAGTGGTTCGTATGTGGATTCCTGTGCCCCAACATCCATTATCCTGTACTTGTTGTTATTGTTCTGCTTATTGACGAATATTGTTGCTGTTTTTTAATAGTTTTTCTTAGTTTAGTCAACGCACAATTCCAATGAGGTTTGCATAATTGATGTGTTGAAATCCACAGAATAACTAACGTTGTATGTTCGTCATGCACACAAGAAATACAGGGTGTTGTCTTTGTGACTATTTGTGGCACGCACATAAATCGATAAACAGCAGTCGCAAATTGTTGCTCCACTACTGCGTTAATCGAATGCAAATCCAAAATATTTTAAATTACATTAATTTCAGTTTCAAGTTTCCCTTAAGCAATTAACATTACGTATTTGTTGAAATAACAAAATTATTAATAACACTTTTTCTCTCTTTTGTGCTGTCATTCCATTTGTATTTTATGTTGTCTGGTTTTCTTTAAACACGCTGCATTCACACAAAGGATATGCATAACTAAACTGCCATCCTTTGCTAACAAATTTTCACACAGGTATTCAACCTCACCACACTGAGGACTGCGCATGCGGCGTATGATTGATTTTTCGTTGCAATCGACAGGCTAGTCAACATTTTACCGTTCGCCATGCCAGACAAGTCATTATCCTGCTGGACCCCAAGCTGACTGGTCGACATCATTTTCTATCTCTGCTGAAATCTAACTGCTAAAATGTGTAAGTACTATATATAACTATAATTATCTAACTAACCAGACCAATCATAATTTTTATTACTATTTATTTATTACTACTTTAAATTTGATTTTATTATGTATGTTTTGAAATAAATTTCATTCGGCTAATACATTTGAAAATAACATTATTTTACCCTCTTTTCTCTCAACAGGTAAAAAAGGTTGCAAACGGTTAAAAGCAGGTATATTTCATTTAAAAATTACTGAATAACTTTTTTCAATTCTAAAAACACAAAATCTGCATCCGTTGCAATTTTCACTCTTTATTTACAACCTGTAGTTTTTATGTACCTATCTATAGACAAAATTTTGTGTATCTTTTAACTGAGATACACACCTTCCCCAACTTGTAAATGGTTAGGTTGGTGCACTTTTCGCACACTTTCTCATAAATATATTTTCATCATGGCGTATATCTGTCTACCAATTTTCGACAGGCATATACTTAGATACATATAACACATCGCTAATGTATTTCATATACACACTACAGAATCTGTAGTAGAGATAGAAACCCCTTACCTTCAGGTGAATTATCAAGTCTGTGGAAGATGAAATAAGCAGTATGCAGATTAACAGGAAATCTGCTTTTACTGCAGTCTAACATTTTTGATAGACAAATACATATTTATTATATATTAGAATGTATACCATATACAGGCGATAGATACACACCTTTTACAATTAGGTGATTTATACATGAAATCTGCATCTGCTGCAGTTTCACATTATTTTCTATGTATATATAGTGTATATGTATCTGTCTAGCACTTTCAGCAAGGTATATGCATACATAGATACCTATGCCAAATATTTCTTATGAGGGTGTGAATCTGTCTATCAGCTAACAATAGGTATACTTATAAATACACCTTCCAACAGGTGACTCGTCAAGTCTGTAGAAGATAAATTATTTATCAGAAATATTCATTATCATTTTAATAAAAATAATTTTTTGAGAAGGTGGGATATCAGTCCGTAGTTATCATTGCTTTGAATGATGAAATAGGCAAATAGAGGAAGACACTGAGTGTCTGAGTCCAGCTCGTATTCTGTGGCATTACCCAAAGCAATGAGCACGGCTTAATGTCCCACCAAGATTTATAGATCTACTGGGACTAAAACATTGGTGATTGTGTACTTAAAAAAATATATGGTACAGAAATTTGCAACTTAAACGATACCCCGCACTTGACGCTGGCTATCGTGCAAGTCATCGTTAATGTTGCCGAATTCTGTTTCCTAAACAAGCATATAATTCAATTAAAACAACGATGATGGTACTTCTGGAACGGATCCATCCACTGGCGTAGTAAGAAATTGGTATATTATTCAAATTTTAATTATTATGTGCATCAACTTGCTGGAAAAATGCGTGCGCAGTCAACCCTTGCATCAGTTTCAAGGCCACCCCAAAGTGCATGCAGTATATAACAACATTTTGCAACCAATAAAAATGCATTTTCTTATGTAGTAGATACATACACAAATTTATATTTCATGTACAAATATATATTAGTTTATATGCATATAATAATCAAACTAATTGCGAATTCCACCCTCAAATCAATTCCACAGAAACCTGAGAGCATAGTATGTATCTGAAAAATATGCTACACATTTCTGTTGAGTTCATAATGAAGTAGAATTTGCAACAGGTCTTGACCGGCCTTAAAAGTTTTCGTTTGTATAATAGTTATCAACAATTGTAAAGCAAAAATAAAAACAATTATATTAACAGCATGTTTTAAATTGTGACTGTACAGAGACCAAGCATTAAATTTATAAAATAAACAAGCATTACTGTAACAAAAATGATTCGTTTTTCATTTCGATTTGCCTTTTTCCAAACAGGTTTTGAGATGCGACCAGAACATCGGTTGATTAATACAACAGCAATAGTTAAACCACTTGCAAGACTAAACAAAGCGACTTCTTAAAAGCTAATTAAAGAAATGTTTTATAAACAATTTTCAAAGGCTATTCAATAATCTAGTATGCAAAACTTCACACAATTAATGATTTGCAAAAAGTGGAATGAGCCGTTCTCTTGGTTTAATACATATATAAATTTTTAAGTTGTTAACAAACTGATTTTATTGATGTTTCTTTGATGCATCGTTGTAGCTGGGGGCAAATTCTGTAAAGAATTACACAAATTTATTTTTATAAATGTTCATAGAGTAATTTATAGACTGACTACTAACATTATATGACGGCGGCATATCACTAGGTCCAGGGGCATTGGGTCCGCGTTGGTTATATGGTGTATTATAAGCGCTAGCTGCTGCTTCGGCTTCTTTCGAATCTGTGAGAATTAGTGAGAAAAAATCAATAATTTTGTGTTGAAATTAAAATGTTAGAAACTGAGAACTAATGTACACTAAAAGAACAATGTCTTACAGATCCTTTTTATGGATATATAACAGGTATTGGTATAAAACACAAAGTTCTTGCAACTGGATAACAATTGGGATAATAATAATATTGCGTGCTGCTGGTTCCTGCAAAGTTTGCATTGGAAAACAATGAAAGAAAGAAAGAAATCGTTATGCAAGTTACTAACTACAAACCAAAATCGCAAAACGTTTTTGACTCGGCTTTTGTTATAATTTTGAACCTTAAAACATAGATATTACAATAAAAACCATTACAAGATCTTACTTGTTTGTTTTGCGGAACAGTAAATTTTGCAGTTTACACTGTGAAAATAGTTAAAAAGAAAAAATTGTTTCAGATGCCAAGAATTGTAATTATTTTGAGAGTTTAGTAACTTGTTAGATTTCGTCGGATAAATTAGACACAACATCAATATGAAAGGAAATGATGGAGCAAAAGAAAAATGCTTAAGGATACTTTCTAAACAGAATTGTAAACAGTAAATTTTTACCTAATTAATAATTTTACAAACTAATAACTATTGCTTTAAATAATATTCATTTTTTATAGAAACCTTTAAAGTCGCATACTTTTATTTTCTTGCTTGAGTTGAAAAATTAGTCTAGACAAGAGATGAGGGGAATGAAGGGTTAACGAGGTGAGATGATTATGATTTATACTCACTTCCGGGTGGCAAACTGAAGCCCATAAAGCTGGCAGCAGCCGCACTGCCTGCGACATTGGCAGCACCACCGGGAGCACCACCGGCAGCGGCTGGTGGCTGCTGAGGCTGTGGTGGAGCAGTACCTCCAGGGTATCCATTCGGCTGTTGTGGTTGCTGCAGACCAGGCTGCATGAAACCACCAGGAATGTTTGGATTATAGCCACCATAGGGAGCCGCCGGTGCGCCATATCCTTGCGCCGGATATCCACCATAAGGCGGACCAGGTGGACCAGGTGGTCCTGCTGGAGCACAAGAGGCATAAGGCGGCGGCTGAGCATAACCACCGTTATAACCTTGGGCTCCATAGCCGGGCTGCGGTTGAGGCCGCTGATCTGGTGGTGCAGAAAAACCATACCAAGTCGGATCACTTTGTGGCTGTTGATGTGGTGCCGCATACGGATTTTGTGCCGGCTGATTATTTGGAGGTGCTATAACAAGACAACAAGAAATGGAATGTGCAGCGGTGCGTTAAAGTTAGAGAGAGCGTGCGCTTGTTATAATTTTTCAAGCACATTTCTTGCCAATTTCAATTAATACCAGCTATACTGCTGTACAAAAACAAAAGCCGAGTGTTGAAAGAATTCTGTGGCAAAACTTACTCATGCCCGGATACGGCGGCGGATTGTCGCTGATAAACACCGTATTAGGTGCCGGACCACTGAAAGCATCGTGCTGCGGCAACCAGCCATAGTAACCTGGTGGTGGCTGATAGGCCGGTGGTGGAGCCTCATGCCAGGCACCAGACGGTACATAAGGCGGTGGATCATCGCCAGCTAAGCCCCCACGATGGAAGTTGCCTTGTGCGGTCTTGGCGGCACGCAGCAATGCCTGGCCGTACTCAATGGCACCGCCTGCCTTGAAATACAGCTTGAATTTGACCTCGCCCACATAGTTTCCGTTGGGCTGAGCGCGAACCTTGCCCTTAATGTAATTCGCCCCAAAAACAGGCTGCTCGATTTCCACCTAAAAATGCGCAAAGTTAAATATTTTAACAACATTAAATTATATAATTAATTACATCAGATAATGCCACAAAGGGTGCGCTAAAGGATTGCATCACATCTCCTGATTTTTTGCTGTTGAATATCATTCGATGCGATGTCAAATAAACGCGTCCTTGCTTGGATCCATTGAAAAGAGGATTGTCCTGTCCAGAGAAGTCAATGGTCACGCTATCGCTGTGCAGTAGAATGCTGGAAATTTTAAGATAATACTTGTTATTAGGGATTCAAAACGGAACGAACTAAGGTTTCATTTATGGTTACGTAAACTTTTATAAAGGTTACCGGTTTTTCGAAATACCGGTATGGATTATGTGAATATATGAATGCTTACAAATGGTACTCATGACAAGATACACTGAAAATAATAATTTAAATAGTTTTCAAATGGAAAAATTCATTAGATATTGGTCGCTGTGCAAAATCGAAACAAACCGTTCTACCTGAATCGATTTCCAAACGGTTTTAAGAATTTGGGTTTTGGAATTATAAGAAAGTTTGGTTTCGGCTTATTTCAATCGATTAATACCGATTATCGGTTACACTTTAATCCCTGCTTGTTTAATTTTTTTATATATTTTTTTTAGTCTCCACACCTTATCGCTCATTTTCCGCAGCTGTTTGTTCACATTAATTGCCTGGAACACGTCAAGCCTGTTCTCATACTTTCGATTTTGCCCCAGAGCTTGAATAGTATAAAGTATATATATCCATATATATTGCACATGTGTATATGCTACTAATCGCTCACATACATATATCCCGTATTATGATTGCAACAATTTATTAAAGTCAATATTGAAATACCGAAATAGACTCCATTGTTTTTAATGACGTCAGATTTAACTAAGCAAAGCACACAACAAAGCTTAGGCAAAATTATTTTATACTTACTATTCGCCCGCATGGATGAGCACGCCATTATTGGCGTGTGCCGTATTAACCGACATTTTAAAAAGTTTTTCAAGTAATATAAACAAAGATTTCCTCGACTATTTGTTTTTACGTGTTGTTTTCGTTCTAAACTTTCTCGAATTGACGACAGCTGTGAATCATATCCCAGAGACGTTTCAATAATAAAACATAGGTGGCGCACTTATGTTTCGCAAAACAGTCAAAAGGTTGCGCCTCAGAACTGTTCCCAACGATGGGTTTTCATCAGGCTTGAAATTTTGTATTATTTGTGTAGTTTTTATTTAATTTTATTTAATCTAATTGCGATATAATTCAGTTTCTATATATTAAGTCTTAATGTTTCATTAAAAATAAAAATTGAAACAACATTAACTGAGCGCCAGCATATAAACATACCAATTTAAAAAAACGGATACCTTCCGAATACTGCAGCCCTGGATTCAAAACAAATCGCCATCTCTTGTTTGCTAGCGCCGCCATTGTCATGTTATTTGCTATTAAAAATAGATTAATATTTCAGCCCAGCCCTGATTAGCTGTTCAAAAACGCCAGGTCAGAACCTGCGCCAGTTCCAGCCTTGATATTGTAATATAATAGAAATTTTTTTAAGTATCTAAATGACTTTTAGAACAAACCAAAGAAACTGTTAAATAGCTAAGATAAAGCGGACTATGTTATGTTTCTGTATCCCCGCTGGGGGACTAGTTCCTTAAAGCAATGTCATAAGAATTTTGGAAATTCAGGAAAATTAGAGAAAATGCCATGAAAAATTCATGCAAAGTTTCGATTGTATTTGGATTCGGCTACCTAAAAACAACCCAAATTTATGTTCACGCACATCTTGTTCATTCTAGCTCTAGTTCACTCTAAGTTCATTCGCTCATTTTAATGACCCGTTCATTTGATCTTATTCAGAGCAAAACTCTGCGCTGTTTTCTTTCGTCGTTGCCAAAATTTAGTTTAATAATTATAAAAATTTCGGAATATCAACTTAAAAATAAACTAAAATGGTTGGAAAAGTAATAAGTTTCTTTTTAGCGCATGCAAAAAGTGAAAGATATTCGTGGGTCTAACGCAGCGTAACTGAATTTTCTATATTTATCCCAAAGATGGTATTTTTCGAGACGGTCGCATGATAAGATTTACGAATGGCGTTCAATTATGCAAATTTGGCCGATAACATGTGTAAGAAAATATAAATTGTGTTAAGTTTATATATATAACGTGAAAAGTTTCAGTAGCACGAGGAGTGTTTCAAGTAAAATTATTGTAAACAGACGCCCACCTCGCAAATCAAACAAATGAAAAAAATACCAATTGACCAATTTTTTTTATGTTTTGTGCGCTCAGACATTGTGATTTGCGCTTTGGTGTTTGTTTCGTTGCGTGAAGCACAGCTGTCTTTTATTTGTTTTTATCCGGCTTTTCTTATTGATTCAATACGTTCCTATATTGGTTTTTGCAGTGCCAGTTTTTGGGAGCATGCCAAATGGCGTCAGCTTGCCAAACCATCCGAATTTTATTAATCAATTGGCGGCTGCCATTACTACTGCCACAGTGGGCGTGGCAACGCCCGCAGCAACAAATAGCAGCAATAATTCCTCAGTACAAACAACTCCGCTAACGGCACACAAGACAGCGGTGAATAAATTAAAGCCGCACAATGCGCAAGGCAGTGCCCCAATGGATTTGGAAAATGACAATGACCTGGATGAATCAGATGCCATAACTGCAACTGTCAAGCCAGCGGATAAACTACCAGGCACGACTCTAACACTGCCCGACGCCCAGCAACTTTATTTAAATAGCCTGATGCACACTCCACCCGGTTACTTGTACTTTCCTGCTGGCCAAAATGCGGCTACACCCAGTGGCACCACAGGATCGGCGGGAAACGCAGCGAATTCAAGTGCGCAAATGCTAATGGATCCCACTGCGATGATGGCGGCTGCCATGCAACAAATGCAGCATAATTATGCAGCCGCTGGATATGCTGCCGCCGCAGCTGCTGCTGGCATGCCTACCGATGCGACGGATGTCAGTTTATCCAGCGGTAATGGGGATAATCTCAATCATTAATCATCATTAAATATACAATTGTATTAAAATGTATTTTACAGACGGCTCGGTTACAACTGCAGGACTAAAGGAGGTGATTAAGACCAAAAACTGTATATTGTTTCCACCAAATCCAAACGCACCGCCCCCTACTATACGCGAACGTCCACCTGGCTGTCGGACAGTGTTTGTGGGTGGCTTGCCGGAGAACATTACGGAGGAGGTTATACGGGAGATATTTGAATCATGCGGAGAGATAACCACATTGCGTATGTCTAAAAAGAACTTTTGTCACATACGCTATCGACATGAGACGGCCATCGATCGTGCCATTTACTTGTCCGGCTACCGACTACGGATCTCCAGCTTAAATGAGCCGCCCAACTTTGGACGATTGCATGTGGACTATGCACAGGCTCGAGATGATCAGTATGACTACGAGTGCAAGCAACGTCAGCTACAACGGGAGCAGCGTCATCGGGAGCGCATGTCGCTGGATCGCATGCGTTCGCAATCGCCGCCTCCTATACCCCATTATACTGATCATGAGGCCACCGCTGTGGCAGAGCATCTTCGCAATAACGAGACATTTGTAAAGGCCATACAAACAATAACTGCTTGGCTAGAGCGTGGTGATTGCACCAAACGCAATGCAAATGTCTTTTACTCGATGATTCAGAGTACGCATGCGCATGTGAGGCGACTGCATGCGGACAAACAGCAGGTGGAGGAGGATCTACGAAAGGCGAGAGAGTGCTTTCGAAAACAAATGGGCACCATGTCCACACAATGTAAGTAGAATCATTGTACAATCCTAGTTTGTAGTCTTAGATGGGTTTTAGGTGCGCTCCCTCTTCAACTTTTTCTGTTTTTGTTGCGCCCCGGTTAGCGTCTAGCGTCTGTACCATAAACAATACACACAAATCTCAACACACACACACAAAGAAACACGATACATATACACGCTTACATAAACACACACACAAACATAGAATACACTAGCAATTTAGTCATCGCGCTATTAAAAGCCAAATATTTAAAGAACAAATACCAACTTCACATACAAGAATTCACTGTCTAAAATTTGCTCAGAAAATACAAGACAAAATACAAGGCACAGGAGCAATTGAAGCAACAGACGCAGGTAAAAGTTCAGTCACATCAGTGCTACACACTGGCCGAAACTCGATGAAGAGCGATCAAATTAAGATATATATATTAGTTAATTTCATGATTACAGAACTAGAATTTGTTATTTTGACAGAATGCATCAGACTTATTTACTTAATAGCTGTTGAAAAATTTTGATTAATGATAAACGTATAATATTCTTGTTATAGACTTAAATGTTCTTATTTAAATCTGCCTAGTTCCCATACTTGCAAACAGCAAGCAATCTAATGAGAAAAAACTTTCTTAATTATGGAAAATTACAACAAATACAAGAGTGGATACTTTTCGTCGCCAGTTAAAATAAAAACCCTTGCGTAATGTAAAAAATTAATTTGGAAAAGATCTTCTTTCACATATTTTAAATTTAAAAAAAAGCTCACTGTAATCTCATTTTGATCGCAATATCGCTGTTTTATGCCACTGTGCGGTGACTCGTTTCTCTGTGTCTGGACTCTACGAATCAAAAACCGATGAAATTACATATGAAGTCATGTGTATTAAGTGTAAGTCCAGGCAAAAGGTTTGTAAGCCAAGCTGAGATAGTCGTATACCATAAAGTCAACGTAGCTCTCGGACCAGACACCACCCGCCTCTCTGGCAGTCTGTCGAAAAGAACAACAACAAAAAGTACAACAACTAACAACATCAACAACAAGAACAACAACTAACTGCAATTGAAGTCCTTAAAGTACAAAAACAATGTGTATGTAGGTAATAAGCTGTTGTATAATCTCTCTAACTCTCTCTAGAATGTATTATATACTATATATGAACTAAACGAGGGTAACTCCAGTAGTTTTCTTCTTCTTATCATTTCTCACTGATTTTATTTAAAACAAAAACTGTACGCAGACTAGCAAAAGCGTCAAGAATGAAAACAAAAACAAACAAAAAATATCTACCCTCTGTCCTCCCTTAATATTATTATATATTATTGCATTATTGTTCAGTCACTCAGATTGAAAAAGTGTTCAATGCCGCTAGTCACAAGAAGGTTTGGGACCATTTCACCAAAGCCCAAAGAAAAAACATCGATCAATGGAAGAAATTGGCAACGGTACGTACAAATATGTTCAAAGAATGAATTACAACAAGTTCAGATGCTGAAGTAATCGTATTAAACATTAAACTTATATAAACCTACATTCATTCCATGTCGACTTGTGGTTGTCGTGTCTGTTCCTATCCTATGTTATTATCCAGTATTGCAAGTCTTAAATGTAAAACATTTTAATTAGTATTGTTATTGCCTATTATCACTTGATATATGTTTGCATGACACATTCTCTACACCTTATTCTTATCTAAATATGTTCTTCTATATGTACTTATTTGTTGTTTCAATTGATTAATGTTGTTGATTTCAAAAATTAATTTTCACAGTACCTAACACCTCTACTCATATTTGATTTATCCTCCAAAGCTCCAATAACAAAATTAACATCTGTGTTAACGTCACACTTGTCATATTGTTGTTATTATCTAATCTGTTGGCAAACATTTCATTAAAATTAATTGTTGTTAATTAAAGAAAACTGTTCCATACTCGACTAACAAATCAAACATCCTTTAACCATTCCTTTTTAACTCTTGGAACAGTATTCTTATTCATTTCAGGTTTAGATTATAACTACCATATGCTTTACATATTTTAGCCAAAATTTTTTTATAATTATATCTCAACTTTTTGCAACTTAACTAAGCGTTTGCATAAAATTTTCGACAAGCTTTCAATTTCAATTTTAACTAAATGTAACTCTTAGACGAATGCCCAAAAACTTGGCAACAACACATGTAATAAAACATCAACAAAAATTAATAGATTTCATAAATAGCAAAAAAAAAACATTTTCAAGTTACACTTCGTTTGATTGGCTGTGCAATTTGAGTTGGTAAAATGTAAAAAAAAAAAAATATCTAAAAATACAAATAATGAAAAAACAAACTGCAAATCAACAACCAAAACAAATTACTAAAGTTTATTAAAAATATGGAGAGGTAAGTAATCGGATCAAAAAATAGTACCGAAAGTCAAATGAGAATTCGATGATGCATTTTCCAATATGAGAAATAAATAATTTTATAATTAGGTTATATAATATTTTGTACGATCGTAAGCAATGGAGTTTCCGTTTTATAGCAATTATTTAACGAATATATATAATTTTGGAATGCCATGCAGGAACTGCGAACTGTCCAGATCGATGATGATGAAATGGAAATTTCTGATGATGACTACGAGAAGCGCCCCAAACGCACTCGCTATGATAGTGACGGACTAAAGGTAAGCTCCTATACTAAGAATGTTTAGTGCTCCATCAATTGTCCTTTATGTAACACGAGTATCTTTTGCAGGATGAGAACGACTCGCTGCGCTGTCAACTGGAGGCCATACGCAACGAGATGTCCGTGGAGCGTAGCGAATGCGTGCAGCGAGAAAAGCAAATCAAGGTGTTGCAGGAGACAATACGTAACATGCAGACACAGTTGTTGCAGACGAAGCTACGCGAACACAAGGACATCAAGACTATCGAGCAACTTGAGAGGAATCTCAAGGAGGCCGGCGTCAAGCAGCTGCTGCTGAAAACTAAAATCAAGGAGACCGTGGATAAGTTAAACGATAAAGAAGCACACAGCGCCAGTGTCTCGAATGCTTCCAATGTTGACTACAGCAGCGGTGACTCGTGCAGCCGACACGAGGACGATTCCAGGCCAAGAGAAACAGCGCCGGAGCTGGAAATAATCGATATCGATAAAGTAGATGACGATGTGCGTATTATTGAACATCAGAGTGGCGTCGTCGAAATCCATGAGATTGAGGATGATGAGAAGCTTGAAGCCAATTCTGAGACAAACCCAGTTGTCCTTGAACAAGTCAAATCAAGTCAAATTACGGAGCAGCCAAGTCCGAAGTCTGTAAATGTGGAAACACTTGCAGCAACCGCTACACACGAGGTACGTAAAAAATTGTAAACTATACAAATTATAAGTATGTATTTTTAATTGTGTTCCCTACAGAGTGACTTTAAGTCGCTGGCACTTGCCGAGGCCAAGATTATTGCCTTAACTTCCGCTTATCTGGTCTTACATCCACGTGGTGTGGACATTGACAGCATTGCCAGTTATCTGCGCAGCATGCTACAGAAATCTCTTGAGCTAAAGAGCAACGAGGAGCTCGCTAACATATTAACTAAATACACAAATCTCTTTAAGTCTGAGCAGTCCAAGTGGAGTTTCTGTGGTTTTACCGATGAATCTTTGGATGCAAATTCAATCGAGGCGTACTAAGCGTACCAAGCGTCATGAACAACAACAACAACAACAACAAGAACAATTAAATGCTTTAATTAAGTTACTTTTATTGTATGCGTAGTGGTAAGTGGCCAAGTGACATGTTAACCAAAAATGTGTTTGATGCAATCACATAAATGAGACCAGTTTTTTAAGTGCAAGTACTTTACACACCCACATACACTCACAACTAGAGAATGAACTACCGTTTCAATTATTTAAACAATTAATATTTAAATTATAAGCAAATTGAATGTATACACAAATATATATTGTATACATAAATAATTAATATTATAGAAAGACACCAAACAAATGTTGCAAAATGCTTTTAATGAATCAATAACGAACCAATAAATTAAAATGTATGCTAAATTTACCAGATAAACTAAATTTGCTGTTTTATAAAAATATGTTTTGGTTTATGATTAGCTAAAAAGCGATTAAGAATTTGTCCGTTTATTAAGTTTGCATAATTTAGTTAAACTTAACCCCGTAGGGGGCGTATCAGCATTTTCACCGACTTGTGAGAATAATCCGTTTCCCAATGAATTCCGTCTAAGGCGTCAATGTTTTTTTGATAATATCTCCCATTAAGATTACTAAAATTATATATATCATTAATAATTAGGTAGTTAAACTACGTTGTTAACATACCTTATTGCAATTGTATTTCGCGTATGCCACCAGCCACTATGATATTTAGTAGCGCAATTACCATCGGCCCAATTGTCATTATCACGATCGTATGTCGTGAACATTCGACCCACATGATTTTTTAACCTATTCCCAGCTGTTCCCGTCTTGTTACCCACCTTTATTAGTTTATAGTTTGTAGATTCGCTTCCAATTTGAAAATCATTATAGCGAGCGTAGATAAGATCGCCATCACCAGGGTTGTCCAACTGAATATAAAGCTCGTAACGCTCTAAGTTAGTCATGTGATAAAGTCTTTCCAGTCCAATAAAGAACTCGCCCTTCAGGCTACCAAATCCATGTTTATAGTCCTTCCAACTCCTATAAAAGTCGTAGGTGCCATCAAATCTACGCTGAATAACAGTCCAACTGGGGCCAATTGAATTACCATCGCATAGAACAGTAATTGGTTTTTTACCGGGAAGAATAATTTGCCGGATACCTGAAGCAATACCATAAGAAGCACAACTGTTTTTCCGACGTAAAGCGGGGCGGATTTCCTGACTTTCAGAGGAACCCTCCTCTTCGCTACTACTACTGCTGATCCTGTCGAGAAATGGACTTAGCGTAGTGTGTTTTTTGGGGCTTTTCGTTGTAGACTGCTCTTTAGGTGTTGTTTTGATTTTGTTTTGAACTGTTGTTGATTGTGTTGTTGTGGTTGTAGCGTCGCGTATTTCACGGACTTCAGCCTGACATTTTTGAAGGCTTTGCTTAATAGATAAACTCGACGTTTTACAGCTCTCGATGTCAACCAGTAAGCCTTTAACCTTGTTCTCCAATTTTTTATCAGATTCAGGACAATGATTTCCATTGTTTTTCGTCAGGGACTCAATTTTTTTATTTAATGATTTAATTATTTCGTCCTTGTATACACTCTCAGCCAGTTTCCATTGCAGATCCATTACTTTTTCTTCCAGATCTCCAATTACTGGCACATCTCGTTGTATCTTCATTTCTAAGTTCTAAAATAATAAGAATATTTAGCTGTATCGATAATAGTCGCAGTAAAATATCCCCCAATACCTCACACTGACCGCGGACAGCAGACAGAAATGATCCAATTATAGACACTATTAAAGCCAAATTCATTTTGGCTACGAACTGATTGTTCATCCACCTCAAAGTGAACTGAAGTTAAAAATCTTTATAAATGAAAACGAGGAAACTTTTAACAGATCCGTCACAGATAAATTCGCTAAGAACTCGTCTCGTAAACGGTAATAAATAAAATTAAGTTATGGCTCTACTTTGTTCTCACGTGTTTATAATTTGTCATGCAACTGTTATCGGATACGTCATAGATAGAACTGATTTGGTAAGATGTCGGTGCTTGACATTAACCCCTAGAGATTGATCTGATATTTTATTAAGTTACTTGTCAGAAATCATCAACAAGTTAGAATGCTACAGTCCAATACAGTAAAATGCATAGCATAGGGAAATGTATACAAAAATACGGAATAATTTTTATAGATGTATACATATATTTATATTATTTATTGAGGTTCCCAGCAGAACAAGTATAAACTATTTGCATTATATGTATTTTCATTTAGTTTTTAGGGCGGATGAGCATTTTCGCAGACTTAAGGGAATAGGAATCTCCCCAATGCATGGCTTGATCTAAATACTCTTCTGCTTTCAAAAGTTTTCCATTAAGATTACTGAAATTATAAGGATAGAATAGACAGTCAAAATAAAAATTCTTAAGTAGAACTTTAAACTCACCTTCCCGTGATTTCTTTGTACCACCATCCACCATGATATTTATTAGCGCAATTACCACCTGTCCAATCATCATTATCTTGATCGAATGTTGAGAATTTTAAATTCACTTGATTTCTTAACCAGTCACCTGCATTTCCAGTCATTTTACCGAGTCTTTTCAATGCATACTTCTCTTTTTCGTTGCTAATAACAAAATCGTCATATTGGGCGTAGAAAAAAGTACTATTAAATTTCTCAAATTGCACATAGAGCTCATAAGGCTCATAATTAGTAATGCGATAGAGCTTTTCTAGTCCGATGAAGAAATCTCCATCCATGGTACCAAATCCTTCCCTGTAATCACTCCAAGATCTATAAAAATCAGTATCTCCATTGAATCTCTGTTGAATGACAATCCAACCAGGACCTGCAATCTCTCCATTACATAGAACGGAAAATTTACTCATTCCAGGAAATTTAATTTGATGTATACCTGTTGCATAGCCAAATACTTTACAACTCGTTGCTTTACCTTGAAGATCCTCAAGCGTTGAGTTGCACACAGAGAGAAGAATTTGACTCTCCAACAGTTCATCAGCCACGTTCTTTGTTGGAAGCTTCTTAATGGATGCATCCGTGGTAAAGTTCTGACACTGTTGCAGTTTTTCTGCAGAAATATTGGCTTCTAATTCAAGTTTTTCTATTTTCTCCGCTTGATTTTGAAGAGTATCATTCATTTGGTTGTCGTTAACATTTAATAATCGAAGTAAGTCGCTTTTTACTGTTTGAAGATTTATAGCAATACGATTAACGATCTTAAGATCAACAATTCGATTATTTAACTCGGTTATGGTTGAATTTTGACTCTCAATTGTGTATTTATAGGCTTCTATCAGATCGTTCTTCAAGCGAATATCTGTCATACTTAATTGAAGTTTTTCTATATCGTTCTGCAATTTCACAATTAACTTATCTTTACTTTCCATATCCTTTTTCATCTGCTCAACGAGTAGCACAGATCTATAACAATAGTCTCCAAATAAACCTTCAGGTTGCTTTGATTCCTCCTAAACCAAAGAATGTTATATTTACTTCCTTATGTATTCACTTCATTATAGTATTATAAGTAAGTACCTCTTTCCCCGATCCATTTGCTCTCACAGAATGCCCCAATTGGCCTAGAATTAGAGTTAGGCAAATATAAAATATACACTTTAGCTCCATTGCAAACGCTTGAACTTCAAAATTGACTGAATACAAAATATATTGTGTTCTGAATAAATACGAGTAATACTTGTATACATTAAATAATATAGCATAATCTGAATACAATGCGCTGATAAATTCTCTGTGAAAACAGACAATGTGTCACGGACCTCGTTGATAGCAGCAGACTTAAGGTGAAGGCTTGACCTTTCTTATATGAATGTATACATGTGGGTTTTTCAAACACTATTATCTCTTTTAAAATGTTCTATAAGCTACAAATTGTAAGTAAATTCCAGTTGCATTTGAAATTATTAAGCCCGCCCTCGCAAATGATTCAGTTTTTAAGTTGCATAGTTTGTATGTGTTTGGAAATCAAAGCTTTCCACACACCATTGAGAAATCTTACAAAATTATTACGTATGGAGCTTACGTTTCTTACGTAAGCTTTAACGAAATGCAAAACGAGCGTCCTTTGCCAAGGACAACGAATGCCAAGCACAATGCCAGTCAAAAGCATTTGCCACAGAATCCCATGCGCGAACACACACACAAACACACATTCGAACAAAATACTCACACACATAAACACATCCTCTCCGATGAGATGACGAAATTCCCGCGACTCAAATTCCTGTACCATCCCATGTTTGACGTCAGAGATGTGTGTGTTTTTTTTAAACCTCAGCGTTTATTCCATTAGTTAGAATCGTGCATTCAGATTAAATTGTAACTACAATAACAACATTAGGCGTAAGCAGTGTAAATTTCCCACTTTGACGCAGCATCTCTTTCACTGTCTGCGTCGCTGCCCAGCACAGTGTTTCCAGTGCTTATAAGAAATGTATCAAAAGAATTTCTTATCTAGTCAGCGAATGATTTAAAAACCATAATTGATTAAATATAATATTCCTTTATTTTCTTATTACAAAAAAAATAAAAAAAAACTTAGCTTATAATTTTTTTATTATATCAGAGCAATTATAAACTTTTAAACCGTAAACAAATTAATACATTTTTCACTTAAATGGAGCATTGCTATCTCCGTAAGAAGTATATAATTCAAAACTATTTTATTTGTTTAATAACTTAACTAACAAAGTAATCAGCAGTGAGCTGTATTTGTAAGAATTAATCCACTTTTCACGGTACTCAGAGCACTGTGCGCTGTCGCCTCAGCGTGAAATTCTGTCGAGCTACTTACCCAACAACGGAGGCCTGTCATATCAACGATATCAGTTGCTTTAGAGAATTCGTGGCGCGCGGTTAACTAAAAAGAGCGACGAGCTGAAAAGATTTCGTTTTCCCCATGTCCATGTCCATAATTTAGGTGTACTTGTGTTTTCTCGGGGAGACCAAATGTTTCTATAAAAAGTGAACTGAACTGTAATTTCGTCTGTGCTCTGTTGGTTACTTGTTATTCCGTATATTTCAATATAATTACGCGCGCTTTCTTTTACGCTAACATTGAAAGCACAACCACAATCTCTCCCTCCATAAAGGACAATTCAAGTTCAAAGTGAATGCTGGAAGCTGCTTAGTCCGAAAAACCTTCGAGACTCAAAAAGAAAACACACAAAACACGTGATTGTTGTTATTGGTGATTCTGGGTAAGTTTTTGCCGGTCTTTCTACAGTTTGACAAGCACTGTTCAAATAACGGACAAAAGTTTTGGCATCTGCTTCTGCTTCTGGAAACGAAAGAGAAATAAATAAGTTTGATAATAACAGAAGTCAGACAGCAAAAGTAAACAGGAAGAATGCGTAGATATAGTTAACTGAGGCAAATTGTAATTTGATAAAAGAAAAAGAATTATAAAATTTAGATGTTCACCAAAAAAATTCTAAATTATTTGCTAAAGAGTATAAAACAAAAATAATATTTAAAAATTACGATTTGGCTGTAATTAAAATAACTACACACATATGGGAGAACATTTGTACTATTTCCTTTTGATTAAAACGAATGAAACCACAAAGGCATTTTCCATTTGATATAATAGTATATTAAAAAGGTACATATTATTCTATATTGTTATACTGGAAATACCCAAGGACCATAAAAATAAAAGTTAATACAATTTGGTTTACCCGGTAAATAAAATAGTTAAATGATTATGGAAAAATGCCAAGTGATCTATTCTTGGAAATGTGACCACGGAATAGAACGACCGCAGGAAGTTAGTTGTTCTCAATTTCTTAAAAATTGCTATCAAAAACTCGTGCTATATTTTTTTTAGTATAAATATAAAAATACCTTTTTACTTAAAAACAACTATGCCATGTGTTGTGAGTAGTTCCTAATCACGCATTCTAGTGCTCAGATATACAATGGGGTAGCGTGCACCATTAAAGGTCCAAGCTCAAAACATTGCTGACTTCAGCGTTTAATTTGCGAGACATTGGAACGTGCCACTTGTCAACAGTATGTGAATCAAATTGATTCATATCTATATCTGCATTAAGCATAATAAACCTTACCCAATATTTTACAGAAAGTTTCCAAAGTTTCTCCCACACAAACATATATATAATGATGAATTCCCCCAACCGATACTCGTATTCTTCTCGTAGGCTATTAAATTGTCAGTTTACAGTTTCCCATTCAAATGAAAAATCCCCCAGCTTAGAGTTAATTATATACAGATATTCATACAAGTATACCTGACACGTTACGCTAACTTTCGTTAGTTTTATTGTGTTTAAATCTACTTTATTTATTATTATTTTTATCTTTTACTGCAAAAGAATCACGTTCTAAAGGTTTTCGTGAGCATGGCACGGTATTTTTGGGTTGAATTTCATTCTGATATTGCCTGATAAGATTTATAAATTCAATGAGTGCTATAATCGAGATTAAATAGTTGTCAAAAAATGTTTTTAACACCGTTAGGCATTTAATCAATGGCAATGTTTTCAAGTGCAACTTCTTACGTAGATCATAATGACGGTGTCTGGATTTAATATCCATAACCTGTCGCCTGAATCAATAACCATACTGCTCTTTCATAGAAAAACAACCTGATTCTATAAAACTACGGAATTGAACCAGGTACAAATACCATTACCGTTGATGATCGACAGGACGATACTCTCTGAATAATGATACTTGCACCTGTAAATAATTAATAAGGAGAGATACAAATAATTATATATTTTATACTTTAAATCTCTTAAGTATATTTGTTTGGATTCATGACACCCCATTTTGAATGAGTACAGGGTATAAGAAAATTGAGAAAAACTACACAAATGTTAATTAACACTGTGGGCAATATACTTAAGTAAATAATTGTTAATTGCGATGCACCCACAATAAGGTAATTTTTCATATAGGAAATGTGATAGATTTAATAATGATGTAACCTGGTATTTTCATACGTTGTGTGAAAATTTACATTTGTGAATAAATAACCAATTGCTGGAATTATTAACGTGGGGGAAAATCGGGAAACATGTATCGGACAAAGCTAACATCCTAACATCACGTGTGCACTATGCAAATGACAGGTGAGAATCGTTTAAGGCGTCACAGGGCGTGGCAGTGGCAGTTCAATTGTAACACCTGATGACGTCAGGGCATTGGGTCTTTTCACAGCCAATTTGTAAACAAGTTGCGCCAGCTACAGTTACAGTTAGCCAAGTTGACTCACTTTAAACCTGGCTAATTGAAATAGTCTGATTGCATTTTAGCTAATTAAAGTAAAGAAAATGCGGAAACTGAACTAAAATATACACAAATAAAAAAATACGGAAAAAGCAAGTCCCAAAAATACATATTGATTAGCCGAAAATCAAGTTCAAAAATGTTTGAATACTATGTGTGCACATTTTTAGAGAGCAACATAACAAACAGTGCAAAAAATATTCCTATGACGTCCATATGAAAAATCTGGGAGCATATCACGTCGACAACGCCCACACAATGCGTATGAAAAATAAAACATATACTATTAATAAGTAAAAGATCTAGGAAAAATAGCTCAACAGCTGAATGAATGAGTACAAGAGTTAGGAAATATCTTTGGAACTTGCATAATATTATTTTTTAAAAGCGTCGCTAATTTACTAAATGTTTTAAATATTTTGTTTGCATTTACATATTTCAAGAATTTTGTTTGTTTTCTTTTTTGCATTATAATAAAAGTATGTACTACAAATAAGTAAAAGATCTATGAGGGTACGAGAACATGTCTAAAGTTAAATTCTAAAACTTGAATGATATGTTGTTTGCATTTACATATTTCAAAAATTTTATTTGTTTTTTTTTGCATAATAATGTTATATACTAGAATAAAGTGAAAGATCTGAATAAAATAACTCAGCAGCTTAATGAATGCGTACGAGAGTACGAGAACATCTCTAAATTTAAGTTATAAATACTGTATAATATTATTTTTATTAGCGTCGCTAATTAACTCAATATAATAAAAATGTATTTGCCATATGCATATTTCAAGAATTTTGTTTGTTTATTTGCTTAACAAATGTTACCCACAATGAAAACAAAATCTTAACAACACCTAAAGCGAATCGTATGATATTATTATTGAATTAAACTGCGCAAAAGTCACGTGTCAACGTTGTATTTCGTAGCACTTGACATATTAATAATCTCTCTTATAAAGTTTGAGCTATTAAACATATCTTATAAAATAAGCACAACAGGAAAATGTTAGCAGATTGTTCTTATATCAACTATAGTTTATAGATATCAAACTTAAGAAAGAGAAGAGATTATTTTTATCCTACTCATTTTTCAAAAGCAAACACTGCATAGTATTGAATAATATATTTTTGGAACAGTTTGGTTTCTTGTTATAATAAATAATAAATTTGAGGGCTTAGCGACCTTTCTAATTTATTTACTTTGTATGTGTACAAATTAATATAATAAATATTTGGTAATTTAATGTCAGAATTATAACTTGTTGTTAAATAAACATAAGATCAGTTACCATATTTAATTTATACAGCTACAGCTACAGTTTTAATTATCATAGCACTGTAAGTATTAATTATTGTATTTGTTTTTAATTATATATACATTTGAAACGGAACTCGATCATTATACTTGATAATATTGACATTTTTGAAAGGGTAGTAATTGGTCAAATGTCAATGGCTTGAATTTATTACATTTGCCAATACCAAAGTAAAATTATGGTTGTAAAGACTTTAGCGCAATATTTTGTACAACAAAATGTTTATTATGTTTGTGTTTAAGCCCAAAGTAATGTGTACATCAATTTCTTTTGTTTTGCAATGAAACAAAGCAACAAAACAAGTAAATAAATGATGATATTCATTAGGGTTTATTTTTACAACTGTTTCTGTTTTGGGGAAGTTAACGTTAACGTAAAGGTTAAGATCTTATAACGGATCGACCGATTACATTTGATGATTAACCCGTTTCTCGTTTCATTTTGTGTGTTGCTTCTGAGCCTTATTAATTAAAAGAACTTTTCCAATTTCTTAAAATAAATTTTGGATTAAAATAATGATATTTTAAGAATATTTTAAATAAATTTTACAAAGTGGAAGTAAATATTGAATGAAAGTTCAAGCTACTTACTTGAGGAAAGTCAACTGTTGATAAAAATCTAAAGTTACTACAAATGACTAACTGAGTACAATACGGCAAAAACTTAGTCAATAACTTGCATTTGAAACACGCAATAAGTCAGTATCATTGTTGTAACAGTTGTGAGTAAAAACAATTATTATTATCAGACCTATAAAGCGGTGTCAACAACAGGGACTGAATAATTATCACAAAAGCTGAATAGAAAAAAAAACAATAAAAACAACCAAATTGTTACCTTACTCAACTAATTTGAAACTGGTTTCAACCCGGAAATGTATTAAAATCTGTTAGAATATCCCAACAAAGGAAGTCTGTTCAAGAAATAAGAAATTTTTACAATATATTTGATGCTGATGATACACATGTTTGACATAATGAAGCATCTGTCATTTTAAAACTAGGAAGAAAATGTTATGGTTATCGTCAAGTCACTATTATACAAGTTTCTGAGAATATCGGCTTTGTAGTTGGCAATACATTTTTTCCAGATGATTTTAGCTCGAACCGTGCACCAGAAAAGATTGCTCCGAAATAGCTACAATTTGACCAGAAGGAAAGGGTAAAATGACTAAGTTTTTGAAGCCAGAGCTCCATTCCAATTTTAAAATTAATTTTCCTCGATAGTATACATATCGGCAAGCACACCTTGGGTAAACTAAACATTTAAGATGGCTGATGTCAAAGTAGGTTACAAACATGTGCCACAAACAAGAAATTAAATAGATCAAATGTACGTAGAGCACGATTTTTTAAATGTAATTTTATTTTATGAACAGACCTCGTAGTATTGACAAGTTAAGACATTTTATTTGTTTACGTATCACTAGAGATAAGATGGTTGAACAACAGGTTAATAACCGTTTATTAGAACATATTTTTTGATTACCCAGATAAGAGCCACAGTAGAAGTGTCATCAATAATGACAAAATGATAAATTGTCAGCACTACATATCAATGAAACATTAAAAGAATAAAAATAATCTTTCCTCAATGGTTCTGAAAAACTTCTTCATTGTAGTTACAAGTGAGGCTCAAATTAAAGTTTGAAACCCAAAGTGTCCTACCTATAACTAGAGCACACACTTGATATAAGTGAGCTACTTGTGTAACCCTCAGCTTCAATAACAAGGCCCTTGTACAGACTGAATATCAGGAAAGCTAATAAAACACATGTGTCTACATCTAGTATAAGGTTTAATTAGTTACTTGGAAAAGCCTTAAATCTTATCAGCAGCTACTGTTAATGTCTTAATGCACTTGAGTGCATTTTATACACAGACTTTGATTGGTAGACTTTTCAACATTTTTCATGCAATAGGGGTCCAGCATTCGCAACGAGCAAAGGAAAGCGAAAAAAAAAAATCACCCAAGTACTTAATTTAATTGAGATTCCAGCCGACGGGCCTCTGGTCCGGGATTGATAACCTCCGTAATCTTCTGTTGTCGCCGTTGTCGTTATTGTCAACGATGTTGTCCAATGTCAAGCGATCGCTTTGAAACTCGCCCCATTCACCTCCTGGGATAGAATTACGACTTTGTATAATAATCTCTCTGTTGCAGATCGATAGGCTCTTTGGGGCTCGTCTCAATTGCAAAGATGCAGAAACAAAACGAAGTGCATGCGTCAATAACACTTACAGTATATCTTTGGCAAATGGAACTTTGATATATAATTCTTTATTCCTAGACCTGTGACATAAAATAAAAGTTTAAAAACTTTAGATTTATCCCAAAAACCATTGATATATTTGGCCCGCCATACACTTATTTTATACCCTTACTCAGATCTAGTATACATTCGTCAGATGACAGCTATTTAATATAGAAGTCCAATTTTAATCAACCACACAGTTTGCGAGTTTGGTTGTGATATTTAAAGAAACCAGAAAGACTTTCATATTAAAGGCTAGTTTTGCGAGCGATAAGTTATATGTGAACAGTATGATACATTAGTTGGATTTTAACCACATTTGGTCTGAATGTTGAATAAGCAATAAGTGCACAATCTGTGAGTTTGGTCGACATATCTCCGGAAACAAAATAGTCTTTTATATTAATCGTTGATTTTTGACCGATCAATCCTATGGCAACTGTATAATATTTGATTAAAAATATATATTAACCTGTTAAAAGTAAATTTTTCTGCACTTATAAGTGCCTTTTCAACACTTGACTTGAGATTAAATATAGAAAACAATTATTGCTTCAATTTCATTGCTTAGCTAATCGCAAGACAAAGTCTTTGAACTTCGATTAATCGCTTGCATTTACTTAATTAGTTACTTAAGAAATACAAAGTACTAGAAACTCTGATGATTAACTGATGTCATGAACAGTTACAAGTTCGGTTCAAGAACGTAACCCTGATGACGACCAATGGACTTGTCATTACCACAAGTCTATATATTTGTAATCAGGGTCTTACAAATATATAATATATATATATTTAATATAAACGATTCTTAAGAAATACAAAGAACTAGAAACTCTCATGATTAACTAACATGATTAACGTAACCCTGATGACGACCAATGGACTTGTCATTACCACAAGTCTATATATTTGTAATCAGGGTATTTGTAACACCCTAATAATATATATATATATTTAATATAAACGATTCCCATAAGTAACTAATTAAATATAAGTAGATAGCAGCATTAAAAATATGTTTGTTTAATCTCAAGTCAAGTGCAAAGTGTAACAGTTATGATATATTTAGAAACTTAAGTACTTGAGTTGTATTTTTTATCTTGGTGTATTTTTGATTTCTACGAATTGTCACTGGGAATATGTATGTGGATAACAGACAAGTGTGATATCATCTGGTATCTGTTGTTATTGTAATTATTTTTTTTCTTATCTCAGCTCAAGTATCATAAAGATTTCTTTTAATACATAAAACAAAGTTGCTCTCAATTGGCACTAATAAATTCCGTTAAATTCTAGAGGTAGATGCACTGCTATTGTTAGTTTATACCAGGCGTTCTATTCAAATCTTGAATTTTTATGAATTTAATCAGGAAACTACTTGTTAACGAACACTTGTGGCACAGTTGAACATTTATAAGTCGGGGCGTGTATTTCAATGAAAGGAATAATGCAACGTTTTATATTGCCAGCTGTCAATCAAATAGAGAGTAAATACTTTTAGTATGTTGATCAACACTTTGATCAATAAATAACCCAAAACAAGCTCACCATATCTAAATAATATCTGATCGATTATCTGGGGGTCATAAAGCGATTTACCGACGCATACAAGGGGTATAACATCCATATGACATAATATGATAAGGTATGAAAACTAAGCGATATATCATTCGTTGTTCGGTGCAATATACATAAATAGCTAATAATTGTATATAAGCACCCAAATACCTACATATTTCAATTGTATGGCACCCCATGTTGAAGTATTGATAAGGCTTAGGCTGTTCCTAGGATTGGCTGATAAGCACAGTTAAGATTAGGGTACATACTTGAGTTCTTAAATATATACACATACAAATGAATAATCTTATGCATTTCTTAGCATATGGACGTAAGATTTGTTTAGGATACTTGACGCCTATAAATTGTACTATGAATTTTATGGCCACAGCAAAGGCGCCTAAATAAATATAGATATTTTCAAGTTAAAGAAAATTTCAACTGTCATATTCTCTAAAATATATAAATGAATTTGTTAATGACGTGCAACAATCTGATAATAAAATAAATATAATAAATTCTCAAATGAAAGAAGAAACAGTTTTGTATATACTCTCTGTACTTTGCAGCTGTTTTAAGTTAGCATAACTCAAAACATGTGTTTTTTCCATTGTTTAACTTAACTCACAGTTTTAGAAGCCACGAAACTCGAACAGTTGTATGAACAGTTGTAATTGCAGTGCCCAAACTGTACTTGAGTATGGCTCTCAAACTGTAGGAAAGCTTGTTTAGTGAGCTTTCAAAGTAGTGAAAGCTTTTGCCCGTTAACATTTAAAGGCACAAAACATCTGAAATATTTAAAACAATAAACTTATTTTGCACTTAATAAATAAATTACTTTCTTATAATTACAGAACCTGGTACCTCACACGAACGAAATTCTTAATTGAAACTTAACTTATAGGTAAATATAAAAAGTACTTTTAGATATATTTTTTTAAATATATTCAACATTTTATAACGCTAAATAACACATAAGCTGACTGTTGTTCTATTTATATTGTTAATATGATACAATTATAACAAACAACACTATCGACAAGTTATTTGTAGCAAAACATTTACCATTTTTTAAATGTACTTTTTGCTTCTTAGAACTTAAATAAACTAACTAATAAACTAATAAATGTTATTATTACCTTAAAAAGTCTCCGTATTCATACTCAATTGATTTTTAAAATATGGCCACTGCGATAATATCAACTATCTTACAAACCAAGTAAATGTCTTAGTGCTGTTCTTGTTCTTGGTGACATTTATTTCATTTTTGTACTCAAGGACACATCAGCTTGTATTGCACTTCGATACATTGACCTTCAGCCAGGCGAGGGTGGATTATTGATTTTTAAGTTAAGCCAAATACAGGAAAAGTAACTGGGATTATTGAATAAATGGGCGCGTGTCTCATCGCAAGTTCAAATGTAGGTCAAATCCAATAAAATAGTGACAAATCAGCAAAAATCTCATAGCTGCACTTGAACCGACTGAAAATCGCGTGATTTGTATGGGGCACTGAAATTTTAGCTCAACTGTCGAAATTATATGTAAATGCATACTTATACATATTTAGATATATGTATGTGTGTGTCAGTGTGTGCATGTATTGAGGGGCACGTTCGCCGGCGTTTGCTGATTGGCCAAGTGTTTTGGGGCTTGGCGCTTGTGACGTCACACGCACAGAATACACAGCTAACCAAAATACATGCGAATATGTAAATGTATCTGTGAGATACATTTCGTATGACGTCGCTGGCATTGACGTAGTTTAGAGCGCGCACCGTTCGCAATGCTCACACATTAACATCCAAGCCTCTTTCCACTTAATGAGCTTTTTACGTAACATTGTCTAGAGTTTCGCCTTTGCTTAGCGTTCACTATTCGTCTGTGCTCCGTAATTAGTATACACACCCAAGAGTGCAGCATTGCGTGCGCTGGTCATGCCCCATAGGTACATACCAACAGATACAGATATATTCTAGATACTTACTAAGCGAGTGTAGTTTGTTAGCATGCTTTTAGGCGCTCTGTGCGCCTGGCCCAAGCTTGAAGCGTGCCAAATGTTTGGTTGTCTTTCAGCCTCAGCTTGCCACGCAACTTGGACATTTGTTCACCACATGTATTATAGATACAAGATACAGGGGGCACTCACTTTCACTTTACCAACGACATTCAAATAAAGCTTCTTAAAGGGAACCGTGTGTCATGTGAAACGTAGCAATAGCATACCCAAAGTGGTTGGATATAGATATTATTTTAAGATGAAAGGCCACGGTGGTTCACTATATAGCGATATTTTGGTTCGAATTGCAAAGTCAAGCGTCTCTGAGCCCAAGATACGGGATCGAACCCTAGTTCTATTTAAAACAAAAAAATAATCTTATGCTCGTAATTTTTTCCATTTTTTAAAGAGATTTACTTAAGATTAGGAGTTTATTATTATTCTTCCACTTTTCAAAATTAAATTTTCATATTTTTTCATATTCCGAACCGAACCGTTCTAGGAAAACAGTAAATCGGTTCGGGTTCGGGCTCGAGGCGTTGGTAAGTTAAGAAACTCACAAAACCAGTTCCGAAATTCATCGCATAACCGGTTGCAGCCTTGGGTTATTATACGAGCAAATTTGTTTTCCTAGGAAGTTACTCAACTTTATGGATCCTTTGATTAGATTGCTTTAGCCAATAGCTTCCTGAACTCCTAAACGTATCGCTTATCTGTCCCTGGCTAACGCTACACTGTTTTTTATATAATTGAAAGATTTATTTTTATAGTTTTTGTCGTTTGCTTTCTATTTATGTGATATGCGTGGATAATGAGCTCATTTCCTAACCCACAGTTTACGCGTAGACTCGTAACATTCGTTTAAAGTATTGTCATGTTTATTCATTCGACTATGATACCCTGTAACAATTAATAGCGGGTAGACTAGTTTATATAGTAGTAAATAAAAATGGAAATTAAATGTAAATTCTCAAAGAGATAAATCAAATCTATAAACAATTCAATACCACTTTCAACGTTTATTTACATTTATTTTACACAATATCTCATAGTCGCTATATAACACTCACCTTGTTGTTTACTATGAAAACACGCGTTTGAATATATCTATTTACACTCAAACTCACATGTGGATATTCAAACACACGCATTCAGGCATAGAATTGTGCTTACATGCACTCATTAATTCAATATCGCATATTCATTGTGGAATATCTTTCATGTTAGGTTTTCTCGTATATTTATAAGGAAGACAATCGTGATCCATTGATCCCATGCATAGGTGCATAAAAAGACAGACAGATATTGGTTTAAGACTGACAGAATGAATGCCTTTATCGAAGAGTACATAAAAGAAAATTCTCATTCTCGTTTACATTTTCGTATCGTATGCAAACAATGTAAATAGCTGGAGACGTTTGTATGTGTGTGTTTGTATATGGAAATAAATGTGCAAGTATATTTACACTGTCTCCTCATACGTTTGTACATGTACATATACATCTATATCTATCTACAAGTCTTATAGATTATAGGAAATTTTAATTTTCTTTCTTCTGGCGGCAATTGCAAGCAGATGAAGAGAATCTGGAACAGTTTAATTAAAAGCATAACAAATGTCAACAGCAAAATTTAATGGGTAAATAAATCAGTAAATACAGTACATAGTGTTCGTAACCGAACAAAGGATTTAGTAAAATATAACTAAAATAGTTTATTAACCCTGCAATGCTCTTATTACTTTTATGCGCTGTACATATGATTAAAATTAAATTTTTTTTTAAAGCTAAGATCACTTGGGTAGATTTTTAACAAATAGTTTTAATTCTTCTTCTACTACTATTTGTTAAAAGCCCACACTAAAATAAACTACTGCAGAAATTAATGATAGTAACTTTACTAACTTTATATTAAGTTCAATTGAAGTAAATTTTGTATGTACCTCAAATTTATCACTGTCGTTTCGACTTGTATCTTTGCTTTGTCATGGGTTCTCTTTATCTTTTTGGTAAAGACAGTAGTTATATGTATGTACATACTTGTGTATAGCTTTACATATGTACAAGTAGTTGCATACATTTAAATATATTGTAACTCAATTGAGGTCAGATGAGGATCATTAGCCTTATAGCGGAGTCGTAGCTCGCCTTGAATCTTAAAGTGACTGCAAACTGCCGACTGCACCACTCACTTGTTGTTGTTCTTGTTGCAGTTGTTGTTGTTGTAGTAATTCTTGATGCAAAAATAAGAAAGCAATTTCAAGCAGAACGCAAAAGAAAACAAAAAGAAGGGAAAACACAAATCAAGGCGCTTACAATTTCCAGTTTCTGTTGCCGCTGTTGCAAGTCAATAGCCTCGAAGCAGCGTCAGTGGCCACCCTACCTCATGGCGGACCAGAGAAAAAGAGAGAGACCAGTTCAGACGGAAAGAGAGAGCCAAACTGAGAGAGCGGGAGACAATTCACATCCAGTGTAGAGCCCGGCGTTGCTGGTTTCATGATTTGGCGCGTCATTTGCTATCCAACAGTCGCTGCGTGCGGTTAAAAAGATATACAGATACTTTTAACGTTTGAGATACATTCGGTTTGAATATTTTGTGTGTGTGTGTCTGTTGCGTATAAGCTGCGTATGTGTCTTGGCCAACCAAGTGCAGTTAATGGACAGCAACATGTTTGCCACACATTGCGCATGCGCCTAAATGTATACTCGACTTATGTGCTACGTGGGTGGCCAACGCATTTAAAGGACAAACGTCTGTCGGGCACGGTTAAAGGACATTGAAACGACTCGCCTATTATTCAACAATTTTGGCATTGCAAAAGAAAAAAACCAACAAATTTCATCATTTAAATAACTTAAACAAAAGAAACGCATTGAATACAAAGCATATCCTCAAGTGACATAATACCCATCAATATAAAAAGCAATCATAAGGCAAAACGGGATTAAATTTGTTTAAATATATATAGTGTGTATTTAATAAAGTAATTTGTAAAAACACATATCCGACAACATGTCAACGGCATCCTCTAGCAATTCCAATGGCGATGAGCCCAATAAAAAGGCCGATGCCCAGAACGAAGAGAGTTCCCACCTGCTGGAGGCCACCGAGAATGGTGCCAAATATGGATCCCGGCAAGCGGTAAAAATAGTCAAAGCTAATGCCAATGAAAGTGCCAATGCCAGTCCTCAAGTAAAGATCAAAGTTATACACAAATATTTTCTAACTGGTGCTGGTACTTAACCCCTAAATCTAATTTAAGTGGCTTTAATCGCAAATATATCTATATGTATACGTTTGTCTATGTTTGACCTTGACAAAGAAACAATATAGAGTTATTTTAAAGCACACAATTAGCGCTATGTGAAGTGAACCTTAGCTCATTCGCTTTACCGGAAAAATTTTAAATATTTATTTAGTAGACTATTCCAGCAATAACGCGAATAAAAAGCTTACACTGATACTATTTAAATTCGCAATTCTTTTAAACTACAAAACCACTGCAATTAAACTTTTCAAGGAGAAAGACGATTTAGTACCCTGTCATAAAGTCCCTTATAATAACACTTTTTATATTACTCTTATAAAGTATTGAGATATCTTTTTACCCTTCAAATTAAATGAAACAAATTATAAGGAACTGAGATTGTACAAGTACATCCGAAGTTCAAGCGGTTGGGAGTGCTCCAAACCATAATCCCCTTTACTGATATGATTCAAAATAAATCAAAACAAAGCCCAAAAAAAACAGTCAATTCATTGAATTCGTTGTGCGGAACGAGCTTAAAATAATTAAATTTAATTTTTTTATTTTAATGTTAATGTTTGTAGAACCAATTGTTGTCAATTCTTTGCTAATGAGTCATATGTTTGTGATCTATACGCCTCTTATTTAGGCTAACAATAGTGATAAGGTCTCTTATCGGTTTCTGTGTTTCTAGCGAGTTGAAAATAGCTATTTTTTATTAATGAATGATTTTGTTTGTCATGTTTATGTGTCTTACGACCTTGTCCAACATAAAAAACTAAACAAAAATAGAAAGTTTTTTTCGTATACTTTGGTCTCAATGTATACAATTAACTGATAAAAGATAAATATAAAAAATGCTGACATACTTCCAGGGCAAATATCAAATATTATTAACAAATTGGTATTTAAGATATTTGGTGCCGTTATGAACATTTTAAAAAGCTTCATATTCATTCATCAAAATTAAGATCAGAGATTAAAAAATTTTCGATTAGTTCAATTTATTTATCCCACAAATACCTTTAAATATTATTGAAAACTTATTCAAATGATTAAGTTGATGGAATGACATGATTGAATACTAAATGAAATAAATGAGAGGTTAAGCTATCTAAGTATAGCACAAACTTGGGTATACATAAAGATTTACATAAATAAATAATACATATTTGCATCAACTTCCACTTGTCTAATAATAGATTTAGTTATTTTTATAAAATTTCCCAATGTATTGCGGGTAATTTATGAAAATTCTTATTCGTAGATAAAAAAAGAAACCCTGTATGACCCGTTGTAATTTTGCTGATTTTTGCATATTAAAAATATCCAGAAATAATGCAAGGAATTTTTATTGGACTAAGTATAAACTTGTTATGCATTTGACATTAAATTTTATGTTTATTACTTTAATCAGGTATATTTAAATGACAGTAACTGGCAATTTAACAGCTTATTTAAATAAAGTACTTTTGAAAGCAGCAAAAAGTTTTCCTAAACAAATTAAAGGTATTGTGTGTATCCTTTAAGTGACATTGAAACGAACTTGGATCTAGGACTGACAATGGCCAAGACATTCGGAAATCATATTGATCCGTCACAGAACACTTAGCCGTAGTCTCGTAGGCTGCCAACAAGTTATTGGCCCCGTTAACTGACAACGTTAATCGAAATATAGTTGAGAGCACTCTGACAGCAGTCGCAGTTGACCACATAAGCCAACAGCATGGCAAAATATCGATTTCAGGCGCAGACTTAGTTACAGCCAAGCTAGAGGTGTGTCCCGGCCACGTTAACAGCAACTGCAGTGAGCGTGGGCGCGTCTCTTTGCGGTTGCAACTCTCGGCCAACATTTGCCATATGCGGAAATGAATATGGCGTTTACTCTGACGTGGGCTTTGATTGGATACACATACATATATGTATTATATTTATGGGATTGGGACCGTGATTAAAGCACATACTATCAGTGGGCGGATAGAAAGATTAAAAAAATGTCTAAAAGGAAAGGTAGAAAGAGTAAGACAGAGAAACCTGAATTGATTTTCAGAATGCGAAAATATGAGACATCATAAACAAAATGGAAAGAGCAGAGGTTTATCCAAAAATAATAAATAGGCAGTGCTCTTTTCTTACAAAGATGTGTAACTAAGTAGGGTATCTTGTCCAGCACTTGGTTGTTCTTTCAGCACAGATATACTTACTTTTATAAAGCATTTTATTAAAATGTGACTCCAAATTATCGTTTATTAATTGGCATTATATTGACCATTCCCGGTACCCTATATTCTATATAAATATTCGGTATTTTGATTAGGCACGCGATAACATATGTACCTAACAATTGAATTGTAATTTATGGACAGGAAGTGCGCCAGGGCCAAGGTAGCAAATGTTTAATTGGCAACGCTTCAATACCCAAAATACCCCTATATCGTATATAATATCAATAAAGAATCTAATAAGTTTATTTGTATATTTATTTATTTGAGGGTCCCCTACTTAGTAGCAATTTAGTTAAGTTTAGTTAATCAACGAAAGCAACTGGCAAACATTGTCTTTATTTAAAATATTTAGAGCTTCTGAACCATAGTAAAAAGTGGAGCTGTTAATGTTAAGGTAACAAATATAAACTTTTAATAGATATTTAAGACTTTAAAGTCTAAAGTGAAAAGTTTAGAATCCTTTAATAGCATCAGTTTTAGTATTGTCATATGTAAAACGTATTCCCGATTATAGTTGATTTCTAATAATATACTATTTATGTTCCATCATATTCCATTCAATATTAATGGATTAGTTAGAGTGCGAATTGATAATGTATGATTAGACTATCTTCTTGTATACATACCCATAAATATATTTACTAATTGCTGTGTTGAAAATAAACCAAACATTCCATTGCCCCATATATTCCATTTTTGGAACCTTATACATCTTATCAACGACGCACAATCTACAGCAGTTATTGTTTACTAGCGACAAGCTCGAAATTTATTTAACTCGCATTGTTGCATTTGTCCAATTGAGGAAGTCACTACTTGTTGGTTATCAGAATACTGGTAATACCCATTAAATGCCTGCAATCGCTCTCCCTTTGAACATTTGTTTTTATCTGTAAGCCAGGGTCTTAGTTCCACGATTCTGTCCTTTTGATTCAACTGTGACTCTAGGCCTGACAGCTGGGGTATATATGGGAAAATTTGTCTCAAACTTGCAAAGAGAGCACTATCGTATCGCTTTTAAGCTTCTAATCGCTTGGTGAGTGGCGTCATCAAGGCTTATTAGCGTAGCCATTCAATTGATTTGATAATACTACGCAATCAACAGTCCAACTTAGTTCGTAGATCGATTCACATATCAAATAGATGAATAATTGGAGAAGCAATTGCTTAACACATCTCGTTTTGTTTACAGGATCAGGAAAATCTACTTGGCAACATGGTGCACACGTCGACGGAGAATAAGTCGAGAACCTTGCCACAATATGTTGCAGCCTTGGCAGCAGCTGGCGGCGCCTTCGCTGCTGGTACACTCCTCGGCTGGACCTCGCCGGCTGAGACGGCAATCATTAAGGGAGATGCCTATGACTTTGATGTCAGCGATGAGCAATACTCTTGGGTCAGCTCATTCATGACTCTGGGTGCCGCCTGTGTGTGCATACCAATTGGATTCCTCATCAATCAGATTGGACGCAAATGGACAATGCTCTTCTTGGTACTACCCTTCGTTCTAGGCTGGGCCTTGCTAATCTGGGCCCAGAATGTGATCATGATGTACGTAGCTCGTTTCATTTTGGGTATCGCTGGCGGTGCCTTCTGTGTAACAGCTCCCATGTATACGGGCGAGATTTCACAAAAGGATATTCGCGGAACCCTTGGAAGTTTCTTCCAATTAATGATCACCATTGGTATCCTGTTTGTTTATGGAATTGGTGCGGGTCTAAATGTCTTCTGGATGAGCGTTGTTTGCGGAATTTTGCCAATTGTCTTTGGTGTCATCTTTTTCTTTATGCCGGAATCACCCACCTATTTGGTAATTTTCAAACTGCAGTTGAAACTTTGAGAGCGTAACTAATTGAATTTATATCTGTTTTCGAATCCTAACAGGTCTCAAAGGGTCGATCTGAAGCCGCTGTACAGTCGATTCAATGGTTGCGTGGCAAGGAATACGATTATGCACCAGAATTGGAGGAACTTAATCAGACCGACCGCGAGATTCGTGAACAACAGGTTAATATCTTTACAGCTCTCGCCCGTCCCGTCACCATCAAGGCAATGAGCATCAGCTTGGGCCTCATGTTCTTCCAGCAAGTAAGCGGTATTAACGCTGTCATATTCTACTCTGCTGGCATCTTTGAAGTACGTATTAAAACCTCGGATACTGAGATACAAATGTTAATTTTGATTTTTTGAACTTGAAGGACGCAAACACTGGAATAAGTGCCGGTCTGTCGACAATTTTGATTGGTGTTATGCAAGTGGTGGCCACATTTGTCGCCACAATTGTCGTGGATAAGCTGGGACGTCGGATTCTCCTTCTTGCCTCCGGCATCGTCATGGCTCTATCAACAACGGCCATCGGTGTGTACTTCTTTTTGAAAGATCAGGACGAGGAAAGTGTAGCAAACCTGGGTTGGCTGCCTGTTGCCAGTTTGTGCGTTTTCATGATCATGTTCTCCATTGGATTCGGTCCGGTTCCGTGGTTGATGATGGGCGAATTATTTGCAACTGATATCAAGGGATTTGCCGGATCAATTGCGGGTACCACCAATTGGGTGCTGGCATTTGTGATAACGAAAACGTTTAAGAATCTTACGGAAGGCTTGGGCAGTGGACCCACCTTCTGGCTATTCTCTGGTCTTACCGTACTTGGTGTCTTCTTTGTCTTCTTTGTGGTACCCGAGACGAAGGGCAAGAGTCTGAACGAGATTCAACAGGAGCTGGGAGGTAGACGCAATGCATCCAGTTCAATGAATGGCGTGGAAAAGTAAACAACACAGCAGAGCTCCATTAAATTACATTATTTTTACATTTTACGTTATATTAAGTTCAGGTCAAGTTCCGTTTTATATTGAATTTAATGTATGCCAGAGCACAGCAAGACAGACAGAGAGAGACAGAGAGGGAGAGTTTGCAAGAATGAAGACTGAAGGTCAAGTGCATAATAGACAGATATATGTATATGTTAGAGCTCTTTTAAGTTACTGTTAACGCACTGTTAGCTCAGCCACACACACTGTAAACTTATCGCCATTGTGTGTTTTTTTTCTGCTAAGTTCACTCGGCCATAGAAAAGACAATAGAATGTAACAGTAAGTGCTATCAATATACACATACTCAAAACTTTTCCTGGTATTTATAGCAATTTATTTGAAAATTTTGCGTGTATTTATATGTAGATCAATGATCGATAACTGTCTGTTGTGTGTAATTCGAAACATTCAGTTTTTTTAATTAAGCATTTTTAGCCTGTTTAATTTTAAGACACACATATTTATTTACTAAACGATTTTTATAATTTGTAAACAACACTAAAATATTAACATATTCAATCGCGATCGCTGCTTACTCCTATTAAAGCTCAAATGTCAAAGCGCTATATCATTGTTAAAATATCTGCATCTGTTTTGAAAATATTGATGTAAACTCGATCTATATATATACATGTATGTATATATCACATACGATGCAGACTATGTAGTGAGAAATATATTAAATATATGTATGTTGTAAATAAATTTCAAATGTTGTTTTTAATACCATACCATTACGATCGCGATTTCACATCAGAGAAGGTAACATCATGTTTATTCGGGAGTTTCGATAACGTCCTCAAAGTTCTTCTTAGCATTATTTGTATCATCCTGGTCGATTTGAATCTTGTCAGTTGAAACCATATCATCATTATCTTCTTTTGGCTGTTGATTTTCCACAGAATTCTCTTCCAATTCTTTATCTTCTCCAAGATCATTATTATTTTGAAGACTACCTAACGGTAGCTTTTTCAGGGCCTGTTCAAGCATCTCCATACGCTCCAGTAATTTACCCAAGCGTTCCTGATACTCGTTCATCATATCGACACTTAAAGTACGTTTTTGGTCAGCATTCATAGTTATAGATTCTTCAAGTCGTATTTTCAAGTAAAAATTTTACATTTAATATATGCTGTATAATTTTGATTTATCAGGAGAACACCGATCCCGAACTTCTCTATTTTAATGCTTTCCTAAAATACAAGTTTGCTTTACCTCACTAAGCAAATGTGATTTAACGCATATTCCTAAGGTAAAAAGAGGTATTTCCTTCGGCTTTGTAATGTTAATTTTCCACACATTTTAATTGAATTATCCGATCATTTATGATTGTCTTGAATAAAATTGACCCTTTAATTATTTCTTCATATTTTGATATTGGATACATATATAGAAAAACAATTTTTAGCTTTAAAATTCCATTAAAAAGTCATGTGTCAACAATTGCCTCTTTCGCATTTTCATATAAATGTAATAAATATTTTGTATTTTTTTGTTATAATTTTATACTTGCAGTACTACAGAATATTTTGTACAATATTTTATTTTGAATACATATTCATATTTTATGTACAATATCATTTTGTTTTTAAATAACGATAGCTAACAAATTATTTAACATTAAGCAAATGATTTTAGTAATAGCCTTAAAAAGCAATCAACATTGTTATACAAAAAAATCTCATGAATACGGTCATTATAATATAAGTATTGTGTTCTATCATTTATCCGGTTTGTAGTTCATGATCCGTAGTAGTCCATGCTCAGCTCCGACTGCCACCCAGCTTCTTGCTGGAGCATTCCAATTCCAGCGAACACAATTAAGACGCATCATGTTCCTCACACTAAAGCTGGGTTGTCGCTTTGGGTTTTGGTAGCTGGAACTTGTATCCTTCTGCTGACCAGTTTTGAGTGGTCTGAGGACTAGGCCATAATCTCGCTTAAATACATCGGGAGTTACGAAATTGGGCTCCGAAACGTCGCTCAAATGACAGGCCTCAGTGGTGCTTAAAGGATCGGAAGTCTTTTTCCGTCGCACTGTCGTTTGATTATAAAATTCACTTGTTTTCGCAAGTCTCAAGTCCCCATTGTCGGCTATTGTGGCAAGCACAAGTTGATCGCAATTGAAATGCATCGAACGAATGGTGTTAAGCATCACGTTCAGTGTAATAGGGCTGAAGGATATATCGACAGGACTCAGCGATACCAAACGCGTAAATTCTGAAAAAAAAAACAGGACATTTATTATAAATACTGGCAACTCGAATAAGCTTACACTTACGAGCTCTGGTCATTTCGGAAAACCCAATAATCAAAGACTCCCACAAAGGAGACCAGCTAATGCAGCCCAAAAATAAGTAGTGAAACACATCTCCAAGAATTGACAATGGTTGCGACCAGTTGGAAATGTCGTACACCCAGAATTTACGAACCGACGCTCCAACTGCCAGCCAATGTGGTCCATTGGTATCATAATGCAGCTCCAAAGCTACAAAAATTACATAAAAAGTTTATATACGGATAGAAAATACAACTAATTATTATTTATTCTTACTTTGTATGTTCCGTTCTCCAAAATAAAAAAACTAGCTGGGAGAAAGTGACGTTGATTATTTTGCTCAAAACAATTGAATCCGTCCTCATCAGCAATGTCCCAGAAAGCAATGTTACCACTGGCATAACCAGACACAAGCAGCTTGTGACCAGACGCCTAAAAACAAATACAATTCCTTTGGTTATTATCACAATAAGACTTTTAACATTACTGTCACTTGCCTGAGACCAACATATTTTGGTACACGGATCCCGCACAGGATTATCTACATCGAGGCTGAGTGTACGCACCGCTTCCAATACAATAACTACATCTTTCTGCTCTGATTTCTTAGGCAGCTCCAAGGGAAGCGCATAAATAACCGCACTCGATACGCTGCCCACGGCCAAAAGTGCCAAGCGATTGGCAGATTTGTCGTAGCCACCGCTGGGCATAAATGCAAATGTAAGGACTGGTCCTTGGGGCACATGTATGCCATAATGTAAACGCGTCTGCAATGGCCATACGTTGTCCTTCCCAGCTGAAGACATTTTACACTCGAGCAGCAGCAGCAGATCATCCTCCTGCTTATCCTTAAATTGACGCGTAAATTTAAGCATCTTTGACCGCTGTGAACACAGCAAGTATTGCGAATCAACAGTCGAAGGCAACGGAACCCATGCCAACTCCTTAACAGGTCTACCCAAGTGGCAAACATGTTCATCTAAAACAAGTATAAAAATAATTAATAAATTACTAAAGTTGTTACGTAATTAGCTTACTTTTTTATTGAAACTCTCGAGTGGCGTCAACCTTATCCAGGCGTTGTCATCATCGTTATCATAGGCATAGCGCACTGAGGTAGACTCTCTGGAGGGCAGCAGTTTTATGGCATCGCCAGGCAACAGCTGCTTATAGAGTGGCAACAGATGGGGATACAGCACATCTTGAGTGTAGTTCGTTTTTAAGCTAGATTAAAAAAGATATAACATATTACAAGACATAAGGAAAAATTATGAAGTAGGAAAGTTTTTGATGTTTAAACTTACAAAAATTTCCAACGTTCTGAAGTAACCTCCGACTTTGCAATTTTACTGGTTGCTGCAATAATTTTATCAAATTAGTTTAATTTAATCAATTCGCAGTTTAGAAATGACTTACGAGGCTTTAGCGTTGTTGTCTTTGTCCCACTTTGTCTGCGCTTTTTCAGTTTTTTTTTAACTTTTCGGCTATCAGCACATGTTGATTTATTATCATCCTGGGATTGATCAGCATCCTCATTGGAGTCTACACCTTCCGATTCGTACTCCTCTGATGATTCCTTATCGGCACCCATATCGTAATCCGATGAATCGGCTTCAAAATCATTGTTTACTACCTCTTCTGTGTCCGGATTCTTTAGCTGAGCCGCAATCTTCTGGAGTTTTGTTTCGGCTCTATATTCATAGATTTGTATTATTTTTGATTGTTCTATCATTTAATATACCATATGTATTTACTTTATTGTTGATTTTCGCTTGGCGCGGCCCGCATTACTGTAAACTTGAGTGTTGTCACTTTTATCAACTGTTGCCTCAATGCTGGTGTCCGCCGACGCTAAACGCTTATAGCAAGTCCGATAATGCTTTGCAATGGACAACTTGGTGTAGCTATTCTTACATGCCTCACACTCAACGCGCTCTTGCTTGACGCCACAGCCCTCCAGGTGCATTATTATACCAAGACCTGATCCTAGCGATCGGTTGCAAAGACGACAACTCAAACGATTGTGTTCCTTAAGATAGCTAGATACCATGGTAATCAACATGTACCTTGTGACCACCTAAGAAAGGTTCGTATAAATCAGGGACCGTAAAGTTAATGATTTATATTAAAATTTTATATTTCTATTTGTTATATGTATACACATTTGATATTGATGCGATCAAGTAGTGTGTTTATTAATAATAAAAGAGTACATGTCTTAAAGTTTTCTGATTTGGAGGAGAGAAAGGACGTTTCAATCGAATTGTGGGGCCGATTCTGCATGGTTCTGTGTGCCAAATTGGGTTGATATTGATTTTATAGTACCCAAAATGCAGGTGTTCAAACAGATGGACAGACGGACCATATATACTTATTTATATTTTATAGGTTAGGTTGATATACGCATTGGAATAAAAACAATAAAGTAAAACGATATACAAGTTATTAATTTAAATCAATTTAAATTGTTATTTTATGTTAAAACAGGTAAAAATAAGGTATGTTCGAATTTTACAAAAAAAAAAACTTTAAAATTAATTACTTGTTATATTTGTTTTAAATCAACAATAGGAGTTAAAATTAATTATAGTTTAAGACTTGGAAAATAAAAATTCTTGCTGCCCCAATATTACCCATCTAGAAATAAATTTGTGGGTTTCCGACCTATCCACATTATTTTTTAATGTCTTATTGACTTACCGCGGGAGCAGTTTCAATTGTCCATCCAATGCCGTAGTGTTCGCTCAGATGCTTCATCCATTCATGTTTCTCACAGCGCGCTAAGCATATTACACACTGTTCTGAGCCTTTTCCCCGGCCGTCTTCGCGCAGTTCCTCGTCGCTTTCCAACTGATCACGATTACGTATCAGCAGAAGACGCAAATTAAAATCTGGTGCTAGGGGCCAATAATCTGGACCCTTAAAATTATCCGATTCTCCTGCGTTCTCAGCATTGTCTTCAGTTTTCCCTTTCTTTGATAATAGATCAAAGAACTTTGATTTACGACCTCGTCTCTTGGGCGTGCATATATCTGCTGGTGTGGAAGTAATCCTAGGTTCTGGTATGGCTTCAATCGCAGGATCTGGTGTTTCTATGACTTCTGCTGATGTGATCTTTTTATTGCGACCACGAGGTCTTACAGTATTTGTCTTTGGTTCAGTGATTGTGCCTATCTCGGAGATCGGAGTAGCATTCTGTGACAGTCTTTTACGTGACCGCTTTGCCACAGGCGTTTCCTCATTTACACTCAATGAAACCTGCTCAATTACTGGCAAATGCCCCGTAGACTCGGTCTGTAGCAGTTCTTTACTAATATCTTTACTCTGACGCTTGCGTTTACGTGTTAAAGGCACTGCCTCTTCAGTCTTATTTATGGATTCCTCTGGCTTCTTATTTGTATTTTTGAAAGGACGTCCTCGCTTTTTCATGCCGACTGTCGGCTCTACAGTCACTAAAATGGTATTATTCTGAATTTCTGTAGTTTCTTCAACTTGCGGTGGATCTTTCCTTACATCTGGCTCTGTTATTTTGAACGAACGTCCTCGCTTTTTATTAACGACTGTCGACTCCAGTTCCACCAAAATGGAATTATTCTGAATGTCTGTAGTTTCTTCAACTTGCGCTGATTCTTTTCTTATTTCAGGCTTTAAATCTTTCTCCTTTTCGATAACCATTGGCTCTGTGATTGTCTCAAGATTTTTGTCTGTTAAAGCCGGGTCAGTCTTTGGTTTTTTAGCCAGTGAAATTTCCTCTGGCTGAGGGTCCTCCTCTGTCTCATCGTAATCGGGCGTGGCATCATCACTAATGTCCGTTCCAATGTTCTTTAAATTCGTAACAGTTTTACTACTTGACGCTTCATTATCAAAGCCGCGAAACATATCGCCATCATCATCACTTGTACTGGAAGTGGGTACACGATGTGCTCCGTTTATTTGGCTCTCGGCCAGCAATGCTCGTTTCCGTGGATGTAATGCTTCCTTCTTGGTTGGAGCAACCTTCGGTGCTTTCTTCACATTTAAAACAGGCCTTGTTTTCACCAGTTTCTTTCTGGGCGCTTTCACATGTTCCTCCGACTTGGTCTCATTGACTTCTCTTTTCGTCGACACCACATTTTCGCTGGCCAATTTGTTTAGTAAATTTTGAATTCCCTTCACTTCTGGTGGGCTTTTTTCTTCGGGAATTGTCTTCTTAAGATCTTGACGAAATGGCAACTGAGCTTCACCCTGTGGAGTTGGTTCCACCTGTGACAAAGCCTCTAAAAGCGATACGGATGGTTGTGTTTCAGCCAGCATGTCTTTGCTGCTGATAAGCTCATTATTATTGTTATACTTTCGTTTAAGCTTTGGCATTTTTGGAGGATGATAGAACTGCGTAAGGTCCCTTTCTATTGTGGTATTTAAAGGCACATCTACGGATTGTGTCTCAGTTATGGATTCTTCAGAAGCCTTGAGCTCTTTGACAGGTTCTTTCGTTGACGAGACAATATTTTGATTCGGGGCTAGCTCATGATTGGTAGAACTACTCTCAGTTTCTTTACTTAACACTATGTTTATTGAATTATCTGCACCTTTCTCGATATCCTTAGCGCTATTTGAGTTATATTTGCTATTTTTGTTTAATATTTCTTCATTTTGAATTTCTACATCTTTTGACGAATTTTTCTGGCTGATTTTACTATCTACATTTACTCCGTTTTTACAATTCGTATCTAAATTAATTTTCTTTCTTTTCTTTGAAACTTCATAATTTGTTTCTTTATTATCTGTTTGTTGATCAAGTTCTGTATTTCTTATTTCCGGTTTTTTAAATTGTTTGGGAATATTCGTTTCTTTAACTTTATAATCTACAGTAACGTCCCTATCAAGAGTTGTAATCAAATGAGTTTTGCTTACTGTTCTTAAAATTTCTACATTATCTTCCTTGGTAGCCGATTTATTGGAATCGATATCTACCTTTTCTTGAATTTCAGTCTTTTTCCTAATTTTATTTCCTATTTTTTTCACATTTGATTCGATTTCAATAGCTATGAGTTTTTCCTTCACATTTCCCCCTTTATCAACAGATGTTGTCTTGATTTTTGTATGTATTTTGTCTAGATCTTCTAACTCATCGGATATAAACTCTGTGTTGACTTTATTATCTTTCTCTTTACTGACAAATAAATCAATCTGGTTATCAGATTTATTGACCGTTCCTTCAGTGTTTTTGAGGTTTCCAGCACTAGTTTTCTTATTACGCTGCACCAAATTAATTTTACCCTTTTTGGGCCTAAAGGGCACCCTCGCAGCTAAAGGCACCAGCTGAGCTAAAGGCTCTTCATTCAGATGCACCTCGGGCATCTTTGCCTCCTCTTGAGGCGTTGTAATCACCAATGTTGGAGCTGTCGCCAAACTGAGATTGTCTTTTGCACTAAGCGAATCCAAGGTTTCTTTCGAGGATGAAGGTTCTGGTTCAGTTTCCTTAGCAACAGGTGGTTCTTCAATTTGTATGCTTTTATGCAGTTTAATGGCATTTGGACTGATGCACAAGACATTTGATTCATTCTCATCCACATTCATTGTAGCATGCAATATGTTCATGTCATCCATTTTTAATATTTTTCCAATGGGCAACTCCTCCTCATTTTTGCTTTTCTCTGGAGTTGGAAGAACAGTTTGGCAACCACCAAATAATGCATTCATGTTCATTTCCTCTTCGGATAGATGCATACAGTTGCTCAAATCAAGAGAATTGTTGGTCTTGAGCTGTGCTATGAAATCCACGGCGGAGGTCACATTGTTTGGGAGATCGGAAGAAGTAGATGATGATGACTTGCTACAGCTTGGGGCCGTTGCAACGGAGGATCTCTTGTCTGTCGTCGACTGTGGATTTGGTAAGGATTCTGCTGTGTTGGGAGTTAACAACGATGTCTGTATATTTGACGTATGGGCAATTGGAGTTATCAATGATGTTTCAATATTTGTTGTGGAAGAGATCACTGTAATGTTACTGGAAGTTGCATGAACGTCTTCAATAGGTTTTATAATAGGCTTTTGCACTTGTTGCATTGTCCTATGTATGTCCTTAGCCATTTGAGCGAGCTGCTCGCGTGGCACTTTTAGCTTATTGGCATTCAGTATGAACTTTTTGGCGACCGAGCCAGGAGTTTTTGGCGCTATTTGCAGTATGCGTGTCGTATTTTTAACCTTTTCTGATGGTTTCTCTGGCATTTTTTTAGACACTTCCGGATCACTAGTAACCTTTACAGACCCTGCAACAGACTTCACTTCGGTCGAGGGAATCTTGGGTAGACGCAAAGCGCTTACATCAATCTTTTCATTGGGCGCCAACACTTTGTTTTCCAACACAATCAAGGGCTTTGTAGATGCCGCTGCTTGTCGTGTCCTTGCCTGTGGACTACTATCACCACACCTTGCACGATGCTTGGGCAATTGGTTGACCGTGTTAAGCAACAGCTTAGGACGCGCTGTTAAATCAGCTTTGGGTATGGTCATCGTAGGACTACTCGTTAATGAAGTGCTGACTTCTGAAGGCGGTGGAGTCCTTGCCATTTTATTCAGAATTTTCTTTTTAATCAGTGCTTTAACGTTAGCCGATTTTTCATCTACGGCAACCAAATTGGGAGCTTCCTTTTTCATAGGCACATCGGCTGCAATTTTGTTAAAAATTTACTTTTAATGCATGTTTATATTATTGAAATATCGATAAAATTAAAAAACAAAAAAATATTAATTAAAACTTTAATTATTAATTATTTTACTTTCTATTTATAGAACGCATTTAAAGTTTGCGAAAATCAAGACCTAACCTGTACTGAGAATTGAACCCTAGCTAACGGTCTAGTCTTTAAAAATGAAACATCCTACCCGGCACATCATCACGCTACACCATTGAAAGAGTCCACATCGTTATGTCGACGTTGACACTTGAACATTTTACACGATAAATGAGCTCAAAAAAAAATTAATATGCCACATAAGGTTATGTGGTAATATTTCATATTTCATTAATGGTTTTAATTTTCAAAGAGCTGGAAAATAATTATTTTTTAGAAGTAGCATAACGTAAATGTAAAAGAATTGTGATTGAAATACATTTCTTATATTAATAAAAATAATGATGTGATTAAATTTAATTAATTGATTAACCTGATTAATCTTTTTTTAAATATATAACACGATTTACATAAACATCTTGTATTTGTATGCATCAAATTTTTCAAATAAAAGCAACAAATGAACAAAAATTATTTAAGTAGTGATATAGTTTAAGGAAAGTACAAATTTTTTTTTTTTGTATAAAAAATTGTTTGGGGTATCCCGAAACGAACCCGGTCCTAACCAAAAATCAACCGATGTGAAGAAAACGTGCGCGAACTCAACGAACAGCGCCACAAAACAATTGGTGAATCATGCACCAAAAAGATAGACAAGAACACACTTGGCTAAGACAATTTTACAAAAACGTCTTTTAAGTTTTATGTTTTAAGAAATGTGTCAAATAATTTCACTATAATTTAATTTAATTACCAGTCTGACGTTCATGTTGTCGTTGAACTTGTGTTAGGGATGTTGAATTAGTTGGCAAATTTGTAGAAGAAGTAGGGGAGGAAGCTGAGGTAGAACTTGACGTTGACGTTGTTGTTGCTGTTGCTGATGCAATTTTCTTTGCCAAAAACAAATTTTGCTGCCTTACCGCTTCCGCCAGTTTTCTGTCTAAGCCAGCCTGTTTTAATTTATTAAAATCCAATGGTATTTTGTTAATAATCCTCTTGGGTGCTGTTGCTGAGCTGTGCGTCGACGGCGACGACGACGACGATGGCAGAGACATCGGAATCTTGTCAGAGTTGTTTTTGGGCTGGCCCTGGTTATTGGAATTTGAATTAACCATATTTGGAGGTATTTTAAAACAATCTTTATCCATTTTATTAATTTCACTTGGTGTCAAAGCAACCGTGACCAATTACGCAGCAAAATGGTAAAAATGCAATAATTCACATTAACATTTGATGCTAAATATGCACTTCTGACATGAGTGATGCCACGTTAAATCACAGATAAATAAAGCAAAGCACGCTCTTTTAATAACAACTTTTCACTTTCACTTGTGTAGTTTCTATTATTAATAGAACTTTTAAATTTGTTAATCATTTGTACAGAATACAAAAGTCTGAAGCATGTGCAACTCAGTGTTGCCAGATTAGCTAATTTCAGGCTAGATCTAACATATTTTATTGTATATGGAGTAAATATAGTTCCAAAAAGTGGCGCTAGTGTGTTACTTAACGTGAAAAAACTTAACATGAAAATCAAGATTCAAGAAATTGGTAGTTCGTGACATGTGACTATCGGACCTGTGACAGTCCTGGGGTCATTAAAAAAACAAATTTGCGCCCGGATAACAATGAATATCAATACAAAACGGATGGCGCGCTGTTTAAAATTAAAAAAATAACATTTTGTAGGTAACAAAATCATTTTTTCTTAAACATATCAAAGAAGTTATAAATTATATAAATTCAAGTGTTTTTTTTTAAGATATGCATAGATTCTCAATTTTTTCTTTTGATGTCTCATTTTCTTGTGATTTTCACGAGTGTGCAACCGAATCCTGTAAACTTTTTCAAATTTTAAAAAATTTGTTCTCATCTACTGTTTGCTAGCGCCGCTTTTTTGAACTACAATTTTACCGTGTAAACTGCAGAGCTGTATAAAAAAATGAACGAGCATAACAACCCTGGTCTAATTTGCAAAAGCAGCGTTTAGTTTTTTGTGAAAAAAGTATTTCATTAAAATTTAACTAAAAGCATGGATTTTCAAAATCGAGCCGGTGGCAAGACCGGTAGCGGTGGCGTCGCTTCATGGTCAGAGACAAATCGGGAGCGTAAGGAACGTCTGCGGCAGCTGGCGCTCGAGACAATTGATCTAAACAAGGATCCATATTTTATGAAAAATCATCTCGGCTCCTATGAGTGCAAACTTTGTCTGACACTGCACAACAACGAGGGTAGCTATTTGGCGCACACACAGGGCAAAAAACATCAAGAGAATTTAGCCCGACGTGCAGCTAAGGAAGCCAAGGAAGCGCCCTCATCACTCCTGGCACCGGAAAAGCCTCGTGTGGAACCCAAGAAGTTTGTGAAAATTGGTCGTCCTGGTTATCGAGTGACCAAACAGCGGGAACCCTCTAATGGCCAACAGTCGCTGCTCTTCCAGATAGATTATCCCGAGATAAGCGAGGGAATTGTGCCACGACATCGCTTCATGTCCGCATATGAGCAAAAAATTGAGCCACCAGATCGCAAGTGGCAGTATTTACTCTTCGCTGCCGAACCATATAAGACAATTGGCTTCAAGGTGCCATCTCGTGAAGTAGAAAAAACAGAGGGCAAGTTCTGGACGCACTGGAATCGAGATACCAAACAATTTTTCTTGCAGTTCGCATTTAAATTCGAGCCTAAGATATTACCACCTCCGCCACCGAATCTACATCGTGCACTAGGACCACCAGCCGGCTTTCCGATGCCTGGTCCGCCACGTCCCATGCATCCCATGTTCAACGGAGTGCCACCACCACCACCCATGTAGTCACACATATGAAAACAATGCATCATTTCTACTAGTAATAAATTTCAAATACCCCGAAAAATTGTTTCTTATTTTACGGAAAAGCAAGGCTGGAAAACTTCCAAATTTTGGAAAAGATTCGGTTTAGTGATTCAAATTATGGCTATAAAATATTTTTAATGAGCTGCTTTTAGCTCTTTTAAGACTCTCAGTTAAGATTAAGAGTATATTATTGTTCACCTTATTTCAAAAGGCAACAAACGTATATTTTAAAAAGAGGAGAAATAATTGGAAAAGTGCGTCCAAAATTGCAATGTGTTAAACCAGAATCAAGAAATAGAGCAGAAAGTTAAGGTCAAATTCATTGACAAATTCCCATTAAATACAGCTTACCATATAAATCTCATATATTTTGTATTTCTTGCTTAAGAACTTGAAAAAATATTGCATATGGTCTGATGTTGTTGTTTGGGTGTATAGTTTTTGTAAAGTTGTATCTTACAAATGTTAAAATTATTAAACTAATTTTAAACTAATGACATATAAAATTAAAGTTAAGCAATATACAATCCCTATCAAATACATGAAGTCTATACCTAAAGGCTCAACGTGTCGTTGTATGCTTCGATTTGCTTTACATTTTACACATTTTCTTTTGAGTTTTTCCTCATGTTTATAGCTTTTCACGTTTCTTAAAATTGCGTTTCGATTGCAATCGATTGATAATATCAGAGACGTGGGGTTTATGATCAAAAATCTTCATCAATTGATTCTGCGCCTCGTTGATGCCATCGGTAATAATCTTACTGCGTTGAATGTTGCCCTTTAATGGAAATGAATTTATTTAGAATTTGTTATTCTCATAGAAGAAGCTTAAACTCACCTTTAGTAGCTCGCTGACACGCTCTATTTCGCCATGAACTTCTTTATCCTTTTCGAGCTCTTTCAACATAGTTTCTAGTTGACCCAAACTAACCATTTCCGAATCATTCTGTAATAGAAACATTTTTGAGATTATATTACTTTTGAAGGTAGCCTAAATAATCTTACCAGATCCTCCATTTGTGAGCGTAAATGATATAGTTTCCATCCGCTGATTTTGCCCTGAACATTTGGTTGATTGGCTAGATCAATGACTGTGGCGCGTCGCTCCTCGCGTGGCTTCACATCCGAATAACGTTGGAAATGGTTGTTAGCCAGCTTGTGAGTTGGCTTATACGTCTGTTTATATGAATATGATTTTACCAAATTGAGTTGCATTTGATATGTGGTTAAACTCACATTGAGCAGCGCACAATTGCGCGGACGTCGTAGCACAAAGTCGACGGGATTTGCATTCTCCTTGTTGCCGGCAACGGCAGGTGCACCGCTGCCCGCCAGACGATGATTGTTGACATCACCAGTTGAGCTGGCATTTGGTGCTGTGGGAACGCTGCCAGCTGCCGTGAGGAGCAGCCCACCATTGTTATGCTGCTGATGGGGCAACTGTTGCTGTTGTTGTTGCTGCTGTTGAAGGAACATCGATGCCGCCTCCAGTGTGGTGCTGCTGCTGTGGCTGCTCACGCTGCCTCCTGTTGGTGGTGGCAGCGACAGCGACAACGAAGCCTGACTCTGATTTGAGTGTTGACTGTCGTTGCTGTGTAAAGAAAATTAATTTTATAAATATTTATATATTATTAATATGGAATATTTATTATAATTGCATCGCAACTCACGTGGATCGTCGTGGTTTCTTGCGTGCCAAGCCATCGTAGCTGTTGCTACTTCCACCGGTGCCATTCATACGCGTCTGTGGCAACTGACCCGGTGTTGCCACATGATGTGCGCCCGGTTGCTGCGACACATCCACAAATGCGCTGCCAACACGTGCACTTAGTGTGGCATGCGTTACGTTCGGTGGCAGCGTTGATAGATGAGATGCATAGAGCTAAAAAAAAAATATATTTCAATTAGGAGATTTCACATAAATTCACATTTTTAATACTTACCTCGTTGATGGGATTAAAGTGTGTTGCATTATCGCGTGCAGTTGCTCCGCTTGGCTCATCCCCCCTACGATTAATGTTCAGGTTGCTATCCTGGATCTGTTGATCCACACCAGGCGAGGAGTTGGCCGAAACTGTCGTGGATCCATCCGAGGAAGCCGGCGATTCGGCTCGCATATTTCGTGTGCTGACAGTTGTCGATGCTGATGCTGTGGACGCAGAAGATGCTCCAACTACTACTCCCACAGAACTTGCGCGCTCTCGTTCCTTTTTGGCCAATGCTTCCACAGTCAGTGCCGAGCTGCTTACCGTCACCGTAGACAGTTGTGGTGCAGCTGGTGCCACAGAGACAGGTTGCAGATTGAAGGCAGAACCACCAGCTAGATTTACGGCTGTCACATTCGCACCAGTCGTTGTGGAGTTGGTGTTGCTGCTCATGGATAGCAGAGTGGGTGCCAGATTCTTGACACCACGTATTGGTGATCCTTCTGCGTCACGTTTACGCATAAAACTGAGAGAATTGGCTGCCACTGGCACAGGTCCTGGCATGGGTAACGTGACTGTGGTGCCACCGCCCGATGTGGTTGGTGCAACGCCTGTTGTCACCTTGACGGATGTATGCAATGGTATGACCATATGCTGAGGCGGTGCTCCGCCCGAATGTGCAGCTCCCGCTGGTATAATGAGCTGCTGATGTCCAATGGTGCGTCCGCCTGCTCCAGACGAAGGCAGCACTGTAAAAGTGGCTGTGGATCCGCCACCAGCTGATCCAACTGCCTGCGCATGGCTGGCAAATGGCAATGAGGAAACGGAGAGACTACTGCCACCGCTGCTCACCAATTGCGCCTGTGCCTGCACCTGAGCCTGCGTTTGTCCATGGGTATGCGTGCTCTGTGTCACTGTCGTCGTGGTCAATGAAAGCACGCCCGTTGAGGCAAGCGACTCATAATAGATGGCAGAGCTACCAGGTGGCAGGAACGATGTTCCTGCTGAGGATGTGGCCACAGATGTTCCTGCAGCTGCTGTAACACTAACGCCACCACCGCTTCCACCACGTTGCTGTATGAATACATTTGTGGGCGTGCCACTGGGCGGTAACCCACCGCTGGCACCCGTTTCGATGCCAGCTGACTGCGTCATCATCATTTTGCCCACAGTTATGCCGCTGGCATTCTTGATGGGCGTCAATGTGCCCGTCAGTATGCTGTTGGCAGGTCCACCACGTGCTCCAAGAGTCAATGGCAGCACCGTGGCACCACCGGCTGCAGATCCTGCTACTGTCGTGCCACCAGTTGGAAGCGAGCTGCTCGTAACGCTGGCCGTAACACTCGGCACCGCCTGTATGCTTGCCACGCCCTGGGGCGTCATTGTCGGTCCACCTGCTCCACCGGCTGCCGACAATTTGCCAATGGGATTCAATTGCGTGATGGTCAACGAGGGCTGTACCTTTGCTGTCATCGTCACCGGCGGTCGAATGCCTGTAAAGATATCAAAACCATTTGTAAATTAATTTAAATTCGGAAATTATTTTCTTTTATGTTTTTACTTGCATAAATGAAAATAGAAAACTCATAACTTACTCAAAGATTTCTCGTGTCATTTAAACAAACGCACACATATGTATGCTTAAAATGAGCTGTCAACTGAGCCCTCAAGTACAAAATATCCAAAGTTTACACGATGAAGTATTATAAGAATATCAGAAAAACTGAATAGACTCATATTTAATTTGTATAAATTATTTAAAAACCAAAAATTCTTTTTTTAAACTTATTTACAGTTATCAGTTATCAACCTCATTTAAATTCTAAAGGGAATATAATAAATTCACAGAGTTGCAAGTAATGAAGAGGACCTGCTAATGCTGATCTAATCAGGTGGATAATTCAATAAATCATGAGAGCAATCAAATATCTATAATTGTTTTCAGTTGTTTTACAAATTACATTTAACATTTGAACAAAATAGATATAGTCATGGGCATCTTTGAGAAAGAAAATAAGATATAGACTTGTGAAATTATATGCAGCTATGGTCATATTAATAGCAAAAATAAATGAAAAAACACCTCTTCTATTATTAATCATGTACATTTAAGTACAGACAAAATTCTGAATAAATTTTCAATTTATAAGAGCGTATAAGTTAATATTACTTGTATGCATGTGACTGTACATAGTCCAAGGAAACTTACCCATTTTGGCAGCAGCGCTGGTACTCATGAGGAAGGGCTGGAGCATGACATTGCCTGCCAGACGAGCAGCCGAGCCAATGATTTGTTGGGCACCTCCAGTTGCCGGCTGTTGGAGTTGAATGATGCGAGTGGTGGGCAGATTGGCGGTTAGGGCAACGGGAGCAACGCTGGTTGAGCCACCCGCTCCAGCAGGACCACGACCTGCGACTGTGACACCACCGGACACACTCACAGGCGTTGGTGGTATAACGCTGGAGCTGAGTTGTGGTATGCTGGGTGCGCGAATGCTGATGCTTGTAGTGTTCAGCTTGGCGCCAGGGAAACTCTTTCCGAGCGGTATGGGTCGCACCTGACGTGGTGTTACGGTGGTGCCACCAGGAGTTGTGGTTGTGACACCAGCGGTATTTGTGGCGCTGCCAATAGGCGTGGCCACGGCAAAGCGTGGATTAAACTGGGAACCAGCATTGGGATTTGTATTGGGGGATCCAGCGGCTGATACATTTGAGGAGTATACAAGCGTTGCTTGATGCTGACGCGGAGGCAGCACAGTGGCCACATAAGCTTGAGGAACCCCTGTGGGACCCGTTTGCTGTGATGGCAACGGCTGTGCTGCAGTGACAGAAAGAGCTGTAATGAAATGCAGGACAATATAAAATTCACTTTGGAGTCCTTTAGAGAAAAGATCACTCACCTGTGGGCGTCTGGACAGGCGTAGCCGTAGTAGAAACGCTGGCGCTGCTCACGCCAGCTGATGTGGTAATGATACGTTGCCTGGGCTGATGAATGGCGCGAATTAACTGCACTTGTCCAGTAGGGCTCTGCATCCAGGCGGCTGCAGCGGCGCTGTTGGCTGATGAGATAACCGTTGATGGTTGTGAAGTCCGAACGAAACTTCCCGTGCTGTTGAGGCCTGTAGGTACTGCCGGGCTGACACTGGCCGAGGATGTGGCACGCAACGGAGTGACCAGACGCTGTGCACCTGCCACACCCACTCCTCCCATCTGCGTAGCTGTGACACTGGCACGAGGCAAGTAGGTGGCCTGCGTTACCGGCCTTGTGACTGTAATCGATGCATTCGATACGCTGCGTGCCGGCGCCGCGGGTATGGCTGTTATTTGGGTACGACCCGTGGCGGTGACATTCTCCAATTGCTTTATCATCGGCATGACGACACGTACCTGTGTTGATTGACCACCAGCTCCAATGGCGCGTATCGAAGCTGCAGTAGTGGCTTGTCCTGTGCTCAGGGATATGGGTGTGCCAGTGAGCGATGTCTGGACAGAATTGCCGGCGGTGGCCACTTTAATGGTGCCCCCGCTGATGATGGGCGTGCCGGTTATTGAAATGCCGCCATCCGCCTTCACGTGCGTTATTTTGGCGGCAACTGTGGAATGCCCTGAGGGTGGCAAATGGGGTAATGAGTATCTGTTTATTGCGCCACGAAATTGCACGTGCGAATATGTGGGTGATGATGACATGGCATTTGTTGCTGTGGTGGTTGTTGTTGAAGTATTGTTTATCAAGTGCTTTGTATTTGGATGTGGATGAGTGCGAATCTTAACGGCTTTTAATGTTGCTGTATGGTTGAGAAAATAAAAAAAGCATGGAGCAACACTTTTCTAATTTGAGCTTATTGGCAACGCCACGAATACTACAGCATACTGGCATCACATTAACGAATTCCAGTAACAACAAAACAGACATATACAAACATACACACAAGTATATACAGACACGCAGCCATATGCTGCGAATGTGAGACGTAAAAGAAAATTGTAACAAACACTGCGCGCGTATGCGAGCACAAAAGAGAACTAACAAGAAAGCACACTGACTGACACACACACACACCTACACGTGCGAATGCAAAGCACACAAAAATGTTATGTATACATACAAATATGCCAACACATATAATTTATATCTACCTATGTACACACAAACATATGTGTATGATTGTATGTACATATATACTAAGTAGATATCGCTTGAAATACATACCAGGCGCTGTTGTCGTAGCTGTACCAACACCTCCACCCACCGCTCCTCCCGCTCCACCCTCACTCGACGCACTCATGTTGTCCAAGAACGCAGTGTATTTATTGATAAAAATACTGTAAAAACAGTAAATAACAAATTAATGCAACCTTTTTATACTGTTGCGTTTTTCTTATCAATGCGAAGGGGTACATGCATACGTATATACATACATGTGTATGTATATGTCGAGTATTTCAATGCACACGCATACAAAATGAATTCACAACGTTGGTAATTAAATCGGCTTTTAAACAATTTACTTGCCTTGATTTTAGTTTATGTACTACTTGTACAAGTTAAGAATTTTCACTATTTTTTGTGTACACTTGTGTTTATTAAAATAAATAGAAAGATCTGTTCAGCGCTCATTGCCAGACTTTAATAAGAATCTAGTTCTAAAAGTAAACAGCCATGACAGCTGGCGGCGCTAACAAACAAGAAATGGCGCTCGGCTATCTGCCATTTTGTAACGATAAATACTTATTATTAAGAAATCGATAGCACGAACTTATCGAACGGGTACAACTGCAAAGTAGACAAAAGGTGGCGCCACAGTACTCTCGGCGTACGTCCGTCTTTTTTGTGGATTAATTTTTTAAATAAATAATATTATATATCTTAAAAAATAAGATCAAATTGAAACAAACCAAATTAATTGTAATATAATAAATTAAAGCGGATTCTTTTAATAAGTGTTCCCTTAAATAGGGTCCCAAAAATCTGGAAAATTAGAGAAAATTGCGGACAAACAATTGAGGTGAGATTTTGAATGCATTTTTTGCAGGCATTCAAAATCTCACCTCAATTGTTTGTCCGCAATTTTGAGTAGGAAAACTTTTGACAGACTCGTTTCTGGAAATTACTTAAAAATACGGACAAATTTCAAGGCTTGCTAGCATTGCCAGACTCTCATAATTCAATTCAGACCAGTTGAGTAAAAAATTCAATCAAATAAAAAATTAATACGGGATTTTTTATTTAATTTTCTGATTAAACTCAATAGTTCATTTTTGAGTTGTGAACTAAGTCAGTCATTTAGTTCGGTTGCTTATGAACGATGAATATAAACCGATCTTTCTTTTCAGTTGGTCAGCTGTTCATGAACGATGAGCGATAAATAGATGATTTATTCAGATATTCAATCGTTCATTGATGAGATGTGTCAATTTGTTCAACATCACCTATTTCTTAAGTTTTAAATTAGACAAAATGACAAATGCGTATAGCTTCAGAGCTGAGTAAGGTAATAATGAAATCCATTATTGGACAATCGATCAAGTGAACAAAATAAACGATATTGTTCATGAATTTCTGAATAAGTTCATTCGCATATTTCAATTACCCGTTCATTTGAACTTATTCAGAACGAAGCGACACAGCTCTAGTTCGTAGATAGATTGCCAATCGCGAAGTGAAAAGACGCACACAAAATATTTGGAGAAGGAAAAATCCAAATTTAAAGAAAGAAAGGTTTAGTTAATCAAAACCGACCGGGAGTGAGCTAATAATCATTCTTGTGTGCGCGTGTGTCAGTGTGAGTGTGTGTGTACAAACTAAATAAATAATTACACACACAGCAGTACTAGCACACAAAGCTACATAGAGTTTAATTAAATTACAAGAAAAAATAAAAAGCAAAGGCAGGTGTTTGTGTGTGTGTTTGCTTGATAATTGTTTATAGCAAGTGCAAGTGCTGGTTGGAAAAACAGCTGGCACCTAGCAGCAGCCTTTATAAAGTTTACCAAATCGCTGTTATGCGAAAAAATTGATTTTCCACAACGAATGCAACTGAAAAAGTCAGCCAAAAGCAGTTGAAAAGGAAATCCCAACCCCCACCCAACACCCCCAATCAACTGTGTCGGTGTGAGTGTGTGTGAGTGCGCTCGTGTGTGTGATTATTGCTGCTGCTGCTAAAGAAAGAAAAAGGATCTCAACTAAATAATCAGACGAGCGTCGCTGCCGGCGCATGCAATGAATATTGTCGGGGAATATGAATACAGCTCCAAGGATATGCTTGGCCATGGCGCCTTTGCTGTGGTCTACAAAGGACGTCATCGCAAGGTATGCAAACGTCATTCTCGTCATGTAATGAGACTAATAACTTGTTTATCTGGTATATGTATGTATGAATTGTTTTTTTGCATTTTGTTATTGTCAATTTCAGTGTGTGGGCTTGGCTCGAATTTGTAAAAATAACACAGTTATTAACAATACGCCATTGTCAAAGTAAATACAAGCACTGGGGCCAACGCCATGCGCCATGCAAAATTCCCATAAAACGCAATTAAAAAAAAAAAAGTGTACCCACACCAACAACAATGCCAAATAGTGGTACATTTTTCTTTTCGTCTTTGCAAATGTCAAAGGCAGCATAAAAAGTGACAACAGAGGGACGTCAGCTGATGCGTTTGCCTTTGTTGTTATTGGTTGGTGTTTATTTTTTCACTATTGCGGATTTCTTTTGACGTTAGTCTCTCTTTCACACTCTGTCTTTTTCTCTCAATTGACTTCCTTGTTTGTTTATGTTTTCATTTCTCTGCCGTGGCGCCCCTTATCTCTCATTAGTTTTATTTTTAATAAGAAGCGTATTTCAACAGAATTCATTTTATTCAAATTCAAACACGTGCGTTTGTTAGTTTTTGGCCTCCTCTGTTTTCTTTTTGCGACGCTTTTTTGAGGTCCACTTACGCTTTGTGTCGAATTTGTGTGTGTGTGTGTGTTTTCAATAGTGTTTTGAACTATTTCAGGGTCATGCCATACAAATACTCTACATGTGCTTCAATTCATCTATGTATGTATGTTTGTAGGCGTAGGTACACACTTATTTTGTACCAAAATAGAATGTGACGTTTGTGTTCGATTTGTGCAGCTTTATCAACAAAAAAGAATAAAAACAATGCACAATGATAAAAAGTTGTTAAAAGATTTTTATTTAAATAAATAATAAAATTATTTATGTTTATTGTGAGAACCTCATTGTGGCAGCTGTTGCTATTTAATTCGAGAGTTGTGCGATTTCAATTAATAAATAGGTACGTTTTCTATCTCTGAATTTCCCTTTGCAAAGTAACTTTTTGAAATAGTTTTGTAATTCAAACAAATTTCTTAAACCTGATAAATGGAAATTAAAAAGAAAAACAAGTCCGCGATGAAAAAAATTCGAATCAAATTAAAACTTACAGCTCTTTCAAAACACAACAAAAAAGCGATTAACAAATCAATTGGAAGACCAAGTTAAATGGAAGGAGATGACAATACAGACAGTACTAAGAGATAGAGAGAGACAGATGTGAAAATGGGACACACTGTTTTTGTTGTTGTTGTTTTTGTAGGTGTTAAAGGTGCTCAATTTTGTTATTGCATTGTTATGAAGAGTGCGCCTATTAAAAGCGAAATGAACTTGAGCAACTTCATAAAATAAAACAAATCAAATAAAAACAGAAAAGTAAAACAAATTACAGTTGATTAGCGTTGAGATTGTTTTGTCTATTTGCTTTGCACTGTTTTTCCTATAAACAAATTGAATTCAGAGCGTCACACAAGTTTGTTTGTCTATGTAATCATTATATGTATCTATGTATATGCACTTTTATATAAGGTAGATTTATATGTTTGTATTCGAAGATGCGTATCTTGTGGATACAGAAAACAGCTGATGCAATAACGGGCAGCTGTTGCCGCAAAAGTTTTTATTTTTATTCATTTTCTTTTTTCGGATTTGCTTTGCTTTTGTTTGTTGTTGTTTTTGATTTTGCTTTGATTTTTACGTGACTTTTGTGTTAAAAACTTAATGTTTAATATTCGCTTTCAATTTGCAAATAATGCAATAAGAAGTTATTTATGAAGCTATTAATGCATTGATCATGTTTTAATTATTTCATTTCCAACCGTTTTTTTTTTATTGAGCGCTTCTCTAAGATAAATACGAACTTTAAGTTTAATGTCTTTTATATCTGTGATTGCATAACTGTTTCTTGCCGCGATATCTTTATTACCTTATTTAATAACATTAAAATTTCAAATTGAAGAAATATATTGTATAAAGCGTTGTATATTTATGTTTCAGTAGATGTTGCTTTCCTTTGGTATATATAAATCAGAGCTACATAATACAGACCAAGAACACGTTAATCTCTGACATTTGTCGCCAGACAGATGCATTCAGGTTCGACTCCTATAACTCTAAAAATAGTCGTTCCGCATGGAACATGTGCACGCACATATGAGACAACAAAAGATACAGATACATTGGCTGCAGATACAATGGCTATGAATCGGATCCTATGGCTACCGCAGAGTGCAGACCTGTAGACAGACAATGCAAGATTTGTTACCCAAAATAAACACAAATCTACAGATCGTAGTCTAGTCTACAGCTGTGGAAACCAAAATGAATGAATGAAAATTAATGCAATGCCTGCAGATACACAGATACAACCGCACACACACACATGTGCAAATCGTTGCTCTCTTGACACGTGTTCCAATATTTACATCGCTTTGTTCCTATTTATTTTATATTGTTTCCATTCGATATTATTTGTGCTCGTGGCATTGCATAAGGCACAACCGCACACACATTGAGTAAGAATCATGCAAAATGTCACTATATTCTGATAAAACATACATATGTATATGTAAGTGCATAGACGAGGGCAGTTCAAAAGCTAATTACTTGTCAAAATTCAAAAGTATTTAGTATTATTCCTATGAATATTTGTCTACATGAAACTTATCGGTTTTGCAGGTAACTGTAATTAGCGATCGTGTATGCATTTGTTATTGAATTTTCGATATTAATTACTTTAAAGCTTTATACCTAGTTTGAATCTATTGTGTCCAGCGCACAGTTTAGAAAAATGTTCATGATTTGATCTCTAAAAACTTTATGTTGATTGTCATTAATATTTTCGAAAGTTATGTACATACATTTAAATGTATCTTGGGCTTCCTTGGCCTTCCCCTTTAGACGGTTTCAGTAACTAATAGTGGCAACCCTCGCAATTCACTTCATATTTAATCAAATATTGTGGCAAGGCTTTGTAATACCCGTTAGACCTTCTCCCCTCTTTGAAAACCCGCCTGTCTGTCTGGCGCTTTGAATGCACGCGTTTCAGTTCAAGTTGCATAATTTTGTAGCATATTTACTTCTCATAATTGTTTGCAATTCCATTTTGCATTTGATTTTGTCGCCGTCTGTATTTAAGTACTATTATTGTTGCTGTAGTTTTTATTGCAGTCGTTTTGCATTATTCAATCGTAGTAAATGCGTTTTAGGAAATTATCAGGAGGGACACGTGTATGAATACTTAGCTTCAAATCGAATCGAAATCATTCAACACTTTTAATAGACCTTACCTACTTATTGCATTTAATTTAAAATGCTTTAATCAGTTGTAGACTTGATGGAATTGAGCTAAGTTGTTTAATTGTTGTCGACAAATGTAAATTATTTTTTGTTGAATTCTCAGTTTAATAACGGTTTTCAATACAAAAGGTGCATAACGAGCTCTTCTTAATGTATTCGTAATTACAACAAGTGTAATATTTTGGTATTTTAAGAGCCTTTAAATGAATTGTATCTTAAAAACAGGACTGTTCAATGTTTATCTCAGATGTTAATAATACAAGTAAAAAGCAATACAGAAATATAGATATTCATTAAGCGAAATATATTGGATTGAATTGTTCAAATTGTTCATAGTAATAATTGCATTGGTCAACACTGTACATTTTTCCAGGCCGTTGGAAATAATTTGTAGAGAATTTAAGGGTGCTGATCGCAGCAGCTATAGTTAACTTGGTAATCGTAGTGTGAAAGGATATATGTTATTGTATCTATGTATATGATAAAGGAAGAAAGAGGCGCTTTCCAAAAGCCAACAAACTTCTTTTTCTTTAATATTTAATTAGTTATTATCAAGCTAGCGTAAGCTACAAAAACATATAACCAATATTCAAAAACGAAAAAGGAAACCAAAACTTTTGTTTTTTCCTTTACTTGTTTTGTACTGAAATATATATAGATCAGTTTAGAAATCAGCACACCAGATTACATTAACAATGATATTAATATTGCTGGAAAATTCTATGAAGTTGAATTTTGCTTGTGGGTGTTATTAATGAACTACTGCAAATGTGATTAAGGTATTAAGGCATGTTGATAACTTAGATAAAATACGGTTTAACGTACCCATAGTTAACTACTTAGATTAAATTTCTAGCTAGTCCCATTGATTAAATTCAATGCCGTTTTCAAAGTTTATTTACCCACAACGATAACAAAGTTCTTGACCCAATCACCCATTGAACAAACAATATAAAAAGAATCTAAAGCGTATGCAGAAAATTTGTATAAATGGCACAAATGCAAACCAAAATTGTGTCGAAGCGAATGTGAAAGTTAACGAGTGCTTGGAGGCCAAGCGGAAGCTGAAAGCACACAACACTTCACCCCACGATCCTCACCCCGGAACTCAAACAATTTGCACAATTGTGCGACGAGTGAAATTAGTTAGTACTTACATTTAATATGACGAATGGAAATTTGGGTTCAGTGGAGTTCAATGCACCGTTTGAATTTATTTTGTGTGTGTGTGTGTGTGATAAGGCCAAAAGGCGCAGGCCACAAAAGCGCTGAAAGCAATAGAAATGAAAAAAATGACTATGCCACAGTGCAACGGCCTCCAACTAAAAGAGGAAAACAACACAAACAACAACAAAATTTGGACAGAAATAGCAAAAAATAATTGCGCAGAAAATGCGAGAAACAAAACAATACAAAACAGCAGCACAAAGTATCTGACAGATACACTCAAATATACTCACACATACACACTTGCAATCGAAGATATGCTCTTAACTGGTTTGGCTGGTGAAAATGTAGCTGGAAAAGCAACCCGAAACCCGAAGCGGAAAAGTCTTTTGGCAAAACTGCGTCGCAGGTTTTCAATTTCGCACAACGCGTGATTGACTTGATATGAATAGACATGCATTGAGTACAAGTTTTAGATAAATACGACTATAATATACCCTGTATACAGAAATTTCAAGATCATTAGAGATCTTATATACATTTGGAAAACAGGGTATTGCTAATACTCGACTCCACATCGTATGGTGGACTTATGGTTATGAGAATCTATAGAACGCCAACGATCTGGAACTAGTCTGAAATGCTCGTTAAACCAGTTTCGCGTGAGAATTATGATATTTCTTTTTGATGTGTGTGTGTGAATCGGATTCTGAAATGTGTCCACATTTGTTTTTAATAACGAACAATTTATGCGCATAGTTTGCCATATAGTCTGCACGTGTAAGCTCTGAGACATGTCTGAAATACGATAGGTTTTGTTATTAATTAATGAAAGGCTCATTAAGTTTATTCTAATGATTGCATGTTTCCTTGGTTGTATAATGAAAGCTGTTGCGACTTCCGTTTGCTAAAGCGTAAACAGAAATATGCAATACATTAAATAAAAGACAATCTTAATGAAAATTTTTACTGTAATAGTGTACTCGAAAAACTTTCTCTCAACAGATCTTTTCAATTCTTCTATGTGCTCTGTTTGTTAATGTTTTTTCTATAATAAATTAAGGTTTTAATCTCTCTTCATTGTTGTAAGGAACTTTTTTTTTCTTTTGTCTTTTCATGACTTTGACCCAGGCCAGAGCCTGTAATCAGTTCAATAAAACATCGTATATCAATCGAATAACATTTGTAATCAAAATGCCGTAGCAACAAATTCAATTCTTTACCATATTTATAGACTTTCAACAAACAAAAAGATGTTTAAAACAACAAATGATGCCTGCTATCGGTCAAGTAGAAAGTATTTATTGATTGTAAACATCTTTAACAAAAAGTGAAGTAAAAAAAATTAATTGCTTTAAATATAAATATGCAGATTCAACTGGCTTCGGTTACTTATCAGGTTTATAATACAAGGGAGCTTCAAATGGAAAGCAGAGATAATGAAAATAGGTAAAGAAATGAGTTCAATATGAAGTTCAAGCAATAAAATAGAGAAAGGAAAATACAACGAATTGTTAAAATGCTAAATTTACTATATACATTAAAGTCATGTCGGTGCGGTGATTTTGTTTTATTGATCATATCAAATGTGGTGAGCTATCGCGTCATTCCATATTTTATACAAGTGCGAAATGGAAGGTTGTTACACAAATTTACACTTTCCTCTTTTGTTCGACAGGTAAACACAGACAAAGAGTCATTGTCGCTTGTTAAGTGCCAGGTAAATAGCTTTCGAGAGGAAGGGGAAATCTGACTCTTTTCCTTATCGCTGTAGTGTAAACTAAACCCCAGTCAAACGGTAAACTGAGGATCTTGGCCATGTCACAAAACCCACAACGATATAATTTGTTTTTGCGTATCTATTAATAACACAATGGGACTCAGGACACGGAACAAGTTGCACTGCACGTTGCACGTTGTACTCTCCACGCACTCTGCCATTTGCATTTGTAAATAGACTCAGCTGCTAATTATTTAAGAGTATGTTTATGGCAGCAGTTGAAAATATTGTGTCTTGTATCTTAAAAATGGTGTAGATACAATTAACTGTTTTTCAGATTCACTCGCAGTGAGTGATGGAAATTTTGCATCTCACAATGCTTACCTTGAGTAACAAGGAGTAAATGCTGAAAACTTGACTTGTAATTAATAAACAAATTAAATAGTAATCAGAAAATTGTTTTGATTTAAATATAGTATATATTTAACAACGCAAATAATTAATAATTTAGTGGGAATACTATTATCATCACTATTTAATCACGTCAAAACACATGTAAACTCCAAATCTGTCTATGACTGCACTTACGTGGAGCTATAACACTACATTGTTGTATACCTGTTAATTTTGTCAATCAGAATTGACACGTGAGTCATTAACAATTGTGTTAACTTTGTGATCAGCAGTTAATTTGTGGTTACGTGTAAATAATCTTTCAGAATATTCAGTCATTTATGATACAATATAATGTGATTTGTTGAAATAAATCAAACCTTTCAATGAGCTGAACTTTTTTAATGTCATTATCCGATCAGGCTCAATGACTTTAGTTCGTTAATCAACACTAATGAATGCTAATTAACACTGTTGTGATATATATTTCTTATTTCAGAAACACATGCCGGTGGCCATCAAGTGCATTACCAAGAAGGGACTCATTAAGACGCAGAATTTACTCGGCAAGGAGATTAAAATTCTTAAGGAATTAACGGAGTTGCATCATGAGAATGTTGTTGCTCTCTTGGATTGCAAGGAGTCCCAGGAATGTGTCAATCTGGTTATGGAGGTGAGTACAGTATTTAACAATCTTATCAAAAGTCTGGTCAAAATTTGCCCCATCATTGTTTATGTCTTTGCCTTTTCTATTGTTTGACAATAGCAAATACATATGCATGTGTATGTATGTATAATTGAACCATTACATATATTTGTATAAATATTAATGATATAGGGGCCCATCGTATGACTCAGTTCTGTTGTTGTTGTCGATATTCATTGCACCCAAGGTGCACGTAGGCAAGTTTAACGTCATGAAGAGCTCCTCATTCTCCCCTGGTCATTAAGCTTTCAGCTAAAACGCTACGCAATTAATTGCGGAAGTTGCAAAGTCTGAACGAAAACAAAATAAACAGGCCGAAATGGCATAAGCAAAGTTTTCTTAACTAGCAGATACCCTGTTAATCTGTGATTTTAAATAAGAATTATACTGCCTTTATTTTTTAATAGATGTTATGATGTAAAACATATCAATAGGACGTTTTAAAATAATTAACTATTTTATGCCATTATCGATATTAATCGATTGGGCATAATAAAGTAATCGATAAATTGGCACACTATAAATTTGCGTTACTCATTTAAAGTTAACATTTCAGCCCAGCCTTTTATAGATATTAACTATCTCTTGGTCGTTTTATTACTGTCGATAAATTTCACTAAATTGCAGGTATTTTAAAATGTTATCGAACAAGAATTAGGAATTAAATATACCTATCTAATCGATCTATTTGCCTAGGGCATTTGCCATTTCACAATTTGAAGTGTAAATTAGACGCCTTCAACTTAAATTTGTTGACCTACTTGCTTATTGATTAATATATTTGCTTGTTTACTTCCCAACGAATTTTCTTCTATTTTGTTTTTCTTTTTTGACGCTTCCTACAGGTGTGTGAATACTTTTAACGCGCAATGTTCATTGATTAACGAAATGTATTTCCAAAATAGGTCAAAGTCTTGTGCGACGCATTAGTTTTTTACCTTGATAAGATTGTGTTTGTTATCAACACAAGATCATTATACTTTGGTATCATCCCATTTAACTAGATTTTGAAATATACTTTTTAGTATAAAATACTTTCTGATAAATATCATTTTAAGACGCATGTAATATAATATGTTTGGGTTTCTCATTTGTTATTATGTCAAAGTGCAAATTAACTTGCGATTAGTTTTGTATATTTTGTCTGACTTTGAACCGAATTCGTATGTTTACTTTGCTCCGAACCCTCCAAGTTGTGCGCCTCTATTCTAATTTCTAATGTAATCAGTTTATTCTCGTTTTATTAATTGATTCAACTGCACGCGTTAAATTCCCCTTGTCTGAAACATCAACAAATAAATATATATTACACTTACAGCATTGTCTGTTGTCTTCTTTATCGTTTAGCCAGATGAGATTAACAGCATTAATGACATAATTAGTAGTAGAAAGCCAAGATAATATTTTGAATGAGATTTCCATAAAAAAAGTCTAGATAATACATGGAATTAGATTCATATACTTACAGTTACCTAATTTCTTTCCAATTAAAATTTGTCAAATCTCATCTAAGAATGATTCTGACTTTAGCAAAAGACATTATATTCTTTATACTATTTACAATAATTGTTGTTTATTGTGTCAATTGGCAAAGTGTCTATATGAAGAGTACAACAGAGACTAAAAACTAACAATTATGTCAATATTATCGATATGATGTGTGCTCCAAACGTAACCATAGAATATATAATATTTTCTTGTTACCAAAAAGAGGTGTGAGGAGTAGGATTTCCTTTATAACAGAGGGCTAAGCGACTAGGTGACTTAAACTAAGAGACTAAGAGCTATAGTTCCATCTACAATTTGGGCAATAACGTTTTCTTTTCTCAAACTACAATTATGCAAACAGAGTTCAAGTCTCGTAACGTTTGGCAAATGCTGCAAAAGTTTCATTTAACAATTGGAATCTGTTGGAATTGTTAATTGTAAGTCATTAATTTAAGGCAGCGAGCGTGCGTCTTAGGCTAACTTATTAAGCGGTATCTCCTCAGTGGGATGCACCTGATCCTTTGGCTCTGGTTTGCTAGTGCGGCAACATTTTGTCTTAATGCCACCCACATCTTTGCGACAAATTAAACCTACAATGATGCCCACAATGGCTAGTACCATAATGCCTGGAAAGATTTCGATTATAAATATGTGTCTTTTTTTATCTCATATATGGCATTCACTTACAGATGAGTATTGTGTTGATGGTATCCTGGGAGATAGGCACCTGGTAGGGCTCCTCCTTGTCTGTGGTTGATTTCACATCTGGTTCAGACATGATGCCCGCTTTTGCCACACTTGCCGTCTCGTTGTTGGCCATTTGTCTGTTGTTGTTATTGTTGCGATTGCGGTTAGCTGTTGAAACAATATTAACATTAGTTTCTGTTATTTGCAATGGAGAGTTATTGTTTGTTTGTCACCTGTGCGCGGCGGCAAGGGCGTTGCTGGCTTTGGAGTGCTGGGCAAAGCCGTCACACGCTTAACTGGCGGGTCTGTGGCCTGGATGAGGCTCTCGTTGAATGATGTTCCAAGAACAAGCTCAAAGCAGCTGACATCAAAGTGTTTAAAGCTAATGTTGTCAATTGATTTGAGGAGATTGCAAAGCTCCTCAATGTTGGCTTGATCCAATTCAGGCAGTTTAAGTTTAATTATATTCTTTAGCGGTGTAAAAGCTCTTGTATTGATTTGCTGTCAAATGAGAAGAAGAAGAAGAAGCATCAGTATATGTGGGAAATGCGCATGCGGCAGCTAGAGTGAGACAACTATAGAGCATGCATGTAGTGCTGCCAACTTAATATCCAGCTGACATCGACTATCGATTACTTTATCGTTAGCGCGCAACTTACACGTTTGAATTCATTATGATCCAATCGCAGCACATTCAAGCCGCTCATGTTCATGAATGTTTGCTCCGGCAAAGCCGTCCAGTTGCAGTTTGAGCAGCTAAATTCTGTCAAACTGGGCTGATTTACAAATGAGCCATCTGTGCGCTGAACGATTGTATTGTTGCTCAAATCCAAAAGCGACAGGTCTGTGGCACCTGCGAAGGTGTCGGGATCAATTTTGGTCAACTGATTGTTGGCCAAACGCAAGCGTTGCAAACGTTCCAGGCCATTAAATGTCTAAATCAAAGGATTGGATTAATAGTTTGATTGATTAAGTTATAATTAAATATTTTGCTTACCTCTTTGTCAACTTGCTTGAGCAAATTGTGGCTTAAATTAATTTCCAACACTTTGGATAAATTGGCAAAATCCTCTGGCCGTAGCTCAGCAATTTCATTGTGACTCAAATCAATTATTGCTGTCATTTTTGGCAAATCCAGCGGCACATGGGTGAGATGAGCATGTGTGCACTGGACGTACTTGAAGTCTTCCATGCAAAGACAACTGCGGGGACAACTTGGCTCCAGGACGTGGCTGCTGCGTCGAGGAATGCCTAGAAAAGAGTAGATAAAATAGATAAACATTATAATAGATACTTGAACATAATAAATTATTAGAGTAAATAGTTAAAGGCAAGAGATAAACAAAATTTAAATATAATAATAATTACGAATACTTTATTTGTGGAACTTACTAAAAATGGGTCTATATGTTGTTGTTGTTGTCGATGATGCTACGTCCAATTGTCGATTGGCGGCAATCTCCGGATTATTGGATATATCCTTGTCGTCATAATCATCATAATCATAATCATCATCAAAGTTGTTGCTGTTATTGTTGCCATTTTCGTTGTTCTCTGCTGGCGCCGTAGAACTAATACTATTGAAAATAATTACGAAATAGAAAATAGAATGAGAACTCGTTGCACATATTGGGTAATTAACTGGGTCTAGCCACAGTTGATTAGCAATTTTTTTTTGCCAAGTTGTTTAGCCAAAAACTCTTAAATTGGCTACAAATGTTTTGCTCATTTTCAAGTGACGTAAGGTTACATTATAAACGGTAGCCAACCACACCTAGCAATTTGTCCTGAAACCGCTCTTGACCTATTTACACACGACACACGCACACATGTAGTCAGTAATACCCTATAGCAAATATATAATCGAGGTATGATCGTTTAAAAGTTTTAGATAAAGACAGTTTACATTAAAAACATGACAATAATTTACTAAAGTCCGTTAAATTTAATTACAGGGAATATAATAGTCAAGCAGGTTAAGAACGAGATATTCTTGCACTTTGGTTTGTAGTTATATGTAGTTTTTTTTTTTTTAAGTTTCGCTGATTATCATTATTCGCTTTTGTTTGTTATTGGAGCCGCATGAATGAAAACGGGCGGGAAACCTGTTTACGTCATGGCTAAAACACGACAACTTGCCTCGAGGCTTGTTTCTTTTATGTCTCTTTTGATTCTCACTCTCACTTTCGTTTTTTTGTTTGGCTCGTCGAGATTTTGACCAAGTTAAATCCTTCATTAGCAGCGATTTAGAAGCGGGATTTCATTCAGTATTATTTGTTAAAATGTTACGAGGCGACTTACTGAGGCGTCAGTTCAAGTACGTCTTATAATCGCGACATACAACTTGTCTAAATTGCGTGACTTTTGATTCTACGACAAGTAATGAAATACTATATTAATTGAGCTCAAAGTTTATAGAACGCTAGGGAGAAATAAAAGATTATAGACCTGAACTTTTACTAAGTGCATATACATATTTATGTATATGTTATAGTCTATCATATTTCTTCCGCTTGTAAATATTATCTTTGAACGACGGTAACTAATCTACCAATTGTTCAGTTTTATGGCTTAATCGACTATCATGTGTGCCAAGGATGACGACATATTTCAGTTGGAACTGCAGTAAATAGATTAAAGCAACCGGCACTTGATACTGTTAAACCCCCCCTCTAAACCTATTTAGAGAAGTATACTATATGTATGTATTGAATAAATCAATATAAATAAACTTCTGACTAGCGCCAGTTGTCTGTAAATGGAGCCATATGTGAGTCATAAAATGTTCAAAGTTAGCTAGTCTTGAGTACTTTGAATGTTTGCCGCATTGGGTAAACATATCGATAAGTACGTGTATGTATATATAAACAGTTATATTATCATTGCAACTGTTTGCTTTATCAACTGGCCGATTAAGCAAGTGCTCCCATACATACATAAGTATAATAACATTAATTACTTGTGGAACTTTTGTCACTGTTACCGTGTCGATCGTAAAATTCTGTTTATAAAAAAAAAGGAAAATAAAAAATTAATTTTGATATAGGTAATGCCGGTTCAAGGTCCGACAATTCTCGATGTACCGAAGTTTTTCAACAGGTTCCCGTTGGTTTTTCTTTGCGTGAATTTTACCCATTGTAGTACTTTGTACTTTGTCTTGATGTTTTGTAATTACCCCTTACTCGGTGTCTAAAAATAAACCATTCCAGTCCCATTAGCAATGCGAAAGTTTTTATCAATTTTTCATGGAGAATGTTACGAATAAATTCCCCGTGTCAGAGTTTCGTTGCATCAAATTAAAAGTCGGAAACATGGCTAGAAGTGTTTCTTATTGTATTTATTTATTGACTAAACAATAGGCAATGGAAAAAAACAAGTACATAAAGCATTACGGTTATGATTTAAACTATTTTGTTTACCTCACGCTCAGCAGAAAAATTAAAAGTAATCCAAATTTGTAATACACGTGCATTTTGTTGGTTTTTTAAATATTTCTTTTAATATTATAATTTATTATTACTTTTCTTATGCAAGTTAACATTAATTCATGTCATTGTCGAAATTGTCGATTCACTTTTTATGCTGTTGAATAAAGTTGAAGAAATTTTGATTATATAAAATAATTAAACCAACTGAACCACTTTAAGTCATGTGCACATCTTGAATGAATAACACACATTACTTAAACGATATAAATCTTATAAGATCTTTTAATTGTCAGCAGATAGTTTGGGGAATTCTGTAGCTTAGTCCTATTAGAAATTCATAGAAAGGCTTATCATGCTAAGTGATCAAGAAGAACAGTAGTCATTTCCAACAGAGAGAGAGAGAGAGAGCCGCTGACAACAAAGATTACATATATGTATATATTATAAATACACATATAATCACATTTAGTCTTCAATTTTTCTTTCGTCAAGTTTTTGATTCTGATTCGCAGAGAAACACTTTCGGTTTGGTTTTTTCCAAAAACAAAATCACTGCCAAATATTTGTATATATATGTAGTATATACGCATACCATACATATATTATGATTTGCTCAAATAAAAGCAATAACAATTTTGAAGCTTTCGTCACACAAGACGCGGAATTTGAACGTCACTCCGAACAGCGCGGGGCAAACTTAACGCGAGCACTGCCAACTTATGACTGAGCGAATTTAAAAGCTGCCAAATGCGGTAGCAGCAAAAGTGGAAGAGAGAGAGAGTGAACTTTTGCTTTTATTTGCGCTGAGCAGGTGTCTTGGAGTATGGGGGCAGAGAGCGTGAGCTTCTTACGACTGCGCTTCAGTGACGTTTCATGTCGGCACATTTGAAACGTCATCTCTCATCTGTCAGTATTTGATTTGCATTTATTCTCTCTCTCTCTGCGTTACGCGTTATACTTTTACTTTACTGTGGGACATAATTATTTGATTTGTCTAATCGGCTAAAATGTTTAAGCACATAATCTTATCATTTTGGTTTGTTTTGTTGTCATTAACTGAATAAAATGGTTTCAGTTTTGTTGCTAACTGATTTTGTAATTGTTCATCAATTACTGTATTTATTTAATGAATTTATTTATTTGCCTGTTTTGCGTTTTAGTTGGTTATTTGTATGCCTGTTTCATATTTTGATTATAAGTATGTAATTATTTCCATTTGGAAATCACAAATGTTGCTTTGTCTAGTTGTATTAGTTTTTAGTTAAATTCTTTTAATGAATTCTCAGTTGAATATTGAGGAGTACATACATACATACATATACATATGTTCATACACAAGTACATATGTATGTAGTTTTTATCGCCTCACAGCCGATAGAAAAATGTTGACCTTTAGTCGGGCAGTCGTATTTAGTTGCTTATAGTACGCACTACCCTAGTCATAGTGTTTTTATAAAACGCTTAATGTTTGAAGTCTATCAATTCCGCGAGCTTTAAACATATTATTTGCTTGTTTGGTATGCGTGCTTATTATACAGTTACCGCGCGGAGCAAACGAATACCGCGAGTGTCCCTGACAAACTGAGAAGCGTGTGCGCTTGCGATGTCGTCGATGGCGGCGCTATAATCGCCTTAACTTAAGAGAGGCGAAGCTTTTTGACTCTTCGTCTCTTGTACTCTTTACATGGTTGGCGTTTGAAATTGGCAATTGGATTTTTTGATAATGCGCTGACTCATGCGCAGTTGTTGCATTATTATTTCTGTTTATTGTCGCTTTTATTGATTATGAAAATGTCGCTCACTCACTCTATATGTCTCTCTGTCGGCTACAATTGTCTTTTATTTGTTGTTGCTCTGCACTTTACATGTCAATGACTTTTTTGTATGTGTTTAATTTTGTTGTTTTTTTTTGGTTTGTTTTTGTTGTTGGTGTGTTGCTTTTGCCCGCAATCCAAAGTAGAACCTTTTGTCATTTTAATTGTCTAATACTGTTGCAGTTGTTGTTGTGTTTGTTATTATTATTATTATTAGTAGCTCTTTGTTTGTTCATTACAGTGTAAGTAGCCCATCCATTAGGTCATTCATATTTATCCAAATTTTAATTTGCTTATTATGCATCAAATTTGACCAGAAAAAAGCTTTTTCTGCTCACAAAGCAAACATTTCTCTGACTTTCCTTGTATCTGTATCTCTTTCTGTTGCTGTTGTCATGCCGCAGTACGCAATCTGAAGGTCATTCGCAAATCCTTTTTGGCACCTCAAATGACAAACAACTATTTACCTTTGCAAACTTGTTTTTCCATATACATATATATAAAGTCAGGTGATATGCATATACTTACTTAAGTGGTTTTTGGTATAACAAAAGCATTTAAAAATTAAAATATATTTTCAAATAATAACTTATATTTTTAATTTATTTTTGTAAATTTACAATTAAATCTTCTTTGATATATACCATAAGTATGTTCTTAAAACTGTTTACACGGGGTAAGCCACTAATTGTTCATATGAATAAATCAGTTTTCCAAATACCTTTAAGATATTTATTAACTTAATTGTATGATATTATATTACTTAGACCTTATTAACCTTCTAGAATTATCCGGGAGGAAGTAAACACTACTAAACTTTTCAATTGTCGACAGCTGCAACTGAAAGCAGCTGCTTTATAAGCTCTAAGTAATTGAAAAAGGGTCGAATACAAAGGGTTAACTTTAACACCCCAATAAGAGTAAAGCATAACAATATAGAACGAGGCTCATTAATTTCTTGATTTCTGTCTTAGAAATTGTCGTAAATGATTTCACTTTGACCTTGTGAGAACATCAACATACGTATTCCATAAGTGACTTGCGGAACGAGAGCCAGACCTCGTTGAACTGTATCTAAAGAAAACTGGAAGTACAATCCAATGCATAATTTAGATACAATCACATCTGGGCATCTCTTGATTGAGCTTAATTCATTTGCATAGTACGCGATTTGCTTATAGAAGATATTATTTATCTTCATATACTTCTGCTTTCATTTATTTATTACTTATATATTTTTTTTTGGTATTTTTCTTTTAACAACATTGCAATAATTCACTACTATTTTTAGTTTCTCTACAAATTATACAAAAAAACAAAAATTATAATAATTGTTGATTTGTTATAATAAGACAATTGCATAGATATTACGAATTCAGAGTGTATTTAAGTTCAATGTCGGTCCAAGATCGTTTATAGGTTCAACGTAGTCAAATATCGATAGTCCATTCTCTTTAGGCTGCAGTTGTTTGTTGTTGTTCCTGTGTGGTTGTAGATGCCGCTGAGCTTGCCTCGGGAGCCTTCTCATTGATGGCCAACCAGGGGCAACGTTTCTGCAATTCCAAGCGGTACCTGGGATGACTGATGGCATACACAAAGGGATCTATGCATGCCACGAGTTTACAAGTGCAAGCCGGTATCATAGTTGCTCCAGGTGTTAGCAAACTCCTGTCGCCGAATGCTCCGATTAGGGACATGACTCCATAGGGTGTCCAGGAGACAAAGAATAGAAAACAGATGGTAATTGCTGCCTTGGCGATGCGTATCTCTGCGGTTTCCTTGCTCTTGTCCACATTTGACCTCAGTGATTCCACATTCATCTTTTTGGCCTGTTCTCGTAGTGCCTTCTCGTGGCTGAAAACATGTCCCACAATTTGACTGTAGTAATACAATATCATCAGGGTGGGGCACACAAAGCTGAAGAAGAATATGGTGCCCACAAAGAGACGGGTATCAAAATTATCCGTTAGATAATCAAATGAGCAGGATGTTAGATATCCTTCCGGCACAAATCGATCCCAGAATTGCGTCAGGGGTAGGACAACCCATGGAGTACAGTAAAGCCATATGATAACGTTCATTACGACCGCCTTGGTGAAGGTCATGTTGCGATTCATTGGCTTCGTTATGACATTGAAACGATCATAACCAATCGCTGCATTTGTCATTCCGGCTCCGATTCCAGAATACGAACCGATGGCAGCAAAAAGTTGACATCCTGTGTTGCCCAAAGCGAAGCCACGATGGAAACTATTGTAGATGAAGATGGGCGCCTTGAGGCACATTATTAAATCGAATACGGCCAGATTTAGCACAAACATATTCGATGGTGTTCGCAAAGATTTCGATGTACTGAAGATCCAGATGACCATCCCATTGCCAACGGTTGAGGCACAGAATAGAAATATGTAGAATACGCCCAGCATGTAATGCATTGATGCCGGTGGCTCCAACTGTGTCAGCCAATGCTCCGGTATATATTGTATCTGATCCGGTGGCACATTCCAGCCCAGAAACTGCAGATCCCCATTGCCCGAGACTCGTGCCTCTGGCCTCAGCAGTGGAGTCTCGCTGGCATTACACAGCGCCCCCGCGGCGTCCACCATTTCGTCTCTACGTACCGCAGTACAAACTTTCACCTTATGTAGTATCTATGCAACGTGTGGTGTATTTTATACTATTTGACAGTTTAGCATTTGGCTAATTGCATTTGGATTCTAGGCTTGCGTGCCGCCAAATACTTTTTTTTGCCAACTGTGCAGTTGGCTTAAATGCCCAACAACCGGGCTTAAATGCCACCACAATTGACAAAGATTAACAATAAGCAGGAGGCCACAAAAACAGATTGTTAAAGCTGTGTAGATACAAATATGTGCGCATATGTGGCACAGATACATTTAGTAAAGTATTTTAATGAACAGAGTTCGTAAATATGCTCAATGTCTGAAAGCTAACTAGAAAGTCTTGTAATTGGCTTAGAGACTACTTAAAGACGCAAGGAAGAGTGAATAAATTTAAAACTTAATAATATCCGAATTAAACATTTGAAAAAGTGTACCAAGGAGTTAAAAGTTGACATATTTTGGTACAATTGTTCTATAATTATAAACATTTACTGTATATTTGCAACTCTCTTTAACGTTATCTTCTCTCTTCTTTTTGCAGTACTGCAATGGCGGTGATTTGGCAGATTATCTGAGCTTTAAAGGTACTCTCAGCGAGGATACTGTCAGGCTGTTTCTCATACAACTAGGTAAGTTTTAAAATCAGATTCCTTAATGGCAAAACTAAGTATTAATTTCATTTATTTGTGTTGCAGCTGGTGCCATGAAAGCACTTTATACCAAAGGAATTGTGCACCGTGATCTCAAGCCACAAAATATTCTTCTATCGCACAACTATGGCAAAACTCTGCCAGCTCCATCGAAAATAACGCTTAAAATCGGTAAGAAATATGGCTAAAATAGTTACTAATTTGCGACGTAACGACTGACTGTGAATAATATGTTGAGTCTTTAAATAAATAAATAACATATCCTTTTGCTTTGATTATCCTTACAGCTGACTTTGGTTTTGCGCGTTTCCTAAATGAAGGCGTCATGGCGGCCACTTTGTGCGGTTCTCCCATGTATATGGTAAGGGATATGCTTTGTTGGACTTGATTTTCATTTGTAATTGTGGAAAACTTTGTTTGACAGGCACCGGAAGTTATCATGTCCTTGCAGTATGATGCCAAGGCCGATCTCTGGTCGCTGGGTACCATTGTCTATCAATGTCTGACAGGCAAGGCGCCATTCTATGCACAAACGCCCAACGAGCTGAAGTTCTATTACGAGCAGAATGCGAATCTGGCCCCCAAGTATGTCAATAGAGTCTCCGCAGTTTGAGGAAATTGTTAATTCTTACTTTATCATTGTAGAATACCGCATGGAGTCTCACCGGACCTGCGTGATTTGTTACTGTGTCTTTTGCGTCGCAATTCCAAGGATCGCATTTCATATGAGAGCTTCTTTGTGCATCCTTTTCTGCAGGGAAAGAAGGCGGCTGTGTCGCCGGGTAAGTTACAAAGAGGTCTTTAAAGAATTGTAACTTACAGTGTTGATTGTAGTTGACATGCCACCGTTGTCGAGCGGCACGCCGCCCGTTAAAGCCAAGAGTCCACTGCAACAGCAGCTGGAGCAGGAATTGCAGCTGGTCAAGCTCGCCGAGCAGCAGCAGAAGGAGCGTGAGGAGCAGGAGGCGGCACAGGAAGAGGAAAATACCGGTAAATCTATTTGAAAGCTTTAAATATTTCCAACTCAATATTAAATTGTTTTAATTACAGTTTCTGTGGTGGCTAATCCGGCCATTTGTGCCACTATTACCAATGTGGGTGTGCTCTGTGATAGTGAGAACAACAGCGCCTCCTGCAGCTCTCATGAGGACTCGGATGACTTTGTGCTGGTGCCCAAGAATCTGCCAGAGGATCAGCGTCAGGCCCAAGGACAAGCTGCCCAAACACGCCAGCAACAGCAACCAACACAGAACCAATCCAGTCCACCTCGTCCCAGTAGTTTGCCCATCTCGGAGCCAAAGCCTGTGCCGGCACCGGCGCGACGACAGCTGGCCAATGCCGGGACTGGTGCTGCCCTTGGCTCACCAGGCAGACAAAGTGGCATGCCACTGACAGTTGCAACTCTGGCGGCAGGTGGACATCAAATCCCACGCTCGCAGCCCATTAGTGTGAAGCAGCCTCGAGCGGATCAGCGTAAGAGCAGCGTCAGCAGCGACATCAACTCGATTTCGCCGCCAGCTGTGCAGTTTGCAATTGGCACACCACCGACACGAGTGAGATCCGCATCTGGTGGTTCGCTGTCGGAGACACCACCGCCACATGCGCCCAGCACCTGGCAAGTGTCCCCCGGACACTCGCAGTCGCCTTTGCGCAGGAGTGGCAACAGCTCGCCGGTGCTTCCGTCCGCAGCGTTGACAAAATTGCCAACTCTGGGCAGCCCAACATTGTTAGTTGCGCCAGGTTCACTGGGCTCGATTGGTTCGGCAGGCAGCGGATCGGAGAATAACAATCAGCATCACATGTTGGGGCCACGTGCCTTTACCTTGCCCGAATTGGGTGCCACGGGCGGACTGCAGAGTCTGTTGGATACGGCTGTTGGAGCCGGCGGACCGGGAAGTGAACCGCATGCATTCCAGGCACCAGAGTTGTCAGAGGAAACTCTCATGGATCGCGAGCACAACGAAACCCTTTCCAAACTCAACTTTGTGCTGGCCTTAACCGACTGCATTCAAGAGGTAGCCGATTCGCGCTGCGCACCGCTTTCCACGCTCATGGTTGCCGGCAGTCAGACGGCGGCCGAGCAGCATCAGATACCACCCCATGCCCCGGAGCATTGCAAGCGAGCGGAGCGTCTGGTGCTCCTTGTGCGTGCCCTGCAGTTGCTATCGTCCGGCCTTAATTTGGCCTCACAGCAGCTGCGCAATGGTCAGCTAAAGCCATCTTCAAACGTTAAGAATGGTAAAAAAGATTAATTTCAGTGTAAATTACAAAGCCTTAACCTTTCAATACCGGATTGGAACTTTTAATATATTTACACCGAGAATTGGGCTTAAAAAAAATCAAAAACAATTAAGAAAATATACATTTTTATTGTTTAAATAGTTGACGGCCTTTCTGATCTATATTATTTATTCTTTCAGCTCTGCTCACCATGAACGCCAAATATCGCAGCATATTGTTCGAGTCAAAGCGTCTGAATGGAAGTGGACTGCTCCAAAAAGCAAATGCATTTAACATAACCGCGGATAAAATACTCTATGATTATGCGCTGGATATGGTAAGTGATATTATCAAATAGATAAACTTGATCTTGATAAATCTTGTCTTGCAGTGCCAGGCAGCTGCGCTGGATGAGCTGCTGAAGAATACAAAGAATTGCTTCGAACGCTACAACACCGCACACATTCTACTTCACTCATTGGTCCAGAAGTGCAATCATCCCCAGGACAAATTGCTGTTGAACAAATGTAAGTTATTGCCGACACTTGGAAGATAATACTCTATTAACTGAAATTAATCTTTACAGATCGTGATGCAGTGGAGAAACGTTTAAGCATATTACAACAGCATGGATATATTTATGTAACCGATGAGAATGCCTAGAGAGAGAAGGATTAGGAGTAGGAGTAGGAGCAAGATGGAGCAGAATCAATTGTCGACAATTCCTTAAGTTATTTAATCCCTCATAAGTTGAGTTGAGTCGTAAAACATGTGATTAAAGCAAAACTACACAAAAACACATAGACAAACACATATTTAATAATATCATTTAACCCTGAGAAATGTTTAAACAAAGCAGACAACAACCAAACTGACATATGTCCAATGTAAATAGTTTAAAATATGTACGTAGTTTTTGTTTATTTTATATAATTTTTGTTAATGCTAATAGGAAACGCCTGCTCGACGCCCATATAGTATTTAAGCTTAACTTATATACATAAAATATATATTTAAATATTATTATTATATGTAAATGATACACAAATGATACAGATAATCATTGCTAATGTATATGGGGCACTTTGCAAGCCAAACTCAGTTTAATTATTATTTAAATTATAAAACCATGCGTACATATGTAGGTGCAGGCAGAGTTTAATCAATATTTCGTTTCCATTTCAAATTTCATCTTGGTATTATTTTACATATATAACAAGCATGTTTATGACTGCACTAATATACAAAAAAAAAAAAAAAAAATAAGAAAAATTTATACATGTGCTATGTTCATAGTTTTTAGTTAGGTTTCACGATAGAAACATACAAATTATTAATTTTAAACAAGCTTAAGTTTTTCTACAAAAAGCCCACAAATTTAATAAGATCGATCTATACTATATTATATATGTATATACATATGTATATGATATGCAGACAACAACAAAAACACATACGAAAGTGTATAAACTAAAGTAAACAAATGCAAATTAAAAACTAATAAAAATAATATAAAATATACAATCTATTTAATTTACACTTTCGATGGAATCAATTTATTAATATACAGTACAAATATTTTTTAATGCCTTCCAAGAACTGTATCGGTAATTAAAAATTGGAATAGCGAAACTATTGATAGCTGTATAGATCTAGCAAGTTTGGCAATTATCCAAATATTTGTCACTTTAAAATTTGTCAACGAGCTTAGAAAAAATATATTATTTATGTGTAATCACTATTGTGGAGTCCAATCAATGTCCGGCGATCGATATTGTGGCTCATCCCGGTACTGTGACTGTGAACTGAACCTTGTGTTCATCTGGAACGGTGATGAATAAAATCGTGTCGAACGATAGTAAGTTGGACCAGAGCTCACGAAAGGTGGTTGTTGCCTTGGTGGCACCATTGGAGGAAATACGCCATGTTGTTGAAATCCTACCCATTGATCGTATAGATCTTGTACTCCTGGCTGGAATGCTGTCATGGCACCCGCCAAAAAACGATCATCAGCAGCTGGACCATGGACCTTCGTTGGGTCAGCTGGACCTTTGGCCTTCACTGTGTCAGCTGGACCTTTGACCTTCGCTGTGTCAACTGGACCTTTGACCTTCGCTGGGTCTGCCGGACCCTTTTGTTTAACAATTCGTGGTCCCTTTGATGGTGACGCCGTGCCTGAATTCGAGCTTCGTTTTGGTATAGGACAGGAGCCGCCATTGTTGCAACACCCATTGTAGCCACAGCAACAACTCTTCTGGTACCAATAATAGCAACCTGTACAGGGATTATAGCAATACGTATAACGGGGTCTATGGCAGCATCCGGGACTGCAGCCAGCAACAGGACTGCAGCTGTTTTTGGTTGGAGACTCTTCAGATTTTTCGGAATTTTCATTGAATCTTTAAAAAAAAAACGTATAAATTAGAAAAGTGGTGCAGCTGTTTATTGGGAGCTAACTTACTTTCCACTGATTAGTGTATTACAGCCACAACTACGGGTTGGTTGGTACGCATTTGCTGTTTTCGGTTCAGCCGGAACAATGGCCTCCACCGAGCTTAAGGACTCAATTTCTGGCGGTTTAGCACCCCCGTTACCATTGCTTTTGACAATTTTCTCTGGTGGATCATCCTTGGCCTTATTCTTGGACGCCATTGTTCTTGGCAGCAAGATATAGCAATTGTCCGGCGGACGTGCAACCTTCAGCGAATCACAAATGCTGCCAAGATAAGAAACATATGACGATTCCGAACATAGGATTACTTATTATAGTGTTTTTTGAAATGACATGTTTTGTACTGTGATTCTAAAACCATCTTAGATCTTATCTGACGTTAAACTCACCGCTTGATGAGTTCCGGGTTGGCAGTGCTGTAACTGATAACTTCCATTCCCCGATTTTCCGTTCTTTTTGATTTGCTAGCCTTGACAATTTGCTTTTCCTTTGTCGTAGATTTTTCACTGACCGGCGAACGTGATGTTTGGCTAAATACGGACTTTGTTTAGGACATTATAGACTAGTGTGATTTAGCTGTGTTTCGTCTTTATTGTTAAACATTTTTTCTGAAAACTTGTGTAAATTAAACCTTATTATTACTATGAACTTACCTCTCATCCTTTGATCTTTCCGGTCTCTGCGTTCTATCCTTTGAGGTACTTCCAAAGCTTGTTTTATTGATCCTATCGTCTTGGTCTTTGCTATTTTCGTTCTCGTTTAACGTTGTTGGCATTGTGGCAGTTGATTCTTTAAGTCCCTGCTCCATTGGCGGACGGACGTTTATAGGTGGTGGACAGGGATAACACTGAATTGGATAGAAGCAGGGATACATACAGGTCATTGGCATTCCATATGCGCTACTTTGTTCAGGTAGTCCAGTTGCCAGTTGTATAGGTTCCGTACGTTCCCTGCCTGTACAGGGATCAAATTGTGGAATTTGTTGGGTTGGAAGACCTGCGGCCGGCATATCCGAATGTTGTGTCATTTGGCTCATACCAGGCACTTGGTTCATTGGGTTTCTCTGGTCCAGAAAATGAAATACAGGTACTCCACAGTTAGAACCATCAATTGGTATATTATTAATGGTTATAGATGAGCCATCTGGTCCTTGCCAAACTCTATTCGTTGACCCATTTCCTGTTACTCCTGGGGCGAAATTTGATTGTGTTCCGGGAGGTATTACTCCAGGATCACTACCAGGAATTCCTTCAGAGGTTATTGCTGCAGGACCATTGCCAGGCCCTCCTTCAGAAGGCATAACTGCAGGACCATTGCCAAGGACTCCTTTGGAGGGTATAGCTCTCGGACCTTTGGCAGGCATTCTTTTAGAAGGTATAGGACCACGACCATTATCAGGTATTTCTCTAGGGGTTACTGCTCTAGGACCTTTGGCAGGCATTCTTTTAGAAGGTATAGGCCCACGACCATTATCAAATATTTCTCTAGGGGTTATTGCTCTAGAAGCTTTGGGAGGCATTCCTTTAGAAGGTATAGGTTCACGACCATTAACAGGCATTCCTGTAGGGGATTTATTGACTCTTGCTTTTGTAGGATTGGTACTGCGAAAGAAATCAGTGGGATTTAAATTGGAAAACTTTTCCTCAACAAAGGGTCCTTTTTGTCTCGGAAACTCCGTAGAACGTGAACGTCTACAACATAAATTTGCTGGAGGGCTAAATTAGGACAGGATAACTAAAAATGACTTAAGTGTTAAATCTATCTAGTTACCTTCCATTGTAAAACGGTCCATAGTCGTCACAACTTTAAAAATAAATAATATTATAAAGTGATTTAATGATCCAGTCAGATAATAGAACTTACTTATACATACAACAGTCAAACATTTTTAAAGCGATTTGTCCACTTAAATTAGCATCTTGAAATAATTAACATAAAATTTGATCAAATTTTTTTAAACAAGAAGGGGAGCAAAATATAATATTTATTTGACAACAAAAGCGCAAACTTGTACTTAAGAGAATACTAAGATATAATCTTATTTTTATATAAAATTATGAAATCAGAAAGATTGCGTAATTTAATTTATATATTGCACTCGTTTACTTTTGCCGATGATCAATGTTGAATATCTCTTGATGTTACTATTATCATGATTTTAATTAATTTGTTACACTATTTAAATAATATCCAAATGTTCAGGTTAAAATTCCCCTCTGTCAATCAAGGTTGTCTATAAATACATATAGCAATTTCAAATCATGAGGACAAATAAAATTTAACGGAAGTATTGTTGAATTGGTTGCATGTGGCCAGCAAAATGCGCAAGAATGTCAACTCAAGTAGGGACCGGAGGAGCTTCCCCATGTGGTACACTGCAGCAGCGGAGTATTCCCATAAGAAGCGTCTTGCCAATCGACTCAAATCGGACTTTGATGATGTAGCTGCCTTTGACAGACGTAACAAGTTTTATGGGCATGGCAATGTATTGAATGCGAAACAGGACTCTGTGGCTCCAACATCTAGATTTGGTGGGAACTCATATACGCCTCCTCCCGGTAGATCCAGATCTCCCAGTAATCCAGTACGGGGCTCTGTTGTGCCGACGGCTCGATTTGGTGGAGGTTTAAACAAGTATCCTCAAGATAGGAACAAGAGTCGAAGTAATTCACCAACGAATGTAACAAGAGCATCTATTGCGTCGACATCCCGATCTGCAGGAGGTTTGTACAGGGTGCCCAGCAGAAGTGGATCCCCCATGCGAAGTAGTTTACGTAACCCCTTTAAAAGTGAGCTGATACCAACAAAGAAACCCATCACCGTCTTACCCCCGAGGCAAAAAGTTCAAGTACTGCACCATACATCTACAGATCCTTTAGATAAACGCTTTAGCTTAAAGGAAACTTTGTCAACTAAACCTCCTTCAGTGGCAAAGTATGCCACAAGCATCGAGTCAGATGAGGACAACGAGGACAAAGTTAATGTGGTCCCTGTGGGTACAAATCCATCTCATATGACATCAAATACTGTGCAACTTATTATGGTAGAGCCCAATACAAAGCCGAAGTTTTCTATGCAAAAAACTCGTGGTAGAAAGGAACGCATGTCAACTGCAAGTGTTCCAAGTCAGATGAGTAAATTGTCGAGAACAAACAAAAATTTGACCCAAAAAGAACCAGAGATTGTAGAGGAACACTTTTCAACTGAGCAATTGATGCAGGAGGAAGTTGCACTAGAGCAGCAAGAGGCACTCCAAGTAGATGTTGCCACAGATGATCACAAAGATGGATCTGTAGAGCAGCAAGAGGCACCCCAAGTAGATGCTGCCACAGATGATCCCAAAGATGGATCTGTTGAGCAGCAAGAGGCACCCGAAGTAGATGTTGCCACAGATGATCTCAAAGATGAATCTGTAGATGAAGCACCTGAAGTTGAATTCCATTCTGAAAATGTTGCAGTGTCAGAGAGAGAAGTGGAATCACCCGATGTAATTGTGGACATGGAATGTCCTGAAATAAAGATATTTCAATGCTTTCCCAATGAATGCCCAACACTTAATTATTCTGGACCTAATATGAGTTCCATGATGTGCGGGGAGTGTCAAAGTAATAACAACGAGAATAACTTGGTCACTTCCTGTTCTGTAACTGAAGAGCATTATTTAAGGTAAAGTATGAACATTGCCACATATTTATGGTTTATGTTTGTAATAATGAGGAGGTGTGATGGGGCCTATAAGGTATAGTATATTGTATAATCGTACAAATATTTCTGTTCAGCACCAAAGTTGCCAAAGTTGAGTCGTTGTAACCATGGTCATTTGCTGTAAAAGAACTAGAATATTCGAATTTGACACAAACTCTGTTATTTAAAAGACCACAAAAAGAAAATATAATTTTGATCAGGACGACGAGCTGTTTGATATTGCCATGTTTGTTTGTCTGTCTGCCCGTCTGTCTGTATGTATGTATATGCAAGATAAGTGGTGATAATATTAGCAAATTTTGTAGTTAGCTTTCAGATATAATGATGTTATTAAACTAGTGAACTTTTCAACGGTTTTCTCATTCATGCTTAGCTTTGAGCCGAACACAGAATTGCAGCCAACTTCGGATAATTGCTGGAATAGTGTACCTCAATATGGCATCTCACATTACATGTATCCAGGCAGCGATGGACAACAGCAGATCAGTTGGCATTCCAATATGTCATATCCGTATTCACAGGCGATGATGCAGACACAGCCAGCTACAAGAATGGGTCTTAATGGACGCAACTATGGCTGCAATAGGCCAAATTGTCGACAACGGCAGCAGCAGCAACAGCAACAACAGCAACATAATTACACCAATCCGCAGATGCAGCACAATTCGCAGCCGAAAGCAATGCCCATGCGCCAGCGGCAACAGGTACAACAGCTACAACAGCAGCAACAGTCACAACAGCAACAACATGGTCTCACTGAGCTGTTGGCCCAGCAATTGCAGCAACAGATGCAGCAGGCACAAGCTCAAATCAAGCAGGTGCAAATGCAACTGTATAACGTTTGTGGTGGCTCAAAGATGTGCAAAGGACAATCCATAACCCTTGATCCAACTGTTGCATCCACGTCCAGACAAATGCAGGCCAATGAACTTAATGAATCATTGTCCGGATCCGAGGAGTTGCAGTCAGATCCGCAGACAACTAACGGATTCTCTAAACAGTTTGAGAATCCCACGTTGCCCTGTGCAGGAAAACCCAACAATGTAACATTCTGCCCTCAACCACCGTCAGTGTGTCATTCAGAATGTGGTAATATCCCGTCGTCGCTGCCACCGACTGCAATGTTGTCATTGGGCTTCACTCCCAGGGTCCCACAATCTGAAGTAATCGAGCCAACTGCATCACAGAATCCATCGATCTTTGCACCGCAGCAACAGTTTCAGCAACAACAACAATCCCACACACAGCAACCCTCTGGAATGTTACCTTCGCACTGTCCTGGCAATTATTACTGTAATCCATGTTGCCGGCAGCGTTATGCCCAGATGCGTTTCATGATGCCACGTTGCTGGCAGCGTCATTAGGACTGCTTCCTGGAGAGTTTGTAAAGTAACGTGCCATGTACAAATTGAGAGGTAAATTAGAATTAGATCTCATGTACAAAGTACGCTACCTTACAAACTTACCTTACAATTGGGGAAGTCCCTCCGTCTCAACTTGCAACTTGAATAAAGTTTAAGATACAATAAAATTTAAGATGTGGCATGCAACATAAGTTCGTCAATCTATTTTAATTTATTCATATTCAAAGGATTTTCTTGGCATCTCAGAGATCATCACTTGAAATTGTTGTCAATCGGTACAAATATTAATTTTTGCATATTTTGATGACAAAATTTAAAAGTTTTCTGTTTTGGACTGCAGAGTAAGATTTGCATTTGCCGAATAAGATTGACGACATATTCCGTTTAAATTACAGATTCTTCATTAAAACACAAATCGTAATCGTAAACGTATTTATTTTAATAAGAAATGTGTAATTTTAATGCAATATGCTGCCACTATAAAAGATCCTGCTGTGGCGCTCCCAGATCTACAAGGAACACGGATTGTGACAAAAGTGATGGCCAGCAGTTGAATGATGGACAGATTGTGAATCGATCAAATCAAATAAAGATTAATCCCGTATTTAATGAAATTATTTCGGCAAACAACTCGTCTCTGTTAAACTCGGAAACATCTTCGTCCCGATCTACGGATCTAGATTGCAGGTGTATAAATACCAACACAACAATGTCCTCTAAGGTTTCATCGCGAATAGGATCCACTGCAACAACAATAAGCTCCTCACATGGTTCTAAGGCTGCATCCCGCATAGGATCCACTCTAACTGCACATTCGAATGAAGCCGCTGTGGTCGAGTGTATTAAAAGCTCTACAAATGGATCTAGTGCAACACCTCGATTGGGATCGAATATAGCTACAACTTTGAATAAGGTTCCATTAGTCGAAGAAATAATAAGATCTGCAAATGATTCTAACTTGACATCCCGAATGGGATCCACATTAAAAACGATGGATCAAACTCAAACTTCAACTGCCAGAAATGAATTTCAGCCTTCAAGCGTTTGTGGATGTATTCCACCTACAAGTCCAAGGTGTATAAATAACAGTACAGTAAGAACTTCCAAGATTTCATCGCGTATAGGATCAACTACAACTACAATAAGCTCCTCACATGGTTCTAGGGCTGCATCCCGCATAGGATCCACTCTAACTGCACATTCGAATGAAGCCGCTGTGGTTGAATGTATTAAAAGCTCTAAAAATGGATCTGTTGCAACATTTCGGTTGGGATCGACTTTAGCTACAACTTTGAATAAAGTTCCATTAGTCGAAGAAACAATAAGATCTGCAAATGGGTCTATATTGACATCCCGAATAGGATCCCCGCTTATTACTAAGGACCAAACTAAAACTTCAACTGCTAGGAACTCTAATGAATTTCACCCTTCAAGCGTTTATGGATGTATTCAACCTACAAAGCAAAAACCAATAAATCCCATTGCTGTGCAAGAAGATAATAACTTTCTAGTGGGAAGACTAATGAATCAAGCTTGTCCGAGATTTTGGTCGAAAGGAAACACTTTAGTGAGTAGATAACATAATGTTTAATATCAATTGATCTAATTGTAAGCTTTTTTTGGCAGAACTGTTGCAACTGCTATTCCCAAAAATTAGCTGATCAGCTAAAAGATACTCAAAATGAATCGGCTATATCTCGAGCTGACATTAAACCCAATCAAAGAAGACAACGATCTTTCAGTTATTTGAGATCCATTAAACCCAAACAGGAACCCTCTAAGACTGAAAAAGAGTTAGAGATGGTCAAATCAAAGACAAAGCCCAAGAAAAAAGTCAAAAGAAAAGCCGTAGTAAGCCAGGCTACGCCAGAAACAGAGGATGGGAAGGATTTATGGTAAGCGATGATCAAATAATAGCATACAAATTTGGATTATTAATATCCACTTACAGGTTTGAATGTAATGTGCCTTTGCGTGTTAGTATACCCACCGCAATATGCTTGGAATCTCCTTGGGATATCTTATCATCTATACCGAATAGTTTGCCTGATAACAACAACAAGCTGAAGGCATTACCAGTTGCAGCCAACAACAACAAGGCCTTGGTAAAAACAGATCGCAACTTGCCACCATCAAAGCCACTTGGGATAGTTCCTAAACCCACTCATAAATTATGTATAACGGTTCATCCCATGGGATATAGGCCAAGTGTGCCTCCACCTTCTGAAGAAATTGAAGAGCCGCCTCCTGTAGAGCCTAGATTACCAAAGAAAAATAAGAAGCTGCATTTAAGGAAAAAGGTTTAACAATAATACGTTAACTTATCAAAAAATAATATTTAAACATTTCAATTTTTAGGATACCAAGAACTACACATCCCGGGGAATCAGGAATCTAGACCGATCAAAAGATATTCGCAAGCCGATCAATAAAGAAAACGAAAAATATACTTCACAAAAAGAAATCGTAAAATATTCATTTAGTGCAGAAAGAGACAAGTCTAAGCGTTGTCATTGCAGGAACCGAAAGTCAATAAATGAAGATATGGTCAATAACAAGCCAAACGATTATAATTCTCGAGAAAAGTCCGAAGATTCTTCAAGAAATGATGATATGGTCAACAACAATTCAGGAGATTATACCTCACGAAATGTGTCTGAAAATTCTTCAATATCTGGAGTTGTGGCTAATTCCATGAGCTGTCATTGTAGCATGACTAATAATAGGCTTATTAAGGATAACAAAGATTCCCGAAAACAATCCGAAGATGTGACTGTTCCCAAGAGCTGTAATGGCAGTATAATAAATGATCCAAAGCACTCCCGTGATCCAACGTTACTTGAAGAGAATCCTACACCATGCTCAGATACCAAGAATGTCGTGCATAGTAGAATCTCAGATGATTCATTCTCATCCTACAGATCAACCAAGCGAAATAATTCAAAAGAATCTTTAATTTCTCAAAAATCTAAGACAATTTCAAGCCAGCGGAATCCTACACCACAAACTGATTCAAAAAGAGCAAAACATGGCAAAAACTCAGATCGATCAATCAATATGTTCCATAGATCGGAAAAACGAAAGAGTAGGTCCGATGAATCTATGGTTAGTCAAAACTTTAAAAAGGTTTCAAGCCATAAACACTATTCGACTGATTCAAATTATGCCGATTTAAGACGTCACTCAAACGAATCAGTAGAGTCGAATATATCGAAAATGGTTTCAGTAGAAATCGATTCGGGAAACAGCAATCCAAGGGATCATTCTAAAAAATTAAGAAGAAGCTCACATGAATCAGTGGCTAGTCATAAATCGAAGAGGAATTGCAATGCACAAATGCAAAATCGTAAAAGCGGAGGTCGAGGTAAATCAGAAGTGGATTGGAATATTTTAGTGCAAAGCATAAAGAAATTTTCAGAACAACTCTCCGAATCAACGAAACACCATGTTGACAAGGCCACCTATGTTAGGACTATCGAGAAAGATAAAGTCGAAAGTGGGCACCAAAATATTAAGACGAAGACGCTTCCTGAAACAGAATTTAAGGAATACCTGGGAAAACCAGTTAAATCCGAGAAACTTCAGGACCTTATTACTGCCCTGCCTCTATGTAAACAAAATCGCCTTCTTGAATTGTTACAGCAAGAAAATAACTATCAACTCAAGAATACAAGTATAAGAAATCGCCAGAGATCTTCAGATGAAGTGAAAGATTCAAAGCGTCCATTGCTAAACAGAAAAAAAGCTCAGGCTTTTCAACTTGTTTCAAGTCTGTCGCCGCCACCAAGAAGTCATCATTCAGTTTCCCATATATCATCTTTGAAACAAAATGAAAAGCAGCTTGAAAACGATCAGATTCCGGAAATTAGTGATGATCATAAACTAACTGTGAATCAGAAAAAAGTTTGCGATCAGAATAGTTTGCCGAAAATTGATCGTGCCAAAGCTACAATGAATATTCCTCTTTCCCAAATAAAAGCACACAAAAATAATCCACCTAATCAGTCAAAAAAAGGAATAAAAAACAAACACCACAATGATAATAAGTGGGTGAGGAATGAGAATTTTCATATATCGGATGATAAGTTGCGGGTCAAGGACTTAAAGATATGTCTTTTAAGGCAGGAGAGCCACGATTCGTCTCCTGTTCTGGAGGAATACAATGTGGCTGCTTTTACTCGTACCCCAAGCTCGAGCCCTTTACAAAATAGCTGCAAGGAGTCGCAAATAAATTGCTGTAAATCTGGAGACAGAGAAATTGAAAACCTTCAAGAAATAAATGAGGAAAATGTGGAAATCGTTTGGAGTGACCTCAAACAATTTTGCCAGGAAAGTTGTGTCAAGTAAGTTTGGCATTGTTGAGGTGAACAACTTATCAAGTTTTTCCAATTCCTTCTTCAGATACGATGATATGCTGATAAAGCCTGTGGTATTGGTTCCCTATCGACAAAATAGCGAACACAATAGAAATCTGGTGGGAATGTGCAAGCCAGATGAGTGGTAAGTACAGAGATTAAGGATTAATCCATCTGCTAATTTATCGTATTTAGGAAAGAACTGAGGATCCCAAATACTCCAAGCTCTAGAAATAGACGTTATCAATATAATTGCGGTCAAGAAAAAGTATACATGAGTCGAAAGTACCGAAAAGGACCATGTATCGATATTTCAAGCTCCCAGGGAAAAGCCAAAGTATCCAGAGACCGAAATTGTTCTAAAGTTAAACCGAATTTTTTTGAGTACTTAAGAACTCAGTCCCCCAAATTACAACATTCTCGATCAGATACGAGATCAAATTACAATCGTACAATATCTGAAATATTATCAAAAAATGATTGTTCTAACGCAAGGTTCCATGCAAATTTAAAGCGTTCTTTATCCCCTAAATTGTGCTTACCCGTAACAGATGAAAAATTTTCGCATAATCGTACGCAATCAGAAGTATTAGAAAGGATGTATTGCCCCAAAGCCAACCCTAAGGCATATTCAAGGACAAACAGTTTGTCTAATGATTCAAAATGTCCTAAATTACGAACTTCTAGAACTGATACAATTTCAAGAGAAAATAGATTGTCAAATCAGTCCAAATCTCCTAAATCAAAATCTTCTCGAACGGATGCAATAGTATCGCATGATTCCTCAAATTCTTCCCAATTTAAAGGAAGACAACCCCACAATCGTATTTCATCTGAAGAAGCAAAGAGACTTAAAAGCCTTAAAGACAAATCTCAGGAATATCCAATGGCGAGTGGTTATTCAAACCTTTTAAGGACTCCTATTCCACCTTGGTCTCAAACTGGTAAAAGACCAGGGCACAGTCGTACTCAATCTTTTGCATCGGAGAGAAGTAATCAATCAAAAGTCCAATCCCAGTTATCTACAACGACTGGTGATATTTCCAATCATCTGAAAACTGAAACAGCAAAAGATGCTATTGTAATGCATCTACGGCCACGCTTGTTTTGTTGCACGAGCAAGGACTTAAGATGTCAGGAGGAAGTCTGCAAAAATGATATATTACATGAAGCGAGTGGACCATCTTCGAGTGTGTTTATTGGACAAGAACAAATGAGAGACTGCGAAGAGTACTGCATTTGCAGTACCTTCATGTTGCAAGATCTGCAGCAGCAAAAACAGATACAACTACAACAAGCGCTGCAACAGGCAAACTACGAATATGACAGACGTCAACAGCAACAATTGCCAGACTGTGAAAGAGCTCATTATGGTTATAAGAGACGAGAAGAAGCAGAACGAATTTGCTGTTCTGGGTATTCGCATCAACAGTTGCAGCATAGACAGCAACAGAAGGAGCGAAGGCAAGAGATCCAGCAACATATACAGCAGCAACAGCGTCAGATACAGCAACAGCAGCACGTACAGCAACAGCAACAACATCAGCAACAAATACAGCAGGAACAGATTCAGCAGCATCAACAGGGACAGCAGCAACATAAAGAGCAAAAGCATCATATGCAGCAACAGCAATATGTTCAACAGAAGCAACAGCAGCAGCAACAAAGACAGCAGCAACAGATGCAGCAAGAGAACGATTATATTTTTATTAATAATTGTGCGCAGAATCAGCAACATAAAGAGAAGAGTTGCTATTGTAGGTATTTACAAAACCATCAACAGCAAAAGATACAGAAAGAGGACGAATACTCTTATTATTGTCAATGCACAGGGAACTATCAATTGCAGCCACAGCAACACGTTCAGTTGGCGGACACTCAGACATCTCCGAGTTTTTCTCAGCAACATATGCAACAGCAGCAACATGGGAAGAATTGCTATGCCAATTATTCGCAGCATCTTCAACAGCAAGAACAATCGCAAATGATGAAGCTCCAAGAGAATAATTTGCAGAATGAAGCTGTATTAAACTATAACAATTTCTTGGTAGGTCTTCCACAACAACAATTGCAGTGCTTTCCTTGTGGCAATTGTAATGTTACCCCTGAACCAGATCTAAGCAATATACGTTCCAGTTTCTATCAGCAAACATTACATAAATATGGCATACACTGTTTACCCGAGGAGTACCTTCAGAAAATGCCAGCTGAGACTATTTGTTGTGTGCCATGTTCATATTGCACGTGTTGTTCACATGCGTCTGTTTGCCAACAGCAGCAACATCAGCAACAACCTTCGCAGTATGTAGTACTTAACCCAACAATTAAGAAATCTTAGAGTATGAATAAATTTCGATTAAAACATTCTTTTTTGATAAGAAATTGTTAATAACCTGTACCCATAGAATTTGGGTAAAATACTGTATTTTAGCTTGGTCCAAAAGTCGGAAACAAGCACAAAGATTCGGATAATAAATTTAGGAGAAATATTCATGTCATAACATGATAATATTATTTTTATATTTATTTCGCATCTCTAATTTTAATTACGTATACGTAATATAATTAGTAACAATAGGAGTAACAATTTTAATTGGCTGTGCATTGTTATAAGCACTCGGCCAATTATTGAGCAGAAATGTTTCTGGTAAAAAGACAATGAATTGTACTTTCAGCTTAATATTGTGTCCATAAAACACATTATTTGCACAAGTCTAAACTGAAAACATGTATTTGCAAAATCAAATGATTCACCTATTTTGTTTCTTAGAAACGCTGTCGTACTGTTTTTTTTTTGGTGTTCAGTACAATCTTTTGTCGTTTACCTGGTTGAGCCCCAAGTTGATCAAGCAATTTACGAAATCAGTTTGAATTCACGACCCGAATGACTTACCCCACTTATCTATAGCTGTGACGGAAATTATAATCTAATGCCAGAATAAAAAATAGTGTTTCGGATCCATTTAGAATTTATTATTGGAAATATTATTTGCAATTATAGCTACTTTTGTGACTATTCCGTGGTTGTATGACTGATGGGCTTTGTGAGCAGACGGGGTGGCAAGGGACACACGCTGGGCTTGAGGATTAAGCAGGTGCGTCCAAAGCGTGCCATGTACAGTTTAGAAGACGCAGCTTTGTGACGAGCTCTCTTTTCAATCTTCCCATTGGGGGAAGGTGTGTCTGGCATTAAAGTTGAAGCTATAGGATTTGCAGTCAGTTGGGAAGTGCTAGTTTCCTGCTTCATGGATTGATCTGACTTCTTCGTCTCCTTTATCTGAATCTTTTTAGGACGATCAGATTTGAATGGCGGCTCTAAAACGGTCGTATCATTGGGATACGAGGGTAAATAGCTGCAATTCCTGCTGCTGCTGTGATCTTGGCATACAAGTTGTTGCTGTAGCTGCTGCTGTTGGTGCTGCATGGGGCAGCTGGCACTTTGTAGCAATCCGCATGATGTCATGTTGCACGTGGACATCGGGTTACAGACACATTGATCAAAGGATTGTCTGAACCAATTGGCAATAGGATAAGACTGGCAATGCTGCTGTAGTGATGTCTCCGGCATTACCAACATATGTTGGCAGCAATGGTTGGGCATCCCACACCCAAGTGTTGTCTGTGCCAACGACGGCCTTAACAAGCAACAACTACTGTGACAATTGTGGTTACATGTTGATGATAGTCCAGGATGTTGCTGCTGGTTGGACTGTTGCTGCTGCGGCTTGACAAAGCTGCTGGTTGGTGGCAGGCAGCAATAATTGTTGGGAAGTTGCTGAAAGCAATTGTTGCCATTACCACAAGTACAATTGCTAGTGCAACAATTAACATGACTGTGCTTAGTTGATGGTTGCTGCGGTGATACAAAACTGATGGTTACCTGTGGTGCAGGGTTGGTTGTTGCAGGTGTTTCTGATTCATTGTTGAGGTGCAACTGAAGGTTCCTCTTGCTGGGGGAGAAGGTGTTGCTGCTGTTCGGTCTCTCCATATTGACATCGGTTGCCTGGCAGCCTCGGTTGTGTCCCTTCATCTGAGAGCGCAGAGCGTATTGCAGCAGGAACTCGTCGGTCTGTGATCCTGTGTGGGCACCAATGTCGCAGGACGATGTCTGTTGCTGGGCATGACAATGGCAGGTGCTGCCACTGCAGTGATCCTGTAAGGTATCCTCGATACGCTTTCGCACCAGAACATCCTCCAACACCACAAAGCTGGGCTTGCCGCGTAAATTCTTATTGTAGATTTTAATAAACCGATCCTGCGTTGCCTCAAAGGACTGTGCATCAATGCTCACCATATCACACTTATTCTCGTCTTCTTCGTGATCCTCCTCAGAGCTTCCTGCGTTCTCCTCGATCAGTGCTATTCGAATCCGCTGTTTTCCCATTAGCGATGCCTTCTTTGTCTTGAGACTGCACTTGCTCTGTTGGCATTTGCACATTTCGTTCTGCATCTGTTCCTTAGGGCTGACTTCTATCTTTCCATTATCATCCACGGTGATTAGAAAGCTACGTTTCCCATTGCTCTGGTTTGCTTTGATAATACCGCAGGAGTTAACGCCCTCAACGGACTCAATCTTTACCTCTCCGTCCGACATTTATATACTTTTCCTATGATCCGAAAAAAAAAACAAAAAATGTTGGGCTTACAACATCAGAATTTGTTTAACATTTCAGGCTAACAATAAAACCAGACTACTTATCTCGAAAAGAAGACCAAATTTGACTTAGCAGCTTTGATTAACGAAAAACATGACTATCAGGGAACACAAACTTTAATGCTAGCGCCTTGATTTTTGATACATATAATGTACACTATGGTCCAAACCTGTCCTGAAAATTTCATTGCAATCGGACTGTAAACGCGAAAGTTATTTAACAAGCCTAAAAAAGCTGCCAACCCTAATCTTTCAGCATTTAAGCTAATATACCTAGTGTTCGCTTAAACTGTTTGGGAATTTCAAGCCAAAAAGGGCCAGGAACAGCGCCTGAAAGTACACACAATTTTTTTGTAAAGGGGCATGTTCTACAAAATTCCAGCATCCCAAGAGCAACTCCAAGGCAATTTTTGGTGTTTTTTAAATAAGCAACCATTGTTCAGATATTTGACTTTAAACTAATTTATTAGTTAATGAATTAACTTAATTATTTTTTAAATGAATTAAAAAGGCGTGGAATACGTTTTACATGAATTTATACATTTTAGAGAATATGTACAGCAATGATAAATAATTTTTTAGGAACAGCAGCAGACTTTCTTACTTCGAAAATTGTCGGCAAAAGATCTAGAGCTTTGTGGCACACCCCTGAATGTGAATTTCGGAAATAAAATCGATTAACAATTAATTAGCATTGATATAATCCGTTCGGTAAATGAAGCTAAGCTCTCCAGTACTTAAAATAAAATATGAAGTTTAATAAAACATCCCAAATTGAAACATTTAAGTAGGCGAGACAAATAGAACTATTTACAACATTTTTAGACTTAAAGTGTGCTAAATTAAAAGATATTTTATAGAACCTGAGTGTTATTGCTGCCTGGCAGGCACAGGTCGCAACTACAGTTGGCAAAATTGTGCTGGAATATAGAAAAATCCGTAAAATGTTTTGCCCTGAAAGTTGTGAGCACTGTATTAATGCGACCTCATCTGGCCGCATTTTGGACTTACGAAAATCGCCTGCACAGGTTCAGGGGAAATCATTTCAGATGGGACATCAGCAGCAATTCCAGCAATCGCAGCTGATTCTACAACAACATCCATGTTGCAATTTGTATTGTGGTCCAGTGCCACCAGCAGAGATGTTGTTGGAGAATTGCGACTCGGAACCACAGCGAGTGGGCATGTGCTTTGTCACCGAAGGACCAGAAGGCTTAAGGTAACGACATTTCGACATTATAACTAACTACATCCTAGCTAAAGTTTAACTTCTCTTGAATATAGCATCGACTGTAATGTGCCGATTCCAAACTCTTTTAATTTGGATGAGTATAACAATCAGTTGCTATCATTCTATGAATCATCTGGAAATAATAATGACGTTTTACAGGATGACTGCACGCCATGTTGTATGTCTCAGCGACAGTCACAAATCCCAGAGCCAACTCCGGATTCAGCTCAAAGTTCATGCAATGAAGAGTTATTACCAAAGCCCAACAAGCAGCCGAAGTTGAAGCAAAGTCGAAAGAGATCCCAACCACATCAACAATTATCATCCACAGAATGTACTTTTTATCCAACAGCTTATACACCCTCGGTGGATATGTGCTCGCAAATGTATACATCTCCTCCGATGAATGTCATGCCGGATAACCAGTTGTTGACTTACCTAAGTAGCTTGATGGCTACCATGCAGGGAGCAGCAACAGCGACATCTCCTTTTCCAAATCGGAATACAGCACCGTCTTGCTGTCGCTTTGAAGTTCACAGTTTCGCTCCCATGCACCAGCAACAGCACCTTCCACAGTTTCAGCAACAGCAGAAATCGCAACATCAGCAGCAGCAACAACAGCAGCTTCCACAGGTTCAGCAACAACAACATCAACAGCAACAGCAGCAGCAGCAGCAACAACAGCAACTGTATCAACAACAGCAGCAACAGCAACATAATCCTATATTTCCACACTCTCAACCATTGCTGCGTTTTGAACTGCCTTGCGTTCTCACAGGATTCAGATCGGCACAGCCCTGCTCGGAACAGTCACAGCCATATCCACCCTTTTCCCTTCAGCTTTTGTCACTGCCGGGCGCCATATCTATGCCATGTATTCCTCAACCAACTCTATCCGCAGCAACGTCATCATCATCTTCAGAGTGTCCGCCGACATCGTCTCTAAAGCCATCAAAACCACCAACGTCACCGTTAGCGTCGTCAAAGTTTTCAGGTACAACGCCAACAGTTGCTCCTAAGAAGCCAATTTTGGTTAACAAAAAGCCAGCTCCTCGATGCGATGGAAAAACACAATACTCCTATGCTCGTAGGACTCCCTATGAAACGGCAAATATCAATGGAATAAGCAATGGTAATATCAAAGGAAATGGTATTGGTAATAGTAATGGCCATGGCAATCGCAATAATTTAATGACCCAAGGTTGGCACTGTCCATGTTGCTCTCACTGCTGCTGTCATCCACCAATGCGGCTGAATATCGATCAGCATCGACGACTATAAAGTAATATTTAAAGCACAAACCAAAAACAAAATTTTTAGAAACAATAAAATATACGACCAATAAATGCATAACTGTCATTACTAGTAAATGTATAGTTTTAATTTAAAATATAAATTGATCTTAAAGCTCAATTAAACAAACTTTACCATTTTATCTAAATGGGTATCTATAATCATTCTCTTATCCCTTAAAAATAGGGTATTCTATTTTCTAAAGACTCAAAATTATTTTACTTGGTCATTTTTAAAAATCCTTACATTTTTTTTCCTGGAAGTAGTCTACAATTATAATTTTTATATCCATTTTAAATAGGATTGGGATAACAGAAAAATTCGTTAGTAATAAATGGTATAAATACTAACACGTGTTTTCTCCAACTTCTAAAGGGTATATAGGTTTTCAAAACTACTTTTTAATTTAATAAAGGCTACTTATAAGTTTTAAAATCACATGACACATTCTTAGTATTTACCTATTTATTTGACTAAATATTGTTTGGATTCCTTGATTCCATATCATTTAAATAATTTGTTACATAATTGCTTATTATTGATGTTATCGCAGTTTGTTCAATTGTTTGATTCATTTGTGCCCTTTCATTGGAGATTCTTGACGGCTCAGGCAGTGCAAAATGTTGGGAAGCAGGAGGCAAGACACTTGTTGCTGTGGCATGGGTCCTGCGAGTACTCTGCCGGGCGTACATCATAACATTGTTGGCTCTGTGGTCGATGGTATGACGGTGTCGCATAATGCGACAATCACTGCGAGAATTCGATTCAAGTGCCTCGGCATGCTGCAAGTTTTCCGCATGAAAAGCTGTTGGCGGTGGCGACAGTGATATTAGACCACTGTGCCCCTCTACAGTGGGACTGTGTGTAACACGTGCTTCGCTGTACTGTGAAAAGGCATCCTGAAAGCATTGCAAACGTGGCTGATATGCAGGAGGTTGCAGCTGAAAAAGAAATTGCTGGTGTTGCTGCTGCTGATGCTGCTGCTGCTGGTGGTGTTCATTGAATGAAAACTGATTTTGATGCAGCTGCTGTTGCTGATGGAGCTGTTGATGCTGCTGCAGATTTTGATGTTGCTGCAGCTGTTGGTGTTGCTGCGGCTGTTGATGATACTGCTGATGGCATGGCTGTTGCTGCCATTGCCATGTCCTGTTGCGCTCCTGCAGTTGTCGTCGCTTTTCAGAGATACGTTGCTCCAAATTATCGAGTCCCGCCTTCAGCTGCGTCTTTATTTGCTCCTTCTGAAAAAGTAAGCTTTCCTCCTGCTTTTTGCTCTCGACCATTTTATGCATGAACATTCGATGATACTCGGCATATTGCCGCTCACTGAGCATTCGATCGGCACAGACATCCTTGATTGTTTTATTTATGCTCCTCAGCTTTTCATCCTCCTGACATTTTAAACGCTGATACTCTGCATTTAGTTGCTGCAACTCGTCACGACAAGAATCCAATTGCTGTTTCTTCTGATAAGAGAGGTGATATTGCTGATGCTGCCACAAAGAAGCTTGTTGTTGTTGCTGCAAAGTATGTGACAGCTGTTGCTGATGTGGTGCGGTCCGTGTTAGTGTATAATTCTCATAATGTTGTTTTCTCCATTGCTTATGCAGCTCGCTTGGCAACAATGATTCTAAAATATTTTGAGACAGATTTTGATGCAAAAGATTTGCAGAATTGTTGTTGAAACTGTTTGTTTGTGAAAACTCCTCAGTATGAATACGTGGTAAGATCATACGTTGAATTAAATTTTGACGCAGTGGTAAGATTCCCACTTGTGGCTCAATTGATTGACGGCTGGATGTTGCTGCGTACAGTTGGGTTGGCGCAGTAGCAAGATTTTGCTGACCTTGCCTTTGCCGATGTGGCTGCTGATGTTGAAGCTGTACATCCGTGGTATGCTGAATCTGATGCAGTTCCGCATTATGTTTTTGATATTGTACAGGTGCAGGGCTCGGTGAATGCAAGTGTTGCTGATGCAGCTCCGCATGATGTTGTTGATCTTGCACTGCTGCAGGGCTCGGCGAATGCAAGTGTTGCTGATGCAGCTCCGCATGATGTTGTTGATATTGTACTGCTGTAGGGCTCGGTGAATGCAAGTGTTGCTGATGCAGCTCCGCATGATGTTGTTGATATTGTACTGCTGCAGGGCTCGGCGAATGCAAGTGTTGCTGCTGCTCTTCCTGATACTGTTGCTGCTGCGACTGTGGCCCTAATACATTTGGAGCTGCTTCAGGCACTCCTTCCGCTGACACCTCCACAGCCACCTGTGGATCAGTCAATGCACCAGTAGATGTGGCATCCACCTCGCTGAATCCTACTTGAATTTCAGCATTCGCGGATAAGCTGCCACTTTGTACATCCTCCAGAAGACCCATCTTAATGCTGTTGTCATTGCAGTCCGGAATGTGCCAACGAAAGACAGGCAAATGTTCTTGATCTTGCACTGCTACTGGTACTTCAATATCCTTTTCCAATCTGTAACGAATCGTAATTATTAAGTATTAAGAAGGATGTGAATTTTAGCTACCTTAAGTCCACGCTTGAGGCTCTTCTCATCTGCCGTTTCGACACACGGTCAATCAATTCTTCTGTGCCATCGTCCTCAGTCTCTTCCATATTCGCATCAACAATTTCCTCCAGCACAATGCAACACTCGTCATCACTACATAGTTGATTTGTATCCCCTTGTTCAGGGTTCAAATTGGCCATGCTCACAGGTTCTTTCTTAATTCTCAACTCAGATATTGATGTGTTTGCGTTCCCTTCAAGTTCCATTTCAGTACTAATTTTTCGTTCATTTGACTTTCTCTTCCTCAGCTGTTGTGCAACATAACGAGCCCTACCCAATCCCACAGGAAACTTTAGCATTCGTATGCAGTAATCACGGTTTCTGCTAATTTGATCTAGGGTATTAACAGCTGAGGAGTGTCTGCGCTGATGCAATTCACTGCGAGCCAATTCTTTAGGTATAAACAGATTCCCGTCACAGTAGACACTAGCACGTCGCTTCTTTGTCTCCGCTCTGTATTACGAAAAATAGTTATATGTTATATCCATTTTATCTGAACGAACTTACATAGAAAGTGAGTGTCTTTCTTCTAGAACAAGCGGTCTGTCTTCACGTTCCTTTAAGCGACTCTCATCCTTCTTCTCGGACGTCTGATCTTTATCGTTTCTGGGAACAGCGAAGTAAAGTAATTAATTATTTACCACTTTTATTACCACTTGTAAGCAATACTTCATTAATATTACAAATAAAGCGAGTGTATTTCTGCTGGAATAGGTGGACCATACACACTTTCTTTTAATTGAAACTCTTTGTTCTTATTTACCATCTGTCTTTCATTCACTCTGTTAACCGATAACCATTTTAATTTATACAGTTTCTCTGATAGACCTTACATGGAAAGCGAATGCCTTTCTTCCAATACAAGTGCGTCTTCTTGCCGGTCCTTCAATCGACTCTCATTCTTCTGCTCCGATGTTTGCTCCTCATCGATTCTGGGAACCAGAAAGTAAAACAATTAGAACTTTTCTCTCTCTTTATCAAAGCGGTACTTTTATATGTAACTTACATAAAAAGTGAGTAGATTTCTTGTGGACTATCGGAACAATCCTCACTGATCTGTAATTGATTGTCTTCCCTTTCATTTGACGTCTGGTCTTCCGTCTCTCTAAAAAGTAATAAATTATTTATATAATTTCTATGCACTTCATATACAAGAACTTACGTGGAATAAAATTGTTTTCCTTCTTGAAGAAATGGGCTTTCTTGACGCTCCTTCAATCGATTCTCATTGATTTTAACAGCTTCCTGATCTTCTTTGAATCTGCAAAATAGAAATCAGTTTTAATAAATGTCTGACACTTTTTATCTGAGAAAACTAACGTAGAAGCTAAAAGATTTTCTTTAAGAATATACGAATTATCTTCACAAATCGGAAATCTATTTTAATCTTGTATATTCCTTTTATTTAGTTTAGTTTCTTCTGAATTTCCCAATAGTTATAATGTTCACAATCGAGTTGCATTTACTTACTCATCGCTTGTCAGTTCTCCGTTTATTATTTCCAGAATAGAACTGGACTCAGATTCACATTCAGAGTTGGATTCGTTTGCGTTCATGTCGGGTTGGCAACTACGTTCAATGGGATCCATGATTTCGTCTTTTATAGCGTTCTCACAACGTCTATATCAATGTTTACAATAAAACTCACATTCAACTGATGGGGTAATTCATTTTTCTGACTCTTGGGCTTTGAAATTCGATATTGCTTTATAAATGTTCGGCTGGCAAAGCGGTCCTCCAAATGTAAACCGCTGGTGGTGCTTATCATCCGCGCTTTAATTAAATAAACAGACAAATCTTTTAAATCATCACTTCATATGCATTTGCTGATGGAAAATAAACATATCCATATACATATGTACCTAGTTTTTAATAAAGTTCGGCTGCAATTTTACAGTTTCGCCTTACACATTTGTACCTTGGACTTTAATCGAAAAATTGTCCACGTCAGCATTTAGAGGAGCTGATCTTTTTGTGATTCTGGTATATACTTGTTCAACAATAAAACTTTACAACTTTAGGCAGACATCTCTGACTCATAAAATATACAGAACCGGTCACAGGGTATTTCATCGTTAAGCATTAGTAGATTGTAAACAAATTGATTTGATCTTATGTTTTACTTGATTTTAATCATTCTAATTATTATAATTACATTATTTACATGTATATATTTTAATAATCGTGCTTTTACACATGTCTCGCCATAAGTAGATTTGTTTGATTTAATTCTGTTTATTTGCAATCACAACTCGACGCTATGAAGCTCGCAACAATAACAAACAATTAAACAACGGTCACATTTTGAAAGAAAACTCCTTGATTTTTGTTTCTTGTCTCGAGGCGGCGAGACTTTAGCCGACTCCAATATTAAACAAGCGACTCGTTGCACAGCCAAAAACTGAATGAGTGCAACAAAAATAATAACAATAATAACTAATAATACGTGGATGCATGTGTGACTACCACAACACCTTTACCCGTTGACCGAACTATTATGGCTCATAGAATGTCTAAAAAAGGAACAACTAATTTAAGATATCCGTAATATAGTAAAAATAAGTTGGTAATAAACATGGCTTTGTTCACATTTAACACTGGCTGGATAAACAGCGCTTGCCTACCGTTAGGGACACGTCAGCGCAGCTCGTGCAGGCCGTAAATGTCGCTTCAATTCGTGGCCCCCAGTGACGGCCATCGGCCGCAGTCGTAATAAGTCAGACCACTTGTAATTCCTTTGCAATTGATTGTGCTTGCCACTATAATTGCTCTGCAATGTATTTGAATTTAACTGCTCAGTCTGCAGAAGGCGCGAATAATGCTGTCAATGTGGGGATTCAATGAATACAGTCAAACTGTTTCCAAATATATTTGTTGCATTAAGTACATAAGCCAGGTGGACGACAGAGAAGATTTTCTATCGCGACTAGTACATAAACTAGGTGAACAGAGGTTAGCTGGTGATTCAAACAAATTAGAATTTTCATAGGGCTTACACTGCATAGGGCTTAAGAGATATTTTAACAATACATGCTAGACGATGTGTGGATATTTTTAGATAATCCTTACGTGGCGAAATGTTATGATTAAAAAAAAATTAATAAAGTATTTTAATCTATGCTTTAACAAATAGATTTCCGTTACTGTAACGGTTATTCTAATTTTAGCGTACTACATTTGACTTACTACAGTGACCAACAGTTGGCCAAGCGTTCATTTGTTAATCTATTGAATTACCCCTTCTCACCTCCTTTCAATCTCTTAAATAATAATATCTCAGTTGCTTTCTTATAGTACTTGCAAAGCATAATATTATTTAGGAATATAGATTTTTTTCTATGTGACAACCATTTTAAGTTTTGTCATCAAAACATTTTAAAAGCCAACGGACGAGTTTTTTGTAATTGGCGCGGACTACTAAGTTATGTTATCGCATTACTTATCGATTAATCGCTCAATATTTTAGTCAGTTGGCAGCACCAATATTTTTCGACATATTTTATTGTTAAACGCGAGCGGTCACACTGTTGCCAACACCAGCACAGAAATAAGAAAATAAATTTTAATTTGCTTAAAATCTGTAATTTGGGCATTAATTATGGACAAATTAACAACAATAAGTGCCACGCTGTTCATGGCTGCCGATGTGTTTGCCATTGTGAGTCTGGCCTTGCCCGATTGGATCATTACGGAGGAAGCTGGTACCAATTGTTAACAAACATGGAGATATCAAACAATAACAAATTGTTGTGTATTGTCTATTACAGGGGATATACGTCTGGGACTAATGTGGACCTGCATGACGTTGTACAATCGGCCGCAAGTTTGCTATACACCCGACCTGCAACCTGAGTGGCTAATAGCGCTTGTCTGCATTTTCATTGGCTGCATTTGCATCACAACGACCGTAATACTGCTCGCTTCAAGCACTTGGGACCGCAACGTTATTCCATATGCACGCTGGGTGGGATTTGCGGCTATGGTTCTATTTTGCATGGCAGCTGTTGTTTTTCCACTCGGTTTTCACATCGAAGAGATTGGCGGCCAAGCCTATCAGTTGCCAAATACGTTTAAAATCGGCATATCCTATATAATGTTTGTGCTTGCGTTGTGGATAACTGTTGTATCCGAATTGTTTGCAGGCAAAGTATGTCTGCCACACTTTTAGAACGTGCACCTTGACTTAGAATTTGTGTATATAGATGCGTAAGAATTAGTTCTTAAGTTCAATTTGTTTGCAGTTTTCTCCTGTGATTTGTTATATGTATTGTTTTAATGCGTACTGCTCTTGTATGTATATTTATATATGATATTTATCATTTAAGCCAAATGAACACAACAAAACCGTCTCGACGCAACTTTTGAAATCTCCTTAAACCTAGCATACTCACTTTGTATTAAAACGCCTGTTCTTTTAAATATATTTTATACTGATGATCAAAAGAATATATTAATTTACTCACATATAACTTGATATATTTACATAATATTCTTAATATCAAACTGTATGTTGTATAGAGCTCCTACAACATAAACGTCTTGAAGGCAACTAAATCGAGCCTGCGAATGCGTTATACATATAAACAAATTTATGATCACCACTTGAGTTTTGTTACAGTTTCGGAAATCCGATCTGCGGTCATTTTTGCTGACTTTGCCAAGATACCCTGCCACGTTGTCATTTTATGATGATGGAAGGCGATCGCAACTGGAAACCACTCGTTGAAACAGCTCAACTCGTGTATTACAAAATAAACAAAATTACCATATCGATAAGACAAAGACGCGGCCTTCAGATTTCTTGTGGTCATTGGGCCAGCATAGTTGGGAAAATGTCGTGCAAGTCTTCCAGAAAATAATAATGTTGGTGTCAAGCAACTAAAATTTTCAGAAACATATTCAGTCCGCAAACAGGCACACAACATACATGTAATATGAAGAGTACTTTAAGGTTGTACTTGTGCAAAGTGCACTAAGATAAAAGTAGATGCAACCTCTACCTTCTTTCCAACACGATTTTTACACAAATTTTTCTGCACTTGTACAAATGTTTTCCAATTTTTAAAAAATCTACGTTTGTTGACAATAAAGATTATTAAACAGAAAAAATTGGATAAGTATGGGGGGAAAAAATACAAACATAGTTATACAAAGAGTTAGAGCGCTCTAAAATAAAAATACGCATAAATTAAAAATTACTGTAATTTAAATATGTATACATCAATTTTTAACTTTTATAGTTTATTTAAGTAAATGAAATTGTATTAGATATTTTGTAAATTTAATTATAAACAAATAAGAACGCCGAAATCGAGAGTGCTCGACTACAAGATATCCTAGACTCGTACGTACGCAAGAAAATAATTACTCTTCAAATATCTCAGCATACAATTATTTCTCAAGATTCTGAATGTCATTGTATTAAGTTTGTGAGTTTTACGAATTTCACTACAAAACTATATTATACATTTTATATACATATACTTACATACATATAAAGTATAGTCAGTATTTGTGTGTATAAAAAAGAATACATTGGAATTGCAAGATACCCATTATTTCAAGCTACAAGGTATTAAAACAATGCTAATAAAATGTTATCATTTTCATATTCAAATAAATTTATTTAAAATACATTCGTAAATATTTCGATTATATAGTGGTTAATTGTAAATTTTGGGTAGCAATTACAGAGATATGCATAGAGTATAGTTCCCATAAGAAAGAATCGGAGGTATAGCATATTTGATGGGATATGTTCAGTTAAGAATTGTTGCCACGTAAACCTGTTGAAATAATATCCCAATAGATGTCCAAGGAGTTTCAGCAGATCACTTTGTTATATTAAAGTTTGACAGTAGAAATTTTATATAACATATACAATATCATAATTCAAACAGATAAAATTTAGCTTGAGGCTGTTAAAATTAGATTAACCGCGTTGTGTTAGACCTGTGATGGCACATAGTTTACTTACAATCTAGAAATTTAAGCGCTTTTCCTACAGAATTCGATAGAGATGCGAATTCCAAAACAAAATTATCAAAAAGTCGAGAAAAATCGATTGTAACATACAATAAAAATGATTAAGTTCTATATGTTGTACAATAATGTTAAATGTGTTGATTATTTCTTTATGGGGTGGGATAAATTGCATTTGTTTCTTTCCTTTCCTTTCCTTTCCTTTCCTTTCCTTTCCTTTTGTTTTGTTAATTTTGCACAAATACATATTTATATTTTAGTATTATTCTATGTAGTATGTATGAGTAGTTGTCATTTTCTTTATATTTATATAATTATTCGCTGTTTAAGTGAACTACTCTTCTGATATTTGAATGCTAATTGTCAACAAATTGTGCTACATAGCAGTTAAATACTAATCAAAACAAATACTTAAAATAAATCCTAATGTGCAACGTAGATTTAAATGCTTAAATTCTTAAAATATTTCAAATAAATAACAACATGCCTTAACATAAATTGTCTATACATACGATAAATAGCATTATTAACAACAAATTGTGCTACCAACTGGCCGCATAAAATTACAATTTACCATCGAATGGTGTCTTTACAAAATATGTGACTAGATTTCCTTTGCCCTTGACATAGGTTAGGCCCCGACATTCGCACTCGTAGCCGGCGGCCATTAATATCTTAGCTGTGTTCTCGGTAGTCTGTGCAGAGAAAGAAAAATACGAATTAAGTAATTGTCTTTCTAAATATTTCCAACTCTTTTCAGCTTACCTGAAGTCGACCCATCACTCCGCATGAGTCCATGCGGGATGCCACATTAACGGTATTACTCCAGATATCATATTGAGGCTTCTGGGCCCCAATTACGCCCGCAATTACAGGGCCGTGATTCAGTCCGATGCGTAGACGAAAACGTTGGAACGATTCACGATTAATCGAATCCAATATGGACATCAAAGCAATTGCAAACTCAACCAATATGACCACGTTGTGCTCTTCGGTGCGTTTCTCATCCTGTGCCAATAAAATGAAGCCAGCAAAAGATAGAATAAAAGTTACATTTAGTTGGCTTTTAGGTATTCTATTATACTCTCATTCGCCTTTATTGGCCAGCCAATGGTCAGCCAACGTGAAAGCCAATTGAGCGTGTGCCGCCTAAACTTTGGCTAATCCCTGCCGAATGGCAACCCTCATTTAAGGCCCTTTTACTTTTTTTCATCTCCTGATTCTTTTGTATGAAGGGTCATTGTTTGATTTAACTGCTGGGTTAACTACCTTCCTCTGTACCTTTCTCTTTATTTTTCTATGATCCTTTCGTTTTACTCTGCGTATGTGGGCCACAAGTTTAATTAAACTTCTAAACAGCGATTAAAAGGCATTTAAACAGTAAATAACATTGGGGCAATTGAGATTTGCCATTTATTACAATGTGCTGAACGAATGCCAGAGATTTATATTGTTTGATAGGGTAATCTCATAATTTCGAGCGCTCACTTTTTATGGAAATGGGAAATAGCTAATAATAATATATAAATAATCTGAATAGTCTTAAATATTAAACATTAAAATTGAAAGTAGTATATAAATTAATATTACAAATTACTGCACATGTCAACAGCTTGAATTTCGGATTTCAAAAATGATATTACGTTTTCCTAAGACAGCTATTTTTTGGGACATTAAAATTGTATACATCTACATATTACTTTTAGGGTAGATTTACATTAGTTTTTGTTTTACTTTTCGCATTTATCAATTTAAAAGTACTTAGTACTGTAGAAATGGTAAACTGCTGTTTATATTCCCTTGTACTGTTATATGATAAAATCAGTTCAAAATAATGATATGGATTATGCTTTGAACATTCGAATAACTAGGTAATAAGTATTGCTATCTATCTAGTTGTCTGAAAACTAAGATTCTTATGACTAATAAGACTACGGTATTTTGTCAATTAAACTTACCGCAAAGCTACGCGACTATTTGGATTTTGCCAGAGATGCGGATTGTGTATATTTACAGGATTAGTAAAAAGCATTAAGGAAACATTGATTAACTCAAGATAGACAGTTAGACAGAGAGATTAAGCAGTTATGCAGTTACAACTTACCCGGGCACCATCCTCCTTGCCGGGCCTTAGACCCGATGCACACATGTATGTGCTGGCTATAGTTTTTATTTTCTCGATGCCACTGAATTTGGGTTTCAGAAGTAACTAGAAAATATTGTTAATAAGTACAGGACTTTAGAATACATTAAACATTAGTTTTTACCTTATCGAAATCACAAATGATTTCATTCAAGAGACGCAAACACTCCAGGCCCTGTTTGTTGACATCTGTCTCATCGTAAAACTCCTTATAGTTGGGTATGGACGCAAACATGACTGCGACACAGGAATAACTCTCATGATACAGCTCTGTGGAGGGTTCTAGATGCAAAAAGTGCGTGGCTACGTGAGCAGGCAGAATGTTCTCTAACAGAATCTATGAGAATGAATATAAAATTAGCATTGAATGTGGCAAATGGGTAGCCTATTTCCTACCTTATTGATGCCTCGCATTGTTTCAACCTCCTCCTGTTCGACCTTCAACTTGGCCTTCCACAGAAAGTCGGTGCGTGCCACATATTCTCCTTGACGATCCAGCGTATGTAACACGGCAACCACGAGCAGCAGCAACAAGAAGCCCTTTATCTCAAGCGGTAAGCTGGAAAGGTATAAGGAATTATTGAGGACTAAGAAGATTTCAAGTCGTTCCGCCAACACTTACCCCTTATCATAGACAAAATTGTACTGATCGTAGAGATCGCTATAGTGGAGCACTATCATCTGTCCAACTAGCGCCAGCAACATGGTTACGAGCTTGAGAATAAATCCAGATCGAAGGAAGGCTGAAATAGCAGCCAAGCTGACGGCACAGCAGAAAAGAAAAATGGGAGCTATGGGTCTATAGTCCTTGTCCAGTGGTTTCATATCCTCGAAGAGCGTAATGTTGTTGAACGTTATACCATCGATTGTGGTATTCGTGCTATTCCCGTCTACATATGATAAATCATCGGGCCGAGAATAGTTTATCTGTATGTGAAAGACACTTGAGTTAATCTTGTTATTTAAAGGAACTCTTTAAATTACCACGCTGAATACAGCACAGGATGAAATAAGTATATTGACAATGATGAACATGGCCAGACGAAGAAAACGACTGCTGGCTACAACTTGTCCAGGACCATTGCGTTCTGTGGTCGAGGCATGCATATCCGGGACGGACATGTTGCTCAAATAGAGAAACAGGGCCAATGATATAAAGCTGGCCAACAGAGAGCCGAGCAATGCAAGATTCCTGTTGAGTTGCATACGAAACTAAATTAAACAAATCGTTGACAGAATTAGATCTCACCTACAATTCAATTACAATCAACTGGACGATGGCGAGCGAGAGGAAGAGTACAAAGGCGCATATCAGGTCGTAGCGGAAGTGCGTATCCGGCTGCTCACGGTACATGGCCTCCCGGGGTGAATTGCGGTACCACATGGTCAATGGCTTTAGCTCCGTGGGCGGCCCAAAGAAGTTAGAATTGAAACATTTACGCTCCGGCGGCAACAAATTTGATTCAATCATGGCAATGCTCTGCAAATAGGGGAGCAAGGGATGATAGGGTTTACTCAGCTTGTTGCCCCTAGCAACCATCAGAAGAGGGGAGGAGGAGGGAGATGGAGCAGCAACAGCAGCCGGCACACAATGGTTTCAAAATCTTGACTGTTGATTGTTTTATTTAATTTGGCAAAACAGTTTGACCAAAGCTACAAAACTTGGTCCAATTCGTATAAACAATTTTTCAGTCAGTTGTGTGACATTTCCTGACAATTGAAATTTGATTTTAATTTTGTGCACAGCTGCTGCAACCGCTGACCTCATAACCTTTAACACCACCCAAATTCACTCACTGCCAGTCCAATGTTCTTCACCAGCTTGGACTCGGCAATATTAGCAAAGGGTCGGTCGGCACCCCAGCATTCCACATATTTGGTCATCTTCGATGAGGGGCGATTGCGTGTGACATGACCTGAAATCAAAAAGCAAAAAATTTGATTATCGAATACTCTCAACCCACAACACAAAACAAATTGAAAAGTTGGGGATAGAATTTCATCCAACTTAGAGAAAAATACAAAAGGACGAATACTGAATATCCTGTTCACTTAATCTAATCTCAAAAATAAAGTAACCGACCAATTTCGTAAAAACAGTAAAGTGTCAAACGAACTTGTATCTCAATACAATATATTGTATATTTTCTTCAATAAAAAAAGCTTTTATGGTAATGCGAAAATGTTGTATTCTCGATATACCACTACTTAGAATCATCATATTTTAATCCTCGACTTTAAAGTTACTTGTTAATTCATTATCAAATTTTTACCACCTCATTTGGACGTCTTTATTCATTTAGCATGTACAAGGCATCAAGAATGCCATCAAATTAGCCATTTTTCAGCTGTAGACGTGACGTGCCTGATGTCCTTGGCATAATTAAACCATACTATAGTATAAACCCACATAAAGCCGCAGCTGATAAAAGGGGGACAAAGCTCAGTTGGCTGTCAAAGGAGCTTAATTACCACTGGCATGCCAGACACTGCCAGAAAGCAGTGTGGTCCATATTCTGAGCTCTGCACCACCTGGTCAACGCATACACCGGCCATGGTCAACACAGGCCAATACGAAAAAAAAAATATATAAAAATAAAAAGAAATGCAGGCACATCAAATTTACGATGCAAAAGTTGCGACAACAGCGATAAAATTATGCATAAGCCGTAGCTCATTTGCGAAAGTGATTTTCAACTGTTGCGTTTTATGGTTAACCACACCCACAACCAAACCCTCACCCAACCTATCCAAACCACATTGGAGGAGTCAACTTACCCGCATGACTGCGAAAACTTTCGCCACTGTGTATGGACAGTTTACGTCCCTCGATGAAGGCGCCGGAGGAGCGACGTCTGTCGGCAAAGGACATTAGACCTGCATGAAAGATGAAGATGGAAAATGCGAATAAGAAATTAAACAAGTTAACGACTATGCCAGGCTTTAAAACTCTAACCTATAGGTTTGACTTTTACAGCTTAAACTTGGTTGGACTTTTTTTTATGTATCATATTTTATATTCAAAATATTATACATTTAATTCTTTAGATGCTCTATCATTAACTGACTAAGTTATACTCACAGCAATACTGCGTGACATTTGTAGCAGACGCAAGTAATTATTTTGACAAAACGACAAATTCACATTATTTATTTTACGCTAAGGAATATATTTCCCTTGCTTCATATATATACTTTTTTTATTATAGCTCTTTATGGTTCTTAAGCTATTCTTTTTATTTAGCAATTTGACAAATAAAAAACAAATTTGTGAATCTTCTACTTTGTCAAAACAATTTCTATACTACTTGATCATTGTTTGGCCCAAACCGTAAGAGCTAGGAGACTCAAATTTTTTACACAATATAACTAAGACTAATTGATTTTTCGAAATTCGAAATTCAAGCTGGTCAAATTTGAGTCCTAAGCTTTTTGTTTTTGAACATTCTCAGCCGAAATTGCTGGTTTTTTACTTGACCAAGTCGGATCACCATATATACATAGATCTAAGAAACAACCGGATGCACATCAACCGTTGGTAAGAAAAACTTTTTAATATATCTTACTTATATAGCTATGTTTTGACCAGCACCAAAAGACGACTCGATAGATCCAAGCTTGCCTGACTGTTTGTCCATTAAGAAATATGAGCATAAAATATGTACGGCTAATTGTTTTTGATTTTATTATTTATATAAATAAATACTTTTTAAGCAAAATTCCCTAAACACGAAAATGAAAGCACTTTTGCCAAGTTTAATGATTATTTAAATTCTTACAAAGCTGTAAGGCCATAAGATTTAAGATTTATAGAACAAGTTGTTCAACTACGTCTACAATTGAAATATATGGTTATATATAGTCATTTCCTTACCTTGAACGGACAACTTGCGACGGGATCGTTCGGGTGCGTCGGCCACTGTTAAACTGTTGGTGCCGGCGGAGGTTGCAGCCGCCGTTGTTGTTGTGGGTGTGACGTTGGCCGCATTGGACACTGACGTTGCAGGAGTACCGCTGTAGGAGATGCCACTCTCGCTGCCGCTCATGCTGAGCAGATCCTCGGCAGGCAACGATAATGCTGCAGATTTCGGTACAGATTCTGAGGCAGCAGAGTCTTCACTGCCACGATGGACTATAGTTGGGTTAGACTCATTGTTGATGTCCTGATCCGAGCTTTTGCCAACTAGCGGCTCGCTGGCAGCCACATCCTCCTCCTCTTCGGACAACTCCTTGATGGACATAGAAGCAGCAGAGGTCAACGGTGCATGTAACGCAGCATCCTGGCTGTGTGTCGACGTGGGTGAAAGTTTCTCTGCACTATCAACAGCAACTGACACCGAAGAACGCGACTCGGCGGGCAGCAGCTTCTCAGTGACATCACCATCCTCCTTTACTGGAGTCGCAGGTTCCACTTCCGGCTCAGATTGTTCGATGCATTCGACCACGCGTGGCACACTGTGCATGTAGGCAGGCTGTTATGTTGGCAGACAGGTTGGTTAGTAATCCGAGTGCTTAGAGTCAAAACACTACACTTACCTTGGGCGGCACAATGAGATAGGTTTCGATTTTATGGTCCGCCAGATATGCATCGCGACCACCTCCCTCTCCCTGTTCCACCTCAAATTTATCACCCAGAAAATCCAAAGTTTGCTTCGTGATGTGCACACGGCTGTAAACAACAGTGCGTATGAGTGTTATATGTTTTGCGATATTTCGGATGTACTTATTATTTCTTCTTTGTTTCACAAGTATGTAAATTAAGGCAACTTTTTGTTCCTCCTCCCTCTCTGTTTCTCTCGCCAGAGGGAGTAATTGTGTTTATGCCTTTGTCACGCACTCGCAAATTATTCGTGCGTAACGCGCTAAATGTGTCCCTAACTTTCATTCGGCTCATTGAGCTACATTTCAATTCAATTTAAAAAATTTCAATCTATTCATGTGATTTGAATAAAAGCCAAAGTTTTCCTGCCTTCTTTTTTTCTTGTAATTTGAGCTCATAAAATGTTTGGGGCATCCACAAATTTGTTCATTTCCTATATAAGATCTAAGTCTAAGCATTTTAAGAAATTTTCAAATATAATCGAGCTTAAGTTATTAAAAACATTTATTGAAAATGTCATAGTACTAACAAAGATTTGATTAATAAGTATTTAATAATGAAAGTAAACAAAATCGTTAAAAAAGAGAAAAAGTTACTAATAATTAAGAGAGATTAATATATGATATTTATTATCAAACACAATCTGCACTTAAATAAACCATTTTGAGAGTGAACAATGTTCAGTTGAAAACCTTTCAAACGATATAATCACAGACACTTGTCAGTTTTCTCAGCTTATAAGCTATTATTAGAGCGGGCGTAACTCTAATTGCAGGTGCCACTTATCTTGACCTTGTTGCAACACTACTTGAAGGGAAGCCCTGAAGCCAGAGACGGGTTTAATTGCAAAGCTGATGGAGACTCGTTTAAATTGCCATTATAACGTCTACCTTGACACCTGAACATCTCCTCACCACTACCTTTCTTGAGCTGAAAGTGTGTCATCAACGCGTTGTAGATATGTGAAAGAGAAACTTACCCCGCAACACCGCCGCTCTCCATGTGGTTGGCCAGGGTAACATCATCGCTCCAAACATCAAATTGCCACTTACGTAGGCCAAGGACACCGCAGAGCACATTGCCCGTGTGTATGCCAATTCGCATGTCAACATTTATGCCGGTCGCCTCACGCACGTGTCTGCCGGAATAGAAATAGAAATAGAAATATAAAAGAGGAATATGAAATGAAAGCAAATGGTTAAAACAATGAAAGCCACACAGTTGCACATATTTATTCGACCATGTATGTATGTATGTATATTTACTAACTCGTTGTGTAGTTTATATAACGAGTACAATTTTATGAAGCATAAAACAACACAACGGGCCACGTCCAGTGTTTTTGGCCTTTACTCCTACATATATGGCACGCGCCTGGGCCATATGCACTAGCTTGGTCAACAAGTCCTTGAGTTATTAACCTTAAATAGTATTTTCTGTAGTATGTGTGTTTTCTGAGCCAAATGAGCCGCAACAAAAGCAGCAAATCGCCTTAGAAAACAAATCACTTGGGAGCCCTTTTGGTTTATTTGCTTTTGTTCTTCTGTGGGTCATTGGGTTCTGTTTGTTTTACGAGTGTAATACTTAGACACTCTTACAACAATAACAACAAAAACAGCATTCGGATGTGGTTGTTGATTATGCTGGAATATACAAGTAACCTGAGATTCCTTAAGTGCCAAAGTTTCATCTTCAAAAAGTGCCCTTTTAATTTGTAAAACTTTTCCAAATTTCATTTAATTATTCGGGATCACAAGAGAGTACTCGTATGGGACATATTTTGTAAAGTTTGTGAAATTAAGATGCTTTTAAAAATACTCTTAGCAGGATCTTTTAAGAATTTAAGGGTCATATTAATGAATTAATCAACTGAATCAATTGTAAGTTAATAATTTCAGTCTCTTTTTCAAAGAGTTTTTAATTTGATCGATTCGTGTGGGAAAAAATCGTAGTTATACTTTGTATATTTAATAGAAGTTAGATGCACTCCTAAAAATCCTTAAATTTTTGCATAACCAACTCAATTTATTGTTGGTTATTTTTCGAAAAAAGTTTAATTTAACGCTTTGTCTAATTTAAATAATATTTTCTCGCATTATTAAAGATAGCTCAGCTGAAACAAAAAGCATTGCCTACTTTTGCGGGCAAGTGTTGATTGTACTTAAAGTTGCCGCATTGCTGGGCAAACAGCGACAAAAGGATATGCAAAAATGTAATACAAAAGACCGTCTGTTGCTGCGTTGCACAATTAAACTTTCACCTTGTTCTGCGGCACACTTACAAAGAAACACAAGTGGCAAGCAAAATGTTGGCATTCAAATGTTGGCTTCAAAAGAAGCCTGGCGATTAAAACAACGTTAAAGTGGAAAACTTGCCTTTTGCCAACTCGGCTTCTGCTCATTGGGCTGCATTGCAAAAACAAAGGCAAAGTACAGAGCAACAGTCGCCCTAAGATTGAAAAGCCAAATGCCTTTCGGGCCAAGAACAAAAGAAATAATATAAAATAAAAGTAAAAGGAAATGTAAGTAAAGAAAGCGACTGAGCCAGAGCAAAATAATATACACAATAGAAATGGTTGTGTAGTGTCGAATAAAAAACAGAAGAATATAGATAACTAATGCGCAACGAAAATAAGATACTCTACTTGTACAATGGTCATTTTTATTAGAAATATTATTGTTTAATGGAAATGCTTTAAAGTTGGTAATTTTGGCACACTTTCAAATGGAATTAGAAACAGACTGACCGAGCAGAAATGACCTTAGTACCCTAATGGTAAGAGTACATGTGATAGAATTGGAGAACTTTTGGCAGAATAATGTGCTTGCTGTTTAAGCATAAATTCTTGCATGTAATAAAATTGCCTTTGTGTCGATATTGTGTATTGTATTTTATGTTATTACATTTTTGCACTTTCTTTATTCTCTTTTTTTATTTTTGGGAGCTCTTTTATTGCATAATACGGTTTTAATAGGCGCCATAAAGCCGTAGCCTGCATGTATTCGTGTCTATCTGCCTGCAATTAATTTTGACATGATAAAAGAAGGACAAAAGGCAATAAAATGTTATCGTGACATCTACTTAAACCCGTATTAAAGCCGAGAGCATTGTCAATGCAATTTTCAATTTATTGTTGCATGCGTCTCCGACTATGTTTACAATTGTGTTTACACTTGTGTGTGTGAGTTTGTGTGGGTGTATGTGTATGTGCTTATCCACCTATAACCTGACGGAGCAGAGAAACTATCAAAGTGCTGAAAGTAAAACAAATGTTTACACAAGTCCTGACAGCAACTACATCGACACACACTCCCACACACAGGGAAACCACACACCAAACATTGGGTGTCGAAAGGGACTGCCGAGGGCAAACATGTCGTATACGCAACGCGTGACAATGTTGACTTTATAAAGTGAGAGAGAGATATATTCACCTGATGGCATCGATCATTTGCAGGCCCATGTTGACGCAATTGGTGGCATGCTGTGGTCGTGAAATTGGCAGACCCGACACACAGTAATAACAATCACCCAGAATCTTAATACGCAAGCATTGATTCTCCTGAATAGGATAAAGAATTAACATATGTTCAACAAATGGCATATAAATTCATTCATTCACCTGTGCAATTTGATCGAAGCGGCCGAAGAGATCGTTGAGTGTCTTGACCAAATCGCTGGCCGTCAATGATGATGACAAGGGCGTAAAGTTAACAATGTCTGCAAAGAGTATTGTGACATTTGTGTGCCGTTGCACATGCAACTCATGGAAGCGGGTAGCCGATGTGGAAGCCTGTCCGCCGGCACGCTGACATGCATCTGCCATCTTTAGCATAATGCTACGTTTGACCTTAAGAAGAGAGACACAAAGAAGAGGAATACACCCTGGTAAATCTCTTTACAATCCTAGAACTTACCTCGGCAGCTATGTAGGCGGGTATGACGCTTAGCAGAAGTTGCTCCTGTTGTTCCCTTTCGCACTCGAGCTTCACACGCTGCTCGATGCCGGTGCGTGTGCCGTCCACAGTGCGATTATGTGCCGCATCCGACATGATGCGATAGTAAAGGCCGGAAACGGATGCGCTGGCCAGCATCACAATCTCGCCAAAGAGCTGACAGAGCAGGTTAACGAGGTCATGCCGAGAGAAACAAAGAAAGCAATGAATAATAGAGTCAATTGCCAGGCGGCAATCAAAACCAACAACTAGGCAGAGCACATGCCTGTAATCGAAATTCCCAACATACAACTGTGTGTGCTGCAGCTAATTAACGTTGCCACAATACCAGGCAGCACATTCAGAATGGGCGTGTGGCTGCCACATACACAAACACACTTAACATTTTATTGGCATGGAAAATCAAACAGCGGAAAATGTGCGAAATACTAAACTAAAGTCCTTAATTGGTTAGAGCCCTTCAAATACCAGGCAATTTATTTGGATAGCAATAAAACCTAGATTATTAACATCGTGTCCATTTATTTGAATGCAAAACTAATTATAAAACACGAGCACTTGTGAGCACAAATTGTGTAAACGAAAATTTGTTGCTATACTTGACATGCAAATTTCCGAAATATTTATTTATTTTGTTTAGTTAACGTCAACTAGAGCAATTACGACAGCAGAAATTTATTTAAACGACAAAATCCAGATAATTATAAAAAGGTTTATTTAATATTTGAATAAAAAAATTGAACATGTTAGTTTTAAATAAGAGGAAAGCTCGCATAAATGTTTTAACTTTTTTTTGCATAAGTAACTTTTAGTGCGAAAAAAACTGAATATCCAATGAAAACTAATTGTAATCCCAAAGGATAAAGCGGTGCAGTGAGTAGTGCATATGGAAAAACTTACCATGGGTAAATTGGGTGCATAATCCTTGCTAGTGCCGATTTTACAAACGATATGAATGGCAGTCATAAATACGGCCAACACCACAGAGACCGGCCATGAAATGGGCAGCATCGTATGAATACCCTGTAAAACAAAGGCATAAGTCCAACAAATCCCTGACAACAATTTAGATAGTCGCTTACCAGAAACAGTGCATACATGGGCAGAGGAGCCAGCTCGTTGCCTGTGATGGCCGCAATGGTGCCCAGTGAGAAGGTGGTAACAATGGCAAAGGCCAAGGCAGCTGCTGGCGAACTGAGCACCGCCGGAAATTGTAGAGCCGTCAGTATTGAGCCAGAGATTAGGGCCGCCAATACCAGCAACAGTGTCTGCAGCAGGTGCTATAATCCCCACCCACCACAACCACACAATATAAATTAACATGCCAGTGAGCAAGGGGAGTCTAAGTGTGTGGTGCACTTACCGGCTCGTAAACGACACCAATTATTATGGATACGACGCATGCCACCAGCGATGTCAGCAGTCCCGATCTGAACAGCGACTTGCGCAGCCTCTGCCGATAGCGTGTATATAAATCGTTTAAGTGTATATCCTCAGCTGCAAAGTACAGAAAAGTCAAGTGTTTCGGCCATTAGCGTGCAGCATTAAATGGGCAATTTCAGTTTCAGTTTCAAGTTGTTTTTTTCGCTTAAAAGCTATATCCACTGTGGCATTCAACAGTGGCATTTATGAAATGGAATCCCTTCTCACACTTCACACACCTGAAGCTAAAGTCCTGCAATTGGTTCTCCTCAATTAACTTTAATTGCAAGAGAAATCTGTTTAATAAAATGACACCATAACAAATGAGAATCGTTTTCATTGCTAGACACTGGAACGTGATTTCATTTGCCATCAATAAATCTTTTGAACACAAAAGAACACATAAAGTTCGTGTTCGAAACACCATACCTCAGTGTGCCAAAAACAAAATTTAACTTTCTGTCCCAATTTTACACTTCACTGTGTCGTCATTGCTGTTTTTTGGCCAATTCGAATGTTATCTACTAATATTTATATATTCTGACTATCAAAAAATAAATGTAAATGTTAAGCCAAGTTAATAAATTATATTTCATTATTACTAAACATCGCTAGTTTACTAGTAAATTGTGTAAACTGTGCATTATATATCAGTCCTACTCCTAACTACATATATCATAAATTATACACACTCATTCACTCACTCACTCCATTTCATGAAGGGTACCATTTAACGTCAAAACCAAAAGGTCAACACTCACTTTCGATTGCCAAACACGTCAAAACTAATATATTTTTTCGGTTTTTTGTTTAGTTTTTAGCGTAATGTGTTTATGTATATGTGTGTTTGTGTAAATCGATACGGATAGTAACCATGTGGCCTGCTAATTGGCGGCACTTAAAGAATTTGATTTATTTATGGCACAAAAAAATATTGTTGGACAGTGTATGATATGTCGGCCTCGCAAGGTGTATGATGAGTTATGGTTATTTATAGTAACTCATACCTGGACCAGGTGCTTAAATTTGGTCTATGGGCTCTCTAAAAAATTGATTTTTTCACATACTTATATTTAAATTTAACAGAATCGATACGAGTGCGTGTTGAGCCTATTAAAGACGAGTGTCCAAATAAACTTGAAGGGTCAAGTGTGTCTGGCTGCTGGCTGTTGAATGCCTTCTGTTGTAGACATACACAGACCAAGCTAATTAATGAAACTGAATTTCGGTAAATTAGGTACACAAAAGAAAGCAGAAAAAAACAAAACCATTAAGGAGTGTTTCCAACTCTGAGTCTGAGTAAAATCCCAAGAGACTGAGCTCCTTCACATTAATAGCCCTTCAACAAGATAAAGACCAACAATCTAAAATGATTTCAAGTGCATTATTATTAATAAATGCGACATTTCACAATTTTTATTGGAACATCAAAAAAATGAAACGCATTTAACCGCAAACATGAGGCTCGCATTAAGGATAAGAATCCCTTGCCAAAGACCGGATGAGTGTAAAATTTTACATGTGCTACAAGGAAAAAAATAAAGAGCAAAACCTAAATCAACAGAAATGCTCAAATACGAGGTGAATTTCAAAAGTACATTTTTGTTTAAATTACAATACATGTACAACAAAAGAGAATTTAAAATATAAAAACCAGTTTTATCATGAAGAAAACTAATTGCATTACCAATTTTATAGCTTTAAACTTATTTCGCTGTTAGATAAATAATTGTAAATTGTAAAAACTGAGTATTTAATAAACAACCCTCGCAAATAGACTATGCCGTGCGCTTTGGTTGCCTTCACTTGTTTATTCTCTGCAATCAAACAAAAATTCTTTTGACATCAACTGAAAGCGTTGCCTGAACTCACACACTTGCAGACGTAGGTGTGTCTCTGTGTGGGTGTGTCTGTGTGTGAGTGTGTGTCTGTGAAAGGATGACAGATGCTCCCTCATATGTCTACGGCATTGCTCTGCTGTAGGTCATAAAAAGTAAAGCGACTAAGGCGAAACAGTTGAAGACTTTGTCAGGCGACAGAACGATGTTGACTTGCCTGGCTTTTGGCATAGATTTTATACTACGACGATGCGGCGAATGGTGAATGGTGAATGAAAAGCCGCAACGGCTTTTGATACAATTCCATGTGATTAAGTACGTGCAGACACATGTCAGAGTACGGACACAGACAGACACTACACGTCTAGGGATCTATGCAATACCATCCAACAAAATTTTAATGCGCTATACTCGTATGCGGATTGACAACATGTAGGGTTAAGCTGCAATTCTCTGTGAGTGTCAGTTGTAGCCTTAAGTCAAACTTAATTGAAGTTTGAGTGATAGAAAGGTGTCAAAATTTTCTTTGCATTAACTGTCTTTTAAGTCGCTGCTATGCTATTAATTTACAGTTTCTTAACACAAAAAAGATTTATTCTAAAAATCAAGTTTAAAAGTTAAAAACACTTGGTTTTAGCTTTAAAAGTGTTTTCAGGATAAATTTATTAAATTTAAACCATATGCGGATTACATTTAAATAGCAAATCACTAAAATCGGTAAATAGGCATTACACATTAAGTTCAAGTTCAACTTTTCTATAGGAGCCGCGAGTATCCGAATATATGCTAAATTCTAAATAGATAGCCGTACTTGAATTGAGTATTTTATTCTTGGTTTAAGAAAGTCCGAGATTACTGAACTTTTGACATAGAATCGGATTGATTTCAGGCTAAATATGCTAGATTTTTTTCTGTCTAGGTATAACAATTGCTGTAAGATTACAGTGACTTTATCTGATATATTGCAAAAACATTTATTTAAAAAAAAAAAGAAACGAAACTGAAAACTGAATAGTATAATGATTTCTATCGTAGCAACATTGTGTATAACTTCAAACATTTATATATGTATGTGCAAAATTCACAGTAGGGAAGACTTGAATAAATTTAAAAGAAAAATTTCGGTAATTATCATGTATAAAACAAACGGAGACTCAAATAATAATATGTCACACTCATTACTCCGTACCTACGGGCCGCGGACCCCACAGGTAAGACATATTTGCTGCTGTTGCTTGAACTTGAATAGAACTTTAATTTCCTACAGTTATCCTTGGAAAACTCTTCTTCAGTCGAAGAGCAATATATGAGAGACGATCGCTATTTTAACTTATTATACAAGCCTTACGACAGCAGTAATCATCGAATCAATCACTTGAGCAACATTGATCACTTTAATGCTACACGTAGTACCATGGACTTGAATAGAAATGAAAACAATATGGCATGGAGATCAACTCTTATAAACTTCAGAATAATGGATGCAAAACTAGCACGCAGTAAGTACAGATACTGTGCATTTAAATGAAGGCATTAAGTGTTCTTTTAATTCTAGTGCAACAGGACTGTGAGTTCATTGAGAATGACCTAGCGAGAGTTGGATTAGCTGCTCGAAATGGTAATTCTATTGGTAGTGAATGTAGGTTCGAATGTATTAATTGCATTTAATTTACAGATAATCGTCCAAAAGCCAAAGAGTGCACCAGCCCTGATTTAAATTTGATTGGCACTGCATTGACAACAACTGCTAGTTCCTCGCCTCGGGAACATAATCGTGCTACGCCTGTAGGTCCTGACTTAGCTTTGAGTTCTCCACCAACAACGCTGTCTTCCGATCTAAGGCTACGATTTCATCTTAATAGTATTCTGAATGGAGGTAGCAGCGCTGAAGTGATTTCTCCAGTGCCAACTGAGCGTCAAACATTTGAGCAAGAACTGAGAAGACAGATGGAATCAAGCCCGGGTTTCGTTTCTAGATGTAATACAAGACCCTACAGATGTCCCGTATGTTTGAGCTGTGTACGCCAACGGAAGCCAGCTTCAACCCTATGTGGTCATATATTTTGCAGCAGTTGCATAAAGACCGCTCTGCGCGCCACTTGCAAGTGCCCCGTATGCCAAAGATTATTGACAGCGGCTCAGATTTTTCGGATATACATTTGAGCAACGCATGCAATTTTTGTAAACTCTTTCTTTGTAATAAACGTTAATATCTCTCAATTCTGTATCGTTTCTCACACAACGGTGTGCGCGCGAAAATATGCAACGATTTTTTAACAGACGCCAATTAAAAATAGGAAAATGTTAATATTACACATACGCCATGGTTTACGTTCAACCGAACATAAAATGCAACAATATAAAAGAAAAATTCTCAAGGGCAACAGGAACTGCAACTGCAACTCCTGGTTTTTGTTCTGTTTCACCCACGCAACAGCCACCTGCTGCAACATTGTAAATTACGTGCCTCAAGACGGGGCAAGTATTACAAGCTTTACGTGGCTTCGTGTGCCGCATGCCAAGGACAACAAAATGGTCTAGCAACACGTTTTAGTCGCTTTGACTGAGCGTGGTAAATATTGCACTGGATTTCCAGCAAAACTTCCCACTTTATTTAAATTTATTACACATTTTAAATTAAAATAGATTAAACTGCACACTTTACAAAATGGAATATCATTTACACATTGAATTTTCATCTTCTGGCTATTGCTGAAACTTTAAGTTTATTGTTGTTGTTAAACGAACCGATTTAATTGGCATCCAACTGGTGTAAGATTACCCTGATGGCCACAAAATAAATCAACTGCTCAAACAGTTAAGACAAAAGTAATCAACACCTTGTCCCAAATAAATAATGCGTATGCTGGCCGAAAGACAAGGGGTCCACAAATTGGAGACATAACAAGTCGAAGCAATAAAAAAAAAACTGTGGTACACAGAATCAGCTAATGGAAGGTGAGTGCAGAGTAAGAGGATGTCATGCCATCGCATTAATCAAGGTGCAGTCGAAGCCTTTTTGTCCATGGTAAGTGTCAACATCAAAATATCAAACAGAAGTTCCGTAGAAACGCACAGTGGAAGTTATAGCCTGAATAATGTTATGGCGAAACATGAAAGATGGTGTTTAAATATATAAATAAATCGGAATGAGCATTATTTATATGCTTTGTCTTCTTTCTGGTTTTTACCAGAAAACTCTACGCTATTGTCCACTGTGCCAGCCTGTCGACACTCAGCGCACGTAGTTCGGTTATTTCTCTGGCACAATGTGCGACCATTTTGCAATTTCTTTTTGGGCCAGAAGCTGGCCTTCTTCCTGTTTATGTTGTTATTGTTGTTGTTGTTGTGCGTGGTTGCTTCTAAATAATGGCCACCAAAGACAAAAGGCAAAGCCAAGTATACATCCCAGTGAACAGCCGTTGACACTTGACTGCCACGCACTTTTTTTCCAATTTACTTGGGTTTGTCATTTCATATTTGTTACCTTTATTCATTGCCTGGGCGTGTAAGAAGTCAATCAGCAAAGTCGCCTGAGCCTTCCATTTTGCAAATGGCTAATGGAAAATAGTTCAACACTGTTACACCCAGGACTTAAACAGCTCAACTTCTATTTGTTGCTATTTTTTAAATAAGAACTTTAAGAGAAGAGATACTTGAAACCATTAAATAGATTTATATTTGCTTACCTAGAGCTACCCGTATATCACATTTCTAGCAATTTCTAATGTTAAAGTCCCTCCCTCAGCTATATGTATGCACTTACTCAACAGTTATTTCCATAACAGAGTCCATTATAGTAGCCACTTTGAGGCTGTTTTAACTTAAATCTCTCACAACATGCAAAGTGGACATGAAAACGGTAGACAAAACCAATGTGTAGAATAGAGATAGAGAATGGGGAGAAATGTATACAGAATGAGAGAGTAGCAGCTGCATATCATTTACTCTCTAATGTTATCGATAGCATTGTATACCGAATCCTTCTCTCACAAGGACATGTGATGCGCAATTTGTGACAAACACGAATTTAATGAGAAAAATCAGTGACAATGCAAATTGAATTTGCCACGAGCAACAAACGATTTGCAATACAAATGCGATTTACGAGATCTTTTATAGAAATACTTTTTTTTTGGCTTAAGCTGTTCAAAATCAGAAGCCGCAATCAAAAGGCATGCCTTGTACGCATTTAAGTACGAGCATAACAAGCAGAATCACAGATCAACGTCAACCTCAAATTGTAAGTAATATGCATATTTTAGTAATAAAAGAAAACTCAACAATGCCGCAGCTCAGGACGTATTTCCACTGTCAAAGCAATTTACATATTTACATACGTGTAGACATATATTTCTTTTTATACCCTGTAGTCATGAAGGCATGTGGGTTGTTATGTTGTTGTCAATTAGCCCACAGTAAAAGGTACAGAAGTAACATATTGTCATTGCTTGCTTCGCTCGGTGTCAAAATGTGGAATTAAGGAGCACTTCTTCGATAGGTGGTGGAAGAAAAAAAAGCCAGACTTGCCGGCTAAACGCTCAGATTTGCCAGTGAAATTAACTAATTTTTTTCGGAAAAACGCTAGATTTTTCCGGCAAATGTTTAGATTTCAAAAACTAAAATGTTTTTCTTAATACAAGTTTTTTATTCTAAAAATTTAAAGATTTCAGCCTCCTAGTTCTGAGCTTTCTGTCTCGCTCACAAATACACATTGGGACAATAACATTTTGTGGCTGAAAACAAAATGATTTACACACCTTTCATCTTTTATCCGCGAAGAGTAAAGCGTAACTCTTAGTCGGGTATTTTTAACACTCTTCTTGTTTCGATATATCTTTAGGCAATGTCGGTTAATGCACGTAACCCCGGCATGCAAATCCACCAGCAAATCCACTAGTATTGCTTGATATTTCCATCGCTGAAGGGGACAAATCTCATGTGGTATAAGCCAGCAATTCACGAGCATGCATCATGAATGCAAACAAGGGTGCATTTGAGTGGGTATCGGATTCAGCAATGGCTGCCACATGACGCATTGTGTCGCATAATGAGCCTCTCACACAGGCCCATTGGAGACATAGTTATACCCATAGGTATAGATACAGATATAGATATATATAGCAATAGAATACTCATTTCGCATGCAAGTTGCATTCGGTTGAATTTATATTTAGCTTATAGGCTCTGCCGGTGAGAATTTTCACACATTATGTTTAACTTAAATTTAGCGTATAGCAATGTGAGCTTCGGTTTCAATTTATTTAAACTCATATTTAATTATTAGCTAACTGAGAATTTCCTTTCAAATCAAATTAAAATTATGTTTTAAATTTAAATTGAGAGATGTGCCTAGCAGTAAAATGTTGTTTTTGTCTGTCTCTGAGAAGTGGATGCATTTTCATAGCATTATTTGGAATATTGAGCTCTGGGTTAAACATTGATTTCATAATCTCAATATTAAATAGTAATAAGTTTCATCTTGTATTCTATCATTATTGTTCTCTTATTTGTTTATTACTTAGAGTCTATTGGGGTCAATCCTAAGTATCTATTTACAGGTAACGTATATTATTTGACTAATTCATATTTTATTACAAATGTAAATAGTAGTTATAAATTTCTGTTTTCTATAGATGAGCTAATTGGAGCATTTCTTCTAGCACCAGAATTCCTAATGATATTTGCCTCAATAGTATTATTAATCTCTACCATGGTGGTAAGTACCTAAAAAGATGACAAAACATTTATAATTTCGATTCTTCTTTCAGAAAGTGTCATTTTTCGTGATTGTCTATATTGTCCTTGCTGCGGTGCAAACTGTTTATTCATTAATTTTTAGCATAGTTTCTTGCTCAATGAAGATTAACAGTATAGCAAATTTTAGTTTAGAAGCCTGCATTGCACAGTGGCTATGGATAGGACTTTCTTCTAGTAAGTAAGTTTATTTAAATATACAAATTTATAGTAGTTTAATCACGTCATTATAGGTATTTCGCCATATTTCATGTATATAGCTTTCTCCTATTATAAGTCAAAGCAAACGGCAGACCAAGTTGAAGCTGTCTAATTAAAGATAAAGTACAACAAATGTAAATACATTTAATGGAATGTAATTAAAATAAATTTACATATGTATAAATGCTCATTTGCATGCATTTTCCACGTATTTGGCGTTGAGAATTTTTGTAACCAACGTGTGCGTATGTGTATTTATTTTCTCAGAGTTTACATAAATAAAACAGTAAAACAAACACTTAAAAATACAGAAATGTATGTTGTACTGTATTTTGTACTGTGTATTTATTTCAGCATTTACATAAATGTCACAATGATTCCAAGACTTTAAAAAATACAAATACAACATACATAAGTTCAGATGAGCATTCCAGAAAATTGAATAAATTGATCAAACAATTAAACGTTGTTTCAACATATAAAAAAAAATCACTTCAGAATACCAACGACACCAACTTTTTATGATGAGAACATCACTGATAATACTGTGCAACAAATTTGACGTATTTTTGTTTCCTTTATCAAACAACATTTTTCACCAGCAGAGAAAATCCACTTTAAAAATTATTCTACAGTAAAACTTTCTTTTAAAGAATTTTTAAAGATTTAGTAATTTTGTGTTTTTTAAAAAATTGCATAACATTTTTTTTATAGGCTTACATTTTTTTAAAGTTAAGGATTATATTTACTATCATATTATTCACATATTAATCCATAGTTTTACAATTTTGTAACTTTAAAATTCAAGTAAAATTCAAAAAATTGTATCTTTTTTTCAAACATATAATTACTTTTCGTTTAATTACTTCATTAAAATCCATAGAGACACCACTAAAAAGTGTATTTCATCTGGGATCGTATATACTAAATTATATCAGTTAAAGTGGGTTTTATCATGGTTACAAAATTCGTGTTGCATAGTGTAATTATTTAAGAGTTCAATTGCAAACATTTTAGCCATTATGCTGGGCAAATGGATTGTTTATCTCGGTGCACCCATATTTATAGTCCAATCAATTTACAACTTTTCAGTCAATCTCAAACCAATCCCAGTGAAAAAATTATGAACGCAATCAGACCAAGCCAATTGTGGGTTCAATGGCAATGACAGTTGTACGGGTAACTCGGGAACATCTCTGGCGCCAGAAGAGCAACCAGACGAGGCATCACTGGGGATGGGGCTCCCAATAGCAGCAACAGCTGAATAAACAGCAATAACAGCCCCAACAATAACAATAACAGCAACGATGACGATAGCGATGTGGGCAACAACAGAGTGACAGGGGGGAGGCAATGTGGGGAGCATCACACAAAGCACTGAATACCGTTTCATCGACACTTTTTCATTGAATTCAATTAAAAGGCGAAATTGAAAATTGAAATTCAATTAAGATGCTATAAATACTGTGGGTGTGAGCTCGGAATTCATGTGTGTGAGGTTGTGTATAGAGAGTGCAAACTGTAAAAGCATTCCTGGATACAACAAGCACCCATCCAATGATGATAGATGAGCTGATGGTGGCGTCCATGCGGATATCTATGTGTGGCCAACAATTTTTTCTGTCGTTTGGGATTTATTTTTCATTTTTTTTCTGCTCTGGTCTGGTTTTTAATGGCTCATCAACACTTTACTTACTTAATTTGGTGTTGGAGTATTGATGGCAAATAAATTGATACTGTAATCAATCATGAAAACCAACATATGCACTAATTAAGATAGAATTCAACTTAGATGCCATACAAATGAAACTAATGGAAAATTAAGAAAGTTTTGATTAACTGAAAAGAACGTTAAGAATCTGAGATATGTTACTTACTCTTAATTTAAAAGTGAAGAGTCAGATTCAATGTAGTTACGCTGTTAATTGATATGTAGACATACGCTTCTTGTAATAGCAATGTTAACTATTTACAACTGCTCAGCTTTTCACTTAAAATATATATATTATAATATATATATTTATATTATATTTTAATATAAATTAAAATATAGATAAAAAACATTTTTCTTACTGCTGTTCAAATACTTACTTACTAACAGAAAAATTATAGTAAAAGTGCCTGTTAAGCTTAAATTGTTTAAAACAAATCCCTTTAGGAAAACCCGCCCAGCAGTGGATAGTTTTTGTATCTGTTTTGCAATTTTTTAACCAAAGATAATCTACTTTCTTTCATTTGATTGCGTACATAATTTGTAAGACCACCAAAGGCGGCAACCGAGCAGCTGCCTTCAATTAAAACAATAAAGAAAGTAACGTCGATGCCGACCAAAGCCCTAAAGACAAAGTGCAAGCGGTGGCAAGAACTTGGACTTTGTTGAACTTTCCACAGAAAAGTTAAGCAGGCAAGTTTACGGCCAAGTTGAAAGAAGAACAGCTCCAACAGCCTTGCCGAGTAGTTATGCGGTTTTTCAAGGTTAAGTCGCAGCTCTGATGCATTTTAAACGTCAAAGTTTCTTTTGGCCAAAAGATAAATTACTTAATTTAAATGTAAATTAAATTCACCAGTTAAGATAATAATAGATCAACGACTTATGTTAAAGTACATTAAATAAATCGACATATTATTCTCATGCCAACTTTGTTTATAATGACAGTACGGACAGTAGGGATAACATATTATGCATATTTTATTATGCCTTCAAATTTCTTCACTTGTCTTCTATGGTACGTGGCGTGTACAAAATTTATATACTTCACCCACACATGTACACACAAACACACACCCACACGTCTCCTAACCTCTCAGATACAGGAAGACTACAAGTTTTATTGCTTGCTCAGCTGTTGATATGCAATTTAAGCAATTTGCTGTTAATAGCAGCACGAATCCTATGCGGATACGCGGCGTATGCGCAACGTCTCCTTTATGCCTGAGTGCCTGTGTTGTGCTGTTGTTGTTGTGCTGTCAGCTTAAATATTAACTTTTTGCATTATTCTCAATTTAAGCAATTTATATTATAGCCTCATTAGCATCATGTGTGTGTCTGTGCGTGTGTGTGTATGTGTGTATGCCATGTGGCACAGCTTTGAGTTCTCTCATCAAGATGCTAATGGAATTAAAATGAAAATTGAGTCAACAATATTAACACGCTCAACACAAGGAGAGGGAGGGGCGTCAAGCAATAAGGGCAATGACTGTGAAATTTGGTTATCAACACGTTGACATAGCTGTGGAAGATCCTAATATATAGATAGGGCAATGGCATTATATATGAGTATTAGTAAGATATGACAGTACACACTTCACTTTCAAGTATTGGTTTTCTGAGCATTTTCATTCAATTTTAATCTAAATTATCTATCAAAATTTCAAATTGATGAAATGATTCTTGCCAAAACTTGCTGCTGTTGCCTGCCCCTCAGAGTTGGATGTATAATCATAGGAACCTTTGGCGTATTAATGTCTGTATGCAACATTTGGATTCTAATATCGCTTTTACAAGTTGAAAAATTCAAAAATACTGAAACTAAGCATACAGCACTTTATTATGCATCTGAACTGCTAATGCTAGTGGCCTCAGTAACATTGCTATTCGCCACTGTGACTGTAAGTCAAACTACTTGCCCCATTCTTATCCAATTTCACTTAATGTAATTTTCAGAAGGAAGCATATTCTGTACTTATTTATATTGTTCTTGCTGTATTGAAATTTTTATCAATATTGATTTATAGCACAGTTACTTGCGCTAAAAGTGTTAACTTTATCACGAATATGGATATAATTGCCTGCATTGTATATTGGCTGCACGTGACATTTTCCTCTTGTAAGTTAAATCTATTTGAACAAATTGATTAATAATAGCTATGTTGTGTAATTATAGGTATTACGTTATATTTTATTTGTATTGCCATCTCTTATTATGTGGAAAAGAGTAAAGAGATCCAAAATGAACAAAATTAAATATCTTACAGATTATAAGTCGGGTTTCCTTAGATAAACCGTTTTTTACGTCCAACTAGTGATGGTAATCCAAACTTAACATCGATTAAATAATCGGATTCTTGAAATCGCCCATGCAAATATCGATTGCTCGAAACATCCGAAATTTCGATATCGATTGAACGATTTTCGTATTCATACATATAAATAAACCTAACACGTTTTAACTTAGATCACGATCAGTACCATAATATAAGCATGTTACTGAGATATATGTATAAGTTAATAAAATTATAGCTAAAGCTTACTTTGTAAACTTCAACTTATCTATGAAATGAAATTTGGACACCACGCGTATGTTTTGTAGCGTTCGCTAAGGATGTGCAAAGAGGATGATTTCTTATAAAAATCGATTTATTTAAATCAATTAATCGGCTAAAAATGTATCGAGTAAAAAAAATCGCGTATGCAAAAATCGATCAATCGATGTTTCGATGTGTTTTTACACCAATAAGTCCAACACAAGCAACACAACCACTAAAATGTAAATTCTCTTGTTACTTCGGGTTCAATTTCTATGTTGAACCAATAAACATGCTTTTGGTATTTGTTTATTATCCGTAATACGCAATTGACCGTTATCTGGTATAGACATAAATTAATAGACTTGTCGCATAGTTGAACATCTAATGGGTGGATGCTTCCTTTTTAATTGCCCAAAGCGATCTTTCCTTTGTTCAAATTAAAATATTTGCTGCTTATTTCATTTTATTGATACTCTTTTGGAATTTGTTAACAGTCCCAAAAAGTTTGTTGGAATTTCTCCATAATTTTTTAAATTTGTTTAAAAGTAATTGAAGCAATTGACGAGATGCCAGCCGCTTTCAATATACATACTTTCTGACTTATTCAACAACTTTTCGCAGTCTAACGAGCTCCTTAAAAAGTGTCATGAACATCATACACACTGACACCCACACAAATTATGAGCTAAGGTCGTGTTTTTCTTTTTTTGGGTTGCCTATTAAAAGCATTCGAAATATCAATCAATAAACAAGCCTCTGAAACGCCCGCAGGCTGTGGCGCTTGTTCATTCATAAAACTTTTGCTTTTGCCCTCACGCTTCAATCAATAATGCAGGAATTGACAGGTCAACAGGTTGCCTAAAGACTTGCCATATAATTTAAACTCTACGTTAATATATTTGTTTATATATACTTTTTATACACAAAATAATACATACAAGCATTTACATGTATGTAGTTTAATTTAAGTTTAATCGACCCGGATACATAAATTTTGGAAATGAATCTGGTGTGGAATGAACTTTCATTGCAAATAATTCACAATTTTTAAAAAAATTTCAATTAAATTGTCTATGGAAAATCAAAGTAAAAGTTGTAAGCGTGTGCTTTAATTATGTAAAATATTAATTAAACTTTTAAAGGGCAGACTTCGTAGGCCGATCAAAACAAAACTAACATTATTATTTTAACTGTAGAAAATTTAATTAATATAAGAAGGACTGTGAAAGGAACTGCGCAGAACAAATGTGCGGGACAGTTAAAAGAGGCGTGGGCTGGGCTGATGTTATCGTGACAAGCCCAAATAAAGTAGCTCAGGGGTTACATCAGCCCAAAGCGGTTGGGATGGTAACCTGCGACCAATGCGTAAGCCAAGGACAAAGCCCAACTAACTGATTAAATAACAGCTTTTCTAATATAGTTGACAGGATATCCTAAAAATGTACGTATTTTATGTACCTATTTTACCATAGGCAAACATATATAGAATTGGGATATTAAGAAAATAAAAACATTCGTAACTTGAGTGTTAAGACGATATTCTTATTTTTAAATTGAACTTTTTGATTTTAAAACAGTCTTCTCATACTTGTTCGTATACCCACTTTTCGTGCGCTATTTAAGGGTATACAGACGCACAGCTTAGTTAAGAGAGCTGCTCGGAAATATTACAAAAATTGAGAAGGAATCCTTTATGAAACTAATTTGATTTGAAGCAGCTACTGCTTCCTCTTCTCTTTTGGCTGACTTGTTGTCAAGGTTTAAATAGAAAAGGCGTTAGGGTGTGAAGGGAAATTTGCTTTTCACACTTACCCGTTGTACCATTTTCCTCGTCGCTCATATCGCCTAGGGACGTCGACAAAGCAGTCGCCATGTTCGTCATTTCTGTCGTTGTCTTCATAGGTTGCATTGCATTTCCGCTGTCTGTTATAATAATGGACGCGTTCGTGCCATTTTCCGTTTTCACAATTTTCGCATTGTGGCTAACCATGGCAAAAAGAAAAGGCAGAAAACCGAAAAGGAAAGCTCACAGCCGCCAGCTGCGCGCTAAGATTGCCTGCCCAATGCAGGCAAAACGCTCCACTTGTTGCCGGCTTCTGAAAAGGAAATTAACCGAGATTGAAAGAGAAAGCATGAAAATGGTTTTCCTTCCGGTAAAATGACATGCAATTAAGTGTACAAATAGGTGCAACCCAAATTGAATTATTTTATATATGTATGTTTCCCTACACTAATAGGTCTTGCGATGAAACATTTTATATAATTTGTATATAATTTTAAATCAATGCAACATTTTTAGTTTATTAAAAGTACATATGTTAATAGAATAAAATACAAAATTAAGAGTACTATCCATTGCGTCCCTAATTTCAATCAATAGTTAAAGTTAGAAGAGAGAGGATATAGATATAAGTTTATTTGATATATTGCAAACTAACAAACTTTCAACTAATTCTTCAAATGCTAACAATATACAAATATAGCGAAAACTGTGAGAAGTTTTAGTTTTCACTTTGTTACGTCAGCTAGTTTAGCAGTCGTGTCTGCGTATAGTGAACACCATACATAGTGAACACCCAAATACTGCGAAGTCTATGTAGTCAATTTGCCAATTTTTTCAGAAAGCATACAATTATATTTACCTACTACATTTTATTATAATGATCTCTTGAAATATACATAAAGTGTATTTTGAGCAAATAAAACGAGTACTTTAGCAAAAATGTTAACCCCGATATAGTGAACAATCATATTTCTGTAAACAGTCCTTCCAATAATTTGCTTACTATAGCCAGACACGACTGTAATACTAGCACATACATAAATAAGTATACAATGTATACTATACATGTATACTCACAGATACATTATGTATGGTTGTATAGTGTGCAGCACTTGACAATCTTCTTGCCTCAATTAGAAAAGTTTCAGTTGAACTCAGTTCAGCTCTTGCGATTAAGGGAAACGTTAGGGGCAGAGAACACACGAAGTACACAAAGGACATTTCTAAAGATGAGACCTACAGAATGATGTCAAAGGATATGCGACAAATTTCTGCAACTGTAGATTGCATTTTATTTCTCTTTTTTATGGCGGAGGGATTTCAAAGGTTGCAAGAAAATGCTTGAAATTTTTAAATTAAAATTCTACTTTCTCAGCAATGCGCTGTCAATTATTTGCTGACTTTCGTACAAATGGATATGACACGTATTCAGTAAAAGTACGCTTTGAATTGTTCTTTTTACGACGTAATTTGAGTCTTCTTTTACAAAAAGGACACCCGCATCGGTCTTACATTAACCATGGAAGAGTCTAGTTAATGAAAGAAACCAATGAATACCACTCGGCTTTCTAAGGAAATAAGAATCCTCTACATTTGTATTTGCCGTTTATCTAATTAACTTAAGAAAAAATATATAGAAAACGTTTTTTTAATCTGTGTTTATTTTTTATCTTTGCAAGTCTGAAAGCAGAAATAGAATAACTGTGAACGAGAGATAAGAGTTTATTTATGAAAATAATCCGCTTAATGTGGATGCATATTTTCCTTGTTGCATCAAAATGATACATTCGATAGTATTGTGTCAGTTTAATTTAAAAAGAAAATAATAAATAAATATGAGCAGGCAAAAAATAACTCAGTATTTATACATTGAAATGTTCTGTTTGTTTGTGCTTAACTGTTGCGTGCTTAATAACAAATAATATTCATTGACGCCACTGGTCTCAAACTGTTTAACACCTCACATGATTGTGTGCAACACGGCGTATGCGTTATTTCAGTGCAATTCATAAAAACGTCATTGGAAAAAGTTATGTGCATTTTAAGCAATTAAGAACAATAACAGAATCGGAAGAACTTGATTTAAACGAAAACTTGATGCACATTAGTTAACTTAACTTAAATTATTTTAGATATTTTCTTACAAATATTAAACAATGTGATTTTTTATAATTTAATCTTTAGTTTTGTACTTGAATCATAAATATGACACCTTTGCTTTAAGAATTTCTGTTTATTAAAGTTAACACGCCTTTTGATATTCATCTGATAAGTAGAGCATATTAGAATTTCAAAGCAATTTCAATGGCATTTTCACTTGAGTCTTGTTGTTGTTTTCATTGTTGTTGTTGCGTTGTTCGCCAACCACTTGTAGATTTTCGCGATTTTAAACAGCAAACGAGCAAAAGGCGGCCACGCGTTTGACCCACACACAAAACAACAACTACAACTACAATAATAACATAAACAACAACTTGGAAAAACTACTCATAAATAAATATACAAGTACTCGTATATACAACCAGACATTGTTCTTTCATCTGTTTCAATTGTGTTCTCTTTTGTTTTGCCTGAGTTTGCACATTGGCGTGTGTTTTTTTTTTTAGTCAGACAAACTCGTATATATCTATACATATACACAAGTATATTCTTTGTTTACACCGCAAAGTTGCCGGCAACACCTCTGCATTTCCCTAGTTTTCTCAAGTAATTGCAATGAAGATGCACCTGTAGTGAGTTGAAAACAAATGCCTGTAATGACAGCAGATCATTTTAGTTTTAATTAAATTTTAAACTGCTATAAACTAAAATTAGGAAAATTAAATACCTATACAAAGTTAGTAATATTTAAAATTCCCCAAAAGTTATAATTTTATTTATTTAATATTATTTCAATACATCTTACATTCCATTTTAAACGATTTGCTTACTTATCATGTGCATTTGGCCAGAACTTGAACTGTAATATTTGCGGGTCACATTAATGACGCCAACAAACGTTGTGTATACGTAATCTTCAATTTCATATTACGTATACGTCGCTTGTATGCTTTGTGTCAATATACTGATAGGGTAAAGGGAAAACGAAAAAAAACAACACAAATAGAAAACTAAAAACGAAACGTTAGTCAATTATCATTAATTTGCATCTAAGTTATTATCGAAATTATCATTAGGCGCTGGCGCATAGGGCGCAATGCGAATGGACAACAAAATTAAGCTTGTTAAATGGCAAGTCGTAAACATTTCACTGTTATTGCAATTGTAAAGTTCCATATACATATGTTCAATGTACCCCACCGACTATGCTCCCATCAGTTTAATCAAGAAGTTGAGGGGTTAAATTAATCAATTTGACTAAATGTAAAGTCATCTGTTTGCCTGCCACACTCATTTGTCACAGACATACATATGTAGTATATATCTTATTCTTTTTTCCTTTTGCACTCGCACACTCTTTCATATTGCTTCGCATGCCATTTCCTTCAATAAACATTTTATACAATCCATACAAAATATATATTTGCTTTAATAACCTTGCATTCTTTTAGCGCTGCGCGTCGTTTTCCAAGTGTTTGTTGTTTGAAATTGATTAAAGCAGACCCCAGCCAACGACCCGAGGCATGTTCCCTAAACACTCGTACACACATGATTGAGTGTGCCAGTATAGTATAGTATGTCAGAGTATGTATGTATGTTAGTGAGCATGTGTGTGTACTTGAGTATAACTTGCAGTGTGTCTGTTTCTCTTACTGTATCTTTGACTTTGATCGTTCATGATTAATGATTACGCCCGTGTTTATTGCCTCTGCTACTGCATGTGCTGTAAGATATTACACTTTTTATCGCTCCCGGGGGTTTCCTGCATACGAACCTGTCATATTTCAATAGAAGCTCACACGCAAATGGCTCAAACAAATGCTGGTGTTGATTGCCTTATTGCAAGTAGTTGACAGGCCAAACTGTTAACTTAAATTTGCAGCATTTTGACTATGTTATCAGATATCTGTTTGCTGTTGAATTTATTGCCAATCATTTATTAACAATTGATGTTTAGCCAACATATTTATGCCATATACATACTAACATTTTATTATAATGTTATGCAACAGAAAATGTATATCGTATTGTTAAAACACTGTTAGCTAACTGCTAATATAATATATGATACACTTTCAGAAGTCAATAAGTCGCTGTTTATTTAATTTTTGCAATGTAAGTAAAATTGCTGATTTTATATGTAAGTCAAAATTAACTAAGTATAATTAAGTTTGCTTCTAATTGTAAGTAAATGGGGATCCCTTACAGACAATTTATTATCTATCAGTCTTAAAATAAGCTTAATTCTTATTTCAATTAAGTTTTATCTATTATTAATAAACAACTCAAATGCAGTTTTGTTTATCATTACGAAATTGAAATATTTTGCACTTAAGTTAGCTTTAATGCCTGTGGGAAATGCTCATTTTCATGAGATTAACCCAAGTGCTCTGACAACATAATTAAAATGGTCAATTTTTTGACCAATGCTTGGCAGTATAAGAGGAAAAGTTTCAGTAGTTAGTTGCCAATGGATACATATCCCAGCTGCTGGCTATACTTACGCCAGTTCCAGAAAGTTTGCCTAGCAAACAAGCATGCAATTTAATTAACGTGCCATTGAAATTGCCAGGCGAAAAACAAAAGTCTAAATTAAAAGTTAAGATGGGCTCCGATAACTTTATTAATTGACAGGCGCATAACTTTGTGGCCTTAAAAGCATATCACGATGTAATGCAGTTTTGATGCAATTTGATTGAGAGCAATACACGTCGAACTCATACACGAATTCTCAAGCGGCAAGCAAGCAAAAGTTGCCAGTTTTAAGTGTTTGCTAAAGCATTGCGTATACGTAACTTACGACTAGCTACTACACAGGCAGCTTACCATGGTGAATGGTGGGCTAATTTTTTGTTTTCAAAGCCAAAATCACTGCAAAATGTGGACATGAGCGTAAATGGTTGCGGGCTTGTTTAGATTTAGTTTTTGTGGTTGCTATTTCTTCTTTTTTTTTGGTGGTTCACAGCTCCGTGCCCATGAATACTGATTCATTAGGAAAACTCAGGCACACACACACACACTCTTTCACGTTCATAGGAAAAGACAGGGTAAGCTATTTAAATGCGCATTAGTGTAACCGCCTTTTAGAATGGGCATGGGCATGGCCATTGTGGATTGCGGATTGTGGTTCTGTGGTTTGGCCTTCGTTGCAGTATGCCACCACGTCACGTAGTCGTAGCTCTCACCTAGAGCCCGAGGCAGAGGCAGAAATTGGGCGCATGTGAGTAAGAGAAATTATCGCCAGAAGCGTGACTTTCGCCTTGCTTTAATTTGTTACTGGTTTCAGTTAATTTCGTAAATTGCATTTATTTGAAACACAATTCAATCAAATCCCTTTGTTAATGACATTAGAGCAAAACAACCTCAATCTTTAAGTTAAAGGGAAGATAAACATAGCGTTTATTTGGCATGACTCTGCTTAAGCTAGTTAAAAATTAAGTTGAAACGCAACCTTGCCTTATTTTTATTGTATTCTATATATAATTTTAGCCTACCCATTGTTAAGGTCATCCATTTCCGAGGGCGACCTTGACTCCTGGCAAAGCTACAGCTGCATTTGAGAGTTAGCATTCCGTAAATTGTAAATTGTATATTTATGGCGCTGAGAAAATGTTTTCAAACATGTGCTAAGCGATTTTATTAGCAGCCCCCGTTCATAAAACGGCCGACATCAAAAGTCTAAAAATAATTTCAGGCTAATAAAAACCAAAGTCGAGCAACGATACCAAAAAGGTAATTAACAAAAGAAATAAACATAATCCCAAGTAAAGGAAATTAAAAGCCCTCAAAATAATTCCAAAAGCACATTTGTTTTAATTTTCCACTTATTTTAATTAAATTCATTTTCATTTCTTCATTTGAAATCCGAATTTTTGCAATGTGCAAGACAAACCAGATTTGCCATAATATTAAATTTCTCGCCCATTTGGTCGTCGTCAGTCAACCAGTCGATCAATGGACCATTGGACCGACCAGTGTACTAACAAAACAGACCAAAGATTTGTGCAAATGCGTGCGATTTGCCAATGATGATGATAATTTTGATGATGATGATGATGTTGATGACGATGTCAACTTGCATTCTGTTTGGCAATTTTTGGGTGCTGGCGATTTTTGAATTATGGGCACAAATATTATGAGCAAATAAATCAATTCTACAAAACTGTGATAAATGTTGTAAGCTATTTTTGACAGTTTAACGCGTTGCAAGTGCGAAAAAGTGCTAAAACAAATCTCTGACGATTGACAACAGCAGCCACAAATAGAGCAAAGTACATATACAGGCGGTTGGGCGGTTTGTTAAAATTAATTAGCATAGGATATTCATAAAAGCTTCTAATTGCCATAGCTCAACAATAAGATACCCTGTCTTGCTTATTTGTAATTTTATAGCTCTGAATTTAATTATCGAAAGAAAGCTTTGCCAATAACTACTTGACTTTTCAAAGTGCAAGATAATAAGAGATTTAATTCAATAATATTAATTGGGAATCAATTAAATAATTTTAAATTAAATAAATATACAAAAAACAATAAATTTTAAATCAATTTAATGAGCAGACCTTGCAAGTTAATTTCATAGACGATCTTTGAGTTTTCATTCGAAAGTGAATTCTGCTCTTAAAATAATTAATGGGCTGGATATTAAAATAAAATATATCGAGAATTTTGAAATATGCAGATTGTAAAATGTACCCAGATGCCACAGTTTAATTCTCACAAGATTTTTTGTAGCTCAGAGATTTAAACAGCTAATTTATTTTTGTTCATGATCAAATCATTAAATTCTTTCTATGTTTCCTTGCATACAAATATTTTAAATCATATATAAAAATAACTATATTCACTTTTCACTATCTTAGCACTTGCACTGTATAGAAATAATGACGTGTATTTGTCTTACTTACACTCCTTTGTTGTCACATACATAATATTATTATATTCAAAATGAGTTTAACTGAAAACTCAGCAAACAATCGCGTCAATATTTACAGATTACGCTTTTGTTCCCTTTAAGTTTCAATTGTATTCAAAATGTCGTGAAAATACTTTCGGAGTGCAACATTTTGACATTGTTTAATTTATGTAATATTTATTATTTGTTTGGAAATATAATAGTGAAAACGTGAATATGTGACCTATAATGTGAAGAATTTTCTTTCTTCTCCCTCAGTACTTGACCAAAGTATAAAACAAATTAAACCTATAATTACGCTTAATTAAAAACAATTTAAAAAGTATTGTTTCTTGTGTTTTCAGTTCGCCCACATACATAACATATGTACATTGCAGCAGCGCAAGGCAAGAAATTAGGGGAACAGCAAACAAATTTAAATGTTTTTCATTTCTTCTTATACTCTTTTTGTATGGAGTCTATCCGTTCAAGTGTATAGGAAGATTCTCTTACTTTGTTTTTAAAAGGCTTAGAATCACTTCAGTATATAGTTATCATTGTAAGGGAATTCGATATTCGTCAAGCGAACTTGACAGTTATTCTTTGTCGTACTTTTTCATTTTTCGGCAATTGGCGGTCACATTAAAAATAATTTTTTGGGACTTTTTCAATAACCCCCGAGCAGCTAATTTTATTTTATTTTATTTTATCTGCTACACTTTTTTTTGGTTGTGCTATTCATTGTTGTTGTTGTATTTGTTGCTTTGGTTGCGGATTCTCGTTCGCCGTCATTAAACATGTTTATTATATTTCATATTTTGTGCTATTAGGGCTTTTGAATTTTGGCTGTCGCCGCCCCGACTCATCATTCATGTTGTTCTTGTTGTTGTTGTTTGATTAGGCGTCTAGGCTGACACATGGGGGCACTTAGATACAGATACATATGCTAGTCATTGTCACAGATACAGCTATAGCTGTACAACTACGAGATACAGATACAAAATCAGACACAGACACGCCCCGTGCGACGACACATGTATATGAAATTTTACACAAATGTGCAAATTTAATTAAATTCAAACGAGAAATAAATATAAAACGCTTCGCCTCGACATATATAAGTACTATACATATGTTATATAGAATACATCGTGTGGGGTGTTTTTTGAATTTAAGAAGCTGTGTGACCTACGGAAAACCAACAATTTGCAATTTGTTTAACAAACCGAACTACATACTCACATATAAACCATAGAATGGATGAATTCAAAACTAAAATATAAGAAAAATACAAATTTAAACTTGGCAAAGTCAAGTCGCTTAGGAACCAAAGAGAATCGGAAAAACAATAAATAATAACCATCTTAATGTATTATGAACGAACTTTTAATATTTTTAGAAAGACTTGTGTGAAAAAAGTAAGAAAAGATATACAAAAATAATTTAAAAAACAAAAAGCTGAAATTTGTTTTTAAAGAATTTTTAAAAACGTCTTTTGTGTTTATTACTGTGTTAAAATTTGCAGAATATTTTTGTTTGTTGCGCCAAATTAACCAAAAGTCAAATCAATTTGATTTTTATTTTACATTCTCGTAAGCAAATGTATGTCATATCATATGTACTTGAAAATCTGCGTATTATTATCTTGTAAGTATTGTATATACATACATATGTACATGTAATCGTTCACATAAGAAATTGTGTCATCTATGATACGCATATTTATTTAGATCACATTTATTTTTTCATTGTGAAACAGCTGACAGTATTATAGAAATAGAACTGAGCTTAACTGTGAGACTTTATCAGATTCCCTCTTTAGTTATATGTAAGTCACCTATTAATTTCCTTCTGGTTAATAGAATTATAAGACTAGATATACTATTCAGGCAGAAAAATATATTTGCTTAAATGGGATGTTTTAGATAACTTCTATGCAATTATATCTCTTTCCCTTTTTGTGTACAATAATTATAAAGAACCTGATAAGTAACAATTTGTTAAAGTTGTATCAGGAAGTGAATCATCCTAATAATAGGTTAGTTTTTTAGTAACATTTAAAATAATGAGTAGAGTAAATGACTCATGCTAAAGAGCTCGCCTAAAATACTTATATGCATACCAAATATAAGGTATATAAGGTGGCGTTTAATTAAAAATTTCGACAGCACAATCAACAATTATTGATTAGTTTTTTTTTTTAAATGCATTTCGATTAGTTAATGAAAAAAATGACTATTTAAACTTAAATGTGAAATATAATTTGTCTCATCGAGCTTATTGGGTCTTCAATAAACTATTTTATCGACGCTATCGGAAGCGGTCGACTTTGACTTTGATAATATGTAGACCAAACCCAAAAATGAAAAAAAAAATTACTGTGAAACGTGCAGTCGGGGGACTCATTGAGTTATCAGATATTTTTACTTGGTAATGTCCCGAGTTGCTTTGATTTTTATATATTTGATTTTATATATAAAAGAACGTTCGTTGTCTTGCCATAAAGATAAAAAATAATCTGTTAAATATATAAAAATCAAAAATAAAAAACGCCAAGTGTGGGAGGTTATTTATTAACGCTGAGCCATGAGCCAAAACAAAATCAGCGCGAACACTTTTATAACTTGATTTATTTAAAGACAACATTTGGCAAATGATTTCGCGACTAAGTAAATGATTATTTTTATACCTTAGCTAAGGGAATTATATGATGAAATTTTCAACAGACTTTATTTAAATATTATTCAAATTGAAGTAAACATTTGTTTTTTAACTATTGAGTATCTAAACAAATAAATTAAAGCAATGAAAAGTTTCAGTAAGGTAAAAGATTATTTGACCTCTAAAAGAACATATTTAAGTAGAAAAACTTAGTATAAGTTATTGAGTCGAAAATTTATGATAATAATAATAATGCCAAAGTCAATGCCACCCACAAATGTTTTAAATAGTTACTATATGTTATACCCGGCAATATCTCTAGTCGCTAACTAAAAATTATTTGTGCTGCTTTTTGAATCATTTCTTTCATCAGAAGCACACACAAACATACATATATTAACACACAGCGACGCGTCCGGCCGTCAACATCGCAACAAAAAAAAATGGTATAAAAAAAACAAATATTAACTTCAAACTGGCGAATAGTTAATACCCTAAGAAAATGGGTCTAAACTAAATATGATATTTGTGTATTAAAGTACAAAAATTAAGTCTCGACAGCTTTTTAATAGAGTATCAATGTCAGATTCATTTAATACCCTAATATTGCATTCCGCTATATTTACGGAAACGAGGTACACGAAAGACTTTGTTTAACACACTTTCGAGTCAAAATTAATATACCCTCTGTAAGGGTATTAAAAGAAACAACACGAAACTGACGCAATGTGCCGCCAACAGCTGACAATTTTAGAGCAACATAATTTTTTATTGCTTATTTTTTAAATTTTTATTCATTTTAAAATGAGATAATTAAAAAAAGGACAAATAAAATTAATTATAATAATAAGCCAAAAGAAAGGCACCCTTAAAGCAGTTTGTTTAGGTTCACAAAATCCATTAAAGAAATCAGAAATCAAAGCCGATTAGCTCTTATCACATTCGAAAGAGACCTCTCAAAGTATTCGATTTTGATGTTGATCTTTTTGTTAGCTATTGTTTTTGTTTTGTGTTTTATTAATAGCTTAATTTTAGTTGCTATTGAACCTAACAATTAGCTGGGTGGGAGAGGCTGTAAATAATGTGCGCTCATTTTGCCGGTTGCCCACATTTTGTTTGTTGTTTTGCTTTTAGCTTTTAGCTTTTTGCTTTGCTTTACTTTGCGTTAATTAAAAGTTCTCATTGTGTGAATTACAGATACACTACCTAAATTATTGTAGGCTCTGGTTGCTACGAAATTGTATATGTTGATGTTGTTGTTGTTATTATTGTTGCTGCTGCTGTTGTTATAGTTGGCAATTTAAACAAATTTCACATGTGTATTTGAATATACACCTTAATTATTTATATCAATATATATATACGTATTTTTATATATTATGTTGAATAGCGCGCGTTGTTAAATAAATTCACAGACATATACACAAACACACACATATTCACATCTAAATAGGCGCGCGCAGTGACAAACGCGCGAAATTAAAAGCGTATCGAATTGAAAAAATGGGAAACGAGAACAACGTGAAAAACGGCTGCGAACCGCACGCCCGCACGGTCTAATCAGAACTGAGCGCACATTCTAATCAGAACGGAGCGATGTCCAACAGGCTGAAGCTGTCAAACAGAGCAGGCAGAGTCTTCGGGTATTTATAACCGACACACACTCACTCACTCACTCACAAGCCGAGTGCCTTGCGAGCGCCTATCGCATGCTTGCCGAAGTTTTGCGGCTCTTTTTTGCCTTTACACTGGAAAAATAGAATATTAATCTATGGTAAATATGTACATGATGATTTATTAATGAATTATTTCTTAACTAAATTCGCAATTATAAACATATATTTTTTATTATATTTAAAATTCAAATAAAGTTGCAAAGCTGTTTGAAAACACTATTATTATGAAACTGTATAATTAGAGTACCAAAGGTGCAAATAAATTATATAATCAGTTCCAAATAACTAAAAACAAAAAAATTCGAAATTGTATGATACATATTTTGTTAATTAAAAGAATGATTTAAACATTGAATTGTGAATGTTCACTATAATAATTTAATGCTGCAATTTTATTCTTTAATATTCCAAGCTTCCTCCCACTTTCGTTAAGTGCACGGCAAAACACAACAAAGTACTATGAGTGCTCTCTTGCTGAACCTGCCTGAAGCAGAGCAACAAGCACTACAAAATGTTGCGACCTTGCCGCAAAATGTTGCTGAGCGAACGCAACGTGAGAGTGTGAGAGGCAAAGAGAGCAGCTCAGAGTGTTGACAGTCTATTACTCTGTTTTGGTTTTTATCACGAGTGCCGGCATATTGCACACACACACACACTCGCACACGTACACTTTAATCAATGAAACTCATACTCTTACACGTGTACAAATTCACACTCAGACATTTTTTGATACGCCAACGTTGCGTATACTTAATATTTGATATGGCGTGTCTTTAAGTGGCTTCTAATCAAGTGACACTTTTCACATACTCACCCATGGTCTGGCTGTTGACAGTTAATCAATTAATCAATCAATATAAAATTGATTCAGTATTTATTAAGTCAGTTGAAGAAAAAAAAATCTAATTGAAAATAAGCACCTTTTAACTGATTACAATTTTATTTTCTGAGTATTTTAATAAGCTAATAACTGCAAAAAGTACTTTTAAATGTATGCTGAAAAGGAAATGGAAAGTATATAAATATGATTTGAAGTTTTTAAATAATTATATGTTTACTAAACAAATGTAATACTAATATTTATAACTAAAGAAATTAAAAGAAAATATAATACCCTCTGCAAGGGTATAAAAATTCGATAAAACTGACAATTTTGTGATCGTTGAACATACCAATAGATCTTCCCAAAGACGTATTACTCTAAGCTGAATTTTACTTAAATACGAACACAAGAAGAATATAATACAACTTCTATGAATTATCTATAAAGTAAGCACACGACAAATGTAAGCTACCAGTTGGAGGTTTAATTGGCTTTATTGATTTCTATGTCTTTTTTGCTTTTTGCACTTGACAGTTTCAATTTCAATGCAACTTAAAGTAGTACTTGTACAGTTAATGCAATTGCCGCCTGCACTTCAACCTCAATTTCCCATGCTGTCAGTGGGGGATTTAAATTAAATTATACATTGCAACTAGAAGCTCCCTTCGATTGGAATCCCTTAGCAATTCTTAATTTCAGCTTAGCAGGATATTGACAACATTTCTTTCCGGCTGCGTCTAAGAAAATATCGGAAGGCAAAAAATCTACACATAACAACAAAGTAAGCAAACACAACCACACCCACCCACACACATACACAGAAACATACACTCTCAACACACATGTGACAGCGCGGTGCAGTTTGTTTGCTGACTTGTGCAATTTCCGTCTGACAATATGGGGCGTATACGTAATAAGCGTTACCTCGTTTAGAGTTGAACATTTCGTATTGAAGTTTGCCACAAATCTTAAGAGTAAACAAGACATTCTCTTAAAGAATTATTTAAAGATATTTTAGTTGATATCTCTAACAGAGAATTATGATTTTGCTAAGCTTCTAATGAAATTACAACGTACGCATGAATTATGTCCACGTCATGCGATAATTTTGGCGACAAGATTCCAACACTCTCATTTTTTTTCGACCTAATATCGTCGTAATTTGCATAAACAAATAAAGTTCAAATTGACAAAGTAAAAAATAAGCTGTCGGCTTAATGCATTACGAACTAATTTAAAATGTGTAAATCCCCAAAGAATTTCTATACAAGTTTCGCAAACTTTGACAAGCAACAAAAATTAACTAATTGAAGTCACAAATGGATTTTGCATAAATTTCTAAACTGGCCGCCCCCAAGCAGTGGACACTTTCAGCCATCAAATCCTTGTCAATAGGAAAATGTTTTCTTTGTATGCATAAAACATGGCCTAATCAAAATCAAAACATGTTTACGTTCTGCATATCGCGTTGGATTTCAAACTTGGCAACGACGCCATGGGAAGGACACTCTGGCGTGAGAGGCGTGAGAAACCTTTCACAAGTATTAACTTGGTCTTGAATTTGTAACAAGCTCAAGTTTTCTTTGACCTTTGATAAGCACTGTAAGAATATCTGTTTGCCCAGACAGTGGGAGGGATAAATAAGTAATCGATCAAATGCAAATCACTTCAGCAGGCCAATCTCATAGATTAGCAATACAAATAGACTGAGTGACTCGGTAAATGGAAGTTCAATCAGATTAACTTTAATTACAGTATATTTGTTGTCCTTGGGATTGAAAAGAAATATGAAAATGGTTATTTAATGAACTGCTATCAAATATGACCTAGACTTGTCAATGGTAACGTCCTAGCAGTATGGCTATTGCATTGTTAATGAATATGCTGACCCTTGAACTTTACCCAAACACCACGACAGCGAAAATCAATTGCGGCAACCTTTTTAGTTACATTTGGCTAAATAAGACAAATATCAAATGAGAAATGGTGTTTAAACTGCGCATTTGACAATAAGAGAGGCTAGAGAGGCATCAGATATTCTCAGTATAAAACCTAATTACAGAATGTGCTTTAATTAGTGCGCTCGACTTAATTAGAAAACAGCAAAAATGCACAGTAAACAAAACAAAGACAACAACAACAACAATGAAGCCGCCCACAGTGGCAGACAATTAACAGTATCAACATGCGTTGTGTGTGTGTGACAACAGCTTGTCATATCTCCCATTTACAACGCCCAAAAGTGTGCTTTAGTTTTGTTTATTCATACATGACCATAAAGCTTTAAATTTTTAGATACAAACTTTTCTGTATAATAAAGTTTACCCTAAAACATAAACTACAATAAGCAGTCAATTCAAATTATTTAAATCTGCTTCTAAAACTGCTTAGGAATATTTTCACTTCAGTTTACTTGAATTTTCAGGACTAAACATAAATTTATTTGTATGCAAAAATGTTGACATCTTTTATATTCTTCTTTTAAATTATGATGAGCTTCTGCCCTAATAGATGACGATAAGTTACAAAATACCTTCTTCAAATATTGGCGATAATATTTTAAGTAACCGTTGTACCATTACCCCAATTGCCCAATCAGCAACAAAAACCATTAATAAACACTTGCCTATGACTGGAAATCAAATCCTCTAAAATGTAGGACAGGGATATAGAGGCAGAAAGGAAGTCCACAGACCATTTGAATAAATATATTCACAAATCACGCAATTTTTCAATCGTAAGCAAGAAAAAATGAAAGAAATTCAATATAAACGCAAATTTTTTTGCTGTCCAATGAGAAAAGGAATTGCATACCGCACTCGCCCTCTCTTTGTCACCCATCAGAAACTTTGACTACCTTTAGAAAAATGTGCGTCCTGTTTATACGATGTCTGTCCCTCTGTCCGGCTACGCATAAATCTGTTGGCAGCTTTTGGCCACAGCGGTCGCTGTATGTCGACGTGCCTAACGTCTGTCTCTGAGGACTTCTTCCCCATGTCGATACCTTTAAAGTGTCTTTAAAGCAAATGCCAGTTAGAGCTTTAAGGATTCAGCACACATTAGAGTATTCATCGCTCTAAGGTGCGCTGAAGCCTTAAGTGTTGCTTTGTTAACCCCAATCATTTTGAGGGTATTTAATATTAAAAGACATCAAAATTACTCAACATGAACTTTAAATGTTATACATCTAAAGACATTTTCTAGCAACTGAAAGCCTTAATACTTATTTGCTTTTTAACGTCTTTTAATACGAGTAACTCCCTTCTATACCAACCACATCAATACACTAAACTTATTTATGCTTTCAAAATTGCCTTAGCATGTTAACGAAAATCTAATAATAAAATAAAGCTAAGTTTGTCAAGAGCTTACCGTAAAAATATACCCTAGGTTTAGTAATGAGATGTTATAAATTAACATTATTTATTTAAAAATCCATATACAATATTAAGTATTTACAAAGTACATATTATAGATAAAAGCAAGAACCTTTACGATTATCCTGAATATTCGAGTTGAATATAGCTTTACTTATTGGAGTACAGGGTATAATAGAGACAATAAGCTGCCTTTTGAAGCTACCCATGAGATTACTTACATATACGCAGCAAATGCTAAATTAAATTCATCATACGCCACGTAGTCCCTGCTGGAAATCGCCGAAAACTTTTGCACGTTCGCCTTGCGCCTTCGCATACAAAATAAGCTGCACAAACAACAGGAAGTTGCACAAATCTTCGGCATATTCAATTAAGTTTTAATAGACACATTTCGCAGATGTACCCCAAAAAGGGACAAAACCGTAAATTTAATTTAACGACTAAACAAAAGAAGGCCCTTTAAAGTTCCAAAATATATTTACTTTATATTAAAAGATATAGTCTAGAGCTTATCATTGATGCTATTAAACAGAAAAACTACATTTTTTAACAAAAAAACTAAATAAAATAGAAAATATTACTAGCATATAAATACTACTTAGATATTGATTTTTATGAGCATACTCTTATTGTTAGTGAAAACTGTATTGAAAAAATCCATAAAGGCTACGGCGGAGCTAACTCGACTGTGAAAGAGCGAGTTAGGGTAAAAAGCAAATTGTGGGGAAAAACAAACTGAGCAAACAAATCTATTGGAACACTAAGGAGGAGTCCTTAGCCAGAAAAAGATTCGATATCCTCTGGAAACATGTTATCCAATTAGAAGACATAATAAGCCTCGACTCCGATAAAGACTATTGAATTCATTCCGAAAATAGGATTGTAGGAGAAGCTGTAGACTCAGAAGAAGGTACAAAAGATCGTACTGTGTATCGTAGTAATATATCCCCTCCCACAGTAATAATAACTTTCGAGTTTACGTACTCTCTGATATACAGACAGAAGGGCAGACAGGCTACATGGACACTTTATGGTGTCTACCACGCCTGCTTCAGTCTTTTATGCACATTGTTTTTGACAAACTGATTAGACCTTCTATTCTTTTTACATACAGGGTCTACATATAAGAAAACAACCTACATGGCACTATAAAATTTATAAGGCTATAAACATCGATGCAAGTTGCCAGGCGCCATTTGCAACGGATGCAGCTAAGTGCGCCTACACGACGACAAAGTGGCCGACACTTTCATCGTGGTGTGTGTATGTTTCTGTGTGTTTGAGTAGAGCCTATTGTACCCGGTTTTATTTTATACCCTACACAGTAAACATGTTGGAAAGATTTTAGTAGTAGCGAGAAATTGGTCGAAGTATGTATTAGACTAAATAATATCTTACATTAAATAAACATAAGTAGACTTTAAAAAGTGATTACCAGGTATCTCCTAGTCGACTCTCGTCATTTTAGTTATATCCTTTGGCATTTGGTTGTTCATTCAACGTCGCAATGCCCCTCAGTCGCTCTCAATGCTTACGGACAATAAGACACAGATGCTGGAATGCAATTGCAACTGCATATTAAAATATTATTGTTATTTGACAGGCAGTAAGCCAAATTAAAAATAAGAATTCATTCAGTTGGATGTAAAAAGGAGCAAATTTTCGTTCAAGTCTCTTTACTTCTTTTAGTTTATTTGTTTGCTTTTCTCGGCAGTTTTATTGTCCGAATGAGAAACAATCACGTTACAAGAAAATGTATGTACGTATTTGAGTGTTTCCCAAAGGCCAACATTTGTTTGTTGATGTTCCATTACACGATTTTCGCTTTAATTTCGCCCAATTTCCTGAGGCTTTCCCGTAATTTTCAACTTCCAACTTTATTTATTCATGCATTTGTCTGTGTATTTAAAGCAAATGCTCACTTAAATATTTCATCTGTTATTTTTGTGTGCATTCCAAATTGTGTTCTCACCTGGCAACATGTTGGTAATGAACGCAACGAAGGTAAACACAGCTAAACACCTGGTCTGGCACTCTCTCGGTCACTGAGACGACGCACACACACAAATGTACATACATATATACTTTCCATACACCCGACAAAAATGGTTTTTATCATATTTGAGAACAATTTTTAGCGAAATACATTTTTTTGCAACCGATAAGAGTTAAAAATGATTACAGCGGGAGCCTAACAAACTTATGTTACTCATCTATATACAGTGAAACCTCTCTTGGGCGGACATGCATGGTCGCGCAATTTGTGTACGGGGTGGTCCAGTGGTCTTTTCCATTCAGCGTTTATAGCTGTGAGAAATGTTTCCTGTTCTCACTCCACATTTCTCCCCGAGATTTCAGCGAGCGTAGCGAGCCGGGGTTTGGCGAGCGAAGCGAGCAGGGGGCAAACCCCCTAGTTACTATATATAATTTTATTTGATCTTACTCACTTTTTACTTTAAATGTTATTACTATATATTTACAGTAAAAAAAACATTTGAACAAAAAATACCATACGTTTCTCAATCCATTAGCAGCAAAAGTAAACATAGTTAAGCATTATCAGCAAATGTATTAATAATCAAACTATTAAACACAATCATGGCGTCAATTATATTTAAATACATTTTATTCTCATTGCTTTTCAGTTGCGTTTTCTTCATTCGCTTAAATTGTACACAAATTACACAGACAAATAGTTAGAATAGAGTACAGAGTGTAGCATTTTGTATATATTGTAAGTTTTATATTATTAATTAATTAAATCAAATGCATTAAACAATTATACTTGCAGTACATTTATTATAAAGATGCGTCTGCAATGAATACATCTTTGGACATTGGTATTAAAATTTAAATTGAATTCTTACATACAAATACAATCAAAAAGGGACTTTCATTATGTTAAATACAAGGCAAAATGCACAAAACTTTCTTAAAGTTTATTGTTTATCAATAAATCAGTTTGCAAATTTATGTTAAACATATCCAATGGCATTTAGAAGTGACTGAGTTAAGCGGTACAGCTGAATAACTAACTGATCGATTGATTGACTGACTGACTGACTGATTAGACTGGTTGACTTACATATAGGAAATATAGGCGAAAATTACTTTTCTTCAACACACACTCAAGTTATATAGTATCAAAAATACTTTTCATGGTTTCATTTAAAAATTTTAAAGTACAAAAATATTTTGATTAATACCGTTGATAAAAATACTTGACAAATGGGAATTTTGGGTAACAATTACAAACAATTTGCAAAATTAATTTACATAAATTTGGTTCAACAACATGTGCTACTATGTGTGGGTGTTTGTGTGTGTGAGTTTGAGTTTGAGTGTCTGTCCGAAGGTGTAGGTTCTGTGTCTTATGCCCAGTCCTTCTTAATCTCAAAGGTCCAATCCCACTTAAGATGTATATGCTTATCATCATCCGTGAATACAGAAGATACGGAGTAGGTTCCACGCGATACCATTCCAGATGGCGCCTCCTCAGCTGGCGTCAAATAGAATTGTATTTCCTTCTTCGGGGGATAAGAGCCAACCATATGCGTCATTTTGTCCACTGCGATAAACAGAAAAGTCGATAAGTGTCTATAACAATTATTATGAGCAAAGAAATAAAGCAAAGGCTTACCCACAACTTAAAGCGATAGAAATTAAATTATCCACAAAATGTTAAGCAGTAAATAAGAATAAGATTGCCTCAGCACATTATTATCGTAAATATTGCAAATGTAATAAACACTATGTAAGCCACACTAAATATGCCGCACAACAGAGCTGTGCCATCAAAGCTGCTAGATCCCATTCCTTAAATTTGTGATCTAATAGTCTCAACTGTGTGATACATACTGAAATGGCATAATACAATCCCATGTGTTGGCTTGCTTCAAGAAGCCTTAAAAGTGCAACCGTGACAAGGGCAACCGAGACTGGTCAAGTGCATCTATTTAATCAATATCATTTACAAAAACTAACAAATTCGAACTACGCATCGGGAATAACCTACTACTAGGAATAAAAAAGTGTTGAAAGCTCATTAATCTCTCAACTACAAGATAACAGCTTCATTCTTTAATCTTTGTTCTCGAATTTAACTGCTTTTCTATGCATCAATATACGACCTTTAAAGGGTAACCATGTGAATGATATGCTTACCTGGCACGCCCATTCGGTAGGTCTTTTGCACATACTTAAGGCCATGGACAATTTCACGTTGGACAATAAAATCAATGCGCACCTTGTACTGAACACCTTCCTTAATCACAAAGAGCTGCGAAAAAGTACATTAGATATGATTAATACAATTTAAAAGACATGTTCGTTACATTACCACTTACCTGTTTTTTCAGCTGACTAATATCGCCGCTTAAATCCAATTCCATATCGTCGCGTCCTTCGACAACTAGCGCCAGCTTCTTGACAATCACCTTACGCGTATCATTAGGATCTGTTTGTGAATATACTATCGTTTTATTTATGTTTCTTCAGCTATATCTTTTGTACACTCACCAACCACAATCTTTTCAGCTTGTGCGGCACCAAGTAGTGCCTCCTTATAACGTCTCAAGCTCTCATCTTCCTGATCGGCGGCCATTATTTCTTCGATGGTCTTCTCCGGGGGTGCTTGGTAGTTGGAATCGTGCACATCTTCATCATGATGTTCAGAGTTAGCGTGTTTCGTCTCTGTTTCAGCCATGGCACCTTAGCTGTAAGAAATATATTGAGTATTAAATATATTATTATCAACTATTTAAATGCGAATTCAGACCTATTTGTTACTAATATCAATGATTATGGAATCACGTAAAGCTATTCTTATAATGTTTTGCAATTCCGCACCAGCAACAAGTGGATAATGTGCATATTTTTAGTAGACCTCGTAATATCGTGTGCGATAAAGGCTTATATATAAATATGCAATGGAATTTTTATTGAAATTCGATAATAAGACCTTCTAACAAAAGATATTTACTGATCCCTTTTTATGCTACACCGTTTAACCAGTCTAATGAAACAAACAAGTAATTTATCCAATAATGGTATGATTATGGATTATTATATTTGCTCCAAACTCTGTCCAACTGCTTATTTTTTCAGTTAGATATTATTGATTATATTCCAATTATTAACACATAAATGAACGCTACTTGGACAAGATGTGGAGAAGGAGAGAGAAAGAGAAAGGTGGACAAAATATTGTTGCAGCTGGGTTCACAAAATGTACATGTATTTTCCTACAGCTACAAGTGTATGTGAAGACACAGCCTAATACGGAACCACATGTACAGATAAGGAAGGAAGGCACATACGTACACATTCACCCATACACACACTTGCAGAGCGGTAGACCGTAAGATGGTGCTGGGGCGGGACGGGTCAGACCGGCATTGAATAATATTGACCAGAATGGGTTGACTACTAACACAATCACCTCGCACAGCACACACACACACACACTTAGCACTTCAATGTTCTTTACATTTTTTTTTGTTCATTATCTGAGATTGTTATTGGTTTTGCTTTTCATTATCTAAATACACGTCGCTGGCTTTATGCCCATTTCCCATGTGTGTGAAGCGATAATTTTAGTCCATTTCCATTACATTTTGTTTTCCAGTCTTGACTTAAAATGGGTTTCTAAAATGCACAACATACTAATTTAAATATAGTTGTTGACTTATTGCTGGAGCTGTTATTGTTATTGTGACGCATGGTCAACGACAACCGAGATAATAAAAATGTATTTTTATACAGTTTTGTATATTTTTGCTTGCGATTTTCATTATGTTACTCAACAGAAAGAAGGAAAAAGAACAGAATCGGTAAAATACGATTTCTGAGAACATACTTTTGCTTTTCATTCTCTTTTTTTGGCAACACAAATTCCAATATTGCCATTGTATTTGAATTGAATTACAAAACGAAAATTAATTAAGTGTGAATGCAAAATGAACAGGCCAAAAGGCAGCCGCAATAAGTATGTACATTTGTAGTACAATTTTTGAAACAATCCAATCATCAAAAGAAACAAAATCAAATGCCAAATCCAAATAAATCCAAACAAGCAAGATTGAAAGAGTGAGATGAATAGACAGAGGAGTATAACAGAAGCGGCACAAAAAAATACTTGTTTGACCCCCCACCAAAGTGTGATGAATTTTTGACGGGGGGATTGTTCAAGGAAATATGTGTACGCGCCGATGACGCTGCTTAGGCAGCCTGATAAAGAAATGCACGGCACGCAGCGGCAGCATAGACCCAGACGCATGAATCACACACACCAACACAATTACAGACGCTGGGGCCGGCATTCATAGCGCCCTCTGTTTATTTGCTAGCAATTTTTTCGGGAGTGGTGCTACTCTGGCTAGCAGATAAGCAAATTGTTCGAACGTTGTATAAAATGTACTTTATTTCTGGATATTTATTTGCAATAAAGACGCACACACATACACCCACGACCACATACACCATACTTAAATTCATGCCGACTTCAGACGCGTACTCACCTTTCTATTTTCAAATATGAATGTATAATATATTTAAATATCAGCTAACACACAATATCTCAATGAGCTTTATTAATATCAAAAATATATAATATATTTAATGTAATACAAGCAAAAACAAGGAAAAACGCGCAGCGAGAGGTGCAATGTAGTGTTGAGTTGCTCATGAGTGAGTGAACAATAAAGAGCTGTTCACTAAACTGAGCGAGTGAACATGCTCCTTCGTAATTGCTCAGTTGTTCCAGTATTGCTCATTTTTGCTCAGTACTATCTGAGGGCGCAAAAGTGAGCAAATGGAACAGCCCTTTCTGGGGCCTAGTTCCTACAATGTCAAAAAAATCTGGGAAATTCAGGAAAGATAGAGAAACTTCTGAAAAAATCCTTGCATTGTTTAAATTTATTTAATTGGTGTCTCATTTTCGAGTGATTCCTACAAGTGAGCAATCCAATCTGTTACACTAGGGCTGTCAACTATTCAAAATTTTAAGAAATTGCTAAGATTTTGGCGCCATCTATTGTTTCCCAGCGCTCCTTTTTAAGAACTACAATTTTGTCGTGTAAACTGCAAAACTGTGTAAGCAAAATAGGTGAGTGACGGTTTGGATTTGAATTCAATGTAATTTACTAATTTCACCTTGATTTAACTAATTTTCAAAACAATTTATTATCAGTTGATCACTTTAATTCAAAGAGGATAAATCCCTCAACGTGCCACATAGAGGTAAGTGCAGTACAATATAATTTTTTCTTAATTTGACGAGTTCTACTAAAATCTTGGCGCCACGGAAGCCCCTTTATACTACAACTCAACTACAACGTAAAGTTATCAAGCTATCTTGAGGTTTGCTTGTTGTTCTGAAATCTCTTCTTTTACGACTTTGATGTACAGGTCTCTGTGAATCTCCTCTATGCGAAGACGTTGGCTACTTTAAAAACCTTTCGAACTTAACTCCCTCCTTTTTATGTCGTACAAAATTATAAAATTACAAAATTTGTAATACAAATTCATAAGAAGATTCTAGATCATAGGTGGCGGCGTTAACAAACAAAAGATGGCGCAACAGTTTTGAAACGTGGCAGCCTTGGTTTTTACAGAACAGTGAAATTTAAATAAGAATAGTCCCACTTTCGGCACTAGAATCTGCAAAATTTAATTTTTACATGTATCCATTCCATTAATTTGGTCAAATATATTTCTTTGCTCACTGTAAGTTAACGATTTTTACCAGTGTGGCAATCCCTGGCTGGAACAGCTGTTTGTTACTTCATCGCTGAATAAATGCCATATAATAAGCTTAAAATGCAGAGTTCTCAGTACTTGAATCAAATGCACACCGCAGACAAACTGGCCGAGGAGCCATGGCCTGAAGATGCCACACTCTATCAGGTAAGTAAGCTCAAAGCAATAATTCAACTCAATCGAAAGTAACGTCTCATTTGTCATTTGATACTAGCCCTTTGAAGCGGAACAGATCCTGCTGCCGGAAAACGCAAGTTGCCTGGCTGTCAAGGCGTATCTGAAGATGTGTAATCTGCCGTTTGATATACGGTCCTGTGCAAATGCGGAGCACATGTCACCTGGTGGACGAATGACCAAATTGCCATTCATTCGAGCAGGTGCCTTTATTTTTGCCGAGTTCGAGCCAATTGTAAATTTCGTTGAACAAAAGGAGATGGCAATTGGTAGCTTTCTGGATGAAGATTCGAAAGCAGATATGCGCACATATGTTTCGCTAGTGGAGAACATATTTACAATGGCCGAGCTATACATAAGCTTCAAGAACGAACGAGTGTATAAAGAGGTAACCGCACCCCGAAATGGAGTGGTCTTTCCTTGGCCATTGAGCACGATGCAGAACTACAGCAAGCGCAGTAATGCTCTACGACTATTGAGGGTCTATCAATGGCATGATCTAGAAATTGATGATGTCATCGAGAAGGTAACAAAATGCTGTGAGACGCTGGAATATAAGTTGAAAGAATCTCCAGACACACCCTTCTTCTATGGAGAAATGCCTTGTGAATTAGATGCCATCGCGTTTGGACACTTATTCAGCATACTAACCACAAGGTTGCCCAATATGGCTCTGGCACAAACGGTGCAAAAATTTAAGCATTTGGTGTCATTTTGCCAATTTATCGACGAGAAATACTTTCAGACGAGGTGCTTGCAAAATTAATTATTATATGGTTTCTACAGATATAGTTTTGTACATAAAAAAAATCTGGCACAATATCAATCCTTCAAGATTACACATTGTTCCTCATCACAAACACTTTAAAGCATATTGCATTTTATTTGTTGGCGCTGGCTTTGTTACTTTCACGGCTACATAAATCTTCAGTAAAAATCGATTTAATTGAAAACATTAAGATAACTTTCTTCAATCTTTTCTTGCAGCAAATAAAAAGAATTATTGGTCGTGAAATACCCATAGCGAAAACTTGTCTTATGTTTCTATAAATAAAAACTTTTTCAGTAAAGACATTAAGTATCTATTCAATTTTCTTTGTTTAAGAATAAGAATTAAAATAAATTTCGCGGTTTTTCCAAATGTGCACTAACAAAATTTCGTTCGTGTTTCCACGCTTATTGTTAGATGCATGAGTTCAATAACTGAGTTGGGAAATCGAGATGAACCACGTCCACCACCATACAAAACCATAGTCAACTTTTTGTTGGTGTGGATAGAAACGGTATTTGAAAATTTTATTACTTATAGTTTGCGCACAAACAATTTGACGTAAGTCGAAAAATAGTAACCACAGATGATCGTAAAGATGACACCGAACATCTAGAAAGTAAATCTCAAGCAAAACGACAGCAACGTCCCAAAGTTACTTTTTACTGGAGCTCCGATAAAATGTTTAAGCTTATTAAAATGGTAAAAATGAAGCCAAGCATCCGGAATGATACTTGTACGGAATATTCTGGCAAAAAACTGTATAAAGAGGCCTGGTCTAAAATGGTAAGTGCCTTTGACAATTTTCGCTAATAATAATTTATTTCGGTTCCGGTTTCGGCTACGGTACTACAATTTGAAACAGTTAGATTCGGTTAACGGTTACGGTTACGGTTTCATTCCCTGATTAAAATGCAATCTCCTTCATTGGAGCTTCGAGTGTTCCAACTCTTGCTCGTTCAAAAGCATTCGTAACGCACATCAATTTCCACATCAATTTGTAGCATCCGATACAAACTTTATTCCAGTTCGATCTGCGAATCTTCATCGTCGCACAGCGCCAATTCCATCAACATCTGCATCCTCGTCTACTATTTAGCAATCTTCAGAAATATAACACTTCCCCTGATAGAGACTAAGCCATGGTTCCATTTTTACTTAGTGAATTGCGATCCTTGCCAGAAAGCGATGCAAATATATTACGATCTCGTGTGCACCGAAATCTGCTGAAATTCAACGAATAATTGTGTACATTTTAAGGATAATTGATAATTGATTAACATAAACGTAAAATGTTATTAAATACTCAGTTTAACAATTATTGTTTGATTATGCATTTGCTAAGATAAGTTAAACACATTTGTATGCATTGTAAAAATATATATGCAAAACTTTATTCAGCGGTCCTAAAATTCATTTCTGGTTTAATTAATACCTATAAAAATTGTGTTGAACTGTTGCCTGGTTGATTGGTTGGTTTTAGAAATGTATAAATATATTGCATATATATATTATATATGTATATATTATAACTGTGATAATTACAATTTGCTTTTATATTAAATTGAATCGAAATTGATAAACAATTTCATTACATGAATTTAAATTAGTATAATCATACAGAGTTAATTATTATAATTGTTATATGACTTGTTGCCATTAGCAAATATTTAAGTAACTTGCATTTAAGATATTTATGTATAATTAATATTTAAAATTAGAATTAATGCGTTTTGTGTATTTGATTGAAATGAGGTTTCGTGATCGTTAAAGTCTTTACAAATGTCCAACATAAGATGCAAAAAATAAACACAACATATTAATAATAATATTCATAATAAAAATAATAAATTTTATATTAATTTGCTAAACATTTGCTGGACCTGATATCAATAAATTTGACAAAACAAAACTGTTAAATCTAACGAAATTTATTTTTTGTTTTCCTCATCATCTTCTTTGCCTTCTTCTCCTTCCTCTCCTTGGTCTCAGCAGCAGCAACGGCAGCAGCGCCGCTTGCGTCAGCGCCTCTCGTACTTGGTTACAGGCATGGACAGACGCGTGCGCAGTCCGTGAGCTGCGCTACTTGCATTACTGCTGGCCGTGCTATTTGATCTACTCCGCTGCAATGTGGAGCGACTTCGCTTATTGTTGTTGTTTGTGGTGTTATTGCTATTTGCTGGCAGTGTTTGATTATTGCTTTTGTTGCGCGTCGTTGATCCATTGCCGACGCTGCCATCACTGTAGCGTTGCCGTTTGCTGATCACAGCATTGTCTGTGTGAGTGTGTATGTATTTATGTGTGTGAGAGAGAGAAAGAGTGTAAAAGAGTTGGTGAAATAGTGAATGTTATGGTAAGTGCGAATTAACTCAATTATCATTAATTTGGGCAGTGTAACTCCCTGTAACTTCATCATCAACATCAACATCAACATCAACATGATTAACTGCTGCATCTTCAACATCGTTAACACCATTTCCATTATCATTGGCATTGTCAGCAGCAACAACTTCAGGCACATCCACTGAGGCCATTGCTTCCAACTGCTCCACATCAGACATTTCTGCTGTTAGCCAAAGGACATATTACCACAAATGTAAATCCGAAAATCAAACGAAAGATAGAAAACAAAGAGAAAGAGAGAAAAGTGGCATTTTGCCATCATAATAATAATTTTGATAAACAAATTTTGAATAAATTTTAAAAAATTTTCGTCTTTTTTTTATTTGTCGGTAAATATTTATTATTTTTGGCGTTATCAATGAGAGCCTCTCATGGACATGACGATGGCGATGGCGCAGTGATCGCGATTATGTGAGTGCACGAGTGTATGTACATATGCTGGAATGTAAATGAAGTCTCCCAGAATCGATTTAAGCTGCATGTTAGTAGTGCACTTATATTATCCAAATTAAGTACAAGTTCTTTTACGATTGCATATTAATAACTTTAAAAATATACACTCTTTTATCAGAAATGAAAATTTAGGAGTGGTGGGATCAAATAGGACCAAAAAGTATAAATATTTCGGAAGCTAAATAAGATATGGCATAATATCTTTAGATGCTAATGTAAAAACGTAATTGAAAACTGGCAGCAACTCGAACAGCCGGAATCTCATACTTTTACTATGTTATGCCTTAGTTAACGCACAATTACACACACATTTCCGCGTGGGTTAACAATAGTGACTAGTGACCTATTTTGCCCCAAAAGCACATATTCCATGTTGTTATCGTTATTTTGTTCAAAACTCAATATATCGAAAAATCAATACAATATTCGTGCTCAGCTAAAAATGTAGTTATCCTATCTAAGATAGGATTTTATTTCATTCTATTCAACATATTAGAAATTAAATCTTCAGATGTTTGCTAAATTTTAAAAAGTGTCTAAAAGAGTGGAATTCTCGGAAATATCTACAGCCATTACCATTACGAAGTTATCGACCCGGTTACCAGATCCCAGAACTAATTATAAGTTGAAAAACGCCAACGCAACTATCTAAGAACCTATTCACCAATGAAATAGTTCATGTAATGTTCTAATTTCAGCATAGATGAGCAATGATCTATACCATGATAAGGATGGAGCAGAATGTTGTGATTTAGTCGATGAAAAGCATGTCAAATGATTGCAATTAAACAAGTCCATGACTGACAGACACTTACCTTTAGGGCTGAGTTTACGCTTGGATATGGAGCTGGCAGTTCTACTTTCGGGGGCACTGAGACGTCCACCGCTGGCAGTGCGTTTTAGACCCTGATCGGATCGGCGTTCGCGTGTATTGGCCACATTGGTGACCGTCGGTTGGTCGGCACTCTTCTTGGCCACGTTCTTGCTGCTATTACCACCGTTGGCAGCATTGCTGTCTTGAGCTTCCAAAGCTGCAGCGGCAGCAGCTGCAGCAGCATTTGCACGCTTCAGATTTGCAGGCATGCGTTTGGGCGGTTGCATAGCACTGGCAGCGTTGCCGGTAGAGGTAGTTGCTGCATCATTGTTGCAACTGGCCGCTGGTTTCTGCGGCGATTTGTGTTTAAGATCATCTTGTTTCTTATGCATGCCCACATCCAGCCAGTACTTGAGTTGAGCCTCACGCTGACGCTGCATTAACTCTTGACCGGCAGAGTATTTGCTGAGCATGCCCTGCAGCTTCTGCACCGTCTTGTAAACCGTATCGGCCGCAATCAGACCGTAGTCGAATAAGGAGCACATGTGCAGTATGAAATTGCGATAGAGATTCTTGCGCACAATCTCGTGACCCTTGGCGTCCAGAAACATTTCACAAGCCAACGGTAGCTGGCAATCGCCAACAAAACCATGTCGCATCACATGCAAATTCCAAAGCTTCATTAGTTCCTTTTCACCTTCGTTGACGTCCGAAAATTCATCAATCATTTGTATGGTCTTTTGGCGCAGCCAAAGCGGGTCGCTCTCACCCTCCGAATCAATATCTAGCTCCTTAGGATGGACCGGCAGACAGGTTTCCGTATGGTGATACAATCTACACAATTGTTTAAAAATGTTAAATGAATATTAATACAATTAAGAAATCGTTTACATATTAAGTGAAATACAATTTATACAAATTAGCAACGGATATTGTTTTCTTTTTGAAAGCTCACCTATTATGCCCAGTTATATAGGAGCGTTGATTACTTATATCATCCTCATCTAACTCAAGGAATTCATCAAGGCAGGTTTTCTGACGTCTTGGCCGACAAACCATTAAACTGGTGACCGACGTTCGTCTCACCGGACCACAGGTGCGTGCAAACGATGAGCCCGATGGACCGGCCAGATCATATGGAGAACCCGCATACGATCCATCGTAGGCATCATTAATAGTGACATCAATGCGTGCACCGCTGCCCGCAGGCTGGTACGTGAAGTTGAAGCGCGCGTGGCACAGTTTAAGATGCTTGAGCAGCGCATATAAACGCAGACAGTCCAATCCACACCAAGGACAGTTGAGCTCCTGTGTATACTCTGTTTGTTGTCGTGTATTGTTGCTATACATGAAATTGTATACAATTTGTATGTGCTCTGGAGTTGTCTTACAGATACTTCCGTTCTTTAAGCCACTGCAGTTGTTGTTGTTATTGTTATTATTGTTGTTATTGTTGATGTTAATGCGACTAAGTTCTGCCTCTACATCCAGATGTTGTACATAACGCTGCAGCTCTGGCGCTGCAATAATATCTGGCAGTTGCTCATTAGACAAAGTCAAATGGAATTTGAGCATGGGACTCTGCTGATACACGTCGTAGGTCAGCGAGAGTGGAATGTAGCTATCTGGCATTGTCTCCCAGGTACACTTCTTTGGTGAGAACGACTTAATACTAGATGAATTCAATGGCTGCAGCATTGCGTCGTATTCTCCCTCAGTGATAAACCCAGTTGACTTCTCATACAGTATCAACTCAGAGCCGTACATCTTTTCGTTGGAGCGTGACCGTTTGTTTGGTGGCGTAGCTATTAACGAGTAAAGAAAATTAATTAAGACATAGATTCTCAATTTTCAACTGATTTTTTTTATATTGTTATAGTACATACAGCTCAATGGACATTAACTATTTGAGCCAAATTCGGTGAGAATATATACGACAATACCAAATACACAATCTGCGAGTTTCTTTAAGGTATACAAGTCTCATTACTTGTAAACTGATAAGACTAGTTTGCACAAAAGCAGACTGATCCAGAACTTTCATCTGAAACTTCATCTGATACGGTCCACATTTGTGTACAAAATTACAATCCGTCTTCGAGAATATAAAAAGAAGTGAGCTATGTTAATTTGTCTAACCTGCATTCTCGTCGTTGCAAGATTGTGGCTGCATCTTGATGCGAAAGAGCAGCTTGTAGAGCGTGTGCTGTTCACCCATGGGTCGCATTGTCTGCAACGGTATGCTGATGGTGGAGTGCTCACCGATGCGCTCCTTGGGATTGTAAACAATTTGACAACTCTTGGTTAGCAGCTCTTGGAAGTCAAGTGTGCTATCCTTGCGCTTGCTACGCGTGATCTTATAAAGTGATGTCTCCACACAAACCGATTCGCCCGCCTGGCAGAGCAACTGGTCCTGTCCTGGCAGCAACAGGTCTTCGGTGGCCTGAGCTTTAAGCTTCTCGTGCAGAGAATCATAGATGACATGCAGATAGTTTTGGGTTACAGCCTCAGACTTTTGGGTAATAGTGTCCAGTATTGTATCGATTTTGAAATTAGCACGTTTCTTGTTATTGCGTGACATGCGCTCCTTCATATAGCTGAGCGTGCGATTTAGGAATATGGGCTAAAAATATGTGAAGTTGTAAAGAAAACAGAATAAAAACATAAATGTACATAAGAACTTGATTAACTTACATTTGTCTCGTGGCGGTTGCGTAGATAGCGATATATCTGTGTGGGCTCTGTGAATGCTCATTGATTAGTTTCATTGATGGCACTTTCCATTTACAACTTACTTTCAAAAGCCTGTAAAAAGAGTTCCTGCTCTTGTTGATGTCCATTGAGTTTTGTATGCGTTTCCGGGGTAACTACTGTTGATGAAGCCGCAACTGAGACTGTCGCTGCCAATGCTTCATTTGTTGTAGCATCAGCACCATGACCATTTCCATTTCCATTTCCACTAGCCAGACCATTTATATTGTTAGCCGCAGCGCCCACATTATCTGCATTGTCCTTCTCACGTTTTTTTGTTGGTGCCATTGTGTATTTGTTAGCGAAAGAGTGAAGAGTGGAGGGGGAGGGCTCAACACCTCAGCCGTTTTACAAACGCGCCGCTTGCTCACACACATACACACACACAAACACACGCGCACACTTCACCCGTCTGGCCGTAGCGTTGCTGCCTTTTCAGCATACAAACAGACGTTGCATTTGTTTTCTAAAACATTTTCAACATTTGCACATTGCATTAACTAAGGTACATATGTTGCTACTTCTTTTTTTATTTGTTGCGTGCTCTTGCCGTTTTCTTTTTCGGCGCGAAACCTTTGCTTTGTCGCAGCGTTACCGATGTTATTATAGACGAAGTGACACGTTACGACTGCATGATGTGTGCCGATAAATCATTTTACAGACAATGAAAAGCGTTGCATATTACATTGTTACTCATTTAAGACAATTTAAAAGGTAAGTTTTTGTATTAACCAAATAAGTGGCACAAATAAATGTCTCTCCAGTTGTTGTATGAAAATCGTAATGCAGAAATACATTTTACTTATATTTCTTCATATCGATATATGTCATATGTTGGTATTTCTAAAAATAAAAACATCCTAGGCAGAGACAAAATACGCCACCTGTTGTTTTTTTTGTGCAGCACGGATTATTCATAGCAAATATCTAATTTGGCAGCACTGGTTCCATACACATGTTGAAGAAACTAATAACTTTTGTGTATTTCTTCCAAAATCAAGCAAATTCTTAAAGCTAAAGGTAAATTAAATAGTAAATAAAGTCATGAACGTGTTAATTGGTAAAGCGCTAAGCCCTAACTACTGCACTTATCAAAAGCTGTTGCACCCACACCCACACCCACACATCTTGTTATAAAAACCATTGCTTTCCGTCTAATTCGTTATAAAAACTATTTTGCAGGCCGGCAACTGTTTTGTATCTTGTTAATATCCAAACACTTTTACGCAGAAATTAAACAAAATGGACAAAAACAGCGCAGCCTTGTACAAAAAAATGCAAACAGAGGTTGAGTCATACCAAAACCTTCAAAAATGTAAGCAACAGTTAATATACATATCACAGGTGCAGTGCAAAAGGAGTGCATCTGGGCTTCCACAATTTGTATTGGCGATTTTGAGGCCCAGATGTACCCCTAAGGCTCCTTGCCAAGCTCTCTGGCGCAATGTAAATCAAGCATAAATGGATGTGGCATTAACTTTTCGATTTGCAGCTTGTGTTAAGGTTGTCAAGCAACGCGCACTCCTGGAGAGTCAGCTGAACGAGAATAAGTGCGTGCTGGATGAATTAAATCTGCTCGGACCAGACAATAAAGTGTACAAGTTGTTCGGACCGGTGCTGGTGAAACAAGAACTGGAGGATTCACGTCAAAACGTTGGCAAGCGCATTGAGTACATCTCAAAGGAATTGAAGGGTTCAAGTGACACACTGGAGAACATGTATGATTACTCTTTAGCACCTGTTGTAAATGCCTTATATTATGTTTGATTATTTATATTTTAGGGAAAAGGACATGCTGAAACATCGCGAAGCTGTGGCTAAATATCAGCAACAATGGCAGGTTGCAGCAGCCATGAAGTAAATTGCCAGGCATAAATTATTATTTATTAATCTTTGTGATTGTTTGAAGGCATTAACGACACTAATAGGCATCCACATTTAATTGAAATCAATGAAATACACATGAACAAAAAAACTATTGTCTTCGTCGTTCATTCTGCAATTCTCTTCAAATTAGTTCCAAAATTTGACGAAAATTTCTAGTTCTAAAAGTAGACGGCATATAATTGAAGGCTCTTACATACAAAAGATGTCGCCACCACCATTTTAAAACATTGCGAAGCTAACAAAAGATGCCGTATTACTGTTTCAAATAGCTAGCAAAAGGTGGCGTAGTTCTGTTTCGAAAAGCATCCAAGCATATACTATCGATAGCAGAAAAATATCGATAGATTTTTCGGCAACATTTATTTTATCTGACGATAATATCGTTTTCCATCCCTGATTTCATGTGCGAGCAAGACAAACTGACAAATTGCCACGAAGAACAGAATTCTCTTTGGTGCCGCAACATAATCAAACAATAATCTTTGTATAGTCAGCAAACCAAGTTATTAAGATATTTCTTTAGTAAAGGGAAAGCGGAATGGGCTCGAGTCAAAGCATACACGTACCGGGCGGTGGCACCGAAGGTAAGAAACAACAACCACGTAAACTGTAAACTGTGTCAATGAGCTCAAAAGTACTGAGAGCCAATCATATGCACACACGCACACACACTGACGTATTTAATAAAGTAAATAAAATTTTCATTTACAACAATAGGCTACCACGTACTCAAGGTGCAAGACAACTCGCCCGGCCAGAAGGCTGGCCTAGAAGCATTCTTTGACTTTATTGTAGCCATAGCAGGAACACGTCTTGACCAGGATAATGACATGCTTAAGGAACTGCTACGTCAGAACGTCGATAAACCTGTTCGGGTCACTGTCTATTCGAGTAAAACACAAACAATTCGAGAACTGACACTAACGCCCAGCAACAACTGGGGAGGCCAAGGACTATTGGGCGTTAGTATTCGTTTCTGCTCGTTTGAAGGTGCCAACGAAAGCGTCTGGCACATATTGGAGGTGCACCCAAATTCTCCAGCCGAGTTGGCCGGTCTGCGTGCCTATAGCGACTATGTGATTGGTGCTGATGCTATTCGCCATGAGAATGACGATCTCTTCACGCTGATCGAGACGCACGAACAACAACCTCTCAAGATGTACGTGTACAATTTGGATGATGATGCTTGTCGCGAAGTGACCATTAAGCCAAACACCGCCTGGGGTGGCGAGGGAGCTCTTGGTTGTGGTATTGGCTATGGATATCTACATCGAATACCAGTACAGCAAGTACCTTCGCCGCCACCATCATCAACTGTACCGGCTACGTCTTCAGTAGGCGTGGTTACTCCCGTTGCAGTGCCCTTAGTGGCACCCACAGCGCCTAGTGTTGTTGTTGCACCAACGTTGCCTTATATACCACCACTGGCCAACACATTTGGTTCAACAAATGCTGAGAACCGGCCACCAACAATTGAGCCGCCAGCCCAGAGCATTTTCAAGACCTATTTCAATCCGGATGATGCTACGGATGCGTTAACCACAGCACTAGAAAACCAAGCATTGATCAGAGATCCACAGGAGCAACAATCAGGCAGCATTGCCCCGCCATCAGGTACAGCGGTTGCAACTGCCGCTGTGGATACGCCAGCACAGCCCGTAGTTCCGCCTCAACCTGTGGTACCTCCTCAACCTATGGTGCCTCCTCAATCTGTAGCACCGCCTCAGCACGTGGCACCTCCAGCAAATATTTATATACCTGGTGTCTTTGATCCCAATTCCCAACAGAATGTCAACGTGAGCGTTGGTGGCATTCCTGCCGCTCAGTTACCATTTCCACAAGCGACGGCAGCCACATTGCCACCACCAGCAGTGCCCATGTTCTCCATGGCTTCACTGCCTCAGCAACAGCAACAAATCTATATGTCTGCACCAGCCGCACTATCGTATCCAGCCGCTGGAGCCGCTGCCCAGACTGTGCCTACGTATCCACAAGTGCAGCCATCAATGGGAGGACTCTTCCCAACGCAGCCAACGCCGATGCCACCACAAATGGCACATGTGTTCACGCCGCAGCCACCTCCACCAGCGTCATCTAGCAGTGAACAAACGCCACCACCTGCAATGACAAGTGCTCCGGCCAATTAAAGACAGCTAAGGCCGTGACTTTGTTTGCGACTCTGCATAAATTGTCGTTAAGTTTATCATCTTATTGTTTTATTGATTCTAATAGCGATTAACCGAAATCACAAGTGACAGCTGTCAAAGTACATTTCAGAGAAAACTGCATTAATAAATACAACTATATATATAAATATTTAAATAAATGGTACAGTAAAAAGTAAATTTCTTTTATGCATATGTAAGTATGCATACAATGGTAGTGGTAAACGATTTTATAATTATTAAAACCTTACCAAATTTAATTGATTTTTCCTTTTTATGTACAATACTTAACCAAAAAGCAATTATTTTAACTTTTTTCAGTAGATTAAATATAGGAAACTAACAGACTCTTAACTATGTATGTTTGTATGGGATTATTATAAGTTTAATTTAAATATTGGCTTAAACTCAATGAAGTTAATAGAATTTCCACTAAAATAGATCGTTGACACATAAAGCTTTCAATCTTTAAATTACACAAAATACACAAAGAGCTCGAACTTTAAATTTTACTGCTTATTTTCAAATTATTTTTAAAGTAATAGGATGTATATGTAGTATGTATATGAACAAGTTATGTTTTTCTGTAAAGAGTGATAATCTGGCGGCGGTATTATTATTGTTTTTCGAATAGCAGTTGATGGTTTTAAGTAAAGTGTCTAGAATAAATGCGTTTTTAGTCCTCGCTATAGCTGCAATATGTATGGAAGCTCAAAGCAAACCACTGGTAAAATTAGAGGTTGTAATGAAACATCTTCTACGACTTGGAAAGCCTGAAAGAGAAATTGAAACGCTTTAAAATCTAAAACAAAAAATTAACTAATTGATTTTAAGCCTAGATTAACTGAGTTGGCAGTCAGATGGATCAGATTTAATCGTAAAATTAAAATTCTAGAGGTCAACTGCCAAACTTGCCTTAAGTCAATAGAACTTTTTACTATACTGTAAAGACATTTGACAAAGAAGATTAAGAACGCAATGCTGATTGTATGATATAAAGGGAATTTAATAAAGAATAGTATTTCTTCTTATCTAACTATCAATATCCTGATAATAATTATCACATTTAACAAACAAGGTCATATTTTTCAATGCGCGCGTAATATTTGAAATTAGTTTACTTGTTTGCATATCAGCCTAATCGATAGGTAAACCAATCGGATACAACAATCGATACATTCGGATAACAATTACAAGTACGCAGCTTCAGCAAAATAAAAAGAAATTATTTACTACCTGCAGCTGTTTGTGGTGGTCGGTCTAATGGGATAAACCAATTTTTGTGATTTAATGATTTTATATAACACTAACAATTTGTATTAAAATGTTGTATAAAAGATGACTTTCACATATTCCGTCGGACTTTAGCTGCATACCGATCAGAACAACTAGTGGATTGTAAACAGCATATTGACCCTTAAAAACCCGGCAGTTGTTTGTTATAAGGTGTAAATACAATTTAAATAGTTTGTGAAATATGTCAAGCAAAAACCGTAAACGGACGGCCAGCAGTAGCAGCAGTGCCGAAGAGCCAGATAGTGAGGAGGAGTCTCGCTTAAAAGATTTGCGAGAGCGTGATGAGTTTGCAAATCGCCTTAAACAGCGCGATGAGGATCGGACGCGTAAGGTTGTTGAAGCCAGCGGTGGTCGGAAGGCAATTGAAGAAGCTACCAAACGCTTAAAGCTGGAGCATGAGGATCGTGACAAAATTGTCCCACATCTGCGTGTACAATCACGACGACAGTACTTGGAGAAACGAAAGGATGACAAAGTGGCTGAGCTGGAGGCGGATATATTGGATGACGAGTATCTCTTTGAAGATAGCGTGTAAGTAATGAAATTGTTAAAGTTATCATATTTATGATACTGACGTCTTATTTAAGGCTAACCAAGCGGGAACGAGAGGAACGTCAGTATAAGAAGCAACTGTTAAACATAGCCAAGGAGCATGAAAAAGCCCGTGAACTGGAGCGTATACAGCGCTATCACATGCCCCAGGATCTAAAGAAAGGCGAGCGCTGTAAGTAAATAGTTATACCTGCGACTCGTAGAGTATAAACGCAGAGTTCATTGTAATGCATGTGACACGGAGATTCAGAAATTACTTGTTCTCAGTGCTAATAAACTATATCTTGCAGCGGAGTACGTGGAGGTGGATGAATTTGAACAGCAACCCAACTCGGAGCAAAAGAAATGGGAAGCTGAGCAATTGGCTTCAGCGCGATTTCAGTTTGGCGCCAAGGATGCCAAAGCAGAGGAAGAATATGAGCTACTGCTGGATGATCAAATAGATTTTATTCAAGCACTAACGCTCGATGGTAATCGTGAGAAGGCATCTAAGCAAGCAGAACTAAGTGAAGTGGAGCGAAAAAGGCTAACGATTGAAGAGACTCGCATATCGTTGCCTGTGTACCCCTTTAAGGACGATCTTATAGCTGCTGTGAAGGAGCATCAAGTGCTGATTATAGAAGGCGAGACGGGTTCTGGCAAAACCACACAGGTACCGCAGTATCTGGTCGAGGCTGGTTTTACGAAGGACAAGAAGATGATTGGATGCACACAACCACGTCGTGTTGCCGCCATGTCTGTGGCGGCTCGAGTTGCCGAGGAAATGGGTGTAAAGCTGGGAAATGAAGTTGGCTACAGCATACGTTTTGAGGATTGTACATCAGATCGCACCATACTCAAGTATATGACAGATGGTACACTGCATCGTGAGTTCCTCTCTGAACCGGATCTGGGATCCTACAGTGTCATGATAATTGACGAGGCCCACGAGCGCACACTACACACGGACATTCTCTTCGGTTTGGTCAAGGATATAGCAAGGTTTCGACCAGAGCTTAAGCTGCTCATATCCAGTGCGACCCTTGATGCCGAGAAGTTTTCCGCTTTCTTTGATGATGCCCCCATTTTCCGAATACCAGGCAGACGCTATCCGGTTGACATATTTTATACAAAAGCGCCAGAGGCAGACTACATTGATGCTTGTTGTGTATCGGTGCTACAGATACACGCAACACAACCCCTTGGCGACATTTTAGTGTTTCTAACTGGCCAGGACGAGATTGAGACATGTCAGGAAGTTCTACAAGATCGTGTTAAACGTCTAGGCTCCAAAATACGAGAACTTGTTGTTGTTCCGGTTTATGCCAATTTACCCAGCGACATGCAGGCTAAAATCTTTGAGCCAACTCCACCGAATGCTCGAAAGGTGATCCTGGCCACAAACATAGCGGAAACATCGCTGACCATTGACAACATCATCTATGTCATCGATCCGGGCTTTGCTAAACAAAACAATTTCAACTCACGCACGGGCATGGAGTCGCTGATGGTGGTGCCAATTTCTAAGGCATCCGCAAATCAACGAGCTGGTCGTGCCGGTCGCACAGCGCCAGGAAAATGTTTTCGTCTTTACACTGCCTGGGCTTATAAGCACGAGCTGGAGGAGAATACGGTGCCAGAGATTTGTCGTATCAATCTAGGCAATGCCGTACTCATGCTTAAGGCATTAGGCATAAATGATCTTATACACTTTGACTTTCTCGATCCACCGCCACATGAGACGCTTGTTTTGGCTCTGGAGCAGCTTTATGCTTTGGGTGCATTAAATCATCATGGCGAGCTGACTAAGCTGGGCCGGCGCATGGCCGAGTTTCCTGTGGATCCCATGATGGGAAAAATGCTGCTGGCTAGCGAGAAGTAAGCAGATAACACTTTATTATACCAGTTACTAGGAGGGTAAAAGGATAGATGGTTTTCCTTGCAATGTATGTTTGCATAAAAGTATACCGAAGATCGTATTAGCTAGAACAACCAAATTTAGTAAATAGACTTTTATGAACACCACAAAGAGCTATATTTGGTTTTAAAGACTGGTCTTAAAACGGGAAAACTCCGCAACACCCACAGTCTTTAAGATGCATATAACGCTCTTCTTGATGGTAAACATGCCTTTGTTACGAAATGTGTAACGCATTGCGCTAGACCCCATAATGTATATATATTCTTGATCAGAACGACGATCTGAGTTGATATAGCCATGTCCGTCTGTATGCCTGTTCCAGTCTTTCAGTTTTGAAGTTATCTTGATGAAACTTGGTACAGGTCCGTCTTTTTGCTGCACGCAGTACATATGTCGGAACCGGACGGACCGAATCACTATATCATATAGCTGCCAGAGGAACGATCGGTTTAAAATCCACATTTAGTAAGAACAACTTTTTTGTTTCTTAAGATATCTCAATCAAAGTCACAGATTGTGTATCTGGTATCGTTATATACAATCTATCCATTTGTCTAAAATCAGACTACTATATCATAAACCTGTCATATGTCGAAATTGGAATGCAGGTCTCTGCTAGGGCATATACTCCTTGGCGCGCCAAAGATAACTTGCGTTGTATTTGTCAATCAATGTACTTACCAAGAACAGATAAATACATATACCAGTTGTTGTGGCTTTCTTAACCTTTAAGGAACTCAAGGAATTAAATTTCTTCCTTTGAAGTTTAAAATGCATATTACCATATATTTAATCTGAGAAACTGGTATCTTTTAGTCGAGCAGTCGACTATAGCGTTCTTACTTGTTCCCAACCGTAACCGTTAATCTTTTATGTTATAGGTACAAGTGCTCAGAGGAAATGGTCACCATAGCGGCGATGCTATCAGTTAATAGCGCCATTTTTTATCGGCCCAAGGATAAGATTATTCATGCCGATACAGCACGAAAGAATTTCAACCATATGCACGGCGATCATTTGAGTCTGCTGCAAGTCTACAATCAATGGGCTGAGACGGATTACAGCACGCAATGGTGTTATGAGAACTTTATACAATATCGATCCATGAAGAGGGCACGAGATGTAAGGGAGCAACTTGTTGGTCTGATGCAACGTGTCGAAATTGATATGGTTAGCTGCCTGCCGGAGACGATCAATGTTCGCAAGGCATCCACAGCTGGTTACTTTTATCATGTGGCACGTCTTTCCAAAGGCGGCCACTACAAGACTATTAAACATAATCAAACTGTAATGATACATCCAAACTCATCGCTATTCGAGGAGTTGCCTCGTTGGGTATTATATCATGAGCTTGTCTTCACCTCCAAGGAGTACATGCGTCAGGTTATTGAAATCGAGAGCAAATGGTTGCTGGAAGTGGCGCCTCATTATTACAAAGCTAAAGAACTGGAGGATTCCACGAACAAAAAGATGCCCAAAGGAGCAGGACGATCTGAGATGACACAATAAACTAAAGTACACCTATCTGTACCTTCTCATAAACAGTTGTTGTTTTATTTATGGAAGGGGGTATTCCTTGAGCTGTATTAGAATAGGAAGGGCCAAGAACTGTGACGGGTCTTTCATATTTCTTTAACAGGCACATTTTATAGCTTATTTGCATTCAAATTTTATTTCAAATTTTCGAATGGTATATTTATAATAAATTTTTAAATGTTTAGTTTATAAAACAATTTGAAATAAAAATGTTTGCCTTCCAAGCTGCTCCATCCAAAAAATGCTAACCGTATTTTTCTCATTCATCAAACAATTTGTCTGACAAATATTTTTAAACTTGACATCAATTTCTATAAATTTTTCGTCAAAAATATCCGAGAGCTTCAATAGACATTGACAAAATGAGTCTCAAACTTGCAACTCATGCTATATACCATAAGTATATGTATGTATGTAAATGTGGTATATATATGTAAAGGTTTGTTTTTATTTACGCATGACATGAAAAGAGTTTTTTTTTTTGGGGAAAGGATTATTAATTGTAGGTTCCTTTAAATGGGCGACATTTTCATATACATTTTATGTCTTAAACAATAGCAGCGATTACTTGACAAAGTTAGGATTCTTCTTCAATATGACAAATCCTTCCATGACGGGTGTCAGCGAGATGTACTCATCGGTGGCCAATTCGGCACGCTCGCCAATGGCCAACAGCACGGGTGTGGTATGTGTCTGGAAGCCTGTAATGGTCTTCGGCTTACCCGCCTGTCCGACCACATCGATGGCAATGCCAACGCGAACCGGAACCTGCAGTTGATTGAGCTCCTCATCGAATGTGATCAGCATGCGTGCTTGCATGGCTGGCACCAATGTGTAGAGCAGATAGTGAGAACGACCAAGGATTAGATTCTTAACATCCAGCAGGGATACCAATGTAGCCATCAGGCCAGCAACAGCCATTGGATTCATCAGCTGGCGATCACTGTGATATGGACTTAGCGATAGTGTTCCCTTGCCCAAATGTGTCAGACTCTGGGCGATGCGCACCATGAACAGATTGCTTGGATCCTTTGAATGATACTGAGCCAGTTGACGCAACATAGACGCAAGACGTGCATTGTTGGTGCCAGCACCGACCAAACCCATGGCAAATATGGCATTGTGTGCCACTTCCGCATCGACATCGTGGGAGAACTTGCTCAGTGTATCCAGTATATTCAGCTTGGGATTTGAGGCAGATATCAGGCCTAATGCTAAGGGTACAGCACGCCTAATAGCTGGCTCGCAATAGCGCAGTAGATTTCCAAAGGAGCGGTATGCCATCTCAGCACCAATGTCCTCGCCCATGGCAATCAAAGCAATTCCCAGCACAGCAATTGCTTGAGTTGGGGACAGATCTTTCTCCTTTTCCTTCTCCTTCTCCTTCTTCTCCTCCTTGTCCTTGTCCTTTTCCTGCAACAATAAATAGCAAACTTTAATTTCGATGAACTTAACAAACATTAAAGAAATCTTTACCTTCTCCTTGCTCTTGTCCTTCTTGCTCTTCTCCTTCTCCTCATCGGCGTTCGCCGTTTCGTAGTGATCGGAGCAGATGTGCAGCAACTGTTGAATTTTGAGCACATTGCCAGTGCCGGCATAGGCACAAATGTCTACCATGGTGGTGGCCATGCTGCGTTGAGGCTCCTCAAGCACTTCCAGGGTCATCATGACGGCTTCTGTTGACTTCTGACGTCCCAAATAGAGCAGTCCCAGGCCCAGCCAAAGGAATCGGGTGTATGTGTCCTTCATATCAGTTTTGGTCATACCCATTATGGTCTGCAGCAATATCTCTGTAATTTCAGCATTGCAAGTGCCAACGCTAATTAGACCAAGGGAAAGGGCCGTAATGCCAAGAATCTCAACACTGGGAGAGGTCTTGCCACTGCCGGCAAATACAGTTTTTAGCGTATCGATGACAATAGCACGATTGGAGCCGGCATAGGCAATGCCCAGACCCAAAATAGCGCCAATACGCATACAAGAATTTTGATTATCAATATAATCGGAGAGCAAAGCATGTGCGGGATCAACCTCATTGCGAATGCCACAGTTAACAATGCCACAGGCAAGCAAGGCACCCGACTTGATATTATCATCCGTGGAGTAAAGATACTTGTCGATCATGGTTAAGCCGCCATCCACATCCCAGAGCAGAATCAGACCCAACGATGCCGTGGCCGATAGCATGCCGTGTTCCTTGTTCTTATACAGCCATTTGTTACCATCCTCTGAGAGAAGTTTATCCACACCAAAGCCAGCATTCACAAAGCCATTGACAAAGCTAGCAGCCAGATTTTGTTTGGCCGAATCCACTTGAATTGATGCAAATCGAGAGCGAGAGTTATCCAGATGAGATTTGTAAATATCTTCAGGAGTCTTTGGCTCCATAATGTCCAATTCACGTGCCAGATTCAAGAAATGTTTATTTAAATTGGCATTCGACATGATCTCCATCAAATCATCATAGTCTGCAACAGATTCATCCAATTCAATGCAGACCTGTTGTCGTGCCAGCATAAAAGCCAGTTGCTTCTGCATGGCCGGCTCCTTGGGCTCCTTAAAGATATCCCCAATCTTTCCCATGTCATTCAACATCAAAGCCAAACGCATCGCTTGGGTGTGCTGTTGAAATTTGCGTGCCAGTTGCAATGCCGTTTCCAGTATAATAGTGTTATCAGGTTCTGGTACATAGGGATAGCAGGACTGTAGATAGAGGCATACGCGTGGATAAGCCGATTCATCGACATACTCAGCAAGCAGATGCAAATGATCGATTTCAATTAGCAAATCGCAAGCATCAGCTTCGGCATTATGCTCCATGTTGTAGGGTATTATCTGCTTGACAAGCTCAATCAGCTGGGTACGAAACTCTCCCGTAGTGTCGTGATAATGTGCCGATATTTCACCAGATAGATGACGCACATACTCGTGTCCCCAGTCGCCAATGGTTTGGGTGCGATCACAAAGGAAACGATAGGCAAGACAATCCTTGCCGCTGCCCATTGTCATTGAGAGCACCGAGATGATGTCGGCACACAGTTGACGTGTTTGCTCATCGGGCATGTGCTTGTAAACTGTTTTCATGGTTTCATAGTGAGGACGCATGAATTTCAATGGCTTTGGCACCGAAGTCATGGAGGTGGTGGAGGCGCGTATCAATTTGGCCATCATTTCCAATGCTGGCTTATACAATTTCTTGTCGCTTTCCTGCAATCGCTGCACCAGTAGCTCCAGCTCCTCCTGCAGCTGTTGATCCTCATCTGATAGCTCTGGCTGCTGCTCTTTTTCATCCTTTTTGGCTTTGCCACCATCCTGTCCCTCTTCCTTGGACGCTTGCTTTCCCTTCGCATCCTTGGTATCGCTAGGGGAACCTGCTTTTTCTCGAGCTTCGACTCACCCGTCATATTAGCGAGTTCGTAGTATTTGGTTCAATGTTACAAATGTAGAAATTTCTTTTTTTAATAATTCGGCGTTCACTCTACGCCTTCCTATTCTCTTTTTTATTTTTGCTGAGTACAATTACAAAGCGCTTTTTGAGCTGTCAAATAGTAGTGTTGGATTGGGTTTAAATTTGGGTTGCTCATGAGTTTACCTAAATGAGCAGAGTTTTCCTAGCACTAGTCTGAGAAAATAGGTGGCGTATTTCTGTTTCGCAAAGCTAACAAAAGATGGCGAACGTCTGTTTCGCAACGCTGCTAAAAGGTGGCGGTGCCTCAGTATTTACCAATACTGGCAACAAAATTTAAACACATGTTTGGATCGCGTCTCTTACATTGATTATTTATTTAATAAAATGTTGCGTGTGACACAGACTAAGAATTCACTGCTCGATGGCGCCTCCATAGCCGGACAGCTGTATACGACGCCTAAAGATTGCGAAGATTTCTTCGAGAGTATTGAAAAGCCAACAACGGTTATTGCTGCACCACGCTCGACCTGTAAATATTAAAAGGTTGTGAATTAATGTTTATATTAAATCCATTGTTTTGTTTAGTTATACGTGTTGGCGTGCTGACGACAGTTCGTGGGTCCGCTTACATGGAATATGGCAATACTAAAGTGTTGTCTATTGTAGCACCACCCCGGGAATTGGTCAGGTCAAGTGTGCGTCGTGTAAGCATGGGAGTCATTAATTGTTATGTGAATTTTGCATCATTTGCCAGCGATGAGCTGGAATCTGTGCCGGAACGGGAAAAGCATTTGAGTAGCATGCTTACCAAGGCACTGCAACCGCTTGTCTGTCGCAATGAGTTTGTTAACTTTCAACTGGACATTCGAGTGCTTATATTGGATGACGATGGCTGTTTGCTGAGCACAGCCATCAATTGCTGTGGTGTGGCATTGGTCGAGTGTGGCATATCCACTTATGACTTAATTACCGCCTCCACAGCATGCATTTATCGCGATTATGTCTTTGTCAATCCAAGTGCCAAGGTGGAAGAGTTACTTTGGCAACATCGAGGCGGAATTGCCTTGTTGGGCAGCAGCAGCAGCTCTGATAACAAGAAAGATGATCAAATACAGGAGCACGGATTGCTGATCAACGCCAGCATGGACACATTCGAGCAGCTGGCACAGTGTCAACAGTGTGGTTACCTCAAGCCCGAGACATTTGTGAAACTACTCGACTATACGCTGGAGATCAACAGATCTCTGCGTGAGCTCATAAAACGCGTGCTGACGGAACGTGTCCATGAGCAGCAGTTGTTAGACCTGCGAGAACGAGACGAGGATCGGCTGGAGGATGAGCGCCTGGCTGCAATCATTGAGCGGCTTAAACAGCAAGGCCTCAATGATTTCATTCTGTCTAATATTAAAGAAGATCCACACACCCCCAAATAAATTGATAACCAATCTTTTTGTACATAAAATTGATTGTTTATAATTTTGGCCTTAAAAACCTAAACTTTTAACAATTTTTAGTCTAAATAGTTTAGCCAGCAGCTGCTAATTAATTTGGTTTACTACTGTTGATCTGTGGAAGCCTCCAATACAGCTCCAGAATACGCCAGATCCCAATAGTGTTCCACCTGATGCTTTTGAAAGAATTCCCGAGCCATTTTCTCCATTGGAAATATTTTGAATTTAATTTCGCCAAAGTGACGACGCTGACTTGTGCCTTCCCAGACGAGCACACAGGAATTGGCAACGTCTTGTCCATCGTTACCCTTGACCACATCCTCATCCCACTTCATGCGATGCAGCATAAGACGTCGGTACTTCTTTTGCTGCCTTGGACCACCTTCAACCACCACGACACAGCAATCACGGAAAAGGGCAACACTTCCGGTCATTTGCAGCTGTTTGGCATTCGTTTCAACTTTGAACTTTTTACTCTGGTTGTCCTGGAGGTCACGAATGCGATACACACTAACATGGACACCGCAGCTGGTGTCCTCCTTAAGTTTTCGTTGTTTCTTTTCACTTTTTTGTTCGCTGGTCAACTTTCTAGCATTGTTGGCATCCTCGTGCGCCTTCTGACGCTTGGCCATTTGCTCGCGCACGTGTGCCTCAATCTTGGTGGGATCCTGGACAGCATCCGTGCCAAGAACACGCATCAAATTCGAGATGCGTAGCTTTGGTTCAGGTGGCGCAACCAAACCCAAGCGTATTTTCTCCTGCTCCTCCTTCCAGGCTTCACGGCGATTCTGTCGGCGTAACTTTTTGCGCTCCTTTTTGGTCAGAAATACGGGCAAATAGACTGGCTTTAATGGTTCATCTGGGAAGTAATTAATAAATTGTTATAACAATGTCAAAAATAAATTAATAAGCTTTTGAAAATAATAATTATTATTATTATAATAAGAATTATTTATTAATTATTTGAAGAAACTATAAATATTTTGTTTTTATTATTATTATTTCTTCCCCAATTAATAACATTTTTAAATACAAAGAGACTTTCTTCAACTTACTTGGCGGCTTCATTTGAGTGGGATGTTCAATGAGATTACTTATAGCCGTTTGGCGTATACTGATCTTTCCACTAGCCTCGTCCACAGTCTGCATATCCTGGCTGAGGATTACAGAGTCCCACCATTCCATGGCAGGCACATCATCGGGCATGTCCTGTTTGGGTGCGATCAGTGCCAGCTTTGTGGCTGACGATATACCAGTTTTTCGTGCTATTTGCGATATCTCATTTTGCAGACGCTCCAACTGACTCTTCATCCTCATACGCTCAGCCAGCTGTTGGAACTTGCCAGGCTCGTGGAAACGCAACGTACGTTTGTTTCGCACTGTCGGCTTTTGTGCAATTCGATCGTCAAAGTACTTGACACCATCGTCTTGGGCTGTGCTCGTTGAGCCGCTGATGCTGCTACCCTCGGTTCCCGTTGTCTGACGCTGGAACACCTCTCGCTTCTTGGCGCGTATGTTTGCTTTAAGCGTTGGCGTCACTGTGGGTATGTTAATTGCACGTCCACTTTTGTCAACGGTGCGCCCTTCCTCATCCAGAATAAGCGGCTTGGGACGTTCCTGTTGTTGTTGCGCAGCTGCCGCGGCCGCTGCAGCCACTGCTGTAGGCTGTTGCTGTATAATGTTGGCCAGATTACCGGTTAGCTTGGCACGGATTTGTGCCTGCAACTCGGCTATCTTCTTAGCCTTGTCAGAATCCTCGGGCGTTGGCTTCTTGGATAACGCTTGAGTAGCCAATGCCACAGGCATTCCTATTTGTGGCACGGAGGCCAGCAGGGGATCCTTGTCACGTAGATTACTGAGCGCACGTTTTCGTTCCTCGATTTCACGCTGGGCATGAGCCATCATTAGTTTTATTTGTGTGGAGCTCAGCGATGAGGCCATTGCGTCGATGGGAGTACCATTCTTCTCCTTGACATCAAAACGTGACTTCTTGGGTGCAGCATCGACGCCGACTTCGGCACCAGCCGCACTGCGCTTGTTGGCTGAGGCTGATTTCGATTTCTGTTCGTCGGCGTCGGCGCTTTCGGCATCCTTGCGCGTTATAATGGACGACATAATATTCGCAATTAAATTGATCTGACTTAAAACGTTAAAGTTATTTACCAAAAACTTTGCACATTCCGCTTAATCCGTATATGCTTTTTTAGTAATTGCTATGTTTTTTTATCTGCAAAAACGTTTACGTCAAAAACTCATTGAGCAAAAAGACAGACAGACATTTATCGATATGTGATTTTCGATAATATATTTATGCACTACATTTTTATCTGACGATATATTGTTATCGCGAGATTGAATAAAATTAAAACATTGGTATCGATATATCGATGGATTCTCATGACAGCATGAAAGCATGAACGGGCAACGCGCGCTTATTTAAAAATAAAATAGAAAACTATTTTTTAAGTAAGAACCGATTTTTTTTTGCAACAATATTGAAATTCGAAATTCGATAAATTCAAGAGGATTCTTTTGACATATCTTTCGTCTTTGTAGCCCTTCCGGGGGCCTAGTTCCTGCAAATGAGTCCCAAAACATCTGGAAATTTCGGGAAAGGTAGAGAAAATTGTACGAAAAATTTAAAAAAAAAAATGTCGGTGACCACAGTTGTCAGGTGTGTCCAATTTTGGCGCCACCTCTTGTTTGCTAGCGCCTCTTTTTTAGAACTACAATTTTGTCGTGGGTATTGGCAACTCTGCTGTCCTCTGGACTAAAATTAAAAAGCCACAATTAATGCGAAATTAGGATAAATACGATCATAAAAGAATCGTTTGGGGTTTGTTACCCTTCAAAAAACTAAGGAATTCTAGCCCACGTTGATGTAAACTTAAAAACTACTAGCTCCTGGTCCGAAAACGAGTTCATTTATCCAGGGGCTTAAGATCGGCAGCGGTTTTTATAATTTTTTTAAAACCACCAAAACAATAAATAATAACGAATTCACAAATTAACAAAATACAATAATTTTCATGAATGGAAACCGTGCTTTTTTTCGTAACGCGATTTATCATACATATGACTTAAATTAATACTAATATCTATAATAGTACTGTTCAGAGTAAAGGCTAGAGAACTTTCCACATGCGCTCGAACTCCATTTCAAGCTCTGTCACAATTATTTGGTTTGTGCTGACGATGACGTTCTCAAAGTTGCTCCCAAAACTTCCCGAAGTCCAGTTGGCCGATCCGTTGATTACCGCCGGATAGGTGATTCTTGGTAGAAATTTAAGTCGTTTCATGTTCCACAATTTATTGATGCGTTGTCGTCCATCGATCACACAGAATTTATGATGCATTAAGCTCCTTTCGGAGCAAACAATGCGAATACAGGCTCCCATGTGCACCAGGATTGCTACTTCCGGACTTAGTTCACGTGTTTTGGGATGCATAACGATGCGCATATGGACACGACGAGCAAGGGCTCGTTTCAGGACATTCAACATTTCTTGGGAGCTCAATGAGTACATGGCCAGGTCAATGCTGTATTTTGCCTGATCTAACACCTGTTTCATCCGATCAATATTACGCTGTGCACAGTGTATATTATCACACTCCTTTGTGCCTTCTGCATGCGCTGCGTCACAAGTGTAGCCCAACTCGTTGAATATGAGAACCTCGTGAAATTGAGACCTTTTATATTTAATATTGTCGCGCACCCTTTTAACAATGAACCAAATCACCTCGGAGGCGACAACTGTCACAGCGCCAATTGTAAGTGTGGCACATATAGGATGACGAGAAATCCAAGCGTACATATTTTTTAATCTAAAATTTACGCGCTCTGCTTATTTAATAATTTTGATATTTCTCGCGATCTATGCTCGATATTTTGACCTGTCGATAATTAATATATCGAAATGTTTGGGTGAATAAAGGTCTAGTTCTAAAAGAACACAACATCTTAGGTGGTGTCGCTAACAAGCAAAAGACGATTTGAAAAAAGGTTTTACAAAAATGAAAATGTACTTGTTTTTGCGACTAGAAATACTAATAAAATTGAGATATGCATGGATTTTTAAAAATGTTCGTGAGCTTCTGAGAATTTTTTTTTTTTCGCTCATTTGTGAGTTCTTTTTCAGATCGGCGGACTCGTTTTCTTAAAAGTACTCAAAAGTAGAGAATCAAGGCTGCCACGTTTCAAAACGGTGGTGGCGCCATCTTTAGTTAGCTAGCGCCGCCAGGTGTCATATTGTTTACTTTTAGAACTAGATTCCAATTGAAGTCTGGCAAGAAACGACACAACTCTAGTGTCGTGTGTGCTTAATTTATTTGTTGTGAAAAGATTTTTAGCGCTTTTATTGTGCACAAAACGTTAAAAATTTGCATTTAATTGGAAGCATGGCATCAGAGGAAGATAATGACGATAATTTTCAGGGTGAGTACAACGTTTTAATTTGTGTTTTACTGTGCTGAAAATTTTTCGGCAGAATACGAATACCGCCGAGCCGTGGTTTCATGTTCAAGCGAGTGAGCAAGCAAGAAGCAGGCGTCAGCGGCTGCCGACGATGTGCGCTGCCTTTTCTATTTATTTTGTTTTCTTCTAGTTTTGTTGTGGCCATATCCCAATTTGCCATAACGAATAAGTTAGCAGTAAAATTAAGTAGCTGATATTAATTGAACATTTTGGTGAAATTTTATATTTGACGCGCGATTTTCCACAATTTTGTGCCTCTTTCATTCTACACAAATTTATTATTGCATTTTTATGTTCTGTGTTTCGCAAATGCAGCTCTAGTACGCTATAGTTGTTTCGCTCGCACTTTTAGTGTGTTTGTGACCGCAAAACAGATGTTTTACACGCTTGTTTTGATCTTTCCTTCCGTTCGAAATGGAAGGCGCGCAAGCAATAAGAATGTGTTTGGCCTCAAAAAAAAACTAGAAAAGTACTGTATATGTATATATGAAATTTTATGTATTAAATCCAATACAATTATCATATACGTATACATATATATATATATTTATTATATATATAAATATTGCACATTTTCCATTGATTTAGTGTTTAGTCGAAAGAAATGCTTGTGCAAATTGATTGGAAATGAGTAATTTTCACAAAGTTTTCAAATGCAATTTTTCACTGGCCCTGACATTTGCTAAGCCTTTGTTGTGATTACTTTGTTAATTTTACGTTACCAATACTATGTTTTATTGATAATAAATTGTACGAGTAAAGGAGAGCTTAAGATATACCGGAGCAAATAAAAATGGTGCTAAATAATACCAAATACACAACATAAGTGTTTGCACTCGTTTGCAAAATTATGGTGTCTTTTGGGCACTATAGTGTACTTGGTCTATCGCATGCGATGGGCCAGTGTTGAGAGTATTTTTACCAAACACAGTGTGTACACACTGCAAAGTGAGACTTTGCCGAAGTCGGCAGATACTCGTTCACTCTCTCTCACATCGCAAACGCACTCGCAATCGCAACCGACGATAACGCCGCGTGAAGTGGGCTGCTTTGGAAATTTTACGATTCATTGTTGCTTGGACGTGGCAGCCATGACGTGATTTCTGACTAAGAAAATTTTTTGTTAAATTACATTTGTAAACTATAGAAAATTAACTTAAGGGGAATACGTGCATTATTAAACCAACAACAAGAGCTCAATTAAGTGTAAAACAAAGTGTGTGCAAACTATTCAAAGTTATCAAAATATTGTGTAAGAAAAATTAAAAATATTGCATACTCCCATACACATGTATGTACATATACATATGTATTCGAATGCAAGAAGAAACGAATTTAAAAATGTGCAATATTGCTAATATTGTCAAATTTGTACGTTGTTTTCCACTGCTTCTCCCGTTTCGTGTGCCGTGTTTAATTTATTTGATTGATTTCTCCACTTTTATATGTGTGAGTGTGCGTGTGCGTGCGTCTCGGGCGGATCGTCGTATAGTCTATCCGTCTAAATGAGGCAAAGACAGTTGCCACCATTTACATTTGTAGTCGCCGTCAATATCATTAACGCAGCCGTGTGTTATATTTTATATATGTACATATACGCATACATATATCAATACATATTTACGCCTGCTTGCATGTGTGAGTTGACTCGTTTGCTCGCCAAAAGCAGCTCCCCCTCCCTATCTTGAATATTGTGAGGGAGCTTACTATTGTATAGATGTATGTATGTATATACATGCATAAGTTTGTGTATACGACCGTGTTATGCACGCGCGCGCTCCAGCAGCTCTCGTCCTCGTCGTCGGCCCGTCTCACTCTCTCTCTCTCGCGCTCAACCACCAAAAACGTCAGCCAACCGCACTCGTCGTGTCGATGTCGAAAATCAGCCGCTGTTGATGTCGCTGTCGACACTGCCAACGTTATTTACGCGATTTTAATTAATTTATAAATAATATTACTTCCAATAACAAATGCAAGCACAAGTATAAATCAACAGCTATCAACCATATGTATGCATAACAATTGCAAGTGTTTCGACTTCAAATAACAAAAAACCACTACCACTGTTGTGAGCAACAGAGGGTGGCAGAAAGAAGAAGAAAGCGAACGGAGAATTTGCTGGAATGTGAAAACAAAAAAAACAACGCCGGCTCATGCAACAAAAATAAGCTAGGAACAACCCCCTTTGTGTACAATATATATATATATGTATGTTAATTATAATTCGTTAATACTCCACTCTCGCAGTTCCTCTCGTATTTTTCTTTTCATGCCCTCTCCTGTAAATGTATTGTAAAACATTGCTATTGACGCTATTTTATTGCGATGGGGCGTGTGTGTATTACTGTGTGTGTTTGTGTGTACATGTTATCCTAGAAATCGAACGTGGGCAGCGGTTTTCAAAGTCTAATTTTAACATGTGATGTGCGCGCACATCTCTGTTGTTGTTGGGCGTGCTATCGATAAAATGACACACCTATCGATATGCAAATTGTTGTAGCATTATTTCCAAGAAGAAAAACAATTGCAAGCACTCTGACGTCAGCATTCGTATCCACTCAATATATACTAACTCTCTTTCCTCCCACTTCGTTCGCCCTCATCTATTTTGCCACTAAACATTCCAACAGCTGTCTGCGAGTTTCGTCATTGGTTGGAGAGGGAAGGCCTAATTCATGACAAAAGCAACAAAGGCATTTCGACTGCTCTCACCAGAATTAATTTGTTTAAATTTTGCTAATGCCTATTCAAGTATAAAATTCGTGTTTTCTTTTTTATAAATTCTCAGCTGAGTTGTTGCCAGGTTTCTTTCGTCAAAAGAAGAAAGTGTTGAATTTAACACCAGACATATTTTTGAATATGTCATGCATGATTTTTGCGTATCGCAAAAAACAATTTGTCATTTTATAAATCGCTCAAAAGTTAAATCTTACCAGTGACAGCCAAGACGACGCGATGTTATTGCATGAGAGGAAGAGAGAAAGAAAGATGGTGGTCGCTCAGTGCCTGCACTCCAGGCATTGTAGACTGTGTATGTATGTAAATATTGCAGTATTGCACTGACCGCATTGAGTGAAATAAAGAGCGCAGAGCTTGTGCAGAGGAATGAGAGAGTAAATTTATACTCCATTTGTCAGGTGTAACATGCTTTGACGCATGTTGTTTCCACTTACGTACTTTGTGCTTGTATATAGATAAGCGTAAAATGCATTTAATACTAAAAGCATTTACATAAACTTATCGACTAAAAAACGGTTGTTTCTTGAAAATGTATATTAGTGGATTAAATTTATTTCAATTTGTTACGTTCATACATTATCAATACAATATGATCATCACGTTTGAGGTCAAACAGCCAAAGCTGTTCAACAAGCTTTCATATGTACAGATGTATGTGCGCATGTACATGTGTATGTTAGCACTGTCAAGTCTTCTTTAAAATGCTTAATATTGGTATTGTAAAATTAATTTCAAATAAATTTAAGAGCAGGAAAATCGATAATCCAATTACAAATGCATATCTCGATCAATTTACACACACAGTTTTTTTCTTACCCACCTTTATTGGTTGTGTGGACACACTGATTTTCTATAATTTGTATTTTTGCTCGCTGTTGCTGAGGGCCACACAGACACACAAATGTACATATACATGCAAACTAAAAAACTTGCATAAATCTGTTGAAAAGATATAAAAACGACAACAAAAACAACTATGTGGCGCCCCAAACCGAAATAAAATTCAATACAAGAAGTGAAAGTATTGTGTCTGCATGATTGTGTGTGTGTCGATCTTGCCTTGCCTTTGGGTTGCGAGAGAGTAAGTAGCGACCGTTGACGATAGTCATGCACGCTAATGCTGTCACGCTCACACATATTGCATTTAGTTATGCCAAAACAAGAAGCAGCCAACAACAAGTGGTGTTATTTTCTTTGAATGTCTTTTGAATGCTTAAAGTTAACATTTTAAAAGTATACTTGCCTTAATCTTTATTAAAGAACATGTGTTTAAATTGAACTTTTCGGAAATATTTAACACGAAGGTTAAAATTAGCAATATATTGGGATTGTTTTTGTATTACTATGTCAGTTTAATATTCTATCAGTCCTTACCTATAAAAATACATATGTACATTTATAAATGCTTATGTAGTTCAAAGAGCGGATCTCTCATCGCTGTTGTTGTTGTAGTAGGTGCTTTTCTCATTTTAGTATTTAACACGAATCTGTGTGAGAGGGTTTATGTTTGTGACAGTAGCTATTGCTCTTAAATTGCTTTTGTGCTTGTACAAGTACACAAAAATACAATGAGACAGACTGTCGGATATTGTTGTTGTGCATGCGAATGAAATCGGCAGCGTTTGACATTGATTACCGTAATACCTTGCGTATGTGTATGTGTTTTTGTGCTTTGTGGTTGCTTTTTATATTTGTGCAACTGCGCGCTGTTGTCTTTTTCACCTATTTACTGTAATTGTATTGTTGTTGCCCGATCACGAGCAGAGAAGGCCGTATCGCTTCTCATTATAAAAATATATGTATACAGTTTGAATACGTAGTAGCTACTGTACTCCTATTTTATTAATGTTTTACTTCATTTGTCACGTGCACATGTATATACTTACATCCACCCACAGTTCGCTTTTATCCGTATTGTGAAAAAGTCAAAATTGAAATATCGGAAGTGTATAAATAAAGGTAGCTTACATAGCAACAATTGTATGTAATGTAATTACATATGTATATTTGTATTTTATAAAACATGAATGTATTGCTTGTGTAGCTTATTTAACTTAGTTATCATCAAGCAAGCTGTATTTATACTGGGTTTAATTGTTGCTACAAGAGCGATGATATTCTCTCAGTGTGTTTTGCTCTGGCCTCAGCCCTCTACAAAAAAAGAGGTGAAAGTGAAGGTCATTAATATTTGCATATGGGAATGTTTACGCATTTAGAGTGCAAAAGTATAATAAAAACAACGAAAATGACAAAACTTCAATTTGCTCATATGTATACATATGTAGTACATTGTAGGTACATTTCCCATACATTGAAATATACACATGTGTATACGTATCTATGCCGCTGTCTCGTTCCCGTGGGCCTGTCTGCCTGCCTATTTTTGTCGCCATTGTGGTTTTGCAAGCTCTCACCTACACATGTTCATATACATATGCATGTCAAAGCGCTGCTCTCCCTCTCTGATACACATACATGTACTGGCCCGCATGCTTGTGCGGGGGTTTTTTGTATTTGTCTGGAAAACATGGATAGCTGTTATTGTTAATTTTTTTTATAGACCTTTACTTAATTGGTTCAATAGTTTTGTAATTGTTATCGGGCCCCGTGTGTTCATACATATGTATGTTGGTACAAAACACAATTTTTGCTTCAGTTGTTACCAAAAATAGTTTTATGTGAAAAGGAAGGTAACCATTTTGCAGTATGGGTGTGTTCAATCCATATATGTATGGATTATGTATGTCCGTTATTATACACTTACAAACAGATTCATACATATGTAGATGTAGATGATATGTTAACCAGATCGATATCGATTTATTTATATGTATTGTGGTGCAGTTAATTGGTTGATTAAGACAGTGTTGCAAACTGTCAGCATATGTGCCTCGCGAGCTGCCAACCAAGTGAATAATTGTCGCACTTATAGTAATTGTTTTAAGTGTGACTGGATGTGTGTGTGTAGTGGTGTATGTGCATGCATGCATATTGTGTATATTTTGATTATTGTAATCCGTCGTTAACTTTGGCATAGTTTCGTAGCCGAGAAACCAGAAAATAAAACCAACATTAAAATTACCAACCATCAACAATAGCAACAACAACCACTGGCTGCAAGAGCTGCATTGTCGTCAATGTTGTTGCTGCTGGTATTTTTTTTGTGTTGCGCGGCCCTCGTTTTTGTAGTTGCCACCCAACTTGTTGTTGTTTTCGTTGTTGTTGCTGCTGGTTTGCGGTTGGTTTAGTCATATTTACGGCTGCTTATAATGTTTATATAATTTTCCTATCATTTTTTTTCACTTGCATACCGAGGTTTCTTATTCGTTGTGCACTGCTACTGTTGTTGTTGTTGTAATTGTAAGTGGTGGGTTGAGGTGGGTTTCTGCTTCTTTCTGTTTTGGAGTGTAGTCTAGTGCACTAAACAACCAAAGCTCAGCTTGAGTGCGCGATTTCTCGTTGTTGCTGGTGTGACCAATAGAATATCTTCGAGAAATGCATTTATTTCTGTGTTGGTTAAATTTTAGGTTAAATGCGTTTTCTTAGTTATTTTTAAAAACTTATCGTCTATCGATATAACAATTTGATTTATCAATATGCAATAATTTGTTTGCATCAAAAGATCTTTTTTATAAGACATTGAAAAACATGCGCTATTGAGTATAATGTTTTCCACCATTTTTTGTAAATATTCTATCATATTTCATTTGAATACAGACAAAAGACACCGGAAATAAGCAAGACGAAGGTGAGGACTGACTCTGACGTTCTACTTTTAAAAGCTTAAACAAATATAGGCACAGATTCACAAACAGACGTAGAAAAAATGGCACATGGCACACAAGCAAGTCCAGTATAAAAAAAAACCCGTAAACAGAGAGAACTCTGCGGAAGTTCAATTAACCTATCAAAAAAATGTCGGAAAAACGGGGGAAAAAAAGAAGTTGAAAGCTGTTATTTTATAACAAATTTAATAGATGTTGTGGCATTCAAGTAATATACGAAAAACTCGCTGGAAATTCTCAATTTAAACTCTTAATTTTGTAAACTCATTTGTAATATATGTATGTATGCAAAGTGCATTCTCATTTGGGGCAACAACAACAGCAGCAAGTAAATAAAAAAAAAGCAAGAGACAAATGTATAATGAAATATTAAAAAGTTGATTGTACGCTCAATTTGGCTGACCTTCAGTCATTTTTTCAAAAGATATGGCCATAATATAATGCCGAATACAAATCGTTAAAACACATCTACATACATAATATGTATGTTTGTATGTATAATAATTTAAAATAAAAACACAAAGACAGCAACAGCAAGAAATTCACGACAAGCTTCAAACTGAGAGGGTTGAATGATGGTAAGGGGGTGGGGAATACCAGTCCACAGTCCCCATAGTGGTGGCTCAGTTAACGGCTGTCTCTGTCCGCCAATCTCTCGTTTTTGCCGTTGTTGTTGTTGTTTGTTTTTGCTGTCTGTTTTGGTTTTCTGTTTGGAGTCCGTTTTTAGTCCAGTTCGAAATTGCCAACATTGTTGTTGTCTCTGTCTTAGTTGGTCTCTTCACTTCACGTCTCTCAATCTTGCTCCAATAAGAAGAAATAATCCAACTCAATCTGGGAAGACAAGTTTTTTATTTTAAGCTTCCAAAGCTTGGAGCTTTGCTTTGCCGCTCACTCCACAGTCACTTCTCTCTCTTGATCTGTATTTTCGCTCACTTTATAGCAGCTTTGACTTCGTAACGTTTTGAGCCTTCTAGCTATGCTGTTAAATCGAGTTTTAATTTTTGGGTGTTGTTGCTGATTAGCATTTACATGTATTTGTGCCTATGTGTACGTGTGTCTGTTATGTGAGAGTGTAATAGTGTAAGAAGAAGCAGAAGCTATCGCCGCGTCGATCGACCACAACAACAAACAAACAAAACCAAAACACTACAGAAATATCAGTTTTATGTGTGACAACCTTTTAAGCTAAAACCTTTAAATTTATTTAAATAAAGAAAAAAAGCAACTTGAAAAATAAACAAACAAGTCCCCTAATCAGCTCAAACCAGTTCGCAGTGTAATTGGTCTGCATTCACGCAAAATTGGAACATTTTTGTAATCTCTGTTGATTATTATATTTCTGAAACGAATTAACATCCACTGATAAAGATTTGGTTAATTAAAATTTGTATTTTATATTTGTTTATAGAATCCTTAAAGTGTTGTTATTCAACACTGATTGATAGACAACTTTTGCTATACACTTATTTAGCTACTGCAAAAAAGAATTTATATAACACTTACAGTTACACGTTATGCAGTACTATTATACAACAATATTGCTTGTATAGTCCTGGTTATGTATTACTTTTTATCAATAATTGTTGTTACCAGCCGTGTTTGAGTGTTGCGAGTTTGTTTGGCTCATCCGCCTAATATTTTTAACCAATAACGAACTGATTTTCAGAGAACTCAACATAGTTAAATATTTAATTCACATGTTGATCAATTGGCAATCAAAGATATAATTAAATATCTATTTTAAGAGATCATGCCAGCACAAATTTCGAATGTCGTTTCAAATAATCAAATTTATGCAGCCTAAAGACTGGTTTTAGCCATTACTTATTTTTGTTCTCTGCATCGTCTTTAGTCTTTAGTATCTACTTCTTTCATGTATTTAAATGAACTTTTAATTGTCGATTTTGAACAGAAGACATAAAACCAGAATCTTTCGAAAATTTGTAAACCACATTGAAAGTTTCTTCTTTTTGTGAGCAAAAAAAGCACAGCTACTTTTGGTTATTCGTTTTACTTTAAGTTTTTTAATTAATAGATAAGGCTATCCGCATAAATACCATAACTCAGCACACGCACGCAATCAGACACACACGCATTTGTTATCTAATCAGAATAAGAAACCTAATTTTGTGACCATTCACGGTCAATGTTTTCTTTTTTTTATTCCAATTTGATTATAACTTTTTTTCATATGTCAGCGATATGTCTGATTCTAAGTGGGCGAGAGTCCAAAGCAAACGCATTTCCGTTGAACTTTTGTCCATAATCATGAAAAAGCAAAGCAAAAAATTATGCAATGCACATTGCGTTGTTTTTTAAATCGGTCAATGAACGTTGTTTTTGTACGGCGGGTTCAGGTTCATGTTCGGGTTCGCTCGTTCGACAAGATCTTCCAGGTGACGCTTATAATTTGATCGGTTTTTGTCGTCGTCATACTATTTGTTGTTGTTGGTTGAGAGGGCGAACTTCGGGTCCGTTCAGGCCACAGTTCATTGTACGCTTTTGTTTGCTTTGTGTTTGTTTTGAGTATCTGTTTGCTACGAACTCGACGATATTTCATTGGTTCTGATTTGACTCTGCTTGGCCTTGAAATATTCTATTTCTGCGCGTAGAATGTGTTAAAAAAGGATTCCCAACAAGAAAAGTACGTTAAAAATTCACTTAATCAAAAATATCCCATTAGATGGAGATAGCAGGAACCGAAACAAGAAATAAAATCAAGAACTACTTGCAATTTACGTGAAGGTTTATCACGATAAGATAGCTACAATACTTTCGGTTGTGGTACCGTAGCCGAAAGGTTTTCTTAATGAAATAAACTGAAAATTTTTTGAATTCAATTTAAATAATTAATAACAACAAACATTTGGAACAGTAGCTTACAAATGCAATTGTCGGCAAAAGATCTAGAGCTTTGTGGAACACCTCTGACTAATTGCGTATTTGTAATTATATCTGAGCTTGGGGTTCCCTACTTTGTTGTGACTCAACTTAAAGGAACTACAATAATAAAAGTTGCAACAGCGTCTAAATGTCACATAGTTGTTTATCGCTTATTTCATTTGTAGTCGAAGGCAAATAATTTATTAAATTACATCGTAGACTAGCCTATCCCTTGTGTACAATATTTATTTACATTGGGATTTATCGATGAACCTACCCAACGGTCGTGTAAACTGGCACGACATCGTTTAACGCCTTTCTCAATATAAAAATAAATAATATAGTATAAATACATAATTTCACACTGTTGATGCCTGAATCGTGAGTCACATTTCCTAATAATTATGTTGTTGTTGTTGCTGTTGCTGTTTCTGTTTGCTAAAAATAGCAAGTGTTGAATATACAAAATTCAAAATATTGCCATAATATACAATGTGTTGTGTGTGTTTGTATGTGTGTCGTCTATATTGCTGAGAAAATTGAGAAGCCTGTTTGTTGTGTTGTTGTTGTGGATATTGAAAGTGCACAAAATGTTGCGCCGGATGGCACTTTGGGATTCCCGTGTGGGCAATTATCGCCACAAGAGAGAGAGAGAGAAAAAAGAGGCGACAATTGATTATTCATTTCACACACACGCACCTTGTATACATATTAACTTTGACTCGCTGTCAACAAAAAGAGCGAGAGACTTGCATTCCCGTTCTCATTCCCCTCTCCCTCTTCGCCCTCTTTCAATCGTATAAAAAATGGTTTTTGTTGTTTCTTTTGTCGCATTACATCTAGACTTTTGGTTTACCGTGTTGTTGGCTGCCCTACTACATTTTTGGACATCTGTTCAGAGTTGGGCAGTCTATTACCGTTTATAAAATTTACATATTTTTAAACGCTTTGTATGTATTTTAGTACACAAACATACATATATTTGCATAAATATGCACATATGTATGTGGTAGTGTGCAAAGTCGTTAATGCGTTTGTTTCTTATGGTTGTTGTTGGTGTCGTTGTTCTGTTTCTGCATATTTATCGATTCAACTAAATTTCGGTCGATCGATTTAGCGAAGGTGGCAACCCTGCTGCTGGTGCACAGATTAACGAGCTTAGTTGTTTCCCAGTGCTATTCATTTTTCTCCCTCACTCTTTCTTTTATTTGACATTGTTATCAATGGTTTGTTCATGTTGTTGTAAAGAAGCGCAGCACAAAGCAAAATTGTCCACACAGCTGTCAGCTGCACTGCCAACTCTCACATAAGCGTTTGTATGTGTGTGTGTGTGTGAGTACTTATATTATTCAATTCTTTTTAGAAGCGTGTGAGATTTTTGTGACTGCCTTTTTTCGAGCATTCCATTGCACACGTACATGTGTATGTTCACACGTTTTCATTGATTTCTTGGGTAGTTTGGTTTTTTGGTGGTTGTTGCTCCTGTTGTTTGAAGCCTGCGGCCAGCTGTTGTCTGGAAGGAGTCCTCATACAAAGGCACTAGCACAAACAGGCACACATTACATTCCGTCCCCGTCTCCTCCTTTACTTTCCTCTCGTGTCGTTGTCGTCAGTCAGAGCAGTGCATTGGCCTTTCGTTCGCCAGAGCTCTCAATGCTATTGAAGCGGTGTTCGGAGGAACGACGTTTTTAACAAATGGCTGCCGACATCGTTGCGCGCTTCAAACTTGAAATTGTATTATTGTTGTTGCTCTTTAGGTTTTTATACATACATATGTACATATACATTTTTTGGCTAATTTGTTTAACGTTGGCTGCAAATTTGTTGTTATTGAAATACAAACACACTCATGCATACACCAACAACAAACCAGGGGCAACATTATTATATATTTATTTTTTGTGTATAAATGAACTTCAAGTTGTTACCTTGGCTCACAGCTTTTATTTGTGAGTTTTTACGTAGCGTGTGTGTGTTTTTATGAGCATTAATTATTTGTCTTGTTTTTTTTTTTTCTGATTTGCTATTAATCTCATCCTGTTCGACTACAACAACAATTATCCACCCGAGTACCCAACTTCAATAAACGGGGATATACACATGAGAAAAGGAGACGAACATAGTTTTGTTATTTTTATGACGTTGTTTTGCTGTCAATTTTACAGGCGACCTGCCCTGCCAGATTTACTAGCTTCCTGCTGGTGGTAGTAAATTCGCAAAGAGTTCTGTCAGGTGTGATTTTAACTATTTACCCATATATATGTACAAACATACATACATATATTTGTATTTGTACCTACATTCTTCAAATGTAAAACACATTTTCACATACAAACATGTGTATGCGGTGTAGCTAAAATTCGTAGTACAAAAACAAACAGAGATAAGCCCACCACGCAGGCGAATCTATGTAGCAGTTAAGTAGACACAAAAAAAAGTAGGCACGACGAGACACGAACGAACGAGCACACGACTAAAATGCTAACACAAAAAAACATACATACAAACGCATCGGGCTAAGATCTCTGTCTACGGTAAATCTACCTGAAAGCGGAAAATTTTTGTATGCAAAAATGTCAAAAGTGAACACGAATTAACAACAAAGAGTATCATGCAGAAAAATAAAAAACGGGTGTCCGGCTCTCGCGCTCTTAAATACTCACGGTGTACTCTTTTAAGTAAAGAGAAAGCCCTTAAGAGAAAACAAGACACGTAACGGTGTGCAACGTAAACACAAAACAGCTGAGCGCCTCGTAACGAGAACGTATGATCGTGTACGCGTAACGTAAACAAATACAAGTGAATTTAACAATACATATAAAGTAAACTCAGCAACGGATCGCAAACGAAAGAAGCGGAAAACAACAAAACTTGAGTAACAAAAAATGAAATTAGTGCACACTTACAATATGATTTCTTTCTAAAGTGTAGAGTGAAATAAGAGCAAAATAGTAATTTTAACAAAGATCCAAAGAAGCAGAAATCAAAAAAGGAAGGAGCGCACGGCCATAAATCAACAAGTAACAACTACAGAATCAAAGCATCATCTAAAAAGTAACCTGCAGCAAGAAGAACTAAGTACGATAACAAACATAATTTTATATATTGTATAAAAGTGAATTTAACTGAAATTGGTAATAATTTTATAGAGAAATCGTCGCCATCAATAGCAACAAAATCAACAAGAACAACATCGACCAATTTAAAGAGCTTTTTTGTGTGCGCCGACCACATTTAAAGCAAAAGGCATAGTATTTGCTATCGATTGACCGATAAACCGATATATCTACTGTTTTCAACACTGTTCGGCCGAAGCACATAGAGCACAGCTGATTGGGCCACCCCGTTTTGTTGTTGGGTGTGCGGGGCAGTGAAAGGTTTGCTGCGTGCCGAGCAACCGTGCAAAGAAACAGTATAACAACAGCAAGAGCAACCTTTATACTGCATGTGACGTGGTAGGTGCATAACAACAACAACGATAAACACACGACCACATCACGCAGGTGGCAGACTAAAACAGCTGTTTCAACAACTAAACTATAAAACGTCGCGGAAATCTACAAAGCGCCTTTGACTATTGTCATTTAATGTAAATATCTATACATACATGCGAACACATATTGTAAGTACATTTGTAGTTGCGTCTTGTCTTATTTGTACTAAGCTTATGTATATATATATGTATTTTGTTTTCATATTGTGACGCGTGCCCTGTGCCTATAGCTTTTCCAACATTTGTGAGATAATTACACACGCGTACACATTCAACGGCAGCAACAACAAAGTAAGCTAAAGTTTTTAATTTTGCTAAGACGTGCAACGGGGCAAGCTTTTTGTGATACACAAACAGACACACACAATTAAAAGGTATTCAAAAAAAGAAAAAAAACAAGAAAAGAAAAGAAACGTATAAACCAAATAGATAAGCAAATGCTGTTGGGGGTTTTTTTTTAACAAAAAAACGTAGAGTGAACGCTTAACGCTCTCTAAGAGCAAGGAATAGAGCGAGAGAGAGAAAGAGAGGGTGACTGAGAGACCCGTAACAAAGAGAGCCACCAATTCGAATAACGGAATGGCCAACGGCCAGCGGCAGAGTGCCAAGTGCGCACATTAAATTGCAAACTTGTTTTCATTTTTGCTCTACGCTTCACTTCCATAATAACTACTTTACAACAACAACAACAACAAATACTACTTGCAGCAGTAGTAGCAAGTGATACAAGGCACGTACGTATTTCGTGTTTCAAACGAAACATCGAGACGTTATTTGGTTGTTGCTTTTCAAGACGGAGCAAAGCGAGCGTGCGAGAGTTGAGCTAAAGAGCGCCAAATTGAGCGCGCACCCATGTCCAAGTGCATGTATGTATGCGTGTATGTGCATGTGCGAGAGATACGACAACTGCTGCTGCTGTTGATCTGCTCCGTCGCGTCACACTCGTCGACGTCGTTGTCTTAGCATTGTCCACGGGGCGGCGGTGAGTGGTGTAATAATAAACGAGTGCACAGCAGCAAAGCAGCAACAACGGCAACGGCAACCACTTGAAAGCAACTCGTTTCGATTTCATTTAGCAGATACCTTTTGTACGTTGATTAAGATACCTTGGACACAGACACGAGCAAAGTTTTTTATATGAAAAGGGAAATAAAATGCAACTTAACAATAAATTGCTGAGCAAAACAAAACGCAACGTGTAAATAAAAAATTGAACTATTGAATTCCAGTGCCAAAAATGTGTTAATATAAAGCAGCAAATTCCAAAGCTGCCCAAAAATGTCTTGAGTAAAAGTGTTGGCGTAAAAACCCAAAATACATGCAGATATTCACATGTACGTACATACACGTGTAAGCTCACGCACACAATAACAATTGAAAAAAAGTGGTTAAAAGGCATTAAAAATTAACAATATTTCGAGTGCTTGAACTCTGTGCTTACAATTTCGAATCGGATAATACAAGTGTGTAAAGTTTCTTGTGTGTGTGTGTGCCAAGAAAAAGATATTCACACATAAATGAACCTATATATGCAACTAATATAGAAGTGGACAAAAAATATTATAAGCAGCAAAAAAATATATATGTATATAAAAAAATCAACGTACAAACACAGATGATTTTTAGCAAAAGCAAAAAGAAAAAGATCAAGCAGAAACAACAGTACTGAAGCCAATCAAAACAGCCGTTGTCTCGCTCTAGCACACTGTGATCAATGAGAACGAGAGAATAGAGCAAACGAAACTAGCGAGCGAGCGCGCACACACCACCAAAAGCAGTCAAGCGACGTATCCATATTAGTGTGAGTGAGCGAGCGGGTATGTGTGTGTGTGTGCGGTAGTGTGCGAACAGCATTGATTGCTCGCTCAGCGCTGTCTTTGATTTTGCTTATGGCTGCCGCCGCCTGACTTTTGAGCGATTCATACATACATTGACAATTTGAGCACCTGGCGCAGGAGTCGCACTTTCAACTCAAGCAAGCAAAAATTACAACAGTCATTCGCTCGCCTCGCCTCGCACACAAACATGTAAAATCAGCAGCAACAAAAACAAAGAGAACGACTATAGTAACAAGAGCAACAAATACATGCCTACCTTAACCCAATTAAAATACATACCATATTATTTAACAAAAGAAATTGTGTTATTTGCAAGTAGCACACAAAGAGAGCAGCAACAACGTGGAGTGCAAATATGAACCAGACTTTTTGAAAGTAGAAAGAGAGTGAGACATAGAGAGAGAGAGAAAAAAGAGACATATACGGAAGTGAAATTCTCAAGCAGTAACAAAAATATAAAAGAGTTGTGCGTGTATTTGTATCTTGTATTCGTGTTTGCCTGCATTTCAAATCAAAAAATTTAAAGAAAGAAGAAAGAAAAACGCAGCAACAACAACAACGACAGCAGCAAGTTTGCAGTTCAGCTCAAAACTCTCAAGAGAGTCAGTTTCGTATCAGTGTGTGTTGTGTGTGTGTGTGTAGTGGGTCTGTGTAAAGCAATGCATTTGGCTCTGTTCACGTCTTAGCAACAACGTAAATTTTACTTACGATTACAACATACTAAAGAAAACATTATTAAATTGTACAGAAAATCAAACATCATCACAAGCCATTGGACCACAGTCATCGTCTACGTCACGGTCAATCAGGATCATCACCAAGAGTCCATCGATATCCTGCAATTCCTCGAAAGCAACAACAAAGCACATTCAGCAGCGTCAAATTTTACAACTTCCAGTTACAGTTACACTTCCATTGCTCTTCCGTGTTCGCAGAGTGTGCTCACAGAGAAAAATCTATTAGATTTTTTTTTGTCTTTTGCATTATTGTTCAATACTGGCACGCCAGCCAAATCAAATTTTTTGCCATTCGCCATTCGCCACGCAACGTCACGACGACAACGCAGCCAATTTAACAAGTAAATAGAACCGCAGGAGCAGAATATACATTCATACATATAACAAACAGAAAAGGAGTAACAATTGTGATCACAGAAACTTTGGAGGGGGCGCGGACACGTTATGAGCAATTCGATTGCATCAACAAAATGCCTGCCCAATGTCTCGTTCTCGTCCGGCAACTATGGTATGTCACAAAGCCACCGTTACACCGATGATACAAAGGAGTATATATTCCTCAAGCTCACTGACTCTGCGTACCGTGCCATCGAGGAATATCAAAGAAATGAGCATGCCAATCGTCTGGCACCCGGCCAATGTGCCAAAATTCAATGCAATGGCAACACTGGCGTCATCCATTTCCCGCTGCCCAGCGATAGCAATGCTGCTAATAACGGCGGCAGCGGCAACATGGAAACTGGACGTAAATTTGGCTTCACCATTGATGATCTTGAGGGCACGTTGGAGTGCATACAGCAACAGCAGCAGGAGCTTGATGTTCTTGGTGCATTGGCGCGACGAATGCGCATTCATGCCAACGATGATGTCTACGATACCACACGCACAAAAATGGCCAGAGCCGAGGAGACGGAGAAGAGCAAATGTATACGTGAGATCAAGCCAAATCAATCGGATATTGGGCGTAAGGTGAAGAAGCCGTCATCATCGGCATCGTCACATCACAGTGGGAACAACAACAACAGCAGTAGCAGCAATAGTTTTAACAGTAACAATAGTCGTAAGTTAGGTTCATCGCCATTTAATGGTCTGACGTCATCATCAGCAGCAGCTGCATCAGTCGCAGCAATAGCAGCAATTGCCTCACGCTCGCCCAATCCCAATACATTGGGTGCCAGCGGAACAGTCAATGGGAGTCGCAACAGTGCGGCAGCAACCCTGGCCAATACATTTGCCACTGGCATCTCGCAGGGCTATGCATTAAGCGGGAAGTCGCCCAGAGACAGCACAACAGCAACTGTTGCATCGGCAGCAACAGTTGGCGGAGGAGGATCCTTTATTAGCAGCACCAATGGACGCAATAAAATGCTCAATGGAAGCAGCAGCAACAATTCTCGCAATGGCAACACTAAATCAGGAGGCGGTGGCAATGCCAACAAAATGTCTGATGTCTCGCGTCGTACAATACGTGAGCGTTTAATACATTTACTGGCATTGAAGCCATTCAAGAAGCCGGAACTGTTTGCACGTTTAAAGAACGAGGGCATCAAAGATCGGGATCGCAACATGATATGTAATATACTCAGGGACATAAGTGTTATGCCACACAATACGTATAATTTGCGCCGACAAATGTGGAACGATGTTGATGAGAATTGGCCATTTTTTAGCGAACAGGAATTGCAGCAACTGAAGCGTCGCAAGCCACAGAATCTGACGCCTCCAATGAGCTCCGATGCGGGCAGTTCAACATCCGGACAAAGTCCTACATCCACTCACACAGGCAGTCCGCCACCGCTAATGTCGATGTCCACAAACATGGGACAATTGTCCGGTAATCATAACAATGGGAACAGCAGCAGTCTCAAGCGGAGTAGTATCGAGTATGATGAAATGTTTAGCACAGGCAAGGTCAAAAAGATGCGCATAAGTCATTACAATAGGGACTCTGGACCAATTGCATCCTCAAACTCAGCCACAACAGTTCCCACATCCACGTATCGTAGTCGCACGGGAAGCTCAGCGGCTGCCTATACACCGCCTCAGCGTCAACAGCCGCAGATGGTGGATGAGCACAGTAGCGATCTGAGCTACAATGTGTTGGACAACATGGATGACTTTAGGAGCATGGCGGCAGCAGCTGACGAACAGAAGCAACAACAACAACAACAACAGCAGCAGCAGCAGCAACGTAGTAACGGTCGACGAACCAGCAGCTCCTCCTCGTCCAAGCAAAGTGGAGCCAGCAGCAGCAGCACCGATAAGCGCAATTCCACGGGCAGCAATTCAAGCAGTTCCAGTGGCTATGAGACGCAACAGGATCGCAACAATCGACAGTCTGCAACTTCATTGTCGACAATGACGCAGTCAACAAACAACGGTCGAAAATCCTCAACAACGCCACCAAAGTTGGCTGCCAGTTTTGTGCGTCAATCGGCGCCGACAACATCATCGACGACGACAACACAACAGCAACAGCAGCAACAACAAAAGCAAAAACAACAACAGCAACAGCAGCATCAACAACGCAACAGCAACAACTATAACAGCAACAACAATGCGCACGATGAGTACAATTCATACAACAACAACACACACGCCGCTTCCAACAGCAAAAAGCGCACGAATGACAGCAACAACAGCAGCAACGGTCCGCGGCAACGCAGCAGTAGCAGCAACAGCAACTATCAGCAGCAGCAGCAGCAGCAACAGTTGCCAGTGCAGCATCAACAGCAACAACAACAACACAATCAGCAAGTGCATTATCAACAGCAACACCATAATAATAATCATCATCATAATAATAATAACTATCGCGAGCCGTCAACAACAACAACAAATACAACGAATCATCATCAATCGAATGCAACAACAACAAGAAACAAGAGCAACAACAGCAGCAGCAGCAGCAGCAGCACAGCAAAACATCCATCGCCCACACAGCAACTAGCGGAGGCAGCACACGCGTATGCAACAGCTGCAACATCAGATGCAAATGCAAATGATGCACCACGTTATGACTTTAGTCAATATGCGCCCATACGCACGCTGGAGGTGCGAAGACGCTATAAGAATGAATTTCAGAGTGATTATGATGAGTACTGCAAGCTGTTGGTCAGCGTCGAGGGAGTAAGCAAACGTTTCCAGGATCTATCCAAGCGTTTGGAGGGAGCTCAGCAACGTGGCGGCGATGATTATGATCAAATCAAGCGTCAAATTGTCAGCGAATACGAGAGGATTAATAGTGATCGGAGCATTCATGAGGAAAAGCAGAGATTTGATTATTTGCATGCCAAATTGGCGCACATTAAGCAACTGGTTATGGACTATGATAAGACTTTGATAAGCGCAGTGCCAGAGGCTACGGCAGCAGCGGCGGCGGCGGCAACAGCTGCTGCTGAGGCACAAGCGTTGGCAGCAGCAACAGCAGCCGCAGCTGCTGCTCGTTTGGCCGAAAGCAGCAGCAATAACATGCAACAGCAGCAGCAACGGCAGCAACAGCAACACCATGCGGTTGTAACGATACAGCAGCAGCAACAACATTACAACAGCAACAATAATAATAATAACAACAACAACAACAGCAGAAACAAAAACAATGGCAGCCACGATAGCGATTCGGATGATAGTTCCGGTAGCTCAGATTCCAACGATGATGATGATGACGAAGATTGCGATGATTCCAACTCCAATACTGATGATGACGAACGCTACTAAAAACGAATCAATCAAATCAAATCAAATCAATCAATCAATTAATCAATCGGAAACAGCACCAGCATAAAGCTACTTTAATACACAACAAAAACAACAACAACAACAACAAAAGCAGCAGCCGCAGTTGCAGTTGCAATCAATGTAAAAAGGCAAAAAAAAATTAAATAAAATAAACTAAAATAAAAATAAAAAAGAAATAGAAACTATTATACATAAAATCTATATATATTATATTATATATAAATATATAAAACACAATTATTATTGTAAAACAAACACCAACAAAAACAACAACAAAGCGTTCTAAAAGAAAAATTGTACTAAAAACTGAAACACAAAAAAATGTTGAAATTATGTTAACAAAAAATTAAAGCTAAAAAAAAAAACAAAAAAAAAATTGATTTGCAAAACATTTCGTAAAAAGCAATAACAAGCATATTTTTATGAAATACCACAAAAACGACGCATGCCTATACATACAAAAACCAAAACAAAATATTTTTTTGTAGACTTAAAAAAAAGGGGCAATGAAGTGAAAACTGTAAAATGTTTGATTTTTTGTTTTTATCCGTTTTGTGTGTAATAATAATTATATTATTGTCAAGCAACTTTTTTAAATATATACATTAATATATATATATATCATAGAGAGAAGAGAGAGCGTATGTTTTCTTCGTTTTCAAACACTTGGACAACTTTTTAAACTTTTCTTTTTTTTTATATAAAACAAACAACACACATACACAAACACATCAATTTGTTACGGACACAATCAAGAAACTTTTGTTTTTTTTTACTTTATTTATTTTGATATACTTAACAATATGTAAATACAGTACATGAGTATATAATTTCCTAAACTTCTTCTCCACCAAATAAACGACAACAAGAACAGATAATCTGATGTGCGCACAGTGGGCCAAGAGCAATTTGTTTTTGACATTACGCAAGTGCAACAGAGTACTGCTAGAGTACGACAGATTAAATATACGCACTTATATTACACTCACTCACACACACTTACACACACACATTTATTATATGCTTCTTCTTCTGGTGGTGTTGCATGCGGGCGTGCCTCTTTAACAATAGACTGAACTTTGAAACGGCTTGTTTATTTTTTAAAATATACTTACTTATTTGTAGCAGCTTGTTTAGAAAAATTTCAATTTTAATTTGTGTATAACTAGTTAATTTTTGTTATAAAATATTATTTGTGTGTTTAAATCGTACACGAAATATAATTTTGTTTTACTTGTTTTCTTCTGTTTTTTTTTTATCAAACATTTCAACGCTAACAATTAATTATTTATTATTTTCGTTTGCCTTTTTAGACAAATTTTTGCTCAAAAAAAAAAAGCAAAACAAAAATCAAACTAAATGAGAAAAAAAACACGAAAAATACTAAGTAATTGAGTTATAGACATGATTGTGCGGTTGTATCAGAGCTATGCGGCCCCAAGTAAGCTGTTTGCTTTTAGTTTTAGAACAACTTTAAGCACGTTACAGACGCTTCCTTAAAATATATGTATACAAAAAAAACAAAACAAAAATAAACAAAACTACCAAGTAAAAAAATATTTGCTTGAGAAATTATCAAATAATTTGCTGAAACTCTAGTGTCCAAAACAATACAGAACTAAAAATAAAAGTAAATCTTAAAACGAATGAGAAAGATAGTTAAAAAAGAAAAACACAAAACGAATGTAATGGATGGAAACAACCGACAAATTTTTTTGTTAGCTATTTCGTTGCAATATTTTTTATATACCATATTTAAGTAGTAGGAAAACAAACAAATGAAACGAAAAGGGAAAATCAAATGAAACAATGAGATCAAGTTGCAAAAATCAAGCGTTTAAAATCGATTTGTAGCAATTACAAAAAATATTAAAATGATATATACAATTTATATACAACAACAAAAGAAAAAATATACCATATATATATATACCTATATACAACAATGACATTTGATAAGTAAACAAAAAAAATGAGATGAAGGGGAACTTACTAGTTTTATATGCATAAATGCCACGCCCACACACCACAAACAAAACCAAAACTTACACACACAGCCACACACACACACACACAGCATACACATTACTAATCTACTGCAATTACAAGAAATAAAGAAACTTATTAATGATAAACGACAAGAGAAAAAGAAAAACAAAAAATAAGATGATTGTGTAAGCCGCAAGGAAAAAAGGAGTAAACCAGATCAAGAGACATGAGAAAATTATTATTATTATTATTATTATAATTATTATTATTATTGTAAGTTTAAGAGCAAAACCGCTGACAAAACCAGCAGAATTAAAAATCTTAAAAAAAATGAGATATTGTTATATACTAGTAATTATTAAGGCGACAAACAAAACAAACAAAAAAAGAAAACAGACAACAACAAAAAAAACTTAACAAAAAAAGCAAAGAAAAATAGAGTCAAATAAAATATTGAATCGAAAAAAAACATCACTTTTCTCTATATTTGAATGGGGGAGAGATAATAATTTTTTAGGTCATTTCAGGTACTTTTTCCGCTTGTATTATTTTGAGACGTTTTTCGCTTGAACATGAACCACGGTAAAAAGAGAGCGTGTGTGAGAGCGATTGCACTCATTCATGCGATACTTTTTAGAAACAATCAATTAATCGATAACCATTTTACTTAACGATTTATAGAAGAGGAAGAAGCGGTTGAGGATAATGCTCAGGTGGCCGAACTTTCCAACGATTCCGATGCCCCATTGAAGCCCAATGTGAGTAGATCAATTTACAGGGTATACAAATAACTAATCAATATTGGTAGGTGGTGCAGAATGACGAGGATGATGACTATGATCCGGAGGATAATCGTGGCAAGAAGAAGAAGGGCAAGAAGCGTAAAACGAAGAAGGGTGAGGAGAAGGGACGCAAAAAGAAGAAGCGAAAGAAGAATGAGAGCGAAGAGGACAGCGATTTTGTGCAGCACGACGAGGAGGTGGAGTATCCAAGTACTTCATCCAAACGCGGACGTAAGCGCAAAGAGGAGAAAGAGAAGGCACAAAAGGAGAAAGAGTCTTCATCCTCAGGTTAGCGAGTCAATTAAATTTGTTATTGTCATTTTCATGTATGATACTATAATAAATATTCGATCTTTAGGCATGCCTTCTGTGGAGGATGTATGCTCGGCGTTTAGTGTGTGCGATGTGGACATCGAGTACAGCGAGGAGGATCTGCAGAGTCTGACCACGTACAAGGCATTCATGCAGCATGTGCGCCCCATCTTGCAAAAGGAGAATCCCAAAATTGCAGCACCCAAGCTAATGATGCTCGTGGCAGCCAAGTGGCGTGAGTTCTGCGAGAGTAATCCTCATATACAGCAGGAACAGCAGCAGAGCGGACAGACTCAGCCGGCGGCGGCGGCGGAGCCAGATGAACCACGATCCTCGCGGTCATCCCGCAACGAGAAACCCGATGATATCTACGAAGAGGAGGAGGAAGAAGAAGAGGAGGAGGAGGAGAAGAAGCCGCGACGCAAGCGCAGCGGTCGCAGCAGCAACAAAAAGGGTCGACGTCCCTCGGGCAAGGTGCCCACATTGAAGATCAAGTTTGGCAAGCGTAAACGCGATAGCTCCGACGAGGAGCAGGATGCTAGTGGCGCCTCTGAGCGTGACTCTGATCTCGAGTTCGAGCGCATGCTGCAAAAGTCCGATGATAGTGCCGACGAGAAAGAAAAGGAGAAGGAAAAACAGCCAGCAGAGACGGCTACTGCAGCTGCTGCCCAGGATGAGGGTGCTCCCGTGGTGCGCAAGAAGGCCAAGACCAAGATTGGTAACAAGTTCAAGAAGAAGAACAAAATGAAGAAAACCAAGAACTTCCCCGAAGGCGAAGATGGCGAACACGAGCATCAGGATTACTGCGAGGTGTGCCAACAAGGCGGCGAGATCATACTCTGCGACACGTGTCCACGTGCTTACCATTTGGTCTGCCTGGAGCCAGAACTGGATGAACCACCAGAGGGTAAATGGTCGTGCCCGCACTGCGAGGCCGATGGCGGTGCTGCGGAGGAGGAGGACGATGATGAGCATCAAGAGTTTTGCCGTGTGTGCAAGGATGGCGGCGAGTTGCTTTGCTGTGACTCCTGCCCATCGGCATATCATACATTCTGTTTGAATCCACCGCTGGACACCATACCCGACGGCGACTGGCGTTGTCCACGCTGCAGTTGCCCTCCGCTGCTCGGCAAGGCCGAGAAGATCATTACTTGGCGCTGGGCCGTGCAACGTCGTGGTAGCAGCGAGGCATCCACCTCGAAGAGTGCTAAGGTGGGCAACCGAGTGCGTGAATACTTCATCAAGTGGCACAACATGTCCTATTGGCACTGTGAATGGGTCTCCGAGGTGCAGTTGGATGTGCATCATCCACTGATGATACGCTCCTTCCAGCGTAAATATGACATGGAGGAGCCGCCCAAGTTTGAGGAATCGCTGGATGAGGCAGATACGCGTTGGAAGCGCATTCAACGGCACAAGGACAAGGTGGGCATGAAGGGCAACGACGATGACGATGAGGCTGCCCTCGAGGAACGCTTCTACAAGAATGGCGTCAAGCCGGAATGGTTGATTGTTCAGCGTGTGATCAATCATCGCACAGCCCGTGATGGCAGTACCATGTATCTGGTGAAATGGCGTGAATTGCCCTACGACAAATCCACCTGGGAGGAGGAAGGTGACGACATGCCCGGCCTTCGTCAGGCCATTGATTACTATCAGGATTTGCGTGCTGTGTGCACCTCGGAACAGACGCGTGCTGCCAGCAGCAAGAAGAGCAAAAAGGGACGCAAAACCAAGAAACTCGAGTTGGATGATGAGGATCGTCCCGTCAAGCATTATACTCCGCCGCCAGAGAAGCCCACAACAGATCTAAAGAAGAAATACGAAGGACAACCGGCATTCCTTGATGATACTGGCATGCAACTGCATCCTTACCAGATTGAGGGCATCAATTGGTTGCGTTACAGCTGGGGACAAGGCATCGATACCATTCTGGCCGATGAAATGGGTCTGGGCAAGACTATACAGACGGTGACCTTTCTCTATTCACTGTACAAGGAGGGACATTGTCGTGGTCCCTTCCTGGTTGCCGTGCCCCTCTCCACGCTCGTCAATTGGGAGCGTGAGTTTGAGCTATGGGCTCCCGATTTCTATTGCATCACCTACATTGGCGACAAGGATTCCCGTGCCGTGATCCGGGAGAATGAACTGACCTTTGAAGAGGGTGCAATACGTGGCACAAAAGTATCCCGTTTGAGGACCACACAATACAAATTCAATGTGTTGCTTACCAGTTACGAGCTTATCTCGATGGATGCTCCGTGTCTGGGCAGCATTGATTGGGCTGTCCTTGTGGTGGATGAGGCGCATCGCTTGAAGAGCAACCAGAGCAAATTCTTCCGTATCCTCAACAGCTATGCGATTGCCTATAAGCTTCTTCTGACCGGCACACCATTGCAAAACAATTTGGAGGAACTTTTCCATTTGCTAAACTTCTTGAGTCGCGACAAATTCAACGATCTCCAGGCTTTCCAGGGCGAGTTTGCCGATGTCTCCAAGGAGGAGCAGGTGAAGCGTTTGCATGAGATGCTTGGTCCACACATGCTGCGTCGCCTTAAGACGGATGTGCTCAAAAACATGCCCTCCAAGTCGGAGTTTATTGTACGTGTCGAATTGTCTGCCATGCAGAAGAAGTTCTACAAGTTTATCCTGACCAAGAACTATGAGGCACTCAATTCAAAGAGCGGCGGAGGCTCCTGTTCCCTTATTAACATCATGATGGATCTGAAAAAGTGCTGCAATCATCCGTATCTATTTCCCTCGGCTGCCGAGGAGGCTCCCACCTCTGCCGGTGGCATCTATGAGATCAATTCGCTGACCAAGGCAGCTGGAAAGCTTGTGCTGCTTGCCAAGATGTTGAAGCAGCTTAAATCGCAGAATCATCGTGTGCTCATCTTCTCGCAGATGACGAAAATGTTGGACATTCTAGAGGACTTCCTCGAGGGTGAACAGTACAAGTACGAGCGAATTGATGGCAGCATTACGGGCACCGTTCGTCAGGAGGCCATCGATAGATTTAATGCACCAGGAGCTCAACAGTTTGTTTTCTTGCTGAGCACACGTGCTGGTGGCTTGGGCATTAATCTGGCCACAGCTGATACGGTCATTATTTATGACTCAGATTGGAATCCTCACAATGATATTCAGGCCTTCTCGCGTGCCCATCGTATTGGCCAGGCCAACAAGGTGATGATCTATCGCTTTGTCACACGCAATTCCGTAGAGGAGCGTGTCACACAGGTTGCCAAGCGAAAGATGATGTTAACCCATCTCGTGGTGCGTCCAGGCATGGGAGGCAAAGGTGCCAATTTCACGAAGCAGGAACTCGATGATATCTTGCGTTTCGGCACTGAGGATCTCTTTAAGGAGGATGACAAAGAGGAGGCCATTCATTATGATGACAAGGCCGTTGCGGAGCTTCTTGATCGTACTAATCGCGGCATTGAGGAGAAGGAATCCTGGGCCAACGAGTATCTGTCCTCATTTAAGGTGGCATCCTATGCCACCAAGGAGGAGGAGGAAGAGGAGGAAACGGAAATCATTAAACAAGATGCTGAAAACTCTGATCCAGCCTATTGGGTTAAACTGTTGCGTCATCATTACGAACAGCATCAGGAGGATGTAGGACGCAGCCTGGGCAAAGGTAAACGTGTGCGCAAACAGGTCAATTACACGGATGGCGGTGTCGTTGCGGCGGACACCTCACGGGATGACTCCAATTGGCAGGACAATGGCAGTGAATACAATTCGGAATATTCTGGTGGCAGTGACGAGGATGCCGGCGATGATGACTTTGATGAACAGAATGGCGAACGCAAAGCCAAGCGTCGTCTGGAGCGACGTGATGATCGTCCTCTGCCCCCGCTGCTGGCACGTGTTGGCGGCAACATCGAAGTGCTGGGATTCAATGCCCGACAGCGAAAGAGTTTCCTCAACGCAATCATGCGTTATGGCATGCCACCTCAGGATGCCTTCAATTCCCAGTGGCTGGTGCGTGATTTACGCGGTAAATCCGAGCGTAATTTTAAGGCTTACGTGTCCCTGTTTATGCGACATCTTTGCGAGCCGGGCGCCGACAATGCAGAGACCTTTGCGGATGGCGTTCCACGTGAGGGACTTTCCCGTCAGCATGTGCTCACGCGCATTGGCGTCATGTCGCTGATCCGCAAGAAGGTGCAGGAGTTCGAGCACATCAATGGATACTACAGCATGCCCGAGTTGATACTTAAACCCTGTGAGCCAGTGCGTTCAGCTGGCGGCAAACAGGAGGCAGCTGCCTTGGAATCCGCCACAGCGGCAACTGGCAAACCGCCAGCAGAGAGCGCCACCACCAGCAACAGTGCAACGCCAGCAACAAGTGCTGCTCCAAGTCCAGCGCCAGCATCTGAGAAGAGTGAAGATAAAGCCACGGTAGAAAAAGCTACGCCCGAGAAGCAGGAACCGAAGTCAGAGCCAGATGCTACTGAGGTGGATAAAAAGGTTGCCGATTCAGCTGTCAAACAAGAGAAGTCGGAGGAGTCTGGCGATACTGAAACCAAGTCCAACAGCGAGGCAAGTGTCAAAAGCGAGGCTGCCAAACTGGAGCCCAAGGAGGAGGGCAAGGATCTGACAGTGGAGCCAAAGGAAGAGCCAAAAACCGAACAGAGCGAGGATAAGGAAAAAGAGAAAACAAGCAGCGATGAGAAGACAACTAATCCAAGCAGCAGCACCACCACAAACATCATCGATGATGATGACGACGATGTGATGATTGTCAAGGAGGACGGTGAACTGGAGAAGCCCAATGCCAGTGCGAACGCCAATTCACCCAAGGATCAAAAGGGAGCAGCAACTCCTGGAGCGGGCAAATTAGTTGAAGATAGCCTGGAGGTATTGAAGAGAAAATTCATGTTTAATATTGCCGATGGTGGCTTCACGGAACTGCACACATTGTGGCTAAATGAGGAGAAGGCAGCTGTGCCCGGACGCGAATATGAGATCTGGCATCGTCGTCATGACTATTGGCTCTTGGCTGGCATTGTGACACATGGCTATGGACGTTGGCAGGATATACAGAACGATATACGCTTTGCCATTATCAATGAACCTTTCAAAATGGATGTGGGCAAGGGCAATTTCTTGGAGATTAAGAACAAATTCTTGGCCAGGCGCTTTAAGTTGCTCGAGCAGGCGCTTGTTATTGAGGAGCAGTTGCGACGTGCAGCTTTCTTGAATCTCGCTCAGGATCCAAGCCATCCGGCAATGTCACTTAATGCACGCTTTGCTGAGGTCGAATGTCTCGCTGAATCCCATCAGCATTTGAGCAAGGAGTCGCTGGCTGGCAACAAACCGGCCAATGCGGTCCTGCACAAGGTGCTCAATCAGCTGGAGGAGCTTCTGTCCGACATGAAGAGCGATGTCTCACGTCTGCCGGCCACTCTGGCCCGTATACCGCCTGTGGCGCAACGACTCCAAATGTCCGAGCGTTCCATATTGTCGCGTCTGGCGGCCACAGCTGGCAACGCCTCCAATGCTGGTGAGTTACACATCCCAAAACTTAATATATGATTGTTTTAACATGATCTCCTTCCTTTCCAGCTCAATTGATGGCACAATTCCCCGCTGGTTTCCAGGGCACAACCTTGCCAGCGTTTACAGGCGGTCCCGCTGGCAACTTTGCTAACTTTAGGCCACAATTCTCGGTGCCTGGACAGTTGTCCAACAATGCTGGCTCCTGAGCACCTACATGTCTATCCTAAGCGCATTCAAATTCCATGGAAATTAATTACTCTTCACCTAAGAATTTAAATACGTATATTAAACGCATACCCAATACATACACATACATATATATTTATCATAAAAATAATCATTTTGCAATGAAATAATATTACGAACCGTTCACAAATTCAATATTTGCCGCTTTCAATTTAACATTTGGCTCAATTGGCCAATTAATATTGACAATTATTGTAATGCTTAATTACTTACTGTGTGATTTCATTTTATATAGATACAAATACAATATAAATTCCAATTACATTGCAAAAGAACAACCGATTGAAGTGTATTTATTTGTTTTTTTTGGCCGGATTAGTAGTTTCCTAGTAAATAAATTTGCTCGTCATTTTTAAAACTAATTCTGAATGGATCGGCATCAAAAAATTAGGGGGTCATCTAAGAATCCGTCTTGGAAAATTTCAGTCTCAAGTCGTTGGAAAACAGGACGAAAACAAAGAACCCTTGAAGTCTCGGAAACTACAAAGACTAAAGACTAAGACACAGGACTCGTCAGGACATGCAAGGATATAGACGAGTTATGGGCCCAATTTTCTCTATACAAAAAAGTCCTAACTTGGTTACTTTAAGGACTTTCGTCTTTTTTAATACTAATTGTTATTGTAACCTATAACGACTACCTGTGGGCCGCCAAACTGAGTTAGAACTAAACAAAACTAAAATATGATGTCCTTCAACGTTTTCTTGATCCTTCCTTAATCAACAAGAACAGCAGCAGCACAACAACTGTTGCTGCTGTTGTTGTCGCAACAAAGCTTCTCGGGTAAGTGAAACAAATTGCATTCAAGCGACAGACTTTTTATTTGATACTTGTAACATTTGTATTTGTTATATTATCATGCATATGTTTGGATGTATATTAAGTATAAATTAGTTAAGTTTGTATGTGTATATATACTCGTTTGTCTACATATACATATATATGTAATTTGTAAATATCGAATACATTATTATTACGACATTTTAATGTCATTTGATAAGCGCAAATACTAATTTCAAAATCAATAAGTTGGTACGTTACAAAACCAATGCACACACCTCATATAGCATATATGAGTAGAGCGCAAAAATGAGTGCGATTTGTATTTGTGAAATTCGTAGCATCTTTCCAAATGTATAATATATATATTGCTAATTAATATCAAGTTTTCGACAACATTTGACGAGCAATTGCCATCCATAGGCATTTGGATATTCATCTAGATCTCGATTTAAATCTTGATCGTATTTACAATAGTTACAAATAAATGGAATTGCATAAGGTTTATATGCATATACATACATAATTACGAATTAAAGTGAATAATTACAAGCGGGGCTCTATTGGCCTAATACAAATTCCAAGGTACAACAAAAAAGAAGCGATAGTTAAACAAAAAAAAAGAAAAGTGAAACAAATGTAACAAACAAGCTCTGCACATGGCCAAACCGATGCAATTAAATAAACTAATAATAGTAATGTAATTAACTGGCTAAACAAATTATTTGCGAGCTATGTTTTGGAATTACACATAGATTTAAAATATTAATATTGTTTATAATATGGTACACATTAAACAAAATCACATTTGCAACGCGAATGTGCAAGCGCTCACAACAACAAATAAATCAGGAAAATCGCACCCTTATTATTTTGAATATTGTTGGGCAACTTATAAAACTAGAACAGCAAATTAGCTTAAAATAGTAAATAACAAAGAACATAAACACACACACACACACACACAGACAAAAGCATTCTTACACTCATACTTGCAAACTAATTAGAAAAGTAAACAGATTTAAGCGATTGAATAGCACATCATAGCCTTTAGCCTTTAACCATATTTAGCTGTTGCTGCAGAAGACAACAACAAGTACAATATCAATATATTACGATATTGTGCATAATTTCTTAAGCTCTCCCTCCGTCTCATCAACATCCAGCTGTAAAGAGGCATCATTGGACAGCGCCCGTCCCTCAATGTTGGGCAAATATGGCTCATAGTCGAGACCCTGCCGTTCGTAGAATAGCAAATAGGCGGCGCTTGGATCGATGTTTGGCTTATGCGATATCTCGCGACAGGAGCTATCATTGTAACAATACCAGGAACCAGTTTTGTTTGATGCATAGGAAATGTAATGGCCACCATTAAGCATACCCGAGTGTGACTATAAATTCGAGAATATAATGATTTAAATAAATTATTAAATATATATATCAGATTTCTACAACTCACCACTACGGCGTACAGCTTGTATTTGGGATCGAATTCATCAACATCCGCTTTGAGCTTGTGCTGATGATAGTCTTCGAATTCGCCATCGACAATTGGCGTCTTTGTGAGGCTGGTGGAGATGAGACGCTGTCGTCTGGCGGCATTGCTCGATTTACTCTGACGCAACACATTGACAGCTGTGATAGGCGGTTCCTTTGTGCTGGAGGGCTTTTCGCTTGACGGATCAGCGGGCCTTAAATCGACTTTGTCGCTGGCATCAACTTCATCCAATTCGCTAACAATTTCATTGCTTGGCAAATCTCTTTTCAGCTCTAGCAGCTCCTTGTGCCGCAATATCGTCTCCTGCGGCACTGAAGCCAAATAAGGCGTTGGGTCAAAGTCATCGAACGGAAAGTGCACAACCTTCTGGGATTTCACCCACTTGCCGTTGACGCAATTGAAACGCTTCAAATGTACAATCTATCGAACATCACAAGAGCATTAATATGATGCAGTCTACAATGATATGATGACTTACCAAAATAGGTGGCAGTTTCCATATTTGCAGCTTCTTTGTTGCCGGCTTTTTGCCCTTGCAATGACTGCAGTGATACCACTGCTCTAGTTTCTCTTCGGAGGTAAAGGCGCGCAGGCAATGATTCAAATCCACGGGCTCCACTTGCTCTCGCCGGCTTATGGCAATTGTCTCATGATCAACCCAAAGCTGAGCATAGAATTGAAATGGATTAGGAAATAAAACTTGGAGGCAGCTTCAATCAATCAATTGTCCACTCACCCGCTCCAAGGTACTTTGATAACGTAAATGCAGTGCAGTTGGATCCCAATCGATGGCAATGGTAAAGTCTTCAAAATATTTTGTTGTTGGCGTATAGGATAATGATGCTGTGTATTCCGGAGCACGTTTGGCCTCCAGATTTGGTAACGATGGGCATTTCACATTCATTTTTGGCGTCGCAGCGTTGTCTGTCAAGATTTGCATTAGGAATATATTTTCAAATGTTATACTGTTGTCTACAATTACTCACTGGGTGTTGTGTTGATTGGCGGCAGTGCACCCTGGAGCACATATTCATTGTTGCAACGAATTTCGCAGCCGCGACAGAAACTTGACCAGGGACAAATGGCGCAGGTGAGACCATCAGCCTTGACCGCACGCAGCGTAAAAGGGAAATCATAGCCCAGACTGTCGTCACTATAACAAATAAATTGAAAAATATAGTGTTGTAGATAAATTATTAATGGAATCAAATATGAAATAATTAAATTTCGACAAAGTTACAACTTATTATGTACATATTATAATTATTATTATTATAAATTTATATTTTTTAATTTTTCAACATTTAACTGTCGTATGTCCTTACATTTTGAACCGAACCATTTTATTTCAAAAGTCGGGTAGATATTTTAAAAACAAAGTTATGATCTCCGAAAACCGACCCGGTTTGCAGCCTAGAATTTGACTTTTGATTTTTTAATTGAAAAAGTTAAAAATGCACGAAACGTACAGAAGGAGGAAGGAAGTAAGTACATAAAGATCACAAATAAAATGTACTTCTCGGTATTATATAATTTTGAGTTAAATAATTGTCTTTTGTTTACTTAGCACTAGAAATGGTATTGTAATAAATTAAAGGTTGTTAAATTAATATTTGATCTTCCAAATTCTACTTATGATTTTTTAAATAAAAGGTTTTTACGTTTCGTTTACCGAAAATGTCATTTCGAAAAATAACTAAATTAGTAAATAAAGTAAACTTTATATAACACATACCAGTCGGCAGCATGATTCGCCTGCTCGGTGGTTGCTGGCAAAGGACTCAAAAGGCGGTTGACTTGCTGCCAGACAGCGCAATACAAATCCTTGTGAGTACCGCCATCGCAATTGGGAATCAGCAATGGGACACCAAAGAGGCTAGGACGCGTCTTGTGGTAGGAAAGGAAGTAGCTGTCGTGGCGTGTGATTTTCCGATGTACAGCTACCAGATATTTGCCCACCTTGTAGGGCTGTGAGGAACGACGTGAATAGACTCCGCTACTAGTTTGATTACCACTCGTGCTTTCTGGCTGTGAAGTTGTTATTTGTTGATCCGGCTCCTCGTCCTCCTCCTCATCATCCTCGTCGACATCATCATCAACAATCGCATCACGATCGTTTAGGGTGTGAGCCGTGCTCATGCCACTAGAGTGCTCATTGGTGGTTCGGAAGGAGGCGCCATCATCGCTATTGCTGCCATGACGACTTCCAACTACTTCTGCAACGGGCATTGGTTCCGTCAGTGAACTCTCCATGGAGTTCTCGCCCGAATGATTCGTATACGATGGAGAACTGGTATTGCTCTCGGTGTGCAAAAGTTTTGTGGATGAGATACGCTTCTGCTGTGTCGCCACATCCTCCATAAAGTTGTTCTCCGGACTGCAGCTGAGGATCAGCGACTCCTGTATCGAAGTTTGCATTAGTTGGGAGTTAAGTACATTAAGTAAATTTATGTGAGTGTATGCGTGTGTGTTTAAGCTCTGGAAAATTTAAACAATTAACGTCAACTACTCGCAAATAGGCAACAATTGTATATAAACTAGGATAAACGCTCAAAAACTACAACATTTGAAATTATTGCGGGTGTTCAGAATTAGATTTAAATATCTATATATATATACACTATATATATAAGAACGAATATTAAAGTTTTGTAAAACAATTTGTTAATTAAATTGGCGTAATAATTGGTGGTTTCTGTGGTTGCAAATGAGTAAGAGGAGCAATTGCAATGTGTACACTAAAGGGTGATTCATTAGAAAAAGCTAATTACATTAAACACTGGCTACACAATTATTTAACTGATTAAAAATTAATTAATAAACAAATTATATTTAAAATAACATTAAAATATGGATAACTGAATAGCACTGTTAACAACAGTGACAAGTTACGGAAAAGTTATTATAGAATTTACAAATTTTATTTTTCTGTAATAAAAAACCATATTTTCCTTGGATTTAATTAAAATTCAGGCTGAAGAGGGAAAATTTAATTGAATTAGGCGCATCTCTAATATGTATTTTATTTTTAAGACGATAGGAATTTAAAATGCAAACTATTTTAAAATAGATAATAGAGTGATAATTACTGAAATAAATGTAAAAGGAAGATATTCAATATATACATTTTTAGAGTTTAATAAACCATGATTCACCCTTATGTACAATTGAAAAGCCATGAAAATGTCTAGACTCCATAGAGACTACGCTGGACCAAAGATGACGAGATAAAATGTACAAAAAACGGTAGTGGGAAAACTAAAAAACAATTGCAACAATAGTTGATGAGTCTAGAGTTCAAAGTTGTTTTAAGCAATAAATTTACAATATAGTATTTTTTTTTTGTATAAGGCCAGCAACAAAGTAAATGTGTGTGTATTAGTATCAAAGAGGAGCATAGAAATTACAATAAATTACAAAATTACAAGACTATTTAGAGAGAGAGAGAGAGAGAGAGAGATTTTAGACTAGCTATTATTTGAATATAGGTGCGTATACGAAATCAAATAACAATTACAAATTTAAGACGGGTGGGGGGAAGGTGTGTATACAGGTATACATTAGATAAGGTAGCCCACAAACCAAACAGATTTAACATATTGGTATTTAATATATATAGATTTTGATAAACAGACGAAAAGGTAATCGGAAACGGATTCGTTTTTGCCAGAATACGCCGCTGAATATAGAATGTTGAATATATATCATTCTTTTTATTGAACTTTTATGGAAATCATCTTCGTCGCTGGAGCGAGTTTATCCTAGGCAAGTGGGGAAATTTAATATTGATATTGATATTGAATTGCGAGGGAGCCTTTTTGGGGGTCCCACTTTTTTTGAAAGAATCTAACATATTAAATACGTGTATGTTAATATAGTTTAGAAGCCATACCTTGAAGCAAAAAAGACTGTGGGGCATGCACTCTCTTTTTCCAAAGCACCGGCTTACCTTTCCGGCATCATCTGGCTGCAGTTCGTGCACTTGGCCAGCATTGTTACTGCTGTTGTATTTGGCTAGCTCATGGTCAACATCTGACGTGTTGTTGGCAATCTCCTGACCATCACTGAGATGCCCATTACAGATGACACGCGACGAGGATGTACGATTTGAGGTCTGCAAAGTGCTAAGTGACGAAAGCGAATCCTGTGCTGTAATTAGCGCTGTAAATTATCAAGGGTTAGCTTTAGTTTTTTAACTGATAATGTCACAATTTACCCGAGCTGCGTTGTATGTCCTTCAGTCCCTGCTCGATATGCATGCTTAATGCTGAATTGGATCTCGTCCTGGTGCTGCTTTGCTCTGGCAATTGATACACATACAGTTCCTTCGCACTCTGTGTTCGCAACTTGTCCTCATCGGCGAGCAGCTGACGTATCTGTGAGTTCCAGATTTCACAGACGAGCATAAAACTAGGTTGCAATGGACAGAGTGTGGCCAGCTTATGCTTCAAATCTCCGTATTTGCACTCCGAGTTCAGCCGCAGACCGTACTTAATTGGCACACTGCCATCTAGTAGAATTACTGCAAAGGAAAAAGACGTTATAGTTTACATTGATTTGATATAAGAGAACCAGAATCATCTACAAATTTTAAACAATAACGGGTTAAAAATTCCTCCATACTTAAAAACGTAAAGCAGCCATAATTAAAGCTATATTTGTTGGATTGTAATGCGATTAAGTAGTATGATTCACAAAATTAAACAGAGACGTTCAACATCTAAAAGAATGATTTGTTTTAAAAACAGTGAAAGTGACTGAGTCTTTTTCGATTTTGGGGGAACAAGTTTGAAACCAACTTGTTCTGCTGACCAAGAATCTAAATACTTTACGACTCCTAAATAGACCCTGCGTGAGTTCAAATTACACGATCTAACAGTACTAAACTTACCCAACACCTCCAGATACACATAGTTTTCCACGGGCAGCGGCAGACTGAGCAAACTAAAGGGATCAAATCGCACGGATTCGTGACCGCAGCCAAGACAGCTGACTTTGGATTTAAGCTGACCATAGAACAGGTCTATGATAATGGATTGATTGCGTGCATGATGCTGGGACCACGCCTCAGCGGCAACAATCTTATCGGGTCGTCCATTGGAGTCCTTGAGCTCACTGTATGGTTTCTCCATTACACGATTGAGATCCTCGTGCAGTGCATCCAACAACCATTCAAGTAACTCTTGGGAATCATGTTGTCCGCCGCCGGCAAACTGTGGTGCGTGTTTGTTTACACAAAAACGCAGCTTTAGCGGCGCCACTGAACGTGTTGTGGCTGACCACACCTCATTGAGGAGCTCCGAATAGCGAATGGCCAGTTGACCACGTGTTCCAAGTTTGTTGGCCGCATTCAACTCAAAGCGATGCATTTGACGCTGGAAATACTGGGCCAACGGTTGTGTATTGAATAGCACTTGAAGTGCCGCATTCATAAAGCAGGTGTTGCCCAGATTATGCAATCCCGTGGCACCTGGAGCATGCACAGACGTGAGGGAGGCGCGAGTCATGCGTCGTCGATCCCCTGGACCGTTACACACTTGACCACTTTGGGCGCAGGCCAATGAGCCCAGCTCCTCGGGCCAAGTTAGATCCTTATTGCGTATTTCGAGCAGCAGTTGATCGTTGTCTCGTATCACCAGCTCCTTCAGGCACATGGTATCCTCCTCCAGCAGTATGGCACTATTATCCAATGTTCCACTTGACGGTGGGACATGCCACAGACGTATGTCCTCCGGCTTCAGCCTCAACTGTTCGCATAGAAACTCTCCCACTTGACGCACTGTGGCAAGTCGACTAAATGCTGCCGTATACGCCAAATATCGCTTGGGAGGCTGCAACACACTGCTTGCCGCAATGGCCGCATAACCGCCTCCAGAAGCCAAAACTCCATATCCACCGCTTGTGGTTGATCCCCAGCTGCTGATCTGTGTGCCAGCTCCCATACCCGAGGATGTAGTCTGTGCCTGATGCAGCAGTATGCGCAGATTGAGCGGATAGAGTTCCAGTTCCACCTCTGAGTTGTGTGGTTGTATCACCTGTCACAGAAAAACGCAAAGATTAGACAAACAAACTCAAAGATTTGATAACTATTGATAAATTTAGATAATACCAAGGATACCAATGTTTGACAACTAAAATTAGGAAAAATGTAATTGAGATATTAAAAAAGAACATAAATATTAATTTCGACCTTTCTCCTTTTTTTACCATCTACTGTTTGGTCAAGTTCGTAAGGAAATTGGACATGACCCTTACTATTGAATATTAAATAAAACCAGAATCAACAAAATCGTAGCTACTTTTTGTGTTTTGCAGCAAAAGTTTAGCTAAAAGGTTTCACTGTATAGAATAAATGATCCAAATAAAATGCTGAGCACAATTTTCAGATATGCTTTATCCTTTCATTATTGTACTACATTTTTCATATCTTTATTGCTAGGAATCTCGCGTCTAATGGACCTTTTTCTAATCATTATTTTGGTTTCTTTAAATCGAAATTTTCTTTTTTCTTTCGCTAATAAATTATTACAATACTATTTGACATTTGAAAAGATTTGTAGCCTCACCTGACGTGGTAATGGAAGATTGTCGCCATACCAACGATTTAATGCCTTCCACAGCGATTTGGGGACCAGCTCAAAGTCGTGATTCTGGACGAGAGGCGTGTCCCGTTTCAGATGTCCCCCCTCGCCGGTAAGAGTGCGTATATTGCGATGTGGATTCACTGTAATCAGACTGCTATTGTCAATAGGTCCTGGTCTCTGTTGACCGCAGTGACGTCCTGCAGAAATGCCACTGCTGCCTGAGCCAGAGCCCAGGGAGTAGCTATCGTGTTGTTCCAGGCTGTGTGTATTGAAACTCTCATCACAGACAAGCGCCTCATCGACAGCACTGCGTTGACTTGCGGTGCGTTTGCAATACTCGCAGGTATGAGCTGTATGTTGGGTGTATTGCATCCAGTTGAGCCACCAATCCCGTGAAATCAAATACCAGAATTGGCCCACACGGTAAGGCCGTCGTTCCTCTCGCTGCAGCCAACCACGCACAATATCGTATTCCATGTGCTTGCATTGTGGCCAGAGGCCAAAGACAATGTGACACAGCTCGAAGATGAGGTCCAACAGTGGTTGCATTAATCTTAGACCACACTGCACATTCCACAACATGAAATCCTCTGCCGTAAGGGAGACATTGTCACGTGTAAGAGCACTTGGAACTCCATCGGGACTTTTGCGCTGGGCAAACTCTAATAAATCGCTGATGACATGCTGTTTGGTCAGTTCCTTGTACTGTTGTGCATCGCGATTTTCTTTGGCCACAAACAACAGCACGTTAATCATTTGCAGCGTCTCCTCATGATTCAGCACACCATCTCGATCCACATCAAAGATCTTGAAACAAACTGCAAGCATAAAATGAAATTAGATTTTATGATAGCTCTTGTATTATAATACTTACAGCGAGTACGTTCCACGCCGGGACCACGACAAGCGGCACTGACGCCACAACAGAGCTCCTTGAAATCAATATGACCATCGCGATTCTCGTCGAACGCATTAAAGAGTCCAGCCAGTGCATTCTTTGGTATTGGCGGACTGATGAGCGGTCCCAGGAACTGCAAATCAATTTGGCCATTCTGTGAGGTGTTCTTTAAGCGCCAAAACTCCTTTTCCAAGTCACCAATGTCCTGCAAATAAAGCCGTAATATGTTAAGTAACTCAAATAAAACTAGCACTTATTGATACTATTGAGTTTCCCAATTTGTTCAACAAGTTTAGTTTAATTGTTAATTTAAAAATGTATCTCGTAATTCTATTTTAAGATTGAATGATTTTGAACAATTAAATAATTATGTCATATAAAACTGAGAGGGAATCACATTTGTAATCGGATAATTTAAAAGTTTACCGTTTATCGGTATTATTTCTGATTCAATTTTGACGAAGAAGGGAAAATCGAATCTAATCATCGGTTGAGTACAAAAAATCAGCACTTAATAAGTTGGAATAATGCCCAACACGTGATTTAATTATTGATCAAATTACGTTTAAGCTTATTGAAAATGATAAGCGACAATTAATTAACATTTCTTTATGAAAGTAGCACTATAAAATAATTCAGTTTTCTCTGAATTTCATAGGTGTTTTCATTGACAGGAATTACTGAAACTACCTATTATTAATGTATCCGTGGAGCCTCCACGGAAATATAATGGGTATAAAAATTACTCGAATAAGTTAATGTTACATTTTTAAAGACTGAATAATTCCTATCTCATTATTGGATCATTTCCAATGTTGAATCATTTGCTTACCTTCTCCTCCAGATGCGTTACACCCGCTAGACTCTGATAAAAGGTGGGAGTTTCCAGCTCGGAGGTGAGACTGACACAATTGTCGGCCAGCAGCCACTTGGACAGAACCGTAGCATTACGATGTTTGATTATCCAATCCTGGAACTGTTCAAAGTTGGCCCGTTCACTCTGGGCAAACAGAGAGACACTCTCGAACGGCGCCAGGCTGACATTTCGCACATACTCCGATTTAATGATGTAGGTGCCAGCATCGTTGCAATACAAGTTCCATAGAAATCTATCAAAGCAATACATAAATATTTAAGTTAACTTATTAATTCATTATCAATTGAGTTTACTTGGTTTTCTCCTCCTGGGTGCCGCCTGTGATTAGCACCAGGCCGCAGAGCAGATCCTTGAAGGATATGCCGCGTAATGTGCCACCACAGGCCCCATATAACATGTCCGTGATCTTCGGCGGAACACCCTCGCACAGTACATCCTGCTGAAATGCATTCCGACTGAGATAAAGTCGACCCACGCCAGCTGACTTTTTGAATGCATCTTTGAGCCGTCTCAGCTCGGCATCGCTAACTGTTGATTAATTGATAGATTTAAGATTTTAAATTTGGTTATAAATAGAAGCATATAAACTATTGGGTTTATCCAAAATAAAAGTGATCAGGGGAACTCCAAGCTCGTTTTACAATCTTGCGATTTCACACCCACCGCATCTAATGGGAAACTTGTGACGTTGCCGTTTAGAACGTTTGTATGTTTGTCTTAAATACATTTTAAACAATAAAGAGTTTGTTTTTTTAGTAAGCAGATCTCGAGTCATCTAAATACTCTTTATTAAACAAATAAAAAGGTCGATACTTACTACAAAATGTACCATTTCAGGTGAAAATATTTTGTTTTTTTTTAAATTACATTTTGAATATATAAATTTAATCTTTTTAATAAATAGTAACACTTTGGATTCAACTGCTAATTTCTTTAGAAACTTATCTTAGATAAGTATGTACTATGTATTTATTGTTGTGGACAATCTTGAAAGATTACTATTTTATACTTTTGTTAACAGTGTTCTTATTAGACTTTAACAAGGAACCAATTCGTACGTTTTATTTAGGTAAATATTCAAATGTTATTTGTAAGCTAATCCGCAATTTGCTCCACATATACATATGCATCTGCATAGTGGAATATATTTATTGAATCGTAAATGTTTACTGTTGATTAAAAATAGTAACGCAAAAAAAGAAACAAACAAATAATGCCGCTAAACGTGAACCACGTAATCAATTAACTGTCAATTTTAAATGGCGTTTGTGGCAATCGATCGGGGGTGTGGCTCTAAGGGGAAGGGGGCAGGTCAGTTCAGGTTAAACATATCAAGCAATTCATAATCACAAATTGAGCATGAAAAACCAATGTGGAATAATTTTGCGATTGCAAAGAATTATTATGCGACGTCACGAGACAAACGGAATTTCATTGCAGAATTGTTGTTGTTTATTGTTGTCGGTTTTGCTTTGCTTTGTTTTTATACATTTTTCTATCCGCATTGACGGACATTTCTGCATTGGACTTTTATGCAGTTGGTAGTTCAAAGAAAACAGAGGGGAGAGAGGCAGGGAATATTGCAAAATGCTACTGGACTTGCATACATTTGTATAAGGCGCAAACCGGTTCGTTGTCTGCTAACAATTGACTCCAGCACCTGGGGACAAAAGTATATGGTGGACAGGTACAAATATAGACGGCACCTTATCAGCAACGCTCGTTTTCTTTACCTTCGTGGTTGATCATAAAATGACACAACAACAAGAACAGTAGCGTAGCGAGATGAATGCCGATGCAAAGTAACAGAAAATGAGACAAGGAAACGACAACAACAACAAGAATGCAGACGTAACCGTACGTATGTATGTGTATTAAAGAGAAAAACAACAACAAAAACGCACCAATAACTGTTTCTGTCTTCTCTTTGTTTTGTTGCGACAAAATTCCCGCCCCCGTTCCAACAACAACCACTGCTAGACAACGAAATAACGCGGCTGCTGTGCTTTTCTATTGTGACGTCACTGACTGCGACGACGCAAATACTCATACACGCGCAACACACACACACACATAAATATATTTGCAGTGCTGAAATTTGCACACAATAACCCAAACCGAAGAATAAGGTGAAAATGAAAAGAATTAACTCTGTCCACCAGCAAAAGGCAGCAATAAAAGAGCATGGAAATAGGAATGGAAACAACAACAGAATCGATAAAGCGCAATTACACCTGTATTAGTGCATACTATTATTGTTTTTGTTCTAGAACCAAATGTTGCGTACTCGTATGACCCATTTTTATTTATTGAAGTGGTTGGCTCTGCAAATGCTGCTATTAGAATTTGAAGGTTAGCACTTACCACGTTTGACTGCATCCTCGTAACTGATGCAAGCATGCTTGGATTCTTTTGTACCCATTATTGGCTGGGCGACGACAGCAAATTCTTTAGTGCTGCTACTGCTGGCGTCGTCGTCGTCTTGTGACTTCACTTCTCACATTTGTTTATGTTATTTGTTGCCGTTGCCGGACCTTGAGGGTAAATCACAGACACAGAGTCATATGCATGCAATACGCAAATTTTTTTAAATTTATTTATGAGTAAACTTTATTTTTTGTCACACTTTCATTGCTTTACAAGTTTCGCGTACGCTTATTTTTTTTAACTATCAGCGGACAGTGTGACCACGCTAGCGATATAAAAAATACTGTAATTTCGGGCTATTTGAAAAATGTACAGCTGTTTTTGTTACAAGCAAACAGCTGTAGGAATAGGCACATTTGCCGCTTTGCAGCACTGCTTATCGATAAATCGTTTTCTTTCAGCACTACACAGCACTGCAACGAGCCAATCATTTATTGTACGGGCGTAATTAGAAAGCAATAATTAAGCGTAATTTTTACGTGTAACCATCAACAACACACAACACAATTGCGAGTACAACACGTATACAATTGTGAAAGAACGCGCGTTCCTTCGTTATAGCAATTTAAAGTGTTTAAAAGTACGTCGCCATTTTTTGACAGGCTCGAATCGACACACACACAAAAGAAAACCAGAGTCAGAGCTGAAAAAAAAACTGTGCGTGCTTGCGTGTGTTTGTTTGTGTCTGCTGTGTGTGGTTACGTCTATGAATTTTTTATACATACCTAAACCTACATATAAATTAATATATCCCCGCAGCAGCTGCAGTCAGTAACATTAACTTAATCGCCGACATTAGCATTAATATTAGTTTAGTGTATAATAATAATCGAAAACCACTGATTATCAACCACCGCCATACAAAACGAACCCGACAACAGCGGCAGAAGCAGTTATCGACGTGGACGATAACGCCAAAAAGGAATTGCAGAAGTGTGAGTGATTGAGTGAGAGAAACCTGAGGGGCATAAGAAGAACGAAGAACTGCAGAAAGACTCTGGCACAAATAAAAGCACAACTGTGATTTAAACAAACAACAACAGAATATATAATGGCCAAAACGTACGACTACCTGTTCAAATTGCTGCTAATCGGCGACTCTGGCGTTGGCAAAACATGTATATTGTTTCGATTCTCAGAGGATGCGTTCAATACAACGTTTATATCCACAATAGGTGAGTTTATTTATAATCCTCGTTATCACTATCTGTCCTCCATCCGCAAACAGCGTCACCCAACAGTCAACAACAACCACAGCGACTAGAGAGTCAAACATTTCAAAGTGCATACATCATCATCAGCCACAGTCGTCAGTCATCCTCAGTAATCAACATCGCTCTCTGTCTTCCTCTTCCTCTATCATTTTTCTTTCGCTCTCGCTTCTACTCTCTATAAATATTTTTTAAATTAATTATGACGCCGCCGGGCAGCAATCACAATCGCAATCGCATGAATACTCCATACAAAGTGCTGTATTCGTGCTCATGTTCTCAATCTCGTCTCTTGGCTCAGCTGTGAGCAGCGTTCACACACATACACATAAATTGTGACTCATTTTAAATGCTCTTTTTTTTGCTCTCTGTCTGCAATGGTATTTGTCATAATTATTGTTGTTTTGCTAAAGACAAGGACGTAGCTGAAAAGGGAGCAGAGGCGAGCGAAAGAAAAGCAATCTATATACGAAATACGGAAATGACCAATCGAAGATGTTGATAAACAGGGTTGTTGTCAATTTACATTGGAAACTCCTGACTAATTAAATTCTTGAAAGCAAAATTAGTTTTCGAAGAGCGTAATAATTTAGAAGTCATTTTGATAGATAACCCACATGTGTAGTAAGCTCGTGTCATTGAACTATAATCTACTACTGATTTATAAAGACTATCTTCAAGCTGCAGACGCAGAGTGATGATAAGTTGCGCATTGCTCTCTATAAGCTAACCGCAGCATCAAGACAACCCACATTTTATGCTACGAGTACGAGCTCAGCAATTTGTCTATTTATACATTTGGCACATTTCCCTGCACTAATTCCAATTTGGGTTATTTACTTAACGACGACAACGTTTCGAATCAATTGCGTATTTTCAACAGATGTCTCTGCTCTCTTCGAGCTACAAACGTCCATACGTCATTTAGGTGCAGGTTGTATGCCCCAGCGATTGTTGTTGTTGTGTTGTTTTTGCCAAAAAAAATATCTTAATTAATTTGTTGTTATGTATGCTTATCACGTGCCTTTCTTCTCTTTTATCTTTTGTTTTATCCGCAGGTATCGATTTTAAAATTAGAACAATTGAATTGGATAACAAGAAAATCAAATTGCAAATATGGTAAATGAACGATCAATAGTAAATGTAAGCATATATGTAAAATCGTAAACAAAACGTTGAAAATTACAGGGACACTGCCGGCCAGGAACGATTCCGTACAATCACTACGGCGTATTACAGAGGGGCCATGGGCATTATGCTTGTCTATGACATAACACAGGAGAAATCATTTGAAAATATCAAAAACTGGATTCGAAATATTGAAGAGAATGCCGCCGCTGATGTTGAGAAAATGCTGTTGGGCAACAAATGCGAACTGAACGACAAGAGACAGGTAACTATAAGTTATAAATAAATTATGAAAATCTAATCTAATCCATTAAAATATATGAATAGGTTTCAAAGGAACGCGGGGAACAATTGGCTATTGAATATGGGATCAAATTTATGGAGACCTCCGCGAAAGCAAGCATCAATGTTGAAGAAGCGTTCCTCACGCTCGCCAGCGATATCAAAGCGAAAACGGAAAAGCGAATGGTAAGTGAAATTGTAATGCTTTTGAGCTCGTAACCATTGTTGTTAATTGATTTTGGCAATCTTAGGAGGCGAACAATCCACCCAAGGGAGGTCATCAACTGAAACTTACAGAGATTCGAACAAAGGACAGTTGGTTGTCAAGGTGCAGTCTGCTTTGACGTGGCAATGTGCGTGTGGCACTGATGCGGCATGGTGGTAATAATTATGATAATGTATGTGGTAGTAGTTTTCTTAACTCCTGTTAAGTTCCAACAACAAATCGAGCAAAACTCCCCTAAATATGCGAGATAATGAAATAATAATATTAATAATAATACAGCTATAAATTTGTATTTGCAAACGTGACATGACCACAAGGCGTACGAAATATGCATTCGAAATACTTATATTTACATACAATATTAATTTAAAGTTTAAACAAATCAACGGACACGACTATTGTGAAACTAAACCAGCCCAACCGCCCGCCTATCGCCCCCGCATCTACCCTGCTCCGACCTCTCCTCTTACGTTCCCGTCTGAGAGCTTTTCTTTTTTAATTATGTATAATTTATAACAAAATTTTCTGTAGCACGAAATAAGCAGCCATGGTTGTTCACAATTTGTAAAACAATGACATAACAATAAATTAATAAACTAGAAATAAATATATATATTTTATACATATATATTTATATTTATATGCGTATAATAAATATATGTAATTTCGCTTGCATTCTGATACAATATTAGTTTATATAATTTATAGTTTCATTTCGTATACAACCCTTGCAAAGCCCTTTAACTACTTTCGGAACGCAATATAGACGCATACGCACAATAATCATACATTTGTCCATTTAGATATTGAAATAGTTTTCATAGTTGCGGGTGCTTCTCTTCTCCATATAAACATACATACCACACAGGACACTGTCGATAAAACAAACCGTTATAATCAAATGAAATACATGAATATAATTAATAAATAATTGCGTGATTAGAGAAAGAGAATAACAAATGGAAATGATATGCGCATTATGCAATACGAATAACAACAACAAATGCAGAGCAGTAAAATACATATTGTGAAATTAATTGGTAACTAAATCTAAAGGCATATTTGATATTAATTAAATAATTAATTATATATGTATGTATGTACTTGTAATATTAATTATTAAACGTATACAATTTTATAAAATAAATCATATGCAAGAAAGCATTCTTTATTATTTACTCAATTTACTTTATCTGATTCGAAAGTAATTATCAAAGTTCTAATTACTTTTTCTCAAACCATCATATTATCTTACCTTTGGTAAATTACTTACACACTTAGTAACTTCTTGGTTTGTTAACTAAACCTAAGAAAATTGGCAGAAAGAGAAAGACATCGATGATAGTGACAGTGATGATCGACAGAAAGTTTATTAGAAAATCTATATATCGTGTCAGGTTCCTTAAAAACAACTTTCGTTCTCTGGAAGAGCCTATAAGACGATGATTTCTTTTTAAATGCAGAAACTATTGATTTCCACTAATTTAGTTAGAACTTTAACTAAAACATCTGCAAGGAATAAAATTCAAAAACGATTGATAAACAATGTCAAAAATTGATTTATCTTAGTTGAAATATTATTCAAATATTATTTAAGTAAATGCTTAAATAGAAAAATTGCATTGCATAAAACGATTAATTGCTTGGCTTAAGATAAACAGAGAATTGGATAACTTAAATGTAAATACAATTAATAATAGGATTTTAATATTGAATTAGAGTTAGAAGTACAAAATACAATATACAGGCACCTAAATACACTGTTACAGATACAACAAAGGTGACTCGAGACCAGGATACGGGAAACGCGTCTCTCAAACATAAATTGGACGATACACAAAGTATTTAGTTTGTGGAAACAAATTGGATATAATAATTAGAGACGAAGCACTGTGTTGGGGAAATATATAAAATAGCTAAGCGAATTGCACTCAATTCATTGTGCTGGTCTTTCCTTCATCACATCCGGACGGGTGCACAGATTGCACACTCTCAGCTAACTGCTGTGGGTTACGCCTGCGGCAGATTCTGATAATATGTGGCGAGTATTTTCCACGCATTGGGCTCCATAAAACCATCCGGTGGACTGACACCAGTTCTAGCCAAGGTGCGCATTTTGGTGCCAGATATAAACTCGAAGTCATCCTTGCGCTCCGGTTCAAAGAAGGCCATGCGGCTGGCAGTCTTATCATAGGCGGCCACACGGAACGGCAGAATCTGCAAAGAGAAATGTAAAATGATATCTCAATAGTTACTGGTTTCTTTTTCGAATGCAACCCACCTCCATGCTGTCCAATCCTTGAGCCATTTTGAGTACACGTGCACCGTGAGTGGCATCGTACAGATTGCCATCGGGATAAGCCTGCTTGTCCGGATGAGGCATGCCAGCTGGATCACGACCAACAATATAAAAGTTGGCGCCAGCATTCATACGTGCCTTGGCATGCCATTGCACCTCTGTGGGGCCAGCGTACATCATGGGCGACGGGAAGATCGCCAGAACCGTGTCCTCGCGTCGCAGGACACCCGCATCAAGCACAGCCTGATGTTGAGCCATTCTCACCTGAAGCGGTACATCATCATCCTTGGTCCAGCCACCAAGTGGATGCAACAACAGCACGGGCTTCTTGAAACCACTATCCAACAGCTGTCGCTTCGTATCCTGCATCAGCAGAGCGTGTCCATTGTGGATGGGATTGCGTAGCTGAAAGGCAAAGATGGCATCCGCATTGAGCTCCTTGAACCGACAGCGCAGTTCATTGGGTGTCAGGCGATATTGATCCAGGCCATCTCGCCAACGAATTCGCTCAAGGACAGCCAGTTCACCTCCCACCAGATACTCGCCGGACTCGAGCACCTGCTTGCTATACGGATGATTTGGATTGCTGGTGCCAAACTGACGACAGAGGCGTTCCTCCTTGCGCTGATAATAGAACTCGGGGCGACGCAGTATGGCCACCGCTTGGCCCTCATACTGTAGTGTGAAAGCAGGCACATCCTCGAGTCGTTGCTTGTTCTCGGCACTGGCACTCAGCACAATGGGAACGGATTGGTTCTCACGATAGGAAACGTCTAAATCACTTTGCAACGTGTTGAAATGCAGCGACTGTAGATACTCGTCTTCTCGCATAAACCCTCGCAGTGGATACGCCCAACCCTCAGAGAGGACCTGCACCCATTGCAGTTCCACAGTGTTGATGGACAGAGTTGGCAGTGATTCAGCCTCTTTACGCAGGACCTCCACCTCGCTGGCGTCACTGGGATACAGCTCTGGTAGTTTATCCACATCACGTAGGGAACGCGGTATAATCCCCTGCGCCTCCAGGAACGTCACCAACAGTTGTGTCGACTCCCGCACCGTGTAACCATCCGTGCTGACCACCAGATCCGGATTCTTCGGACGCTCATACTCCTGCGTAATGCCCGTGAAACCCTTGATGACACCCTCGCGCGCCTTTTTGTAGAGTCCCTTCACATCACGTGCCTCACACACATCCAACGATGTATCGACAAAGATCTCGAAGAACGGCAGCTTCACATCCTTTGCATCGTTGTGTATCTTGCGTGCCATATCCCGATCATCCGCAAAGGGTGACACAAAGCTACAGATGGACACGACTCCACTGTCCGCAAACAATTTGGCCACCTCCCCAACCCGACGAATGTTCTCCTCGCGATCCGCTGGCGTAAAGCCAAGATTCTTGTTCAGACCCGTACGTATGTTATCTCCATCTAGGGCATACGCTGGTATTCCTCTAGAGACCAAATACGCCTCCAGCTCAAAGGCAATCGACGTTTTGCCAGCACCACTCAGACCTAACAAAAGAATAATAATCATAAATCAATACACATTGATATACAATTATTTCTTTTATTGCTAAATTGATTGTCTAAAGAAGAACAAAATCATTTCCTAACTATAACTCGGGTAAATAACTATTGTAGTTCGCTCTCATTGGACTTACATCTGAGAAAATCTATATACCAAATATTAAACATCTATTTCAAAAGTTTATTTTAATTCAATTCTGAAATTCAAAATTCTGTCTTTAACTATTTAAATATGTAGTTTGAGTTTCTTAATTTTTTGGGCAAAAAAATCATTTTCATGAGGAGGTACTATTTGATCGGCCTTGAATTTATTCTACACTAAAATTTTGTTGAAATTTTTAGTGTCCCAACTCTTTGAAACATTTAAAAAATATTTTTATCACTTTGCATTTACTAAGAATATCGTTTTTCACTGAAACGGATTTTCAATCCGCAAAATGCTGGGAAAATCAAATTTTAATAGGTAAAAGAAATTCATTTCCAAAAGAGCTAACAAGAAGTGAAATCCGAATCAACCCTAATTGTTTTGTTTTCTTAAAATAGTAAAAATTGCCTTAAAGAACTGCTAAAACTTTTCACATTTTTTATTTAGTTAAAAAGCTTTGAAAATCCTTTTATTATTTTATAAGCTCTACAATTAATTACTCTAATTTGAACTGTATTATTTTGTTTTTACAATTTATTCTTCTTTTATTACCCAAACTGAAGACACTTCGAAGATATGCGGAAAGTACTCACCCGTTAGCCAGACGGTGCAACCTCGAAAGCCCCGACAGAGGCCCAGATTCTCCCCTCGGGTCTCATGGGAAACTTTATGCTTTTGTTCGGTCACATTGGTAGCCACTTGAAGGCACTGCAAAAGATAAAAAAGAGCAAGCGAGATTCTTTTAGCTACGGGTTGGTTTTTTTCTCGATATTACCATAAATTAATATTCATGCCAAAAGTGCCTACGGGTTGTTTTACGCTCTTTGGGCCGCGCTTTTGACCCTAAAGCGATTTCATCAACGTTAGTGCCATTCAATTTGCTAAATCTGCACAGTTTGTTGACCCTTTTAAGTATATGGCATGACGACGCCAACTCGTGTGTAAAAGATCGCAAATGGCATTACCCCGAGGGAATATGAGATAATGATATCCCATTGACGTTTATAAAAGTATTCAATAGAACAATTACAAGATAGGGTCATAGCAGACTAGAGGAGAAAGCAATGCCAGAAATGAAAAAATACAAAACTTCAGACGTAAGCAATTAAATATTGTTCAAAATATATTATTATTATTTATAGAAAACTAAAGTTCTTCCTAAGCATGTCAAATGTTTGAATTAATAATTTTATAGAAAGTTATTATAATTGTAAATACTATTAAACATGTTGGTAAAATATTTTACAGTGCAAACACATAGTCGAGTTTTAGTTGAAAATGATTCTAGTTTTTCTATTGAAACAATTTGGGTCAAGGAACACTTAACGTCATTCTGTTTAGGCTATTATTTTGATTTAAGCGTTTTTTGCACCATTTATCGTTAAATGAAGTTGAAAGCATTGAGAGCATGTGTTATAGTCGTACCCTCCTTTTGAAGTGTGGATAAAAGCCAATTGGTGGATTGGGCATTGTTCTTGTGGTATGCTTAACGGCCTTATACTAGATATATATATCTTATTTATTTATTTTGCACTTAATAGAATTTTGGCACGTTTTGCAATTAAGTAAATACTGGAAAAAATAACAGCGCCGAGTGAAAAGAAATGCGAAACGATTGCGGTTCCCTCGATTTTTACGCACGCAACGAGAGTTGAAAGCGAACTGAAAGTTTCAATAATATTTACCGTATTATATTGCGACCTCACAGCTATAAGAGGTAAAATGAGCGAAACTAAGAGAGACCAGTACTGAGAGGCATTCAGTGCGATAGAGATAGAGAGAGAGCCAAACCTTCTTTTAGCTGTTGAGCCGCGCTCTCCATCTCCATCTGGTTTACGGATCGTTTTCTATCTTTCAAGCCAACACATTTGTATTTGTTATTACACATATTCTCTGCTTATGTGCAAGTGTGTGTGTGTGTGTGTTTGTGTATGGACAATCTTCTCGCATTGTGTTTATGTTTATATTTTCCAACCTGTCACATTGATAAATCTAAAATTGCTTTAATCATTTGCAACAAATGTATTTATAAAAAAGCCAAACTTGTTTAAGAATCTTAGGTTAAGTATACAACATTTGAGGTTCAACCCTGAAGAGTCCATAGAAAAAATAATATTAAATAAATAGTTCAAATAATAAAATAAAAATAAAACTAAAAGCTTGCTATTAAAAATTTCTCCGTATAAAAATTAACGTAACGTTAATTGCAATATATACAATACAACAATAACAAATGACTTTAAAATGTCGGATACCAAGTTGAACAGTCATTATAAATTTTAAATTCTGGTTTAAGCTATTTTTGGCGAATTGGGGAATATTAGAAAGAAGCTTTAATTTGAATAGATCAATTAATTAATAATAACATTAACCCTTGGTATACACTTCATGACGTTAACAAGCCTAACTAATCATTTCATTGTTATGGTTATACCTTGACTTATGTACTGCATCACTTCTAATTAAACATGTTTGTATGTATGGCATTGATTTAACAAGAATTCAAACAGAACCTAGAATGAAAACCACTCGAGTATGTATACAAAATTCTAAAAAGGGCATGTCTTTTTTAAAATAAGTATCAATGTCATGACCTGTTAAAGTGAATTTCGGCACGATTTGAAATTGTTTACACTATGAAAACTCACCAAATTGCTGCACTTTTCATGATTTAACAAGCAGCATTTGTTGCTGTTGTTGTTATTATTGTTATTTTGGTTACCTTTAAGGAGATTGGCGCGTTTTGTAAACATTTTCCACAAAATATACAAGTAAGTATAAACAAATATCGCACAAAAAGAAAGCGCAACACCACAAACAACAGCAACAACAACAACGACAACAAGAGATACGTCAACAACAATGAGAGACTTTGATAATTAAACAAGTGAGAGTTTTGGAGTTGCCCGGACCCAACCCAAGTGGCCACAAAATAATAAAAGCCGCTGAACTTTCTCGACGGAGCTCAAAACTGCAACTAAAAATTGTTGGCCGATTCGTGCGTTAAGTGCAGCAAAAATGTCCAAGAAATGTTGGCTAAGAGCAGGACAGAAGGCATAGAGAAAGAAGCAGATGCGACTTAAAAGCTGGTTGACAAAGTTTTTGTAATAAATAAAAAGTACCTCGTTAAATATCAGACGCTAATTTTAGTAAAAAGGTTAAAATGACTGAATTATTTAAAATGAGAAGGAATTTTTGCATTTAGTTGAATTTTAATAGTGTCTTGATTCTAATCTTATCTATTTTATCACTCGCTTTTCTTATGTTCTTAAGATGAAGGTGTATAGATTGTTTAACAAGTGCTTAAAGCCCCTTAACTGTTTCTATTAGTTTATGTTTATTATATTCTGCTTATAAAAACAGATTAGTTGCACAAACGTGGAAAACACTTCAAGTTCACGTTTTAGTACGTGGAATTTAGCAACGAGTGTCATTAAATTTATGTAATAGCCCTATGTATGTTTATTAGCATTTCGAAAGTCATGCACTTAATTCATTTCTAATGTAACGACTTCAAAACACAAGCCATAAAATAAATGATGTATATTTATATAAGAAGATAGTCAAGACTAGATGAACGTAGCCCTATTAGTTTCAAAGCCACAAAGTATGGAAAATGTTTTCGAGCACTTCATAAGAATTATGAAGATAAACGTCATTTAAATTTATATAGTGAGCAAATCTTTTAGTAGATAAAAAAGATAAGTAGATAGTTATATAGATAGTACTGAATGATAGTAGTGAATGATATTCGATTGTTAGTTAAATGTGACGACCCACATATGAGTACTTATTATACCAAAACAATCAGTCGCGAAATAACAAAAAAACATTTATTTCTTGACCAACATATGTAGTTATTAACGTGGTCATTCAACTTGTGTCTGAATGTGGCCGTTGACCAAGTTTTTAGCCAAAAACAACAGTCACAAATCGTTGAAGTGTGTCTGATTGTGAGATTCAAGTATATCAACTTGTTTACAATTCGTTAGCATGGCCCAAAACATAGTTTAACTTTCTTTTCAATTTCAACAAGTTTTACTGTGTCTGCAATAACATTTTGTGCGAGTATTTGTATGTAATAAACCCGCTAACAAAAACCTGTTGACTGCATATTGCATAAGATAAGCCATAACATTTACATTATCTAAAGAAACTTAACGGGGCAACAAACTTAAATAGGATTTACATCATAGACAGCCTTGGAAATAATCTTGAAAGTTTTATCAACAAGATTAGACTATAGAATATAATTTAATTTAAATGATAATGGTATAAATAAATATAGCATTTTATCAACTAATGGCTATTTGTCTTAACCTTATAGAACTGGGTAGATAACTTTTTTTATCTACTAGTTTGCATAGGAAGTTTTCCAATTATATAAATAAATATTACTTTATTTAAATTAAAAATAGGAATCTGATAAAATTGCTGTTTTCACATTTTTTTTTTAAATTGTTAAGTTAATTTATTTGTCATTCTGCAATCTCAACAATTGTTATTGTAATGTATGTATTACTGTATATAAAAGGAATTTAAGTAAATTAAAACAGCTTGAAAGGCAAATTTTAATTTATTTTTCTCTGGTGATACGTGAGTTTCTTATCTATGTGGGTCATATTAATAGCAGCATTGATAGAAAATATACAATAACTAAACTGTGGGTCAGTGTGCGGCACCTTGCTAATTGAAGATAAGATTGCGATGCGAAAAAACTAAAAGTTGGGTCACTTTACTTCAGTCAAAATGTAGTCCAAAAAGGTTATTTTTCCTACTTACTTATAACAAGAGCTTGTAAAATGTTTGACCCTGTTCAGGAAATGCGATAATCAAACAGTTTTTTGTGAATAAAAAGTATTACTAAAATACGTGATGAAAGTTCTAACAGCTGTTTAAATAACCTGTGCATTCTTTACATTTGGGGTTTCGTGACCAAGTCCCCAAATTCCCTTGGCACATTTGTACAAATACAGAGGCCCGTTGTGGCGCAAGAAGCTTCCAATAAAAAGATACATTTCCATATGTCAAAAACCTATATATATATTGTACATATGAAAGTACTTACCGTCTTTTGCCGCTTTTTGCTGTTTTCTGGTGCTTCATTCATGACTCTGGCTCTGGAAGTTAACACAAATACGTCCACCTACTAAGCTAATGCAAACAATACTGATATTGGCAGTGTTAATGCGCAAGGCGATTGGTTTTATTCTTTACCCGTTTTTTTTTTTTTTTTGGTTTCAATACGACACGTAAAATTGAATGAAATGCTTGGCGTTGGCGAATTGCGAATGTATGCGTCGCCAATCGCAGGTCATGTGTAGTTTAATAGCGTAGGAACTGTTTATATTGCACGAATTTACTTTGAACTTAGAACTAAATAAAACAAAACTTAAGCTGCTATTAATATTTTGTGATTTATCTTGCACACACACATATGCATGAGCTCACAGACGAATTGGCAAACAGCTGTTTGTGTAGCGCAGGTTGCCTTGTTATCGATAGCAAAGTTATCGCCTGCAGAAATAAGTTGGCAGCTTCGAGAAAAAATAATTGGTGGGGAAATTTGAAAATAAAATTACAATTTATTGCAATTAGCATTGATAAATATTCATACATAAGATCAAGCCTTAAGTACTATAACTATATATATATATATATGTATATTATCTAATAGGGTGGCGGCTGGTGCTGATACTGCTGCTGCTGTCCCATCATATTCGGTTGGTTAGGCATCTGCCGCTGCAGTTGTGCCACAAGATTTGGCGTCTGCTGTTGATTCATGGTCTGCTGTTGCTGAACCATGCCACCACCACCGCCAGCACCCGCACCTCCGCTTGCCTGCGGTCCACCGCCCATGCCGCCACCGCCCATGCCCTGCATCTGCATCATTTGCTGATGACGCAGCTGTTGTTGTTGTTGGAATTGTTGTTGTGTCGGAAGCACGCCTGGTTTGCCGCCACCCGCTGGCTGCTGTCGTGCATACGGTGGCACTTGTCCAACGCCAACACCCACGCCACCTGGTCCAGGTCCCATCATGTTCGTCATGGTCACATTAGGCGCTTGATTCATATATTGGCCGCGATTGTTGGCCATCATGCCTCCCGGCACACCGCGTTGTTGCTGCTGCTGCTGTTGTTGTTGTTGCTGTTGTTGCACAGCCACCGCAGCAGCCATAAAGTCTGGATTGTTGCGTTGCGCCTGCTGCATCTGAGGATTGAAATTGCCCATAAGTCCGGCCTGCTGTTGTTGCTGTTGATTTGGTGCCATGCCCACGCCGACGCCGACGCCAACACCAACTCCTCCAGCTCCGCCACTTTGCTGCTGCATTCCCGGCTGTTGTTGCTGCTGTTGATACTGATTTTGAAAGTTTTGAAACTGTTGTTGCTGCGGGATCATGCCCTGTTGGGGCATGCCACCCATGCCCATGTTGGGATTATTGCCACCAGCGCCAACGCCAACACCAACACCGACGCCGACGCCGACACCAACTCCAACACCACCATTGCCGCCGGCACCGCCACCTTGCATCATGGGATTGGCATTCGGATTGACCATGCCCACCATGCCTTGACCCATCTGCTGCTGTTGCATCATTGGATTCTGTGGCATGCCCTGTCCCACCATATTCATGCCTCCCATTTGATTGGGCGCCATGGCACGCATGTTGCCACGCATGAATTGCTGTTGCTGCTGCTGTTGTTGCTGCTGCTGTTGCAGCTGCTGGTTGGGATTCATTTGTTGCTGTTGCTGCACATTCGGTTGCTGTTGCATGGCATTAAATGCAGCTGCTGCCTGTGGATTCTGTTGTGCATTCATTTGTTGCTGTTGCCGCATTTGCTGTGCATTCATTTGCTGTTGCTGCGGCACCTGTTGTTGCTGTGGTTGTGGCTGCTGCTGCATGGGATTAAAGCCACCAGGTGCCTGTTGTTGCTGCTGCTGTTGGAATGAACCAGGCGCTCGCCGGCTTAGCATCTGTGACAACGCTTGTTTCGAATTCGTAGTCAACGGAGGCCTTTCAATGCGATTCACTAGAAAGAAATTATATATATAAGTATAAATAATATATAAAGAATTAATTTATAATTTCATTGTGTTGACTGGGAATCTATTTATTTATTTAAATACTTACTCTGCATGTTCTGTTGGTATGGATACTGATTATGGTGCTGCTGTGGCTGTTGCTGCTGCTGTGGTGCATTATGCCATTGCTGCTGAGGCTGCTGTTGCCCCGGCATGCCTTGTGGTCCACCTGGTCCAGGACCTTGCATGAAATTCATCTGAGAATTTGGCTGCCCATTGCCACCCACATTGAGTTGCTGTTGCATTTGATTGGGTGTCATTTGTTGCATTTGCTGCTGCTGTTGTTGCTGCTGCTGTTGCATCAATGCATTCTGCTGCTGCATCATGGCATTCGGTCCAAACTGTTGCATGTTCATCTGCTAAACCATTTTTTATTTATGTGACTAGTATTTTTACCTTCAAGTTGCTTACCTGCATATTCATGGGCATTTGGCCCATTTGATTGGGCTGCATTTGCTGTTGCATATGCTGCTGCTGTTGCATTTGTTGTTGCTGCGCATTGGGCGGTTGTTGTGGCTGTGGCGCCAATTGTGGTTGCTGTTGTTGCGTATTGACCACGGGCGGCGTCTTTGGATTCTTCGGTTTACGTTTACGCGTCGTGGTGCCCTTGCCACGTCCACGTCCAGTGCCAACCACAGCGCTGGGAGACTGATCTACTGAGGATGGAGTGTCTGCCTTCATCATTTCATCCTTCTGCAGAAGATTACACATTAGAAACTGACAATTAGCATAACAACTCTTTTACTTACAATGCATATCTTCTCCGGCACAGGCTCAATATCCTCAGGTGGCAGTGGCAAGGGTTCGTAGTAATAACTACTTGGTTTGACCAAGCTGTGCGTGTGATACTTGAGATTACGATGAGCCTCCTCGTAGGTGAGCGGCTTGCGTTCCAATTTGACGGCACCGAACCAAACCCAAGACAGCGGCGCTGGATTCTTGTGACCCTCGAGTATGTCCCAGACGCTGATACGTTGTTTATCGGAAATTCGCAGCTGCTTTTTGTCCATGTCACAAATCTTGTTACCCTTGGTATCCACACCCGCATGTTCACAAGCAATTACCTGCAAAAGAAAACAATGTTTTTTTAGGATTTCAACAATTATTTCTGCTGAGAATTACGCACCTCTGTGGGCTGCTTGTAGAGCGGTAACAATTGTCTTATAACACGAATCGATGCATTATTTTTTTCGCCAATTTCCTTCTTCAGTTTCTTCATCAGATTGAGATAAAGTTTCTTGTCATCCCGCTCCGATTGACTGTCAGACACAAGCGTCGAATGGACCAACGTGGCCAGCATATCCACTACAGTTGTGAACAATTCACGATTACAACTCAAATCTACAACTCCTTGACACACCAACTGGGCGAGGAGTATGGCCCAATCTGTGGTGGGTGTGCTATTCTTTTGAATGGCATCAAACATGCCTCCGACCAAGGAGAAGCGCAGTTGCAGTGCATCCAAGATTTCCTCACGCGCCTGTGGTTCATCAATGCCGCCAATTGTGTCCAACTGTTGATTAAGATTAGACATTTTCGTAATTAACAATACATTTTTAAATAAAAGTTACAAAACGTAAATAACTTCCTTATTTATATCAATTGATTATTAAAGAACTCTCTTTCATCTAAATTATTTTAAGCTCACAAATCTAATTTAAACCTGCTGGTTTTTAGAAATTCATTAAGAAAAAGTTCTTAGGACTTACCTCCGCAAAAGATTGCAGGCATTGGGAGAGCTGGGAGTAGAGTGAAACGAGTAGGTTCTCCTTGTACTCATCTTGTCCCTTCAGGCAGGTTAGTATCAGGCCCAAAAACGGTTGATAGTTAAGTGGCATCTTTTTGTTTCGTGCCGTAAGGCTGTTGTTGCCTCCATAACTGTTGCTGCTGTGGCAACTGTTGCTCTTCTCACGCTCATCGCCACTGCCAGAGCTGTTACAATCGGACTTGGACACCTTCGAGAAGTAGTTCATGCTCTCAAGCACTTGTCCAGCTACCCGTAAAATGCGTCCTTGCACAGCGGGCGTTAGTTTTGCAATGAGTGGTGCAACCAGCCATGTCGAGGGTTTGGGCTTATGTGTGGCCTTTAGAGCACCTGGTAGGGTCACCTCCTCCATATGAAATACATCGATAGCCGCTCGGGCAACCGTGTCGAGCCAAATATTAAGCTCAGTGTTGGTGCTAAGCGATTGTCGATACATGAGCTGCAAATCCAGCCAAGAAATTCGTAAAGTCCACTGATCCAAGTGCTCCAAAATCCTCACAATCATCGAACGTTGATCCAATTCCGAAATTATGTTGAACTCCGCCTCCGGATAGCAGATCATGTGGAGCACACGCTGTGCCTGTTTGGCCGTCAGCATCTCATCAATAATCATGTCGCACAGCTGCTCGGCATTCTTTAGACAGCGTTCCAGGACATGTTCCTGGGCGCAGATCTGTTTAAGGACAGCTTGGGCGAATTCCAAGAGTGAGATTTGTTCATTTCCCGCCAAGCTGCTACCCGTGGTCTGCTGCAGTGACTCCTGTTCACTTCCCAAGCTGCCAAGTTGCAAATCACTTGTGCCCAGAATCTGACTGAGATCCGCCGGACGTTGTTCGTTGCTCTTGGGCGTGCTGCCTGGATGCACAGGTGTATTGAACCCACTGCGTTTGCCACTGCCAAAGGCGCCTCCACTTCCAGAAGAACCCAATCCACTGGCAGCCAATGGCGTCTTCAATGCCGCATTGTCCACCACAATGAGAATGGCCTTAAGTACGGCCAAAACGGCAGCAATGGGTATGTTCTTGTGGGCACCCACGAGTAAATGGCGATCACAGCTCAGACGAATGCTAAAATCACTTCCCACGGCGTGCAGAGGATTAGGGGATGTGCTCACCGAGTACATGCCTGGCTGTGGAATTTCCAGTGTCTTGAACAACTTCAAAACCAGGTGACAGGTGAGACGAGCGCCCGCCTCGGCGTCCACACTCAACTCTCCTCCTCCAGCACCGCTAACTGAACGGGCCAACGTCGGCAGTGCAAATTTACTGACGAAATCCGCTAGAGAAAAGCAATGTCTTGCCACAAGGATGCACACAAAGACGGCCAGCGCATTGTGCGTCTTGCCCTGTCCAATGTCCACTTGTCCGCCAAGATGCGGATAGCGTGGACTCTTGCTGCCACTGCATAAACTTTGCAAAGCTGCAATCCATTCCTCTGAGAGGACATTACAACTGGCAGTTAACTCTGCACAGGCCAAAGCCACATCGTTAAGTCGCTCGTTGTCCGTCTCCCGACAGACGGCAATAACAGCGTTGGAAACAAAGCTGTACACATTCGCTGAGGATTCATGCAACTGGCGCAGCCAGTGAGGTTCCAGTTTGCCACCACGTCGTGGAGCCACAAACAGATCCTGCAACAGCTGTGGATTGTAACCTTGTGGTGGCAGGCTAAAAGTAAAGAAAAGTATAGTATATATATAAGTATATATTATATAATTGAATGATTATGAGATTTTGAATGGCAATAAACAAATATGACCCACTGTGAAACTGTAAACTGCTCAGGAGATGGACAAATTAAACAATTTTAGCATGAATTTAAATATCAAATCATGATCAAATGGGGAATTCGTTTGAAATTTGGTTTAGTTTATGTCTGAGCTCTTCGTCAACCTTGAACTATAGGTCTGATTGCTCTTACAAGTTAACAATTTTGTCCATTTTATCATGATTTCTTATAAGAAATAAAACCCCTCAAATTTTATGTTATACTAATTTGCCTTAATACCATTTCTATTGCCAGAGATCTATAAACTCACCTGAGCTGTTCGGGAGTATTAAACATATCCTTAAATCGCTTGATGCAGTTCAACTGTTGATAATATTCTGTCGATTGTTCCTGGCCCTGTAGTAGGATACAGGATTCATGCAGATCGCTGAGGTAGGCAAGGATGCAGCGTTCCGCGGAGCTGCATTCCCTGGGATCGCTCACATGGCGTATGGTGCGACAAAGTCCCTCAAAGACGGACACTGTCTGCTCCGGCGATAACAAAAGGCAGCTGTGATAGCGTCTCAAGATGCTGACAATGTAGAGAGCCAACGAGGTGGTGTATCCTCTCACCATGTTGGACTTTTTGAGCTGTAACTGATGCTCCACCTCAGGCAGTTCCTTCAGCAGATGATCACACAGTTCGAGAAGGCTATAAATGTTGAGAGCCAGCTCCATTAAATCGAAGAGAAACGCCACATGCTCCTGCACAGGCAAATAGTTATTGTTGCCCAAGGCAAAGCCATTGAGCTGCTCCAAAACATTTGCAGCACATTGGGCTGTGACCACATGCTGATCAAAGTATGCCATGTGCTGGCACTTGGCTGTAGTTGCCTCAAAATTAAACTCGTTTCGGGAATGCTTCTTCACTTTGCCTCCCTCGGCCACATCGATGCTAAATTTCTTGGTGAAGAGTTTGCCAATCTCCTTGGACATCTTCTTCACCGCATGCTTCTTCTCATCACGCTCCTTGCCCACACCAAACAGCAGTATATAGCGTTGATTGCTCTCGCTGCTGTAGCTGGACATGCTGGGATCATCCTGCGGGATAGGAAAGTGTTTTGTATACACATAATGCCGGGATATGCTGACGCCATTTCCGGGTGCATCGACGCCTCCATCACCATCGCCTGGTGGCCCTATCTTGGGACTATCGGGTGCCTCATGTTGCTGTCCTTTCTCCTTGATGTTCTGCACCAGCTTATCCAGATCATCGTCCACATTGGAGTCGTCGAACTCATTGTGCTTGAAGTCAATGCCAATGCCCGCTCCAAAGCCATCATCATCAAAGCCGTGTGTGGTTGTGGCACTGCTGGGTGGAGGAGGAGCTGGCGGCGGGGGAGAACTCTTTGTGGCCGTCTTATGCACCAGCGTTGATTCCAGCAGCAAATCTCCGCGAGAAATCAGTGTGTGCATGTAAGCATTGTGGGAGAACACATCGTGGCGTATGAGAGCGCTAAAAAGCTGAACGAGATTGGTAAACTCAGTGCGCTGTTGGGCGCTGCTGTTGTGCTCGTCCAGTACAGGAGCATCATGGTCGAGGAAGTGCATCAAGACATGCTGAAAGACGGGCAAGCCATCAATAAGACCCGCACCAGATGCCAGGGAATCCTTGTCCTCCTTATCGCCACACATATCCGCCGGCGTGCTCGTCACATCAATCTGACGCTTGTCCAGCAGAATGGCCACCACCATGGAACGATGTTCACCCCAACGCTGACCGGACACAGCCCATTCACACAGTATTCTCACTGTGTCCGCATCCTGTTTGGGTTCATAAACCGCACGTTGTTGTTGTTTCTGTTGTTGGGGATCATCCTCGGCGCGACGCAGCTGCTGTAATGATTGTGGTGGAAAGATGTGCGCATAAAGCGTGTCCATGGAGTTGCACAGATCCATACGATCAAAGCAATGTGTGTCCAAATAATCCAATGTGGCCAGCACAGTTGTGTAATGATTCTTGCCTGCACTCAGCCACTTGGAGGCGAACCAACGTTGCTCCGCATGTTGTGTCCTCAACACAATGTCCGCCTCGGCGGCACGTAGCTGACGACGCAACTCCTGATTGGTGCGTGGACATCGTGTGGGCATGGGCAGCACAGAGGGTGCCAAGGGCAGATGATCCAGAGGACTGCCCACCAGCGAAGAGGGTGCACGATGTGCGGCAATGCCGCTCCAGACCAACGCCGTCGGACATTCTATGGTAATCACCTGCAATATGGTGCTCAAATAGAGCACAATGTCCCGATGATGCGGACAGTTCATGTAATCCTGCAGTGCTTGTTCATAGGGATCCACCGTTGGCTGCTGTTGTTGCTGCAGCAGCTGTTCCTCCGGTGCTTCCATATCCATGGGCTGTGTCTTAATAAGCGCCTGTTGTTGTTGCTGCTGTTCCACGGCAGCATTCAGCAACTGCGCCAGCTTTTTTGACACCAAATTGGACATTTTACGACACAATCTCTCCGACTGTACAAAGTCGTGCATGTATTGCAGCGCAAAGCTGAGGACCAGCTTCTTCAGTGGCTCATCGAAACTGGTCTGTGTGCGCATCTTGTCCAGCAAATCGAGTATCCAGTTGAGAAATTCTTGGCGATCTAGCAGCGACTCCTCGTACATGTATTTGCTCAACTGATGGCAGTACTTCCAGTATTTCAGAGCATTGCGACTATCCTCAAACTGACTGCCAATCCCTGAGATGCTTGAACCTGGAGGCACTGCACCAGCGTTGGCTACAGCAGCATTGCCAGCTGTAGAGCCGCCCAACGTAGCCAGCACTGTGCCCGGCGGTGCAGTAGCTCCAGGCACAACACCTACACCTGGTACGCTGCCAACTGCACCCGGCTGTCCATTGGCTGGACTGTGTATTGGCGGCAAAGGACTTGCCATGCTAGGTACAGGTATGAGATTAGGCGTAGCACTGCCTGGAGTGTTGTTGGTGTTGCTGCTGCTGTTGTTGCTGATGTTGGCGCTGCCGTTACTGTTGCTACTTGTACTATTGTTGGTGGTGGAACTGTTGCTGCCATTAGTTTGCAGTCCATTTTTATCGTGCGCTGTTTAATGAATAATGAGTAGTTGGTTATTAGAGCTCTCAACACCTCAGACATTATTTGTACTTACACTGCTGATAGTATTCCTGCAACTTGGGCAGCAGCTCTTTCATGAACTTGATCATGTTGCCCGTCCATTCAGCGGCTGGATCGTAAATACTGCGTTTTTTATTCTTCGATTCGGAAAAACTAAGTGTGTAGGCGGCACTTAGTTTGATGAACCATGTTGCACGTTGCATGTTGACCTGATTCTCGCACAGTGTTATAAATATTTCCTCTTTCTTGTTGAATGAGGGCGCACGCTTGGCCAGACTAAGCAACGGTTTATTGCCGGCCAAGTCCTTGAACCAGGCATCCACGGTACATTTGCGACGCGGCGAAACCGGCCAAAAGTTGTCTTTACAATTAATTTGCTGCTTCTTCCGCACAGTATCTTGCAGCGTCATTAGTTCCTCTTTTTTGGCCAGCACACCGCTAAAAAATGCGCTCACCTTGCTGGCATTCACATTTGAAGTATGCGCCGTTCCAAACTCATCAGAGAGCGGTGGCGTCGTTGTAAAGCCATGTTTCACATTTGTGGGCGTCAATTCGTCCTCGCGCTGCTTAGCGTCCTGTGGATAGATATCCGGTGGTCCTAGACGTGTGCGCTTAAGCGGACGCTTCTCCTGCAGCAGCGAAAGCATATTGCAGCTTTACAAACTCCCTTTTACCTTATTGTTTTGAAATTTTTTTGAAATTTTCACTAGCTCATACAAGAACAATAACACGAAAACAAAAATACATTTATTGTTTCTGGTGCTGGAAAACGCCAGATGACCGCTCTGCTTACGTTGTTAGTGCTGCATAGCGTCAGGGTGGCCGCTTCGCTAACGTTATCTCTCCCTATCACTTGTTTGCAAGTACCACCATCTGTCCTGTTGTTTACTTCTGAAACTACATTTTTATTGAAGCCTGGCAATAAACATTTAGTGGTTCCGACTTTATTCTTGAATTTTTTAAGGGGAAATTTAATTAAAATAATTAAACAGTTTATAAAATTTAGATTATCGAATGTAATTATAAATTAGACAAGTTAAAGACGCTTCTAATAAAATATGACTCGATTTTCTCCACTGAGTTACCTTAATAGCTGTTGGAAAATCCGGGAAATTCAGAAAAAAGTTGAGAAAAACACATAGGAAATTCGTACAAAGTGTCATGAAAATTTGTAAGGTCGACCGTGTTTGAGTAAAAGAACGTTTGACATACTCATTTCTGGAATTCAACTGGAAATTGTAGCTTTTTTTCGCGCCATTTAGGCAAATTTAGCGTCAATTTTGGCGATTTCGCTCTCGCAGCTCTCTCTTTGTCAGTGTTGTCAATGCTTGACAGTTAAAAAAAGGCCAGATTTTGTGGTGTAAACATCTTTTTTGTCCATTAAAAACAGGACAGATTTGTCCGGAAAAAGTCTAACCGGCAACATTGACTGATTCAGAACGAAACGACACAACTCTAGTTCTGTATTGCACTTGCATGTTTTTTTTAATTAGGGCAAAATTGAAGTAAGCGTAAACATTAAAATGTCCAACAACAATACGGACACTGGCGATACAACAATATTAACAACAACGAGTGCAACTGTGCAGGATTACAACCCAAATCCAAACGATGGAGAGCCATTGGAGCCCCGCGAATCGCTGGTAAGTTGTTGCCTAAGCGCAAAGCACTTAGAACTTAGCAGACCCTTACGCCTTTGTCTAATCTATAATCTTTATACAAAAGATAACCACAGCTGTAAGCTTTCTACAAAATACCAAAGTGCGACACACGACACTCATCCAAAAACAACAGTTTCTGCGGTCCAAAGGTCTAACAGCTCACGAAATACAATTAGCATGTGAGAGGGCCGGCGTCTTTAGCCAAGATCCGAATAACCCAAATACTGTTATAAACATTGGGTCACAGCTGGCGGTGTTGCCACAACAAACGGTCTTTGGGAGACTGCGTGAAATACTTCACACGTCCGCATTGTTTAGTGGTCTGATTTATGGTATCTATTTATTCTGGCGGGTAAGTAATATACAATTGCATAGGAGTTTGAATTATACTCACCTTTGCTCCCACCAACAACTAGAAATATATTGCACCGTTTTTGTTTGGAAAGCCTAAGAAAAAGCCTGTGGAGAAAGTCTTGGAGGATATCGATAAGAAGGTGGAGACCACCAGCGAGTCCCTCAATAAGGAGATAACATTAGTGAAGGACATGATTACGTTGCAGCAGAAGGAGCAGACACAACAAATGAATCGGGAATTCAGTAACTTTCGTAACGATCTGGATGCGATTAAGGGCTTGTTATTAAATCGCAAACAATTTGCATCCCCAGTGGCGTCCATGACTATGCCCACCATTCCTGCCTGGCAATTGGCCAGCTCGCCGCATCATCATCGCCATAGTAACAATAGTCAATCCGATGATAATGAGAAGGCTGATGATGCTGGATCTGGATCGGGTTCATCTGAAACCGAAGTGGTTACTAAGAACAGTGATTCTAGCTTAGAGATCATGTAACAGCAATATAAAGGCTTTCATATATATACATAGCTCATATAAACCGGCTATTTATTGAAATTGTATATTGAATTGATGTAATTTAGACGGTTTTTCGTTTGCGATCTAGCATTTAAGTTTAATAGTCCATGGCTAATCCATATCCATAATCGCTACCAAAAGATAACGCACGGAATACACACACATACAACATATATACAATTATGTTTATATATATATATATATATATCTGTATATCTATAATATAATAAAAACAGGTTTGAATAATTGAAAGAAACTTTAATTAGGCGATTTTATTAATCTATGCGACAAGAGCACCGGATATTTTCATTTTTAAAAAAACTGAAATGATTGTGTTGGAGAGGGTGGTGGGGTGTCAGGGAAATGTGATAGATTATCTTAGTTAATATTTGTTTTAAACTTATGATTAGGATTTAATTTGTATCTAATTTGCCGAATTTGTTGTTGTTTTTCGCTACGATTCTATTAAATTGGCTAAATTCCCATTAAATTTGATTAGGAGGGATATCCACGATGGCTTCCATTTGTTAGCTTAACCTATCCACCAAATGGATTCAATTGTGATAATCCCATTTTAAGGAATATGTTCATTGTGCGGTGCGTAGTTTCTTGCTATTGATTTTTATTACAAATTTGGTTCTCTGCGCGATCCGTTAATATATTGTTTTTGCTTCGACTACTTAAGTTAAATTAGTTTTGTTTTAAGTAATAATCCTAAAATATACATTTATAGTCTCACAAAAGATTGTTTGGGCTTATTCATACATATATATTCAATATTTATATATCAAATTGAAAGTGCTGCACGGAATTTACAACTCAAAAAATGTATTTCTTTTGAATTGATCCTCAGTGCGAGTGCAATTTTGTATTTCATGTCTGTGTGTGTTGTGTTTAAAGATTGGTAAACAATTTGAATTTGTTTTAACACCTCCGATTGGGGAGATTAAGTGGAACCCATTCTACCCATACTATGTATGCATATTTCTGTACCTCATATGGTCCTGTGGGGTAGTTTGGCCCTTCTTCAGGGTAAATTGAAAAGATAAACAACAGCCAGGCCGCAGTTATCAGCTTTATATATATAATTTGATAAAAAACATATGTACAATTATTAAACTTTAAACTTGTAACCATTAGTTTGAAATTATAAGGGTATTCACAGAAATTGATTTCAAGACCATAAATGACACATGATTTAAGATCTAGCTTAGCTCAATATGTCGAACAGTATATCTGGGACTTAAATCAATTCTTAATTAGTTAATACCCTCAAGATATTTTTTCAAAACTAAGCCTAAAATATAAAAGGTAAATGAAGGAAACACAATAATGGTACTTAGCCCCATGGTGCACAGTTAGCTTAGCTTAAAGAGACGAGTAGTTTACAAAAAATGTTTGTCTGCAAATCCAATCTAGACAGCTGAATTAATGACCGCTGTGCTATTTATGCTCGTTGTTGCCCCAAACGCCGAAGCTGCTGATGTGCTGGCTGTTGCCGTTATGCTAACAGCTGCCGCTGCTGCTGTGGTGCCACCATCCGGATATCCGCCAGAGGCAGGTGCCGGTGACAATGACATTGTCGAGGATGAGGGTGATGAACAATCGCTTTGAACACTCATCGTTGGCGAGGCAGCAACCAAATTGCTGCTGCTACTCGTATTGCTGATGGTCAACGGGAACTGCGATGGTGTCCCAGTTGGCGTATGGGGTGACAATGGTGTTAAAACGGAAGACGTGGATACTGGACTGCCGATGATGTTGGCGCTTGTTGTGATTGCCGATGTCATAGCTGCCGCTGCTGCTGATGTGCTGTTGCAACTGTTGCTATTTGCAGTTGTTGGCGTGGCAGGCGTTGAAATGGCAGCAGCTGATGATGCTGTTGATTGTGGTGCTGTTGTTGCCGGCGGCGATTGTTGCTGTTGATTGGAATTATTGCTACTGGCAGCTGCTGCAGCAGCGGCACGTTCACGCTCACGGTCACGTTGCGGCCGGAAGGCTTCACGCAGCGCCTCCACACGATTCTCATTGGGTCCCCAGCGAGCATACCCGGCGCTATTCTGCAGCCAAACCACTTGGGTACCCTGCATACACTTGATGAGCACTTCGGATCTGTTTCGGAAATAAAATAGATAGATTAAATAATTATATGTATCAATTATAAGAAATACTTTCATTTGCATTCCATCGACTTTGGTTCATTCATTGTTTTAAATGAACTGATAAAACTTCTAAATTTCTGACGTCTTAGTATCTAATACATATATTTAACCACCAACTAACTCGAACATACTAATATTGTAACTTTGGCTCTGATTATGATTTTCCGAGTTTTCCCCAATGTCACTAATGAATGTCGGACCACTTTTATTTTATTATAGTTTGTTATTTTAATTTTTTGTACAATTAGTTACCCCAAGAATTTTATTATAAATGTTTAAATTTTGTAAATTACACCTTAAATTTTCTTAAATTTTGAATGACTATCTTAGTTGACAATAAGTCAATATATCCTTTTTCAGTTATTACTCTTCTTATATACTCACTTTTGCATCATATGTTGATATCCATGGCGATATTCATGCGCCATTCCCAGCACAACCATCGAGCGACGCTTGTACATGCTCTCCTCCAGCTTTGCTATGCTCTTCCACTCCGGAAGGAAGACAATGAAGCTGAGTGAATAATTTTAATTAGAGTTAAGATAAAATTACTAAAAGCAATTTCAACTCACCTCAATGGCTCCATGGAATCTGTTAGCAGTTTATCCACGTGCAATAAACAAGCTTCAATCATTTCCTCACAATGCGGCGGATTCACTTGAAAGGAGCCAGAAACGGGCTTAAAGTCTAGAAAAGGTCTGAACAAAAAAATCGTTAGATTTGTTCAAAAAGAAAATAATCAAAAATTGATTATTATTTAATTTTTTGAACCTAGTCTTAAGACTTTAAATAAATATCGTGTATCAGCTTTCTCGAGGTTTTATTTATAAAGAACATACAAAAGACGAGTTTTAAGTATTTCAAGCTTCAATCATCAGGACGAGCTTGTTGTCTTAACCAGCGATCCGAGCTTAGTAACACTCTTGCGCCGTTAGAACCAGTTGTGAATTCTAAGGAACAAAAGTGATAAAATACCTGGAAAACTGACCTTGCCCTTATGTGTGTTCTTTCTATTAATGAGCAACTGAGTTTGCAACAAATCCATTTGAAATGGAAATTTGGAAACAATTTTTAATAAAATAAAACTTTAAATTGTAAATTTCAAACCTATATTAAATTTGGCTGGCTTAATTTAATTGACATATACTTATAGTAGTGAAATAATAACAAATATATGCTTACCCTCTGGAACCAAAGTAGGCATCTGTGTCCGCAAAGGCTGAGCAATATTGCCGAAAGTAGGAATTGAATGGTGATGCGAAGCATTCAAAGCTCACTCCAAAATGCCTATGAAGGCACTCGAAAACTGGCACTGGCAATGCCGCCTGGGTGAGCTCAGCCTCCTGGGATGAGTTGAGAGCATTACCCAGGAAGGTTTGATAACGCTTGAGCAGACACCAGACACGTCCAATAAACAGATCAAATTTCTTGTCGTCGAAGCAATTGTGACGGTAGAGCTGCTCCAGCTTTTGTAGATAGGTGAGGTTGATATATTGTGCATCCGGCTGATTGATTGTCGCGGGCGTATACTTGATGATCATGTGATCACGATCCTGCAGATATTCAATGGCCGGCATGCGAGGTGAGGGCACCGCAAACTGTATGGGATAGCACCAGACCTTCTTCAGATGCGGAGGCGGTGGTGGCGGCGTTGGCTCCGGTATTCCGTGCTCCTTGAGCAGCTGCAGGTGTCGTTCCCGTATTTTGCGCGCATGTTCCGCAGATAGATGATAAATTTTAATGCACAACGTTTCCACAGAACTTTTAACCGTCTCCACTAAATGCGGTTCACATTGACGCTTCAAATGCGCCAAGCGATCTTGGAAGTCCTCATAACTGGCTCCTACAGTGCGACGTAACCATTGAAATGTATCCTCCACATTCCATTTGACAACCTTCTTTGACTCCGCTGGCGCTGAACGTGATTCGATGATTTGTTTGGCCGCCTCCGCGTAACGGGAAAGCTGCTTGCGTGCATCACCCGTGAACTTGGGCTTGACAATCTTAATGGGTATATCAGCCATGATCTCGCGGTACATGGAACTGGAGATTTCGGGCAGGCAACTGCTTGGCAACAGTGGATCGCAGCCAGTGTCAATGACCTTTCGCTCCATAAGCCAGCGATTGAATGAATCTCGTGGAGCTTTGATATTCTCCCTGCGCATGCATAAATCCTCATAGGTTTTCAGCAACTTCATGCTGAACGCGGCACGCAATGCTTCAATCTCCGGATGCGGCTGGGGCAGCAACGTTGGCGGACGCTCAACAATCACCGCATTTGTACATACTTCCAGATCCCAGGGACCAGCGAGCACAAACTTTTTCATGGGCGGACCACCATGTGGTCCCATGTGCTGTTGTTGCTGCAACTGTTGATGATGCGGGTGAATGTGCATGTCATCCGAGGGCCGACGCTTTAGGTGATGATGTTGATGTTGCTGCTGGTGCGGCGTCATGGGCGTAGGTCCACCAACGCCACTGCCACCTGCATGGCAAATTCCCAGCGGATCGGTAAGCGGATCAAATGGACGCGCACCTGGCATTTCCCAAAGGGACTCCCCGGTTACCTTGTTCCAGTAGTAAGGTCGATTCTCCCGCTTTGACCAGAACTTACGCCAGCCTTGATTCACTAATTCGGCAGTTAATTCCTCGCCATAGCCACCTGGTCCGAGGGTTGGCGGACCTTGTGGTGTATGTGCCATGGCCTCCAGCGTGGGCGGTGCATGATGTGTTTTTGTTGGCGTCGATGGTGACGAGCAGCTGGCCACAGGTGAGCTGCCAGCGCTCATCATATGTCCAGCAGCATCTCCAATGACTCCTGCTCCAGCTGTTGTTGTTGCTGTGGGCGATGGTGTCATATTGTTGGATGCACTGGCCGTTAGCTGGTCCCAGGCACTTTGGGCACTTGTGCTTGGCTGCATCATGGGACTTACGGTACCCGTGGAGGCGATCACCGATGGAGGCACCTGCAGCGGTCCCAGATTGTGGATATTACTGTTATTAGCTGCCATTGTAGCTCTGCAAGAATAGAAACCCATACGCACACACACTTGTCAGTATGAACATATCTTGTTTACGTTTTTTTCAACCAAGAGCGAGAGCGCGAGCGAGAGAGAGAGCGATAGCGAGCGCACGCAAGTCTAGCAACCACTGAAATACTTCGGTTCCAGCTTAACGGCAACTAGTCGGCAAGAAACACTCAGCGAAGCAGCAACGCAAGCCGGAGAGTACGCGCAAGTGGTCGAAAAGAAGGATCGTCATCAATGTGACGTATATATATTTATATGTATATAAATATGCCGTTATTACTGAGCCAAGAGTACGCATTTTACAATTCATTCCCCCCGCCCACTCATTCACAATTCACATTAGCTGAGCGGAGAGCTTTTGCTCTGAGAGCGGCGCGCATGTGAGTCGTGAGAGCGAGAGCACGAATGAGAAATCAAAACAAATTGCAAAAGAATAGAGATTTTCAGCCTGCTTGTGTATATGTTTTGACGAGCGTGTACCTAGCGTATGCGCACCGCACAAATAAAAATATACAAAAATTATTTGCAAGCAACTTTGTTGCTGCAATCTATTACACACAGTCACACACCAACAACGATTGCATTATATGCCATAAACAATTCCAGCTACCTTAAAAAAAGTGCACTAACAACACTCAATTGCTTCTGTGGTTTCATGCCTACGTCATGTCGTGCACACAAATAATGGCGCGCTTTTTACATCAAAACACACAGACACAAAATTAGAAACTAAAAAGATCATTTTTATAAATTATATATTTTACTTTTGTATTTGGTAGGCGCATAATAATATTTTGGCGCGCGGGCATAATAGTGTGGCATTTATCGCTTATATATAGTTATAAACAACATTGTGACTGCACCGAAAATTTCTCTACACTTTCTTTTCAACCACATCAATATAATCTACGCCTTGCTGCTGCTGGTTTATGTGGTCATATTACGAACGCGTTTAAACGCCACTAAACTCACCTATTTTCAACTATCCTATTATACAAAACACGCACTACGTGTTTTCAAACATTTATAACGCTCGTACGTAATTGTTTGATACGATTTATTTATGTTTTATAAATAAATTTCTGAAAAACTCGTCTTCCAGAAGTACTTCACCAGCTAAGAGTGTGACCAATCACCGCAAGTTGTAGAATCCACCGATAATTTATTTATTGTGGGGTCGCTGGCGGTATAAATATATCGGATACTTTATGAATTCAAATATAAATGATACAAACTTTGAATTTTTTAAATTAAATTTTCTATGCACAGTTTATTTTTTATAAACATCTACGATCTAAAGTAAACCAAGAATCAAAAGTATAGCAAAAAGTGTCCATTTCAACAATCGATAGCCAACAGTAGCAGCACTCTACTTCAAAATATACTGAAAAATACTAGCAGGGGCAGGTGCATAAAAAAGATTTATCAACACACAATTTGGTATCTACGAGATACTTTTTGTTCCTAATGTTGAATTTTATTCAATTTGGATGGAGGATGTGGAATGTTTACCAACAGTATTTACATATATTTGTGACTAATTAGTTGCCTGTAGTTTAAGGCATATTTCAACGCTAATTGTGAGATCTGGCTTAAATCTGTTTATCAAGCGTAACAAATTTAACTTTTTCGCCTTTGAATTGTTTGATTCCAGTTCATACAAGGTGGACAGATTCACAAGTAAACTCTCATTCAATGATTTTTGTGGATTCAGATTAATGGCGCGTTCGTACAAGTTGATGGCATCCTTGAGTTTTCCAGCATAGAGTAAACAAACGCCCATATTGTTCAGTATCATTGTATTGCCTGAATCCAAATGCAGCGCCTTTTGAAATATAAGATAAGCCTCTGGAAAATCATTTTTAGCCACAGCTATAAGACCCTTGTCTACCAAATCACGTAAATCAGGCGACGAGTTGCTGTAAATAAAAATGTTATTATAGAAGTTGAATGTACATACATATGTCAATATATTTACATTTCACGCATTCTTCGGGAAACGGCAAACTTTTGTTCCGCTCCAAAAATATCCCCAATTTGCAGATAGATGCGTCCCCAAGCCGAATATAATGACCTTTGTTCCTCTTTACTTAAGCTAGATCGTGTGAGCAGCATTCCGCCCATAATGTCATCAATCATGCTAAATTTCTTCATCTAAAAGAGAAAAGTAGTTAATATATTTATTAGAATTGTTTCGCTCTTCTCACCATTAAAGCGCAGTTAATTATCGATTTTAATACACGCTCCGCTCGCCGTTGCCAAAATTCTGCTGCTGTCGCATTTTGTAATCTATCGTAATGCTCTTTAATCTCATTGCTGATTACATGCAATTCAGAGAGCTGATCGAGAGCCAGGTGTGGCTTGCCCAGGTAAATGGGCATCTCGGCCAGGAGCAAACGAAATGAGAAACATGCGATTGATCCTTGTTTTCCATTATACATTTCCGGATAGAACTCAAAAAATACATCTGGTCCATTTAGTTGGCCAAACGGTTCGGCTTCCGCTTGCAACAGATCATATTCGTCTAGCTTGGCCAGCAAGGCGAGTCGAGTAAACCATAATTGCAACGAGTGTGGTGAATGTTTAGCTGGTTGACCAGCTCTTCCATATCCCTGGCCATAGATAGTTAATAGTCGTCCAGTGAGATTGACAGCAGCCCGAAAGCAACCTGCATTTATTAGAGTTCGAATGCCGCGCTCATCCTGTGTTACATTTTCCACTCCAAGGATTTTGCGTTGCTGCAACTCACTTTCACCCAGATGCTGAGTGACAGCTATGTTTATGGGATCAGGCTACAAGCAACTAAGTGTGTTAGCATTTCATTTATAAATATAAACATTTCTTATTTACCAAATCATTGGCTATGTGTATGCCTGGCATAACAAGATGTGTTGCCTGATTACCCGAATCATTTAAAGTAGGAAGTTGCCATAAATTTCTAACCTCGTCGCTCACTTTTATAGGCTCTTCAGCTTCTGCTATCTCTTCATACTCTGGCGGTTGAAAGCAACCCGTAAATGTGCTGCTAGTCAACATATTGCTACTCGTTGGCTGCGATTCTTTCCCTTTGGACTTGTTGTTGGTCAGCTCATCAAAAAAACTGGGCGGATCGTTGGCGAAGTATTCGCTTAAGCGACCGTTTGTGTTGTTTGTCATCCCGTGTTTAATAGAGAGTTGTGTTCAGTGCTGCCAACTTTTTAACAGAAAAAAAAGCTGTTTCTGGCTAGAAGACGAATAATAGAGCTGAATTATTTAAAGAAACAGCTAAAAAGACATCGACCATTTTTTAATAAAAAATTCTGTATTTATTTATAAAATTTACATTGCTGTGTCTATTCTGACAAAATCATCTGAAGTACAGATCTATTTTCGGCATACATTGTACACCAAATCATTTACATTTAAGCCAGTGTCAATATCAGGCATTTCTAAGTAAAGTTTTTTTAAATTATCACGGAAAAAATAGCTAAAAAGATAGCAGAGAATAGGAAAATATCCGAATATTAAAACTTTCAAAATAGCCAGAACTAGCTATAACTACGTTTGAGACTACCAGACTTCAAAAAAACGTAGTTCTTAAAATAAACAACATGACAGGTGCGGCGCTAACAAACAATATTTGGCCTCTGTTTCGCAAAGCTGCCGAAAGATGGGGGTGACTTGTATTTTTTTTCAAAGCGTTCAAAAATTATGCCTTTTCCTGCAACTGACCAAAAATAAAAGATATATTTTTATTTTATTCGATTTTTATCCTTTTGCTCTGATTTGCTTGAAACTTTAATTCAATTTTATAATTTTGATATTTTATTTGGAGATTTTACATTTATATGTTACAAGGCCCCCCTGTAAGATCACAAACGCCAAACATTTATTAAAATGAACCTTTTTATTTAATTGAGTTTTAAATTTAATGGTTACCATAAAATTTGAAATCAATCTTATTTAAAGCATCGTTTAAACTTTTATTTAAATTGCGCGCCTAGAATGTTGTGTGTCAGTGCTTACATAGCGTTTAACCAGTGCTGCCAGTGTGGCATAAAGTAGATATTTCAAATTCAGACGTATTTCTATATTGATTTTATTGCAATTGCATTATTATTATTGTACAATACAAAAAGCAGAATTAAATTTATTGTAAAACTATAAACATATCGTCATTTGATGACCTAAAATGTTATATTAAAATTGTATTTACAAAAACAGCGCCTGCGCATTTTAATTGTAGAACGCTATATCTTTTTCTCTTTCATTCGCTTTTCCTCTCTTTCTTTACTGACCGTTAAAAATGGTTTCGGGATAATAGCTGGGGGCGTTGAACATGCGCGGGAAACCGTTGGCATCCAATTGACCCACAGGCAGCATAATATCACTGAAAAAAACAACAAACGAAAATAAGAACATATTCATGTTTAAAAAAAGTATATGTGTGTGTATGTGTGTTAGAGAGTGCATGCAATTTGACGCCCGTAAACGATCAAACACAGCGGGAAGTGCGGCAACAACTGAGAGGCTGAGGCACATGCTACACGCATGCGCTCGATATTGGTTTCGGCATCGAAGCACGTCAACGTTGGCGACCAGAGTCCGAAGAGGTCTATAAATATGCATAGGACCGTGCACAAGGAGCTGCAAAATTGGACATAAAACACGCTCAAGTGCCTTTTAGAAAATTGGTACCGGACCGCACTGCATTGAGATTGGAAATCGGACTGGGTCTCGGACCGAGACTGGGACTGGGACTTGAACTGGCTATGTGCTTAGGGAATGTAGACGCAAGTGTTTTACGGTCACTTAAACGAAATTTTTAATGCCAATTTGAAAACAATTGACGTTTTTCTCTTTTTTTTTTGTGGAACATGCGTTGAATGATTTGTTTTACGAGTTATGTGGAAAACATATTGTAATTAGTTTTGGGCTACATAGAAAATGATGGAAATTGTTTCTTTTTTTGTTGTTATTGGTGAACTTACGGTCTTTGCTGTGGAGTGCGATCTCTTTGCCTGCGATTTTTGAACCAATTGGAGACCTGCGTCAACGTTAATCCCGTTTTCTTCGCCAGCGTTTTCTTCTCGTCGGGCGTAGGGTAACGATTGGTCAGATAGCAGTCCTTAAGAGCATTACGTGACTTTTCTTTAAAGCAATAGACTGTCTCCTCACCATCCCAAATGGTTTTGGGCAGTGGATATTTTTTACGCAGTCGATACTTGTCAACGGCCCCCAAAGGACGACCGCGAACCTTTTCCGCCTCCTTGTAGTGTGCCTTGAACCACAGGCTCTGCAAATCTACATGGTATTTCATAGAGAAACAATGTGTCTCCAGCAGACTGTAGAGCTCATGAAACTGTCCAAGATTATAGGCAACCATGGCACGTGCCCGAAGAACGCTCTCATTTGTCTTGAAGAATTCGCTGGGCGGCAGGCTACACAAAAAGTTGGTTAACTTCTCAATGTCGCCCTTTTGTTGCAATGCCTCACACATGCATTGAATCTGCAAGAGTTAAGTATATTGTTTTAATCACTTGCATAGTAACATTTTGTATGTAGACTTACCTGATCTGTGGAAAACTGTAGCATTTTGGCATCGATGGGAAAGCTGCCCACGGCAGACATGTTATGTGCTGCGGTAAGATTCGATATCAGATGACCTCCACTTGAAGCTCCTGTGCCGCTCAAGCCTACGTGACCACGTTGTAATCCTGCACACAGTGCATCAGTTTTTGTATTGCCATTCAGATCGCCCAGGCTGCTATTTCCATTCTCAAAAATAATGCTGTTGAGCGAGGGATAATGTGTGGGCGTGGTGGCCGCTGTGGGGGGCGGTGACTTATCATAGTCATTAGTTATGTCCTGGAAACGTCGTTCGATTAGATCCTTTTCTGTCGACTCGTAGGGTGCAAATTTATCCAATTGCAAAACTGTTTTGCAGGAAATATTACCACGATAGCCTACAGGAAAGAATAGAGGAAAAAACAAACAAAAACCAAGAGAGAAGGGTATTTAAATAATGTATTTATTAAGGAACTCTATAGAATTTCAATTATTATACGATTCAGGATATTGTTCATAGAGTCTGTTCCGTTGATAAATTATTTTATTATGAATTGAAATTAGAGTCAAAAAGAATTATAGAATTATTGTCAAACTCTTTTTAGTATTTAATTATTTTATGTGGCACGTGTGAACTGAACTTTACGCTTTTTGTTTTATAAACTGTTTATGTTTCTTCTGTGCTCAACAAAAATTTGACGCAAGAGAATTCGTTTCTCACGTGCTACTTTGCAGTTCAGCAATAACTGCAAGACCCCCCGAAACTCCCCCTATAGTTCCTTAAGAACTTTCCTCTTCCCCGACAGAACCCGACTACGTCCACCCAATTGCATGTGACTAATCAAATTCTGCACATGAGCAACGCTTTTGCTGTCTTTCGACACCTCAGACATAATAATAATATCATGTTGACCAGAAAGAGACATAAAGCAAATATATACAACGACATGCGATACATTCATATTTACATATATGTATGTATATAAAGCATATACATATATAAATAACTAATAAAAATTATATATAAATGTACACATTATTGTTGGGTATAAAGTACACCGAAGAATGTTTGGCTCTAATTTTTTCTTCTAACAATTTCAATAAACTCTTTCATAAAATCAACAATTTCATTCATAGTTTCATTGTAGTTACCATTAAAAGTAAATAAAAGAATTCTTAAGATTGCTTATTCTTCTGGTTACAAATTACATATACTATGAGAAAAAAAATATACTAAGCTCTACAAATCTAAAAATTTTGAATTTATATAGAGTCTATTAGCTTCTTTCAATGTCTAATCTGTATTCGTTATTGAAAAGTGTACTGTTTTTTTTATTATTTTAAAAAAGGAGCATTTACTATTTCATCATCCTTTTTTGTGTTTGTTCAAATTTATATCCAATATATTTAGTACGAAACATAAATCGCATTATTAAAAATTAAATAAAAATGCCTTGCATTTCTTTGTTGCAATGTATGCATACATTAGGTATATGTCTTCCTACAACAAATTTCCAAGCTCATTCAGCGTCTAAAAAATGTGTAATCTTCAGCAAAAAAATTAAAACATAAAACAATAGTCCCAGGCATTAAGTGTTTATGCAGCGCCTCATTGACGCCTGTTTTAAGTAATTTGATATCAATTTTATGTATATAACTTTTTTTTTTGTTCGTTTAGCCATCCAAACTGATAAGACTTTGGCTATATGTAATGAAGGCTTACCAGCATTTGGCAAAAAGAGCGAACCGTAGGCCATGGGTGAGCTGATATTATCATGATGCACGGCTGAATGATCCGATGAAGTGCCGGCGGAACTGGTTGAGTCCAAATCACCATTGATGGACACTGATAAATTTGTGGTATCCATATTTTTTTCAAACATTATTTTTAATTTTCACTAGCAATAGCACAAAATTGATTTAACTTCCGGATCTTGTTATACTTTTGTTTTGGCTAAAAAGCCGCAATTATTTGAATTGCGTTTTAGTTTTAATACACAAATTGATAACAAAAATTCCCATCAAAACATAACGACTTAATTATATGAAAAATATTTCTAGTTTTTAAACAATTCTAATTTTGTTGTTAACCGCTGCCCGTTGGCGGCAACTCGACGCTTTCGCTTTTCAAACTCAACTGCAAGTGGCAAAGACAGCGACACTAGCGAAGACGAATAAACACATGAATTGCATTCAAGGCTGACGCCTGCGGCTGCCTGAAACGTTTGGAAACGGAACGTGTTGTTAAGCGGCCTTTTAGCCGTTTTGTTGTTTTCTATGCATGTGTGCGTGTGCGTGAGCGTGCTAATTAGGGGTGGTTTATTCGCTTTGCGTTGTTGTCCTGTGCAAGTGGGCGTGTCTTTGTGGCACCGAGCGCCATTTTGAATCACCAATAAGAAGTCAGAAACATTTGAAAATACACACACGCATACACATATAGACATATGTGTATGGGAATAGGTTATCTAACATTAAGCATTAAGTTAGAATATAAAAAAAAACCGTCATGACCTCATTTATACTTATGTTCATTTGCTCGTTTGCTCGTATCTAATGAATGCCGTGTGCAATTCGTAGAATTTACATCAAATTTCTTTGGCATTGCTTAATGCCATTTTGTTCGAGTTTGCATATAAAATCAGTCTTTAAAGTCACCAAAAACTCGCTGCAATACGATGCCCAGCCACAGGCAGACTCTCTTATAAAGGGCGCGATGCAAAATGAAGAAAGAGAAAAACAAAACAAAAATCGTTTGTAGCTTCTGCTTGTCATCTAATGGCATCAAATTTCAATTACAGAATGTTTCTCTCATTCACAAGCATTGAGAATCACAGTACGCCACTTCAATGGTGTGATCAAATAGTGACATGACAAAGGTGACAACAGCAGCAAATCCACAAAAAGGCTCAACAATAGATGCCACGGCAACAGCAGCGACAGGAGCATCATTTTATAGCTGTTTGTTGTTGTTGTTGAAAATATTTCAATTTAAGCATCAAATTAGGAGGGTTGACAAAAATTTGTCACACTACCAAAAATCCCAGAGCCTGTCACACGCATATACACAAGGGAGATATTCGATTTGTCACAGCATCAGCATCACGATCAATTTGTGGAGTGGAGAGGGATGACGACACGCTGACCGGAACGTTGACATCTCCACAGGTGCACTCGCTGTTATCGATAAGCGATGGCCGAAACACATGAGCTTAGCAGAAGGAAGTTTTTGTTATCGTTGTGTTACTGAGTAAGGGTGTGTTGCCCTTTAATTGACCGCAATAGGGCTTGTAATCGCATTAGGCTAATTTTACTTATTTGATTATTACAATCACGTGTCAGGACTTAGCTGCCAGGCAATAATACTCGTACTCGGTAGCATCAAAATGCTCAACTGTCATGCGAAGCGACGCGACGCGCTTTCATTCCCACACTATCATGTTTTGCTGAGCTTTGCAGATTTTTTCCTGAGTTTTCAATTGGTGTCCAATTCGTAATAATGCAGCCGCTTATAAAAAGTGCATTTGAAGTGAGGAATGAGGATGTTCTTCGGGCTATATTTGATATAATTTTGTGATGCAATTTTTGTGCTTATACGCAGTTTCTTTAATATCTTAACAAATGTCATAATAAAGTGCCAGAAAACCGTCGAGTCGAGTCCATGACTATATAATATCCGGTACTGAATTTATGCTATAAAAGTTACTGCATGCACTTAGGCGCTAAAATTGCTGATCATAGTTGATATAATGTATTCGATCTTAATGCGAATAAATGGGCTTTTTATTAATTATTTAAAACAATACTTGCGATCGAAAACATATTTAAAATTGTGTGTGTGAGCTTGTTAACATTTTAAAAACACTCTGAAGATAGTTGACGTCATTTTACTCAACTGCGGAATAATCTTAATCTGCATGTGGTTTTAAATCAAGAATATATTTACGATACCTTTACAAGTACCGGATATAGTAAAATACTCCAATCTATGTGTACTCGTTTGTGTAGGAATATGAAACGTTTTTACCCATAAATCCATATCTCGATGCTCATTTCGATTATGCATATTGAAAACGTTTACTAGTAACTTCTTACATAACGTAAGTATTGTCTGTTCCCAATTCTATTGTCAAATCTCAAATGCGCACAAATTACTTAACTTCTTGCTAAGAATCCACACAGAGTTTTTAGAAAGAATAACCTGTATTATAATCCCAGCCTAATAGCCCAGAAAATAGAGCAACCAAAACGCGACAAGCCCACCAAACGGCTTAACAGCTGTAATCCCAAAATTCTGAACAAAACGTCTGCAAAGTGTTTTGGGTTCCTAACTCTGTCTCATTCATCAAATGCAGTCTTTCAGTCTGAGCCTTCTCTTCTTTATCCGCTTGTCGATCGCACAATAATGGGCAAACTCTGGATCCTCTATTGTCTCCTTTATTGCGTGTGTGTGGTGTGTGTGTGTGTGTGTAGGAGGGAGTCGTTTTGCGTCCTTACAAGGTGAACATGATTTTCGCACCTTGTCGTCAATTGTTCAATAGAAATGTTGAGAATTATAGATTTATGTTCATGGGCGAGATTCCTGTATATTTATAGAAATGAGAAAGCGGAAGGCAAACCAAACCCAATTAATAATATTCAGTTTTCCTTACTAATTAGTTACGGAAATCAATCAATGCTCATGAATTTTCACCATTAATTTCAAACATATGCTATGAAAAACTTTTTACAGCTAATTGGATATACGCGGCAAAAAGGGGTTGTAGTTGTCGTTGTTGTTTTATTTTTGTGGGTGTCGTCGTTTCAATGCTCAATGAATGTGTAGTGTAAAACGATCCTTAGTCCAACAACAAGAACAATCTCATTAATTTCCATTAATTCCCTGTTGTCCATTGGCGTTTATTTACCTCAATAACAAATAAAACTTACTACATAAACTATTTGTATACAATTGGAGCTTCAGTTGTTTTTATAGTATTCCTACACTTTCTATAAGGTTAGATAGGGTTACTGATATATTTTTTCCTTGCCAAGAATTTCATTGTAAATAGTTTTTCCAAAGGAAGTGGAAAAACTAATCCCTTGATAAAAATCATTTGTAGATCTTTAAAAATTGATTTCGAGTTGGAAAATTCTTGGTAAATTTGTGGATTTTACCAAGTAAAGAGTAGATAAAATTTGAATGGAAAACATTCTAAGCTTCAACTGGTTTTTTAACGCCTTTATTAGACCAAATTGTAAATTATTAAGCGCATCCCATATTCTCATGGGATACAATTAGTCGCTTTAAAACAATCATGAACATATTGGTATAGTGGGCATATGTCGAGTTGTCCCCCGGTGTTGTTGCAGCCACAAAATGAGCAAATAAATCACAAATGTTTCATACAACGTAATTGAGCGCACTTCTCGCTGCGTTACGCACCCTGAAAGTCCTCGAGCCCCGAGAACCCCGAGATACCCCCGACCCAAGGGTCGTTATGGCTACACAGTTGTTATATGAACAGGAGAGAAAACAATGTAACCCGATATGGTTTCCATATATATGTACAGTTGCGGTCAAAAAAATAGTAGTGCGTGTGAGGTAATTTAGAACAGTCAAAGTTAAAGGACTTTTGATTGATCAACATTTTTGTTATATTTCTTTAGAGTTCGTTATTATGTTGTAAATCCTTCTGGAAAATCAAAATTAGTTAAAAGTTAATCATTTAGATGTAGAATTTTTTTTGCCTGTAACAACCTGAAAAATTGGGCGGTCAAAATAATAGTAGTGGTGAACACATTCAATTATTTTAAAGATGATAACGAACTTAAATTTATTTTTTTTTTGTAGAATGTTGAATACTTGAAAGGCACTTATAATTGACAAATTTTAATATTTTGTTGTGAAGCCTTTGTTTTTAATTACGGCTTTACAACGACGGATCATGGAGTCTACCAGCTTTTGGCAACGTTCTGGAGGTATTGAGCTCCAGGCGCTTTTAACGACCTCCCAGAGGTCATTATTATTAGTTGGCTGATGCTTGCCAACTTCCTTTTTCACATCTGACCACAAATTCTCAATTGGGTTGAGATCGGGGGACTGAGGGGGCCACTCCATTACATCAACTTGATGCGATGCAAACCATTCTTTGGCAGTTTTGCTGGTATGCTTTGGATCGTTATCTTGTTGGAACGTCCAAATACGTGGCATATCATCCGAGGCATACGGTAGCATGATGTCCTCCATAATTTTCACATATTCGTGCCTGTCCATAATAGTTTTGATCCAATATAGTAGGGGTCCGACACCGTAATATGAAAAGCATCCCCAGATCATTATGCTTGATCCTCCATGTTTCACGGTTTTGCAGGTGAATCTGGGCTGATATTCGGTGTTTGGTGGACGCCTAACATATTGTCGAGATCCTCTGCCGCCATACAAAACAATTTTGGACTCATCTGACCATAAAATATTCCTCCATTTCTCAATGGGCCAATTCAAATGCTCCCTAGCAAACCGTAACCGCTTTTGAATGTGTATTTTTTTTAAAAAAGGAACTTTTTTCGGGCTTCTGCCCATAAGATTATTTTTCCGCAAGCATCTGCGTACAGTTTCTACACTTTGGCTGATATGTAAGTCCTTTTTTATCACGGTAGCAGGTGCAAACGGGTCGCGATTTGAGTATCTCAAAACTTTTTTCTCCAGTCTTTCAGACATGGCACGGGGTCTTCCACGTTTATCTTCTTTTGGAGTGTATTTAATGGCATTTCTTATCATTGTTGGTGAGCATTTCACCAAATTTTGCACTTCTTTGTACGTTTGTTTTCCCATCGGAAATCAAGGTCATAATAAGGGCACGCTCCACAGGAGTACAATGCTTGCCACGCCCCATTTTAACAACTCTAAACAAATAAAACTTATTCAAATATATTGTAAATTATCCAATTACAAAAATATCTACCAAATCAATTGCCTTTCTTGCTTAAATTACTTTATTTTTCACTTTTGACGAAGAACAATGCATCCACTACTTTTATTTTGACTGCAAGAAATTTTGCATGGATCACGAAATTGCGGAGAATCTCAGAAATGGAAGAAGTTTTTAAGTCTTAACGGTGCATTTCCATAAAAGCTTTTCCAACTCTATGATCTGACAAAAACAGAAAGTAAAAGCTCTAACTTACATACAAAATATCAAAGCTTAAAGTTCTGGTCTGGCGGCACTACTATTATTTTGACCGCAGCTGTATGTATATATACGTAAGATTGTATGGCAGCAAGGTATGCATACAATATAATCCTGTTGCTCTGAGTGAATCTGTCGAGATAGACAAGTTTTTGGGGTTGACACGCTGGCTCCGCCTACTGGAACATTTTGAAATGAAACAGCCGTATTTTGAATTAAACGAAACAAGCAATAACGCAATAAAACAGTTGAACAATTTGTGAAAACATTACAAAAAGTGATTGGAGGATAATCAAACATCTTTGGCCAGACGACGCACACTTCGATTGTTGACATTGATCAGACGTATGCTCCTTCCAAGCGTCGCCAGGGGTTTTATAAAGTTATTTAAAGTATCCGCGACCGGTTCCAGAATATCGCGAAGTGAACACATAACATTATAAATAAATATCATCGGTGGCTGTAGGAAGCCATTGAAAGTAACTGTCAACGCTGGTTTGACCAAATAATCCGACGTCATATGGAGCAGGCCCACTATGAGAGTATTGATCACGGAGTACAAGACGAATCTATAGGATTGGAGCACAAAAGCTACCACAAAGGCGACACCAATGTGCATTAGTCCAAAAAATTCCGCCCAAAAGTGAGTAGCATAAGTCGTGGCTCGATCTGCCAGCACAATGGAGGTTGATCTTGGGATGCGTATCCGTTGTGCTCAAGTAGTCCGCACATCCGTGCTCAAAGGGATAGATGCCAATGCAAGTGTGACGTGCTGCTGCCTTCTTGTTCCACTTGGGAGAGGGAAGATCATCAATGATATTCTGAGCATGTTGTGGCTGGCACTTGCACATGTTATCCAGCGAAGCGACTATACGATCCAAAAAGCCAGGACGCTTTTCCTTTTGCACTTCTTTGCCCCTTGTGAATTGTTTTTTTGGTTTACTTTGTCTTGTCCGAGGTGGCACCGAAAACCGTGCACGTTTTACTTTGGAATAACGTTGAAATTCAATGCGATTTGGTTTGATCACATGCCTCTCCGGTTCAGCATGCATCTCGTAGAGCACATGTGATGGACTGGATAATACCGTTGTCGTTGAATCGCCCTGACCCTCGTTATCGAACATATTGTATTGAGATTTCGTCTTCTGGAATAATTCCGTATCCGTCGAATTGTTTAATTGGGGTAAAAACTTCCTTAAAGGCGATTGTAAATTTGGCTGTGACACCCACATGATGTACCTCAACCTCAATTAGCTGCGACTCCGAATGGGGAGATTTCTCGATATCAGCAATATCATACATCCCCTATTGATAGCAGCTATTCAAATGGATTTTTCCACTTTTAATTGACATCTAAAGCTATGCTGGAACGAACGAGCGAACCCCTAAAAACTTACTGAGATTTCTTTAGCCGTAAATTTTATATTTGAGTTTTTAGCTGACAATATCAACAGCAACAAGCAACCCAAACACGGCCTACATAATAGCAAGGAACTATAATTTTGAATGTAACTTTTTAATATTTTATCATAATGACCTCAATATATTTGCATAGTGATGAAAGTTATTTTTAATGTTAGAGGTACTTCATTTCCGGTTCTTGTATCGGTCCATACTGGTTCAATAAAGTAATTTTAATAATTTTTAAAATGTTATAAAATCTAATTTTTTCAACAAATATATATGTGCACTGTACACTTAAAAGTATATGCATTTTAGCATGTATAATATTTCTAGAATTTTTAATATGTTTTGCAAAACTATTTTTATACGAAAAACAACATAATATTTTTTAAAAACGTAACGAAACCGTACCGGTACGAACATTTCGGTTCTGGTTGCGGTTCCGGTACTACATTTGAAACGGTTGATATCGGCATACGGTTCTGGTTTGATTCCTTGTGTAAAAGTAATAAGACAATTCAAATTTAATTAAAAATGTAATTTAAAAATAATAAAGTTCAATTAATTCAAATTTTAAATTAAAAGTAATGAAAATAAAAATGCTTAAGTCGGAGGTACACAAAAACTGTAGTTGATCCAACTTTTTTTCGAGGATTGATAAACTTCCATAAAAACCTAATTAGATCAATAGAAAAAGTTAGATTTTAAAAATCAAATATAAATTAAATTATAGTCCATCATTAGTTAGAGAAATTACTAGCCAAAGAAGTATCCAGTTTCCCTAAGAGGGACATTAAAATTAAGGCGTTCTAATAGCGATGCAGAGCTGACATCAGTAATGAAAAATAACTACTATATGTATCCTATAATGAGTAGGGGATGGATGATTAGGGAGGAGGATTGGGATCCAGTAAAAACCACGGTGTCCAAAATTAAAAATTGCTTCTGAACAGACCTAATTAGATCTTGATAATGTTGTGGCTGAGGATTCCAGACCCATGAACAATATTCAAGTAAGGAACGAACTAAGCAAGTAATAATAGTTCTGTGACATAGGGAGCATCAAATACTTAAGACCAGTGCTTTATAAATCCAAGACTCCCTTAAACTTATTTACTAATTATTTACTAATACCCTCCACTAGAATACTTTTATTGAAAACTTAAGATATATACAAAATATGGTTATATACAAATGGTTCGCTCAAATGTAATGCACCTAAAGTGTTGCCATTTTAGCTATTTTATAGCTAGACGTAGCCATTTTGAACCTTAAAGTGCTATAACATATTAACTAGACTTTTAGTAATTTTTAAAAGTGACTACGACTACTTTTGCCATTTTTTTTTCCTTTGCCATCGCTAAGATGTATTTTGAAAATTTGTCTAACTCGTTCGCTCACTAAATACCAATTTTGTCAGTGCAATCGATATGATAAAGTGATCCTTACCGGCGGGTTTCGACATACATTTGTACGCTTGCAGCAAAAAGACGGACATGTACAAAGTTTTATTAAGATAACTTCACAACTAAGAGACAACTTTGTACGAGAAGTTTCTTTTTAGATTTTTTTTTCAGAAATTCTTCCCCTTGTTTTGCTTTTGTGTCCATCCAGAAATAGCTTATTCTGGAGACAAAAAAAATTGACATCACTGTTGAAAAATTGAAGCCAGTGACAAGATGGACGGACCCATCAATTAAAATCCTAGTTCATAAGGTAGTAAACTACTGCTAGTGGCGGCGCTAGCAAACAACGGATGGCGCCACCACCTTTTTGAAATCCAAATTCAAATTTTCTTATCCCTGGAAACTGGGGCTAAAAATAGATTTGGCTGAAATTCTTTTTTTCTAATTTTCCTGAATTTTTCAGATTTTTTAGATAACGTTTAAAGGAAGTAGGCCCCCAGTGGGTCTACACAAACAAGATTAATATTTAAAGAAGCCGATTTAATTTAACTAATTTCGAAATTATTTAATTTAATTTAATTTTATCTTAGTTTTTTATAAAACATTTTTAATTATTTATTTCCGGCAGTTCTGTTAAGGATTCTGTTAAGTTAACGGCGACGCAAGAGTTTCCGTTAATTTAATGGCGATTGTATCGATTGACAGTATCGATCGATTCTGAAATATCTATCGATAAATTAACGCGATAAATATTGCGGTGCCAAAGCTTTGGCAAACTGTAAAAGTGGGTGAGAAACAGGAGAAGAAAGAAAAATAAACTTTTGCTGACAAATTCTAACAGTAAATTATATTTAGTGCCTTAGATTTAATCATCCAGCATCAGGGCAATATTTTGAATCGCTTAAATGTTTTCATCGGTGTGGAAAAGTGTTGCTACCGGCATTGAAACTCAATTGACTTCCTACTATTTTCGAGGTTCGTCCAAATTGGCAGTGAGAGGCGTTGCTGTGATTGTGTCTGGTGCTGGTGCTGGATTTGTTAAACGGTTTTTGGGTGTCCAATTCTGTCGCATCAATTGTAATTTATTATATAGTATTCTGTGTTTGAATCTTATCTCTCTGTTTGTTTGCTCTGCTTTAATCTATATTTTGCATGTCTGTGTTTACCGTTTTACTGATCCGTCTTAATTCAACTCCTCCCCCTTCCTCCCCTTCTATCGCTTTTTGCAGTACAAAAGTTACGGACAGTCGGATTTAGAGGCATGCATAGCACACTGGAAGACGTGAAGCTGAATGGCTTCGATGTAAAAATCCTGCCAGCTTTGCAGGATAATTACATGTATTTGATTGTCGACAACAAGACACGTGAAGCAGCTGTGGTGGATCCCGTTGACCCCGAACTGGTTATCAAAACTGTGCAGGAGGAGAATCTTACGCTTAACAAAGTGCTAACTACTCACCATCACTGGGATCATGCTGGCGGCAATGAGAAGTTGGTAAAATTGTGGACTGGAAAGTTGGATGTGTATGGCGGAGATGATAGAATTGGAGCCATGAATCATAAAGTAGGCCAAGACGACACCTTTACCATTGGAGAACTGAATGTTCGCTGTTTGTCGACTCCATGTCACACTAGCGGACACATTTGCTACCACGTAACCACGGCCAACGGGACAGCCGAGGGTGCTGTCTTTACCGGAGATACACTTTTTCAAGGCGGCTGTGGTCGCTTCTTTGAAGGCACTCCGGAGGAAATGTATGATGCATTATGCGAGAAATTATCGGCATTGGCGGATGAAACAAAGGTCTTTTGTGGCCACGAATATACGTTGCAGAACATGAGTTTCGCGCGTCATGTGGAGCCAGACAATAAAATCATACAAAATCGCATTGAATGGGCCAAGTTGCGACGGGCTTCAAAAGATCCCACAGTGCCGTCGACAATTGGCGAAGAGAAGACCTGGAATCCCTTTATGCGTGTAAATGAGGCCACTGTCCAAAAACATGCTGGCGGACAGACTAACGCCATTGCAACAATGGGAGCGTTACGCAAGGAGAAGGATAATTTTAAAGCTTAAGTTGAACATAAATAAATGTGATTATTGTTGGTACAAGGGTTAGCACAGATAAAGTTTTTTTTTATTATCGGAGCAGAATTTCTTATTATCAATTTAGTTTGGCGCCAAAAAATGACAAAATACCGAAATCGATATGTGTCCTGCCTATCGATATTAATTGAAAAATACGGTCAACCGATGCATTCAGACCAAAACAACAAAACAAATAAGCGGTGTTGATATTTATTTTTTGCTTTTTACATTTTAAAGTGTTTTATTTGGAAATGGACCAGCTAAAAAGCTTAGTTAAGTCCTACGAGGCTTGGGTGGCCAAAAATCCCGACGTTGTGGGTGATTTTGAGACGACGGCCAAGTGGGTATCATATTTTGTAGCAGGTAAAGTGTGTTTCTTTTAAAATGGAGATAAGAAAAGTGCTTTTGGTGATGCAATTCATATTAATATAGGTCGCATATCCAACTCGAATGTGCTCTCCGAGCTGGTATACACATTGTCCAATATACTGGTGTTCTACAACGATCGCATCATCGACAAGGCACGTGGTGCCAACGAGAACTCTGTAATCCGTCTGCAATCCGGCCTTTGCTATCGTCTAAAGGTCACGCTGACGACGCTCGAATATTGTGAGGTGTTTATCGAGATATCAGCACGACGCCTCTTTGGCCAGACGGGCAAGTGGTTGGTGATAGCGCTCATACAAATCGCTAAGGCAGCCGGACGATTGTTTCTTTTGAAACATTCGACTTTGGACATTATCACCTCACCGCCCATTACAGCTCTAAACCGACGTGCGCTCAGCAAACAGCGTAAACCCGAGGCTTCAGCTGCTGAGAGTTTGCCACAGTCGGAGCATTCCATAACCTTCCAACTGAAGCGCTCTGGTCGCCTCATAAGAAAAGTGGAGGGAGCACCGCCCATACAATATCGGGATTTCAAACTGCATGTGGACAACGCGGATGCAGCCAAAACGCAAATTCCCCGCGAGCTGCTAAAGGCCGAATACTTATACATTGCCAAGCCGCTGATCCATCTGGCTGCCGTTGGTTTGTTTGGCCAACGCAGTTGGAAGCAGTACATGATTGCGTTCTCCATTGACTTGTACAGCGTTCATGTCTATCGCCAGCATCGCCACTTAATGTCCCAGCAACAGAAACTGGAGCTGAGCAGAAGATGCATCAACCTTATGTATTTCCTTGTGCGTTCGCCCTTCTATGAAAACTACAGCAAGTCGCGCATTGAAAGAGTTTTAGGCTTTGTTGCGGATCATGTGCCCATTGCCAAGGTAGTTGCAGGTCCTCTAAAGGATTACATTCCCCAGTGGCAAGATACATACTTCTATTTGTGGTCAACCTAAGGCTATATTGACAAGTATTCCGTTTTAGATTAAGCTTTAAAGTTATTAATGGATAAATGGGCGGTGAATAAAATTAAGAGATGAAATTGTATCCGTCGTCGTCACTTTAATTTTTTCTTCTTCTGTTTAAAACGATGAATTTATATTGTGTTTCGTGTGTTTTGTATGGCTTTTAAATTATATTTGGAACAATATTTGTACACATACATTAAACGATATTATTTTTGTTTTCTTAATTTTTCAACTTACACGCTAAACTATACATAACAATTACGCGAATTGGCTAAAAACCTGTAAACACACAATTCATTCTCAGAACTTCAGACTGAAGCCCGGTCCCATGGCCATTTGCCGTTGAGTTATTCCTGCGTTAAGCACAAATCCTGTACTGGCCGCCGTTGCACCACTTTTCTTGTTACCCGTAATAATGCCCGAGGCGAGTTTAGCACCACCACCACCAACGGCTGTAGATGTTGCCATTGGCTCATCACGGCCCAGCTGCTTGAATTGTGAGCCACCTGAGGGTGGCTTTGGAGATGAGGCTTGCGGTTTACGTGCGCCCAGCTCACTCTTTGCCGGCCAAGTGGGGAACATGGATGGATCGATGGGTAGCGGTAACTCCTTAAAGTAGGCATGCTTTAGCGCCGCATCAGCAGTCAGTCTTTGTTTCGGATCGTACGTAAGCAGGCCCTGCAACAGCGCCAGACCCGCATCAGAGGTTTTGTCCTGGAAATGCTTGCGTAGCTGCGACACCGGATAGTCGGTGAATTGTGAGTTTTGGCTCAACATATTCTTGACAGCCGGCAGTTCCGAGTATCCTGGCCAGATTTTTTCGTTGGGTGTGCCGAGTTCCTAGAAAGAAAATAAATGATATACAATTTAATTATAATTACTTTTAGAGGTTATGCTATTATTTAAAAAGATTTAAATCACTTTTAAAGTAAACTTTTAAAACAGTTCGATCTGTTTTTTCGGGTTGGAGGCTTTGTAAAATCATAACTCATATTTACGATCCCTAAATTATTATATCTTACCTTAAATATACGATTAAGCTCATCGATTTCAGATTTTCCCGGAAAGAGAGGCAACATTTGTAGAAATTCGGCAAAGATGCAGCCAACGGACCATACATCAATTGGTGTTGAGTATTCCGGTGAGCAGAGCAACAGTTCCGGTGCCCGATACCATAAAGTGACCACCAAAGAGGTGTACTTCTTCAATGGAGAACCGTATTCACGGGCCAAACCAAAATCACCGACTTTTAGTATGCCCTTGTGTGAGAGCAGTAAATTGGAGGTCTTTAGGTCACGATGCAGGATCCAATTGTCATGTAAATGCGCCACAGCGAGTAACAGCTGTTGGGTGAGACACTTGACTTCACCCGGAAAGAAACTCTGTTTACGCTGTTTCATTGTTTCCATTAGCGATTTCAGGTCATGCTCTACATAATCCATCACAATGAATATTTTATCCATGTTGGAGCCAACAACAATTTCACGCACGGTTACAATATTCGGATGTTGTCCCTTCAAAAGGGTGTTAATCTCACGCAGTGATGTGATGGGAAAACCTTCCTTCTCCTTTTCCATTTTGAGACGCTTGAGAGCGACAATTTCGTTGGTACGTTTATCCTTGGCGCGATAGACAACGCCATAGGTGCCCTCCTCTATGCGGTTGAGACATTGGAACTCTTCCACCGAACGACAGCCTTGCACTCCCGGATAATAGTTGGGTAAGGGGATGCCTTTGTCATCACATGGAGGCAGTTCCTCAATAGGTGCCTTGGACAGCTTCTCTGCAAGATTGGACTCTACATTATCAATCGACGACAGTTGTTGTTGCTGCTGAGCCATGCCCCGCTCCTCGCTACGTGTGCTGCTGCTCCTAGAACGTTGTCTGTGCTCCACGCTGCTTGCTGGTGAACGGGACCGGGATCGGGAACTGCGACTATGACTGCTATTACGACTGTTACTATTGCTGCTCCCGCTGCTGTGACTGTGCTGTGAGCTCTTTGAGCTGGCGGAGCGGGAGCGTGGCCTCTGCTTGGGGGATTTGTAGAGTGCGCCAACACTTAGAGGACTATCGGGTAGAGGAACCTCTTCTTCATCGTCATCCTGCTGCTTGCGTTTTCGCTTGCTGCGTTCCCTTTTATGTGGTTGACTTTCCACGCTCTCTGCAGATTCGCTGGCACTTTCTGCACTGCCGCTCTCCTCCTCATCCTCATCTTCATCCTCCTCGGATTCAGTTTCCTCTTCGGTCGCTTCGCTTTCATTACCTTTTTGTTTAGACTGTGGCTTGACATCATCACTTGACTGCTTGCTACGCTTTCTACGCTCGTAGTGTGTATCCTCCAAACTCACATTTTGCTTTCTTTTCACTATATTTAGACCAGCTGTCACACTCGCTGCCACCGCTGTGGGACTAAGTGCATCACTGTGCTCGTTACGCTCGCGGAGCAGTTGCTCTCGTCGCGCTTCCAACTCCTCGCGTGCAATTTGCTTCCGCTGACGATTTTCACGCTCCGCAGCCAAGATTTTCTCACGTCTCGCCAGCAATTCGGGATCAGTGGTCGTTGTACGGCGTTGTTGTGCTGCAATTGCGGCTGCTGCTTCCGCTTCGGCACGTCTTTGTTGTTTACTACGCTGACTTTGTTGTGCCGCAGCCGATTCGGGACTGTCCAGCAGCTCAATGACTTGGCCATGGCGTAGTTTGTGGCTGTGACTGCCGCGACGTGAGTCACGTTCCTTGCGGCGACTATGCGACTGCTTCTGCTGCTCGTAGTTCTCCTCCGCCTCATAGTCCTTGACGTATTTGTGCCGCTTGCTCAGCAGACGCGAGCGTAAATCCTGTTCCAGACTCTCTGACTCTTTGGTCTGCTCGTAACCATGTTTACTTGAACGACGTGGCGGCGGCTGTTCCACATCCGCATAATCAACATGTCGACTGCTGTGATAGTAATCAGAGCGTGTTCCACTGCGAGATAAACTCATCAGCTGCTGCTGTTGTTGTTGTTGCGGCTGCTGGTGATGATGATGCTGATGGTGATGATGATGGGCATAGCTTTGTGATGGCGGTGGTGGCAGTGGCAACTGTTGTTGATAATGATAGGCATGGCTTAAATGCTGATGCTTAGCCCTCTCACTACGATGCTGATGATGCTGGTGATGATAACGCTGTTCCAGATCATCACGCGTTCTATATTCAAATCGATCTCTTTCACGCTCCCTTCGGTCTCTCTCCCGTTCAACGCTCTCTAAACTGTTGCGTTCCTTGTGCCTACGATCGCGGGAATGTTTCTTCTTCTCACGGCGCGTACTTGCCGCATCTCGTCCCTGACTGCTTGTTGCTTGTGGCGGTTGTATGTACAGTGCATCCGCATCGTGCTCTTCATCGTCGCCACTAAAAGTAAGAAAAGAAAATTTTACAAATATTACGACGCCAATTTTAACAAATTGTTGAAGATCGTTTAAGTTCTCCCCCGAAAGTGTGTGTTGACCAGAATGGGGCTGACGAGGCGCGCTCAGGATGTTCAACAAGTTCTTAATGTTGTTCTTAATATCCTTTTTATAGATTGTAGCTGTAGGCTGTAGTTGTTGTTGCAGTAGATTTTAGTCGTTGATTACATTTTACGTTGCCCGTCGGCTTCAAATCTCAAGACCGCATTGGAAGAGATCTAAAGCTAATTACTCTGCTTGAATATATTGGGTGTAAATTGATAATATTCAAAGAAAACAAATAGTACTCGGTGTAGTACATATTAGCAAATAAAACGGAGTAGTAAATGTACAATATATTTCTATACAGTGGATCCTCGAATAATACTTAATTCTTATCAGTATATATTTTTAGATTTTGATTTCTTCATAACAAAATTACCAAGTAATTAACTTGAATTTAGTAAATGAAATGATCTTAAACGATGGATGAAAAGTAATGATATTAACTTATATGTATATGATTACACAAAATCCATTTAAATTTTAACTGAGAAATAATGTGGATTTTGATATTAATTTGCATACATTTTATATCAATAAATCTTTTAGTCAGTTAAATGACCTAAATGTTTTAATGCGTACATGAGTTTAGTTTAAACTTTTTTTTTCCCCCAAGCTTTTGTAATTGTGCAACCGTTTGGCAGACATAAAGTATATATTCTTGATCAGGACGACGAGCTTAGTCGTTATAGCCATGTTCGTCTGTCCGCCTGTCTGTTTCAATGCAAACTAGTCTCTCAGTTTTGAAGGTATCTTGATAAAACTTGTTACAGGTCGGTTTTGCTGCACGCAGTACATATGTCAGAACCCGCATCGGATCGGATATATCATATAGGTGGCATATGAACGATCGTTCAGAAATCAGCCTTTAGTATGAACAACTTTTTTGTTTCTTAAACTACGTCAACCAAACTCGCAGATTTTGTGTTTGTTATAGCTTTATACAGACTAAACAAATTTGGTTTAAATCGGACTACATACTATTTTATATGACAGCTAGCCATATGTATGGACTATCGGTCGAAAATCAAGCTTTAGTATGAAAAACTTTTTTGTTTCTTTACATATCTTAAACAAACTCACAGATTGTGTGTCTGGTATCGGAAATCAGATAAAATCGGACTATTATGTATATCAGAAACCTGTAATGTTATACAATCTTTGGCGCTTGTATTATTTTTTTAATAGAATTCGTAGTTACACATATTTTCCCAACATAGGTAATCTCCCATTGGAATCCATTTTATTTTTCATGGTTTCCCAGATAACTGAGCATTTTTGGACCGAGAACAGCCAATTTGGATTCAAATCTTTAACGTTTCTCCATTGTGACATCGTTCCCCTTTCAATTTTAATCGAAAAATAACATTACTATTTATAATCACATAGTTTGTCTTATTCAAGGTTCCACTGTATTATTACTTACCTGTGTGGCCAACCCCTTATCAAATATGGGGCAATTAGCTAAACAATTCCATTGGAGCATTGAGTTGAAATCCGATGGGCTGTAAAATGTAAACTTACGACTGCAAAAATCTGCTAGAAAGACATTTGGAAATAGCGTGGGACAAAAAGACATACAATATATATGTATATATACGTAGAAATGACAGGACTTTGAAAGGAATTAGCATTGTTATTGAACAGAAAATTGTTATCGATTTACCGCCAGCATTTGAGATTACTCTCTTTCTTTCCCTCTCTTTCTCTCTCTCATTTAAACGGACTTTCGCATGATTATTCATATTGTGTTTGAGAAGGGGGCCGTGTCCTGGGCCTGAAGATTGCTGCCGATTCTCCATTTTACACACTTGAGCTGCTGGGCACACTTTAAATTTGAATTTCATTTCTTGCGTTCGACTTTTTTATAATTGTTTTTTCGTTTTTGTATTTGTATTTGGTTTTTTTTTTGTATTTTTATTGGATTTTTTTTTTTAAGTTTAGGTTTAGTTGTTGGCCATCGCGCGCCTCGGTCATTTTGGGACAAGTACACACTTTTTGGCCTATTTGCAATGAAAAAACTCAAGTCAATTAACAGTTCATTTTATAAAATTGTGATGTCAATAAATTGGATTTTTTTTTTTATAATGATTGTTATTATAAAACATTTGGTAGGCAACATACATATGTCTAGATTGTACAAAGCTAATGTACACTCATAAAGCAAGAGTAATATGCTGGGTTCTCACTGGGTCACAGAGCGTCATAGAGCACAGTTTCTCAGAGGCTGACATGTTTGTGACAGCAAATTTTCAACAGCTCTTTCAGTTGAGTGACACAGGCAGAACGAGCAAGCTGGTTCTCCTGGCACATTTTGGCACGACGCTCTATAAGAGTTTATAACGCTCTATGACAATGACAACTAGGGATCACATTGAAGGCTGTCATTTGGCCTGGCACAGAGCTGTGGTGCACAATCTATGAGCCACCAATGTGAACTCTTTTGACTTGTAGCAAAGACCGCCACAATGTGTCATAGATAACAGTGTCAGTGAAAACTCAGCATTTGTTGTTGTGTGGGATTCCACGGTTGAGTGATCTACAGGTTTTGCAGTGGGCGCCACTTTTTCTCTCTTCCTGCCTCTCTCATTAGCGACGTTACACATACACAGACCTTTGATAGCGAGTCATATTTAAACAAAAATTCAGTTCAAATAGCATAAAACACATTCAATTCCAAAAGAATTGCACATATTATCCACAAAGTTAATGAAATGATTGTTAAAATAACAACATTAATTAGTGTAACACGCAGGGCTCACATGCAAAAATTGTGTTGTGACGTCAGTCTTTTTTAACGTTTATAGAATAACGGAGCCACACAAGCGCAACCTTCTGATCAATAAACCGTGTCAGGATTGGGTTTTTGTTTTGCTGTTTTTTTTGTTTTTTTTTTTTGGTAAATAAATCTCACAAAATAACGCTTTCAGATAGATAAAGAATAATTTAATACACAGCAGCTTCCACACACACACACATGCAGCCACACGCGCATGCATATAAGCGTGTTGTGTTGGCTGTGTACATGTGTGTATGCAGCAACAATTTTACGTGCGTTTTCAATATATATGTACTACATATGTATCTTTGTACACACCTGATATAGTGTCCGTCGTTGGGGCTGCGCAACTGTCCATCTTCGCTCCCAGATGTATTGACCATGTTGCGTTTGGAATTATGTGTAGATAATAATTAGAGGTCGGAGACTGCTTCTCCTTTATATTTGGCTGCTGATTCACCAGTAATTTTTAGCAGCTTATATGCAACGCTATTGCACTCTATGTGTCTAACGTCTTGGCTTTTAATTCTTGTGCATTTATCTGACCTTCGGTTGGATTTTCGGTGGATTTTTAAGTTTTATTTTTATAAAAATAATTACAAACGTTTGCAATATCACAAACGTTTTTTTTTCTCACAGTCGGCCAGGGCTGCAAAAGACAGAAAAAATGGCGTCTGCCTGACGTTGCCACACTGTTTGACATTTGAAGTTTTGATAGACAGCTGTTGTCTCAGCTGACTACGTTTTTAATTCGTAACTGTTTCCGATAAACGTTTTTAATAAATTAAATTTGATAAATCAAAAAATGCTTTTGGCGTGCTATTTGCGACGTTTACAGCCATGTGCTAGTGCTGTGCGTCGATGTGCTTCCACAATGCCTAACAACGAACCTGATAATGAAGTCAGCGCGACTGTTAAGCGAATTCGTCAGGAGTTGGCACAGGATAAACAACAATTGAAGTGGCGAACACCTATAGGAGATCGGCCAGAGGATTGGAATAGTAAGTTAAAACTGTTCTCCAACTCGGAACAAACATCGGATTTTATTGTCATGATGCAACGGCCGATTGATCTTAGCCCAAAGAACATGAAACAATGGTGGGGTAAGCGTCAGGAGCGCATTGAAAGGCACATGCAACAGTTTATACCCGAACGCCATAAGATTCTGGGCCCTGAATTAGCCTCTGCACATTTTATACTATATCGCGGTGGCGCTGTCAAATTTCTAAATGATCCAACCTGGCATCGTGCATCTGAGGATGGCGAGTTCAATCTACCCAATAAATTCAATGCAACCTACAAAGTCGAAGCTATACGTTGCGACAATATGCAATTATACTATGAGGGACTAGAAAACCTGCGCTGCTTGGAACACTTAAAGTTTTTATCTTTCCACAACGTAAAAACGTTTGACGACTGGTGCTTGGATCGTGTTTCTGGCAACGAGTTTCCACGCCTCGAGGTTCTTGATATTTCCGGCACTAATACAACAGCCAAGGGACTATCATGCCTTTATCGTCTTGGCCTTTTAAAGCTCTTGATTATTGATGATCCCAAGCAGACGCTGGAAATGGAATTGTCCGCTGCGATGCTAGAAGCATCGATGCCCGGACTAAAAATCGTAGCAGCCAACACAATACACAGCATACCATAAATTTGTTGAAATATGTATATTAAAAACATTGAACACATTAATTTGGCGCTGGTTTACTTTTCATATATTCGGCTTTAATTTCCGCACGCTCCTCAACTGGCGGTAAATAAGGATCTATTCCTTTGGCGCGTCGATCACTGCGAACCTTGTTCTGTGAAAGATTTTATTTAAGTTATTTTACTGGTTATTTATTAGTTACTCACCCAAAATTCCTTGCAATTGTTATAATTGACAAAATAAAGTTCGCACTTGTCCCGGTCGAAATTGTTTTTATTTAGACATTTGTATGACAATTCTTGTTCCTGCAAATAAACTGTTCATTATAAAACTAAACGTTGATATTTACCTTCTCTCACCTTTAGGCAGGGATTGTCGCGTTCGGCATTGTTATTGCGCGGCATAGTTCTAATGAAATAAAGTTGAAATAAGTAAATAAGGCAAAGCGACCGGTTACGACGACGGCAGCGGACAGCAGAGTTGCCAATACCCACGACAAAATTGTAGTTCTAAAAAAGAGGCGCTAGCAAACAAGAGGTGGCACCAAAATTGGACACACCTGACAACTCTGGTCACCGAAATCGAGTGACGCCGAAATTTTTTCGTTCGAGAAATTCACGCGAAAATAAAAATCATTGAAATTTTGAATAGATTTTTCGTAGAATTTTCTCTACCTTTCCTGAAATTTCCAGATGTTTTGGGACCCATTTGAAGGAACTAGGCCCCCGGATGGGCTACAAAGACGAAAGATATGTCAAAAGAATCCTCTTGAAATTATCTAATTTCGAATTTCAATATTGTTGCAAAAAAAATCGGTTCTTACTTAAAAAATAGTTTTCTATTTTATCTTTAAATAAGCGCGCGTTGCCCGTTCATGCTTCCATGCAACAGCTGACTAATGACAGAGATGATATCTAGTTCGAAAAGTAATCAACACTTTAGGTTTTGGCGCTAACAAACAAAAGATTCCGTCATTCTGTTTCGCAAAGCTGCCTTTTTTTTTCGATCTTTCCAATTTCCTTAAAACTTTTTTTTGGGTTCTTAAAAATAATGTATAATTTTCTTGATATTTTATTTAGAATTGACACAAACAAATTGGCCCCCTGTGGTTTACGAGCACTACTAGCCATTTTAAAATGATCCCGAATTCAATTAATCGAATTTAATTGATTACCTAAAACTAAATCTAATTGTTTTAATAATTATTTTGTTTTGTTTTAGAATTTTCTTTTAATTTTCATGCCATCTTTTGTTTGGTAGCGCTGCCAGGTGTCATATTGTTTACTTTCTATGACACTAGGGCTGTCAAGTTTTCCACAGAAAACTGAAAATCAAAAATTTTAGCGCCATCTATTGTTTGCAGCGCCGCTTTTTTGGAACTACAATTTTACACAATTCGTCGTATCTCTAGTTTCAGCGCAACCGTGGCCACAATTCGTCGTAAAAACGGCACGGAAACATTTTGTTTTATTTGCGCGAGGTTTTGATTATAATTAATTATTAAATAACTAATTAATACTCGAATGAGAGCGATATCGAAATAAACTGAACAATATAACGACAGGAAACGGTTGAAAAGCAAAGCCTTGTTTGTGTTCTCTGTGTGTTTTGGTGTTTGTCTGTGTGTGTGTGTGTGTGTGTCGAATGAGTGCGTTATAAATAAAACGCCAAGAAGCTGCGTGCAAAAAGTAGACGCGAAGAAAATAAAGAATGTGCCCAAACAACAGAAGTGCAAGAAAAGAAAGTGTTTTTAAGTTGTTTTCCGTTGTATTTTTAATATATTTCTAATTGTTTATGATAAAGTAAGAAAAGGCGAAAGTGCATTTTTACATGTAACGGCTGCAAAAGGTGAATATCGCGAGGGAAAATCATTTGCATTCTGCGACGACGAAACCAACGAATGAGGCTGTCAAAGCGTAATTGTAAAATTCCACTGTCTGGCGCAGGCAACAGTCGCACTCACAGTCGACGTCGCAGTCTGTTTTACACACTCACATACATGCACACATGTACACACGTACAAATGTATAAATGTGTTGTTGTTTCTATATAAAGAAAACATGAAGTTTTCTAAAGAAAATGTGTGCAAAAAAATGTATTAATAATGTGTATGTGTATTATTTTGTTCAGCTACATTTACAAATAAACGCTTTCGAACCTTCGACCTGTATTATAATTTTATTGGATTTGGAAAGAGGAGCGTTAAACTTGCAACACGCCGTGTAATGGATGCAACATCAATAATAACACAAGTTTCCCGCGATGATGAACAACTGAACGTCTATCCAAACGACAAAGGAGGTAAGAAAATAACAAACTACAAAAGAAACTATACAACACTAAGAAATGAGTCATCCGTCAGCTCAAATGGCGTCACAATAAAAAAATGACTTAAAGGACAACTGGCCACAAAAATTGGACTGCCCCCTGACCTTAGTAATTGTTAAAGCCCCCACCCGAAATAGTAGTTATTGTGTATTCATTCTCACACTCACACTCACACTGTGTGTAAATATGTTTGTGCGCAGCTGTTTTCTTGCCTATTGTGAATGATCTAACCACTTGCTAACTTCTGACGTCGCATCTTGCAACTTTCAAAGCGCCACCTGTAATCAACTGTGACGTCATGCATTTTCCAAGTGCACGCAAACAGAAAAATAAACGCTGAACAAATTGCTTTACTTTAAATACCCTTGCATGTTCTAGCCAGAGAAAGATACTTACATATCAAAGTCTAAAGAGAGCTCGAGAGAGAAACGTTTGAAACCGCAATTAAATTGCACACTTTTTACAACAAAGATAAAAAGTCGTGAGAGAAGAGGGAGAAGGCGAAACCGGTATCGATGGAGTCAACGTCGACTAGTTTTCATGAAAACAAACAAACAAAGCAACAGACGAATAACAAAGCGTAGCTTACAAAAAAGCTTGAATGAACAACGGTATAGAGAGCGCGCGCGTTTGTTGCGAGAAAGAGAGCGAAAAGTTAAAAGTTGCATATACATACATACGTATGTATGTATGTATGTACGCATGTGTGTATTTATTTCTTTTTTACTATATGTATGTATGTGTTTTTATTTCTTTTCATTTGTGCAGCAGCAGCAGCGTATAAAGTGCGGCGGGTGGGGCTCAGTCCAGAGCGACCAAGCGCCTTAAAGTAATAACAAAATTTAATCTAATCTGCGGTCGCAAAAACAGACGACAATACTATACTGTGTGCATATGCATATATGTATGTATACATGCAGTATATAAACATACATATGTACATATACTTACAGACAGACATACATACGTACAACTTTTGCGGTTAGGTGCTAATTGACATCTCTCGGTGCTTTGCCTAACAAGTTTCCACTCACTTGCTTTAGACAGTGCTGCCTATTTAACTCAAACTCAAACTTAAACTCAAATATTTATCTATTATTATGGAGGGGCACTTCCGTGTGCATATCTATGTGTGTGTGTGTGTGTTGCGTAGGCCTTTTCCTTCACTCTTTGACTTGTTGAGCTTTGTGACAATAAAGAGACGAAGACGTCATCATCACCACGCACACACACACTCTCGCACAGCTGCTGTGTGTGTGTGTGTGTGTGGGTGAGAAGAGCGCAGAGCTTTAGAACCGGCAACAGTTGAAATATGTTTCTTTTATTTTTTTTGCTTTCATATATAAATTTTTTTCAGAGTGGGTGCCGCCTAAGTGCTGTCTGGTTTGCCTGAACGCCCGACCGCCCGTGTTTAAATATTTATATAGATACATATATGTATAGTATGTATGTACATATGTGCATACACATATATTTTGTTTTTATGGGCAAACGCTCTAGTATCTCATTTCTAGCTATAGCTGCCTCTGATTTTCAATTTCTCAAGGTCTTTAAAGCAAATGGCTTACACACACACACGCACACATTAAAAACAAATGCGCGTTTTACCCTTTCCAAATAAAAGATGAAAAAAAAAACTTTGTTATTATTGACGTATTAATTTGTCAAGGCAAAAGTGTTAATAATACATATGGAAATCAAGTTACTAACGTACTGTATATAATTTATTTGATTGAATTGTAATCAAATAGGTATACATACACAATAAACTATTGAAAATGTTAATAATTAATTTGCAACTATTTTCCAATTCCTTGATTCTCCATAGTAAATTACACAAATTTCATTGGATCCAAATTGTTAAATATAATTTTGTTGTAGGGAAAACAGCTGTTAATGATTTACTTTTGGAAACGTAACCAAGCTAACATTGTATGCAAATAATTCTTTTTAACTGTCGAGAAAATGTCTTTAATGTTTAAACTGTTAAGCTCGTTTAAATAAACAAACAGTTGGGTCTCTTAATAATTCACAGACAATTGGTTACTTTATTTAGTTGAAGCTGTCAAACTATGTCTGACATCTTGTAGATTAGCAGCTGATTTGTTAACGATTTATCTGTTCCAGGAACATTATAAATGTTCTGTATGGAAACTAAAAAACCCCATTTTTCTGTTGCCTAATCAGTTGCATTGATTAAATTGCATAATAAAATCAATGATTGATTAAGAGCTGTCAAGCTCAATCTGTCGTATATCAGATAACTTGTAACTATCGATTAATCTGAATAGAAATCTTTCGCAAGAATGCCATTAATATTTCATCTGTTGTTATTTTATTCTGTCTTTTTTTGTATTAATTAAAATGTTTTTATCGCATATATTTTTTAGAAGAAAGACTTAAATATAAATTGTAATTGAACAATACTTTTACAGTTGTATATCGAACCATTTGCTCCTTGCTTTTAAGTAGCAAGTGTTTGTGTTGTTTGTTGTTGTTGATATTGTGTTATATCGACTGAATTATATATAAGACCTCGAGTCAGGAAAACACTCAAATATTGAAGCCTTTCTTATGATTGAAAACTGCTCGTTAAGCATTTTATTTAATTTGTTTCTATTTTGTACCGTTAAGAAATTTTAGGTGAATAGAGAGATACATATTTGTTCGAAAAGAAATCATTAGTAGAAACGGCGCAATGTATAATTATTAACAAAAATATTATATACATAGATATATCTGTGAATATATAAGTTCTACAAAAATATGTGCGTGCCGCGTGCTGTGCAAATATGTTAATGGTCTTCGTAGCAAAACATTTCCTATATGTTTGTATTCATTGATGGATGTATGTATGTATGTATGAACATTTACAGCTGAAAAAGCGATAACTAATTTATTTTTGTTGCTTTTCTAAAACCCCCCAAAATAAAACAAAGGTCAATTGATGCGGCAAACGAACTCAACTCGTCTGATGAATACTATCTAAATTTAAGAGGGGGCGTCGATGTTAGGTTAGGTTCATTGACCCCTGCACTTTGTACTTGGTAGTTGGTTTTTGTAAATACCAACCCCCAAAGCGACATCTTTGTGCAAATGCAATAAGGGGGCGGCAGCTTTTGCTCTCCATTGAGCCCCCTTTCTTTCTCTTATTTTTTTCCTCTTTTGTAGCAGGTGTTTTTCCGAGCTTGTGCAAACATCACGTGCAAAGTTGAGCAGACAAAAACAGAACAAAACTGTTTACAGGTCGCTCGCCATCACATTTATGTGTCTATCTGAGAGTATTATGTATTTGTATGTGTATCTGAACTTAAAAAAAAGACAAAAAAAAAACAAAGCTACATAAATATGCTGAAGGTCGAGCTGGTGCCCATTTAAGGCCAGCGCGCAAAAGAACTCAGAATGATATCATATGTATGCCCAGATAACAAACACAATATCAATGCGATTAGATAAGAAAGTCACAAAAATTGTTTAAAGTTGAGGCGTTGTTTTTGCATCGTTTCAATTCGCCTTCCTTTATGTTTGCTTTAAATTAATTATCAACAACAGTGTGAGAGAAAGAGAGAGAGAGAGAGAATGAGGGAGCTGATATCATCTGGTTACCGAATACTTAACACACTTACGGACCCATCTGATTTTATTTAAATTATGAAACTTGTAATTTTTCAATTGGTTAACCTTTAGTATTTTTGACTGCTTAAGTTTATTTAAAATTTTCGACCTGTAAGTTAGCTTTATTATTATATAAGGAAGGTTATTAAGTTTTATTTAATAATCGAGCCTAGTCTATAATACCCACAGCAAGGGTATACAAATGGTACATAATAAGAAGCACATAATTACTCGATTACATACACATTTTTTTTGGCAAGTAAACGCTGAGAATTGTCAAAAGGAAAAAAATAAATAAATAAGAGAGAGAAAAGCAAATGAAAACAAAAGAAACGCTCGTCATTTTCATTTTCATTGCCATTCCGCGTCGGCAAACTTCAACTGCGAAAATGTATTTCCCAATTGACGCGTAAGGCCGTTTAACAGTCTGCTGCGGATTTCGCATTTGCATAATTCTGCATAAATTAATGCAGCAATATTTGTATTATTATACATAAATATATTATATTTTTGTATTTAGTTACATAAATTTGAAATTTAATTGAGCGCACGAGTTGAAAATTCAAGCAGCTGCTCTTTTCATTTTCGTTTGAGTTTGTTAAAAGAAAGAAAGATGTTCCAATGCATGTGTAAACTTATTCAACTGGGGGAATCAATCTTGAACTAGTTATATTAGTTTTTTTTATTTATTAACAAGAAAGCTATTCATACTAAAAGCTAACTTTTAACCGATTTTGTGAGTTAAGTTCCGATAGCCCAAAAGCAAACAATTTTTTCATGCAAAGCAATTGGAATTCCGGAAAACGCCGACTTATTGCACGATAATTTTGTGTCACAATCAGCTATGTTGTGTGGAAATTTCAGTCTCGTAGCTTTTCTTATTTCGTCTCCACGATGATTAGTCAGTCAGTCAGTGAATCAGTCAGGACTTAGAGTTTTATATTTTGTTTAGTTTTACAAGCAATTTGCCTAATAATTATATTCAAGTAGCTTCATCTGCCACCTAAATGAAATATACATATGAAATGAAATATAAATATGTATATGGCAACTTTTTCATTTAAGCTAAATTATATTAAAGTGTTAAAATGTTTATTATTATTTTTTTAAATTGAAATATTTATTTTTTTTAACGATTTAAAATTTTAAAAAGATCAGAAAGAATTTCTTTATCTTTTTATTTTTTAAATAAAGATTCTTGGCAGACTCGAGATCTAATGTATAAAGAACCCAATCTACCCTATACTTTTGAAAAAAGTATTTATAAAGCAATTTGGCACAAAATTAGATTTTTTTTTATTCAATTCAATTTGAACGCCAGCTAGAGATTTATTATTTTAATAAATTGAAGCACTTATAACAAAATGAAAATTGTAAATCGTGACTCTGGTCATTTCACATTCCATGTACCTCCCACAGACATAATTTTTGTTGTTGTTGTTTTTGTTGCGGTGAGCTGCATGCCAAATTTGGTGTCTATTAAAATCTGATAGACAAATTGTGCTCATATAATGGAGCTATAAATATGGACAGGCAAATAGAAAAAAATCAGAGAGAGAAAAAAATCCCCACACACACACACACACACACACACACATACAGAAAGTCAATAATTCAATTTAAAGCCTTAAAAATAGGACAAAGCCTATTTGAGTGTGATGAGGGAAAGATAGAGAGAGGGAGAGAGAGAGAGGGGGAAAAGGTGTCGTGCTTGAATGCCCAACGAAGCCGAACCCCTCAGCATGCCTGCCTGCGCATCAATCAAGAACAGAACCCACAGACCTAAATATAGATAGGTTGCCTATCAATAACGACCAAATGTTGCGGATGTCAGTTCAACAAGTAGGCGACAAATTGACACCGACTCCCTCTCTTTCTCTCACACCCTCAATGTCCTTCGCTCTATTTCTATATATCTCTCTTTCTCGTGGTTGGCTTTTATGCAAAGTTATGTAAAAATATGGCCTGAAGTGTGCGAAGCTACTTTAAGGCTTAAGCCAGGACTCTTCACATTGTCGTCGGGCGTTTCACCTTTCAACTGCCTAATAATATAATCGTATACCTGTATGTGTGTGTGTGTGTATGTGTGTATGTGTGCTCCTATCACGTTCTCAACTCGTTATTGTTGTTGTCGGGGCTTTCATTATGCTGTTGCGACGACGCTCATCAAATATTCAAGTACAGCTGCACTTCACAATGTCGTCCGAGTAGGCAGCGTCTAAGGAGTACTAAGCACTTAGTACTAGGTGCTAGGGATGTAAATCAAAGTATCGATGTTTGGCTACTTCGATGTATCGAAATGAAAATAAAATTGAGTTCGATGTTTGGAATTCAAACACAGATATTTTTGAAACTTCTGTTTCTACTAATTCATAATAGAAAAGATTTCAAACCAACACAAAGTTAAAAAAAAAGTACAAAGACTATAATAACAAGCACACAAGATAACTATTTACCTTAAAACTTTATATTGTAGTGTTTATCACATTTTAAAGATCTTAATGAATTAATTAATCTTATAAGACAATGCATCTTCTTTTTTAACGTCAACTAAAGGTTACCTAAAAATACGTATTTTAAATAAATTGTAATGCTTAAACAAACTAATATTTCTGATATATTGGCATCTCAAAAACAGCGTCAATCACAGATGTATCGTTTAAAAAATGTCGGTACACGATACATTGATGTTTTCTTACATCCCTAATGGGTGGGTGCTGGATGGATTCCGCTTCTAAGCTCGGTTCAATGAACCAACTAACGTCTAGCTTAGCTGCTGGAATCCTACTTTCTCAGCCACATGCAACATGCAACAAACACTACGCTCTTGTTTTGTTGCCTGTCAAGTGCTGTTTGAATGTTATTTTCTTTGTTGCACACAGAAAAAGAAAAAAAATAACGTTGAAATTCAAATGGAGGAAGGGAATAGTTGGCTTAAAGGCTTCACCAAAGGGCTTAAAGGTCAATTGGCGACCTTCTTACTTCTAACAAACTGTGCGTGTCTGTTTCTCTGTCTGTGTGTGTGTGTGTGTGTGTGTGTGTGTTGTGTGTGTTTGCATGCAATTATAACATTTCCCATCGATTAAACGCATGTATGCATGCTAAATTTGTTACCACCCTCTTCCACCCCCTTCCACATATATTTGTCGTAGTTGGGTTTTTCCTTCTTTTATTTTCATTTCGTTTCGTTTGATATCTATTTTAAGACATTTTCACACACACAAAATTCGTACTGAAAGTGTTTCAAAAGATTTTTGCATATTGCAAGAAAATAAATGAGGAAATTTTCATGTATAAACATTTATATATTTATATAGATATTTTTATTGATGCGTATTATGGGCAATATTTATTGATCTATGCAATATTTATTTTTCTCGCGAAATTGTTGTTTGAAACTTTAAGGCACTACAAGTACGAAAGGGGGCGGCTTCTATAAATAGAATGTTAACTAAAATAATTTGTCTTGAAATTAATATTTTACTTTTACTTGAACTCAGGGATTCAAACCGAAACGAATAAAGGTTTCAGTTACGGTTACGGTTTTGGTCGTACTTTGGTTTCCGGTAAACGGTTTGCCTAAACTTTTGTTGTACCCGTTTCGTAATGGTTATCCGTTTCTCCCAAGTTTCGGTTTCGAAATACCGGTACGATTTCGGTTTCCACAAAAATCCTAAAAATCTAAAACAATGCAATAAATATTAAAAAAAATATATTTGATTTAAATAACATTGAAGGATTACTTATAAAAAAGGATACGAAAGCATACGCAATATGTTAAATAACACTCAAGTAAATATTTAAAATCTATTTCAAATTAAAAAATTCATTGAATTTTATTCGCTGGAATAAGCCGAAACAAACCTTTCATCATGACTCAGTTACGGTTAATATCGGTTAACGGTTACGGTTTGAAACTCTGCTTTAAATATAGTTTTTATAAAATTATTATACCTTGTTTAATACTGGAAATTATCAAGAGAACAAACGATTGCAAACTTTTAAAAACGTTCGTTTGCACTGCAAATAATCGATTGACAGACTGATAAAAAGTGTTTGCTAAATGATAATCAATTATTGATCATGTGAATCATATTTCTTTATTTTCCACGATAAATAAAATAAATTATTTGTTGGGTAGTTGCCCTTTAAGTAATTTCAGTGTATTGGGGAATGTAATTGTTTTTAATTGAAACAATTAATGTACATTCAGCATTCATAAATTCATTCAATCATTTACTTTAATCTCGTTCAGTCAGTCACAAGCCGCAAGCGTAAACCTACCTAAATCAAAATTATAATAATAATAATAATATTGTTAATAGCATTTTCAAGGCCAATTCGTCAATGTGCGGTTAAAATTAATTGTGCACAGTTGACTTAATTATTTGTCATTGTATTTGTTGTCACTCTGTTAACCGGATTCTGAATAGGTGTGATAATGAAGACAGGCAGTTGAGTTGATCTGAACATATCGATAGAGAACAAAACTAAACTTTATTCCGAATTCTTTCTCGATTAAATATATTTATTTGTAATTGAATTTAATTTTAGAAGATGTTGATCGTTTAAAACCACAAAAACGAGGCATATTTCAATCATTACTTTGCTGCTGGAGACGAAATCGAACGAAAACAAATCAGAATGGCACACAGATCGATGGTTCAACAACACCGCCACCCTTACCGGACCAACAAAGGTACCTACTACCTCAGGTTAGGCACTCCGATATGCATAGAAAGTGCATGGTTATCGATTTGGACGAAACTCTAGTGCACAGTAGTTTTAAGGTAAGCAAATGTGATAAGCTTAAACCAGGAAAAATCGATTTTAAAATCGAATCTTTATCTTCCAGCCCATACCTAATGCCGATTTCATAGTACCAGTCGAAATCGATGGCACCATACATCAGGTCTATGTGCTAAAGCGACCACATGTCGATGAGTTTCTTCAGAAGATGGGTGAACTGTATGAGTGTGTTTTGTTTACAGCATCACTAGCCAAATATGCAGATCCTGTTGCCGATCTGCTCGACAAGTGAGTATTGTTACAAATGATAAGGCTTACAATCAAATAAGTAGATTAAGAGACTTAGATAGATTTGTTTAGATAAAGCTTATATCTTTGATTGATGTCATGACAGATAGATATTCTAAGTGGCGAATTGAAATGAAGGTGACAACCCTTAAGAAAGTTTACTGATAGTTTTTTAAGATAATATACATAGATTTGTAAAGATATGTATTTTAGAACATTAAGCTAACACGATTGCGGTTTAAGTGACCGTGAAAGAGCCATGAACAACTCATATGATTGTGATAATGAAAAACGAGACATCAGAAATATGTTTTGCGGTTGCAAAAGCAAAGAAATCTTACAAAAGTCGCTAGTTATAGATTAAGATTGGGAGAAAATGTACATATTTATTTATTTAATCAGAGTTGTATGATGAAAGAGGAGAAATCATAAGATAGTCTACCCAAATACTTCCTTACACACTTTAACCTTACTTCACCAGCTCTTCGACTTCCATGAATAAGTGTTTATTGAATGTTGACCGAGTTTATTATCCGACCGTGGATGAGGATTACATTAAGTATCATAAAGACCAGCTCTCAAGTCTCTACCTAGAAAGCCACTGGTGTTATCGGTTTCTTCGATTTGCGAGCAAAGGAGTTTTGGCATTTCAAATTTTAAACTTATTTGATATGCCTGCACAAATAAGGAGTCTGCGTACCAAACTTGGTGCTCCTAGTTCTTTCCATCTTTAAGATCCTTGCGTTCAGAAAGATGTATACATTATTCCTATCATAGCTGTGTAGTGAAATAGTTAAAAAAATAACAACGTTTTTGATACTAAGCCTCTCGCTCGTAGTGTGAAACTTGACTGCTTTACAATTTGAATTTTTGAATTCCGCAATGACCAGGCAGTCAGTAGGTGAAGAATTCCGTCAGTGAGAACAAAGCGTTTTACGTATCTATATCAGCGGTGAGCATTGCCATTTACCCAAACCGAGATTGAGCTCAAACAGCTACTTCACTGCTCACAGCGGAGTCGACAAATCTAGACAGTAAATACCCGAAAGAGAATGAATAATTAAGAGATAGACAAGCAAACTGATAATCATATAGCTATAGTATTTAAAGCAGAAAAACTATAAAATTTAACTTTTCACACATTCTAATTTGTTGCAGATGGAATGTGTTTCGTGCAAGACTGTTTAGGGAATCATGCGTTTATTACAGGGGTAATTACATTAAGGATCTAAATCGTCTGGGACGGGATTTACAAAAGATTGTCATTGTGGACAATTCACCGGCCAGTTATATATTTCATCCAGACAATGCAGTAAGTAAACTAAACATGTTAATGTTAATACATTGATAAATTCTTTTATAATATGATGTTTTTTTTTTGCAACAATCAGGTTCCTGTCAAGTCGTGGTTCGATGATGTGACCGACTGTGAACTGCGAGAGCTGATACCGCTCTTTGAGAAGCTAAGCAAAGTTGATTCCGTCTATTCGGTGCTCTGCAATTCAAATCAGCCGCTAAACAATCAAACAAATCAACAGCATACGCAAGAGTTGCAACAGGCGCCACAACAACAGCAGCAACAGCAACAGACCATCTCTGCCACAACAGTTATTACACAGGCGACTACATTGTCGGCACCAACCATGCTGAATACTGCAACTCAGCAGCACCAACAACAACAACAACAGCAGCAGCAACAGTTGCAGTTGTCAAGTCCGCCCAATCCACAAAGCGAGCTGCTGCAGAAGACGTAACATCAGTGGGAATTAATGTTTATAAATATATGATAAAAGTTTATACATATTATGAGACCAAGCAAAGCAAAGCATGAAAAGCATAATCCTGCGCCGCCTTCAGCAATATACACACCCACACACACACACCACACACAATAGTAACATTGAGACACTCATTAGCAGAAAAGTCACGCCCCCAACCCAAACCCAAACCCACACACACACTTAACGCATTGCTATAATAATCCTTTCTAGACTAAGCTCAAGTTTTTATTTTTTAATACTATATTTACAAGGCATGTTTGTTATTTATTATAATTATTTTATGTTTTTAATCAATGTGTGTGCGTGTGTAATTTTTATATGCAAACGCAAAAAGCAAAGAAAGGCCACGCTTTACCCTCTGTAATGGGTATTTCCCCTCTAATCTAATTTAACAAAAAAAAGAAAACAAAAAAATACAAAAAAAAACTATACATAATAACTATGTATAACTAATAATCATTGAACTTTTATATACACTATATATATATATATATAAATATACATATTTTAAGTGCGCATATTTAACAAAGCAAGAAAAGGGAAATCTAATTCAGCTAACAGAAGGAAAAACAACATGAAAATGAAAAAAAAAAGAATAACTATACATATGAGCAGAGAGATAAAATCAAATTCAAAATAGCATATATTTATATATATTTTTTATTAAAAAGAAAACAAGAAAAAAAGCAAAAGCAACCAACACTTAAAACAAATGAAAAAAATCTACGTGTACTACAAAATAAAAAATAATTTATATATACATCTCATATATACTACATATATGTATCTATATATGTACATACATACATATATGTATATGTATATTATATAGGCTAAGCATGTGTATACACATTTTTGCTTAAGCTTAAGGCATGTATAAATATTTCGTAAATTTATTACGACGTTTATGCGGCTGTTCCTATTCGTGATTTTTCCGTTTACAGTCAAAGAACGTTCATGAATCATGCATGACCATTGGTTGTCTAATCGCATGTCTAATCACGCATACGAAGCTTGGCATAAACGTTAATATTAATTTAAATACATACATATAGTATGCACAACAAGGGCACAATTCAAACTGTGTTTAGCTTCAATATACATATATAAATATAAACCCTTTTTTTAATTTGTTGGCACTATGCCACTTGTTGGGCATCTAAAGTCTGCGGCATGCACGCAGCTGTTTAGCTGAAACTCTGTTTATGCGTTGCACAATATCATGTATTAGTTGCAAGCACAATTGAAGGTTTCTCACGTCATATTTATGCACAAAACATATCCATAATTAGTTCGAGATACAATACTGCAGACCAGACAGTGTTTTAAGCCAACTACAGAGTATCACAATCAAAATCAAACCATTGTATTCAAACATCATGATATTGTGTCACGCATAAACGTAGTTCTGCAAACCTTTATTTTTTTTAAAGGCTTTTTAGTATATTGTTTTTTTTATAACTGAAAGTTTTATTTTATTGGACACTTAAACTTTTATTTTAATTAACTTTCGTTTACCAAGTGCGCTTATAAAACGCATTGCAATATTTCTTCTTCCCCCTACCTCTATCTACCCCCTGTACTCTATGTGTGCCCCTTAACCAATTACTTTTCTTTCTATCGTACGGTGCGGACATGTTTTTTGTGTTAATATAACAGATAAATAGAAATGAGATGAATATTTACAATAAAGCTTCTACTCCGACCAAGTAAATAATATAATGCTAGTACATCTATGTATAACAGTATATGTAACACTTATATATTGAGCTCAAGCTGGCCACGCCACAACCCACCTAATATATATGTATACTTTATGTAGATGCGGCTATATACCGTTACACAATAACAACATGAAGAGAACAACAACCACAACAAAAGACGCTAACGTTACCCACACACCCACACACACTGAAAACACACCGACCAGTGCCGTAACGGCTTTCCGATCGAACGATTTCAGTCACGTTTCTACTTACACACACACCAACTACTCAACTAGCTTTTGCAAACATTTCTAGTGCGTAAGCTGTTTTTTATTTTAACTTATCAAACTGATAACAGAAAAAAACAAGCTATAAAAAAAACACAATTTTGGCACGTTGCAAACGCGCGATATTCTCATATGATTTGCATTGAAGCAAGTAAATTGTTTGACCACAACACATAAACACTCAACAAATCAAATAACTAAAAAATATTATAATAATAACAAAATCGTAATAATAATAATTCATAATATTGTATATCATTTACACTGCTGCTAAATTGTAATTAACGATAGCAACTAATCACGAGCGAAATTTAAGTATAAACAGCGATAACGATAACGTATTTTAATAATGATGCATATATTTAATTGTTTTATTTTTAATTATAACAATAAATGAATGAAAAAAAAAGAAAAACAAAACCAAGCAACACTTAATTTATCATAAAACGGAAAATTTCTATTTTTAAAACGAGCCTATAAATGTAATGCATAAATGTCGGAAAATGAAAACAAAAACCAATTTAAATTTACAAAAAATTATGTCATCAAAAAATAAAAAAAAATCATTAAAACCCAAAAACAAGGCTATTTTTTATTGAACATGGAATGGCTATAAAAATCTGTGTAAAAGGTAAATAAATAAATTCAACGAATTGTTGGGTGAAGAATTTTGAAATATTTTGAAAAACTCAATGTCTTTCTGGGACAAATTGTAGGTTTTGTCTTTTAAATAGAAATTTTATTGCAATTTAATAACCCAATGAGATAGTAAACTGAAATAGAAAACTCATTGTTTGTTTCTTTTTTGAATACGGAATAAAGTTCTATTTATTATTAAATTTTTAACGCACATTGTTACATAGACCTCCCATTTCATTCTACAAACTATTTAATACACATATTTTGTCTTGAACTTAGTGGCTAAACTAAAGACGTAGGCAATGGATTTTTGGTTGTTGTTTCAATGTGTGTTTTGTTTTGCTGTTAACCGGGCCAAAAAACACTTAGATAATAGGGGTTTGTTTGCCTTGCTTCTTCTTACATTTCATCATAGTCTTTTAAAAGCGTTTCATCTGTATTTTTTTTTTTCATTTCATATGTTTTATATAACAATGCAAGCAAAAGGATATAAAAGTTGTTAAACAATTAATTTGTAGCAAATCGCAGAGTGAAAAGTACGTTTCCGTTTTGTATAATCTCAAATACAATATACATCGAAAAGTGTCTGTTTTGAGGTTTGACATACAATACATACATAATTGTTTATTTTATTTTTATATAGTTGAAATTGTTATTTAAATTTAAATGCATTTAAGTAACGTGTTACAATTAGAAACGGTTCTTTAGCTACGTGTTGTTGTCGGTTGTTTGTTTGTCTTGTGTGTGTTTTTCTTGTTTTCAGGTTGTTGAACTTTTCGAAATTCCTTCATTGATCATAGATAGGTGTACATAATTTCATAACTACTATATCGATATAAATATGTATATAGTATGTATATTTGTTTAATATGCAATATATATTTATATGTATATATATTTTTATATGTATATCGTCTTTGTTTTGTTGCACTATAGCTTTTTGTTTTGTTACTTAAATGATTGCTGACTAGACTAGTGCGTAATGAATCGGATCGCGTTTTAGAATTGTATTTAGTTATTTTAAGTATGCAAATCATGCAAATTCTCACAAACATTTAAAGTATTTTGTTGTTTGTTTTGGTGTTTTGTTCTTTTGGTTCATTTGAAAGCTGCTTAATGGAGAGGAGCTTGGATTAAGTTCAAAGCTTCAAAGATGATTCAGATCATCCAAGCTGACTCAAAGGCAACTGCAACCTATATAACTATATAATCTTGCTTTTAGAATACACATAATTTTGAATACATATTTAAAGTTCATATGGTATTTTTACTGTGCGCTTTACAATTTGTTTATCATTGTGGTAATTGAAATTTTTAGATATTGCACGACTATAAATTAATTACTTTTTGCTCATGTTTCTTCATGTTTTGTATTATTTTTTGATTTTATTGCGATAGTTAAATGTGTTTTATTTTGTTCACTTTCATCGTAATCTTTATGTTTGTTCGGTGTGAGCGTTTAAATTTTTGGTATGGAAATACTTGAAAACGACAAAAAAAAAGTGTGATTCCAGTAAATTTTAGGAAATATGCTGAAGAAAATGTACAGAGTTTTGTAATTACAGGTAAAATACATGCACAATATATGTACGTATATTATGTTATCGGGGCATTAATCATTGCCCAATTTACTCGATCCGATATCGGTCTGCGACGACGCTTCTGTCTTTTGTCTTTGCTGATGGTCGTTCTTTTCTCTCTTTTCTTATTGTTGTTGTCTTATTGTTGTTAAATCGTTGTGTTTGCAGCAGCGCGTACCAATTACAAATCACTAGAAATAATAAGAAGCTAATCGGGGGGCATATACATATCTAAAGCATTGTCTTGCACATGTCAGGTTAAACATGCGCAATGGGCATTTGAAGCGTCTTCGCATCCCGATAGGACTTATCCTACACATACTGATGATCTCCAGCCAGTCCATCATTGTCAGCGCATTCGCCACGAAGGAGCGGCTCCTTTTCAATTGTCTGATGCACCTGGGCATCGTAGTCATAGTAGCTCATCCAATCAATGCGACGCGGTTGCACCAAGCCAAAGCAACTGCATTCCAGAAAATCAATCAGATTAAGCAATGGACCACGCGTAAATGGGCTGTGTCCACCTTTGGCCTGGAAATGGCGATAGCGACCACGATTCATGCGCTCGTTGGTGGTCATGCCAAGGCAAATAACCTGATAAGTCTGGCAAATGGTCAACAGAATGACCCAGGACATGTGCAACAAGGCGTTGCCCATGACCCAGCCCACCCAGGCATTGCAATTGCCAATAGCTCGCATGGCGGTGAGGAAATCTAGCAAATGATATAAAAGAGTCACAGTTACGTTAATTCAAATGATAATATGATATTAAACTCACCGTCAAAGTGAACATTACACTCATTTACATAGAATTTGGAGCCGCCGTACAGCATCCAGGCGCACATGATGAGCAGCATCCAGAGGAAACCCATAAAATAACTATGATTCTTGAGACCAATACAGTTGCCCACCCAGGGGCAATGATGATCGAAGCGTGCCACACAACGATCACACACAGAGCAATGCTTGGAGCGTATGGGTCGACGCACCAGGCATCCCGAGCAGAAGGAAGCAGGTTCAAAGCCAATACCGCCGCGCTCCGACAGCTCAATTATTGTCTGCAAAAGGAATTGACAATATATTAATATAAAACAGTGACGGTAAAAATAAGATGTTATTTAAAACATGTTTTTTTTTGTTTGAATACAAATCCTGTCCCTTATTATTTTGTATTAATTATACAAACAAGAAATAATTTCGTTAATTTCATTTCAATCAACAATGAATCCTATTTTTGATGTTTATATTTATATTTTTAAAATTAAACATTAAATTTGAATTTGATTGTTTTAGTTAATATTAAAAGTAAGAGGTACTTTAAATTGAAAAATGTAAATAGAAAAGTGTGTCATTTAATTTTTACACTATTAATCTGAACAAATTGGTTTTCCTTTTATTTTTTCAAGAAAATTTTTAAATAAAAGTTTCCAGAATACCCTATACGAAAAAAGGATATAAAGTCTCTATTTTTTGGGTTTCCCGATATAAATTAATATAATAATATATTTGTTTACAGTTGCTTACCTTAAATCGCTGCTCTCTGGTAGGTCGTATAATGCCAGGATCGCCCTTCCAGGATTTAAGAAAGCATACCCATAGCGCTAGTGAAGAGATTAGGAAGCACACGGTGGCCGCTAATGATACAGCATCATCGATATACATAAGCCAGGTGACATAGAACCAAGCCTTGGTGGCCAAATAGACGGAAAGCGGCAGCAACGCCATTAGATGTTCATCAAACAACGTTTTTCCAATCGTATGGAAAATGGCATACAGGCAGCCGAGCAGGAAAAACTTTATAATGTACAGCGTGTTGATGGTAAAGACAATTCCGGCCAAATAGAAGGCGGTAAATGGGCAGGCGACCATGGACCACCAGCGTAAGCGTTTATCGTGCCGTAATTTTGAGACAAGAGAGCGTCGTTGTTGTGAGGTTTGTGATGCTTCCCTCACACGATCCATAACCTTGCTGCCAATCCAAATGGCACCTGTTTGAGCCTCCAGCATGGTAAGTGGTGTCTCAGCTCGCAGATTGGGCACATCCAGCGATGCCTTTGACTTAAGCACTAGTGTCGTTATTGCGGTTGCATTCCGGGCTAATATGGCCCAATGCAGAGCCGTATTGCCGTGTGTATAATCAACCATAGCAGGATTTGCGCCCAATGTGAGCAGCAGCCGCACTGGATCCAGAGCACATACCTATTTAAGTTCGAAAAAGTAATTGTTATTTAATTATATAAAATGAACTACATTTATAGGGAAAATCCAAGTGAGATAATAATGCTTATTTTAATCCTGAATACCTTCAACATTTATGAGATGATTCGGTTCTATGACCGGTTTAAATCCTTTGTTTATTTGAATATTAAATTAATTAATAGTTTAGTGCTTAAGGAATCTATCATAAAATTATGATATTTTATTTTATAATTTCTAAAACGAAGCCTCAAATATTATCACGATGTATAAAAAGCATAAAATGTAAATATGTAACAATATATATATATTTTTTTACCGAAATGTTTGTTTCACGAATCAGTTCGGGTAACCAAAAAACCCCTTAACCGAATCTGTTTTAAGCGGGTTCTTTCAAGATCGTTATTTTCAAGATTTGTTATCACAAATTGAAAAAAAAATAATAATAATATTAATCACTGGTCACCGATTATCTAATTATATGCAAGTTACCAAAGCTTAGTTGTTGTATAATCAAATGAAGGGTTTTCTTTTTTTTTATAATAAAACAGTGTTTGCAACATTTTTCTAAAGTACATACACAGAATTTTAAAATAAAATATTTTTTTCTATCTATGTATCTATTGCATTTATAAACGAACTTAATACACCATTTGTACTTTTTTAAAGTATAGGGTCTCCCTAGTTTACTCACCTTCCAGGCAGCCCACATAAGTGCCGTCATGCCACCGCGATCTTGCAAATCTGGATCCACACCCTTGGCTATAAAGTAGGCCACCAAGGCGGTGTGTGCAAACTGTGCGGCTATGTGTATGCAGGAACATCCCTCCGCATCGCGTATGCGCGGATCGGCACCAGCAGCCATGAGGAGAACCACCGCACCCAGGTGACCTTGTCGCGTGGCCCAGTGCAGAGGTGTTGCATTTAATTCACCGCCAACTGCGTCGACGGTAGCTCCTTTTTCAAGGAAATATCTTATGATATCCCGTCGATTGTTGATGGCAGCCCAGTGGAGCAGTGTGACCGTTTCACTGTCCGGCTGATTAACATCCCACCCGGACTCAACCAGCTCTCGGACGCGTGCTATCGCACCGTATTGTGTGGCCTTAACGATATCGAAGCCACTGTAATCTGGTTCTATGGGCGCTGTGGGTGGTTGCTGCGCCATCAGCGCAGCCTGACGATCGTTATCCGTCTGACTGCCAGCTCCAGGCACACAAGAGCCTGTTGTGGCCGCATTGCAGGCGCTTTGGTACATTTTTCCCAGCGTGTTTTTATAATTTGTGTGAGTGTGATTCACTTAACATCCCCCACACGCACACACACTCACTCACACATACGCACACACACCCCCACCAGGTAATGAAGGTATTTTGGTTGATATTCACAGGGCAAGCATTTTGCTGCGAATTATTGCCAGCAGCAGCTTTTTAAGCGTATACTAAAAAACATACATAGACGCACCTTTAAGTTCTTAAATATTTACACAGTTTTTAGTTTTTAATGCGTTTTACATACGAAAATATCTGCTGCTGGTCAATGTGACCGACTCGAGGCAAAGCCAAAATACAATACATTTGAAATACCGCAAAGTGAAAATACTACAAATGTTTTCGTTTGGAGTATTCGATTTTTGAAAGGATCTCACATAACTATTATTTGTTTAAAAATATTTATTTTTATATTTATAAATCAAGTGCTTTCAAATTGAATGAGGGAAATTTGGTCAAATAAGCTGAAATGAAATTATCTTAAAACGTTATAATATATAAATAGTTTAGAATTTTTAAGTGAAAATAACTTTTTAATTCATTTTTTTTTCTTAAAAAAGCTATATGTATATGTATTTATAATCTCACGTTAATTTTAAAGTGCATACTTGTTACGTACAGAACAAACAATTCAAATTTTTAAGAAAATACTACACACTGGAGGAGCTGCCAATCTGCTTGAAATTGAACAGTTGGTTTATTCGCAAACTTTTGTTTTCCCGCGTCGTCGCCGCGTTTTATTTTTGCGGTTTTTGATTTGCGAATTGTTTTGTAGTTTGTTATACTATTGATTTATATTATTAAAAACAAGCAGCATGGATAATAAACGTAAATTCAATGGCAATGGCGCAACCAATGGTCACTCAAAGAAGCCCAGGTAAAAGGCAGATTTTTTTACAACGCGAGAATGTAACTTAATTGGGGACTTCGATCTTACAGAAATTACGACGACGATGATGAAATGGGAGGTGGTTTTGAAGCGGAGCTGGCCGCATTTGAGCCCAACGATGAAATGGATCAGACCCAACTGCTCGGTGAGGGACCTGAGAATCAACAGACAAGCGAACGTTGGTCACGTGCAGAACCCCCTCAGCTGAATCCCGGCGAGGACAGTTTGATATTTCAGCAGCTGGATGTGGAGAATTATTTGGGACAACCACTGCCGGGTATGCCAGGTGCCCAACTAGGTCCTGTGCCTGTGGTGCGCATGTTTGGCGTCACAATGCAGGGCAATTCGGTGTGTTGTCACGTCCATGGATATTGTCCATATTTCTATATCTCGGCACCGCGCAACTTTGAACAGCGCCATTGTTCGGAACTCCATGAGGCACTGGACAAGAAGGTTATCGCTGACATACGTAACAACAAGGACAATGTGCAGGAAGCGGTGTTAGCTGTGGAATTGGTCCAACGTCTCAACATTCATGGCTTTCAGGGTGATGAGAAACAGCTTTATATTAAGATAACCGTGACCTTGCCACGTTTTGTGGCCGCTGCTTCGAGGCTGCTGAAGAAGGAGGTCATAATGAGCGCCTTTGACTTTCAGGACTGTCGTGCCTTTGAGAATAACATAGATTTTGATATTCGTTTCATGGTGGAAACCAATGTTGTGGGCTGCAATTGGATTGAGTTGCCTCCAGGTGTTTGGCGTTTACGTGGGCGCAATTCCAAGCCAGCTCCAGAGTCACGTTGTCAGCTGGAAGTGGATGTGGCTTATGATCAGCTTATATCACATGAACCTGAGGGGGAGTGGTCTAAAGTGGCGCCTCTTCGCATCCTCAGCTTTGACATTGAATGCGCTGGACGCAGGGGAATCTTTCCGGAGGCCAAAATGGATCCAGTTATACAAATAGCCAATATGGTTATACGACAAGGAGAATCGGAGCCTTTCATACGAAATGTATTCACTTTAAAGGAATGTGCACCTATTATAGGCAGCCAGGTGCTCTGCTTTGATAAAGAGGAACAGTTGCTAGACAAATGGTCTGCATTTGTCCGTGAAGTGGATCCCGACATTCTCACCGGGTACAACATCAACAATTTCGATATACCCTATTTGCTGAATCGTGCAGCACACTTGAAGGTCAAGAATTTTGAATATTTGGGACGGATTAAGAACATACGCTCCGTTATCAAAGAGCAGGTGCTCCAGTCCAAGCAAATGGGCAGGCGAGAGAATCAATATGTCAACTTTGAAGGTCGTGTTCCATTTGATTTACTTTTTGTTCTACTGCGAGACTATAAATTACGCTCCTACACGCTCAACGCGGTGAGCTACCATTTCTTGCAGGAACAGAAGGAAGATGTGCATCATAGCATCATTACCGATCTGCAGAACGGCGATGAACAAACCCGACGTCGTCTTGCCATGTATTGCCTAAAGGATGCATATTTGCCCCTCCGTTTGCTGGAAAAACTAATGGCGATTGTCAACTACATGGAAATGGCACGTGTGACGGGTGTTCCACTAGAATCCCTGCTTACACGTGGCCAGCAAATCAAGGTGCTCAGTCAGCTGCTTCGCAAGGCCAAGACGAAGGGTTTCATCATGCCCTCCTATACGTCCAGTGGCTCCGATGAGCAATACGAGGGTGCCACTGTCATCGAACCGAAGCGTGGCTATTATGCGGATCCCATAAGTACACTCGATTTTGCCTCACTGTATCCGAGTATAATGATGGCGCACAATCTCTGCTACACTACATTACTGCTGCCAGGCGCCAAAGATAAACTGGGCCTGACTGATGATCAAGTGGAGCGCACACCAGCTAACAACAGCTTTGTCAAAGCGGAGTTGCGACGTGGTTTGTTGCCCGAAATCTTGGAGTCCTTGTTGGCGGCCCGAAAGCGTGCCAAGAATGATTTAAAAGTGGAAAAGGATCCATTCAAGCGTCAAGTGCTCGATGGCAGACAGTTGGCACTGAAAATCTCCGCCAATTCCGTTTATGGCTTCACAGGAGCCCAAGTGGGAAAATTACCATGCCTTGAAATCTCGGGCAGCGTCACAGCCTATGGACGCACCATGATTGAGCTAACCAAAAATGAAGTTGAATCGCATTACACCCGTCAAAATGGTTATGAAAATGATGCTGTTGTCATCTATGGTGACACGGATTCGGTTATGGTTAATTTTGGCGTAAAGACATTGGAGCGCAGCATGGAACTAGGCAGAGAGGCGGCCGATTTGGTCAGCGCCAAGTTTGTGAGTCCCATCAAATTGGAATTCGAGAAGGTTTATTATCCCTATTTGCTGATCAACAAAAAACGCTATGCGGGCTTATATTTTACGAAACCAGATAAATATGATAAAATGGATTGCAAGGGCATTGAGACAGTCCGCCGGGATAACTCGCCTCTGGTGGCCAATCTGATGAATTCGTGTCTGCAGAAGTTACTCATCGAACGCAATCCTGAAGGAGCTGTGGATTATGCCAAGCAAATTATTGCTGATTTGTTATGCAATCGCATTGATATTTCCCAACTGGTCATTACCAAAGAGTTGGCCAAAACGGATTATGCTGCCAAGCAGGCGCATGTGGAGTTGGCAGCTAAAATGAAGAAACGTGATGCGGGCACAGCCCCTAAATTGGGAGATCGAGTTCCTTATGTCATATGTGCAGCTGCCAAGAATACACCGGCATATCAAAAGGCAGAGGATCCTCTGTACGTGCTGGAGAACAGCGTGCCCATCGATGCCAATTATTATTTGGAGCAGCAGCTGTCCAAGCCGTTACTTCGCATATTTGAGCCCATCTTGGGTGACAAAGCGGAGTCGGTGCTGCTCAAAGGTGAGCACACGCGGACACGCACTGTGGTCACCTCCAAGGTGGGTGGTTTGGCAGGTTTTATGACCAAAAAGGCAGCCTGTCTGGGCTGCAAGTCTCTGATGCCCAAGGGCTATGAGCAGGCGTGTTTGTGTCCACATTGTGAGCCCAAGATGAGTGAACTCTATCAAAAGGAGGTGGCTTCCAAGCGTGGTCTAGAAGAGACCTTCTCGCGCCTCTGGACAGAGTGTCAACGTTGTCAAGGGTCACTGCATGAGGAGGTGATCTGCTCCAATCGTGATTGTCCTATTTTCTATATGCGGCAAAAGGTGCGCATGGAGCTGGACACTCAGGAGAAGCGTGTTCGTCGCTTTGGATTGCCTGACTGGTAGTTGTTATCCACAAACAGATACACGTATACATATACATTATAAACCTATTATTTAATAATTATATTACTAGAAGTTATTACAAAGTTATGTGTGTGTTTGGATTTTTTTCGTTTTTTTTTTTGCGCAAGCGTTAAAGAATTTCCAACTCTCTTTCTCTGGGTGGACACTTTGGACAATTTTACAAGGGGGCAGGCGTATTTTGGAGTGGGGCGGGCATGACTATTTGCGGCTTTGTAGCGTATTGGATAACCAGTCCATGGCCTGGTCAAGACCTTCGCCCTTGGTAGCTGAAGTTTTGAATATTTGAAATGTGCGATTTTTAAGATTTTCCAGACCTAACGCATGATGTACTTCGGCAACGGTCATGCAACCGTCCATATCCTGTTTGTTGGCAAGCACAACGAGTATCGCACCCGCCAGCTCTTCCTCCCGCAACATATACAACAGTTCATCCTTGGAAATGCCAATGCGGTCACGATCCGCTGAGTCAACAACATATATAATGGCGTCTGTATTGCTGTAATAGCAACGCCAATAGGGTCTGCAATAAATGAATAGAAAATATATGTTTAATCAATTTTTAATATTGTAGTCGGAGTACCCATCTGTGAAAGACCCTGTACTTATTCTGTAAAACACATGCCCGAAGCATGAATGTTCTCTACGACTTCATTACTCGACCTTTGGTTGCTTAACTAGTTTTTATCCAAATTTTTGAGTTTTTTTTCCGATTCGGATGAAATTGTCATGCCAGATTAGGACTAAGCTATATAACTAACCAATAATTTTATTATTCGTACATTTGTCTGGAGCTGTATCATAAACTTGTTCGTGTAAATCCTTTTTAATTAAGAAGTTTCCATACGAAATTTGTCGTTTCGAGTTTTAGCCATTACTGAGATTTGGTTATTCAAGTGTTCATGCTGATCAGGGATATATACATACACTTTTTTGGGTCTGCAACGCCTCCTTCAGCCTCTTACGCACATTTCATTTTTACCCACTCAATAGACCCTTTCTAGCTTTGAGGTACAGGGTCTTAAAATATGTTTACTTCACAGTAGATGCTCACCTAATACTTGTCTGTCCACCCAAGTCCCAGACTTGGAATTTAAGGTTCTTGTATGTGACCTGCTCCACGTTGAAGCCAATTGTGGGTATCGTTGTGACCACCTCACCAACTTGCAACCTGTACAGTATTGTTGTTTTACCGGCGCCATCCAGACCCAGTATTAATATACGCATCTCCCTGGATCCGAGCAGACCACGAAAATAACTGAGCACCCCACCTGCAACAGAAAATAGAAAGAAAAATATATATATTAAAAGGTGGTGACTTTTATGACAGGCGGCGGCTGGCTTGTCTTATTAATCAAAAACTGTTTTGGAGATGGGGCGTGCTACCATATGTGCAGCCTACCTACCCATGATTAAAGCTCGATTTCAACGTGCTGAGTGCCTCTAAATGCTTAATTATTAATAATAACTAACTTATTATGTTATATTGCTCTTTAAACGAATGCTGTTCTTGTTTTCACTAAATGACGTAGCATGTCATTCGTTGCACACGGCGTTGCCACTCGACAAAATAAAAATGAGCCAAAACAAAATCAGAAATATATCTTTTTCTTAATATCTTTTGGAATTTTTAGACAAAATTATAAATTTACGCTATCTTCACTAATATTCTGTTGTTTCGCAAATGTCGATAGTTGGAAACTTTAAAATCTAAATTAAGTGCAGAATAAATGGTTAGGTCTATTATTATATTGAATAACTATAATTTTTAAACAACAAAAACTAGTTCAAAAGTGAACTGCAGTGGCAACATACTGCAAAACCGCCAAGAGTGGCAACGTACCAAGTTTTATTGTAAACTGACGTGTCCTGGCATCGTTCAGCAGCGCTGAAATATTTTATTCAAGATAATGAAAAATTGAAACGTTGTTACTATAACATTTAATAAAAATATAATTGTTAAATTTTTAGAGTACTATATTCTCTTTGTATACTATTTTTGCATTTTATAATGTTTGGTTGAACGTAGCCACATATTGCCGGCGCATAGAGTTGCCACACTTTTGAATTTTGTTATACAGAGACGTCCGCCATTGTCGCGTCTTTCGTCCAATAAAAGTGTGAAAATCGTGGAACATAAAACGCATTCAAATTGTGCAATTAGGTAAAAATAATGTGTAAAAATTATGCAATTTACTGTATTCGGCAATAATTAATATTTGGGATGTTCAAAACAAAAGCTACAAGCAGTTAACATAATTTTGTGGCATGTGCAAAATGCAAAACGAGTGTGTGATGAGGGAGAGCAACAAAGCCGAATAACGATTACATATACAATTTATATACATTTTATTGAGCTTTGTGTAAAACGTAGAGCAATATAAATGCTAAAAATGCAACGAATACACAGTGTGCTTATATTTGCCAAACTTTTTAGCTCATATTTCTAGAGGCTGTCCAGTGCAAAACGAATACAAACAAAACGTAGCGAAAATGGCCTCGCCCTCGCCGGCGAACAGTCCGATGCCGCCACCACAGGCCCCCAGCCCCATGGCGCCACCCTCGCAAAGCCCTGCGCCCTCGCCGCATAGTCCCTATCCGCACCAGCCACCTCAGGGCCCGCCTCAGGGTCCACCACCTGGTGCACCGCACATGCAAGGCCCCCCGCCTCCAGGTCATCCAGCCGGACCTTATGGGCATCCCATGCAGCATGGACCGCCTGGACAGGGTCCACCGGGTCATCATATGCCACCACATCATCAGGGCATGAGTATGCATACAATTTGATAATCTTTAATGATTGCTTTAATACTTGCTTAACTTATTTATAGCGCCGCATATGGCAATGCAAATGCCGCCAAATGGACCCAACATGTCGCCGATTGGATATCAAACACATGGCATGCCACCAAATGTAAGTGCAGCAGTAACCTCTAAATCTATGTGAATGTATAGTCGTTGATCTGATCCGCCTCTTTGATAAGTTGTATAACTTCCTGGGCAAGTGAATCTTTGCCAGCTGCCACAAGATTGGGATTCATTACATTAAACTCACTGCCACTTGTATCATGCACAACGCCGCCTGCTTCTCGAACCAACAAAACGCCCGCGGCAACATCCCAGGGTTTCAGATTGTCCACATGATACGTATCTAATGTTCCTTTTGCCACGTAGGCCAGGGACAAAGCAGCGGTGGCTAGACAACGGGTGCTATCAAATAGCAAAACAAGTTAGCTCTTTCTTATCCCGATTATAACCAAAACTTACCCAGCGGCGACAGAGCCCAGTTTATAGACCCGTTTGATGTTCTTATCCCGCCAAGAAGCCACATTTATAAGGGTAATTTCATGTCCAATGACCGAGGTAGATAGCTAAAAGAATAAGTAGAGTTTCTAGCAGAAAACAAGTTACATTGTTCAGCGATACAAACCGCAGTTGCTCCTGATACTTGAATGGGTTCGCCGTTTAGAAAGGCTCCATAACCTCTCCTGCTCGTAAAAAGTTCATTTGCCGCCGGATTATAGATAATTCCCACTACCAATTGCTTGTTTATTGCTAAAGCAACTGAGATCCCACAGTGTGGAAATCTATGTATATAATTTGTAGTACCATCAATGGGATCAATAATCCACGTTGGGGCATCCGTAAGTTCTGGTAGCTCTTTCGCTCCAGCCAATGCTTCTTCGCCAATGAAAAGCGATTCAGGAAAGGCTTCCAATAAACCCTTGGTTAGCTTTTCCTCAATTTGCCGGTCGTAAACGGTGACAAAGTCAAAGAAGTCGGACTTCACCATAACCTCTTTTTTTGATTTATTGTAACCCTCCACAAATATTGGGCCACATTTAATGACCAAGTCTAGAGCAATATCGTAATACTCCTTGAGTTGATCTTCGCAAATAGTATTTGTCATAATTCAACAACAAAAAAATAGAGATAAACAAAAAAGTAAATAATAAAGCACTGTAATCAGAATCTGGCTGAATGCTTTGATAGCTTCTTTAGTACTAAATCAATTAGAAATCAAGTTTATTTTCTAGCGCAAAAATCGAGTAGCTTTAAGAGCTTTGATAACAGAGCTTTGCAAAAAAAGGGAGCGAAAAAGAGAAAGAGGAGAGAGAGCGCAGAGATAGTGAGAACCAATTAAGCTTTTCAGATGAATACTCGTTTAATTGTTTAACATGTCAAGCTTAATTTGTTTTCTGTTCTGTGCTGTTCTGTTTTATTTGTGTTCATTCTGACATTCTAAACATCCGCGCCTCCCACAGATTTCTCTTGGTCAGCCTTACGTAGAAGGTCCTCAATTTCTTTGCGCAACTTTTCGGTGCCGGCACAAATTAAATCCGGTTTCATGATATCAAAAGGTGCCCCAAAAGGATGTGTGACAACGCCTCCTGCCTCCTGCACCAATAGGGAGCCAGCGGCACAATCCCAAGGATACATGTCCTCGATATAAAAGGCATCCAAATTGCCAGCGGCCACCATGCAAAGTTCATCTACAACACAGGAATAGGCTAACAAGCTGTGGAGGGAGAGAGATATATAAATTTGTAGATGACAACAACTTAAATTTGATTCCTAAATGCAACTCACCGCCTGGCATGTAATCCCACATGGTAGATGCGTTTAATGTGCTTGTTGGCCACATTGTGAACATGCAGCAAGGAGACTTCATAGGCCACATTGGCATCCCTTAAACGCTCACAATCGCTCACACGAATTGGTTTGCCATTGCAAAAGGCTCCTTGTCCCAATTTGGCTGTGTAGAGCTTCTTCTGGACAGGATTATTCACAACTCCCAGCACAATTTGCTTATTAATTGAGAGACCAATTGAGACGCAAACATGTGGAATTTGTTTAATGAAATTCGATGTACCATCAATGGGATCTATAATCCACGTGGGGACATCTGTCAGCTCCTTGGATACATTATTATTTTTGGCCGTCTCCTCTTCGCCAATAAACTTGTGGCTTGGATACGTGGCTAATATTTTACTCATCAAAAATTCCTCAATCTTGCTGTCATAGTCCGTTACCACATCATAAAATGCACCCTTAATATCTACATTCTTTTCTGTACGCTCGTAACCTTCTAATAGAATTTCACCCGCCTTTATGGCCAGCGGGTAAATGAAGTTATACAATTCCTCAATTTCCGTTAACATTTTCTTATAGTAGTATTCAATGTTTTAATTACGGATCCGTTATGTTCACTTACTCCCCACAACTGACGACAGACAACTGATCTCATAGAGCGGAGCTCCATTAACATTCAACTTTTTCTCATTCTCGCATTTGTTTACATTGAGCTTTGATTTATACGCTCAATAAACTGAAATACTCCCAACGCGATGATATGATGACATACTCTTCCCGAAATGCACTGAAAATTGAAATCTGTATATATTTCTTGGTACTCGCTCTCGCTTTATCTCATTTGATTTGACAACTACAAGTAGAAGTCTTTATCTTTGAACAGACATGTGTCTATGCCATAGAGTAGTCAAATAGGTAGAAAAAAATGAAAAACATCTAACAGAGTACAGTAAAAGTCATGCTGAAATGATAAAAAATATTTTAACTCAAAGCTGTGAAGCATCGTCAATCTGCCACAATTTCTAGGTTTATTGTGATAATAATTATAATCTCATTTTCGTTGCGTGAATAATTATAAAAAAAATATAGCGCAAGCTAACTTGGGCGCGCCAAAGTTTGGATACCTTTGCAGAGCCCTGCATAAGCCGTCCGCTTTTTTAAAAAATTTGTTAGATGTTGATTTCAAACCGTTTGTTCCTATGGCAGCTATATGATATAGTAGGCCGATTTGCACCAAATTCAGTCAGACTATATCAAACACAAAACTTTCGTTGAGATATCTCAAGAAACAAAAAAGTTTTTCTTACTAAATGTTGATTTTGAGTCGATCGTTCCTATAGCAGCTATATGATATAGTTGTCCGATTTGAGCTAGATTTGGTAAGGATGTACATATGAAACTGTATCAAACACACAATCTGTGAGTTTGGTTGAGATATATTGAGAAACAAAAAGGGTTTTCATACTAAATGTTGATTCCGAACCGATCGTTCCTATGGCAGCTATATAATATAGTGATCCGATCCGACCGGTTCCGACATATGTACTGCGGGCAGTAAAAAGACGGACCTGTACCAAGTTTCATCAAGATATCCTCAAAACTGAGAGACTAGTTTGCATAGAATCTTACACTTGACTAAATTTTATTGTTTAAACTGGATAAGGCAAGTTTTTGTCAAAACAAATGTGCTTTATTAAAAATTTTGTTGTATTTAACGCAATCATTTAACGATTCATCACGCGAATGTAAATTCTGAAATATTATTGGCTTCCTCAATAAGGCTTATTACGCTTTGGACCAGCTCCTCTGTGGCGGCACAGACCAAATCTGGCCTCATCACATTAAATGTACCTCCTTTGGTATGATAAATGCTCCCTCCAGCCTCGGCAACAATCATTGCGCCGGCTGCAACATCCCACGGTTGCAGATCATCAACATGATAGACATCACATTGCCCTGTCGCTACATAGCACAAAGAGAGAGCCGCACAGCCAAAGCTGCGAGTTCTGTGCAAAAGAGAACGGACAAGCGAGAGCTTTTATTACTCTTCTATTCTTACACTCCCTTTTCCCATTTTTTTACACACTTACCCAGCTGCGCATGAGCCCAACTTGTAAATGCGTTTCAAGTTCTTGTCTCTTGTTCGTGCTGCGTTTATCAATGAGATTTCATAGGCGATCACTGCTTGGTTGATCTGTAAGAGAAAAGAATAATAAAGAGAGCTTTACGTTTTGTTTCCAGTTGCTTAAAGTCATTAACTACTCTTGCCTATTTTGTATGTGAAGCTGTATTGTAGAGCGTTGTGTTTTTTAAGTCTATGCTTCGTCCATTACAAATTTTGCGGTCTCGAACCAAGAAAGCGGACTTGCTTACAATGATAATTACGATATTGTTTACAAACACCTTATTGTTAACCAAAAAGTTTCTATAATATAAAATAGCGTCTCGCCAATCGACAATCAATGTATGTATATCCTTTTTGTTTTTAATAATAATTTTGAAAGTAGTCATTGTTTTACCTTTTTAATATTGGAGGTGTTTATGCGTTGGCCATTTAGGTAGGCACCATGACCCTTCCACGCTGAAAACATTTCATTGGCTGGAGGATTGTACACAATGCCCACGACTAGCTCTTTGTTGATGGCCAATCCTACGGAAATGGCGCAATGTGGTATACGATGAATGAAATTCGTAGTGCCATCGATAGGATCTATTATCCAAGTAGGCGCATCTGTTAACTCAGCCTGACGATTTGATGCCGTCAATTCCTCCTCCCCAATAAACAGAGACTCGGGGAACGCAGCCTTTAATCCCTCAACTAAAGTATCCTCAATCTGTTTATCGTATACGGTGATCAAATCCCAAAAGTCCGACTTGATCTCATAGTGCGTTTTCGGCTCCTTAAAGCCCTTCATTAATAAAGGTCCACATTTCTGCACTAAATCTAAAGCGACATCATAATAATCCTTCAGTTTTGACCCACTAATTTTGTAAGTGCTCATTATTCTTGCTTTGGACTCGTTAAACTAATGCTAGCAACTGAATTATAATAGCTCAAGTTAGTGGTATTTATGCTGTGACAATCTTCTACAAAGGGCTTTTTTTGATATGTTTAGATGAAACTAAAAATTTGTGTATGTCTACATGAAATCATGAAATCATAATCATAAAAAGTACATAATCATAATCCGCGATAGCAAAATTACTTAACAAACTGAAGTATAATATTATCAGATATGTTTTTATTGCATTTGATAAGATTTTATCTTACCTTTTTACCTTTGTATTATCTGACTGGCTTTTTAAACAGATAATTGACAACATGAATTGGATAGGAGAACTTGGTTTAATAAACGTTCTTATGGTCTGGATTTTTTATAATTCCCATAGAGACCAGGGAATGAAACCGAAACGAATTTCGGTTCCGGTTCCAGTACGTACCGAAACGAGCATTTCGGTAAAAGGTTCTACTTTGGTTTTGTCCTTTCACTTCCGGTTCTCGTATCGGTCCAGCAAAATAATTTTTAAAAATTTTAAAATGTAAAGAAAATCGAATTTTATCAACATGTATATGTGTATGTATAAACCAGGGACCGCAAATAATGATTATTTAGTTGTTTTTTTTTCCATTAAAAAAATCACCCACTTATAATAGACCTAGATAAAAGTAAGATAAAAGAAACCGTACCGGTACGATCCTTTCGGTTTTCGGTTCTTGAAAAATAGTTTATTTCGGTTCCGGTACTACATTTAAAACCGGTTCCGGTAGAGACCAATATCTAAAATATTTTGCAACATTTTTTCTTCATATGAAGTTTTATTTTTAGATCCATTTTCTATATTTTGCATGTCATATCTTACCATTTTAGTACAAAATTATTTGTACTTCCCCACTGTTACTTTGTATGTGAGTTCCCAAAACTCTTAGCCATGAAGTAATTAGTTAGCTGATATTTTTATTTGCACAATTATGAGTAAAATTTATATCTACTTTTCTTCATTGTCATTTTGTCTGATGTTAATCAAAAAATATAGCGCAAGCTAACTTTGGCGCGCCAAAGTTTGGATACCCTTGCAGTGCCCTGTGTAAGCCGACAGACTTTTTTTAAAATTTGTAAAATGTTGATTTTTACCCGATCGTTCCTATGGCAGCTATATGATATAGTAGTCCGATTTGCACCAAATTTGGTCAGCTTGTTTAAAACTTAATCAAACACACAATGTGTATATTTGGTTGAGATATCTTGAGAAACAAAAAAGTTTTTCATACTAAATGTTTATTTCCAACCGATCGTTCCTATGGCAGCTATATGATATAGTAGTCCGATTTACACCAAATTTGGTCAGCCTGTTTAGAACTTAATCAAACACACAATGTGTATATTTGGCTGAAATATCTTGAGAAACAAAAAAGTTTTTCATACTAAATGTTTATTTCCAACCGATCGTTCCTATGGCAGCTATATGATATAGTAGTCCGATTTACACCAAATTTGGTCAGCCTGTTTAGAACTTAATCAAACACACAATGTGTATATTTGGCTGAAATATCTTGAGAAACAAAAAAGTTTTTCATACTAAATGTTTATTTCCAACCGATCGTTCCTATGGCAGCTATATGATATAGCTATCCGATCCGGCCGGTTCCGACATATGTACTGCGTGCAGCAATAAGACGGACCTATACCAAGTTTCATCAAGATAGCTTCAAAACTGAGAGACTAGTTTGCATAGAAACAGACGGACACACGGACAGACAGACGGACAGACGGACATGGCTATATCGACTCAGCTCGTCGCCCTGATCAAGAATATATATACTTTATGGGGTCTGTGAGGCTTCCTTCAATGCGTTACACATTTCGTGACAAAATTATAATACCCTCTGCAAGGGTATAAAAAGTTCCGTTCTTTATTAAAAATTGTATTTAATGACGTTAGTTATTGGATAAGAATCTGTCAACGGTTCACTTAAATGTATATTCCGTTATTTGATCAGCCTCCTCAATGAGGGCTATGGCACTTTGGACCAAGTCTTCTGTGGCGGCACAGACCAAATCCGGCCTCATCACATTGAATTTACCTCCTTTGGTATGATAAATGCAGCCACCGGCTTCGGTTAAAATCACAGCTCCAGCTGCAATATCCCACGGTTTCAGATCATCAACATGAAAGACGTCACATTGCCCTGTCGCCACATAGCACAGAACGAGAGCAGCGCTGCCAAAGCTGCGAATGCTGTGCAAAATAGAAATAGAAGAATAGAGATGTTTTACTCTCCCTGACTCACACACTCTATCTTGCTCTCCTACTTACGCAGCGGAATTTGAGCCCAACTTATAAATGCGTTTCAAGTTCTTGTCTCTAACAGTATTAACTATTATTAGTTGGATTTCATATACGAGCACAGCTTGGTTCATCTGTAAGAGAACAGAACTATAAAGCTTAACATTTTGTTTATGAGGCACGGAAAGTTTTGTTGATATAACTTTTATTTTTTTTAGCAGTTATATTATAATCGCAATCTTACCTTCGTTTTTGTAGAGGTGCTTATGCGTTGGCCATTTAAGTAGGCGCCATGACCCTTCCAAGCCGAGAATAATTCATTGGCTGGTGGATTGTAGACGATACCAACGACCAGCTCTTTGTTGATGGCCAAACCCACAGATATGCAGCAAAGGGGTATGCGATTAACGAAATTCGTAGTACCATCGATGGGATCTATTATCCAAGTAGGCGCATCTGTTAACTCAGCCTGACGTTGAGAAGCCGCCGATTCCTCTTCTCCGATAACCAAGGACTCAGGAAAAGCAGACTGCAACCCTTCAATTAAAGTTTCCTCAATCTGTGTGTCGTAGACAGTGACCAAATCATAATAGTCCGCCTTGACCGTGTAGTCCATTTTGGGCTGCTTATAGCCCTCCATCAGTATAGGTCCGCATTTCTGAACCAATTCCAAAGCGACCTCATAATATTCCTTCAATTTGGTTTCGCTAATTTCGTTATTGCTCATGATACTTCTTTTGAACTCGACAAACCGACTTCAACCACTGAACTCTACCATAACAGCTTCATTGAATGCCATTTTATTTGCATAGAGCTTCTCAAAAGCTTTACTTGTTAAACTTATGCTAGCAAATAAATTCTAATAGCTCAAATTAGTGCTATTAATGCTGCTACAGTCTTATACAAAAGATTTGTTGAGATAACACTAAAAATTTATATATGCATACAAAGTCATATAATCATAATCATATTTACATATCATTAGTTGTTGGGTAAGAATCAGTCAACGATTCACTTAAATGTATATTCCGTTATTTGATCGGCCTCCTCAATGAGGCTTATAACATTTTGGACCAAGTCTTCTGTGGCGGCACAGACCAAATTCGGCTTCATTACATTGAATTCACCTCCTTTGGTATGATAAATGCAGCCACCAGCTTCGGTTAGAATCACAGCGCCAGCTGCAACATCCCACGGTTTCAGATCATCAACATGATACAAGTCACATTGCCCTGTCGCCACATAGCACAGAGCGAGAGCAGCGCTGCCAAAGCTGCGAGTGCTGTGCAATAAAGAGAAACAGAAGAATAGAGCTTTTTTGTTCTCCCACACTCACACATCCTCTCTTCCTCTCATCCTCTCTTACTTACGCAGTGGCATTTGAGCCCAACTTATAAATGCGTTTCAAGTTCTTGTCCCTCACAGCAGCTGCATGTATTAATGAGATTTCATAGGCGACTACCGACTGGTTGATCTGTAAGAGCGCAGAATGGTTAAGTGAGAGAGAGCTTAACGTTTTGTTTAAGAGCGCACATAAAGTTTTTGTTTATTATTATTTACCGGGTACATGCAAGCAATTAACGAATTTAAAATGTTAAATTTAAAAGTGAATCATCATCGTGAGACGGTTAAATTCACGCTGAGGATAACTTATCTCATTTATACCTCTTCGTTTAGCAGTTATATAATAATTGTAGTCTTACCTTCGTTATTTTGGATGTGTTTATGCGTTGGCCATTTAGGTAGGCACCATGACCCTTCCATGCTGAAAACAATTCATTGGCTGGAGGATTGTAGATAATGCCAACGACCAGCTCTTTGTTGATGGCCAAACCCACAGATATGCAGCAATGGGGTATGCGATGAATAAAATTAGTAGTACCATCGATGGGATCTATTATCCAAGTAGGCGCATCTGTTAACTCTGCCTGACGTTGAGAAACCGCCGATTCCTCTTCTCCGATAATCAAGGACTCAGGAAAAGCAGACTGCAATCCTTCAATTAAAGTATCTTCAATCTGTTTGTCGTAGACAGTGACTAAATCATAGAAGTCCGCCTTGACCTTGTAGTCCGTTTTGGGTTTCGTATAGCCCTCCATCAATAGAGGCCCGCATTTCTGAACCAATTCCAAAGCGACCTCATAATACTCCTTCAATTTGGACTCGCTAATTTTGTTATTGCTCATGATTCTTGTTTGGACTCGACAAACCGACTTTAACCACTGAATTGTAATAGCTCAATTGAATGCCATTTTACTTTCAGAGAGCTTGTACAAAAGCTTTTTCGGTATGCAGGGAGCTTTGAACTTTCGATAGGAAGGGGTATTATCACTCTATGACTTTGTATGTGAATTATAAGAGTAAACATTCACTTTATTAGCATGACAACATTTTTGTAATCTTTTAGATAATTTCCACTATGCTAATCTTCACAGATAGTAAAACAAGATACATACTTTTTATTTGATAGATAAGTGCATTATTTGACTTGAAAGTGGAACACTGATATGAATGTTGAACCAGTACAACTTTTAATAAAAGTGTCTTTTAATAGAATAATTTATTCGAAAAGAATTTAAATTATTATAATTATTCATCCACATTCTCACCACCCACAGACTTTGTCAGATCTGCTTTGCGTATAAGATTCTCAATTTGTTTTCGCAATTTCTCTGTGCCGGCACAAATCAAGTCTGGTTTCATGATCTCAAAAGGTCCACCATAGGGATGGGTTACAACTCCGCCAGCTTCACGTATAAGCAAATAACCCGCAGCACAATCCCATGGATACATGTCTTCAATATGAAAGGCATCTAAATTTCCAGCGGCAACCATGCAAAGGGAATCCACGACAGCGGAATAACCCAATAAACTAAAATATATTGCATATGAGATAGGTTTTTATTGTATTTGATATGAGGTTTACTTACCGTCTTGCCTGTGAGCCAACAAAATAGATGCGTTTGATGTGCTTGTTTCTTATCTTTGGCTCGTGGAGCAGACAAACCTCATAGGCCACATTGGCAGCATTGAGATGCTCACAATTGCTGACATGTATTTGTTCACCATTGCAGAAGGCACCCTGTCCCAACTTTGCTGTGTAGAGCTTCTTTTGGGCAGGATTATTTACAACTCCCAGCACAATTTGCTTATTTATCGAGAGTCCAATTGAGACAGAGACATGTGGAATTTTTTTGATGAAATTTGAGGTGCCGTCAATGGGATCTATGATCCAAGTGGGGGCATCTGTTAGCTCCTTGGTTATATTATTATTCTTGTGAGTATCTTCCTCTCCAATAAATTTGTGATCGGGATACGTGGCAAGTATGCTGGACATGAGAAACTCCTCAATTTCATTGTCATATTCGGTGACCACATTGAAGAACTCGTTGCATTTCAAGGCAACTGATTTACCCGCATTCTGATAGCCTTCAAATAATATTTCACCAGCTCGAATTGCCAATGGGTAAATGAACTTGTAAAGTTCCTCAATCTGTGCTTCGCTTGTCATTTTTTAGAACGTTGTCACTTGCCTTCCAACTGAGCTCGCACTGAGAACTCACAATTCAGAACGGGTTTCCATGTCAGCTGTAAACAATTTTATCTAGATACTGTGTTAACTTTTCTGAAAGCTTATTTTATTGGGTCTCAGACTTCAAATGATGCTTAGCTAAGAGAGCGCACAGTAAGGCAAATAGATAAATTTTTACTTAGAATTGGGGATAGAAGAAAAATTAAATTTTATTTAAAACATATTGAAATAGTTACATATTAAAAAGTAAATAAATTACGATATATTTGTATGTATGTATATATAAATATACATATACATATGTATACGTTCAATAGTAAACAAAGAAACTTGTCAAGTTTTTTTTTAAGCATACAGAAAAAGAATTAGATTAAATAAATTATTTATTACAATTAGCATATTAAATCTTGAGTATATTTGTATATGTATAATAAGCATTCAAAATTATGAGCATTTAAGTACTTAAAAAAAAGGCACAATGGGGCAAATGCAATGAATTCCTGTTTTAAAATAAGAAGGTTTAACAGAAAAGTGGTAATATTTTTATTGTGTTACAAACTCTAAATCCATTGATTTTTTGTTTGGTTTTCGATCTCTGTGGAATCCCCTGATAAGAAATAGAGTTAAAGTTGAAATACTATCATGCATGTTTTAATTAGTATTTAAATGTTAATTTTAATACAATATTTAAATTATTATACATAACAGTAATTAAGTATTATCTGGCCACTGTGCCTAATTAATTTCATCATTTTACCATTCTAATGCTTTTCTGTCTTATCGTAATGTGAAGTATGTATTTTCATTGCAGGCGCCCGCACAGCCTGGTCAAGGTCCGCCTGGAGGTCCACCCGTTGGACAGCCGGAACGTTCTGGACAGGAAAATCTGCATGCTCTGCAACGGGCCATTGATTCGATGGAGGAAAAGGGACTACAGGAGGATCCACGTTATTCGCAGTTGCTGGCCATGCGTGCCACGTCCAAGCATCAGCATCTCAATGGGAATCAGGTGAATCTGTTGCGTACACAGATCACAGCCTATCGACTGTTGGCACGCAACAAACCCATCTCTATGCAAACGCAACAGACGCTGCAAGCGTTGCAAGTGGCACAGCAACAACAACAACAACAGCCACCACCTCCGATTGGACCACCAGGAATGCCTGGAGGACCGCCACCTGGTGGACAACATGCCGGACCACCGCCAATGCAGCCACAACAACCACCCGCAACGGGAACACCACCACAATGTTCCACACCGCCGGCAAGCCCATATGGTCAGCCTGTGCCGAGCCAGAAAATGCAGCCAGCACCGCCGCCGCATATGCAAGGACAACCATTGCAGCCACAGCCACCACTTATTGGTGGTGCACCGATGCCACCACAACAGCAGGTGCAGCAACAGCAGCAGGTGCAACAACAACAGCAGCAGCAGCAACAACAACAACAACCACAATTGCAGCAACAGCAACAACCACAACTGCAGCCACCGCCAGAGCAACTGCAGCATCAACTGCCCAATGGAGGCAAACCCTTGGCTATGGGTCCCGTTGGTGGTCCACCTTTGATTCCACCCACGCCAATGCAACCACAGGGTGTGCGTCCCACAGCTCCTGGACTGCCTGGCAATCAGGTTGCACCACCAGGACCGCCTCGACCAGGTGCACCACCTGGCCAGCAACAGCCGATGGCGAAGCCAAACCGTGTTACCACCGTGGCCAAGCCAGTGGGTCTAGATCCCATCACATTGTTGCAAGAGCGTGAGAATCGCATTGCAGCACGGATCTCGTTGCGCATGCAGGAATTGCAACGTCTGCCGGCCACCATGTCCGAGGATCTGCGTCTGCAGGCAGCCATTGAGTTGCGTGCATTGCGAGTCTTGAATTTCCAGCGGCAATTGCGCATGGAGATCGTGCAGTGTACACGGAGAGACACAACACTGGAGACGGCCATCAACATGAAGTTCTATAAGCGCACGAAGCGTCAAGGATTGCGCGAGGCACGTGCCACAGAGAAGCTAGAGAAGCAACAGAAACTGGAGGCGGAACGAAAGCGCAGACAAAAGCATTTGGAATTCCTTGCGGCAGTGTTGCAGCATGGCAAGGATTTGCGTGAATATCATCGCAATAACAAGGTGAGTGAAAGTTTGTTTTTTTTTGACCGAATATTGATTATGATCACCCAGGAGAAAGTTTTAGCGGGTTCTACAAATGTTTATAAGTAGTATAAAACAACAGTTTAAATTCAATTATGGGCACACAATTTTGTAGTCTCGATTTTTTACTTTTAATTAAATTAGTATACACCAAAACAACACTTTAAATTAGATTTCAAGTCGTTTAACTAATTTTGTAGAGGATCATGTCAAAAGTTAAAGAAATTGGATTTCTTACTTGATCTCGGAGCCTATAAGAGTTGAGGTAGTAGGACTATAAGTATCCCAAGCAATTTAAAAACCGCTTACAAGAACAATCTGGAACTAAGGCATTGAGATTTGCCACATGTGTTAAATGCTATTGTCCATATCTATCCTACATTTGAACATATTAAACATATTAAACTCGGAAGTTATTTAAGAATATTTCACTACTACTTGTTGACTCATCCAATGTGTACTTTTCTTTTTAGGCTCAATTGGCACGCATGAACAAGGCCGTTATGAATTACCATGCAAATGCAGAGCGGGAACAGAAGAAGGAACAGGAGCGAATTGAGAAGGAGCGTATGCGTCGTCTGATGGCCGAGGATGAGGAAGGTTATCGCAAGCTTATCGATCAAAAGAAGGATAAACGTTTGGCATTCCTTCTGTCGCAGACCGATGAGTACATCAGCAATCTCACACAGATGGTTAAACAGCACAAGGATGATCAGATGAAGAAGAAAGAGGAGGAGGGCAAACGTTTGCAGCAATACAAGAAGGAACTCCTCATGAGCGGAGAATACGTCAATGTTGATGAGAGCAGCATTGCAGCCGACATGCGTGTCATTGTTGTGGAACAATGCAGTGGCAAGAAGCTAACTGGAGATGATGCACCCATGTTGAAACATTTGCATCGTTGGCTTAACATGCATCCTGGCTGGGATTGGATAGACGATGATGATGATGACAGCGAAGAATCGCCAGAGAAGAAGATGAAACAAAAACTCGAGGAGTTACCACAAATGGAACGCAATGCCGTTGCCGAGGGATCTGAGGACACCACGGACAAGTCCGCACAGCCAGGCGATGCTGAAGCTAATGATTTGATTACCCAAGTTAAGGTCGAGGATGATGAATATCGTACCGAGGAACAGACCTATTACAGCATTGCCCACACCGTTCACGAGAAGGTTTACGAGCAGGCCAGCATTATGGTTAATGGCCAGTTAAAGGAGTATCAACTGAAGGGTCTCGAGTGGCTCGTCTCGCTGTACAACAACAATTTAAATGGCATTCTGGCTGATGAGATGGGTCTGGGAAAGACTATTCAGACCATATCGCTGGTTACATATTTAATGGATCGCAAGAAGGTCATGGGTCCATATCTGATCATTGTCCCACTCTCCACGTTGCCCAATTGGGTGCTCGAGTTTGAAAAGTGGGCACCCGCCGTTGGCGTCGTTAGCTATAAGGGAAGTCCACAGGGTCGTCGTCTCTTACAGAATCAAATGCGAGCCACGAAATTTAATGTGCTGCTGACCACGTATGAATATGTCATTAAGGATAAGGCTGTGTTGGCCAAGATTCAATGGAAGTACATGATCATCGATGAGGGACATCGAATGAAGAATCATCATTGCAAATTGACGCAAGTCCTGAACACTCACTACATTGCACCTTATCGACTGCTACTTACGGGAACTCCGCTGCAGAATAAACTTCCAGAGCTTTGGGCGCTGCTCAACTTCTTGTTGCCCTCTATTTTCAAGTCGTGCTCCACCTTTGAGCAGTGGTTTAATGCCCCCTTCGCCACCACTGGCGAGAAAGTCGAACTGAATGAGGAGGAAACCATTTTGATTATTCGTCGTCTGCACAAAGTGTTACGTCCCTTCCTCTTGCGTCGTCTCAAAAAGGAGGTGGAACACCAGTTGCCCGACAAGGTCGAGTACATTATCAAGTGCGACATGTCGGCATTGCAGCGTGTGCTCTACAAGCACATGCAGAGCAAGGGTGTCCTGCTCACCGATGGTTCCGAGAAGGGAAAACATGGCAAGGGAGGCGCCAAGGCTCTGATGAACACCATCGTTCAGCTGCGCAAGCTCTGCAATCATCCATTTATGTTCCAACACATTGAGGAGAAATACTGCGATCACACTGGCGGACATGGTGTTGTCTCTGGTAAGAATTTCAATCTATTTTATGGTTATGCAGATTAGAAGCATGAAGAACAGGGCTTAAAGCTCCCAATTAAGTATATATAGTATGTTTTTGATCGGCAACTAAATTTGGCAAACAAACATCACACAAATTCCCTTCGAAGAGTTATCATTAAAAAATGTAGAGACATCATAGAGACCTGTATTCTCCACGGACTTTAGAATGCGCTCAGAACTTTTTTACATTCCATACACAAGTGCAAGCTTAAAATAAAATGCCTATTTTTGAAGTGTACGTTCCCTTTTATTATAATGAATAATAACTCACATCAAGGTCGGATATATTAAGAGGTAGTAATAGCTGTTTTAAGTTTTTAAAGAAAGCGTACTGTATAAACTGTATAAAGACGAACGTTTACTGTTTTACTATGAGACACAATAAACACATATGTATTTTTAAGTTGAGTAATGGGTAACTCATAGTCGTTTGTCAAATGACTTAAACTAATTATTATGTTTGTTCCAATTGCAGGGCCTGATCTTTATCGTGTGTCGGGCAAATTTGAGCTCTTGGATCGTATTTTGCCAAAACTAAAGGCAACCAATCATCGAGTACTGCTTTTCTGTCAGATGACGCAGTGCATGACCATTATCGAGGATTATCTTGGTTGGCGTCAGTTTGGATACTTGCGTCTTGATGGCACCACAAAGGCCGAGGATCGTGGCGAACTCTTGCGTAAATTCAACGCAAAAGGTTCAGACTATTTTGTCTTTTTGCTGTCCACACGTGCCGGAGGTCTAGGCCTTAACTTGCAGACAGCCGATACGGTGGTGATCTTCGATTCGGATTGGAATCCCCATCAGGATCTACAGGCTCAGGATCGTGCCCATCGTATCGGTCAGCGTAATGAGGTGCGTGTACTGCGTTTAATGACGGTCAACTCTGTAGAAGAGCGTATTCTCGCTGCGGCACGTTACAAGCTCAACATGGACGAGAAGGTTATCCAGGCGGGCATGTTCGATCAAAAGTCAACAGGCAGCGAACGTCAGCAGTTCCTGCAGACGATTTTACATCAGGACGACAACGAAGAGGAGGAAGAGAACGAGGTGCCCGATGATGAGATGATTAATATGATGATAGCGCGTAGCGAAGAAGAGATTGAAATCTTTAAGAAAATGGATATTGATCGCAAGAAGGAGGATGAGGAAATTCATCCGGGCAGAGATCGATTAATCGATGAGTCGGAGCTGCCCGACTGGTTAACCAAGGATGATGACGAAGTGGAGCGTTTCCATTACCAATACGATGAGGATACCATATTAGGTAAGTTCATCATTTGCAAAGTAATCCCATTGTATCCATTGGTGATTTAATTGTAACTAACGTTTTTGTTTTATTTAGGACGCGGTTCACGACAGCGCAAGGAGGTGGATTACACGGACAGCCTGACGGAGAAGGAATGGCTGAAGGCCATCGATGATGGAGCTGAGTTCGACGAAGAGGAGGAGGAGGATAACGATTCGAAGCGTAAGCGTCGCAAGCGCAAGAATCGCAAAGATGAATCCGATGACGATTCACTTATATTAAAGCGTAGACGCCGTCAGAATCTGGACAAGCGATCCAAGAAGCAAATGCACAAAATCATGAGCGCTGTCATCAAGCACACACAGGACGGTCGCACGCTTTCGGAGCCTTTTATGAAGCTACCCTCCCGTCAGAGGCTTCCTGATTATTACGATGTTATCAAGCGACCGGTGGACATTAAGAAGATCCTGCAGCGCATTGAGGACTGCAAATATGCAGATCTCAATGAGCTGGAAAAGGACTTTACGCAACTCTGTCAGAATGCGCAAATCTATAATGAGGAGGCATCGTTAATCTACTTGGATTCCATAGCATTGCAAAAGGTATTTGTTGGTGCAAGGCAAAGGATAACTGCGGCAGCGGATGCAGCTGCTGTCTCTGCTGGCGACAACACAGGCGATGCACATGGCAATGGCGGTGGTGGTTCTGATAACTCGGATAATGATGAAGATGACGGCGATGATGGTTCGGATGATGAAGAAATTGCGACCACATCAGCGGCAGCAGTTAAAATGAAGCTGAAGCTTAACAAATCGTTGGCCAGTGCACCGGCCACGCCCACGCAATCCTCGACAGCAGCATCGGTGGCAAGCAGTGGGGCAGCAACGACATCCAAGAAGCAAACGCGTCGCAAGCGATCCCAAAAGAAATACACCATATCGGATGATGATGACGATGACATGGACTAGCTACCATTGGGCATCATCTTCAAGCGAGGATCGAACGGTGCCGAATGCAACTAACATTTAGTTATTTACACTTAAGTTAAGTGACAGTTTTGTTTATAAGTTCTCTTCAGCCCAATACTTTCGTATCCCCTCCCCTCCCTTTTCCCCCGCCCAGCAGAATTGCAATAATGAAACTTTCAACAGTTTTTTTTCGCACTTACTATAAAAACAAACTCAATGATTATACATATATATTTAAATCAAATAATTTTTAAATAAATATATACATACTTACAGTCTGTCACAACTAAACCAGACTGTCTTTATGCAAAAAAGCAATGGAATTTATAAATATATACTATATATAATATGTAGAAACAGAGTATTATTCGCTGCGTCACACAAACAATAGACTAACAAAAGGTACATGTATTTAAAGTACTTTGTTTTTGTTTAATAAATGCAAAGAAAGAACGGAACGAAATGAAACCTATAATAAATAATGAAAATATTCATCACAGAACTCATGAATGGAGGCAGCATACTCCTCATCGCCGCTGTCGTTACGTCTCAACGGTATTTTATGGGCATTCGCATACAAATCCTCATCGATGTTGACATCATCGCTTTCTGGAAAATGTGAAATGTGTTTAAGTAGCTGTCAATTGTCTAGGGTTAGGGAAACAAGGTCTTAACAAAAAATTGTTCTAGAAGTTTACTGATTTAAAAACATTTTCGACAGCAATCTTATACAAATAGCACACAGTTGTGTATCAAGTTCTTTATTATTAATCATATAAAAGAACTTCATTTATTTTATTTCTTTAGAAATGTAATATCTTAACTTTGCTTTTTCTTAAGAGCTTAACAGATAAGCTAAAGATAAGATATTGTTTACTATATTTACTTCTTAAACATTTGGTGTAAGTAGATGGAATCATAAACTGCTATTACGACGAACAATGTTATTCAATGGTCTGCTCTAAGCCCTAATTATAAAAGTTATTCGTAAAAAGTAAAAGAAAATATAGTTATTTTATTGTTCATTACAATTCCATACATTTAAAATTATGTGGAAGATTTTCGTAGAATAAAATGATTAATAGCATTGGAAATACTCTGTTGTGATATCGTGTATAGGCTCCCTATGAACTCACCTCTATATTTTTGCTTTCTGCCCAATCGTACTTTGGAACTTGACAGCACCGCTTCGTCGCCCAGGTCCAGTTCGTGATCTGTTGAAGATCGGGAATACCGCACAGGAGGAGCTAGAAACCAGTATGACTGCATGATGCTTTTAAGGCCGGGCATTTGTCTCAGTTCTTCAAGTCTTTCTGGATGCTTTACAAGCGATTGAAATGCTCTCAACTGTAACGTAGCTGGCTGTGATGTGGAGTTAATCAACCGTATGACTGACTTGGCAGCTGTGGAGCAGACCATGGGATAGATTTTGACATGTGGATCTGTTGGAATATTCGTGTAGGCGACACCCAATGAACGTCGATTCAAATAGAACTCCAGGTGGCCACGAGTGCGATCCAAGAAGATGCCCACCAAGCAGCCCTGTGAGAACTTTTGGCCATAGGGCAATTGATCTCCGCAGTGCTGGATTTTTCCATTATATGAATAACCCCAGGATTGGGCATTGGTGCCCAACGCGGAGACAAAATGAAATTTGAATTGTTCTAGATTAACGCTGTCTGTGCCAATGCCAAACATCTACAACAGATGGTAAAGAGAAATTATGAATTTTGTGAAATAAATCAATAGAATATAAGTAGGTTTGTATTGACCTTTCAGGAAATGAATGGATTAGAATGAGAAATGGGTTGTCTTATCAGTTAAACTGAAGCATTAAGCAATCATGCACTGATTTCCTCATTTCTAGACTGACAGTCAGCGAGCAGTAAGACTGCCCCTATGTGTCTTATCTATGAAATGTTGCTTATCTTGTTACTATTTTTAATTGTATTTAATCCCTGCAGATGCACTCACCACATCAGTTCCAGCGAGCGCTGTAATAACACGCATTTCCCAGAAATGCACTTTGTCGTGCTGCAACGGCTGCTCCCCGCGTGCAATGGCCGTGCCCTGACTGTATGTGGGATGGAATATGATGTTTCTGTCGGCAATATGTGCGTCTGATTGGTCATCGTTGTGCCACTGCCATTGCAAACCATTTCCACTGTCCTCGCCACACCGGCATGTCACCATATCGGGTATATTTCCTTTGTGATTGGCTACATCGATGGAGCTGGGAAAGCGGCAATCGCAGAAGCCGGGACATCGTAGTTCCTGATTTTCACTTGGCATCGGTAGCATGTTTATAAGATATGTTTTCGTTTTTTCTTGATTGTCCCGATTTCTGATTTACACGCTAACGAGGTCGCAGAGCAACTGATTTTGCTTATCGATTTGTTGCTCTATTTATTACAAATTACAAGAGCGCAACCCGTTTGTTTGTTTTGTTTACAACCAGTGTGGCCAATTCAGCTTTGTTCCCGTCAAATGTAGTTCCCAATGTGACCAGTGGCGGCGGTAACAAAACAAAAATTTGGGTGCAAAAGTGCAATTAATAAAACTAATTTTATAGACAAGAAAATGATTTTCTTAAAACAAAACAAAATAATTCAAAATTAGATCAAATAAATCCGCTTCTTTTAAAATATGTCTTACTTTTCTAGCTCCGAAGAAAATTCGTGCAAAATTTCAAGCAAATCGGTGAGTGGCACCGTTTTTAAGTGGCATAATTTTTTCGTCATACTTCCACTTGAAAACGGGGTCATTTTCATACATTTTAGCTTTTTTCTCTCATTCTTCCCTCCATAAACAGCTTTTTCCCGAATATAAGGGAAATATTTTTATCCGTGAACGCAATATGTTAGGAAATTATTCCGCAGTAAATACCAAATAAAAATATCAGTGTTGAAAAATGGGATCTTTTTACCATACGCGCAAATTCAAATAAAAATAAATTGAAATCATATCGATAGCTCATAATATATATCGATATGTATATTGCAACTCTTTCGTGCAACCAGCCGAAAAACAGCGGCAGAGTGAATTTTAACGAGTTAAAATTGTTAATATAAGTGAATTGTGCATTAAAAACGCTAAGAAAACATTAAACAAACATGGCGGATGCCGCAGCACGTCAATTGCAGTACGAGTACAAAGCGGTAAGTATTGCAAGACTCTTTGCAAAATAGTGCCACCACATGCGGTAAACGTTTGCCAAACAATTTTTTAACGATATCAATTTTCCCATTTATTTTTTATAGAACTCGAATCTTGTGCTGCAAGCGGATGTACGTCTCATCGAACGTCCACGTCGCGATGAAGCCACAGGAGAAGTATGCTCCTTGGTGGGTAAATTGGATGGCACCCGGATGGGGGATCGATATCAACGCACAAAGCCGGAGAAAACGGAGGAGCGAAAAGTGAAACGGCAAAAGCGTGACGAGGCACAGTACGATTTTGAGCGGATGAAAGGTGCAACGCTGCTCTCAGAGGGCATTGATGAAATGGTAGGCATTGTGTACCGCCCGAAGACTCAGGAAACACGTCAGACCTATGAAGTCCTGCTCAGTTTTATACAGGAAGCTCTGGGCGACCAGCCTCGAGATATTCTTTGTGGCGCAGCTGATGAAATTCTGGCAGTCCTTAAAAATGACCGACTCAAGGATCGTGAACGCAAACGCGATGTGGACAGTTTGTTGGGTGAAGTAACAGACGAACGATTTGCATTGCTCGTCAATCTGGGCAAGAAGATCACAGACTTTGGCAGCGATGCTGTAAATGCACTCACTGCAGCAACCAATAATGACGAACAGATTGACGAAACGTATGGCATCAATGTGCAATTTGAAGAGTCGGAAGAGGAGAGCGACAATGACATGTACGGCGAGATTCGTGATGATGATGCACAGGACGAGGGCGAGGAAGCTCGCATCGATCACACATTGCATGCCGAGAATGTAAGTATTAATCAGTTATTTATTTATCATTTTATCCAAGCGTGTGTATATTTTCGTTATTCAAATAAATGACCCTATCTTTATTAACAGCTCGCCAGCGAAGAAGCCGCCAGTAATGTAAAGAAGGATCGATCCCTGCATCCTCTGGATATTGATGCCTACTGGCTGCAGCGTTGTCTCAGCAAATACTACAAGGATGCCATGGTCTCGCAGAGCAAAGCAGCAGATGTGCTCAAGATATTGAAGGATGCGGCTGACGAACGCGACTGTGAGAATCAGCTTGTGCTATTGCTGGGCTACGATTGCTTTGACTTCATCAAGCAGCTGAAACTGAATCGTCAAATGATACTCTACTGTACCATGTTGGCGTCCGCTCAAACGGACAGCGAGCGTCAGCGCATTCGTGAAAAGATGCGTGGAAATACAGCGCTGTCCAAGATCTTGCGGCAGTTGGACACGGGCAAAGCTGATGAGCAGGAGGAGGCGGATGCACGTGCCCATAAGCGTGGCAAGGGGGATGCAGATGATGGTGGAGCTGCTGCAGCCGGACAAGTGGCTGGTGTGCGCCAACTATTAGAGCTGGATGAATTGGCCTTTACCCAGGGCTCTCATTTTATGGCCAACAAACGTTGCCAGCTGCCCGATGGCAGTTATCGGAAGCAGCGCAAAGGCTACGAGGAAGTGCATGTGCCTGCCTTAAAGCAAGTTCCCTTCGATGCTAATGAGGAGCTGCAACCCATTGACAAGTTGCCCAAGTATGTGCAGCCAGTTTTCGAGGGATTCAAGACATTGAATCGCATTCAGAGTCGTCTTTATAAGGCCGCCTTGGACAGTGATGAGAATATGTTGCTGTGTGCGCCGACAGGAGCTGGTAAAACAAATGTCGCTCTGCTTACCATGATGCGGGAGATTGGCAAGCACATCAATGAGAATGGCACAATTAATGCGCAGGATTTCAAGATCATCTATGTGGCGCCCATGAAATCTTTGGTACAGGAAATGGTCGGTAATTTCGGTCGCCGCCTCGCCTGCTACAATCTCACAGTGTCCGAGTTGACGGGAGATCATCAGTTAACCCGGGAACAAATTGCAGCCACCCAGGTAATTGTCTGCACGCCTGAAAAGTGGGATATTATAACACGTAAAGGAGGAGAACGGACATTTGTTAGTTTGGTGCGTTTGGTAATTATCGATGAGATTCATCTGCTGCACGATGAACGTGGTCCGGTGCTGGAAGCCCTTGTGGCACGTACCATTCGTAACATTGAGACAACGCAGGAGGATGTGCGTCTGGTGGGCTTGTCTGCCACGTTACCCAATTATCAAGACGTTGCCACGTTTTTGCGAGTCAAACCCGATAAGGGACTCTTCTACTTTGACAACAGCTATCGACCTGTGGCTCTGGAACAGCAATACATTGGTGTAACAGAGAAAAAGGCACTCAAGCGCTTCCAGGTCATGAATGAGATTGTCTACGAGAAGACTATGGAGCATGCGGGACGCAATCAAGTGCTGGTCTTTGTGCATTCCCGTAAAGAAACTGGCAAAACGGCGCGTGCAGTTCGTGACATGTGCTTGGAGCAGGACACATTGGGAAGTTTTCTACGCGAGGGATCCGCCAGCATGGAAGTGTTACGCACGGAAGCCGAGCAGGTGAAGAATACAGAGTTGAAGGAACTGCTGCCCTATGGATTTGCTATACATCATGCTGGCATGACACGTGTGGATCGTACCCTGGTTGAGGATCTGTTTGCAGACAGGCATATTCAGGTGCTAGTCTCGACGGCAACATTGGCTTGGGGTGTCAATTTGCCCGCACACACGGTCATCATCAAGGGCACTCAGGTGTACAATCCCGAGAAGGGTCGCTGGGTCGAATTGAGCGCCTTAGATGTGTTACAGATGCTGGGACGTGCTGGTCGTCCACAATACGATACCAAGGGCGAGGGTATACTCATAACAAACCACAGTGAGTTACAGTTTTATCTATCGCTGCTCAATCAACAGTTGCCAATTGAGTCGCAGTTTATCTCCAAGTTGCCGGATATGCTTAATGCTGAGATTGTCCTGGGCACAGTGCAGCATCTGCAGGATGCGGTCAACTGGTTGGGTTACACTTATCTGTATATTCGTATGCTACGAAATCCCACCTTGTATGGTGTATCTCATGATGCTATCGAAGCGGATCCGTTGCTGGAACAACATCGTGCTGATCTGTTGCACACGGCTGCCTGCTGCTTGGAGAGAAGTGGTTTGGTTAAATATGAACGGAAGACGGGACACTTTCAGGTCACCGATCTTGGACGCATTGCATCGCATTATTATCTAACTCACGAGACAATGTTGACCTATAATCAATTGTTGAAGCAAACACTTAGCGAGATTGAGCTCTTCCGAGTGTTCTCGCTGTCCTCCGAGTTCCGACACATCTCTGTTCGCGAGGAGGAGAAACTGGAGCTGCAGAAGCTGATGGAACGTGTGCCAATACCCATCAAGGAGTCCATTGAGGAGCATAGCGCGAAAGTGAATGTGTTGCTCCAGGCGTACATTTCGCAACTGAAGCTGGAGGGATTTGCATTGATGTCCGACATGGTTTTCATCACACAATCCGCAGCTCGTCTTATGCGTGCCATCTTTGAGATTGTCTTGACACGGGGATGGGCTCAGTTGGCGGATAAAACGTTGACGCTCTGCAAGATGATCGATCGTCGGATGTGGCAATCGATGACACCGTTGCGTCAATTTAAAAAGATGCCCGATGAAATAGCCAAGAAACTGGAGAAGAAACACTTTCCCTGGTCCCGTCTCTATGATCTGGAACCCCATGAGCTGGGTGAACTGATACGTGTGCCCAAGCTGGGCAAGACTATACACAAGTTTGTCCATCAGTTCCCCAAACTTGAGCTGTCCACACACATTCAGCCCATAACCCGAGCCACATTGCGTGTAGAACTCACGATTACTCCAGATTTTCAATGGGATGAAAAGGTGCACGGCCAGTCGGAAGGATTTTGGGTTTTGATTGAAGATGTGGACTCTGAGCTGATACTGCACCATGAGTTCTTCTTGTTGAAACAGAAATATGCACAGGATGAACATCAGCTAAAGTTCTTTGTACCCGTTTTTGAGCCTCTGCCACCGCAATACTTTTTAAGGATTGTGTCGGATCGTTGGATTGGCGCCGAGACACAATTGCCGGTATCCTTTAGGCACCTCATACTGCCTGAAAAGAATATGCCGCCAACGGAACTACTCGATTTGCAACCGCTGCCCATTAGCGCATTGCGCCAACCGAAATTTGAGGCATTCTATGCGAATCATTCGAATCAATTCAAACAATTCAATCCAATTCAGACGCAGGTCTTCAATGCGGTCTACAACAGCGATGACAATGTGTTTGTGGGTGCTCCAACTGGATCTGGCAAGATGACAATTGCCGAGTTTGCCATCATGCGATTGTTTAGTCAAAGCAACGATGGACGTTGCGTTTACCTTGTTTCCCAGGAGTCTCTCGCCGATTTGGTCTTCGCCGATTGGTATAAAAAGTTCGGAGATTTGGACATCAAGGTGGTCAAGTTGACGGGTGAAACCGGCACCGATTTAAAGCTTATTGCCAAGGGACAGTTGGTGATAACCACAGCAGATAAATGGGATGTGTTGTCGCGTCGCTGGAAGCAGCGCAAGAATGTCCAGCAGGTTAATCTGTTTATTGTCGATGAACTTCAGCTGGTGGGTGGCGAGGAGGGTCCCGTCATGGAGATCGTCTGCTCCCGTATGCGTTACATTAGCTCACAGATCGAGAAACAGATTCGCATTGTGGCCCTGTCATCATCTTTGACCGATGCCCGTGATGTGGCCCAATGGTTGGGCTGTAATCCCAATGCCACATTTAATTTCCATCCAAGTGTGCGTCCCATACCCTTGGAGCTTCACATCCAGGGATTCAATGTAACTCACAACTCCACACGAATTGCGACCATGTCGAAGCCCGTCTACAATGCGATTCTGAAATACAGCGCCCATAAGCCGGTGATTGTGTTTGTTTCATCTCGGAAGCAGGCGCGCCTAACAGCCATGGATATCTTGACGTATGCTGCCTCAGATCTGCAGCCAAATCGCTTCTTCCTTGCGGAGGAGAAGGACATACAACCCTTCTTGGAGCGCATGTCCGATATAACTCTTAAGGAATTGATTGTTCAGGGTGTGGCTTATCTTCACGAGGGATTATCCGCCTCGGATCATCGTCTGGTCGAGCATCTCTTTGACTCGAGAGCTGTTCAAATCTGTGTTGTCTCCCGGGATATGTGCTGGGGCATGAGTATCTCGGCACATCTCGCAATTATCATGGACACACAGTTTTATAATGGCAAGAATCACTCGTATGAGGATTATCCCATTACGGATGTCCTGCAAATGATTGGACGCGCCAATCGACCCAATGACGACGCCGATGCCAAGTGTGTCCTAATGTGTCAGAGTTCCAAGAAGGATTTCTTTAAGAAATTCATCAATGAGCCGCTGCCCATCGAAAGTCATTTAGATCATCGCATGCACGATCACTTTAATGCCGAGGTTGTCACCAAGACCATTGAGAATAAACAGGATGCCGTCGATTATCTAACATGGACATTCCTCTATAGGAGATTAACCCAGAATCCCAACTATTACAATCTACAGGGCGTCACGCATCGTCATCTATCTGACCATCTATCAGAGCTGGTGGAGAACACGCTCAGTGATTTGGAGCAATCCAAGTGCATAAGTGTGGAGGATGATATGGACACATTGCCACTGAATCTGGGCATGATTGCAGCTTACTATTATATCAACTATACAACAATTGGTATGCCATTAAAGATATATTCTTAGAATTATTTTGGTAATCATATTTGTATTTCTTTGCAGAGCTCTTCAGTTTGTCGTTGAATAGTAAAACCAAGGTTCGTGGTCTGCTGGAGATTATATCATCGGCAGCAGAGTATGAAGATGTTGTCGTAAGGCATCACGAGGAGAAAGTTTTGCGCATGATCTCCAACAAACTGCCAAACAAATTGACTGGACCCAATGAAACGGCGCCCAAGTAAGACTATTTATTATTAATTTTTCTTCTTAAAACATGCTGATTTTTTTTGTTTTTCCCTTGCAGATTTAATGATCCTCATATTAAAACTAACCTGTTGCTACAGGCGCATCTGTCGCGTCTTCAGCTGGACCCAGAGCTCCAGGGCGACACTGAACAGATTCTAAGCAAGGCGATTCGCCTAATACAGGCTTGCGTGGATGTGCTGAGCTCCAATGGCTGGCTATCGCCTGCTGTGGCTGCCATGGAACTGGCCCAGATGGTTACCCAAGCCATGTGGAGCAAGGACTCCTACCTGCGGCAGCTGCCACACTTTAATGCCGAGATTATCAAACGCTGCAAGGATAAGGTAAGCGAAACAAATCATAGACACCAAATAAGAATTGAGTTTAGCAAAATATCAAACACGAATAAAAATAACTGGATCAATAAAATATACCAGATACGTATTTAATATCAATTTAAAAAGAAAAGACAACTTCTTACAAAAACTAAAAAAAATTCTTAATTTACATTATAGTTTTGAGAAATAATAGTAAATATCGACAATTATTTCATTTGATATGTTTTATAAATTATCTTTGCGGTTCCAGATATGAATCCAATGAATTCCGATTTAAACTAATTGTTATTTTTTATTTTAGAAAATCGAAACCGTCTTTGACATTATGGAGCTGGAGGATGAGGATCGATCCCGCCTATTACAACTTTCAGATGCACAAATGGCGGATGTGGCGCGATTCTGTAATCGTTATCCCAATATTGAGCTCAACTACGAGGTTGTGGACAAGAATCGCATCAATTCTGGCTCAACAGTCAACGTGGTGGTGCAACTGGAGCGTGAGGATGAAGTTACAGGACCGGTGATTGCACCATTCTTCCCGCAGAAACGGGAGGAAGGCTGGTGGGTGGTTATTGGTGATCCCAAAACAAATTCCCTGCTTTCCATCAAACGCCTGACATTGCAACAAAAGGCAAAAGTCAAATTGGACTTTGTGGCGCCCAGTCCGGGCAAGCACGATTACACTCTGTACTATATGAGCGATTCCTATTTGGGCTGCGATCAGGAATACGCATTCTCCATTGAAGTGGGCGATTTTCAATCCGAAAGTGAAAGTGAATCCGATTAAGCATATAACTAATAACCGTAACCAACTAATAAAACCAAAACAACATTTTTTATCAAAATGACAATTTATCTTTATATTTCGGAGTACAAAGCGGTAAATTCTGGCAAAACAACAGGATTTTTTGGTGTATTTTAAGAAGAGTTTTTGATTTTTGAAAAATAAGTTTTCAAATTTTTATAAATAGTAAGTAATTTTTAGCACAAATGTTAAAACGGGTTTTTAAATATTTGAGAAATTAGATAAAAAGACGACTATGAATTTACATGACATGTTATGCACTTGAATCGCTCTAACCACTCACAGATACAGCTCCACCACGGCTGGCGCCAGAGTTAAGTCCACTATTGGCAAAATTATTTGTGGAGGCGAATCTAACGGATTGGCCATTGGGTAGATTAAATGTGAGGGCATGTGAGGCGCCAGCAGCATTGCCAAAGGGATTAAAGTTCTGGGTGGCTGTGCTGGCGGAGGTGCCACCAAAGGATCCGCTAGTACCTTGTGACTGGAAACCCTGAGCTTGGCCAATGGCTGCTGATGAGCCGCCGTTAAAGTTGCCACTTGCGGCACCATTTGACGCAGTCTGTTCCTGATTGTAGCCATTCTGGCCCAAAGGACCCAGCGGTTTTAGGTTCACATTGGCATCGGCAAAGCCGCCATCAGGTCCGACGCCAACGTTTACGCCAGATTGGGTGCGTCCAGCGCCGGCTTGAGTGCCAGCTTGTACTCTGCGTTGACGCTTCACACGTTTGTGCGCTGTATAGATGCCATTGAGAGCTTCTTCCAGCGCGGAACGCACGCGTCTCACATTCACACGCGCCTTAGGCCTAATACGCAGATTGGACTCCAATACAACCTCCTCAATGGTGGCACCCTTGACAGCTGTTACAGTTAAACTTACATTTGCATTAATCGATGAGGATCGATAATCAATTGAAACTTACGCAATTCATCTTGAACCTGCTTCTCGTTGCGTTGCCTCAGCTGTGGTGCCGCTGACGTCGCTGCCAGACAAACGGCCACCAAGATTAGCATACAAATTGACAAATTCATTTCGTTATTGATTTTTTTGGTTAAGTTAATAGAAGACGAAGCACGTCCGATAGCTTCGCAGGGCCAGAAACGACTGTTGGAAGCTGCGCGCGCTGCTTTATTCAATTGAAACTCTCACTTTTCAATCGCTAGGGGGCGCCCCCTTTGCAGTTAAGCGTTAATTGAGTTTATAAATATTTAAATGTTATGATAATCATTTCTTTTTTGGCATATGTAACTAAAAAACGGAGCGACCAAGTCAAAATTAAAACAATAGATATTTTTTTGATTATTTTTTTTTTGTATAATAAATATTGCGGAAAAAACAAGTCTACAAAATTTGTAACCGGTTTTTCGTTTTTTCAAAGCTCATGCAGGAACTTGTTTGATTTAGTTGCTGTTGTTTTTGTTGGAAGCCGTTTTCGAATTTCCTTTTCTGGAACAGATGATGCCCAGAACTCTAACATGTGTGTGTGTGTCTGTAAGTGCTCTTATATATGTATGCGTCTGTGTGTGGGTTGGGGGCGACAGAAAGATTAGGCGGTGTAACCCAATGAACTTTTAAAAGCGATTGCGCAGCTGTTAGAGAGATTTCAACTAAATATTATTTGTCAGCCTGTCCAACAAATTATATTATTTACTAGTTCTCATTATAAGGATCAAACATAAAACATATAATTCTATTTGTTACGGTCCCTAATTTAACGCAATACAGTCAGATCATGGAAGTTTAAAACCATATGCAATGAAAACAACATCAGACTCACCACAAAAAAATATTTTGTCTTAAGCTAAATCAACTTATATCATTAATATACCCTGTATCCTAGGTGATTAAGTTAAATTCAAAATTCCAATGATATTTATTTTCTTAAAATTCATTTAGTTTAATTAATAATTAAGTAAACGTTTTAAGTTTCTTATATAAAAAGACACAAATAATTAATGAATAGACACAATAGAATACTCACATCGGCCGAAAAATAAATTGAACATTAACAAAATTTGTTGGCTGAGATCTCTAAATTAACAAAATATGTTCACTATGTTTAAATGTACGTAAATGGAATATACATATACATGATTGTATGTACGTAGTGTAATGTCGATTTGTTTGCTACAACTTGAAAGTTGTCATGAGGCGCTTGAATGGTCTGTTTTTCCCCGTACCTGATTATTACGAGTTTATCTTAATATTTTCGAGTTTGTCTTAATGCATATAATATGATTAATATGCGAGTTGTGTTATATTATGCTTAAGACTAATGCATTAGGTCAAGGAAACAACAAAACTGAGCACTGTATATCAATACATTGAGTATTTAGTTTCTAATTATGTAGTTGAATGTAGCTGCCGCCTATGCTACGGGATGTCCAAGAACTATTCGATGCCATGAGCAAATATCATAACCAGACCTGGTTCGACCATAACATCCTCAGTCATGTGGACGTTGTCACAGCTTAGCACAAGCACCGCCTGTTTGCCTGCAATGACAAAGCCTTTAATTAGTCAGGGCATGTGTTTTTCGATGGAATTATGAACCCAACACTCACCTGGTATGCGCCGGCAAATGTAATTATCGTAAATACGTCGATTGTTTTGACGCGTTTCTAGCGAACTCAAGCCACGGGGCCATCGCCGCTCATGGCAATTTTCCATTAGGCTATCCAGAATGTGAGGCGGGCAACCAGATTCCGACAGAGCACGCTTAATCATAAGCTGTATAAGTAAAATCAGGGAACATTACGATTATTTTTAATTAAAAAGTGTTCAATTTTTGTAATAAATAAAAATATATCTGTGATTTTCTCATTTTAGAGTTTTCAAAACTAACAATTCTTATTTACAATTCTTATTTACAATTCTTGATTTAAAGACATTGATATTTATTAGTTAATCTGCGCTCACCTGCAGTGCATCGTCGGGTGTGGATATCATTCCACCCCAGCGTGTGACACGCGCTCTGGCGAGGGCGCTGCTCCAGCGTATAACCTCATCCCGCTCCATTTGATCAGCAATGGCGCGCATGGCCGGGTTAGACACGCGCATTGCTCGCATAAAATCCTTAAACAGTTGTAACTCCCGCTTCAACTCGTTAATAGTTAGCTGTTGATCAGTTAGTTCCGTCTTAAGTTGTCCCATTTGTTCAGTTTGTTTGACAATCAATGTACGCAGCTCCCGTACACAATTATGGTCCTTAAGCTCATCCTTCGGTATATCAAAACCGCAGCCTTTTTCACATGGAAAGGGACGCTTCGGATTGTGCACACACTCTTCCAAATGTGAATTGTAGGCATCCAATTTAAGTACAGCTGTGCAGCCATAGGGCGCATTGTCACAGGTAATTGACAGCCTATGTTTTAAGCACTCATTAAAATGTACTTTTATACTTAATCGTGTGGGAGACTTACCTGGACAGCAAGTTGCGCAATATGCGAGGCACAGCCCTTAAATTGGCTGTTGTTAGTGCATTGCGATCCACGGGACATGTGGGTTGACGTGTTAGCCATTCGTTAATACAACCACGGCAGAAGGCATGCTCGCACATGACCGCCTAACAAAGTGTTTATTGAAGCACTAAATGAAAATGTTACAGTTTAGGTTTTTGTTGTTGTTGACAAACCTGAAGCGGATCTTCTAGCACTCCGGAGCATATGGGACATGTTAGCTCCTCGTCTACCTCGCCCTGAAAGCGATTGACATCGTAGCCCATTTTAAGCTATATTTTATGTCCTAGCTACATCAACTTTTATTGAGTTTCTGAAAAATCGCAAAATCTTTTTTTCTTGCTGCTGCGCTTAGTGCTGCTAAATTTCTCAATATGCTCGTTTAGTGTTGAAAAGTGTAATCATTATACTTATCGATAAAAATGAACTAAATTTATCGTGACGGCCGCACAAAAAACTAACTGACATTTTTCAGAGGTAAATTTCAAAAGTACAAGGAAATGACAAAACAACTATGTATTTTATATTAAATACAAAATGAGATTTATTTTAAATATGGGTTTTGTTTAATAATTAAATACTGAGCCTATGCTACTTTTTGGCATAACGCTAGTCAAAAATTCGTCAGGCGGTAAGGAAAGTAAAACTGCAACTAAAAACTAACACGAACATCTACAAAAACAACAACAAATAACGCATGATTTGATTTCCACAGCCAGTGCTAAATTTCATTGCGATCCTTCCAGCCGGACTTTGGGCCTTGTTGCCTTTCTTTGCTGTTCGCATACTTGTTACTATTAAACTTTGTCTGTTTACTGGGCGCACAGTAACAGGAACGTTGCTGGGAGTCCAGATATGATCTACATCCTAATGTTAGGGAACCTGTGAATAACATTTTGGCGGCCGCTTTGCAGCCCTTGGTCATTAAATCGCTCGCAATAGACTTTTCATAGCTATCACAGTATCTAAAAAGACAACGCTTAAAGTCCAGATCGCACAGTTCCTTATCGCTATTGCAGGTGTCGTAGCAAATGTCGTGTTCATTGCAGCAGGTTTCCATTTCAACGGCGGGCAGATACTCTGTACTGATTCTTAAGCCCAGAGAACCACAACCGTCAGGAGTGGGCTGATAGAACTTATTTTGCACAGCACGCGGCGCTAAATAAAAAAAGAAACACGTCAGTTAAGTAGATGCTAAGATATTTACATAATGACTAATAACAATTTACGTCAATTACTTACCCGTGCCGCCGCCATCGGGAACTGGGCACTGAAACACGCAGTTTTCCTCAACTGCCGCATCAAAGACTTCGTGTACGGTTCGAAATTTACGAACAACAGTGATGAAATTTTTGAAAACGTCACCAAAAATTGCCTCCGCCGCAATGATGGCATCCCGAAGATGCACAATTGTGCTGGACCCGTATCCCGAGTATGCGTATGTGAGAAATGTTAACAGGTAAATTGCCAGCTTCATCCAGGAAAACTGCATTTTGTTTGATTTTATATGCGTTTATAAGCTTAAATAAAAAATATACGTCGTGCCTGCACCTTGTGTGTTCTGTTTATGAATGAATGTGTAGTTGTCCGGACTCCGGCTATTTTGATGCTGCAAATCAGCTGTAGCTGCAGCTGTTGCTATTATCGCTGAAAAGTGTAATCATTCAACTCATCGATATAAGTGTACTAAATGTATCGTTACGGCCGATATTTAGATCAAGAAACTAATCAGTCAGCGTAACTTTTAAAGAAAACAAATTTAAGAAATGTTTTTGAATTAAATGATGATTTTAATCAATATAAAACGTGCTCTGCGTACCTTAACAACCAACTATGTGAGACAGATAAGCAATCACCCACACCCCGTTCCTGGAATTTCCAAGGATGCAGAGCAACCTGTAGAATTACCACTCTACACAGAAGAACAGCGATTGCAAATCTTGGACGCCATCAATAAAAACAATGTCGAGCAGTTACTAAGGTTATATTACAAACATTCATTCTCAGTCTTCAAATGTATCACATTTTATTTTTAGCTACGACATAACAAAGTCTCGCGCAAACAAACTGCAATCCTGGAAAGCGCGTAATGGGCCAATGTCTAAGCTTAGCGATATACTTTTTGTGGAGGGGTTTGGAATAAAAGTGGCAACAAAGTTCTACAACAGTCTACTTGAGCCGGCGGCTACCCGTGAGATAAGCGATAAAACTCAAAAGACCTCCCGCGCAGCATCTTTTATAACCCCTACAATGGATGAGCAACAGCGTCAGCTTATCACCTCCAGTGTGGGAGTACGCATTGGGGTCACCAGTGTAAGTTGGGCACGCTTGGAGCTACCGGAAAGCAAATATTCTCCTTGTGTACTCAGTCACTGGCAACATCACGAAATAAATGACAAGAAACTGCACCTGACCGAGCTTGTGCGCCGCTGCATCTATGTAGCACATCAAATACCTGAGGCAGACTGCTACATTCTGGAAAATCCACAAATGGCTCAGGCCAGCAGCAATCCAGGCAGCATTGATCAACAAAATGTGAACATTCAAAAGGCTCAAGTAACCGCAATGCTTAGCTATGCGTTGATGGCACGCACAAATACCAGCGATACCAAGACCAATCTCTTTTATTTACGTCGGTTTCTTACTGCTCGATTGTTCAATCATCTTGTGGGCACTGAACGCGTCTCCTCGGAGGACACAATTCTGGGCATGATGCGTACACATTACAACATGGAGGAGCAGCCCGAACAAGAAGAAAAAATATATTTGTGTCACCAAGTGCAATTTCCCTCAAGTTTACGAAGTATGTACTCCAAGGTGGAACGCTATCAACGGGAGCTTCTTGGCCAAGCCTTCCTTCTCAATTTGGCCTTTGTGCGTCTGGTGCTGCTTCAGGATCCGTCCAGCATAGCCAGCGTCTCCCGTAGCTCCAAAAACCTGCCCATTGATCATGAATGAGCACACAAGCTATACTGTTTGTAGTATATAAATAAATGTGTTTAAATATGACTGCAGTTATTAGTTTAATTTAAAGATAGATAGATCCACCATAGATCTTGTTTCTACATTTCTTGTCTTCGATTTGTTTGATACATTTTTTAGAATTAAATAAAGTCTTGCATTTCTTTTTATTTAATATAATTTATAATAAAGTAATTTAAACTGATTGTCTTAATTTGGTTGGCCTTTTTAGTTTTATTTAAATTTATGCTTCGAAAGCGATATGTCGTCAGCGAAAAATAAACGTGCAAAAATATATCATCGCGAAAAAGTATCTATCGATATATCGATACATCAATTGGTCAACAATCCTACAAATATGTAGTAACTCTAATTTTAGTTTGATTTTGTATTCCAATAAGAATGGAACGTGTCGACGCGGAGACGCTTTATGTATTTTTTATAAAATAAAATTTCGTAAAAATAGAAAACAATTTGTAATTGCATTCAAAATTATTTACGTGATCCGTTTGCGAGTTCCAAACAAAATTGCCAAAGTCTGTGACTCATTTATTATTCATTAGTTAATTCAATTAAACAACCAAATAAATGGAATTTGTTATTGGCATTGATTAAATTAGTGCAATGTTTATAAATTAAAAAGTGTGTCAAACAGCAGCTTCCTGTTTCCCTTTCATTCGCAACCTACTTATAAGAAAGTCAGTGTTATCTATTTATTTATAAAATATCAAAATTCACACAGTTCGCGACATGAAAGAGTGAAATTTTTAAATGACAACAACAAAGCAATGCATTCAGGGTGAAAGAGAAAACGAATTGCCAATAAGAAGAAGCAGCAGCTGTCGCGAAGAACGGCAAGGGGGAAAGGGCTATATACACCATAACAGTAAAGCGTAAATTATTTCGGAACATTGAGTCCAAAATGAGCGCCACGACCACGACGTTGCCGCTGAGCACCGAGTACAGCACCACCAACAACAACAACAATAACAACACCTACAAATATGAGAACAACACCAACATGTACAAATATAAAACGCCCTTTTTTGATGATTCCAAATTGCACGCCATCTCAGCTACTGCCTCCTTAAGCTCCAGTTCATGCTCTCCGTTGGCCTCGCCACAGCTGATCAAGAGCAACAGCTACAGCGGCACAAGCAGCACAAATTTTCAACTGGAAGCTAGTAACATTTCCAAGTCTACGCCGGTCAATGTTGCAAACTCTACTGTAAATACCACTGAGGAGAGCAGCGAATGTGACGCTTTTCTTATTGATCCCAGTGCTGGCAGTGTCCCTGGTCGACGGAGCACAAATCGATCCTCGTACCTGCGACGCAATTCCTGCTGCATGCGTATTCATGCTTTTATTATGCGCAATTGGTATCTCAGCTATTTGGTGCCCATTTCCATACTGGGTGTCGTCCTGGTTGTTGGCTACCTGACCCGCAATTATGCCAAAGCGTTGCTCTTCTGGATTGAGACACAGAATTCCTGGCTAGTCTTTGTCATCTTCATGGCACTCTTCACTATCGTCAGTTTTCCCATCGTTGTGGGCTACCTTGTGCTGCTGATAACTGCTGGTTACCTGTTCGGCTGGTGGAGAGGCTGGTTAGTTGTGATACTGGGTGCAAATGTGGGCATTTCCATTGCTCATGCCACAATACGCAGCTTCCGTCATCGGATATCCGTGCACAAGTAAGTAATGCAACCGATTGTGACACTGGCTAATTTATTTATAATATTTAACGTCAGCTTGAGAAGTCGCCTTAGAAAGTATTCTAACGATAAGTTAAAACAACAAATTTTAGTAAATACATTTTTAGTAAAGCAACAGTTTTTTAGACCATGTACTTTAAAAAAGTACAGAAAATTTATTTTAAATGTAAAGGTTTTAAATACTTTCAGATAACAAGCTAATGACTAAGATTAACCTGTAGAAGTGATTAACATTTGCTTGCGAATACTTCCAAGCTTCAAAAAACAGGCATCAAGTGTTAAAACGTCTTTTAACATTTAAATAGTTTTAAAATAAAGTGCAGGTAACATTAGGATGAGTCATCCGGCCTACCCTAAATTTCGTGGTATACTCCTCGCACATCACGGAGGATCATCGAGTGGAGATACTGACAGGTGATTGCACCTCTATGGGTCGGGATGTAGAGAAACTTTGAAATGGGAGTCTAAGAACAGCGCATATTGCGAATTAATTCCAACAATAATTGTTTCCCGACTCACATTTGAATTAAGCCTCTGAAAACAGATATGCCGTCGATTTATTGACGGGGTTAGGGCTACATTAGTGCTGTACAGTACACGGACTGAACGTAGCAGGTTTGATAAGAAACGTTTGTGATAAGGCAGCCAGATATCAGAAACTAATCCTAGAAATTCTCGTGTTCTTTCGAAATCAGCAAGGCATTAAAAATCAATGTATTATGTGTTATATTCGTATGTTCTAAACAATTTTATTTAAAATAATTTACTTTATTTACAAAAGGTTTTATTTCGGTTGAAAATGTAAACGAATCGAAAGATTGAAAATGGTTAATTTGTAAACTAACTACTAAATTTATTAAACTTTATATCTATTTGTATAAAAATGTATGTATGTATGTGCATTAAAAAGGGCATTAGTTTATTTTTGGAATACTTATACATACATATTATACACATACATGAATTTGATCCTGACGTTAACTACAAAATTGTAAAAATGTTAAGATTTCATTATAACTTTATTAATGAAGGTCATTTGTGAATCAATTCATGAAACGGTAAGCCGCTGGATACTTATCGTTTACACAAATTAGATGAAAGAACTAAAAATTCAAATCTGTTTTGCAATCAGTTGTGTTACTTTCTTAAAGTTGTCCCAATCTAAGAAGGAACTCTGCTTCTGTATATGGTAAACAGTGGGCAGTAAATGTCGAATTGTTTAATCGGCCTTTAAGTTATGTATTGTGAAATTTAAATATTATCAAATTTAAATTTCTCGGAACAACTTAAATTGAATGCTAAAAGCTAATCAGACTGTAAAAAATACCCAATATATATATATTAGAATTACAAATTATCTTCAGAAACACACTCAAAGCCAACATGTACATGAGAAAACAGCGAGCAAAGCATTTAAAGCTTTCATTAAGAGTTTAATTGTGCCTCTTATCAAACGGTGAACTTTTATTACTCAAGCGGAACGTTGTATGGTTAAAGTGTTTTATCAGCCAATAAAAGAGAAGCTATAAATAACTAAACAAGTAACTACTTGTATTCAATGTGGTGCACCTTAACATTTGCAGAAACAATTGCAATACCTCAATTAATATTTGTTGAACAAGCTTCGATACTTGAGGAAATGAGATACGAGCTGAAATGCGATAGTAATACTTAGTTTCTTATTTATAGAGAGTTTAATAACATTTATGTCACACATTTGTGAAGAAGACATCCCATCATTTAATGAAAAACAAATAGCTATCAGTAAATCAGACAAATGAGTAACAAATTACCATAAATTAGAGCGAGTCGAGTAAATTACGTTTTCGAACCATGTCCAAAAGTTAGTCAAGTTAATTTTGGGTTGTGGGGTGATAAACTGGTTTACTGCCTGTTGCGGCGGTTGATTAACTCTAATTATACTGTGATTACCTTTGATAAACACATAAATGGTTAAATTATAGGCGCCTGGCTAAGAAAGGTCAGTGTTACACATTCGTGCATAAAATAATTACCAGATTAAATATCATTAACAAGATAAGAATGGCGAAATACTCTTATAAATACGAACTTAATTAAGACCATCGATAGTAACTATAAATACAAATGCTATACTAGCGATAAGTGATTGAAAATTAAAAAGTGAAAAGTGTATCAGACCTGTATTTAATACTCACTGTATTAACCTTTATTAGTTGTTGCCTTAAATTCAACTGGTTCAAAAGTGGTTGGCAAATGGTTCCGCGCCATTGATATGCAATTTAACTTGTAGTTTGCCAGCAACAAGTGAAATGAATGTCCGGTTTAAACTCAATCGGAAACTGGTTCAATAACTGATTAAAAGAGCTACCAAATTTAGAAAACTATGTGGTCTTTTAACAGGTTTCAACTACACGACAGATTTAGAACTAGTTCATAACAAGTAAAGACTGTAAATTGACTTAAAAACAGTTTCCATGCTAGTAACTAGTTCATTTGTAATTATTGTGTGAAACAAGAAACAAGTTAAAAAAACAAATTGAATTTTTCCTAGATTTTCTTTGGGTATTCGTATTTTTTATGTGTATTTTTATTTTTGTGCTTGATGCTATTTTCAGATTGATCAAAAATGAGACTGGACGAGCAATATTGCGAGTTATATCTGGACCGAAAGCATTTCGAGTGGTTCTATTTACGCGTCTAACGCCGATACCATTTGGTCTGCAAAATGTCATATTTGGAGTAAGTCTGACTACGAAAATATAATCTAAGTAGTTTTTGTATACCTTCTCTATCTATATTTTCTATATATAACTATATACAGTTGTTTCATTGTCGTGTCGGATCAGTTTCTTGAACTCTCAAAGTTTCTTAGCTGGGAGACAACCTTATAGAATGTTTACAACTTTCGACTTGCGACTATCAGTCGGGGACTTTAGGCATATGTATGTCTATAGATAGACATCTGTACACATACATATGCCATATATAGTATTAACTCATTCACAATTGATATGTGTATGGAACCGTGTGTTTGCATTTTGCTTGAGTTTGTGGCAAGTTTTGTGTATTTTTTCGTTTTGGAATGCGTTCCCAGTTCCCTTCATACGTCATATGCTTTTTAAAAATGCGTCAATTAATCAGTTTGTTCAACTACCTTTATAAGATTATATTATTATCAACTGTGTCTGTGTTAAATTCAGAGTGACAAATCAGATTTGTCATTAGTCACATTTACAATTGTGGGGAAAGACTAAAAATGAATAAAATATTCATGCTTTTGTCAACTAGTAAATACCCAGCAAATAGGTCTCGATACTCTTGAGTTAAGAGTCTTAACTATCAAGTAATATTGCTAGTTACTAGGAGATATACTTTAAAGTATTTGGTTAAGCTTATTTCAATTTCTAAATACCCCTCTTCAATCATATTCAATGTTATAGGGTATAATAATCAAACAGTTGTGAGGTTAATGAAAAATTGAACTTGAATCTTGTGCAAACTGGTTGAAGTGGCTGTTGAAAAGCATTCAGGTTGGAAAGTCAATAAAGATACAAATACAAAAGTAACGACACGACTAAATACTTTTTGACAACAAAACTCATTTGTTTACTCATTCTCAGATAATATTTCATAGCAAAATGTTGTTTCATTCGCCCTCAATTCACACCAAATGTTTTAAAATTTATTACAGATTAGTTCAATAAAAGCACGAGATTATCATCTGGCCACATTTCTGGGTCTGTTGCCCGCCCAAACGATCAATGTTTATCTGGGCTCCACGCTCCGTTCTATGCACGAGGTGCTCAATGACAACGATACCAAATTGACGGGCTACGTTAGCTTCGTATTCGAGGTGAGAGTCTTACACAACTTTATACTAACAATAAGTACGAGTACACGTCTACGTATTTGCCTTAAAAATTACCCGTTAAGTTTGCCTTATAACTATTATTCAGCTTTAATAACAATTTGCTGCTTTACTTTATTGATTTTCTGCCTAGCAGCTGCTTCCCGAAAGTAATTTGTGAGTTTTTTTTCTTCTGTCTTTTGCCTTGCGTGTTAACTTTGCAATTTTACTTGGCCTTTTCCTTGATTGCACAAAAGTGCATAGCTTAGAGTTTTGACTTTGATGCAGATTTGAATAGTCAAAATATTTCATGGATTGGATTGTTGCCAATAAAAAGAAAAACGATTTTTAGATTAACGATTACAGAAGGGAATTTTATATTATTTATATTCACTACAAAAAGTACATTTTTGGTAACTGTAGGATTTGCCATCTGTGCTATCTATTGAATACATATTTAAGCACATATATATTTCTCCCTCAGCTTAATTTGTTTCAGTATCTGGTTATTAGGTTAAAGGTTCTCTTTCTAGAAATATAATTTTTTTTACTGGCAACGTTATTTTCTTGTTTTGCATTTTGTTTAAAATTTTTTTTTTTAGAAAAACCTGAAAGTATGCAATACTTTTAAAGCTAAATTCTATTTTTTTTTTAAAATAATAATCAAATTTTTACAAAAGAGCAGTGTCCGGTTACCTTACCTAGGCAACTTAATCTAATCAAATATTTCAATAAGGAAAATAGTAGATATTTATATAACAAAACATAATAACATAACATAGTTAAATATTGATTTAGCTTACAATTATTACAGGGGAGGTTTAAGGGTTGATACTGGGAAAGGTGTGGGTGATTATGTCAAGACTCGATCGGGGAGGTCTTGAGGATGGTAGCGTTCCAGTCTTCTCCTTACTTCTTCCGTACAGTCGTTAGGCGTCTAGCTAGACCGTTTGGATGATCCTCAAGCCTCTCCGCAATCACTTTGATTGTATCACCTAGTTTGAGGTCGCGCTTGATGTCACTGGTTCTCATGAACCAGAAGGCGTTACTAATACTGCATTTATTTATTTTCTTTTTCTGTAAGCAGTCAATCTTGCTTATTGATTTTGAGGTTCTAATAGCTATAAATATAAATCTTTATATGCAAGTGATTTCTTATACTTTTCAAGTTTCTTAAGCTGTTGACTTTTTCTCACTTTTGTTTTCGCATTTTCATTTAACAGTTGCCTAAAAACAATACACTGGCCTAATAAGTTTTACTTTGATCGCACAATAGTTTTCATGCATCATTTAATATTTGAAAATTACTCAACATTAATTATTGTTGTTCTTATTATTTAGGTCATATGTGGCGTTGCGTTGATGTTTTGGGTGGTTCAAAAGGCGCGCAAAGAGCTTTCGGAAACTCTGATGGATTCGGATTACAGTAACGATGGCAAACCCATTGATATACAAGTATAGCAGGAATCGGAGGAGATCTCATCCCTGCCCTGTCCCCCAGCGACTGTCGCTGATAGTGCGCTCTGCTAATTCGAATTGGAAATTTGTTAAATATTGAAATAGGTCTCCTAGTAGTATAGTTTTGCATTACAGAATAATTAAATTATTTAATAGTGTAGTGATAATGTTGAAATTCAAATTATACCAAAAGAAAGTGTCGCAAAATATTTGTTAAGAATTAAGTTTTTAATGAAAATGCTGTGCCTAAAATATAAATATATATACATACATACATACATACATTTACAAGAAATATATATATATATACAATTATTTAGAAAATGAACTAAACTTAAGTTATATATACCTCGCTCAATGTTATTGGAATGTAATGTAAAATGCTCACAGTTTGCTCTTAGATTCTAATTGTGCTCTCTGAACTCCAAATTGTGCTCAATTATTTCGAGTTATAATTAAGAAATAAATATATATTATATAAACTATACTAAAATTTCAATATGAATCTTAATCACGTCCTTTAGATGAAGTAGTTCGCCAGCTACGTTGTCTTTTGCTCATGTGCAAATCGAAAACAGTTTCCAAAATGTTTAAGGTAAATTCCACATCCTCATAGCTGATGCACATGGGAGGTCTAAAGCTGAGCACCTGCATTAAATTGGCAAAATTTAAGATTTAATTTACGGTATAAATAATATAATTACATTTTTAATAATAAGATACATACTTGTAGTTAGGAAACTTGCATATGAACATGAGTTAGATCACCCCAAAAGTTTTTTAGGAGGTAGTATTAGATCATGGTTGAAAAATGATATGTGTAATAATATATAGTTTAAAGTAAAGGGATTCACTCTTCTCCAAGTCGCTGCACTCCAAATCGTACCGTATTTTGGATAACGTTAAAGATTTTCTTAAAACTGTTAAACATTTTTAAAACTAGTCTTTAGATTCTCTTTATTATATTCATTTGTACATAAATGTATACTTTAAATGCATTTGAAATTACAAAAGTCTAGCTTTGGTTAGGTTTTAGGTTTTCTTGCCAATTTCTATTCAATTTTATTGTTTGGCCAATGTATCCGCGATAGCACGACCGAGAACATCCACAGCAAATTTGACATCGGCACGGGTTATGCACATAGGAGGCTTAATACGTAGGACCTGCAAAAGATTGGGGTTCAGTGATGAAAGGAAGAGGAAATTATAGAGAAATGGAAATAATATGCGAATAAAATGCTTATTAGTAGTTAGGAAGAGATCGCATGCACAATATACAATAGTATACCCAAGTGAAGCAATTAAGGATAAGAGCAGATGCAGGCAACTCAACAAGCAGATAAAATAGTTTAAGCGTTGCTAGATCGCTGATCAAACTTACATTGCCATGCAGACCGCCGCGTCCAAAGAGCACGCCCATATCCTTGCACGTCTCCCAGATCTCTAGGACATGTGGCGCCGCTAGAGGAGCACGCGTTTCCCGATCTCCGACGAGTTCCACGCCAATCATCAAACCCTTTCCCCGCACATCACCAATAATTTCGTAGCGCTGCTGCAACTCTGCTAGACAGTTGAGGAAATATGTGCCCACGTCGAGGGAGTTGCGTTGTAGCTGCTCCTCCTCAATGACATCCAGGACAGCGATGCCCACAGAACTAGCCATAGGATTACCTCCATAGGTATTGAAGTGGAGTGCCATTCCTAGAGAGGCGGCAATTTCAGGTGTTGTGACAACGGCGGCTAAGGGGAAACCATTGCCAATTCCCTTGGCCATGGTGACAATGTCAGGTGTGTAATCGTGTGCCTGGAAGCCCCAGAAATGTTCACCAGTGCGCCCGAATCCTGTTTGCACTTCATCCGCCACGAAGACACCGCCATTGGCACGAACCAAATCCGCAGCCCGCTTCAGATAGCCCTTGGGAAACTGGACAGTGCCACCAACTCCTTGAATGGACTCGGCAAACATGGCTGCCACCTTGCCACGTGGCAGGGAGTACTTGAATGTCTGTTCCAGTTCATTATAATACTCCGATCCGGCCTGGCAGTCATTAGGACCACAATTGCAGGTGCGTGTTGTCTGCACGGGAGAATCCCGGCAAGCAGATCCTCCCCAGATACCTTGATACGGATCTGGATTCATTACATGCAAGATGCCATTGTTAACACCAGGAAGAGGGTATCTCCAAGTCGAATGTGCCGTTAGACCCATCGTATAGGGCGACATGCCATGATAAGCATTGCGGAAGGTCAAGATATCCTGGTTGCCTGTATGCAGACGGGCCATCAACATGGCCAAATCATTCGCTTCCGACCCGGAGTTCACAAAGCACACGGACTTTAGATTACCCGGAAATTTGGCCACCAAACGCTCTGCATATTCGTGAATCTTGGGATGCATATAAATGTTGGTGGTATGCCACAATTTGGAGGTTTGATCCGCCAGCGCCTGGTTCACTTTCCTGAAAAGAGATCAGACATTAGCTTCCATATTGAATAACTTAAGTAGCTCATCTTACGGATGACAGTGACCCACGGAGACGGTTACAATGCCTCCAAACATGTCCAAATAGCGACGACCCTCATGATCGTAGAGCCATTGCATGTGTCCGGCGTGGATGACCAAGGGCTTCTTGAAATGTGCCGTCAAATTGGGGGTCAAATGGGTCTTACGTGTTTCTAATATTTGTTCATAGCTAGGACCCTTATACGCAGCTGGCCGATGATTACACTCGGGCATGTCGTTCTGCGTCTGCGGCATCACGGCTGGAGCTGCCTTCGAGTGCAACGTGGAACTGGCGCGGCACAGGGCGCGTGTTGTGGGGGCTAGAGGGCATAGAATTAGGAAGTTATTCAGTTAATATTGAACTTCATAGGGTTTTCAAATATAAATTAAACGGTTACACAAGACTTTCATAAACTTTTCATGCCATTTAGACACTATATTGCTAGAATGTTGGGCCAAAAAAAACGGAACTTCATTAACTTCTGATATAAACAACAAAAAGGTCTGTAAAAAAATACAAATAAAATAATTTGACTTGTAATGTTCCAAGTCCATACATAAAAAATAGTTTAAGTAGGAAAATAAAATTATATTTAGTAACTACAAAAATATCTTTTATCGTCCTGGTTTTTTTTTATCCCTTTACAGAAGGTACTATAATTTTGAGATATCTCAATTAAAATCACAGATTGCAAGTTTAATAGATTTAGGTTTCTACCTGACCAACTTTGTCTTCAAAATATTTAAGACTTGAGTGATAACTTTTAATAAACTTCTGATATAACAATTAGTGTAATTTAATTCTTTAAACTTCACTCTTAGGAGTTTTATGACTAAATTGAGAATAATTCACTGTACTAAATCAGACATCAAACTATCATGTTTATTTTTTTCAAAACTTTAAATCATAAGTTCTTTGTTAAAACCAACCAGTATTAAAACAGGTTGCTAGTTATTATTATTTAAGTTAAAGAGTCATTGTATCGATATAGAGGTCGTGTGGACGAATCAAGAAAATTCAAGTCCAGGAAAAATTATAGTCGAAAGCTCAGAAAAATAAAATAACATTTTACAAGGTCGTTGGTCTTTAACTTAACTTATCTATGTAGAACTAGTTGCCTTATAACTAGTCATATAAATAGTTGTTCAGATACTAGTTATACTTATAACAACGTTTTTATACTAGCTGACAAAATCCCTGTGAAAAAGTTTCGAGTATAGATAGGGACAATGTCCCACGCCCCCTGTGCCTACGCCCTTGATATTTTATAAGTGATCCCAATCAGGAAACTAAAGTGCTAATAACAATGAAAACTGTCAAGCTATACTAGAATTATTTAATCAAATGCATTCATAAGAAGTTCCCACGTACACTGAAAATACATTCATACTTTCAGGTAGGTCAAGTGTGAGACCAGCTAATATTAATGGAACTTGCGATTATTTAAATAATCTCCCGAATTCCCTGTGACAATCTAAAACACGTGACAACCCAGACATTCAAAACGTGGAACAGTCAGACAATCAGAAATTTAATTCATTGATGTCTATGTCACAATGTAAATTGAATTGAAAAGGTGTTAGTGGGTTGATTGAAGGAACTACAAAGTAAATTGAAACCACTGTTGAAACCGAGGCACCGCATTGCTTATGGCGCAGTTTCCTATATCAACATCATATACATATATATTATATTTTATATCTGTACACATATACATATGTATTATATGAATATTTAATGAATTGCTTACAACAAATAACAAGCAAAATGTAATGCAATTGGACTCAATTAATTGTTGTTTAATGTGCACATACATTTAAACATTGTTGGCGCTTTGAGTTCCTTAAACTTTCCTACTTAATTAAATCTTTAAATTAAAATTAAATTTCACATTCAGAGTTGAGAGGTGTCAACACAATTCAATTTTTAAAGTTTCTAATGCAAAAAACAGGCCATTCTTTTTTTATAGATGCTCGTCTGATAAGTATACTGATAAGTAGTACCCCCTAAGTTGGGTACACTTCAATATTAACTAATTATGAAACTCATATCTCTATATAAACAACAACATTTGAGAGCACCTGTTGAACTATCAGCTAACGCTTCTTATCGCTAGGCGGTCCACTCTTTGCAGCGTGATTAGACCTCCAGCATTTCCACATACATTTGTATGTAGTACTATGATCATAGGTGTATTTGGTTGTTGGATTGCCTTATCACGTTCCGGATTTATGTGCGCAATATCAGATCACAGCGGTCAAAGCCATTGTATGTGTGGAAGGCCGACAAACATTTATAATTCACATTGCATTAGAATTAATGATCGATTTCGAAATTGATATAGATACAAGTCCAGGAATAATCGAATCAAAAGCTCAGAGAAACTCTCTCGTATTCTCCCTCACTATCTCTTATCAGAAACATCTCAATTAGACTTTATTTGCAAAATACGATTTGTTCCGATTCGCAATAAAATGCAATAATTGAATCAACAGTTAATCGTAGGAAATCGGGGTGCAAATATAAAAAAGTATAATTTACCATATGTTTTTTGATAAAAGAGCTTTATTGATGCGCACCAGAAGCAACTGATAATTAATGCATTTGACGTCAATACAGAATTAATCCAACAAAATCCAAAATAATAAAACATAATTTGAATTGATAATAAAATGTGCTATAAATAAATCGAAAAAACTTTTAAACTTCTACAAAAAAAAAATCTATTTCGCAGTTGAGAAAACGAAACGAAAGTTTATATTTATAAAACTTGATTAAATTCTTCTCGATAAATATAATAAGAGAACAAACATGTGTTCTTGCATACACCTTTCTTATATTTATATACTATAGATAGATCTATTGTCGTATATATGTATACTTATTTTTACTCACTCAATAAAATCTTTGAAATCATGATTCTAATTCTCTCGAGCTTCCTGATATTTATTTATGCAAATTTATGCAATTTAAGCGCCACACTTCCTGATTAATTTAGTTACACTTTTATTATTTACAATTTCTCTTTGCACTTGTTCGGAGGGAGCAATGATAAATGGGTTCTACTTTGAGGCCGATCTCGCACGAATCAAATGGAAATGAACCGCGCGTAACGACGTCAAAAATGAAACTGAAATGAAAATGGAATAGAAATCCAGCGACCGGCATCGTTGGCGCTCACCTTGCACTCGTTGGAATAGTAAACATTCCCGAAACGCCTGAGATTGGAAGCGTGTGTGAAGAGAGTAGGCGGAGAGCGAGAGTCGAGGTGTTGCTGTCTTATCTATTGGTAGTTGTACAATGTCAAGGCCCTAATTGTGGTTGGTTTAAGTTTACCAAATCTCACTACTTACCATATTCCGTTAAATATGTATACATTTTAAATTTTACTATAATGCATAATTAGATATGGTACAAAAAGTAAAATATTTTCAGATGTGATAAGATGAATAATAGGTAAGTTATTGTTCTATTATTTTATTTTTATAATAAAATGCAAGATTTCTATTTCTCACTATTTTATTTCATTTGTTGCTGCGGTTAAAGCACAAAACTTCGAACACAAGTGCACAAGTTGTTCTTTAATATAATTTAATATACTTGCATTTATTTTGTTTTAAACAAAAATATATTTACGCTGTCTGTTGGAGGTTTTGCTGATTAATTATTATAACTATATATTGTATTCCCTTGTTAGCAGATCCAAAAGTTGTTTATAGTTAAGGTTGCAACTGTGCCGTGATTGTTGATTTGTTGTAGCTTTAAAATTTTATAGATTGTTATTGTTTTTTGATAATTATATAAACACTTTGTTATTTTTACAACACAATTTTAAATATGCTACACTTTGTTATAGTATAATTTATATATATATAATAATCCGATAATTCAAAACAACATCACGAGTCTGCGCTTTGATGCTCCTCCAAATTCTGTATACTTCCAGTTCGAATCCTTCACAGTTATTTCTATATATATCGATATATATATATATATTAATTGGGAGATTTGAGTTACTAAAAACAAGCGCTGGGTGACGTCGATTGGGCGGCATTAAATGATGATACAAATCAACGAAAACTGGGCAGATTTGGAGTAAAAAGCACATTCTAAAAACCATTATTATCATCAACTATGGCTATTAATTAAAATCGGTGTACGAATCGGGATTGGGACTTCGAGGTGTCGTTGCACCTCCTGAAGGATGCTCCATATTTGCAGCCATTTGACGCAAATTATCCACGCCCGCCAGCAATTGCCTGAGGATTAGAAGAAGGTGGCAGTGTATCAAGTGGTTTAGATTTAGTTTTAAGTCAATAACACACCTCAAGTTCTGCTCGGCATTGTCGGCAGCTCGCAGCAAATCCCTTGACCATTGATGCGCTCTGGACGGACGCGATGTGTTGCTGCTGCTGCTGTGACTGCTACTAGGAGTCATCACTGGAGCAGCTGCTCCAACCTGTTCGCTGCCATCGCGCAGAGCAAACAATTCCGCCTGCAATGATTAATAGTATCTAAGAAAATGAAATCCATGAAATCCCCTGATTTTAACTCACCTCCAGCTGTGCCACCTGACGCCGTAGACGTTGTGTGGTTTGTGTTTGAGCTGCTGCCGCCAACGTTTCCCTCCGTCGTGCATCTGTCAACGCCAACAGTTGCTGCTCCACGTCGTGGGCACGTCGTGTTTGGCTGCTTAACTCGACACGTGTCTCTTGCAGCTCACGTTGCAGACGCTCGTTCTCCTGTCGCAACGTAGACATCTGCAATGTGCCTCCATCCGCATCCTGCGGCGGCGAGTCTATGGAGTTTGAGGGCAGTCCAATGGCCACATCAGCCATCCGCTGAGATGAATGCAGTATCGGGCCATCGGATAGAAAATCGGGCAGCATTTTTCCCGTTGATCCGCCCGCCTCGCTAGCCGCTGGCAGGGATGCAGAACTGGGCAGCCCAACGGCGGGTAGAAGCAACGCTCCGCCTCCTACAGCTCCGCTACAGCTGGGCGCCTCGGCAGCGCCTAGAGGGGAATTGGGTGGCGAGCTGAGATGCGCCTCCTGACACCACGCGTCCGACAAATGATCCTGTACAAAGTCAGGCAAAGCTGATGCCGCGCCAGCCACGTTTGACGTGTCCAGCGGCAGATCGAGCTTCATTTTGGGCGCTGTGGCGAGAACCAAACGATTGGGACGCAATGCAGGCCGGCGACGGGGCGAAGAGGAGGCAGCATGAGTTGGCGGCATATCATAGCTGGAATAGGATCTCGGAACATAGCGTGAGTTGCTTGCAGATGCGTGCAGATTCGAGGCAGCCGAGGGAAAGATATCTAAGTGGGAAGACAAATGGGCTTAAAGAGGATCTGAATAGTTTCTAAACTGAGTCTCACCATCATCTACACGCTCGTCGTAGAGTCGACTGTTGCGTACTTGAGCCAATCCCACATGATCATCGTCGTCATCGTCCAGTACAACGCCAGTTCGCTCCACCTCCAAGCGCAGATCTGGACGTGGTCGAATGCTGCTGCTGTTGTTGCTGGCACTACCACTGCCACTGCCACAGGCCGCATACTCAGCCAGACTCGCCTGCGAGTCGAAGGAGCTGAAGCGTGGCGAGCGTTTCATCTTGGAGGCGGCGTTGCTGCCATTCAAATCCGGTTGCATGTGACTCACCGATGCAGATTGTGGCACCTTTGGCCTTGCACCCGTTGAAGTCTGCAGCGACGTTGATGTGGCATTTAAACTGGAGACGATGCCACTGCCACTGCAACTACTACTCGTGCCACATGTGGCATCTAGAGATGTAACTGTGCTTGTCGGCGCTGTAATTGTGCCGCTGCTGTTAAGAAAATGCTTAAAGGAAAATGTGGAGGAGGAGCTGGTGGATGTGTTGTTGCTTGTCGCTGTTGTGCTTGTTGTTGTTGTTGCACTCGCTGATGTTGTTGTTGTGTTTGATACTTTTGTTGTTGTGGCTCGAATATTTGTGTAATCACCACGATTGGTATTGTTGCTGCCATTTAGAAACAAATCTGCAACCAGATCATTGATATTGTTGTGTATTGTTGTTGTTGTTGCCGATTGCTTGGCATCGCCGCAGGCTCCGACGCCATCGCCTGTCAGGTGTTGTTGTTGTATTGTTGTGGTTGCTGTCGCCGCCGTCGCAGTAGCTGCCGCAGCATCTTCCGTATTGATGTTGTTCCCATTGCCATTGGCCATTTAAATGTCGCCACCCACCGATGATGATAGTCCACTATATCCTTTCTTGTCAGCTCCTGTCTACTGCGATTTCTGCCTCAGTTGTGTTGGAGTTGTTGAAAAAATATAATATATAATCTAGTTTGAAAAGTTAGCAACATCATAGGCGGCGGCGCTAACAACCAACAGATGACGCCAGCCTTTTGAAACGTGGTGCCGGTGTTAAGCCGAACACGCAACCGGACTCGATTTTCTCCCGAAAGAAACACAAAAAACTTGAAATTTTGTATGCAGATTATTTTTTGGGGGGGGGGGGAGGCGGATTACTCTAAAGTGAGATAAGATCACTCTATGATTTATGGCCAGATTTTTAAAATATTATTTTTCGGAATTGATTCACGCAAACTTGCCCCAAGTTTTAACGAAAACTTATTAAAATAATCCCATTTATTTAATCTAATTTCGAATTAAATTGGTTTCAATAAATTTGATCTCTTTGTTTCATTGAACAATTGTTTTAATTTGATTTAATTGCGCTGAAAAATAACCGATATATTTAGGTAATATTTTTGTGCGATATTTATGCTGTTTCAGATTGGTTCGATATCGATAAGTGCATCATCATTTAAGTTAATTATTTTATTATGAAACAATTACACAGGATAATTTATAAATAAAGGGGCGCAAATTTGTTTATCAAAAACGTTCCGACACCCAATACAACTTCACTTATTAAAGTCAGTTAGTTTATCTAATTTATAATTATTAATTAAATTAATAAATATAATTTATTAAACAAAAATTTGTTTTTATTATATGCACTCAAGTGCTTCGAATTTAAGTTTATTTTGAAGGTTTTTTTTTTATAATTATTTGCTATTAGTATTTTGTGTTTGGTATTTTTGGTAAAATGCGGTCAGTCGATGTTATTTGCGCCAACGGAAACAAATTTATATTAATATTGAATTTAATTAAACAAAACAAATTAGTTCAAGTTTCTTATAAATAAGATAAAGTAAAAGGGAATATTTCAAGAAATGTCTTTTGTTTAAAAACCCTCGGGGAGCGAAGTTGCATAGATTAGCTTAATAACAAATAAAAATAACAATTTCTTTTCTCTACTGACGGATTTGAAAACCGTCTTTATAATATAAACCACCGCCACCTTTTGTCAACTTGGTGAAACTTAAATACGCTCCCTTTTGGCTCTTTTGTGAAGCATAAATTCGACACAACTCTAGTTTTTGTTTTGTCTTCGCACTTCGCCTATTGCCTCCGAGGAGAACGGCGATTTCGGGCATAAACTCTGCTAATTGGCGTAATATATGAATAATTAATGCAATAAAAGCGAAAGGCGAATGTACATATTCGTTTATGTGTAAATTATAAAAAAGTGAACGTTGCGGCAAAGTAACAAAATATAAAAACGGTACGCTAAACAAACAAAAAACAGTGCAAGGGCGGCGTAAAGAAAGTGGAAAAGAAAATTCTGCGTAGCAAACAAACCGGTCGGCGCGCAACATACATACATACAAATACAGACGCAAAACGTTGTCAATATCGTATGCAAAAGACGCATTTTTAACAAAAATCGTGTGCTTATAAAACAACAAACGTACGCAAAACCGTACAATAATATATACATACAAAATTCACAGTGTATTTGCAATATATTTTTTTTATATACATATTTGTGCTGACCAAACGAAAAACGCAAAAGGCGGCCGCCATATGCGACTGTAACTGCTGCTCTGGTTGCTGCGGGGGTGACAGAGCGAGCGGAGAACTAAAGGTGGTGAGAGCAAGAGCGACGCTCACCTTTCGCGTATTGTAAATTGTTTTTGCAAACACAAACTAACCCCCCTCCCAGCTGCGCCACACCGACCGCAGCAAACGCTGCAGCAGCATCGTGTGTTCCACTTTTCTACAGGCAGCGCCCCTTTGCTATACACAGGCTGTCCTGATTTTAAGACCGAAAGAGAAAGAGAGAGAGAGGGTCAGTCGAGTGACAATGTATTAGTGATCAATAGCAATAAAAGTTATAACTTTTGTGTTCGGGTGTGTGTGTGTGCGTACTAATTTACATACATAAATATATATATATTTAGTTATAAAATGCAACGGAGCTGTAACTGCGACTGCAGCAGGCAGGTGAGTTCCAATTAGGACTTGGCTACAACTGAAGTGGCTACGTACTCACATGCATTCATTCATCCAGTCATCCATCTATCCATCCTACTGTTTGTGGGGTTGTTTCCATTTCTTCTTCAGCAGCAGCAGCACCAGCCTGGCTGCGGCCCCATTTATTGACTTGTCTACATTTCTTCTCCTCCGCCTTTTACTATATGACTGTGTGTGTGTGTCTGTCATTGCCGTTGTCTCTTCCCTTCTTGCATCTGCCTTCTCCTTTGCTTTTGTATACAAATTATGGTGCGCTTTGCTTGTTGTTGTTCTTGTTTTTACAGTTGTTGTTGTTTTAAGCTTTTATGGCACTGCTTCTGCTGCTGCGTCGTGCATTCCTCTCCTTTTGTTGTTGTTAATAGCGTTGTTGTTGGCATATAGTGTAAACGTTATAAATATAGATTTTAATTTGCTTTTACCGCATTCGAAATTGATTTCTGTTTGGCCTACAGTTAATAAATACTCTGACCCCTCGACATCCTCTTCCCCTCCTTACACACACATACACGCACACAAGCGTGTTGGGTGCGTTGTGAAGCGTGCAATATGCCAAGAAAAGTGAAAATTGAACTGGGTCGCCCTCGGGTGGTGTGGGGAGGAGGGTCGATTCATTTCCACCTCTCTGTTAACCTGCCGTCTTCTGCTTCTTCTTTTGCTGCTCGTAATTCAATTAACATTTAGACCCTTTAGACCTACCCCTCCCCTTCCCCCAATCGCTATCCCCCCTTTGCGCTCACCCTTTCAATTCATTGACCCATATTTGGCATTTTTTGTTTTGTTGTTAATTAATATTTGTAATTCTCGTGTTTTTCCCCCCTTCTTTGATAAGCAGCTCAAATGATTTTCATGGCAAATTAACAGTTCATATTTACTACAAGCTCAAGCTTTATAGTTTCATTATCTCTTCTTTGGATTGGCCCCGACACTGTAGAGGAGAGGGAGTACTTCAAAGAGGTTTTATTTCTTCTCTGTAAGTGTGTGTGTGTGTGTGTGGGTTATGCTTACGTGATTAAGTGTCACCTTCACCAATCAATAGCCACATTTACTGTGTTTTATTCATTTTCCATTTTCTATGAATTGACTTTTTTATGACACTTTTCCAGTTTCCACTTTTTCTTTGTAATGGCGTCTCTGTTTCAATGACAGCTTTGTAAGCATTACCATACATACATAGATCATTTGATTGGCTTAAAAGCAGCTGGAAAGCTTAAATGAATTTGCATAAAGGTAGCTTTGACTGGGTTTAATTTAACAATACTTATAAGCCAGTTTGAGCTTTAAGAGTAATTTTAAAAGAGTACTAAAAGCACCCTAAACTTGTAAATAAGAAAATTTGTGAGCTTTGAGTATTTTCGAAAGGACCTTTTGCAAGCACCTTGGAAAGCTCTAACAATCTTGTAAACAGCATCTTTGACTTGATTTGAATTAAGGTCTCTTTTCGTAATTTTTTAAATGTGCTTATTGGATAAAATGGCAGTATAAAATAGAGATCTTAAAGTGCTCTGGGTTGATGAGAGATTTCCTTTTGAAAGCTAATGGAATAAAGAGGTCAGATGGGCAAAGTAGGTTGGACTGGATTTAGAATTCTGATCACTCACTTGATTCTTTTATTTATAATAAGCTTAGCATTCAAATTGTTCATAAGGCATCATTTGGTATTAAAGGTACCTGAAAGTTTTAAATAAACTTGTAAAGGTATCCTAGCTTTAACTGAAATTATTCTTTACAAGATGGACGGACATTCATTAAAAAGAAGCTCATGTAGGACAGCTTAATTAAACATAGGAAATGAACAAGTGTGTCCAAAGGATTAAATGGTTTTACTTCAATGACATGCTTCATATTCAACCCTTTTTTCCTTTATTGTTCCTCTAATGACATCCAGCTAATTGCTTCAGGTATCCATTTGTCAATTGGCAATTGTCTTTTGCTGTTTTCCAATTTCCATTAACCACTTCTTTTTTTATAAGGATTCCTTCATTTATTGCTTTTGCTATTGGAATTCAACTAATTCGTTGCCTTTCTCTATTTTTTTTTTTAGCTCTTCACGCTGCTTGCGAATGCGTCGCAAGCATAGAAAGGTTGGCAGAAGTAGGAGCAGGATTCAGTCGGGATTCAAATGTCGTCGTCGAGCAACGGCGGCATCAATAGTGCCACAAATGGCCGCAGTGGCAGCACTGGCAGCGCCAATATCAACCTCAATCTGAAGGCCAAATCCGGGGGAGGAACGGGAGGAACAACGACGACAACACACAAGACTTTACCGGATCTAAAGACACAAAGAAGCAACAGCAGCGCTGGCAGTGGAATTGGGAGTGTGGCCAAAACATTGGCCACCCATCGACGCGACAGTTCGCATGTGGAGAAGTTTCAAGTGTCGGAGAAACCTTCGAGTTATGGTCCGCCACAGCAGAGCAAAGCTGTGGGGCTCAGCAAAGAGCCAAAGGAGGGACTTCTGGTTTACTGCGAGGGTAAACTACAGGCGGGAACATTGCAGTCACTAATCATGCATATGGTGCCCACCCATGAATACTATCCAGAGCATGGTTATCTCTTTGCGTTTCTGCTAAGTGCACGTCTCTTCATACGACCCCATGAGTTGCTCGCACAGATCTCAACCAGCTGGGAGCAACAACAGCAGGCTGTTGGAGGTGGTTGCGATGTGGTGGATGATGCAGTTGTTCACTTGAACTCTGCCTCGCCATTGACACAACGCAAGGGAGCATCGGCTGGACATGAGTTGGAGCTGGAACCGAAGCCACAACAACGCACATTGACACAACGTTCTGCACAGCATTGCATACGTTTACTCTCTGAATGGATTGAAATATTTCCCTATGATTTTCGGGATGAACGTCTCATGCAGCAGGTGCGCATCTTGGCCAGAAAGTGCGTCTTTATTGACAACTCGCTGGGGAAGCAAGTATCGCGTATTCTTCAATTACTCGTTGCAAGATTAACAGCTCTCGAGCAGTATGAGGAATTTCTTCAGACACTTAATAACGAAGCCAGCGCCGATCAGCAATCGCAACAAATTCATCATCAACATCAACAACAACATCATCATCAGCATCATCATTTACATTTACATAATCCATTTCAAACATTTCTGGGCAGCTCTCATACATCAGGGAGCGGACATGCAACTAATGGCGTTGCAACGAGTGGCGGCTCATCGAGTGGCGGCAGCACAGGCAACTCAACGAGTGGCAGCAACTCGGCCTCGAGTACACCACAACCAGATGAGGTCTTTGGCATTATGGACATCTGTCCAAGTTGCGAACATTTGGCCCATCAGCTAACGGCCATTGAATTGGAGCGTCTATCGCACATTGGACCCGAGGAGTTTGTTCAGGCATTTGCCAAGGATTATCAACAGGCCAAAGGAGCGACAAGCGATGGAGTTGGAGGAGCCACTGTGCCAGCTGGAACGGGAAGTGGAGGGGGGACTACAGTTGGCAGCTCTTTGAACGATATGAAAAAGACACGCAACTTGGAATCGTATGTTCAGTGGTTCAATCGCCTCAGCTACTTGACGGCCAGCGAAATTGTTAAGGTGGGTGGAAGGAGGGATTAGCAAGGGATGAAAGTATGGGAGGGATTAGCTTATGCTAAAATATTGCCAAAAAGCAAAAGCCATAAAAAAATTGCATTTCCCAAAAAGAAGAAAATTAAAAAAATGGAAATGCTAAAACCAATAAATGTAGGATCAGCTTTAAGAAGTAAGCAGAAAAACCGAGTGAAAAAATTCCAACAATTAGTGTGAATTGGATAATGTTAAACAATATCTGATAAAGAAGCAAGTAGAAGAATAGTAGTTTTGATAAGTCTTGATAAAAATACCACGAAAGTAACAACAACAACACGTTTGTTGTAATTCTCGAGAGCTTGAAAAGATAAGCGCTTTATTAAATTAAAGCACAGAACAGCCCGACAATCAAACTTCGCCAGTAATTATGTTTCACGTTTTCAAAAAACTTTAGTTTCTGTATTTTTCTTTTTATTTTTTTTTATATTACATCAGTCTTATTACTTTGCCGTCTGTAAGTCGGCTTTGCTGTATTCCAATTAATAACATACTTAACTTATTTTCTTGAAAGTCTATATAATTATGTTAATGCTGTTGTTGTTGTTAATGTTGCTTTCCTTGTATAAATTTGGTTTCTTAAGAAGTTTATTATAGAGAAACTTGACTTTATTTTTATTTATTAATATATTTATCCCTATTTTCCCACTTTGCAGTATCCCAAGAAAAAACAGCGTGTGCGCATTATTGAATATTGGATTGAAACGGCACGCGAATGCTTCAACATTGGCAATTTCAATAGTCTGATGGCCATAATAGCTGGTCTAAACCTGGCGCCCATTGGCCGGCTAAAAAAGACGGTAATATTAAAAAATATATAAATATTTCTGGAATTGTAAATTAATTATCTGTACTTATTGCAGTGGTCTAAAGTGCAATCGGCAAAATTTTCTGTGCTGGAACATCAAATGGATCCAACATCGAATTTTAATAGCTATCGCTCGACGCTTAAAGCTGCCATGTGGCGCTCCGAGGGCGCCACAGAGGAACGCGAACGCATAATCATTCCATTTTTTAGTTTATTTGTTAAGGATTTATATTTTTTAAACGAAGGCTGCTCGAATCGGTTAGTATTCAATATGAATCATTATAAACTTTTATTAATTAAATATATAATATTCATTGAAAATAGTTTGCCAAACAATCATATCAACTTTGAGAAATGCTCACAACTCGCCAAACAAGTGATGGAGTTCAATGAATGGAAAAAAGTCTCTTGTCCATTTGATAAATTGCCGAATGTTATTGCCTACCTGCAGCACAATGCCGTGCTCAATGAGAACACACTCTCGATGGCATCGTTTGAGTGTGAGCCGCCCGAGAATACCGAGGAGAAGGATCGCTATAAAACTGTGAAAGCCGAAACGAAGCAACAATTGCTGCAGCAATTGCAGGAGCAGCAGCAACAACAACAACAACAGCAGCAGCAACAACAGCACCAGCAATAGTTGACTCTAGCTATTTAGTCTATATATTAATTTAGGTTACGCTTAAGTGCTTGCCATGTTTATTTTTTTAAACTTAATTTTAACATAAGTCGATTATAAACTTTAAGAAGGGGTGAAATTGTTTAGGCTAAAAATTCAGAAAACGATTCGTTCAGACAAGGCGCATGCGCTGCACTTTCAAAATCGCCAGATGACTTTAAAAGTTATTTGCGGCATTCTAAAATATTTAAATTAATAACTAAACCCATGAAAATTCATCATCATCATTTTCAATATTTCTTTTTATTAATCAAAACTAATTTTTAGTGCTAAAAAGTGGCGCATGCGCAAAAGCACGACAAACATTTTCTTTGAAACGCAAAGCATCTCCAGAATGTTGCCAGTAATTATTTTAATTTCATTAAACTAAGCAGTTAAGCTTATTATGAACAAAACAACAAACAAAAGAAAGCAAAATGAAACGAATGTATGTACTTAGAGCATTTTATTGCCGCAAACTTATAACTATATTTATTTGTACACAAGCTAATTTGAGTTAGAGAATAACAGAAACGGGAGAAGAAAATGAATATTTATAAATAATGTCATAATTTATTTTGATCAATTTGACAAACGTGCGTGTGTGCGCAATATATATTGTAAGCGAACAGTATTTATATTTATATATTTACACATTTTTATAGCTAAATTAAATAATTTTTAATATTCAATTCAATCGATTCGACGACGCTTTTGTCCTGTGAAGCTTCAACATTTATTATCAGCATAAATCACAAATCTTTCCTATATAAGGACAAACAACAACAAGAACAAAATAAAGTACACCTTGTGGTAGCTACAATGATGCTTTCCTTTTTAAGAATTTATTTTTAATCGAGCTAATTTCATATATTAAGAATATTCATATTTCAGAAAAAAAGTAAATGAAAATATTGAAATGTGTATGGAATCTCTATGATATTAACTATAAAGGGACTAAATCGACAACAAAAACCAACATTATCGATTTAAGCAAACAGCTTTTGAATAAATCCACTGAACAACAAAAAACAATTCTTTCAATATAATTAATTTCTGATATTTTTATTGACAAAATGCTTTTTAATTTTCATTTCAGTTTAAAATTATCATTATACCGCGGAACAACTTAATGCTACGTGACAGAAGCTTCTTTGCATATCTACTCCGATAAGCAGTGCTGCCAGACACGTTATTATCGATAGACTTTTGACGGCACTTCCGGTGAATTTCAGAAACGAGTGACCGATAAATTTTGCCACTCAAAAACGATGGTGCTCACGGATTTGATTGAAAAATCATTTTCTTGGTTAAATGCAATATTTTGCTGCAAATTTAAGTACGCGCTTATTTTGTTAGCGCCACACTGGTCACATTCGGAACTACGAAGCGCCACCTGCAACCAAAATAAAAGTGGTGGGAGGATGTATTGAAATAACTGTTGTTTTCATTTTGGCGCCGTGAAAAAGAATCCTTTAGCAAAAGTCAAAAATGGCCTAAAAAAGCCAGAATCACCGCTGCCCGCTGTTTTCGTAGCTTTCTCACAATTGAACTTTGAAAAAAGCCAGATTTGACGGGAAAAAAGCTGAACTGGCAACAGTGGTCACATAGGGGGAAGCGGCATCGGCATTGGCGCTGTATTTTATACGCGATGCGATTTTGTTGGCGTGCAGACGTCTTCACGGTGTAAAAACAATTGGCAATCAAAGTCGAAAAAGCGCATAAAACTCCCTAATTGGAAACAGTGCAAGAACATAAGAAACGTATCGAATTTTTATCGCCAACGCGCAAACAAAGTTTACGGGTGTGTGTGTCAGTGTTTTGAAATTAATGTAAAATGCAATTGCAATTTCATGTACATGTTTGTTTGTGTTAATTACGTAGAAGAGACGTAAAGGGTGCTGCCACAGCGGCACCTACCCTCAGGACGTTTGTCGATTGAAATTGGAGTCAACGAGTTGCGCCCAATTTGTTGCATTGAAGTGCAGCTAAAACAAGAACCTGTTGTTGTTGTTGTTATTATTATCGCTCACAGTGGGCCAAAAACAAAGTGCAGAGAAACGAACACACAGAGCGTCAACAAGACGGAAAAATCGATTGTGCTCATTTTTGTTTTGGTTCATGTTCATGCTTATGCACAATTGTGTGTGAGTGTGTGAGCGTGCTTTAGCTGTAGTGTGCGTGTAAGACGTAATACAAGAGGTGTAAGGGAGGACGCGCGAATTGCAACAAAAACAAAATAAATACGATAACTCTCGATAAAAGTGTCCATTATCCATAGGACGTCTATGCACATGGGCATGACTCATGCAACGCTGCATAAGGCTACAAAAAAGCTAGAAAAATGAAAAATCATCAAAAGTATGCAAAATTACCCCAAGATTTGGATCTGAGCTTTCAAAGTGATTTGGATTTGCTGCCGGACACAGCAGCCGATATCGATGTCGATGAATATAATTTAAGTGGCACGCCACCTGCTGGTTTAGTACTAAACGTCGACGGCGATAACGACGATAACGCTGGCGGCGGTGAAGACGGCGACGACGACGACGAAGACGACGAAATTGTTATTGCAGCCCAGGTTGTGGGCGGCGGTAAAGGGGGCGGCGGGCTGCGTTTAGCTACACGCAAGCAGCGCAAACAGCGAAAGCAGCAGTTGGAGCAGCTTTACAATAAGAAGAATAAGATTTGCGGTCTGGGCAGTGACAGTGTTATCGAGGTAAGTCAATCGATCAAAAGATCAAATGATGGCCGGGTCGCCATTTTTAGGTCTATTTCCGGTCAAATCACCATTTGAAAACGTTACTCTTAACCATTTGGTCGGTTAGTTTGAAATTTTTTATATGGTTTAGCTTCTCTATAGTCAATTTGTTACATTGGCTGACTATTTAAAATTTTTTTTTTAACCGTGTAAAATATGATGTTGCTATTTTTGTCGAAAAATCTCAGCAATGCCACCTAAAATACTTATTTAAACAAATTGAAAGATAAAAGAAAATACCAGCGTCAGCGAGAAATGACTACAAAGCAAAACAAAGAACCAAAACCGCCAGCAACGTAACAAGGGACAACAAACAGTCACAAAACAAAAAACGGAAGTAGAAAAAATCGATAAGACAACAAAGGAATATTCAAGCATTTGTAATAGCTTACGGTTCACCTGTATAAATCCGAGTTTTAAAGTGCGACAAAAGCCAAGAGTTCAAATATAATTTCTATTGTCATACAATTGTTTAAATAGGTAGAAACAAACACAACCTCATTCAGTGGAAAATTCAACGGTAGAGTGTGTTTTTCTTTCCCTCTGTCGCTTTTAATGCGCTGATGTTAATGGATTTATGTTGTTGTCAAAGTCATTTGCGGGGGAGGGCTTAATGATGTCTACTTAAAATGTATTCCTGGCTCACAAAGATAAGCCAAGTGTTGTCCTTTGTGTTTGTGGTAATTGTGTGTGTGGTGTGAAGTCTGTATGTCCAGTCAGTTCCTCATCAGTTGTCTTTCACTTAGTTTATCTCTTAAGTGGGTTTAACGTAGCCTTTGTCGTTCAGCGAAAAATACGATGGAGAATAACTATCTTTAGCGAAGAGGGAAATTCCGTTTTTAAATTAGTCATCTTATCTGTCCAAATTTGGATTATAGAGAGAAAAAATTAAAATAATGTTGCTAAGATGTATTATTTAAAACTTTGTACTTGATGCAAACAATGAGTTTTGCTCAGTGTATTCTCTCAGCCGAAGAGCAAAGGGCCAGAAAAATCAATAAAAAGACGTAAGAATATATACTCACTTACTTAAGGTATACGAATAACTAATGGAGCACAATTTTGTTAATAGTTAATGATGAAATTTCCACACCTGGTCGTTAAATAAATACGAATATATTTACCTATCTAGTCAGCTATCAGCGTATTCGTATAGAGAGTACGATGTACGTATAGCCCAGTCGGGTCAATCAATAATGCGTCATACCCATGTCAATCATAGAAGTTGTGCATTTTTAAACGTGTAAAAGTCCCCTTTTTACAAATGTTACAGCTAATTGTTTCACGAGCTATGTGTGGGTTAATATTTGTGTGTGACGCTACCTAGCGGGCAGAATGGATGTGAATTCGTATATACTTAAAATATAGGGAAGGTAGTCGGACAGGGGATACTATTTTCGAGTCTGACAACAGGGTAAAATTCTTTTGACAAGCTTGTCAATCTCAATGCAGCTTATTTCGCATTGCGTGCTGAGGCTTACGAGAACAGTCCAAAATGTACAGAAAAACACTGTTCGGGGATTACCCAGCTGACATGCAGGAAAATTCATGGGAAAAAGCTTGTTTGTGTGTGTCTCTGTGTATGGTTGGTCTCTGCGTGCAATTAGCGGTAATAAATTTATTTGTGCATTAAGCTTTATTTCATTGGATTTTCATTGCGAAAATTTGTTTGGACTACCGAGTTGATGATGGGACCCCAAATAAGTTTGTATGTGGACCTAATAGCCTTAACGCTTAATTAAGCACATAAGCCTAATGGAAACGGGTTTAAATGCCCCTCTTTTATTTTGTTCCACTTTATTTCCATTTGATTTGTCAAATTAATTTAATATTCGTATTATAACTGTTTATTTACAACACAACAACATTTATTTATTTAACATTTATTACCAACTATTAAATTAAAAACAATTGAGCATTGAAGTTGAAATCAATATGTAATCCTGCCGCTTTTATAATCCTTCCAGCATTTACTCCAATGTGGACAGTTGGGGGCCACAAAACCTGTAACAGTTCACTTTATATTTTCCAGCTATTATCATTCACAACTTTTCAACTCACCCGTTGCCAATGCTATGAAAGCTAATGCTAAAATTAGCGCTACTTTAATTTTCATTTTGTAGATGATTTCTTTAGTCTCAGGCAGCTCGAACTAAACTGGTGCTCTGAATAACAAATACTAGATTAAATGCTAAAGCTTAAAGCGCATCGTTTGCTATCGCTGGGAAACACCGATAATAGCATATATTATATACGAGTATATATTTTACATATTTATTTGTCTAAAGACTATAAGTTTTTTTTTGTGTAGGTGCGATCAGCATTTCAGATTGTGGTCAATGCATTTCCTTATCGTAGTTCCAGCTAGAAACAACGCAGTTTCATCTGGATCTCGGCGCGATGCTTGACCTTTTCAATTGATCGGATTGTCAGTTGTATTGAGCTACGTTTATTGAAATTGTTTTCGAATTTAACTTAATTGTGAAATAAGTTCAACCTTCACTTATGTGGTAATCTTTGAACAACTAATTATAAACAGTTAATACCACAACTTTGTTAATTAATACACGATAAAAATCAGGACACAATTGAAAACATAGTAGTTTACAAAATTTTAAATAAGTAATAAATTGTACTAGAACTCATACCACTATCAGTAGTAATTTAGTGAAAGCTAAATTTTTTTAATCGGCTCCTAACTTAAATGGAACAATAATCTAATTAATTTAATATTTAAAAGATATTTTTAAAAAGATATAATAAATATTTGCTGTAATTGTTGATGTTAGGCGTGTCCTTTTAATATAAAGGACAAATTTATTTTTATTTTATAATATTGATACATCAATGATTTCTTGATCTGTTCCATAGTTCTTTTGCATTCTTTCTTTTCGAAATTCGGTGATTACTGCACTTAAAGTTTCACCGACCTAAGTTTCTATATTCCCCTTTATATGTAAAGGGCTACTTAAAATACACTTGGCCACAACACAATTGCCCACCTTGTCCCTGTTCTCATTTAACTCACAGTTTCTCTGTGTGAGTGTTTACGTGTGTGTTGTGTGATTGTGTGTGGCAACCAATTAATTTATGACCTGGGCTGGCTCAAATGCGGCTCACATCAAGTGTGGCTCATTATGGACAAGAGAGTCGGTTGAACCGGTGCAATCTAACCTACATTTGGCTTACGTTGTCCTCGTTGCCTCGTTGCCTCGTTGCATGCAACGAATGTTGGCAACTTGCAGCTGCCGCTAACTATATAACGCGCATACGCCCTGTGCAACATGCAATGTGCTGAGCTTCATTTGGGGCCAAATGGCCGTTCAACATTCTCTTCTCTTCTGTCTTCTGCGTTCAGTTCTGTTTGTTTATTTTTGTAAACACAATGCAAAAGCAATAACAACATGCAGTTGATGAGGGGCACCCCTTGCTGGAGGAGGTCATGTTTGGTCCTTTTGTGGTGCTGGCATAGGCGTTGGTAGGCGTGTCGCTCTGTTGCCTGCCTCTGCCGCTTTTGTTTTTGGATTTGTGACGTGCTAAATATATGCAGAAAACGCTTTGTGCAACATGAATTTATAACACGGCTAAGAAAATTTATCATTCTGGGCTGGCAACCAGGCTTACGGGCTTACACTGTTCCGTACACGGACATGAAAGGACCTGCATTTAAGCGCATTTATTATTATTATTATATCATAATATAAAGTGCATTATTATACATTGTACCTTGGCTACGTGTTGCCGTTAATGAAGATTAAACGGGAAACGAGGAAAACTCAGCACAAGGAAAACGAAAATTTAACACGTTATTTGCATTCGCTTAAAACATCATTTGCATAGTGCGAAGATGGAGAAAAATGCAGATGCTCACTTTTATTTAAATTAAGATTTACCAGATAAATAAGTATTTTATTAAACCATAGTGAATTTCCAGCTTGTGGATGATGTTTTGAATGTATTTTTGATTATTTTCTTCAGACTTACATTTAAGATTTTCTTATCAAGCTCACAAAGAAACTGTCATTCTCCTTTTAATTTGTAAAATAAACTATTTATTATACTAATTATTAACACTAATTAATTGTAAAAATTGATTTTTACTCTTAATTTTGAGTTTTATTATTCAAATTTAAATAACCTCATATACTTATTTGCTTAAAAAACATGGAAAGTAACTCCAATTTTTGTCAAAAAATGGGAACGAACAAATAATAAATAGAGTTTTTTAATAAGTGTAAGAACGGCTTTTGTGTACTTAACATTATATTTATGGCCTTTCATCAATTCAATGATAATAATTATAATTGTTGACTTAATACAACAAAATTTGTTATAATTGATATAAATCTTTTGGGATATAAATAGCTTAACATGTGTGCCAATAAAATAATATGATGTATTATAAAGGTATTATTATAACAGTTTTTTTTGCTAAATTTATTTTTTAAATAAGATGCTTTTATTATTTCGCATCTTTCAGTGTGATCAATTTCTTCAACTTATTTAAATATATTTTGATAACTTTTTATGTGCATTCGCAATAGTGTCTGCATTTTCGATTAATAACTCTTAACGATTGATGCCCTTTGGCCTTTTTGTGGCAGAATCGATCAGTTCAACTTGTACATAAACTTTATTCCCCCTTTTGAAAACTATAAAAGTTGTATATACTATACATTTATTTATTACATTTTTTGCTATTTGACTTTTTCAAACATAATTTGCACTTTTAATTGGCCATAAAAAATGTGAGGGAAGCGAAAACCCGCGACAGTTGGCCAAACTGTTAACTCGTACGAGAAACTCGCATCCTGCAGGCGTTGAACAAAAGTTTGTTTCACAATTTCATGTCCTACGTAGTTTTCTCTATCTATCCGCTTACACCTCGTGCCGCAGCGTGTGTTGCAATTGTTGTCGCAGAATTTGGCGTTAAAATTTGCATTTTGTTCACAGTTTATTATAATATTGCCTTTTGCTTTTGCACAAGCTGACTCCCCATAAGGATATAAATCCTTCTGTGCTGGCAAATCCCGCATGAGCTTGAACAATTGGAAAGCTTTCCGGCGCTTTTCACTTTGCTTTGCAAATTTACTTTGATTTATTTTGATTTACACTTCCGTCAGAACTGTTTAACAATTATATATAAGTTTATATGTGTTATTTTTAGTTATTTATAGTACTCACTTTTATCACAATAAATTTGTGTGGCTTAAAAGTAATCATCTTTTATCATCTTTTGTCAACTATGCTTAATACCTGCTGTTAACTTTTAATAACATTTTTAGTTCAACCAAAAATACCACAAATTTTTGTGCAGTCTCCACAAAGTTTAGGAACAAATTTTAACAAATTGAATTAATTGCGTGCAAAATTCCAAACGTAAAGAGCATAAAAGCCACTAAATGTCGGTTACAACAACAACAGGAAAAGAAGCCAGCCTCAGACCTTTCATCCCCCAAACCAAACCCTCAAAAAGTTGTCTAAAAACTGTGTACAGCAGCATAAAAAAAGGAAAATGCGTCAGTACAGAGTTGATTGACAGGTAGATATCCTAGACGTTTTAATGACAGCTCTAAATCAAGCCTTATTCTGTGATAAATTGTATTTAAGCCACAAAAAATATTAGTGTTACTTAAGAAATGGGACATTTAAGAGTGATTGACGGGTTGGTCTAAATCTAAAAATGATACAAAACAATCGATAATACACATGATGATGAGAAATGCGACAGGGGAGTGCAAGTAAAGTTTATATTTTCTGTTCTCGTAATCAGACTTTTTGTTTTCATATTCTAAACATTGCCAGCTAATGTTATTATTCACGTTAGAAAAACAGTCGATATTATTGCGCCAGCTCACTCTATCGATATAATGACAACTGCCTGTTACATAGATTTTGCATTACTTTATAACTTCCTCAATGGCTTACGTATTTTATGTGCACAGGGTATATTAAACGCAAAGGGGAAAAACGTACGCAAACAATTTTCAGAAAATGTAGTTTTAAATCAAAGTTCAAAGCAAAGGAATAAGGGCAAACCTAACCCCCAGAGCGTACTTGTAGAATGTACAATGGGAACTTTTGAGATGTGTGTAACATTAGTTCATACATATATTGTTAATATTAAACAATAACAAAAGAGGGAAACTATTTTAAACGACGTAATTTGAATCATTTTTTGACGTACTGTTGATATTAAAAGCATAATGCTGTAAACTAAACCATACAATTTTTCGCTTTTAAGTTGTTTGTTAATATCACAGAAATCGCAAAAGTTTCCATAGTAGACTGTACTGAGAGTTGGCGCTGTAAAGTATGCTATCAATACGGTTCTGACTGCAACATGGCGTATGCGTAATGCCCTCTTAATTACCATAACAATAATCATGATGTGAGAAATTAAATAAATAATATTACTTAAGAAACAAACATTGTTTGACTTTTAATGCAAATAAACATAAAGTGAGAGTCAACAACATCTGCCACTTGAAAATGGCAGTTATAACAACGATTTGGGACAGCAAGTGGATTGTGTTGTGATTCATGAAAGCCAACAACGTGCAGTTGTCTTCGCTCGATAGTTTTTAGAGTAGATGAGTGTAAACTGCTCTATGAGCCATCATAAACAATACAATCAACAGGAAGTGAGCACAACGAGCTGACAACATCGAACAGGAGTTGAAACTGGAGCTGAAACAGGAGCAGGATGAGGAGCTGCCGAAAAAGCAAAAACTTCCGTTCGTGCTGCGATGATAAAGGAAGCCCCAGAAAAGGGACTAAGCCGTTGCCTGAAGTTGTGGCTGTGCCAATGACTTTGCTCTTGCCGTTGCTGCTGCTTTTGCTGCTGCCTTTGCCTTGTGCCTTTGGCCTGTAAACATGCAAAAATTGTCAATTCAAATGTAACAGCAGAAGCAACAGGAAAAAAAAGACCTGAAAGAGTGGATGAATCTTATATAACGATGTGCCAAAGAGCAGGCAACCATACAACAGACAACAGCAGTAGCAACAACAACAATGCGATAACAACAGTAACAACAACATACGTACAACAATAGTGGCAAATCTGTGCTAAAAGAGCCCGCGGGACACGACGGTTATGAGCCCAACTCTAGGCGGTGTTTACTTATTTTCCTCCCTTTACTTTTCATTGCTTTGTAGCGCCTTTCTCTACTTGCTTTATACCACGTAAGTTATTGGAAAGAGGTATATATGGCTTTCAAAGTTATGTTAAGCATACTATTTATGGTAATAATAATAATACTACCAACTTTTATTTAAATGATTTATTTTATTTATTTTATGCTTTAGATATTTGTGTGGAACTTATAGAACTGCATTTTTAAATTGAAGGACAACTTCGAGTATATTTAAAAATAATTTTCTTGGTTTTCTTGGCGCTATTCTATATGTAATATATGTATGTTTGTATAGAAATCATTTTACAATGAAATTGATCTGTATGTTTGCCTTTTTTATATTTTCAATTTACATTTATTTTTAATTCACAAAAACCTGACTCATTACATAAACATATACATTACAAACCAATGGAATTCACTTTAAAAATAAAATATGCCATGGAAATTGATGTGAAATGGTTTCTAAAGTTGTTTTTTCATTAAATCAATTACAATTCCCTTTATTTTATTTGAGCTATCACTGAAGCTTTATAAAGTAGGTTACAATATTCAAATAATTTGATTATATAAAAAACCACAGGACATTTCGCAGTCGAGTTGTTCCCAATGCAACATTTTTTATTTGTCACATTTTGTGGCATATATTTATTGTTGTTCCCAGAAGCCCAACATATACGATGTTCATTCTCTTTATTCTTTATTATATCATTTTTTTGGCAGCGCAAACAACTTTTATTTTGGGGCTTTTCCACCCTTCATATTGACAATTGTAAGCAAATTGGCGCAAAAAATATGTTGAATACTTAAAAGCGCGCGTACAAATAAAAAATTGAATAGTAATACGTTGTTAGTTATGGTGAAAAACGCTGGGTTTACTTAATAGTAAAAAATATTGCAAATATTTTCACCTATTAAAAATACAAAGGCTAATGGAAAACTTTTTTCGCGTAGCGCACTTTGATTTACATAAGTGCACAGATTTATTATTACGAGTATGGAAATTTGTAAAGAATATCATTGAAAATCTACATTGAAATTCATTGGAATGGATATTTGTGCACTGATATTAAATATTGGATTTCTTATAAACAAATGAGAAAAGTTAAAGTGAAATAAAAGAATATGAAATGCTGACATAATGAAGATTAAAGACATAAGTTTACATTGCAAACTATTGAAGGACATTTGCAGCTGAGCAGAAAAGTGCTCGACTTATGAGAAGTTGAGAAAACAGCTGCAAATGTCACTTGGATACTTTTCAGTTTTTCCTTACTCTGACAGTTTTAATGACAAGTAGGTTGAGGGGAACTGTTGAAAAGCCAACATTGATCGTCCGGCTGGCCCAGACAGTGGAGAATGGTCGACAAAATAATACATTTTCCACTTGGCAACCAATTTTCATACATTTATACAGGAGGAGTCACGGCTTGGGTAGGATGTGGCATCCACATTGTTATGACAAGATGGATATATATATATTTGATTGACATTTTCTTATTGTTAGATGCTCGAGCAGGCAGGCGTCACAAGTTAATGGAAAATTAAAAGTTGCTAAGTAAAATTGAAGTGAAACTTCCACCAAGAAAAGCGACACAAATGCAATTCCTGTAGGTGATAAATGAAGCTGTAAGTAGCTCTTGTCCTTGCCCAAAGGACACTAAGTGCCTGTTCTTCTGCCTTTGTTTGTTGGTGTCACGCTAAGCGGATTATGCACTTTAAATTAGACGCCAGCCAGCAGCCATGTTCTGGATCCTTCAGAACTCCTTTTACTGCTAAGAAGCGTTCAACAAGCGGCACTAACTACGACTCGACAAATCCTGCAAAATTACGCGTTAAAGCTTATAAAACATGGCCAACCAATTTAAAGGCAGCAGACTTTGATACCATACTATTCCTAGAATTGCATGGAGTACGTATCCTGCAGGCAACAAATGAAACTAAAAAAACAAAAAGTGTTGGAAAAAAGAGAGAAAAGGAACGGCGCTCATTTATCACAGCTGCTTAAAGCCGTGCTGAAAACAGAATAAAAACTATTATTTAAATTTAAACCGAAACAAATTCACAGATTAGTCGAGCACACATACACACAAAGTGGGTCAGAGCTGCTGCCGGTGGGAAAAGGATTCAACGAAAGGCTAAAGGAATTGCATGTTAAATTTGTCAAGCTATTAAATTTGACTATGAAACAACGAAGAGTTGCTCTTTATATCTCTTGACAAATGGGCTTGCTTTGCCTATCTATGAATAGACTATTCTTTATGGCGCAAGTTTTGGCTTTTGTTTTAAGAGTAATAAACTATCTTAGTTTTTAACAAGTATCTTTTATGTGTTAAGTACTATAAATTGTAGAACTTATCTGCTTTGAAAATGTATTTTTCTATTTTAAGAAATTTTTTTTATAAATTGTTAAATTTATCTGTTTCTGTTTATCGTTCTGTTAAAACGTATCGCTGACGCTTTAAATTTAAAATTAAATTAGATACAACTCTATTAACGAAGGAAAGATGACCTATTGATTATACATTTTAAGAAAAATGTCGGATATGGGAATGTCCGACTTAAATATGTCTATCGATAGGAAAATTACGATCACCACGATAGCATAGCAGCATAATAGTGCTGCGAATCTGAAGGTTTTTGACGTTTTCATTTTTCTACGAGTCTAAAAACGTACGCTTGTTTTCCAAGGCTGCAAACCGGTTCCAAACCGAACCTTGCAGAACCGGATGTTTTTGATTTTCACATTTAACTTTTAGAACCTCCCCCAAATATTGGAGGTTTGCAGCCTTGGTTTTCCCATTCAGTTTCTGATTATAAGCAATCTAAAATAAGTACAAATATCTGTGGCTCACGAAAACCTCGATTTGACACATCTATGTATTCGTTGGTTAAAGGTCTTGCCAAAATAATATTGTCCACTGTTATAGGAGTATACGGAAAAGCCCAAAATATGCCGACGGAAATAAACGTTTAGTAACCGAACCATAAATTAGTTTCGATTCTTGCCACTATCAGTCTTCACATTATTTTATTAAGAAACCAATTAAAAAGTAATCAATCATAGACATAGTTCTTAGTAAGGATCATAGAGAGAATCTCTAATTGTAGTTTTGCATGTAAATTTACATGAAACCTATCACAACGCAATAAACAGCAAACAGCGTTTATTGATTGTTTTTTTTTTACATCTAAGATCGATTTATGCTTTGTTTCGATTTAAAATTGTTATTAATAAAATCTACAACACACGCACACTATTTCACGCCATCTTTCCACACCCGATATATCTAAATGTCAAGTATACGTATTTAATCGAATGTCGCATCAAGTTTTTTAGTTATCAAATGTTGCGCCACGTGCAGGTTATTGAAAGTGTCGCAGGATATTTCAGGCTTTCAACAAAAAGTAGAAGCGTTTTATTCTCACACATGTGTGTAGGTGTATGGAATTGAAATGAAGCATAGCGAAATGACAGCTGTCATTTGAGCTGACATTTCATATTATCAAAGTGAGAACGAATTGACGTATGTACGAGTTCTATTACAAGTTGCGTGTGTGCATAAGAAATATACGAGGCGGGAATTCATAATCAACTGGACAATTGAACATTTGGACAATTGGATATTTAACATCTGTGGCCAGTAACCGTTGTCTGTCATTGTTTGTTGATTGTTATACAGGGCGTATACGTAGCTTGTCCTTGGCATTGGCTTTGTGTTGACTCTATAAATAATTGACATTTGCTCCCCGTCGCATACATTTTTCAAAGCACAGCTCTTCTGACTCACTCTCTCCGTACCCTGTTCCTGACCTCTCGCTAGTTACCGTTAAGCTGATACTTTATTGTAGCATACTTATTTGCTCGGCCGAAAATGATGGCCATAACTAGGCTTACTTTACGCTTTCTAAACGCTCAAGTTGAGTACTTGAGCTTCAGAAATGTTTATGGCCTTTAATGAGCTCCTCTAGTGCCAATTAGCAAATGCCATAAAAATGACCAATAATCACGAAAGTTGTGGGAAAGTGTGCTGATTAAAGAATATGCAAAGAAGTGTGGATAAGACTTGAGCTAAAGAATGCAGAAGCATTCTTGATTAAATTCCCTTACATGCACATGACTCACAGCTGGTGCTTATAAAACAGACAAACTCTGAACTTCTTTTCAATACACGAGTATTGGTCCAGTTAAATGACTACCAACATTTCGTATTTAGTTTTTTTGCCATAATGAGTCTTTAACCTTATGTTAAAATTTTATTTAACAGTAGTCATTGTTAGTGTTATTCTTTAGATTTATTTACTATACTAAACTATTGAGCCATAAACAAATTTTCAATTGCTTTGATAAATATTTCTATGTTATTTCAAATTTTCAATAACTTGTGTTGTTGTTAATAATTTAACATGTTCAATCTGCAGTTAAATTAAAGAACGATGTCACCACCCCAATCCCAGCAATCGAAAAAATTGTTATCCTCAACAATTTACTATATATTTGCTTAAAAATATTTGCAAACAGTTTAGAACTTTTTACAAGACTACAAAGTGAACTTAAATTGAATCTATCAAAATGTATGAGAGCTGCAACTTTTATTGTTGTGACACTTATATGGGTAAACAAATAGCTGTAATTGATTTTATCTTGGTTAAGCGATTTGTTGGTCCTAAATCGATTGCATGTAGATGTGATTGGCAAAATCTACAAATGGAATACGTATAAATATTTCATTTGTGTCCCAAACACCTCTTTTCAATTTGTTGTCAGCAATTGTCCCATCGACCCAGAGAACCAACACCAATTCTCAAATTGATGGAAGTCTATGCTCATAACTCAAACAGTTTCCATCACACTCTAAAGCTGTCGATTTGCCCTCGATGTCTGTATAACAAATACGCTTAAATAAAGATTGTTCAACTAACAAATACCACCTCTTTCCTTAATGAAATTCTCAGAATATTTAAACAACAAATAGATATAAAAAATATCTGTAGAGTATGTTGTTTAGCTATTATAATTCCTGAGTTATAACAACTTATGAGATTAGCAATTTCTATAGAATTATATCCCTTGTGACCTTTTTCTAAATACAGGGTATTAAAGGCAAATACGGCAACTAAATTTAGTGCAAAATTGATTTCAATGATTTGTCAAGCGGAGCGGCTTCCACCCAAATGACAAAGAGAGGGAGGAGGAGAGAGGTTTGTCAAAGTTAGAAGTTGATTTTGCTAGTTTGCTCGCTGCTTGTTGATAGTTAATAGTTGATTGTTGATTGTGTTTGCTGTGCTGATGTGATGCTGCTGCATTGTTTGTTTGGCGTTTCAAACTATGACATAAATTAATTAAAAAAATTCCAGATCTCTTTCAACCCTTCTCCACTCTTTACGCCCCATTCTTGCATACAATACGAGCGTTAAATGACGCACGCAGCACATTCAGACTGTTTTGAGTTGCCATTCACTTCATTCAAAGAGTGCCCTTTTTACTCACTTATTCACTCGCTTTTGTTCAATGTCAGCGCATCGCACATTTCATTTCATTTAATGACAAAAGCTCACACACACACAGGCACACTCTCAGACACACTCATGGCACACCCATTCACAGTTATATTGTATTAATTGATTAAGGGACTTGCCGCGTAGTCGCATGACATTGTTATAGGGCATCAAATTTATTCGCATTGCTCATACGCCCCGACGACGAGGGATTGCAAATATTTGTGTTGTTCATTTGTTGCCGATGTCGTTCTTGTTGTTGTTGTTGTTGGTGTTCGACAACGTTGCAGTTGCTTTTCAATAATGCATTATGAAATTAATTTCATTGAAAATACACGCTCTGTTCAAATGCGTAGTAAATCATGTATAAAAGTTGATCAAGCAAATGGCAAACAACGTTCAATTATAGATTATTATCAATTCATTTCGCTGCTAACAAATTGCTTCCATTTCTTTGATTTACTGTATTATCCTCCATTCATTAACAATGAATTTTAAATGTGTTTTACATTATGAATTGTGTTGAGAATCCTAATGAAATTGACAATTGTATTTACATGAATATTATTAACAATGCTTAACATAGTCAAGCGAAATTAAACATGGGTATAGAAAAATGAGCGGAGTTGAACATGAAATGGGTGAAAAAAAAACAATTAACTCAACTGTGAAAATATTGGAAGAGTTTACGGTTTAATAGGCTATTGAACAATTTGATATAAATAGGAAGGAGAAGGAGAAACAAAAGAAACTCGAGCAACTAGTCGACTAGCAGATGTTTTGGAATTACAGAATGTCACCTAAGTATTATAGAAACTTGGAAAAACAATTTTTAAGAATAGAATAGAGAATATAACGATGTAAAACTTTTGTGATTAAAAATGAGAAAGTACATTACATAACTAAGACTAAAATCTGTAGGAAGTTAGCATAGCAGAGTTTTATATACTGCGGAAAAATACTTCATCAGAGATCAAAGTGGGTGGAAGGGAACAGAAACGTTTATTTTAGTAAAAATTGTTCTTAGTGGAATATCTTAGTTTGTCTTCTTGATTATTCCTTAGTTTCAGACAAATTCAATACTTCGATTTACCAAAGTGGCTTTGTTTTTGTAGTTTCTTTTATTTCTGAACGCATTCCGTGCACATTTTCAATTAAATTTTCATATAACATTCAACTGCAGTGCCTGTCATATTATATCCCTGTTCTTTACACAAGTATATTTCACATTTTCCGACTAGGAGGCAGCATCGCAATCTCTTTTTGAAATGTTGCACCCCAAAGAAATAAAATAAATATTTGCAATGTGTTGCGATGACGACGACTAGCAGGATGGGGATGATGTGAAAGGGAAGGATAATGGGGAATGAGGAATGAGGAATGGGGATTGTCATGGGCTAGGGTAAACCCCATAAAACCCTTATATAAATATTAAGCAAGCACATTCAACAGAAAATCCCATCAAAATGTATACGTGTATACGAAACGACATGTCAAACATTAAAGTCCAGGCGGCTCTTTTGAAAATGAGTTGTTGTTGACCTTAACAATGGCCTGGCAACCCTGGCAGCAGCTTCTACATGGATTAGCCGCAACTTACGAGCATTTTTAGTGGCAGTAGGCGATGAGTGGATTAAAAATCTACCCAGAGTTGTAACTGAAGAGCCTACACTCTGAATGAGTACCCGTAGTAGTAACATCAGCTGCAACATGCTGGCAACCCTTCATTGTATGAACATTTTCTGTGGGTGACATACACAAAAGGCAAACATTCTGCACTTCCGTTGATAATTTTTTTGTGTGTTCGCTTATCAAGGTTGCTTCACTAAACCGCATACACAGACATTATTGTTGCAGCCCACGTAGAGTCTCTGATTACCGCAATAATGTTCATTTCCATAATCTTTACAATTTTAATATTTTAACTAGTTCTCAATTTAATTCTTTGCCTCGAATTCTCAATTTGTAATAGCCAAAACCACAAACATATGTGTGTACACACTGTTCAGATTCTAGCCACAAAACATTTTCAAATGATATAGCAGGTTGAGTGTATGGAAATGATAACAACAATGTGTGCAATGTGTAGTTGGGACCACAACGACAACAGGGCGACAACACAAAGCACAGAACACTAAAAAAAAGTGTCAGTTGGCAAATGTTTTTCAGAGGAAAAATGTTGTGAGACAGCATTCCGATTAGACCAGAGAATGGGATTAACGCCGTTGGCTAACGTTTGAAACTGCAAAACAATTAAAACGAAACGAAAGGAAGTGGACAGGGGCAGAGAGAAATAAAGGGGAAATAGATTGAGCAGCAACAGGCAGAGAAAGGAACTATAGAAAAATACTCATAGCATATGCACAGGGGCAAATATCCCTCAACACAAGCTAAAATCCAATTCGACTCAAACTCTGCTATATTTTTCCACTGTCACAGCAGTTTTTGCAGTCCTCTCCCTTTCCCCGTCACCTGTCCCATTTCCTCACTGTGATGCTGATGTGTTGTGTTCTGTCTGGCAAAAGCTTCGCTTATGTCAATATGAGAAGGGGTGAATTGTCAGTAACTCTCTCTCGTTCTTACTCTCTGACACTCTGTCACTCTCTCTATCTCTCTGCGTGTGTGTGTGTGTATTTCTTATCAGCAGCAGCCAAGCCCACGTAAATTCCAGAGACTAACGAAATTTTATTGATGCGCGACTTGACGAAAGATGACGGCAAATGTAAATTGCAATGACAAAACGAGCTGTGTATGTGTGTGAGTATGTGCTGAAGTGTGTGTGTGTATTGGGAATTACGGAAATTGGCAAATGTTTGAGGTGAAATGTTTGTCACAAAGAATGCGGCGTATATAAAAGGAATATCTTTACAGATGGTAGACAAATTCACACGACTATTTAGGTGATTGAATTTTGGAAGATTATAGTTTAAATAGAATAGGGCTTTATTTTAATTAAATAATTAAATATATTTCAATCGAACTAAAAGGTTGTTGGCTAAAGTTAAGCTAAGATTTAAGATTTAGTATATACAAATTTGATTAAAGAAACTTTAATCTGACTTCTTTAAATTTTTAAGTTCTTAGCATAGGCCGTACCAGCCAGAAGTTCAAGCACATTAAAAAATAGAAAATTGATTGAAAATAACAGCTTAAATAAAGAACTTAAAATATAATTTGATTATTAAATAAATAAATCAACTTAAAAAATACAGCAAATATTTCTATTTCAATTAAATGTTTATTGTTTAAACTTAAGCTTAGCTGAGTATATACAATGATGTTATATACAATTAGTTAATCTTTATTTTGATAACTTTTAGGGTATTTCCCCTTGCTGCTCACAACTCAAAGCGCCTTTATTTCACTCAGCTGTGATTTTTGGTTAGTTTTTAGATACAAATGAAACTTTTAAGCTGCCGCTGGGAAGAAAAAAATAAAAATGAAACCTGAAACATAACTAGTCAGCTCTTCTCATTTTGTTTTCATTTTTTGTTTGGTGGAAAAAGTTTTCCAATTTAGATTTATAAAGCTACAACATAACGCAAGTGAAGCACAGCAAATAATAAAATACAGCTTTTAAAGCATGCCAATAAAAAACGAAATTCACAAAAATACTAGAATATAGAGAAAGTAAAGTAAATATACTTGACCGCAGATCTAACTGCACTGGTTTAGGTGGCAGCCACAAGCAATTTTCAAGCAATAGATACACGAAATTGTTAATCCAGACCCCGCAACATACTTACATTAAAAACGTTTTAAGCGTTCATAATAAAAGATAGATGTATGTATCTACATACATATATCTAGCTATCTGTTTCTGCATGCACTGGCAACTTTGAGAGCAAAAATGTAGCCAAATATTTTGTAAAGTTCACCCACATGATGTGCATTTTTGGCCAGGAACTAGGAAACTGAAGTTGGATGGACTCCCTGCCTGGCTGACCTGACAGCCTAGGATACTGTTGCTCCTAACCAAATTTGTATCTTTTACCAGACTGCGTGTGGTATGCCGCTGACAGACATTAGCAGAGCTTATGTTTTGCCTTCGGGCCAAGCCTTATGGACTACCTCCTCCTGGGCTAGAACACACTTGGTCTAATGCATGCGCAAATTGCAAAAATTGCAAGTTAAAAGTGGAATTTTCTGAAAACTATGCGAAGGTGTTGTCTGTCTACCTCTCTATGTGGCTGTGTGTGTGCCTCTGTGTGTTTCTGTGTGTGGCATTTATGCAGATGCTGCCATCAGTTATTTTCATAAACTCGACTATCATTGGACGGCAGCCAGATAATATTTGGATTTGGCCAACACTTTCTACAAACAAGACTGCAATTTAAGTTATGCATTTACTTAGTTTATTGTATTAAGTTGCATTCAATTACAATTCTAATTAGTTTCAGGTGCAAACACAAAGTTGCTGAACTTTTAAACTTGGGGTAGATTCCAAGTGCATATGTTCTGAAAAGTACTTAAGATATTTGGTGCAAACTTTTAGGCAAAGATTTTTGGTTGTAGTGACTCTAGCTAGTTAAGTAAAGCGATCATTTTAATTATGAATATACTCTTTAATAATAGTAAATTATTAGGCAATCGTTTTTTAAAATTAAATAAAACAAATAAAACGTTTTATAAAACTAAAAATGTTTTAGACTGCATATAAAAAGATGTAATAATTTTTATCTTTCTTAAATTAGTAAAAGTACATATTTACACTTAAAATAAAATAAAAATTTCCTTCTCAAACAATGCAGTAAGCATCGAAAATTGAATGCAAGAAAATGTTGCATACTTTTGCTGTGAGTTTTTTTGTATTTTAGGTTAGAAAGAGGCGTATGTATATTTAGTCATATTATAGTATGTCATGTAATTACTATCATTACCAAAGGTTTTTTTCGGAGGTTAAGAAATGTAAACCCCACATTCTACAGTTTGCCCATAGGTTACTAACCGATGACCAGGCATGTTAATTGTCGCTAATTGTCAAAGTACTTTTAGAATAAGCCTCCAATTACCAAGATACCCAAGCATGTATTAGCTAACCAAAACCTAAGCTAATGTATTTCTAATAAAGAAACATTTTGTCACCAAACTTTGTATTTGCATTATACTTGCAATACCTGGCGGAATACCAGGCTTACAATATATTTAATGCCGTTTATTTAAAATTCATTATGTTTGTTTATTATTATATTTTGTAACTTATTATTTCTTACAAATATTTTATAATGGACTAGGATTTTAGTCATAATGTCACATTTCTCATTTCCATTTAAAAGCTTTGTTCTTTTTGGTCCAAACTTGTATTGCATTTCTTGTGTATGGTTATCCTGTTACATTGACTTGAATAAATAAATGGTTTTCCTTCGCTTTGAGCACAAGCAAAACCATTTATAAGTTATTAATGCATCAAAGAGTCATTTAACATGTAACGAATTTTAACCTAAATACACTAACTAACCTACGCGTATAAACGTGACTTAACTGTTCACGTATCACAGTTTGGTTTCTCTCTTGACTAACCAATTGTTTGTCATTTAAGCTCGAGGTCATATTTTATGCGCTCTACCTCCATATCTCTATCGATCTCCCTCTTTTTCTCTCTCTGTTTCACATTCACTGTCTCTGACTCCCTTTTTGGGGAAAACCTCAATGCGCTGTGGTTTGCACTCGGAGCGAGTGGAGTGAGAGATGCCTACAAGCTCCGGGGCTCTCAATGACACTCAAATTCCAATAAATAACTTATGTAACGGCAACTGCGATGACTGTCAAATGGTGTATGTGTGTGTGAGAGTGTGTACGGGCCAACGTTGCGTATGAGTGCTGTGGTTGGCATTCAAAACTGTACGAGTAACTACGAACAACTGCAACTGAGCTGGCCATAACATTCTCCCCTCTTGACTATAGACACAACCATATTGAAGCACCTTTCGAAAGAGCCTGAATTTCGCTGCCAATTTAATTGCTTAAATATTTCGTTGCCACTCATTTCCTTCCGCCCACAAAATGGGTTCAAGAGTCGATATTTGGAATGGGACTGTAACATGTAATGCTGTTGTTGCCTTTTGCATGTTTGTCGTTGTCACCGCAGAAACACAGAACTACGCCAGGTGCATTTTCGGGCGGAGTATGCGGTTCTTGTATCTTTTGAGGAGTTTTGCGGTTTTAACACACCTGCCCATTTATGAATTCCTCCTACAAGAGGGTGTTTTATTATTTGCCTAAATTCATTTGCGCGTGTTGAAACTTGAATTAATTTGAATATACACTTTCTGCAGAGATATTAGTTTGCGATGTTCATGGCCAACTTTATCATCAAGACTCTTTATCCCATCTTCATGATGGTAGTATTCCTTTTACCTAGATGCACTTGCTCTCTCTGGGTGGCAAGTATAATTTGAGGATTTTGAGATGGTAATTTAATTTGAACAAGACATGATTTAATTCAAATATTTATTTTAGGCAAGATTTAAGTGTAGGAGAAAGCGTTTAATCCTTATCACTTTACCCTTGAATGAATGCTCTCTGGTTAGGGCGATTTAATATTTAGAAAATGTACTTTAAGTTAAATATATGGTTGCTCAAATGATGCAAGGACTTAAGGATGTTGTTGGATGAAAACAAATACATTTGCAACTTTGTTTATTTAGTATCCGTAAGGATCTTAGAGCAAACAATTTTTAGGCGAAAGTGTTCATCGGAACTGTCACTGCTTCCTGCTCAATTTAGTTGGTTAACCTTCTCCATGGGGTAGTTACATCCCCTTCCTTTTCTGTAGTAACCGTTAATCAAGTTATTTATGGGTTGCAGCGACATGTTTGCGCTTTTATGGGCATTATCAGCGGGCAACATACGCGGAAGGTCCACGCCCCTTTTGTACGTGTGACATTCTTGCCGCAGTTCAACGTACTCTATGTGGTTGACTCCTATTTTGTTTGGGGCCTCATTGAGTTTTACTTCAAATTGTAGTCCGACTAAATACGGGAAAGGGGAATGTCGCATAGCTAGAAAATGGAGTTGCAACAAATGTTGCCACAGGACGATGTCCTTAATTCGGCGAATTTGTTGCGTAATCGCAAGGATAAAGACTTGGGCTCTCAACGAAGTATCAAGAGCATTCAAACTGTTTTAGTGACTAAACCACAGGATGTCGGGGAAGATGAGGATGATGATGACTATGATAACAGAGCGACAACACATTCTGACGAGGTGAGAAGATCAACTTTTGAACAAGAAGTTGTCGGGTTTGTCTTTTGTCCTTGTTAGTAATTTGGCTAAAGCATCGCAACGTGTTTGGGCATAATTTTAAAGCATAAATTAAATTAAATGAAAAGTTGAACACGTGTGTCGATCCTGCGATTCCTAGTTTCAGCTGTCTTGTTTGACTTGCTACCCTCAACAACAGCACAACCATCGACACATCACGTTAAACTAATTAACTTAATTGTTGCTCATTTGCAATATTTTCGCATTGCTTGTTGCCATAACTTGGCCAAGTAAATTGCCTGGCTGTGGCTTTCTATAGGATGTCTATCATAAATATGTGCTGAAATATGCTACAACTTAAGCTTAATTTTCTTTTCTCTTTTCAGGTACGTACAGCCATTTATTTACCCTCTTTATGCTATGCGCAATTAACGTAAGTCCACAGAAAAAAAATCATCTTTTATAATTTGTACATCAGGTGAAGGCCCCCTACTCTGAAACAAACACAAGTAAAACAATCAGGATTAAGCAGCCCTAAAGCATATTTCACACCAAAAATAATTACCAAAACAACATAAAGAATTTAAAAAACAAAATAGAAAAAGCGAAAAGCGAAAAGAGAAAAAGTCGAGGAAAGTCACACAGAGTGTGCTACACATGAATAATCAAATTTTCCGGAGTCAGCCGAGTGCTGGCCCCGGAGGCAGCAAATTGGGCAGAAAAGGAACTTTGGGTCTGGCAGCTTCAACAAAGACAAAAGGCACATAACGTATACGCAACGTGTGTCAGGCAGCGGCAAAAAAAAAAAGAACTGTCTTTGGGCTGTGCTGATAAAGTTTCTGACTCGTTCAATTGGCTGTGAAAATGACAAGAGACAAGAGCACAGCGAGAGAAAGAAACTTCTCAACCACACACCTCTTCTTCATCGAGTTCTTCTTGCCTTTCTTTTAAATTTTACTTTGAAAATTGGAACTTGATAAGTTGTCACTGCAATTAGCTGCATTTTTCAATTTAACTCAGCCACATTTTTATAGCCTTTGTATACCCTTTAGACGTTAATAATGTATAAGTCGAGCCATGCTTAAGTAATTGTCAGTAGAAGACATCTAGAGATTTAATTTAAAGCTGCTCTTATAGTAATCACAGATTAACTTATTAAGCCTTCGTATACCTCTTAATCATTAAGAAGTGATTTGTGGTAAGTGTACTATTTTATAAAGAAATAGTTGTAACTTTAGAATATTAGATAATAACAGAATAAACTAAAAATAAAAGCAAGATTCTAGGGTTTTATAAAGTTCTGTCTCGTCTTCCTTTCTCTGAATGTTTTACAATTATATAAAATAAATAATTATTGAGGGTTTGTGTACCCTGTACAAATATTATATTAATAAGAGGGTATTATAATGCTGTTCAAATGTAATTAACAACCAAAAAACAATATTATTCTATATTCCCCTGTAACATTTCTTTTTGTACACCCTGTGGCGATGAATACGACGGGTATCTTAAGTTTGTGTTAGCATAACTCGTAGAGGAACACAACGAATTCTTTGAGCTTAAATAACTGATGGATTTTAAGAAACAGTTCTTGATAAATCTTTTAATTTGTTGAATTAACTTTAATTTTTTTTTCAATGTATTGAAAAGGCGTAGAATACATTTTATACGATTTTATAAATTTTAGAAAATACAGCAATAGGTAAAAGTTTTGTAAAAACTGAACTGAACTGAAATGAACAGCAGCAGATTTTCTAGCTTCGAAAAACTGTACGAAAAAATAAAATCTCACTAATTTTAAGAACACCAACATCTAGAACAGTTGTTTTCAAAAGCAATTATCGGCACAAGATCTAGAGCTTTGTGGAACAACCCTGAATATCTACCAATATGAAATGAACCAAACTATATGGTATTTGATAGTCAAACTCTCTCGACTTGTACATGTTTTTTTTTTATTATGGGCAAAGGTTCACAAATTAGTGCAGTGAAAAAAACGGGAGAAGTTCCAAGGGGTCTCAGTCGGAAATGATAAATTAGTTAAAGCAAATGTAACTTTTGTGTTCGCGTCGTCGCATTTTCCGCAGGCAACAACAGCGAAAGAAAACAGTAGAAGACAGAGAGAGGGAGATAGAGAGAGACAGAGAGAGAATGAGAAGACAACACTGCTTCTAGAAATTTACTAGCAAACTAATAGCATAGTTTTGGGGCGTAGGGTAAAAAATATATGTTACATAAAAAAGTTTTTCGATTATTTTGTAGTTATATTTTCAGCATATTTTTTTTTTTAAAGTTTCTCGTTTCGATTTACTTTACAGTTTCTTTGCTTTTCGTTACTTTGCACACTTGATGAATGCTGTGCTAATGAGTATGAGGGTAAGGATATCAGATCCCTTAGCGAAGGCATTGTAACGAAAATGTTCGAAAATCTGCAAGTGACGTGTGAAGCAACTAGTTTTAAAGAAGCTCAGATTTAAAAGACTTAAACAATTTTACAAAAATTTAGATATCTACACTATCTTGTTGTGCTTCACTAACAGTTTTGGTTATTAAAAAAGTTTTGATTTTCCTGAATTACATTTTTTTTGCTAGGCTAATAGTAATTTACAGATGTTTCATTTACTCATATATAATATGTAAAGTTGATTCTAGCGTCCCTTCGTCATTTTCAGTCCACATAAACAGCTCGTTATTTAGAATTTTCTTTCATAGCTATTACGTTTAGTCCTTAAAATTCCCTAAGCATTTGTAAAGCTTTTCTTTCTGGTATATCTGTAGTTACAGATTTCGTTTTGTAGTTAGTTGCAAAGTTTTGTAGATTATAACTGGCTGTTCAAAACCAACCATTTTCCTTAGCTAAGCTCTATACAAGTTCAATCGGCTTGTCAAAGTTTTTTCATTCACACCTCTCTCTGCAATAACACTCAACGTCTGTTGTATGTAAGTAGTATATATCAAGGGTTTCTCATACCTTTTCTATCCAAGGATAACCCTTCGCTCCTTCGCTTTGCTCTCGTTGCACCTTGGCGTTTCAATCGAATGAACACCAATATTGATTTTGCTTAGTCAGTTTTTGCCTGAAAGTCTTTTGTTTAACTATGGCCAAGTTGTTGCCTCGTCCTGTCATCCTGTCCTGCCCTGTTTCTGAATTTCTTGTTCCTGGTTCCTGGTTCCTGGCTCCTGGGTTCTGGTTCTGGTTCTGTGATGCCTTTAAATCAACACTTTGCTTCAAGTCGGTTAGTTGCTTCGTTCCCCAGTCTGGTGCCTTAGCTTTTCTGGCATATTACTTTTGCGGCTTTTCCGCTATCCTTTCCTTCCCTCCCCTCACCCGCTTGCTAAATGGAAAACTTGTGGGCTGCTCATGGGGCACTTAACGGCTTTCATTGGTTTGGATGAATGGCTATGGCTACGACGTGAGAGGAGCTGCATGTGCAAAAGAATTTTATGGAGTTGCAAACTTGTGCTCGATGATGTAAGTGGCTAAAAAGTACATGCAACCAGCTTCCCTATTATCCCTCCCTTTTTCCTCTCCCTTGCCACTTTTTTGTGGACGGACTTGAGTGCATCGTTAACGTCTTTTGCTGGCTCATCAGGTTGGCTTCAAAATTTAATTTGTAACTTGTTTTTTTTTTCCTTTCTTCAAATTCACTGACCTGTATTTTTTGCTCTACTCGCACTCGTTTCTTATCTGGCAGCTTTCCACTGAATGATTCATTCAATTATCGACTTCAATAGGTATTTTTCTTATGCTCTAACTATTGGGTGAAGGTGAAGAGGACAAACTTGAATTTAATTGCTCCTTGAATAGTAGTTGTTAAGCCTCAAACATTATTAATAAACCATTTGCTATGAGTACGAACACTCAAATTAATTATGTTCACGGGAAATTTTATAAAAGGCAGCTTAAATAATGCAATAAATTTTTAATTTTAACCAAACCATTTCCACTTTATAAAAATATCAGATTTTACGCAACTAATTATGCAGCTTTGGATGACAAATGTTAGTACGTTTAATACCTTTGCGACATGCATAATTATATTTTCACTTTTTGTACCCCATAAAATGAGGAATGCTTTGAACGCCAAAGCAGCAAAAACTCTTGTGTTGTGACTAAAGAAATCCGAAGCTTGCTGTCTGCTTTTTAATGCGATAAATATTTAAATAGGTTTTTGAGTCATTCAAAGTTACTTTTCATTACTGATCTTAACCGTATTCATTATTGTTATAATTACTTTTTCAACATAAAACGGGTATCTGCTGGTCGAGCATACTCTCATTTTATAATTTCTGTTTGCGAGATTACGGAATCAACACGTTTTATGCATTAAAAATGAATGCTGTGCTCATAAACAATTAAAATTAAATAAATTGTGTGTGCGGTTGTAAGTTTAATTTGATGAATGTACAAAAAATTAACTAGCGTAAAATTATTATTACAATGGAAGGCATTAAAAGAGAAAAAAGTTATTGAGCTGTCGATAGATGCAGAATCGAGGCATAAAAAATATGAAACTGGGAGAGAAATGAAATTAACATTTTTTCTGCTTTAAAGTTGAGTTAAGTGTAGGGGTTCAAATTAATTAAATATAATCCTTAATTGAAATGAATAAATGAGTTTGGTTTAAGTTGGATTTTGTTTATCTCCATAAAAATGCTGAATAAATAAAGTGGTTGTTTTTCTGTATACAAGTTATTATTTGTCGAGTTCAAGGATTAGCTTTTGATTTAGGATTTTTCAACATAAAATCGATTTTTACACCCTTGCTGAATACTAACTATATCTAAATTCCATCATCATTTTAATGTTATATACAGATTTCTGAAATAAGTGGTAGGAAATCTTTGAATTTTGAACTTATTGTAGTAATTTTATGTCTAATTTAAATTATTCTACATATGTTGCTTTCACGAATTGATATCCTGATGCATATTTTGTTTACTTAACACAAAAATCTAAATGCACTTTTTATGTCAATGATGAAGCTTCAAAAATCCATTAATTTCTCTTACAAACATTGCACTATATTCAATAAATGAACAATATTTTGATATGTTTTGCAAACTACTATCAAATTATTTGCAGTGGTTTATTTTAAATTTTATAAAAAATGTATATGTTTAGCATTTGAAATTATACAAGTGGCCTTTCACTTGTCCACGCACTTTGTTATTGTTGGAGGTGGGCAAATAAAGGCAAAATTGTTTTCATTGACGCTGTTGTAATGTAATTAAAAGCACACAACAATCACAATGGGTTTGTCCATTCTTTCAGCAGGGTGTCTTTTTTTATGGGTGTCTGTTTATTTTACTAATTGAAAAATTAAATTAATTGCAACATCAGGCAAAAATGTAGGAACAATTGAATTAGCTATGCGTTTTGCTGTTCAAATACAAAATATTTGCCAACAATCGCCCCGGTAAAACTAGAGTATATATAATTTGAAATTGCATTTTCATGGATAATAATTAAAATTTGTTGTAGACTGTTTAACATATCTTTCTGTGCTTTTTCTGTTTTAATGTTTAAATGTTTTTTCTGTTCAAATCAAAACTTTTAGATAGTTTGCTAAGTAAAAACAAAATATAAGCAAACTTATAAAACTAATTTTTAATTTGGCCTAACCTTTCTGTTTTTTATCCTTGCTGTTTTCCGCTCTTTTAATTTTATTATATTAAAATCTGGAACTGTTACCCATTTATTTGTCTATTTTAAAGTCGCCGCCTAAAATCAGGCAACATTATTTTTATTACCTTGGTGTTGACTTGTTGTTGTGCGTGTGTGTTTGTAAGATTTATGTGGCGCCTTTTTTAGTTGGATGGAGGGTTAAGTGAGGTTAAGTTGCATGTTGTGCGTGGTGCATGCAACATCTTGTGCCGGGCCATTTATAACGCCCAACCGACAACAGGTGTCGCCTAAGTGCATTCCAGCCAGACAGCAAGAAGTTTCCATTTGCATTTTATCTCCTGTTTAGTAGTTGGTAGACTCTTAGGACTCTTAACAATGCATAAGTTTTCTGGTTCTTTAAGGGAAAATTTATTTTTACTGTGCGACTATTGAAATTGTGTTGCGGAAAAAGAATTTTCTTTTATATTTTATTATTATTATTATATTTTTGCGCCACTTTGACGGCAATTTCAGCACATTATTTTCATTCTGCAATAAGTTTTCAATAAGGCAAAATAAGCATAATATAGCAAACTTCACGTTCTGCAAACTACAGTTTATTTCCCTGGTTGCCTTGCTCCCAACCATCCCTTATCTTTTGTCACCCCGTTACCTTAGGAACTTTACCATCAAGTTGTTTTTACTCTTGCATTGGCAAAAAATGTGTAGTTCCCCTTTTCTTTGTAGTTTCAAAGTTTCTTTACGTGCCCCAAGAGCGATTCAACTTATTGTTTCTCCCCCTTTTTCCATTCCCTAGCTTGCTGCATTTTGTTTTTCTTTTGGCTTTTTGTCCAAAAAGAAACAGCATTTGTTTTGACTCTTTGATTATGTCATTAAAATTCAGCACAGAAAAGTTTTTCTTTTAACTAAGCAAGTTAGAAAAACTGGAATGTTCTCGGTGGTCAGTATATCTTGTTTAAGATATTTTACATAATGAATTACTAAAGAGTTAGAATGTTTGCAAGCTTTATTTTGACCATTTAAATTAGTTAATAACAAGGCCATCATTAATCAACTTCTTTCTCTTTCTTAAACTAAATCTATATTCATATGAATGGCCTTTACGATTACGATTAAGCCTCTAAAATAATTTTTTTTATCGAACAATAGAACATAATCTTAAGTTATAATTCAATTTGTATTTTTCTTCAACATATCACTTTGGTATTAAGTATATATATAACCAACATTTCCACAAAATTATTTTTATCAATTTTTGTTAAAAGTAAAGTTAAAGTTAAGACTTGAGGTATGGATTCATTGAACTTTCTTAAATTCATCTTTTATTTCCATGACACCAATTGTAAATGTAATTCAATTCAATTCAACGAATGATTCGTAATTACTGCCCCTATACACAACAAAAGTCGACCAGCCGAAAATCGAATTCAAAAGAAATGAAAATTGCATTCAAAGAAAATGTCCAACAATTTCCCCCAAACAGGAAAGATAAAAATAAAAAGTAAACTGAAATCTCAACTTAATTTAAAGCCGGCATTCATCATCAACTTTCCTGTCACGAATTTATATGTTAAAATACGACAAACCACAAAGAAAAATGGCAATTCCAGCTGAAGCAGAAAGAGAGAGATTGAGTAAATCAGAGTGAGATAGAGATACATGAAATAAAATAAAGCATAATTCATTTGCAAGTGAAGAAAGAGAAAGCACGCAGCACGGTGGGATAGTACTCGGCACTGTTGAGGTTTCTGACTTAACGAGTGCATTCAACAGGATATGTGGGCGTGGCAGTGTAGAGATTGGGCGTTGAACGGTGTGGGCGGGGTTCCTACCAAAGGCGACCATTAAGTGTGCATAAATTTTCATTTTACCCGGAGAGGACAAACACATGCATACAAATTCCGTTCAGCCTGGTATGATAACTGCTTGCATTCATATAAAGTAAGGACATACAGGATACGCACACACACACACACACACGCATACACCCATGCTGACCTGCACTCAATTATATGTAAATTATCAGTCTGCAATGCACCCAGCAACTGCAATGAACTGCAATTTCCAATTCCATTTCCCTTCCAATTTCTCTCGCCATATGCCTACGTCAATTTTATTAACTTTTATTATTAAATAATTTCAACAAAATTAAATATTCAATATTAACACTCTCTCCGTTTTCCTGTTGGCCCTGAGTGTGCTTTTCTCTATGTGTTCGATTTCACGCCCTCCTCGCTGAATTAAATAAACTTTTCATACCCTCCCAGAGGACGTTCAATTTTGTCACGAAATTTTAAGGCATTTCTGACTTTATGCATAAAATATATAACTTTCTTTATTTTTAAAAAGATCACAAAGTTTTCCATCTGCTAAATTCTATATATTTTTTTTTAGCAACTCTGTAGATTTTAAAAATATGAAGACATTATTGTTTTCAACTAACTTTTCGTAACTAGGTATTTTATATTCGACACCAACATGATTAACATTTTCTGATTCAACTTGTTGTCGCTTTGCGTTTGCCAGTTTATTATACAATTTTCTGTTTGTCGCACGCGGCGTATACGTAATTTATCTAGACAGCTTCTATAGCTGCTGTTGCTGTTTCCACACGCTTTTTGAGTTTATTTCACTTCCGTTTCATTATTTTCCCTATGCAGTTTTCACGTTAGCTGTGAGAAAAAGTTATCGGGAACTTTGTCAATATTTTTTTGCAGTTTTCTATTCTATTTCGCCCCCCTTTTTATTTTTTTCTATTGTCTGTCGCAAAAGTTTCGCCTTGTCGTTGCTGCTGTTGCTTTGCACTTGAACATATTCTTAATTAATTAAATTTACTGTTTAGACAGACTTTTTCACACTGCTTTGTGTAGTTCCTCCATAGCATACAGTTCTCTAGATTTACTAAGCTGGGAGTTTTCATTTCAATTGCATTGAATTAAACGATCGTAATTTGCTATGTCTATGTCTATTGTCTGTCCAAGCTGTAGTGTGTCTGTATAATAAAATACTGTAATTACTGACAAGTTTATGACGGTTTGTCGTTTTCTCGCATATCATTTTTCTTTTGGAATCATATGTATTTGTAAATGCAAAGCAGTTTGCAATAAAAGAGGCTGAATTGTGTGAAAAGAACTGATATTTTATTAGATTTTTACACTTTGTTCAACATCTTATGATAAACAAAACAAATCAACACGAGCCACTTCCTAGAGTTTATATATGTAGTTACATTATATATTAATATTCTCATACTTAAGGAATTTTATGATACACAATATTAAATATATTTACCTTATTTCGACCATCTTATATCGGTTCCATATCCTTAAACAACTTATAAGCATTCAGCTTGAGTCTCACGTGACATTTTAGTGACTTTCCGTTCCACTTAAATATAATTCATTTTTATAATACATTTCATATAACCCCATCGCACGGTTGCAATTTACATGTTTGTTTCCCACATGTGTCGTCTGAATTGTCACTTGAGTGTCACGCTTTTGGGTTTGGATATTCCAACTGTGTTTCAACTGTGTGCTCTACTTGTCTTTGGCACATACATTGGAAGTAAATTTGAATGCCACATCTATTAGTGCCGCTTGCCTTGCTCCAACGAACAGAGACTCCTTCGTCCCGTTGTTGCCACATTCATGGTGCACGTCTAATGAAGCTTGCAACAGACAATGCAGCATTGCAAGCACGCAACCCAAAACCGGGCAACAACAATTGTCGTCTGCTTTGCATTTTTCAGGCAACTTCGTTTAGCATTTTGTGTTATCAACGTTCGTTGGCAACAGATTGCCACAAAAATTGACAACGGGTAAAAGAACTGCATGGGTGTGGTCTATGGCTTGATTTGCATTGGCAGCACTTTGTCGAGTCCGCTTATAATGCAATGACACGAGCTGAATGTTACGGGCAATGGAAGAGAAAAGGATATTATAAGAAAGCGTTAAAAGAGGTAGCTTTAAGCTTCCAGCAAGCTTTACTGTGCTTTCAAAGTTTTTTTTGTTTTATTTAAGATTATGAATTTTTAGATTTAGAATTTGGGAAACTTTAAATGACATCAAACGAACTTATTCGATATCAAATGTTGATTCTAATATGTATTATGTTATATTATTAATATGAATATTATCTAAAGTTTTCCAAAATAATTTTTATTTTATGAACTATGCTTTATGTAAAATTTAATTTAGTAAGAGATAGTTATTAGTTGTGGGCTTAGTTTAATCCGTTAAATATTTTCTCTAGTAGAAAGTTTTTATGTGCTTTTTAAGCTTTTAGGACAGCAGTTTTTTAGTAGGTTATTATTAACTGGCGGATCGTTTTCAGCTGGTGTCAATGGCGTTTCCAGAACGTAATGCTATTTTTAGCGTTGCTGCCACGCGGCGTATGCGCAATATGATATTATGCAGTTATCTAGTTAAGCTCTGCCAATGCATATTTTATATTATTTTAGAGGACAACGTGCAGCGCAAACGAAGAATGTTAGTGCGCCTTGCACTTTATATTTGTGGCATGCAACTCGTGTTGTTGTCTATGCTGGGTGTCGTCTTTCTCCTACTCTCTCTCTCTCACTCTCTCTTTGTGTGCGTGTACAGACCAGACTGGCATCGTCTGCCCCGAGACTTGAAGCCATTTTTATCTCGTTGCGGCTCTCGAGTGTCAAAGTGAGTTCAACACCATCTTCCTCCCTCCTCTAACAACCCCACGACAACTCCCTCGATAGCGCTGAAGGCGCTGTAAACTATTATAATGGCTTGCCTGCCTGTTCGGGGAACTTTACGATTTCTTTTCTTTCTATATAAAGTGTTGTATAGAAATTTGTTTTGCCTTCCCTCCCTCCCCTCAACCTCAATCGCCCCTTACACACACACATGACAGGGAGCAAGGACAACGACAACGATGGCAACGTCGACGACGTTGCATATAGCAAATATTTGAGGCATTCAAGATTTATTCGTTTCCATTACAACGATAGGAGGGGGCAGAACAGAAGGGAGGGAATGGAAGGGCAGGTCGGTTGTAGTATCTTGTGATTGCTACGTCGAGTACTCGCACTCCCGTCCACTTAGTTAGACGCATTGTGGAATATAATCCTCTAGTCTCTCTCCCTCTTTCATGCATCTCCATATGTAAATGCAATCCATTATTGTTTTTCGCTTTGTAGACTCAACGTTGAACTCAGACTGTTTGCCATTCGATAGGATAGTTTGTTCAGCTTTAAACACCGCATTTTTCTGTTCAAACTCTAAAAGAAATGTGTAGAGAAAACCCAAAAGAATGCCAGCCGTAGTGTAATTATGACATTGTGAATACAAGTGCTTGTAATTGAAGGTCTGCCGCAAAGAACTCGAGAGCAAAACAGAGGGAAATAACCAACATTTACTAGAAAGCTGAGTGAGAATTAATGTTAGGCTGCAAAAATGTTATATAATGGGTGTCTATACAGCTGAAAATGCTCGATGGGCTTTAACTAACCATAATATTATTATAGACACACATTATACAACATTTATGTTGTTATATTATGTTAACAATAAAATGCAAAATAAATAAAAGACGAATGACGCTGCGGGTTTTATATCTACAGTTTTTATTCACTTTTTTATTTTAACTCATCATACTATTTGAAGACTTTATTGGAAAGAATTTATTGACTTTTTGTTGTCGAAATACGTGTAAGTTTAGTATAAGAAGTTAATAACATTTATTATACTGACAGCGAAACATTCTTCCAAAGTGAAGATATTGAATGAATTCAACATACTGAAATTAGAATTATTTTTTATAAAGAAAACATTATTTTTTAACAAAGAAAAGAATACTCTCTTCTAAAAGAATACTTTGGTTTTTTGTACCTTGTTTAAAAAGGTGCAAGTCCTTTATACCTAAAAATAACTAATAGGAGTACCATAGAAAATTTTAATTCTTTTATGTTTTGCTAGTACCGCACCCTTTACGTGTCTGCGTCACTAGCGTAAATTGCCGTCCTCTGTGTTAATCGCTTTTAGGTTACGGCTTAACTTCAACAAGAAAAAGCTTATAGAATGCAACCTAACCTCACTATTCGGCACCCTTTATAGCGAAACCGCCGAGAAAAAAGTGTCGTAAAACAGAAAATTCAAAAATTTATTATGCTAAGCATAAAATGCAAGCAAAAGGTAAAAGAAAAAAATAAATATAAAAAATGAGCTGCAAAGAATGGCAACACTTAAAACTGTAAAGACCTGGCTTCAAAAAAAAGGAGGCAAGGAAGTTGTATGTAATTGCCTGGCAGGCAGGAGCAAAACCCGCATTTAAAAGAATTTTTGTTTTGGGGCAACAAAGCGGCGCAATTGCACAATAGAAGCAGGCAGGCAGGCATGCTATACATATATTCTATATATAGGATATATACTATACTATTCTATTATATATATATAGATGTATATGTATGCATGTGTATGGAAAACATTAAATTGTTAGGCAAACCCCGCTGATGCATGAAAATCTGGCAAACGGTTTGAAGCCAAATTGGATTGGAAAATCAAAGCGTTGAATTTGTTGGCATTTGCATTTGGATTTCGTTCTGAATTTGAATTTCTATTGGGACTTCAGATTGATTTCAGAGCCTACAACTAGTAAAACATGATGACAAGCAAAGTCATCACTCACAATCAGATTGTGCCTTGCTTTGTGCACGTTCAGACGGCTTTTGAGAGTTGGCTTAGGAGGAGTTGGCACAACTGCAACTTGAGCTGCATTTAATGATGCAGAAGATGTTGAAATTACCACAATGCCACAAACAACATGTGATAGGGCACTTTGTTTGCTCCTGGCCGGCACAAAGCATTATAAGCTGCTTAAAAGCCATAAACCATGTTGAAACTTAAGTTGGAGCAATGGTATTAGCCGAACTAGAAGATTTAATGGCTTATGGTTGGCTTATATACATTTGTTAAGCTGTACACTTCATAATTAAATGAAAAGTTTGTTAACAATAGTGGCTTAATTTGAAATTCTAGCAAATCAATTAAATGTTAGATATTTAAATCAATGACTTGATACAAAATCTATTCAGCTTGGCACAATTAGTATGTGCAGTACTTCTACTACTTATTTAATTATAAAAAGAATATTTCAAATAATAAGAAAACGAAAAGAAGACATTTTACAATACAATGAAATACAGCTCTTAATTTTATTGTGAAGATAAAAAAGTCGGTATATTGACTACAAAAGTAACCGATCTGGAAATGATTTAACTGAAGTTATCCCTTAAGCTGTTGAATTGATTTGAAAGAAAAACCAAAAACAGTATATTTTACTTCTGTAATAAATTGTGATTCATGTCGTTCTTTGTTCTTTCCGAGTTTTGTGTCAGTTTAAATGAGAAGTCATTTTTCTGAATTATAGCTTGATTCCAATTTACATAGATTTCAGCTAGTCATCGTTTGATATCTCTAACGAGACTATTTGCTCATCATTATCGGCAGCTCCCCTTAGCATTTGTAGCACTTTCATTGAATGGCAAATAATTTTTTGCGTTTTTTTTTGTTCGTGCATTTCACGAATTTTGATTCTTTTTCTGCATTTCCGTGTAGCTCGTTAGACATTTTCCAGCTCGAAATTTGCGTAGTTTAGGCCACGGCTGGTCCTGGTGCTGATGCCAATCCCAATGCTGATGCTTCTGATGCTATAACATTTTTCAGCTTTTACACGACATTTGCTACGCAAACAAAATAATTTAAGAGGCGAGGGCAACCCATGGTTACCCTGATCCGCACTTGGAGTCCGAGAATAATGGCCGCACTTGCTTTGCCATTTGTTATGCCCAAATGGAAGAGGGAGGGAACTGGAGGGGCAGTTTAGCTGTTGACCATTAAGTAACGCATAGGGTCCCACACTGTATGTCGGAGTTTTTGGTCGATGTAAACGATTGCACTCGGATGATGTATGCGTCTCGTCTAGCGCCCATTTTTTGTGATTTACTTGCTTAAACTATGAGAGATGCAATGCTTAGCTTGGGTAACAAAGTTTTCATATCTTTAAAGTTATAGTTGAGTGGAAATATTAAATAATTAGTCTACATATATTAATGTAATTATTTGTTAATGAAAGATAAATTTGAAGAAATTTCACTTTAAAGAGAGCTTTTAAAATTTTTAAAGCTCGTTTTAAGCTTTACGACGCTTTTCAATCGCTGCTAGCTTTTAATATAATTTGTAAAAAAGCATACACAGAGAAAATTAAACAAAATTTCGGACTTTAACAATTCACTATGCTTTATTCGAGGATGTCGATCTTAATTTAAGTACGATTTTGAATAAAGTACTATGAACTCTGCAACTGAGTGAAAATCAACTTAAAAATAAGATTTTTCAATCTTATTTCCAGTTTTCTTGAACACGAATTAAGATCATGTGTACCTGAAGTAATATTTATTTATTTGTTATTTATTTTCTGCATTGTTTTATTAATTACTTTTTAAATTTAAATTTATTTACATTATCGTTTTATTTATTAGCTTAATACTAGTAATTACTAGTAATTCGTACTTAAATCAAGAAAAGATTTTAAGAATTCGAAATACTAATTTCGATGCATTTCGCACTTATTTTTGAGCTCGGGATTTTTCTCTCTGTGTACAATTTAAAAGTGCTTTTGACTTCAGTGTATGAATTCTCATTTAATTAGAATCGCCTGCGCTTTTAATGCGTTTTTGTTAGGATTATGTTTGAAGAGAGTTCATTTATAGCTTCGGAATGGTTTATAGTTTGCTATATTATGTATATAGTCGTCTTTAGCTTCAGAAGCACGTTATTCTGTATGCTTTAATATATCAAGAAATTTTCATTTAAGACATAAATGTGCTATTAAAACAACTTCTGTACATGCAAGTTCATTAAATTGAGTTTGCCTTTAATGTACTTCTGCTGCTGTTTTAATTGGTGTTTAGCCTGATTAAGAGAGTAGATATTTGACACATACATTTTGGAATGAATTCTCTTTGATTATGAATCGCAAATGAAATGTCTTCCTCCTTGCACACATTTCAAATGCGGATGTGCTTGTGAATTGACAAATAGCTGCCTATGAAATGCGATGCCGCATAATTTGACCAAACAGATGTGAGATGAGCTCAACAGAGAGACAGACGGACCCAAAAGATGGACAGACAGACAGTAAAGTAGAATGGAGAGAACGGAGGAAAAAGACGAGCTGAAAATTGAATGAATTCGCACAACAAACGACGTTGACTCGTTGAAGTGTCAACGAAAGCATTCGAGTGTGATTTTTGGAATTGAAAATCAAATTTCAGCATTGCCCTGATGTCTGGTCAACACAACAACGAATCAGAACAGTATGAATCTATGGCCATGTCCATGGCATTTTTTGGCCAAGAGCAAACAAACAATTTCAATTTCAAGTGTCCAACTGATTGCAATTATTGAACTAGAAAATGCTTGACAACTGTCAATAGAAGTGCATTCACATAAGCCCGACAATTGCTTTCTCACTTCGGTCTGATTGTTAGGAAGTGTAGGGGTAAGTGGAAGGTGGGAGTTTTATTTGAAGCTTTTAAAAAGATTTATCACCCCGGAAGTACACAACAAATGTGCCATGCTCATTATGACCATAAAATATGTATGCCAATTAGACACCAGCTAAGCCACAATTTGTTGCTTGCAGTCCGACAAAAGCAGAACCTCTTACCAAGTCGCAAACCCTTAAGCTGTTTGCCGACAGTCGTATTCAGACAAACATCACTTAACAGTGCTTAAGGCATCGAAAATATCATTTGAAATCATCAAGAAAAATGTAGAAGTTTATATTTCATAAAATTAATTCTTTTTAAAAGATAAATTTTGTTCTATTAAGAAGTTAACGAACACTTTTCATTTTAAGCCATGAATATTCTTTCATTACTGCTTTAATTCTAAAGCTGGATTTAAAAAAAGTTAGTTTTAGGTAATCATATTTTTTATTTAATCTTTTAAACATTATTTATTATTGCCAATTAAAAATTTTATTTATAATTCTAATCGTGACTAGCAGTAGTTAGTATTCATAAATACAAAAATATGCGGACTTTTAGTTAATAGCGTCCTATGATATTACTTGTAAATTTAATGTTGTACTTTTTTTGTAATCTGCTAGACTAAATACCACGTTTTATTAAACATGCTGTGCATTCTTATAAAAGCCACAGTGCCACTATCACCAGAAGCCGGAAATTGTTGCCGGTTTTCGTTCTATGCTTAAGAGCATATTTTTTAAACTATGGTCTGAGTGTAAAGCTAGAGATTTGATGTTTTCCATGAAGGCTTAGCTACCCTAGAAAAGAATTTATAAAGGTTTAATCAAATTAAGCTTAGCTTCCCATCATAGGCTGGAGAGCAGACATGGTAAATAAATAGTGTCTTAAGCGACGATTTCTGAATGCATTATGTTTTTCAGTTTTAACGTGAAATATAGTAAAAAGAAAGCTCCAAAAGGATTTTAATTTCCTTAATTCAAAAACAGCTATATGTAGAACAATACAACTATTTTAAATTATTAATAGATATATTCATTAGCATTGAAAAATGCAAGCTAACATCTAAAAAAACCCAACCGACATTTTTTTTAAAAGTAATGCTGCACGAATTTTTGATTCTAATCATCTGGGTTCATTTGATCAATACTACAAGAAAGGTGCTGCCTAGTTTTATTTGGCAGCAAAGGAAATGCTTTGAATTGAATTTCTTGAAGTGAAATAAAATAAAATAATAAATTCTACTTCAGTCTAACAGACTTTCACGACTTGGTTCCCACAGTGCACTGGGTACCAAAACGCCTGCAACTTTTCCTAACATAAGTTCACTTGCCGTTTCCCTTTTCTGGTCTTCGTTCATTCAAGGTATCCTGCAGGATCTTTAGTAAACGACATAAATTAATAACGACTCACAAGAAGCGCCAACAGTTTGCGGCAACTTGCTTTGACCTCACCTTGCTGTCTTCTTATTGTCTCCTTTTTGTGTGTATGTGTGTTGCAAGCAGGTATAGGTGCCCCTGGTGTGCAACAATTGTGGCATCCAAGACCAACTGAGAATTCTTTGTCGAGGAAGCATCATTAGTCAAAGTTGTTTTCCGCTCAGCGGCAAGAAAAGTGCCTCATCAAAAGCTTACCAAGGAATAAGATTGTAAAACCAAAAAATAGAAAAGAGAAACAACTTTTGCATTAAATGGGATTAGTCAGATTGGGGTTGGGTTGTTGTGTTCCGTGAAGTATCAGAGTTGATTAGCATGATTACAATTTTCCTAATTATTTCCACACTCAAAGAAAGTACGAAAGCAACCAAAGAACTTTCTTTTAACATTGGTTGCCACGCAAAAACTGTTTAAAACATTAATCAACAGGTGTTTCCTTTTTGCTGAAGCTGACAAAGTTCTGAAAAAAGGAAGACACAGAAACATGCTAATGAGATCCCGAAAAAATGAATACATTCTCTGGAACTGAAGATACCGTTCAAGCAAAAGGATATTTGCACGCTTATACATATATATGTATTTTAGTTTGATATAGCAAAAAGATACTTACTTCTGAAATCTTGTATTTCGTGTTATCGCATGCAATCAGCAAATTTATTCCTGAGAATCTCAAAATTTTCCCATCGCAATGGCGCCTTTTAGTTGATGGCTATGATTGTATTATTGTTGTGTAAATAACGTCGTAACAGAAGATAAAAATCTACAACACATGATTGAATAGACGTTTGTCTAACATTTCGAATTTGCATGCTAATTAGAAAGTCAAGCGGAACAATAAAAAAATAACGCTTGACGGAACGAAAAAAAGCGAATATTTAGGTAATTAAGTAATTAGTGGTGGCAGAACAATTGTAATCCAAGCTGGTTATTAACCAGCGTATTCTCAAATTTACATGGTACATATTTATGTATAGTGTGTCACATCCGATTGTTTCGATAGCGCTACATTGTGGATGTCATTTTATTATCACTCGAACTTGACCCACAGACACTGCTAAACAGTTCCACAAATCCCACATCCCATTCCAATAAGATTATTGGCATTGCAGCAGCATTCTCGCCAACGAGCTTCTACCCGTTCCAATGTCACCTCGTTCCCGCTGACAAGCTTTTGCGTCTGTATTTGTGAACTGGTGTTCGTTTTCAATGAATATATCCGCTCTCGCCCTCTCTCTCTCTCTTTCCCAGAAGATGTTTTCTTATTCGCATTTTCTTCTGCTCTCTGAGCGGCTCGTGATCCCTCGCTCTTTCCCAATAATTTGCCTGCTGGAATTCGCATTCATACAGTGGTACATAATTTTGTGTGTTTATTATACATATATCCAAACTCAAATATTACAAACATAAATACGGTTGCCATACAAATAATTAAATATCCGAAACCCTTGTGTGTCTTTTTCTTTTATTTCTTGTACAGACATAATATGTCCATTATACTTTTCGTTGCCACTGTTCCTTAAGTTTCAAAGCTCTCTTTGCGCGCATTCTTGCTGCTACGTATGCTCTCTCTCTCTGTCTTTCACACGCTCCAGTCGCTTGCTCTTGGCAGGTCAGTCCGCAATTTGCCGCCGTTGAGCTTTGTACACGTCGCCTTCGTTGGTTGTTTAATTCGTCATTTTAACTTGTGGTGACTGCGTGGTTCATAACGATAACCAAAACAAAATAAAAAACAACATATAAACAAAGAAAAACAATAGAAAGTGCAGTGCAAATCGAATTGAAATAAAAGCCAATCGAATTCTGAGTGCTTCAAGTGGCATTCCATATTCCATTTGTTGCGTGAGTAAAAAGCTACAGAAACGCGCTCACTCTTTTCTCTCTCTTTGGTTATCTCTCTGTCTGGGTGCTCTTTATTTTGTTTGTGCCGCTATTTGTTGTTGCGTTTTGTGTTGTTGTCCCGCTTGGCCATGATTGTCGCTCGTTTTATCTGCCTATTTCTACCTGTCTATGTACATTCCTACCTCTCAGCCATCATTTATCATAAAAACTCCCATCAGAGAATTCATCAATTCAGTTTTTTTAGCTTTGTTGTCTGACAATTGGAAATTGTTTGTTTAGTCGTATTCGAAGCGTTCCAATCGCAACGCCGGCCAAGCTCCCTCAACATCCCAATCACAAACAAAGATCATAACATATAGTACAATATGCCAAGTGTGAAGTGAACTAACCCGTCATTCGTCAAGTGAAAGTGTATTAAGATCGACAGCATAAAAATATTAAACTCAATAGTTAGTCAGAGTCCCCCATACAATAATAATGGCCACGTTATCGTTTTTCTAATAAACAGTAGTACTTCAAAGCGAGAAGAAAAAGAACAACAACAATTTGCAATCATTTCTTCAGAAATTTGACGTCACAACATACGTTCCATTCTTGTGTATTGTGTTTGCATCTATGTGTGAGTGTTGTTGGCAATGCCAGTGCTCCAATTGGAGTCTCGATTGTCTTATTGGCAACATTCTTCGTGGCATGTTACGATTCAACTAGAACAACAACAATACATTTTTGTTCAGCTCATTCTCTACATTGTTGAAAAATTGAAAAATCAACGATTTAATGAATAATGTTACCTTCCAGATGTGCTTATAAATAGCTGAATACATACAAACATAGATACTCAAGTACTTATGTACGCATGTGTGTTTTTTGAGAACTGTCAATGACCCACGTTCTCTGATTGGATTTTGATATGTGCTTCTAATAAAGTCTTATCAGCCGCCTTCAACAGTTGCACATGTGATAATTGGAAAATTTAGATTTTTTTAATTTCAACTATTGATCATAACAGGAAGAAGTCATAACCGTTATCTTAATATCCGGTAACGAATTCATCCGGTATGAATCCGGTATGAACTTACAATCGATAGTTGTTGCCAATTCTATTGTTATTGGAGGACTGATTAACTGATTTAATTAACTATTTCATTATTCATCAGCTTAAGTAACCTTAAACATGCCCAAGCATACAAATTAGTTCAATTTATATATATTATAACCTATCATTATAATTTTAATAATATTCTTAAAGAATCTTTGCTGTGTAAAATATGAAAAAACAGAAAATAATAATAATATACGAGATATTAAAATAATGCTCATGCTTGCATCTCGTGCGTGACGAAATCTCTCACAATTAAAGCAACTACAAAAGAAAACAACTCTCTACAGAACAATATATATAGGTTAACAGAAAAGTTTTGATTAGAGTGCTACAACATTTGTTAAATGTCGATTGAGTGGGTTCGGCACCCACATTAATGATAAGAATTCACCTCATCGACGTCATCATCTTTGCTTTATCAAAATGATAGTCATCAATACGTCCGATGTAAGTGGTATTTTATGGTTGCTATTTCATATCGTTATTATGATTATTATGGTAGTTTTATGTTACTTTTTATAACGGTTATGGTTAGTGTGATTATCTGATTTGAAATGGTGTCGGTATTTATTAAAGAACATTATGTGTACTTTAAGTGCTTTATTTGCAGCAAGGTTTAGAACGATGCGTAGACCTCGACGTGCTATTAGCATATACATTGATGATGATCAGGTATACGATACATGTACATAACTATCTACATTATAAAAGCATACTGTGAATGTCCGATTCCGCGTAAATCTGTTTCTTAACTGGGGAAACACTCGGAATAATCATATCCCCTTAGAATAGACGCCACGTGTAGGTAGTATTTGCATGGGATTACATTACAACTATAAATCATTAGGCACATATGTATATATATATATTTTTTTTGCATTTAATCAGATTAACAAGTCATTACTGCCCAACAACTGTAAAAATTAATGTCGTTGCACGGATTATTTATAAATATATTTTAATAGGAATCTTATATCCCATTCTCCAGTTTATAAGTCCGATCGTAACCGGCTGGTACACTCAGGAATATAATTATATTAATATGTAATTATACCGATCATTTTACATTTGATGACAGAATTAAAAAGTAACCTTGAATATTTATTTATAATTTAATTTCAAAATATAGCAAAGGAATAAAATAAAAGTATAATTTCAAACGACTTTAAATTATAGAATTATTATTCTTTTTTCAAGAGATTTTTAATGGTTTTTTTAGTTTTAAAATATTATAACTGTTTTTCAGTCAGTTTTTAACTGTAGTAATGAATTGAAATCATTTTCTATAGAAAATTATAACTACTTAATTTTAATTTCTGGAAAATGGAATTTATAATTTCATTTTTTAAACGAAAAAAAATTATCAGTGGATATAAGCATTCGTGTTATTGTTATTACGAGCTAGAGATTTGCATAGCTGATTAATATTACTTGACAAACTAGTTACTTGACTTGTAGTAAGTATTCAAGAATATCTTTTACACTATTGTAAACAAATCTCCATGCTTATCATAGTAATTACAAGTACTTAACAAAGTTAATTTTTAGCTCCCATTAAAGTATTCATTACTAGCCCAACAATGTCGAAAAGGTAAATGGAAAAGCTCAATTCTAGCTAAAACGCTTTTAAACTCAACAAAGCCCCACAAAATGGGTACATGTTTACCTTTTGTGCACCACAAAAGCGAAAAGCGACAACTTTTGAACCACTTTTAGATGTTTTAGTTTTTTTTTTAGTTTGGTTGTAGTTGTCAGCATTTGAATACATAAACAAACTATTACAACAGAGTGAAGTTGCAGCTAAAGTTCAATTTAGGCCAACGCAAATGGAGTTGGCCTATTGTATTAAAAAATAGAAGGAGACAAATAATGAAAAACCTGTCAGTTGGAGAATATATTTGTTAAAGGTGCCAGTAGACTTTGAATGGTTAAAAAAATGCATCGAGTAGGTGAATCGATCTATTTCAGTTTCTAGTTATTGTTTTTGTCTTTATTTTAATTTTTAAAGTGCTGCCTAGTTATAATAATTTGATGTTGATGAGACTTTGACATTTGTCCCCAGGTTTAAAACCAGTAAATAAAATTGTGAATTTCAACACAATTAGCTGTCCAAAATTAACTAAGTGCTCTGAACAGACTGACAGTTTGATAGATGGACAGATGGACAGACAGTCAGATGGACAGTCGAAATGGTTCAGTAAATTTTATAATTATACTCGATTCATGCATAATATTTAATTTGAGACCGCAGCCAAATTTATACGCTTAAATGATGTATAAAATCTAAAAATATTTTAACTTAGTTCAACTTCAAGTCCCGCATATATATACCCTATCATGAGGATAATAACAAATATTTGTCAAATAGGTAACGTTCAATAATAAAAATAAATAGACTCAACCGAAAATTTCTAAATAAATTGATTGTTAATATTGTTAATAGGCATCTCTACGTTCTGTTAGTGTATTAGATAGTCTATTTTTAAAGAAGGCAACTCCATAATTGCGTAATTCGAAGCTCAGTAATTTTGCCAGTTTGCCTGCCCGCATAAATTGCATCTCCTCATCTTGCTTTTGGTTCAGCTGTAGACGGTGCTAACAAAATTTTATTTAATTAAAATGCACACAGCATAGTTTTCATAATGAAATACCTACCGTGCCAGTTAATAGATGAATGATTCCCTTTTGGATGCCCCCTTTTCCACTACGGCTAAATGCCTCAAACGTTTGCCCCATTAACTTGTCTGTCTGTGGCGAGCCAGAAGAACATTTTGGCCAAAATGAAGCCTTTGATGTTATTGCTTGACAAAAAGGAAAGGAGAAATCCAACCACAAGATTAATTTCCCATTAAAATTCTATTAAATTCGAAATTATTATTAAATATATGTATAAATTCTAAATAACTGCAAAAAGTTCGTTTTAAATTTTGATTGCTGCAATAAAAAAACTTAGTTGGAATCCAGAGTATTTCAAATTAAAACCAAACCAAGCCCGAAACTCTCAGCACAGCTGCATTTCACATTGGCTACACTGGGTGACAGAAATTTACGACCTCCCCAAAAACACACACACACACACACACACACACACACACACACACACACACACACACACACACACACATACAATTTGAATTTTATTCTACAACCAGACACTGCCCCAAATGGGAATAAAATCTATAAAAAATATTAAAAATAAAAATAAAGAAGGGAAAATAAAATTAAAATAAGAGATGGTTTTAATGCCAGGAAGTCACGTACTCGAAGTGCACTGTTTTGTCGGCTAGTGTATAATGGGTGGTGGGTGGAGCAAGGCAACTGGACATGACAGAGGCAAACCCATGTTGGCATGTAACAAAAGTTGACAACTCTGGTGGAGACTCATGTGGCATGGATGGTTGGGTTGGGCTTGTTGGGGGCCTTGTCAGTCGTCGTCTGGCTTTGTGCAACACCATGAATGATTACAAACTTGTTGACGATTGCAAATTAGCTGCAAGTGGTGAGAGAAGCAGGAAGAGAAATGAGCTTCAGTCAAGGCATTCAATTTGTGGTAAATGGTAACAAGCAGAAGAAAGAATTGGAAAATCAATAAAGTAGTTTTCGGATTGTGAATTAATGTGGAAATGTAGTTTGACTTGTGCGGTATAGAATAAAATTGTTTAACAATATATTATAACAATTTTCACTACATTATTTGGTTCACAGGGGGAGTAAAGTTTTTGAAAGTATATCAAGATTTTTACTTACATGTATTGACGTTTTTAATAATATTTTAATATTATTAATACTTTTGATCTTGCTTTCTAACAGCTTGATCCTTGAGCCTGTTCGTTCACGTCTTAGCTTCCCATTGGGGCTCGCATTTGGACTTTTTTAAACCGTCCTTTTTTGACTTCATTGAGGTTCTTTAAAAGTTTTAAGGTTTTTAAACTTAGTCACTACCACTAGTTTTAATATTAATAATATGTTATGCATGTAACAAACAATTGGTTAATATCTTGAAAATATGATATAATATGTTCAGATCATAACAATATCTTAAGATCTTAATCAAATGAGGTTGCTTAATACTGTTTTAAGATCTTTACTAACTTTTAGCTTACTGAAATAAGTAATGTTGCTTATCCTTAGATCTTAGCTTTAATCCTTCATTTTCTCATGCAATTAATCTCAAGTCGATCTCTCTGATTAATAACTTGTTTTTAATCTATGCCCTTTTCTCCCATTTTAGACGGGTCTAACCCTCACACCCGAAATGCTGCTGTCTACCTCCGAGTCATCAACGCACAGCGCCTCAGAGGTAGCAGGACGTCTGCAAGTCGATGTGCGAACCGGTTTAAAATGGACGGAGGCTAAGTATCGGGCTAAAATCATTGGCCATAATGAGCTGAATGTCATTGAGGAGGAACCGACATGGAAGAAGTACATTGAGCAGTTTAGAAATCCTCTAATCCTTTTGCTCCTTGGCTCCGCTCTAGTCTCGGTGATCATGAAACAGTTTGACGATGCCGTCAGCATAACCATTGCCATATTGATAGTGGTTACGGTCGCTTTTATACAGGAATATCGCTCCGAGAAGAGTTTGGAGGAGCTAAAGAAGCTGGTGCCGCCAGAGTGCCACTGCCTGAGGGAGGGACGCCTCGATACGTTCCTGGCACGTGAACTTGTTCCCGGAGATGTGGTCCATCTCAATGTGGGAGATCGTGTTCCTGCAGATGTGCGTCTCTTTGAGGCTGTGGATCTTTCGATTGATGAGAGCAGCTTCACGGGCGAAACGGAGCCAGCTCGAAAGATCACCGATGTTTTGCTCAATAATACGAATGTCAAGGATCACAGCAATATGAAGAATATTGCATTTATGGGCACCCTAGTGCGTTGTGGCAATGGCAAAGGAATTGTGGTCAGCACAGGGGAACGCAGCGAGTTTGGCGAGGTTTTCAAGATGATGCAGGCCGAGGAGGCGCCCAAGACCCCGCTACAGAAGTCCATGGATATTTTAGGTGCTCAACTGAGCTTTTATTCCTTTCTTATCATTGGTGTCATCATGTTGCTGGGCTGGCTTCAAGGCAAACCCATCTCAGAGATGTTCAACATTAGTGTATCCCTCGCTGTGGCCGCCATTCCCGAGGGTCTCCCCATTGTGGTGACTGTCACTTTGGCTTTGGGTGTCATGCGAATGGCCAAACGCAATGCGATTGTCAAGAAGTTGCCCACCGTCGAGACCTTGGGCTGTGTCAATGTCATCTGTTCGGATAAAACCGGCACCTTAACCAAAAACGAGATGACAGCCACGATTATTATTACCTCCGATGGATACATGGCTGATGTTACTGGAGCCGGATACAATGATCAAGGGGAGATTCACATTCGTCACTGCAATAATGTGGAAATGGCCAAGACGAATATTACAAATCTACTGGAAATTGGCGCCGTTTGCAATAATGCCTATATTCAGAATGGTACACTCCTAGGACAGCCGACAGAGGGCGCTCTTGTGGCAGTTGCCATGAAGAATGGAATGTATGCCACAGCTGAGAACTATGTACGCATTCAGGAGTATCCTTTTAGCTCTGAACAAAAGATGATGGCCGTCAAGTGCATTCACAAGTACAACAACAACAAGGAGGAGATATTTTTTGCCAAGGGCGCCTTGGAAACCCTTTTGCCCCAATGCACCAAATATCAATTTGGCACCCAAACGGTGCCTTTGACCAAACAGAATGAAGCTGAATTTCTTGCAGAGGCTTATGAAATTGGACGCAAAGGATTGCGCGTCTTGGCCCTGGCCAAAGGACGTTCCATGCAGGATTTGATTTATTGCGGTCTTGTAGGAATTACCGATCCCCCGAGACCCCTCGTCAGGGAGTCGATTGAGATGCTGTTGCAAAGCGGGGTTCGTGTCAAGATGGTCACTGGAGATGCACAGGAAACTGCAATGGCTATTGGTAAGTAGATCAATGGATTCTACTTTTTTTTACATTAATGAAACTGTTTTTCATGCTTACGCTGTGAGTCTATTCTTAATCTAAGGGACTTTAGTTAAAGAAACATTAAAGAAATTGTTCTTCATGCTTACTTTCTGAGTCTATTCTTAATCTAAGGGACTTTAGTTATGGCAGGAAGACTTTAAGTTCCTTTATAAACTTAATATATACATTCTCTTGGAATTGTCCAAGTTATTTACTTTCTTAACAAGCTATTAACTCTCCTCACATGCGCTAATAGAAGTTAAATATAATACCAATAATTTTTTACTTTCTTTCAATAGTTAATAGTTTTCCATGGTTATTTTTTTCATCTCAAGATAACAGAATGTGATCTTAGAGATTGTTTTTCAATGTGTTCAAATTTTGCAATATTTTCTATAAATAGTCCCCCTATGGTAATTTTACTACTACTACTTTGTTTACTTTTATTATCTTTGTACTATTCAAAAGGGAATTAAAATATTGCCATGAAATATATATAGTTTATATCCGATTGTCCATCTGTCCGTCTGTGTCTACATATACAAAGTAGTCTCTCAGCTTTAAAATTAACTATCAACAATTTGTTTCTTCCTATTTTTATTTCTCTCATGTTCCTTAAAATTTTGCTTATGGGTTGTTTCATAATAAGCCCACAATTGCCTTTTCGTAAATTATGAGCTTGGGCTCCTAAGCCCAATTAAGAAACGTTGGCCCAGTTCTCTTTTTTAGTTGGTAAGAAAAGCTAACCCGAAATTCCAGGCACATGACATACAAGCCAGAGCATTATCTTTGTCCAAGCTGACAAATTTATTTTTTGGGGTCCTATTTGTATGATTACTTTAACTCGAAACTCAATTAAAATCTCTTTAAGAGCTGCTCATGCTAGCCACAAATTGTTGGCCTAAACTTAAGTGCTGGCACGCCCATCCGCCCGAAACTATGCAAATAAATTTGTCAACGCAGCGTAATTAAAAGTGGCAACTCCCTTGTCCCTTGTCTGCCTCAAACAACCGCAATTTATGCTTGGCATAGAAATATTTTCAAGAATGGACCATGATGTATGTATGTTCTTATGTGAAGGCGGAGATACACGCATCTCTGACTGAAGGAGGGGGCTAAAAAGTCAAGGGTTAAAGGGCGTGAGCACCAGGCAAAGTCATAGCCAGTGTTGCCGGACAGCCTAAAATATGCAAACAGAATTAATTAACCATGCCAGTTGAAGCTGTTGAAAGTTTTCAGTTGGCCGCAAAGTTGAGTTCTAGTTGAAGTTTAGGCTCAGTTGCACTTTGGAGGACGAAAAGGAAGAATAGTGGCTTCTCTCACTTATTCCCGGAAGAGCGTGTGTGACAGATGTACTTGAGGTTCTTCAGATACATACGTACTTATATCTTATATACATAGTTCTGTGTGAAAACTTTCAAGTTTCCTCTATTCAAATTTAGTAAGGAAGTTGCATAAAATTGCTAGTAAAGTGCTTTGCTAACTAAATGGCTGGTATGCTGTTTGTCATCGTGTACATGTTTTTCATTAACTACAAAGACCTTAAGTTTAACCATATACTATGTATTTAAATGAAAATCGCAACTCCAACACCACGTGGCATGTTGCATGCAACGGAAAATTCGCCAAAACTCGTTGAATAAAATACAGAAAGGAAGAAAAAATAGAAGTAGAAAAAAGAAGTTGAAGCAATGCCGCAAAGTGAGCGCAGCAAATTGGAAAAGATAGCACACAAAGCGCGCACAGAGCAACATTAAAAATAAACCAAGCAAAAAAGGCAAAAAGCAAAAATACACGATGGGAAAAAAACTCCAAAAGAGAACTGGAAAGGGGAGAGGGGAGAGGGTGGGTAGGTTGAGGGCCACAGGTAAAGCGACATCCATAGACGTTGTCCTTCGTGGCCCTGGGGGTATCAGGAACAAGACGGGAGGGGCAAGGCCCATATCTAATATCCTGCAACGCACAGGAGGACGCACAACATCAGAAGCAAAAGTAAAATCATCAGAGGCATCAACAGCATCAGCCATCGCCGCATCGTCAGTCGCTGAAATAATTAACTCTAGCTCAAACTCCCCATCGTCATCCCCATCGTCATCCCTATCGTCATCGTCATCGTCAGGACTCATCATCTTCTTCATCCTCATCATCGCTGGTGCGCGTCTGCAGTGAACAGGAATTCATCAACATGGACAACGACTTCAGTACCTTTCCGTTCCATCTCTTGCATCTCGAAATGTTCATCAGCTCTGACAAAACCTTATAAAAGCAACTTCAATTCACTTTGCTTGCAATTCGCAAGCTCGACCAAATAAATAGTCATCCAATCGCGTCTTATAGGGTTGTTATAGTTTGGTAGAAATACGTAAAGTTTTAAGGATAAATTGGGAATTGAAAATACTTATGTAGATATCGATGGGAGATAACGTCGAAGTCAAAGATGTATATCAGATAAAATCAAGTTGGCTATGAGAAAACGGACCTAAATGTTTAAATAAGAGTACTAAAGAACTTAATCGAATAACTTTTATTTTTGGGCTGCAACAATACAAAATATTTTATTTAAATGAAGGATGTAATCTAATTTGTTAGTAGGGAAATTCATTGAGGCATTTTATCAATTACATTAGCTATTATTATATTATATATAATATATATTCTATTATAAATTAATATTATAATTTTTGTGTTTTACTTATTTGTTTATAAATCCTTTAACTTAGTCCTTACTTCACAAAAGTTTACTATGAATTCGTGTGTTCTATAAACATGATTTTGAAAACTTTAAAAGTCATTAATTCTTTGTATTAAATTAGTATTTGACTTGAAGGAGGATCTTATTAAAAATTAAAGTAATTAAAGTTAATTTAAATATTTTATATAGTTATTCAATTAAACTTCCTTCTATTTACTTGCATTTTTAAAGGGTATCACATAGTTTCCCATGTTGTTTACAACATTTTTTTGCCATTTGCAATTTCCCTTTCGAAGCTGTGAATAACGGTATAATTATAGAATGCCCGAGAGTTTTATGCGAAGTTGGGATGATGATGAGGGGGGAGGGGGGGGGTCTTAACTGAATTTGATTTAATGCCTCGAGCTACAAGCGTGCATATTGATTGAAATTTTGACGTACAAATTGTAAATGAGCAAATGAGTTTCCCCAGTTTCCTTCCCCTTTTATCAAATGTGCCTCTCCCAGTCCTGTCTGAACTATGTATGTATTTGATATTGTTGTTATTGTTGAAACGAAAAGCCGCTTAGAGGGAATCGTCTGCTTAATTGGCCAACCAACCTGGCCCCTTGGCTGGTTGTCTAGTTACTGACCAACCAGCTTGGTTGTGCTAATCCTTACCAATTTGTTGTATGTACTATGAACCCACTCGCATCTATCTTTGACTAAGGACAGACAATCAGAAATCAGACAGTTCAGTTTTGGAGGAGCAGACATAATTAAGTTGGTGTATTTCATTTTCAATTTGGCTGCCAATTATGCAGCCAGTTTTGTCATTAGCTCCTTAAACAGAGTCACTCTCCTAAGGGCTAATTGAATCTGTGGTTAATTCACTTGGCTCTAAATCAAACTCTGACTCTGACTCTGGCTCAAGTTTCTCTGTCAACAGGATCTAACCACAAACTGTGTGAGTTTTAGTCGTAGACTGAAATTGTCAAGTGCCTAAAAACCACAATAGTATTGATATCGATAGTGTGTATTTTTATCAATGGTGCAGCAATAATAAATAGATCTTTAGATTCGAAGATACTCGTATCTGTTCATGGCTCAATTTGTTGTCTATAAGTAAACAAAACTATTAATACTGACAATTATAATAATAATTATTTAAGGCTGATTAGTTGTTAAGAATTTTATATGCTAGTATTTTATCTTGTAAATCAATATACATAGATTTAAACAGATTTCAATGAAATAAGATACAACGATATTTTAATACAATTGATTATAAATAAGTATATTCTTTTAATTAAATTTTAAGCAATTTTGAAATGAAATTAGTAAAGTTTCAAATCAATTTACCTCAAGTAAACAAGTTAAATCCATGAACTGCAATTGCAACCTTTGTTCCCAGATGTTTGTCTAACAGCTCGTCGACACGTATTAATAGACAATTAGGAGGACAATCTCAGACTAGGAGCTTCACTTGAGTAAATCTTAATCAATGCCACATTTCCGGACTTGTGTCACGCCTTAGGGTTGTTGTTGTTGTTGCAGCATTCTTGATGTGGCAGCTGTTGCTTTGATTCTCTCTCAAACTTGACACATATCCAATTAGCGAAATGCACTCGGAAATGCACTTGTAATCCTATGGTGTAGATCTCTGACAATCAGTTTGGGGGGCGTTATTCACATCAATCGGCTTGGATGTTGATTTGACTCATGCACAAGGATAACTGCATGCAGGATGTGATTGTCCCCCCAGTAGAAACCGAAACGGAAGACAGAGATAATCACACAGCGATTGCCATATCAGAAAGGATGCCAAGAAGCAGCAGCCGGCAGCAGGAAGCAGGAAGCAGGAGGATGACAAAGTCAGTTGATGGAAAGCGTCGAAAGAATTGTCACGTACATGAAAGTCGCTTAATAAACAGCACAAGGAATGCTTCCTTTTCCTCTACCTTCCCCCACTCTCAATCTTTCCCACCAGATGCTAAAGATGTAAATGCAAATGTCACTCGCAGCACGCCCTTTAGCCACGCCCCGAATTTTCCATTACCAAATGAGACTCTTTTTTTTATATTTTTGTTGTTGTTGTTGTTGTTGCTTGTAGTTTGTTCTTTTGTTTTCGCAACACAGTGAAATTTGCTGTTTGTGATTTTTGTGGCCATCAAAGTGGCAACTGAAGCTGAATGGGCTTGTTGTGCTCGCTTCACATTTTCATAAACTTGGCCATCATTTTCATTTACTTTACCATATTTCTTTCTTTCCTTTTTCTTCTCTTTCCAACTTGTCTCTAATCCGCTTTTCGCCTGCGGTTTTCTCTGCTTTGACAAATTTTTATAAACTTTATAAAGTTTTCCAAAACTCTTCCACTCATTTTGAGAGCAACTTTGTTTGCAGCAGGCCAAACTATCAACCCCTCCCCTTTTTCAACTATGTGTGCCATTTTCCTCCCTTTTTTCCTACAGGCATTTATCAAACATAACAACAAAGTTGGTTCCGAATTTTAAACTGCAATATTCGTGGGATTTATGAAGTTTTTCATGCTCTGCTTTGGCTTTGACAGTCTGTATTTGATTTTTAATATATTGATGATGGTACGGAAACCCGATGCCCCAGGCCTATTCAAATTTTTTATATCTCGTATGAATTTTAAACTCATTTATACAGTTACAGAATGTAGTGATATAGTGAAAGTTTTACATTTTGTAAATAAAAAGATTTCTATAACCTGAGAATCTATTCTAAAGATATTTTGTATATTATACTATTTCGGAATTTAAGTTACCATATATTTCTTCATTTTCTATATTCTGCTTAGACACTTTTGTAAAGAGTAATATCATTTTTTATAGCTCTAACATTACCTTTTATAAAGAGCCCATTGTGCTGTACATGCCTTCATCTTCCCATAAAAAATGACATGTAAAAAATGTAAATATTTCCATCAACATGAAATATTACCCATCAAAAGAAAAAATGTCTATTGCAATTAAGTATTTTTTATCCTTTGTTGAGGCCAAATTGGCATTGTTGCTTATTATTTTGTTGTATTCATATGACATCGTTTGAAGACTGAACTGAAAGTGTAGGAAAAACTCATTTCTGAATGGCAGACACGTTGCTGTCATCGGCAGAAATTGAAAATCCATTTGAAATTGCAATTTTCACACATAAATATTGGCAATATGTGCAGATTATGCTTCCATCTCACAATCAGTTGTTGTTTTTGCTGTTGCTTTTGCGGTCAATGGCAAATGATGGAACTCATCACGTCATCACAGGTAATAAAGTCGCTGAAACAGGTGTCTGATGAGCTCGGATAACCTTCGATGACAATTGCAAATACAGCTGGTAAAGCTGATTGTTCGATGAATCTTTAAACCCAAATGAGTTGGATTTTCGAGAAACAAATACGTGAAATCAGAAATTTAATTGATTAAGAGTTTTTTCTTTAAAAAATACTACACTTCATGACTTCTTAAAGTTCTATTTGCTTAACACTTTTCCGTAGTCAGCTTGAACTAAACTTCTCTTCAAATCCCAGGTAATCCGTTTTCTGGTTTGAGGCCTTTGTTTGTGTTCCCAGGGGAGCTTTTCACTGCATTTTCCAAGCAATTGGCGTTGAAGTACGCAGAGCAACAGGCAAGCAAAGAAAATGCTAGTTGGATGCTTGAAATAGGAGTAAAAATTCAAGGATGCAAGTCAGAAACTTAGGAAGTGAAGAACTTTAACTTTAGAAACAATTGTTAATTTGTGAGCGGGGCATTATTTAAAATTGAATTGTGAAACAAGTGGGAGTCAAGGAATTTCCCCAGTTTTCATTTTCAGCTGTTGTTTTTCTTGCAGATGAGTGCGTTTATGAAGAGTATGCTCTAAAGCAGCAGCAGCTGTTAAACAACAACAACAAAAACAACAATAACAACAAGAACAATCAAAAGACGCGTCTCCATTTTTCATTATGGCGCCCGCGTGTTTGTCTTGGCAAGTGCCAGGACTATCTCTTGTCCTGTTTGTATAAAATTTTTAGCCAAAGCGCACTGGAGTAAATAATAACAACAACAACAACAACTAGAATGAGTCCCAAGTCCATACAATGGGCTAAAAATGTGAGGCAAAATGTGCAAAAGCAAAACGTAATTAAAACGCATTCAACGTCATCTTCATCATCAGCTAGCTGGCAGCTTCGTCCTGGCGCAGGACGTTGAGCGAGACAATTAAAAGCAGTGTTGCATCCACCAAGGGATATCTTTTGCCAACCCCTTCCTGCCACAGAAAATGTGGCAAAGGTGGCCAGTAACTATACTCCAAAGCCCAACTACCAACCACATCCCTTATACCTACAAATCTCTATCCTAACAATCTAACTACCAACAGTTTCAGTTTGCCCAGCATCTTCTTCTTCTTCTTTCACTTCTCTCTTCTTGCTAAATTAAAATTGATGCTGAATTTGAATACGCGCAATTTTCTCTTTCTCTTGGTCAAAACAGTTGGCGGTTGTCATTTTATAAGGACCATCGTTGGATCCATTCAAGTGCCATGGCAAATAGTTAACCCACCATCCAGTAAATTCATTTTTAATATTTTTCGAGCGACACTTTTTTTTATATCCTTTATACCCCGCAATCATAAAAGTGCAGAAAAAGGCAGCATCAAATTGTGAATTTCTTTAATCGTGGCTGGAATTTAGAAAAGATATGTGTGTAAATTGAACAAAATGTGTACTTATTCATATTTAAGGCACATTCATATTTTATTTTAAATGATTTGCAAATCTGTGGCTTAAATATAAACAGATATTGAAAGGATTATTAATTTGATTCGATCGTGTGAACATTTACCGAATATTTTAAGAGTAATGTTTACGATAGATATTAAGTACATAAGTACCAATTATATTATGCCTACCTATCAGTTAGTTTACTTTTTAAGTTGTAGACTTGATGTTATACATTTAAATGTGCTGATTCTGGTATCATTTGTGTACAGGGTATCATTTACAAAACACTTTAGTCTATAAACATCTTCACATCTTTACATGCATTGTTCTCAACTTAATATATGTTATGCATATATTTTTATCAGCTATAACCATTTTTATTAGAACATTTTAATGGTTTCTGCGATGCTTTCATTTAACCTTATCCCATTAAAAAGTGAGTATGGAGAACACGTCAGCTTAAGTCTCACAATCAGTTTGCGGATTAAAAGCATAAATGCAAGCAAATAGAAGAAGAGCAAATCATGATAAATATTAAAGAAGACAGTTTTCTTTACTCTAACATTATTGTCTGATATATTATTCTTAATATACATTTACTACATTTAAAATTTGAAATATTTCAGCAAATTTAATTGGCATTGACACCATCCACCATCAGACGCTGTCTGGCCAGGAGATGGATCAATTGAATGAGCATCAACTGGACAAAGTGGCCAACAATGTGAGCGTCTTCTATCGGGTCTCGCCGCGTCACAAGTTGGAGATTGTCAAGTCACTGCAACGGACTGGCAACATTGTGGGCATGACAGGAGATGGAGTCAATGATGGAGTTGCTTTGAAGAGGGCAGACATTGGCATTGCAATGGGCAAGAATGGCACAGATGTGTGCAAGGAGGCGGCTGACATGATATTGGTGAACGATGATTTTCATACCATTATGTACGTACTCAAAAGTCTACAGACAATGGCTGAAAGTGGCCAGTAAACTATTAAATTTATGCTAAAGAAAAGAAGAAAGCATGTAGACTAATTAATCATATTTATGGTCATATGCTCATTTATCTTTCAGCTGTTGTCATTATTTACGATTTGCAAGTATCTTAATCGTTTTCCTTTCTTTACAGTGCCGCCATTGAAGAGGGTAAAGGCATCTTCTACAACATTAGGAATTTTGTGCGCTTTCAGCTGAGCACTTCTATCGCTGCTCTGGCCTTGATTGCGCTGGCCACGTTAATGGACATTGCCAATCCGTTGAATGCCATGCAGATATTGTGGATCAACATTATAATGGATGGACCTCCAGCTCAGTCTCTTGGCGTGGAGCCCGTGGATCATGATGTGCTTAAGCAGAAGCCACGCAACGTTAAGCAACCGATGATCACGAAATCTGTGGTGGTCAATGTGCTCCTCAGTGCCAGCATCATTGTCCTGGGCACATTATGGGTATTCCAACGCGAAATGGCCGATGGGACGCTGGGCAAGACCAAGCGGGATACGACAATGACATTCACGTGCTTTGTGTTCTTTGATATGTTCAATGCGCTCTCCTGTCGCTCCCAGACGAAGAGTGTCTTCACTATTGGACTGACCACCAATCGCATGTTCCTCCTAGCCGTTGCCTTCTCGATAATTGGCCAAATGCTTGTTGTATACTTTCCGCCACTTCAGATGGTATTCCAAACAGAGGCGCTAACACCCTATGACATACTCTTTCTGGTCACGCTCACCTCCTCCGTGCTGATTGTTTCCGAGATCAAAAAGTGGTTCGAGCGATCCCTGGAGCGCAAGATGTACAGCACCCGCTCCGAGCTGGACTTTGTATGACAAAACGCAAGCGCTAGAGAAGAGTTGCATCCAAAAGCCGAGTAAATTAAACCATAACAAAATAATTAAAAAAACCACAAAAAAATAGCAAAACTATGCAAAACCAAGTGAGGAGCGTGGCAGCGTCAACGAAGTGAGAGTAAGGGAGATAATGACGGAGAGAGAGAGAGAAAGAGAGAACAATAGCGAGATGTGTGTTTAATTTTACATTTAACTTACAAATAGTCAGCGCCAAAGCCAACAATAAAGTAGCCCAAATCAAGAATCCAGAATCGAATACACCAATATGTCACTACGTCATATGTCAATATATCAATATCAATCTGTCAAACTGTATCAATATCTTCGGATCGAGCAAAGTTCAAATAATTTCTATAAACTAATAGCAGCAAATGTAAGCAATCAAATGATGTGTTTAATGTTTGTGCTGTGTCTCTTCTTCACTCTCTTCAGTTTTGCATATTATTTTAATAATTTTTAAATTAAATGTATAATTTTTAAGTAGTAAAATTTGAATGTATGTATGTAGTTGTATTTTAATTTTGATGAATTTCTAAGTGAAGTTTGCAAACAAAATAATTGTAAAAAACATAAACAAATCTCTTTATATATCTCAATGCATCCGATAATACATAGTTACATATATATTTATATATTATTTATCGATGCGATTTATTTACTTTGGCTTCCCATTTAAACGCGCTCTAGTATTAAAATTTATGTTTAATTTAAAAATTTCCATTTAAGGCCTGCAAAACATTTTAATGTGATATTATTTTAAGCACATAAAAACAAAACAAAAACACACTAAAGAAAAAGAGAAAATAATACATTTCCTACAAAATTTTGCTTATTTTACTAGCTAAACAGGTATTTTAATTTTCTGATAAATAAATGTTTGCAATTTTAAGCCACATGTGAATCTTGTAAAATAATTAAACAAATATTATCTTTCTCCAACAGCAGCTTCAAACAACAATAACAATCTCGATCAATTAAGGCAGCAGCTGCATTAAACAACAAATTTTCCCCCGACAAAATGTAAAATGAAATGTGCAACAAAAGTAGCGAGCGGATTAGAAGGAGAACGCAAAGCTTAGCAAATGGTTTTTTAAAAATTTTGTTAATTAATTAATTCGGTATTTCGGTAATTTGTGTACAACAACCACAACAACAAGCAAAACTCTAGCGCGAGAAAAACAACAACAATTTTGAAAATTTGTCAAAGAGACCTAAGTTCAAAATAGACAAATATTTATTTCATTTACATATAATTTAATTTTTGATAAATATTTGTGTAATTTGAATGGTTTTCAACAAAAAGAACATGTCAAAAATAATTGATTCACAAAAGAATCTAAATGCAATTAATGCAATTACATATATGAACCAATTGGTATCAACATTTATTTATTGCCAAGAGCAACGGTAATTCACGTTTAGGTTAACTGCAACAATAAAGCAATAAGTAAAACAATACAAGTTTATTCAAAATAGGTTTTCATTAGAATTGAAATCGAGTTCGGTCACTTCTTTAATTAAACAAAACAAATAAACGGTAAAGTGAAGTATTTATTTAGAAATAATCAAAATAGTTCCAAAAGCGAAATACTAATTTGTTAAAGATATAACCAACTCAAAATGATAATTGTTAAATGTTCTACTATACAGCATTCATTCAGCATTCAATATACCTTTTATAAAACCAATATCTCTGACATTTCGATTCATATCATCACATCTCAGCAAAGATTATAATGCGAATAAATTTAAGTACCAACTATTTGAACACAATGCACCGAAGCTTTTCAAGCACAACATTTCTTCTTAAAGTTTTAAAACCTTTTACTTGATTAGGAAACCATATAATGTTTCAGAAAGTAGATGACGCATATCACAATTGCACTTAGGGAGGCAAGGAAAGCTACTCATTGTCAGTAATCTTGTAATCCTTGGATCACAGCATTCCAATATTAATTGCACTTTTCGACATTTTGTCGATTGATCAGTTTGATCAAGGCTAAGCAAATACTAACTATAGTAACAAAAATTTGTATACTTTAATGGACCAAGCATTAAAAATTATTGAAATTATTTACAAATGCGAATCGTACACACAACACACACGCACATACACACATCGAGTGCAAGCTAAGCTCTCACACTGCACACACTTATATATCATGGCGAAGAAAATGTAAGCAAAAAAAGGAAAAATCTTTAAAAACTCAAAAAAAAAAAAAAAGAAACAAAATAAAATGAAAGAAATATCTTAAATTAAATTTAATGGAATCGTTCTACAAAGCAAGCAAAACTCATTCATAATCATAGCCCACACGCATACACAAAACATCTCATCCACAATGGTAACAATAATTAGTAAATTAAGTGTATTTAATTAATTAATTAACAACTATTGCATATGTGAATGTCTGAATAATGAAATGAATAACATACAAGTTAATAACTAGTAAAATATCAGCAAACAGGTATTAATTTATTATATCTAGAGTTCGACGGAAAATGCAAAATGCAAAATGACAACAATGATTTTGACAAATTTTTATGGAAAATTATTTGCAATGCTTGCTAACAATAATTTATAGCATATTACAAATAACTAACAATTGCCCAAATGACAAGGATACTTAGTCGAAATGTATGATTATACGAATACTAAATATATAACACGTGCTATATGTAAATGTCTATAACTTCTGGCTTAAACATTGCACAATTCAAGCTAACTATTATAATTTCGAAACATTTCAAAACATTTCGAATTCAGCCCTATTTTATAATGGTCTATTAGTTAATGAACTTTAAAGATATGTACAAAACTCTGGAATTAGTTTGTTTTCGTTATCTCTGATTCAAAGAAAACTATGCGCTAACTTAACAAACAAAAAAAAGATAACTATGTCTAACTGTGCTATTAAATGTAAGCTTAAATGATATATAGAAGAATATCCATAATAGAGCTATATAATGCGAATACGAGTATTTCTAAAATATTTCATGCACTTCTAGCAAGCTCTAAAGATAATTTATGTTTCGTATGTTTTTGTTTTCACGATAATGTCCTAGTTAATGCAAGTTCATTCAACTTAACTTATCGAAATCTTAATCTGATCTAAAACTAACAAAATTCGAATATTTCACATTTCATGTACTAAAATCGCGCTCTATTAATCTAATACTAAAGAAATTATACAATTAACAATAATATACCACTACGAGTATGACATAAATTAAACCAATCTAATTAATATGTATCACCGAAAAAAAACAGAAATACAAATATTTACTAATAAAACTAACTTTATGTAGTACACAATCATGTTTTATATTTCAATTTAAAGTTTGCTTGGGAGAAACTCATTGGAATATTCTTTTAGGTATACAATACACTTTTAATCTTTATATCGTGTTTGCTCACAAAGGCAGAAGAGAACCGTGAATACATTTTTATAAAACATTAAATTTTATTGACTTAGTACAGTCCGAAATATTATATACAGTACACACTTAATCCAAAGAAGGACTAAATTCAATTTCTACAAATCTCGAACTCCATACGTTTAAATTGATTGGCGTAAATGCGATTTTTAAATTCGAGTGCTTAAGTACAGAGAGAGTCTGAAATAGAAAAGTATGTTTATTTATAACTCGATCATAATCTATTTGAATTCGCTTACCTTTTTGCGATCGCGGTCCAGGAGTGTGTTGTGAACATGTAGAGTGAGTACTCTATTCTTATTGAGTACTCTATCTATACATCCAGCTGTTTGTTCCAAAAACATATCATCTAATTTGGAACTGGATAAGTTAAGTATTCTTAAAGACTTAGAAGCGTCTACTACGTTCCATATCTGGGTAGGTGTCGGCAATGTACGCATTTTAATTAAATGCAGCTCTTCCAAGTTCTTAAGACGTACACAAAGGTTGTGCAGTTGTGACGACTCGATGTCATCTTCCTGCAGGGTCAATCGCTGCACATTTGGCATACGCTTAATGGTCTCGCACACTGAAGAACTGCTCCAGAAAGCATCGTTGAAGAGCAGTGATTGCACTCCAAGTGGATGCAACTTTGCCACAGTTTGCAGAAGATGCTCGTAATAGTCACGAGTGTAGAAAGCTAGTCTCTGAAATCTGGGGAGCTGTAGCAAATTGGGTAGAAATTCGCCCAGCAAGTGATGATCGTCAATAACAAGTTCCTCCAGCGTGGCAATTCTTGATGCAGGCAAAAGTTCAGCGCCAAAGTTAGCACTATATCCATAGAAAAGCAATGTAAGTTTGCGCAGTGGCAACGAGTTAAAAGTTTGCTCAAGTGTGGACGTATCCAAAGACTCGCAGCATTCCAAATGCAACTCCTCCAAATTATTCCAACACCACAAATGCTGTCCAGTTGTACTGCTCTGTAACGTTAACTTGGTCAAATGAGGAAATAGTCGAGTCAGCAGTAGTATCTCCTCATCTGGATTTTCTGCGTTGAAATGCATTGCACAGTCTAGGCTGTGCATTTTGGGAAAAGTGTTAGTTGTCCATGTTGGTAAAATTGTCATACTGCCTGGACACAATACTAAACTTTGCAGAGATCCACTGACGCATTGTAGAAATTCGTGCATCTCATTTGGATAACGCTTGAAATATCCCAAAACATAGTCATCTAAGTTGACCTCTTTGAGTCTCTTCCAGTGGTATTGTACATTTGCATGCAGACTCTGGGATATGCTTCTTAGAGACAGCTGATCTTTTAAATCTTTCACATGCTCCAGAATTTTCAACTGACAATCATCGTTAAGTTTATCAAACATTGCACATTACCAGAAGTCAAACGTATTAGAGTTTAAGTCTACAAAGACTTCTACTGTATAACTCTGCGATTTGTATTTATATATGTACATATGTATTAATATAACTAATTTAATTCAATTTAGCTTTGATTGATATCAACAAGCCAGCCGGATAAAGTTTCGTTAAATGACGCTAAGACAACATCGTGTTGAATAGCAACAGCTGACTGAACTGCTTTTAAAATACTCACCACAGCAAAACAGGTACTGCTTACCTTGCAAGCAGTGTACTGCCTGTGCTTTACCAAGTTTAGCGCCATCCGTTGTTTTTTAGAGGAACTAAGTAAAATAGCGCCATAGCGTCTGTTATCGGAACTAAAAATGATCCTGTTTTTCTGAGGGTTTCTCCGCCAGGTGGCGGTTTCAGTTTCACTTTCGAGTGGATTTCAAAAACGAATGGACGAAAAATGTTTCCACTCGAAAGCGGTGGTGCGAACGGATCGGATTGAAAATTTACATGAATTTTCTGTGCATTTTTCAAAGCTTTTCAGGAAACGCGCAAACTTAGCAAAAGCCTACGAACGAAACTTGGCCCCAGTAGATCTAGAAAATCGAGACAAATTTAAAAAAAACCGGCTTAATTTTGCCGAATTTCGGATTTACTTGTTTTGTTGATTAAAAATCGTTTTCCTGGTAAAAAAAATAAATTTAAGTTTTAAGAATTTTCTTCTGTTTTATTAGCGCCCGACGGCAATGTTAAGAACTACAAGGCGCCGCCCTGGCAATGTTAAGAACTATAAAATGAAAGTGTTGGGAGGACCTTTGATATAACTGTTCTTCTTTCTTATTGGCGCGCAAAGAAGAAGAGAATTTGTGACAAAATTGCAAATCAGAAGGAAAATTAGTGAACATTTTAAAGAAACTAAATTGAAATAAAATTAGATGCAAATTACAGTGAATGCAAATTTCATCACTTAATTACAGTTTGCAGTCACCTATAGATAAAACAAAGCAAATCTCGCACAAAAAACATCTCTCCACAAGTTTTCGTAGCAAAAAACGAATTGGAAACAACAAAAAAATTCTTCAACTTCATTAACGTTTTCGTCCAAAAGCGTTCTGGACACAACTGCAGCGAGAGGGAACAACCGAAAAACTTTGATTAGCGTCCAAAAAATGGACAACGCAGATTACAGAAGGAACGGAATAGAGGGCAAAGGGCGCGGAACGAGGCTAAATAGTTTAAAATGCTGACAGTGAGGTTGTCATTTAGCGGCGCAACAGCAAGAACCACAACAACAACACAACGTTGCGGCATTTCCTGCGTCAATTTTCACATAAAAACAAGAGCAACACCAACAACAATGAAAACAAAATGGTTGAAGAGGATACGCCATTCATTAGAATGCAGGTCATTTTAAGTGCCGCCTGAGCCTCGAGAGCTTAACACCTTTTAAACTAAGAAAGTGCTATTAATTTTCAGAGCTCTTAATCTGTGAAAAAGTTTTGAAGTTAACAAGGTTTGCCGAAAGTTTTGTCCTGGTTGACTTCCTGGTAATCGAATTTCGATATGTATACAACTCTTCTTTAATTCATAAATTTCTTTAGCGGTGTTATTAATGGGTAGTATACATATTTGTGTTTAATGTTAAAGTATCTGAGTATTTGGACGCTTAACACCCATCCCAGCAGCGCGTGTAATTCTGTCTTTGGCATAAGTAGTACGCCTTCTGTGTGCAAACCAAATTGTTCATTTGGAAGACGCCATCAATAAGCCACAGATGCATGCATTGCTCTTTGCCGGGATAATCTGGTTGTCCACGTGACCAGGAGGTAAATACCAATGGCAATCCATTTGTTATAGATGCGAACTTGTGAGTTTGAACAAAATCATTTCCTGATATCCAAAACCAATCATCTTTAGTGTGTGCGATTTTCAGAGCGTTTGAAATAGACTTCATTTCCTCCGCCGATTCGATAAGAGCCAAGTCTCCCCCAAATTGACGGCACAAATGAGCAGATTCAAACCAGTTGACCTTGTTTTTTCCTAAGAAGTAGTATTTCTCTCCAATTCGGACGTAGGACTGAGTTGCGCCTTTATCACAAGTGACTGTTGATAGGAGATTATAAATCTGTTGAAAATTGCATTCACTTAATTATACTACCTTGACTAGTAAGTCCATTAGGATAGTTAAAGTTGTATGTCAACGCACACCACAGACAGAGTGAGAATATTACAATTCGAAAAAAGACCATTATACAACGCTGATCGATGAACGACTTGAACCTTTAAGGTCTGTCTGACATTATATAGCCACCCGAGAACATCAGAAACATTCAGACATGTTTATTTTATCTTTTATCATTTAATTTATATCAAATTGCATTGTCATTTCTTCTTCGTTACTCAAACATGTAATTAAACTCTTACGCGTTCAATAGCCTCATTCTGACTTTAATCAACTCCAAACAAACTGCTCTACGCGATAGACAGTATCATGTTGATTTTATTTATGATTGAACGTCAGAATTTTAGTGTATGTTAGTGTGTTAAAGAAGAGAAATAACTGGTAATGCATTTCATTGATCCACACGTAAGTATTTTAAAGAATAAAAAAAAATAAAAAATTATGCCATCAGATTACATATCCTTACAGCTTTGTTAAGTACATAGTAGTCCGATTTTTGTCAAATGTAGTCCGGATGCGGAAGGCATTGTGATCATTCCTTGATTGACTCAGCTCGTCGTCCTGATGTTAAAAAAATGTACAAATGAACATATTTTTGCGACAAAGATATGATACCCTCTCCAAGGATATAATAAAATGAGCTCAAAATGTGAAAGAAATATCAGCTGCAGATAATATTAAGTTTCAAACCGAGTCTCTTACATTACTTTTGACAAAGCTGTCATGTAGCTACAATTACTTATATAGGCATACCAGTTTATGTTTATATTGAAGTTTATTCCACATAATAATTACATTTTTATTAAATTCTTGCATTTTTTATCCAAGTTAGTGCTTATTATGGCTGAGGAGGAAGTTAAGAAAGATGCTCGCTACACCTATATAGATACAAAACCGATATACAGCAGCTCTGTTCTAACCGGACAATGGCTTCATACACGTTGTGAAACTATTCCTCAAAGTAAGACTGCGATAGTTCCATGTGTGTTGCTTACTGGGAAGGCTGCAGATAAAGTCTGTGAGCGACATATGTCAACCAACCAGGAGGATTATTCAATGGAGGAGTTTGAACCGAAGTTATTATCTCGTGACTTTCTCAATTGCAGGGTCAGTAAATATTTTAATTCTAAGACTCAGCATTTAAGTCGAAAATATGAGGATGACGGAAAGTACAACAATAACTTCACCACATTAAATACTTTGGTCTATGAACTGTGGCCGAAGATGCTGAAGGAAAAATTGGAGCTAGCTTCTAAGAACACTTCCGGTTCGATAACCTGCAAAAAGATTCTGAACAGCTGGAAACCCGATAGATTAGATGCCTATGGCAATTATAGTTCTATTAAGCGTCCTATTATCAAGAAGTCAGTGTGCCCACCACCTACAGTTTACAGACGTGACTTTATACCCAGATTTCCGAGCGTACCGAGCAAGGCCAAAATGCCGGATACGATTGACAGATTATATTAATCGAGTTGGGTAAATCTGTAATATGTAAAATGAAAACAGACCGACTCCGCAGATTGTAAAATAATTTAAATTTATAAAATGTGTAACGTATCGAACCAAATTGCTGAATTTTAATCTAGCGATCATGTTTTAAATAGATGTAATGCAAAAAAATCAACAACTGTGTCTAAACTTCCATTCATCATGTTAAGTCAGACAGTTTCAATTTGTTTTTTGTTTGAGCTATAAAAGTTTCTCTGATTTTATTATTTTTGTTCTCTTTTTTTTCAAGCTTGTTCTCGATATTTTTTGTTCCTTTCTTATGGAGTACATGGTTGCACCCCCTTATGGCAAGCAAGTGTTGATTGGCAATTGGTTGGATCGTCGTTACGCTTTTGATGAGAAGGGCAATGGCATCTTGCCAGGCTTAAATCCGCCACAAAAATGCGAGCAACATCGCTCTCTCAACCAAGATACTTACACGGCGAAGGGCTTCAAGGGAGATGAGTGCAAAAGGGATTTTGTTGAGAAGCGAGTGACGCGTATGCGCAACTTTTCAACGAGCACCTCGTCGAATGTGAAGTTTTTGGATAATCCAGCGATGAGGAGCAATTTTACAACTACAAATACTTTGCTGTACGATTGGTTGCCCAAGATGCGATTGGAACGCAATATGAAACAGAAGCTCACCTCTGCAGAACGTCCTGAAATACCGCATAAACCAGATATGTTACAGTCCTTCGGCAATCTCACAAGGACTCACAATTTTGCCAAGCAACTTAAAAATGAGAAAGCCTTTGAAGACCTTCACCGCATGCAAACCACATACGACATTGCCTACAATCTCTCGAGCAAACTAAGCGATACTTTCTAGCATAGTCCAGGGAAACCTAAATTTTCAATAAACTGGAGACACCGCAATACAGTTGGGAAGCTGGCAGAACTAAATCCTGTTGCTAGCCTCACAACTGTATTGTGAGGTCCCATAGTTGCGGACTTAAACTTGAGTTTCTTTGAAGGAACTTCTAATCATGTTACATCCCTGCAGTGATTTTATCAACTAGTATCAAAAGGAAATGGTTCTATAACTAGTATGTATCAACCAGTATCTGAACAACTAGTTTTATGGCTAGTGATAAGGCAACTAGTATAAGAAACATATAGTTCTAGGACTACTTACTTCCACCAATAGCAAAGTAAATATGACTAGTTGCAAACGGACTAGATCTATGCTTACTCTTTAAAACTGCCTTACGAAAAGTTGAAATGAGGTGGGAATCACACTAGTTGCAATGCATTTGAGTAACTTGAACTGTATTTAAATTTAATTTAGTATTTAATTGAATTGCTACAAATATGTTTGCTAGTTATTGAAAGGCAGAAAATAGTTCAGTCTAAGACTAGTTGGATTACAACTAGTTCATAGCTATAATAAATGCAAATAGTACGAATCTAGATACAAAAGAGTTAGATAGTTAGAGTTAGTGACACCTTCCTATGACATGCCTGTGTAAAATGGACCGCTTCGATCCATAAGTTTGGATAGAAATACAACTAGTTGTTAATCCCTTTGAAGCTATGTAGTTTAGAACTAGTTCAAAACTAGGCCCTTTTCCTGCAGGGATGCTTAGCTCTTTCATTCGAATCTAGCTATCAAAGCGACTCTTCTTGCTTTCCTTTCTACTTAATTGGAATTGTTCTGCATTTGCAATAAATTCAACATTTTTATATTACAAGATTCAATTTATTTCATTTTCCATTTCTTGTATAATAATATAAGTTTTTTTTTGTTTTTGACGTAATTTAAGTAGTTTCTATGTTTTTATTTTGGATGCCAGAAATTCATTGTAGTTTCATTTTATTTTTAATTTTATTATTTTTTATATATTTTTTTTGTTGCACATGCCGTGGCACTAGCTTAGCATTTTTTTTCTTGGGGATTTATATTTTGAAATTAATAGGTCGATTAGACGTTTACAATACTTTTGGTTTTGGATTTTGCCGTGTTATACTCGTATAATATATATATGTTTTAAATATTAATAATTATTACAAAAAGTAAAATTTGACGACATTAAACTAGATGACGTTTTGCATATATTTAATTCGCTTAAATATTTTACTTTTTGACTTCATTAGTTCTGAATTTTGTTGTTTGCCTTAAAATCGTGTATTTGGATTAATTTTTTTGGACATTTTTGACTGCCTTGAAAATGTTTACTTTTTGGCTGACGATTACATTATTAAAATTATGCTTAAAATCTAAACCAATGGAAAGAGGTGTGTGTTGCTTGTGGGCGTGGCTTGTGGGTGTAGTTTGTGGGTATAAGTATTAGTTTGGAATTGTTTTTGTGTCCTCCTCTTCCTGTCTTAGGTGGTCAAAAGTTGTTGTTGTGTGTCTTTGTTTGTGTTTTGTTGTGTTTGTGTGGGTTAGTGTACTGGGTGTGGAATTTCCATCTTGTAAGTGTATTTTTAATTTTAGAAGTGTGTGCTGATTATATGCTCATATATAATATATGTAAGTAGCTTGTTTGGTTTTTTGTTTGTTTTTGTTTTTGCTTACAACAATTAAAATTTTGAATTTCCATTTTTTTTCGCTTTAGTATAATTCTGTTGTGATCCTTTCGGACTTTTTATATATGTACTTATTTACTTGCGTTCGTGTAATGATGTGTATTTTTTTCTTTTTTTGCTTTTTGCTTTTTCTCTTTTTCCGGTTTCAAAATTGATAAATATTTCTATTCGCTTACCATAATTTAGTATTAATTTTAGTTTTAATTTTAATACCTAAAGTATTTTACTTTTAGTGATACTTAAATGTTGCTGAACTTTTTGGCTTCCACCTTTTTCAGTTTCATAATTTTTTTATTCGTTTTCTTTTTGTAAATTAAAAAATGATGCTTTAACATTTGGCTTAATTGTAAATTTAGGGATTTTCCTTGCTCCAAAAATGTAATTTAAAGTAAATCGTAGTTGCCGTTTTTTTTTATTTTTAATTTTGTAATTGCCGAGATTTGTTTTTGTATTAGCCGAGAGATATTGTTTTGGAATAGGCCGAGAAGTGTTTTATTTTTAGTAACTTTTATCAAAGTTGTATTTTCTTTGCCTTTAGGTCAAGTCATCATTTTTTATATTAGTTTTTGATATCTAAATTATCATTATACCATTCTTTTTTTTTTAAATACCAAACTTTCCTTGACGATCCTCGCATCTTGTAGGATATATTTGAAAATTCTCTTATATTTTGGAGAATTATTTGCTACCATTGCATTTTAATTTTATCCAGCCAAAATTGCATTTAAATTATCTTTTGCTACATGCAAATTGTTTATAGTGTATTCCTTTTATTAAATATATTAGCCACAAATATTTATTAAAACTTGAGTTTCGAAACTTGCTTTGCCAGTTATTAGGTTAGTTTTGAGATTTTCGCTGTGTTTGATGTAATTTTTTTTATGTTGTTGTTGATGTTGTGTGCAAAAAACAAATGGAAAAACTTGACATGGAAATAAAGATTGGTTTAGATTGAAAATAATAATAAAATTATATCGAATCATACAAAAAAACTGAAACAAATCTACGTTTTAAGAGATTTTATAGCCAGTTTTATTGCTTTTCATGTGCATTTTAAGGGTTTTTTTTCGTTCTTTAATGTTTATACCAATTGCATTATTATTATTATTTTTTTTTACCAGTAAAGTGAGATTTTTTTTGTTTGTTAAATGTTTTGTCTCTTGTAATATAAAAAGATTTTTACGTTTATTTTTCTTTTAATTTGTTGCATTTCTTTTTGTTCCTGTTGCTTTCATTCATATAGAATTTGATATTCATATGAATTGACTGGAAATTATATAAATTCATACATAAAAATGTTTAACAATATTTTTTAGCTATTGTTACTTTTGAGTTTGGCCTCGTTAAAAAATATAATATATATATGTATTCGTATGCACATATGCATAAATATACATATTTATTTGTTGCTCATATTGTTGTTGAGTTTTCTTTCTTTATTGTATACAATTAATTATTTTATTATTCGCTTCAACTGATTTCGATTTAAGTTTTTACAATATCTAATTTTATTTCACTTTGTATTTTAGTTTTCTCCTTTTTTGTTTATTAAATTTAATTTAAATTCTTGCGCTTTTGTTTTGTCTATTGCTTTGCATTGTTGATTGGTTGTATAAAAAGTTGTTCAATAAGAAAAATGTATTGTTTATTGTACTATGGTTGCTGCTTTGCGGTAAAAGTTGCATTTGTTTAAGTATCTTGTAGGCATGTTTTTTTGTTTGTATATATTGTTGTATAAATCAAAAGATTCGCATGGTTTATTATTCTGGTTTTGTTTATCAATTAATCAGTTAATCAGGCTATGGCGACTGCAGCAGGTGGGCGTGGCTGCCAAAAGGCAACTGGACCCCCAACTGATCAGCTTTTTATCACTATTGCTTTGTTTGATTTGTGGCTTTGATTTCTTACACTGTTCAATAATCAAATGAAACGCAATTATATTTCTCACTTTCTGATAAAAAAAAGAGAACTGGTAATATATTATGAATATTGTTTGGATATCAACTTAATGATTGGTTTCGTTTATTTGCGGATATGTTTTGTTTTTTCAACTAAAAATGTAAGTTTCATATGATTCTCAACTGGTTTTAGGCGAGTGCTCAATTTATAATACATATGTATACATACACACATTAATCACTCATTGTTACTCTTATTTAGAACATAAATTTTAGCTATGTATTTTTAATTTAATTTTATACAACGCATTCTGTCTGCTTGTGGAATGAGAATAATAAATAATTCATTTACTTACTTTGGTACTATTGCAGTTTTGTTGGGTTTACTTTGTATAAGTATATTTTGTTTTTTGTAGCGTACTCGTATGCTTATGTACAGTTGTAGTTCATTAAATATAATAATATAATATAATAATAATAAGTATATTGATCTCCTTCTCCTTCTCAGTATCTGTTTCTATTTCTCTTTCTCTGTTTCTCTGTTTGTCTTAGCTGAACCGTAAATAAAATTTGTTGCTATTGTTCTTCATTTGCTCAGCTATGTATTTTTATGGTTATTATTTGGTAGTCCCTGTCAATTGTTTATAATAATTAATTACAAACTGTGTTATTAAACAAAAAACCATTGTAAGTATATAATCTTGAACTCTTCCATTTTTTAAATAAATGTAAAATTAAGAAATAGTGTAAGGTTCTTTTGTTCATTTCTATTTTTTCTGGGCTCGTGTTGTCGAACTTATAAATTTAATTTACCTTTGTTATGTTGCTTTGATTTGCTTAAATTATTTCTGTTTTAAGCGAGCGCAAGTTTTAAAAATATTTGTTTTACATATTTCACTTAACACTTAGTCAAATATGTTATTTTATTAAATGGGTTCATCAAGTAAATGTTACTATAATAGAGTTTATTTTTTGAGTTTTGACTTTTGCTATTTTTTTTTTGTTTGTTTGTCATGTATTTGTATTTTTTGTTTTTTTGTTAGTTTTATTTAACTATTGTTTACTGCTATTCTGTTCAATTTACTGATGCTGTTTCCTGATTGTAAAAATTCTGTAAAATATTTTCGGTACTATTTCTTTTGGTTTGTGGCTTCATTTGTTGCAATAACAACAATTCGCTTCATATAAGTATAATATAAATAAATTATTTGATCATTTGATTTGATTCCATTTGGTTATATCATAAATTACTTGTTCTATGGGCACATTGTGTGTATTGCAAAAAGTTTACACCATGGCATTATGTGTTATTTCTTGACTTATTTTTTGTTTTCTTTTTGGGACTCTGGCTCACTCTGTATAATGTATTTATGTATAATAATATGGTTAATTAGAAGTTTATCTTGGCGATTCGTAGGAACAAGAAATCATTTAATATTTTGGCAAATTTGAATATTTAGAAGAAAAAGAAACTCCAAATAAAATTCCAAATAATTATTAAAATTTGAACTTTAAATACATATAACTTATATAAACATTAATCTAACAAGTACTTTAAATTCTAGCCGAATAAATTCGAGGTAGAATATTGACATCTCTGCTTTAGTAAACCCTCTGTCTCTCTCTCTCTCTCTCTCTCTCTCTCTCTCTCTCTTTCTGTCTCTTTCTGTATCTGTCTCTTTTTATGCTTTGCAATGAATTCTATTTTATTATTAATTGTATTTCCTTCGGTTTTGTTAATTCTATATTCAACTCATTTATGATCTGTTTCTGTACAAATATACATAAGTAAGTATGTATGTATGTATGGTATGTATGTTTCGTATGTCTATGTTACATTTTAATGATGTAATGAGGAACCATATTTTGATTGTTGCACAAAACTAAAATGTGAAAATGAACACAATTGTAATAATAAATAGAGCACTTATAAGTCCAAAAGCATTAGATACATACATATGCTTAGGATTGCCAAGTATGCCATAAATTGTTTCAACTCTTTGCAATATATTCATTGTTTGATTTGTATCAAGTTATTTCACTGATTCATTCAATATTCAATATTAAAAACTAACGAGGCTATTGTTGTTGTTGCTGTTTGTTGTTTGCTGTTTGCTGTTTGCTGTTTGCTGTTGTTCAGTTAAATAATAAACAGTTTCAATTCAATAAGTTATTTCTGCTATTTTACAATTATTATTGTGTCAGTACTGTTTGTTTGTTTGTTTGTTCTGTGTTGTCTTTTCATTACTTTTTATTTAACTAATCCTTTAGCTGGCTGTGGTGTTCCTTCAATGTTTAATCTTTAAGTCAATTATAAGTATAGATATCTGTATATATATATATATCGTATATATATCGTATATATATATAAGTATGTTTTAAATACGTTAAAAAATATAATACACCATACATATAATTTAAGAGTTTAGTTTTTCCATGCACTATATCTATTTGTACATACTCGTACATACATACATTCATATGTATGTATACAGTATGTATCTAGTGTAATTTATATATATGTATATCTATATATTTCACTTTCATGTTGTTGTTCTTCTGGTTGATATCTGAGAATTCAACTAAAAATCATTTTCATATTAAATGCATTAAATTGCTTTGTCTCAATTTGAATGGAAATCAAATCAAACAGTTTTTTCAATGGGCTTTGATCGGGATCGTCTCCGATTTATATTTGTTTTATATATATTTCGTATTATATTCTTGTTTTGTATTATTATTTTTATTAAGTTCCTCTTTTAAATTAATGCTTACTGTTGCTATTTCAATGTGTATTTAGCTATTTATTCATATATTTCTCTTACTGTTTGTTGATTTGTTTCAATTGTTTGTTTTATGTTTGTTTCTTGGTTTCTTTGTTTTTTTTTTTGATGCTTTTTGATGGGTTCACTTATAAACTATTATCACTATTGCAGAAAGCGAAAGCGGCTGTACTCAATTCAATTATTTATTTCAATGAATATAGAACATTAGGACAGAGTATCGGGGCATATTTCCTATATGTCAGACCCCTAGTTTTTGTTCATTTTAAACTCTGCTATATCATTCTATATCATATACTGTGGTTGTTAGTTAATTGTTGTTGTTGATGTTATTGTTATTGTAGGCATTTAATATGAATGTATTTTTGGTTTGATTTTTCTGAACTGTAAAGCCGGAAATGTTACAAATAATTTTGTCATTTTATTGCTCAAATATTATTTGGAAACTTGTTTTCATCATAACTTTCATGTTATTTTCTTTTTGTTTTATTTTTAGAGTTTTTGTTACTTATTATTGTTATTATAATTTCTCGTTTTAATTTTAAGAAGAAAGGATTTTTCTCGAGTTGTATTCTCGTGTCGTGAAGTTGTTTCGAAAAACAGCTTTCGAATTTTACATTTTCATTGATTTTTTGCGAGTAGTTTTTGATTTTGCCAAGTTGATACATAATATTTTCATATCCATGCCTGTGTGTGTCCGTGTGGTTGTGTGTGTGTGTGTGTGTGTGTGTGTGTGTGTGTGTGTGTGTGTGTGTACATGTTACATATTTATTTAATGGATGCTTTATTGAGACTGCAATTAAAATTTCTGCTATAAAAATTACTTTTACTTGTATTTGTACTCTTGGTTATTTAAATTGGGCTATTGTTGGTAGTTAGGTATGTTTGTAACTTTGTGTGTTTTGCTTTAGCAGATGATGATCATGGTGTTGATGTTGATATTGATGTTAATAGAACTCTGCTCTATAACTTTAACTATGTATTTATACTGGGTTCACATAATTGTATGTCTTTATAATCTGTGTTCAGGATTGGTTTCTATTTGGCTTAAACTAGTTTATTTGGTAGCCCCTTTGACTGTCTAGGCTGTTTGTCATTGTCATGTCTTAAGTTTCTGTTCTGATCTCTTCTGTTTTCCCTTCTTTATAGATGAGTCTACTCATTTTAAGTTGTGTCTTAGCCGGTTTGTTTTCATTCTATCCTTTTTTTTTAATTTAAAATATAAGCTTCTGAGCTTATTTCTTCATAACTTCACTGAAGCAGCTGGTTTATAAATTGTCTTTATCATTTTTGGAGCTTTCATGGATTCCTCTCTATGATATTTTTGTTTGCAACTACAAAAATAATATTTAGTTGTACAAGAAAATAAATAAAATAATGTGAGAAACAAATTATAAACCAAATGAACAGTTTTCCGACTGCTTTCAATGTTAAATGGAGCATTTTGGAGAATTTTGTTGTATTTTAGATTTAGATGTTTTGTTTTATCAATTTTTAGCGCCTAAATTTATGTTAAGTTTTTTCTTTTGATTAAGTGTATGTGTTAAATTTTGTTACTTTTTATGCCTAAAAATTTACAAAAGTTTTATGTTCGTAATTTTTGTTATTCTTTTACAATTTTTTTTTGCATTTATCACAGCGACATTCAGTCTAAATTTTGCTTTTATTGGAATTATAGCATAATTTGCCATAATTGATATACATATTTATAGTAGATATTTACTTTAGTTAACTAAAACTAAACATAATTTTGATTTAAAGCCAAAAGGTGTTTTGTGTGTTTTTTGTTTTCATTTCGTTTTTGTTTTTGTTTTCGTTTTCGTTTCGTTTTCATTTAAAGCCAAAAAGAATTGTTAAAAATTTTGTCTAAAAAGGCCTAAAAGTATTATAGCTTAGTGTTAATTTTGGGTTTACTTATTTATAGCAAATCATGCTCATGTTCTTGGAATATTCTGGACTAATTCCAATAAAAGCCTCCGTATTGGATATCGTAGAAATTTGATGTTGTTGTTGTTACTCATGTTGTTTTTTTTATTAGTTTTGTTGTTGTTAATGTTCTGTGCCAAAACATGCAATTTGTTTTCTCAATGTGCCTAAAAGTGATTTTTAAAATTTTGACTAACCTCTTTTCTTTTTTAAGGTATTAATAAAATTTTTACAATGCCAAACAACTCGTATTTTTTTCCTTTTTCGTTAAACTATTTATAAAACTTTTGCACATACTTTTGTTGAATTCGTTTTCAATTTAATTGTTTGCCCAAAAGATACTATTTACAATTTTTATTAGCCCATTTATTTGCCGAAAAGTTTTTGTTTCAAATTGAGCCTATCACAAAAATCAGACGCCTTGCCCAAGCCGAAAAGTATAAATGCCAAAAAATGTCTTCACGAGTCGAAAGTTACTCCATAGAAAAAAAGAAATAGGAATTTCAACATAAAATCCAAAAGAAAAACGAAATCATAATAATAATATATGTATCTATAATTATTTGTCGGTTTATTAAAAATGATTAAATAATATATGCAAAACATAATTTGTAAAAAACTAAAACAGTAAAAACAAATCAATTTCGTAATTTGATTTCGAATTGAAATTTAACATTAGTTTTATATAATTACTAATCGAGAGTAATTAATTAATTATTTAATTAATACATACATATTAAATAATGAGTAGAATTACTTGCAAAGTGGGGAAAAACGACGTTTGCTAAATTATAATTAATTTCACTTCATTTCATTTCTGTTGTGTTGTGTTTTGTTATCTTGTCAGTTACAGGAAAACATATGCTATTAGATTAATAACAATTATAAATGCTTTGACGGTACATTGGAAAATTTGATAAGAAACTAAATTTTGTTTGTTGTTGATTATGCATGTTTTTTGTTTATGTTTTTGTTTTTGTTTTTATATCCACACAGATATTGTTGGTAATTAATAGTTGTTAGATCTATGAAATTTCGAGTGCTTGTCTGACTATTGTTCATATTTGTTTTTATGGCACCTGAAGAGTCACATCTGAATAACATTTTGCTATTTGTATAAACAATTTGAGTGTGTGTTGGATTGTGTTTAGGGTTTAGATTTGGGGTCTATGTGTGGATATACATTGGGTTCTATCAACTACAACTAATTACTAAATAAAACTCAACATAAATTACACACAAACAAATTAGGGAAGACAACAAATGTTTGTTTCAATTTAATTTACAACTTATTCTTGTATTATAAAATTGCATATTAGTTCCACTTATATCGTTTTGCTTTTTTTTCTTTTTCTTTTCTTTTTTTTAAATATATTTAAAAAATCACATATCAATTAATAGAAGTAAGAAGCAAAATTCGAATGAAAGTTTCTTGCTATCTTGCGATACAAATAACTCAAAGCGAAACTAAAAGTTTAATATATATACTATATATTGATGGTTTTTTAAAATTTTTTAAGTGGCCTGAAGATCATATCAAATCAAGATTCCAAATTCTACAACAACATAATATTATATAAAATATATAATGATAAATTTACGTAAGAATATTATAAGTATGTATAAATTAGCTGCTGTCTGCATTTTCCAAAAGAAATTGAAAACAATATTTGTAGCTTAGCGCAACGTCTACGCCTTCTAAACCATCTTGACACCATTCCCTTTCTATTCGACTTCCTCGTTTCTCTTTTCTCTTTTCTCTTCTTTACTCCCGCCCTTAGCTGCCCGTATCTATCACTTCACATCATATCTTTATATCTTTATCTCTCACTCTCTATACTAACTGTACGTACGCCTAGAAATCGTATAACTCGTGCTTAAAATTCCCTTTGATGAACTGTTCGTATAAATATGTTTAAAGTTTAAAATCCTTAAATCGAATATTATTGAAAAAGGAATCGTATAACGTTGTGTTTTGGTTGATCTTTATCATAATCCTTATCTTCAACATGTTTCCTCGACCATTTCCATTTGATGTTTATGGTTTTTCTTCATATTTTTCTTTTTGTTTTTCTTTTTTTGTTTTGTTTGCTTTTTTATTTATGTATTGTGAAAGGAGTTTAGAGTCCTTTTCGAAAAGACTAGTACTCGTCTGTTCATGTCTCGTTCTGCATCTGACCAAAACTTTGTTTTGTTGGAAAACCTAGGAGAATTTCCGCTTCAAGAACTTATCGAAACAATTGTGTTATCGATATTGAAAGTGTTGAATGCTTTTATCATACTCAAAAAGTGGGCGTGACTGCAGCTGTTGCTATGCTTTATTGTTGTTGCTGTGAGGATTTGGTTTACTGATGACATCATAGAGATCCAAATATCGAGTGTATGTGTGGGTGTATGGGTATTGCATGTGACAATGTGGGCGGCGGTGGCGGTGGTGCAACGCCGTTGGGCGTGGCCGCCAATGCATGTCCCGCATGCGGATGAGGCGGATGCGCCGACGGCGGCGGCGGCGGTGGCAAGGTTATTGACAAGGTCACCGTTTGTGGCGCTGCCACCGTTGAGGCGTGTGTCGCTGTGGGCGTGGCTGTTGCAACACCACCCGTCGTGATATGATGTTGGCTTGTTGGCGGAACCGACGATGGCGGAGGATGATGCGCTGTTGTTGTTGCCACCGGCTGCTGCTGTTGCTGTTGTTGCTGTTGCTGCTGCTGTTGTGATCCAGCTGCTCCAGTGGTGGGATGTCACTGAGCCACAACAGAGGTAGCGGCATTCTGCTGCACTACAACACCAGGTGCCACCGCATTTGCCACAGTGACCGTTACAGGTGGCGTTGGTCCGCCATTGGCATGTGCCGCACTTGGCTGCTGTTGCTGCTGCTGGGCGTGGAAGGGATGCTGGAAGGGCGGGCCATAGCATTGTGGAAAGTAGAGCTCATTCTTGACCACCGATTGCTGAGCAACTGCAGCAGCTGCTGCCGCATTGGCCGCCATGCTCCTCACCGGCAATATGTTTGCCTTGTTGTCCACAGTGGCGGGATTGTTGTTGTTGAGGAATTGTTGTGCTGCCAAACTCTTGACATCGTTCATCAAATGATTTGCCACAACGGCAGCCGAGGCAGCAACATTGTTCTGTTGCTGTTGCTGCTGCTGTTGCACTTGTTGTTGCTGCTGCTGCTGCTGCTGTTGTTGCACCTGTTGCTGCTGCTGCTGTTGCTGCTGCCGCCGCACCTTTGTGCTGTTCGGATTCATGTGGTTGTCAATGTGTTTCGTCACTTCATTCTCAGTGGCAAAGCGTCGCCGGCAATTCGGCATAGGACAACAGAACGGACGATCGCCCTGGAAAAAAGAAAATCGAATTTAGACATGTCTCTTCGATTCTCTGGATAACTGTATATGTGGTGGGTTCGGCTAGGCTACAACTACCTGGTGGGTACGCGTGTGCTGATCCAGTATCGCCTTCTGCCTGAAGTCCTTGCCGCACTGGCTGCACTTGTAAGGCTTTTCTCCAGTATGGATCCGTAAGTGCTGAAAAAAGATAATAGATAGGTTAATACAGTATTTAAAATTATACATTCGGGTGTGATCGACAACGGGATACTCAGTAAGTGAAGCGTTGCAATGAAATTGCAAGATGTGCATATGAATTAAAAAAATACAAGCAATAAAAACGTTAAAACTAAATATTGGTATTTCAGAGATAATACTTGCCCTGCAAAAAATATGAGTAAGTAATACATATCGCTCATTTACTAGAGAGTGACACATCTCCCATGTAAATCATATGGGAAATGTGTCAGTCTTATAGTAACTGAGCGATATAATATAGCAAACTTCCCCGCTATTCCCCCTAGGTAACTAGGCATAGTGTCTAACATAACATAAATTATATAGATTTGGATGAAAATTCAGTACTACCTTGCACACAAAAAATAATTCTTTCGATTCTTCTAAACGATATGAACATGTAATTCTTACACAACTAAGGAGAGAGGAATTACCATTACCAGTGACTTAAACATCGTGTTTTATGGCAGTTTTTAAGTAAGCTAAGAAAGTTTCTGGCCAAAAGTATTATCTGATTAATGTCAAATTTGCGCACATTAAAAAACACTCATACTAAACGTTTGCCATCTTTAATCTTTAGCTCTTCTAATTCTCCTGAAACAAACTTATATATTTTAGAGGCTACACATATACATAGGGGAATTGCGCATATATGGTATATATAGGATCAGAGATGCCTTCTTAGGTCTGATTCAGCCAATGCCACTTGGTTATAATACTCCTGTGCCCCTTTGGGTACTGATTATAACAAGATCACTTTGTTACTCTGGCATCTGCTCACCTGATTCAGTATGGTCCGCTGCCGGAAGAAGCGCGGACAGTACATGCATCCGAAGGGTTTCTCGTTCGTATGGATCCTCAGATGCTGCGTGAGATGCGATTGTTGACGGAAACGTTTGCCGCACTCCGGACAGGGATACGGGCGGGACTCAATGTGAATGCAACCGTGTTGCAGGAGTGTCGTCTTCTGCTTGAACTCCTTGTCACAGATGGGACAGCGGACGTAGAGCGGCATATTGGCTGGCCGCACGCCAATATGTTGCAGGACTTCGGGTAGAATCTTTTGACCTACTGGTAGAATGTATTTAATCAATCTGCATATAGAAGAGAATTCAATCCAAGTGGACTCGTCTACTCACCCTTGCTATCCTTAAAGTACGACGGATAGTGCATGCCACCGCTGCCATCGGGAGTACCCTGGGAATCATCGTCATGGTAACCGCCGCTGGCAACGGTAATGTCACCCTTTGTATCCGTCTCCTCGCCGGGGAACGGCACGTCCGAGGGCCAAAGCGTAGGATGGGGACCATTCTTGAAGATGAGATGCGGTGAGACATCTGTTGGAGGGACGTGTTGATCAGCAGCCGGGTACACATGAAAGTAATCAAGCCAGAGATTGCCACTGTTAGCAGCGCTTAAATTTGGCTCAAAGCCGCTTTCGATCTTAACACATAATTTATCACCTAGCATCATCTAAACTAGAGATTAATAGCTTCACTTATTCTTTAATTTTTTGTATCTGCTATTTTGTCCTTCAGCTATTTGTTTTTTAAAGTTGTTGTCTCTTTGAGGCTTTCAAACGAAATGAACTTTTCAGCTTTTTGAAACCGTATTTCTGAAACAGTTTTTTGAGTTCAATTTAAACGATTCCTAAGGTTTAATTTAAGTGTTAATACTCTGAGAACTAAGATATTTCACATAGATTGGAATCGCAAACAGTACAAATTTGAAATCCAATCTTTAATTTAAAATTAACAATATTTAAATTAACTGTGTTAAATATTTAAATTAACAGTATCACCAATCAATTTCAGTCCTGTTTTATTTCTTTTGTTGGAGAGACACTCGAAAAGACAACAACTTAAATTTGGAATAGTTAAAAAAAAAGGTGCATAATTTATAGAATTTAGGCCAAAACATCGCTCAATTTGTGGTAAGAATTTTGCAAGGGAATTTGCATTGCTGCAAACGTTGTTAGCCAAACGTTTGCGAATCTGAAGATTCGCGCTAGCGCTAAATGGATTTTGGTGGCTACTAGATAGATATGTAGATAGCTGATGGGTCAAGTAGCTGCTGTCCCTAGCTGACTGCGATATTGCAATCGTTATCGTTATCGGTATCGGTAATGGATTTGTTAACTGTCGCTCGCCTTGGTGGGTGCGCACATGCTGATTGAGGATGGCCTTCTGGCGAAAGTGCTTGCCGCACTCGGGGCAGGCGAAGGGCTTCTCACCCGAATGGATGCGTATGTGTTGATTGAGAATCGCGCGCTGTCGGAAGCTACGAGAGCAGTACGGGCAGGTGAATGGCTTTTCATTCGCATGGATGCGCAGATGTTGCGTCAGATGTGATTGCTGGCGAAATCGCTTGCCACACTCGGAGCAGGGAAATGGTCGAGCATCCGTGTGTATCCGATCATGCTGCAGCAGGGTGCTCTTCTGCTTAAAGTCCTTGCCACACGTGAGGCACTTGAACAGCCGCAAATCGCTATGCGGCTTATTCTTATGCGGACGTCCAGGCCCCGATCGGCCACTCGGCGTCCCCGTTGTCCCAGCAGCGCCTGTGGCGCCACCGTTAGCTGCCGCTGCGCCCTCATTGGCATTGCCATTAGACTGATTCTGATTGCCACCTCCATTCTGTGGAGCCCCATTCTGTTGCTGCTGCTGTCCCGGCAATAGCTCTGGCAACGCATAAGTCTCGCCGCCATTCTGTTCCATCGGCAACACGCCCTTGTTGAGATAGTGCAAAGGCGGGAAGCCAGGTGGCGCCAGCATGCCACCCTGTGGCGCCCCATGACGCGGTGCATAATAGTCAGGTGTCTGGAAGCTGGGATCCCCTTGAGGCTGACCACCGCCGCCTCCATTCTGTTGCACGTGCGGATTCCCCTGTCCAGGCTCGCCACCATTTGTGGCAGCGTGCTGTGGCTCGTTGCTGCTTTGGTTTGGGTTAGGCGCGGAGTTCTGTTGATTGGCAAGCTGCAACAGAAAGAAAGAGACAGAAAGAGATATAGGAAGAGAGAGAAAGTGGGAGAGAATTCCAAATTATTTAACATAATTCAACATATTTATCGTAAGTTTTAAGAAAGAAATTAAAATGTTTTATTAAGTTCCATGTTGCAGTTCTAACAAAATATTTTGATATTAATGTAAAAATTTTAAATATTATATTCCAAGACCCAACGAGATATGAAAACTGACCTCTTGCATGAGATTTTTGTTCTATGATTAATATTATTGAAACGCACAATTTGCGAGTTTAAAAATATTAACTTATCGTCAGAGAACTTACTTTAAAGCGGACTTTTATATTACGTATTTATAAGTCATAGGAACGATAACTTTCAATGTATTTTGTCTTTATTTAAAATGTTTTTAAAAAACTCTTTTTTTTATAATCTCAAATATCCATAAGGGCTACAGTAGAGCATATTCGACTGTGCGAGACTCTGGACTTCTTATTATTACTGTGCAAATGAATAATTTTCCAATTTATTGTCTGATTGAGATTAAATTTTCAGAACGAATCCGGACTATAGTACATTTTATAAGCACCAAAAAGCGCTGGCTTTAAACTTTGATTCGACTTTGAAATTTGTATTTATTTTCTTAGCAAAGCCAAATCTGATCTGAGCAATATATAGAGATACCAAGATTGGTATGTTTAGCTCTAACAGTCTCCAAGATCTACATGTTTATAGAACCACACTGTTGATGCTATCAAGAATATATCGCTTTTACTAGAAGTGTCTTATCTAAAAAAAAACAGCATTAAAAAAGTAAGTTCAGTTCCATCTTAGAGCAAAAAAAGATTCCTTTCGACACGATAATTATTTTAAAGTATATAGATAAAATACATAACGAATATTTCTGCATCATTAACTCAAAAATCATGTTATCTGAGGTTACTTTACATATGTCACTCTTTTAGTAAGTGAGCGATATATACTTTTACTTTAGACAAACTTTATAGACCCTTTATATTTTAAAAAAGTACAGGGTCTTAAAACTTCTGTGAAAGAGAGTTACTGTTAAGAATGGGTTACCTGATTCATGGCATCCTCATCGGTATTGCCATTTGCTCTCTGTTGTTGTTGCTGTTGCTGTTGCACCGAAGGATATGGACTCGATGAGGGCGACACCTGCTGTTGTCGTCCATCGCCGCTGCCATTGTCCCGCGGCTCTTGGCCTCCGCCGGGGGGGCTCTGCGGTTGTCCCGCTGCTGCTGCTGCCGCTGCTGCCTGCGCAGCGACTGTTGCATTCTGTTGTTGTTGCTGTTGTTGTTGCTGCTGCTGTTGTTGCTGCTGCTGTTGCTGCTGTGCATTGAGATGTTGCTGCGCCTGTTGCTGTATATTGGGATACATATCGCTGCCCCATTGTGCGGCACTTGCCCCAATCGCACCAGCATTACGTTCCGCATCCTGCGAGTCCTTGTACAACACATACGGTTGCCCCGTATCCTGTGTGATGCAGTACATGATCTGGCGGGGAACTTTTAGACCTGCTGCGATGCAGGCCGCAAACGAGGCCGAGAAATTTATGGCCATTTTTGTAGATGTTGTTGTTGTTGTCTCTATTTGTTGTTGCTGTTTGGGTTGTTTCTTATGTGTAGTTTCTTCTAGTTGTTTGCCGTGTCCTTCGACTAGACACAGTTATCTTGCTCTTGTTTTAAGCTCTATTCGCGTCTTTATTGTTCCTTCTTTCTTTTGTTTATTGACTTTTGTTGCACATCTTTTTAGTTTTTGTTTGTTTGTTGTTTCTTTCTTGTTTTGTGTTTGGTTTTGCTTTGCTTACTGCTTTATTGCTGCCTTCACTTGTTTCTCTTCATGGCTAGCATTTTGTTCTTACTTGTTGTTTTTTTTTATATTTCCATTTAAAATTCCTTTCTTCTTAAGTGCCTCATTTATATTTGTTTTGATTAAAATTGAAATTATATTAAAAGTTCTTTTCTACTTGTTTTCTTAGATATTTTCCAAATTGTTCTCAAACATGCAATTTTCACATGGTCTTTTGGAAAACCCCGACTGAAAGTGTAATTTCGTTTTTGTATCTGAAATCTTTATATGGGTTTTCCAAGAAATTGCAGGCTTTCCTCTCAGACTTCCTTTTGGATTTAACTGCAAGAAGAAAGAAAGAAAGAAAATTGTTAGATAAAACTGAATAAAGGAAAATTAGTTCTTTAAAAATATTTGTAGCTTATTTCTATCTCTAATTATCTCTAATTCAATAAGAAAACAAGGAAACCAAACATATTTAGAAGCACATTTACAAAAAATAAGACGGAATTTAAGAAATCCCCCAAATAGAAGTTTTAATTTCAACCAAAAAAAAAAACTTTAAATTATATAAAAAAAAATGAAAAGCAAAAATAAAATAAAAATGCGACGTAAATTAAAAACAATGAAGATCATCAGCGGCTGATTGAGAGGAGTGGCGCATAAATGGACACCGCATGCCAAGCAGGCTGGGACAGCTCCCCGCTAACCTCACTCCCTCCTTAGCTGCTCCCTTTATTAGTGCTACCTCTTTGCTGCTGCTCCCACACCCCCATTTTGGAGGCAACTCGGAACTGGCAACTGGCTGGCCACATGTTGTGCCTCCTTTGTTGTCATGAGTTGTTGCTGTTGCTGTTGTTGTTGTTGTCGGTTTTGTTGCTGTTGTTGCTGCTGTTGTTGTTGCCTGGCTTCGACTCCGACTCTGGCTCTTGTCTTTTATCTTTTCTTTTCTTTTTTGCTGTGTTCATTTTTTTCGTTGTTCCACGACGTGCCAACTTTTTAATGCGGGATCAAGGTCTCGGCGAGCGTGCGGCTCTCACAGATACAACACTCAGACACAAAGTTAGATACACACACACACACAGCTAAAGATACAGATACAGATACAGTGAGGGGTGCAGCCTACTTCGTGGCCTGTTTCGAGTGTTGAACTGTTGTCCTAAATGGCCAGAGATCCATTAACAATATACAAGTAAAGTGCCGTCCGAAACATGTGGCCTGGCCATAAACATCACTCCCTCAAGTTATTGCCTCTCATCATTTGCCAATCTCCTCACAATTCGGATCTCCTCGTAATAGACAACTACACATCAACTCTGATGTCATGAGACATGAGGAACAAGCAACAAGCAACAAGAAACAACCAGAAACCACTGAGTAATTGACTTGCTTAACAATTTTTGATTAACTTATTGAACCCATTAAGTACAACACAACACTGCACTACAGAACACTACACTTCACAACATACTTAAGTTTCCTCTACTTTATAGCACTACACAACTCTACATTACTCAGTACAAAATCTATCAATTCAGTAGTATTTAAATCGTTTATTGTCAAGTTAACAGACCCCTTAACTACAGATTGCTCAAATTGGCCAAATATATTTTTACCATGAATTGTAAATACCGATTATTGTTATCTTTTAGGTTAAAAAATTAGTGACTTGGAAAACACATACACGAAAAGAATTTCTATAATGATAAAGAGATTTTCTTTCAAGATTATTTTGTGCAATTTTGTAAAAAGCGGACATAGTCTTTATCTTTGAGCGAAAGAAATAAAACTCACGACTCATATAATATATGATTATATAAAGTATATTGAAATTTTGTAGACTTCACAGGATTGAACCCATCTACGCTATTGGATTTTCCTATCACAATCCAACACTAATCCCCTAACATGATTTATGAATACAGTAATAGGTTTTTTTTTTAATTTTCCTCTATTTAAAGTTTTGTTAATGCAAATTATTAAATTCAAATCTCAAGCTCCGACGATCCTTGCTTGTTTATAAGATAATTTTTACTACATCTTTAAAGTTGTAATCAAATTATAATTTGTTATAAAATAAATAAGTTGAAAGGCTAAACGCATAACAATCTTGATCGTTTATGATCACCAAAATCAGGGAGTCCCTTGAAGAAACTTTAAACTTAAATTAATCTTTTCCCCAAAAATTCCAAATAAAATGTTATATATATAAATGTGTTTACTGAATTGGTTAAGTCAAAACAAATTGTGAACGAGATCGAAATTGTTGGCAAATGATGAAATAAATTGGAAATAAATCAATTGAAAACGCAATGCGTGTCAGTAGCAACAACAATAACAAAAACTACAACAGCAGCAAGTGTAAGAACAACAACAACAATTACAAGAAGTTAACACTGCCGCATCGTTAAGAATCGACTAAGAGTACAAATAAGAGTATGAATACGAGTACAAGTCTGAGTTCGAATCATATGAGGCGAGAGAACTAAACTACCTTGAACCCGTAAATGAACGTTGCGTCGCGCCAACAAAACAGACTAAAAGATACGAGATACTCGTACTCGTACTCGTCTCATACTCATACTCATACTCAGATACTTGTACCTCAAGAGTTTCTCAGTCTCAGTCTCAGTCGCAGTCGCAGTATGAACTGGCGCCCGAAGAGGGACCCACATTACCACACAGAGGGGCAGTAAAGGGGGGTGGGTGCAGGAACTGGGACTGGGACTGTGGCAGTTGCAGTTGCAGTTGCACTTCGTGCCCGTCCAAGTTAAAGTCGAAGTCGATTCGCCGTTGTTGCTATTTGTAAATTATTGCGCTCCATTGGCAGCGCGACAGCATTTGCAATTTATGCGTTCGTTGCCGTTGTCCCCTTCCACCGTTTCCCCCTTCCCCTTTCCCATCACCCTGCCATCACTACCCCCTCTCACTCCTACTGCTTGTGAGTCGCACTATCTAAGTATAAGCACGGCATGTTTGTTTTTTGCACCGCCTTGTCCCACTTCCCGCTCCCCCTCTTCATTACCATACTTCTTCCGCTCTTACAAATGTAATGAGCGGTTTTATTTTTATTTTATTTTTAAATGCGTGCGGCCATTTAAATGAGTGTTACCAGATATACTCGCATAATGGTTTTCTTAACGATCCCAAATCGTAGGCAAATGATAGTTTATTACACGACTGTTTCAATCACTCAACAGCTGATCTGGAGAAGGTCTCGAAACATTCAAATTTCGGAAATGGATTCTGCTCTAAGGCTCCCAAGAGACCTATGTTAAATAAGCAATATTTAAAATTATTTTCAATGCTGTTATTTAGTAACTGTAAGTTCTATGATGAACTTCGATTTGACTTCACTAAGGTATATTTTGAATTTCAATTTGGGATCATCCTTAAAAGTGATTTTCTGTTTCTCAACATAGTTATATATGCATATATATATATTTTTATAAATCAATTTTATATATTACTTAATCTTCCGTACGTTTGAAAAAATGTGTCTAAACTTTAGATTCGGTTTTGTCTTTACAACTACTTTAACCATATTGAAAACTTAGTTTTTTCTTACAATGATGGCAATATTGTATTTATAATATGAGAAAACAAAACTTTAATTTAATCTCATTGCGGCCTTTCAATAAATGTTTCTGAAAGTTCTCTTCCGATTTTTCCAACTATTTCCTCCGACGTTACTATAGTAATAACTTTATTCGGATTTGATCTTTGAACATATTGCCATCAATGGACTAAGTTCTCAGTACAGTAAAGTGCACTTAAATCCTTATTTAAACTTTATCTAAAAGTAACTCTATATTTTATTTACAACGGTTAGGAGAGTATATCCAAATGAAATCTCGAGACAATGAGCATTTGGGATTGTTCCCCAACTGTCTATATGTAATCGTAAACCCTCTAAAAGGCAACGGAGCACATCGAAATGCAATTTCAAATGATGAGTGAGGCAGAAGATATAAACTCCACCTACTTCACACCTGACAGCCGAGACACAATAGACACGCGCGTTTGTGGTAGCAGCTAAAGATACAACATACAAGATACAACATAGAAGATACAAGATACTCGTACTCATAGTCATACAAATGCACATGCATAACATACAAAGATACAAGAGATGAATGCCAGATATTAATGGCCATAAACGTTGACTGCCATTGGTTGGATCGTTGCTTGCCCACACGCCATTGAAATTGAAATAGAAATAGAAAAACTGAAAAAGAAAAACTAGAGTAGAAATCGTGGTATGTGCAATGTCGAGGGGGAGGCGTTAACACGACCGTTGACAACTTTCCCTGCCAGCAAAGCGTGCAAAGAAATTGGCTTAAAATTGTGCAAGCTATAAATATAAGAGGATTTTTGATAAGTGGAAAAAGGAGACTATTTTAGCAGGAAAAGAAGATTCACGTATAACAACAAAGTTGCATTTAAAAATCTCCAACTAAAGTCTAAACATAAACTAAAGAAATTCTGCGTTTAAATTCAACTTAAAGTTGTCTCTTAACTTTTTTAAATCCTAGTTAAAAGAGTTGAGTAGGAAATGAATAAAAACTGGAATTGCAAACATAACATAGTGTGTAATTCAGTAGGCTTTCTTCCACTTTGATAATTTACCTATACATATTTTCAATTTAAAATTTAAAGATCCATGGCTTCACTCAAAATATGTTAATCGATTATGTTAATGACTCTAATTTTAGCAATTGCCAAAAACAATTTCAACTTTTAAATTGGTTAACAATCTCTCTATGCAGACAATTTTTAAACAACAAAACACACTTTCAGCTTTAAACTTTTAACTTTTTGGAAAGAACTCAAATTCATGGGCCTATATATCTATTGTATTTATCTGGCAAAGCGCACATAAATAAAAAAAAACAGAATAACGCGATACAACAAATATTTGATTTCAAGGTTAGAACAGTATAAAAAACAACAACAACAATAGCAATAACAACTACAACAACAACAACATGAAATTGGCAAACTTTTTGCGCTTGTTGCTTCGACGCCAACAACAAAAACGAGCGCCAAAAATTTAACGTAATTTGTGCAGTCGTCTAATTCAATACACAAAAGCTTCCCTCCCCCTTCCACCCCCTTTAGACAACAAGAGAGCGAGAGCTTAAAAGCGCGCCATAGTCACAGAAAGAGAGAGAGCGAGGTAAAGGAGAGAGAGAGAGAGCGCTCACATAAACTACAGGTAAAGCACAATTGCCAGATACGACACGACAAAAAAAGAGTCGAAAACAGCACAAAAAAAAATGAGTCATGAAAATGCGACCAAAGCGTTCAAACGTCCAATTTTTATATTGTTTTCATTTTTTGTGTGGTTTTTTGCAAACATTTTGCAAAATGTAGAGAGTTACATTCAGCCAGAAGCTGTATTCACTAGCAATGAGCATTAAGACTTGATTATTAAGTTTGATAAACATTACTAATTTGTAGTTAGCTCAAGAGTGATTACCGCCAATAATTTGAATAGAAAGGGTTTTACTTCCTAGCCATGTTTGTTTACTTTTAAACTAGCGATAGAGATCAAAATATTCAATGATGATCCTTTAAATTGATATCAATCTTATTATATATACAAAAAAACAACTATGAATTATTGCATCTAAATATTTTGTATATTTACGAGCTTTTATTTACATCTTCGCACTAGTTATTTGCTATTCGCACTCACCTAATATTTCTTCACAAAATTATAGTTGCAAAAACACTTAAATGTATTTATATCATATATTAAAATTGACGTCTTCCAGAAGATCAAACCATAGACACAGCATTTCATTTTAACAAACTATACCGTAAAATAAAAACAATTAAAAATGCATCCCATTGATCGACATTATTTACACGGATACAAAATCATACTAAATATAATTACATAATAATAATAATTAAAGTTATTTAAGCTATCATATGAATCTGTTTTATTTTATTATTGACACATTTGGATTATGTTAAACATTTTAAAACAATATGGAATTTGGAATCGTAAGTAGAAAGTTCAACATAAATAAATTTCACAATTAGATACAGATTCTGGGAACCGTTTTCCTTATTTTATTAGACTTTTTCTAATAGGGTATTTGAAAGTCGTTCCGACTTAAGCATATTCTAAATAGCTTACACATATATGTATGTACATATATCTCGTATTCAACGTAAATATCTGCACATTTAATTAACGCGTCGAATTTTCGAAGTCGTCGACGTTCTGTGTGACAAACAAAAAGCGAAAAAATGAAAAAACGAGTAACGTGAATAAGAAGAGGAGAAGATTTTGTTGCCGGCAACATTTCGAACTGAGATCTCGTATGATGATAGATGGGCCCGATTCGATGGCAGTTCCACACGCCACACATGCATTAGGTTATTGCAGATGTATCTGTTAGATACACACACCCGAAACAGATACACACAGTTACACACATACACAGATACAGTCAAACACTTGGGGCACACACAATTAAGTGATTTTGCTTGTTTTTGTTGTCGTTCAACATTTTGTGGATTTTAGTTTTTTGTGCAAAAAAAATGTTGCTGGTGTTTTTTTTTCGCGTATAATTCATCATATTCCTCTATGGCCTGACATTCGCATACAGCATTTTTAGATACGCACCAACAACACAGATTACACCCGCTCGCCCCTCTCTCTCACTCTTTCTCTCTCTCTCTCTGTCTCTCCTATACGGTCTCCCTCTCCCGCTTCCTACACCCAAATTAAACGAATTTTGCCCCAAGGGGAATTTTGCAAAAAAAAAAAGAGCAAAAGAGATGGCAAAAAATCGCAAATGATTTGTGGCAAATTTTTTTATACACTCACAAAGGGCATTATAATTTGGCTACACAATTTGAAGTCTATTGGGAAGGTGTTTCTGAACCCATACAAATAATTTTCTGATTTAAAAGATGTCACATGAGTTTACTTTTCATTATATCTTGTAATTTACCTTTAGATTCAGTTATTGTCTTTTTAGCTGTGCTTAGGTTAAGTTACTTGTTAAACAATTTAATCAACACTATAGACATCAGCTGTTTCTGGTAGGGTATTATTTCTCCGACTATCCTATTAAAGTGGTTCATTCTTTTTTTTTATTTGCTTTTAGTTTTTGTGTATTTCGCTCTGTTGTAGTTGTTGCTGCTCATTAGTGCCGTTTTGTATCTGTGTGTGTGTGTGTGTGTATGTGTATGTGTGACTTCTCTTTGCACTCCCCCTTCGCACCCCATCGTCATCCCCTTTGCCATTTTGCATTTTGTCAACTTGATTTACGCGCAAACATTTTCAGCTGTGCGTTTTTCTTTTTATTTTTCATTTAATTTTCGCAACGCTCCAGAAAATCTTTTTTCTATTTTTGCTTTTCCGCTTTTCACTTACCTCTTGTTATTGCAAATTTTCGTTTCCTTTCGTTTATCCCAAATGTTTATTAGATGTGATTTCCTTTTCTTGGTTGGATTTTGCCTCGTTGGATTATAGTTATTTTTGATTTTTATTAATGCTGAAAAAGAAGAGAAATGGAAAAGACAAAGTTAATCAAAAACTGTATAAATGTATATTTATTGATTTCAGTTCTGAACCTATACAAAAATGAAATAAACGAGGAAAACTTGCTAAAACTCTATTCACACCTCATAAAACATGGCCTTGGATTATAATTTGTTGCTATACAAGTTGATGAAAAAAACTTGCGTGCTCTTTCCTTCAGGGGGGTTTGACAATAGCAGAGGGCTCGAATCGTTACTGAATGGAGATAATACTCATATTAGAAGAACTGCGAAGTATACTACAGCGAAGTTTATGCGAGAACAGCTTCAATCTAAGCTTTTAGTTGATTAGAGTTTCAACTTTAATAAAAAAGTTCTCTTAAATGCTTAAAAGCTTTCAGTTTGTGCGAATATGTTGCGTATCTTATGGGAGTCAAAGTCCGAGTTGAACTTTGAATTCAATTTACTTTATAGCTTCATAGTCGAGCTTTATTGACAGCTTTAAACTATAGCATAAAGTGTGCAAGCAAGTACATTAATCTTTGCTTTCCAAAATTTATATGTTATTCATTGTTAGAAAAAGAATCTGTAAAAGATACTTAATAGAAACAATAAAAGTAATTTTGAGAAATGTTTATATTGCTTTATGATATGTAGTATGCTTAGTAAGATAGCTTCTAAAGTAGGTACTCCTCATCGTAAAATACTTTTATTCTCATATAAATTATCATTTATATTTTGAATGAATCTTTATACAAATTGATTTATAGAAACATTACAAATTACAGAGTACAGAAGAGCTCAAAGGAATTTGTATTTGATTTGCTCTTGTTGGAAGTCATTTCACTTTAAAAATAGTCCTGTATGCGAATCACAGAAAATTTTAAGCTAGCCCTGCTTTAAAAAGATTAGCTCTATGTCAAGCAGTGTTGAAAATCGCCAGTCACATTCTTGGCATCTCCATTATTCTGGTTCACTGCGTTCATTTCGCTACCCTTTTTTATATGAAATTTAGGAGTCGCGTAATGGAATTTGGTCTACTATACACTAAAAACAATATTGAAAGTAATGGAATGCCCCTCCCATGCTGTTGCTATTTGCTTGAACTGCACTGTGCTGTTTTGACAGTTAATAGAAATGTTGCCTAGCTAATCTAGTTAACGGAGTGCATTAAAGCCCAATCCAGTTTAAATTAACTAATTGACAGCCTATAAAAAAGCCCAACCCAAGATAGATATAAAACAAGCTATAAAACTAACATAATAAAATAAGAAAAAAAGCATTTTAGGTTTTCACCAGGCTACGAGTGCAACAACAACAACAATTAAAGCAACACTAACAAAAGCGATAAAAGCGATAACAACGATAACTTTGTGAGTCGCATAAACAAAAACACACAAAATAAAAGAAATTAACTCGTTGGCAAATAAACTTCATCTGCATATTTGGGCGGACAAATGGGTGTGTATGTGGGGGGGCAGGAAGTGGTAGAAGGGGTTAGGGTTGGGGGTTGGCTTACTGCTATATTAGTGCAGGGTATACATAAAAATGTATATGCCACACTCAAATGCAACTAACACTAACCTCAAAAAGTTTATTGCGCGCAGTTGCAGTGCGGCGTGTAGACAAAAATTGCAAATTGCAGCGGCACTCACACACACACACACACACACACTCAAACACACTTGCACTGAGAGCAGCGAGAGGCACTAATACACTTAGCCAGATGCACGTGCTTACAGAGCCCCACACACATACACACACAGTTACAGATGCAGACACCCTCACGTACCGTTGATGCCGCAGCTACATCAAAAATTTTTTTTTGTACACACACTTTTTCACTTTTTGCAGTTGCAGTTGCAAAAGCTGCAAACGTTGACAAAATTTGTAGTTTGCAATTAGTTAAAAATTGCAAATCTATTTGTAATACCACTTGGCGCTTTTTCTATAGTTGCAGTTGCTGCTTCTTCTTCTTAGTATTTTTTTTCATCCTTCTAATGCTCCCGTTGCTTTGCTCCTTGACGTTGCGGTTGCTACACACTTTTTGTTTATTCAACAAAGTGTTTTGTTCTTTATTATTTTATTGCTTTCCGCGCGCGTTTTGTAAACGTTTTGATTTATTTTTTATTCGAATTTTGGATTAAATATTTGACGTTATTTTATTGCTGGCAAATTTCCACGCAGTCTGCGCTCTATAACACAAGTACTCTCGGTACTCCTATATAAATATATGCATGTATATATACATACATGTATATACATAGACCGTGTGCAGCTTTTTTATTAGATGTCGACGTCGTCGTCGTTGGCGGTCGACGACTGCAGGCGGCGGCGGCAACAGCAAAAAAATCGAACAAAATGCCAAAAAAAACTAACAAAATCAAGTACAACAAACCGAATCCGAAACCGAAACCAAAGCGAGGCGAAATGAAACGAAACGAAACTTAGCGCAAGACGGCGAAGAGGCGAGACGAAGTCGAAGTTGAAGTCGACGTCGCTGTCGATTTCGTCGTCTGTTTCTGTGTCTTTTTTTTCTGTGGGAGCTGAGCGCGCGCCAACTTTTAGGTATGGCTCTGGCCACGGGTCTGGGGTCTCTGGTCTCGCCGCCAACTACAAATACATTGTCTACACAAAAATAAAGCAAAACCAGCGAGCGGCGAATGACGAACGATAAACGATGAACGGCGAGTAACTCACTCTCTTACTCACACGCACACACTTACAACAAGCAGAGAGCAGCAACATGGCGCTTGGCGCTCTCTAAGCTTTTTTAGTCAAAACAATTGCAAAATTTTTTCACTTTTTGCCGGCCCCCAGCTGTGTATGTTTGTATGGGATACAAGTGTCATGGTGTTGGTGCAGTCGCTGGCAAAGCTCTCTCAAATTCTTGCGCTCTCCCTCTCTGTTGACGAATTTCTAATGTTGCGGCATGTCGCTACTGGCGACTAGCTTCAGCGACGCCAACGTTGAAGTTAACGTTAACTGCGCTGCTAACAGCGCTGCTGACGTTGCGCTGCGCTGCATTTAGCGCGTGCTTCACTCAACTGCACTTTGTGTGTGCTTTCGGCTGCCTCAGTTTAAACTACCTTTATTTTGGGTCTTTCTTTATCCGCTTATTATGTCTGCTACTATTTGCGCTTTACGACTATTGCGTAGTTTAGACAAAAGTAGTAGTAGGTACAGCTACTCTTAGACATGGCTAATAGATAATGAATGTTGATGTATTGGGATTATACACAGATAATATGCATTTAAATCAGCTTATCAGCTTAGTCAAATATTCAGAAAGAGCGCTATAGTAGTGCTAGCTACTACTATTTTAAGAGAAAGAGTAATAAATGTGCTAAAACATTAAAATCAGATTATTTAAAACTTAAAAAAATGTATCTAAATATGTATAAGATGAATATATATAATATCATTTTTCAAAAGAGTTTTAAACTTAAAAGATCAAAACATGAAGAATGAAATTGATTAAATGACTCGAACTATCCAAACTGCATTTTAAACCGTCTACAAAAGTCTTAAAATAGGTCTAAAATATAGTTACATATTTCTGTACTGCAATGACTAGTTTAATATCTTAAAAAATGGTTTCATGGTTAGCCTGCAAGTAGAAACTACTCCAATTCACCTATTTATTTCCTCGACCTGTAGACCTGCTGACCAATCCCCCAATTTTACGTGCACCAAGCAAACATACTTAAGCGGTTAAGCAATCAGTTAAGAACGACACCCATTATGGCCACAAACAAAAAAAATTCCAAGCATAGCCCCCTTGTGATCTGTCCCTCCCCACTCTGCCACGCCTATCCATTGTGGCAACGCCCACTTAGGCAGTCACTTATCGTGCCCAAAGAACCGAAATTTGCAATTGTTCATTTGATTTCGTTGTTTTCCGGGTTGACGAAAAACATAGACCCCAAAGGGGGGAATTGTATTGGGTGAGTGGAAAGAGGTGAGGGGGATAAATTGACAGGTGGAGGGGGAGGGGTGGGCGTGCTGAAAGACACATGTACATTATAAGGTAAATGATTGTATGATGTGTATGCAATTTTGTATAAATAAACAACCAAAATTTTTGTATAAACAATCAAAAAACAAAATATATAAATTAACAAAAAAAAAAAAAAAGAAGAAAAGAGAATATAGGAAAAAAGAACAAAAAGATGTGTACGAAACAAGTTGAGCATGCATAAAGGTTGGCTTGATATGTACATATGTAGATGAGGTATGTAGATACATATGTCTGTACATAGGTCGATTTGTAGGTAGATATGTAAATTATTAACGACTGCTGACATCGTCTCTCTTGTCTCACCTTCCCTCTTCCTTCCCTCGCCCTTTCTTCGTCGTGTCGTGTCTTTTGTGCCGTTTTTGCATGTTGTTTACTTTCGTTTCGTTTCATTTTATTTGTCTTAAATTGTTTTTTCTTCTTATATTATTTTATTTTTTCTGGCAAAGTTTGTTTTTGCAATGTTGCAAAAACAACACACACAAAGTACTGTACGACTGGCAGATACCCTTTACCGATTGTTGTAAAATTTGCAGACTTTCTAGGTATTATGAAAAGATAACATCATTATAAGATCGTAATACGTCTTTAAGAAACTTTAAGGAATGGTATAAAATCTTTAATCCATGTTTCTTATAACTAATATTGAAAATCAGTTAAAAATACGCACATTGTCATGCAAAACTATGTAATACCCCATTCCAGTAATTTGTACAGGGTAATCCCTACAAAAAAGCACACTCAAAACGACAAGTTTAAATGTGATTTCAAGCAATGAAACTAGAAAGAAAAAACACACTCGCAAAATAAATCTCTCAGCGTGTTGCCTAAAAATAAACGCTGTAGTAAGTATCTGAAAGATACAAAAAGCAAAAGCGGCACATAGAACGTAGAACGCTGTCTATTGTCTTCGACATTGTAAGATGCAGTCTATGCTTAAATATAGAATCTGTATCTGTATCGCATTGTTGGCAACACTTCTCTAAGTATCTGTATCTGTAGCGCTGTATCTGTGTCTCTCGGTCTGTAGCTGTATCTTTTGCTTGTTGTTATTACATTTGCATTATGTATGCAAGTTCTCTTTGTTTTGTTGTTGTGGTTGTTGTTATTGCTCAGCTGCTTTCCTGTTTCAGTTTTCGCTGCTTGTTGGCTTTGCCTTTTGGTTCAGTAACCTATCGATTCAATTCTGTTTACTTTTCTGACAACAAAGTAAGAATAACAAAAAATAAAATGAAATGGAATAAAATAAAATATTTAAATGAAAAGTTGAATGACAAATATTATGACATTTAATGGCAGGGCAGGAAGAGAGATGGGAGATGGGAAACACCTCGTCTATATAGTCGAATAATTAAGGTTACTTTGCCAGATTTCTGATATGATTAAACTGTTACAGTATTATTAGTGTTATATAATATTATTCATCGATTGCATAAGTGCAAATCGAATGAAAATGATTATGGCATTCAATGACTGGGCAAAGGCCCCGTCAATATAGCAAAATTGTAAGTCCATCGGATTTCTGGTATGATTAAACTTTCTTTTTTTATTACAATTTTTAATATTGTTTATTTTAAAGGCTTATCTATTCATTAAACGTAGCATTCTTATTGCTATTTCTTTCTATATAATGTATACCATTTGTACAAATATATATATACTTAATTCTTGGCTGATAACTGACTCAATAATTAAGCCTTGAAATTTTGCTAATATAAAATTCGCTTGACTTAGTTTTTATTAAGTAATATGTTACACACTTAAGAACAGTTTTTTTTAATTTTTATTCAAAAATCGGATTACTTTTATATTGTTTATGTAAAGAGTAGTTAACGGGATACAAGATGTCGCTTCTCTTTGCGATTCTCCTCAATCTCCCCATAAAATGCAAAAACTTTTCGGTAACCCTTTCCTTCTGGCTTTTGGCCCCAATTTTTGAGTGGCTTTTGTCTCGACGCCGTCTGCCAGAGCTGGCAAAACTTTACCGTACATTAAAAACTTGTTTTGTTGCCCCCTCCCAGAAAGGACAGCTAGAAATGAAAAGAGATGAGGGGAGAAAACTTTAGGTGTGTACTCGTCCAATCCCCACTCTTATTTTCAACCCCTCAGTAATCACTTGGCTGTTTTCACTTTCGGGCAAATTGCAAAACAAACAAAACATATTAAATAAAGTTTATTTTTAACAATTTGCAAAAGTAGCTTTAACAATACCATAAAATACTATAAAAATACCGACAACAGAGACAAATAATACTATTGCAAAAATTGAAAAACAAATTATAAAATCCAATTTCTGTATAGAATTATTCTCTTTTTTGGTTCGCTTTTGACAAACTTGCCGAGGGGCTCTTGAAAAGTTGTCAGACGTTGAAAACTGTGTCATACTAGTTGTGAAAAATTCTTCTAGCAAATGGGAAGTTAAGTAGCAGACCAGACCGACCCTTGGCCCCTAAGTGGACCCCTTAACTAATCCTATTACTTACACGAGCTTCCCCATTTCAACTTTTCCCAGACCCGTGCGTGGACTGCGGTGCTCTTTGTGCGGATTTTCCACTCACATTTCCGTTAGATGCGTGCGGATTTTCACACTTTACGCATGAGAGGGTGCCACACCAAGTGCGAAGAGGAGAAGGGCAAAGGGGAACAGACGGGGACTTACGCACGGTTGCATTTTGTCACCTGTCAAATGGTAAACTGTACTTCTTCACTTTACTTTTTAGTTTTCACCACCCTCTTTTGACTTGCCTTTGCTAATACTTTCTGGTATTTAAGCTCTTTATTTAGTCTAAAACATAACTTGCTAAATTGCAAATTTCTGCAGACATTTAAGTTAATTGCATTAGACTCGTTTGACATGTTGCTTATGTGTCGATAATAGGTCGCAAATAAGCAAAAAAAAAATTAAGCAACAATATTAAATGATAAAAATCTAATTATATTAGATATAGTTGCTTAACAGATAAACAAAAATATGTTTAAACTCGTATTTAAAACTCTGTCATCATTAATTCTTTGATTTTACAAAAGTGTTTGCGTTTGAAAATAAGTTAAAAACCCCATTAAAACTTATTCGAAATAAACGTAAGCTCCAAGTTAAAGTTCAGTTATATACAAGGAAACTTGTAGCAATGTTTTTAATCATATTTTGTTAAATAAGAAATTAGAAAGCTTATTAAAAAGAACGACTTGATAGTTTATTAACTGAAAAGTTTATTTGTACTTTACTTATTTATTATTTGTACAGTACTTTAAGATTTAATCTTACTAGTCTTCTTTTTTTCATAAAATCTGTGTGGAAGGCAATAAATAAAAAGTTCATTAAAGTTGAAAATTAATTAAGTTGTTTATGTTAAAACCATAATCCCAAAACTCAATTGGCCAATTGCAATTTGAGCCTCCCACTCTTAACAATTTTCATAAGGCTTCACTCTTGACTTTAAGTGAAATTTTAGTTTGTGGGATTGAATACAGTTCCCCAGTAATATTTAAAGGTAATTGGACAGCTATTGACTACTGTGCACAGTGGGCGTAGTGGCACGTCAGTTTTTGGCCATGTTTAAGACTTTGGCACAGACAGCTTTCAATATAAATCAAATGCTTTTCAGGCAAAAAGTAGCAAGTTGAAAGGAAATGCACATGGAATGGGTCGTTTACAAAGTTAACATGCACCAAAATGCAGTTGCAAGTTTACATTTTTTACAGCTCTGTTGCCAACGCCCCACAAAAATGTGCAGTACACGAGGGACACGAGTGTTGCACTGAGGCAGGGTCGGGTGGCACACTCATTCGGTATGCTTCATAGCGCCCCAAGCACTAACATTTTTTGTTGCACATTCGCAAAAAGTGCACTTGTAAAAAGGGGAGCTCATTGTTGTTATTACAGTTCGAATCAAAAGAAAAACAAATTCTATATAACAAAGGAGAGGGAGCAAGAGATACGAAAAGGTAGAAAGAGGAAGACAGAAAGCAAGATGTAGTTCCCAACACAATAAATTCATGTGGAAAAGTTTCGTTTGATTTTTCTGCAATACGAATTCTATTATATCACATTTCAAATTTCTAATATTTTGTTATTTACAAATTAAAAGATGTTCTGAAATTTTTAATTTGACTCTGGACTTTAATAACTTTTGTTGGTTTAACTATAAACAAACATTTTTTATTCTTATTATTCTAATATAATATTTTTTATCTGTGACTATTTAATATTTAGACAGTTAATAAAGTTTCTCTAGTTTCTTTGTCAATTTCTCTATACATCTAAACGTTACCTCACTTATTACTCTATTAACTAGTTTAAACATACAATTCACACTTTTTAAACTTTTCTCTTAACCCTTGGGCTAATGTCATTATCATGATATTTGATTTAAAAACCTTCAGCAAAAGGATATCTTTCCATCTGTATCATATCCAGCTCAAATATCAAAGACATAGGAGATACCTTTGCATCAACCTAACACAAAGCCCTTTTACTCAAACAACCAAAATTTAAATATCCTTATTTACTCGTCCATTATACAGGCTACCTTTTTATTTAAAAAAAAAAACAGGGAAGAAGAGGGTATTTTAAGTCTAAATTTATGTATCCTCAAAGTAAATATATTTAGCAACATAATAAAAAATAAAAAAATGTTAGAAATTGTTCCAAAAATTACAGATTATCTATTTTATTCTGTTTTATAATATACCTATTATACATCTTCATAAATGCCAGGACCATATACCACAGTGACATTATTACAGGGCATCTCATAGTCGCACAATTATTACTGCTACGTTTTCGTTGCTGAGTTAAGAGTACAACATTTTTATTGCATAGCAACCAACGACATGTGAAAGCTACTGAAAAATCTACAACCTCCATCTCTTTCCCCCTCAACCTCTGCCATCAACCATCACTCACCCCGAATCAACCCTTGCCAGCACAAAAAGATTCGCGTTGAGATCGACACAAAGTGCAGCAGCCCACGTGGCGTATGAATGCGTAAGCAACTATGTTACGCATTCGCCACCGTGGACGGGCTGCTTTTTGATAGGCTGTTGACATGCATTCTGTTGAAGGCAGTCTGTTTTTTTATTTAAAACAACAAGAAACGCTTAAGTTTTTTCATTCATATTTTAAGGCGTGTTGGGCGTGGCCAAGGCTTTGTATATTAATAAGAAATTGTGGGCGCAGGAAACCTGAACTCTGACAGGCATCAATAATATTTATAAGTTTGATGTGCAAAGGTATGGAAAATGTTGGAAAAACTATAATTAAATTGATCACAGCTGTATCTAAATAATAAAAACAAAAAACAGACAAAAAGGAACTCATCTTTTATAAGAACTAATTGCATATAGAAATGTGAAAGAGCCAAAAGGGGAAAAGAAAACATGTCCATAAAAAATTATGCTTTTGTTAGAGCCTTAAAAATATGCTTAGCAATTAAAATATTATACTCGACAAGCTGCATGGAACTTTAGTTCTTTAGAGACTTGGCTGACACTTCTATTGGAGCTCTAATTAAGCACTTCTCTCAGTCAACATCAAAATAAGTACTCAAAGCTGGATTTGTATATGAATATAAACTCGTATATGCATCTAGATACACAACAAACTCAACTATGTGTAGATAGAAAATCTGTGACACAATGTGAATGGGTTGCAAGTGAAAGTCATGAAAGACAACGTACGTGTAGAATGTAGAATGGAAAACACACAAAAGCGAAAATGTGCGCGATATGCAGGCAACAGGAAGCTAGACAGACAGAGAGACGCCCATAAATGTAAGGCCCCCTCCCCCACCACACCCCAAACCAACCCCTACATCTCCCACCGTCCGTGCTGAACTAAACCTCAAGGGGGTGGTTGGTTTGGTTGTGGGTTGCCATCATTTAGTTGCCGTTCGTTGGCCTTGGCTCTGTGCGTTGTATCTACTTGACAATCCTCTCCAAATCCATACAAGAATATGCCACTTTGGGGAAGTAAAGAGATAGAGGATAAATAGATATAGAGGTAAATAGATGGAGCCAATAGATTTTAGCTGCAGCTGTCAATGCAACCAGCTGGTCGGACATTAGCTTAGCTTTTTTATTCCCTGATATAATCGTCAGGTATTTTATTTTTTTCATTTAGTTTTGGAGACAGGGAAAAAGGACTCGAATTGCCTTTGAAGTCCCCAAAAAGTCAGAGAAATGGGTTGACACATGTGCTGCAGGGTCTGGAATTGAAACCTTTCCCTGCTCTTGCTGTCCTTCGTAATTAGTCTGGATAAACATTAAAGAGATGAACATACCCAGAACTGATTGTCTTAAACATCGATTTGCCTAAAGTAATGGGTGAAAAATGAGGAAGAAGACAGATAAATTTGTAAGTTATAGATAAATAGTAACATAAACATACATTGAGTCATTATCACAATTATTCGAGGATTTCAGCAAACAAAATCTATTTATTTATGTCTACTATGCAACTCTGACTTTACGATAGGCTCAAATTACTGATTAAAGCTTAATTATTAAAAACTAAAGTGAAAATATTTGTACAAATTTGAGATATTCCTTAAATCTTGAAAAATACTTTGCTGATTTCGTTTAAGAGTTGAATTCTCATTTTTTAAATTAATAAATAGTTGTTAGAATCTAACAGCTCGAACAAAGTATAGAAACAAAAAAATCTAACTGCTATACAACTGCTAAATATAATTAACAAATGTACTTAATTCAATTAGAGAATAAAGGCATAAAGTAATTAAGAACGAACTAGATTCTATACTGAATAATATAAATGTATGTAAACAATTGGATTTTTAATTACACATTTCTTTCCTCAGAGCACTCTGTGTCTATATAAGATATTTTTGGACTCCCCTTTCCATTACTTTGGTGTCAACCCAATTCAGTTTGTCAGTGCAAGCAAATCAGAAGAGAAACCTTCGCTGGAAAAAAGACCATGTTACAATCTTTCTGATATTATAGACAAAAAACCTCGCTCTACCCCCCCCCCCTATCACTATATGCATTTAGCTGTGGGTAATGATATGTCACGTTTGCTCTAGACTCCGTTTTATAGTTGCATTCAATGACACTGCAACAAATACAGAAACAACATCAACTAAAGCAACAGCAACAGCAACAAAAAAGAGAAAAATAAAAATTGAGCAGCAGCTGCAATAAAATTAACGAAATGGCATGGAAAAGAATGCAGCCGAAAAAAATGAAACAAAAAAAAAGATGAGAGAAAGAGATAAAAGACTAAATAAAAAGGAAAGAAAAAGTTTAAAATGTGCAATTTCTGTGCGGTTCGTTGGATGCGTCGCTTTTTGGGTGGGTGAGGTGGTTCGTTTTTTGTATGCGATGGTGCGATTGGTGGTGCAGCTGCTGTTGCCAAGTGCACACGCAGCACAAATAAAAAACCGAAACGACCACATGACGAAGAAGTGGAAAAAGAAGCAGAAGAAAGAGTAGTCAAAAAAAAGTAAAACTATGTAAATTAAAGATGTCATTAATGACATGGCTTACACGTACGTAAGACCCATAGTTACCCAGCACATCTCTTGAGTAAGTGCTGTGTAAAAAAGGGATATTGGGAAAATTCTACAAGCAGCAACACATTACTTTTCTGTAGTTGGTAATGCTAAAATTCGTCACGTTTGATTCAGCTTTTATAAATATATTTAGACTTAAGATTAGGTCTAATGGGAGTGTGTAGTATTGATCTACTCCGACCCAATTTCTTTTCTTTTGTATAAATATATTCAAAATTTTGATTACCAGCTATGTTTAATGCATATCCGAATTATTTGCCAGGTTAAAGTGTAGCAGGTGGAGGACATTTTATATCTTATCTTATCAAATACTAAATAGCATTTTAGCTATGCATATTTTCAAATATATTCTGAAAGACAGAAACTCGAATATAACTTAAAAGAGTTTTGCAAATTGTACCTCGCATAAATTTTCTAAAAATTAGATCGTAAAAGTCCTAATACATTTTATAAAGGATCGATAAATAAAACTGTCGAGAAAAAAGACTCCTATATTGGCAAAAGAAGATTGAATGTACAGCTGTTCACTTTTAATAGGAATAATAATATCTAGAAGCTAAATCTTTTCGCTAAGTAAACCAAGTTTAGTAGAGGAACTGCTAAAAGCATGTACATTTCTATGGGATTTTCATGTGTATAAGTGCTACAGGGTTGCACAGACCCATACGCATTTGCAGAGGATTATAATTGCGCTCGTTTGTGGGGGAAAGAAGTGATAGTCAGCCCATTTAAAATTGCAGCTACTTGCAGTCCATGGGCGGGGGAGGAAGAGGAGAGCTACATACTCATTGCAGACAGTCAGTCTCTTTCACACACATGCACACATATAGAGAGACCACACTCGATGCTAAAAGGATGCTGACTGACCAACCCCTTCCAGGCACTACGCCCCTGCCACTGGCCCTGCCACAGCCACAGCAACTGGCACTGGCACTGCCACTGCTGATGTTTCTGCCATTTGCCGTTAAAAATGTGTGGCGTCAACTGTACTTTTATGTACACACACAAACGCACACACACATGCACGTAATTCATTTCATTCTCTCGCACATTTTTATATACGAAATTTTATTTCAATTCATTTAAAATATGTGTAATTCTTCCTTTTTTTGTTGTTTTTATTTTGTTTTTTGGGGCGCGCTCATCCTGTCGACTTTTGTGCTTCGATTTTCAATTGCCAGCCGCAACAGCAGCCTATCTTCCCCACGCCCCTACCACTCACCACTCTCCAATCGCCCTTACCAACAACCCCTTGACCATCAACCAACCCATTTCCCACTGGCATTTTCTCCTTTCAGCTCCAAAAAAAAAAGAACAAGTGGGAGGAGGCTTGGGAAACATTGGGAGGTTGGGGAAACATTGTGGCAATCAGGGATGGGTGGTATTTCAGCCCTCGTTGCTGGCGTTGCTTTTGGGTGTCCGCGCAATTTTTTCAATAATTAATTTTTTGCGCGTAAATGCAATTTGCATGTAGATGAGACATACACACACACACACACACATAGACAGTCTCACACTCACACACATGAACATATGTATAGTAGTGTGTATGAGGTCCTTTATATAATATAATGTGAGGCGCATGGATAATAGCACTTTTTATTGCATACTTTTTTGGCGCGTATTCTAGCCATCTCCTTTCCTCACCACACTGCATTCATTGACCACATGCTCTATCTCACTTCCGCACTTTTTGCGTGTGTTTTGTCAGTCTGTACTTTTTGCAATCGAGCAATTTTTATATAATTATGTAAAGTGCAGTTAAAAGGAAAGAATATTTCAGGGAATTAACATAACAATGGCTTATCGAGGGCTTTACAAAGCAAGATACATACATACTATTTGTATATTAATTTTTATGTGTACATATTTATATGTGTTTTATAATTGTATTTTTACCTACGAGATCAATATTTATTGTGATAAGCCTTATAATAGTTTTGCAGTTTTAAGTAATAATAGTAATCAGTAGATCAGTAAAAGTATTTCATCATATGCTTAGTTTCATTTCTCATTAACTAGAAGCTCGTCTAGCTGATTATTATGCGATCGTTATGAAACTTTCAGAATAAATAGATGATAGATAGAATAATAGTTAATAGTAGTACAACTAGCCTACCTAATATCAAGATTATTTCATTGAAAATATACAAACTTACAAGATGGGTACACACTACTTATATGTCAGTATTTTGTTAACTAATATGGAACAACAAAACAAAAAATAAAAGATCTGGATTATAGATTAATTTAAGAAAGAAAAATCTATTTTGTAATCTGAGAATTCTGAGGTCAGTTCTGTGATTAGCGTAATGTAAAATTTTGTATTTTTATAATGTAACTCTATTCAGGAAAATTGTAGACACTTGTAACGACTTGGCTAATGGGGAGTATAACAAAGGCTATTATAAAATATTATTATAGGCTAAAATACTAGCTTAAGGACGTTATTTAAACATTACATTCCCTTTATATTATGTTTTTTATTATTCATCACTTACCAGAATTTATTGTTTTTGTTGATAACAAATTTCTTATTCCGAAAAATGTGTAATTCTGTCCGGGGGAAAATTTTTTTAATTTTCTGTTGGGCCCAAAAAACTGTTTTTCTTCTTCGTCTCTCCTTGATGTTGTTTTAAATTCTCAATATTTGTTTTATATTTTGCTCTTGATGTGCTGTTTATATTTTTCTTTTATCATAAATGTAATATAATTTAATGTATAGCTTAAAACGTTTGGTTTTTTGGATTTCTTCTTTATTATATCTGAATGGGGGTTTGTCTTGTTTATATTTTGTTGCTTTTTGCACTACGATTAATTATTTAATTTGTTTATGTACGAAATTGTTTTTATTTTTGTTTTTTTGTTTGGTTTTTTTCTTTTAAAAAAGATTTTTACATGAATTTTCCTTAAGGTTTTTTAGTTTTTGCCACGATATGAATATTTGCCATTACGTTAATTTAATTTGTTTTTTTATATAGATGGTAGACTTTTTGTTATAAACTTGTAATGATATATATATATAATCGCAAGGTCTGTCAAACTGTCTTGTGCTTTCCTCAGCCAAAAACACACACACACAAAAATGATGTTGTAGTTTCGCTCCCCTCAACTTTTCCTCGCGAAGAGTTTATAGTTTTCCTTATTCTCGTTTTTCGTTCACTAACTTTTCTTTTTTGTTTAATCGCTTAAATTGTTCACCTTTTTGTTTTCATCAAAGTTTAAAAATTGTTTACAGCTTTTTATAGCTTTTCAGAACACTTTTTTCCATTTTGTTTGGTTTTTTTTTTATAGTTTTTGCTTTCGACCGCTTTTCATACGAACGTAAATTTAAAGACGAAAATTGAAACCGTAACTCAAAAGTTCAATTTTTTCAACGACAAAAATTGTATTTTTATTTTATTTGAATTTTTATTAGCTTTTCCGTTTTCTCATTTCTTTTTTAATTAGACACAAAAAATTTAACAAATTTTGGCTATTTCGATTTGCTTTTCTTGTTTTCTTTTAATGGTTTTTGCTTTGTTTTGCTTTTGGCTTTAGAATTTGACTTTAGATTTTTCAATTCTGTTTTCGTTGCTATTTTCTATTTTCTATTTTTGCTGATTAATTTGTTTTGTTGTTTTCTGCTGATTTCTGATTTCTGTTTCTGCTTATCCTGTTTCGGTTGCTGTTTGTTATCGGTTTATCGGTTTATCGGTATTTCAGTTTTTGGGGCTTGGTTTTGTTTTAATCTGCTTTGTTTTGTTTGTTTTAAGGCTATTTCGGTATCGTTTCGATTTGTTGCTATTTCTTTGTTGCTTTGTTTTGTTTGTTTGTTGTTGTTGTAGTAGTTATTGTTATTATTGTTGGATTGGTTTATTGGCTGTGTTTCGGTTTGGTTTTATTTCTTATTTGTTGTTTTGTTGCGCTTTGATTTTTGTTTTTGATTTTCTTGTATTATTATGTACTTCGGTTACAGTTACGTTTAGCTTTATCCTCTATTATGGTTACAATTTGATTTATATTATTATAATTTTTATTTTATTTTAATTATTATACTTTGTAGTTACTGTTGCTTTTATTGTTGCTGTTGTTGTCGGTTGGTTGTTTGTTGCTGTTGTTGTTGTTGCAGTGGTTGTAGTTGTTGTGTATTTGTTGTTGTTGTTGTTGTAGTTGTTGTTGTATTCCAAATTTTGTTGTGAATTTTGTTTGTTAAATTTTGAGAAACTAACTAAAAATCACTTTTGGTTTTCGCTTACAACTGAAAGTTAACTTTAATTTGTTGCTCTTTTCTTTAACTATTTCCTTTTATGGTTGTTTTGTTGTTGTCGTAGAATTTGTTAATTTTGTTTAAAATTAGAATGTTTTGAATAAATTAAAAAAATTATTAACTGATTGCACATAAGTTGTTTTTATATTGTAAATTTTTATTGTTATTATTATATTTGTTGTTATTATTATGACTTGCCTTTATTATTTTATGTCATTATTATTATAGTTATAATTATTATGTTAATTAACAAAACAATAGTTTAATAAGTATCAACAACGTTTTAACGTAATCTTTAAAAATGTTCCAAACAGTCAAAAAGCACCTATAATAGAGAAAAACAGAAAATGATTAGTAAGGCGAATTACAGAGAAATCTTAAATTTGCCGTCGGCTAAAAAGCTCATAATGCCGACGGCAGACTATATACTTTAATAATAATAGTAATAGCCATCATTATTATTATTTATAATCCGAAAGAAGTGGAATGTGAGCTACTTGCAGTGCAATAATCGCCTGTTATCGTTATCGATATCAGTCTCTCTATCAACTTCACTTCCTGTTTGCTTTAATAAACCAAACAAACCCATGGTTGTCAGACACCCACACAAGTAAATACACACACCAATACGTATACAACTAGAACCGCAGACATTCAACCACTGCCCCATTTCACCTCACTCTCTTCGATTACTGCTACAAACAACAAACCTAACCCCAGACACGCGTGCTTGCATAGACAAAACGCATTGTCTAAGCTTTGCGTGAGAGCAAACGCGAGTGCGCCAAATGGAGAGCTGGTGAAAGAGAGAGAGAGAGAGAGAGGAGAGTAAAAGTGCTATGGCAGGACTACGAAACACACATAACAACAAACAGTAAATATGGAAATACAAAACTAAACTAACAAACAAAAATTTCAAGTTCAAAGAGCCGCTGGATGCTAGAAGTATGTATGAATGGGGAGATGGAAGGTATACGTGCCTTGAGAGGTAAGACAAAAACAACAAATAACAAACAAAATATGAAACGTCTGAGGCAATCAGTAAAAGCAAAAGCAGAAACGTAGGCAACCAAAAATAGTGATAGAATCTAATGGAAATAACAAAATTTAAGACAACGCGACGCAAATACTCTGCTAACTGCGACTGCAGCTGCAGCGTCGGCAAATGCACGAACATATACATAGATACAGGGTATAACCACAAAAAAGCACACGAATCTGTCAGATACAGAACGCATTTACATATGTATGTACCATACTTATATACACATAATAAACTGCCGACAATGGAAACAGAATCACAATAGAAAGCAACAAAATACGAAAAAAAAAAGTTTATATATATATATCTGAAAAATTGCCGAACCGCAACGATAGTCAATACTCCCTATGAATAGATAAATACCTATGTACATACATATATAGTCAAAGTATGTACATATGTACGTAGCTTCTCATTACGAGTAAGTTGAAACTGTTTTCTGTACTTATTTATAGTACATTCGCGATATGTTGCAAATTGTATAGCACAATTTCGGCACTAAAGAGAGTTCACAGAAAAGTTCTTTTAATTGGTTTCACATACGGAATACTACGTTTAGTTATACGTTGGATCTCATTTTTAACTGCACATATATTTTTAGCACAGAGTTAAGTAGGCTATGGTTCAGAAGTTCATAAAATTGCGCTAAATTGCTCACCGACAATTCTCAATTTTCACATAAAAAACGCCATATGAACGTAGTATTTAAATGTATTTTGAAAACATTTAATTATAAACGGTATAAATTTTAAAATTTTTAAATCATTTCTGAATTTTTATAGACCTTGCGGTTGCACAACTTTGTTTAATTTGATTTTATATTTACATATTGTTCCGATATTCTTTGTAAGTCCTTTTTAACACTGACTGTTGTAAAAAATACAGTAGAATTTTCTCTGCTGTTAGTTGTATGAAACATTTTTTTTATTATAGTTATAGTTACTTTATCATTACAATAACATTTTCTTTATCATTACAATAACATTTTCTTCGGATATGCATCACAAACTTTTCAGTTACCCATTTTAATAGTCTTTTTTAAACACTTTTCTTGTTTTAAGATTTTTCTCACAAAATTTGACAATTGTATTTTTAATATTCACACAACTTTTCAGTTTTGTGTATTACAGTTCCTTGTTACACAGATCTTTTCTTTTCTTTTTTGCTATAATAACTTGTTTGAAACTGTTCCACATTTTGTATACAGTGTTGAATAGCATCCAAATGCCAATTCACAAGGCCGCCAGACTTAAAAGCGTCTCCCAGACACAAAATTCGCAGATTTTCCTCCTTTTGGCACTTTTTTTCTAAGGCACACACTCATAATCTTTAAAATGTATGTATAGATACGTTTGTATTTGTGTGCTCCCAAGTGTAAGGGAATCGAAACAAAGCACACACACTAAATAACTACTGAAAATAACACGACGAAAAATTTAGGAAGTGTTCTCTGTGTATATGTAAGTGTATGTGTGAGTATCCAAAGTAAACCGGAGATGTATCGGCATCTCTGCAGACGCCGAAAAGAAGGGGAATAAGAAGAACAAAATTGAAGGCAAAATGCGGATTTAAAGGCAAAGCACAGACACAGACAACAGACAACACAAAGAATCAGAACACAGAAGAATATAGCGAATACAACAATTTCTTTTAGCGCGAAAAACTTTGGTTGAAAAGTTTGCGCGACGCGCGCTCTACGAAACGCACCGAAAACGGCCAAAAAGATGAATATGTGCAAAAATCTTTTGCATACGCTCAAGAACCCCATGAAAACGGACGAGCCAAGCCAAGCAGAGCCGCAAACGTTGACAGAGGCAGCGACGTCAACAGCGACCGCAGCTGAGAGAGCAAAAGAAATGTAAAATACAAAAAAAAACGTTAGCGGGGGTGTGTTGGGGGCGGCAACAACGTCAACGGCAGCGACTTCGAAAGAGCTTTTAACAGACGCGCGCGCTCAGACCACAAAAACGAAACGAAATGAAACGAAGCGAACGCAAAAAGACGATGACGACGACAACGACGCGACGTCGCTGCGGCCCCCAACTATTCACACTGATACTCACAGGTACTCAGAGACAGAGCGGCGAGAGCGCCAAGATTTGATGTCTGTGCTGGTGTGTGTTGGATAGAGAGAGAGAAAGAGAGAGCGCAGACGATGGCAGACAAAGCAAATAAAAAGCGTCGTCGAAATAAAATTTGCAAAAAGCAACTTGGAGGTGTGCGTGTGTATCTGTGTGTGCGTATTATGTGTCGTGGCATAGCATGAATTTCGCTCTGTATTAAGTTTGTTAGTATGGGTAATGGGATCTCTCTGTGCGTGCTTGTCGCGCGACTTCTGCTGCTGGCGTAAGCGTCACATTGCTGTCGACGTCGACGTCGCGTGCCTCTGCTGTCGTCGGAATTGGAGTTGAGGTTGCTGGTAGGTTGGGTGGCAGTGAAGGGTTAACGTTAACAGTGCCACTGCACAGCTCTAAGCGCACGTCCAAATACATGTATGCACACACATAAACATAACTATCTGTGTGTGTGTGTGTGAGCGAGTGCAGTTGCGACAGGTCTGACGTCTGACCAGCGTCATAGCGTCATAGCCGTGGATGTCTTCTTGTTTCTGCTGCTTCTTTTGGCGCAGAGCGCGTGAAAGTGTTACGATTTGAAAATTGCCAAGCTTAGAACTGGGTAAATCAAGTGGGTGGTAGGCGGGCTTTTTAAATTTTTGACACACCACGTGCTAAATGTTGAAAGTTGAAGTTATGCATAGATTAGATGAATCAGGGAATAATGACAAACTTATAAGATTATGTGGTTATGCTGTACTTACATATATAAGATTCAATTCAGAAATGCTTCACATCCAAATAAACTAACTCAAAATTTAGTATATTAATATTGTCTGGAAAACCATAGATTTAATGAACGAAAAAATACTATCAAACTTAGAAGAGGCTTGCTGATGCAAGTCAAAGTAAAGCAATACCTTCTATATACTGAATCGAATTAATCATTAAGTAAAATAATATTGTGAAGATATCCATATATTTAATTAAAAAATATACATAATATGTAAATAAAATACATAAAGATAATAAAATCTTGTGGTTTTGTTGTAGTTATAAATAGAATATAAAGTACAGAAATATCTCCAACGTAGAGAAATGCTTGAAGAATTGAGTATACAAATTCTGTGCAGGTTTTTTAATGGTATTTGAAAATATAGATCAACTTAAACGGTTTTAGAAAATTTAAGCATAGAAGGCTCTGCTTTTCTAATTTTTTTTTAATTTTCTTATTGAAAAAGTTTACAATTAGCATTGAAATTTTTGTGAACAGATGAACACCATTGTTAGATCTAAAATTAATTAAAAAGTGGACAAATGGAGCGCTATCTAAAGAACCAAGTAGCAAAAGCTGTTGTTAAAGAGGCTGTAGATCAGTGTAACGAGATTGAGAACTCCCTCGAAGGCTGTTTAAAGGTATTGCAAAAACTTCGTATTCCCCATTTAATGAGCGATAACTTGGAGACTGAATTTATTGAATCGCAACGAGAACTTTGTGGAAAACGAAGCTATACAGTGTGTATTGGTAAAAGGTATCCTAATTTAATAGATATTGATGACGACAACGAGCTAACCGAGAAATCCGGTTTTAATAATCTAATCGAATATGCTGGCCAAAAATTGGAAAGTATTTTACGAACTCAGGAATCAATCTTGCAACGATTAGAAAATGTAAATAAAATGACATGGAAGTAGTATTTATAGTAGGTGGAATTGAAGAAGGAACAAAAGATAAAAACTGTTATTCGAATACTGATTGCAATTAAAATAATGTTTGGCTTAAAAAAAATCCTTAATCAATGATTTCATTGTGTTCTCTGTTTCAACTTGATTTGCTTTATCAAGCTTATAAGTAAATATGTGGTCTTTTGTTTTTCAACTGATAATTGGCGCTTATATTTGTACTGTACTTATCGAGGCTCCATATGATTCCCGATGTGTATAAACAACAAGGGGCAAAAAGTGCCCTATAAAACTGAATTAAAGCAGCCATCGCCCAATGTTGATAAGTGAGAAAATATGCAAAGATTTCAAAATTTTACAGAAAACCCATAGGAAGGAAGCTTAGATTTATTTCCGATTATATTTCGGAAATTTTTAAGATTATTGAATAGCCTACTCTCTGAATTCGTGATTGACATTAATGACATTTTCCGGTTAGTCAGACTTTATTAGAATCGAAATTTCGTTTGTAAAAGCTTCGAAGTACTCCAAATTTTTGGGAACATAGGGGATGGGAAAATCGATTCACTGGACAGAAAATATGACAGACATTATTAATCCCGTTATCTATGAGAATATGGAAAAGTGTGATAGGGCACAGACTCAGAAGAACTTCGCCAGTACTCGCCAGAAGTTACATCTGATCCTTAAACGCCATGAGAAGATCAAAACCATTTTGGAGGATGCAAAACAACGTCTTGTACCTATTCAGTTTTTATTAATGGCATTTGATATGAAGAATTTTGTTGAGAAGGATGTTATAGAGAATCCCTATTCTTTCACCCAATCTAGTTTGATATGGCCCTACTCGGAATTAAAGGAACTACGTGTCAATAAATTGAAGAAAATTGAAAAGCAGCCTATTGATCCCGAAGGAGATTGGAGGAAGACCTTAAAGAACTTGAATGATTGGTTAATGGAAATGGACTCTGAAGAGACTGTATCCCTTACTATGGAGACTTAAGATGCTGTAGATTCAAACGCTTTAGATATCCCTATTAAGAAACAGTAAAAACCCAAAAACCTATTTAATATTCTAAGCAATGAAATGTGGCAACAGCGCCAAATATTTGGCGCCAATGTTAAAGCACAACAAATACAATGACAAAACAGAGTAACATTAAGGGAGAGCGGAGAATAGATGCGAAGAGTGCACACACAAAAACATTTGCCGGCTGTTTAGTTTTTGTGTGCCGGTACAAATAAAACTCGACGAAAACTGGCAACAAAGCCCAATATCAAAGCTCCCACACTCTCTCTCTCTCTCTAGTTTATTCTCTACTGCTGTGGTTGCTGCTGCAGCTGCTCTCACTTGACAGGCAGAGAAATTTTGCGCAAATAGACGACACCAGAAATAGAAGCAAGCAAAAATATTTCACCCACACACACACCTCCTCCCCACAACAAATACACACACCGACGCACAGACAATGCGCAGTGAAGAGTAATGTAAATAAAAAGACAACTTCAAATAGTTAGAAACACACACACACATACATTATTTGTGCTATACATACATATATGTATAGTGAAACTTTTGTTGTTAGCTTTTTGCGTGCATTGGCATTTGTGTCTAGCATATTCGTTTTTGTTTTTGTTGTTATTGTGCTTTGTGCTCTTCTCGTGCGATTACCTCTTGGCCTCGGCATTCAAAATAAGAGCCTCTCACAAAGAGCGCGCTTTTAATTGTGTTTTTGTTATCGCAATTGTTTTGCGTGGTATAGGTTAAGAACAAGCTTTATTTTGCATTTAATATATACAAACCATACGTATGTACATACATACACACGAACATACATGTATGGAATTGTTTATAAACTTTATATTATTCTGTTTAAAACAGATGTGATAAGGCGCCCTTTGTCTTATCTTATCGCTGTATTCAGTTCGCAATTCTGCCTTTTGTTGCTATTTACCTTCTTTTTTTTCTTTGCAAAATTAGTTAAAGCAACAAAATATTAGGTCGCTTTGAGAACTCGCCAAAAAAGTGGCAAAAAAGCATAAAAAGCCGGTTTTTGTTTTGTTATCTTTGCAAATAAGCTTGTATATGTGGGTGAGCTTTATACATATGTATGTATGTGTGTGTGTGAGTGTGCCGGTTAGGGAGCTTTACACTGTGTGTTTGTGTAGCTTCGATCCGGTTTGGTTTTTTTTTGTTTTGCGTTTCTGACTTTGCCTATGTAAATTTGCTTGCCCAGACAACAACAGCAACAAGCCTGAAGCCTTGTTGTAAAGGGTAGTGCGGGGAGGGGATAGATAGGGGTAATGTGAGAGGCTGTTTTATAAACCGGGTGCGCAGACAGACAAAACCCAAAGAAAAACACGAGAGAAATAGAACAGCAATAAATATGAATTAGCCAAGAGGTTTTATGATGCCAAAAAGTAGACATGGGGATTCCCTAATGGCATTCTATATGCGCATTATAACTTTTCCAACTAAATAAACAATAATGTATGCATATAATAGTAATTGATTGTTTAGAATCTAAACTTTAGATGGAGCTGGCTACGAAACAACATGGAATTGTTTAGTTGTATACTCTTATAATTGTTTTCTGACTTTATTAAATTACAGTTACAAAAGTCAAACAGTTGTCAGAAAATGTTCAGAGGATTAAGAAAATTAAATTCGTGATTAAAGTCTTAAAATTAAATAAATTATGTTTCAAGTAGCTTACATAGCCCATAAACCTAAGTTAAATTAGTAAAATTTACTTTATAATATTGGCTTTTGAATAATTAAAATTATATTTTCGTCTATTGTCATTAATTTTTTTTTTAAATTTTGTATCTCATATCAATTCATTCTTATTATTCTAAGAATATATGGATATGGGAAATGATAACCATTTAGAAATCAGATCTTCGGCAAATTATTAAAGGGAACATTTTTTAATGTTCCGAGTTGATGAACATTATTGACAAACCATAAAGAGTTTAACTTTTGCTGATCTTATAGTTTTTTCCGTATTCTAAAGTCAATTTTTCATATTCAATTTCATTGAATCGAGTTTCCGAATATTATGCAAATTTTTCAATTTCGTAAACATTTCCTGACGACCATCAAAGAGCAAGGGTTCACCAATGGGCCAGCGGCTAAATTGAGTCACACAAAAGGCCATTAACAACATATAGACAAACGGTATATACTATTTAGTATATACTAGCTACACACACACTCTCTCTCTCTCTCTCTGTATGTATTTGTATGTATGTGTATATGGGATACGTTTAGCATAATTGTAATTTGCTATGAAAGGGCTTTTAATTTAATGTTACACACACGTGAACACGTGAATTGCATAAAGTTGGAAGCTTCAGGCATTTAGCTTGGACCACATACACCGCTCACCCCACCTCTCTACTTTTCTCTCTCCTCCCAACTCCCTCTTTTTCTCATTGCAATATGGTGGACAGAAGGCGACATCTTGTTTCTCCTACTGTTCGCAGCTGTGCAGCATATGCAGATAACGGTAAATAACTATATATGCCAGCCCATACATATGCATATGTAGATACATACATGCATGTACATGTATATGGCCAAAAGTTGTTATTGTTGTTGTTGTTGCTTAATTTACAGCCTTATGTCACTTTGGTGCATTATACTTTTTCATTATCGCGCAGCAGCACCCAAAAAGAGAGCGAGTAAGCAAGAGAGAAAAAGAGAAAGAGAGTGCGGGAGTGTGAGCGAGAGAGCGCGCGCATTTGCTCTCTGTCTGGCATTCGATATACACATGTGTCTGTCTCTCTTGTTTTGTTAATGTCCAAGCAGCAAAAAAAAACAACAACGACAAACATCAAAGGGAAATGAGTTTTCATTTAACGCACACAAAAGCGGAAATGAATCGAAATAAATAAATAAATGCACCTGTCCCCCCTTTCCCATTGAAAAAAGCTGATCCCTACAACCACCCCCTTCCACTTTCTGGGGCCTGCAGCATCAGTACGTGCGGAGAGCAAAAGCGAACATGCGCATTACAGAGAGCGAGTGAAAGCGAGAGGCAGAGAGAGTAGGTAAGCAACTAGACAGCTAGCTAGCTCCCTCGCGCACGGCGTGCATTCAACCCGGCAGAACAGTAGCAGCAGCGTCAGCAGAGGCAGCACCTGACTCACGCCCCCTCACTGCTCAGTCCCTCCTCCACTTCCCGCCCCCGACAACATATGACGCCCTTTCATCGTCTCGCGGTGTTTTCATTTTCGCGCTGCATTTCGTCGTCGTCGTCGTCGCCGTCGTCTTCTTTTCTTTTGGTCGTTTTCTACCGGCAGCAAAAGCAAAACTCGCATGTTGTTTGTTGTTTACTGTTGTTGTTTTGCCTTTCTTCTGCATATACAATACATACGTACGTACCTACACATATAGGTATGTATCTATATGCACACCCCTCCATTGCTACCCCTCCTGGCTGACTCTCCGCCTGTGTGTGTTGTGCTTTGGCCTTATCAAAAGTTTTTGGCGCTCTCTGTTTTCTAGTTGCCGCCTCGCCTGTTTCGCGTGACGTTTTATGTTTTGTTTAGGTTTTTTGTTGCCGTTTTTACTTTGACTTTCATTCAAGACGAGTCTCTGCGTCGGGGCCCATTACCCGTTACCCCGTTACTCCCCAATTCCTCTCCCCTTTGCACGACACACAAACGCCTGAATCGAGCGCCAAAAACTCTCGTTGCGAGTAAAATAGATCACAAAATGGTTAACAAAACTGCCGTGGGGGTCGTTTAGAATACAAACAAACTCACACACACACACACATACACAATTTTCTAATGAAAATTAAAGCAAGAGTAAAATGTGTGAAAAGATGTTGCATATTTCTGTGGGAAGAAAAGCGAAATGAATACCTAAAGATTAAATTTAATGAATTCTAAATGTATACATTTATACATTTATATAATGGGTATAAAATAAAAAAAAATATATCATTTTTTAAATCGAAATCATGTTTGTTCTTTTCGGTATTTAAGTATTATTTAGAAAAAATGTTAAGCCAAATTTAAAATTGAAGCTTATGTTTCAAATAAAACGAATGAACATATAAAACAAATGATATCTATCTTGTATATAAAACTATCATTTTAAAATTATACATTCACCAATGTAAATATTTTTAAATGTGTAGAAAATAATCATTTAAATTTTAAAATGTAAGTTATTCTATTCATTTACACATATATTGTAAATTAGATGTTTCCAATAGTCAAAATTAATATATTTGAAACAATTTACTATATAAAGAGATTGTAATTAAATAATGCAAAATATGTTTTTTACATGTTCCGTTTGTTTTACTTGAATTAAATCAAATTTCTGCGAAAAAACATGCAAATCACAGTTTAACAGTGTCACTCCAAAATCTAAAGGTTGTTAATGTTTTAATAAATTAATAACAATTTTGTGAAGGGTCATCCACGTGTACATTTGTTTCTAAAACTGTTTGTAGGAATAAAAAAAGTCATTTGCCCATCAACATACCAAGTGATGCTGACAAATATTTTTAGACTTTCAAAACCAACATAGTAAGAATTATTAAAATATTAAGTTATGAAAATGAATTAGATAAAATTAGAATAATTGAAGTTCACCCGACTGCGACTTCTGTTGATAAACAAAACTATACTTTGAAACTAATATTTGATCCGGTATAAATCACTATCTTTTGATTCTTCCATTTTTTTTCGTATTTTTATTTTAAACAAAGACATCCAAGATAGAAAAGTGCATATTTCTATTCATCGACACTAATTTAGAAAATGAGCAGGGAAACAAAATACTTGTTATTTCGAATTTAAAGTAAATGCAACTTTTTATCTATTTTCTTACTTATAATTATATTCTTCCATAACGTAGCAAACGTTAACGGAGACCTTTAATATTATTTCAGAAAACACATTAAATTGGAATCGAAATTGAAATACATAGTCAAATATGAATTGAACTTCGCCTATGCACGACTCGAATTGAATTTGCAATGATGATTTTGTATGATTTTTGTTTTGTTAGATTTGATGCGAAAAGAACCGAACAAATTTTTGTTTGTTTCGTACGCGAGTGCGGAGTTTTCTAAACTAATTTTGTTAATCAGTTGGCGCGTAGTTAAAGCCAACAAAAAAAGGGCCAAAAGCAGTAAAACCAACAGCAACAAACCGCAAAATAGCTGGCAACACGACGACGTCGACGTCAGCGTAATAGAGAAATAGAGAGGGAACTCAGTAGGGTGTTCGGGTTTGGCTATTTATTTATTTTCTTTTTTTTTTGGGGTAGGCTAGGACTATGCGCGGTGGGTTTAGCTACATTAATTAGGGGTGGCATACAGAGATACACATATTTAAATACTAGAGCACATATAGAGTTAGGAGAACTGATAACGTATTAGATTACGTATACGTCGTCACATGGCGTATGCGTAATATTTAGCACTCACTTTTCACGTTGATATTTTCGTGAATTAATGTTGATGTTGTTTTTGAAATATTTCTTTTAAATTTTTTCATTGTGTCCGAAAAACGTTGCCAGGTGCCGGTCCAAAGTTGTAATGCGATACTAAATTAGGCGAAAATAAAACTTATGCGACTAAACCGAAAATTTTGAATGTGTGTTGCTGTTGACAAAGCATTTTCGAAACTGATTTTTGCATAACGAGATGCTGCAACAAATGCAATGCAACAGCAACAACTACAACAACATCATCATCAGCAACAACAATAACAATTTCCGGGCGGAAAAAAAACTCATTATGAATTGCGTTTGCCTGACGTCGACGCTGCGGCAGCAACAAACCGCAAAAGTGGGAGGGAGTTGAAAGTGGACCGTAGAGGGGACATCGGCTGTCAATAATTAGCAGCCCTATTAATGCAACGCACTCAAAAAAATAAAACATAAAAAAACAAACTTGATGCTGTAATTTTTACGCTCACGCAGCGTGTGTCGATTGAAAATTCATTGTATGTGTTTTATATTGTTTTTTTTTTTTTGCTGCTGCTGCTCTTGTTGTTGCATGTTAATTTATTCGATTATTTTGTTGTTGCAGCATCATCAACATAATCAGTAGACGCAGCAGCAGCAGCAGCAGCATCAGCAGAAGCAGAGACTGCGACTGCATCAACACATTAATGCCGCTCTCAGTCCAGTTATTTCACCCCTACCCTGTCAGGATTGCAGGACTGCAACTCCTGCTGCGCGCATGCCTTAACGTTGCATCAACATTTTTTTGTAAATTCTTTTTTAGATGCGTTTTCGCAATAACAACAAAGTCAACAAAAATGCATAAATTTTGTGTAGCATTTTTCACTCGCATGTTCATTCACACTCGTGCTGCGCCTGATGCTGGCATTTTAACTAGCTGTTGGGTAATTATAAGTCGCAACTCAAGAATCTTCTGCAAAAGATATTGGATTTATTTCTATATTTTCATAAGTGAAATGCATTAAGCTACATGCACACCAAATTTTACTTGCCTAACTCGAAAAGTACTGAGATATTCATGTTTTTTGTAAGAAATATAGTATACTTTCGAATAAAGCTAGCTATACTAGCTATAAAGAAATTGTATGTCGCAGCTCAAAAATTTGAGATATTGTAATTATTTCTAAATTTCCATTTGTGAAATACTATTATATACATTTATTTAAAATTTTATTTACCTAACTCGAAAAGAACCTGAGATATTTGGGTTTATTCTAAAAAAGATAGTATATTTTATAATAAAACTAGCTATACCAGCTATTATAAGACGCACCTCAAGAATCTTCTATATGAGATATTGGATATTTTCCTATTTTTTCATTAGGGATATGTTATAAGATACTTGCTTAACAAATTTTACCTGAGATATTCGAGTTTATTCCAAGAAAAATAGTATACTTTTCGAAATAAAATTAAAAAATATTTGGATATTGACTTTATCTCTAAGTGTTCATTGCTTTAACATACTTGTACACCAAATTTTACATCCTAAACTCGAAAAGAATCCGAGATATTCGAGTTTGTTCCAAGAAAAATGGTATATTTTAGAACAAAAGTAGAAGATACTTGTTAACTTATATTATGTATTTTTGTATTTTTCACAGAAATAAAAGTAAGTTTTTTGACAGCAAAGCTCAAATAGTTTTTTCTAAAGTGTTAAGAATATTCCAATATGATGTGCGAGATGTCTATTAATTTTTGTGAAACAAACTCTAAAATTTCCTTATCATACTTGAAATATATTTAGACATATTTCTTCTGGATACACCCTATTTTAAATATTTTGTTATTTTCCTGTACATGATTTTCAGATGCATCTCTTCTGTTTTGCGCATATTTTTTATTTGCCTCTCGCACTTTTTCCATAAAAAAGAAATTATAATAAAATTTATTATTACATTTTTTCGCCCATCGCTGCTGTTGCATGCCTCAAAAGCCGACCAACCAAATTGCAACCCACCGTGAGATGCCACCCTATATGCAACCCAATGCCTTCCCATGGACGGGCCAACCGCACGCATGCATCGTCATTTTTTTTACTGCAATTTATTTATTTGTATTTTTTAAACTTTTTTTCTGCTTCTTCTTTCATTTTGTGGCTGCGCTTTTTATTCGATTTTATTGTCATTTTGCGTACACCATTCCACCAGTCCACCAAAATGTCATATAAAGTAGTATACATATATAGTATACTATATACTAAATGAACAGAACTTTTGGTGCTTTTAATTTTACGAAAATTGGCAATTCTACACGTATGTTTAAATATAAATATACTACAAAGATACTTTACATAAACAGATTAAATGTTTATACTAAAAATACAATAGTCGTACATTTGATATAGATCAAATTTTTTAATTTTTCCACACACAATTATGGATAATTCTTAAAATTATAGGATATTTATGTTTCAAGCAAAGCCTTACAGGGTATAAAATACATATTCTGCACATTTTTATTAAATATAAATATTCTAAAGACATACTGGTCATGAACAGATCAAGCATTTATTCTAAGAAATACTTTAGTCGTACATTTGATATATGTAGATCCATTTTTTAAGTTTTTCACACTTCTTATAAAATAATAACGGATAGTTTTAAAAATGAAAGATATTTATGTCGTATTCAGGGCCTTCCAGGGTACCTATATATAAACCTATAGTAAGTTTATAATCTGGACAAAAAATAAATAAAACAGCCCTATATAATTCATATATATATATAAATGACAAAAAATAGTCTGTACACAGAGAAAAAAAACACGTACTAAAATTAAGTACGAAATGCATTGAAATAAGTATTTTTAGTACTTAAAATAAATACTTGATTTAAGTACGAATTACTTAAAACAAGCATGAAAATACTTGAATCAAGTATAGGTAGACTTGTTTCGAATAAAAGTAAACTTGAATCAAGTATAATTCGAAATATACTTAAATTGGAGTACGAAAATACTCAATATAAGTTCGGAACCCGGGTTCGAACCCCACCAGCGGCAATAATTAAATAGTATTTTTTAATGTTTTGCATTCTGTTTTGACATTTTTCAAAATATTCCTTGGATATAATTACATTTTAACAAATAAATTGTTGGCTGTCATTTGTCCGTCAATATGTCTGTCTGTGTCAGCCTGTCGTTCTGTGTAGAATATATAGGTTTTTAAGTCTACAAGAAATTGTTTACATCGTAGCTCACTGGATAGAGTACCCGACTCTGAAGCTGAGGTCCCGAGTTCGAATCCCATGTAAGTCAGGTTATTAAAAAAACAAACAACAATGTTATTATTAAATAAAAACGGTAATATACATAAATTTAAATTTAATAACTAATTAATAAAACAATACAAAAATTTAATAGCAAATAAAAAAATAATATTAAATAGATATTATTTCAAGTACAGAAGATCTTAATTCATGTGCAAGAAAACTTGAACTGAAATCGGAAGTTCTTATTTTTCGAGATTTCAGTACTTGATTCAAGTATAAAAAAGTGTACTTAATTCAAGACTACAAACTTAAAAATCGTACTTGAAAATCGAACTTGAAATAAGTGCGTGGTCCTCGAATATAGTAATTCCGTACTTGGTTCGATATCAAGTTCGAATTGTTGAGTTTTAAGTACGAAATACTTAATTATTTCTCTCTGTGTATATAAATTTTAATATGCGTGTCTACTTTTTAATTGCATATTGTATAATTCCAACAAAATAAATAAAAAATAAAGGAGGAGTGCGAGTAATTCCCATAAAATAATATAAATTATTGTCAATTGCATTAAAAATATCACAAGTATATAATTCATTATGTTTATCCAATCATTGTAAACATTGTAATTATTTTTAATTAGCAGTCCGTGGGTTGGGTGCCGACAAACGATAAACATGGCTACCTCTCGTGAATAATCGTGAATAGCATTATCGAATAATTCATTGGCTAATTGAGTATTGGGAAATGGAAAATGGCAAATGATTGGCTGACGCTCGTTTGCATTTTCCATTGAATTATCTAATATACATAATATAATAATAATCATTATTTTATAAACTGATATATATTACTTTTTTACTATTGAATGGATTCTATTGTATTTTTCTGTTTATTTCAAACCACATTGCTGCGAATTAACCCCTATAAAGTACAGTTTTTTCAATCCGTGCTAAACGGAGCTTTGGGTTGAGCTACGCACAAAAATCCAGCTAAAAGTACCCCGAAATCGGATACCCAATACATAGACGAAGCAACACTTTCATGTTGTACAAAAAAAGCTGTATATAAGACCGTGTACATATCTCCTACATATGTGTGTGTACACATATATACTCTAGGTGTATACATATATGGGTTGACATTAAAATACATTTTTGGCCTTTTTCGCATTTTTGCTTAATTCTTAGCAAGCGCTGTTGTGCTTCAAACTAGGGCATATTAACAATGAAAGAGAGTTTGTTTCTTTTTACAAAATTGTAGGGCTATATCCGAATAATCTCATGTCATGTGGAAATAAGAGTTTGATGGATTCCGATGTGTACATCGATTTTTTAACGAGTTAATAGAAACAATTTTTATATTTCTAACAAAACAGTGTTCAACAGGAATAGACTCTTCATCCGGCAAACTATGAGTCTCGATCTTCAATTTCTCTCAATTCGATTATTTTCTCTATCTGGAAACTCATTGTCAAGAACTTGATCCAGTCCTCCAAAACTTTCATTCGGCTGTCTCTATTAAGGTTGTCAAAAAAAATGTACGTAATAGGCAGAAGCAAACGTGGCAGACTGCTTAGGGTATATAAATTCCTGATCGGCATCAACAGCCGAGTCGACATAGCTTGCTTCACTGTAGCTTTATGAATCTTTTCCATTTGTAGATACGGATTCAGACTCTCTTACAATATTCTCATTTTCATAATCCTTTTGATTTCTGTCTACAGCTCCCAAAATTTTCTTCACAATCGCTTTTAAATGCAGATTAGTTGAATTCTTATCAGTGGACAGACAATTATATTCTAATAATTGCAACAACTTAATATGCGACACGTTAGTAATTAAGAATACTGCCAACTCTCTACAATGCGCAAGTATCCTTGAATTAATATCCTTGACTTAAATTCCTTGCCTGGCTAAACTTTAATAGATAGCCTTAGCCCGAAGTCCTTCACAAGATATCCTCACCATAATATTTTCACCGCAAAGCCTTTATTTCCAGCCATTTTCTGTCTTAATTTTAAATGGACAAGTTTATTTTAACAATTTATCGAGTGTAAGTGTAATTGTAAGTGTAAGTGTATATTAAATAAGAAATCTCTCATTACCTTATGTCATATATTAACACCGTTAATATTTAATATTATTCTTGGAGTGATAAATGTGCGCCCATCCCGTTCGGACATGAAGTCGATAACGAAGTTGATTCTTTGGATAGACACAACATAAGATGCGAATATTTATCAAATATTGGATTTACCACCTGGAGATATCGAATACCATATAATGCATTTCATTTTTCGACGATATATAAACCTTTCCAAGCTCGAAATAGTTTTAAAACATTAAAATTTAGAATTTTATATATATTTTAATGATTCTGGTCGATGGGTCGTTGAGTTTGAATGTACGCCGCCTACTATACTATAATGTAATTCCTACCTTTACAAGCAAAACTAAAAAACTAAGCAAGCTGGTTTTAGGTGTCAAAAAACTCACAAAAGCGGTCGAGCCCATGGGCTTTTTACAAAATTGTCAGGCTTGGGCCGAAAAATCTAATTTCGAGTAGGGCCTGGCTGTTGCTGGGCCTAACTTAAAGTTCGAAATCCTGAAACGCACCGAAAGAACCAGGTTTATAAGTTTAAATTTTAATTAGATTTTAATTTTAAATAAAAATTTTAAATAAATGCAAATCTAAACTGTCTTGGAAAATTGGTCGGGCCGGGTTGGGTTCAGGCTTCACAAATCGGGCGGTGTCGTCCCTTTTTTCTATTGGGAATTTAGGAATCGGGTCGAATCGGGTCGGTTCGGTCCTGAAAAATGAGGGTAGCTACTTAAGCTAATACCATTAGAAATATGCTTCATTTAATGTCCTCTCCATCTTGCACTTTTGTAACGTGACAAAAATTCGTCGTAACCAAATGCTGGCATCCTTTATTGTTGTGGCTTTTGTGAACTCAATGTCGTTACTGATTAACCATGCCACTGATTGATGCCACCTCTGTTGCAGGAGATACTGCAACATGCAACCACCCAACAAATTTGCGATGTGAAACAATTTTTTCACTTTTCTGTTGTCGCATATGCTTGCCTGCTTTTGTTGTACAAGTACAACAAGTATGTACAGTGAATACTGTATATTGTACAGCGCAGGCGAATTAAATAGTAACATCAGAAAGAAAAGCCCTCAGATGGATTATTTGTGGCATAGACTTTCTTAGATACTCTTTTTTCGAAATTTGTAATAAGCTAACGATTAACCTAAAGTCCAAAGAGAATTTGATACATTTATAATACATATGTACTGTGTACCGCAGAAAGATGAACAACAGAACAACAAACAAAAGTTTGTTCTAGAACAATTTTTAAACTGATTTTTAAAGAACGAATTGCGCGGTATATAAATATGTACATACAAAGTTCGCACATCATTGACATGAACTCAAGAAATAGCTATTTCTTTTGAAATAATTATTTTCTGAGGCTAAATCACAAACCAACGAGAACCTCTGGGCTATAGTGATGAAATTATGAAGCGAATCTCCCAAATTGGTTAACGTTCTAGTTCTGCAGTTGTTACGGTTTTGACAAACACTTTCTAAGAACATAATTTTCAACATTTTTAATTTAATGTAATAGTAGCTAGAAAATGATAGCTTAGTAAACTCTCAGATTTAAAAATATAATAAACAAACTTCTAAGAATTATAGTAATTACGTATAATAAATATAAATTAGTTATTATGTTATGTTATTTTTAATAGTTCCCTTTGTAAATTTTGTCCAAAATAGTATAAAAACGTTTGTATACTTAACCTACTTATATTCCGATCTGAAAACATTTCTAATGGTACTATTTTATTCCCCGTGCTGTATGTATGTATTTAGTTATTGTATTCGTACTTAAGTGTCAAGGGTGTTCTCTAAAAGCTGATCATAGGGATACACATTGAAACATAAAAATAAAATTTATTTGTTGAATATTTTACTTATATGTACTTTGTATGTACGGTTCAAGAATATTTTGTGCTTTGTATTTTAACTTTTCTACCTAGAATTGATCATCTTCTTTTCCATTGAAATCAGTTAAAAGCTTACGGTTCACTAAATGTTCTTCTAGATCATGTGTCGTTCTTTCATCAGTTCATTTATTCATTGAATAATTGGGTTTTCCTCAATTCAGTTCTTAAGATAGATTTTCTTTTTGGTTATCATGTCTTTAGATGAAAATCATGTGCATGTCAGGATGGCCGAGTGGTCTAAGGCGCTGCGTTCAGGTCGCAGTCTACTCTGTAGGCGTGGGTTCGAATCCCACTTCTGACAAATTTATTTTGGTGTTTTACATTATTTAATTCATATTCTTATTGTTTTTAATTTTAAACTGGTACAAAAATAAGTAAACAATACTTCAGAAATCATGGAATATTATATTATTAAATTAAAAGCAATTCGTACATGAATTTTATAGATTTGACCCTTTTGCTAATGGAAATCTATAGCATCCCTTTCTGAACTTCTCGAGTATCGTTTCGGGCATGTTCAAAAATGCAACATATACGCATAAACTCTCATACACATTCTTATGTACCTGCATATGTATTTGCATTGTTTCCATTTACACAGAAAAATCATCAGCAAAATAAAAAGAAATAAAATCAAATTGATTTTCATGCAACATTTTTGAATGTTTTTATTTGGAGGTAAAAATTGCAACCCTTAAAAACTTTTTGCGAATCTCTCACATACATACATATACGATTTTTTTGGGGTTTTCAGGTTTTTATTTTCCATCCCGAGTGGGGTTTATTTTTAATGATGCGAATTCGATGTACGAAATTTTTCATTAATACAAGCCTAGGTTTATTTGTTTATTCTATGTTATTTATTTTTTTCATGTGGGGGTGTCAGACAGAGACAGAGACAAAGACAGATAGCCACAGAGCCCATTGCAATAAAACGCATCTGAGGGGTTCAAGGGGGCTGTCAGCCGTCGCACCCTTGGGTTGGGTGAGGAGATTGACAATCGTATCTGTGTGTGTGTTTGTGTGTAATGGACATGAACCATGGGCTTTAAGTGCGTTATATACAACGTGCGAGTAAATAAATGAAAGGAGAATCCCTCGGTCAGTTCTGAATTTTATCCATATACATATCTCCCATGTAGATATATACTACATGGAGTGAGGGATATTCTATATGGGATCACTGATGGGGCTGTTAATGCAATGTGGTTTATTTTCCCAACCCAAACCTGGACAAATAACATACAAAAAAGATGTTATTTTTGCGTTGCTTTCATTTAATTTGCCCATCGACGAGCAATTTTTGTGCGTGTTATTTGCATTTCTTGCGCTCCTTTCAGCAATAATTGAATATTATATTCAATTACATGTTCGTTAGGAATTGGCAGCAGCTCCTACCTGGAGAATACAATTCTACTTGGATCTACCCTTACCCCTATATGTTGGTCATTGCATTCAGGCGAAGCAAAAACTGAAGTCAATCAAATTTACTTCCACATAGGGCATTTAATTCAGCTACAGCTAGAGCCAATGGATAATATGGGGTCTAGTAATTGGATTATTGGCAACTGAATAGCTCGCAGAAGTTACTGGCAGACTCCTCCTCTGTGGACAGTCAATGAATCTGCATTACAGTTAAATCAATTACAAAGGTAATGAACTAATTACAGATTGCAAACTAAACTAAAAGTCGCATTCATTTATATTGTGATAGAATTAAATATAGTTATCAATGAATCACATATATGTGATAACTATCTGTATACAGATAGTAGGACTCCATATATTGACCTCTTGCGCGAATTGATCCTAAGAAACCCTAAGAATTTGCATTAAAAAGTCAATTTTGAGAAAATGACACTACGATCAATGCGCGCAAAGGGACCGATATATACATTTGCATATTTTAAGATGAAAATTTTTAATAAAAAATTTAATTAGTGGTGTATTATTATTTATTTTTTAAAAAGAAATAAAAAATAAAGGAGAACCTTACATTTTCCCATACCGGGAATTGAACCCGGGCCTCCCGGGTGAGAGCCGGGTATCCTAACCACTAGACAATATGGGAGTGATGATCAATATCAACTTTGAACAGAATTTAACAATAAGGAAAAATGCAAAAACAACATTTATTTATAAATGGAATAAGTAAATACTATAAATATAAAAGATATAATTGCATTTACAGGAATGCCAAAGTAGTCTCGAAGCTGGTTTCCAAATCTCTCCAAATAAACCGTAGGCAGCTAAAAATATCGCCTGCCATACACTTAATTGGAAAATCAGAAATTACAGATTAGTGGTACATTTAATACAATAAATAAATTTATTTCAAATGCACTTATTTATAAAAATTTTACTCAATCACAAAAATGTTTTTCTAGATTTGAGTTTTGTGTCACCTAAAGCCAGCTTGCTTAGTTTTCGGGTTGAACTTCGAGAGGTTTGCATTTTTGTGGCACCTTTGAAAATGTTTGTATATGTAGGGATTACAGTAGGCGGCGTACACTCAAACTCAACGACACAAGCACAGTTTGTTAGAGAATTCAGTTGAGAAGCTAACGTTTAACCAGAATCATTAAAACATATAAAAGTCTAAATTTAAATGTTTTAAAACTATTTCGAGTTTGAAATGCACATAAACATGGATCCTAGTGTTGAAATAAACCTTAGAAAGGTTTATATATCGTTAAAAAATGGAATGCATTAGCCGATATGAGATATCTCCAGGTGGTAAATACAATATTTGATTAATTTTCGCTTCTAATATTGCTTTTATCCGCAGAATGAACTTCGTTATCGACTTCATGTTAAATATAAACGGTGTTAATATTTGATATTAAATATGAACTTTTAAAATGTATAATTTATTGAAAAAATGCGAGATTTGTTATTCAATATAAACATACACTTACACTCGATGATAAATAAAATAATTTTATTAAAATAAACTTATGCATTTCAAATTTGAACAGAAAATTGCTGGAAATAAAGGCTATGCGGTGAAAATATTATGGTAAGGTAGTGATGTAAATCCAAACTGAACATCCATTTAAAAATCAGATTCTTAAAATCACCTCTGATCGATTCGAAATCTATATTTTTTATGAAAACTTTTTTTTCTCAATATATTTCGACCAAACTCACAGATTGTGTGTTTGATAGAGTTTCATACATCCTAACCAAATTTGGTTCAAATCGGACAACTATATCATATTACTGTCATAGGAACGATCGGGTCGAAATCAATATTTAGTATGAAAAACTTTTTTGTTTCTTAAGATATCTCAACGAAAGTCACAGATTGTGTGTCTGATATAGATTTATATAGCCTGACCAAATTTGGTGTAAATCGGACTACTATATCATGTAGCTGCCATATGAACGCTCGGTACGAAATCAACATCTAACAAATTTTGTAAAAAGTCGGACGGCTTATTCAAATCTCTGCAAAGGTATATTTAACATTATAAAGGCTTTCGATCACTTCATAAAAAAACTTTAAAGTGTTTTCAAAAATTAAAAATTATAAATATGTTTTCCCATACCGGGAATTGAACCCGGGCCTCCCGGGTGAGAGCCGGGTATCCTAACCACTAGACAATATGGGAGAGGTGATCGATATAACATTATTACGTAATTTAAAAGCAAAACATAGAATATGATAAATAATAAATTATTTATATTAGAGAATAAAACTGGAAACGGTTATGGAACCCTTAACCGAAATTAACCGTTTCATGTTCAGAACTAGAACCAAAGCAGAATCAAATTGGTTTTCGAGAACGAAAACCGAAACGTTTGTACTGGTACGGTTCCGATACATATTTAAAAAATGTTATTTTGTTTTTCGTATGAACATAATTGTGCATTATACAAAAAATTGATTGAATTTTAAAACATGTTCAGCATGCTAAGATGCATTTATGTATTTATATGTATATGTAAAAAATCAAAAATTTCGACCTTTTAACATGTTAAAATTTTTGAAAATTGCTTTACTGTACCGGTAAGTACTGGTACTGGTACCTAGATTACTTTCGGTTTGATTCTTTCATTTATATTGAATAAAGGATAATTTTAAAACATTAGTTCTTTTCATCCAAATATAGGTCGGGCTAAACTTTTCGTTCGCACATATCCAATTGTATCCATAACTCTATATAGTAAAATTACTGTAGTAGCCGTATCGGAAGTTCCAAGAAAAATGTTTTTTTTATTCGCAAAGTAAAAGAAAATAAATAAGGTTTCCCATACCGGGAATTGAACCCGGGCCTCCCGGGTGAGAGCCGGGTATCCTAACCACTAGACAATATGGGATGATTGTTGCCACGTATTCATATACATACACTTCATATGAACCCTAACCCAAGATTCGTTGTTTCTCATCTATAGACCAATATAAAAGAATATGTATGTATATAAATATATGCCCGCAAATTGTTTGTACACATCAGATCAAGGACTGATTGAATTAAATCACTTAAAATGCAAGTGCATTCTCTTTCAATATTGTGAGCAAAACCTGGTGGGTATTGGAGGACGAGTGGTGAATGCTTTTGGGCCTGCAGGATATGCGATAAGGTCTGTGCCTTATATACACATGCGTAGAGAGTATATATGTATACACACATTTCATATATAGTAATATATGTAGTATTATACAAGCTGAAAAAACACACATCAACAACAATGGCAACATGAAGTGCATTTCGATTTTTTTGTTGTTATCGATTTTTATGGCGCCAAAAAGAGATGACGATAGCCAGTACATGCCGCTAAGGTGGCAGTTCAACAGAGAGAGAAATATGCACATGCTTTACTATATAAACTGTAAATATAAAAAATGCAAATGCGCCCAAACAGGCACAAGGAGGCAGGGGAGGGCTGGCAGGCAGCAGAATGCAAAGATGCAGCAGCAGCTTCACAACCCACGTCCAGATCCTGCCGCCCACCTCCCGCCACCCACGTTGCCCAAAATGTGCAACAGACTGAAGGCGCAGTCGAAATACCAGAATGCAATCCGAAAAGGGTTGACGTACACTAAGAAAAATTAGTGCACACAAAAATAATGAGATAAAATTAATTACTATAAATATTTTTATTATATACTTAAACAAATTTATAAATGGAGACATCGAAACTGAGATAAATTAGTGGAATTTATAATTGGGCTCATTGTTACATTTAAATTTACACATACTTTACATCATAATTTTCAGATATAAATAATTTAATTCTACAAAACAATTTTTTACAAATTTATAAAAAAAATGGCTAATTAAATTCAATATTTAATACCTTTAATTCTTAGTGTATTTACTTTTATACTTAAAACTTAACACAGCTTCCTGTGCAACCCTCGTCATGACTGCCTTTTGATATCCCTTTTTGAAGGGAAGGTACAAAAGCACCTTTAGCATGTCCTTGTCCAGCAACAGTATCAGCAGCTGGCAACACCTAATGAAGCTGGGAACCACTGTTTGTCAATTGCAGGTGGTGCAGGTGGGGGTGGTGCAACTGCATCAGGTGTGGAACTGGCCATGTTCAATGTTGTCAGCAATTCAACCGCACAGGGACAATTGCCAATTTTAATGCATGTTATAGTCACGAGTCAGAGGCAATATCCGTATGTGCAACAACAGCAACAGCGACAAAGCCTTTTGCATTTTTAAATAAAATTGCCTAGCAATTTTTGAGAGGTTGGGGTTTCGGGTACGGATGAGGAGTTTCTGAAATGAATGCGCATTTTATAAATGATGTTTGCGGCTTGTTTCGTTGAAATGCAATGGACGACAATAAAGAGAGTGTGAGAACATAACGGAAATGAGAGAAATTTCAATGGGTAAAAAAAGTGGAGTATATAAGGATTATAAATTAAAGAGTGAAGCAAAACTTAAGTAACCTCAGATTATAACTCATTTTATTATGAAACGCATACCATATCTTTAAATCATTCGTCGGTCAAAAGTCATCAAAAATCAAATTTATAGTCTGTCTGTCAATGGAGCCAGTTGCCCGGTAGATCCTAACCCTCCTCCTTTTTAACATCGTCTGTTGTTCATTCGATGGAAATGGTATATCATTCATCAGCTAGAGCCAGAGTTGACAGGCCAATGCAGTATTCACAGTTCACACATAAATACACATATGTATATTTACAAATACATATATGTACATAAATATATACTCTCGTATGCAAACAGATTCGTATATCTGAATGAGGAAACAGTTTCGTATAATACACGAAATGGACATTGATGCATTGTTATGATACAAAAGTATATTTGCAATGCTTTATGATTGATAAGAATGTTTAAACGTGCACAGGAAAAAGGCAAGGCGACAATCCTGGAGAACACTGCAATAGTTAAAGTATAAATTGTGGTATTTAAAAAGTTTATTAAGTTAAAACAGTAATCATATAATTTCTAAAGATCAGGAAAACTATTAAAAAAAAAAAAGAAAACTTATTATTTCAATACGTTTTTCCCATACCGGGAATTGAACCCGGGCCTCCCGGGTGAGAGCCGGGTATCCTAACCACTAGACAATATGGGATGGTTGAACTGCGTGAGCCAAAACGTCAACACAAAGTAAGCAAAGCAAATATCTATAAATAGACTGTAGCATAGGGAGTGCTTGCCTTCTCTTTTGCTCGCACAGTTTACGCATTGAATAATTGAGAAACAAGCGAACAAAAGCAAATCAACAAAAGTCGCCGTTGTCCACAGAAAAGCAAAAACAAAAGAGTCATGTCTGTGGGCTATGAATAAAATAAGAGAACTTGACAAAGAGAGTTGAGCCATAATGGTTGATGCAAATAAGAGTGAGGGGTGGGGTATTTATTTTGTTGCATGCTTCAGTGAAGGATTCTTATTGTACATTCACATATGCACAATATATGTATTAAATATTGAAATTTAGCCTACGGACTTATACGAATGAATGTGAAACAATAAAAACGGAGGCGTCCACCATATGCAATGTAAATTTGAGCTTCTCAACCACAACAACAACAGTTTGTATGGGCGGTGTGGGTCAAGGGGGACGACTGCATGTGGATTCTGTTGTTGGGGGAGGCTTGACGGCGCTGCATAAAGTAAAGTGCCACACTCGACATATTGAAGCATATTAATTAAAAACATTTTCATTTATTAAAAGAGCAAGAGCCAGCCTCCAGCAACGGCTACAACAGCAACAATGACGAGGAAAGGGGTACAAAAATAATAGGGACTCAACTTGCAATAGGCTAGTCTTAAATGCGAATTCGAAAGAGGTTTGTTTCAAATTTTAATCAAAATCGTAGTTAGTAAAATATTTATGAAATGGAAAATAAGAAAAGAGTTAACGGTTCCCGTAGTCTAAATCTTAATAAAAATTGGAAAAAATTATAAAATAATCAATACGTTTCTTTCTCGTCCTACAATTAGAAGCAATTTCCGTAACCGAAATCGCTTCAGCATGTTAATCGAAATTGCTAAAGTTTTGCGTAATGCTAATACCAGAGTTATCTAAACCATTCGCATGCAATTGCTCAAAGCCAGCACAAATAATCCAGGAGTAGACCTATAATTTGGATGGGCACTCACAATCAGAAGAGAGGCAACGATAACTATTAGGTACTGTGGCCCACAGTTGCCGTAAAGCGTACAATGGCTATCAATGGGTATAACCGCAACATCGATGTGGTTGTCCAAGAATCAAGACTGGAGACCCGAGAGCCGAAAGCATGATCAACAATTTGTCCCTAGTTAATTTTCATTGAATGGTCGCAGCGAGAAATGCCGCAAGCTGAAGACGGGTTGCATTTTATCTGGGATACTGCATCGGAGACTGGCTCCTAACAAATTACCCAACGTTGGCCATAATCGTAAGGCATGCCACAAAGAGCGAGAGAAGACTAAAGACTGCAGATTGGGGAGACTGCGAAGTGGGCCGTAACAAATATATGTAGTACTATAACATAAATTTAAATGATAATAGCGAAAACATACATTGCCAGATACTTTGTTGCTAATTGCAGTTGAGGACGACTTTTGCTCTAATTGAAATACAACACACACGAAGAAGAAGAAGAAGCAGCAGGTGGTCAAAGAGAGGGCAGGGTATCAATACTTGAACTTGTTTCTCTTTTGGCGTTACGCTAACAAGACGCCATTTATCATTCCGAACTTGGAAAACTAGATTTCACAGCCTCGTCGAGTTTCAATGCAGGGGCCTTTTTTCAATTTTTTTCTCAACAAAAATTAATTTTAATTACCAAAAGATTCCCCAATGCCCCTCCCAACTCACCACAATCGATAATATATTTGTGAAAGCTCCTATCCAATTAAGCTTTCAATAAATCTCAGTAGGTTTACGGATTCAGTCAGATATTCAGTATTGAAATCGTATCAGTAAAATAAACTTCGATTCTATTCTGGATAATTTTTATTCAAATTATGAGAGCACATAGAGAACACATTATGACGGCAATCAATCCAATGAATGCAGTTGTATCTCTCGACTCCACCGCATTTTATATAGAACAAATTAAGAAACGTACGCATAAGCTGATGACACAATATCGAACTCTTCATAACACGATAACCTCACTACATGAATTATCGATTAAACGCAAGCAAAACAATCAAATTATCGCTATGAGATCGCATGATGGTTCGGTACGGAAGAACATCTCACCAAAAGCGGCACAACTCTGGAAGAAAAGACTCACGCTGTTGCTCAACGAGGATGGAAGAAGGCGTCAATCATAAAGTGAAATTCTCACATCAGATCAATTACAGTTTATATTTACTGTTTACCCATAGCTACGGTATGCATTCAGATTCTAAAACTTGGTCCCAATTCTTAAAGTTGAATTCGCAATACTTGAAGGTTTTATTTATTCCTTATCAGCAGCAACAGTCGATATAGCCATATCCGTCTGTTCCTTTTTTTGTACACCTAGATCTCAGAGAATATAAAATATGTATTGAAAAACAAAATTTTAAAGTCTAATAACAAGAGCACCTTTAATTCCAGCATGTTAATCGGGCAGACTTTTATTAAAGAAACAATTTTATACAGTGTCCGGCAAAAGGAAAAAGAGACGATAGCTTTACAACGTATAAAGAGAGCGGTGTCTTTGGTGTTTTCATAACTTTTAGCACTTTCCCATTAGTACAGGGTCTCCCACTCAAACACTCTCCCACTTCTCTGAAGCTTTATTGATCTTTTCCATTTGCTCATTCTGATTTAACCTCTCGAGCAATATCCTCATTTTCATAATCCTTTTAATTTTTACAACTCCCATAGTTCTCTACATAATCGCCAGTTATTGCGGATTAGTTGAACTCTTAATAGTGGACACAATTATATTCTAACAGCTGCAACAACTCTACAATCTCGTCCTCCACATACTTCCTTACTTGGCTATACTATACTGAATAACCCTAGCCCGAAGTACTTCTTAAGATATCCTCACCATAATGTTGTCACCGCAAAGCCTATATTTCCAGCAATTTTCAGCCTTAATTTGATATGGATAAGTTTATTTTAACAATTCATCGAGTGTAAGTATAATTGTAGGTGTAAGTGTATATTGAATAACAAATCTCACATTTTTTCAATGAACTATACATTTTAAAAGTTCATATTTAATATCAAATATTTACACCGTTTATATTTAACATGAAGTCGATAACGAAGCTCATTCTGCGGATAAAAGCAATATCAAAAGCGAATATTAATCAAATATTGCATTTACCACCTAGAGACATCTCATATCAGCTAATGTATTCCATTTTTCGACGATTAATAAACCTTTCTACGGTTTATTTTACCACTAGGATCCCTGCCTATGTGCATTTTAAACTCGAAATAATTTTAAAACATTTAAATTTAGACTTTTAAATATTTTAATGATTCTGGTTGAACGTTAACTTCCCAACTGAATTTTCTAACGAACTGTGCTTGTGTAGTTGAGTTTGAATGTACGCCGCCGACTATACTATAATGTAATCACTACCTTTACAAACATTTTCAGGGGTTCCAAAGATATGCACGCCACCCGAAATTCAACCCGAAAAACTGAGCAAGCTTTTTATGTAACACAAAACTCAAATCTCAATTTTAAAACATTTGTTGAGAGGAATAATAAAACTCAAAAATATATTTATTTAAATTTAATAAATTTATTTAAATTTATAAAACAGCGTAAAGTACATTTAAAATAAATTTATTTATTGTATAAACTATATAGATAATTTGTAATCTTTCTGAAATTTAAATTAAGTTTGGCAGCGTTTTTCTTCAAAAATATGTCAACAAAAAAATCTCTTAATATTCTGTGTCAGATACGGTTTTACTGATTTGGAAACCAGATTCTAACAAAAATCTCTGAGATTATTGTGGCATCCCTGAAAATAAAACTTTAAATAAACTTTAAATGAAATTAACCGAAATCCAAAAGCAGACCTTAAACCGAAACCTTAACTGAAAATATATTCGTTTCGGTTTAATTCCCTGCTAAAAAGTATAACTGAATGCATTTTACATTCTAAAACTTTTCCTTTCCTTTTCGCTTTATCCTTCAGTTTTAGATGAGATATACATAGATGAATTTATAAAATCGAGATTAATTAATTTGCTTTTTTTTACACATTAAATAAAAATGTGTTTTCAACCACTTTAAACTTCTTATTCTCTCCATTCACGCCACACAACGCAATGTTGCCCTTGACCGTGGGTATAAAGATGCGAGAGCTGCGCTTTGACATTGAGGCAGGGCCATAAAGAGGGCTGGGGCTGGGGCTGGTCTGGTCTGGGCGGGGCCAGGGCTGGGTTGCCTCGTTTAGAAAATGGCAACAAAACAGAAATGCCAAGAAATAAGACAAACATAAACACACAAACGCAGCGAGATGTAAATGACGTTGACAATGCCAACTCGTTGACTTTGTCGCCGACAACAACAACGACAACGATGATGATGACGATGACGATGACGACCCATATCCACACATACGAGTATTAGAGAAGTTCTCCCTGCCAAGCTATAAAGTGGCGTCTCTTTCTGGGCAGAGAGTGTGAACTGTGGAGGAGGAGGCAAGAGAGGGGCACATTCGATGCTACTTAGCATGCAACAATGTGGAAAGACTTCTGGCTTACAATTATCAAGGCAGTAGTGTGGCTCATAGATGTCTACCCATCCGATCCCCTCTCTCCCTCTTTTTCCACTCTATTCATGACTTGTTCGCTTTTGTGCCCCACTTGGAAATCACTTGCGCTTTTTTATGCATTCATCAAAATGAAAACAATACGAGCGCAAACTCATAAAAAGAATCTCAAGACTCAAGTATGACTAAAAATAAAATTGGATCAATGCGGAATGACTGCGGACGTACCCTGTAACTGTTTCCCATAGATATTTCATTAGGAATTTTAATAATAATAATATATATCATTAAATTAATCCAAATAAATTAATTAAGATATTTATTAATATAAATATATAAACTTTCCACAAACCCTCTCAAATCTTTAACAAAGCCCATATGTTTGGGTATACCCTGTACACAAAAAGAGAAAAATCAAAGTTCGCTTGTGATTCGGTTTGAGATCTTGTTTTTTTCTGCCTGCGCTTTGTCTGCAATTGGAAGCAGTCGGGAAAAAGTCAAAACTAAACACGAACTGAATGTAAAATTCGCAACCATGCGTCATTAAACCTCAAGTGGGTGAGCGAGAAGACAGTGGGAAGGGAGACGGAATAGAAAGAGGAGCATAGGGAGAAGTGACCAAGGGGGATTTCTGCGGTTTTGGGCACGCTTCGACGAATGGTCATTAAGTGAGTCAGTCAGTTGGCAGTTCGAAGTTGTGAGTGCTGACTGACCAATTGTGAGAATGGCAGGGAGAAGAAGAAGGAAAGAGAGAGAATAGAAAGGAAGAGACAGAGAGGAAGGTGTGGAAGTAGAATGGCTGCAGCATTTACGCCTACGCAGACAACATATTAACAATTTTTTTGCAGGGGCCTCTCGACACAGAAAAAAGGGGGAGGGAGAAGGACAGAGAGAGAATGTGAGAGAGAACAGGGGGACAATTTAGGCAGGCCTAACGTCTGGGCTCGTTAAAAACAATCAACTTAGAGCTTGTAGAGTATCGAGAGATGTGACAGAGGGGGGGGCTTACAGTCAGCCTCTGGTCGTTAAGCAGTAGCTGTGAAGGCAACGCTTAGTCATTAAAATCTATCTATGTATGTGTGTGTTGGAGAGTTTATAGACAGTCCTTGGGGCAGACTAACAACAGATTGTAGATCCATGCAATGATGATAGTAAAGCGTTGTTGCAGCTTAAATTCAAGTTGTGTCTGTTTTAGCGAAATTCGAATTTTGTTAGCCTTAACAGTGAAATTCCAAGTCATTTCTTATCTAGTTCGTATATTTCAGTAGCACGTGTGCCGTGCTATGCGGGGCTTTAAAATATCATATGTAATAATTGGTTAGTAACTAAGATCCTGTGAAGAAATATTTTGTAAAGATTCTAACTTCGTTGTTTTTAGAATTTTAAATGTTTATAAATTTAAAATTAAATCATCTTAATTTAAGTATATAGGTATTACTGTCATGTCGCACTTGACCATTGTACGCATTTAATGAAAGAAAGGTGTATCTTTAAATTGTCTGTGTTTTTATTCAAAAAGGATAGCCTCTTTTGTTTTTAATTAGAAAAGGCAGTTGTATTTATATTAAGGAAAAATTAAAAAATTAAACTCATTATGACATTCTGCATAGAAAATAAGACGTTTAAAAAAGAGAGAAACTGCGTTTCTATTATTTTTTCCATCACTGTATACTGGACATATTTTTCTTATATGAGAAACTTGTAATCCATGTATAAATTAATGTATCTAAATTTTTTTGGAAGTTAACAAAGATAATTGTCAAGATTTAAGTATTCTTTTGTATTTTGTTAGATTTTCGCTGCTGCAAGAGAATTTATGTGGAATAATTATGGAATATATGGAATATTTATATATCGATTATAATTGTTAACAGAAACAGAGTACATACCATATCATATATGTAAATAAATTTTAACGAAAATTGTCAAAAATATCGAAAAGTTATACTTTGTAGTAATACAAATCATAAATATATTTCTGAAGGAAAGTTTCATTAAACCTGAGTGTTCGATTAATTGTCCGTTTTTATCTACTATGGACCTTTCAGGAAAAATTAAATTTTTTATGTTTAACACTTTGTAAATAACATTGAGTAAGCATCTTTAAATGGTTATGGATGAAATAAATGCAACAGCTTGTTTCCACTGTATTCTAGAAATATATTCAGAATTTAAGTTCAAGTAAGTGATTTAAATTCTGTATAAAACCGAAGGTAATCCAATGTTGGCCTGTCAAATACTTAAAGAAGCTTTAAGAACTTAATAACTATATTATTTCATGCTTTTATTTAAATTTTCTGGGTTGCCTTGTAGCGCATTAAGCTTTCAATTGAGCTTTGCTCTCTCTTACCACTCAATGTAGAAATCCCTAATAAAAGCTTTTAGTCACTTGGTTATTGTTGTTGTTGTTGCTTATTTGTATGGTAAATGCAAAGCAGAAACAGAGTAGAACGAAATATCCTTGAGCGAGATCATCAATCTTTTTTTTCTGCTATTGTCATTTTTTGCTGCTGCGCCTTTAATACCCTGTAGTGCAAAAAATATTTATGGTAAGTAGGGTATGTGTATTTGAAGTAATATGTACTTCAATTGACATATGTACTATATGTATTTGAGTTCAAATCATACTATCGATTTAACTACAATATTTGTAATGTAATATTTGTATGTATATGGAAGAGTTTTTTTTAAACCATAATACAATTGACTAACATTGGTACATTCTACTATTGATTTTTAACTTCGAAATTAATTGCGTGTATAGGGCATTGTTGTGTCGAGTACTATTCGATTAGCTTCATTCTTACTTGTTTTGTATGTCATTCGCCATACACATAGCTTTTGTCCAGGCATTTTTTTTCTTTTGTGCCAAACGGCAACCAACTCCCCCACAGGCCGCAGTTCAAGCATGACAGCAACAACAACTACAATAATAAAAGCTCTACCAACTGCAGTTAGTCTTTTCTGTTGTTGCTGTTGTTATTGTTGATGTGGTGGTCGTTTTTTGTGGATTTCACTTTTTTAGTCGTTTCCATTTATTTTATTTGCAATTTTGACTTGAACTTTTTAGCTCCTCACACTCCCCCTCCGTCCCACCATCTCCTACCTTTAGCAGACGAGACATGAGAGCGACGCGCAGAGCGCATTTCATTTGTTGTTTTATTTATTTGTAGTGGAGTGTATGTGTCTGTGTGTGTGAGTGTGCGATGCAATGACCTCGAACTTCGTTTGCTGTGCATCTTTGAGTTTTTCAACATTTTATTTTTGCATTTGCCCTCTGGGCTATTTATTGGCTTTTGGCTGTGGGTTTGTTCGGTTCGCTTAGTTGGTCAGTTAAATGGCGACGGGAACGTGGAACGTGGTGGATTTTGTGGGACAAATGGAGGTACTAAGTTAACTTTTTATCTCTTACACTTTTCTGCCTCATTGGAAAGTTCAATTGACATGACTTAAGGTGCGAACTGATGGCACTTAATCTATTTTTTCTTTATTTCTCTGGCAAACTTTGGCACAAACTTTACCTGGACCAAACTGTATAAGTGTGAGTGCTGCTTGCGTGAGACCGTGATAGAGAGTGGGAGTGCAGTAAAAGAATATTTGGTTTGCACTTTTGGCAGCTGTCCGCAGTCACTGAGAGAGAGAGACCAAGTGAGAGCGAGAGAACGAAGGAATGTGTATAAATGCTGGCGATAAAAATAGACTAAACAAACTGTCAAATTATGCTGGCAAGTTTTGCATTTTGTAAAGTTTTCGCAGTCCAAATTTGCAAAGTTCCAGCTTATAACTTGTAACTTATTTTACAGTATTAAGTTCTTAGAGTGCAATGCTCTCTGTCTCTACCCCACTTTTTATCATTGCCAAAAACTAAATCGCATGCGAGACTTTTTTGCCACACAAGAAATCAATAAAATACTCCTGCTCAACACGCTTACAGCGACACGAACTGGCAATGCAACAACTACCAATGCAACATGATACAGGCACAGCAACAGACAGATTTACTCAGTCCTCTACATACACACTGTAATAAAAACTGCAATAATATTTGTTTGTCTGCATGTGTGTTGTGAGTGTGTGTGCAAAAAAGAAACTCCACTGACGCAGCAGCCTTTGCTCCAACGAACTGACTCTCTTTTTCTCTCTATTTCACTCTCTCACACATACAAAAGCAAACGCCCCCAAGGTGCACTCGTAGCCTCTCTCCACAACTCGTTCGCTCGCGTGCAGTCGCTGCGCTCTGCCGCTGCATACGTCGATGCTGGCGCTGAAGCCGACGACGACGCGACGTCGACATCAACAGCCAACATTTTGTGGCTGCTCTCGAAATCTAAATTTCAAGTTCGTCTCCTGCAATTTATCAGAGAGTTTTGCTGCGTTTTGCACTTTTTGGCCAACTTGGTTTGGTTAGCCCTCTTCATAACAGCACTTCAAAACAACTCAGCCACCCCTGCATCTGCATCCCTCTCATCATTCGGTTAATTTCTGCATCTATCCTTTGGCCCGTTTTATGGGCAAGCGCAGAATTAAGACCAGAATCGCGTCGCAGCCTTCCAAACTCACAACTCTCGTTCTGGTTGAAAACGAAACCGGATTTCTTTTTGGTTTTGTTGTTTATTCCCTCTTTTTTTGGTTTCTGCAATATTTTTTATATTTGTTTTTTTGTTCTTTTTCAGAAGTTTGTCTTGTGTTTGGGAGCTGCCTTTATGCTTCTTTTTCATATTTGACTGAGTTTTTGGAATGCAGTTTTATTGTATTTCACCTTATTTCAGTTTATTTATTTTTGTTGTTGTTGTTGCAATTTGCTTTTAATTCTTTTTTGTTTTTTGTTAAATTTCTTTGCCCTCAGACTCGTAACTGATTCACAGTTTCCGTGTAGTATTTTGCATATCGACGTAGTAGACGGGTTTTTGTTTTGTGGTGAAAAAAAGAAATTTAAAATAACTTTGTTTTGATTTTGAAATGAAACTGGTTTCCCTGAAGCCAGTCGAGATTTTCTTGAATGGTTCTTCCTACATCTGAATGAAGGCTATTCGGATTACAATCTAAGGGTGTTACTTTGTTTTTATTTTATGCTGTAGTAAAGTCTTTCCTAAGCGTATCTCGTGCATCATACTAGCCTAAAGGAATAAGATATGAATGAAAGCTTTTCTTTCTGTTCGTGCTTTCTTCCTTTTATCTGTGATGCAGTCAAGCGGTTTAACTGGTAACCTCATCTGTGGCTTCCTCTTTATTGGTTTTACCATCTTTAGGGGCTTTACCTCTTTGAACTCGAGAACTTTTGTTTGCTTGACAACACTTCCTCTTAAGTTACAAGGGAAAGTAAGGTAACGAAGAAACAACTAAGCTTTGTAAATGGTTAGATACTTTTTAAATAATAAACTTTTGAAAATATTAATCCATTATAGTTTGGTTCATATAGATTAAGGATAGTCCCAAACTTTGTAAAACATGAGTTAGAATAGATAAGTCGATCGAGATAGATCTTTAAGCAACTATATTTATTATATTTAAGTGGAAGTTCTAAGAAACTTTAAGCTTGAGAGATTTCTGATTAATAGAAGTTTGAAAAAAGGTCTATCGTAATTGTAGATAAGGTAGTTTATGTTGTCATAAACTTCAAATGATTTTCTAATTTTTCGCGAACTTTGTAATTTTTATATTTATTCAGCACCCATCTTATTTCATCACATCCCACCATACCCTTTGTTATCCCAACCTGTGCTATAGTTTCCCGTATTTTAATGCTGAAAATGGAAGCTGGGATTACTATCTTATTAGTAATTGTATGTATTTGCTGTTTAGTTATTTATTTGCCTCAACGCACTTCACATTTAGACACCGACTACTGCTTTGCTCTTGGGCTTTGGGGTTTCTGCATTCAAAGATGTCCCCTGATGCGATTTATGTCGACGCTAAAGAGTTGAAAATTTATGTTTTTCTTCCGCACATTGAGTGTTACAACCATGCAGTAGAGAAGCAGGAAAAGCTGCTTGGCACGCAGGACATAGGTAGCACCCATGCCATCCGGAAAAATGGGTTCATCCCAACCGCAATCGTAAAGGAAGTAACCTCCATCCCGACTTGAAGAATATCCAAAGGCAAAGTATCGTTGCTGGCATTCGAGGATGCCCCATTTGTAGCGGGTGAAGAAATAATTAAGAGCCTCAAAGAGACCCATGGAATTGTTGGTAGGTGCACTATAGAGTTCCCCGTAGCACACCAATTGAGCTTGCACCATGAAGTGAATATCTTGAAAGTCGCACTCCAGCGATAAATCCCCCAAATCTAACTGATTACCACAGCTCTGGCTCTTGACTAGACTCTCTCTGTAGTATTTATCCCCATTAATAACAATGGCATCGAGGAGCTTTGGTGTCCATTCCCCAAGGTTGCGAAAGGTGCTCGCTGCACAACAGGCAACCACACAACAGGCCAACGTCTGTCGACCCCTTAACGGAACTTCGAAGCAGGCGGCATTCGGATGAAGTCCACCCCAAAGTGACCAGAGATGTTCATTAATCTCGACATCGTAATCATACCATTTGCTTTCCTTACACAGTTGCCTCACTGCTCCTTCCATGTTCCGCGACAATCGTCGACTCCAAATTGGAAGACTCCCAGGAGCCACTAGCCAGGTCATCGTCTCGCTGCGCGCTGTCAAAGGTAATTGGCGATTCAGCTCCCTTAAAATACCTTCGATAACATTGTAGGGTTTTTTCCTTTCCCGAAGCATGCTTTACTTCTGACTCTTCTCGGAGAAGCTTGAACTCCCGCTGGAATACTGGACTTTCCTCCAATCCAATACCATTCGAACTTGAGGTGGGATAGTAATCGCTCGATAGCAGATCACGTACAAAATTCGTGGCTTTACGTTTTAACATTTTAATGCAACTTCCCCATCTGTTAACTGGAACAACTCAATTCAAAAATTTCGAACACAAAAACTTAATAGAAGAGCACACAATAAATTTAGTTATTTCGCATTGGGCAAATACATAACGACTAACTGAATGGGAAACCAAATTTCATAAAGTACAACTGTAGGTTAGCCTACTGGTCGGAATATTTGGACTCCTTTTAAATTAACTTTTATACAAAAAATTATATTTCAGCAGATAACAAATCGCAAAGCTGAAGTCTATCAGTGAAGAAGTGTCAGACAAAAATACATTAAATGAACAACTCAGGAAAAACTAAAGGAAACTTCTTTTTATCAGGGTTGCCACAGAAAAGGAATTCGCCCACAATTCAACAAAAAAAACCTCACCAAGCTGGTTTTCGGTGACAGCAGTTGTTCAGATGAACTATATCCTAAAGGTGACTTAAGAACTTCTCGAAAGAACTTAAGTAAATCAGATTAAGCAAATCGGGTTTATTACTTTTCTGCCACACCTCGTAGATCTCGTTAAATCGGCCACCACTAAGATCAGTCAAATATTAATGACTTTCTGGAAGTTAGATATCTATCTGCAAGTCTGTAACTAGTTTCGCAAAAACAGTGTAAGAAACTGTGCAACAATTATCACTTAATTTGGAATACTTGAGAATTTATTACATAACGTTTATCGGTCATCAGTTGGGGACGGACACAGAATTTGAGTTGGCCACACCTTTATGACTTTCTCGGAGATTTCAGACAAGTTTTTCATATGCAAAGTTCCATAACAAGGTTCCAAGGTAACAATCAGAGTAATTGTTACTCTTCAGGACGGGGTTCATAAGTAAAATTGGTAACTTGGGGATTTCATTTCATCTTTCAAGATGGCAAGAGGCCTACAATTTAACCTCATTTATTCTGCACACCTCGTTGAAGCAGTTGTCTTCGGGATGCATGAATTTCCATTTCGATTTGGGTGAGTCTCTGTTCGATTCTTGCGCTCATTGATTGCAGTGTTTTCATATCGTTAAAGGTCTTTTTCCTATTCAGAAGGGCTTGATTATATTTCTTGTAGAATTCTTTAACTTTCAAATCGTTCTCAATATGACTATTGAGTGTTTTGGAACGATTGATAAGTGTATTAAATGGGTCCATCATATTATCAATATCAAGTTCAACTTGATCTATATTAATATCAACTTTGACATTATCCTGATTACCTATATCATTAAATTGAGTTTGTTTCTGCGGATCACTACCTTGCAAGTTGTGCATGTAGTATCCATGTATCTTCTGTAGATTTGTTCGGAGTTTATGCCAATCATTGTTATGTATATTGTTTTCTAAACTGGCTGTAAACTGATTAATATCGGTCACAATATTTCCCAAATCAATGGGGGATTCTTCAGGTGTTTCGGGGTCCTTCTCCTCGTTTACCCAAGCCTCTTTTAAACCCTGCTCCAATAGCGCTTCCTTGACATAAGCTGGCTTTATTTGTTCAACTAAGTTTTCAGGAAGAGAGGCATCTTTCCTGAAAATATCTGTATTCTTTACATTGGGTTTTATCTGTGGTTTATCCGAGTATGTTCGTATTTCTTCCTAATGAAATAATTATATGTTAGATATATATATTTTTAAATTTATGTCTACAAAAACTTGACAGACCTTCAGACCCTTCACTCTTGGCTCTTTTACAATCTCGCATCTTGTGTCTTGCACCGAATCTTCTCTTCTTCTAACCGTATTTGGTTGAAAATCTCCAATCTCTTCCCCAACTTTTAAATTACGATCGCTAGAGCATCTTTTGATAACTCTCTACAAATTGATTGTAAAATATATGGAGATCCATTTTTAGAAATATATGATAGCTACCTCTACAAATATGCCTTTCTGTCGAACTTGTTTGAATTCGGAACTCTGGTCTTTGACTTGTTCTCGGTATTGTTCAATGATCACTTTCAAACTCGGTGGAATTTGTGAGATTACACTTTCAGATCGCTTGGGTTTGGCATCTTTATTAATTTCTTTATTCATAACTTACAAAAATTTATGTTTCAAATTTAAGAGTGGACTTTAGGAGTACTTGAATAAAATCTGTATTCAAATTATCATTTTAAAATGTTTACTTTGTTTACTATGAATACAATTTTATGGAAGTAAGTGAATTTGACATTGATTTCTATACACTTTATCGGACATAGATTCGTGCTAAAAGTTCCCCACTTACATTTTAAAAGAAATTTCTGATTATTTCTTATTCTTCACATAAGAATGATTTAAAAGCAAAATCCCAAAATATTTGATGGAAAATGTTGGGAAATGCTTAGTCAAATGATACTTACATGCTTATTGATCAATATTTAAGGATAGCAACAGAGTTTTAAACAATAGAATGTTACGTAGTGCATGCTAATGTTTTTCCAACTATGCACAAAATTAAATATTGAATGCTATAGTATATAACAATTCGATACTTATCAAATTTAATCAGTTTTTATAAATCTATTTTTGATTTGAATTTGGTTGAGATATGGCACGAAACAAAAATATGTCCGACTCATACCGATTACATTTTAGAGCAACTCTCAGTTTTTTGCTTGCCTTAATAAAATAGAATGTGACAAATTAAATTAGTCTTCAATACTTATAGATTATTAAAATCTTAAAAACGAATCAAAATCCTGAAAAGAATTAGAAAAAATTCTTTCGTGGAATGAATTAAAAAGTTGAAACGAAAGGAAAGGATTTCCTTATTTTGCTTATCGATAGATTGTTGAAAAGATTTGATTGTTACACCTTTTTAACAAATTTTGGGATAAGGTAGGGGTTCCGCTGCTAATGTTATGGGGAGGGGTCAACAGTGGAACCCACTTCATGAGAACATGTGCCGCAAGCGAGTAAAGCGAGTAAATGAAGTTCGCGTTGCAGCAACGCATTAGCGTAACCGATAATTTAAGGCATCGTAAACACGTCGTAAATTTTGCACAAGCAAATTTAGGCTTTAATTTTCTATAAAAGACAACGAACGTCTTCGTTTCGGTTGGGGCATTCCACAGTGCCACAGTGCCACATGCACCGTCGAATTGCGTTGCGTTGCGTTGTGTTGTGTTGTGTGCGCCTCTTTGCAACATGCAGCACGTAATTACAGCCCATTAATTTTTGTGTGTTGCTGTTTTTTGCTGCTGCTGCCTCTTCTTTCACTTGGCGCATGCATGATAAGTGCCACTTGCCCAGCCCACAGACTCCAAAAGAACTCGGTAGCAGAAACCCCCACTCCACTCTTTCCTGCCCCTTCTCCAATTCCTCCCCCTTTTATCTTTTGCTACCTTTCCCTGTTGCGTATTTGCTTTGATGAAAATGTTTCCCATTTCTTGCCATCAACTCTTTCTCCAGCCTTAAAGCTGCTATGCCTCCTCCTGCTCCTCCTTTTTCTTCTCCCCCTTCTGTTCCTCCTCGGTCTTCCCTTTGACTGTGCAACGTTCTGTCTTTGTCGAGGTGTAACCTATATTTTTCTGTTATTTTTAATTAGAGCCTTCTCTCCGTCTACTGTCGACTGTCTACTGTCTACTGTCTACTGTCTTCTGTCTACTGCCTACCACCGTTGATTATTGTGCAGCATGTGGCAACTGACTGCCGTCTTGGACTTGCCACAACGCGTGAATTACACACACGTTGCAGCCAAATTGAGCAGCATTGGCATTCCAGCTTGTAATTACATAACTCGCAGCTGGAACTGGGCTCTAGTTTGACTTAGGCCTACGTCATCTCCTCTTTCTCTTTTCCCTTCTCTTTCTGCCTCTCTGCCACATGTGGCAACCATGACAGCAAATGCAACCGCAGATTGCCTTCTGATGGTTTAATCAATTTATTTAAATGCCAAATGCTAATGAGCCTAATTGCAGAGTATCCTACGATTGTTATCCTCAAACTGATGGCAACTTAAATGCCCTCAAATGGCGTGTGGGGAACGTGTTGTGGCTTCTGTTTCCCGCCCCCCCCCCCTCTCTCCACCACAGGAATCTTGATAGTTTCTCAAAAGTGGAAAGCTACACCAAAGAAATCAACTGTAGTTGTTAACTGATCAATTCCTAAGAGATCTATTAAATACGTTAGCTTCTAAGTGAAAGATTGGAAAATTATACAGTCGCATGTAAGACATATACTAACGACTGCAATTACATTTAATTGAATTCTTAAAAATGTTACAATAAAATGCACATTACGTAAATCTTAAAGGTGTCAAATTAAATAAGGTTAACCTTGTTAACTTATCAATTCTTAAAAGACTTAGTGCTTACATTAATTTCTAAGTGAAAGATTGGATAATTATACATCCACAAATAAATAAACTTACGATTGCAATTACATTTAAGTACATTCTTAAATACAAAGGTATTTCATAGCAAGTGAATCCTAAATGTCTCACATTATATAAGGCATCATTGGATATTAAAAGTAAATAGGTTGTGTCTATTGTTAAGTTAATAAATCTTAGATATTTTACATAAGTTAAATCTCAGATTATTTAAATAAAACTAGGAAATAGAAATATGTAGTTAAGAAATTTATCATAAATAAATAAGCCGGAAAGCCGAAATTTATAAATAAATTACACATAATTTATATAACTTGTCTATTAATCTACAGCACTAGCATAATAAATATATATGTATATGTACATAATATAAATTTTAAAGTTTGATGTGCTGATTTCAAAAATTACCTTATAGTTTTCAGGGTAGCTCTAGTTTTAATCACATTTATTTACTTTCAAAAAATAAATTGAACCTAAATAGGGTAGAAATGCAAGTTTCTTATTTTCTGTATATTTTATAGTAAGTAGAATAAAAAGAAAGTGCCAAAATATCAAGGTTAATCTTATCAAAATCGCTTTACAAATACTCAATCAAAAGAAAACCATATCACTGCAAACACACTACACAGAGATAAATATTTGTATATACATATTTATTTTTCATAGCTAAATTAAAAACAAAGTTTACTAAATATACAAATCAAAATTTATAAAAAATGATCAACTTATCGCAGCCGGTAGGATTCGAACCTACGCTCCCAGAGGGAATCTGATTTCTAGTCAGACGCCTTAACCGCTCGGCCACGACTGCTTTTTGTTTCTTGCCGGAACTGTAACCTATATTAAGTTGAACACAACATAAAACCATCGAAATTGTTTATAAATAGAAATTAAAATTTAAAGTGGGTCAATTGAATAACAAATGATAAAAATAATCAAATAAATATGTATATTAAAAATATCTTTGTTAAGCTAAAAAGATTTGTTTGTCAAGTGATCGAGAGAGAGTCCGAGAGAGGGGGAGAAGCGGTGAAAAAGAGGCTGGCAAATGTGGCGCAGAGCCAATCGGCTGCAAATCAAGGCGTCAATTAAGAGGAGAAACCCTGCCGGCTGAAGACAGCAACAAAAAGGTGGAGCCATGATCCACTATCAGCCACGCTCCAACTCTTGATCTTGCCGAGGCCAAGACGCGCAAACCAAAGACCAAAGATCGAAGACCTGCGGCTCTCTCTCTTTCGCTCTTTCGCTCTTTCTGTTGTCTCTTGTCTTGTCGTCTCTTCATTGGCACCTGCATTTTATTTTCATTTTTTTATTATTATCTGACGGCGGTAATTCGCTTTTGATGTCGTTCAGTCAACCAAACCGCCTCCTAAGTCGCTGCTGTTGCTCCTGCAGCCTATCCTAAGATATTGATAAAGTGTTAACGGTCTGAATTGATGACCAGACAGCAGCCACAGCAGCCACAGCAGCCACAGCAGCCACAACAGCCACATCAACCACAACAGCCCCAACAGCATTTGTCGCCAATTTGATGGAGCTGCATTTCAACAGTTGTCATCGGTCACTCGAGGACAACAGGCTTGATAAATCGTTGCCTGACTTGTGATCAATTGCCCGATAACCCTCTGAGATGTCGGGCCTAGACAGATAATTATAATAAGGCAGCAACTGAAAGAGTAACTCTTCGTTACCAAAGATTACCATCTGCTTGGATTCAGTTAACTGCAGGAAATCTAATAGACTTTTATTAACGAGTATCTGAACCTTTAAGTGTACTTTCATACACACGTATAATTACTTTTGAAGAATATATGTGTTCTAATCTTCTGATCAGAACTGAAATTGTAATGTGTACTTTAATGTATATTCAAATCTTCTTTACAGAGCTGAAATTGTAAATCAGTATTTTTATACCAGAGTATTATAATACCAGAGGGTATTATAATTTTGTCACCCCATCAAGTATATATGTGATCTTGATCAGGACGATGAGTTGAGTCGATATAGTCATGTTAGTATGTCCGTCTGCCAGTCTGTTTCTTTGCTAACTAGTCATTAAATTCTGAAGATATCTGGATGAACCTTTGTATATGTCCTATCCAGATCGGATAACTATATTATATAGGTAGGAACGATCGAGTTAAAACAACATTTATTATGAAAAACTTTTTTATACCTTTATATATTTTATATATATATTATATACCGCCCGACCAAATTAGGTTGAAATCAGACTTTTATTTTTGGTTTTGAGATACCTCAACCAATTTCAGATTGTATGGTCGGTATCTTTTTATAATACCTGACCAAATTTGGAAAAGTCGGATTACTAGATCATTAGCCGAAAGTTGATTGCACGTCTCTGCAAGAGTATGAACTAATTTTAATTTTATTTACTTCATTCTTTTAAAAACAGACAATTTAAATATAAATGAATGAAGACATTGCAATTTTGATTTAATGGCAAGTTAAATTTGATCACAAAAATAGTTTCTTTATTTAATGAAGTTTATTATCAAAATCCTTAATGAGGTTAAAAAAAATTACAATTTTCTTGTTTTTTAAAAGTTAAGTTCTAGTCTTCTAAAGTTGTTTCTCTCTTCTGTGTAAAAATCTAATTCATTTTAAAAGTAATAATATTAAAGTTATAAATTAAATTGCTGAGATCTTAAATCTTTACCATCACCCTTATAAATATTAAAAAAATATATTTAAATTATACATAGGTAAACTATTATTTTAATTCGATAATATCGATAATAGTTAGCAGTAAAATTTACAACATAAAAATAGATTCTTTAAGGTTGCAGAACAAGTGTAAACTTTATCTTACTCTACCCAAAAGTGACCCTATCCAACGTCCCTTAGTCTTCAGGAGCCTCTTCTAATTGGATAGACTTCAACTTGCTAGATGAAGACTGCAGAAAATGAGAAGTTCAAGTCGTTAACCGTTAGTAGCATGAGGCATGTGGGATGAAGAAGCAAGGAATGGAGGTGGCAGAGGACTTAACCCAAATACCAACGCATTGTCGAGGCTAATGAGCTAACCACTTAATCGCCAGAGTCCAAAGACTCGCAAAGATGCATTCCTGCAATTCATTGTCCATAACAAAAGTGTGCGCAACTTTAATTTAGCAACGCTATAAATCAAATCCGTAAAACCCAGAGAGCTAAATGAAGTAGTTACCCAGTGAGTCGAGACAATGTTGCTATCCCCCATTCATCATCATCGCCAGACTAGAATTCAATTCACGCCTGGCCCAAGGAATGCCTTTGACACACGCTGACCAGTAAGAGAAAGAATACGCGAGATACAGAGAGAGAGAGAGAGAGAAAGAGAGATCTTTCAATGATTTGCAAGAGGCGATAATTAGCGCGCAATTGTCGTCGTCATCATCATCGTCCTAGGCTCTACTCTAGGCTAGATCCCAGTCATAGCTCCCACTTCTCGCTTCCAATCCTCCATCCTCTAGTCCCCATCTCGATCATCGGGCGGCCTTTTTTCTCTGTCTGTTTTGTATCCAGAGTTGTACGTGACGAGCACTTCAATTGCAGTCAATCAATGACGCAGCTCAAAAACATTGCTGATGATCACCAGCGATCACCTGCCATGACGCCTCTCTTCCTCTAACTCCTTCTTCTTCTCCAGCTCATCCTCAACTCTCTATTCTTACCTAGATGTTACTGTAGACAATCGTTGGCTGATTATGGGCGCGTCCAATCGTGATTACTCGCATATTTAATGGGTTGATTTTGTTAACAAATCCGGTTGGTTTTCTTGGTAGTCTGTGCAGCTTTAAAGATTTGTATGCATCAGCTTAACCTAAAAAGCGATTTACTTTTGGTCGATGATCCTATCTTCAATTCGTAGGAGTCAACTGATAAGCTGAAAGCTTTTTCATAAAGCTCGATGGATAAGCTACTTCCACTTAATTCTTGACCGTACTCTATCTACGACTTTTAAGAGTTTTCAGTAATCCGACTTTACATTATTTAAACTTAAAATTTTAAAGTAAAAGTTATTTGAACAGACAACTTCTTAGCATGCAAATTAGCCTAAAGCTTCTTTAAGCTAATAAGTAGAATAACTGGCTCTGTACTGTTACAAGTTTTTAGACACTTAAGCTAAAATAATTAAATAATAAATAAACTACTACCTGATTAATTTTAGCATTACTTTCACAGCGGCTTTTCAAGGTTTCTTACTAGCCGGTTCAGCATTATTAAAAAAGTAAGATGCTGACCAAGATCTACAAGTACATACAGTATTACTTTTACAATTTGACAAACACTTCAGCTAAAAGATCAAAGCTCTTTAAAGCTAACGAATTGAAAGCTTTTTATCAGATTAATCCCTAGTCAACAGCATAAATCAATCAAGTAATCTTTTAGTTCTATTACAGATTGACAAGTATTTACCAAAGCGTAGACTTACCTAACTTTTTCAGATGCTTATCAGAGTCTTCCTTTTGGCCGGTTGCGCATAATCTGTAATCTGGCGTCAATCAGGCTTTAAAGCAGACTTCAAGTAAACCTCAAGACAGTCCTCAACCAGCCAAACAACTAATCCAAATCACTGACAAATCATGTCAAAGAAAATTTCGCACTGTGGCATCAGCAAAATGACACGAGCCGATAAGTCTGGAACCGAGAATTGGTAGAGGATGTGGTAAGAGGCAAAACATAAATGGCCTGGTGTTAGGTGTCAGTTATAGGCACTGACAACTGTCAATGATAAGACCACACATTGAAAATTCTGAAGAAGGGGCATGCCACGCAGTTTTTCAATTAGCCAACAATAAAAGTGTAAGAGCAAGAGCAAGAGGGGAGATCTCTTTGCGTGCTTATAAACCATTTGTGGAGTGGGGGATTTTATAAACAACTTGCTGGAATTTGCTATGTACATGCGATAATTGTGAAATTACCTTGTTGCAATTGCAACTGGAATTCTGTTTTACATAATTGTATTAATAGTTGGTTGCCATCACGATATCGTAGCCCTCTCCCTCAGCTTCAGCCTTAGTCTCAGCGTCTGTCTCATCAGCTTTAACCTCGTTCTCTTTATCCGGCTCGTTATGCTATGTAAAATAGCTGAGCTGTCAGTTTGATTTATACCCAAGTGATGTATCTATAACTACAAGTACAAGGGAATTTGAAGCGAAAGCTCTAATGAACTAAGTATGGTTACTATGAAAAGAAGTGCATTTGTAAGCTTTAAGGTGCTTGAAGGGGATTTAGAGAGGTTCGGGATCGAACCTTTGTTCAATGTTATATATTTTTCTTGCTTTTATTATTGTTTACGTTTTTAATTGATCCATATTTTATAATCTCTTTTTATATCAAATTCTAAAATTTTAAAGTGTCAAGTCAAAAACTTTTATGCACAGAATTGGTCAAAAGCTATTTGAAAACAATAATAACACGATCTTGAAGATTTGTTGAAAATGAAAGCCCAAAAAAAGCAAAATTTGTAGCGCAATTTTTGACAAATTTTAAAGTCCTAATTGAACCTTATTTGCTTCGGTTCGGGCTCGGGTTCAGTGCTAGAAAATTTGAAGGGTTCGCATTAGGGCCCAATAAACCCGAGGCTCGGAACCGGTTTGCAGCCTTCATAGAAAGAAACCTTTCGCTTGTCGTGACCCCACAGAACAGCTTGAAGTTTGCGTCGTGTCAAAAAGCTTTTGACACGCAGCCATCTCTATATGAATGTGACCCGCCACACCATTTTAGCCCTAATTAGCCACTTGCCTGGCCCGGTTCCTGGCCCTATCCCTGGCGTGACACGTGTCTCTCGTGTTAACTCAAGTGTTGCCAGCGGCTGCGGCTTTCGGTTTGTCATACGTTTGCTTCACTTGTAGCTTTGTTATTTGAGACCACCAAGGAACCACCCAACCACCTAACCAAGCAACCCAACCCATCCAAGCATTCAAACAACTCAACCCGAGCCAAGTTTCTCACTCTAAACCCTGACATTTCTTGTTTCCGGTTTACTGCATTTCGTCATCGTCAACCTCTTTCTGTTGCACTTTTCTTAATTAAAGAGCACATTTGAGTTTTGTATTTGGTGTTGTTGTTGTTGTTGTTGTTCCCATGTTGTTGCCACCACCTTACGTTGCACCACTTGCCCACTTTGTCGCCTAATCAACAGCCTCACCACCAGCCATGAAGTGGGTCTCAGGCATCGCAGAGGGGGGAACACATTCAGTTGACATTGACATTTAAGGTTCTTATTTTTCTGAGGTATAAAATCTGTGTTTACTAAAGAAGCAAATTGAAATTAAATTCTATAAACCCAAGTCATATTTCTTGAAACTCTCAAATGATCTTGATTTTTTGTTTAAAATTTAATAACATTCATCATCTGCTCGCTATAAAGCTCAAATAGCTCACTATAAGAATTACACATATTTAAAATACATTTATTTTTGAAGAAAAATTCAAAATAATTCCATTATTGAACATTAATTTCTACAAATACTCAAATATTTCAGCTAAATATTTTGTAATTATACTTTACAACCCAAACAATAATAATTATATGTTATTTGATCAAAATAATTAATCTCGCAAAATAATGATTGTTCCTCGATTTTTTATGATCAAGTATAACTCAAAACTAATGATTAAATTGTGGGTGAACCAATAAAAATCATTGGTTGTTAGAGCATTGTAAAAATGCAAAGATTATCCTTAGAGTATAATTTTAGTTTTTTATCGCTCTCTCAAAATTACACAACTTAAGTGAATGATTTTTCTAGTAACACATAAATTTAGTGTCCCTGTTTAATACTAATTTGAATTAAATTTAATAGTAAATATCTTGAATATTTTTGAGCAATAGTTCAAGTTAATTTCCACTGTCCCATTTGCAGTTATTTGCAAAGTTCAATCGTGAGAAAATCAGACCACGACTTTCCACAATTCCCGAAAAAATTTCTCTCTCGAACTTTAAATGCCTTGTTTAGTTTTCACCCGAATTGGATTGGCGGGTTCATGACACCACGTGGGCAACAACAACACACAGTCACACAACTTTTTGGCGACAAACGACAAGATGTTGCAGTTGCAGTTGTAGTTGTTGTTGTAGTTGTTGTTGTTAGCTGTTGATTGCCTGCAACAACATGCAACAAATCAGGCAACAGGTTGTCGTCGTTGCTGTTGTTCCGCCAGATATCAAATTTCAGCTCTGGACAGGCGACTCTACATCGAATGCTACTTTTGGACAGGTGGGCAAAGTGGCAAGAGGAGTCAGCTGAAAAGAGAGGAAAAGATGAGGAGAGCAGGAGGGAAGTAGATGAGGAGAGTCGAGCTTTTGCACACCATTTGGTTGGCCAAACAGAAAACAGAAATTGTTTCAAGGTTAGTTAAATGCAAACTCGTAATTCACATGACGCGCCAGGAATTGGAAGTTTCTTTTTTTCCTTTCTTCTTCTTCTTTTTGTATTTATTTTTTTTATCAGCTCTCAAAAGCGAAACTCATTTAAGCAAATAAAAGCCGAGTGCGGTTTCAACTTGAAGCACGCAAACACAAATTTTTTTCAACATTTTTTTCCTTTTAACTGTGGTTTTTATACCGCGTGTCAAACAGTTTTTAAAGTGTATATCAGCTCAGATTTCAAAACGAGATGAAGATTTAAAAAATTATTTGAATTCAAGTCTATTAATTGAATCCGTTTTATTCTTTCTCCCTCTTTCTCTCGCTCCCTTTTTATTAATACAAATTATCTCTCTGCCTTTCCTTATCTCCATTAACATATTTTTGTCACCTATTTTTGTCCACAGTTTTCTAAATATACAAATATTTCATTTTAACTGCGTATCAATTAACCGTTCTTCTAGATTTTCCCCTCAGATTTTCATAAAATGTTCAAGTGAATTCTCTGACAGACAAAATGTGGGCCTGTTTAAACCAGATTCCGTGGCTTTCATTACAAATTTTGTTTGATTAGCTGGGCAACAAGTAGAAGAAGTCGAGCAGACTCCCTGTCAGGTTAACCCACTCTGTGTGGAAAAATAAATAATATATTAGGAACGGCTCCTAAATATTCCAGTCTTTCACACTCTGAGACAACTCTTAAACAATGCTAGTCAATTGTTCCCTACACATTCTTATCTCAGGCGGGAGATTCTTATAGAAATGTTGCCCATAGGCAATCTGCTACATAGATGATGATTGTCTCTGACGTTCCGAGTCCCTGACCTTTGGCAAGAGGAAGACTGCCAAGACAGAAACGATAAGAATTGGAAATTCAAGTGTCTGGACTTTACTTTATTGACAATTACCATAAACTATTATAATAATTACATTTCCCTGACTGTCTTCTATCTCCTCAATTGTCCCCTCTTTGCTGTACGCATTTAATATTGATGTAGAAAAAATATGATAAAAACAGTCATTTATTAAAAGTTTTATTATTAATTGTTTAAGCCTAACCATCACTTGGACAAAATCATGACAAGCGGAATGCGATGAAGACTATAGAAAAAATCGTATTATAACTACAACTTTTGCATACCAGAAATCTATTGCGAATCATCCTAGGTATTTACACTTTTTATACACTTGCAGAGAGTAATTTCTAAAGAGACATTTGCTAACTCATCAACTATATAATAGTTCAGTAACAATGATAGACTTAGTGATTTTGAATATTATAAAGACATTGTAAGTACTTTTTCATATGGAATCCAATTTAGACAGACTATATAATTAAATTGATAGAGCAGATGAATGAATATATTTACTATATAATAATTTGCAAGAAATACAATAAATACACATGATACGTCAACCTTCTTTTATAGTAAGTCAGCTTAAAATATAAACTTTAAACAAAATTTGTTAAATAAAAAACCGAATAGCTTAATTCATCCAATTACGATACACATTAATTAGTTGGAATGAAGCTCAGAATAATTAAAAGTACATTTACATACAATTTCTGGGATATTCAACCATTAATACCACTAAAAAATGTTGCTGCATAACAGTTTTTCCCATTAATTTATTAATATTATTATACCGTTGATTTCTACCTTAATGGAATTATGGTTGTGCGCTTTATATGTTATCCAATTATTTTGACTTTTGATACCGAATAATGCAAAATCATCATTATATTTTTAATGGAAATTGTGCGAATTTGCTCGCTAAACTGTACTTCATAGAACATTTATAATTAATTAATTATTAATTAATTAATTTTCGTGGTATTGAAAAGAGGATATTGTAATAAAATAACCCAGTAATGCAATTATAAATTCTGTATGCAACAAATTGTAATTTACGTTGTTTAATTTAATTCGCAATCATAAATTAAGTTGAAACTCATAGCACGCGTCATTTGTATGCAGAAAAGGCCGAACAAAGAAATTCAAATATTAATAAATAATTTATAAAATGTGTGTGTGCAAATACGAAATTCGTCAGACCGCGACCAACCGCAACAAAAAAACACACAATATTAAAAATGCTGAACCTGGCAGATAATAATTAATAAAATAATCAAGCAACAAAAATAAAAAGTATTATATTTGAGCAGCCCAAACAAATCCCACTTTATACCTCATAATTATATCGCGATACTTATGAACATATAGCACGAAATTTCAAGATTGAAATTCGCAGAAATTTGGGGATGGCTGCTAAAAATAATAATAATGAATAAATTTGCTTAAACAAATGATCAACGCAAAATTATTTAATGTGCAGCATGCATGAATATGGATAATACATATTTTTAATAATATTAATTATATTTTTATGCTACAAATTTCTTATTATAATAATAGCTGTTTACAAATTGAATTAAGTATGCATGTGAGTAACACACATTGAGCTTGATCTTTACTTGAGTTCGAATGGAATGCATTTTGAATAAATTTAATTAGACCTCCCATCTTACACTTGCAACAAAGCCAAAAGTCGTTTATCTTTCAAACGAAATCTGTCACATGTCCAACATATTTATTGGCATAGCGCCCCCGGGGCATAGGCACATGTTTGGGGTCTGGGGTCTGGGGTCTGGGGTCTGGGTCTTGGGAGTCCAGTTTGGCAGTTAGTTTGCTCCAAATCATGTACAAATAAATGCGCCAATAAATTTCATCATTAAAATCACTTAATTTTGATCTACGATGAAAATAATGAAAAATCACCAATGCCAAAGCCAAAGTCGAGACAGAAACGAGATCCCAAGCTGGACCAGATCAGACCAGGACAGAAGAACGAGGCTCTCTTTTTGGTTTGCAGTCTGCATAAATCATAAAATAAAAGACACTAAAAGCAAAAATAAATCACTAAAAAATCCCATGCAAACCGGGCGAACATTAGAGAAACTTTTTTGTTGCCTCAACCAACGATCCGGTCTTTGGGTACGATCTAGCAGCAGCTACCAGGCGAAAATTAATTGTAAACCCGCCGCAAACACGCTCCAACTGCAGCTCTGACTGGGTCCAGGCCATCTACATAATTCCCGCTGCGAACCACCCCGAGACCCAAAACGCATACGTTCCTGTTGCCCGTTTCCCGTTTCCCGATTCCCGATGCCCGTGACTGTCATTTGAAATATGACGCCCAGTTTTCTACTTCTGCAATAGAAACGAATGTCTCGCCTATTTCTAATGGTCTTGCATATATATGGCATATGGCATATGCAATTCCAGGAACTCCCCATAGCCAATCTTTTAGTATACCCTTCCTTAGGGTGTTAGAGTTTCGACATTAGTTGTGTAACGCATATCCCATAAATATTTTATTCATCATTTATATTACTGATCTCGTAAACTACTTTTAAGGATCTTGCAGCATCAACTGAAACTCACTCTCGCAGAAGTGATGCCAAATCATCAGTTGCATAAATGCTGAAATTTTTCTAAAACATATTTTTGAAACATTTTCGGAAATTTGTTCTACTATATTTTATTTTTGTGATACATACTTTATTGCTTACATTGATCAATTTGTTAAACTGAGTAATCAACAACAAATGTCATTTATAACTTCCTTTTTGGGGTTGTCCTTATGGCACATTAGAATAATATGGTACTAAATACCTCTTCAGTTTCTAAAAATACGAAAACAATTTAGTCTTCAAAAAATATATAATTAACTAAATTGCAAAATAATTAATAAAATTGGTAAAATAATGAGAAAATATTGGTAAAAATTGCATTAAGTTTTGAGAGCTTATAACTTTCGAAACAAAATATAAAAAATAATATAAATTTTTTAAAAATGTTTAAGTTTCACATAAATAAATAAATGGAAATGCAACCATACGGTTTGACATGGATATTGGTAAAGTATCTATAACATTCTAAAAGTTCAAAACTAAAAATTTATTGGGCGAAGTATACATAAAAAAAGATATAAAATTTGGGAACAGTCTAAATTCCACAAAATTGCAAGATGTAGATGCAGCATCTACTGAAGGTCAAGTCATTATCGAATTGATACTTTTTATGGAAATTAGCTAAGCTTTAATAAAGCTATAAATATATACCTTATACTATATACTTTAAAGTTAAAAAAAAGTATATTAAAGTATATATGAAAACCTTTATAATTTAGAAAGTGTCTTATTATTTCCGAAACAAAGTTTTAAGGCAGAACTAAATAGGAGTATAAACTATTTTGCAAGTTTAAGGAATAATGTGCAGGAATAACACACGCATACTCTTACTCATGACATATTACGGCCATCTCTCCTATTTCTAATGGGCATACATACTTCTAAGTAGCTAATGCAATTCCAAGAACATCTCAAGACAGACAAGTTTTTCATTTCAATTTTCTGCAAATGAACGTGTCATTTGTAATGTATATATATAAGATTAGAACTTGTTAACAATTATTCATCTCCAGTCATTTGTTTGGCTAATTGCATATAGAGAATAACAATTTACGTTGGGCATAGTAATTGAATTTAACATTGAGCTGAAGAAAAACTTATTAAAATTGGTAGGCTTAAATTTCGGAGCTATTTATTGAGTAAAATGAATACATTTCAGTGAATAGCTCAACAAATGTTCGATACATTTCTGTTATTTAGAGCTAATTTTTTCAAAGCTTCTTTCTTTCTTTCTTCTTTCAGCTTCTATTCAACATTTCTAAAACTGTATTAAATTAATACATAGAATGCCAAGAATGGAATTTCAGGACTATATTTAAGGAAAGTACAGTTGTCACATAGTTTTTAGTTGTTTAGTGCAGAGCGTAACCAAGTGCCATTAGCAGCACATGCCAAATGGTAATGACTCTACGACATTGTGGCCTAAACACGTTGAAATTGCAGTTTCTCTTGTGGCCCATAAACTGGCCACTTGGCCATTACGACTTGCCACTGTCTAGCTACTACTGTGTCCCTGTATCCACCTGTGTGAATGCAGCTTGCCACCCGTTGAGCAATAAAAGAAACCGGCAACGGCTTCATCTGCTGATAGCCTAAAGCCTCGTCAGTTGGCCAACGAATAGTGGCAAATGTAATTTAATAAATTAATAACATCAATTAGTTGTTGCATTTTTATTGAAATCCCTGTAAATATTATGCTGCTTGCATCTGCATACCACAATTTCAATTTAATTTATAGATCATTTCTCACAAAACTGTGTCTTGGGCAGAACTCCAAGATTAAACACAATCCCAGGGGGCGTTTCTCCATTGAATCTATTACAAATTTATGCACTTGCTCTAAGATTTGAATTAATTGAATTTCTTTTTTCATTATTTCTTTTTCTTTTGCTTTGATTAATTATTGGGGTCTCAAAAAGTGTGAAATTTTATTGAATCCTCTTTAAACCGATTAGTTTTGAATGGATTTATAGATTGATATTTAAAGTGTTAGAGTAAAAAATGATAATTTGTTAGTATATACATTAACTATCAGAGATTTAAACCGAAGGGAATACAGGTTTCAGGTACCACTTCGGTATTATTCTATTTTTCACCAAAGCTATCCGATGAATAGAATGCTTATAGATGTGTTAGAACGTTACTAGATTCTTTGAGAATGAAAAACTATGAGATTTTGGTGTTCTTATTTGTTACATACATAGTTTAATAAGCGTGATCATGAAGTACAACAAGTTATAAGGACAATAATGGGAGGCTGATAGACTGAAAAAATTCTGAAATTTACAAAATTTGCATGTAAACGGAATGCATTATCTTATGTAATACCTTCAACAGTAAGTAAACTAAATAGCAAGGGAGGTCAGACTAAATTATCACAAATCGTGGATATATAAACTAAACTAATGATTATATATATTTAAATTGAAGTGATAGCCAAATAACCGCACTTTTAAAAGGACAATAGAGAACAATTTATTCGACAATAATCTGCAGTAAATTTTAGTAAATTTAAAAGAACTGGCATTGAGACTTTTGTAATAATATAGAAGGGAGCGAATAGCAGAAAAAGAAAACATCTATATTTTTCAAAAAATGTTAAGTTTTAAACTTTTTTTTATACTTTAAAAACTTTTCTTAAAAAATCAAACACTTGGAAAAATATTTTCTTTCCAAAAAAATATTTAATTTGAAATAAATAATGAATAAAATGTTGCATGGCTAAAATAATTTCCAAATCCAACCAACCTCACAATGAAGAGGTAATATCAGTTAATTGTTTGTTTGTTGTTTGATAATTTGCGAGCTTGTTTTCATTACACATTTTGTCACCTGCATTTATGGCCCATAGAGTGAAGAGTCTGGGTGAAAAAAAAAATAAATTAACCGAGCTGTAAATGGACTCGGACTACATGGGCTCTCTTGTCAGTCTGTGCTAATTTATAGTGTTACAATGGACGTGACTAAACTACAAGTTGCACCGCAAATCGCAGCAACAAGCAATCTAATGATTGACCAAAAATACCAAAAGAAATAACAAGTGCTCCCAGACTGCTGCTGACACGTGGGCAACGGGCCAAAAAAAGAGTCCAATCAAATTGTTAGAACATCAACTGCATATTGATGATGACAACGATGACAACGTTGACTTTGGTGGGGCATTTGGAGCATTGTTGTGGCTTGGATTTGGGTTACAAAAAAGCAAAACTGCAAATGCAAATGCAACCAAACAGTTTTGAGGGGTTCGTTTTTTTTTGGGGTCAATGTCAAATTTGTTTTGCCCACCGTGAGGTCGTGCCACTCCCCTCGTCTGCCCCTTTTTCAGCTCGACATTCGGCATTCAGACACGCGTTTGGCATCTTAAGCAGCTGTTGAGGCTTGAGTCCATATAAAACCCAGTTAAGTGTCGACAATTCAGTCAGTCGATCAGTTTGTTACAACAATGAAACGCAGCTCTGTAATTATTGTGCTGATCGCCTTTTGGCTAAGCCTCTGTCAGGCGGATGTGCAACAGCGTCGTCGCTACCCGCAACAGTTGCAACAACAGCAGCAACAACAACAACAACAACAACAGGGATATAACTATCAACCAGCTCGACTGGAGCAGATTGCCCAACCGTCCCGCACCTATGGTGCTCCACAGCCCCAGCAATTGTATAGAGCTCCTGTTGCTGGTCCCGCTCCTGCCGCCTCTTCCGCTCCCGCTCGTCTTCAAGCCAAACCTGCCCGTTTGGTGGCCAACAGCGAGGCCCAGGAGGACATTGACGACGCCGCCGAGGAGGTTGAGGTGCCCAAAGCAGCAGCCCCTGCAGTTCCAGTAGCTCCTCCAGCTCCCGTTGCCCCGTTGCCCCTGTTGCCCAGCCCTCCATTGTTTACTATCCCGCTGGCGCTGTGAGTTTTGTGCAACCAACGGCCTTTGCCAAGTTTATAACAGCTCCACAACCCGCTTCCGTCGCAGCCGCAACTCCCGCTGCCTATGTAGCTGCTCCTCAATACTATGCCGCCTACTACGGCTAGAAATAGGTAAACATTCCCTGTTAACTTTGTATGAATCAGATCTAATTATAACGAATAAATCCCTAACCTTAATAGCCGATAACTGTCTTTCTTCTTTTCAAAATTACTCGTTAATTTAGGAAATGAAGATACATTTAAAAATAAATCATCCCTTTCTTCCCCTGATATTAAAATTGTTCTTAAACCTGAGCTGGTTAGTTAGATGACCGTTTTTTGGTTGATTTTTATCCGTTTCTATCAATAATGTTTGGTCGTTATTTTGTAGACCTAAGTTTTAGTATATTTTAGGAATATTCGTTACGTTAACATATCTATTGTTGTGGTTTTCATTTCATTTATTTCTGTCAATATAATTGAACTGTTTTTTTTATTAAACGATCAAAAATTAAAAACCAAATTACCATGAGATTCAGCTCATCTCTTTTATTCTTTTTTCGCTCTCTCTTGACATTTAATAAATCTTATAGATATAAATTTTAATTCACAAACTTAAGGATCTTCTTTACTTTTTACTGAATAAACTTTTTCACATTTATCAACCGTACATATATTAAAAGATTATACAATAACTACTATTATAATGTTGCATACCATTTAATCGTTTTGCTAGTTAAAAGTTTAATTTTATTGCATTTCTCGTTAGTTTTAATCGACTTAATCATATGCCCCAAGATATGTATGCCCTGTTCCTTCCTTCCCGTCTCAAGCTTCCTCAACTTGTGATTAAGCTGCAACAGCAGCAGTTTTGAGTCGCATCATCAAGCCAGATTTGAGTAGGCATCCCTCCCTTGTTGGCCGTGAACACGTAAACAGTTGGGAAAACGGTAGGCATGGCCCAAGTGGAAAAGGCCTAACGAGCATTTGTCGAAAGCAGAAGGCTCAAAACAGTCTGACAATGAGTGAGCAAAGATAATCTATTATGACCGTAACAAGAAATAAATCCCAACTCGGTAATCCATCATTTTACGACTTGGCAATCAAAATAAGGAGTTTAGCTAAGTCACTAAAAGGAATCGGGAATGGGCACCAACTCGAGCTACAACTCAAACTCGGAGTCAGACTCAGAAGTCCGACAAGCGGACAATTGGACAATGTGCGGCCAATCAACGGCCAACAATGTTAGCTGGTTAACCTGGCTTAGTAACTGACTGAGCCAACGCTAGTGATGCCAACAGCCTGAATTCCATTTTATTCGGTATTCTCTTATCGGCAAGTTTATATAAAATTTTGTTACTACGTACTTCAATTACTTTATTATTTACCAGTCCCTTTTTTAAGGAGTTGTAGTTCTTTTCAATGTAATGGGATCCATTTACTATTTTTGGCACAAGTAAAAGACTTTTAGATTGGACGTTGATATATTTGTCTAAAAGCTGTATATCGTATCGCAAGTCACGCGCACATCTCTAGAAATGGCTAACGAACAAGTCGAAAGTCATGTTTAACGTAAAGCAGAACTAGAAGCCAAGATACTCCTCAGATTGAGCCTGAGTTGCGATCAGGAAACATGCATTTTCGACATGCTCCATACACATTGAGGCCAAAATCAGCGGGAGGATGGTAGAGTGGGTAGTGGGGAGGGCGTTCAGAGATAGACGAATTCAAAGCTCAATTTACGGCAGTCTGACGACTTGGACAAGTGGCAGCTTTGGGCCATTTTAGAGCCCAGCCGCTGACGTCTGACTGCCTGCCTGGCTGACTGTCTGTCTATCTGTCTGGCTGGCCGACTAAATAGTTGCCAATAATCCGTGTCCAAATTGATCGGGTTGCCGTTTATGGTAATGGACGAACTTAGATGCCAAAATGTTGGCCGTTGGTCAACCAACGAATGCTTCATTACCGATGCACAAACTTGGGCGTGCGTCTCAAATGATTTGCAACGGTTTTCAAGCGGCATTTTGCATTATTATTGCTTCATTTTCTACCACAACTCCTTGGCCATGAGGAATGCTGTCAATTAGCGTAAGAGAGGAGCAGCACTGAAAGATTGAGCCATGCCTTTTAATGAGCTTCACTGCCGATTAGAAGAAGGAGGAGGAAACCCAAGCAGTGACTGCTGCTACTACAGCCCCGCCTTTTACTAAGCCCATTTGGAACTGCTCATACATTTTCAAAATCGCATTTAAAGGTGAAGGTGCAACAGTTAGTGGGCATATCTGGTTCACTGCCTCTTGGAGCCATGCCAAGAGAGCTTAGCAAAACGGCTGGCAAATTGAAAAGAAATATGGGTTAGAAACGAAATGCTCGAAACATCATAGCATGACAAAAGGCAACTGTGGGCGAGTACTTTAAGCTAAGGCCAACTTTAATATTAGCCAGTTTATGCATTGCGCAGTATCAGTTACAAAAATCAGTACAGTGTGTGTGTGTGTGCATGTGCGGGCGTATGTTTTTGTACTGGGAAAAATGTATTTTCAACGTTCAACGCAGGAGAAAATGAAAAATAAGCAGCAGCGTCAAATTAAAAAATAACATAAACCTGCATCAAAAAATATTCTACCCAAATGGTCTAAGCTACTAGAAATATACATTTAATTGGTCTCTTAATAATATCGAAAACTATTTAATTTATAATTTATACTTTTCCCTTAGTTCTGCACTAATCTTTGATATTTTCTTTACATTTGAAAAGTGCGCCCACATCCATTTACCAACACAGTCTGCTCTATTTTAACAATGTGGCAGCAATGTAAAATTCGATACTATCGATAAAAAATAAATTAAAAAATGAAGCCATTTTCAAGAAATATTCAGAAACGAAAAGTTCTGCTCCCAAAAATGGTGGTGCTCACCGATTTGATTGAAACTTTGTACGAATTTTTTGTGGATTTTTCTAAACTTTTCAGAAAAACCGCAGGTTTTCCAGACGGCTATTAACGGAGCTGGGGAAACCCAGAGGAGCTAGAAAATCGAGAGAAACTTTAAAAGAAGCGGATTCAACTATTTTAATTTTGAATTATTTTATTTTGTTAAAAATAATCATTTTCTTGATTACAAAATTCATTTTATTTGCGATACTTTTGTTAGCGCCGCCACTGGTCACATTTGAACTACAATTTACAACCTGTGATATTTTGTGCAACACTGTTTGTTGTAAACAATACAGAAACTACTTGTTGACAAAGCTGGCGGTAGCTACCTAAACGGTTGCCTTCCCCTATACCGCTCTTCTTGTCGGTGTTTGCGTATTTTAATTATACACACGCACGCACGTATTCAAATTCTACACGTCAGCACTCTTCGCCTAACAGCCAAGACGTAAGTTAAATAATTTAATATAAAATTGGACAAACTAACATATGGATAAATGAATTCAATAAATTTAGAATATGCGTCAACTAAAGGGCAAGGTCAAGGAGACGCGCAAGCAAAAAAAGGAGCGTAAAATGGAAAACGCGCAAATTCAGTCAAAAATTGGAACTGTTGTTCTGCCGGCGCTGGGCGTCATTGCCATGGTGGTGAGCCGGCATCTCCTTAAGTGTTGAAAATAATTATTAATATATTCAAATATCTTCTAGATTGTGGCATTCATTTATATGAAGACGAGACCTGCGATTTTGGCCTAGAAGTTGGTATCAGTTTCAAAGAAATTGGATTATATTAAGTTAGAATAGACAACGAAGATTTTACTTTGTATTTGTGTGTGTCTGTTATTGTATGCTGTAATAATGTAAATTGTGGAATTTGTTTAGAATGGTGTTCGCATGTACCCTGAATTTTGTTAATAAACACAATCTAATAATAACAACAACAGTATCACAATTTCTTTGCCAACGAATGAGTTTAGAAGTGCTGGAAAACACTAATTTATCTTCAGTGTAGCATAACAGGTGCGTTCTTCGGCGCGTTTTCAAATGCTAAAAACAACAATGTTGATAAAAAGAGAAAGTTATCAATAAAGCTTCTACAAGTATATTATTATGTATTGAGCACACATAGACAGCCAAATACCAACAACTTACAGGTCTTAAATTTAGCCTATTTTACATATTTGCTTTGATATTTTTCTAGACATTTGTACACGTTGTTCGTTCGTCGCGCTGTTGAAAAATTGTCCTCCGCATTTGTGAATTGAATAAAATTAATTTTATATTTTAATACAGAATTACGCGCTTATTATAAATTGTTTACTTACACTGCCCAACAATATTAAGAAGTTAATTTATAAAGAGTTCAGCTTATTGGCTTTCACTGGTGATTAGATAATACATCAAGATAATAACAACAACAAATCAAGAGAACTGAACTCAGTGTGCCAGCTGTTTGCAGTCTAATCTCAATTTTTCTCTCTCACATACACACATACACGACGTCTTTTCGCTCTCACGCGGCGCGCGTCTGATTTTGGCATTTCATTTGACGCAGTTGTTGTTTAGGTTCTCACACTGGCGCGTGCGGGTGAAAATAGTGATTTTAATATTTTGACAATGCTTAAGTTTTTAGTAAGTATAAAGTAAAACAAGTAAATTTTGGTGAAATACAGCGTTGCAGTGCGTCAGCAATGACGACAGGTGTCCACGTATAGCAATAGCAATAACAAATCTCCCTATTCTTTTTATGGCGATGATTTAATATTACTTCTCTTGTTGTTGTTGCTGCTGATTATCATACCAAAAAGAAATACCAACAACATTTAACGCATATTATATGCAAAATTGAGTAGTCAGCTGTTCGTGAAAATTAAAATCAAAATTATATAAATTTCAACTTTTTTGAATGTCTTTGTTTTGTGTGAATACCATACGCAAATTATATACAACAGGGGCAATGCTCCTTTAAGTGTCCTTGTGTACGGTCCAAAGTTCGAGGAATAAGAAATACAAAATGTATAAAGATACAAGCGTTAATGGTATACCTGCAAATAATATGAGCTTCGATACATCGATTACGCCGTATACACGGTGATATGATCGTTAACCAGGATTTCAATTAAAAGTTGCTGCGCTCATTTTGATATTTTGTTAGCGTATATTTTGTATACTTTTCAAAATCAACATATGTGATTACCTATAGTGTTAGCTTATTTTGTTTTGTCATTTGTTTATTTTTGGAAAAATCTGTGTTCTTATTAAATTTTAAATAACAATTATGAAGCTGCTTGGACTCGGAATGCAGATTGTAAAGCGATCATCATACGGCAATTCTTTACGTGGCCAATCTTCATGCAACTGTCATAAGCCATGTGATGCAAAAGCATCCCGTCCACCAAAGCCATTTTGGACGGGACGTCGCGTTATGCTTTTTTCTATGGTCAGCAGACCTTCATAATTTAGTCTTACAATTAGTCTTAAACGGTGTTCGGTTCTAATTTAATTAAAACATTTCTATTGCAGTTGACCTTTGGGGCTGGAGTTTATACCGGCATTTACGTATCGCAGAACTATGAGGTATGTAATTTATTATATGGATTAATCTGTATATAAACTTTGATTTACATGTTGCAGGTACCCCGGGTGGACGACCCCAAGAAACTAGTGGAACGTGCAAATGAAAAGTTTCGCGAACTTATCGATGGCAAGAAAAAGTAAAGGATCTTTTTTCAAGTTGCAACCTCATACTCATTAACTATACGCCAAGCAGTTTAGATAAGAATACTAAATGTAACTTAAACCACGCACTCTAAAAATTTAAAATAAATCTCTTGACAATATATTCAACATAAAGACTGATTTTGAGCGTGAGGCGTGCTTTTCTTATCTGTAAATATTGATCGTGATATTCATCCTCATAACTATCAGATATCAATTAAATAGCAAATCACATTAAACTTTAACTTTTTCCCAGCACGCCAGTCGAACAAATTGTGAAAGATATCAAAAAGGAGGCCAAGAAGATTTTGGATGATTAGCTTGCAGTTCGAGAGGAAAGACAATATTATATTATACTTTAGTTCTTCTGTGTTTAAACAATTTTATCTATGTTCAAATAAATCAAGTTAATAAATTTACATTCTAAATAAAGGAAACACCTCCACCATAATATTCTAAACGTGTCTGTGGTTCCACAAAGGCTAACCAGTCAGAGGCATGCGTTGGTAAGAGACCCATGCTATGGCACTTGTACAGAGCGAGGGCGACGTTGGCAAGATTTCCCAAAATATAGACAATACGCTGACCCGTTCCCTGGGCACCCTCAGCCATTTTGGAAGTGACTTGTGTTGTGAACATTGCCTTAATTGGACGTATCAACATCATGCCGACCATCATAATGGGGAATATAGATATCGAATTGCCAGACATGTACATGATGAACAGATTCATCGGTATCTGGAAATTATGAGTAGGTTAACTTGGTCACTCTAATGTAAAGACATCATTTACCTGTTTTAGAGGTCCTAACGCAAGATCCCATGATTTTTTAATCACCAGACGTTGATCACGCACAACTTCAGTTTGATTAACAAGTGCCGTGGGATTATAACCAGGCGGCGAGGGCATATCTGCATTTTTGCTGCATCACACGGAAAAAAACTTTGAGCCCATTTTCTAAATAGCCGATGTTATTGTTCTTACCTAACATTAAAGTCGAGTGCCCACTTTGATTTCTTGGAGTTCTGCTTGGCCGACATATTGATTGAGTTTTTCAACTATTTTTGTGTGAATTTAATTGAAAAATTACTTGTAAATTGGCACCACCAGCAGACGGACTAGAGTTTATGTTATCGTTATCGGCTATAGCAACCCTTCAGATGCGGCCAAACCAGTGTTGAACAAATCTTTTTAAATAGTGTTGTATTTTATAAGGTTATCGTTTTCTACCAACTGTCGATATCAATCACATGAATTAAAATGAAAATTTCAAAGCAAGTTTTGTTTATTTAAATTTTATTTAGAATTACCTTTATAAATAGTACGTTCCGTTTTCATATAGTTTTTCTTTTATGTATGTGTGTTTGGTGTTACTTGATTTGCTGCCAAGCGACGGACACAAACGAAAAAATTAAATTGGTTTTTTCTTGTATTTTTAAAGAGCAATTACAATTACAGTTTTGTTTTTCTCATTATTATTACTTTTATATTTATAAAATTAAAAGAAATATATATTGATGAGGGGAGTAGGGCAAAAATAACTTAAAAAGACAATTTTATACCATATGCTTGTTTTTCTTTTGTTGTTGTTGTGTTGTGGTGGTGGTGGTTGGGTTCTCTTTATACTCATTTTTTTGCATTTAAACATCCAATAATTATATATATATAAATTTAAATTAAATCATAGCGTTCTTTTATATGCTGATGCTGCTTTGAAAAGTTGTGTTTTTGCTTTTTTGCGGTGTCTGCGATTCTTAAACAAAGTTCAATATGCGCGGCGGCTTTTGCGTGTTATAGCTGGAAATGGAAATGCACAGAACCCTCAGTTCGCTTATGTTGTTGATCTTGTTTGTGTTGTTGGTATTTCCCACATACATATATAATTCGGTTATGTCTGCTGTCTGTAGTTGTTGAAGATTTTTGCTGCTTTCCTTTTAAATCAAAGTTAGTGTATAATTATTTTGTTGTTGTTGTTATTGTTGTTGTGGTTGTTGCTGTTGATTTATAGTTTATTTAGCGATTAGCATTCTTAAGCTGATTGGACAACCAATCAAGTCCCTCATAAAGTCCATCGCCGCTGGTTGCACACGTCGCCTGTATATACCAGTTACGGTTTCTGAGTGAGTGCAAGCCAAGCTTATCGGTGATTTCAGCCGCATTCATTGCATTTGGCAGATCCTGAGGGAAAGAAAAATATACAATTAGAAAATTGTTTAAGATGAACACTTCTCTACTTTTCTCAATTAGTGAGAGTGCATTTTCAAGGCTCTCGCTCTCTTATCTCTACAATACCTCCGATTCTTATCAGTAAACATTTTCTCTGAAACATGTGCGCTTTCGTCTAGCCGCTGATGTTTCAAATTAATTTCAAAATGCTGACATTAACATTTAAAATATATAATTGATTAAATATACATTTTAAACCGGATTTGAGCTTTTTGGCTTATAGTAGCTATACATTTCAAGTCTATTCAAATTTTTTTAAAAATCTTAAATTTTTTGTTCCTCTTATTAAAGTTGCATACCACTAATTTAAATGGCTAATATAGCACATATTTCCTAATAATTTTAATACATTTAAAAGTTCTAAATATTCTCATAAACAAATTTTTTGAGACATAAATAAGTAAATAAACGTACCTGTTTGTTGGCGAATATTAGTAAGACTGCATCTCTAAGTTCATCCTCAGCCAGCATGCGCATCAATTCCTCTCTCGCCTCTCCGATACGCTCCCTGTCATTGCTATCAACGACGAAGATAAGACCCTGCGTATAAAATGAGATAACCACACGTTAATTGAGGCTAAATTTCAGATAAGAGTTGATAGTGGGGCTCATGCAGATAAGTATCAGTCCCGTCTTGAAACAAAATTAACTTTGAATAATCATAGTATAATCATAACAAGTTGTTAACATCATCTAGGAATCGATAAACTAGGCTTATTGTCTAAGGGTTACTCAACAACGTACTTGTGTATTCTGGAAATAATGCCTCCACAATGGACGAATTTTGTCTTGGCCGCCCACATCCCACACTGTAAAGCTAATATTCTTGTATTCTACAGTCTCCACATTGAAACCTGAAAGAAGTGATTAGAAATTTGATAAGCATAAGAAATCGATTTTCTAAAAGGTTTTGGGTTTATTCAATATACTTACCAATGGTAGGTATCGTTGTAACAATTTCGCCTAATTTGAGTTTGTACAGAATTGTGGTTTTACCAGCGGCATCCAAACCGACCATCAATATTCTCATTTCCTTTTTACCGAAGAGGCCTTTAAATAGATTTGCAAATACATTTCCCATGTTGCTGCTGTTGTTGTCTCTTGTCTTTCAATGTGGAGGGGATTGTTAATAAAATTGTTATACTACTGCTTCTTCTTGCTTTGCTGGAATTGGAATTATATAAACAAGTTCAAATCCGAGTTGCAACTGCTGTTAATATGCAACTCTTTTTGGATTTGTTTACTTGGGACGTGAAGAAACTGCAATAAATAGAATAAAAGTTCCAATTATTAATTTATCCCAACTCAATTCGACTTAATTAAACTGCTGCTGGCATATGGAAGAGCTAGGAAAAACAACCCCCCATTGACTTACGAGCAATGAAACTGACTTGAATCACAAATAAATATGATGCCTGAAGTTTTAGTCGAATGTTGTTTAGGCTTTGATGGTTAATTGCACACTGTTTTAATCAAATTTCAACACTTCAGCTTCGATTGTTAAGCTGACGTGTTTAACAAGCGATGAGTAAACCGGAAACCCCAAAGCGAAATCATGAAATTTATGAAAACTACCATTAAAATTGTTAAATACAAGTGTGTAGAAGCTACAAAGTCTCTTCAACGGAGCGAGAAAGTGTAGAAAAGGCAAAGAAAGCTTTTGCGAAAGTTCAATGGCAACTGTAAGTTCAAGACGCCGGGCTCCAAAATAAAAACAAAGAAAAGAACTGCTGTCAAAAGCTAATTGTCAAAAATAGCTTTAATTTGATTTTTAAATTCGCTGCCTACGCTGACGTTGACGCTGACAGCGCACAACTGATAAGATATTGATTTTCTTTTGTTGTTGCTGTGTGGGTGTGTTTGTGTGTAAAGCGGCGTCGGCTGCCTCATACAATCATTAGCTAAAAAAAAACGTGTAACAACGTAGCGCGTAAATGATTAGCCTGAGTATATGAAAAATATTGCGATTTATCAGCTCAAATGCAAAGCGAATGACTCGTTGTCGCTCAAAATCTTTGGTGAGTCAGCAACGGCAGCGGAATGTCGAAGTAGAGCCAGCAACCAGCGGCGACTTCACAACTAGTATACTAAGTATACTATGCCTGTGTGTGTCTGTGAGTGTGAATAGTAAATATACAAACACACACTTTTGAATTCGCTCTAATATGCAATTCAATTAAAAGTTTAATTGACTGGCTATAGAAAGAGAGAAGGCTTCTCCTACGCCAATATCAACAAATACCAATTATCTACGAATGAAGGCGCTACTGCTCCGGACCAAAAATTATATACAAGTATATATAAAATATAAAAACTCACAGCACGCCGTCATTTATACTTTTAAGCATTGTTGACTTGCACTCATAGCCAAATACAAATAATATAACGTGCAGAAAACGCAATGTCACATTAAATATTCGTAAGAAAATGAAAACTACACGTAGCAACTTTTATAGCAACACCCTGCACACAAATACACAGTCACAATATACAAACACTTATACGCATATGAGAGTTTAGGGTTGCCTAAAAGTCTTGTGTGCGTGTTAAATGGTCATCATTTTCGGTGAGTCAATTGCACAAAAACACACAGATAGCATTTAGTCAACGCTACAATTTAAACGAAAATTGAAAATTGTTTAAGTTTTCTTTGTTTGCACGAAAAATTAATGCACGGCTAACCTACGCATACATTAGGCAGCCCTATGCAATTTTAACATGTATATGTATGTGTGCCTATGAGTGGCTGCCTTTGTATGAGTACCAAGAAATGATGACGGCGACGTATGCTTTTTTTTTCCTTCGTTAGCGTTCGTCAAACAGCGGCCGCCTTGTTTTGTTAATTTGCAGTTGATATAATGGCTAGCTTTACACTTTGAGCATTTTCTGAATATTTGGATTTGAACTATTGCACTTTGCACTCATTATTTACCGTTTTCTCTGCAGCTTTTTTGTAAATTTTTCTTTGATAAAATTTTCTGCTGCCAAACCGACAGAGAAAGAAGAATGTACAAGTCGGCGATAGCAGAGTTGTCTGCGATAGCATGAATCGATATACACGTGAGTGCGATCTATCGATTGCTCATATCCCAAGATAAAAAGTAGAAAATATTGGTTATATAATACAAAATCGTCACCGCATTGTTTACTAACAATTACAATTATTTGTAACCATCATTAATTATATTGTATACGTAAAATAATATAGCTTATCGCCAGGTGTAATACAATTTCCGTGCACTCTCATCGCCAGTTTCGTACGATAGTTGTGTGCGTGTGACAAAACTACTTCACCAATACACCAACATCACCCACATTGCTGCAGCAGCATTTTTCATACCAAATGATAAAAATGCTACCAGCTTTTCGTTAAAATGCGCTGTTTCGCAACTTAGGAACCCAAAACATGATTGAAAATCCATACGCACCAAATAATTGAATCAAATGCGCACCAATTTGAGCAGAAATTTTAAAAATTTCTGCTTGGAAATGTCAAAAAATCACAGAGCGAAATAAAACTTGACCGAGAATACACTTGCCGTTGAAAAAACTGCAAATTCACCAACGCTAAATGTACGCCGCTCAACGCTAAGCGAGGCGTGTGTTAGAGCAGCATGACTATACATGTGCTGCCACGTCTTGTCCACAAGCGAGGCCGGTGTGTTTTAAATAGGGCTGCAAGCATCGATTAGTTCCACAATCGATTAACGAAGAGTAAATAAATAAAAATTAATATTCGATTCTTGATGTTTTCCAATCATTTCCTTTGAAGGAAATGCAATAGCGACTCATCAAGAACGAATAAATCGATTATAAAAGATTATAGTCGATAGAAGAAGATGACAGCAGCCTTGACCACTGATAATCTATCGATTGGTGGGCAAATAAATGTTTTATCCAAAGACGCCGTTCTTGGGCAAGGGATTACTGCTGGAAAATGAAATCCTTAAAGTGCACGTGAGTTGAGCAGATTGTTTACATTTAATCAAATAAGTGACGTTACAAACACATGCACAACGACAAATGTCAATTTTAACTATAAGAAGCAGATGAGTAAAGTGCAATATTTCGATAACTCTGGATTTCAGTAGGGAAACATTGGCATACGATAGTTCGGGTGGTTTATGGCGCAACTTTGATTTTAAATCTTTCAATTAATTTATGGATTTTCTCAGTCTTCAGCCTTACCTCAACTGTTGCCATGGCTGTGCAAGACACCACGCATTACAACCTATAGAATCAACACGCTTCGGGTCAGTCCCGCAGACTACAAAAATAAATTGGAGGCTCAATTGAGGGAGCGTTATGGCGAACAAGCTCCCAGAGTATACGGACTCCCAGAATTACCAGAAATGTTGTGCATAGCACCATTGGATATACCTGCTGATGAAACACATGATGATTCTCGTAGGGAACTCATTGTGGACACCAGTTGTGGGGCTGCATTGTTGAGGGGCGCTCACATATTTGCACCTGGTGTGTTAGCTATGGAAACGGGGACACAACTTCAGGAGATGGTCAATGTATTTGCGGATTTGCCAGGTAAATGTAAGCGAGGCACTGCCTCGCGCTACGTGTGTGATGAAAAGATCTTTCTGGGCGTGGGTCAAGTACTCATGCAGCGTCATCAGCTGTACAACAATAACAAGGAGCAGCCGCCCTCGGGCATTGCTGTTCGTATGGAATCAAATGTGAGTGGTGTTCCTACGTTAGGCGATCTCAGTGATAAGGATGCACTGCTACAGAATCTACCCTCTATTGTGTGTGTACGTGTGCTGGCGCCACAGCCTGGTGAACGAATCCTCGACATGTGTGCGGCGCCTGGAAACAAAACGACCCACATTGCCGAGCTTGTGGGCAACGTGGGCACGGTTGTTGCTCTGGATAACTCTGTCAGTCGTGTGCGTGGCATGAAACCGAAGCTAGCCGACTACAGCTGCATTGAAGCTCATCAATTTGATGCCACCAAAGCGTGGGATGAGAGCGGACATGAGCTGTCCATGAAACCGCCTTTTCCTTCAAGCTCCTTTGATCGAATTCTTTTGGATGCCCCATGCAGTGGATTGGGGAATCGTCCGCAGCTCAGTTGCAACATTAAGCAAGCCAAGGTGCTGCAATCCTATCCACATATACAACGTAGTCTTTTCTCCCAAGCAGTGCCACTTCTGCGACCTGGCGGCATTCTCGTTTACAGCACTTGCACCGTCACCGAGGCAGAGTGTGAGCAGCTGGTTGCATGGGCATTGCGCAAGTTCCCGCAGCTGCAACTGGTAGATGCCACACCCAAGTTGGGGGGACCTGGTCTGCTACTGCCAGATCTGGATGCTGCACAATGTGAGCTTTTGCAACGTTTTGGCCCAAGCGCTGAAAACCGTGTGCAACACTTGGATACAGTGGGATTCTTTATAGCCAAGTTTCAGAAGGCGTTGCCCTGAACGAAAACTTTTACTATGTAATAATTAAAAAATGCTGCTTTAAATAAAAAATATTTGATATCAAATATTAAATCAAGACATCTTTGATTTTATTGCAAGTACATATTAACCCAACCCTTTCTGTGTGGTAAAACTAATTATAATTGGAGGTTTTTATCCAAAGTCCGAGGAAATAGCATGTATTTCATGTTATATTTTATTTAAATTGCAGTTTAAATATTGTTTAATGTATTTTACAACTATGCTGCTTCGTAATTGTTTTTGTGGCATGTACTTCAGCTTTATTTTTTTGTTGCTCAATTTTACAAGTATTGAACAGATTTTCTTATTATTGTGGATTGTTAATGTTTTGCTGTTAATTAATTATATTTTAAAAATACTTAAATAATGTACAGTTCATAATAATAGTATTATTAAAATTACACGTTCTATATATATGCCTAAGTGTTGGTTTCTTTTTTAAATATATTAAATATGTTTCTGTTTGTGTAGTCATTACTTTTCTTGCAATTCAAATGATTTTCTTTTTGTTGTGAGTTAATTTCAAAATGCAACTGCTGCATTTTGTTGCTGCCTCGAATTGCATTATAGGTAAGTAAATTAATTAAATTAGAATAGATTTGTGTTATTACACTTACAAGTTATATTTGTAGTTAAGTTTTATTTTCTCTCATCTTTCGTGTCTATAGGGTCAAGTTATGTGATCTATCCAGCATAATGGTTTTTCTAATTTCCAGCAATAAATAAAATCTATACAATATGAAGACTTTGCATAGTTTTTATTAATATTTAATAACATATCCAAAATCTAATATTATTTACGCTACTGTTGAACTTTGCACTTATTGCAGTCATCCATTTTATTATTTGGATTAACATTTAATGGAGATAATTTTATCTGCATAATTGATAATTTAAAATCTTTCACAAAAAATAAAATGGAGAAAACAAGATAAACTTGAGAGCAGTTGTAGTGCGATATGATTGGCATAATGGGAGCAGCTACAGGATGAGGTTAATGCCTAATGGTTTAAGTCTAAGCGACTTGAATGTCCTTCATCCTTTTATACTTCCTTCTTTCCACTATCTGCTTACAACAAAATTTCTGTGCTTATAAGCTACATATACATATGCCTAAGAGTTTAGATATATTTTCTGCTTATTTACGTCGGGATATTAAGCGACTTGAACTGATCCTCCGGCATTTCAGTCATCATAAACGTGCCATCCTGCAGCAACAAAACAACGCGACGCGTTCCACCTGAAAATTCAATTGAAATGATATAGTTATAAAACACAGTAAAGTTAATCCTAAATCTGATGCTTACCTGGCGATGGTAAATCCGCTTGGACCACTTCGGCAGGTATTTGGGCTTCAGTGCCATCACTGTCCGATGTTGTGATGTGAATTTGCGCCGTAGGCGGTGTGCTACCCGCTGGTGTTGCCTCCTGTTGTTGTTGCTGCAACACCGCAGCCTGATGTTGTGCCAGCTCCTCTTCCGTCATGCTGACAAGTATGTGCTCACCATCAGCTGTGGCATCGCCTTGCTGGGCAACAGCAGCCACTGCCTCAGCAACAGCATTGTCCAGAGTAAGCACATCCTGATCCTCACCCTCGGCTGCAGCCACATAGGCGAATTGTTGTTCTCCATCGGGGCCCTGGGTGACAAGTATAGTCTGACCTTCGGCATTCTTGCCAGCCACCTGATAGACAGTGCCATCCTCACCTCGAACCAACAGCGCTGAGCCATCCTCATTGGTGAGCCCCTGCTGATCACTGCCCTGAAACTCCTGTGCGGCAGCCTCGAGTTGTTCACGCTGCTGTTCCTGTTGTTGCTCCTGCTCCATTTGCAATTGCGTTTCCTCCTGGCCAATTAGTTTGCCAGTGATGGGACAGAGTTGTGCCTGATGCTGTGGTAGCTCCTCCTGTTCCACTTCCATTTCAATTTGCATTGGCTGCGCCTTAGCTGCCGATGCATTTGCAGTACGCTGCCTCCCCGGTGTCAACTGTTGCACCTTCTGGATTTGCACTTGTTGCTGCTGCTGTTGTTGTTGCAAGGCCTGTGCATGTTGTTGTCGCTGTTGACGCACCTGTGCCGCACGCTGCGCTAACAGATCCTCGCGTGTCATCACCTTGCGCGTGACTTTGAGATCCCCAGACTTGGAAAGCTGCAGTATCTTTTGCTCCGGCGTAACAGCCTTAGCTCCTGTCACCGCCCGCTGCTGCTGCTGTGGCGTATTGGCCCGTGTCACAAGCATACGACCAGTGCCAGCAGGTGCTCCACCTCGAGCAGGTGCCACCACTTGTCGCAGTGAATTGGGTGTACTGCTGCTACCCACCGGACGACGTTGCAACGAAGCTCCTTGTCCAAATGTGCGCATCACATGTGGACGCTGACCAACAGTCACAGGTGAATTGTTCCCAGAGGCTCGACCTACTGCCATCCGCTTGGCAGGTGGAACTGTCGTTGAGGAGGCTGATGAGCTGCTCTTGGCAGTTGGCAAAACGGCGCTGGATTCAGAATTGTCTATGCGAAAGATTCCTCTATTGTTACTACTCATTTCCGATCGAGTTAAATACCGAACTGGACCCTCGGTTTTTTGACGCTTCTGCAAATGAAAATATTACGAATTTGATTAGTAATCAAATAGTAAATAAATAAATAATAATTATGTTATCCTATTCAATAATCATTTAGTATCAATAAACATGTCCGAAAGATCAAGAACAATAAGATATTTACGATAACATTTTATCGAGCACTTCCTTTTTAAATAGAGTAACCAAAGTTTTCGCCAACTGCATTATCCTGCTTACATTTCAGATCTGAATCCCATTGCAAATCTGCAGACTCTTCTTAAAAAACCATTTCCAAGGGAAGAAACCTCACCGAAAAGATTGGTTTGAAAAATTAAATATTTCTGTATTTGACGTCTTTATCTGTTTCATTTTCGTCCTCATCTGTTTTCTTAAAGCTTTTTTGAAGAAATCTTGATGAAACTTTGTACAGGCCCGTCTTTTTACCGCAGGATCGGTTAACTATATCATATATCTGCCATAGGAACGATCGGTTTAAATTTAAAGTTTATTCAATTCTTTACAGCTTCTTGAGATTTATTAACCAAACGCACACTACATATATCATATCATATATCTGCCAGAGGTCCCATCGGTCCAGAATTCACTATGCATATTTTCTTGATATACCAAACTCGCATATTTTTTTATAATCTTGTCTTATACATCCTCATTTCGTTATTTCGTATTTTTTTCTACCCTGTGGAGGTATATTAAAGTTTATTCAAAACGTAGAAGTAAAGTAAACTTAAAGTAAGGATGCGTGGTAGACCCCATATATTCTTGATCAGCATCAGAAACCGAGACGAGCTTATATTTCGGTTTACGGGACCTCCCGACTGAATTTATGTTGTTTATATTATAATCGATCAATTACACCCATGACCAGCACAGTTGAATAAGTTTAGTGTAGATAGTCAGCGATAAACATCCACAAAAATATTACTTTGTACATATATCAATTATCTATAGTTCATCGAAGAGAACCACGCTTCGTTCACGAAAAACGATTTGACCACAAAGCCATAAACACAAGGCCGATAACGCTATATATCTGTTATCGATTAACAACCATAGACTGCAATCAGTTTACCTCAAAAGTAGAACGATAGAAGTTAATAGATTAGTAAACTTACTATTTGTATGGTATTCGGCATTTCGGGCTTTCGAAACATTCCTGAACTGGTGCTGTCGTCCGTGTAGATGATTTCGCCCATTTTGGTCTCCTCGCTGAAAGCAGTGGTCGAGGAGTTGCCATTAATGCGTGATGCCGGCGTTGTTGGCATCGATGTTTGTATTTTGGGCTTATTCAACTGCACGGAACTTCCGCCGTTTTTTAAACGCTTAACCGTGTGCGATGGTAGGTCCTCTTCGAGATCTTCCAGCTCTATGGATTCATTGGAGGCATTGAGACCAGAGCCTTCCGCGCTAGAGTCCGTGTGATTTAATTTGCGCTTAATGGCCATTGGCGTTGTTGAAGCCGTCGACCAATCCTGTTCCGTAGCAGACTCATCTTCGTTGGCCGATGAAGGCGATGTGGACCCTTCACCGCCGCCGCTTTCGTTAACCCATTGCTTGAACTGATCCATGGCTTTGGTTTTCGAAGTACGCGATGGACGTGACGCAGCAATTGCTGCTGAATTTGGTGAAATTGCTGCCGAGGAATTTGGGCTAAGTGGTGCCGAGTCCGATTTACTAGTAACTACCGTTGTTTGTTTGTCCTGTTGCTTTTCCTGCTGCATTCGCTTAAGCGCGTCTAAACTCTTTTCACGCTTTAGCTTCTGGCGTGCCAACTGCTTTTCAAACATTTGTAGAAAATAAGGAACACGCTCCAGATTAGCCATAACTTCCCAAGTGTTCTCATTGTGCGACCGATCAATCCACTTCACCAGATACTCGTGTGTTCTCCTCCTTGGATTAAAACGTTTCGCTACAATACTCTCGACCGCCTCCTCGGTGCGTTGCTCAGTTTTGGGATCGACACGTACGGCAATCCGATTGTTATTTTTGACAGTGCCAACTGTTGTCCCTGGAGATGATGCGCCTGTTGGTGTGGGAGTCCCCGGCTTGGATTTGGGTCGCTCATTTTCCGTATCCTTCAATTGTGACGCGACTGTCGGCAGTTTGCCAGCGGGAGATTCTACACAGACAGGTAAACATAATAGAATTAATAATTTGAAAAAATAGGAACTAAAATAAATAAATAAAACGAACGGTATTCACAAATCACGAGAAATGTGAATATATTTAAAGTGCTATAATTTTCAGTGAAGTTTGCAATAATAAGAACACTTTATCCAAACTCGAATGTAATTTCTTAGTTCTCTGAGTTCTTACTTCTTGTCGGTGAGACACTTGAGGATGTGTTGCTGTTTGCAGTACTATTGTTATTATTATTATTGTTGGGATTAACAACAGTTTTAGTGATGCGCACAGGCATGTCCTGAAGTTGTCCATGTCCTATTTTGCCAAAGGACTGTATTGTCCTGCCGGCAACAATCCAAGGCTCGCGTACACTATCCTCCAGCTTCACCCAGTGCTGATAGAGTGCCCAGGAACTCGAAGAGTTGTTCCCCTTGCGTGTGTGCAGCTGTGTGGCTTTCCATAGTGTAAATGCCCAGATTGTGGGTTTCGTATCAAGCGATTCTTTTAAATTGGAATTCTCTTTTTCGCAGGCATCGTCGTCTTTATGCGATCGGAACTCTTCCACAAAGTTAAAGGCGCGCAAACATCGACCACAGACAAGCACATCCATGTTGGCTAACTCCTCCTGGGCAGCTGAGTGAAGGAGTAAGGAGAAGTTTTAAATTTCTTTTTATTTGTCTCTTCATTTTTCTCCAATTTTTTTTGGTTATTATTCATATTTGCTCACTTACCTCTTATAATATTTGCGTGTTTGCCAATTTCCGTCGGTGCAATCTCCTGTGCCAACATTATACACAACACCAACGATGTAGCTATAAAGTGAACAATTTGAAATATTTTTATTCAATTTAAAAACAAAAAAAAACTGTAATAAATACGCGCACAAACACACACGCACATGCGAGTAAAACAAAAAAAAAAGTACAGTGCCGTGGTGTGTTTGTGCAACGATGTGGCAACGTTAACAAATGGCAACCAAGTGTGGTGACTTTTGCCCGTATGTAATGGTTGCAGAGATTACAGCGCCTAGGAAGAAAAGCGAGCACAAAGCGTAATGAGCAAAAATGCAGCGAACACTTGTGCAAAGTGTAGACCCACAAAACAGAGAAAACCGGGCGCGAAAAATGCAACAGAAAAACATAAACTTTTAAACAGAAAGAAGCACACTTATGTAGTTATGAAAACATAGCGACATCCAACTCGTTTTAGTTCTTATCTAAAACTAGCCGCTATTTCAGAGCAAAAAGCCGCACACTGCATTTTGCATTTGCAAATTATAAGTTAACTAAATGAGAGCACACCATGCACACAAAAACAGATGTTTTATTTAATGGTTTAAATATGCCTTGTAGTTAATTTACAATAATTCCATAAATTATCTATTACGGTTTGAAGTATTAAATTTGCATTCTGCGTTCGTTTTTCGGTAAATTTCTGTATGCATTTTTCGCAAGTATTTTCGCGAGTTTGTGTTTGCCTCTTTTTTCACACACCTTCATAAAAAATCCGTTTTTAACAAAACTATTATGTTGCTGTTTTTTGAATAACTAATTTATATTTAACTGTTTTTATTCCTCAACTCGAGCAACGCTGTTCACAATTGCACGCGCGCCAACTCTGAATGCCAAAAAAGTTTGTACAACTGAACGAAGTGGCCAGTTCTGTTTTCGGGGTATGGCTAGGGTGACTTTTGCTTGCCCTTCCTTATATGTGAACACGTACGAAACACACATAAAATAATTATATTTCAAATGCAATAATAATTTACTTTGAATTTCCAATTATTAATGAATATTTTAAAAGCTCATAGTATTGAATTTAACACAACTTTGTGGACTTTAATCACTTCGTTATGTCGTATATGCTCGATCAGCGGTGAAGCGCCCTTTTCCGTTCGTCCGAGTTTTATAGCCCTCTGTTAGCCAATCACGTGATGTGGTGTAGCTGTGTTATCAATGTGGCAACACTGTTTAACTGTCAGTTCATGAAATTATTAAATTAACATTCTTAATACTTTAAATTGTAAAGATTTTGAATATTTACTGAATTTAATTTTTTTATTATGTGAACAATTGCTTGCCTAAATATATGACATATATTTTTAGTTTGAATTGTTTTGGCAACTCTACTTATTTCAGCTGCACGTTTTTCACTTTGTTGCAATGTGTACACACTTTTCTGTTTGCCGGCCTTATATTGGAGGTGCAGACGGCTTTTGTTTGGTTTTGTAATTATTACAACAGCTTTGCATAAATAAAACTCAGAATGGCTGACGATGAGCACGACGATCAAAAGGAGTATCGCTGGGAGACGGGATACGAGAAAACATGGTAAATAGCCAAACTGAAGTTATTCATTATTGTTTTTTCCTCCTATGATGCATTATTGTTCCACAGGGAAGCCATCAAGGAGGATGATGACGGACTGCTGGACAGTGCCATTGCCGATATTATCCAGAAGGCCAAGCGTAAGCGGCAGGCTGAGAAGACGAAACAAAATCGGTTGGGTATGATGAGGCACATGTTCATAGTCTTAGATTGTTCAGAGTCTATGAGCGTGCCGGATTTAAAGCCTACGCGTCTGTTGTGTACACTAAAGCTGCTGGAGATCTTTATTGAGGAATTCTTCGATCAAAATCCTATTAGTCAGCTGGGCATTATAGCACTTAAGGCCAAGCGAGCCGAGAAGATAACTGAATTGACGGGCACATCGCGAGTGCATCTCAAGGCGCTGGAAGGGTGAGTGGATCTATGGCTACATATTAAACTCTCTTATTTGTAATTATAATCTTGTAGATTGGCCGATGTGCCGCTGACGAGCGAGCCGTCGCTTCAAAATGGCTTGGATCTGGCATTAAAGACACTCAAGATGGTGCCTTCACACGCATCGCGGGAAATAGTCATCATCATGGGCTCTTTGACCACCTGCGATCCCGTGGACATTAACCAAACTATTGATGAGTTGAAAAAGGAACGCATTCGTTGTTCAGTTATTTCGTTATCAGCCGAAATTCATATCTGCCGCTATCTGACACAACAGACGGTTGGCACCTTTGGAGCTGTGCTGGATGATTCGCATTATCGTGACCAGCTATTGTCCCAAGTGGATCCACCGCCAGCAGCTAAGACGCAGGATAATTCGCTTATTCGCATGGGATTTCCGCACAGTAAAAGCGAAGTGGAGGGCAAGGATGCACCCCTGTCCATGTGCATGTGCCATATAGAAAGCCTTGAGGAGCCCAGCGAACTGTCCACCACGGGTCACCATTGTCCCCAATGCAACAGCAAGTACTGTGAGCTCCCCGTAGAGTGTCAGTGTTGTGGCCTGACGCTGGTATCCGCCCCGCATTTAGCACGTTCCTATCATCATCTCTTTCCGGTGCCCAATTTCGAGGAGCTGCCATTTGAATCGGTGCCTCCAGGTGCTGCCGAATGCGGAGGTCTGCGCAAATGCTACAGTTGCATTAAAGTGCTTAACGCGCTGGCGGACAAAAGCGTCTTCAAGTGCGGTTACTGCAATCAGTTCTTCTGCCTCGACTGTGATATATTCATCCATGAGACACTTCACGCATGCGTGGGCTGCAATACCATTCCCGGAGTAGCAGGTCTTGTCTACCAAAAGCAGGGCGGCAAATCGTCCGATTCTCAATCACAACTTCAGCAAACTATGCTTCCTTCCTCCTCCAAGCAGCGCAGTCAGTATGCAATGTAACCACTTTTCTTTTAAACTTTAGGCCAGCTCTCTAGAGTTAAGATGTTTGCTTTGGGTCTTGTTTATGTCCACTGTATACATAAATCATATATAAACTTAAGATCAAGTTGCATTTCAGATGCATTAAATTTGTTGCCAATAAGTTTTTTTTGTGTCCAAATAAAATATAAGTAATTTATACCCTGTGCTTGAAGAAACAGAGCATGACAACCGGACCAAACTGTTTTTTTGATAAAAAAGATTTGAGAAAATATGCTTGATCGGTCGTTTACAAAAAATACAGGGTATAGCTTGTTTAGGCGAGAATACCATTGAAATAGCTTGAATTTGCCGCGGTACATTCAACTCAGGTTCAATGACAACGTTAAGCAATTGAAATGTTCAAGTTCTATGGCAATTTAGAACAGATTCTCAAGGGTTTTTCATCGAATATCTAAAGTTTTCAATTATTTGCAGCGCATTGCAGCTACGACCAGTTTAAATATTTTAATGTTACTACAACTTAATTATAAAATGATTTTTGTTTGTTTTCTATTTGATTGTAACTGTAGTTGTTACATGTACTCTATTGTTGTTTTCATTTTTGTTGTTATTCACAGTTAATTCTTGTCGTTTGTTTCTGTATTTCGTATCTGAATCTAAACTTGGCGTATCTTTTGTCTGCGTCTCGCGCGAGTTCATCGCAAACGTTCGTCGCACTCGGGTCGAATTTTCCACATAGCAGTTGCATTCTAAGGTGTTTTTCGCTACTTTGTTATTAAAAAAAATTAATAAGAGTAATCACAGTAACAATAAACGCAGCGTTGCTGTGTGAAATAACAAGTTAAGTTCCTCAGTCGACAAATTGTCAGGTATAGTCAGTGCTGTGCAAAAGACCTTTAAGGACTATCCTATATAACTAACTATCTTCTATTTACTTAAGCAACATAACAGTTTTTGTTTATACTAAAAGAACCACAGGTGGACAAGAACACAAATTTTGATCTATACATTTATAACAATATGCCAAAATTTGTTGAAATATAATCAAAAGTTGTGGTAAAGTAAATATTTCTAGCAGTCTCGCCTTAAGTCAAATGCACATAATTATAAAAATATTTAATATTTAGGATATATAATACAAATAATTAGTATAATATAAGAGAATTTATTCTGTGTAAAATCTTATATAAAACAAAGATATTATTAATAATTGTGCGTATTAAAAAAAATAAAAATAACTCACTAACCTAGCTCAAGAACTATAGCCACTAGATGATATTTATGTTTCCAGTGTCAGCTAATAATTTTATATTTTATTTGTTTATGTTATTTTCGAAGCCATAAAAAATGTATATGGCCTAAACTGAACGTCAATGGCACTGCCTTAAACAAGTTATGAACTGGTTTCGACCAAGCCAAACTGCAAATATCATTCATACTTCAGTTATATCGAATACTCACACTCGTAAAACAACAAAAAGTACGAGTATTTGGGATTTGTAAATACTTTCCAGTTCGTTACAGCATTCCCAACGAATTTTTTGTGGGCCAATATCACAAAAAAAGGTTTGAAAAAAATACTTAAAATAACACTTTAGAAGTTCAAGGCCCTCATAAATAATGATAAACAAATGAACAAGCTGTGAATGTTACTATGTATAAATTTATTTGTAGGAAGAAAAAATATAGATGTCGAAGTTCTTATGTTAATAGAACTGGGTTATAAAAGCTTAAAAAGAATACCGAAATAATTATACTGGTCGAAAGTCAAAGTAATAAAATAATCTCTACTGTGCTTTATTTTTTCGCCGCTGTTTATTGTGAAAAACATTAATAGAAATTATATAATTCTTGACCATGCTTTGCAGCTCGTTCCACATACATATTTACGTGAAAGCTGTATGCGTAAAAATAAAAGGATTGAATAGAAATCTTAATCGCTCTTAATAAAAGAATTGTTTTAAAATAAATCCACGTACCATTTAGTTACACACAGACAGTGTGGTCAAAAGAATATAAAAAAGTTTAGCTAAGATACAATTTTACCTTTTCCAGGGAAATTGAAAGACAGCTAATATATCGCTGTGTAATATCGTTACCTATATTACCCCCTGTTTTTATAATTATTTCACTTTTCATAACGTCATTATAAATAGAAGAATCAAGTTTATAGAAATATAAGTTCATTTTACTTTAAGTATCGGTTCCAAAGAAATACAATGAGAGTGTACAAGTTTTACTTATGCTACCTTTATAATACCCTGATTATAACCGCCCTAACCAGTTTTAAAACACCATATCTAATATATAGTACTATGACTAACATATTACTAACTCATGTCTGACACTTTCCATTGACAACCTTGGGCCATTTCTGATTGCACTTGGCAAACCGAGAGGAGGTAATTCATTGTCTGGTCTCATTCTAAATCAGAGAGATCTACATATAGTCACTGAATAAATAGACACAATTCACAGACAGCAAGCTCTATTGCAACTAATTACTGGACTTACCGAGTACTCGAATTGTACTTCCGCATCAGGCACCTGTCTCTCTGATACGAGCTGTGAATTGGAGAATAAATAACGCTTTGGACACTTGGATGTGATATAATAGTAATACGAGATACGAGATACAAAATACTATATATGAACATACATATATAGAATCTAGGGAGCTGGACAATTGGTCGCAATTAGCATTTGGTCTAATTGCAGCTTACGAGCACACTATTTTCATGTGCTTTAAGTTTTCTCTCATCATTAGGAAAATTGCATAGGCAAATGAATGCAGACAGAGTTTTCATTACGACAACCATCCCTCCTCCCCCTAAGGGGGGAATGAAACTAACCAAAAATATTACCCCCTTCATCTAATAATTTATGCCCGAAAAACGCCTAAGAGTGTGCTGTGTAATTTGGCAGGCAAAGTAACCGAAAGCAACTTTGATGCTGCTGTAAAGTTTTCTGCGGCTAATCACTTGTTAAGTTATTTGTTAAGGCATGTACGGGTTGCTCCAAAGAAGGCAAAGGATGAGGGGCAGAGGTTGCTTTGGGGCAACGCCAAGTATTTGTGGCATGTTTTGTTCTTCGCTCTGCGAGCCTATTCATTGATTCGGGGGCCCAACATGCTCAACTTATTTGCATTTTCCACAAGTTTCCTGCAAATTGGCTATGCATAATAAAATGGCAACAATTTGTAATTTATAATAACTAATTAGTGAGAGCAAAACAAGGCGTCGGTTCATACACAAAGAGATATAAAGTTGCACGGATGAGCTCTATATTCTTTAAGCTACGCCTATTGAAAGCTTTAGCCTAAGATTTAGGTGACTAGGATGGACAACCCCTTGACCACTTTCCCCAAGACACGGCTTTGATAAGGGCTAGGAAATAGATTTTTATTATAGGACTAGAATTACATGAAGCACTGGAAAATACCTACCAAATTTGATGGTCTTTCAGATAAAAATAATACAATACCCGATTGGAAGTTTGGAAAGATCATTTGCAGCGTATTTTGTAGTCGGAAAAGCTGACTTACTAACAATTACGTAAATTATTTGAATATAGATTAAAATAGATTTATGGGCATTATTCATTTCAGTTCATTTCTTGCACTTTATTTATTCTAAACACAATTATTCAAATTTGTTCACAAAATGAATGTAAACGAAAAGATAAACTGATGTCACGTGTCAAATACCTGTCATAACAAACAAGTCAGCTGAGCGGCAAACAAAATCTCTATAAATCCTGGAACTAACTTAACTTAATTGCCAATTATTCTTTGGCAACAGAAAATAATTATAACTGTAGAACTCATAATACACGAGTACAAAATAATGCAAAACCCAATGAAATAAACCAGTTAAATGAATTACAAAACACAATATAACGGCTCGCGTGTTACAAACATAAAATATCCGTTAATATAAATTATTAAATTATATAGTTTATTTTTAAGGGGCTTATAAAAATCAGTCTACGGCATGTAAGACCCATTAGCACTTGAGTATTTCTGGGTTGAGCCTCCACAATCAATCTCAGCTGCTTTTGTTAAACAAATTAATTAGTGAGCCAAGAAAAAAGGCGTTGCCACCAGTAATATTTTAATTAGCAACTCGATAATATTATTAATTCTTATGTGTATTTAAAATAAATCTCTTGAAATCGATCTGAGAAACCATTCAAAGATTTATGAATGGAATTATTTAAAACTTTGGTATGTTTAATTACATAAGCCTATAGTTACTTTACCCACAATGGACCACACTCACAGTGAGAGAAAATATAAATCCCCTTATTCATATTCTGAATAATAAATAAAAATAAAAATTATTATTATTATCGGATTACATGCATTTGTAAAGAATTATTTTCTTAATAACACTTCTTTTTGGACTCGATTCGACTTAGAAGATTTTCATTTTAAATTTCTACTAATAAGCGAGATGCCTACATTTTTATTTACTTATCCACACTAATTATTGCTTTCTCTCTAATTCAAATATAAAACAAATTTAAAAATATTAAGTACACGTTTAATTAATTTATACACTTTTGTGGAAAAACTAAAAAGAACATATACAACTATCATAAAAGACTATCACATTAGTTACCTGACTCAAAGCAACATAGGTCCAATAGAGAGTGTTATAAACTATAGGGAATATGTAAAAAATAGTTAAAAAAATACATCGCTTAAGTTTAGTCAATGCTCTATTAGAACACTATCACATACAACAGTTTAAACTCTCCAAACTTAGTTATGTGTGCCATTTAACTGATTTAATTATATACTTGTTAACAATTCCAATAATTCCATTTTTCTATTATACTTAATCATAATTTTGTTGCTGCTGTTGAGTTTGTCATGCATCATGACATATTATTAATAAACATTATTTGCATTTGACAAAAGAAATACCGCAAAATGCGAGTAAAGAATGGGTTTTCATTTATCAAAGCAAACAGTAAAACATACGGCAAATAATTTCCGGTAAAATATTGAAATTGGTAATCCGAACGGATAGACCAGATAGACACCAGACCGACAAACCAGACAGATAGACCGACAGCTCATGGCCCCTTACCAAATTGACAATTAATGCCATAAATTAAACTTTTTCATCGTGGTAAGCAAAAATACAATGCAATTATTCAATACATTTGCTTACAAGCTTAATTATTTAAAATTGCTTCTTGGTTAATAGCTTGTTTTGAAATTGTTTGTGTGGGAAAGAAATATATATAAAGCTCATCACAATTATTACTTAACAGCATATACAGAGTCCATTTGTTCAAGAAGAACTATGGTCTCTTTAATGATATGTGTTTGAAACTGTATTACAGCTGCTTTAATTTATTCAACTTATTATATGGTTAATACAAATAAATATACTTAACAGGCACACTTTAATTGAATCAACTTATTATTTTTAATATAAATAAATATACTTAAGGCTCGTCATGATTAAAACTATACCCTAAAGACCCTACTATCTGCTCTGAGCTAGGCAATTGGGGCAGGATCTTCATGTACATCTCTTTTCTACATATATTATAACTTGATTAAATATTCAATATTTCAATTTCAAAGTCAATAAAGTAAATGCAGGGTATTAATATCGTCGGCCTACAGTTCTATACTCTCATGTTGATGCATCTCTTTCTTATTTTACAGCCAACAATTAGTTTAGCTTAACCAGGGTTAGTTTACCGTGTACTTGATAACCTTAACCCGTTTACCTTGGATCGTGGCTACCTCTGACATTCACTTAGAGCACTTAAATCGTATTGTACATGAAAATAAAACCCCCTTTGAATATCAATTTAAATTACAGCTGAAACTACAACTTGTAATACTTATTATTTATGCCAAGATAAGAATATACAGTAAGATGATTTCAAAATGAAATCATAAATAATTTTACATATATTAAAAAATCGTGTGTCGTTAGACACGTTTTGTATATAGAATATTTCTTTATGATAAATTCTGGGAATTCCCTTATCTAATCCACATATTCGTTGTTGCAATTTATGAGTCAATGATAACTGTATGACATGTTAAGGGTTCATTGGGTCCATGTAATGTGTTGTTCACATTTATGCACGTTGCTTTACCGTATAAATTGCAATATTCAATGAATATTATTCATTACTTCGTTTTAAACTTAAGTTAAAAAAATAAAATTAAGCAAATCAAGTTAGTCTAATTTTTTTGTTTAACTAATTATAATGTTGCTGAAGTTGAGATGGAATTTATTCTTACAGAAATTGTATAGCATTGGCATTTGCGACTTGTATAATTTTAGTTAGATGCAATAAAAAAAACATGTGCATTGTTTATTTGATTATTTATTTTATTGAGTTAGACGCAGCTATTATTATACAATAATGTAAATACTCTAATTAATATTTTAACACAAAGTTACTTACCAAAAATAAACATAAAAATAAACAATAATAAGAAATTTAAGACTTTAAGCCCTTTGGTGTTAGAGACCTACTGTGTCTTTTGAATAAATAAAAGGATGGCTGAAAAAACAAATCGCAGCAATCGCAAATCTGGACGTCAGTGTTAAAGAAAACAATAAGACCTTGAGAAAGAGAAAAATAAGGTCAATAGCTGAAATATTAAATTGGATGTTATTAACTATAGTTTCTCTCAAGAATACATACTAAGTATTTCTAAAGCAAACCATTGGCAAGAGATTCGGTGACATGAATTAGGCCAAAAAGAAAGCTTTACTTATTAATAAACTTGACTATTAGCTGTCTTTAATAAAATCTAAATGCAAAGTATCCTTTTCATCCTTAAAAGTACAAATTATTATTCGGGTCTCTAATCACTTGACATGAAAAATTTGACTTGTTCTTAGCTCTGTTGGCAAATTATTTTTTTAAATTAACCGAAATGTAAAAATTTAGATTTAAATTTAAGATAAAAATTATATTCCAGTTTTGTCAACTTTTATTGAAAAAAGCGATTAACAAAGATTGTATTCGCAAAGCTATAATGAACAGGAGTATATGGTCCACGGTAACTGTTAGTCGTTACCTTTTTATACCCTTGCAGAGGGTATTGTAATTTTGTCACTAAAATTGTAACGCATTGAAGGAGGCCTGGCAGGACGACGAGATGAGTCGATATCAGTCTGTCAGTCTGTCTTATACTTATATATTCTGACCAATTGATAAAATCGGACTACCATATCATAATCCTGTCATATGTCGAAATTTGGATGCAGGTCTCTTCAAGGGTATACAATCTTTGGCTCACAAAAGATAGCTTGCATTATCTTTTTAGCTTCATTTTATTTCAATTGCTTTCTTACGCATTTTAACAACACCTTTTTACTTATTCACTTTACATATATTTTTAATCGGGTTTTGCTTTTGTTTCAACTTTTAACAAGACGCGAGAAATGAAACCGCGTAAAGTGTGTATAAATGTTTGCGAACGTGAAGTAAATTAATGTTAATAAAATAAACACACCGAATACTTCCTTTTTCAAGTTACGGATCTGAAGTGATTTTCAGGTATAAAATAAAAATGCCAAATAATTTTTAAACATATTTCATACCGAATTGTCGTTGAGTGTATAACGCGGAACGTGAGAAAATTTTATAAAATTCAATAAAAAAAACACAAAGTAGTGTATAAAACAAAATCTGAAATAAAATATAGGTAAACATAAAATAATTAAATTGAAACAGTTTATTTGTCGAGCCGTGCGATCTGTTATTTCTTTTTGCTACACCTGTTTTACATGTTTTGTTTTTGTACCACTTTCTTTTCTTTTTTTTTTGTTGTTTTCATAATCATTTGTTTTTGTTGTTTTCTTTTATTTTTTGTTCTGTTTACGCTGTTTGGCAATGTTAATGATTCGCGCTTTTTAATATCATTAATGACATCACTTTGGCCTGATTATGGCTAAAATGTTTGTTCGTTCTCCATTCTCCAGTCTCCATTCTCTATGCTCAATTCTCCTCTTGGGGCCATCGCGTGATCATTTCTATTGTTGACGGAAATATAGTTTTGTATACCTTTTGTTACTGAGTGAGTGTTTTAGATTGAAGGTCTGTCTGCGTAACTTTGAAAAGATCATTATGTACCCTATAACTAGAGAAGTGGGTAAAAAGTGTATATTAAAGCTAAGGCTGGCTAAAGCTACGACGTATCAAAGCAATTTAAAGCTATATTTATAGCTACAAATTAATTGAATCTGTTCTGAAAATTTCATTCCGATCGGATAATAATCTCTAATTATTTAAGTATAGAGTTTCAATATAAAGTCATTTAATTGGTATTTGTATTGCTCAGATAGTCATCAATCAATTCCGAATATTTCATAATCGCTAAAGTTACTTCTTGAAAATAGGGTATTCTTTAGTTGAGCATTGACTTTTTAATTATATGTATAATGGGCTGTGATTCAAGTTTTGTCTAATGATTTTAAATTGAAAAGCATTTGAGATGAAGTACATAAATACTTACCAGCGCTATTCTATATTTATGATTCCACTTGCTGGGTAATCAATTTTGTTATTTATGTTATGAGTACTTCAATCATTTAGTACTCTATCAATTTCAGGCTGATAACTTTAAAATGAAAATGTCATTGAGAGCGTCACCTGGCAACAACATCTGGAGTAATTCCAGAATGCTCTATAACAATGATTACAATAATCTAATAAGTTATCTGCACACGATTAAAAATGATTTTGATTTGATACTTGACGTGTTTTTAAAGTATTTCATCAGTAATTTTGGTTTAGATCCTTATCAGTACCACTTTTCCACGTATTTCAAGAGCTAGTCATTCAATAATTTTACCTTGTATAGCCTATATAAAAGGTAAAATTACGATGAGCTTCGTCTGCTGATAATGATAATAGGTCTTAAATAAATAAAGCCGTGGGAAGTATTATATTAGATACGCTTTTGATATAGTTTATGAGCACACTTAAAGGCTTTACAAAGTTGGCTGCAGCACAATGTAAATGGAGATAATAATGTCAAGGAGTTGTGTACTTGGAAGGCAATTTATGGTTACAAAGACTAAATGAGTTTAACAAGAAATTTAATACAATACAATTATGCCTGTTCTGAGCATTCAATTTTACACAATCAATAAAAAGAGGACAATCTATAAAAGAGATATTAATTATGTGTTCAAATTAATCAGAACTAATAACCCCCAACTAATATTTTCAAATAATTTGAATTTAATCTATCTAATATATAGATAGATCCGCAAGTCAAGAGAGCTTAATAATTATATTCTGAAAGTCTTTAAATGTTTAATCTCCCATGTCATAGCTAAAAAATATTTATAGATCACTAAAAAAGGACATTTTCTTAAGATGTTGTGTCTGTTAATTCAATTCACTCATATCATTTCTCGCTGTGAGGCGACGTTTAAGATTAACTCAAAATACCTACACATCCCTTATTCCTAAGACAACCTGTAATGCTTAGAAAGACCTCCGCAATGTATTTTTTAAGACAAATCGGGTATATAAGCCCAACGAAATTCCTAAATAAACGTCATTCATTTCAATTCTTTGTTTGAATCACCAGCTACCCTCTATTCACATAAGTAGTTTATGTACTTGTTGAAAATAGAAATAGAATAGAAAATCTTCTCCTTCGTCCACCTGGTTTATATACTAGTTGTGAAAAATTTACAAGATCTTAGGACCCATACTTGTCATTAACATGTAAAACCTGAAATGAATTTCTAAAATACTCATCAAGAACATGGCAAATCTTGAGTATACAATTTATTTCAAATATTTAATAAATCTTTTTTCTTCTAAGTAATTTTTCATAATAAGTTGTGTTGTGGCAATGCTCCGTTGGCTTTTTTTTTTGAGGCTTAAAAACATTTTTCATGATTAATTCGCTTGAGTAAACCATTGCAAGTTGGCTTTGACTTTTTTTGCTGTCGGCAGGCAAATGTCAAGAAGGGTTTCCCCTCCATGTCAGAGTCATAGGCACTACAGCTTCCCTTCGTTGTGCTTCTCTTTGCCCCCTTTTTTGGGTGTTTAAATAAATGCAACCGCATGCGGTGCTTCAAAGTCACAAACAATTTGCAAGCCACACTGAGCACTCAACAAGCCGCATTAAAATACAACCCATTGTTATACGATACAAATACTCCCGACTCGACTGGTTCATAGATGTTCAACACAGGCAGCTCAGTCAGTTTATCACAATTTCGTTATTTTTAATGGCAAATTGTTAATAATGTAAATGTCGCCAAAGTAGCAACAATAATAACAATAACAATTTGTTATGAGACTCTTCAAAACAAATTGAAACTTTCGAAAAAAAAATGCCAAAACGAAACGAAACCAAAACAAAAAGTAAAAGAAAAGAAAACAAATACTTGTAGATATTGTATGGATGTTTTAACAATCACGAGTTCAGTGACTCTATTCGGTAAATGCAAAAGGAACTTTTTATACCAAAAAATTAATCAGAAATGTAAGTGAAATTCATGTAATGTGAACTTTTCAAAGGAACAGAATAAATGAATCACATTTTTGGTAGGTAGGTTATAAGTAAAGGCCACATACATACTTGAAAAGCAAAAGAGATGTAGTTTTAAAATAAATGATTGCAAATAGAATTGAATATCTTCCACTTTTAACTCTTTTATCAGTAAATGATATCAAGTATCAAGAAATGATACAAAACAATCTATTTCAATGATTTTGCAAGTTGTGTTGTTTAGGTGAAATTACCGAGTATCTAAGTATCTAAATACAGAATAAGATAAATTTACTTAGTTACTATATGTATATATTTTGCTTAACACCTTTTAGTATTCTTATCGTAGTTCAAAGTTAAATAACTCAAATAAGACCTCAATTTAAAACCCCCCGCAATAACTGTAAACACATTTTAATCGTCTGAACTATATGCTATGCAAGTAATAATACGATCTAGAATTCTCGTCACGAGTCTCTCGTGCTTAAAGTCGGCAAATATTTGTTGAAAAGCAAAACATCATAAATTATATATGCCTACAGAGCAGTCACAGAAGGGGGGGATTTACTTTTTCCTATATATTATATTGATCTATTTGGTATATTTTAATATTTAAGAATTGTTTAAAGTATTTACAAAAAAATAATCTAGAGGGTCTTAAGACCCCCTTGACGTCAATGTGACGCCTCTGCAGTTGGCTAGATGTCAAGGGAAAGAAAGTACTTCAGTCTTTATCTAAAACAAGACCAGTGCAAATGTCTTTGCAATCCGATTATCAACTTAGACATATGCCCAGATAATGCCACGGTCTAGGCACAGTTCAAGATAATAAATTCAAAGAAAACAAAAACAAAAAAACGAAAATAAAAATCAACTAAAACCTAAACGAATCTGTTATCAAGTCGTCGACACAACATGGAAATTATGTTTGTTTCAGCTAAAAATCGTCATAATGTGCAATTATCTCTTATCTCTCAGAAAGTCTGGCAAATGTTTCATAGATGAATGGTTGCCTTTACCTACTTTAATTGCAATGGTTATTAAGGGAATCAACTTTTATGATCAGCACAGGCCGACTTTGCACTTGCCAAATGCGTGTTTCACTAGACTTTGGGGTTCGGAACCCACGATAACACTTATACTAGATGTCTGGAAAGATGAAGCACCATTTTGCGCATTCAGGAAGCCATATAACCAGCTCTATACATTTACGAGTACTTTTTCTCGTAGTCTGCATATTTCACATGTCTGAGGAGAACAATAGTATTTGAATGGCACTCGGTACTCACTGTATTATAGAAACATTTATTGGGGGATTATAAAAGAAGTGAAGCATTTAAGCAAAAAGTAAATACTTTTCGCTTAAAATGCTATTCCCTCATTCACTGGGGTCCAATATGAGTTTAGTTTCATAGTTTGTTACAAACAAGTTTTAAATTAAGAATTTTCCATAATAGAAAATAAACTAATTTAGAAGGTAAACTATTTTATTCATTTGTAAGTCTGGCCAGCAAAATACAATTTCCAAGCTGTTGGTAAAAGTTTTTTGGTAATTCGAGGGTCATAAAAATTAGACTGGTTTTTTTTAACAGCAGCTCTAGTTTATCCTTCAATCGTAGTGTTTTGTGTAATATGTCATTGTATAAAGATATAGTTGAATTTCATTTACCATAAACTTTATAGGAAATGCAAACTAAGTTAAATTTAGAATGGAAAAGGTACTAAGTAGTAATAAGGGAAAATTTAAAATCAATTTTAATATGTTTTTGTTTTCAATCAGATAACTACTTATAAGAAGTTAAAATAATTAGTTGATGCATTATCTTTAATAGCTGGGAGCTCCAAGTTGAATTTATAAATAGAAAGCACGCGAGAACAACAGTTTATAAGTTTATTTTTAAAAAGCTTAGCAAAAGTATTGAATTAAATAGAATTATTATTATTAAACAGACATAATAATTATATTCAGATAACAACAGTTTATTTTTAAAAGGTTAGGAAAAGTGTTGATTTAAATAGGATTCTTATTATAATGTCTATTTTTTTCTGTACCCCTGTTATGGAGTTTTATTTTGGGAAGATTCATAAATCAAACTGAAAACAATAAATGAAAGGAAAATGAAACTCGTATTGTCGCAGATATGATATCTATATATACTATATATGTGGTATACTTGTTAGATTTATTTGTGACACATATATTATGAGTGGTACGTCAACTACATATATTTATCTAAGGTATTTAAGCATAATATAAAACGACAATAGAAAAACTGTAAAGGTGTCAAAATATTTGCGGAAAGAGTCTGAAATTATTGGCTCACATATAAGTTGACAATCAATTGTGTCAATATTTGCAAATAATTGAAAAAGTTAATTATGCGAAATTCAATTAACAGTCAATTTTGATATGCCTTTTAGAGACGTTGGGTCTGTGACGTCCCTGGCTTACTTAATGCTTCATGACGTCAAATAATCTCATCGAAACTGTGAATTGAATCCGTAATGGAGCTCTAATAAAATTTCAAGCATGGATTGCGCTATAAAAGTAATGGAAATGAATTGGATTGGATTGTGTTGGGTTCGAATGGATTTGTTTGTGGGGTTCTCAATTTCAACTGGGCCTGTTGCATATATGTATGATTTGTCTATAACTCGCTTTGGCAATCTTTTACACGTTTGTCTACATCTTAAGTTGGTTTGTTAGCTCGTTTTGTTTTTCTACTCTATTCCATTTGGAGCTCTGCACTCGAGAAGTTTTCAAAACATACACGACAAGTCATTGATCTTGCTCGAGGCCTGTTGCCTGAACTTTGGAGTCATTTCTATAGACAGCTGTTGGTCAAGTTGAGGCTGATGTTGCTGCAGCTATTTAAATTTTGGCTTTTGGTTGTCGATTGCCAATTTCGCCATAGAGTCTAGAGTTGTTTATGTTGTGCCCCAATGCGGGTAATGGAAAATTACTGGGCTCGAATCAAATCTAGTTATTCGACGGTCAATGCATCTCATTGCTCTACGTAGACGGCACTTGAGAGGTGTCTTAATGGATTGTATCTTTTAAAATTTACAGTAGACATTCGTAAATTACTTTTGAAAGTTATTACAGTAAAGCATTTAATGGAGTTTTCTAATATTAAATGTTAATTTCTATAAGTATATTTGATGCATAAATTGTGTTTCAATTATTATAATTTAGATTTTTCTAATCCGATTGGATGGTACTCTTACTTTTTTATGAAAGAAGTTCCTTCTATACAATTTCACAGTTTTAATTAATAGCTGAATTTCTTACACACAAACACTCATAGGGATAGAAACTACGTTCATTATATTAAATTCTAGAGTTCTTTCACTCTTCACTGGACTTCAATTTAAGATCGCTTCAAACAGTACAAAATCAATCAAATACATTTGTATCTTTAAAAATATAAATACCAATTAATATTTCTAGCTTTTTCTTTAACGATCTTCGCCGCGACTTCCCCTGTTTCCAACTATCTAAAACTGTAACTGTGTCAAGGTTAAGCCAAATGCTGTCTATAAGTCGACTTTTTTACAAGTTGAAGCTAGCTGTATTCTATAACTTAACGTATATTTGGTTGACATTTTAACGACATTTCAACAACTATAAACTTGGTGTTGTTGGATTTGTAGCCGTCAAGGGGTTGGGATCAGTAAACCTCGACGAACGTGTCTGAATGTTTTTTGGCTCTTATCATGAAACCCACACACACCATGGGTTACAAGGGGACAGGCGGGCTGTAAATGTGTTTAACAAGCTGTCAACGTTATTTCTGATATGCGGCCCAAAAGCCGCAAGACTAATCAATGGCACGAGCGCAATACGACAGTGAAGAGCTATAATAAATAGTCAGCATGGCGATACTCATAAAATATGTAATAATATATACCCTGTATTTGCTGGAAAATTTTGAAAGGAGTGAAAAGTATTTAATTTTAATTTTGATCTACACTATCGCATAGTTTTTTGTACGAAGCTATGGAAAAAATGATCAAGATATCAACTGAAGAAGATTAAAAATACCCCTTTGTATTTCAAATCTATACTAAAGATTTATACAATTTTGAAAATGTTTGGTTTAGTTGCTTAAAGCATAGAACATGTACTGGTTCATTGAATCCTTCAGACTGGGGTTTTGAAATGAGCCTTGGCTCAATTTAATACCAACAATAAGATTTTTGAGATTATGGAATAATTTTATAAAGAAACTATTACTTGTAAAAAGATTAAGTGCCTCATCTTCAATTCACGCCTCAAATAAACTTTGAAGGAATTAGTCTGTAATTTTCAAGGTTCGGCTCATAAACCGGTTCGGGAAACCCAAAGATCCGAAACGAGCCAACTCTGCGAAGTTTTCTTCAGAATCGTTTTGCAGCTTTGCTTATAATTTGACGGTTACCTAAAAAGCAGTTAAAACTTTTCTACATTAAACTCGATAACAAAGTCTTGTTATATAAATTTGTTAATCTACCAACTGAAAATAATTTGGTAAACACCTTTCAATTAGCTTTCCAATCATCATACTAGTTTTATTCTACAAGTGCGAGGTGTACGCCGAAAAAAGCTAATCGGAGTGACGTCAGAGGTCGTTCGTATAGCCATGCTTAATCTGGTTAACTTATCTCTAAGCCTATCGGGTTCAACAAATTGTTACAAGTCCATCAGTAAAAAGATCTTGGCCAAATTCCGTCTAGACAAAAAAAAATCGGTTTTAACCGGAAATCGAGCGATGGAAAATGCTACAACACGGTGTTGTTGTTGTTGTTGTCATTGTCGTTGTCGTTGTCGTCTGTTCGCTTTCGTTAAGAAAAAGTTGTTAACAAATTGCTGTTGTTGTTACTGCTCTTGTTGTTGTTATTGTTATTATTATTATTATAACTGGCCGGCAGCCAGGCAAAAGCTTTAAGCGTTCCAACGCCAACGCCGCACGATCAGAACGACTTTGGAGCGCGTCGCGCGCGGTCGTTGAATTTGTGTTAACTCTAAAGTTTCGATTCGTTTTTAACCGTAAAGCGTTACCAACTTTTACTGGATCACCCTCAGTTGTTATTTTGTGCTTAAAGTGGAACAATTGTGTTACAATTTGCCAAAAATTGCTAAAGAGAAAGAAAAAGTATGTGAATCAAATAATAAATATCCTTTTGGGGAAATAGAACAAACAGTAAAAAGGACTCAGTGTGGAAAAGAGTTTCAAAGTATACATTTAAGAATTTAAATTTAATATTTAAGCAAATAAATAGTTAAATATTCAAGCAAATTTAATTAGTGGCATTACCTATGAAACTTTACTGTCGCTTAACATCATATAATTGTGCAATTTACAGGCCGCAAATGCGGTTGGAGTTCACCGTGTATATGTATCACAAGAACACTTTGATAATAATAATAAAACATATAATGAAAAAAAGGAACGTACTTATGAGAGAGATACCATCTAACTCTGATATACGTGTACCTGTCAGTTTCAGCGATTCTTCTTCTTCTCTGAGTTTCTTATACAACTTCAATATTTATTTTTCGCTTCTAATGAAATGTTATGTTCTTCAGTTAGAAAACAAGTGGTCGTAAATTAATTTTCAGTTTTTATTGTAGAACAAAAGTTTGATAGAGAACAGCTTTTGAGTGATATTCTCTTTTGACTTAGTATTATAAGCATTTTCTATTATTTGTATGAAATAGAAAATGAGTTTTTAGTTTTTAAAGTTGAAGAAAGTGCCAAAGTGCAGAAGTTTTAGAGCTGATCTTCCTCTCTGATTTCTTTAGGTATCTCTTAAATTAATAATGCGATTATAAAAATAAATGCAATTTTAAAATTTTGTATTTTGTGCCAATTTTTGTGTATATTAAATTACGTTGCTTACGAAAAAAGGGGTCTTTTGGTTGTAGATTTAAAAACCAATTGTACTCTTTTTTTTAGAGTGTTAAGAACACCTTAATATGCAATAATCATGAGGAAAGTATCTCCCATTTTAATAATGTGACTATAAGAGAATATTCAATTTTTGTGGAAATTTTGTGTATACCAAAATACATATCATGACAAATTAATTAAAGTGGCAATTAAAATTAAAATGAAATATTGAGTCTTCTGGTTGTAGATGTATTAAAGCCAATTGTACCTAATTTTTTTAGGGTATTATGAACATCTGAATACGCAAGAATAATGAGGAAATTCCCCTCACAACTTTATAATCTATATTCTTAAAACTAGTTTCTCTTTGGTCTTGACCTATTACGAGTAGATCTAGAATAGATTTATGGGAATAGGCAATGTTAATGGATGAGATCATATTTTAATTTTTGAGTTAGAATGTCCAACTTGTTTCAAGTGTATCAGTGCACTTGAAATAGTAGAGATATAAGTAGAAACATTATCTGAGTTCGATTAAACGTAAAGTGAAAGTACTTAAAGACTTCCTTGACATTTTGAAGGTAATGATTATAAGATTTATACATGTGTGTTAATGATAAAATCATATTGTTTCTTTATATAGGTGATTTATTTACTTCCTCAAGCAGCTGTTATAATATATGGGGTCTATACACCTGCACAAATAGTTGTTTATGGACTTAGCCTTGTATGGCACGTGTTTAGCATATATAAAAAACTGTTGAAAAATTCAATTTACAATCGTTCGTTTGATCTGTTAAAATTGGTATGCTTCATATAAGTACCAAAATTGACCTATAAAATTAATTTATAATTAGGCAATTGGCCTCGGCATTGAGTTGCGTGGGAAAAACTATGATGATGCGCTCATTAATTACACATAACGGAACAGGTTTGCCTTATGGAGATAGTCACATTTATATAGAGAAGCATACTCTGCATTGTAGAGAAATTTTTGCTAAGAACTTGTTGTATTGGTATTGACATACGCTTATCAATTTGTCCATGAAAGATTATTACATGTTTAACAACATTTATTCAACATATTCGACACTTTTATATTCGCATAAATCCAAATTCACGTAATTACATCAACTTCAAGAGGATAAGACCAAATGTTTGGGATTAATCCGAACAACGACAACAAAGAATTGATTAGATATGTATGTAGGTGGTTGAAGCAGGGCGCGTGCTGACTTCGAGTCCCGGGTCTTATCAATATTGACTTTGGTTATTGGGGTGCTATCAAAATGTCTGAAACATGACGAAGTGCCGCTAACATTTGAGTCGCTGCTTTAGCTACAATTTTATATATCAATTTATTACCCCTCGACAAGTGGTCGAAATTTCGATTGTACATACTTAATACTTACTTAGTTGTAGCCTTTCTAATTGCTAGTTCATTCTTTTTGATGATTAATAGGCAATAGGTTTATATGGCGCTTGGACAATAAAACGGATAGTGAACATATAGAGGTACAATAAAAAACAGAGGGAAAACCATTTGATACTGATATTGAAGATTGAAAGTTAAACGAGCGATAGAAACAATTAAAGAAGAAAAGTTAGTATAAATAGATTCTACAACTGAATTTAAGCAGAATTCTAGTAATTCGTCTAAAACTTTTTTTTTGTGTCTGACTTCATATTAAATTTTAAATTCTAAAAAAGAAAAAAAAAGACTAATAAAAACCTGACATGCGACAGTTTTTTTCTATAGCGAAACACAGAATGCTTTTTTCTTATTCGCTTAGCCTATTTTACAGTTGTGTATGTTTTTTGTGTAACAAAGGATTCTATGTTATTTTTAATGTATGCATAACAGCAGGATACAAATAGGCGATAATTATAATTACTTAATATCTAAATCCATACAACTGCTAAGAATAAGTATTACTTTAAAAATCACATAAAAATATTACTATCGTGTTTATTTGTTATAGTTTAATTCAGAAATTGTTAAACTTATTCACGGTATATTGAATATTTTATTAAGTGAGCTGCAATTTAAATATTCTTAGAAATCAACAAAGTCTGAGTAAAATAATAAATTCAGTACATTTAAATCGAAGCAATGTTACTAAAGTTAGCAAGCCGGTTTTAATTGAATTCAAATTAATTTATCTTAAATGACATTTACTTACTCCCGCTGTTCATTTGTTCAGTTATACTACATGTAAATACTAAATATGTACTTATAATATTGTTGAAACAATGTTGAATTTATAAAGTACAATATATAAAATTAATTACCTGGTGTACCTGAAATTAATTGTTGAGCGCGGTTAAAAGTGAATGGACGACAGTCTAAGCAAAAAAACATAAAAATAATATCAAAATAACACGCATTTAAGCCCTAGTCTAAATAAAATTGGTAGAAATACACTTTGTACAATAAACAATATTCAATTTTCGGAGTTTGTGAGATCTTTACGTGTGTGTGTGTGTTTCTGTGATCTGCGTGCATGTGTGTGAATTTATCTTTGTTATTTCAGCCGTGTTTGGCATGACAGATGAGTTGAGCTGGGCCATTAAAAAAAACTTGTTGCAATATAGAATAAAACTTTGAGCTTAATCGTTGTTACAGGTTAAAAGCAGTTGTTGCCTTGAGCTTATCGTGAGATACTTGTATTGAAGAGTTTCGAGAGAATGCGATAAGATATGCAACAGCTTGCAACTATCAACATGACCTGGACAATATATATTATAGGCGATAAGTTTGTGTTTACTATTTACTTAATTGAGAATTGCTAAGCTATTAAAAATAAATGCAATGATCAAATGATATATTCAATCAATCTGTGTATGGAATTCAAGACACTCTGCTTTTTAAAATATCTATACAAGGGATACAAATGTTCTCCTCATATTGCTAGAAATAAAGAAAGGTTTTTAAACTTAAATTTCTTAAATTTAATGAGAATATATAAACTAAGTAAATCGTATATACTTATTTAATATGTCATCTGCCCAAATTAATGAATTTCTCTTTATCCCTTTTGCAGTTATGGCGAATTTCTGGAATGCCTTAACACGCCGTAAAACGGACGATGTCCATGAAGCGGAATCGAAGCTGGCGCGAGTTCTGAATCTCTTCGATCTAACGGCGTTGGGAGTGGGCAGCACATTGGGTCTGGGTGTCTATGTATTGGCCGGTCAAGTGGCCTATAATATAGCTGGTCCAGCTGTTACCATCTCCTTTCTGATAGCTGCCGTCGCTTCAGCATTTGCGGGTATTTGTTATGCGGAATTTGCGGCACGTGTGCCAAAAGCGGGAAGTGCATATGTTTACAGTTATGTCACCATTGGCGAGTTTGTGGCTTTCACTATTGGCTGGAATCTAATATTGGAGTATGTGATAGGAACGGCGTCGGTAGCACGTGGCTTAAGTGGTTACTTTGACTCGCTGATTGATAACAACATGTCAAAGGCACTGAATGAAACAATGCCAATTAATGTTGGATTCCTTGGAGATTATCCAGATTTCCTCTCCTTTGGCATGATTCTGCTGTTGGCAGGAATATTAGCTTTTGGCGCCAAGGAGTCCAGTTTCTTGAACAACATCTTTACCAGTGTTAATCTGGTGACGATTGGCATTGTTCTTGTAGCTGGTGGCATGAATGGTGAGTTTCTTATGATTATGCTTTAGTAGAGCTGCAAAACAATTATTTATTTAATTAAATATTTATTTTTTTCAATATCGATAAAGATTAAAACAAAAAAATACAATTTAAGATGATTTCAAGTCAATTTTGAACATATAAAATATTTATAAAGAAGAAAAAGCTTCTATTATTTCTTAAATTTGGTCGGTTAATGATTAAAGTATCTGTATTGAATTTGATATTGAATTGATAATGAGCAGCAAATTGTTTTGCTGCCCAACTCTATAGACAACAGTTTATCATATATTTTTCTATCTCTCACCCTTTATAGCTAATGTGGAGAACTGGCGTATTCCTGCGAGTGAAGTTCCTGACTGGGCGGGAACTGGTGGCTTCATGCCCTTTGGATTTGCTGGAGTGATGGCTGGCGCTGCCAAATGTTTCTTTGGTTTCGTGGGCTTCGATTGCATTGCCACAACTGGAGAGGAGGCCATCAATCCCAAGAGGAACATTCCATTGGCCATTGTCATCTCACTGATCATCATCTTCTTGGCCTACTTTGGTGTTTCAACTGTGTTGACCATGATGTTGCCATATTATCTGCAGGATCGAGATGCACCCTTCCCGAAAGCTTTCGATGCCGTCGAATGGTATACGATCAAATGGATTGTCACGATTGGAGCTGTGTTTGCTTTGTGCACCAGTCTGTTGGGAGCCATGTTCCCTTTGCCACGTATCCTGTATGCCATGGGAAATGATGGCATTCTCTTTAAGGGTTTGGCCAAAGTGCATCCATATACGAAGACTCCACTATTCGCCACGATTGTTTCGGGCCTCTTTGCTGCGATTATGGCCATGTTATTTAACCTGGATCAATTGGTTGACATGATGTCAATTGGAACCTTGTTGGCTTATACCATTGTGGCCATTTGTGTGCTCGTGTTACGTTACCAGGATGATGAAATGACCAAAGTGGTCTCAGTGCGAGCTCCCAATGTTTTCCGTCAACTCTTCTGCAACACTTACCGTGAACCCAATACACTGACATCGTCTATTACCAAAGTTGGCATTGTGGTCTTTGCCATCTTCAGCATCATCTGGTGCACCTTCATGAAGGTCTTTGAATTGGAGGCCACTGCTGGCATTGTCTCCTTAAGTATTGTTGGTCTGCTGCTCATCACGATCTGTGTAGTGATTGGCCTGCAACCTGTGTCAACCATCGAGTTGACCTTTAAGGTGCCTTTGGTACCCTTTGTGCCCTGCCTGAGTGTCTTTGTCAATCTGTACCTGATGTTCCAGCTAGATATATTCACTTGGATACGTTTCCTCATCTGGATTGCCATTGGTTATATCATATACTTCTCATATGGCATACGCAAATCAACACAAATCTCAAGGAATCGCAATCATGCCGAGGTCGCTGCCAATGCGTTGCAAAACTCCGATCATCCGCAACAACACGAGAATCGCGCCTTTGAGCCCGATTGGAAGGTGGAAAATGGAAATGGCGTTAAAGCTCTGCCCCCACCCAAATATGAGTACTCCGAGAAACTTTAAAGTTGAGGCTGGCACTCGAAAAAAGTAGAGAAAAAAGTATTATAAGTTGATTTATAAAGTTAAGCCTAGCTCACAAACGAAAGAAAAATGACACCGTGTTCCTTTTTACACTTTCGCCAAGTGATTTTCGAGTCACTGAGAATTTTTAATGACAGTTGAAACTGTTTTCATTTCTTAATCGTTTGTGAACTAGGCTTAACTAATGTTACACCACATAATACCCCCCACTTATCTTGCTAGTTACTTCATCTAGTACTTGTATTTTACTCGCTGACATTTTATTCCGAGTTTAGCTGGCATGTGTTTGTGAGAGAGATGAATAGATTGCGCATAAAAATTAAATGATATTCTATGAAGGGACAATCTGTTTCCCATTTCTAATAACGTCCATCTATGGATTCATTATTTTTATGCGCCAGAAATTTAGACACACTTCCTAAGACCGCGTAATGCAGACTTTCACCTAATATTACATATTACTGTATATTATTATGTTTGATTTTTTTACAATTACAAGACTCTTTTTTATTGTTTAAATTTGTTGCTGCCTTTTAATTTCTGTACATTATGCCCCCAATTTTGTTGTGATATTTGTAAATATATGTATGTATATAGGGCTTTATTTATCATATATATTTTATATATATATATCATTGTCACAATTTTTGTTGTCTTTATGTGAATGCAATCATAATAACAATAATAATAATAATTAGTAAAGTCAATTGTACAATCCTAAGATAGTTCAGTATATAAGTTATTTAGCTGTTAAGCCAACAAAAAGCCTACTTAAACAGAAACGAATTTGCCCCATTCCAAATAATAAATTGTGAAATTAAACTAATTATTGTACATGAAACTTGTCGTTTTTATTTAATGCCCAAAGTCTTTGATTGAGAGATTACTCAAGGAATAGAAGGTTACATTTAATCGAGTCTGTTACCCCACATGGTGTTAAGTATATCTAATCTTATCGATTTGATTTGCTTTATAATCAAAAATTAATTGACATGCTACTTTTCATATAACAAGTCTAGAGTCAATATTTTCAGAAAGTGACAGTGTGAAATCTTTACTTAAATCATAAATAGAAAGTCCTAGCTTTTTATAAAAGTTAATTACTTAAATCTTATCAGGTACTCGTCATGCCGGTCAGAAAACAAATTCTATTATTAATCTTATCAAGAATGGAATCTTAGGTAATCAGAATATGATTAAGGAATTTATAAGATTGTCGATTCCGATAGTAAAGCATTTCCAGTGAATTCTATTGGCAGATTGCAGCTGAAGCAAATACAGTACAAGACAAATATATTCTGCTCTACTTCTTACTATAATAAGAAATAAAACAGTTTCGTTCAAAGAAACTTAACTACTTTAGATAATAACTATAAGACGAAAAGACACAAATAATTGATAATATTCTATAATTAAGGTATAGATGCGTTTTGAATTTATATGCATTAAACAATTTAATTCTGTTTATATATACTTATACAGTAAAATCAAATTATATTAAAGAGGACCTTTTTTGTAATCTTTATTTTTTTAAATTGTAATGTATTAAGCGTGTTATATTATTGTGCTTCCCGAAGAGAAACTTTCAGGGAATTGCAGTACCTAAGAAAGGCAAATCTCATGCCCAGATCCTATCCTTTGTTTATAAGTCATAAGTTAAATACCCGTCCCGCATTAACCAAAATAACCAGACAATAACAAATTCTCTCAGTGCCATCCATGTGGTAACTAGACTAGTTTCAGCTCCAACTATGAAGTTGGCTAACCAGCTTAGTTAAATGGCAAATAGGTTGCCTTTGCATTTCTACTCGACGAGTAAGTCAGAGAATAAAACGACGTAGAGTAAATAACAGAGGCAAGTCAAAAACTCAAACTCGAGGCAAAAAGTCAGTTGAGAGTTGCGAGGATAATGCAAACAAACACACACATACATAAGAGTGCACATATGTATGTATGCCCATATCCATGTGACTTGAAGGGAAATGGTCAAAATAGCGTAGCTGAGAAAATAAAACTATTTTGTGAATCCTTCTTTTGGCCAGTCATTCTCGTATTTCTCTTTTTTTTTGCGGAATTAATTTATGCATTTTAAAAGGATATCAAACGCTTAAGCATCAAAGGAGCTCCACACCCACATATGGAATGCCTTACTGCGTATTGTGCAGTGTATTGTAATAGGACTTTTTATTCCTTCTGTCTTTGTGTGTGCACATCTGCGGAAGGACTCTATTTTTCACACGCTGTCAATTAGCAATAAAAAGAGAGACTGCAATTCTTTTTTGCAAGAATTTTTGTTCTTTTTATTTAAGCAGCTTTATTTTATCGAAAGACTGTAGTCAAGATATTTAAAAATTAAAGAAATTTCTTTATTCTTCATTCAACTTCACTTTTTATTCCAACAAAGTTATGAATTTTTAAAATAAGTTGTTTTTTATACATTTTTCCTTTTCATTATGTAATTTTACTTTTGTATCAAAATAATTGTTATCCGAAAATGTGTATAACAGTTATACCATATTAAAACTGTTACATCAAGTTTTAATTAATTAAATAGCTTTCTATTGAAAAATACCTTTGTCTTTATCTGATCACCAAAAATTCAATAAACTCTCCAAAAAGTTTAAACATATAAAGACCGCAAATTTCGAATGCTGGCCGTTTGACCAACGTGACGTATGAGCAACGCAATTGGGAGCTGCATCAAATAACAATGAGCACTGAAAGTATGCAATGCATTTTGCGTTACAGGCACCGTCAAATAAAAAATCGACAGCGTGAATGCAATGCAAAATATAGAGCATATTTACAGGGCGTTTTTGAATGCTCTTGCTTTTTTTTTTAAATTTAATTATATAATAATAAACATTTCAGTAAATAATAAAAAAATAAATATAATTCAAAATAAACTTCGGGGCTTTTGCGCGATTGTTTTGAATAAAGTTTATTCTGAAAGTTATTCTAATCAACAAACTTATGATGACAATACATTGAAAATACTATGAAGTATTGAAGTTACGCAAACGAAATTTTGACATGGCTTCAGTCTGTTAACTTAGCAGCTCTGCAACAGAGTAGCACGTATTAATACACCATACACATATTTAAGGTTAAATTGAAGTTACTAACGATAGACGATATAATTTGAGTTGAATTAATTAAGAACGTTATTTAAATATGTAAGCTTAGAGTATTGTAAGAATTTTATACATATAGACTTCTTAATGAATTATATGTCTTACTAATTTTAATTACGATTATTTATTAATAAAGTATAATATATTTATATGTTTTAAGGTTAACATTTGTACTTATAGTGAGTATACACTTTAATAAGTTCCAAATATATCCATTTGATGTAAAAATAATTCCAAAGGCTCTTGCACTCTGAACTTTTATGTTATATTGTATTATTTATTAGAGTATTTGCATGCTTTTATGAGCTGTTAAACCAAATATCGCGAAAATACGAAACCAAAATGTTTTAGAAGAACACGCAAGCACACACACCACACACACACACACACATCGCCAACAAAAGAGAGCCCAATACAAACAGAAATGCAAACACTCACACAGTGACTGTAGCTGTAAATAAATAAACAATAATTTGAGCCGCGTTTACGATTGTGTTTGTGTATGTGTGTGTGTGTGTGTGTGTGTGTGTGTGTATATGTGTGTTAACATAAAATGTAATGCAAACGGCAAGGTGTGTGTGGGGGAGAGAAAGAGTGCAACAGAAGCAGCAACAGGATTCGTTTATGGGGCAGGGAAAAACTCAACGCTCATTGCGAGTTGCGGTTTCATTTGTGAGTTTTAATTAAATACGTTTAAATATTTGTTATTTCCGACAGGCAGACAAACCAAACGACCAACAACAACAGCCAGCAAATCCCAACAACACCGTCGAGAGCTCCAACAACAATAGCAACAACATTGGCAACAGCCACCTGGCAAATATTAGCGAAAAATTAGCAAAGTATTTTAAGCGCAACATGTTCGTCCTGTGGTTTTCAACATCAAATCCTCTGGTAGCACCCTCATGTGGCATCACTACCACTTTAGGGGAGTGGTCAGAAGGGGGGAGGACAGGGGAGGGGCAGACTCACATCATTTTGGGCTTGCGCTCGTTGCGTGTGCATTTCATTTATTTATAAATAACGCATAATTAATTTAAAATGCGTGCGTGAAATTGTTGTTAAGTGCTTAATCCTGTAATATGCAACTGGACACGCACGTAACCAGAAATGAGACAACAACAACAACAACAAGCAATACTCGCATGTCCTCATACAAACACGTCTCTTTGTTCAATAGATTTAGAATACCATTTGATAGAATATTTGAGGATATGTTAGAAAAGACAAATGTTAAGCCTGAAACTTTCTGATACAATTTAGATAACATTTAATTAGAGTCAAGATAATGATAATTATAATTGTTATAAATATAATTACAAGGGAATTTTAATAATAATTAAATCACATCTTGTTCTTAAGCCCACTTATGTTGTTCCCAACAGAAATGCATAGTCGTAAAAGAATATTTAAGTAATTGTCCATTTGCTTGTTAACATTCTCACTCAGGTCCCATTGCCAGAATTGAATAAGTCTACAAAATTAAACAGAAAATTTAGAATCTCATGTGTAGAAACCAAAATCCAAATACAAAAGAGAAGAGAAATCAAATTAATAATTGTTAAATGGTCAACAGCTTATCCCAAAAATTGCTAATGATTGTGAATGCCACAAATACTTAATGACATTTAGCGAAATTTCGACCCAGATCCCGACTCCAACCTAAACCTGAAGCCTGACCCCTTTATTCCACTTTAAAATTTGTCAAAGTCAAAAAGTTCGAAAATTTTACATGCGGTCAACAAAATCAAATTAACTTTTAGTGCGAATAAATTTTGCAACCACAAACTCGAAATATGTTTTAAAAATTTAATTTTAAATAGAGAACAGAGCTCCAAAGTGGAAATTCAGTGGAGGAGGGCAATGGGACCTCTGCATACTCTTATAATAGACCGATCAGCATCAATTAAGAAAATAATCCGCGCATTTTGTGAATAGTATATAAATATTATTTGACAACAGCCAAGCGGCAAAAACTGTCGTCGAGTGGTCAAATGCCAACAGGAAAGAGACAGAATGGGAATATGTGTGAGAGAGAAGAGTGGAAGAGAGGAAGATAGGCATGCAGTATTACGGTTTGGGGATTAAGGGACCATTATGTGAACATTTTCAACATATGCTAAACGAGCGGAAAAAAGACTCCTGAACCATGTCATGTGGTTGGTTTGTAATGATGATGCTTCTGATGAGTCCAAGCGGATGTGGCTGCGGATATTTTTCGGGGACAGTTGTGAATGCTGCTGTTAATGATAATGTTGATGACAGGTGTTACACGGCGTATACACGACATTTATGAACTCCAAGAATATACATACAACCAATATGCGTAGATAGTCAAGCCATAGCAGCAGATTTCAAAAATACTTAGAAGCTAAATCAAATAAAACACAAATTCAAATAATAGTATATACATATGTCTGTATAATTAACTAAAATAATAATAAGATTATTAATTAATGTGGTAAAATAATAAAAATTAAAGTACCTATTCAAGTTTTACTATTTAGTGAAAGACAAAACCACAATCCTTTAGCAAAGGTTCTAGATGTGAATGAACAATCTGTTGTTTTTTATAATCTGTAAGGCTAGTAATTAATGTTGATATTTTATTATTACTGTTATAATTAATACTTATTTTACAAATAATATTTTGAAAACAAAATATCAGCTTTCAAAATTTGAACAACTACTAAACAAGTTTTGTCAATAATTTCTTCATTCATACATAATTAAATATATTCTTTTTATTAAGTATATACTAGGAAAGGTTGACAAATTAGACAAATAATAAATAAGATGAAAGGCAAAATTTAAGTTTGAAATATAGCTGGCTTTATTTTATAACTACTCTGTTAATTAACGTGCCATTCACATGCTTGAATCAATAGTTTGCATCTATTTCAAAAATAATTTGAGTGGTTTTTAAAATGACAATGTGTATAATATTTTGTTGAATAAACAGACATACATACTGTTTATAAAATATTCAAAACATTACATTATTATTATTTATTTCTTGTTTTGAATTTCCCTTTATCTGTGGACTTTCCAATTAAGCCACAAACGTGTTACACTTGCGCTCTCGGTGCACTAATTGCATTTTATGTGACTAAATGCAAAAATGTTGCAATTTATATTTATTTACGCACAGCAGGCAGCTGGAAAAATAAACAGTTCCAAAAACTATACAAAAACAACTATACATAAAATGCTTTTCAGTGTTTGGCAAAGTGGCGCATTGAGCCATTTAACCAAATTCATCATACGCACTGTTGCACAGCTTGCACCTATCCTAAAATAACAACAACTTTACCATAAATTCGTATTTTGCATTTAGTGTGAATCAAATCAACAAAGCATGAGACAACGTGGAGAAGGGGTTGGTAGGTGGGAAACAGACTAGGGAGGGGAACTGGTTATGTATTTTGATGACCATAATGAAAAGATCAAAAAGACATTAAATGCTCTCATGGACATTCCAATTCAACCTTTTATGAGTGTGAATCGCAAATAAAAAACTAAATACAAAAGCAATCATGTAACATTTTAAATATGAAATGTATATTATGGGCCACGAATTGGGCTTAGGTTTGTTTGTCTTTTAATAATAAATAAACTACGTCCTGAATTGCGATTTGAGCAAATGTTGACTCCGAACCATGGTCCAATTCGGAGATGCTTTTGTATGTCGTGTTTATTGGGCGACTTAGTCATTCATCGTAGCGACTAATTCGACTAACTATGAATATTTTTCGTACGCTCATGAATTGAAGCTGTATTCATCCTTATTTTGCAAAAACATTTTACATAAAGACATCCTGTATCTACCACCATTTTCCTTGTGGATGCACCACATCAGGGTGATTATTTAATCCTAAATTGCATAAAGTTGTCTTTTTAATAAGTGTATTTTAGTGTATTTTAGTTTGAACTTAGAAATCTATCTACTTTATAATATTTTAAAGTTATACGCATTTTTAACAAGAGGTCAGTCTATCTATTATTTTTAACAGTGTCCCTTTAAAAGTTTAAGGTTGTTAAAAAAATATCTAAATATCTTATGTAGAGGATATTTTTTTGTGATGATATAACATATGGGCAAATCCGGCTAAAGATTCACCACGACGAAAAACAAATAAATTAATCACACACTCACATCCACAAAATCTCTCTTGAATTATCAAAAATCTAATCCAAATGCAAAGATAACTCTTTCATCTTGATAAATTCATTTTTTAATTTCCAAAAAAGTTTATCTACATTAATTTACGCAAAGATAAATAGCCCCTTAATCTTAGTGGAAATCTTGTCACGTTGTAAAATAAACAAATTAATTAATTTACATCAAAATAATTCCTATTAATGGAAAGCTGCATTATTTTGTTATGATTTAAGATTATTTACTTCCAAATCACTAACCATATTTCGCAGACTTTTGCATTTTTCGAGATGAAGTTAAATGTGACTTCCATTTTTGTCGCGTTCGTTTTGCTTTGTTTTCTTATAATAATTCAAAAGCGACAAGTTAGCGAAGCTTGTCTTTTATAATAAAAATAAATAGATTTAAAGCCAATATAAAATATCTTGTCTGTGAAATCTCTAAAAGTATTTTACAGTTCAAGCTACCAATAAATGGACTTCTTTAGTAGGAGATTCTTACGCTCATCTCCAATTAGAAGTTAATTTAACTTCTACCTAACAACATAGAATTAAGGAATATAAATGATTAGCATTCACTCTTTATAGATAAACCAATTGACAGACCAATTACTAGGGCTTGTTGAATGCGCGAAAACTCAATTTGCTTGAAGTCCGCTTAACGAATTCAGCTCGGCAACGTCAAATGCCATCAATTTGGCCAACAATATTCACGACAATTAACAAATTAATTGCCTACTTTGAGTCAACGCTTGAAGCCAACACACAAACACATAAACACACACTCATAAACACACGGATGCCAGGGCAGGGCAGGCTGTGCTGGTAAGCAAATTCCCAATGGCATCTTAGTTTTATGGGCAACAGAGAACAACATATACAACAACACCAAAGGCAAAGCGGACCACAAAAGCTGAACGCTAATGAAATTTCCAAGCTGAGCTACCACAGTTGCCCAGGGAGTTCAACGGCTGCCCGGTAGGTGGCGTATTTGCAAAGCTTTTAATATAATGACACATTATCATGGAAGCAAGTCAAAGGCAAATGACACACAGAAACAACTACACACACACACACATACACTCTCAGACACGCATGCACATGCACATGCACATTAACAAATAAGCGCACGCATAAGCAGATAACGTTGAGAAGCTTAAGTAAGAAAGAGAGGAGAGAGAGAAACGGTGCTTGAATAAGAGACGATTACAGCGTAGGACGCTTGCAGAGGCAGAGGCAGAGGCTTCGATAGAGACTGCGGCCAAGTTGCATATGTTTGCTTACTCTTTGTAATTATTTCAGATTATACATTACGCTCTTGACACTTGATAATAAAATTAAAAAATCTATTAAAATGTTGCAAAAGGAGTAAATTAAATAAGAAGCAGGGAGTCAAACCGAAACTGATTTCGGTTCCGGTTCGTACCAAAACCATGTACATAGACGGTTCTTCTTCGTTTTTGTCCTTTCGGTTCAGGTATCAGTGTCGGTCCGTACCGGTACTCAAAGTAATTTTCAAATAGGTAAGATGTTAAAGAATCGCATTTATCGACAAATATTTACTTATGTACGTGTGTACATATGTATGTACATATTTATACACGTACACATATATGCAGATAAGCATCTTAAACCTTACTTAAAATTCAAGAAATTTTTAAAAAATGCCTAATATTGTTTTTACGAAAAATAAACATAAAATTGTTTAAAAATTTACCGGAAACGAAAACGATTCTCGGAAACCAATATGTTTCGGTTTGAGTTCCGTTACTGAATATGAAACAGTTCTTTTCGGAAAACGTTTCCGGTACTGTTTCCGGTTTAATTTCCTTATAATAAGTGTTTATTTGTAATTACTAAAGTAACTGTGTTTAATAAAATTTAATCTTTTCGAGAAAAAGATTAGTGCCGAAAGCGTTCAGATATCAAATTTGCAATGAAAGGCATAAGATACTATAAAAAATAAAACAAATTATTTTTCTTTTAGTACAAAAGTACCAAATACTTAGTAAAGGTAAGTGTAAGAGCCTTTAAACATACTCGTCGTAGGAACAAATGTTTCCAGGTTTCTAGGAGTCAAATAAACAAATTGACTTTTCATCTCATTTTAGAAAGTCCACTAAATACGTTAAATGTTTACAACTGTTTGAACTGGTGGTCGGATTGAAGTGATCGAGTTCTCATTCCACCAGTGTAATTGGCTAGAATATTTGTGCACTAAAAATATTGACAGAAAACCCAAACAGACCTAATATTCTAAACTTTCTACCTATACCCCCATATCACATGAACTAAGTATGTGGGTTTCTTTTCTAAGCTAAACAGTTATCTTTTGATCTGATCGGACTGTCGTATTCAATTTTCCATTTCCCCTATATATATTGCGGCTCGCCTTTGGCACCTTTCGTGTTGCTTTGTCCCTAAATTTTGAACTACATGCTAGAAAAACATGGCAATACACAAATAACAAAGACAAAAACTTTATTCAATTACAAAGTGAGTAATTAAGAAGGCATATTTTAGTTCATTTAATAATTTATTATTAATCAGTTGTATAAATTGAATACTTGATACATTTAAACTAATCTACTATTTAACATGTTTTCTTGTATAAATTTACTCAAGTCTTTTAATGTTTTTGTCTATTTGACGTACACTTATTTACTGTCGGTTTATTGCAATCGCGTGTATGTATTTGTGAGTATCTTGTTGTTGGCATTACGTATACGTCCTGTAAGTGGGCCTATTTGTTTGTAGCTTTCATGTTGCGAAATGCGATTTAAATTGTCCAAAAAATGCAAACAAACTGCAAACGATGCGACGCCTCTTCAGATGCCTGTTCCTGCCCCCCTCCATTCAATCCCCTTCGCCATGCGTCTTGCTTGCATTATAAAATATGCAACAGCAGCAACGCTTGTTACAACAATGACAGTATCAACAACAGTTGCAACAGCAGCAACAACAGTAACAACAACAAACATAACTGAAATTGCCATCGCATCCATTTAATTTCATTTTAATGCACAGCATATCCTGGCAAGGTGTCCTTTCACTCCCCCCTTTCCCTTCCCCTACAGTCTGCCATTGTCCTTATGCAGCGAGTAAACAATTTTGCCTTATCAAACAATCGAAATATTATTGGGCCTACTGTTCTGCAGTACTGCAAAGGGGCGTGGCCAATTAAATGCCTCCGATTCAGTTAAATGCATAATTTTTCAAGAGCTGCACATTATTGCCGTTATTACTGTTGTTGTTGTTGGTATTATTATTATTGTTATTATTGCTGTCATTTGTATTTGCCCGTTGTCTGTGTTTGTCAAGTGTTGATCGTGTTTTTGTGAGTGTTTCAAATGAATTAATGATGGGTAGTTAAATCGAGTGTTCAGAGAAGCTCAGCGAGATGGAGAGAAGTCTAATGGAAGTATGTTTTAATGTGGTGTAATGTGTAATGATAGAGAGAGAGAGAAAGTTTGATATAAACAATGATTGTCTAAATGATTTGAAACAAATCTAAACTACATGAAATAATTTTGAGCTTATTTACAGGATTCAAGAAAGTAGACTTAAAGACAGAGCAATATCACATAAGGCAGTTTATTCAAAGTCCTTTTACGCACTATATAATTGTTGCCCAGATCCAAATACCCATCCGGATCATGTTTTTGTCCTAAAAATCATTTAATCGATCCACAAAAAGTATATGTATGTTAAAACCAACAATTGCAGTATTTCTTCTTTTAACTTACCAGTTGAACGAACCTCGATTCTGATTCTTTGCGCAATATGAAGATAAAAATGATATTATATCCATTTCGTCCAAGCATCCAAACAAATTTTGATTATTTGTAAGTTTCAGAACTTAAAACAAAACGTCTGACTTCAGTCGACGCACGTATTAAATGATAAACTGTTGAAAAAATATTGATGTGTTGAAGTCACTGAATAATATTTTGTTACTAATACCTTGTCACTTGACAATTTTTTGTCACAACTACAGTTTGCCAGGGGGGATATTTCGTACTTTCTGCACACTGAAAATAACCGTTTTACTCAGAACCATGAATTATATTTTATAATCCCTTAAAGTTCATTGTGCTTTGAGGGAATCTTTTGACATTGATTTTTCGTTTGACCTATAGAACAAGTTAAACTGATAGTAAACATTAAAAACCTTGTCATTTGTGAATTATTATGTTATGGCTGCCCAAAAATATTCGAATAAATAATTAAAAATGCATAATTTACATTGGTTTCCATCTTTCTTTCCAAATCCCTAAAACAAACCACAATGTGATTAAATTCTTTTATTAAAAAAAATAAAATAATGTTGATCTAATAATATCCTAACTATTTATTAAACGCCTTCACAATTAAATGCGAGTCTTTCTTTTGTGGCACAGTCCACTTACGACCAAAAATAAATGTGGATAAATACTTTATAAATATAACACTCAAGTTTGCCAAAAATAGCAAGTGCGAAAGACACTTAAAAGATTGCCAAAAAAAAATCGCAAAGAATTAGTTCTTTATTAAAGGCGAAGAATAAGAAGAAACCACAAGAAGTATGAAAAATCGTGTAGTAAAATTTAAGACGTATTTAAATTACAACTGCGAGCATTTAAAGTAATAAAATCTTACATAACAATGGTTAACAAAATGATTTGCTCGTTAATAGACTCAAGTGGCTTGAAAAGAGCAGGAAACAGATTTTTGCTGAAAAATGAAATGTGGCAATATTCAAGGTCAGAGAACGTTTCGAGTGTTCTATTGAGGTGCTTGAGCCAAGAACATAACAAATGAGTGGCAATAAGTGCTTGAAAATGCGTAAAAAAATATTAAATTGAACTTGAACTAAGTTAAGTTAAAAGCATTAAGTCAATACCTAACATTTATGGTCCATTGTCTTGTAAAAATTAACCAAATACGGTAGCCAATCCACAAACTGTAACGAGAAACGTAATATCCATCTACCTTCACCTTAGCAAAAGATACAAAGTGATGTATCTAAAGCCACTTGAAATGCAAAAACCTGATCACAAAAATAATAATAATAATCATAATTGTAGTCAAGTGCGTGGCCAGCTGAGAGCTGAAGGCGGACGTTTAACCAAACGGATCGTGCGGTCAAAATGTTTTTTCGTCGATTGGTAGGTTCGTCATAGCCATATTATCAAGTGGTTAATAGAGCCCAAGCTGGCTTTGATGCGCACTTGACTTGGCTTGGCTCGATCATTTCATTTCAATCGTTTTGTTTCGTCTTTGTCTCTTCGTTTGAAAACCAGATTTCGTGTGTGTTTTAGACCATCATCAACTGTAGATGATCCAAATTTTTGCTATAAATACGTTTAGCGATTTGGACCAAGACATCATTGGGTTCAATACCTACGACACAGTAACATCTTCAGTCAGTTCGCATAGTTTGATTCTACGAAGGACTAAGTCTACAGCATGGTGAGTGTTCACTAATATAAAACCTGATATAGAACATTTAAGAAAAGCTGCGATAAATCACAAGAATATAAAAGAAATTAATCAAAAAATATTTCTTTATGTGGGAATCTTTTAGTACACTTGGCTAAGTCAGTGTGCCTATAAATGTTCACTCAAACTAAAACCTAATTTTTAGCATTATATCACATAGTTCTATATATCATAAATGTTAATTACTTAGGTGCAATAGTCTTCAGCAGTATATTCCAATGTAACTACATTATACTTGTACCAAAAACAGAAATGTTCAGTACATTAGGGACCAGCAGAGATCATAAACATGTACTACAATTTAGAATATGTTGGCTCACATTTGAACACTTTTTCTTACAGAAACTTTTCATTGGCGCACTTACCCTCTGCCTGGTGGCTATTGTTGCCTCTCAATCCGCGGATCCCGCTGTTCAGGATCCCTCAGTGGAGTACCTGCCACCCGTAGGTGATGCTGAGGCAGCTGCTCTGTCAGAGGATGGCTATCGTTATAAGACAGTGCGTCGTTTGAGACTACGTCATCGTCGTGAGGTGCCCAGCCAGGAATATCTGCCACCCACTCAGGAATATCTGCCCCCTGTTGATGCCGTCGAGGCTGGTGATACCAAGGTTGCTGATGATGGTTACCGTTACAAGACCGTTCGCAAGCTCAAGTTCCGTGCCCGTCATCGTCGTGATGTCTCTGAGATTGCTGAGCCCACTGCCGAATATCTGCCACCCGTTGAGGTTGAGCTTGCCCCTGAGCTGAAGACCGTGTTGGGTGCCGATGGTTACCGTTACAAGACCGTTCGCAAGCTCAAGTTCCGTCGTCATCGTCGTGAGGCTGAGGCTGCTGAGGAAGCTTCCGCTGCTGAGGCAACCAACGGTGAATACTTGCCCCCTGCTGAGGCACCCGTCCCCGAGGCTGCTGAGGTTAAGGCCGCTGATGAGGGTACCGAGGTCGGCAAGGATGGTTACCGTTACAAGACCGTGCGTCGCATCCGTTACCGTTACCGTCATTAAGCTGGAGAAACCCGAACTTAGGCATATTGAACCAAATTGATCCTGATAGTACACAGAGTTAATCAGCCCAGGCACCTGGAGAAGTTTCCACTTTGGTTAGTTTCCCCGCTTGGCTGATGCTCGAAACGATCCCTTGCCCCATTTTTTAATTTTAAATGTAGTTTTTCATCTGTCCCCTCCGAAGCATAAGGAATAATAAAGTTTATTCACAAAAAAAACAAAGAATTTTTAACTAATTAAGGAGAGAACTCGATCAGAAACTTTAATGTAATTAAACTGAGCAATCAAATTCAGGTCAAATTTACTGAAAGGTGGAGGTCGATTATAAATAATAGAAGTGATTTCTTTGCAATACCGTTTAGTCGTTTTTGCTTTTGGGTACAAATAATAGCTATCTACTAAGTGATTCTTCAGTGGATATTTTATCATTTTTATCAAAATAATTTAAATCTTTATTGATACTTAAATAAAGAAATATTACAAGAATGTGCATTAAATATATTGCTCATTTACTAGTAGAGTGACACATCTCCTATGTAAATCATATGGGAGATGTGTCACTCTTCTAGTAAATGAGCGATATCTTCTTAAACATTTTTTCTAATTAACTTATCTCTATTATGGACTTAAACGCAACAACAATTGTTTTTAACAAGATTCAACTGCTCACTAAGGAATTTATTTTATTTTTTGGTTAGATAATTAACAATCAAATATCAAATGAGATAAAAATATGTTAATAAGGAATATTTTTAATTCCCTCAAATTCTCGTTCACATGAAAATTATATATAAGTTGATTAAATTGATTTTTTATGGTAATCTAGTATTCTTATTAGATTTTGGCAAACAGCAACACTGGTTGGATTTGAGAATGCTCGACTAGAAGCTCCCCTTTGACATAACTGAGAAAGGAGAACAGCTACATTAACTTAAAAGCTAAAAGCGTTTCATAAATAAAAAAAATGGATTTCGGATCAAACTTCTTTATAATGATATAATTAAAAGACCTTGACTAGCAGGTACCCTGTATCAGAATTAAGAAAGCGGAAGATGTACATTTTACTTACAAGTTTACAAGCTTCCTAATAAAAATAAAATTGTATAACATAATCATCAACAATATTATCATTAGAGTACCAAGACGTCATTCTGCGGCACTCAAAAATCAAATCAAAATGAAATTTTTGCTAAATTGCACATTAAAATACTGAACGAGAAGAAGAAGAAACTACGAAAACTGCTCACAAAAGAAGCCAATGACGAAAATGGGGAAAAAAATAAGAAGAAATGAGATTGAAATCAATAGACAAGTAATGGCCAGTGGGCAAAAAAGGGAATGGCGAAAAAAACTTTCGGCAAATTGCAAAATTCTATTTAGAAATGAAGTGTGTGCTTTTAGGCGCACCAGCTGAGTGCAACGACTCTGATGCCCTCCTACTACAACCCTCTTCCACCCTCCTCATCCACTTTTCGCTTCGCTATTTTTCGGTCAACTTTTCGTAATAATATTTTGCATTTATTTGCCCAACGTTCGGACTTCTTTGTTTTCTTTCGTTGCTTTTGCCTTCTGCCGGGCAAAAAAGCGAAGAATATGGCAAATTACAATATTGGACTAGTACCTCTCTCTCTCTCTCTCTTTCTCTCGCTTAGCCAGAAAAGGTAAATAAAACATTCTCCGAGCCAGAGCATAAAGTTACGTAATTGAGCGCTTGACTTTGTAAAGCTGCGGCCTGAAAAGGTTGCCGCTCTCCAAGTCTTAAGAGTTCCACGAATATTAATTTTCTAAAAGCTTCACGGAGCTCTGAATTAAGACTCAAAAACATATTTAAGGATTGGCTTTAAGTCAAACCTTATAAAATAATAATTAAATAAAATTATAAGGAAAAATTAAAACTTCTTAATATTTGAATATAATTTAATAAAACAAAGTTTAGTATTTTTTTTATGTTTATGAAAAAAATGAGCTAATTGATTTATTTACATATTTCAACAATTTTAAGAGTTAATGATGGTAAAGGCTGGTGAATTTATTATTGCATGTAAATTTGTACAGTAGTACAGTTCATACAACACTTTGCAACTTCTGAGTATAGGGTATTTCAGCCTTACTCCTGCCAATTAAAATCAAAATACCACACACTTTATGCAAATATGTCTCAACATAAGACTAAGCAATTTATACGCTTCACTTGACTGGACATAATGCTCAAAGAGTGAAAGAGATACCCGAAGAGAGAGAGAGAGAGAGAGAGAGATAGAGAGAGAAAGCGAGGCAAATATTTTATTGAGGCTGAATTGTCTGTGAATTTGATGGAAACAATTTGTAGCTAATTTCATTGAGGATTTTGCTAATTACGTTTTCGGCAAATGCATTACAATTGACCAAAAATATTTGAAATTCCATAAAATCAAAGTCAATTATCATATTATAGTATATAGAAAATTGAATTGTGAATTGAGTGAGAAATGCGCATTAAAGTCACAATTAACAACAACTGAAAAGAGCTCGTACTCGTACTCGGTAAGGGAATAATTATAAATTTGTAGCTCATTTAATCGCTTCGCAACGCACACGTATCTCTGGAATGTCTAGAATCTCTCGTCATTTGGCTAAATGTCAAACGGAAGCCGTGAGGCGATGTATGTGGCAGAAGAAATCGCACAAGATAATATTTAAATGGATTTTTAATGGAAACAGACGGCGGCCAGCTGCATGAAAGAGATAGAGTGCGACAGAGCGAGAGAGACAGAGGGAGGGGATTGAAAAATCTCTGACAGAAAGATAACAAATTTTTGTGTCTTTCATCATCTGTTTGCTAAAGAGTCTGTTTATGAGTCAAGCCTCAAGCCGATTTGCCTTTAAATGCTTCACCTCAATTTGCCGGCAAATGGCAGAAGTATAATTGAAAATACGCCAAGTATCCGGTACTCAGTATCCAGTACCCAGTACCCAGTACTCGGTACTCCATTCCAGTCTATTACCAAAAAAAAAAAAAAAGCAATGCATAAATAGAAAAAAGCATTTGCCTATTGCACAAGCATAATTTTAAATAATTCACAAGTTTTCTGCTCAAAAACTTTTTGCATTGGCCCCTAGAAAAGTTTTTTGTGTTTAACTTTGACTATTTCTGCCCTGATGATGTTGTTCTTGCTGTTCGTCGGAGCCAATCGCTGCTAATTGGACCAGGCCAACACAGACCAGGCCGGGTCAGGCCAAACCAGGCAACTCATATTCAAATACATCTATGGCAAGTGAATTGCCAGAATATCAACCAGCTATTTTAAATGGTTCACTTCAAAGACTAAAACTGAATTATCAATGTTTTTCGATCAAAAGTCAACATATACTAAATAAGTTACAAATCTAATTATTAGCTATGGTTCTGTTCCTTAAAGATATTTTGAAAATAGCTTTAACGCATCTAAGAGCAGATTGTTACAATAGGAAATGATTCTTACCTATTATTGGATACCGATTAAATAGTGTTATCTGAAACACTATATTCAAATTAAACATTTTTCAAAATCTTATTTTCTAATTTGTTCAATTTTAAAGTCTAAATAATTATTAAGGCGTCTTCTCTTATTGTTAGTTGATCTTAAATAAATAAATATTTAATTTGTATCTATAGAGCGAAAAGGAGAATAAAATCTTTTTCAAAACTTATTTTCCTATAAGCTGAGAATATCATTTAGGCCCGTTTTTGCATCTGGCCGATAACCTTACAAGGTAGATAAAACTGCCGATAAAAGAATAAAATCGTAAGTTTATTTACCCTGTAAGGTTATCGGCAGGATGAGAAAATGGCCCTTAGAAATCTAAATATTTTTTAAGGCGACTACTTTTTGTTGATCTAAACAGATTATTAACTATTATTAAATTAGTATCTTTATCAGCACACGGCGGATATGAAATTTAAAGTCGATTCTATATTCTGGAGCAGCAAGTTTAGTAAGTCCGTTTGAAACTAGTTCAAAAGTGGAGCGAATTTCATGTGAAAATAAATACATATACAAAATATAACAACAAATTGGAGGTACACATGTAAATACTTGTACACGCATGTAACGTTTGCATTGTTGTTAATTAATCTCATTCAAATTTTTGGACCGTGTGTCGAGCACTGTCCGCTTCATCAGCATCAGCACGCTTACACACACACGTACACACATACAAAGATATATGTATATGCATGTTGATAAGTCTAACAATGCGAATGGAGGGAACGGAATAAAATGATGGGCATATGCTTGCAATGGCCCACAGAATGATTGATAAATACGAATGCCGACGTCGACGTCGACGTCAACAATGCTTATATTTCAGATGACCAAACGAGAGACGATGTTGGCGACGGCAATGGCAACGACAACGACAACGGCACACAAACAAAAAGTAAATAACAACTGCGGCAGCGTCGGAGGCAGCGAGTAATAAAGTTGATTGCAGGCAGTAGCAAGCGGCAAATTGAATATTTGTCTTTGTGTGCATGCGTGTGGGCGTGTGTGTGTGTATTTGGATTTGTTTGTATTTGTTCGCATTGTTAAATGTCAGCAACAGCAAAAGCCACAACTACAACAACGCACGGAAGAGAGCACATATTTAAGCTCTCCTACGATAGATGCTGCCATGCTGACATGCCATTGTTAACGGTAGTCAAAGTGTTCTTTTTTCTGCTGCCGTCTCTGCCAAACTTTAGTCTCTCACCGCCTGCTAACAACGGTAGTAGTTCTATGGTCCAGCTTCAAGGGCAAACGCAACCCTCGCTCTCAAATTGTTTTCTCTTTAGTATTCTCTTTACTGGTTCGGCGTTGCTGCATGCCCGCTTGTTGCTTTGTTTTTGTTTTTGCTGCTGCTGCGACTACGGCTGCTGCGTCTTTTGCTGCTCTTGCCAATCTTGGGCATTATCGATTTTCTTTTGTTTATTTAACGAGTACTCACATTTGTTTGTTGTTGTTCTGTGGCTGCGTTCCCCTTTTCACGCTGCTTTTAGTTTTGGTTTTGGTTTCTTGTTTATTTGCTTTTGCCAAGCATTTGTTGATAAGACAATCCGCACTGGCGGGGGTTCCATTTATATCTGTATTGTTCTCAGATATGAGAAGGATTAATGGCTAAAGTTTTAAATGATTCTACTTATTTTTGTTCAAGATCAGTTGGTGTACTTTTATGTAATATAAACAGTCAATACATTTTGATTAGCTTTCCATCTATGTTTTAATACTAAATATGTAATTATTCAAACTTTAGTCTACGTAAAATTCTGAAAAACTCAGTTTTAACTTTCAATTCCTGGCTAAGTGAGAATGACTTCAATGTTAATTAATATTAGTAATTATTAACCTAAAATTTAATTAATTTTGGTTTTAAATATAATAAAGTGAATGATAACTTTAATGATGTGTGTGTTCTATCTGCTCCATTTTTAAATTACAAAATTAGCCAACTTATCTTCTTTTTTTTAAGTAAGTGGCATCGCTTAACTTGCAAACATGCTTTGCAGAATTTATAAAATTTTAATGCATCTAATAGCAAAGTATTTAAAATTCCAAATAATAATAAATGCTCTGCACCTTTTCTGATTGAAAAAAAATAGTTTTTCTCTTCCCATAAATTTTTGATTATGTTCAATTAGCTAATGACAAATCTGGCAGCTTTTACATCTTTAATTTCGTAAATTTCTCGTGTGCTGTATTAATGGGAGGCAATTTTCATTTCGCGAAATTAAAATTCATGAAATGGTCCGTATAAACGTAATAACTAGCAAGCATTTGTTATCGATATACATATTTTCGCATTCTGTTAGTTGAGAATTATAATCGTAGTTGATTTTAATTAAGCTAACCTAACCGATAATGAGCACGGTAATTAGGTGCGCCCAATTACAAGGGACAATATCGCAGCCGCTCCTGACGTTAAAAATCAGCGTTTCTTCTCACTTGACAACACACTGCAAAAGTATATTGGCAACATCGCAAATGTTTCCCCCAATTGTTTACATCAGCAAAAAGCATATAGCGAACAGCAGCATCCTCTCAGCATTTGCAATAGAGGCTACAACAAACAACGAAAGCAACAACAACAACAGCGGCATCAGTGTTTTAATAACAACTAAGAGAGCGAACGCAGCCCCAAACAACGCGTGGGTCGTCAGAGTGCTCACTCTCTTTGCACACAAACAAAAACATTGGCAGAGCGCAGCAAGCAAGGCAGCTGGCAGAGCGGCTCTCTCAATGTGGCTTACGTGCGCTCATCAGTGGCTGCTGCGCCGCCAATTTGCAAGAAAATTTAAGTTCGTTTACAGTTGGTTTTGTGGGGCAAGTTGTGAAAAAACAGCGACGAGCAGCACAGCTGCTGCCAACGAAGTGGCAACAAAGCATTAGTTGCCGCTAAATTCAACAAGACAAAGCAATAAACATTTTAATTTGATAATATACAAATATCAATTGAGCTTGCAATTGTGTTTATATCTAAGTGCGAGTAGTGTAGTTGTAGTAGTAGTTGTTGTTGTTGGTGTTGTTTTTGGTACTCTCATTGCGTCCGCCCGCTTATTGTGAGTGTGTGTGTGTACACACATGTACAGGAATTGCAGTAGTGTTGGTGAATTTTGTGGTACATTTCGCGCTCGCATCGTTTACAGATTTTTGTGGTGGCAAATAGTTGTTGCATAGCCTTCATACAACACACAACAACAGCAACAATTACTAACACTGCGACAAGTGGCAGCAGCCGAGCAAACTGAACGAACACAACAACAACAGCTACTAGTACTTTTTGTGTTGTTAATTGAAATAAATTGAAATAAATTCTCAACGTGCTGCTCATATTGTTAATAAATTCAACAACATCGACAACAAGAAACAAAATTCAATTTGTGAACTAAATATAAAAAAAGGTTGTTTTAGTTGCCTGCGAGCCGTGAAATGCTTTAGATCCAACAACAAAACAACATACGTAATAAAAAAAAAGATTTAAATAAAATTGGCCGCAAGAAATATTAAAAGCTAAATAGAAATATTTTCGGCAAATGAAATTGAAATTAACGCAAGTGCAAGTGTGTACACGAATTGTTTTTATACTGTTTTTTTTTAATATTTATTTATTTTTTTGTTGGTATCAGCGAATTTTCGTTGTTCTGACTATTTTTAGCGTGTGTATATGTATTCGTGAGTGAGTGCATGTGTGTCAGTGTGTATGTGTGTGCAGTGCAGAAAGCACACAATTGAAAATCTGTCTAACAAGAAATTGGCAAAATTCAAAAGAAAACAACAATAAAGCTAGAGCTTCGTCAATTCTGTTAGCTAAGCGCTTTACGAAAGAGAGGGATTCGTCGAGAGAGGAAGTATGTGAGAGTGGCAGTTAACAAAAAGGAAACTTAACGAAGGATTGGTAAGCAAGAACAAATTTGCGAGTGGTTACTAATGTTTAAATGAACTGTTTGTTAACAGAATAAAATGGAAAACGTTTATTTATTAAGAAACTGCGTGAATATTTAAAAATCTCTTAATTTTAGATTTAAAGTATCTGCGTGTGTTTAGTGCCTAGCTTAAAGCTGCTAAAAGCTTTTAGCTAAGCTTTACATGACATTCTGTGCAATAAGTGAACAAAAAGACATCTTGATAATAAACTGAACATAATACTTTCTGTAAGACCCAATACCTTTTTCAATGTACATTTATGTACTTGACGTCTTTATAAATAAACTGAAGTACTAACTGTGACTCAAAATCATATTCAACCAGTGTTCCTAGAAAGGTGCCCCTATTCCTGAGGAATCGGGAAAATTATATGTATGCTTATAAACTCTACGCATATAATTTATTGGCACTTTTATCTACTTTACCCATGAATTTCTATTAATTATGAGTTACATATTCATATTCACACCAGACATAGAGCTAATATACCAACAAATTAAATATAAATATACAGATTATAAGTAAATATGTATGTACACATATGCATATATACCAATACCTTTCACATTCTCGACCACAACGCATCAGTTCTCAGAATGCGTAGCCAGAACGTTGAATTTGTTTATTTTATACGATTTGTTTGGCCAATTGTAAGTGAACGAAGTACATACTTATGTATGAACAAATTTAATATTGTTTTCTTTTTGTTTCTTTTTCACCTGAATTAAATAATGCCGATGAGTGTGCGCGATCATAAAGCAATATATATATATGCTTAATGATGATTTCTTTCAACAGTAATTATAGGAAAGTATAAGAAAGTAATGAATAAATTGGCGAGAGTGAAAGAGAGGGAATAAAGTTATGACAGAAGCTAACTCAAATCATGACCTTCATAAGATCTAAGCGTTTGAGTAACTTACTGTCAGTAGTATTTGAAAATTTTTGTTTAAATTTGGTTTAATCAGGTCAAATATCCATAGGTGTATTATGTATTATTGTTTAGATTAAAAATAATTGTTGGTCTCTGAAGATTTATTAACACAACTTACCATTAGTGTAATTGAAAATTTCTTATATGTCTTGTTAAGATATTATTTAAATCGTACTACCATATCGTGGGAACAAACGTTTAAATTGAGTATTTATATAATAATCTAATTTGTTTTTCGAGATAGAAGTTACTTAATGTATTTTTTTTTATTATAACTAATTTTTAAAATCTACAGTGATGTTTAAGGGTATCAAATCATCGATGTGGCCAAGATAACTTCACACTCTTGTTATAGTTTTAATTGTTAGTTAATTGCCTGCCCAACACTTTATTCTCACACCTTGCTTGCAATTTACTTACCCTTAACTATACCCCATTCTATTCATAAGTAAACATATTCAGTTCATTGAACTTGGGACCAGAAACAATGACAAAATTATCTCAAACCCCTTTAAGAAATGCTTAATATGTTGCATACTTTTCGGTTTGTTGACCATCGAAACCAGGCAACAAATAATATTAACGATTTTCTCACTTCACTTTTCGCGCAGCATCCAAATCGGGCCAACACACACACAGAAACACACATGCATGTGTGGCATGCGCAGTGTATGCTTTGGTAGTGGTAGCAAAAGAGGCCCCAGCAACAACAACAAACAAGTTAAGAGAGTGTTAAGAGAGAGAGAGAGAGAGAACCAGACAGAGAGCAAGTGCTAACTCCCATTTCGGCCATGGCTTTCTCGCGTCACAACATTGAAAAGCGCCGACTCATCGAGCTAGTACGCCTTAATCCCATACTCTGGGACTGTCGCCTTCCACACTACAAACGTTCCGATAAAAAGAAGGCCCTCAAATGGAATGAACTGGGACGCATGTTCAATGTGAACGGGGAGCGAGTACAGCGCACATTTACATCCTTGCGAGAGATCTTTCGAAGGGAACTCAATCATGAAAAGATGCTGGGCACAACGAGATTCAAGTCCAAGTGGGAGTATTACGATGCCATGGCATTTCTCAAGGAGGTCATCAGGGAGCGCAAGTGAGTATAAATATTTCTCAACTTGTATTCAATTCTAAGCACTTAGTTATTAAATTGTTAATGCTACAAAATCTATAGACATATAAAAATAGAGCCAGAAAAATGTTTACGTAATCATTAATTGAGAACTTCTGGCCCGATCTGGTTGAAAATTGTTTTTCAATGGTTCTTCAGAAGAAGTTGTTGGTCAGAAAAAGGTTTATAGAAAAGAAAATTTTGGAAAAACTTTTCGAAAAGTCACTAGCACCTCAACAGACGTACTCACTGTTAACGCCAACAGTCTGAAAGCGTTAAATTATTTTTATTTTAATACAATAACTTTATTCTCTTGAAATATGTATATTAAATATTTAATATATATTGTGATGAGAATGTTATGTTGTCTAAAGTAGAGACTGACGACTTAGCTATATCTTACATTAGTGGCTTACGCTTTTGGCAACTTTAATCAATCAGCTGTATGTTTAGAAAACGAGCTTTAAAGCTAATTTAACAGAATGAAGGCATAGTCAAGTAATATTAACTTATATGTAATTAAATTTTGTATTTAACAATTAAATTTTATTATTTTGTATTCTGACTTTATATTTACTTTACAATTACAATTTTAAAGTTTATAAAATAATAAAATGAAATACATTTTCTTTACGAATTTTTGATTCTTTTTTTTCGAGGCAGTGAATCTAGAAAAGGATATATTTTTATCTACTCTTTATAAATCTTAGCTATGAATATTTATCTACAATTATTCTCTGTGTTCTTTACAGATCACGGGAACGCATTAAGCACAGCTCTGCAGAAGCTGCTAGCACCAACAACAATAGCAACAACAACAACAACAACAACAACACAAATAATACAAACAACAATACAAATAGCAACAATAATAATAATAATAGTGTGGCACACGATGAATATCAATATTTTGCACCCAGCGATCCAAACAATCCCAACAATCAAGCAACTAAATCGAATAATGTTGCAGCCACCATTCAACCTGCCCCAATTCTGGCGAGCATCAGCCAATTGCCTGTTGGATTGCAACAACAGGCGCAGCATTTGCAGGCGTTGCAACTGCAACCGGACGTGACGTTGACATCGCTGAGTTTGTTGCAAAAGGCCACGACCCCAACTGTTGCAGCAACTGTTGTGGCGCCTCCATCGACGACGTCACCTGCTCGCGTGCAGCCTTGCAGCAGCTCACGTTCTTGTAGCAGCTCCCCCTCCATTTACATCAAGGACGAGCCCGACTCGCAGGACGAGACGGGAAGTCGATCGGCGCGCAAGTCGCAACATAAACTTGCCACAATTCGACCACAGACAAAGCAACAGTTAAAGGCGCGTCTGCAGGTGGCAAAAGTGAGTGGCGCCACACCGTTGTATGCCACACCGCCGCCTCATCTCATTATCAATACGAACAACGAACTAATCGATGTAGATGCCGGAGATTTAGATGACGATGACGATGATCTTGAGTATGAGGATGATGAAGATGATGATGACGATCGAGCAGCTCCTTGTCCACCCATTGTCGATGTAGACATGATGGGCGCTGGGGGTCGACTCTCGCCAGGGAGCAGCAGCTTTACCGCCGCCGGTGTCATTGGAACGCCACGTCATCAGCCAAGTCCCCGAGAGATGCTCTACATAAAATTCGGTGACTTCCTTGCCGCACGACTGAATACCCTGCATGAAACCGCGGCCAATGAGCTGATGAATAAAATTCTACTGATAATTGCCGAGAAGTAAAGCTGAAGATTGCAGCTGAAATGGGAGATCAGGGGATATAATCCGTGGGTAAGTGTAAAGTTCTACAAGTTATCTTATAGCTGGGGAGTTATTGACTAATGCTTGTATGGAGTCTTGAAAATGAGGTGGAGAGAAATGTTACAGTTTTAGTAGTGATGTAAAAAAACATCGAAACATCGATTGATCGATTTTTCCTTAAACGATTTTTGAAATTTTTAACTCGATCTATTTTTGCCGATTAATCGATTTAAATAAATTGAATTTCATAAAAAATCATCCTTTTTGAACATCCTTAGCAATCGCGACAAAATACGGTGTCAAAATTTCATTCATAGAAAAGTTAAATTTAACAAATATAGTATAGTAAGTGTGAGCTTTAGTATTATTAACGTATATGTATATAAATAACATAATAAGATTATGTTGCTGATCGCGAGCTGAGTTAAAATGTGTTATGTGTTAAAGTTTTCATGTACTTTTCTGTGTATTTATATGCATATGAAAAATTAATCGATCGATGTCGAAATTTCCGATGTTTCGATTAATCGATATTTGCATAGGCGATTTTAAGAATCCGATTTTTAAATCGATGTTCAGTTTGGATTGACATCACTAAGTGTTAGTAAAAGATTTTTTCAATTTTTAAAAGTGCTTAATCTTTATTAAGCTGCTTATTGGGATCAATATATTGTTGTCAAATGGAAAACAGTTCCTTTCGGTAAATAATGGTTGAAATAGCTTGAATTTATATTTTTCAAGTAAATGCAAAAAAGGTTTGCAGTGTTGGCATTTTAAGCTTTTTAATGTGCTTAGCAAGAGTGATATGTAAAATGAAAACACTTGCTTTTGGACTAAGTTTATTTCTTATATTAAATATTATTTCCTATCTTTTGCAATATTTTTTTTGAGTACAATGACAACTATTGAATATGTTGATTTGGCTCTCTAGTCTAAATCCTAATTTAAATCTTAAAATACAAATAAATAAATAATGTGCTGTACTATGAACAGTATTTTAACTAAATAAATATGAAATCTCTGAACCCAGGAAGATTCTTAATATCAGAAAGAGGTTAATAACATCTATTAAAATTCAAACTTGTTAAGATAAATACCGTTCTAAATTTGCATCTTTTAGTTTTATTTTAACTAATTAAATATGAAATCTCAGAATCCAGGAAGATTCTTAATATCCGAAAGAGGTTAATATCATCTATTAAAATTCAAATTTGGTTGTATAAATACCGTTCTAAATTTGGATCTTTTAGTTTTATTTTAACTAATTAAATATGAAATCTCAGAATCCAGGAAGATTCTTAATATCAGAAAGAGGTTAATATCATCTATTAAAATTCAAATTTGGTTATATAAATACCGTTCTAAATTTGGATCTTTTAGTTTTATTTGAACTAATTAAATATGAAATCTCAGAATCCAGGAAGATTCTTAATATCAGAAAGAAGTTAATATCATCTATAAAAATTCAAATTTGTTTATATAAATACCGTTTTAAATTTGCATCTTTTAGTTTTAATTTTTAAGATTTAATTCATAACATACACTTTTCATACTTTTATTCACAACAATTAAAGTCTGCCCTAAACATTTTTTTGGTAATTCTCTTTGGTAGTTTCGTTGTCCGCTTACGAAAACTCTTTTGACCAACATTTTTCTGATGTTTGGCACAGAAAACTTGTGGAACTAGTTAAGTTACACAAAATTTATTAGTTTGACCAATTTGTGTGGTCGCCACTTGAAATTGTGGCAAGTTGCAACAATATATTTAAATTTATATATATATTGCTTTTTTACACACTCACACTCACGCTCACAGCTTGCCAGGACCATAAAAAAGTTTTAATTTCCGTACGCTGAAGTGGCCCAGACGCAGACACGGAGACGGACACGGGCACGGACGAAGTGCAACATATCCGACTAAACAAAGCGTTGCAAGTTTGCGAGAATTCGAAAGCATTTCACGCATAAATAAAATACCCGAAAGCCATGCAACATGCCAAGTGAACAAACCCAACAGAATCACAAAACGGACAATGACCGAGACAAAGTAACAACAAAATAAGAGAAAGAGAGAAAGATACAAAAAAGTAAAATAAAAAATGAAATCAGAAACTGGCACAAAAAACACCAACCAATAAATTTCACATATTGCACTTAACTCGAGGCAACGATTTCAATTTGAAGTTGGCCAATTTCAAAAAGTAATGAAAGATAAAATAAAACAAAGCTGGGAATGTTTTATGCTTTGGAATGTATTAAATTTTATTGTTGATGATATGATTAATATTAATCATAATGAACTCGTAGCATTCAAAGAATGTTCTGTGAATGTAAATAAAAAGAATTTAATTTTCCATTTACTTTTTAATCGTATACTTAAAGTATATTTACATTCGATCCTTTTTTTAAATAACATGTGAATCAAATATTAATTACTATGAATATATAAATATACACGTTTTAAATATTATTACTTATTGCCATTGACCTGCAATATTTTAATTGCAGTTAAGACTAAAAGATTAAACAACTTAAGGCTGGATTTATTGTTGTGCTTTATATTTAATATCCGTAAATAATTGCTCACATGTGACTGTGTTTCTTTATTTCTATAAATATTGTATTGATTAAAATTTCATTAAATAGCTTCAGGCTTGATTAATTGGTGAGCTTAACAACTAAATTCAACATTTAAAGAAATAAATATAAATAATGTTTAGGATATTACTGCATTTCTTACTTTTTCATTTAGTATAACGGTAAACATACAAAGTAAAGGCTGTTTTAATAATTATTGTTTATTTTAATAATTTTTTTACTTACTTCTGAAAATTGCAGTAAATAGTTGAAATACTCTGTGGATAACGGAAATCTTTTGAGTTGAAAGTGTTGCTTCTAAGCTGACCTCAAGTAAACCAGGCCCGAAGAATTGGCTAACTCTGCTGCAAGTCCTATGTAGCTGTGTAAATGACTTTACACTCACAACACACACACACACACATGAGTGTGTGTATTTACAATTTTGTAATATTTATGCAGAGACGCTTCTGTAATGTGCATGCGTGTGATTGTATGTGTGTGTGTGTGTGTGTGAACCCTTTAGCTTCCGTTGCGGCTTTGCCATCAACTTTTCGCGTCCCTTTCTCTTTCTATCCCATGCTCAATCGTTGCCTCTTTCATCGTCTTTGCCCTTTGCCATCTGGTATCTATGGTAACAGCTTTACGAGCTCAGCCTCAATTCAGTACACTAGCCGACACAGTGGGTGGCTTCTTTCTCTGCGTGTGTGTGTGTGTGTATGTGTGTGTGTGTGTGCATGCGGCATTTTATGGATAGTTACAGCAAGTTTGTTGGCACTTACAACATTATAAATTTGCCATAAATTATCGTTATATGAAACGCAGCGCGATGCTGATAGGGCAAACAGTAGCCGAACTTTGATTCAAAAATCTGCGAAATACAAAAAAAACAATATGTATTGCCTTAACGAGCATACTAAAAAGAAGTGGTGATGAGAAGAAGGACTAAGAGGTAGGGTATACATATATCTAACTAATCATATATAAGACAAGAAAAAGATCATTTTAACTTTTAAAAGTTAATCATATTTTAGAAGCTGAAAAGAATTTCTTACTTAAATAAGCTTTGAAGTCTTTAAAAGTTTTTATTTTAAAAATCCACAATATTTCAATCGATTTCATTTATTTTGTTATCTTTCCAAAATACTGAAATGGAAATCAGTTGTGTTAGAAAACGATAACTCTACGAAATGACATACATACATTTTTATGTAGCTTAGTAAACAAAATAAATATATTAAAAATGTTGTAAATATTTTATTTAATAGCATAAATAAACAACATTTTTAATGAGGACTTTAATATAAGTACGTATTATTATCGTAAATCGATAACACTTTAAGTTGATTTCTTTATTGCAGTAACTATAAATAAGTATATATTGTTCGAATATTTTCCCCTGTATACAAACTTAAAATACCTTTTTTTTTACCAAGTTCTGCATTGAAACGATTTTGAAGGGTATAGCTTATACAAATAAGTTAAATTTTAACATGTTCAAGACATTTTATTCTGTTCTTCCGAGAGCTCTCTAAAATATTGCCGATTTTCTATTCAGTTAGTTTCTTATATAGATACATTTCCTTTTTCACACACATAGTTTCCATAGAATCCGTTTTCTATTTTCCTGTCTTTAAACTAACAAAAAATAAAAGAAAGAGGGAATATGATTTGTATAATAAAAAACTTAAATCGCAGTTGGTTACAATGTGTAAGGCGATGGCTAAACTGCGATTCTATATACGACTAAAGCTTTAGCCGGAGGATGAGGCAAGTTTTGTGGATGGCGCCCAAGCTAGGAAATTGTTGCATAGCTCGCGGCGTTTAGCCCTTTTGAACATAAAATTGCATATGCAAGTTAATGTTTACAATAGTCGTAAAAGTTTAATGGATTTTGGCTGCTCCTCTTGTTGTTGTTGCTGTCAGACTCTGATAGAAGATGGCCAACTTTTTAGCCATAATAAAAACGCATTTATTTGATTAATATGTTGCCCCTTTTTTGCGGCAATTCTATTATTTTTTCTTTTTCTCCCTCCTAACATAAATGCAGCAAATGTTTTACAATTTTTGAAAACTTTGCGATTTTCATCGGTATTTTCGTTTGTTTGCTTATTGACTTTTCCACTTTGCACTCCATTTTTGACTATTCATTTTTTGATTTTTCAATTGATTTTTTCAAACTTTTACATACATTTTACATATTTCATAGTGTGTGCTTGGGTCTGTTTTTTGTGGGCTGTGACATTTTAGTTGTTTCTATATTTATACAAGGATATAGGATTATATATTGTGTTTAGGGCTGGAGACGCTTTCTTTAAATTGTTAATTTAGGGGTTATATTATAAAGTTATTCGAATAAAAGTACTATTTTAAATGGTTACCAACTTTTGTTATTTTGGAATTCGATTAAGTTATATAAAATGTTCATTTAAAGACTTTACAATCTTGTGTTGTTGATAAATAACTTCCGTGATTTTTGTTTCCAATCGAGAAGAAACTCAACACGATGACAAAAGTTTGATTTTCTATTTGTGGATGAGGAATTCTTAAACATATCTTAGCAGATAAATTATAATCTACATGCTAAGTTTGGTATCTCTAGGTCTTTTAATATCTGAGATATTTTACTTTATGAGGTCTGCAACGCCTTCTCCTATCTCTTATGCATCTTTATTGACAGATTTTTATGCGATGTCTCTTCAGTCGATCACTGTATCTGCTCGTATGTCTTGATATCTTACACAGTATGCAGATTGAGCCACGCACGTACCAGAGATAATTGGATATCTGCCGTAATGCTCGATTCTGCGTTAGCTGTACCCGCTTGTACTTAGTTAGATTTAGCAGCGATTCCCCAGATCTGCTCTCGAAATTGTATAGCCAAATTGAGGCTATACAATGTGCGTATACTGCTCTTTTAAATATAAGCAACACAGAGCTCCTTCCGTTTAATAGACAACGTAATTGTTGCATTCTTTGTCTACACCTTTTTGTTGTTGCTTTCAGATAAGTCGCTTATCTAGTTTTCTGCTGAGGCATTTCGCTTACGACGACTGTTCCATGGTTACTCCGTCCAACTGTATTGCTGGGGTATGCATTGTTAGCCTTTTAAGTGTGTAAATATTATGCATTATTAGTCTTCAAGGGGTTGGTGTTATTTTTGTTATCTCAACATGCCTTTGAAATTCTGAGAATGTAGGGATACTTGATGTAGTGGAATCAGGCTATTTCACTAATCACAGGTCAAACAATATACTTGCTTGCTACAGTTTAACTTGAAATTATCCATTCGTAAGGGAAGATACATATTTTTACCTTATGGCTTGATTATTCAAGAATTAATTCACAGGAAATATAGAAAATTTGATTCCTAAATGTTGCGTATGTTGCAATGGATTCAATTATTGAATGGACTTGGTAACAACAAATGAAATGCATCAGCAAATATACAACATCGTAATTATTATAACAGTCTGTTGGGGCATTAAATACAATACAAAAACAAAATGTGGTCAAGTGCCACAAGCTGAGGTTGAAACTAATCTGCAGTTGCTGTTGTTGTTATGGTAACAAGGATGAAGAGAAGAGAAAGAGCTGATTTGAATTGAATGTGATGCCAAGGATAAGGATGCGTCAAGTCTATTATACAAATAAGGCATCCGATTGCAGGCTGAGAAGACAAAAAGGAGGTTTAAGTTCCCCTAGTCGTATCAATATTGACTGCTATTAATATGGCATTTTATACAATAAGCAGAGAGTCAGTCCTGTACTCCCTCAGACGCTATTGCATTTTTAATGAGCAGAAGGCGCCTCCGATTCGATCCGCTTCACTTCCGCTGTGACTGCTTCCTCGCCTGATGCCTGATGAGTGGCAAATGCTTCCTGCATTGGCATTGGCAAAATTTGACAGCATACGTAAAGCAGTCACTGCTATCAGGTTAATTTGAGACGCAGCCATAGGGAAAAGGCAACTGAAAGACAGCGGAAACGCACACACATACTCACATTCACCCATAAACACACACACACTCGCACACACAAAGTATTCTCCTATTCTGTGGCAACGTTGTCGTCGTCTCCTTCAACTCAGCATTAATGGCCGCAGGACATGTCAAAAGAATTGATGACGTGCAGCGTCTTCGACGTGCGCTGCAATCATAAAACTGGCAACATTCTTCCCCATTTCCCCTTTTCCTCTCTGTAAACCCCAAAAAGTCGAATGCCAATAAAATCGTTTTAGAAATGGATTGTCAGATGCTTTGCCAGCGATTAATTTGAGTCAACTAAAATTACAATGACATCAGTTGAAATCGCAGCTTACAACTTACTGCCAGGCCCATCATGGCCTTAAAGTTCGAGGCTTAAACTATTCGACAGTGTTGTGTAGCTTGTTAAAAGAAAGCTTGCCTAGTATTTAACAACACCCTTTATAAATATTTCTGGTATCTTCAGGTTCAGAAACAGTTAACTTAATAATATAAATTGTTTTAGACAAATTGTTTTACTGGTTTAATATGGCAAATTATCTGATGTGTTATCCTTCTAGCCCTTTTATACTCTGGAAAGGATGTCCCTCGATAAAAACCGTAAGCCTTATTTATAAATGCATCCCTTCGAATCACATTATAACTTCGCAATTTATATATTGTATTATCATACGAAAGTTCGAAGATTACAACTCTAGTAACTGTCTTATTTGTATACCCTTGTGGAGTGTATTATAATTTTGTCACAAAATGTGTAACGCTTTAAAGAAGGCTTAGTAGATCCCCGCAAAGTAGATATATTCTTTCTCAGAAAAATGAGCTGAGTCGTTATAATAATGTCCGTCTGTCTGCCCATCTGTTTCTTTGTAAAATAGTGTGTTTTAGGTTTTAAGTGTGTTAACATTTAGTTCTTTGAGTTATGTCAATCAAGAAATATATATAAAATCAGACGAATCAACTAGTCATTAATCAACATTTATTTTTCGCATTTTGTTAAAATCTGACTTATTATATAATATAGCAGTCTAAAGTTAAATACAGCCTTATTTTATTTTTGACACATGTAATTTTACTTCCGCTTTATGCTATTTCTGGTTGTCCGATTAATCGTTTGTTGTCAGATTTCAGTTAGTGTCATTGGAACATGTTTGGCCATTGGCTGCATTGGCTGACGCGTCCTGAATATATTGCACATCAATCGGGCGTAAAAATGACGCCAGCTGGCGCCATCTTGTTATGCAATGACCGAGCACTAAAAATGGCGCCTTAGCCTCAGCACATCTCTTTCCTCTCTCGTTTTCCTTCTCTTTCCGCTAAGGATCTCCTTTTCCCTCTCTTACACAAATAATTGCAAAATTTATTGCTGCACATTTTATGGAAGTTTACCTTTGAGATGTGCTCATAACTTTGGCAAAAACGGAACCGATTCTAAAGTCAACAAGAGTGCTTGAAATTTTGCTGTAGATTTTCATAAATTAATAATTTTGATTGCCGTCCCGTCAGGCGCGTCAAGCCGCTTGACAACTCTATGCAAAAGTTGTTTAAGTTATTCATTAAAATTATCATCATTAGCTCTGGGGCTCTAAAACTCAGTTGCAGTTCTTACTTCTGGGTTCTCTTGACAGTCAGTGTTAAGCATTTTTATCAAAATATCAAGGGAATTTCTTATGGCGTCTTTATCATAGGCTTACTAAACTGCAGTTGCTTATTAATTAAAAGTTTTATTAGTTAAAGGGACTTGGAAAGTTTCGCAGCAAGGAAAATATCAGTCTTGGGGATGTCTCAGAAATCTTGTATAATTTATTATTTCTTTTTCGGTTTGTTCACTATGCAAATAGATCTCAGAGACTATAAGAGCTACACTCTGTTGTAGATATGTGTAAGTTATTTGGGTAAGTTTTACTTGAGTATAGGGTATCATGTTGTTGAGCAGTGTTTTCCTTGTTTTCTGTTGCTAATTTGTGCCCATATTTAGATTGTTTGGTAAATAAATGCCTGCTGCATTACTTTAAAGTGTGTGAGTAAACAAACTGTCCACACACACACATAGAGAAAGACACACATAACAACACATCTATGATAATTGAGTGTACACAAATCGTTGATAATATTCGGGGCAGAGATGCTATTAATGGCATACTCGGTATTTGGCAACCGAAGCCACAGAAATTGATTGCCGTAAAAGCCAAAAAGCAAGGCAAATAATATTTGTTGCTATTTTGTGGCGAAACGAAACGAATTGAAATGAAATGAATTGTATGGAAAATGAAAATGATTGGAAATGAAAGTACACAACATTTATAAATTGCTAGATGCGTTTTCAATTCAATTTGGCCAATACGAAAAACTGCTGACCAGTTGGCCAACAGCTGTGCCGACTTGACTTGTCACTCTGTATTGCAACGATACACAATTAATTACCACTGAAATGTGCGGCCAATTGTTAAATAAAATGCCAGACTAATTACATTAACCATTAGGACCAATTTCAAGCCAAGAGACTGGGTGGTCTACCATCGGCACTTGAGGCAAATTGCTGCAACGGAGTCAACAACTTTGGCGCCTCTAGGTATGCAACAGTTTTCCAACTGAAGCCAAACAGAAATGATGAGGAAAGGAGTGAAAAAGGGGGATAAAGTGGTGAATGAGCAGCAGGCAAAAGGCCTTAACTGTTTATGCATTTCCCTAATGAAAAGCAAAGAAAGCCCGAAAAGCGGCTTAAAAATTCCCAAAAGCAGGTTACAAAATATGAAAATCTTTTGCTCCCCTCAAAAACAAAACAATTACTAGAGCTTTTGCCTGGGCATTATTGTTGCAACTTGACGTTGAGTGGTAATTAAATATTTATTTTCTTTTCAGCTATTTGCTTTGATTAATAGCTAAAAAGCTAAACCCCCAAAAAACCACCCCGCTCCCTTCCAGCCACAGCCCCAACTTTTGTGTTTATTTTGAATATTTTACAAATTTCCCAATTTTCCAATTTGTTTATCTTTTGTTTTCCTTATTGTGTTTATCTTGTGCATTAAATGGACGAATATTTAGTTTACATTCATTTTGGTAATGTATTTTTTGTATTGATTTTCTTCTGGGGATTAAGAGGAATTTCAAATAAGGTAAATGAATTTAAAGCTGCTCATTGAAATCTTTTTTCTTTTAAATATTTCTTTATAGATTTTAGGTAAATTGTGCTTAAGCTTGCGGTTGAGCTTTTTCATTTTCACATTCATTCATCTAAACCTGTTTCAATTACAAAAAAACAGTCTCAATTAAGATATTGACAACTAAAATTTAATTGTTATCTCTTAACTACATTTGTAGCTTTTGAACATTTAAGCTTAATTGAGGTTTTAGGGAAGATTTTTAAAATGTTCACTCTCATAATCCTTAAACATCTTTGCCATAAATGCGCCCACAAATATTTCACTTATTTATTTCACTATCTTTTATATTTAATACATATGCCTTAAAACAATATTCATATTGAGAGTTTTAGCAAATTTTGAAAACTAATCCGCACTGTTCAAAAAATTTCAAAACATGTTTTTGATGCTGGGTCATTTCGTTTGTTTGCAAGCTAAACTAGTTATAACTATTTATTTGCCTAATAGAAATTGTTTAAAAAGTCCTTGGAAATAATATATTTATTGTTGCATGCTTCAAGGCGCCGTCGGGCCACAAAACACGTCTGGGCAAATGGGTTTAAAATGCTCGCACATGCAAAATAGCAGGATGGCAGACAGGGAAGGACAGTGGAGACTCTTGCTCGAACATGCACCACATCATTATGGGACCACAGGGAGCAAGTGACTCCGACAGAGTGCGTAGGAAATGTCGCCACAACGACGGCGGACTTGTTGTTGTTGCACTGAAGCATCATTAAGTCAATTTTGTGTGGGGGGGGGGGGGGGAAAGCGCAGCTTAATGTGCAGTCAGGGAGTTTTCGCAAGTTGGGAGCCATTGGGACAATGGTCAGCATGGACACACCAATTATCCAAAATGCCAACACACCAGACACACACTTTGCAAGTGGAAAAGAAAAAAAAAGACTAAAGAGAAGAGAAATCTATTTGGGTGTGCAGAATTGTTGAGAGGAGAAAGGAGATTGCGCTTTTGCGGTTGTGTTAAGTTGATTTCCGGCACGTCTATCGCAAAATATTACCCCTACCACTATCCCCCCTCCTTTACTGTGTATAGTGCCACATTTTGCCGCACTAGTCGAAGATGCACAGCGCCAATTATGCGAGCCGTCATTGTCGACGTCGTCGACGTCGTCGTCGTCATCGTCGCTGGTCAACGTTACATTCATAAACAGACTCAGTACCATCATCATCAGCGTAGGTGTCTGACACGCCCCCATCGTTGCTGCTGTCAAATGCACAAATGACTCTGACCACCTCTGCACACTGGTGCGAGAGCGATTGACAATTAATTCAAATTAACTGAGACGATGGTTAAATATCTTTTGAATGGAAAGTAATGTTACATAAGAGAGAGAAAATTTGTTTGATTTGAGTTGCAAAATTCTAGTCTTCGCTTGAAATATTTCAAAATTTATTTTTAGAAATTAAACTAAATTTGCAATAAATTGTACTCTACATTCAATAGTGAATACGACTCCTTGAAAGAAGCTTTTAGTTTTATTCTTTAGTGATTTGAATTAGTCTAATAACTATTTTTTTAAATATCACTTTCTCCTCAATTTATATCTATCTTAAATACATCTGTAAATATTTCCTAACATAGTAAAATAGCATAGACTTTTCTTATTTGGTTTTAAGAATTTATAAATATTGCTGTTTCCAGTAAACTCTTTTCTGTTTTTAACTCAATTGGAAAAACAAACTCCACATGTACCTTCCGTGTTATATATTATGTTATTGTGCTGCAAATTTTGTTCTCTTAATAATAGAGATTTTGCATTCAAATCCAACGTTCTTCTTCATAGTAGGCTTGTTTCTGAAACCTCTTCTTACTTAATTTTTAATTATAATAGCAGTATGTTTATGCATCGACGTGGATTGCAAGTCTTACATTTCTTCCGAATATTATAGCGTAATAATTTAATTAGCTTACAATTTTATTCATTAATTTAAGGTATTTGTAACTCTAATCCATTCTAGCTCCTTTCGAAATTAATTCATAATACAAATTTTCTTAAGATACTCTTTAATTACTTAATTTTACATACTAGATGTAGCACTATCTTTACTCTGGTACAGTTGTCTTCAATATATATTTCATTGAGCGGTGAATTGAATTTCTTAATCTTTATTATTTGCCACACTGTGCGCGGTTATCTCTGTCTGGTTGAGCCATCGCCAAGTTCCCAGCCTACTGAGGTGAGCTGTAAATTATACGGCTTTGCGTTTAGCCTCCGTAACCTCGAAGTTGCCCAGGCTCCGTTACCAGGACCCGTCACCGTCACCATCACCATCACCAATACGGACTCTAGCTGTTGCTTTGTGGCTCCCTCTGCTACGAATTTGGTGCATGCAACATCTCCCTGATAGCCTGCAACGCAGTTTGATGTTTTGCGGTTGTGTTGATGCTGTTGACGTTGTCAACGTTGTCTATGGGCCAATGACAACAGCCAGCCAACATTCTCTGCCACTCTTGGAGTCCCTTCAATTTTGGGGACTTTAACTTTAATATTTAAAGTGTGCTTTTAGGTGCAGCATGGCATGTTAAGAGTTTGCCATCATCCTGCCACTCGGCTATTGTCTCTTTGCGGTGCGTTGCCAATTAATGAGATTTTCACTTGAAAGAGCATAGGCAGGAAGGGGTTGAGGTATGTAAGAGCAGATAAGGGTCGCAATTCAGATAGAAAACAGAGCTCTATTCAATCGAATAATGGAAAGTCCTTTGATGAATGTCCTGTAGTTTCTTTGCAGAATTTTATCTGCTTTTTTGGTGACTTTTATAACTCAATTATCAGCTCCCCCAAAGACAGTCTCGATTGTGTCATTTGCTGACACCTGCATATTTTCACTTGAATTTCTTTTATTCGTTCTAGTTGCAGTTGTAGTTGTCGTTGTTGTTGTTGTTGTTGTGGTTAACCCCCTGCCAAGGACTCCCCATGTCTAGCTTCATTTGAATAAACCAAACCACTTGGAGACACTGAAGAAGTTCGAGGTGAAAACCAATTGAACCACACGAGTTGATAGAGGAAAAACTTTCACACTCGCTGTCGCTGGAGTTTGTGCCCCACGATGTTGCATGACTGCCTTAACCTTTATTTTGATTAGCTGCAGTTGCAGTTCCACAGCAGTAGCAGAAACAGCAACAGCTGCCGTTTGCCATCTCCTCTAGACAGAAGAACGTAGAAAACCAAGCCAGTTATCCAGTCAGCTAACCGCAACGCTCTTGGAGCCACTGTCATTTGTTATGTTATTGGTTTGGACATTTTGCAAATTGCTTATTTAGCAGTGCGTAAAATCCACAGCATCCACACTGATATAGAGAAGGAGACGGGGAAGGGAAAGAGAGATAGAGATAGAGATAGATAGCCTTACTATCTCTACTGTCCCTGTGTCTCCATCTCACACATTGGCTTCATTCTGCTTTCTTCCTACTGACTGGTTGTGGTTTTTTGTCGAGAACTTCAGGGACACACACATGTCAAGTGTGTAGCTTCTGTTATTTTTTGCTCTTCACTTCTGCCTTTTAGATACCCTATAAGCTGTGCAAGTATTGGGATAGTGTGATTATCATAAGCAATCCGGAAAGTAATTCAGGCGTTTTTTAATGAAATTGTCATTTTTACTAAAATTGGTCTTCAGCAAGAGGTACACAGCTAACAACGTTTTACAGGGTATTTCTACAGAGTTTATATAAGAACAATAAAATACTTATAATAATGCTTTATTACAGGATACTTGACAGTATATTCAATATACTATATTGTCTATTTCTAAAATATTTCCTCACTATTGGATATTTGCTAGAATATTGTTATTTAAGAAATAATTACAGGGTGGATGCTACGTTATTTTTTATCACATTCAAAACCTGCTTGCAGGGTATATTCTAGCATAGTATTTTAACAACACACACTTACTTTTGTCACATTGCTGTACCTTTCATTAGACGACAAACCCCCAGCCAAGTTAACAGCATGTCAAGCAAGCGGTTAGTTGTGACCATCTACAGGAATTACCAGTTCAATGTCACACCAAAAAAATAAAAATGGGAAGATAAAAAATTGGTAAAAGAGGCCTTCCAGTTATTTGAGCAAGTGTTTGAATCTTGTCAATGTTGCAGCTCTGTTCTCTTTACACTTTCCAAGCCACTTGTCATTCACAGGGTTTTCCATCCATAATAATATTTGCTTTTCATTTTGGGTTTGTCTCTTTTTTTTACATTTGTTTCCTTCCATACCTCGTGTATTTCGAGGTTGGGTTAAAATAGGAATATTAACTAAATTCAAATTTGAAAATATGGCTAAAAGAGTTATAACCGATCTAGTTCTTCAACAGTATCGATGGGTTTAACAATTTAGCACAGATTTAGCTTAAGATTTGCTTCTAATTTCACAGGCATACAAATACTTATAATACTTTAAAAAGCTCATTATCAATTTAAAAAGTAAACTAATTTGAATAGAATTGAGCATAGGGTATCTCCTAGTGGAGTATGCTCATCTAGAGGATTCTAAAATGTTATTTTTTGATGCTGCCTAATTGCCTGGATACGTTTTACAGCATCTCTTTTGTGGGCATAAAACTTTTTATGGCTAATAATTCGTGAGGCCTTTTAATTAGACGAACAGCCATTAAAACTGATCTATGGGCTCTTAATTGAGTTTTTCGACTGCGCATAAAATTAATTAAAGCTTTATGACTTCGATTCGATTTGATCAAATTTTGGCCTATTAATGCAAATTTGTATATATGCTATTAACATTTTAAATACTACTGTTGAATGATTTTTATTTTATTCTCATCTCTTTGCAGTTAAACTCAACTGAAGCTATTGGATAAACGATGAAATGTAATCTAGTTACAGCTTTTACCATTAATCAAGTCTGTATGTGTGCCATAGAAGTAATATGATAATGCATCAATAATTATAAAAATAAATATATATAGTTTATAATCTTAGCTTTCAAAAACTTGTTTATTGTAATTTGACTTTGTCCCGCTCTTTAAAGTCACATGGCGCTCATGGTTGGTCAAAAAAGGTTCTACATCAATTTCAGGTTTCATCTATTACCTTCTGTACATTCTGTTGGTTTAGTTATTATGTCATAAGTGAAACTCGCTTTCCAAAGGTCATTTCATAGCGTGTACCTTCTCTTACGACTTTAATTTTTAACTTAAAAATATTACCTGTTATTCTTTAAATTTAACACGTACCTCTTTCTAAGATATAACTTGTGACAAGGCTACATGAAACAAATATATAATTACATTATTTTTTGTATTTATTTGGACAGCCTTTGCATAATTTATGAAATTGGTTATTTATAGTATTGGTGCTGTTCTAGGTTGGAGAGTGTTTATTATATAATTGCATATATTGTTTAAGCGCAGCTAATTTTCTTATATACCAAAATCTCAAATACTCGTAGTACCCACATAAAAAGAATATAAGCAAATCAATTTCGCTTCAATAGAGGTAAACTACCACGGTTAACTAAGTTCTATTCCTTGGAATCCAGTGTAACAACTGAAAGTAACTTACAAGTTCCCTAAAAACATATATACATACATACATGCATACAACAAACTCAAACTTTTTTTTGGGAAGTGGAGGGCACAGGCTTGGCAACTTTTCTATGCAACAAGAAACAGTTTTTTCCCTAAGAAAAACCCGCACACAAAAGCCTTTAGGCTCTATGGCAAAAAACGAAGGAGAAACGAGGGTAAATAGAAAAAGTTGGCGCGATTTTTAAATTGAAAATAAAATCTGGCAGGTAGCAGTTGCAAGTAGGAAAGATTAAGTGTGGAATTTAAGAGCTGAAACAACAACAACAACAATGCAAAGAGCAGCAACAACAACAGCAACAGCAACAAAATCTCTACCACTTGTGCCATAATAATCGCTTTAATTACAATTAAAATGAAACTGTAATGACTTTACAGTAGCCGTTGTTGTTGTTGCTGCTGTTGTTGTCGTTCTTTTTATTTGTTATTGTTGTTGTTGTAGCTACTATGAAGATGAATGACTGGCCATCCATTTGTATGGAAAGGGGGAGGTGGACATTTCCCCTGGACGTCGGGTAGGCGTTTACTTTGGCTTAACGTCCAAAGTCAAAGTCGCGATGCTATTATAATGCTAATGACGTTTAATCGTTTTTAACTTGGCAGCTCACTCGCTCTTTCTCAGAAATTCTCACTCTCTCTTTCCCTCTCACTATATAGACTTTTCGCTTATACAGTTAATTTGCATAAAGTGGCAACGTTTAGCGGCCTGTAGAACTTTTCTTATGGCCCTTTAAAGAGTTGCCGCCTTTGGCCCAAAACAGTAGTCGAATTGCTTCTTAATCTATTTAACGAGAAACATTGATATTAAGTCTTGAGCTTAGAGTAAGCATATAGCCGAATTGACTTCCTTATAGGTTATATACAACAAACTTACTTTCTTATTTTAATGATTCTGCGATTTACTACATTGAATTTACATTATCATAAGATAAATACTATAAATGATTTGAGAAAACAATGTCTTTGAGTTCCTTCCAATGAGTGTATCAAGTTGAAGTTCTAAATATATAGACACTCTACAAACGAATCCAGGTAGATAGTTAACCAATTGTCCCTGGTACGTTCGCGGTTCCACTTTCCATGGAGTCCTCAACCTTTATACAGTTGAAGAGCAGATTGGTCGGCACACCAGCAGATAGAGTGATAGACTTATGAGACACCGCAATTTACTCGCAAGAAGACTGCTATCTGCCAGGCCTTTAAGGCGGCTAAGAAGACTGGGTTTCGCCAGGACGATGTGCTAAGAAGTTACTTCTGTATGTACGGATTCAACACTTAGTTAAACAAATTATAAAATAAAAAAAATAAAAATACTAACCCTGGTAGAGTATATTAATTTGTATAATTTATTTTTATCGAGTATTGTAAACATTAGCCAGAAATGTTGATACTACATCATCTTTAAGCTCAGCTATTTCCAAGTCAGCTGAAAACACGGATATGAGTTATAAATTATGGTTTCGATTGTAGTCTTAGTAAAATTACACTTTTAGTCACATTTCGTAGTTGTGAAATAATGCACATGGACATAAGGAAAATCTGAGTTTTTCATCACAGTTATTAAAAATTCACATTTTATAAACAACATTTAGATTTTGTTATACTTCGAAATTGATAAAAATTAAACAGAGTTCCGAAAATGCAGTAAGCTGCAGTGGAGCAAGCTCGACGATAGGAGACCCAGCACTTTTTGAGTGCAAAGCGTTCACTATAGATTGTTCTTCAATGTTGCGTACCATTCAATAGATGGCGCAAATATGAATATAAGTTAATAAACACAGAGGTCGCTAGCGTCTCTTCTTCTTCCTTTTGCCCGTAACATTGTTAGTTGAATAACTTCCGCGTTTATCATCCGATTGGAATGAAATTTTCAGGATCGATTTGGAACGTAGAGTTTATTATATGTACCAAAAAGTTTATTATATGTAAACAAACTCGTTCAATGCAAGATATAGATTAATATACATGCCAAGTTTGGTGGCTCTAGCTCTCATAGTCTCTGAGATCTAGGAACTCAAAAAAGGGACACACGGATATGGTTATATCGACTCGGCTGTTGATGCTGATCAAGAATATATATAATTTATTGGGTCGGCAACGCCTCCTTCTGCCTGTTACGCACATTTGCACAAACTTAATAGACCCATTTGTACTTTTTTAAAGTACTGGGTCTAAAAATAGCGAAAATTAAATAGCATATCGCTTGGGGAAATTCATAAAAATTCAGAATGAAATTGTGCGGAAACCAAACGAGCCAGCGGAGACTAGAGTCCCGCCTTCCCTAGACTTATCGGCCTGGTTGCACTTAGCAATGGCCATAGGCATCGGTGGCAAGCCTATGAGCAAGGAAACATGTCACGTGCAACCACCCAAACACCCAACCACCCAGTTACCGACACACATACCAATAGATCAAACTGGAACTGAGGCAAGTCCTTGGACACTGGTCCTGATGCTGAACCTGGTCCTTGTTCAATGCTGTTTGCATTTTTCGCATGAAATTGACGTTTCATTTGTTATAATATGCATTGAGGCAACATTTCGATACTCATAAATATTTAACAGACATTCATCTGTTGGGAGAAACGTTAAAGGCAACTGTGGAACCCCCCCAAGTCAAAGGGGAAGAGGGAGTATAAAGGCAAGGGGACTCAGTTGCAACAGGATATGGATATCGCATTGAAATCGAGATACAGATGCAGATACGTGGGATACGTGTGTATGCACATTATGGTCATAAAAAGCTTGAGGTTCCCCCATGCGACGTACATGGGCGTTGACACATGCAACCAACAACAACAGAAACAACAACAACAACAACAAAAACAAAGAGAAAAAACACTGAAGGTATAACGTCGCACTAAAGCTCAAAGGATCAGACAGTCGTTGTTGTCAAGTGCCTTAATTATTGATTTAAATTTATACTATACGAAAGTGTTAATATGCATATCATAATATACATAATATATTCCAGTGTAAAGATACATTTAAATAAACTTCTCTAACCTTTCAAACTATAGTTTTTGAAACTATTTAGAATGTCCTACTTTTATATATATATTTATTTACATATTTCATTATTCATATTGATACCTTAATCAGTACAATCGTTCAATAAATTATTTTTACTAGTATTTTAAAAAAAGACAATTCCGATTCTTAGCTGATATTAAAATAATATATGTACTTACTTAAAAAAAAAGATTTAAAAGATAAGGAAAAATCAAATAAAAAATTATAAATAACAATAAGGAAGAAAAAAAAATTTTGAATAACAAGAGATTTAATAACTACAATTATAAATATGACACATGCTGATTAATTTACTTTACATATTAATATAAAAGATAAAAGTAACTTATATATGAATTACTGTTCATTTTAATTTTAATTGATAAGTTTTATGTGTATAGTAGTTTCTTTGTTTTGACTAGCGCCTTGATTTAAAAGCCTTGTCTTGTCTAGGAATCAAATCATAATAAATATATAATGATTCAATCTTGGAGACTTTAATAACTAACTAAATATTTAAATAACTAGAAAGTTACCTGCGCAAATGTGAAGGATTCTGAGCTTTCCAAAAAGTTACACTTTTCTACTCTAGGAGAACGTTCTCTATATTTGCTAAAAATATCAATACAATAAAAATAAAAATATATATTTAGTTATTAAGTTAATAATATATTTTCCATGAAATTCCTTCTTTGGAGTTTGTTTAAATTAAATACAAGTAGTTTAAGGTGTGAACACTAACCCAAATATATTTTTGTAAAGACACGTTAAGAGCAATTGAGATTCCGGCTTTTAATTGAAGCTCCTTAAAGTGGTGTCAGCTGGATAAAAAAGCATAATATTGTTGGATGCATTTAAGACTCATTTGAGTCTAAAAATTGCTGACGTTTGGCATGTGTTACTTGATGTTGTTGTTGTTGTTGATGTAAAAATTCTATAACGTTATTTCCCAACTGAGTTAAGTAGCAACATTCGCACACTCACACACACACACACACATACACATCGCATAATTACGCAAAGTGAGCAGGTTGGCAAAAAAAGAAATGAAGAAAAACGAAGCATGCTAGGGAGCAGGGAAGTGTGACGGAGAGGGGCCGTAGTGTGGGTGCCTCCACAAAAAAAGAACTGTAATTAGTGGTGCGAAATTAGTGTTATCCTAGAGCGCAAAAACATTGGAAAAATCCCCATTTCCCCACCTACCCTTCCTGCTGAAACGCAAGCGAGCTCAAAAGTGAAATGAAACACACTCTGATAGTTATTTAAACTGTGCGTGTGTGTGTGAATTTGTTGATGTATGAATAGAAACAGGTGTAAACTGTACACTGGCTGCTTTCAAGGCACCTTTCATCACTGAAGACCTCCCCCCCTGCATTTCCCGCTCATAGTCTACCTCCCGCTGAGGGAAAAGCTTAGCAAATGCCCGAGCTGCAAGCTATTTCATAAAGCATGCTATTTGGGTCAACAACTCCACTGCGACTGTTAGCCTAGCATAAGCTCGCGGGGTGACAAGAGGGTCAAGGGGGCAAGGTGGCAAGGTGGCAAGGGGCAAGAGGTGCGGAGAGTATTTGATGGAAGGCTTGGCGCGTCAAAACTTTTTTATGAACTGTTAAATTTCCAATTAGCGCTGATTGTTGCGATTTAACTGAAAACAAACAGCACGTGTGAGTGAAAGCCTTCTCCTCCCTTTCCCCCGTTATTTCCAGCACGCTCCGCCCATGCCTAGGGGTATAGGTGAGGGGTTGTGGTTAAGTAGCTGCTGATATTAGCGATAGTAATTTTAAGCATAGATTAAGATTAACATCAATTAATAGAAAGAATAACTTGCTTAACCAGGAAAAGTAGAAGAGAATAAGGAAGAAAAACCGTCAGAGAGAGATAGAGACAGCAATATAGTGGCACAACGAGACACTAGCAATAGAGAGAAAAAGAAGCAGGAATACACAGTCAAAGAGATGGAGAAAGATCAGAAAAGCAGAGAATAAAGATATAGAGAGAGCTTTCTGAGCTCATATAGTATGTTGTAGTAGAAAGCGATGGACTGAGCAAGAGAAAAAGAGACAGGGACAGATAAAATTGAGAAATTTAACAGATAAGGCTGTATTTGGGATATTTTTCAAGATAAATTAAACTTGTTGAGTGCAAAGTAAAAGTCATATAAACAAAGCCTCTTAATATAGATATACTTATTTATAACACAAGAATGATAAAAGATTTGTTTTCGGAGCATTAATCAACCCTTCATTAATTTCAAAAAGTATACAACTTCTTGCGGTTTTTGTAAAGAAAATTGCAGTGAATATAGAAAAATATTGTTGCAAGTGGCATGTGGCATGTGGCCGTTGGGCATGCAGCATTGCAATAAAAATTGTTTATTGAAATGTAAAGAAACGCGAACCGAAAAATGAATTACAAAATTGCCTGACGAAATTCCAAAGTGCTCAGAGTTCTCGTCTATTTGTACAGTTGGCACTCAGAATTTAATTAAAAAATGTCCGACTATCCCTGACTCTTTTCGTCTATCTATCATTGTCTCTTTCACACTTCTTTTGCCTTTTCGCTTTGCACTTGAACTGCCAAAGCGATGCAGGCGCAATAATTTTCATGTTGTGGAAATTGTGTTAGAGTTCTTAAACAATAGACCTAGAAATACAATGGGTTATACCGGAACGTATACAATAAATGCCAATAGACAACGCAACAACAACAACAACAACACCAACAACATACTAAAAGCAACAACAACAATAACTGAAAACTGGACTAAAGAGAAACTTCTCTTCCCAGATTAAACTTTATTCAAAAGTCAAAAGATTTGCAAACACACAATAGGTATAGGCTTTGCTAAAGGTGTTGCCTTCACACATACAGTCCCCCAATACACACACTCACACACACACAACAACAAAAATTTATAAATAATAATTTTTTGTTGTCTGCTTATAGGCGCCGGTGTCGTCTACAGGCAAACTGGCAACTGGCACTTGCCTTTGTCTAGACAACAACAATGAGAGCAATTACAAGTAAAACTCTGTTCTTGATAGACTATAAAATACTGTGTAATTCGAACAAGTAAACATTGACAATGAGAATAAGCTACTCAATAAAGTAGCGCAGAACTGTTTCGTAATAAGTAGTAATCATTTATTTATTTAAAATTGTTTATGTTGTAGTTTTTAAATTAAATTTTAAATTGAAAATAATAAAAATACAAAGACTAATAAAATAGTGAATATACAATATCAATAGCAATAAAACATAATAATACACGAAATGACTAACAAAACTGTGAAAAATTTAATTTAGTGCAGTAAAAGAAGCACGATATGTTTTAATTTTAACATAAACATTTTTAAGACAGGATCCAGGGGGTAGTATCATTTTAGTACTCTTTTTCCTCTTTTGTGGATTTACTAGCGTGAGAGTATATGAGGATGCCTAGCCATATACTTATTTATACATATATATTTTTTAGACATGAAGTTTAATCACATCTTGCTCTGCTTCATTTGTACCTTATTCAAATAGGTTTTTGGTGATCGCAGTAATCTCATAGATTCTGAGCCCATTCTTTCAGATCGGGTTCGATATTGTTTTGTATATGGTTAATCTATTATTTTGAGGGAGGTTGTTCCTCGGAAAAAGCAGTCACGGCATTCTCGAAGCCTTCAACTTTTAGCACCAAAAGCTGATATTCTTTTTAAAAACTTTATATTATTTTTAGCTGATGCTGAAAAAATTGTTAAGAATGCGAGTATAGGTTAATAATTATAGGAATTTATTTTCTTGATGCTAATGGGTTATGGAATAAAAACTTTAAAATTCTCTCTGCGTTTCTATTATTTCAACATTAAGTTATAATAAAATTTTTAATATATTTAAATAACATGTATTTTTTCATAAATTCTGAATAGATACCATTTTGTTGTTCACAATAATATAAATTAAGTTAAATTTAGTTTTGAATCGATCGACTGAGGACAGAATTTAAATGACTATTTCAAACTGTAAAACTATAGGGTATCAAAAAGCGCAACTATGCAAAGTCTTTACTGAGAGAATGCCTTGAGTAATACCAAAGGCAGTTAGCCTTCTCTCGTTGCTGTTGATGATGAAGTGCGGACAGTTCGTAACTAGGCAATAAAGTACGAACCTGGTCACACCTGTTCTACTGGGCTGCCAACCATTTGACTGTCCACTTTTCATTGTTTAATTGTTTCCCGCCCTCTCTCTCTCTCTCTTTCTCCCCTCTCTCCATCATTTGGACTTTGTCTCTCGTAAATTTACGAGAACATTTTAGCCTTTTGTTTTGGACATTTGCTGAGAATTTTTTAGGCCAACTTGCTGCCTGTTCTGGATACTTGTTGAGATGTTGTCGTCAATCTTATGGGCCAGTTAATTTAGTCGGGCATATTTATAAGCTGAAATTGTCTGACTGAATTTGTTGTCGTTGTTATTAATGGCCGTCCATTTAGATAGACATCAGTTCAAAGAGACAAAGAAATTCTCCTTGAAAACTTTTCTCGTCCTTTGACAATTGAAAAGATCTTCAAGCCAAAATCTTGAACATTCTCTTAGAGCATGTCGACGCTTCTTTGCAGTATTAAATGAAGAATGTATAATTTGTCAATAGCTAACAGACTTGAAATTTAACAGGAAATTTCATAATGCATATTATACACTCAGAAAAAACTCTACGTTTCGTTCTACAAAAAAAGTTTTTAAACTAATCCCACTTTGGTCTACAATTTTTTAAGAACGATGCGGTCTTAAATTTGTTTACCTTATTTTATCGTTCTTTGAAGCAAGACGGCCGTTAAGCCTTAAAAAAATAAAAACCAAATTCATTAATCTGTCATTTAGTAAGTACTTACAATATTTTGAATTAAACAAGTTTAATTTTAGAATTTATACAAGATTTCCGTCATTTTGTCCATCTGTGTCAGCCTGTCGCGTTCTGTGTAGAAAATATAAGTATTTTAGCATAACGAAAAGATAGAGGACCCTTGAGGTCCCGAGTTCATTTCCTACATAAGTTTGGTTATTAATAAAACATATAATAATAAATGAATATTTAATGTAAACCAATTTAAATTAAATAAGTTATTAATAAATTGAATAAATTAATAATCGAATAAGAAGTTCAAATTAATAAAACTAATATAGAAGCAATAAACAAATTTAAATTGACTTATCCTAACGTTTATGATATCAAAAATTTAAAAAACGTGCTCAAATTTAGAACTTCGCTCTTGAATCAAGAACATTGATGATGATGAACCTGTTTTTTCTATCAGTATTGTACTTAATTAACCAAATTTTAAGTTTAATCACATTTTGTCCACTCGAACACGCATCTATAGCTTCTAAAATGCATTTAAAAATATTTTGTTTGTAGCTGTAATGGAAATGCGAAACTTTTTTTGTAATAGACAATAATAAAATTAGGCGCCTTAATAATTTATTACAATGCATTAGCAAGCTAGCTGTATTTGTGAAATGAAAATAGAATTTGACAACTCTTCAAATGGCAAACACAATGAATATTGGTTTCAAATATATAAAATAATATCAGCAGAATAACAAAAGGACACTAAGCGTTTAGAGCAGCTAGTACTTATTACGAATATTATATTATTGATCATATTTTCAAATAGTCGAAACTTTATCGATGTTCATAATCCACATAATATTGACTAAAGCTGGACTCGACATGTAATCATTTTATCTGCTCTTAATTTTGATACAAACCATAGAGAGGCAACAGTAGCAACAGAAATACAATAAAAAATACAAAGATATAAAAATGCATCGCAAATAATAATGCAACAATTTATTTTATTGATGACAATTTCTATCTGAGGACACGCTGTTTTTGTGCATACCAAATCAGAATTATAAGCATCAGCATCTGCTGCAGCATCATCAGTAGCAATAACATCAACAACATGGCCAAAAGTGCCCCAAATAAAGCCCAACTAGTCAGGGCCAAGCCACACATATTGCCCGAGCAGTTCAATTGTATTATAAAATAAAATACAAGAGTAAAAAAATAATAAAGCAACAAATTGAATGGATACTAAACTGCCGACTGCGAATATTAGACTACGATTTGCTCTAACAAATATTTGCTTAATGTAAACATTATTAACTAATATTTAGTCAGATGTAGTGAACTGTTCTATTGTTGTAGCTGGGATCATGATTTCTGGATGCTCTTTCACTTTTCGAATAAACTTATTGTTCCAAAAATACACTCCTATTGCACATATGTACATAGTACATATATCAGTCATTCCTTTAAATTTTGTGCAACTTACATAAATTTCAACAATTCCGATTATATTTATCATTTAAAAGAAAACCTTTATTTCAATCTCGACCAGTGTTAATATTTTCAGCTTTAATTTAAATGCTATACTTGTAATAAAATAGCTTGAAGTTGGAGTTGATTATTAAATCTTAAATAAAAATAATTAAATGTGCATAACACACTTTCTCTATTTAAATGTGTTGCATTCCATTCATCATAGTGAATGGAACTTGCTGCCTCAATATCGAATTTAGTTCATATATAAATATGTATATATGTTATACAATCATATGTCCATCTATAGTTATACATATACTACAATGTATATTGTGAACAATAATTCGCCATTGCCTTTGAAGCTTTTGGTTCGTTTGCATTGTTGAAATTTACAATTGCGATTCATCAAAAATAGATTAGATTTTCATTGTATGCAATGTCATCGGTATCTATATCCATATCCATACAGCCATACATCGATAACGTAGCCTGCATAAAGGACACTTTATAGATTGCTACTGAGCTGTGAATATGTTCATGTTCTGTATACTCATTTCCGGTGCACGTATTTGTTATAGCCATGGCTTGATCAGTAATCAAACAATTCAATGTTTATTATGCATTATTCTTTTTATTCTCCACTCTATAAAGCACTTTTTATGAGCATGCCATTTCCTCATTTTTTTGGTCACACGAAATGCATAATATTATGGAATACGAGTAGTATTTGGAAAAAACTAAGGCCATGATTGTATGATGTGTAAATCACACAAATAATTTATTTCACATCATCTACGGAGAGCTTATTGAGAGCTATTGAGGCACTTGATGAAACAAGTGTTTTTTTTATATATACTTCAAATGTAAAAATGGTATACTTAATTAGTGAGAAATGGAGAATTATTTTGTATTTCAATTCATCAATGAATTGGTTGCAAGTTTTTTGTAAAGCTTTTAACCACTTGATGAACAAATTTCAACTTATACTGATGGTTAATAATTTATAGTTTACCTTTTCAACGTTTTTTATCATCATCGTTTGACTATCATTTGCTGTCATATCAATTCATTCAGTTACTAAAAACGTTGAAAAAAATGTACTTTGTAATGTGAGTGAAAGCACAACACCAAGGATTAAAGCTTCATTTGATGTAGATGAAATGAATTTTATTTAGTGCTTTGAAACAAACTCTAAAAAAGTGTCACTTTTCACAATTTGACGGAATAGTCAAATGAAATTTAACCCAGTATGTTGGGGATGGGAATCAAAAGCAAATTATTGAAATGTGCAACTTAAAAGTGTAGACGCTACGTGCCACTAATTTTACATTTATGCTCATTTTTTGCCATGAGTGAAACTGCAAACTCAAATGCAATCCTTTTCTCAGTGCAGTCACTTATGCACGTAATATCCTGTCGTTGGGCACGTCTCAGCTGCAGTGCAAGTCAATTTCAAAGTACTTGTAAATACCAAAGTTAGCAAGTTTTGAGCCCAAGTTCTGGGCCACATTTAGAAACGATTGAGTGTTAGAAAGGACACAGGGCACGCACGCAGGTCACTTGACCAAAACAAAAAAAGTAAAGTGTGTGCACATGCACAGGACACGTTAAACCAAACTGAGATGGAATTCGTGGCAGAGATTTAAAGCGTTAAGTAAACACTTAAAGGCCAACTAAGTAAGCCACAAAAAAGACAGAGAAGACGAAGGCTGACTTAAAGTGCAAGTTGAGGCAACTTTAGTGGTCAGGATGGCAATGCGCTTAAATTATGCCGCATTCATAATGCAACAGTGTCGAGAAGATGCAGCTGCCTCTGGTGTCGTCCTATTTGACATATACTTTGGCAAAACCCTGCCAAACTCAGCCACAAGCATCAGGCATTAAATTTTATGCCCGCTCATATCCTTGAGCCGAGCACACATCCTGCAGGCGACTGAGTTCCAGCATCAGCTCCAACTCTTACCCCAACTTCTTCTCGGTTAAACTCAACTTAATGCCAAGGCTTTTGGGCCCATTATTTCAGCGCGTTTTCTTGCCACTTTCTTGTACATGAGTAGTCGACTTCTTGCTGTTGCTCTCTTCTTTTCCTTATACATATACATTTTATTTTATTTTATTTAAGAAGTTTGTTGCTGCACTTCACTATTTTTTTTCATTCGCCTAAAGTCAAAAAAATTTATTTAAAGTTCAAAGTTATTTTTCTTTTTTCTCCTTTTTTGCTTACATTTTGATTTTATTTTACGACAGTTTTCTGCTTTGTTTTCTGGCCGAGTTGAGCTTACTTCTTCGGGCTTACACACAATTTGCTCAAGCTAACTACTAGGAAAATTCTTGATAGCAGATAAAATGATCAAATTTGTAGGGTACTTGGAAAAATGACAGCAGTTGCAAGCCTAGTTTAAATAATGCAACGAAACTTATTGAATAGTACAACATCACGTATATATGTACATAGATATAAACATATATGTATGTATGTACGGAATCAAAAGATATTAACATTAAAATTTCAAATTTTTTATGGCCATTATATAATTAAAATTGACTTTTTTTTAGGAAAGTTTATAATTGTTTGATTGGGATAGTTACATAATTGTAGAGCTTAAAGCATATTTTAAAATTCATAATAGCAATGCCATTTATATTTAAAATATCTCACAATAATATAAAAAACGGTTTTTCTTCTAATGTCCTAAATTTAAATTTCAATTTATTTTTGGAAATTATATAAGGAACATTGACATTTTTTTAGGAATGTTTATAATTGTTTTGGTTGGGATAGTTACATAATTGTAGAGCCTAAAGCATATTTTAAAATTCATAATCACAAAGCCATTTAAATTGTAATTATCTTACCATAATAGAAAAACAGCTTTTCTTCTAATGTTTTCTTAGTACGTAATATACAAAAAAGTGCACAATATTGAAAGAATTGATTGGCTTTTTATAGTTTACTCAAAAATTAAAAGGTTGTATGCTGACTGTTGTCCCTGCTTTTTTTTTTTTAGCTTTTTGTTAATTGTTTCGTAGGTTCTTGTTAATTTATAATAATTAATTATCAGAACAATACTGCATCAATACATTTTTGTGATTGGCTGTTGGACTTTTTAGAGAGTTAAATTTTGGGATGCATGTCGAACTTAGTTATCAACATAAAATTAAATATACCTCGGCAGGATTCTTACGTATCTAATGATTGTTGACAATGGCATAGATTCTAAATAAAAAAAATCAGGTTTGTATTCTGAATGAAAGATGATCCGAAGAAGGATGATCCAATGGCCTTTTTATATAGCCTGCTTTAAGCCTGGCCATTTCCTCAGTTACCAGTGGAAGACCATTCTATATATGGTTGGGAAAACTCTGACGACTTTCGAGAATAAGCGGTACTATTTACTACTCTTTACAAATATCTAAAATAATAGATTAATAATTTTGTAAATTTGCTGAACTTCAATTCCATTTAACAGTCTTTTAACAGTCTATTTTATCTCATATTATCACAAAGGTGAGAAATCAATTTAACAGAAACTAGAGATATATTTAGACTCTTAATTTTAGAGAATCGGATTGCTTGAAATGCCTGTCTTTAACTAGCCCAATTGCTAAGTGAGCCCAGTTGCCACTGCTGCAGTGCTCCACATTGAGATGTAGAGCCAATCAGGGATTCTGATGCTGCTTCTGCCAGGACTCCCATCAGTGGTTGCTCTTACGCAGCTGTGCAGATTGCAGATTGCAAGAGAGCGCGTTGACAATGCGGCCCGTAACTCAAACTTGTGGCACGGGCCATGGCTTAAAGTGCCACGCCCCTTCCCTATTCGTTGGCCTGACGCCCACAGCAAAGCTGACAGTTTTTCTTTACTTTTACGCGCGGCTGAAAGTCGTGAAACAACTGAAAAAGAAAAAAAAAAACAAACGCAAGCCAGAAGACATAGGGAAATGAACAGGCGGGGGGAGAGAGAGAGAGAGAGAGAGAAGGAGGCACGTGTGGCAACAATCTGGAATCTACAACAACATTTGCATCTAAGAGTTTTGCATCTGCATCCTCATCCTTGGTTGGGCAATGTTTGCCGCACGTGCCACACGTAAAACTTAAAAATGCGCCACCAACAGCTGCCACCATCTGCTTCCGGCTGCTCCCAAACTCTACTAACTGCAAACTCTGTAACTGTTGCTATCGATACCGGTTGTCGACTGCTCCCTCTTCTCTGTCTTACCACTTTTCCTTTATGGCACATTTAATATGCCATTTTTATATGTTTGCACAGGGCATTATGATTATGTTATGAGTCCCAGAAATCCCGAATTCGTGATCGCAATTTGCAACAATGAAAGTATTGTAATAACTACGCACTTTTCAACTAGTTGAAGCTCAATATATAAGTACTATAGTTTCTCCAAATCTGTTTAACAATATCTAATATACTTTATAATAGTTATAGTAATACAGGTAATAAATAATTGTACTTTAAACTAATTTTAGAAAACCATTCCTTTGTGCCCAAAATTATTTCTTATTTGAGTCCTCGAATGTTCCTCTTTCAAAAAATCTTCTTTCACTGCTTAGTTCTAATCGACAATTTCCTAAGGCTGGAATAAGCTAAATCCAGCAATATTGTACTAAGAATATTACACGAAAAACTGAGAGTATCCAGGAGTCACTTAGATTATTTAATTGTACTTAGGTATCTGTAGTTGAACAGTCTTATTCCATTAGATCTCGCAGCTTATAACCTAGCTTTATTTTTTTAATAGGAGATTATATTTAACAGATAGTAATATAAGTAAGATGCAATTGCTTCTGTCGTTATATATTCATACACTTTAGTCTCTACTTTGGTTACAATTTAAATAGATCTCTTTCTCAAAATATAAGTACATAATACATATTACAGAGATTCTAAATATAAATATAAATGTTTATATTTAAGCTTAGTGTAAACAAAATTCGATGTGACTTAGTCAGTCTAATATGCAGCTCGTGTCTTATTTTCGCAACATACTTTTAGATACTTTTGCCAGTGCGTTGGTGCTTTGCATTTTTTACACAGCTTCCCCACTGTCTTTGTCACCCTTTCACTCTCTCTCTCTCTCTTTGTCAGCCCCTCTATATCTCTATCTCTCGCTTTGCCTGTTTCAGTGTCATTCCCTTTGGAGTGGCTCTGTGCATGCAGCGAGGCGCAGGTTGCACCGTAATTTACCAACTATATCCGCTTTGTTACCTCGCTGGAGTCTCTCGATGGGCGGGCCGAATGGGCCGGATACGGAAGCGTGCCATAAAAGTGGCATATTTGCCGCATCCTGTTGACAATAACTGGGCCATGGCGCCTGCAACTGGCAACTGGTAACAGGTAACTGGTAACTGGCAAGTCCCAGCAGCAGTAAATGATGCGCGATTTTTGGCTTCGACTTTACGTTTAGTGGGACTTTGTTTAGGATTATTTCTAAAATTAGGTGAAAGTTTGTAAGCTATCGATAACTAGTTGGTGTTTCTGTTAGCTTTAAATGCAAACTAGAATAAGTGCTGTAAATGGACTAAATCCATTTCTGAGTTATGGTTAGAAATTCCTTTGAAACATCAACTGAAACTAAACCTCTTATAAAAACTAGAGAAAGATTAAAATTTTGTTGATAATTTAAAATAGACACGAGTAATTCTCGCTCTTGAAATCAATTTCCCTTTTTTCTTATTGTTACTATATGGGTTTAACTTTTTGATAATCCTCAAAATGACCCACTGACCGGCCAAATAAATAATGGCAATTGCAGAACAAAACTAGAGTAAACTGACCGCCTATAATTCGTATAACTTTATGCCCAAGCTATTTAATACGTTTTCCTCTCATTTTTTCTCATCTTTTGCTGGACAACCATAAATCGCCAGTGGATGGAGAATTTCGATTTGGGTCCCTTCTCGGTCGTCGCAATACAAAAACCCCAATAATTGACACATAAATAATTTTAAATAACTTACTTACAAGCCGGGGACTGTATAGAGATATCCATGGCGTGGCACTCTCGGGTCCACACGCCCACACAATCTTATTAAAAATGTCCCCGGATAATATGGAAGCTCAAGCTCATGGCCCATAGTTGGCCGCATGTTTGTGCAACTTTTAACTGGCACCGCTGGGATAAATCATAAAAGGATATTTTTGTGGCAAGCAGCACAAGACACCAGAGGGGCAAACAAAAAAAAAAAAAACATACCAAGATTGGGTCTGACTGTCGAGGCCATTACTTGGCAGCAAAATATTTTTACAAGCTCTGCTTTTAATGTGGCCAATTGAAGTTCCTACTGCTGGATTGTCTCTTTCTTCCTTTTCTGTCCCTACCCCTTTCTCCGCTGGACTCTTAGTGGCTTTTGTGTGTGTATCTTTATGTGTTGCAAGCCATTTATTGACATTTCTTTGGCACTTTGCGTAGAACTATATTGAGCGCCTTTAGAGATTTGGGATTGCCTTTGATGCCACATAAAACTAACATCAACAAAGTCTCTGACAGCATTGCGAGTGCCTCAGGTATCTAGTTCTAAGCAAATTTAAATACATAAAAACCCTAACAACTTTAAATTTCTTTATAGACAAACAGTTTTTCGCCAATTGTCGAATTCCAAAACTTGAAAAATCCAACTGTCGAACATGCAAACCAACATCCGCTGACAGCAACGTCAGAATTCCCCTCAGAAAAAGGAGGAATACTTGAAACACAATGGGATTAGATTGAACAATTATCAGACTCTGATAATGTTTAATAAGACTTACAATATATTTTTACCGTTTAAGAGAATACAAAACATAGATTAACTTATTAAGCATAGCTTTTTAATGTTAATTTATATTTGTGATTTTTAATGTTTAACCGTTTTACCATAATTAAGTAACTAGAAATATTATATTTTTTTAGAGCTAGCGATTCTTTTATTATCTTCTGACTCGGTCTATTTAAATTGACAATATGACACAATGTGAAAATTAAAGAACAGACCAAGAAAATGACAAAAGGAAAGTATGTATACCTATGTACATGCAGCAATTCAAACCAAAACGAAGTTAAATTTTAGTAACAGACACCGCTTTTTCCTAAATTTAAATTTCAGAATACCATGACTTCAATAAAAAATAAATCAAACTTTTAACAATATCGTTAATTATTTTCACAAATTATTTTATTAACCTATGAATATTCAGTGAAGTCTGGTTAATCCAAGGTAAAATGCTTATTACAATTAATATTAATTTATTATATTATTTCAATTTAATGATTCCTTAATAAAGCATTTATTGATACTCTTTATGCATGTACATGTATTTATGTACAAGTGTTGTTCTCACATCAAGAAATCTTTGTTATTAAGAAATGCGTTAAATTTTTAAGCTTTAGAGCAACATTTTTAACTTGTTTTGTTATTTGATTTATTAATCCCTAAATGAGATTTTATTTATTTGTATATATTTCTTCAATTTTTGCTTATAAACAATTTTATATAGACTTCAATATTTCCCCTCGATAATTGAATAAATATCATTCGATTGTACAGTATAAAACTAACTTCGATAACCATATCGTCCGCATTCGATAACCGATTCTGTCCAAAAAATTGTCATCGCCTACAACTGTACTTTCGACTGTTTGTTAACTGTTGTTTTGGTTATTCGCATTCGCGCGCATGTTGGCCAAGTCGCTGCAAGTGAATGAAATGTGTTGCATATGCAAAAGCCGCATTGCTGCGGACACGCACGCTAGCAAATGCGGTGGGAGAATGAGAGAGAAAGAGAAAGAAAGAAAAGGTGGGGGTAAGAGGCATAGCTAAGTAAAAGATGTAGATGAAAGCGCTGATACAAGTGACAACACAGGCGTCTCGAGTTTGATTGAAAATTTGCATTTACAAAAGCGCAAAAGACAAAGTTGCCACCAAACACTTGCCATCATCCTCACTCTCACTCTCCTTCTGTCTCCCTCTCACTCTCTAACTCTCTAGTGCGGTACGAAAAGTTGTCCGCCAGAGACAGCTGTCAAATAGATGTAGCACGCGAACCGAAGACAATTTTGTGGCATTTTGAATTGTAAATTCTTTACATCAACAACCAAAGAAATGGCTGACTGAAGGGCTGACAGAATGGATGGATAGATGGATAGATGGATGGTTGGATAGATGGATGAATGTCTGTCAAGTACCAGCAAACTACTTGGCGTCATCACATATGACACACTGTGTGGCGCCACCTGCGACAACATGGCCCAAACCCCATTCAAAACTGTTTGTATCTACATTCCATGCCACTCAAAATGCAAAATCTACCAAAAAATTTGCCGACCCTGTCGCAGCTGCAATGCAATTTACACTTGAATACAAAATCGGGGGGACTTTTTCCCCCATAACAACAACAACCACAACAATAACCAAAAATGGCAAATGTATGAAAAGCAATGCCAAAAACATAAACCTAACTGCAGTAAGAGGAAAAAAATTGAGATCCTATGCGAAATATGCTAAAAACTCTCGCACTCGATTGCAATTGCGCATATTAATTGAAAATTTCTCACGCAAAATGAATCTACAGCAATTGTTCGAACTGAATGTGTCCCAAAAACTGCATACATAACTGCAATCTGCACATGTGTAGGAAAGGGGAAAAAGGGGCAAGGAAGGGACAGAGGCTAGTACAAATTGTTATTACTTTGGCCAAATGGAAATGCTAATCTAAAAATGCAATTGTTGATCGATTTATGCAAAGAGTTGTTCCTCTTGTTGTTCCCTTTTCTCTTTTTCTATTTCACCAGAGAAAATGTTAATCAAAGTCCTGTAAGTCCATAACATTTGACAGTTGTTTATTGTATAAGACAAAATAATTTACACACTGATATTTTGTACCAATTTTGTACACAACTTCACATTTCAATCATGTTTTTACTCTTAATATCTAAAAATATTTTCTGTCTATCTGAATATCCTATTTATATTTGAAAATACTCACAACATTGAGAGTATTTTGGAATCTAACCAATTAATTTGTACTATTGATTGTTATTATAAAGTTTGTTGCTCACAAAAACAGTGGCAATCGAGATATATTTGCAGATTAATGCAATTAACTGTTTATTTCGTCATCATTACCATTAGTTTACTAAATAATAAATTAATGGTAGTGCTTTATACCAGGGACAAAATAGGTTCTAAGTTGCAAGCTATGTTGACATGTTAGTAATGATGGGTGCCATACAATGCATTCTGCCATAAGACTTCTTCTAAAGAATTCTTTTAAAGATCCTTCAGACGGTCCGTATTTGATAGACCGAAAAATTTTCCATTCGCTTTGCGCTCATACCAAAATTCTATAGCTTTTTGTTTTCACAGACAATGGCCACACTCTGTAGAATTTCATACAAAAATGTATGTATTTCATTTAGCTTCGCTTTTTAACCAAAGCTCTAAAATTTTTAAAAAATTTTTAAAATATTTATACATTAATTTTAAATAACAAACACTGAAGGTATTTTTACCCACAGGCACATATTACATACATATCTCTATCTTAAACATATTATTCTGTGTCGACATTTTACTTTTACATTGTATTTAAAAAAAACCATGGCTGCACTCGATTTCGAACCCTAATGCTCTAATTTGAACAGCAATCTAAGTGTACACACTTCGGATCAACAAATATCGGCTATGGTGCAAAATCAAGGCGAATGTATTTCAGTCAAAGTGTAAATAGTGAAATTTACAACTTTTTTTCTATCAGTGCACTTCTATGATACACTGGTTCATTTTTAACCAATTATATAAAGAACAATACACATTTTTAAAAACGGATTTTAAGTATACGTTCAGTATTTGAGCGCTTATTGCTCAGGTGAGAAAGGTAGCAACTCAGTAATCTTTTTACAATTGTATACTTTAATGCACTACGAAATCATCACTATTTAAATTTACATTGAACATTAGAATCTAAACATTTTTTAGTCTAATAAAAATAAAAGTAGTGTGGAATATGAAAAATGATAGATCTTGCAAAAAACTTGACAAAAATGTATAAACCGGCCGTTATTCTGACTTTGCAAATTACGGAATTATTGAAATGTTTTGTATAAGCGGAGTATGCAATCCCCAAGCAAAGTTGAGTTCTAGCTTTGTAAATGTCGAGTGCCTTTAATTGAACTAATGCTAATTCAATACTCGGACGCTATTTTTAACCGAGACATTTAAATGTTGACACGGCCGGGAAGGGAGGAGTACCCGATGCTCGCTCGACAAATTCATGGGTAACATCGAACGTTTTGCAGACGACCCTCTAATCATTTTAACAGCTGCCAATCATCATTAGCGCCTGGTGATGGTGATGATGGTGACGGTGGTGCTGCTACTGGTGATGTGATGTGATGTGGTGCTGGTCTGGTGGTTTGACTGCCGTCTGCCTGCCATACACGTTGTTAGAAGCCATTGGCAAAATTTCAAAGCTATTACCAGCTAAAACTATAAAACCGCCAATTAGCAACGCGTTGGCAATAAACTAAACAACGTTTCTGTCTGTCGAAAGGCTAGAAAACTCAACTGTAATTTCAACTACATATTTTTTTTGCTTCTATTTTTTGTTTTTTTTTTGTTAGTACGTTAGTTCTTTGGTCCGTTGTCGACTTGCAACTCTCTGTGTGAGTGTGTGTGTGTGTGTGTGTGTGTTAACCGCGCGTTTTTAAGCCAATTTACCCGACTAATCAGTATAAACCACTTCAAAGCAGCTGCCACGTCGAGTCAGAGGCAAAATACAACATTTCCTCCTTCAACTTCTTCTTCTTTGTAATGTGTACAAATTCCAATGTGTCTGGGGCATTAAAAGGCAACAGAAGAGCCAGTCGTCAATAGGAGGTATAAAGGCACAGCTTGAATGTGTAGAAGAAGGTATTTTAGCTTTTACTCCTTTTCCGGTGCAATGCGCTGTCAGTCATCAAATGATTTTGCCCAAACAATATCCGGGTCAATCCGATATCAGAAAGCGTTTGTTTTTCTTTTACAGAGAAACTTGTTATTTTCTGCTACAATTAAATAATTATTTATTTATTTTTTATAATGGCTTTAACTGTCGTCTTTTAGCATAACAATTTCTTTATCCATTTGTTTTGTTTTGTACTGCCTACTTTTCGGCTCTTCGTTTGATAAAATTTAGATTTTATTGAGTTAAATTTAGTTATTTTTTAAATGTAATAAAAAGGGTGGAATAGAACTTGAATGAATTTATTATTTTAATAAAAAATAGATATAGTAAATAGTTTTTTTTTGTAGCTCAAAAAAAATTAATGCCAGCCGACTTTCTAAACTCGAAAAAGTGTTTGAAAAAATAAAATGTCTCACATTTAAGGAAGACCAACATTTAGGACAGTTGTTTTCAAACCATTCTAAATCAATGCCAAACTAATTTCCTATGTTCAAATGTTAAAAAACGATTGAGGGATTTAAAAAGAATCTATTGAGTTACAATAAATTATTTCTAAAATTAAGAAAAAGCATAGAATACATTTTGAATGATTTCATTGATTTTTAATAATATACCCATAACAATAAATGTTGTAAAAGCTATAAATAAATTTAAAGCAGCGGATTTTCTGACTTTTGATGAAGTTTTTGATATATGTTTTTTTGTAAGAAAGACTAACAATTAGGATAGTTGTTTTAAAAGCAACTGTTGTCAACATTTCCAGAGGAATTCTGTATTTTATTTTTAACGCTATTTCAAATTTTATTTTCATTAGGGTATTCGACATTCTGCCAACCCACTTCCTCATGATGGACTTTCAAGTTTATTGCGAGCTGCTCACTACTCCAAAGTGTTAAGTGATCCTTGGCAAACGTGTTAAAATGTGTAATTTAATTTCGACAGCGGTTTTAAAGGCAGCTGCAAAGTAGCAGAAAGATTTCTTTCAAGATTTTTACAGCCCGACATGTTGAGATTTAAGCTGCCAAATGGCAAAAAGCACAACTTTAAAACGTCGATAAAGCTGCATTGCATGTGAACGGCATGAAAAGTTGGTCAAAACTTTCTTAGCCCTGGCAATAAGCAAAATAGACAAGCGGAAAAAATCGGCATTGACAACACACTGGTAACGGCAACAGCAACAACAACAACAACAACAACAACAACAAAGCCAACAACAATGGCAAAAGCAAGTTAAGTGAAGTTTTCCCGGGCCCAAAAACTAAGAAACTTCAACGCCATATGTCAATATGGTGTAACAACTCGTTCAGTAGGATGATATTCGACACAGTTAAGGCGTCCGACCAGAGACTTTTCACGTTCACAGTCCCCACTCAATTTAAAGGACGCAGCACGGATTTCCCAAGGAAAAGGGGAAAGTTAATACAACAATAACAACAACAACAACAACAGGGAAAATGAAGAAAAGTTTTTAACAACTTGACTCGGCTTCGGTCAGCCGTTGAAGTTTTCTAATCTGTTTCTTGTACGAGGTAGATAGATTCAGCCTAGTCCTTGATTCGAATTTCTTTGCTGATTTTTAAACGGCCCTGGCCATTGATCCGATATTTTTTGTTGTTGTTTGGCCAAGTGTTTATTTTCCCACTGCTGGGATGCCAGCCCTGGCCTTAGGTTTGTTTATTTATCGGATACAATGGGTGGGGCTCTGAAATCAACTTGTATAGAAAGTCAATAAAACTGTTTGACAACTCACTGACTGCCAAGCTGTCTGGTGTGTGTGTGTTTGTGTGTGTGTGTGTGTGTGTGTGAGGAGTCTTTTGGGCACATTAAATTTACAATTTATGGTTGACAATCGAAAGTAAGTTTTATAAGTATTTATTGCCTATATAAAGAGGGAGGTCTAAATGCGATTCTTAGCCTATCTAAAGAAAAATGTAAAGATTAAAGCAAAACATAATCAGCTAAATAAATGCATAACTTATCGTAGCTTTTTAAGAATACCATTAATAAAATATTAAGTTTGTAGAGTTTCCGTAAATCTAAAATCTAAAATATCTAACTAACTATTATAAACTAAATTCACTTAAGTTTGTGGGTTATGTCAACTTTTTTGCCTGTTAAAAATTGAATATTTTACCTTTATTTATTTATTTAACTTGTTTTTTAATTCTCCAATGATAGGCTTTTGAATTTTGTAATGGTAGTCACAAACTTAAACTATTACATATAATTCTGTAAATTATTTATATTTTTATTAGAGGTTTATTATTCTTTTAGATTTATACTGAGTTTTAAAATCTCTTAGATTTTATTTAATTTTTAATGTGTTCGTCTTTGTATTTTATTAATATTATTAACTGCTTTTTATGATTGCCACAATATAACTTTTATTTTTTGTGGTAGCTGATTTCTAAAGCGAATGTTGTTGATGTACCGAATTTTAAGTTTGATTGTTATTTTTTGTCTTATGCAGGAGAATTATATTTATACATTTGCATAAAGATTAAATAATAAAGCGATAAATACTATTAGAAAAAAAAGAATTTAATTTTTAAAATGGTTGTTAAAAGCAATGTTTAGAATTTTCAAAATTAGGCAACAAACGAGAAAAACTGTGGAATAAGAATTTTTATTACACTCGTTTACAGCAAAAATGCCAAGTGAATCAAAGTATTCGTTTAAAAGCTGGATAATACTTTGATTCACTAATGTTATCATAAATAGTGGGAGCTCTGCGTCTTTGATCCCTTAAGATATACAAATAAGCTTGAATTAAGCCTGAAATAGGAAATAAAGTGTACTAGTCTCTAACACTACTGTGCCTCTTATCAAAGATTCTATATTAGACCTTGCATCCAACAGTTTATAGCTCATACCAAAAATCAATAGTATAAGCAAACCATTTAAATAATAACACGTAATTGTAACACCTTTTCCGTTTCAGAAATTTTTTTTTAAACATCATCAGCGTGAAATTTGATAAAGAAATTCGATTCATAAAACAATTGCCAGAACTCGCATATCATCGATATGCATGTATCATGACCTAAAGGATACAATTGATTCGTAATGCATTAATCGTGTATCTTTAATTTTGCTGATCTCATTCCCCCCGCTATGTAACCGATTCAAAGCCCATGCAAATCATTAAAGTTATTTTCTTCACATAATTATGGCATTGTATTGATGATGATATTGCTGGGACATAAAAGGATAAAGTAAAAAGTAAAAAATATTGTTAAAAATGGCAATTAACTGCATACAACGGCAGATAGATGCGGTTGCAGTTTGAGATACGCATACACGAGGCGTATACGTAATTTATCATATTTTTACACGCACTTTTATTTCCATTTTCCGCTTGGAGTATATTTTCTTTTTTTCGTTTTTTTTTGGTTGTTGCGCAGTTTATTCATTTTTCCATTTTTGTTTCTACTTAAAATTCGATTTATAACAATTTGCGGTAAATAAACTCACAATATAAATTGCTGCATATTTTGGAGAGGTGGCCGCGTGTCAGCAGCAAATATCTTTACTTGTAATTTTTACAATCGTTCATTTAAAGTGCATTGCACTTTTCCAATTGTTGTTGTTCTCATTGAAGAATATTCCCCAATGAACATGGCCAAAAAACGAGTATGCTCGATACAACATCATCTAATTATAAATAAAGATGCAATCAATAAAAGTGGTTTTAATACGAAAATGAAATTTTAAACTTTTCAGAATAATTACAAGTTAAATATATAAATAAAAGTTCAACTAGCTTTTAAAGCCAAGTAACAGCGTCATTTTGTCACTTTACAGGGTATTATCCAGCATACTATTCTTCCCCCTCGCCATTTTAACTTGCAATTGTTGTAATGTCCGGCACGCTTCCATATAATTAATGCATAAATTATGCATACAAAGCGATTGCAAAAATAAAACAAATGAACGCGTTGTAGGGGGAAAAGGCGGCAAGAGGGATGTAGAGGGGCTCTGAGTGTTGGGAGTTTGCTGTGTTGCCTGTTGTAAATACCTTGCCCTTGTAAATACTCGTAAAACTCGAAAAACTTAACATGACCATTTAACCGTAGGCGCTTTTAATACGATAATGACAATATTTCACAAAGGACTCGAACAAATGGATTCGAAACAGGACACCCGGCCATCGGAAGCCTTGGAGCAAAGTTCAAGCCTTATACTTACCACTGATTGGTAGTCAACTTTAACGATTTGTTTGTATTGCATTTTTGTTTACAAAACTAAAGAGGAAAACTTTTCCTTGATTATAAATTGTTTTTTATTTTATAATTAAACACTTTAAGTAATTGTTAAACATAAACATACAATCCTTTATTTAAGAAAACTTTATCTGAATTGAAAATTTAATCACGATCCGCGAATAAACACAGAAGAGAAACCATATTTATAGATTGAAAGGAAACAGCACTAGTGCCATTATCTGACCTCAAGTCATCTCACTGGAAATAATAATCATTCAAGCCGAACTGCTTGCCATCTATTTAAGAATTTATAAGCAGTTAGTTAAGACCCCTTCCATGAAAACAAGTAAAAAGTAATCTCGGGAAATACCCCAGCAATAAACTGACAAGCCACAAAAAGAAAACAGAAAAAAACAAGTCCAAAAAATTGCCAATTCAATGCAGGGGTTTTCCAGTCAAAAGGGTGGAAATGGAAAACCATTTAGCCAATTTAAATGCTGTTCGAACAAGCTTAGGGAAGAAGGCAACAAAAAGTGTAATAGACAAACCAGAAAATCAACAAGAAATGCCAACAGAAAACACAGAAAGAGAGCTGAAAGTAGATAAATTTGAGACGCAAGAAAGCAAAGAACTAAAGCAGCAAGTTGCATGCAACAGCACGACAAGGACACTCATCTCCCTAGCTGAGTCTAAGGATGGCAACAGATACGAGCACACATACGACTACGAGTACTCATCGCTGGAAGTCCATCAGTTGCTCTCTACCCTCTTTAACTTGTTCCCCTATCTACACTTCACTTAATTAGATTGCGCTTCGGGTGCATGTTTACTTTTGCAACAACAACAACAACAACCACATAAAACTTGAAACGCATAAGAAAAACAGCGTCGACACAAATGAGAGAAAAAGCGAGAAAGAAAAACGAAGATTCTCGCATTAATAAAAAACACATTTCGCTAGCGAAAGTGAAGACACAAGGAGAAATGTGGCACATTTAAAACTAGTTCGTGTCTGCCCAGTTACCATCCCCGCTTGCAACCAAACTTAATACTTATACTTGCAACTAGAAAGCCTCTAATAAAACAATAATAACATGGGTGTAAATCACCAAAGTCTGTTTCGTTCCTTACTTAAAGGTTAACCTTATCTACACTCTATCATTTATATTTTCTAAACACTTCAATTAAATAGAAAAAAACTTATTATTAATTATATTATAATATTTAATATTAATACTATATTATAGCTATATCACACTGTTCAAATTGCACATTTTTCAGAATATTTTAACTGTCAAAGATATTTAATGCATGTTCCAAAATCTTGAAAGGTTCTACTATGAATTCGTTATCATTTATGTTCCCATATAGTATAACTAACTTATTCAAAAATATATTAATACATTATAATCTTAGCAGAGAAAGATTTCAATACAGTTTAAGCCCTGAAATGATATACTTAAATATGAAAGGACATATTTCCATTATTATCAGGGTTGCCACAGAAATTTTAGAGATTTTTGCTCAAAGCTAGTTTCCAAAACTCTCAAACTAAGCTGAAGATGACACATTAAATTGAAATTTAATTTTTCGGACACAAATTCGGACTTTAAATGTTTGACGGCCATGACCATATTAATTTTAGAAAACTTGCCAATAAGTGATTTATTGTTTATAATAAATTAATTAGTTTAAAATGTATTCTACATTTATTTAATTAAGCTAAATTATTTTTTAAAATAATTAAATACGTTATATATAAATTTATTTATTGTATAAATTATATTGCTAATTTTGAACTTTTTTCGAAATTTAAACTAAATTATTGGCAGCTGATCTCAGTTTTTCAGAAAATTTGTCCGAAAAATTAAATATCTTAGTATTCAGTGTCAGCTACGGTTAAGTTTGAGAGGTTTGGAAACCAGCTTTGAGCCAAAATCTCTGAGATTTCTGTTTCACCTCTTAAAAAAAAAAGTTATATATTTTTTTAAATTTAAAATATAATTTCTTACTAAATGTAGTGAAACGAGATTTTTACTTCTCTTCTATCTTGAGTAATTAAATTTTCTTGAATGTTGCTATTTTTGCCCAACTTTATTTAATAGTTAAACAATTCTTAAGTAATTTCCCATAGTTGACTTTAAATCAAGTCGAAATTCTTTGCTAGTTTCTGTTCCTTCTTATGCTCAAATCCATTTTGAGAACTGGAGGAAAAGCAGTGATAGCATGTGTTGCCGCTGTTTTCATCTTGTTCTTTGGTCCCCGCGGGCAACTTGCCTTGATTATGACAGTTGCTTTTCATCTGACAACAACATCAACAACTGCAACAAATATGTTGAAAACTAACCCATTGTAACTGCTTGTGTTTGACTTGGTCAATGTTATAATTTGCCACATGTCATTTGACTTTAACAAGGACATTTCTTGGGAATTTGCTGTGTTTGAAAAATATACGAGTATGTGTGTTTGAGTAATCTAAAGCGCAGTTTTTGCCTGATTGCTGTTTGTTTAAACTAACAATTTGGTTTGCCATTTAAATGTGAATAGACCCAAAGACCCAAACCCCAAGCTAACCCCATTGCTTGGCATGTTCTTGTGTAATTACTTGTCCAGTTCCAGGATGAGGGTCGGAGGGCTTCTCTTAACTGGCCCCGATTGTTGAGTGATAAGTGCTGCCTGCTGCTGCAGTTGCATTTGTCAGTTGGCAAGAGGGGGAAAGAGGTGGCTTGTGGCATTTGTAACATCGTTGTACGCGCTGGCTAACTAACTCGCGTACAAGGTTCGTCTGCGTTGGCGTATTGTCTATTTCAAATACCCTGTAAAGTGCAAAAGTTGTGTAGTTTCATTGCGTTGAAAGATATGTAATGAAATCTTGAATAAATAAATCATTAAATATACAAAATAATCTTAAAGATATTTCAATTATATATGAATATATATTATAGAGACTTTAATCGACAATAATAATTATTATTCATGCGTTATCCAATGTTATTGCACATTCCTTTCTTCAATATAATTATATAAATACTTTAACCTATAGGTTACAAAACCACCTTTATGCATTTTTATATAAATATATATTATATATAATATACTTATGTTAAAAGTGGCAGGTTCGACTTCAGTAGCTTATTGCATTCAGAGAGACTCGGTTTATTTTAAGTCACCATTCAGAATGGTTGTGAATCGCATATATGGTCTATATAGAATAATTCGGTTTAGCTTCAACAATAAACCTTCGATGGACTGGACCCAATTTAAAAGCAATCAGAAAAAGCAACTTAAAGAAGACCAAAAAAACGAGTCGCCACTAAGTCCAACGGAAACTAAACAAACGTTAAATCTGTTAACTAAAAAAGTTAGGTTCCTTTAATAATATTGTCAATAAAACGTTAAAGAATCCAACAATCATAAACAAAAATATTAAAAAGATGGGTTGGGCTTGTCAACCACAAAATAAAATATGATTCCACATTGATAACAAAGTCTTTATCGGATCGGTCTGTTTAGCGAAGTGATCATTTTAATTTATTGTTTTATTGTTGCATGGATAATTGAAATCACAGTGCTTTTGAAACCGAAAGAAAACAAAAACACAAAAAAGTCGATTAAGAAATTTTATATATTGTATTAGCTAAATATGTATTATATAATTTAATATAAATGGAGAAACTGGAAAATAGAATAAGGAAAGACTTATTAAAAAAAAAGGAATAATAATTCTGTATTTTTGTACCCCTGCAGAGGGTGTTGTAATTTTGTCACGAAATGTGTAACGCATTGAAGGAGGCATGACGGACCCCATATTGTATATAAATTCTTGATCAGGACGACGAGCTGAGTCGAAACAGCCATGTCCTTCTGCAAACTAGTCTTTCAGTTTTAAAACTCTCTCAATAAAACTTGGTACAGGTTCGTCTTTTTGCTGAACGCAGTTAATATACCGGAAATTGCCGGATCGGATCACTATTTCGTATAGCTGACGAAAAAACGATCGGTTAGAAATCAACATTTAGTATGAAACACAGCCTTGTCAAATTTGGTAGAAATCGGACTACTATATTGTACAGCTGACATAGCAGCGATCGGTCAAAAGTCAACCTTTACTTCACCAACCTCTCAAATTGTATGTCTGGTACGGTTTAGTACTGTCTTACCAAATTTGGATCAAATCATAAACCTGTCATACCTTTTTGTAGATTAAATTGGATTAATAAGTAAAACAATACTTAAATAAAGAAGCAATCGAAAAAAAATAAGTCTGTTAGTTATATATCTTTTTAATCTGTGTAATGTGTAAATTATTGTATTTATATATATTAAAGTTATGTATTTTATTACGTTTATGATTAATGAACTATTTTTAAAATAACATAAGTTTGTTTAAAGTGATTTATAAAGCAAATACTGTACTTCAATCTTATTTTCATGAATTAATATGCTAAATAATTATTAAGTATATAATAAAAATAAATGCAGAGTTTGTTCTAAAAAAATTAAGTTGTATTTTATAATGATTTTTCCAACCACCTACAGGATATATTTCGGTTTTACACTTTAAACCGTGCCACTCAAGTTATTGTAAGTGTGCTCTTTTTTTGGGGATGGCCCAAATGTTGCTGTAAATTGTTAATTAAATTTTTCTGTTCTCATTCTGCAACGGACGTGTGGGAAACTGTGCGCCAAAAACGAAAATAAACAATTCCCCGGCCAAAGGGTCAAAGTTGAAGTTGCTTTTCACAGTTCATTGTTGTTGTTTTTAGGTAAGCCAAGCTGAGTAATTAACAACAAATGGAAGAGAAAGACAGAGAGAGAGAAAAGGGAGAAAGAGAGATAGCGCAGGCGGGAGATAAGCAACACATGTGAAAAGACTTCATTTAAAACCCGAATATGTATGTGGCAGGCCCTAAAAACCGCGTGGCACTCTCGGTCGGAGCCTCATATTATCAGTCCACGGCCAATGGCCAGCAGCAAGAACAGCAACAGCAACAGCGACAGCAACAACAATATCAACGACTTGTAGCAATTACAACAATCAACATTGCGGCACGATAAGCGATAGCTGCAACAACAATCGAATAGAAGGCAAGCTCAAGTGCTGGCCTACACTAAACCGCGATTACAAACACAGCACAAAACCAAGTGCTCGGCTAACAACAACAACAACAACAACAACAATAAGTAGAACAACAACGATGGGTAATAAACTGAGTTGAGAGAGAAGCAACAAAACGTTTTTGATTGGTGGTATTCGTTAGGGTAATCTAATGAATACAAGTATCTCATAGATACACTGTGTATGTAAGTACATCTACATACACACACACATTCATATACGCGACTGACTCACTCATATTTTCTTGTTTATTAATTTAAAAATGCAACTGCCAGCAAAAAGCATTTGGCAACACATGCAATTAAGCAACAACAACAAGAACAACAGTCACAAGAAGATTCTTAGCAACATCTGATCAAAGTAGAAAATTGTTTAAATGTGCGGGCTGCGTGATCACAGATACATACACACACACAAACACATACAGTGAGGCATGTTTATACGGTTTTTGTCTTGGCTAAGCCATATATACATATATATACATATTCTACAAGATTGTTAATATTTCAGCTACTTATGTATTTTTTGCTATATTTATGTTAATTAATTATTCATTGTATTATTTATATTATTGTAGCTTAGAATTAATGCTAAATTGCAACGCGATTCAACGCCAAAGCAACGAGATCACTCAGGCTGGTATTCTATAAACCTGTCAGCTGATTGTCAGCTGATCTAACTTCTGATCTAATCTAGCGGACATACGGACTTCGATTATATACTTATCTGTATGTATGTATTGTACAAGGTCATAGACAGAATTGATTAAGTTTATCCTTAATACAGGGATCGTAGCCATTATAAGGTAAATTTTGAAAATTACATTGTCATTATATTCGAGCGAAATAATTACAAATAATCATTTATCATGATTTCTATTTGTTTTGATTAAAATAAAACTCACTTTCAAAATATGGCTTTTGTGTCGGATAAATGGAATCCAAAGGAGCACCACAAAGCAAAAAGATAATATAAGGCTATACATATTTGTTGCTCCAAATATTGCATACCCTTGCAGAGACCTGCGTTCAACTTTCGACATAAGACAGCTTAATATTATAGGATTCCGATTTAATGCAAATTTGGTCAGGTTTTATAAAAATATACCACACTTACAATCTGCAATTGGGTTGAGATATCTTAAGAACCAAAAAAAGGTTTTCATACTAATGGTTGATATTTAATATCAACATTTTAACTCATGACTCAGTGTTGTAAAGGATGTCTTGAATGTGCATTCTAAATCAGTGGTCTTTTGACTTCAACAAATCATGGCGACTAAATTACTTAAGTGATTGTAATGGATGAAAATTTATCACAACAATTGTGTGCTAAAATTCTCTGATTGTGATGCTTTCTAATCGATAATGTAGATGTAAGCCAATGGAAATGAGATTTGAGATTGAGGTGAAAGAAATGCCTTATTGTCATATTTGATGGTGGATGACGTGGTTTTGCATACAAAAAAGGGTTTGGAAGCTATGCTGTCTATTTTAGAACATAATGTATTGAAAATTGTAAATGTATGTGTGCAAGCGTAGGTTAATGTACTATCGATGGTATATATATAAAACTCTTTGTCCTGACTAACTGATTCACTCATCATCGTGGAGCCCAAATGGTAAGAGGTACGAGGCTGAAATTTGTACACATCGTAGCTGAGTTTCCCCTAGCAAAATCTGGACAATTTACCGCCAGTTTTAAAACAGCGAGCAGTGGGAATGTAAATTATGTATTTATGCTAAAACAGATTGAAAACAGAGTGCAGTGTCTTTTTTTATAAAAATAATTATATAATGATGTGGGACTAGGGGGCTTCGCTCCCGGCTCGCTTCGATTGCCACCCCCAAGCTGTATCTGTGAAAAGTGTTCCTCATTTCCACTGCATATTACACACAAGATCTTAAGTGAATATCTTTTTGAAAATCAGCAGACAATATTTTTCTTTCTTTCCCTTACAATAGTATGTGTGTGTAAAGTAAAGATCTGTTAAAGAGTATGCCATGCAAATGATCTCAACCCATTATCATATATTTAAATTGAAAACGGACAATGGTAATTTGTCTTAGAAGGTGTCAAGCCGAACCCACTTCAGAACACCACACATTCATTTACATCTCCATCTGTCTTTCTTTGCTCTGATACGAGTCTTCTCACACTCTCTGCGAATGTATTCAATGGGTATTACGGCTGCTTCGTTACGAATCGTCAAGCACATGGCCAACTTTTAAAACTGCGACATTTGTTTTTGCTGTACGTTCTTGTACGGGTTTATGGACACGTCGTTGTCGTCTGTAGGTTCTTAACGATATGCGACAATTTTTTGACCCCAAGAGACCAAAATGCGAGTACGACACGCAGAGGAAACCGAAACAGAGACGGTGAAAGAGTCACCAAGAATGAGAAAGAGAGATAGAGCGTCTCGCATACAGCTGCAAACATTACGCCATGAAATTTATTTGGATTGGGGTTGGGTCAAAATTTAAATATTTCAGCGCCAACAACGTCAACAACAATGACAACAACAACGGCAACAACGTCAACTGATTTTTCGCGTTTCGGGCTCGTTTTGCTTGATTGCTCGATCGCTTCTCTATCGTTTTACTTGAATTCCCGTCTAGTCGATCATCTTCTTCTTCTTTAAACAATACACAAAATATTGGTTGGAAATTATTTTGAACTTGGTCTGGATGGGTCGCCTCCCTCTCCGTCTCCGTCTCCCTCTCCCTCTCCCTCTGACCCACCCGTCTTTTCCGCTGTTGACACATACAACATTCCCCATTTAAGTATACACATTTTTATTGCCTGATTGAATTGAGTTGGGTTGGTTCTGGGTTGGGTTTGACTTGAGTCTTCTGCTGGCTTCAATTAGGGTTTGCTTTTCGGGCTTATCGAATCCATAGAAACCGGGTAACAGGCCAAAGCGTAAACAAAAATTAAAAAACGGCAACAGTTTACCGATCGTTATTCGAGGCCCCCTTTTGCTTTGCTTTCCACTCTACTACTTTTGTTGCCATCCTTCGTCTGACGGTTTCTACTTCGATCGACTCTCTTCTGACCTGTGTCAATATTTATTGGCTTTATTTACAACCAGAGCCCACTTTTGGTATTTGCATTGAATTTGTGATTAATTTGCCCCGATAAGCCCTAACGATCAAATTGTTATGGGCCGAGCACTAGCCTGGCATTTCCGATATCAACCAAATAAGCCTCGTCTGTTGCCATTGGCATGTTTTACTTCAATTTAAAGTAATTCTCCATCAATAAGTAATAAGTTAAAAAAATGTAGAAAGAAGTCTAAATATTTCCCAATGAAAAAAGATTGTCTGTATTATGTTTACCAGCGATCCTAATAATATCTTGGTCAGAATATGTTGCGCACACTTTAACTAATTGTAAGGTTTTTTGGTTGGATTTAGTAACCTGCAAAATAGGATCTATTTTTTAAACAAAATCTCATTTTTCAACGATTATTTTTATAACAGCTATATACCATAACTCAGCTGAGCCTTTATAGCCATGACAGTCTCTCTGTCTGTTATCTAGCACGTTCACTTTCCTTTATAAACTTTTTTTACAGTCTCAATTAATATAAATATAATTTAGCAAAGGGCATTGATAGCATTTGACTCGAAATTGATAATCCGATCTACATTAAATGAAATCCAACAATCTATAAAACATATGTATTCAGGCCGGCAGCTTTAGTTTTATGTTGCCTTCGTGACTAAACGGTATACAATTAATATAATTACTATGAAAATTATACTAATAAATTTTCTAATCTCTTGTCTAATTTTTATTGGAAGCTCTCAGGTAAAAACACTTGAGTATTTCTTTAATAACAAAATTCAGTTAAATTTGACATCTTCATAGACTTGCAGTGATTCCAAGGAATTGGAAAATAATTGCGGTAAATACTGTTTTACGATCGTAAAGCCCGTTCTAGAGCACACGGTCTTATTACAGAAGCAAGTCAATAATCATGATTTTGATCAGAAGAAAGATACGCAAACAAAGTTTGAAAATATTGAACGACAGTTAAAGATATTACAGGATGAGGTGGCTAAACTTAAACAGAATTCTGTTCAAGAAGAATTGAATGATCACCAACAATTATTTGAGAAATTTGGATCCAAATATTATTATATTGAAAAACATCAATTAACGAATTGGTTTACCGCTGTGCACAAATGCCACGAGCTCGGTGGACATTTGGCTAGCTTACAAAATCAGAGAGAATTCGATGCGCTGACACCCAAATTACATGGTCAATATTATTGGATAGACATCAATGACCTCGGTCATGAGGGAGTGTATCTTTCACATACAAGCGGCCGTACTCCTTACTTCAATTGGCATCAGGGAGAACCCAACAATAATGGGGGAGAGCATTGTGTCATGTTGGAGCGTAGAAATGACGGTCTTCTTATGAACGATCAAGGATATTTTATCTGTGAATTGTACAATAAATGATGGAAAAAATAGAGATCTATGAAGAGCTTAAATGACAATGGAAAGTTGTATAAAGTGTATATAAATACATACACATTTATTGATTGAAAAATTGGCAAAAGTGTTCCATCAATTTTCCTTCAGCATTTTCTTCTTTACAGAACTCTTGTTTGGTAATATTTTCTGTTTATCATTTTTGAATTCCTCCTATTCATTTTCATATAAAAATCAGTAATATGTAATATGTAGAAATCCTCTCGGTCTTCCCCCGCTCATCCAATAGCGAACAATAACTGTTTTATGACTGCCCAATTAACGGCAAAAATACCAAAAATATACATAAAAAAAAATTATGTACATATTTATTTAATCTCGCACATACGAAAATTAAATCAACAGTAGAAAACAAATTCCGCTTGCATGACTTTTAATTTGGCTTGAAAAATGCAAAAGAAGAAATGGAAAATGGATGAAAATAAGAACAGGAGGAAGAAGAAGAAACGAGAAGCTAAAGGCTGCAACGGAAACGGCAGCTCCAAACGGCGAGAGTAAATGGGAGAGAGAATCACAATTTTATTTTTTTGCCAGAAATGATCATGACAACATTTGTGCGGGCACGTTGTTGTTGTTGTTGTTGCCCCCTTGTGGCCTGTATGGAGCAAGCGGAGGGCCTGAAAACACACAGAATACATTAATTGACACTTGGCCGGAAATAGTTCATTAGGCATAAATTACATACAGACAAAAGCACTCACTCTTTCTTTCTCCCTCGCACGCTCGTTCGTTTTACTTTATTTTTTATTCGCCATCGCCGAGTTGTCGATTATATTACTAGATTTCAGCGGCTTAAATGCCTGCTGGGGAATTTGTTGTTATCTGTGAACGTTCAGAACGTTGCAAGACACAAATGTTGGGCATTAACAAGACGCAACCAAAGAGAGAGAGACAAGCATAAACACTGTGCATCCCACTCGCGCGCTTTTCACATCGACTCACTCTTTCTCAGTCTGTTTCCTTGGGCTCAACATGTGTGATCCAAATGTTTAGCTGCGTTGTAAATTTCCACAAGAGGCAGAACTACGACCACTGTGCGACAGCGGCAACGAAACAAGCCAACAAAGCGCAGACAGGGCGAAGCCGTTGCCGAAGCAAATGTAAAGCACGAAAACAAAAACAAAACAACAACAACAAGAGCAAGAAGAAGAGAACAACAAAATGGGCATATTAATAAATTCAACTAAAACGCAATTGAACGCGACCTCAGTCCCAGACGCCAACGCCGTCGTCACCAGCACCAGCACTAGCTGAAGAGAACCTTCGTTAAGCGGGCTCAAATCTGCTGCTCTCCCCAACCAGCCCCCTCTCTAACTCACACACTCACGTAAGAGCATTCACTATCTCAATCGTTCCCCTCTTTGAAATTGCAGACATTCGAATGCATTACAGCAACGAAATGGAAAATGAAATAAGTGCAACAATTGTCGACTAGAAAATGGGATGAGTGGGAGAGAGCATGGAGAGACGGGCCTGAGCCCGTTAGCTGAGCTACAAAGTAGACGTAGAGTCGTAGACGATTAATGAACGCAATCGAAAGGGCAGGCAATATTGGATTATCGAAATGCTCTACACTTAAGAATTTGCAAAAAAAGTTTCCAAAATAAAGATAGAACAAACCCTCAACTAAAAAAAATAATTTCCAAAGGATTAAATTTCCATTTATTTTTGTGATAATTAGCGCCTATTTTCTTTTTTAAAATACAGAGTATCAGCTGACTCAAGGTCTATTTTGAAAAAATAATATTAATTTCTTTAAGTTAGGAGCTCAAAATATGATGTGCAGTATAAGTTACTATTTTATATTATCCTAAATTTTAAACAAGTTCGATTTTCAATTAAATATATCGCATTTTACCAGCATGTTTCATAAAGCTCAGCAACAAGCATAAAGGGTATTTTATAAGGAATATGATCATTTGCCCATCTCCAACAATAAAACTGCGAAGCAGAAACAACGGAGACTTCAACGCGTCAACGGATTTTTGTGTTACACACATTTTCAGTTCTTGATTTGTTGCTGTGTGCGTGTGTGCATGTGTGAGTGTCGCTGTCGTCTCAGTCGCTCTGCTTTTTTTGCGCTCATTCTTTTGCTCGCTTTTACTTTCTGTTGTTGCAATTAAACGGCGTTTTTCCGTCTGATTGCCAGCCGAGAGAGAGCCGAGCCCGAGTCCGATACCGAGAACGAGAAAGAGCCAACGGCCTGGACTGCTCTTTGAGCTCAATGCGCGCGTCGCGCTATCGTTAACAGCGACGTCGACGCAGTCGTGGACGCTGGCGTCGATAACGGTAATGCCGACGCGCACACACGTTGTGAATTGGCCCTGGCAGCGACCAGGCCTGAGCCGAGCAAAGCAGAGCAGCTCAAAGAGCGTAAATAGTTGAGAGAGGACAGCGCATGTTGAGCGCGCGTGATTTTTGTGGCTCTTTCGCCTGCGCCTGGGTCTTTGTTTGGCCCATGGCTGTGTGTGTATGTCAGTCTCGCTTATGCTCTTTCAAATAGTATTTATGTTATGTTGTGAAATGTACGAGTAAAACGGGAATAATTAATTATAAATAATAATATTAATTGATAATAAATAATAAATGAAATAAGTGAACGTAATTTTAACTAAACTTGATTACAATTAACATAGAACTGTGTGTGAGAAAGTATTTACGGTTTGTTGTGAAATGCACGAGCTAAGTGGGAACCATTATAAAATAATAAATTATACCAAAAATTATTTTTTTTATTATATGTATGAGTAAATGGAATATGGAAATGGAATTTGACAAGATTCGATTAGAATTTACTTAGAACAGTGTGTAAGAGTATTTCTTGTTCGGCTTGCTGTGACGAGATACTCATTCTTGTTGGTTTTGGCTTCGCCTCGAAAATGCGGGCTTGCTGCTAACGGCGCTGCTCGCGTCGTCGTCAGTCGCGGCCGTCACAGCTCGCGGTGGTTGTTATTTTTTTGGTTTTGGTTTTTAGTTGCTGTTTAAACTTGGTCGTGAGAGGGTAGGAGCCCCCGTCGTCGATAGAATTTGCCACCCAACCGATCGCGCTGGCTTAAAAACAAAACTGTGAATTGATTGTGATAAAGTGAACTTTTGTGTCAAGTGAAGAGGGACAAAAAGTAAAGTTGCTCGACAACAGCAACAATAAAGACAAACGACAATAAAAATAAGAATAACAACAACAACATTAATCTTCAAATACTACAACATATTTTGATGGCGCCAGCCGCCGTCGCCGCCTCTTCGGACTCCTTACCGATCACAACGAATTCGCTGCAGGACATGAGCGCCGCTGCAGCAGCCATTGCCCTGGACATGAAACCCAAGGGCGAATTGGCCGTGGTTCCAATTCCAGCCCAGAAGATTAAGAAATGTGCGTAAACCCAATGAATTATGCTATCACAAATAACAAAAACAAATTTTTAAATTTTCATTTATAGTGGTTCGTCGTAACGCCTCCGACAAGTTGAAGCTCATACAGATGGTTCACGATAATCCCATTTTGTGGGATTCTCGCCTGCCCAATTTTAAGGGTGCCGAGGAGGAGAAGAATCGTGCCTGGGAGCATATTGGCAGAGAGTTCAATGCGCCCGGACGTCGTGTAGCGCGCGCTTTTAAATCTCTGCGAGAATCTTATCGCCGGGAATTGGCCCATGTCAAGTTGATGGGCAATGGATTTAAGCCAAAATGGAGCCTCTACGAAGCTATGGACTTTCTTCGAGATGTCATTCGGGAGAGAAAGTGAGTACAAAATAATTTACGGTTACACGATCTTTGTCCTCGAATAATTCCCTACAAAAGTGGACAAATCAATTAGACCGAAAAAAAAATAAATAAAATTCCCAAGTCCGATATTTACTTTCTGATCATTAGTAGGAATTTGTTACAGAAATTTTTCTGTTATATAAATAAATCTTCATTCAAAAATTTTAAGAAATCTTTAATACATTTACTATTTCTTATTATGTAGTTAAATTATTAGGCATTTATTTAATTTATGCCTTTATCTATTTAAAAAACTAAATATTAAATCTATATTATCAATATTTTAAAACGAGTGTGAAGAGTCGGAAAAATTTCTGAAACTATAATATTTTTGTTTTTGCTCAAATATGATAATCTGCTTTTATTTGAAGCTTCAGCCTGACGTGGCTAAATCCCGTAATCGGTTAAGATCGACTTAAATAACCTAGAAACGATGTGAAAACCTTGTAGTTACAATATATCAGTCTTATCAGCAGCTCAGTTTACACCCACCTGAATTTGGTTATTATTGACAGACCGAGCGTTTGATCGAATCATCGTCTATTGTCTTTTTCATGTTCGGGGGCTCTTGACTAATATTACAAGTGGACTAAGTGCGATAAGAGCGACAATAACAAAAGCAATCGGAACAGAAGCGTATGGGGCGAATGTGGGGCCAAAGATCGGATTGAAAGTATGAATAACGGTCTTTTTTACTTGTCGCTTTGTGTTAGCGTTGCGTATGATTTGGCTAAGGTTTCTCATCCAATTCTGAATTGGCGAATCAGCCTAAACTTTAATCATTGTCACGTCCAATTCACGACTTGAACTCGGGGCAAGTCTATTATACAAGCCACTTTCATATGCAATTTTCATTGATTTTCTTTGCTTTCTTTTCGCATTTAAAAAAAAAGGAAGAGAAGGGAGAAAAAAGTACAAATACTATTTAGAATTACAAAAAAAATGTAGAAGATTGTTTCCTTTGCCTCTTTTCTTACGGTTCATGATGACTCAATCGATCTTGTTTTTGAAATTTAAATGATTCTTATTGTGCACGATTTGTATGTACAATATTGTACTGTGTAGGTTACCACATTGTTTGTTCAGTCAAGTGAAAAATCGATTCATTTTGTGGGTTTTGGGGCGGGATTTTAGTAAAAGAGGAAAGGACTGATTCACTAGACAAGACTTAACTGAGTCACAATTGTGGTTATAAAGAAATATATTATACTTCTGTGGTTAGGTATATTTAGGGTTTCCAATAAGGAGGCATCCGTTTTAACCGTACTCCCGATAAGGCAGCATTAATCTTCAACGTTTTCCGTGAAACCTTATCAGAGACAATGCGTATTTCCTTCGATTTACATTCAATAAGATGAGTCATAACAGTAAGAGTTTTAAACTGATAATATTGTAGGATTTTGAAATATTTAGTGGTTTTGTTTTTGTTTTTCGCCGTAGCCAGTTACAATAGGCTGTGTGTTTGTGTCTTCTTCTTTTCGAAACTCGTTCGATATTCTTTTTGAACCGTTTGACATTTGTGCCCATGGTATTGCCCCTCTTATCGTTGTTGTTGCATCTTTCTGCAATTTGCATTACGAAAGAACCAGACAAATCTCAGCTAAGCCTCTGTAAAAACATCTGCCCAATACACAGACAAGCACATGCATGCATAAATATGTAAATATACATATATGTATATGCATATACGTATGTCTGTGAATAAGTGTGAGTACTCAATCTCGAAACCGTTGGACGGAAAAAACCAATTCGAACAAAGAAATGACCAGGCTCAGGGCTCATAGGCCGTCAGTTTGAGATTCTGCGATGTTGCGGGCTTCACCCCCAACCCCATTCCCCTACCCTACATACAGATGTGTGTGTATGTGTGTTGTACTTTATGTACATATATTTGTATGAAATAAGGCCATTTCCTTTCAATTGACTGTACCCACATCGGCAACAAGAGCTGAGGCAACACAGTCAGAGTCGTCATTCTGCGTCCCCCGGTCCCGCACACACACACACACACACACACACAAGCACATATTTAAATTTTTTTTTATTATTTTGAGCTGATAACAGACAACTGAACGGGCCCGGACCGGGCTTGAGCCATAAAAACAGATCTCGTCCAGAGCAAAAATTATACATACAACGTTGTTGTTGTTGCTATATTATTGCTGTTGTTGTTTTTGTTGTTGCTATATTATTGCTGTTGTTGTTGTTGTTGTTGCTGTCGTCGTCGGCATCGCCACTTGAACCAAAAACAGAATTGAGGGAAGCTGTAGAGACCAACAACAAACGCTTTAGCCTTAGCTGCTGGCAGCGCTGCTGGTGGTGGCAGAGTGAGCGAGCAAGCAAGCGCATGAGAATTAACGAAATGAACTGAACGAATAAATGCAGCGAGCGAGCCAGAGTAGAGAGAGAGAGCGAGTGGGAGAAGCAACACAGTTAGAGAGAGAATGATAAATTAACACACAGCGAGAGAGGCAGCAAAATGTATGAAAATGACAATCAGCGGGACAAAATGAACTCACGATGAGATTGCGGCGAGTGGACCAAGTTTAGAAAGAAGCGTAGATTAAAAATGTAAGTGTGAGTAGAGCACAAACGATGCTGCATATGAGTGTGTGCGTATGTCTGTGTGTGAATGTGCGCGTGTGCGTTTGCGTATGGGTGAGCAATTGAAGCAACGCGTCGCTGCCAACGGATCAGGGTTAAAAATATGCGCGAACAGAGACCAGGCCCAGCCAACGGGGTTGCTCTCTGGTGACCAGGGCTCTGCTCCTCCTCCCCCTACCACCTCTCTCTCTCTCTCACTCTCTCTTTCTTTCTCGCTGTCGCTCTCTGCATGTGTTGGTGTAGTGCTGTGGTTCTGTGTCACGCTTATGATTTAATAAGCAAATGAGCTGAAAAATTTATGAAATTTCTGTTTGCGAGCCACATCCTCTCCCACCCCACACCCCACACCACACTGTTCGGCTGCTTGACCAACCGCGCCCCACAAAATCTCAGCTGTGGATGTGGAAAGGGGGAGGAGGCTTACTGCGATCGTCTTGAAATTGTTTTTGCATATGCGTCATTTGCGGCCCCACAAATTACTGGGCGTATACCCAATTTGCGTAATACTATCGTAAATGTTATTAAAAATATTTGTTGCGATTAAATAATTGATGGTTTTATTTATTCTCATTTCGACATTTCGCAATATAAGGGAGACTCTTGAGAATTTCTAAAGTTTGCTTGCTGAAGGTGTTGTTTAGCGATTGATTGGTTGATTGGTTGATTGCTTGATTGGTCTTAAGTTGGGAATTGATTTACGTTCATCAAATATAAAAATTTTATAGATTGTATTATTATAAGAGACAAAATTAGTATTTGTATTAGTATGCTTAAAAGTAGACAAAATAGATATACAAAATAGAATATAGTTATGCTTGAAAATAGTAACAAAATTATTAAAAGTAGATCGCTTAGTACTAATTGTTGAAATAGTAGTGGTATTTCAAAAACTAGTGGTATACAGCAAGATTAGTCGAAAGAAATAATACTAGTTATAGAATTTTTTAAAAGTCTATAAGTACTTAGAGTTATACATTCTTATTCAGTATATTATTTAGAATTGTTATCTATCACAGGTGTATCAATAATCTCTTGAGATTTGAAAATTAACCGTCCAAAATGTGCGTATTCCTTAAATGGGTTTTTCCCTTAGGTTTAACAAGTTACCTAACAATTATTTTGACATTTAAAAGCAAGGAAAGCCTTCATATGCTTTGGCAATGCTTCTTGATTGTTAAAGATTAAGTCTGAAGAAAGAAATTTAGTTGTGCTCAAAGTACTTGACCCAATCTCTGGCCAAGTCTGCAATATGGCTTATCAAGTGACCTCAGCTACCAGCGGAAACTGGACCAACGGCAGCCGCAAATGTTCGAGCTGATAAACGTAAAGACTGGAATTTCTAGGAATGAAGAAAAACGACTTTAAATTGAAATGCAAACTGTCCGTCATTAGTCTGGTATATGCCTAGGACAGGCGGAAGCAAACATTGATAAGACTTGGGAAGTCGGGGAAAAAATGTACTAAAAAAAAACCAAAAAACAAAATTAGAAACCCAAAATACCCAAACGAAAGCGACCGCAAGCAAATAAAGCGATTCAGTTTTTTGGAACATGTGAAAATGCATTTGGCCGTGATTATTTGGGTATAGCAAAAGGAAAACTGAATATGTGAAAAACATTTGCCTCGCATATCGTTTTACAGTTCCAATTGTCAACTACCTGCTGCTCAGGGCAATACAAAGAGACGCCCCTCTATCCTCAACTCTGGGCCAAACCATGACCAGGATGGTGATGGGGATGGGAAGGGTCGGTACAAGATATACATATGTATATGTATATGCGAGTATTTCTTGTTCTTTTGCATCTAAATATAGCCACGTCTTTAGTTTGAGGCAGTGCTGCAGCTGTGGAAAATGCGCTTGAAATTTGAGTATCACATTGCGAGTTACAGGAAATCGAGCCAAGCCTGAGATATAGGAAAAACCATCAACAGTTTTTGGTAGTTTGTGTCGTATTTTGACTTTTTGGGGTTTGCCTCTAAGAGCACGTTCTTCCATTGTGTCTTTGGGGTTGTTTGGCGTCCATCTTCGATTCTGTTGCTATTTTTGGAATAGCTTAATCTTTGGGTATTGTAATATTTTGTGAGAAATACTTCTCGATAATTTTGGGGCTATCTTTGTACAGTTTAAAGATTGGAGTAGATCTGTAGATTGTAGATTGGGTCTTTTTCTTCTTTTGTATTCTCTTATAAATTTTTGTTGAGCTCATGTTAGATGAATCGAATTAAGTAAAATCTAAAAGACCTACTCTCTCTCGATTAATCTGAGATTCATTGTGTGTTCAAAGACCTTACGTATTTGGTGGCACATTACATATTCTTTAAGCGTCAACGATTTCTTGACTGTAAAACTGTAAAATACAATAAAAAAGGATTAGTTTTGGTTATAATAAAAACGAATTTTTATCACAACAAGATAACTTTTTAGCATGAAACAAATAATAATTTGGCTTTTTGAAAACCCATTTGGAATCTTTGAAGCAATTAAATTATCTTAAAGTATTTGTAGAGTGTTATCTTCTATCTTTTTTCTCATCTCTCTCCTCACAAACAATAAACTAATTATTTTCTATCTTTTTTGCTTTCTAGGGGCGCCTCTCATGCCAGCGATCTCAGTCTAAGCGCCTTTGCCCAGCACTTGCATAACAACAATAATAATAACAACAATAACAACAATAATAACAACAACACACACGGCCTACTAAGTGCGAGCAAAGCAGCATCCGCTGCTGCACTGAAGCTGAGCTCCTCCTTCAACGATTCGTCAAGCGCCGTGTTAAATTTGTCCAAATGCTCGACATTGAACATGAGCAGCGATGATTATTATTGCGATTATTATGTAAAGCCGGAGTTGGATTTATCAACGGGAGGCGGTGGGATCGCTGGGAGCAGCAGCAGTGCGAGCAGCAATGGCAGTGGAAGTGGCAGTGGAGTGGGAGGCATGGCATCTCAGCCATTACCTGCCCATCAACAGGCCTTGGCCCAAGCTCAAGCCCACAATGATAGTCGAGTGAGCTCGACAAGGAATGACAGTGGTGCTTTGAATTCTCATCAGCAGAGTTATGATGACATGGATGCAAGTTCATTGCGCAGTGGCGATGAGGATAACGATAATATCTCGGATGAGGTCGAGGAACTGGAGGCCATCGATGCTGACTTTCCATATCCCATTATACTCGACTCCAATTCGCCTCGTAGCATCAACGGTGCCGTTGCTGAAAATGGACAGACAACGATGAGGAAACGTCGTCGCAATGGTGAAGCGGATGAACTGGAGGACGCTGATATCGAGGGTGATGATTACGAGGATCAAATGCTGCAACAACATCGTCATCTGCGGCAACAACAAAATGCTGCAGCCGCCGCCGCAGTAGCAGCTGTGGGAGGACTCGAGCTGCCACCGCCGCAAACTGTGCGCGAGGTTCTCAATTCAAAGTTCTGTGGATTTATTTCTGCTAAGTTGAACAGTTTGGAGGATTCGGAGGCGGATAATCTTATGAATCGCATTCTCCTGCTCGTGGTGCAAATGCAACAATGCGAGGCAACCAAATAGGGGAAAAGGTTGTGGTCGTCAAGGGGGCTCAGGGTAGTTTTAATAGAAAAGCTCAAGTAAAGCTCATTATGGATTAATGTAGCTGCTCAAAGCACATACTTTTCTTGCCATCAACATTTTTTCATTTATCTAAAATTGCCATAAAAATCACGTTCAATTTTCAATGCCAAATTTGTGCCATGCCAAAAAGAACAAAAACTAGAACTAGTACCAAATGTAGCAACCCCTATGGAACCACTTTTTTATAGCTATACCCAAAAGAAAAGTACATAATAACTAAAACCGAAACACAAAGAAAAAGACACAAAACAAAGACAAAGAATGTTAGCAATGTATGAGATTTAGTTTATTATAAACGTTAATTTAGTTCTAAGTCACGCCCATAGAATGTATCAGTTTTCAATATATGTTACAAAAACTGAAGCAAGTCTATTGAGTAAACCAAGAAATACTTATCTTAACCTCGTTTCATCACAAAAACAATATCGAAAATCATATTTTTACGTTCACATCTATTTTAATTATTTGTTTTAATTTTGTTTTTTTGGAAGATACTCCTATTTTATCATAAATCGGTACAAAGACAATCATTTGAATTATTGCCAATGCAGAGTGAATAGCATTGCTTATCGTCTAAGTTTAGTTTAAAAGTGGCAAATACATATTTAATATATTAACATTACATTACACTATACATATTTATAGATTAAATATCATATTCATATGCGTAATATTTCCTTTTACATTTTATCATCGTTTGCAAAGCGTTGTAAATATTTACGAAAGAAACGTTAAATAAAATACATTTATTATTTAATTTAGCAAAGGTATTTTGTCACTTTTCAAATCTATTTGGATTCTTAGAGCATTACTGTTAAGCATAAGTTTGTTCAAAGAATTCTCGAATACTCTTTTATAGTGACTTCGAAATATCACCAAGACTTTCCTTTTTAAAATAAAACTTAAATTCAGAAAAATATAATCCATACTTAATCTTTTCAGACTTCTGCTTGTACTTTACGCGTTTTTAAACCATTAAGGTGATTGAAAAACTTAAGATATTTGTAATAGGTAGAAAGATCGTTAACAGTTATGTCGTTTCTTATCTCATTCTGTTACCAAAATCAGTTTTCTCAAAACAATCAATTGACATTTATCTTATTTACCATCTTCACACCAAAACTGTATAAGTATATTTAAAAAAAAATTTTACATTGCCAGACCATTAGCATATCTCACACATATGTAGAGCCTGCTTCCCCCTTCTCTCTTATCGGTGCTTGGACCATGACAAACTCACACATTTGGCCAGATGTGAGGCAAAACCCGGAGCAGAAGACGCCGATAGCATTAATACAGAAGGCGTCATAAAAACCAGTCGACAATGAGACAAAAGATAAGCCCAAGAGCGCATGCGCCATGGGACAAGCAAAGATAGGAGAGGAGTGGTGAGGGGTAACCAGATGTGGGCATGCCAAAAATCATATAGACCAACTTAGGAACAGGCCATGCACTCATGAATGAATGGAAAGTGAGAGAACAATGAGGCTGTTTGCCAAGATAAAAACAACCCTCAATGCGGTACATACGATCCTTGGCCCTTTTGACGGGTATGCTACGGTACTGTATAGTATGGTATGATATGGTATGGTTCGGTTTGTTTCTGGTCTGCTCCTCTACCTAAGAGATTGTTGCCCTGCAAAAATGAGTCGCACATGCGCGGAAAATTGCCAAAACGTCGCGACCGTCACGATTACAGAAACTGGTTCCCTCACTTTGGGTCTTATTGTGTGTTAGCCTTGGTAGAGCACACGGTTAAGGGATGCTGCATGGGTTCAATGACCATGGCTAGCAGACGAGTACGTTGAGGGTAGAGCTCAATTTTGAGTCTATACTTGGTAGACTTGGTTGGTTTAATGATGATTCGCTTGTCGAAAATAGCGTCGTTTCTTTTGTACTCTTTTTGGTATGGGAAGATGCCATTAAAGTGGGAGCAACTATGAGAATATCATGGGAAAGAATTGAGTTGAAGAGTTCTTAGAAAATGGATAACATTAATGGCTTAAATGTGCAAAAACATTCGGAAAAAGATAATAGGAGAGTGATAAAGTAAGGATCCAATAGATGAACTTAGTTTATGGCATCCAGGCTACAGAGATATTTTTTTTAATTCTAACGAAATCCTGTGTTGGGATCCTGTGTTTGAATCCCCATTAGTCGATAAGTTTTTCAAATACAAATAATGAAAACGTTAATGGCATGCTTAAAATATGAAAATTAACAGATTTTTCTTTTTTTTTGTATACAGCACCCCATTACAAACCTATTTACTATATATACCCAACTTTATTTGAAAGTTGTAAATGAAAACATTTATTACACTTTACCTGACAACGCATCAAAAAGTTTATATCAATTACTGTATTTTCTTCCTTCGAACAAGTCAGAAGTCGCTTTCTAAACTAACCTAAGACACTTTTGAAATAGGTAGCATTGTTAGCTCCTATTTTAAGAGTGTTTTAAGCCAACTTAAGATTAGTAATTGATGTCTTTTTTCCCTCCTGCTTACAGTCTAACAGTCAGTCTGTGCATTTTCCTCTATTGGATCTTTATAGTCCGACGGATCTTCAGTCAATTTTGATCGTTTAGTACTCGTACTTGGTGTTTCAATCTCATTGGTGTTCAGTTTATCAGAGTTGTTACTAGATCGTTTATTTTGCTGATTTAAGCCTTCAAAATGTTTTTGTCCTTTGATAGAGGCGTCTTTGCAATTTCTTCTATCACATTTGGTTATCTTTCTAGGTTTACCGATGGCGTGTGGATAAACTAGGGGCAATTCCAACATGGAATGTTGAGAAAATGGACGAAGTAATTGATAATGGGCCGTCTGAGATTTAACACATTTACATCCTAAATCACAAGTTCGATTTCTACTGCTATTTTGTTGTGGTTTCGGCGGACGTTCCGGGGAATAACAGATTTCAGTCTTTTCGCTTTTGTTCTTATATGGGCATTCCACAAATTCCACAGTTTTAATACATTTTCCCTTACATCGTGGTCGTTGGCATATCATTTTATTCTGACTTGTCCGATTTGTATTATCTCTTTCAATATTTGTCGTCATTTCAACCATTGATCTTGTGGAATAGGGAGATGCTGTGCTTTTGTCTTCTATTCTGTTCTTAATTTGATCTTTTGGGTATTCACTTTGCGAGCTGCGTAGTGTATTTTGTTGTATTTCTTCACTTGTATTGAAAGACTTGCTGCTGGCTTCACTGTCAACTTTATCTTTGTCTTTAAAGCTGCTCCTTGGCTGTTCGTTACCATTGCTATTCCTTCTACTCTCTTCTCGATCTCGATCTAGTTCATCTTGAGGAATCCATCCATCTTTGATTGCGCTGCTTCTTCGACTCTCTTTGCCATTTTGATCGATTGCTTCTTGAGTACTCCTTTTGGACTTGCTACTTCTCCTACTCCCTTCTCCATATTGATTGAGTTCTTCTTGAAAACTGCTTCGAATTGATTCATTTTCTTTTTTGCTAAGAATGCTACTTCTCTTACTTTTCTCTTTGCTTTGATCTTCGTCTAATTCTTCTTCAAAAACGTTAACTACCAATCGATCCTTACTTAAGTTACTATTTTGTTCAGTGTCGCTTCTATCCTGCTCGTATTCTCCTTCAGGACTTACTGGATGGATTGTTTCTCTATTTTTGCTAGCCTTGCGATTTGTTCTGATCTCATTCCGCTGCTGATCAAATTCTTCCTTAAGACTTCCTCGAATTGATCTATCTCCCCTTTTGCTATCTTCGCCATTTCTTTTATGGTTATCTTCACCTTGATCCAATACTTTTTCAGGAATACTATGTCTTTTGCTTCTTCGTTTATTTTCCACTTGATCTCGATCAAAATCTTGATATCTCTGAGGACTAATTTGTTGTGGCTCATGAATCTGTGAGTAACCCAGAGCACAACATTTCTTTAAAATTGCTTTACACTTTTTAGCTTCTTTTTCCTCGTACTTCTTTATGCATTCCCGAATTCTTCCACATTGTCCAGACTTAGCACAATTTCCTCCACATTTATTTTGACAACTAAAATTATTATTGGAATAAGTATAGCCGAGGGGTTGTTTCCACTTGTAGGATCTCAATGATCTTTCATCTTCTTCATTATTTCTACTCTTTGATTGGTCCAAGTTTTTCTGATAGACCCTGCTGGACTTATTGCTCCTCTTTTTCTCGTATTGGTCATCCTCTTTTATACCTTCTCGATAGTTTCGAGATTGATCTCTCTTGGTGGAATTGTCACTCATTCTGTTCTCATTTTGATCTTCATCTGTATCTTTTTCATAGCTTGTAGGATTTTCTTCAATTGATGCTCGTTTGCTGGACTTTCTACTCAATTTATTTGATAATTTAGTGAGAAATGATTCCCTCCTATTGCTTTGAATGGTTCCATTGTCACTAGCCTTGCTACTTCTTTCTCCCTTGTCTTGCTTCTGTGCTCGTAAACTCAAATAACTGTCTTTGTTACCTAAACTTTTTGCATCAGCATTGCTTTGCTTTCGGCTTTCTTGATTGGGAGGATGTTCTGAAGAAGATCTCCTACGAGAAACTATGTTCCCTGATATATTTGAATTAGCAATAGGTAAACCTTCGTCAATACGACTTCTACCAGTGATCGATAACTGTGGAATTTTCGGTCTAAGACTTTTCGGTCCACTACGAGAACTAGAGAAAGATTCCTCGCTCCTTTTATTGGCACTTTTTCCCATACTGGTTGCATTAGTGAAAGATTCCTGCCGGCTTTTCCTATTAAGACTTTTGTCCACACTAGGAGTGTTATTAGCAGACGCCTGCGGGCTTCTTTGGCTGGGGCTTTTTCTTACCTTAATTGAAGCATTGCTGGGTGATTGGGGGTTTTTTTTACTGGGACTCTTACTCGTTCTAGGGGTACCATTTAAAGATGTGTGAGCACTTCTTTGGTTGGAACGTTTTTCACTAGAAATTGTCCCTCTTTGGCTATTTGGAGCGAGACTTTGTCCTCTAGTAGCAGTTCCATAAAGAGTTTCCTGTTGGTTTCTTTGGCTGGGACTTTTTTCCTCGTAAGACATTCGATAATATCGTTTAAGACTCCCACGTTGGGAAGATTTTCTGTTGGATACTTTATCCAATTTCTTTTCCTTACGCTTTTTTCGATTTTTCTTAGACTTTGACCTTGTTTTACTTTCACATTCACAGTACTCATATTCACTATTCTCCACCTGGGGCCAGGTCTCGGAGAGGTAGCCTCGCTCACAAGCCGGTACTCTGGAGAACTCTTCTCTGTTCTCCTGACAAATGATGCAAGCACAGTACTTACCATGCTCAACTTTACCGTCTGACGTGATATCACAAAGAGCTGTCCCATCCGCCCTGACATATTTTCGTAGATTGTAGCTGCTTTCCGATTCAATGCAGAATCCAGAGTCGGCGACCTCAGCGAGATCTGTGAGACGACTCCTTAGCTGTGTGATGATCTTTTTCTGTCGTACTCGAACATCGCCCATACTGTAAGCGTCACTCATCAACGTAGGCATTTCATCGTTATCCCGAGTGGCATCAATGCCCTGGCACGTAATCCTCTCAAGCTCTCGGAGCAGGCAAAGACGCTCGTTGCCAGTGGAGCAGGCAATTTGACGCAATCGGAATTGTATCTTTGCATAGTGCGAGGAGATTGAAAATAGTGCATCCTGCAGTTTCTGGACCTCATCTTCCAAATTGCACTCATAATCCGTTAGCTTGCGACTCAACACACTTCCATTTGCATCCAGCCAAGTGTACCGGCGATCCTTACAATTACCCTCATCCTGATCCTTGTCGCTATCGGTAAACAGGCTTCCGCAGGAGCAATTGCAGTTATTGTCCCCATCCGCCTCATCAATCTTCATTGTATTTAACTATTAAGGGATTTAGTTTATATTGAGCTTCAGTTTTTGGGTGTTGCTTTTCCAGTTTGTGTGTAAATTTATTTCCATTTAGCATAGAAATTTTGAAAGCTTCCAAAAGGTATAAAAATCAAAGGTTATCATGTCCTAAAATAGTATTAAGGAACATTTGAATAATTTATGTACTCAAAGTATTATATTTTATTTTGTTATGCACGGATAAAAATTAAAGTACATCTCGTAGATTAGTCGTATAAGACATGTAAGGTATAATCCTGCCATGAAAACAGCAAATTGCATAAGAGTACTCATATTTTGTAAGACTTTAATGATTTTTCAATTTTGATAATTTGTCTAAAATTTCAAAGCACATAGTATGTATGTATGTTCCACATACCTAAAAACTGGATCAGTTTTCCAATATCTCACAACATTTGCCTTAAGTTTTTTCATGCTAAAGGTTTAGACTGAGCAGGAACAGTGTCTCTTGAAAGAGAGAGCTATATTAAATATATATATATATATATCCAATTTCGTTAAGATCTAAAGGATATAATAAAATTTACAATCTATGGGTTTTGGTCCTAAAACACAATAAAGTGCAAATATTTGGCACATACGGTATGTAAATATAATGTGTAACACACCTTGTAGCAAGTCTATAATACCATCTTCGGGGGTATACAAAATTACAGTTGAGACAAGTTGAGGAGGAACAGCAATAAAGCTGCGGTAGATAAGCCAACTATTCCAGGTTTTTACATCTTGAACCCATTGAAAATTGGCAAAAAAAGTTATAATGTCTTTCTTCCCGTCTGTTGGAAAAAAATCCTAATCCATATCTTGACAGCCAATTAGAGAAAAAATTTGTATAGTGCATTTTAGTGTTGGGAGGCCAAATTCTATTCGTCTGTCTGTCTGTCTGTGTCAACAAAGGGATTTCAGATAGCACCAAATTTGTTATGAAGACTTCTTGTATATGCAGGCATATCAAGTTTAATTCAAATTTTCGATGTCAGTCATCATCCGCCTATGAAGAAAACACAAGAGACATTTTAATTTATTCTAAAATCACACAGGTCTTTTTGATCATTGAGCGGGCCCTTAGAAGTATGCAATAATCTGTCATGATATGTCAAGTGTTTTTTGTTTTCTATATTTCCACTAACTTTCCGGACTTTCATTTTTCTTCATACGAATTTGTTGATCGGTCCACTTTAGTGGTTCCGGCTTCCCAGACGCCTATTTTAGCCGCCAATTTGGATTTTTTTAATTTGCAATTTTTTATGTGATTGAAAAGCCACTAGGAAAAGCTTTTAGAGGCAATCCATATTGACTAGTCTTCCTGCTCTCTATATCCTTTTTTCTCCAGGATCACACAGATCGATTAAGCGTAGGCAGAGAAGGAAAGTAGAAAGTAAATGCGAGCACAAACTGAAAGCTTTGCGTAACTTAACGCTGTTTAATATTAATAAATGCACTCAAATAAATTTTTTGTATGAATTATAATTAACTTATTATGTTTATTATATTATACGTTACCATAATTAGCTCTGAATTAATCTGAGTTGCATTAATTTGGTTGTGTTCATCCGGTTTACTTAAACAATTGCCTTCATTAATATTAAATAAAATATTCTTTAATTTGCCGTGAGCTTTTCATACATTAAACTACATACATATATTGGTCTTTATAGCACGCTGTGTCACAAGTCTCTTGCTACTTAGCGGCAACGGATATATGCCGCATGCAACATGCAACAGAACACGCCAAATGTGCAACAAGCTGAAAAATTGGTAGTTGTAATCAATGACCGGTCCATCGGGTATGCCAAACCCCTCTCACTCACTTTTTCCCTCGTTCAACCTTCACGCGAGCCGTGGGGCGCCAAACCAGAACACACTAAACAAATTTCGTGTATCCAAAAGATTTAGTCATGTAGCAAGCAATTGATTTGGAGGCCCAACCAATCGGCACCTGCAGTTGCCCGGCAGCTAGAAGGAGACGGAAGAGGAGAGAGAATGTGAGTGGGATAGGGATAGAGTGTCAGGCGTAGGCTGCGAGTTCTATGAAATGGAATGGAACAAAAGCCGCGCTTTGTAAGCGGATAAACATGAAATCTATATAAGAAGGTGGTGCGGGAACAGGCGGGAATGCATTGTCAGTTGTGCGTGTCTAGTTGCAGCTTGGGGATTTTAAAATGGAAGCTGATTAGCGTTAACAGCAACAGTTTCAGTTTGCAGCAAGCAGAGGCTTTTGTTGTTAGGTTTTTTATTGCATGCTCTAAGGCGCGCTGTAGAAAAGCGTTACCATTTCAAATTTAAAATACATAAAATGTGTGAGAAAAATGCTCTCAAGCGAGATGTTTAATTTATTGTCATGCCGGCCGGTGTGACCTTTTCGTTCTCTGTATTTCTTGGAGCAGGTTCAACTTTGTGAGCATCTTCACTTGGTTGTTGTTGTTGTTGTTGTTATTGTTGTTTTCCCCCTTTTGGCTTTCGCACTTCGTTTGTTGGTCGTGCTCGTAAATCGCCGCACGATGTCCTCGTGTGCCTCCAGTGCTGTTAGAAATGACATCTCCAAAATGTCAGCTGTCAGCAGTTTGTGGCTTTGAAATGTGGAGCACAACACTTAAAGGAGAGTAACAGCACCCGAGAGAACAAACAAATAGAGAGCCTACACAACACACAGATACTGATGTGTAGGAGCTCCTGGAAGTTTTATGGCAGCTTCGGCGAAACGTTTTGGCATTGTGAAACACTGGAAGCTCGGCGGTATTTTATGGCAGCGCGCTTAAGAGAGCGTCTTTGTTTACTTAAGAGAGTTTTGACTGGAAGCGGCTTATGCTTAGTTTTATTATTTATTTATTTAAACTGTAAATAATTAATAAACACTTGTTATTATCTTTGTTACATTAAATTAAAAAAACAATTGTGCTTTTTATTGAATTATATAAATTTGAAATCAAATATTTATTTATATTTATTTTGCATAAAAGTCATGTTTAATCAGATTCTTCAAAGTTGCTTGGTGCCAATTGAATTTTAACTGTTAGTTTCTCAGCTGTTTGCATTAACAGTTTCCAGACATTCCAGTGTGCAACAGCATGCAGAGCGCCATAATAACAGGAGAGAGCGAGAGAGTGCCAATGCACTTTACAATGCTCTCAGTCTCTCACACTCGCTATGCAATAAACAATATTAAAAGCTATTTATTATATATTTAAATATGCATTTTCTAATAATTATGCTATTATAAATATTGTATATTTACATTTAGTTTAAATTGTATCTATTTTCTTTAAATATTTAAAACAAGGAGAGGAAACGTATCAGCTGCTTAAACGAACTTCATAATGAGCTTCAACGTTTGTAGCTCGTGTGCGAAACACTTTGGGAACGAGACAACAAAAATCACGAATGCGTCTAACGGTACCGGCGCCATGTCTCTGTTTTGTTTGCTTTTGGGCTGCCCATTCGCCTGAGCTTCGTTCGGTTTCGCATTGGAATCCTTTGGCTGCTGCTTCTTCTGTTTCTGTTTCTGTTTCAGCTTCTGCTGCTGCTGCTGCTGCCGCTGTCTCTGCTGGCTGACTGGCTGCCAATGCTCGCGTCCCAACGAGTGCAGCGAATTTGGCGAGCCGTGTGCAGTTATCGCTTCAGTTGCAAACGAACGATTTAAGCGAAAAGTTCGAACTTCTTTCGGTGCGCGGGCCTACGACAACGGCAAAAATATTTGCAGCTACCGAAAGCGCAAAGCGAGTAAAGTAAATCTGTTAAGTGTTGAGCCAAATATCTAAAAGGACTCAAATTTTAAACAACAAACTGCGTGTAGTTTAAATGCCGCGCTTAAATACAATGTTTTGGGGCGGGTAAGTTCTTGTCCTGCGAATAACTTTCGCACCTTACGAGTATTCCTCATAAATATTTCACAGACAACTCGAAAGTTGCCTCAGCTGTGCCCAATTGTGCATTCCCTTTCAGTTTCTGGCTTTTCACTAGCTCTGCTTATGACAAGCGTATGCATTTTTTATGCATTTTATGTATAGATTTTTTTTTTGTAGAATTTTTTAGCGTTGCATTTTGCCAGTCTGAGTGTGCTATTAAAATTGTAAATTAATTAAATTGTGTATGCATTAAAGGGTTCCCCATTAAAAGGAAAAAAGGCTTATGTCAATGTTTGCTTTAATAGGAGTGCTATTATTAGGAATATATATTTTTTTTAAAGCAAGTCAATTTGCCACATAATTATTTATTGTTGTGACAACTATTTTTAAAGATATGAAATATGTACGACATTATTAGTGCTATAATAATCCATTATAGGGTTTCATTTCTTCCTTTAAAAATCCATTGAATACTAGAATATTGTAGTTAGCTTTAGCTTCTTATTAGCAATACATATATAAACAATGCACACATGAACAAATAAATGCTAAAACCCTAAAATAAAATATATACAACTCGTGTGCGTGTTGAGATCAATAAAATAAACACGACCTAAATTTAAATTAAAACAAGTGCTGAAATTATAAAAATATTAATTAAATCATTCTTAATGCGACGAATTGTAAAACTTTGTAATTTCGTTTAACGGAAATGACATTGGGTAAGTGCACATTTACTTTACATTTTAATAAATTCATTAACATTGATGTCCCATAACATTATTACCATTATTATTTAAAGTTTAAAATTTCTGTAAAAAGTTACGTAAACTTATTGAATAGCTTTAAAGTTAAACAAAGTAAATTATATGATCCAATTATTTTTGTTGTTTTTTTGATGATGGAATTAGAAAAACAATTCTCTCCACGATATTTTCTATGCTAAATAAGGGCTTGATAAACTTCTCAATAGGATTGATTTTCTTGTCATAAATTGAGTCCCAGCCTCTTGATAAGTTACAGGGCAGATTATCCGCCCTGAAAGTTCCTAACGTTAGCCTACTCAGTCAAAATTTCAGTGTTAAACTCGTTGCTCTTAGCAACGCCGTATAGTGAATTTGAAAAATAAAATATAACGGGTCACATAAATGCATTATGTTATATTCAGTATCTGACAAACGTTACTAGCGAGACGGAAATCCAACAAACCGGCATTGCTTTATTTCTCTGGTTCACAAAAAATAACACATTTTACAATCAAATTAAACAATTTCAAATTTTGCGCCAACACTATTTTACTAAATTTAGCAACCTTTGCCCATTTCAGGGAAAGGGTAAGATGAGAAAACGAAACATGTTAAATCCTTTATTAATTTAAGTTAATATTGATATAAATTTTAAAAATCAAAATAGTGTTTGTGGTGTAAACATTTACATTTATGTTATATTAACTAGGCTCTGCCAATCTGTGTCAATTATTTTTGTTCAAAGAAAATTAAATTATGTCTAATTGCTCAAAGCAAAGTCTCCTTTGCAACTCTGAAAGTTTAATTAAGTTCAGAAGAAACTGTAAGGCGGGGACAGGTCCAGAGTTAAGTGTATTTAATATCAACATAAAATTTCCTTTGGCATTTAATTAAAGTTATTTAAAAATGTAAGCATAATAAAATTTAATCAGATAAATATACATAAATGTATTTTAAAATATATCAATTCTAGAAACAGTTTTTTTTTAAATTGTTTAAAAACGTATGCAAAGATTTAATTTAATTAAAACACTCATAAATATTGGTTAAAAAAAATTTGTTTGGGATTCATTAACTCAATATCTCAGCAAAAGATTTATAATATTTTTTAAAAGTTGGAAAGAGATATAGAGCAAAATAATTTTTGAACACAACATGGAAGAGTATTGTAGCAAAAAAGAAGAAAAAAATAATAAAAATAAGCAATAAAGGTTTATGTAATGCCAGAGGATAATACATGCTCATACATAAATTATGAATTCATATATGGAAAAGAGCTAACTATTAAGTTAACCAAAAATTTTGAGAGCCAAAAGAGCAGGAAGTCAATTTACATAGTTAATTTACTTGTTTTGAATTTTAAATTAAGAAGAATTCCATGAAAATTTGAATTTGTTAGATGAATATTTAACAATTACCAAATTGTGGTATTATTTAATTAAATGATGATATTAGAAATATGAATCATTTATAAACAGGCTTTAAATCGAAACAGATTAAACAATCCACAAAAGGTTGCCACGATTTCTACAATACTTGCAATGAATTGCAACTGCAACCTTAAAATCATTTTGTCTAATGATGAAAATACCTGAAGTCTTCCACAACAGTTAAACGAGATACCATAAACTATATTAAAATACTTTCAGTAAACAGCAAAAGAATGCAAATCATTTTCAACAGAGCTTTGAATAGAACATAGCAAATAAAAATAAAAGCACCAGAAAAGTTTCAACAGTGCCAGTCAGTGAGTCAGTCAGTCAGTCAGTCAATCAGTCAAACAAAGAGCAGTGGCAAAATATGCAATCAACAAAGCCAAAGTGCGAAAAGTATTTTAATTAAACACAAATACACTTAAAAATGCCAACGGCGAAAAGTAGATGAAATAAAAATCCAACAAAAATACGAACACAAAAAGTAACTGAAAAAGGAAGAAGAAGAGAGAAAAACTGTTGCCTACTTTTTGGTGCATTTTTAATTGTGGTTTAGGGTTGGACAATTGCGATAAAAACTGTAGCTCTTTGTTTGTGTATATGTGTGTGTAAAGTGCAGCCTTCGATTGTCATTTAAGGCACGGAAATTGTGCAGATTTGAGAATGGTGGCAGTTTTACCTGGGCCACCTGGGCGGCCTCTTCAGGTGAAGTGTGAATTGAAGCGCCGCTTGAGTGCGACCAAAGAAAAGCTCACTGCTCAAGTGGAAAAGCGGTTGAAGTGTGGCACGAGATGGAAAACAAAAATGATGGAACAAGATGCAACCGACCAGCACAATAAGCAACAACAACGATAACAATAACAACTACAAAAATGCAGTTGCTTTTGTCTGTCCCGCGGGTTAAAAATTGAAAAAGGGGGGAAACAAATGAGAAATTGCTTCTGGGAATTTTCCGGCATTATGCGAAGTGGGTGTGCATCTGGAAAATGGAACAAAAGAAAAGTAAATATATGCACGACGATTCCATGAAAATGAGGCAAAGCCATTGATATGCATTAAATATGCTTACTAGTAATTTCTTATAGACAAGTGTATTTAAGATCTATGTAACTCTTGCACAACGAGCAACAATTTCCAGATTATTCTCCTAAAGAAGAGAAACATTTATTTTAATTACAGTTGATTTTGAAGCAATTACTATTTAGTGTATATATTTATTTATTTAGTTATTTTAATTGTAGCTTAGATTTATTTACACTGTACAATTTTGAATTTGATTAGAAAAAGTTTAATAATTATGCATGTTTTCATATATACTAAAAGCGTACAAGCTAAGAGACGCACATATGTATGTACATATCGCTCATTTACTAGAAGAGGTACACATCTCCCATATGATTTACATAGGAGATGTACATTTTAAATTTATTTAACAACTTTGGAAATGTTTTAAGAACATAGAAATATTTGATTATTTCAAAAATGTGAAAAGATATGGCTTGATTTTTAAAAATATTCCCTCATATTTAATCAATCTTTAAAGTGTTCTTTAATTCACTTATTGAAATTATTAAATATTTTAAACGTTGCATGTTTTTTTTTCAAATTAATATGTACTTACAATTAAAAATATGTATGTATAAATTTTAGTTAGTATTCTTTAAGCACGGTACAGTACTGTATAGTACTGTACACTTTTTTTCATTATAATAAAAGCAACAACATATGGTGTGCACATTAACACAAAAACCAAAGGATCCCCGTTGACCTGGCTCATTGATTACATTGGTTGTATGGCATTTTCGATGCTTACGCTTTGAATTTTATTGAATTTTAAATGCCATCCGCTTAGCCTGACAGCCAAAATAACCGTGGCTAATAAATTTAAATAAATAACTGCAACAATTTAGGCCAAAACTGTTGCGAATGAAAACTAAAAACGAAAAGCCATAAAAATGTCAGCGAGAATATCAATTAACATTCTGAAATGTACGCTTAATAGTGTAATCGAATAGCAGAATACCCTGTTGATAATTTAGTGTAATATTGCTAATATTGGTATACAAAGTACTATACTAATTAGATTGGGCTACAACTCGATTCTTTTTGTAACCTATACATATAATAATTATAAGGGGTAATGTATCCAGGTACTTCTTAAAATGTTTTAAATTAGTTATACTTGTATTATACTTAAACTGCATACTCCTTATTCTTATCTACATTTAAGGGGTATTTAAATACATGAATAGGGCGATAATTAAAGCGCGATTGTAGACTTCAGCAGTATGTACAATTGGCATTGTTGGTTTATCTTTTGGTTTTTAGTTCTTTTTGGGTCAGCGAACCACGCCCACAATGTCATTTAAAATATTCACATAATTACAGCAGCAGCTGCAAATCAATTAACGGTAATTACAACCTCCAATAAATGGATAGAAAAATATAGAAATAAAATAGTAGAAATACAAATATTAACTAAAATTTGTATAATTGGTGTTGCTCGGGGTATAATAAATATTTCCTGACATTTTGTGGCATTTTTGCATGTCAATAATATTTATTGTTATTATTTCAAAAGCATTAGCGTAGTTTGGTAGCTTTGGAACACGTTCGTTCGTGCTTGCAAGCCGCCGCAAAGTAAGCCACAAAAATGTGCAATAATTGTTAATGGAAAGGTGGGGAAGGTTCCTTAAATGGGGAACTCACCAGAGCTCAACTAAATGGTTGGGTAAGGAAATTGGGCTGCTTGTTTTGCGCCTCGTAACGACCAATAATTGTTACAAATCGAAAAACATCGCCTCAAAATGCTCCATTTCTTGTTGTTCCTGTCATTTTTCTGTGTTTTTTTATGTCTCGTAATTTTTCACATTTTCCAAAGTTTGTTTTTGTTATTTTTTTCCTTTTTGCTTAAATCGATTTGTGGCGTTTAGCACGCGATCTTTTCAAATAGAAGCATCGGACAAAATTGGTTAGATTGTGCCAGCATTTTGAAGGGTGCTTCAAACATGTTCAATTTTAGGGAAGAGAGTTGGGGCTCTACAATATTTATAAAGTGTTTGTTGCTAAATATTTATTTGAAACGCTTTAGTTTGCGTTTCTAACCAAATTCCATGCAGTTTGAACTTTAAAACACGATATCGATGTGCATGGTATGAACAAGAAGTTGCCAAACTACCAACAAAATATTTATATCTGAAGTTGAAACTCTGCAAAACTGAATAAAACTATGTTTCGTATTTGAAAAGTTATTTGAATATTTTATCTAAGATCTCGCTTACGTTTGTTTTAGGCTCTCAGATTATATTTTACACTTGAAACGAATTTTCTTTCTATTCCAATAACTTAAAAATATATGTAAACTGTTAAAGCTAAGCTTTAACGAATTTTACAGTTCCGTTTTTATTGATATTTCGGTTAAAGAGTTAAAGCTGATTTACATTTGCCATCTATAACGGTCTTTATCACGTTAACGCCTTTATCGCAATGTTCTTATGACGCACTTTGCATCCTACCAAGAAAAAATTCGCATATTGCGACATATCGTGTGTCAATATTATCCATGTGTATATAGTATATGACACCACAGACGCGTGTGTGTGAGTGTGTGTATGTATTTGTGCTGGTTACAAAAAATGGCCACGGCCTTTGGGCGGCAGCTTGCAGCAACCTTCGCTTTGAGAGCTGCACTCACTTTGGTGCATTTATATGGTCCGCGGGTAGATCAGAACGGTTTTGCCTGTGGGTTGGCAGAGGGGTGATAGAGGGGGCTATGGGTTGCGGTGTTTCGGCCGCACAAAAGCGCGTAAGCGTATTATTAATGGCATCCATGTGGTGGGAAAGAGAGGAAAGGAAGTAAAGGAGTGACAGAGAGAGATATAGAGAGAGAGGTGAGTTGCGTCTGTCGACGTTTTCAATTGTGCGGCATAAAATCCGTCGGGTTTCTGTTGACCGCTCAAGCCTCGACACACTGTCCAGTTCATATTTACTGCTCTGCCGATTTGACCAACATTACGGCCAGTTGGACAGCTGGCGAGTTGGCCATTTGGCCAGGCCAAGCTGGGATAGACCTCTATCTATAAGTTTCTCGCACAGTGCGGAGTTTTTAATAAAATCGAAATACTCAAATATTTCGCCGTACGGAGAACGCTGGCAACCAAAAAGTAGAAAATTTAATTTTAGTCAATGCGTCTCTCTCACTTATTTGATATCATTCTTTCCCTTTCTCTTTCATTCTGATTGTTTTTTGTCGCTTGATGCTGCGTTTGTGTCTCACTTTTGGCTTTATGAAAAATATTTCCCAAAGTGTGTTTAATTAATAAATTCTTCGTAAATACAAAGTTATAGTCTGGGAATTTATATTTGGTCTGAGCGACTGTATCGAATGTTTTTGTTAAAGGTTTTACTCTTAAATAACAAGTTTTTTTTTGAAATGCTAGGAAATTCAATAAACAATAATAATGATAAAAATCTCTTGTCCACTTTTATTCAAGTTGTATTTTGTTATATTTATTACCTAAGTATCTCTTGTATAAAATTAAAGAAGAAGAATCTTCCTGTGATACAAATAATTTTTATTGATCAACTAGCCTAAACCTAGACCATTCGTAACCCGTCAAATTCAAATTAACTTTATACTAGTTGCAGAACTATTTGTTTTTTATACCAATTAATAATACTCTTTGTACTCATTCAAGTATTTAATTCTTAGCTAGTAAAAAACAACTTAAAACTTTCAAAACCTTCAACTTCTACTGAAACAAATTGTCCCTTAGAATGATATACTAGCTGTCCTATAGATAAAAACTTTGCTAAAATTAAGAAGAGAAGGCGGTGCCAGATTGTTCTTTAATCAAGAAATTTCAATAGATGGCTTCACTACGTAGATATCAGTTGATAAACATAGAGGTCGCTGGCGTCTCTTTTTTTTCCTTTTGCCTGTAACATTGTTATTTGAATAACTTTAGCGTTTATAATCCGATTGAAATGAAATTTCAGGACAGGTTTCGACTATAGTGTTTATTATATGTACCAAAAATCAAGACGCTATCATTAAAGGTGCTCTTGTAATTCGTCTTTGGAATTTTGTATTTAAGGGGGAGAAGGGGGGAAGTGGCAAAAATATAAAACAAACTTGATCAATGGGAGATATACATAGATATAGAGATATAGCTCTTATGGTCTCTGAGATCTAGGTACCACAAAAAGGGCAGACAGACGGACATGGCTATATCGACTCGGCTGTTGATGCTGATCAAGAATATATGTATATACTTTCTGCCTGTTGCACACATTTTTTTTTTAACAAACTTAATAGACCCTTTTGTACTTTTTTAAAGTACAGGGTCTAAAAATGAATTCCAAAATAATTGGCAAATATTCCACCATTGTCCTTCTTGCCTAGGCGCAAAAAGTTCTGCTATCGGTCACGCTGCTGATAAAATTTTATATTTGAATAAAATACAAATACATTCCATGGTTGCTTGTCGACGAGTGAATTACCTCTGCGGTCCGAAGTTTTACAGTAGGAAGATTATACTAGCCTCCGCAGTAAATCAAATTTGTATCAATACTTCTCTATATTAAGCTACTCTTTTTAAATTCCCGTAAATTGTGGTAACACCTGGGTGGACATTATCTGAGATGATCTGGGAAATCTTGTCAGACATCCATGCCGTTTATGAGGCTGATTACTTATAAGGCAGCATCAGCATCAGCAGTATATATTTTACCATTTAATACCGTAAAACTTATACATTTATATAGTTAAATAATTTTCCGTCCTTTTGAATCCTGTTTGTCGTCACTTGCATTTCCATAAAGCATATAAATATAATATAAGTAAATATTTATTTTCTTAGATGTGTATATCAGATAACATATTGTAAATATATTTAATCATTTGTATTTCGACATCACCTCTTATTATTGAACTTTATTTTAACTTACTGCAAATGCTCTTCTGCTTTAATTTAAATGCAAGCGTTGAAAAGTATGCTACAAAATTAACTCGACTTCACCCATCAGCGCACACAATCGTAAACGAGAAGTCCTTAAATTTGCTACAGCTTGTTATTGTATTTGGTGTTGTGCTTAGTTGTTTTGTGTTTTGGTTGTGTTTTCGTACACATATACATACTCATATGTGTGTGGAAATAGCCTCCCCATAATTTCCGTTTTGATTAATGAATGTTGAAATGTCGAAAATTGTTTGTTGACGTCGAGAGCACGCTCATAGAACTTTATATATGAACACGAAGGTGTGTGTGTGTGTGTGTGTGATAGGGTGCTATGTGTGTGAGTATCCATGTCGGTTGTTAGTCCTTCAAATGTGCGCAAATAAAGAACAATAACAAATGGAAAAGGAGTTGAGCAAACGTGCCGCATAAATGTCAAATATCAATCAAAATCGCACCTTGTGCAAACAACGGACAAGACTATCTGAGTTTTGAGTCGGGTTAATTGATTGACTCCAGGTGCCAGGGGTTACAGGTTAAAGGGGTTACAGGTCATCAATAAATTTAAATTTCAATAAAAAACATAGAAATAAATATAATTATAAATATAAATATATTTATTTAAATGTTTGAATTTAAATGGTTTAGCTGACTCGAGGTCGAAAGATAGATATTTATGTCGATATGACATGATTCTCTACTCATACAATTAAGATTAACAATGTTTGTTTGACAACAAATGTTGACAATTGTCAAACTTAAACAGCAACAACAACAAAACACATAATAGGTCTATTCAACTCACAAGCATAACTGCGATCGTTGCAGTTCTGTATCTTAGAATTCCCAAGTGGTAATTCTTGAATTACAGGGCATAAATACGGCAGAACTTTGCTTAGAATAGTCAGCAAAAATCGGTACTGATGATAGAGACGGCGTCTCTTGAAACAGCTGTATACCGAGCCACTTGCTCCTTGCTATTCATTTAGTAAAGGCTTATGTTGTATTGTTGTTGTTGTAAAATTTGTAGTATAATTTGTTAACAATTGTCAACATTTGTTGTCAAACAAACATTGTTAATTATAATTGTATGAATAGAGAATCATGTCATATCGACATTAATATCTATCTTTCGACCTTGAGTCAGCTAAACCATTTAAATTTAAACATTTAAATAAATATAAACAATTAAAAAGGTCGCTAAAACTCACAAATTTTAATAAATATAAATATAAATATAAATATAAATATAAATGTAAATATAAATATAAATATAAATATAAATATAAATATAAATATAAATATAAATATAAATATAAATATAAATATAAATATAAATATAAATATAAATATAAATATAAATATAAATATAAATATAAATATAAATATAAATATAAATATAAATATAAATATAAATATAAATATAAATATAAATATAAATATAAATATAAATATAAATATAAATATATAAATATAAATATAAATATAAATATAAATATAAATATAAATATAAATATAAATATAAATATAAATATAAATATAAATATAAATATAAATATAAATATAAATATAAATATAAATATAAATATAAATATAAATATAAATATAAATATAAATATAAATATAAATATAAATATAAATATAAATATAAATATAAATATAAATATAAATATAAATATAAATATAAATATAAATATAAATATAAATATAAATATAAATATAAATATAAATATAAATATAAATATAAATATAAATATAAATATAAATAACCTAAGTATTTCTCTATTTAGGCTAAGAAGTTGCATTTTATATTCTTAACCTATAATTTATTTAAACGCGCATTTCATCAATACCAGAAACAAGAACAAAAGCTGCAACTAGATCATACAGTAAGTACATGTCTGCAAGCGTACACAAATTATAGTGTATGGCTTTCGCAATTTATGTTTTGGCCAGGGCTACATTTACTTCGGCCTCTAGCATTTGGACTCTACCCACATTGCATGTCAATGTTGAGTATTCAGCACAACAAAAAAGAAAACTATCCTTTCTCTTTTCTCTCCCTGTTTATCTGACTCTTTCTGACTGCATGGTCTTGTATGCAACATTGTCTGAAAATTTCGCTGGCAAGCCAAAAGTTTAAACTGTTTTACGAACTTAAATTTTATTTTCGCTTTTTGTTTCGTTTTTGTATTGTTGTTTTCTGTGTGATATTGGGCTAAAAGTTAATTGAACTGAACACGCCCACGAAATTTATATACTCATTCCTAAACTGGAAGACAACCATGAAAGTATTCAGCTACCTGAGTGGGTAGCTATGCTTTTGAGGTCAAACGCCGCGTTGAGATTGACAGGTTTATTGTATTGGATAGTTTGCATTATCTGTAAACCAATCGCAAATGAAAAGTTTAACATAAGCTTAAAGCGTTTATTAAAGTTGTTCAAGGATATATTATTTTGTATCTCATTTTAATTTTGTGACCTAATTTATTTTTAAACAAAAAAGGAGTTTTCAAAAACTTATAGGTTAGGTATTAGTCTTATTATTACAATGCTAATTGTTAAAATTATTAATAACTTTTTAAATATTGTTTAACTCTAATTGGCAATCAAACATTAAACCTAATGTGTAGATTGGAGTCTGGCTACGAGAATGTTACAACATGCATTTTTTAACACATAAAGGGAAGTGAAGTTGCTTCTTTGTAGGTAAAATGTTCATCAGAAAACCTAAAGAATGTTTTTATTTGCATTGACAAACTATGCATACCACAAGAACACACACCGTGTGTGTGTGTGTGTGTGGAAGTGTGTATTTGCACTGCAGTTGCATTTGCGCAACGGTTTGTCAAGGAAACTTTTATTTTAGAAAAAAATTTGAGAAATAGAAAATGAAAAGAAAAATGTAAAGGAAAAAACGAAACTTTATCTGTGGCTTTGCATTGTATGCATATTGTTGGCATTCTCTTCTCACTCTCGTTCCCTTTCTGGCTCTTTCTCTGTCTCTGTCTCTGTGGTTTTCCATGCGTCTGTCTGTCTCTCTGACTTTCCGTCTCTCTCGTGTGCTTAGTCATTGTCTTTGCGTACAACTTCCGTCTGCCACTCGCCGCATGTTGACGTTGACTTTGCCAAATGCCCCGCAACCAATCCCTCTCCCGTACTTCACCCTCCCATTTCACAAACTTCATCTTCCTCTTGCAACGCAAATGTCTAGCCAAAAAAATGTTTCTCGTTGCATACTTTTGCGTGGAATTTGAAACATTCCTCATGTTTTTGTATTTTTTCCTTTTTGTGTATTTTTTTTTACGTTTTTCAGTATTTTTTTGTTGGTTTTGGAAGCGAGTAAAAACAAAAATATTTTCAGAATGTGCGGCAAATATGTAAAGCAGTCAAGCGGGGGGAAAGCGGAGTGGATGTTGGCCCGGTGAGCGATGCAGCAAATTAGAAAATATTGCATAGGTGCGGGAAATTGGACAAACAGGCTATGGATATGTTATGCCAGACTTAAGACGGCAACCAGGTAATCTTTGCAGAAGGTAGATGTATCATTCAAGGTGTTAAAGAGATAGTTGATGGCTGAACAGAGCTTAACCTTAAACGTTACAGAAGCTATGCATTTTTTAGCTTGGACAAACTAAATATATTGACTCAGTAGGGCAGACTTTCAAAAATGTGATGAATCTTTAAGCATAGTTAATAAAATGTATTTAAGTTATATTGATATATTGAGATTTTATAGAAAGCTTTAATTGATATCGACCCTTTTTCTCCCAAATTCACATTGTGACGCAATATTTATTCGCTGGTGAATTTTAAATTAAAAAGTTGGCCGAAGCTGACAATGTGGTTTGAAATCATTGTTATTTTAATTTACAATATCATTATTATTTTTATAGGAGTTATACGCAACGCTTTACTGCAAAAGTTTTTATAAAAATTATACCTTTGTTTTAGATAGGTTTTCTATTTTTTTTTTTTAAATATGTAGGTAAGATATTTTTAGACAAGGCTACCAAAGCTGGGACTCATCATTAAATGTATATGCAGCTTTCGAGTGAATTGAGTTATTTCTCACGAATCAAGTCATTTGTTGAATATAGAGGGAAACTGTTCTAAAGTAAATATTTTAAAAAACTATCGACTGATGCCATAATAAGCAGATGCAGTTGCAGATACAGATGCATTTAAATATACACGTGTACATATGCACGTAATATATTAATAGGTGTGTATTGTTATATATTTATGTTAATATGCTGCATATTGACGGGCTGGATAAAATTAAATTCATTATGAGTGTTCTTCTCGAATTATTTTCTTGATGCGTATTCGAATTTCCGTCAAGTAATTAAAAACAGAGAAAAAGACCAATTGGACTGTTTATTTTATTTTTTTGTACCGTAAAAACCTGTCGGGGACTGACTGATCAACTGGCATAAATCATTTAAAATGTATTTTTTCACAACATTTTCAGGCATTTTGTAATTGTTTTTTTCCCACTCTTGTCACTTTTTTTTTATTGGCACTTTAATGAAGAAAAATGTTGACAGACAGGCAGGCACATAATTATGTTAAATGTCTATCTTATTTCACAACTTTTTCTACTCAATAAAAACCATTGAATTCAACAGTTCTTTTCGGTTAATTTTTTTTTCATTTTTCATATACAATTTTAAACGCTGTGTTCATAATTAATTATTTGTTGATGTGTTTTATTGGCCTCGAATAAAAAAATGAGGGAATATAAGAGGAAAAGTAAAAATGCAGCCCAGAGACATGATATTTATGGTCAGCATTTAGCAATATTACGAAATGAATTGATAGTTAAATGAGGAAATCTCTGTTCGTCGTTGTATGTTGCAGAATTAATGACTTCAATTTAAGTAATTTTATGGGTAATAAATGAACAATGGGACATTTTATACGACCAGAATTCTGCCCTATGTAATATAAAAGAGCTCGAATTGAATTTGCTACGATACTTAACAGAATATTGTATTTCAAATTAAACATACAAATTTTATTTTAATTATTTGAATATATGCACATTTTTTAATTATATCAATAAAGCTCTTCAATGGACATACATAAATATATGTTTCTATGTTACATAATATATAAAATAGATTTCATTCATTTTCCTAGTCGTCTCTACCTCCCTCTCTCAGTTTCTCAACCATAAAACTCAATAAAAGTACCTCTTAATTTTCTGAATGTTTGTTCCTTCAAAACAAATCCTACTCATGCAACTGCTTGATGCTTTACAAAAACGGAAGAAATAAAAAATGAAATCTAATTTCATCTTATTCAAGCATCCCGCGCAAGAACAAAGAAGATGAAAAATCAATGTCTTATGGTTACAATTGTAAGAATTTTCCGGGAAAAACAGCCGAAATTTGATGCCTACTTTTAGGCCACACTTCACAAACCTAATCAAAGTTTTACACATCAATTGTTTTAAGCCAGCTCCCCAGTTCGTTACTAGAATGAAGAGCCCAAAATGTGTCCAATGGGCGCTTTTAGTCAGGCAACAACAAAAAATGGTAAGACAAACAGATAGACATAAGTAAAGAAACTGTGGTGGAATGAACAATAAGTAAAAGGAAATTCTTGTGTTTTGTGTCATGGCCAAGAGCCAACAAGAGGCAGCAGCAAGCAGCCAACAGGCTGTAGCCAAAAGAGAAAAAGGTACGAAAGTGGAAAATTGTGAAATCTGTCAACGGAAAATATTTGAATATCGACACGAGGCGACGACGAGGTGTGCCACAGTCGTAGTCAAAGTCGCTGACGTGACTACCAGTTGGCTGACTATGTGGCTGGATCTATATCCTTTGCCATGTGAATGAATGTTGAATGAGCAGCAATTCAAGTGTGCAAAACATACAAACAAAGAGGGCCACGGGCGGCTCGTTGTTAGGGATTCAGAAGCAGCAGCCACAGCATCAGTAGCAACCTGTGTATCTTCTATCTATATTGCCAGTCTCTTGCCCTGTCTGTCGATTTCCGGTTTCGATTTCATTTTCTCGTTGTTTTTCTCACCTTTCTTTTGCGCTAGCCAAATGTTGTCTTAAAAGTTGGCCAGGACATGTATTGTAAAAATACATATATATTTTTACATTTCTTTATTTTGCTTTCTATTACTTTTTGCACATTTGTTTTGTTTATTTAGCATCCCTTTGTCTCTTTCGATTTCTATTTCAGGTTTGCTTTCAAGTTTTTTCACGTTGCCTGTGAAAAAAATTAAACTGTAGAGAGCGAGTGTAAATATTTCCATTTGAGTTTAACTAAGATGGGACTGTATTTAAAAAACTGTATATCATATTTTAGCACACATAACTACAAAATAGAATATATTACTGTTTACATTATCTTACGAGCTTATCAATAAGTAGTTTGCTCGATCTTTAAGACTTCGCTTGAACATAACGAATATGAGACTACGAATACAATGTAAATTTGTTGGCAAACAATATAAAAGAATACATTTATATCAAATTAGCGACTATTTAAGCAATACCAAACAATACTGCATACAACAATTTCAATGGCTATTTAAACTAATAACCGCTTAACAATTTACCGACTACTTGAGCAACTGGGCCAAGGCAACTGAGGCTGTCTGATTGTCTGCAAACGGTCCGGAGGAGGACTTTCAGCAAATGGCAAATTTATGGCCACAAGGCTGCCAAATTTACGCTAGTCACGATTTTGTAATTTGCAATTGTTGTTGTTGTAGTTATTGTTGTTTTGCTTGTTGTTATTTTGGCCAAATGCTCGAAAAGCAAAAGAAAACAAACGCAAACTTGATGTAAAAGGTAATAAAAAAGACGCCGAAAAATGATTAAACATAAAAATGCTGCACATATCAAAATGGGCAACTCACACACACACACACACATACACATTCACACATTGGGCTCATTAATGTGAATGCTTTGAAACATGCTGGCAATTACTCATTTTACGATGATCGCACAATGGCCAACGGGGCGTATACGCAATGGTCACGTGAATTGCTCAAATGGCTTTAATAAGCGCAGAACGCAGCGCCGATTGTCATTGTCCGTTGTCTCTTGTCTGTTTTCTGTGTAGCAGCAACAACAACAATATCAGCAACAACAACGAAATGAATAATGTGGATTTAATGTCCTTAATATCCGAAGCCGCCACAAAAGGAAGCAGAAGGCGAACCTAAACCAAAACTCAACCCAAAGCGACAGTTTTTGCTCAGAATTTTCTCACACTCTCCTTTTTGCTACACTTTTTAGAAGAGTATTTGAGCTTTATCAATGATTTGGTCCACAAATCTCTAGAGATTTTGACAACAATTGCTTTTGGAAACAAATGTTGTCGTGACTTTAATGTCAGTAATTTAATTTTTTAATTAAGTTAAATTATTAATTATAAAAATCAAGTTGTATTTGTTCCATACAATAGAGATAGTTTGTAGTGAATTGAATAGTCGTCTATGCTCCTACTGCCAGCTAGCTTTCAGTTTGCTGTAGTAAATTAGGCAACACTTAAAGCAGCTGTGAGACAAAGTCCTGCCACAGGACACACACACACGCACACACATAGAGGCGCAAGCAACAGCAACACACAGGAAGTTTGAATTTAATGGCATTGCCGAGTCTGTCGTGTCTCGGCAAGTTGCCCACTTTTTTTTTTTGGGGGCGTGGCCATTTCGGGGTCCGGAAGTGCGCGCTTAAGTGCTCATTATGTTTAGTTAATGCTGCTATTTATTAGAAAATCTAATGGGTTTTTATCTCGTCGCGAAGAAAACTTAACGGCAAGTTTTGTTTTCGGTTTTTGTCTCCCATAAAAATGATATTTGTGTGTCATTTATTTGGTTATTTGTTGATTTATGTTCCAATCATTTGTTACAACATTTTCCACAGCAATTTGTAGCAAGCATTAGAAGTGGGCAACTTGTGGTTTTTGCATAATTTAAATTTATGCACTTTACTAGACAAATGGCGTGGAATTTGAAGGTCTCCCGTTGCCCGTTGTCCTTTCA